>CM040103.1:390000-5316184 GCA_022496805.1 Pohlia nutans
TGGAAAGTAGTTGAGTTGAACAACGTCATGAAATCTGACTATCGGCGGTCCGAACGGACGAATCGGACGGCTGTATCGGACGGCGGATCGGACACCGTCAAGCGGACGGCATTTTGGGCCCCGGAGCGGACGGCGAGCAGCGGACGGCCAGAAGCGGACGGCAGGCATCGGACGGCGGCAGTGAAAAAAAAAAATTGGCTTGGAGGAAGAGTCCTTCCTTCATTACGTCTTCTGATCAGCTACTTTGACTAGGTAAACCTCTAAATGCCCACACTGCTGTCCCAGTTTCTTTTTTAAAATTATAACACGATAAAAAATAAATTGCATTTGTGGGAGTCCTTGAAATGAAAAAATTGTCAAACCACATCTCTATTAATATGAGTTTTGTAAAAAGTATAAATAGAGAAGTGAAAGAAAACCGAGTGTGGAAAAAGTATTCTACATGGAAGTCAACAAGAATGGAAACGTGAATAGAGTTATATATATTCATAGAGTTACAGTTTGCTCAATTTCCCCAAATGTCGTTGACCAGTTTGATGTCAACATATGACGTCGCCACATTTCGATGACGTCATTGATCCTCCTATCAAATGCACCTGCAACATCCGCATAGGAATTCTCCTCATCAATGAACATGTCCTCGGTCGTTGTGGCACGAAGCCTAGCCGCCTCCTCCAACTTTGAAAGGACCACAGCTTTGCCAATCAACGTACGGTCATACGTTTCGTGTTGTTCTTCTAAGACGGGACCGGATGCCTCGTACCACGTGTTATCATCTCTCTTTTTTACTTCATTCTTTGGGAATCGGAAGAACTTTTTGTGATGTACGCTCCAATGTCCCCCAAAGTTGCGGCAAAACACCTCCCGGTCCGCCTCGTTCACAATTGCACGTGCTCGCACTTCGATCTCGTAATCTCGGGTCATCCAGAAAAGTTCATCCTTGTCCATAAAATCTTCTACCTGAGACCCTTCTGCGTGCAAATGGTACAAGTCATGGCAGTCGAAGTTAACATCCCATACCAATGGTTGACCCGAGTTTTTGTAATTTAGAAACTTCTTCGGTTTTTGGTCCAGAGGACGGTTCCACTGGTTGTATTCATGACCAGATGGCATAAAGGCGCGAAGGGCCATCATTTCGTAGAATCTGACATGTATAGGAGCATTGCACTGGGGACACCAAGAGCGTCGTAAGCAATGTTCCGCAACGCACTTAATATGAAAGGTATGCTGACATTGTCCTAGTTGGATTGCTCCTTCTGGACCAAACCCATATTGACACAAGCAACATGTCTCTTTCAGAAAGTCGGGAGTTGGATTACATGTATGAACCACCGTCTTCTCCTTCTCCAACAAATGCGAGGAAAACACGTTATATGGCATCCACCCTTCTTCGATCGCCGAAGCCCAATCCATGTTGTTTGTTTCCAGAGAACCACAAATCCCATGTGCCCGTGTCATCATCACGTCAACATCACCCCACATGGTAAACGTAGTCATTGTACGTGCTCCAGGCAGCGCGGCTTGTCGATCAAATAATTCTTGCACCCTCCTCAAACTTCCTAGCATACAAGAGAGATTCCCATTTTTTTTCTCCTCGTACTGGAACATCAAATACAACTCACGCGCGACCAATTCATCCACATCCTTTAATTGGTGGATATAACTCAACCAAGGCAGGCTTTGCTCACGAGGTGGTATGGGCATCTCCTTGTCACTTTTCTAGAAAAGTAATTCATACCTCGCTATATCCCTGTCAATCTCTGCTTGATGCAATCGTTGTCTCAACGTCTCGATCTCACAGTTACTGGCTTCACCGGCTTCGGTTGGTGGCCTTTTCCAAGGTTCTTCCTGCATCCTATCAACCGCCACGAATACCTCCGCTACACCTGGCCGCTCTAGCGAATTCAAAGGATTCTGTTCAGTGTCGAGGTCACCGTCGGAGGTTTGGGCATCCAAAGGAAGGGGCAACTGCTCCGATGGCGGTACAATATCTTTAACCACTGTTTCGTCTGAAGTTTGGACATCCAAAGGAAAGGGCAACTAGTGCGATGGAGCGAGAGTATCTTCAACCACTGTCTCGTCCGAAGTATGGACATCTCTAGCGAGCTGTGGTGCGATTGTACGAAGGAAAGTTGTTACGTCCATGGCTTTTACCAAGTTCACGTACACGTTCTTCGAAAGAAGTTTCAATGAACCTAGATCACTTTTCAAGTCGGGGAACTGGTCGGACAGTTCCCACTGCTCTGCTTCTGCAATTTCACCCACCTTGGGAACTTTCTCCGCCAACTGCCCGTACGAAATCATTAGATCCTCAATAGGCATTCTCTTTGCCTCACAAGTCCCGCAATTTCCCCAGCGTCCATTTGGATCCCGAATTAGTGTATCCGTGTCATCCGGACATGCGCGTTTCTCGCTTGGAGTGGAGGAACTTGGATTGCTTGGACCGCCCTTTTCCACCCGAACCGCCCAGTCCGTTCCAAAGTTATACTTTTCTTGGCGGTCCTCCGTGGTAATTGTATCGAACCTCAACTTCTGTTTCTCCTTTGATTCCGTAGTTGCCTGAATTAGCGTGGATGGGTTATGCGGCAACAGTTCCTCGCCCTCCTTGCACGGTACCGATCGAGACGGAGAAGTTGCAATATCTTCGACTTTGTCTTCTAAGTCCCATTCAACTTTGACTTCTATTTCCTCCCGTTCAGCATCGACTTCGGTTTCCACACTTGCATCCAAATTGTCCAAAGCGGCCATAGGCAGTACTGGTAATTTAGCGGTCTTTGGTTTGACTTCCACTCGAGTGTCTCGACCTGAGCTGCTTGTAGTCGACGTGCCCGTTTTCTTTAAAGAGACCAACATCTCTTTTGTGCTTGTAGATGCTGGATCATACAAATCAGGAATATCTCGCTGCTCGTCTGCCAACTGAATTGGCATCGATTTAATTGCAGGGTATGTACTCCAATCCACCTTGCGCTCCAACCTTAATTCCACATAGACCATTGCCAGTGTGTTGTAGTTGAATGTTCCCTTTGACTTCGAACGAGCTCCAAACAATGCCCTCCATACCTCTTCCGCTCGGTGAAGGAAATGATCATCTTTGCACAAGTTTGGTTTGGCAGTAAAGGTTCTTGCCATCATTGGTAATTGATCCCTCGGCCACAGTTTACCAATGTGGGACAGTTTGACATAATTTCTGCAATCCGTGGCAGACCAATATTCATCCTTAACTTCTTCCCATCGTGGTGCGGCTAGAATAGTTGGGTCGTCCAATACGGCGTAATCGATTGTATGCGGGGCCCCCTTAGGCTTGATCCTCCTAGGCCCAGCATTAGCATTCGGAACATGACACTCACGTTGGTCATCGGCCATTGCTTAGCGATGTGTGAATGAACCGTGTGCAATTACCGAGACAAAATGCCGCGACGAGGTGAATCGATCGTGTACCCTAAACCGTGAGGTAATCCCGCGATAATGTGAATCAACCGTTTGCGTAAAAACCCCGCGAAAATGTGTAAGAACCGTCTGTGTAAGAAAACCGCGATAATGTGAGTGACCCGTCCGTGTGAAAATACCGCGAAGATATGAATAAAGTGTGTAAGATGCTTATTGTGACCAACCGGTGATTGGTCACAATAAGCATATGACCTCTTACCCCTGTAGTAAATAAGGCCAGGAAGTCCACTAAGGGAATTCCCAACAACCTGATTTAGGAGTGAGAAGTGAGAGGAAACGGGGCCGGACGGGCCTTCTGTACTGCCGTCCGCCCGAACCAGCCCGTCCGCCCGTCCGAATCGGGCCTGCCGTCCGATCTGTCGTCCGGAGCGTGCTGCCCGTCCGATCATCGTCGTCCGATGGGGTGGCGGCGGCGGACCGTAAACCCTAAAGCAAAACCCTAAGGCGTCCGCTGTCTTAGTGCGTCCGATGCATCGCGTCGGATTCTGCCGTCCGATTCTGCCGTCCGATCCAGGCCGTCCGATCCAGCGCGTCCGGTCGAGCCCGTCCGATCCACCCCGGCCGATCCGGACCGTCCCTCCAGTGCGTCCGATCCAGCCCGAATCGATCGGACGGCAGATCGGACGGCACAGCGGACGGCATAACGGACGGCATAACGGACCAGCCAGGCCGTGCAACGGCTAGTTCAGCAGATGGTAGTATAAAGCATGAAGGTTTTGTTTTAGTGAGTTCATTCGAACTCACCAGTTGTCAAGGGCTGTGGGCAACCTTTTGGTATCCCTTGCTTGACCATTACCGAGTTTGAATGCGCGGTTGTCAAATTCTGTTCGGAATTTGATAACTACTGTATTTTACATACACGATACATTTTTTCGTCGCGCGATCACGAGGTACTGCACGCCGTCACTTCAAACTATTGGGTAGCGGAACCTAAACCCGCTTGAACCTTTCAAGATGCCCAGCGATTGGGAAGATTGGTATGTGGATATAGCCCCCGGAAAAGTGAAGTGCTTAGTATGTGCAGCACTTTTTGCAAGGAAGGCGGCAAGGATGTTGAGTCACCTTGGATACCGAAACGCATCAGGAAACCGTGACACTGGCGTCGGTATATGCAAGAGACTCACACGGCAGATTAAAGGGCTCTTTCTTAATTGCAGAGGAGATCCTCCTAAGCGTCCAAATCCTGATGTATCCGATGAATGTCGCACTCCGAGAGCGGGAAATATGGACATGATGGAGCTTTGCACACCGCAATCGCTAGATCCAGAGTCACGCGATGGACCACAAGAGATTCCAAATCAGAGGTCACGTTCTAATACAAATGAAACTACCGCGAGCAGACCACCATCCTCGGAACGTGACAGTGCAGCTGGCAGGGCCGCCCGTCCATTGCGACAAGCAGGAATACCAGAGGGTTTTCAGGAAGAGAAACGAAAGCAGTTAGACAAGATATGGGCAAGGTTCTTTTACGAGGCGAATATCCCTTTTGCGAATATCCCTTTTGCGATAGCACGGAATTCAACTTTCAAAGAGGCCGTACGGAGGACTTCTGCTTTTCGGGGACCATACACACCACCCTCTTACAATGACTTACGGAAGAAACTCTTGATGCAGGCCAAGAATGAGCTAGGGGTGGTCTTGGAAGGTAAAATGGCAGATAGCATTCGCAAGTTTGGAGCCACGTTAACATTTGATAGATGGAGCTCGTGCACAAACCAACCATTATTCAATTGCATGATAGTGTCTGCGGTAGGAGAACACTTTCTTGGATCGGTAGACACTTCGGGACATTCAAAGACAACAACGTACCAAGCGACCATCATAGAGAAGTTCATTGAAGGCGTTGGATCGCAGAACGTGGTGCAAATTGCAACGGACAACGCATCTATCATGAAGGCAGCAGCGGATCTCGTGACGAACAAATATGACCACATATACTTCCAAGGATGTGCTGTTCACGCAATGAACCTGTTATTGGGGGACATCGCGAAGGCAAACTAGATAACTCACGTGTTGAAGAAGGCCCGGACGATCGTGACGTTTATAAAGAAGAGACACATGCCTCTTGCAATATTTCGAAAGCACGAGAAGAAGTTCAGCCTAGTATTGGCAGGGAAAACTAGATTTGGATCAAATTTCATGATGGTGGATCAATTACTCGAGGTTAGACAGGCCTTCGAGCAGTCAGTTGTGGACGAACAGTGGACGTCCTATGTCGTCAGACTTCGAGACAAGCGAGGAGGGATCAAAGCGCGCACTATCTCTCGAGATGTGAGAAGGTATATACTGGATGATCACTTTTGGCAAAGATGCACTAACTTTCCGGAGGTGGTTGCACCGTTGATGTATGCACTGCGGGATTTTGACAGTGGGGAACCTGGTATGGGCAAAATTCGACACATCTTTCACAATGTGGAGAAACACATTGAAAGGGTGAAGGATGAGTTCTTTCCATTGGACGGTGGAGAAAGCATTGATGTGGAGAAGCACTTCCGCGACCGATGGGCATTGGTCAGAACGGATTTACACGATGCGGGTGCACTTTTGAATCCGTATTTGCTACACAATAAGGAACTCGCAGACAATTTAGATGCCATCACAGCATGCAAGCGTGTGCTTGGGAAATTATGTTCTCCAGAAACATATCCGGATGTGGTGCTAGAGTTTTTGGCATTCCGTCACAAGGAACCGCATGGAGAATCCTAGCCCAAACCGTGTCATCGTCATCATGTGAACGCAATTGGAGTAGTTATTCTTTCGTGCACAACAGGTCTCGGAATCGCCTCCAACAAAAGAGGGCTGAAGATTTAGTGTACGTGTACACAAATTCAAAGCTCCTCGCAAAGGCTAAGAGAAAGGATGAGAAGAAGTGGTACGACGAAAATGTATCATCAGAGGATTCGGATTCCGCTTCAGAAGAATCGGATGGAGATGATGAAGGCGATTGGGTAGGTAATCATGCATCAGACGATGATCGCTGGGCTGATGTGCCTCTTGACGATTGGAGTGATCAACTCTCTCCACGAAGGCGAGATTCGTCTCCAGCAAGATCTGGTCGATCAAGCCACGATGTATACGAGTTTGCTAAGGATGGAGAGGAGGGCAATCACGTGCAAGCATCAAATGCCGACGATACCGGTGTGAATGTCAGAGAAGAAGACAATTCAATTCCGGCGTTGGGTGAAGAAGAGGGGGACAAACGTGGTGAAGATGGTGGCACAAGGATTGACACCGTGCAGGAGGGTGTTTTGAAGGACCCCAAAGATTCTGAGTTGGAGCTTTCTCCTGGACGAAAGGCCACAACGGTGAACAATGGCCACTCCAAATAGAAAGGCATAGAGGAAGATTTTGGTCCAATCAGTAAGAGTCCGTTGAAGTTTGGATTGAGAGATTCTCCTCGTGGACCCCGTCTTGAGGACCAAATGCAGAGGACCGCCCTTGCATCTGGAGCCTTATTTGATAATTCTAAAACACCAACACCCCGAGTTCCACTTGCATCTTCAACAGGATTGGTATCCCTTTCCAAAGCGGTGAATAAACGTGTGAGAGAATCGGATGGAGATTCGGAAAGCGACGGAAATTTGCCTTTATCAGTAGCTATAATAAAGAAGCCATCAGGTGTGCCCCCAAGGCACAATCAACGGCCAATGCAGAAGATGACGGTGAAGGAGACACTTGTGGGCCCGAAACATATATCATCGAGTGGAGAGAAACAGGAAACGGCAGCGCTAAACGAAAAGGCTCATGCAACCATTTGCTGCTTCTCCGCCAAAGCCAGGACGAGTTAAAACACCCCTTGCCGCAAGTGGATCCACATGGAAAATGAAGAGTATCCAACCGGTAAAGAAGGAGAGAAAGGAAAACGAGTATTACTCTCACAGTGACGACGAGTCATATGATCTAGAGGACAGTAGCGGAGCAGAGGTGAAAGGAGATTCTGATTACAAGGCAGATTGAAAACTCAATAGCATTTATGTATTTTCGTAGAGTTTTTTTTATAAGATATTCTAGTATTCAGTAATTGTAGTTGTTTGGACAGGAGATAGATTTTATAAGTATATATTTCTGTAGTGATATGTATGACGTACATGAATAGATGGCAATATTTTGTTGACGTTCCCTTTATTGAATGTTTGTTTACCTGCAAAATATAATATATGACACTATTTTTATGTTTTATGTTGTTGGAACGAGAGTGGCTATAACCCTAAACAAGGTCGCTATATTTTTATTACAATGAGGCTCCAGTGACATAATGAGATTTTAATTTATATTTTCCACCATTACAATCACCCTAGAACGGCCTGAAGTGTTCAGGGTTTAGTCCTTGAGAACCCCTAAACCGGCCTGGCCGTCCTCTAGTTATCCGCGTGCCGTCCGCCCGCCCGGTTGTCCGTCCCGCCGTCCGCCAGGCCGTCCGCTCTGCCGTCCGCTCTGCCGTCCGCCATCAAACTCCGTCCATCGAGCCGTCCGCTACGCCGTCCGCTAAGCCGTCCGCAGGGTAAAAGCGGCAGCGGATAAAGTAAATCACAGTTTACCCAGCGGACGCTGGCGTCCGGCCGCTCGGACGCGACGTCCGGACGTCCCGACGTCAAACCGGACGCGATTTCCTCCAAAGACGTCCAAAGTGACAACCCTGGCTGTCCACAACACCATGTTGAATTGGCTTGGTGGAAAAGTCCATGGTTGACTGTGCCGTAGCTGCCGAGCACAAGACGTTTCCTCTACTGAGTATAGCATACTGGCCATAGTCCATGATAGAATCGGTGGACGCTGTGCTTTGGAGGCCAGCACCGTGGGCTGGATTGGCAGTGGTATACCTTGCCTAAAGAGAATTACCAATGAGGTCAAATACCAACGAGCGCATTGCAACGAAACAGAATTTTCCAAGCAGTAAAAAAAGAGAAGAAAAATGACGCAAACTGAATATGGGTGTGATTAAGACATAACACATTGCAACGATAACATTCAAACGTCCATAATATTCATCTCACAAAGTACTCAAGCGCAGATGTTTTGAAGACAAAGGTATATTACAATTACAAGGGATTATACACATCAGTCAAGGCAACCAGAAATCGATAGTTAGTCCGGAACGGCCACATCACTAAGAAAAGGGCGTCCTGCTATAGAACCGTACAATGAATTAGGAGCTAGGCAGACAATGGGATGCGTGTACAGCCTCCATGAGCGCGCTGAACTCTCGACGGTCGGGCTCGTCGCAGAGCATACGCCGCCCAATACTATTGTCCCTACGGAAAGATAGTAACCCTGTGCTAGGATTGCGATGGAGACGCCGAAACCATGGAAGGAGAACATCATGGAGGAAATTGTCACGCGCACCGTCGCCAACGTAGGACCAAGAGTCAGGGAGTATTACATTATGGGGCTCATTCAAAATGTGCTTATTGGGGCTGTCGTCCGCTACAACGGTGTTTGCGGACGTGAATCTGCCACCATAGCCTGTGAACAGCTTGGCCAGATTCTTAAGGAACAAGTTCTTATCAGTGCCAGGCACTTTGAACGAGGACAGCCGCCGTGCCTATTCCTACACTTGAGGGTTTCGCACGACTCCTGGCCAAGTACAAGGGATGGGAGGGGCTGGATGCCGCGGAATAAATATCGCACTACCAATTCAGTGGTAGACTTCTTCATGGAGCTCCAGACGGTAACGTCGGCAAACATGGTCAGCTGCCGTAGGAACGAGAAGCAGAGTGGACGCACTAAACCACTGCTTTGGGTCCGACTACAGCGGGGAGAACGGCTGAGTGCTGCGCCGAGTATTCATTAAAGGCCGTAATCCCGGACCGGGATTTCAAATCCTCACAGACGCAGAGGATTCCATTCAAGTCCAGGACGACATTGAGCCATTTTTTGGGAGGCCTAAGCTGTGGCGACCGAATGACCGACTCCGAAGAACCTCCACGAGTAAGAGGAGGACCGGTCCCTGGCAACAACGGGCAGACAAATGTGCAGCGAGTTATGATCCTGAACCGACACATTTCGGACGACATCGTAATAAAAACGGCACACGGTCGAGCGCGAAGACAACAAACACGAAGTTCCAACCATTAAGAAACGTATGGAACACACCTGAAGGCCGGAGGACCCAATAGACTTCGCACTGACGACAGGTGTGGCTGTCGACGGTGCAGCGCCGGCAACGTGACGAGGAGGGGAGGCCGATGTACGTGTCCGCTCATCCAATTGAGAATCCCGCCGAAGTCTACGTCCTGACACTAGTGATTGAGAGGCCGGAGGGACGACAGGAGAGGAAGGGACTGCGGGCGAGTTCGGACTGGGCACCAAGGACTGACCGCCGCGATTACATTGCGCGGGCGGAGTAACAGCAGAAGGCAATTGAGCGTCAGGCACAATGTGGGCACCGATAGAGCCTGCGATGACAGTAGATGAATGTAAATTCCGAGTGAGGAGTGTGTAAATTATAGAAAGGCCAAAAAAATTTGAAGTACAAAAAATGTTCATTGGAAAATGTCCTAAGGACTCTGCTCAACTAGGAGTTGAAAATCCTACAAATCCTACAAATCCTGAGCCGTGTATACAAAAAACCTACAAAAACCTATGATACAAATCAACTCGAGTCGAGCTAAATCTATACAAATGACATCGAGTGATTATTGGGAACCACCTGCTGCAGCGTCTGTGCCGGGCAAGACGGCAGTGTCTGCATTGTCACTGCCAACAGCTCCGCCGAATCCCAGACTGTCGTCAAGGCTGTATGGATCGGCGGCATCACCAGCAGCGCCCGATGAAACCTGCGCAGGAGCCGGCGAAGTCGACGGAGCAGATTCAGGAGCAGCTGGCGGCGGCGAGGGCGCAGGAGGAGGCGGACGCGGCGCATCAAGAGACAAGGGCGCAGGTGTAGGGGGAGGAGGAACAGCAACAGACGAGGGCGTAGGTGGAGCAGATTCTCCGCTGGTGGTTGAACCCGACGGCTGATTACGAAGCAGCAGAGGTTGAGAAGCCAGCGGCTGCGGGTTCAGTATGGCCCCAGAAGGCGGCACAAGGCTCTGCATCAGCGCCTGCAGCGATTGCTGCATGACATTTTGCTGTTGCTGCTGCTGACGCTGTTGTTCCATAATGAACTTCTGAAAATCGTACTGCTCTTTCCTCGTCTCCTGGTGCATCCTAAGATTGTCCTCCGCGGTCTTCGAGGTCTGAGCAGTGAGAGCTGCAACTGTGGCAGCCAATGTCTTCAAAATTCTGTTTGAGGACTCACGTTTCTTCCTCTTCGACTTCCGCTCGGAGGAAGGAGTCCCGAGCTGATAGCTAGAGGACGCGGATGAACCTCGCGCATCAGACCTCAGGGGGGTATCCAGAGGAGGAGCATCGTCGTCCTTGTCGTCATCCTCCTCATTGGAAGAGGAGGTTGACGAGTTCTCCTCATCCCGCTGCATGAGTGGGGGATCAGACCACTGATCTCTGGATTTCCTCTTCGGTCTGGAGGACCCAGGTCGTGCAGCAGGGGTACTCTCCTCCCCATCAACATGCACAGGGTATCCGTCCTCCAGAAAGTCTGCCTTGTCGAGGTCCAAGGCGTCGATCGCAATAGAAGCAAACCAGTCCTTCATTCTTTTGTCCCCGACAGCGTAGCTGTTCACGCAACACATCTGCACAAAATGGCATGGCAGTCGTCAAGTGAGTCAGGGTTAATATAATTAGGGATTTACAGTGATTTAGCTAGTGGGCTTCTCGTCTAGGTCGCAAGGCATGACGCACAGAGTCTGCTTTGTGCTTCTATCGCGCATGCTGAGAAGGAAGCCCATGATCTTCTCTGCAAGACCCGGCTCGTACGACTTGATGTTCATGTCAGGAGGCGCATCGACTAGTTGCTCGATGGGGATCGTTCTCTTATCTTCAATTCCCCAGACAAAGGCGTCAGTGCAGGTCGACCAGAACGTCTTGTACGCCTCGGTCGACCGTGCGAAGTCCGGTTTCTTGTTTCCCTGCACGGGCTCTGGCAACTCGGTCACTGCGGATGCCAAGCTAACGTCGTCGACATCTTCAGGAGCCCTCCTGTCCACAGTTTTCCTCTTCTTCGACGTCGAGCCGAGATGGCTTTTGGTTGGTGGTGTAGGTGTAAGGGGCGTGTTGGGCTTGCGCTTCCCGCGGCTCTGTTGGGGTCTTGGTGAGTTTGTGCCCATGGATCCCGCACTACCTCCCTGGCTGCGGTTATTGAGGGACACACTTATTGGTGTCATCGATAGACTCTGCATGTCCATCTTGGCCTTGAAGGTTTCGAAGTTCTGGATCACCTTCCGAATTTTTGAGCAGAGTTGGGCCCCGCGCAGAGGCTGACCGCTGGTAGACATGAAGTATTGGCTGTCAAATTTATTCTCCAGCTCCTTCATCAATCCTCTGAATTTTGTTTGTTCGAGAGAGGCTATCAAAGGGCTGATGTTGAATGGAATGACAGCGGAGTCGAGAATCAGCGTGAAGTTGTACTGATTCTTCTTTTCTCATTCAGTTCTCGTTGTAACGCAGTGCAACATGATTTTGGAGCCATCACCGTTGCTGATGTCTTTGACCTTCTCGTGTAATGAGAGTGGGAGGCAGGTCGGCGAATTGGTGTTCTTCGTGATCAAGCAGCAATCACGAGTCATTGGGATCATGTTCAGACTCCAGAACTGAACAAGATTTTGTTCTTGCAGTTCCGAGAACTCCCCAAAGTTCGCGAGGTCGTCGCCTTCTGCATCATCCGTGCTCTGTGGATGTGCAACTTTCTTGTAGTAGAGGTTGAGGGGTTCACTTTGCTGTTTCCTTGGTGTCTTCCTCTCTGTTTCCATTATGTTCACAATGAGGACAGACAAAGATTTAGGTCGGTACGAGCTAAAATGCACAACACACACATGAGCATGGCCTCTAACGAGTGTAGAATTTTCTGTCATGCACTCTTGTCAACGGCGAATTACCAGGACGTCGATATTGATCAGACTCTCATCATAATTTAGGTCGAGTCGAGCTAAAACTTAGACGAGGTTGTAGTACACTGAATTTGTATCATACATTCACTCGAGAATGTAATACTATTTAGGTCGAACCGACCTAAAGTGGAAATATAGTTAAGAATTACGGATACATGCTGTGGTGCCTATGAATATAAGTTTGATGGGATTCTGTGGGATGCAACCTAGTCGATTCGTCCTGGTTTTTATTGATTCGGGGCAGGCCATGTAGGGATTTTTAGGTCGGGTCGACCTGAATGTTCACATCTAATGATAAGCGATTTAACTTTAGGTCATACCGAGCTGAATTCCATTCAGCTTTGATCAGATTTTATGACTGTGTAAGGTGGTTTAGGTCGAATCGACCTAAACTGCAAAAGGGGAAGTGTGTTTCTACCATTTTTTTTACATTTTATGTGCATTAATCATATGACATGGTATTTTAGATCGGCTCGAGCTGAATGGAGTGCAATTCTATTGAATTTTACGGTAATTTGACCGATTCTATCTGAATTAGCACATGGTACATTTTCATGTGCCAGACTTCCTACTGTTTATATCGACAACTACGATCTATAAGTGCAAATTTAGGTCGATTCGACCTGATTTGCTGAATGGGGAGAATTATTCGTCCCAATCTATTCTTCTAGGTTTTCTTCGTATTCGTTTTATGATATGGTAATTTTGGTCCGGACCACCTGAATGGAATGCAATTTAGGTCGATTCGAGCTGATCTGAGGCATTCACTGGTGAATTTTAGGTCGAAACGATCTGAAATACTATTTCTGGCAAGACTTTTATGTCTCTTCTTAGATCGAGTCGACCTAAATTAATGTTTCCCTCGATAATTTCTGTGTCCATTTACATCGACTCGACCTAAATTTACATCAACCTAAATTGACATCGATCTAAACTGACATCGACCTAAACTACCATCTATTACCAGCTGGTTATTCAAACACCATTCTCCTTAAAACATAACAGAACATAGCAAATCTAAAACTATTCTATATCATTTGCAGGTAGACACTGCATTCAGTGCACAGCAAAATGATACATGATAGAAATGATACTAGTCAGTAGAGCACTGACCTAACCTCCTGGAATATGACTTCAAAACTCTACAAAAAAATTGCTCCTGATGGCCAACTTCTTGAATCTGAAACATTGCAACCAATAGAGCACGAATAGAATCAGCAACCAATACCAGCACCCATAGCATCAAGACAATAAGTTTCTATGTGTTGATGATTGTACGCTAATACACTCATTTATAAAAATCCCCACTTTAATGTAAGCACACTGATCACTCCACCAAATCGTTCGCGGAATTAACCAGACAACTCACTTTAGAAACTTCATTTAAAAACCTAAACCCTACCATGGAATTCTGAAGCCAAACCAAAATCCATGCACAACTACCCACACAATCAAGTAAGAGCCCTCAATCTGTCATTCTTTACTATGTCTGCACGTGATAGTTGGCCTTGCACCAACTAAAAACGGCCATGAACCACCTCCCATAGAATCAAGAAGGAGCTCTCAATCTGTCAATCTTTACTATGTGTGGAACTAAAGCAGACTTTAATAACCTAAACTCTACCAAGCAATTCTGAAGCCAAACCAAAACCCTATCAAACGATTCTAAAATTATCAAGCTAAGTAAAATTAAAACCATTAATTTGTGCAACACCAGAAGCTTTATCACTGCACTATCAAAGTATTATTAAGCAATACAAAAAACCTAGCAAGCAAACAACCCATGGAATTTAGAAAGAGCTCTGAATATGTCAAGAAGACAGCAATAGTGTGAAACTTACCTCAAAGAATACAGCCCTCCACTATCAATTTAGCACTTCCACCTGGAATTTTTAGCTTTGCACCCTAAAATTCGACCTGCAACTTCAATCAAGGAACTCCAGCTTCCAACTTCGAACTCTAGCTTCCAACTTCGAACTCCAGCTTCCAACTTCAACTACAGCTTCAACTTCAATCAACAGACGCTAACCTAGCCCCACTGCCACTACACTGAAGCTTGGAATTCACTCTAAACCCTAAGAGAAGAAGGCACACCACGACAAGAAGAGAAGAGCAAGACGAGATAAGACCAGACAATGCTAAAAACTAAGTGACAACCGTGTGAGAGAAAAGGAGGTGCGACGACAACGGGGGAGGGAGGAAACACGACGACGACAACGGGGAGGGAGGAAACACGATGACGACGACGCCGGTGAGGGAGGAAGCAGCGACGACGACGGTGAGGGAGGAAGCGACGACGATGGGGAGGGAGGAAACACGCAGCGACAAGAATGAGGGAAACCAAACCCTAGCCGATGAGAGAGACGAAGCACGGCTTTAGGGTCTCCTTTCCACGGGCACAGGTACTCAGACCACAGGCGCGGGTATATACGGGTATATACGGGTATACGGGTATATACGGGTGTACGGGTATATGGGTATACGAATATACGATATATACGGGTATATATGGGAATACGATATATGATATACGGGTACGGGGACATGGTACATGTTAAACGAACACAAGTACGGGTACGGGTACATGTTAAACGGGCACGGGTACACGGTTACATCGTACAAGATACAAGGTATATGGTAGAAAAAAATACCCCACAAAATGCCAACGTCCAGATGTACATATACATATATGTACGCATCAAATTGGTTTTGGAAAATTGAGTAAAAAATCATGCAGTCGGTGACAAAATGAATTAAAAATTAGGCTTGGTCATCAAACCCAATGTTTCATGTACTGCAAGTTCTTTATCATTAAAACCATTGCTAAAAAGAGGCTGAATTCCTAAAACTGACAGCCTCCACCGTAGCGAGCGGCTTGCCATGAGGACATCAACTTTCACATCAGTTATTACCTTTACTTAGTTCTCATTGTCCATGCATGTTCATCATCTCACACTAGCTCACGTCTCTCTGCCTCTGGAGGTCCGCCATATTTTGGTTGAGTTTATTTTTGTTGATTTTGAAAAAAATAATAATAAAGTTATTTATGATTTTGGCATCGTTTGGGAGAATTATATCTGCGCACCCTGCCTTCCACGTGCGGTAGTAGACTCGTTGGCGTACATGTGACATTTGTTATAAAAAGATGGTTTTTTATTGGAATTATAATAGCTAATATACATACATGTGTTTCATATATATATATATATATATATATATTTCGTACAGGCAAGGCAGGGATGGCAAAAACAATACCTGTAAGAAGTGCCGAAACATTAAAAAAATTATGAAGTATTTAGTCGATATCATAAAAAATGAAGTCAACAAAAAGTAGTTAAAAAAAACACTACAACTTGGATGAGAACATGACAGTCTGAAAAAATGGTAGAGAAAGAATTAAAATTATAAAACGTTTACTAGCAGGCCGTAAATAATTATTGATATCTATTAAAGGCCGATTTATTAATATGTACCGTCTTAGGAGTTGACGAACTTCCTGCATCATTTGATCACGTAGTAGTTCTTGGGCAGTCCAGTCGGTCTTCTCTGTGGTTTGGTCAGGAGTCGGCTGGTCGGTAGTCGACTGGCTTCTGGTAATCGCTGCGACTGTTAGGACACCAACCGTAGTGTTCGGTAGTTCTTCAATGACTACTGACGGCGTGTGGGGCTTGGTCTCGATCTGTTGATTAAGGAATTGGACGACCTTCGGATCCTTCAGTAGGGGACACAAGTGTGTCGGGTGGTCCAATGTTTTGCACAGAGAGCAAGGGAATATCCGTCGTGGTGTGTTATCTCGCGGTGGTCGACTCCTTGATTCGGCGGTAGTCGACACTGGTGTTGCTGCTGCTACTGGCGCTGTCCTATTAGCCGCCGCGCGCCTTTTTCCGATCTCGCTCTCCGGATTGAGCCAGCAATCGCGTTCGAAATGGCCTGGCTTCTTGCATCGGTTGCAAAATGCTCGTTTTGTAGTCTCGGGCCGTTCAGTAGTAGTCGAGTCGGGTTCCTTCGGTAGTCTGCTTTCTACAAGCTTAGCCGATTTCTTGGCCTGGGCTAGTATCGATCTTGGTAGTCCGACTGTGGCTACCTGCAGATACTTCAACAAACCAGCTCGGAAATTGCTTAGTAGGAAATTATCAGCCGGAAGGACCTCAAACTGGCTGGCTAGTTTCATCATCCGTTCATAGTAATCGTCAACCGACTCTTTGGCATCCTGTTTCATACTGCGGAAACGTAGGTAAGCCTGGTCATCATTGTCGATATCCTCGTAGCGATGTTTGAAGGCATCGACAATTTCAAGTAAGATTTGGTGTGGGTATGACGTCCGTTGAGTCGAGAACCAATTATAGTTAGCAGCATCGACTAGGGAATTTCCGAACAACGCTATAGTAATAGTCGAGTCGGTTTTGCCATTCAACGTAAGGGCATTGAGAAATCGATGGACATGCGTAATGGCACACTTGCCTTCCTTGTAGGTAGGAATCGCTACTGGTTTCCGGGCAGTCGTCCGAGTCGGGAGTGTAGCTGCTGGGTAGGGAGGCTGCTGCTTCGACTGCTAAGGGAGAACCGGTAGCTCGTGTACGCGGTCGTTCCATACTAGCGACGCGGCAGTTATCGGATCTAGATCTGGATCTGGGATTTAGATCCGACTTCTGCTAGGTAGGTCGGGCTCTGAGATCCGTTTGGCTAGTCTTTTGTGCTAGCCTAGTCGGTTGCTCTGTGGCACCGTAAGCCTTGTTCACAGACTGCTCCTACAGATTCTTGATCAGTAGCCTTTATCGACTGTTGACTTCCCTGGTCGACTGTTACACAGACTGATCTCCGAGGCACTTTTCGGCTACTCGGGCTCTGGATTTTTTTCAAGGTATGCGATTTTCGTGTAGGAAGCAGATGGTTGCTGTTTCCTAGGGACGTATAGCGCCTTAGCGATAGGTGATAGGATCGACTAGGATCTAGATCTGGATCGACCAGGATTTGGATCAGGATCTAGATCTAGATCTGGATCTGACTAGCCCAACAGAAAGACTAGCGTCTGAGCTGAACTTTGCATGGTCGCCAAATGTTAAGGGGGTTTTTCTAGGAACCAACCTTAAACGAATAAAGCTACTCCGCCCAAGACTATTCTACTCTAGACTAGTTTCTAGAGATTGAGAGGAGTAGTAAGAGGTTTCTATTATGAAGAACAAACTGTCGGCTAAAGAAAAGCACCAGTATGCTAGTAAGTCGACTCCTGCATACCCACAGACTACTGCAACTATCCAGGATACAACCACAAGGAATGATTCAAGAGTAGGAAACAGCAGTAGTCTAACAGCAGTAGTCTAACATACTAGTGCGCACAAGAAGAGCTTAAGACAAGAATGAAGTACAACTGAGGCTGCCAAAAAGATGTACAAATGGTATAGCAACAAGTCTCTCGAAGAGAGTGAAGGTACATATAGGAGACTAGTCTGACAGTGTGTCAGACTGGTCGACCGTAAAAGTCGGGTCGACCAGTCTGTACCAGCCTGTACTGCCACGTGTCTCCTGCTGGGTCTATTCCTGCCGAGTATAGACTAGCCTACTCTTAGCCTAAAGGGAATATCAACTAATATTCGGTTAACATTTTATTAATTATTTGACATGAAAGTGCGGACCCTGACTTCCGCGTACTATATATAATTGAATATATATATATATATATATATATATATATATATATATATATATATATCCACCTATCTTTCTACATAATTATATGTATATAGGTATATATACATAGACACATATATATATACACAAATATATATATACAACGTGTTTCTATATTTGTACATTGGCATATTGTTCACATAATTCTGGTTAAATACTTATTATAATTTTTACAGTATTTCCTGAACGTCCCCGCGCTTAGAAACTGGATCTCAAACAGATTTCTAGCATTATAACTGTCTTTTACAACCTCAGGTTGTCTTTATGCAAGACTAGTCACCTTAGAAAGCTTATTAAATTATCGTCCAATCACAATAAATCTTTGACTTGTGATGGGAACTTGTTGATAATATTGGAGAGGCCTCCGACTACAAATATGTCTAATTTGTTGGGTACATTTTATGGTTACATATAAATCTTTGCTATGCTAATATCTGATTTTGAGGCTAGGTTAAACATAATATGTTTAATGGGTTGCTACGTTTAGGGGATATAGAGACCTGTCTTACGCCGTAAATACCCTAAACCAATTGAAGTATTCTTTATTTTTCATCCAATCATCCACAATTGTCTGATTTGTATCTGTTGTTGTATTGAGTTTAATTTTTGA
The DNA here is from genome assembly GCA_022496805.1 of Pohlia nutans. Classification (NCBI taxonomy): domain Eukaryota; kingdom Viridiplantae; phylum Streptophyta; class Bryopsida; order Bryales; family Mniaceae; genus Pohlia; species Pohlia nutans. The sequence goes on from CM040103.1 coordinate 408,691, forward strand.
ATAGAAGGTTTAATTTGGACCATTCAATCGTAACTTCAATGTTAATTCCAAATTTTGTAGCCCCTTCATGCCCTCACCTATGTCCGGTTTGGGTAGCTTTCTATTGTAACAACGTATTATAAAATGCAACTAATATGAATATTCAAAACTTGATGTATAAATAAAAGTTAATAATTATACATTTTGAATTTTAGATTCTATTTATTCATATGATTTAATCTAACATTGTTATCACTTATAATTTTTTTAAATTTTAAAAACACATAATAAAAAACTATTCAGTAATTTGATTACGAATATTAAGATATAATTATATAAAAACAAATTTTCTGGATGAAATCTGTTGAATGTGACAGGTTATAATGTACTACTGTTAGTAGGTGTTGTGATTTTTGTATTTTTTTAATTAGATGCTTGATTTTAATATGAGTTATTCTTTCATTGAAGAATAATTTTAGAGTCTGTAAAATCTTCATAATTATAGGTGAAACATTGAAACACAAAATAAAGAATAATATTTCCACAAATTGTTTCCTTTTCAATTGGTGAAATCACACGCACATGAAGCTATGGTAACCTCGCATACAAATCTCAATTAAAAAAGATTCACAGTACATGAAGATTACATGAATATAATTGGTTTCAGTTAGTATTTTAAATTCAAACATGAATCATAGTAGGTATGAGCGGATGAAGTTTTATATTTCTGCTAATTCATCCATCCGTAACATACACGTACTTCATCATTTGAAAGAGTGTCATATATACATTAGAAGGGAAAGCAAATGAATTGAGAGGGTCTATGGCGTGAAATAATGTATTTAAATGAAAGTATTTCGAATCCTTATATATTTTGAATTCTAATACAATAGTTGTTGAATCAATGTATTAAATGTAAAATCATGATGATTTCATTGACACTTGCTTTAAAATATGACGTTAAACGTTTTATAATCTGATTGTGGATCATTTTATCCTAAACCTTGAATTTAGACCTTTGTGATTCTAATAATAATGTCTTAATTTTCACGAAATTTTTAGATTATTTAGGTGATATACAGCTGTATCATTCGAAAGTCATGAAATATTAAATATTAACAATTTAGTCATGCTTTAAAAGATTTTGGTTTGATGTAGTGGACTGCATGGAGATGAGATGAAAATGATTTTTTATTTAATCTTTGGACGTGAATCGTAGAAGTTATGAGCGGATGAAGTTTCACATATTTGATAATGCATCCAAATAAACATCGGTTAGAGTTTAGGGTAGAGTAATTTAATGCTTTCGGCGTATTAAAAATTATTTACAACTTCTGCATTTCTTTTTATCATTCTTTTGGATCATAATCACTTGACATTTAGGGTTGAGGCCCCATTAAGTACAGCAATTTGCAATTTTTCATATTATTTACTTGCACGTAAAAAATAACCTAAACACTTCCAATGGCAAGCATGACTTCAATGTAATAATCATGCATTTGACAAATTAAATATGTTTACAACTTGTTTAATTATAATCATTCATTTCATTAATTTTCATTTGAAAAATTTGCACTACTGACAATAAAAATACGAATATGGCAATAATTATTTATGATTTGGAAAATTATGGGTTCGTTTGGTGGGTACCACTTTGAACCGTGAGTCGCGCAATGTGTGACTTCTGTCTAAGTAAGTCATTTTAATATATGTGTGGTAGACATGATCTTGTCTTTCATACGATTGAAATGTATATTTGCAAGCATGGTGTCTATAATGCCCATAGTTCTAATAATATTGCATGTTTTTTCAAGATTTTTGTCACTCAAATTAAATCTAGTGTTCCTTAATATGTTCCGATTATTTGATAATTCACGTACGTAAAGCCAAATATAAATTGCACTACCTACACGTTCAAAATAATTTAATGTATAATGAAATGTGAAGTATTTGCAATGAATATTCTCTAATAGAAATGCTTGTATGAATTTAAATTTTCCGTATATCAATTTAATATATTTCATTATTTAATAATTAACGTGAATAATGCCTTTAAACTAAATATTAACACAATAAAGTAACACATTAAAATTAATTTTAACGGAAATACTTCCAACTATATCGTTACTTGCTTTTATATATTTAAAACACTCCTCATTAAGACAATTACATTACATTTGCCATTATTTTATTAACGTCACTCACTATAATATTAGAATGCGCCCTGACCTGTAGGTGGAGTACATTTTGCCTTACTTACTATATAAGTTACTTGCTTAATACTACAGTGAAAAATACATAGATACACTCGGGGAAGTCTCTTAGTTACTTAGTGTAAGTTTTGGATACGTATAACCGTAAAAAGGTTATTTAATAGGGGGCTAGGAAACAATTGGAATATGCTACTATCTGTAGTATGTTTAGGGTATACTCTACGTATATTCCAAAAAAATTCCAAAAAAATTCCTAAATTCGTTTTATCACACCCTATATTACTTTTACAAATTTATAATTTTTTTATCTCAAATGAATATAATGATCAGTATTGTAATTCAAGTCCTTCACTACGCTAGAGTTCAATTGATACTAGTGCGATACAGAAGTTGCCAAAATGAGGTCGTAGATTTTTAAAACACGACAATCGTTAGAAGTCACCAACCGAATGGATGTTTTGAAAAATCTACTTTACAATTATTCTAAAGAAGTCCTACTCAACTTAGTCATTATAATTTTGTTATTATCAAATGTAGACTGAATTATTTAATTTAACTTTCAAAATTTATAATTAAATATCGTTGATAGATTTAGTAAATACTACCGTACGGATGAAATCTAAAAGTCAAAATGGTGAACTTCCATTTCTATAAAAAATCAAAATTACTCTTAGTTATAAATAGTAGTTTTGACGATGTTTACCAATATGTTCAGTGGTTACCTTGAGGTAGTGAATGTCGAGAATTTCCATAACCATATGAGAACAAATATTGGGTGTCCTTTTTTCATATAAGATAAAAATAATAAATGTATACAAGTAATATAGGGTGTTTGAAAACTATTTAAAGAATATTCTAGGAATATTATTAAAATATACCATAACTAAACTATAAATACTAGAATATGCAAAATTACTTCATAGTCCTCGATTAAATACCCTAAAACCGCTCTTGAAATTTAGAGGAAGATACCTCTCAGAGGTGGTTATTTTATTGTCAACTACGTTTGTACTTTCGACAAATCCAACAAAGTGCAGTTTGAATGATATTATTATTATGATCTACAATTTAAATTAGAGCAATGTCTCACTGTAGAATTTTCCGTTCCTAATGTTCTTGTTACATAGGGATGGAATCTATATTTGAATGAAGTATTCAAATACTGTACAGAAATCTATTATTGTCGCGTATATTTTCAGTAATCTTTCTCCCTCCATAGTTGTAAAGTGCACCGAACCTCGTGAACGATATGATTTTTAAGTGGATGAGAAACGACGGTTCAAAATTCTCCCTTTCTCTTCCCGCCACATCGTTCCCGCCCTATTGTCTATAAATATTGAAGTGCGACTGAAATATTCCTTTTCTCGTTTCTTTGCGTGCTCATGCTCCTCCGTTCGCGTACTCCACCACACCGGTCCTTGTACTTTCGCATGGCCGAAAGGAGGAATTTTTTGTTCTTAAGCTTTGAGGAGATTGCGTGTAGTTGCGCGCTGAGGCTGTAGAATCGTGTCAAGAGGAGCTGTGTTTGCGACATATTCCGGTAAGAGATAACTACCTATCCAGAACTTCAAGTTCTAGGGTTAGCGCGCGCACGATTTAGATAAGGTTCATTTTCAGTTGCATCTCATACTGTTATGTTATAGTAAGCATTCGGACAGCACTTTCTTTCCGACCATTGTATTTTGCGTACCTTTCACTTGCAATCCACAGTTCAGTTGCTGTTGCTTCAATTCGAAATGCAGATTGTCCATGTCGTTGCTGTCCAATATTGTCGCCGTGAATTCCGGGACATATTAGCTCGACTCGACCTGAATATGTTCCAAGGTTCTCGAGAATGGATCATCTTGCCCTAGTAAAATTAGCTCGGCTCGACCTAATATGCACCAACGTTACCGTCTTCTAGCCTTGTACTTGATTGAAAGTCACCTTCCAGTTTAGGTCGACTCGACCTGAATTGCACCAACGTTACCTTTGTAAAGCCATGTACTGGAGCGAGACACACCCTCCAATTCAGGTCGACTCGACCTGAATTGCGCAAACGTTACCTTCGCAAAGCCGTGTACTAAAGCGAGACACACCCTTCAATTTAGGTCGACTCGACCTGAATTGCGCAAACGTACCTTCGCAAAGCCGTGTACTGAAGCGAGACACACCCTCCAATTTAGGTCGACTCGACCTGAATTTCACCAACGTTACCTTCGTTAAGTCGTGTACTGGAGCGAGACACATCCTCCAATTTAGCTCGACTCGACCTAAACATTACCAGTGTTGCCTCCTTATACCCGTTCACTGGAGCACTGAACCACCTTCTGTTTAGGTCGACTCGACCTAAAATGCACCAGCCTTGCCTCCTTATTGCCGTCTACTGGAGCTCCGATCTACCTTCTCGTATAGCTCGAGTCAACCTAACTTATACAAGTACTGGCGTACTCACCTGGAATCTTCTGGTCTATTCATTTCGGGTAGAGATGATCTTCATCGTCACGTAATGTTGTAATACAGATTGAGGTCCATCGCATCTAATGTATATGAAGCCCCGTCCTTCTCTAAGCATTGTATATTGTATTCCATGCCATCTGTTCTCCTTAATTTAGCTTGAGGCAAGCTAAATCGCGAGGACGCTTACATTCCATTTCAGATGCTCTACATCATTCGAGACTCTGCATTTCATTCCACATGGTTTACATCATTTAGGTCGAATCGACCTAAACATACCTGCCCGATGATCTTGTGTTGGCAACCTAATACTCTGTCATATTTCTCACCCTCAAATTTGAAATCTTCTAGTGGCAACCTCAACTGGGGTACCCTTCCGCGTACGTACATGAAGTGTATTGAGGTAATTGATGCAACGTAGTATTGCTAGAAGCCAAAGACGTACGGGTGCTAAATAATGGTGTGTGGGAGGAGGGGTTAGGCATGGGCTGATCTCTAGAGTGTCCTTGTGATGAGTTATCCCATATGGTTTGTCCATGGTGACCTCCTAGTGTACACTACTTAAGGTGGAAGGCCTTTGAGTAAAGATCATCTCTTTCTACGCATTCCTTGTGTTTGTGTGTGTGCCTTGTGCAATCTTCTCTACCTTCAATAGGTTATGGGCCCACTCATGTGTGTTTCATGAGTATTAGATTGCATTTGTGCAAGTATTTTGAGGTCGGTGCGCAACGGGCGGTTTTGGAGCATTGTTGGAGGTTTTGGAGCTTGTTGAAGCGTTGGTGTTTCTTGGAGGTGTGCATGGGCTGAAGTTACATGTTGGAGCACTCTCTTTGGTCAATTTCTTCCCTTGATCTCCTTCTTTTCTTTCTTCTATCTCTTCGTTGCGAGTGGAACTTCGTTTGGTTCAATTGTGAGCATTTGAGTAAATGCAAGTGATTTGTGAGGTGTGAAGGCTCTCGTGGAGGGTCTACCATCTGATCCTAGTGATTAGGCACTTGCTTTGAGGTGTTGCATGTGTTTCATGCTCTTGGGGTGCTCAAATTTTCATTTGGAGCTAGTTTGTGCACAAAGGTGCGGTTTTGAGCAATTTCAATGCGATTGGGGTTTTGAGGGACTTGTGTGAGTTCATGTGCATTGAGTGAGTGCTCTTGAAGGACACAAAGGTGTCATTGACGTGCATTGAGTGTTTGGGGACACTAAGGCGTCGTATTGAAGCATTTGGAGTTGTTTTGAGCTCCATTGAGTGATTTGAGGGGTTTTGGTGAGCCTCTTTGCATTTTTGGGTGAGGGTTCTCACATTTGAGTGTTGGGAGGCGTGTGTGGAGCACAAAAGTGCTGATCTAGTGTTTGGGGTTGTTTTAAACCCATTGGGTGCACAAAGGTGCAATATCAAAGCAAAAAAAAAAAAATCACAAAAACAAAGTTGTGTGTTTGAGTTTGAGGTTTCATTTGTGTGGGGAGGCATACGTAAGTGAGGATCATGGCATCTTTTGAGGGTGAGGGTCCCAAGGTCGTGGACAAGTTCGATGGGGTGAATTTCCACTTGTGGAAGTTCAAAATGGAGATGGTGATGGCCGAGAAGGAGTTGTGGGAGATTGTCGAGGGTAGTGAGGAACCTCCTTTCTCTTCTACGGATCCTAGGATCATGCAAGCGTACACGAGGAGGGAGAAGAAGGCATTTGCCATTTTGGCACTCAACCTCGCGGATTCGCAACTTGCGCACATTCGTTCGTGCAAGACACCCGCGGAAGCATGGTCCAAGCTTTGCAACATTCACGAAGCGAAAACATTGGCCAACATTTTGTTTTTGAGGCGCAAGTTCTTCACCATCAAGATGGGTGAAGAAGATGACATGTTGGCGCACATCAACAAGGTCAAAGCTCTCGCGGATCAACTCAACGGTTGCGACGTGTCGGTTACGGATGGTGACATCGTGATGACACTTTTGGAGAGCCTTCCATCATCATACGAGTACCTCATCGTGGCGATGGAGTCAAGACCCATTACGGAGCTCACATTGGACTATGTGACCTCACGGTTGTTGCACGAGCTTTCGCGGCAAAAGGAGAACGAGTCTCGAGAAGATGGAGCGGCACTCGTGGCGAAGCAATCCAAGAATGGAGGCGGTGGGAGCTCAAGCGACAAGGTGTGCTTCTATTGTGGTAAGAAGGGCCACATTGCCAAATTTTGCTTCAAACGCAAGAGGGATGAGAAAGGGGAGAGTGCAAACAACACTAAAACTCGTGACGATGATGAGTACGCATTTACGGCTAGATATGAGGCAAGCATGAGCGATGGCATCGAGGGTGATGCAAGCATGAGTGATGGTATCGAGGGTGATGCAAGCATGAGTGATTGGATTGAGGTTGGTGATGAGTATGCAAACATGGCAAGCAATGTATCGTGCAATGGTAGTACGAGTGATTGGATTGTTGATTCGGGGGCTACAAGCCACATGTCACCACATAAAACTTGTTTTCATTCGTATGCTCTCATTAATCCAAGGAGAGTGATTTTGGGAGATGATACGGTGCTTGAGGCCGTTGGCAAGGGCCAAATTGTTGTAGACACCGAGGTGAGGGGTCGTGTGAAGACAATCACTATCAAAGATATCCTCCACGTTCCCAAACTAACGGCAAATTTACTATCGGTGAGGCAACTAGTGGCAAAGCACTTGAGAGTAGAGTTTAGTGATAAGGGGTGTTATGTGTTGTCACCGAGTCGAGATGAGGTGGCCATCATTGAAGAACACGAGGGCTTGTACCACATCAAGTTCTCCAAGGTGCATTCGAAGGAATCGGCGGCGTTGGCGCATTCAAACTTGAAGGACGACAAGTTGGCGTTGTGGCATCGTCGACTTGGCCATTTGAACATCAAGAGTGTGAAGACACTACGCGGCATGGTAAGCGGTATGGATCTTCATCAATTGAAAGTGGATGCTTCTACATTCACGTGTGAAGGTTGCATTGAAGGCAAGCAACAACGGTTGCCATTTGCGGGTGAAGGGGCGACACGGGCCACAAAAGTTTTGGAGATCGTGCATTCGGATGTGTGTGGCCCCATGAAGACCACATCGATGGGAGGTTGCAAGTACTTTGTGACCTTCATCGATGATTTTTCAAGGAAGATATGGCTCTACCCTATCAAAGCCAAGAGTGAGTGCTTTGAGAAGTTCAAGGAGTTCAAGACATTGGTGGAGAACCAATCCGAGTTGAAGATCAAGGTGTTTCGGTCGGACAATGGCGGCGAGTACATGTCCAAGAAATTTGACGAGCTTTTGAAGAATGAAGGCATCGCACGCCAAACTTCGGCCCCGTACACGCCTCAACAAAATGGAGTTGCGGAGCGCGCAAATCGCACCATTGTAGAGATGGCGAGGAGCATGTTGCACGCTCAAAACTTGAAGTTGGACCTTTGGGCGGAAGCGGTGGTGAATGCGGTATACACACGCAATCGGTGTCCAACAAGCGCGGTTGAAGGCATGACGCCGGAACAAGCGTGGAGTGGGAGGCAACCATGTGTTGCACACATGCGCATCTTCGGATGCATTGCATATGCGAAGGTTCCCGACAAACGGAGGACGAAACTCGAGGCTAAGGCCTTGAAATGTGTGTTTCTTGGGTATTGTGAAGGTACCAAGGCGTATAGACTCATGTCGGTGGACACGAGGAAGATCATTCGGTCACGTGATGTGACATTTTGTGAGGAGTCTACGATGGAGGCTCCTTTGGAGGTTGGTCCAAGTGGGAGTAGTGGAGACGTTTTGGTAGACACACCCTCCAAGTCTCCTAGTGTTGTTGATGTAGGTGATGATGACGGTGATGACGAAGCTGGCGACACGGAGGTTGTTGAAGCGCCATCGAGCTCAAAGGCCAAGAATGGCGCAAAGGGCACGCAAGAGGAGCAAGTTTCTTCAAGCGAGCGGCGGTACCCCGAGAGATCGCGCAAGCCACCTGGAGAATGGTGGAAGAACCACATCTTCCCTCAAGTGGAGGACGAGCATGCGAATGTGGCATTATCGGATGGTCCATTGACCATTCGAGAAGCCATGCAAGGTGATGATGCGGTCAAGTGGGAGCGCGCCATGCAAGAGGAGTACGACTCTCTAATTGCTAATGGTACGTGGCAATTAACTCCCATTCCAAAGGATCGCAACCCCATTGGTTGCAAATGGGTGTTTCGGACAAAGAGGGATGTTTCGGGTATTGTTGTGCGTCACAAGGCAAGATTAGTAGCCAAGGGGTTCGCGCAAGTGCATGGGGTGGACTTTCACGAGACATTTGCTCCCGTGGCCAAGTTCACCACCATTCGATGCATTCTTGCCATTGGAGCGGCCTTGGACTTGGAGATGCATCAAATGGATGTGAAGACCGCATTTTTGAATGGCGATTTGGAGGAGGACATCTACATGGTGCAACCTGAGGGGTTTGTGCAACAAGGTAAAGAGCACCTTGTTTGTAAGTTGCAAAAATCATTGTATGGGTTGAAACAATCTCCAAGAGCGTGGTACCAAAAGATTGACACGTTCTTGCTTGCACACGGGTTTACTAGGAGCATTGCGGATCATAGTCTCTACTTCATGCAAGAGGGGCAAAATGTGGTGATTGTGATCATATATGTTGATGATTTGATCATTCTTGCAAGCCTCATGAGTTTAATGAATGCATTAAAAGGCATGCTTGAGAGAGAGTACGAGATGAGTGATCTTGGAGAATTGCACTTTTGTCTTGGTGTTGAGTTTGTGCGTGATAGGGCTACACGCACTATCACCATGAGTCAAGGCAAGTATGTGATGGACGTGCTCAAGAGATTCGGAATGGAGGATTGTAAGCCCGTGGCAACACCATTGGATGCAAACTCCAAGCTCGTCAAGCTTTCGGAGGAGGAGTATGCGATGGAGGCTAAATCGATGGCGGAGGTGCCATACAAGCAAGCGGTGGGGTCGTTGATGTATGCGATGATTGCGACACGGCCCGACCTTGCGTATCCAATTAGCGTGGTGAGTCAACACATGGCGAGACCGGGCTCGATGCATTGGATGACGGTCAAGAGGATCATGCGTTATTTGAGGGGCACAAGCGATGTGAAGTTGTGTCTTGGAGGCAAAGACATTGTGTTGAGCGGCTATTGTGACGCGGACTACGCGGGAGACACGAGCGATCGAAGATCGACAACGGGCTACATGTTCAAGGTCGGATCGGGAGCGGTGTCGTGGAATAGCAAGCGGCAACAAACCACGGCGACATCAACGGTGGAGGCCGAGTACATGGCTACGAGCCATGCCACGAAGGAGGCCATTTGGTTGAGGCAACTAATGGTGGATGTGGGTTGCACACAAGGTGAGGCTACAACAATTATGTGTGACAACCAAGGGTGCATTTCACTTGCAAAGAACCCTACACATCATTCACGCACGAAGCACATTGATGTGCAATACCACTTCATTCGGGAGAAGTTGGAATTGGGAGTTATACATTTGGAGTATTGCCCAACGGAGCACATGGTGGCGGATGTGCTCACAAAGGGTCTTTGTAGAGACCGACACCAACGATTAGTAATAGCATTTGGACTTAGAGGCTTTGGCTCTACGCAAAGTGGGAGTATTGAGGTAATTGATGCAACGTAGTATTGCTAGAAGCCAAAGACGTACGGGTGCTAAATAATGGTGTGTGGGAGGAGGGGTTAGGCATGGGCTGATCTCTAGAGTGTCCTTGTGATGAGTTATCCCATATGGTTTGTCCATGGTGACCTCCTAGTGTACACTACTTAAGGTGGAAGACCTTTGAGTAAAGATCATCTCTTTCTACGCATTCCTTGTGTTTGTGTGTGTGCCTTGTGCAATCTTCTCTACCTTCAATAAAGTGAGCGGATGTGGGAGGAGATTCTTCAGATGTAGTAAGCTCAGTCCGACCAAAATTGATGTGATGATGGAATCAATGTCTCGACATTTCTTGATCGATACAATTTAGGTCGGGCAGACCTAAACTGAGACATAATCAAGAGAAACGAGATCGATTCCACCTAGACGACATCTGCAGACTGACCATAGCGTTACGCTTGAGACTCCAGGATTATCCACACTATAATTTTCGAATGCCTCTTGTTCCATATGTACATCTTCCGATTTCCTCTTCTGATTTAGCTCCCCCCGAGATAATCCTACATATGGGAATCTCATTCCTTTGTACTATATTCTAACATAAGGGCATGCAATCGTTCAGGGGTCCTCACTTCGTCTATTGCTGCCATGGACCCTGCTCGGATGCTGATTCATGGAGTCAACTCTTCCGACGATGAAGCTGAGGCCGAACACACACTAGACGTCGAGGTTACGGATTGTGAAGGCATTCCGCGACGTCAGTGGAATACTAAGTGTGTAGCTCTGTTAAATGAGGACGGCTTGCATGTTGGGGACGGAACTTATCATAGTGTCAGCTCAGACCTTGTCCTCGGTGCGGACGGACCACTTGGAGACACTCACGTTGCTGTTCACATAGTCCGCAGTCACTCCGAGGTTGACATCTCCTGCGAGTCGAGGTACTCGTTGCGGGCTTGGCCGATTCGGCTTGTCCATATCAATGGAGCAAGCCTCCATGATCATGAACTTCGCGACAACTACAACCGTCACCAAGCTAGTCTCACGCAGCCCTCTTCCGCTAGGTCGTCGAGATATACTAGTACAGTGAGGAATCCGCCCCGGGAGACTTCCATCAAATCGCAGCAACTCCTCACTCAAGACTCTATCAACTCCGTCTCCAGCAAAGTTTGTTGCAGCAAGAATTGCGTTCAACCCTTTCCGAGGGATAAGATTCGTGCCTTCCGCGAACGTATGTATCAAGGCACCTCTTTCCAGTTCAGATTCCACATGAAGATGGACATCCACAGGTAGATTCACCGTGATTCTCAAAACCGGAGGGTTGTGACTATCGAAGGTATTGATGTTTGCGTGCGAGCATGGATGCATATTGCAGGTGTCCCCGAAGCAACATTCTACCGTTGTCAAACATACGCGGTGCAGGGGCGGCAAGCACATCCTCATGGAAATTCGGGAATCCGGAAGCCTCGTAATCACACCGTTCAAGCCACTGCCACGCTGCGATGTATTCTAGAGAAATCCGCGGACCACATGCCCCAACGCACGAGGATGCTTAAATCCGGGGAGAAGGTCGTTTCCATGATTCTGCCGGCAACCTTTCACTGGAAAGACACCATTCCTGAACTGAACAGGGTGAATGCAGCATTTGGGTTGAAGGATGTCTCGCCTTCAAACTTGAGCAAGATTAGGACATCCACCTTCAGTGAGTTTGAAGCAAGGAAACCAGGTGACAATTTCGCTTGGTGCGCAACGTACGACAAATATCATTCTCTTAGGAGGGGATCAATAGCTGGATCTCAGCAAGCATTGCTTTTGGCTAAGAGATTAGACAAGCATCTGGCTCTTGCACGTGCGCACCGAGAGTACTATTACGCCAATCGCACCCGATCTAGAGACTTCCTCCACGAGTGTCTCACGATCATGCATGACAAGATGGACCACGCGAAAACAGCTTCTCCGGTTTTCTCCCACAAGAGCAAAGAGATTGATGGCCTTGTGAAGTTGCCCGTTTCCGTTACTGGTATGCTTGCACATGGCCACGGCGACGTGCGCTATGCGCATTACGGGCTGGACCTATTCTCGCACGATTCCAATTACACTATCGGCTCAATGGCCAAGTTGTTGCGGGATCTAGATTTGCCTCCTAAGTTTGCATCTGGGGAATTGTTTGTGGGGTCAAGGTCATCTCCATTGTTTGATGTTGTGCTTAAGGGGGCAGAGACTTGTGAACCATCGTTGCGTCCTACCGCTGGAACCTCTCCTCTAGCGACTCTTTTGCCGCCCATTCTGCACGTGCACATGGACAATGCTACCGGGGACAACAAGAACATATATGTTTTTTTTGTTTTTGGTCTCTTCTCATTGCAAAAAAAATATTTCGTAAAGTTTATGTTAATTTTATGCTGGTGGGTCACACCCACGACGACATCGATGCGTTGTTTGGAAGGTGGAGCATGTTGTTGTGGAAGGAAAACTTTCCTACGATTCCTTTGCTCATGAAGTCCTTCATGGACGTGGAATCTATCCCCACTATCCCACACCTTGTCGAAGAAGTGCCCGATTTCAAAGGATTCATCGAAGGCAGTATTCTGGAGGGAGATGAAGCACTCGTAGGGCACACCAAGGCACAACAGTTCAAGTTCTACCTTGATTCTACTGGTTGTCCGGTGATGAAGTTCAAGATTTTCTGCACGGACGTAGACTGGTTGCCCAAAGAAGGTGGAGGGATCAAATTGTGGAAGGAGGATTCCGAAGGTAGGAGTTTGTGGCCCCGCGGTGTGCCAATTCCTGTTGAGCAACGTCCGATGAGGAACGTGGAAGACATCTTCAAAGGTATATTTGGATTTATCAAATACTGGGAGAATTTGTGCAATGGAGACCTCACCGGGGAATTCAGAAGACGCTATGAACACTTGATTCATTATTGGCGGGCTGTGAAAGTAGCGCTTCAAGAGCCTCCGCAACCGTCCAATGTTTTGACAGATGGCTTCTGGCCCACATCTCGGGTTGAAGCGATTGTGGAGGATCAATACGCAGAGGACGGTGTCTGACATTCGGGAAAAGTTTGCAGAGGATGACATTTACGTCGGGCAGATGCGAGGTCGTCCATTGCCATCATTCAGGGTGGGTCGAGACCTTTACGAAGGCTACTTCCTTGCAATCCGACCAGCAGATGGTGACACTCGGCCAATTTGGATTGCGAGGGCTTTGTCTGATCCTAACTGTAACCCAGAAAGACCAAACTGTGTCCTCATTCAGTACTTTCGTCTAACATCAAGGGATCAAAATGTCCAGGACTACTACACTGGATGGGACACCTCGAGAGGTTTGCGTTGGAAGGTTGATGATACCGAACCTCCACTTTGGGAAGAAACAAATGCTTTGATGACAGCATGGAAGTCTAGGATTAAACGAGGTACTGTCGAGTGCATGATCAAAATTCCATCAGCTCAGATCGAAGTCATTAACCAAAGTTTGGCTTTGTATAATTCTACTTAAGCCGCTGTTGATTGGAGGCGATGGAGGGTATGGCTTGCTTGCTACGTTTATGTGATAGTGTGTATTTGACTATTATTGAGATACTTTGCGCTTTGATGCAAGCGATATAGAGTCTATACTATAACTAGTTCAATAGACGTTGTAGATTTCTTTTGACTTATTTCTCATTTTATATTTGCGTGTATCACTTTGAAGTTGAAGATTTCCATTTCAAAGACTAAGTGTTTTGATTTAGAAAAAAAAACGTATTGCAAGTGCAATATTTATATTTTATTAATATATTTACTATTACATTGTACGTTTACTTCTTTGTATATTTGATCCGTTTTCCTGAAAAGATTAACTGTATGTGTTTGATTTTAAAAACAAGTATATATAAAAGGTTTAGTGGTTAAGACCACTGTTTTTTTGTTAGCGCGTTAAGCACTTGTCACAGTTTAGGGTATGGGGCTGGTTGGTTGTTACAAATTTCCTGCCTGCCGAGGCTCACTTAGGAGCACCAAGTCATGCATATCTCATATCCGCACAAACGAATTCAACCGGAATCGAACCCGGACCACCTATATGAGATAAACACCCACTCACAACCAACCATTGAGCTCATGACTTGGTGTCGAGGAGATGAAAAACCTCTCCCTTATACATAAGCATTATTTTTATTTAAAATGGTACTGTATTAGTGTCGAATCGACCGTTCTTTTCATGACTCTCATTTTAATGGAAACTCCTCCTTTCAACTAGGACCGATCATTCTTTCGGTAACTCTTGTTTTAATGGAAATTCCAACTTCCATAGGATATATGTACTTACTATCCACCTAAATTGACAACCCATTTAGATTCAATCCTCCCCCTTGAAAATGAGAGATATGATTTTGAGAGGTCCCAATTCTCTCAGTTTAATGAATATTATGTTTTGATTAAAAACTATAATCGGGCTCCTTTTCGTAATGGTATTGTTCGGCTCTTACCACTACTCCTACAACAATAAGTCGACTTCCATGAAATTTTCTCGTCACATCCCAAGAGTCGCGCTCAAGTACAAGCACTACCCTTCGAATAACACTAAGTTTCCGTGGTGTTCATGGTTTCGTGTTCATGGTGATCATCATCTAATGTTCACTACGAACACCAGAAGATGAACACCATGAATACGACCAAGAACACGAACACCAGCAAGAACACGAAGACCATGAACACGAAGATGAACACCAGCAACAGCTCGTGTTCATCTTCGTGTTCATAGTCTTCGTGTTCTTCCTGGTGTTCGTGTTCATGGTGTTCATCTTCTGGTGTTCATGGTGAACACCAGAAGAAGATGACCATGAACACGAACACCAGCAAGAACACGACCATGAGCACCAGCAAGAACGCGACCATCAAGAACACGACCAGCAAAAACACGAAGACCATGAACATGAAGATGAACACCAGCACGAGCTCGTGTTCATCTTCGTGTTCATGGTCTTCGTGTTCTTGCTGGTCGTGTTTTTGCTCGTGTTCATGGTGTTCTACTCGTGTTCAACCCCCAGTGGCTGGCACCTTACAAGAATATAGCTCGTGCACGAGCTATACATATAGAGCTAAATCCAGAGCTCAAGGACACGAACACCATGAACACGAGCAAGAACACGATCAGCATGAACACGAAGACCATGAACACGAAGACCATGAACACGAAGATGAACACCAGCTCGAGCTCGTGTTCATCTTCGTGTTCATGGTCATCGTGTTCTTGATGGTTGCGTTCTTGCTGGTGTTCATGGTTGTGTTCATGGTGTTCGTGTTCATGGTCATCTTCTTCTGGTGTTCACCATGAACACCAGAAGATGAACACCATGAACACGAACACCATGAACACCAGCAAGAACACGAGGACCATGAACACGAAGATGAACACCAGTTTCTGCTGGTGTTCATCTTCGTGTTTATGGTCCTCGTTTTCATAGTCCTCGTGTTCTTGGTGGTCGTGTTCTTGGTGGTCGTGTTCTTGCTGGACGTGTTCTTGCTGGTGTTTATGGTCGTGACCCTCTGGAGACCCGCAACTTGCCACCCAAAGTGATGTACCCAACGGAACGTGCCCAAAGCAATTTTAGATTATCAACATGAAGGAGCCAAGAGTGGCAAGCACTACCAGGAAGAAATTGTGCGAGCATGGTAACTACTATAATCAATGCCATAATCATCATTATAAAACATAAACATTGCGGAGTGGTTCCTGAAGATGGAGTGATATCCTGACCACAAAACATTCTATAACCTTGCCCTTAACTAGAAGCAGAGGAGTCATCTTCGAATTCTTCACCCTGATCAGCCTCGTCATCTACAAATTCACGAACTCTGGGATTATAGCAACGTCTACTACGACGTGATTTAGGAGATACTGCGACATACGCCTTTGCAAACTCTTCCGCGTATTCAGGAAGTTTGAATGATGAAGGCGAACTAAGGAGTTTTAGATCCCTGGTAAACTCTCTGCACAAGCCGTATAACGAGTTAGAGTAGAATGAGACGAGTAGAATGGGACGAGAAACCGTGATGATTATTTAGACAAGTCCAAATCGTTTAAGCCAAATTTCACAACTTACGCACAAGTGGTGGTGAACCACTGCCTCTTGGGTTTTTTAGCCGGATTGGGATTTACTGGTGGAGTAGTAATCCTTGCCTTCGCAGCAGATTCATGGACTTTTGCAGGTGCCAAGGGTGCAAGCAGGGCGTCAAAAATTAGACGATCGTCCTCCAAAGCAATGACGTGACGGCCGGTTGCGATACACGCCTTCACAGATGTGCCTATATCATAAAAATATCAGGAATTAGGCAAAGTGTTCAAATATTGAAGAAAACTCAATTAATGCATATCATAGTAAAGAATGTACGTCATACCAGTGGAAGCTTTGCAATCAAGTACGATGTCACCAGGCTTGCAAAATTGTTGAATTAGCAAGCGAAAAAATGGCTCGTTCTTCTCACGTGCTCCACGCCACGGTATGCCATTGTTCATAGTCACATCGTCATCCGTGAGATTAAACAGCGCGTCGTTCTTCTCAACAGGGTCACCACCATAGTGTGCACCTCGATTCTCAGTGAAAGAGAAGCGCGAAGGAATCACGCTTCGTACAAAGAGCTGGATCCAAAAACGAACCGACTGGCATTTCTCCCCATCACATACGACACAAATTAGTTGACATACAAACCAAGAATGAAGATATATGGAACGAGAAAATCATATGGAATCTAGCAATTACAGTGTAGTTGTTACCGTGAGAGTTGGATCTCGAGGCAATGCCAAGAAGAGTTCATTAATGCCCCACCAATCCTTGAGGAGTTTCATGTCATACTGGTCAGCCCTCCCATCGATTTCCATCATCAAGGCACGATCGTCACAATGAATGAGAACCAGTGCACCGTCGTCGTGAAGAATATTGTCAGCCATCTGAAATACGTATTCTATATAATTCGTTACACGCGAGTTCCAATCTGGAACAGTTGTTGAGATGCCAGGAACGGGCAAGTTTTCAGGGATATCTGCAATAATTAAATCTATCCCTGTGTGCTTGAATTTCTTGCAAACCTCTGATGACACATGTCGCTGGCGACTGGAATTTGCCTACCCATTAAACAATAATCCAGGTTAGCGTAGCAATGAAAAGAGACGTGAGCCAATTGAACATGATGGATCGTGGGAATTAAAATCACCTTTGCGATGCAGTCGTGCAGCTGTACCCATCGAGGATCAACCGCTAAAGACTTTTGCGCATTATCCGCGAGCTCATGTAGAGATGTACACTCCAGATGCACCTGCAATGACGTTTGTTCAACCCTAGATGAGCTGGCACATGGAAACTGAGACTGCTTCTTCTTTCGCAAGCGGTGCACTGATGCATGAAACCCATTCGAAATGGATGAATCTGGCGCCAATGGTGTGGTACATTCGAGAGCCGGATCCTCTGAACGACCTGCAGTGTCATGACTGACAGAGGGTGCGTCTAATGGAGTCTCATCGTCAGTACCAGAGTCCTCGTTGCCAGCCTCCTCCGCTGCAACCAAGGCCTCTTTGGCTCCTTGTTCTTTGGTCCCCTTCTCTTTGGCTCCCTTCTCTTTGTCTCCTTTCTCTTTGGCTTCACTCTCCTTCTCCTCGATTGCCTCCTTCTCCGCCATCTCCTTCTCGATTCTCTCTCTCTCAGCCTTCTCTTTATCTGCCTTGGTTTGTCGCTTCTTCTTCTCCTTGGGAGGCTGGATAACCTGAAGGTTCTCTTCGTCTGAGATGTCATCCACGGCTTCCACAGGAGCTTGACCTCCGTCAATGGCAGTCCGCTCAACAACCTCTGTCGATGGAGTATAATTTCGACTGCAATCTAGGTACAAGCATCCAGAATCCAAATGCTTTGCATTAAATCTCTTGAACTGCTCGAACGTGAACATGGCCATGTCCGAGCCTTTCTGGAGCCAGGACTCAAAGTAGAGTGGTAATGCATCCTTTGAAATGACTTTCTTCGCGACCAGCATACGGACTAGGTACCTAGCATAAGAAAGGTTCCAATCAATGATAACACAATAATGATGATCATGCTACAAAAAAAACAATAGTAATGGAAGACGTATTCTAATTGAGCGCAAACCTGTAGACAACACGCTTGACCGCTTGAGTTGTTCCTGGGTAATCTTTGAACGAAGTCTTCTTAATGTAAAGCTTGTTGTCTTTTGTGCCAAAGAAATTGCTAAAGGCCTTGTCCCATAGCAAAATTCGCCAACTCTCTACATAATCGCTTGGTTTCCGTGCACCAGAAATTGTCCAATCAACAGTGATGTTCTCGTCTTTGAGAATTTCATCAACCATCTTCAAGACGGCCTCTTCCAACTATTGCCAAAATCCCAATAGTTAGAGTTCTGCATGCAATGGACCTCGTGTTCACTCCCAGTGGCTGGCACCTCACAAGAATAGAGCTCGTGCACGAGCTATACATCCAAAACTAAACCAAGAGCTAAAGCCAGAGCTAATCTACACGAGCACCATGAACACGACCATGAACACCAGCGAGAACACGAAGATGAACACGAAGATGAACACCATGATCACGGCCATTAACACCAGCAAGAACATGACCATGAACACGAAGATGAACACGATGATGAACACAATGAACACGACGATGAACACGACGACGATGGTCGTGTTCTTGCTGGTGGTCATGCTGGTCGTCTACTCGTGTTCATGCGGTTCGTGTTCATGGTCGTGTCCATGGTGTTCATCTTCTGGTGACAGAACAAAAATTGGGATCCCACCCCTCGTGGATTGCACGTCTCAAAACTAGAGGTCGTACACAAGCTATACCCCAGTGAAATCGCCAGAGCTAAACCAAAGCTAAACCAAAGCTAAACCCAGAGCTAATTCACAGGACTATGAACACCAACATGAACAGGACCATGAACACGAAGGTGAACACGAAGATGAACACCATGAATACGACCATGATCACGAACACGAAGACCATGAACACAAAGATGAACACCAGCTGGTCGTGTTCATGGTGTTCATAGTCTTCGTGTTCATGGTGATATTCTTCAGGTGTTCACCTCGAACACGAGAAGATGAACACCATGAACACGTACACAATGAACACCAACAAGAACACGAAGATCATGAACACAAAGATGAACACCAGCTCGCACTGGTGTTCATCTTCGTGTTCATGGTCCTCGTGTTCTTGCTGGTCATGTTCTTGCTTTTGTTCATGGTCGTCTACTGGTGCTCATGCTGTTGGTGTTCATGGTCGTGTTCAAGGTGTTCATCATTTGGTGTTCGTGGTAAACACCAGGTCATCATTCGGTGTTCGTGGTAAACACCAGAACACGATGACCATGCTCACAAAGACGAACACCAGGTCGTGCAGGTGTTCATCTTCGTGTTCATGGTCGTCGTGATCCTACTGGTCGTGATCTTGCTGGCATTCATAGTTCTCAACTCGTGTTCACCCCTAGTGGCTGGCACCTCAACAAACTAGAGTTCGTATACGAGCTATACCCAGAGTGGTACACCCAGAGCTAAACCCAAAGAAAATCCCAGAGCTAAACGACACGAACACCATGAACACGACCATGAACACCAGCAAGAACACGACCGGCAAGAACACGAAGACCATGAACACGAAGATGAACACCAGCTCGTGCATGTGTTCATCTTCGTGTTCATGGTCGTCGTGATCTTGCTGGTCGTGTTCTTACTCGTGTTCATGGTCGTCTACTCGTGCTCATGCTGTTGGTGTTCATGGTCGTGTTCATGGTGTTCATCATCTGGTGTTCACCACGAACAGGAGATGATGAGCACTATGAACACGACCATGGACACCAGCATAAACACGAAGACCATGAACACGAGCTCGTGCTTGTGTTCATCTTCGTGTTCATGGTCTTCTTGTTCTTGCTGGTATTCATGGTTCTCTACTCGTGTTCACCCCTAGTGGCTGTCACATCACAAATCCAGATCTCGTATACGAGCTATACCCCGAGTGGTACAGCCAGAGCTAAACCCAGAGTAAATACGTGAGCTAAAGGACACGAACACCATGAACACGACCATGAACACCAGCAAGATCACGAAGACCATGGCGATACATGTGACTCTTGAGCATCACAGTCCACCACTACAAATCGACAATGTAAGTGAATATATGTTCCATCCTCTATTAGCTGGTACTCTTGAAAACTTAGTCTCTAGTACGAGCTCTGCTCATTATCGTGCGTCTGATTATCAAATCCGGATCCAAATGCAAAAGTAAACAATAGAACGAAGCTAAAGAAAGTCACCTCTACCCAGAAGGTTGCTTTGTCCACCCAGCTGTCCCAAACATGATCCTTATGCTTTCCAACTAAAAATCGATACGCACGCCTTGCGTCAACAGAGGAATTCCACCAGCGCAACCACCTTGCCCTGTACTTCCCATCTGTAATAGATGTCGCAAGTTTCTGTAGTTTCTCAATGGTCATCTCGGATGGGTCGTTCTCGCTAAAGTGCCAATCGATCTATAGACAGGATTTGAAAAGGTCAGTAGTTTTGAAAAACATACAGTCGCGACCAATACACGGGTAATAAAGGAATTACTCTAACGCACCTCTTTCATGAAGTCTTCTCCATTTGCTGGATTTGCCACAGACAGGTATTTATCAAAGAAGTTCCCTTTCACGGCTTTCACAAACTTTCGAGTCGATTCCTTCATTGCCTCTCATATTCCGTTTGGGGTCCTTTCCTCAGGACGAGTATTCTTCTGGTATTCACGAGCTGCATCGTCAGCCGCAATGGATATCTCTCTCTGCAAGAGGTAAAATGCGTTAAGTATGTCACGATCAATTGCAATTTAAGCAGAAGGTTAAGGTATTGAATGAGAAGTTGCTCACCCGGTATAGGAATGTAATGAAGATCGTGATCGTGAGCGAGTACCAAGAAGGGTGTTTGGGTTTAACTTTCTTGCACTATTGATATTCTTCCGGGGTGATGAGGTCCTTGAATGCCGTAAGTGGGAGAACACCAAATGTTCTGACGCGGCGTAATTTGGCCGGTAGCGTGCTCTTAACGTGATCATATTCCGTTGACCTACAAAACCAAGTAATAGTTTGGTCAAACGCTCAAGTTAGAAAACATGAAGAACTAAATGATAGAAAAGTTAAGATACTGCACCAGTTAACATCACTCATTGCATTGAGCAAGAGCGCCACTTGTCCTCTTGGATCCAGCATGATACAATGAACTCTGTAATGCCATTTTTCTTCATCTGCGTGGAAGTTCTTGATATGGCGCGTCCACGCAGTGACACGGTGATTTCCATCCCATACATAAAACATCTTGCCCCTCAGACTGGCAAGATCATCATCTGCTTCTAGCTCGCGCTCAAACTCTAGATTGACCTTCTGCCAGAGAGGGCTCTATTGGGAGGTGATTTGGTCCGTAACGTCCCGTGACACTTCCAGGTTATTGTACACCGATAAGTACAGAACACGATCACCATCACGATAGCCGTTGACAAATTCGCTCTCGAGACGTTGCACGTCTACTTCACCAACTGCTCGTACTTCATCCATGACAATCATGCGGCACAAGGGAACCTGAAGGCGGGACTTCTTGATTGGCAAGATTCGCATGTCATTAATCACACCATTGAAATCGACCTTGAGATTCTTCCTGTATAGTATCTCACTTTAGGCAACGGTAGTATCATCGTCAGGACATTTGCTAAGAGGCTCCTCTTCTTCCAGCTCATCAAAACATTCAAATCCTGTCCACATTAGGATCGCACCCAAGTGGCTAGCACCTCACAAGACTTGAGCTCGTACACGAGCTATACCAACAGTGGTACACCCAGAGCTAAACCCCACGAAGACCATGAACACGAGCTTGCTCACCAGCAAGAACACGAAGAACTTGAACACGACCATGTTCACCAGCAAGAACACGAAGAACATGAACACGCAGATGAACGTGAAGATGAACACGCCCAAGATCACCAGCAAGAACACGAAGACCATAAACACCAGCATCAACACGACCAGCAAGAACATGAAGACCATGAACACGAAGATGAACACCAGCTCGTGCTGGCGTTCATCTTCGTGTGGTGATGGTCTTTGTGTTCTTGCTGGTCGTGCTCTTGCTGCTGTTCATGATCCTCTACTCTTGTTCACCCCCAGTGGCTCGCACCTCACAAGTACATAGCTCGTGCACGAGCTATTCATCCAGAGCTACACCTAGAGCTAAATCCAGAGCTCCACGACACGAACACTATCAACACAAGCAAGAACACGACCACCAAGAACACGAAGTCCATGAACACGAAGATGAACACCAGCTCGTGCTAGTGTTCATCTTCGTGTTCATGGTCTTCGTGTTCTTGCTGGTCGTGCTCTTGCTCGTGTTCATGGTCCTCTACTCTTGTTCACCCCCAGTGGCTCGCACCTCACAAGTACATAGCTCGTGCACGAGCTATACATCCAGAGCTACACCTAGAGCTAAATCCAGAGCTCCACGACACAAACACTATCAACACGAGCAAGAACACGACCAGCAAGAACACGAAGTCCATGAACACGAAGATGAACACCAGCTCGTGCTGGTGTTCATCTTCGTGTGGTGATGGTCTTCGTGTTCTTGCTGGTCGTGCTCTTCCTGGAGTTCATGGTCCTCTACTCTTGTTCACTCCCAGTGGCTCGCACCTCACAAGTACATAGCTCGTGCACGAGCTATACATCCAGAGCTACACCTAGAGCTAAACCCAGAGCTCAATGACACGAACACAATCAATACCAACAAGAACACGACCAGCAAAAACACGAAGTCCATGAACACGAAGATGAACACGAGCTCGTGCTGGTGTTCATCTTCGTGTTCATGGTTTTCGTGTTCTTGCAGGTCATGCTCTTGCTGGTGTTCATGGTCCTCTACTCTTGTTTACCCCCAGTGGCTCGCACCTCACAGTTATATTGCTTGTGCACGAGCTATACATCCAGAGCTAAACCCAAAGCTAAACCCAGAGCTCAATGACTCGAACACCATGAACTCGTGTTCTTGCTGGTTATCATGGTCCTCTACTATGTTCACCCCTAGCGGCTGGTACGTCACAAAATTAGAGCTCGTACACGAGCTATACATCTAGAACGACACCAGTGCTTGTGGTGGACCCTCTCGTACACGCGGTCTAGTCGGGTCAAAACGGATAATTGAATTTATTGTCGATGATTATGTACTTCCCCGCATGCGTGATAGTTAATTTGCAACAATAATCGACGTCAGTAGTGCGCTTGCTCTCTTGTTTAGTTCTATATCCAAAATTGATCTATTTGAGGGCGCTGGTGTATCATAACTAGTCCGTTGGGATGGCCCGAGGTTCAATATGTGACTCATAACGCGCTATCCCTAGTAAGAGGCAGCCTTTGCGTGGCGTGCTCGTACACGAGCGATACTCGTGCCACCACGATTGACTGGTGTCCAACACGAAAGTTGGATCCTCCTCCCGATGGCTGGCACCTCTCTAAGTTGAGCTCGTGCACGAGCTATACATCCAGAGCGAAACCAAATAGATTTATTTTATTCTTAAAATATTCTGAGTGCTTGCGCAGGTCCCACTCAACGTGCCACCCCCGAGTACCAGGAACATCCCAGAGCACCAGGAACAGGCAGCACCAAGGGCTCGTACACGAGAGCTACTCGGACAGCAACGAAATCGAGGTGTCTAAAACAAATATAGAGATCCCACCCCTAGTGGCTAGCACCTCCCATAACTAGAGCTCGTACACGAGCTATACATCTAGAGTGACACTAGTAGTATTTTCTTCTACTTTTTTCATTTCTGTTGGTGTTCATCTTCGTGTTCATGGTCTCCGCGCTCATGCTGGTCAAATTCTTGCTGGAGTTCAAGGTCCTCTACTCGTGTTTACCCCCGCGTGGCTAGCACCTCAAACGAGTATAGCTGGTGCCCGAGCTATATATCTAGAGCTATACCCAAAGCTAATCCCCGAGCTCAAAGACACGAAAACTACGAACACCTGTAAGAACACGACCAGAAAAGAACATGAAGACCATGAATACGATGATGAAAACTGGCTCGTGCTGGTGATCATCTTTGTGTTCATGGTCTTCATGTTCATGCTGGTCGTGTTCTTGCTCGTGTTCATAGTCGTCTAATTGTATTCGTGCTGTTCGTGCTCATGGTCGTGTTCATGGTGTTCATCATCTGGTGTTCATCTTCTGGTGCCATATCAGCAATAGGGATCCCTGCCCTCGTGAATTGCACCTCACTGAACTAGTGCTCGTACACGAGCTATACCCCAAGTGACATAGCCAGAGCTAATCCCAGTGCTAGACCCAGAGGTAATTCACACGATCACCATGAACACGACCATCAACACCAACAAGATCATGAAGACCATCAATACGAAGATGTACACGACGATGAGCACCAGCATCACGGCCATGGACACGAAGATGAACACCATGAACACGAGCAAGAACACAACCAGCATGAACACGAAGACCATGAACACGAAGATGAACACCAGCTCGTGCTGGTGTTCATCTTCGTGTTCATGGTCTTCGTGTTCATGCTGGTCGTGTTCTTGCTCGTGTTCATAGTCGTCTAATTGAATTCATGCTGTTCGTGCTCATGGTCGTGTTCATGGTGTTCATCTTCTGGTGCCATATCAGAAACAGGGATCCCTGCCCTCGTGAATTGCACCTCACTAAACTTGTGCTCGTACACGTGCTATATTCACAGTGGTATAACCAGAGCAAAACCCAGATAACCCAGAGGTAATTCACACGAACACTAGCAAGAACATGAAGACCTTGAACACGATGATGAACACGATGATGAACACTCACTGAACACGATGACGAATTCGAAGATGAACACTGTGAACATGGCCATGAACACAACGAGCAAGAACACGAGGACCATGAACACGAAGATGAACACCAGCTCGTGCTGGTGTTCATCTTCGTGTTCATGGTCCTCGTGTTCTTGCTCGTCGTGTTCTTGCTGGTGTTTGAGAATCCCTAAATCCCTAAAAAATTTGAATTTTCTAAATTCCTAAATTAAGGTCTTAAGCCCTAAACCCTAAATCCTTTAGAGTGTTGATCAGAGGAGAGATCGAATGAAGCTTGCAAACCTGCAGTTGCTGCTTCCGCGAATCATTCGATTTAGTGACAGTTGGTACCTTTGCCCCCTCTTCACTATTTGGGTCGTCGTCGTCCTCACGATCTGCAACTCCGTCATCGCCTTCTCCTTGCTCCTCTCGACGTCCCACGTCGTCGTCGTCTGCTTCTTCAAGGCATGCAGCATCCTCATTCTCCGCATCCTCTCGATCATCATCCTCTTCACGTCCGATAACATTCCCTTGAAAATTGTCTCCCTCGTCGTCGTCGGCCATTGCGAAATGAGCTCCTTCGTCCTTCTCCTCTGTCTCCGCCTCTGATCGTGTCCCTGCCTCAGACCGCGTCCCCGCCTCAGACCGCATCCCCGCCTCAGACCGCGTCCCCGCCTCAGACCGCGTCCCTGCCTTAGACCGCGTCTCCTCCTCGGAGCGCTCCACTTGCAGCTCTGCCGAGTGCGCTAAATTGACAATATCGTGGCTTTCCGCCCCAAGATCTGCCATTCTCTCACTACTTCGACGGGCTGGCCCTCCGCCACCGACTTCGACGGGCTGGTGTCCAAGACAAATGCCTAGTGTTAGGGCTCACCAACAAGTATCTCTCCCACAAGGGTTGAACCCTTCCATGGACTCTCAATCCCCACATGCGCTGAACCCTTTTAGAATGATCAGTTTACACCCAAATATACTTCTATTCCTATACTTAAGGTGTACACTAGTACAGCTAATCACCTAACTTAACCATCACCTTGTACAGCAGTCAAGTTCTTGGAATTAGACAAAACTTTGAAAATCTCACAAATGCCAAATTATAGAGTTATAATTTTAAGACATATATTCAACTAATTTACCGCAGGTAACTTACTAATAGATCAAACTCATGCTTTATAAGCATCTGCACTCATACTTATCATAGACAAATCCACGAAAATGTTTGTTTCATGCAAAAGTGAGACGTGTATATAAATGGACAAAATATGGAAAATTTCCTGGGAATCTAAAAGTGATACTTGAAAAGGTTATCACATTTCGTCGAGCCATTGAATTCCCGAGCCACTAGAAATCTTTGAAAGGTTGTCAATAATAGCGGAGTTTATAATAAATACTTTTGACAGTGCCGACTTCAACTGTTTGAACTTTCATTTTATATTTTGCATGAAAGTGCCAACCTCGCCTTCAACTTACAGTTGTTCTCATCTTAGTAATTCCAAACTTTCAAAATAACAATAATTCAGGAAATTGCTATTGTAATTTTTTCCTACAAGTTAGCAGTATTTTAAGTTCGAACTTCAGATTTTGAAGCTCTACAAGATTCGTGTATGACAGGACTCTATATGACACTCCAGACACGCTTCGATTCGTAACTCCAATACATTACCTCATTATGGCCAGCACACTGGATGTCTTCTCCAATCTCCAAATGACCATCGTTGTAGTTGTTGTCAAGCCAGGACCAAACGTTCACATTTGAAAGACAGTTGCGATCGCCTCGCCTCCGCTAATGATCAGACATTGGATCCGACCGGTCTAAAGACAATGTATCTCCTAACTCTTTGCCCTCTTGGTTCTTGTCAACTCCCTCGTGAATTGAACCTAGCGATAGTTTGTTGATGCTACAATGTTTCCTACTCGTCACTCCTACATCTTCTGAATCCACCTCGGGTTGCGTTCTCGGAGTACTCCTCGCAAGCAACAACCTCTTCCTAGCTTCCTTCCTTCGCTTTGCTTTTGTGCCGGCCCAATCCGTTTGTCCTCGTCTCTTCTTCTTCTTTGGTGTCACGTTCTTCGATGGTGCTCCTTGCTTCATGTGTACACTACAACAATCTCTTCCTCTCTCATTCTAGCACTTTCAATATCACTGCATTGTTTTTCTACATTGCTTTCGTTGTGTTATTCACATGATATATACTCAACGCTAGGATTCAAACTACTCCAATCTATTCTAAATACTTCTAATCCCCACGTGCTCATAATTATGACTTTGCCATTATTATACACAACAGACCAAATACAAAAAGTTTCCCAACTTCAAATAAAAAATGAATCGCCGAATTCTATATTTCACCCCCTGTTCTAATCAATATTTTCCTCAATTATATATTCGCGAATTCAGACAATCCTTAGTTGGCGTGCTCAAAATTTCGGCTACATCCTTTACTTGGTGCTTGAACTATAATGATTGTGTCAGTGATGACCGCATTCATCTGCATATGTTCTCAATCATGTGGTGGCCAACATCATTCTACTAAATAGAATGCGTATTCTTATACACTCCACCTTCTAGTGTGACCCATTCACTTCTTCTTCATGCTAGGACGTGTTTCTCATGGCATCTCCTCCACCTTCCGACCTTTCCTTTCAGACTGAGATCCTCTCAGCCTATGGCTCAAGTGCTCCTGTGTCATTCCCTGTGAATGGCGAAGGAATTGCTCTTGTCTCTAGTAAACACCTGAGCATGCGATTTCATTTTAACGAATCTAGTCTATATGTAGAGAAGAACATCTATGATGATTCTCACAAGTTGTCCCCGTCTCTCACCGTTATTCAACAACCAGATGTCAGTCCGGATCAAAGTCTATTGTGGAAGCTTGAACCAGGAAAGTATGATGTATACGGACTTCCGAATTCGAAGTCCTTTGGAACACCACTTCTATCCTCCACGTCCTCTATGCAGGCTCCTCTTCTTAGCAAAGTCAAGGTGGAGCATGATCCCGATGTGAAAAGTACTCCCCTTTATGGATCATCCACTTCTGTTAAGCTTGAGTCGGAACCAACTTCGTACGTTGCTCTCTCGAGTGATTCGTCTGATACTGAGACAGTCACTGAACGTCCTCCCATTCACAATCTTATCTCTCCGTCATCAGAGTCTTATGCCACTCATAGTCTTCTAAAAACCGCTCATAGTCTTGAATCCATCAACCTGAACGAGAGTCCATATCCCTCTCCCTCTGCCAAGTCACTCTCCGCTGCAAGTATCTTACCCAAGCTGAAGAAACTAGCTACCTTACATGGGAAGAAGAACGTGCTCAAGAAACTTGACTACGACACGATCACGACGATCAAGGTGGAGTATCTTCCTCCCAAATTCGATAGAGACGTAGTGTACGAGTTTCCTGCCGCCTCGCTTCACACCTCTCACACTACCGCAAGAACTATGCATGGAATGGATAAGAGGTACGATGGCCATGTGTGGACTAGAACTATGACAACTAATATTTCCAATCCATTGGGCTTGTCGTTCCGATTCTCGATCTGCGTAGGTCATTTGGAGTGTCGCAACAAGGAGTGCGAATACTTGAAGCGTGCCCACCGGACATCTCCACTTAATGATACTGAGTTTGAAGGCTGTACGTGGAGGCCATTCACGGTGGAGGAGTCGCCTCCTAAGGACTCCACGTTGGTCTGCAAGGTTTGCAAAGAGCCTCCCACCTGCGTGAACAGCTGTAGCGCTAAAATATACTATGTCCATGGTGGGCCGAACGTCACAAGGGCTTGCATTCATCTTGGGCATCACAAGCACCCGGTGAAGGTTGGAGACTACCGAGATACCAAGTCCAAGATCAACACTGTCATCGAAGAGCAAATGCAGAGAACACCCTCCGCAACCAAGAGTGCTGTCGTTCTTGAGGCCAGCAAAGAACTTTTAGGTGAGTTTCTTCTATGCTCTGAAGACGAACAACCCAAAACTCTTACTTTGGAAGATCTTCTGCCGGTTCTTGATAGCTTCAAAGATATGGGATCTCCAAGCATTAGGAATAAAGTTGTCACTTTCAGATACCTCAGGAGGTATGGTGTCATGGACAGTATCACCAAACTTAGACGACTCAGCAATTGGGCCTTCGTTCAAAAAAACATGTTCTTTGGTCAAGGAGAGGATTTTGACAAGGTCTTCGTCTTTAAAATGTCCGAGATGGGTCCGGGTAGTGGTGTGGATTTAGTCAAGAGGATGCAAACGGGAGGAGATCTTGAAAACAGCTGGATCATGTTTGACCATGTCAAACGTGTGAAACATTGGACTACGATGGGTTGCCATGTTTACGACTCTACGTATTGTCGTGTCATGACCATTGCATGCTGTGACATGCAATCGGAAGACACAGCTGCTCAGATTGTCTTCTGGAAGAACCTGAATGCTGTCATGGAGAGGCATGACATTCCCAACCCACAATTCATGGGATTCATGGCGGATAGTGCACAAGCCAATTGGAATGCACTGAGGATCATTTACGGAAATGGGAATCCGAAAGATCCAATGGTGGATCGGAAAAGGACGTGCTACTTTCATTGGTCTCAATCCTTCGAGAAGCATAATAAGCAGTACATTGCCGAAGATTTTCGAGAACAGCACAAGCGCCTTTGCATGCAGTATAGAGATTCCACGACCATGGCTGAGGCGGATATTAGATACCTAGCCATCAGGGCTTGGTGGCTGTCTTCTGGAGCTGCATCCGAGACATCGTTGAGACACTTGGATCTTTGGCTAGCTTTTTGGCACTTCAGATATCGACAATGGGGTGGCTGCATGCAGTTCGTAAGTACACTCTCTCCTTTACTGACTCTTTCCAAAGCCGTGCTTTCTAATATTTTCAACTGATATTTGTTTTGATGGACTTCTACAGAACCTTGACGAAGAGGCCTTAGCGGACATGCCGTCCTGCAACCTTGCAGAGACTATGCACAACAAGTGGCTTCAAGCGTCTGGCAATAGAGGTAATGATCTCTACGTTGCCACTGTCGACGACTACATACGTGCGTTTATGCAGGTAGTGGTATACTACCAATTCCTAAAGGGAGACGTTGGAGGATCCGGTCCCTGCAAGAACGAGCTCAAACTTAGAAATGCACAACGGCGCGCCAGAAGCACAGGCGACCCTAGAGTGCTCAAAGAGGCAATGCTGGATATGCCCGGAGCTGATGAGTTTTGCATCCGTGATCCTCACCTGGAAGGAGAGGAGGTATTCGGCTCAACCAAGCACAAGCCGGACCTGCCGCTTGGAGATGACGGTGAGTCCCATCGGCCGGATACGGTGAATTACTCTCGCCCCCCAGCATTGAAGCGAGCTGCTCTCTCTAGGGTAGCCTCTCTACCAGTCATAGCCAAGGAGAAAGAAACCGAAGCTTCGGAGGTCATCGCATCTCCCATGATTCCATCCTCACCACTTGTCCTGGAAGGTGGTATAAAGCATGTTACCGCGGTCCAAGAATCCACTGTGAACGAGCGACTTTGGCACATTGCTCGGTTGTCCAAAACGAGTGCCAAGTCGTGTTGGGCAATGAGAGCAGTAACTAAGAAGAAGTGCGATGCCAAAATTGTCCGGAATTCGACTAACACCCCCGCTCCAACATACACCGGTGAATGGCTGAACGTGAGGTTGGGCAGGGAGATTCACGAACAATTCTTCTTTTGCCCCGATGACATCGAGAGGTGCGTGAAGGGCACTCGACGCAAGTGGGTGAGGCACTTTTCGTCCACGGAACCAAGGCCGCCAATTCCTGATGTGTGGCCCGTGAAGCTCGGAACGAACCTCAAGCTCAAGGAGATTCAAGCGCTCGAAGCTGCAGGATTTCAGCTCCCACAGAAAATTCAAGTGTCTCCTAGGAGGCTATTTTCCAATGCACCGCTGCCTTCAGATATGTCCACTGTCCCAGTTCCAAGTGATGCAGACCGGTATCCAGGAAAGCGGAAGTCCAAAAAAGTTTGCCGTCAAGCCAACGTTCCCACCTCCAAGCAGAGTCTCAGCATCGATTCCTCCAGGATTCTGAAGGCGAGAATCGACAGCGTTACCATGGTTCCACACCCAGGCTATGGATGCATCATAGCTTTGGACTTTGGAACTCAACCTGCTGTGACACAATACCAGATTACAGTGAGCTCCGAACCTGCATGTTCCTGTCCTGCATTTAAACAGACCATGGTCAAGTTCGGTAAGAAAGGTGGCTATTTCAGCTATTGCAAACACATTTATTACGTCTTCATAAAGGTGTGCAAGCGTGACCCCAACGTCGACTTATTCATTCGTGCCCCGACTTTCAGCTTCAACGAAATCAAGCTCCTTCTCGAAAGTGGAATATTGACCTGTTCTAACTCGTAGGCATCTTATTTAGTATATGGACGAAGTCCACGTTTGATTATCCCTCACGCTTCATTATCACTTGTTTCGGAATAGTCAATGAGTGTGAGTAAGACTGTTAGCCAAAGAGGGCCACTAGCAATGCACTTGTTGGAGATACAATTGCACTACACCCCTGGTTCAACACTAGATACTACTCCGCTAAAACCGATATTCATGTGTTCCATTGTTTATTATCAACAGTCACGAGTGGACTGTTTCCAATTGTGATGTTCATGATTGATCTCAAGATAATTTTATCATTTTTTTGGGTCCATCTTTTTGGGCACAAGGACCAATTCCTTATAGCCTTAGACCATCCGCTCTGATATTTTTTATGACTATGTCATAATGGCTTTGGGCCGCGAAGGTCTACTTCTATCTCGCAAATCCTTTACTCTCTACTTCGTTTGATACCACGGATGTTGTGTCTATATTGGTTCGTGCCAGCAGCAGTGATGATTATATTGTATCTTTTCTAGTGCAAACCGCAGTCTGGATTGCTAAGTTGCAGCATCCACTATGGTAGCTTCGAAGTCTTAGCTACTTGTTGGTGCCAGAGCTTGGACAAATTTACAGACTACTGTCTTACTTCTCAAACTTTATTATAGTATGTTGTAGTACATTCATGTTTGCAAAAAAGGCTACGTAGTGTGATTGCACCCCTGAGCTTCCAATACACTAAGGTCATCTACATATTAGAATTTCTCGCTATTTTCAATTGAGTCCCAAAACGGAGCCTTGTCTGCATCATCAAAGTGTTCCTGCAGTGCAATCGATAACTCCTTCGGAATAACTTCGTTCACCTCGATGTTGCAAGGGTCCGGTAGGCCTAGCAACTCACATATGTAGTGTGACCACATCAGCCGCCACACCATCGGGTCCCTCGGAGAGTCGTCCCAAATATCACACGGAACCCCATATCTATCTAGAACATCTTTGTCTAATAGCATCACGGCCAGATCTATCCAATGAGTTTTGCAATGTGGAAATTCCCACAGCCACAATTCCACTGCTCCCTCGACTAAGGCAATAGGGTACTGCATCTGGAACATGAACCCATTCCTGGTGACTTCGGGATACACTGATTTGTCCCTACCGCCCAATCCTTCCCATTCATTGTTTGACAAACAATCGTCAATTTGTCGAACTCCATGTGATGAGTTCAACAAGCCGTAAGCTCTGTACTGACCGGCAGAAAGCATCCAGTAGTATCCTTCCGGGTCGTCCCCCCTCGTCTGCAGCACACCTGATTCAACGGACCCGTTCCTACCACGGACTTCTAATTCCACCATTATTGATGATGCTACTAAGCCAAAACGAACAGCGAGATCTAGGGCCGAAACTCGAGCGTACTTATCCCAACCCATTTCCACTACCATAGGAACCTGGTGACCTGTAACGTAGATGCGGGCCATGGAGAGAAACGAAAATACGACAGCTGCAGCAGCTAATGGACCGTGATGGAGATCGCCAGCAAGTTTAGGGAGAGGCATACCATTTGGACGGCATATCTATATGCCTTTGCTATCTTTGATTTCTAAAATAGCATCATGATGCCACATGAACTATGCCAACCTAAACTCTAGAATATAGCAAATTTTGCGGCGTTCACCCCTAAATACTCGTAGCCGCAATCTTATACATTGTCACTCAGATTAGCGTTTTTAGTGCACCTTAAACTAAAATTCAAAACGATACCATAATTCCAAACCCGGCGCTCTTGGGTGTATGCAACAAACTTTTGCCCATGTTGCAACTATGCGGCGCTAAGTATAAAAAAAATGCCACCTTGCAATACTCTAAACCCAAATATAAGATAGACCAGCCGACGGCCTTTCTATCGAACTAGAGCCTTTTTCTGGCCACACATCTAGATGTCAGTTCCATAGGCATTTTCATAGTCTAAACCCTTTAACAGATTAGAACACATATACGTCGGTTTGGAAGACTGTCATATTGGTAGACGTCTTGTTGGATGGGCGTGGTGTCTATGGTGGATCTGCAGTTATCATGGAGAGCTTGTTAGACGAGGTCATCGACATCACCAGTGTCTTCGATGATGCTATACCATTTCAGCCTGCTATTCAAGTAGAGATAGATGGGCAATACAAGCAGCGCTCTCTCGTCGTTGACCGCAGCAAACAACGTCCGAAATTGATTGAGTGTGATGAACCAAAGGTTGTGTTTCATTCAGATCACAGTGACGATGCACGCATTCTCAATCATGCATACTCCAAGGTTGGCAACATTCCTCCTGGTACATATTCCAAGGCTTTGCTGGGACACAAGTCTGATCCTGCTATGACGAAACCGTTCAGTAGGGATTTCTCGCTTGGGAAAATGTCGACCGTCAGGCTGATAGACTCGTACAACCGGAATGCAAATGTGAAACGTAGACCATACGGTTGATTCCTAAATCAGACTTGCCTTGTGCGATTGGACAACATGTATCTCAACTTTTAATAAAGAGATTTATTGAAATGTTTGTTTCTCACCTCTGTAAATGAAGTATCTGCAGGTAGCCACAGTCGGACTACCGAGATCGACACTAGCCCAGGCCAAGAAATCCGCTAAGCTAGCAGAAAGCGGACTACCTAAGGAACCCGACTCGACCTCTACCGAGCAAGCCGAGACTACCGAGCGAGCCAAGACTACCGAGCGAGCCGAGACTACCGAGCGAACCGAGACTACCGAGCGAACCGAGACTACTGAGCGAACCTAGACTACCGAGCGAACCGAGACTATCGAGCGAGTCGAGACTACCAAACGGGCATTTTGCAACCGATGCAAAAACCCAGGCCATCTCGAACGCGATTGCTGGTTCAACCCAGAGAGCGAGATTGGAAAAAGGCGTGCAGCGGCTAATACGACAGTCTCGGTAGCAGCAGCCACACCAGTGTCGACTACCTCCGAATCAAGGGGTCGACCGCCCCGGGATAACACACCACGACGGATATTCCCTTGTTCTTTTTGCAAAACTTTGGACCATCCGACACACATGTGTCCCCTACTGAAGGATCCGAAGGTCGTCAAATTCCTTAATCAGCAGATCAAAACTAAGCCCAACATGTCGTCACTAGTCATTGAAGAACTACCGAACACTACGGTTGGTGTCCAGACGGTCGCAGCGATTACCAGAAGCCAGTCGACCCCCGACCAATCGACTCCTGACGAGACCTCGGAGACGACCGATTGGACTGCCCAAGAACTACTACGTGATCAAATGATGCAGGAAGTTCGACAACTCCAAGCCGAGTTGGAAACGCCGACTTCCACTAAAGACCCAAAGTCGACTGAGGACTTGCCCTCACTTGACTGGGACGTGGATGCATTACCGCAACAAATGATCACCCCTCGAGACGACCCAGACCAACCTAGTCAAGCCACAGTCGACCAGGACAACATCGCATTTGGCACCATCTAGCAGCAGATCCTCGATCAACTGGAAGACTGCAAATTGCAGGTGTCCATCCGCGACTTACTACAGTTATCACCGACCCTCACCACACTTGTTCGGGATCGACTGACTCATCCAGACCCAGGGTCGACTCTTGAGTCACCCTACTTGACTACGGCGGAGGAGACGATCGCCGCTGTAGGAGTCATCGACAAACACATGCCGGTCATCACAGTCTTAGTCGGCAAAAACATGGTAGACGACGTTCTGATCGATGGCGGATCCGGCGTCAATGTAATCACCGAAGACGAACGCAGACGCCTGGGACTAGCCAAACCCTCACCCGCACCATTCGACCTCAAGATGGCCAACGGCACCATAGCACGGCCCAAAGGATTGATCAGGGATGTCAAAATTCATATTCATGGCATCCCCTACATAGTCACGCTTATAGTCATCGACTGCTCGACAGTCAAGTCAGACTACCGGTTATTACTCGGTCGACCCTGGCTTCGACATGCCAAAGTCATACACAACTGGGGCAACAACGAGGTGCAGATCATGGGCAACGGCACCGTCAAGACCGTCAAGATAAATCGACAATTAGGATACGAGGCGGTTACACCACATGTTGTAGTATGTTACAACTTCGCGGAAGATATCACAGATGAGGAGGAGGAAATCTTGATGGCCTCCGACCCGACCCTTCATACACTGGGCACAATCGACTGGAACCACCTAGCTACCGAGTCGACAGTCGACCAGACTAGGACAGAATCGACTAGTACCACTAGACACCAGGGTATTCAACATAGACCAGGAACAATGTTGGTAGACAAGACACCAATACAAGGCAAGCTGTGATTCTTGGACATTGCCTATTGGAATCACAATGAGGAGGATCGACTCGACCATGTCAACGTCGGTACCTCTACCGACCCCAAGATGTTGGAGTTGAACGCAAATCTGAGCCCTAGTCTCAGAGCCAGTGCCAGATCCCTATTCAAGGAGTTTATAGACATCTTTGCCTTAGTCCGGATGCTACAGAAGCTAGTCAACGAGAATCGGACCGACCGGGACTTTCAGCTCCACACGGTCCTCTTCGCTTACCGGACGGCATACAAGGGTGTTCTCACACCATTAATGCCAACCAAATACATTATCCCGACCCAACAGTCGACATCGGCTACGGACTTCGCTTCCAGGCGAGTGCTAGCCCGTGTCGCCGACCTCGAGAAATTAGACAAGACCCGACTGGCAGCAGCCACCCACCATGGCGCAAAACAGTGGAACCGACTACAATGGGCCGAGACCCTAGGCCAGTCGACTCCATACAGCGTAGGCGACTACGTCCTCTGGCACCCGAAAGGTACAAATCTCCATGCCAGTAAACTTCATAGTAAATGGATCGGCCCGTATCACGTCCAGTATGCCGTCCCCAACAACACACTCCTCCTAGTCAGCCTTTAGCACTCTGACCCCGACCCGGTAGTAGTCCACGACAACAAACTCAAACCCTACCGAGTCCTAGGCGATAAAACCCCCACCGATTTGACTAATCGACTCACTAGCAAATCAGAGATTAGGTCTACACTAGAACAGAACGAAGACAAGCCAAGCCGACAGCAGCCGACCCAACCCGACCTAGTCACGGTCAGTCGACTCGACAAGTCGACCCGACTAGTCAACCCGACCGGTCAAACCCTAGAAAAGCCGCCGTATTTATGGCCGCCGATCGACCGGACTATCGTCCACGAAGTCCTGAAACTCCCATTTGGCATTACTATACAGCCGATTGACCCTACTGAGTACCCACCGGGTCGGTTCGAAGAGTATTCTGATGCCGGCAAAACTGTTGAGGGCTACAGCATCTGCCACTGCAAAGCCGAACACCACAGGCGATTGACGGCCTTCATTCAAGGCTTCGGCTTCAAACGCAAAACAACCTACATCAGCAAGGTAATGCTCGACGTCCTGTGCACAGTCGAGTCACTGATCGACCGCGCCATGCAATGGGACTGGGCGACATGGATGTTCAACTTGATAGCCATCGACATCAAGACGATGCAGACCACGAAGACCACGCTCTGCCCTTCAGCCGAGGTATTGGACTCATTCCTTGAATCGTATTTTCCTAGCACTGACCAGGAGTATACGCACCAAACGGTCGCCGAGCAGAACACCAACGCCCGACGTCGACAGTCGGAGAACTCGGAAAAGAACTCCAGAGGACCCGACTACATAGTTTTCAAAGGCAGACTTGGAGCCGACCAGACATCGAAGGCACTCGATCGACCTCCCTGACCAGTCGACCAGGGCCAAACATCGACTACTTGCCCCCCTAGTCAACAAACCACGCCCGACCCAGCGGCACCGACTGCCACTACCGGGAGTCAACCGACCGCCGATCGTAGGGAGAGACGTTCCTCACTTGCGTGCAAGCGGGGCCAGGAGCGACAAGAGAAGCGTGCCAAGCAAGGTAAACTCACTCCCTTAAGCCACCTTCCACCTCGATAGGTCGACCTCATCCGACCAGCACCCGACTCACCAACATCACAAGCGACGACATTATTGATGCACTGGCGCCAGCGCCTAGACGACGTCCAAGGATCGGTGGGTCGTCTCGAAGATATTGGCTCCCAAGAGAACCTTCTTTTGTTAGAGGCGGTTCAGGCAAAGACTACCCTTCAAGCCGAGCTCCACTGCACCCGATTGGAGGGCAGTCGACTGGCCAAGGAGTCCACCACAGCACTAGTAGGACCACCAGCTCCCAGCACCCGACCAGACGACGAGAGCACACACACCAGCAGCAGTCGACATCCCAGTCGACTCACCTGCACTCTCTTCACCACACTCCCTTGGGTCCGACTTTTCAGGGCTGCCCTTAGAAATCCGCTCGCCCGTCATGACCCGGCACTCCAGCGACCTCAACCAGTGACAAGTCGACCATAGTCTGGGTCGACTAGTCGGAGAAGTCTCGGCCGCAAGTAATTTGGTCATTCCTCGTGACCATTTTCCTAGTCGCCTACCGGGGTAGTCTAAAGTCCACAGGAGTGTACTTAGCTCAGAGGGAGGGCAATGTTAACCGAATATTAGTTGATATTCCGTGAGGCTAGGAGTAGGCTAGTCTATTCCCGGCAGGAATAGACCCGGCAGGCGATACGTGGCAGTACAGGCTGGTACAGACTAGTCGACCCGACTTTTCCGGTCGACCTGTCTGACACACTGTCAGACCAGTCTCCTATATGTACCTTCATTCTCTTTGAGAGAGGTGTTGCTATATCATTTGTACATCTTCTTGGCAGCCTCCGTTGTACTTCGTTCTTGTCTTTACTCTTCTTGTGCGTACTAGTATGTTAGACTACTGCTGTTTCCTACTCTTGTATCGCTCTTTGTGGTTGTATCTTGGTTAGTTGCAGTAGTCTGTGGGTATGCAGGAGCCGACTCACTAACATACTGGTGCTTTTTCCTAGGCGACAGTACGTTCTCCTTTGTAGAAACCTCTTACTACTCCTCTCATTCTCTAGTAACTAGTCTAGAATAGTCTAGAATAGTCTTGTGCGGAGTAGTCTCATTCGTTTAAGGTCGGTTCTTAGAAAACCCCCTTAACAATAGGTACATGGGGTTGCCCAAAGTGCTTGTGAGGGTTTGTATCATGCGCTCCTGAGGTCGCCATTGCCCCGTGTACTTTCATCCAAAACTACCGTCAAATCAAGGTTTTAGTTGACACTTTTGGCAACAATGAGTGGGCTCAAATGTGGCCTCGGCGTCGAGGGCTTGTTGTAGGTACATGGGGTTGCCCAAAGTACTTGTGAGGGTTCGTATCATGCGCTTGTGAGGTCGCCATTGCCCCGCGTACTTTCATCCAAAACTACCGTCAAATCAAGGTTTTAGTTGAAACTTTTGGCGCTACTGAGAAGGCTCAAATGTGGCCTCGGCGCCCAAGGCCTGTTGTAGGTACATGGGGTTGCCCAAAGTGCTTGTGAGGTTTCGTATCATGCACTCCCGAGGTCGCCATTGCCCCGCGTACTTTCATCCAAAACTACCGTCAATTCAGGGTTTTAGTTGACACTTTTGGCAACAATGAGAGGGCTCAAATGTGGCCTCGGCGCCGAGGGCTTGTTGTAGGTACATGGAATTGCCCAAAGTGCTTGTGAGGGTTCGTATCATGCGCTCGTGAGGTCGCCATTGCCCCGCGTACTTTCATCCAAAACTACTGTCAAATCAAGGTTTTAGTTGACACTTTTGGCAACAATGAGAGGGCTCAAATGTGGCCTCGGCGCCGAGGGCTTGTTGTAGGTACATGGGGTTGCCCAATGTGCTTGTGGGGGTTTGTATCATGCACTCCTGAGGTCGCCATTGCCCCGCGTACTTTCATCCAAAACTACCGTCAAATCAAGGTTTTAGTTGACACTTTTGGCAACAATGAGAGGGCTCAAATGTGGCCTCGGCGCCGAGGGCTTGTTGTAGGTACATGGGGTTGCATAATGTGCTTGTGAGGGTTCGTGCCCTTGGAAACCCGGTGCCCCCAGCAAAGTAACTCGTCACGGCCGACATATGCGAAAATACAAACCCCGAGGCTTCCCACACAGCCGTCGGCCTCCCACACAGCCGTCACGCATGAGATTATCAAACGGGGTCCGAAGAAGACATTTTGGCAGCGCTCGTGACGCCGTAGTGCGAGTCACGTGACGCCACTGTGGTCAACCCTGGGACTTCCCTCACAAGCGTCGGCACCGAGGCCACATCTCGTACCTCGTGAGTACTAGATTCGTCACGCACGAGAATTTCAAACAGGGCCCAAGGAACTCGTTTCGGCCGCGCTCGTGACGCCGTGGTGCGAGTCACGTAACGCCACTATGGTCAACCCTGGGACCTCCCTCACAACCGTCAGCACTGAGGCCACTCTCGTACCTCGTGAGTACTAAATTGGGTCACGCGTGAGAATTTTGAATAGGGCCCCAGGACCACGTTTTGGCCGCGCTCGTGACGCCGTGCAGCTAGTCAGGTGACGCCATTGTGGTCAACCCTGGAACATCCCTCACAACCGTCGGCACCGAGGCCACAACTCGTACCTCGTGAGTACTAGATTCGTCACGCACGAGAATTTCAAACAGGGCCCAAAGAACTCGTTTTGGCCGCGCTCCTGACGCCGTGGTGCGAGTCACGTGACGCCACGGTGGTCAAGCCCGGGCACCCCAACACAGCCCTCGCTACCGAGGCCACTGACCCACCTGAATTTCTCCATGCATGAGGATGGGAATCAGGGCCCAAGGATGACACTTTGACCGCGCTCGTGATGCCGTGGCGCGAGTCACGTGGCGCCACGGTGATCAAGCCCGGGCACCCCAACACAGCCCTCGGCACCGAGGCCACCGACCCACCTCGAGGGAACTGGATTTCTCCATGCACGAGAATGGGAATCAGGGCCCAAGGATGACACTTTGGCCGCGCTCGTGATGCCGTGGCGTGAGGCACGTGGCGCCACGGTGGTCAAGCCCGGGCACCCCAACACAGACCTCGGCACCGAGGCCACTGAGCCACCTCGAGGGAACTGGATTTCTCCATGCATGAGGATGGGAATCAGGGCCCAAGGAACTCGTTTTGGCCGCGCTCGTGAC
This sequence comes from Pohlia nutans, assembly GCA_022496805.1. Taxonomy (NCBI): domain Eukaryota; kingdom Viridiplantae; phylum Streptophyta; class Bryopsida; order Bryales; family Mniaceae; genus Pohlia; species Pohlia nutans. The sequence continues at coordinate 449,177 of CM040103.1, forward strand.
GCCGTCGTGCGAGTCACGTGGCGCCACGATGGTCAAGCCCCCGCACCCCAACACAGCCGTCGGTACCGAGGCCACTGACCCACCTGAATTTCTCCATGCATGAGGATGGGAATCAGGGCCCAAGGATGAGACTTTGGCCGCGCTCCTGATGCCGTGGCGCGAGTCATGTGGCAACACGGTGATCAAGCTCGGGCACCCCAACACAGCCCTCGGCACCGAGGCCACTGACCCACCTCGAGGGAACTGGATTTCTCCATGCATGAGAATGGAAATCTGGGCCCAAAGATGACACATTGGCCGCGCTCGTGATGCCGTGGCGCAAGTCACGTGGCCCCACAGTGGTCAAGCCCGGGCACCCCAACACAGCCCTAACCACCGAGGCCACTGACCCACCTCAAGAGAACTGGATTACTCCATGCACGAGCATTTCAAACAGGGCCCAAAGAACCCGTCTTGGCCGCGCTCCTGACGCCGTGGTGCGAGTCACGTGGCGTCAAGGTGGTCAAGCCCGGGCACCCCAACACAGCCCTCCGCACCGAGGCTACTAAACCACCTCAAGGGAACTGGATTTCTCCATGCATGAGGATGAGAATTAGGGCCCAAGGAACTCGTTTTGGCCACGCTCATGACGCCGTGGTGCGTGTCACGTGAGGCACGGTGGTCAAGCCCGGGCACCCCAACACAGCCCCCGGCACCGAGGCCACTAACGCACCTCGAGGGAACAGGATTTCTCCATGCATGAGGATAGGAATCAGGGCCCAAGGACCTCGTTTTGGCCGCGCTCGTGACGCTGTGGTGCGAGTCCTGTGGCGCCACGGTGGTCAAGCCTGGGCACTCCAAGACAACCCTTGGCACCGAGGCCACTGACCCTCTTAACGGGGTTTTTCTAGGAACCGACCTTAAACGAATGAAGCTACTCCGCCCTAGACTTTTCCACTCTAGACTAGTTTCTAGAGATTGAGAGGAATGGTAAGAGGTTTCTACTATGAAGAATGAACTGTCGGCTAAGGAAAAGCACCAGTATGCTAGTAAGTCGACTCCTGCATACCCACAGGCTACTGCAACTATCCATGATACAACCACAAGGAATGATTCAAGAGCAGGAAACAGGAGTAGTCTAACAGTAGAAGTCTAACATACTAGTGCGCACAAGAAGAGCTTAAGACAAGACTGAAGTACAACTAAGGCTGCCAAAAAGATGTACAAATGGTATAGCAACAACTCTCCCGAAGAGAGTGAAGGTACATATAGGAGACTAGCCTGACAGTGTGTCAGACTGGTCGACCGGAAAAGTCGGGTCGACCAGTCTGTACCAGCCTGTACTGCCACGTATCTCCTGCTGGGTCTATTCCTGCCGGGTATAGACTAGCCTACTCCTAGCCTAAGGGAATATCACTAATATTTGGTTAACATTACCCTCCCTCTGAGCTAAGTACACTCTTGTGGACTTTAGACTGCCCCTGTCGGTGACTAGGAAAATTTGTTCACGGAGAATGACAAAATTACCCGCGGTCAAGTAATCGACCTTGCTGAGGTCGAGTCATCAGTCGTGGACGTAGCTAGAGTCCTGGGTCATGCCTGGCGAGCGGATATCGGGAGGCATTCCTGAGAAGTCGAACCCCAGAGAGTGTGGTGAAGAGATTACCGGTAAGTCGACTGAGGTGTTGTCGACCGATGGTGTAGCCAAGACCTCGTCTTCGTCAGTCGACTGGTTCTCCCAGAGCGAATGGTCGGGTTCGAGGTGGCTCGTATCCTTCTTTTCGTCTTCGTCGAGTGCTGGAATCTCCAAGTCCGTGTGGTCGAGCTGAAGTTGGTCAAGTTGCCTGCGGTACATGTTGAGCTGGTGGCGGTCAGTGCTGAGGGTGTGCTTGAGAACCTTGATACGGTTTCTTGCCTTGAGTCGGAGTCGGGACTTGCGCGCTCGGAGTTTGTGTAACTGCAGCTCCCGACTTGCGAATTGGCGGGACTTTTCTTCGTTGTCCTGGAGTAGAAGGTCGAGTCGGTTATTGGAGTCGCCTATCTCCCTCTGAGCTTGCTCAAGACTGAGCTGGGTTGCTGCTACCTCGGCTCGTGCCGCTCCAAGTTCGTTTCGTGCTACCACGAGCTCCCTTTGGTGTTTCTGTTCCTGCTGTCGACTGCTGTGGAGGTCGGCTTCTAGCTGGGTCAATCTCTTGTCGGTCTGACTCTTCTCCTCCGTGACGGTGGTGAGAGTAGTACGGAGTCTTGCCAGTTCGTTGGTGAGGTTGTCGACCTGTTGCTTGTATGTTGTGGAATCCTTGGTCAGTCGACTACTCTCCAATCGGTGGCGGTCGAGCTCAGCTTGAAGGGTGGTTTTTGCTTGAACCGCCTCAAACAAGAGGAGGTTCACTCGGGAGCCGACATCCTCGAGTCGACCTACTGCTCCTTGGACATCCTCCAAGCGCTGGCGCCAATGCATTGCTAGTGTCGTAGCTCGTGATGTTGGTGAGTCGGGTGCGGGTCGATTGACCCCAGGTGATGGCGGAGGTCGAGTCGTGGGGGAGACGGGTGGTGGCTGGCGAAATTCGCCGGTTGGTGCCGCTCCATATGCCGCTTCGAGGTTGAGCGGCGCGAAGTCGGATAGAGAAGGCGGAGGTGTGTCCGGGATGGGAGTCTCACTTGGCGTTGGTGGTGGAGTCGACTGGGCCTCACTGTCGGATGAAGTCAGGTCGACTTGTCGAGGTACAAACTGACTCAAAGGTATGAGTTCGCCTCGTTTGGCACGTTTCTCTAGTCGCTCCTGGTCCCGCTTGCGTGCGAGTGAGGAGGGCGTCTCTCTTCGTTCTGTTGTCGGTTGGCTCCCGGTAGTGGGTGTCAGTGCTACAAGGTCGGCTGTAGTTTGTCGACTAGGGGGTCGAGCAGTCGATGTTTGGCCTTGGTCGACTGGTCGGGGCGGCCGAACATGGTCCTTCGAGGTGCGGTCGGCTCCAAGCCCGCCTTGGAAAACGATGTAGTCGGGTCCTCGGGAGTTGTTTTCTGAGTTCTCCGACTGTCGACGTCGGTCTTTGGTGTTCTGCTGGGCGACTGTTTGGTGTGCATATTCTTCGTCAGTGCTAGGAAAATAAGACTCAAGAAGGAAGTCTAATACCTCGGCTGAAGGGCAGATCGTGGTCTTCGTGGTCTGCAGCGCCTTGATGTCGATGGCGATCGAGTTGAACATCCATGTCGCCCAGTCCCATTGCATGGCGTGGTCGATCGGGGCCTCGACTGTGCACACTACGTCGAGCATTTCCTTGCTGATGTAGGTCGTCTTGCATTTGAACCCGAGGCCTTGAATGAATGCCGTCAGTCGCCTGTGGTGTTCGGGTTTGCAATGGCAGATGCTGTAGCCCTCGGCAGTCTTGCCGGCTGCGGAATATTCTTCTAACCGACCTCGTGGGAACTCCGCAGGGTCGATTGGCTGGATAGTAATGCCAAATGGCAGTTTGAGAACCTCGTGAATCACAGTCGGGTCGACTGTGACTGTATGTGTGCGGACTCGCGCGGTGATCGACTTGTTGGGGACGTCGACGACCGCACCGTTGACGAATTCCACGATCCATGCGTGGCGCGCGTTGAGGGTTAGTCGAGTGCTACAAAGTCTGAAACGCTGAGCGCCTTGATGAAGTCAGCCTCAGTCGTGTGTTCAGCGGCGTACTCGCGCCATTCCCGCATCGGTCGCATAGACTGAAAGGCGAGGGTTTTGTAGAGTCCCTCCCTAGTGCGGATCGGAATTTCGTAACTCAATGGTGCGGAGGACCAGAGGCGTCGGGGGCCGCGATCAATCGACTTGCCTTTCGCCATCGATCGGTCGGCTGCAAATCTCCGCACAAGGTGACAAGAGAAAGGCCGGCGTAGTCCCGAAGTCGGCTCGCACACAGTCGGCTGCAGTGGCGATGGGCGCGGTCGTTTCCTACTCAATCTACTCTCGATTATCTCTCGCACAGTCGGGCTACGGGGTCGCTTGACTACTCGTCGCCATTCTACTCTTGACAATCTAAATCGCTTGCTAAGAATGCATAAGGCGAGGGCCGCGGAGTGGCGGTCGGCCGGAGGAGAAGGGAAGGAGGGAGGAGAGTGAGAAATGGGAGATAGAAGGCGCGCGGCCTGTGGGTCGGGTGGAGAGAAAGCTAATGGTGAGGAGGCAAGAGGAGGAAGAAGGGGTGCGGCCATGGTGCTAAATACCTGCCCTATGGGCCTTGCATTCAAAACTGAGAAGATAGGTGAGGGCGGCGGCCATAAATATGGCGGCTCTTCTAGAGTTTGACCGGTCGGGTTGACCAGTCGGGTCGACCAGTCGAGTCGACCCACGGTAACTAGGTCGGGTCGGTTCCATTGCTGTCGGTTGGGCTCATCTTCGTTCTGTTCTAGTGTTGACCTAATCTCTGATTTGCTAGTGAGTGGACTAGCCAAGTAGGTGGGAGGTTGCTCACCTAGAACTTGGTAGGGTTTGAGTTTGTTGACGTTGATTACTACCGGGTCGGAGTCAAAGTGTTGGATGCTGACTAGGAGGACAGTGTTGTTGGGGAGGGTGTACTGGACACGATATGGGCCGAACCATTTGCTACGAAGTTTACCGGTATGGACATTTGTCCCTTTCGGGTGCCATAGGACGTAGTCGCCTTCATTGTATCGAGTCGACTGACCTTGGGTGTGGGCCCACTGGGCTCGATTCCACTGTTGTGCGCTGTGGTGGGTGGCTGCTGTCAGTCGGGTCTCGTCTAACTTCTCGAGTTCGGCGGCTCGGGCTTCTAGTACTCGCCTGGGAGTGAAGTCGGTAGTCGATGTCGACCGTTGGGTCTAGATGATGTATTCGGTTGGCATCAATGGCGTCAGACCATACACCAATTGGAAAGGTTTGTGGCCTGTGCCAACTTTGTATGCCGTTCGGTAAGCAAATAGGACCGTGTGGAGCTGTAAGTCCCAGTCGGTTCGATTCTCGTTGACTAGCTTTTGGAGCATTCGGACTATGACCTTGCTGGTCGACTCGGCTTGGCCGTTGCCTTGCGGATAGTATGTCGTTGAAGTCGTGTGTCGGAGTAAGAAATGCTCGGTGAGAGTGTGCACCGTGCTATTGATAAAATGGGTACCTTGGTCGCTTACTAGGTGGAGTGGACATCCAAACCGGGTGAGAATTGCCACGTACAGGAACTGCGCGGTCTCTCTGGCGGTGTTTCCTCGGAGAGCTCTAGCCTCGACCCATTTGGTGGCATAGTCGGTAGCCACCAAAATGTATCGACAGGCTGTATGTCGGGTCTTCTTGACGGGGCCTATGAAGTCGAGTCCCCATTTCATAAACGGTTCTGCGAGTAGTTGGGTGACGAGCTTCGAGGAGACTATGTTGGGTAGTCCGCCTGTCTTCTGGCATTCATGACACGACTGGCAGTATTGGACAGCGTCTTGGTGTAGAGTCGGCCACCAGTAGCCTGCGTCTAGTATTTTCCGGACAGTGATGTCATGCGAAAAATGTCCTCCCGCGTTGCCTTTGTAGAATTCTTCGAGGACTATTGTCGGCTGACTGTCGGTCAGTACTAGTCGGAGCTGGTGGTCCTTGCCGAGTCGGTACATTTGTCCGTTGAGTACTTGGTACGGAATGGCTTTGTGAGCGATTCGCTTACGAGCCTCCTTCGTCATGTGGGTTGGAAAAGTCCCGGTAGTCAAGTAGTCGACTATCGGGTGTAGTTAGTCGGGTTTGGTGGAAAAGAGTTGTGCGTCGACTATCTGGTCGGGTATGCCTATGGCTGGCTTGGCCCCTTCATTTCTTGATAGTGCGTCGGCTACTCCATGTGTTTTGCCTGGTTTATAAACCACAGTGAAGTCGAATTCAAGAAACAGTAGTAGCCAGCGTGCCAGTCGACCCGATACCTGAGGTTTGTTGATCAAGTACTGGAGCGCCAGGTGGTCGACATAGAAGACGAACTTATTACCTAGGAGGTAATGGCAGAATTTGTTGATGGCATACACCATTGCGAGGGCTTCCTTCTTGGTTGTTGTATAGTTCTTCTCTGCTTTGTTGAGTAGTCGAGAAGCGTAGGCTATCGCCTGGTCGATGTTGGCGGTCGGGTTCTGTGCTAGCATTGCCCCGACTGCTATGTCGGATGCGTCTGTGTGTATGTGGAAGTCGAGTGACCACTCGACTCCGATTAGGATTGGTGCAGTCTGGTATCGATCCTTGATGGTCTGATATGCGGTTGCGCACGTCGGCGTTCAGTCGAACGGTTCGCCTTTCCTGGTCAGTTTGGTGATGGATTCCATGATGGCAGCATAATTTTTGATGAAGCATCGGTTGAACTGGGCTAGGCCGTTGAACGTCTGAATGGCTTTGACGTCCTTTGGTGATGGCATGTCGACAAGGGCCTGGATTTTCTTTGGATCCGGAAACTTGCCTTCCCGTCCTACAATGTAGCCCAAAATTACACCAGAAGGAACATAGAATATACATTTTTCTGGATTGAGGATTACCCCGTACTGTCGACATCGGTCGAAGACTAGTCTGAGCTTTGGTAGGTGGGAGTCGATGTCGCTGTAGACACTGAAATCGTCTAGGAATAGCTTCATGAAGTCGCCCAGGTACTCTTTGAAGATCTGGTTGACGATGCGCTGGTAGGTAGGCGGGGCGTTCTTCAATCCAAACGGCATCACGACCCATACATACGCGCCCCACTCGGTAATAAACGCTGTTTTGGGGCGGTCGGTCGGGTCGATCCGTACCTGGTGGTAGCCTGAGAAGCAGTCGATGAAGGAGTAGGCTTCATAGCCTATGACTGCGTCGAGTACCTCGTCCGTGAACGGAAGGGGGTACGGGTCTTTCTTGGTTGCTGCATTAAGTCGACGGAAATCTATGCATATCCGTAGTTTCCCATTCTTTTTGGGGACCACGACTATTGGGGATAGCCATGTCGCCTGGTCGACTGGTGCGCTGAATCCTGCTTTTAGAAGTCGTTCCAGGTCGTCCTTTACTGCTTGTGCATTATTCGGGTTCATCCGGTATCTTGCTTGGTGACTAGGCGAGATGGTCGGGTCGAGCTCGATCCGATGAGTCGCTATGTGTTCCGGTATACGTCGCAGATCTTCGTAAGAGAAGGCGAAAATGTCGATGTATTCCTTAAACAGGGATTCTGCGCTAGCTCTGAGACTAGGGCTCAAATTCGCGTTCAGCTTCAACAGCTTGGGGTCGGTAGAGGTACCGACGTTGACATGGTCGAGTCGATCCTCCTCATTGTGATTCCAATGGGCAATGTCCATGAATCGCAGCTTGTCTGGTATTGGTGTCTCGTCTACCAACATTGTTCCTGGTCTATGTTGAATACCTTGGTGCCCAGGGGTACTGGCCGTCGTAGTCGGTTCCGTTCCAGACTGGTCGACTGTCGACTCGGTAGCTAGGAGGTTCCAGTCGATTGTGCCCATTGTGTGGAGGGTCGGGTCGGAGGCCATCAAAATTTCCTCCTTTTCATCGGTGATTCCTTCCGCGAAGTTGTAACAGACTAGCGCATGTGGTGTAACTCCCTCGTATCCTAACTGTCGATTTATCTTGACGGTCTTGACTCTGCCATAGCCCATGATCTGCACTTCATTGTTGCCCCAGTCGTGTATGACTTTGGCATGTCGAAGCCAGGGTCGACCGAGTAATAACCGGTAGTCAAACTTGACTGTCGAGCAGTCAATGACTGTAAGAGTGACTATGTAGGGGATGCCATGAATATGAATTTTGACATCCCTGATCAATCCTTTGGGTCGTGCTATGGTGCCATTAGCCATCTTGAGGTTGAATGGTGCGGGTGACGGCTTAGCTAGTCCCAACCGTCGGCGTTCATCTTCGGTGATCACATTGACGCCGGAGCCACCATTGATTAGAACGTCGTCGACCATGTTTTTACCGACTGATACTGTGATGACTGGCATGTGTTTGTCGATGACTGCTGCAGCGGCGATCGTCACCTCCTCTGTAGTCGAGTAGGGTAACGCTTGAGTCGACTCTGGGTCTGAATGCGTCTGGTGATCCCTAACCTGTTTGGTGAGGGTCGGTGATAACTGTAGTAAGTCACGGATGGAAACCTGCAATTTGCAGTCTTGGAGTTGATCGAGGATCTGCTGCTGGACGGCGCCGAATGCGATGCTGCCTTGGTCGACTGTGGCCAGAGTCGGTTGGTCTCGGTTGTCTTGAAGGGTGATCGTTTGTTGCGGTAATGCCTTCGCGTCCCAGTCGAGTGAGGGTGAGTCCTCAGTCGACTTTGGGTCTTTAGTGGAAGTTGTTGTTTCCAACTCGGCTTGGAGTTGACGAACTTCCTACATCATTTGATCACGTAGTAGTTCTTGGGCAGTCCAGTCGGTCTTCTTTGTGGTTTGGTCAGGAGTCGGTAGGTCGGTAGTCGACTGGCTTCTGGTAATCGCTGCGACTGTTACAACACCAACCGTAGTGTTCGGTAGTTCGTCAATGACTACTGACGACGTGTTGGGCTTGGTCTCGATCTGCTGATTAAGGAATTGGACGACCTTCAGATCTTTCAGTAGGGGACACAAGTGTGTCGGGTGGTCCAATGTTTTGCACAGAGAGCAAGGGAATATCCGTCGTGGTGTGCTATCTCGCGGTGGTCGACTCCTTGATTCGGCGGTAGTCGACACTGGTGTTGCTGCTGCTACTGGTGTTGTCCTATTAGCCGCCGCGCGCCTTTTTCCGATCTCGCTCTCCGGATTGAGCCAGCAATCGCGTTCGAAATGGCCTGGCTTCTTGCATCGGTTGCAAAATGCTCGTTTGGTAGTCTCGGTCCGCTCGGTAGTGGTCGAGTCGGGTTCCTTAGGTAGTCCGCTTTCTGCAAGCTTAGCCGATTTCTTGGCCTGGGCTAGCGTCGATCTTGGTAGTCCGACTGTGGCTACCTGTAGATACTTCAACAAACCAGCTCGGAAATTGCTTAGTAGGAAATTATCAGCCGGAAGGACCTCAAACTGGCTGGCTAGTTTCATCATCCGTTCATAGTAATCGTCAACCGACTCTTTGGCATCATGTTTCATACTGCGGAAACGTAGGTAAGCATGGTCATCATTGTCGATATCCTCGTAGCGATGTTTGAAGGCATCAAGGATTTCATGTAAGTTTTGGTGAGGGTATGACGTCCGTTGAGTCGAGAACCAATTATAGTTAGCAGCATCGACTAGGGAATTTCCGAACAACGCTATAGTAATAGTCGAGTCGGTTTCGCCATTCAACGTAAAGGCATTGAGAAATCGATGGACATGCGTAATGGCACACTTGCCTTCCTTGTAGGTAGGCATCGCTACCGGTTTCCGAACAGTCGTCCGAGTCGGGAGTGTAGCTGCTGGGTAGGGAGGCTGCTGCTGCGTCTAAGCTGCAGGTGCCGAATAGCCTATCGACCGAGGGTTGTATAGTGCACATTGGTCGAGAAGATGACCACAGTCGCCACAAGATGTACACATAAGTACGGTGGGTTGGTACTGGGTCACAGTCGGTAGGACTGGTGGCTGGGAGGCTACCGGTCGGTTGTATGGGTTTTGTGGCATGGGCCTATTATGCGTCTGTGAGAACGATGGTTGATTGATAGGTTGCATCATCGGAATGCCTATCGCTGGTTGACTTTGGTAACCAGGTGGTAGACTAGTCCGAGGGGTCGACACTCTGGGAGTTGTAGTGTGGGTTACCCTCGGCTGATCTATGTATAGGATATTCGGCTCATGAATATGAGTGCGGATATTCGGGAGACTGGGTCGAGTAACAACTTGGTCGACTGGTTGGTTGGAGTGATAGATCTGTGTGATCCTATCAACTAGGTCATTATCAAGGCCGTCTATGCCGGTCGAGTATGGGTTGTCGGTACCTGGTGATCCGGGTCGACTATTCATTTGACCAGGAGAACTGGGTTCCTGGCGAAATGTAGGCAACTGGTCCAGTCAACGTGGTTGCGATTCTGAATGTAGTTGCTCAGGTGTAGGGTTCTGGCTAGATAAAAGATCAGCCAGTTGGGAGTCCAATTCATCCCTATTACGACGTAGTTGGTCTATTTCTAACAGTCGTTGATATGAAATGATGGGAGGTTCGGTAGCGTACCTTACTAGTCGTTGATGCGCACTGGAAGGTCGTTCCGGTAAGTCAAGCGGGTCGTCCAGGAGCCTTCGTGGAGAAGTCGGGTTCGACCTTGTCTGAAACGCCACAGTCGGGCGGGTCGGATGATTCGTGGTGTACATGGTCGGTAGAATCGCCAAGGGTCGGGTTGGCATATTTGGGATGCCGCGTCCCATTGGTACCGAAGTTTCGTGAAAAATGGTACCTTCCGAGATATTCATCCTTCCCTGCGTGAACTCCATATAGTGTTGTAAAGATGGGTCGGTAGAAGTCGATGTTGCGACATGCCTCCGAATCTCGTATGTTGGTCGGGGATCTATTCCCGTGGTAGTCTCATGGACTACTGTCGGTGAAACGATCTCCGACTCTAAATTTCGCCATTCTCTATGAAAACGTGGGTTAGAGAGCTGGTCGGCAGTTACTTCGACTGCTAAGGGAGAACCGGTAGCTCGTGTACGCGGTCGTTCCATACTAGCGACGCGGCAGTTATCGGATCTAGATCTGGATCTGGGATTTAGATCCGACTCTGCTAGGTAGGTCGGGCTCTGAGATCCGTTTGGCTACTCTTTTGTGCTGGCGTAGTCGGTTGCTCTGTGGCACCGTAAGCCTTGTTCACAGACTGCTCCTACAGATTCTTGGTTAGTAGCATTTATCGATTGTTGACTACCCTGGTCGACTGTTACACAGACTGATCTCCGAGGCACTTTTCGGCTACTCGGGCTCTGGAATTTTCTCAAGACATGTGATTTTCGTGTAGGAAGCAGATGGCTGCTGTTTCCTAGGGACGTATAGCTTGTTAACAATAGGTGATAGGATCGACTAGGATCTAGATCTGGATCGACCAGGATTTGGATCTGAATCTAGATCTAGATCTGGATCTGACTAGCCCAATAGAAAGACTAGCGTCTGAGCTGAACTTTGCATGGTCGCCAAATGTTAAGGGAGTTTTCTAGGAACGGACTTTAAACGAATGAAGCTACTCCGCCCAAGACTATTCCACTCTAGACTAGTTTCTAGAGATTGAGAGGAATAGTAAGAGGTTTCTACTATGAAGAATGAACTGTCGGCTAAGGAAAAGCACCAGTATGCTAGTAAGTCAACTCCTGCATACCCACAGACTACTGCAACTATCCAAGATACAACTACAAGGAATGATTCAAAAGGAAGAAACAGCAGTAGTCTAACAGTAGTAGTCTAACATACTAGTGCGCACAAGAAGAGCTTAAGACAAGAATGAAGTACAACTGAGGCTGCCAAAAAGATGTACAAATGGTATAGCAACAACTCTCCCGAAGAGAGTGAAGGTACATATAGGAGACTAGCCTGACAGTGTGTCAGACTGGTCGACCGGAAAAGTCGGGTCGACCAGTCTGTACCAGCCTGTACTGCCACGTGTCTCCTGCTGGGTCTATTCCTGCCGGGTATAGACTAGCCTACTCTTAGCCTAAGGGAATATCACTAATATTCGGTTAACAGACCCACCTCGAGGGAAGTGGATTTCTCCATCCATGAGGATAGGAATCAGGGCCCAAGGAACTCGTTTTGGCCGCGCTCGTGACGCTGTGGTGCGAGTCACGTGGCGCCACGGTGGTCAAGCCCGGGCACCCCAACACAGCCCTGGGCATCGAGGCCACTGACCCACCTCGAGGGAACTGGATTTCTCCATGCATGAGGATGGGAATTAGGGCCCAAGGAACTCGTTTTGGCCGCGCTCGTGACGCTGTGGTGCGAGTCACGTGGCGCCACGGTGGTCAAACCCGGGCACCCCAACACAGCCCTCGGCACCGAGGCCACTGACCCACCTCGAGGGAACTGGATTTCTCCATGCATGAGGATGGGAATTAGGGCCCAACGAACTCGTTTTGGCTGGGCTCGTGATCCCGTGGTGCGAGTCACGTGGCGCCACGATGGTCAAGCCCGGGCACTCCAACACAGCCCTCGGCACCGAGGCCACTGATCCAGTTTGAAGGAACTGGATTTCTCCATGCATGAGGATGGGAATCAGGGCCCAAGGAACTCGTTTTAGCCGCGCTCGTGACGCCGTGGTGCGAGTCACGTGGCGCCACGGTGGTCAAGCCCGGGCACCCGAACACAGGCCTCGGCACCGAGGCCACTGACGAGGCTTTTGAAAACACGATTCATAATCGCATCTAAACCCGAATACCCTCTCGAATGTTTCTATATGTTAAGTTGAGTATGGCCCAGGGATGATTACTGCGTCGTCACTCGTGACACCATGGCGATAAATGCGTGCCACAGTTGTCAACCGTGAGGCCTCCCACACAGCCATCGGCCCAGAGGCTAGTCACAAAGCTTGTGAGAACTGGATTCATGAACCCATTTATACCAGAGTGTCTTTCCACAAGTTCCTTGCCAATCCAAATAGAAACCCCCTATTACCTTGCGATTTCAAATGGAAATTCTCTAAAACCACGCTTGTGACACGGTGGCGCAGAACGCTGGGCGCCACATTCGCAAACAACGAGACCTTTAACATTGCCATTGGAATAGAGGCCACTATCAGATTACGATATATCAATCCCTAAGAGCACGAGTACCCTTACACATGAGCACTGCGATTGCGCTCGTGACGCCGGGGCGCTCATGACGTGGCGAGCCAGTGGCTAATCCTGGTGCCTCCGACACATTAAATGCATTATGCACGCATTGACATCTCTTAACCTCATACATTCAATACAGGCATATCAACATATAGTTCCAAGTGAAAATCACTCACGTCAGGTGTAGGCTGTGATTCAACTGGATCATGCTGGGTACTTGCCATGAATGGTACGTCGCTTCCCGTATCGGGTACCTAATTGTTGCAAGAGAAGTTATTGGAAAATATATTCACCCTGTAGATTGAAGGCAAGAGCGGCATTGAGGCTAGGTAATTTGCACGTGAATTGACAGCTATGCATGATTGTTTACCTCTTCCACGATATTGTCATGAGGTGGATCCGGTACCTTGGCGCCAGTCTTTAACCCTCTGCCCCTAGTCATCGTCACCTGCTCATTGCAACCAGATCAACGAAATGTTATCTTCCTCAAGTATGAAATTGATGCAACAATGATTTCTAGCGTGCTAAAAATTGTATCTTACAACCCTGACTCTCACTCACTCTTGGAGCGCGTCACACCTTCTTCACCACTCTTGTATGCGGTCCTCGGCTCCAAACTCAAATGACAGCTTGAATGTTGCAGCTCAGAGTCTCCACTATACCTATGCAACGCGGATATGTACCCACCGTCTCTACAACCCTCAATGCGCAATCAATCCAAAAAGCTACACTAGCTACTTCAACATCAGGACTCCAGAGAACCTCGCACTTGCTCATATGAACACTGGACTCCAGTACTCTCGTGATGTGAGAGACATTGCGATCCGAGAGGCTTGATGGCAGTGTGCGCAAGCAATCGAAACGAGACTAGGGCGCAGAGAGTCTGGGCGGAGGCGGATTAGCGGCCAGAGGCAAACCCTCGACGAAGCAGCCCCCGATGCCATCGATGCCACAAGGGTCAATTGGCAGGTCCCTCAGTGTGTCAATCAGGTAAAAAAATTGTTTCAAGGATCGAAATATCGCTGACAGTGTCTTCATATAGATAACATGGAATTTAAAACTCAAACTTTGATTCGTCGTGAATGGGTCACTAATTGTCCAGGATCAATAGACGCTTGAAAGAAGTATTGGAAGAATACCCACACTTTTGATCGCTCCGACCATTGATCATTTTTACAGTATTCGGCACTCTATAATAGTGGATGAATAATTATAGAGTGTTAAATACCATAGAGTTTGAAAATAAGATCTAATGTTCATGAAAAAAATACAAGTCCAAAATTGACGAATATTGTCTTAGAAATGGTCGTGTACTCGTGCATTCGTATAGTTTGACGATGTCATCTCTAGTGGTTTGGTCCGGTGCTTGTATAGCAACCGTCTATTGTTATTTGGAGTGCAAATACTTGAGGTCTTTGACAACAATTATATTTGGCTTTAGAAACATGAATAATATGAATCAATCGAATTCAAGACTATCAAATTGATGGACATTGACTCAATATTGACAATGACAGGTCCTTCTGACAAAGTGTGAAATGAAACATAAATAACTTACACTCGGTCCTGATGCAGTGCCGTCGATGACGTTGACGTTTTCTTCGATGATAGCCAGTGTCGCGCCTGCTTCTGCGACTGCTTCATGCAAGCTCGCCAAGTTGGTCACTTCTCCACCAAAATCAATCCTAACACCCTCAAGCTTCTCAATATCAAGCAAACGGAACATATGTTTGGACGCTTTCATCCTCGAACGTTCCAATTGACGTCTGCTAGAATATAGTAGTCTCCCTCGCTTTTTTCTCCTCTTTTGCTCACATGCAATCTCAGTGTTGTTCCAACAATTTCCGTCCAACATCTGTATAGCCTAAGCTCTAACCTAAAAGTTTCATGGCAAACACAAGTTCTCACTATGGTATTTGTGTTTAGGGTCGAGCAATCCATCTAACTGTCACAGATATCTCACAACTAATTCTTTCTTCCACAGTGGCTTAAATGGTCAAGTGCTTGGTTGTTTGTCATTCTCACCTTCTATATTTTAAATATTTTCAATCATTCTATAGTAAGTAGTGAGTCATTTCTAGTAAATTTTATCACTAAATGTTTTCGAGGCCGTTTGTAACAACTTGCACTCTCTATGATAGCTGTCACTGACATATAGATGATGCATATGCCTTTCAAACACCGGTTTTAGAATGTAATTCCACGTTTCCCATTTTTAAACTCCGCCGTCTCTTAATGCACTATACTTTTTACCCTATGTCCAAGCCTTCTAGGATATAGCCTCAATGGATTGTCAGAAGCCAGTCAAGTCTTTTGCTAAGCCGCTGACTGTTAGACTATATAACTACACAATCCAATTTCAACATCACACCGTCTATACTCGTGTTCACTGCCTTCATTTTTTTTGTAAACGCTCGCAAATCTGTCATCACTAAGTCTAAACGAGAGTCATGGATGCTTTCGAGGATCGTTGCGTAAAGGATGTGCTCGACTTGGAAACCATTGGTAGATTGACGATGCCAAACGTAGAAGACTATCCCGTTGTGTTGAGGAATGGACGTTTGGTGCAGATGTCGAATCCCATCAACAGCTTCGAGGGTGCGGTGGAATTGTGGATGGGCGAATTTATAAATTGTCAAGACTATGACATCGACCTCGCAATCAACTTGCTAGACAAAGATTGACTTCGATTCTACCCAGTCCCGTGTGGAATTTGGGACTCCCTTCCTCGACATCCTCTTGTCTGGAGGCTCATGTGGTCTCATTATGTTTGCAGACTGCTTAGACTCCCCGATCCTTGCAACCTCGAAAGCGACGGTGTTCCAATTGTGCCAGAGGAGATTGCAACTGCCGTCCAAGACTTCTTTGACGATGAACCCAAGCCTCCGTTCTGGGGTTCTGTTCCAATCAGTATGCCCATCTAATTCTCTGCTCGTTGAGAATATTTTCGAGCTACTTTAGTAGAACCTTCAGCTTAGTTGTTTATGATTACAGTCAAAATATCTATGTACTTAGCACGAAGTGTTATAAATGTAATTTAATTAACAATAACATATAGTTTATATTCTTTATTCAATTATCAATATGATACCATGTGTCTTAGAAACTTTGTCTATAGTTCATATACAAAAAGATCAGTCGTACAAAAAGCTGAACTTTCACAAGGACTGTGTCCTCATAGTATAAATAAAGCTCAACGACGACTTGTTCACGAGAATTCTATATCACTTTTTGCTATATGACCAAGCCAACTTTGAATTAGAATCTTCCCACTCTCATTACATCCACTCATGAACTTTGAACTGCGAGCTGATGCATGTGGCAGACTACATTTTGTCTCTATTTTATTTAGCTTGCGCCATATATCACTCTGACATTGTTTATATTAGTCAATCGCCTTAGGTGAAAGTGATGTCAGTTGCAAGGCGGCTCCAATCTTAGACCTATATCACCGTCTACTTTTTAATTTCTACTGTGACTCTGAATATAGTCACTGCCTAGGAAAAGGCACCACATTATATACTCTACCCAAATTCATTGCCCCTCACAATCCATCTTCTCGTGTGTTCGTTGTTGATTTATTTCTCTTGATTTATTTCTCTTTCTATGGCCAGCATTTCCGTTAGAGGTGACGAGGTCCCACTAGTTCTACCCGTAGGTGAGACTCGCTTTGTCAAAGTCACCTCTAACCTTCTCTACATTAGGTTCGGTCTAGCAGAAAGCTCCATCATGGTTGAAGAAGAGGTCCTTGAGAAGTATGGAATAGTCAAGGAGGGCATTTTACAGTCTAGATGTGAAGATGACGAGGGTTTCTACTGGCTCCTCCATCCGGGTCAGTACAAAGCATACGGTCTTACCCCGCAGCAACTGGCTGCATCTACTGAAATTATAGCCCCTTCCTCAGATACTTCTACTGTAGAGTTGCCTCACGCACGTCGTCATAGGACGCAATTTGCAGATCCAACTCGTTCCGTTGCAGATATTATGGTCAATCTTTGTAATGTGAAACGCGAGACTCTAGACCCCATCATTGAGTTGTCCCGTGAATCTAAGGGGGGAACACCATCACTACCATCACAACCTCCAAACTTGAATGAACCAGCTCCTTTTGTTGCGACTCAAGCTACTGTCTGCACCCCCGCTAATAGTCCATCTTCCTCCTCATTCTCCCTCCCTCCTCTATATCCTAGTAGTTCACATGATTGTCCTAGTGTTATGCAATGTTTGCGAAAGCTGTCTAGTGTTCCTGGCTCTCGTAATGAACTTGCTCAAATAGATTTTGATCGCATCGAATATCACAAGGTGCAGTTCCTTCCCTCGCAGTTTGACGGGGATGTCTTTGAGCTACCACCGGTTTCTGGGCGTGTGCACTGTTCTGGAGCCCGGAGCATGGAGGGAATGGACAAGCGTTATGATGGCCACACATGGTGCCGCACCACGACTTCCAACATCCACAACCCCTTCGGTTTGAAGTTCAGGAGGTCGGCGTGCGTTGGACACTTGCGTTGCGACAACGAAGACTGTGACTATCTTGCTAGAACGTATAAGAAGAATGAGACAGAGTGGACTGGTACAACTAACTTCCCGTTCGATATTCGTCAAAGCCCTCCTCCGGAATCTTCCATTGCATGTAGAGTCTGCAAGAAAGCCCCTTCTTGTCGTGACTCTTGCACGGCGCGCGTGTATTACGTGCTCAATGTGAACGACAGGTCTTGTGCATGTATCCATTTGGGCTTCCATCGACATCCCGTCACTGATGGACCGTGCAGAGAGTCCATGGAGACCATCACCGGCTTGATTGCATCGGAGGTGGCGAAGACTCCCACCGCCAAAAACTCGGCCATCGCTCTTGCAGCTAGCAAGGAGTTCCTCGAGACGTTTCTTGTCCACAGTGGGCCAGGCCCAAAAGAGATGGTCCAAGGACAAGAACTGGACAAGGTGATGGACAAGTTCCGCATGCTCAGCTCTTCGAACGTTCGGAACATGATCGCCACTTTTCGCGCTCAGGGCAAAGGAAAAGGCAAGATTGATCAAATACTAGAGATGAAGAGGCATGCAAAGATCGAGTTCATACACGACAGTGTATTCCCGGGCCAAGGCCAGGAAAAGGTATATCTTTTCAAAATGCTCGTGCATGGCCCCGGGAGTGGCGTCGACCTCGTCAGAAGAATGCAACGAGGAGGTGAGCTCCAAAATTGCTTCCTCATGTTCGATCACGTGAAGAGAGTGAAGCCATGGACCACCATTGCCTGCTATGTTTATGACTCTACCTACTGCAAGGTGATGACCATCGCTGTGTGCGATATGCAAACGGAAGGCACTGAGGGACAACTTATATTTTGGCATTGCCTGAACAAAGTGATGGACAACAATGGCGTACCAAATCCAAACTTCAAAGGTTTCATGTGCGACAGCGCACAAGCAAACTTCAATGCAGTTCGCATTGTCTATGGCTCGGGCAATCCTGCCGTGCCTATGGTAGACCGTGAAAGGACTTGTCTGTTCCACTGAGCAACGAGCATGCACAAGCACACTGAGAAGCTGATCGCCAAGAACTTCCAGAATCAACACATCAGGCTTTGCAAACAATATAAAGATGCCCAATCAATGGACGAAGCTAACAGGATGTACCTTGAGTTGAGAGCGTGGTGGTACTCTTCCGGTGCTGCTTCAGAAGATGCGATTCGCGAGCTTGAAGACTGGCTGGCCTTTTGGCATTTTCGCTACCGTCAATGGGGCGGTTTCATGGAAACGGTAAAACATCAAAAGCACCCTTTCAATTCACGTGGATGTTCAGAATATGTTGTAGTCCCTCGATGTCGATAGTCTTTCCTCTGTAATTGCCTTTATGTTGACGGGGTCAAGTACTGACCCCTCGGGCCCGGCGGTTGTTTGGACGCCTACCACTATACATAAATTTAGATGAACAAAGGGCACTTAGAAAATAGCCGTCGGCCCCGACAGCTATTTTTCTTAAATATATATATTTTTTTTTTCGCAAATCAGAGTAAAAAAATAGAAATTGAGAAAAAAAAATTCCTTCAAACATGATTTTTTATACATTTATCACCCCAACGTAATTATTATTAAAACTTTCCTAAACCGTGAGATCAAAATTGTTTTGTGCAATAAGATAAATTGAGTGATGCCATTTCTGCAGAATCTTACCGCAGATGAACTAGCAGACATCTCAACATGCAACCTTGCAGAGACCGTTCACAACAAGTGGATGCAAGCCTCCGGGAAGCGAGGCTCGGACCTCTTTGTCGCCACCACCGATGATTGGGCACGTGCGTTCATGCAGATGACCAACTACAGAACATTTCTATGTGGAGGTCCGTCTGGAACTGGTCCGTCCAAGCAAGATCTAATACTGAAGAGGGCTATGGCATCCCATGACGGCAAGAAGATCGCCGAAGCAATTAACAACATGCCTGGGGCTGCGGAGGTTTCTACACGAGTTCCACACTAGGAAGGGGAAGAGGTGTTTGGCTCGTCCAAGAGGAAGCTCGACATGCCAGTGGGTTGCGAGGGAGATTCTCATCGCCCAGACAAGGTGAACTTCTCGCATCCACGTGTCCAAACACGATTTGCCTCCGCTAGAATGAACTCAGAGCAATCACCAAGATCTACTTTTCCGGTTCCATTCACAACTAGGGTGTTGGAGACTGACTGTGACACTTCAAAATGGCATATTGCAAGGATGTCACACAAGTCCAGAAAGCAGTGTCACGCAGTGCAAGCGGGGAATGGCAACAAGTGCAAGATGTTGATTGTGAAGGGCGGAAAGGCTACAGCTGCCCCAACCTACCGAGGGACTAGGACGGAGTACAAAGGGACTAAACCTCAGACGGCTGATTTCTGGTTCTGTCTTGACCAAATCGCACGATGTGTCATGGGTCCGAAGCGCTTCTTTGTCATAGATTGCCCGGAACTCCCAGACGTTTGGTCTGTCCTCTCTGGTACAAACTTTACGCGTTCGGAGATCCTAGAGCTCCAGGAGGCCGGGTTTCGTCTGCAGTCCACTTCAGCCCTTTCGCCTCGACGCCTCTTTACGACCTCGAAAGTGTTTGAGCCGGTGCTCTGGACTCACCCACGGCCATTGCATGCTGACAGAGTCCCGTCATCTCGAAACGGCAAAAACGTGCGTCGGAACACCAAGGCTCCCACGGAAGCTCACCGCAATCAATGGGAGAGTGCACGAAACGTCAAGGCGAATATTCTCCGCGTGAACCTACTCCCCCTATCCCGAGCTTGGTGCCATCATCGTGCTCCAGTCCGGGGTGGAGCCCGATGATAATTTGTACAATATCACATTGTGCAATTTTCCGTCATGTACGTGCCCTCATTACGCCAGCATGAACTCTGCAGCTGTTGGGAGGCGTGGCCAGTACGTCAACTGCAAACACATTTACTATATCTTTCGTTTCTTTTGCAAGTTGGACTATAAAGTTGACACGTACATCCATGCCCCTACTCTCAGTTTGGACGAGGTTAAAAATATTCTGCTGGCAGCCGGGATCATCAAGACCGAGGAATGAAGAATGAGGACCAGTCTATGTTTAGACGTGGAGACTAGAACTAGCTGCAATATCTTCCTACTTAGAATAGCTGATGCCCTATATTGAATTGGTTGAAGTACTTGCATGATAACTTTGTCCACTATAACTATGTATTAGAAAAAAAACAAAAAATAAAATACTACATATAGATCCACATGTTATCTTTCCGTTCTTTGTCTCTTTTAAAAAAGCTCACGTGATGGAGTTCAGTTTCACCCATGTACCATATAATTTTCCACCGCTTTACCCTAAAACTTTAACATTGAACTACTCTAAGAAGTAACCCACGGTTATAGGTGCAGCGGTCATAGGGTACCTAAATTTACTATTATTAGTAAAACTCATATAAATAGTATTTTATTTTCTAAAATTAGTATCATTTGTAAAATTCAGATGGATCCTATGGTCTAGGCTCTCCAAATCCCCGCTCTCCGGACATGAGCTCTCCTCTCTAAGCTCGCACGGTAGCGTCGTTGGCTCAAATGTGGCCTCGGCGCCGAGGGCTTGTTGTAGGTACATGGGGTTGCCCAAAGTGCTTGTGAGGTTTCGTATCATGCGCTCCTGAGGTCGCCATTGCCCCGCGTACTTTCATCTAAAACTACCGTCAAATCAAGGTTTTAGTTGAAACTTTTGGCAACAATGAGAGGGCTCAAATGTGGCCTCGGCGCCGAGGGCTTGTTGTAGGTACATGGGGTTGCCCAAAGTGCTTGTGAGGGTTTGTATCATGCGCTCGTGAGGTCGCCATCGCCCCGTGTACTTTCATCCAAAACTACCGTTCAATCAAGGTTTTAGTTGAAACTTTTGGCAACAATGAGAGGGCTCAAATGTGGCCTCGGCGCCGAGGGCTTGTTGTAGGTACATGGGGTTGCCCAAAGTGCTTGTGAGGGTTTGTATCATGCGCTCGTAAGGTCGCCATTGCCCCGCGTACTTTCATCTAAAACTACCGTCAAATCAAGGTTTTAGTTGAAACTTTTGGCAACAATGAGAGGGTTCAAATGTGGCCTCGGCGCCGAGGGCTTGTTGTAGGTACATGGGGTTGCCCAAAGTGCTTGTGAGGGTTCGTATCATGCGCTCGTGAGGTCGCCATCGCCCCGTGTACTTTCATCCAAAACTACCGTTCAATCAAGGTTTTAGTTGAAACTTTTGGCAACAATGAGAGGGCTCAAATGTGGCCTCGGCGCCGAGGGCTTGTTGTAGGTACATGGGGTTGCCCAAAGTGCTTGTGAGGGTTTGTATCATGCGCTCGTAAGGTCGCCATTGCCCCGCGTACTTTCATCTAAAACTACCGTCAAATCAAGGTTTTAGTTGAAACTTTTGGCAACAATGAGAGGGCTCAAATGTGGCCTCGGCGCCGAGGGCTTGTTGTAGGTACATGGGGTTGCCCAAAGTGCTTGTGAGGGTTCGTATCATGCGCTCGTGAGGTCGCCATCGCCCCGTGTACTTTCATCCAAAACTACCGTTCAATCAAGGTTTTAGTTGAAACTTTTGGCAACAATGAGAGGGCTCAAATGTGGCCTCGGCGCCGAGGGCTTGTTGTAGGTACATGGGGTTGCCCAAAGTGCTTGTGAGGGTTTGTATCATGCACTCGTAAGGTCGCCATTGCCCCGCGTACTTTCATCTAAAACTACCGTCAAATCAAGGTTTTAGTTGAAACTTTTGGCAACAATGAGAGGGCTCAAATGTGGCCTCGGCGCCGAGGGCTTGTTGTAGGTACATGGGGTTGCCCAAAGTGCTTGTGAGGGTTTGTATCATGCACTCGTAAGGTCGCCATTGCCCCGCGTACTTTCATCCAAAAGTACCGTCAAATCAAGGTTTTAGTTGAAACTTTTGGCAACAATGAGAGGGCTCAAATGTGGCCTCGGCGCCGAGGGCTTGTTGTAGGTACATGGGGTTGCCCAAAGTGCTTGTGAGGGTTTGTATCATGCACTCGTAAGGTCGCCATTGCCCCGCGTACTTTCATCCAAAACTACCGTCAAATCAAGGTTTTAGTTGAAACTTTTGGCAACAATGAGAGGGCTCAAATGTGGCCTCGGCGCCGAGGGCTTGTTGTAGGTACATGGGGTTGCCCAAAGTGCTTGTGAGGGTTTGTATCATGCACTCGTAAGGTCGCCATTGCCCCGCGTACTTTCATCCAAAAGTACCGTCAAATCAAGGTTTTAGTTGAAACTTTTGGCAACAATGAGAGGGCTCAAATGTGGCCTCGGCGCCGAGGGCTTGTTGTAGGTACATGGGGTTGCCCAAAGTGCTTGTGAGGGTTTGTATCATGCACTCGTAAGGTCGCCATTGCCCCGCGTACTTTCATCCAAAAGTACCGTCAAATCAAGGTTTTAGTTGAAACTTTTGGCAACAATGAGAGGGCTCAAATGTGGCCTCGGCGCCGAGGGCTTGTTGTAGGTACATGGGGTTGCCCAAAGTGCTTGTGAGGGTTCGTATCATGCGCTCGTGAGGTCGCCATCGCCCCGTGTACTTTCATCCAAAACTACCGTTCAATCAAGGTTTTAGTTGAAACTTTTGGCAACAATGAGAGGGCTCAAATGTGGCCTCGGCGCCGAGGGCTTGTTGTAGGTACATGGGGTTGCCCAAAGTGCTTGTGAGGGTTTGTATCATGCGCTCGTAAGGTCGCCATTGCCCCGCGTACTTTCATCTAAAACTACCGTCAAATCAAGGTTTTAGTTGAAACTTTTGGCAACAATGAGAGGGTTCAAATGTGGCCTCGGCGCCGAGGGCTTGTTGTAGGTACATGGGGTTGCCCAAAGTGCTTGTGAGGGTTCGTATCATGCGCTCGTGAGGTCGCCATCGCCCCGTGTACTTTCATCCAAAACTACCGTTCAATCAAGGTTTTAGTTGAAACTTTTGGCAACAATGAGAGGGCTCAAATGTGGCCTCGGCGCCGAGGGCTTGTTGTAGGTACATGGGGTTGCCCAAAGTGCTTGTGAGGGTTTGTATCATGCGCTCGTAAGGTCGCCATTGCCCCGCGTACTTTCATCTAAAACTACCGTCAAATCAAGGTTTTAGTTGAAACTTTTGGCAACAATGAGAGGGCTCAAATGTGGCCTCGGCGCCGAGGGCTTGTTGTTGGTACATGGGGTTGCCCAAAGTGCTTGTGAGGGTTCGTATCATGCGCTCGTGAGGTCGCCATCGCCCCGTGTACTTTCATCCAAAACTACCGTTCAATCAAGGTTTTAGTTGAAACTTTTGGCAACAATGAGAGGGCTCAAATGTGGCCTCGGCGCCGAGGGCTTGTTGTAGGTACATGGGGTTGCCCAAAGTGCTTGTGAGGGTTTGTATCATGCACTCGTAAGGTCGCCATTGCCCCGCGTACTTTCATCCAAAACTACCGTCAAATCAAGGTTTTAGTTGAAACTTTTGGCAACAATGAGAGGGCTCAAATGTGGCCTCGGCGCCGAGGGCTTGTTGTAGGTACATGGGGTTGCCCAAAGTGCTTGTGAGGGTTTGTATCATGCACTCGTAAGGTCGCCATTGCCCCGCGTACTTTCATCCAAAAGTACCGTCAAATCAAGGTTTTAGTTGAAACTTTTGGCAACAATGAGAGGGCTCAAATGTGGCCTCGGCGCCGAGGGCTTGTTGTAGGTACATGGGGTTGCCCAAAGTGCTTGTGAGGGTTTGTATCATGCACTCGTAAGGTCGCCATTGCCCCGCGTACTTTCATCCAAAACTACCGTCAAATCAAGGTTTTAGTTGAAACTTTTGGCAACAATGAGAGGGCTCAAATGTGGCCTCGGCGCCGAGGGCTTGTTGTAGGTACATGGGGTTGCCCAAAGTGCTTGTGAGGGTTTGTATCATGCACTCGTAAGGTCGCCATTGCCCCGCGTACTTTCATCCAAAAGTACCGTCAAATCAAGGTTTTAGTTGAAACTTTTGGCAACAATGAGAGGGCTCAAATGTGGCCTCGGCGCCGAGGGCTTGTTGTAGGTACATGGGGTTGCCCAAAGTGCTTGTGAGGGTTTGTATCATGCACTCGTAAGGTCGCCATTGCCCCGCGTACTTTCATCCAAAAGTACCGTCAAATCAAGGTTTTAGTTGAAACTTTTGGCAACAATGAGAGGGCTCAAATGTGGCCTCGGCGCCGAGGGCTTGTTGTAGGTACATGGGGTTGCCCAAAGTGCTTGTGAGGGTTCGTATCATGCGCTCGTGAGGTCGCCATCGCCCCGTGTACTTTCATCCAAAACTACCGTTCAATCAAGGTTTTAGTTGAAACTTTTGGCAACAATGAGAGGGCTCAAATGTGGCCTCGGCGCCGAGGGCTTGTTGTAGGTACATGGGGTTGCCCAAAGTGCTTGTGAGGGTTTGTATCATGCGCTCGTAAGGTTGCCATTGCCCCGCGTACTTTCATCTAAAACTACCGTCAAATCAAGGTTTTAGTTGAAACTTTTGGCAACAATGAGAGGGTTCAAATGTGGCCTCGGCGCCGAGGGCTTGTTGTAGGTACATGGGGTTGCCCAAAGTGCTTGTGAGGGTTCGTATCATGCGCTCGTGAGGTCGCCATCGCCCCGTGTACTTTCATCCAAAACTACCGTTCAATCAAGGTTTTAGTTGAAACTTTTGGCAACAATGAGAGGGCTCAAATGTGGCCTCGGCGCCGAGGGCTTGTTGTAGGTACATGGGGTTGCCCAAAGTGCTTGTGAGGGTTTGTATCATGCGCTCGTAAGGTCGCCATTGCCCCGCGTACTTTCATCTAAAACTACCGTCAAATCAAGGTTTTAGTTGAAACTTTTGGCAACAATGAGAGGGCTCAAATGTGGCCTCGGCGCCGAGGGCTTGTTGTAGGTACATGGGGTTGCCCAAAGTGCTTGTGAGGGTTCGTATCATGCGCTCGTGAGGTCGCCATCGCCCCGTGTACTTTCATCCAAAACTACCGTTCAATCAAGGTTTTAGTTGAAACTTTTGGCAACAATGAGAGGGCTCAAATGTGGCCTCGGCGCCGAGGGCTTGTTGTAGGTACATGGGGTTGCCCAAAGTGCTTGTGAGGGTTTGTATCATGCACTCGTAAGGTCGCCATTGCCCCGCGTACTTTCATCCAAAACTACCGTCAAATCAAGGTTTTAGTTGAAACTTTTGGCAACAATGAGAGGGCTCAAATGTGGCCTCGGCGCCGAGGGCTTGTTGTAGGTACATGGGGTTGCCCAAAGTGCTTGTGAGGGTTTGTATCATGCACTCGTAAGGTCGCCATTGCCCCGCGTACTTTCATCCAAAAGTACCGTCAAATCAAGGTTTTAGTTGAAACTTTTGGCAACAATGAGAGGGCTCAAATGTGGCCTCGGCGCCGAGGGCTTGTTGTAGGTACATGGGGTTGCCCAAAGTGCTTGTGAAGGTTTGTATCATGCACTCGTAAGGTCGCCATTGCCCCGCGTACTTTCATCCAAAAGTACCGTCAAATCAAGGTTTTAGTTGAAACTTTTGGCAACAATGAGAGGGCTCAAATGTGGCCTCGGCGCCGAGGGCTTGTTGTAGGTACATGGGGTTGCCCAAAGTGCTTGTGAGGGTTTGTATCATGCACTCGTAAGGTCGCCATTGCCCCGCGTACTTTCATCCAAAACTACCGTCAAATCAAGGTTTTAGTTGAAACTTTTGGCAACAATGAGAGGGCTCAAATGTGGCCTCGGCGCCGAGGGCTTGTTGTAGGTACATGGGGTTGCCCAAAGTGCTTGTGAGGGTTTGTATCATGCACTCGTAAGGTCGCCATTGCCCCGCGTACTTTCATCCAAAACTACCGTCAAATCAAGGTTTTAGTTGAAACTTTTGGCAACAATGAGAGGGCTCAAATGTGGCCTCGGCGCCGAGGGCTTGTTGTAGGTACATGGGGTTGCCCAAAGTGCTTGTGAGGGTTCTGTCAAACCTCGTTCATTCAAAAACGGGCAGTTAGGGTTTGTAGGGCAGTAAAAGGTAACCCCATCCGCCATAAATGGGAGAAATGGTGTTCCTAGTGACCTCTTTATTTATTTGGAGAGAGTGGTGCTCTCACGCGCGTCTTAAGTGTTCATTACGGAATCCGGAAATGGCGGGGGACCGGACAAGAGACCGGATGGGAAACCGGGGGTCGGGGAACGGTCCTCTGCCGGGCCCGGCCACGATCCGGGAATTGAACTGGGCCGCCTTAAACTGGGCGGCTCAGTGTTCATTCCTTCCCGGTTCCTCCAGCCCTCCGTGCGCACCCATTTTTGCACCTCCGGAGAGCACTAGGGTTCCCATTTCGCACCCAAAGAGAAAGAGCAGTGAGCGGCTGGTGTGTGAGGATTTGGAGCACCCGGGAGTGAGGGAAATTGAGCGCCCGGGGAGAAACAGTAGCGCAAGGTTAGAATTTGGGAGAGGCTAGCACCCGGACAGCGAGAGCCGCCATTTCCGGCGGAATTTACGGAGAGGAGTAGGTGCGCAGCCGGGAAGAGAGGCGCGGGGACTCCGGGAGGTCAGGCGCACGCTACGGAGGCAAAAAGAGGGGCGCCCGGAGCGCGAGGGGAGCAGTTTGCCGGAGAAGGAGCTGCGCCATTCTCGGGGGAGTAAGGAAGCGCGTCCGGAGTCTACAGCCATGGCGCGGAGGGGAACCGGAATGAAGATTACGGAGAAGCGCATCTGTCCGGACATCCCGCCACACGAAGGGGACTTGGACGAGTTGATGAAGGACCTCGAGAAGATGGGGTGCGCTGGGCTCTTTGGGAGAGTGTGGGATATGCAGGATTCACGGATGCTGGAGGAAATTGAGGGCGGGTCTATGCTGAGCGCCTTCCGGACGACCATCCGGGCGAAGTATGGGAGCTGGACCCAAGAGATGTGGAGGGAGTTATACGGCTTCCCGGATACGAGCATAGATTTAGAACCGGGAGGCAAGGGTGACTCAGATTGGGTGAAGGCGCGATTCACCCACATCTCCGGACACGACGGGTTCAAGGTGGCGGACAGCATCATACCCCGGGAGCAACGGTTGCTCCAGTATGTGGTGCCCATCCTCAATCCGGAGAAGCCCACCACCCTCACCGTAACGCTGGCCCGGGGCATCTACTCCGCTCTACTCCGGGGGAGAAGGATCAACTGGGTGATCTTACTACACCGGAACACGCAGAAGTGGGCAGTGAACCTGGACAACAAGAAGGGTTGTCCGTTGGCCCCGTTTCTCCACCATCTGCACGAGAGACATGGGTGTCTCACGGAGAAGGAACGGAGGAGGTTGGAGGAAATGCCCATTCCGGGGCTGAAGAGCCCGACCAAGAGAAGGATAGTTCTTCCGGGTGGAGGACCGGGTACCAGCAGACCCGGGTCGTCGTCACGACCGGACGAAAGGAGAATGGCGCCTCCAACATCCCAACCAGACAGGAGCAGGATCCGAGAAGAGGAGCGCAGGAAGGAGAAGGAAGATCGCCCGGAGAGGGATCAATCCGGAGGAGCCAGCGCTAGCTCGGAGCAAAGGACGAAAATGAGAGAAAACCGGCCCGAGAGGGGCCAACAGGGTGACACCCGGCTGCGTCAAGAGGAGCAGCAGAGGAGGAAGGACCCGGAGACGGACCAACCGGGGGAGGCAAGGTTGCAGCGGGAGCTGAGAACGAAGAGGAGGGAGGATCCGGAAGAAGTGGAGGATTCTCCGCAGCCGAAACTGACCCGGAAGAAGCCGGTGAGGAGTCAGGGAGGAAGCTCCACCCAAGAGCAACCTCAGGTGACCCCGGTGGTGGAGTCCGGGCTAGAGAAGGAGACAGGACCCACTCCAACACCGCCCCAGGAACGACCGGAAGCAGCTTCCGGATTCAGGGATGAAGACCCTGTCCCGGAAGATCCACAGGAACGATTGAGGAAGGGGAAACAAACAGAGGAGGAGGCAGGTACGTCTCAAGTGCGGCTTCCGGGCATGAAGAGGAAGTTGGTCCTCATTGAAGAGGAGGAGCCGGAGGGTCCGGAGACCACCCCTAGGAAGGACAAAGGACCCGTCCGGAAGAAGACAACCCCGCTCAACAAGCGTCCCAAGGAAGCAGGGGACGACGGGGAGGAAACAGGGGAAGAGGACGACCGGAGGCAGGAACCACCGTTGGAGGAGGAATCGGTACAGGAGGAAGGTCCACCCGGAGGTGTACAGGAGGAAGGGGAGGCTCCACTTCAGGCGGAGCACATAATCCTGCAGACCCGGATTGCCTTGGACATGGTGACGGAGCAATACACTCCCATGTTCGCCGCACTCCGGGAGACGGGAACTCTTCTCCGAACAGAGGACGCTCTGGAGTATCCGCCACGGATCCGGAAGCTCCAGAGGAAGCTGATCCGGAGGAGGGAGAAGGAGAGCAAGTTGGCCGGGCAACTGCAGAGTCTCCAGGAGGATGAGAGCGAATCCGTCGCTCTCTTGAAAGGTTTGAAGGAGGAGCTGCAACGGAAGGTGGCGTACATCAAGAAAATGGAAGCCCAAGTGCAGAAGCACGAGTTGCAGATCCGGGAACAGGAGGAGACCATCCGGAGGATAGGGAAAACAAGTCGGCAGTGCATCACCAAACTGTCGGGGCTGTTCCATCCGGATGGGGAGGCACAGATGAAAGCCCGGCTGTATGACGAGAAGGTAGGACAACCGGGATTGGAAGGAGCAGCCCGGATGAAGAACGTGGTCCGGGAGTATTCGGAAAAGGTGGAGGCCTACTTGATGGAGTTCCGGGAGCTGGCAGAACACATGAGGGGGAACTTTTCCGATGAAGAACCGGGCCGGGAGGAGACAGTCAACCGGGGTGATAGAGTAGGGTCCGGGGAGGGGCTGCAGGGGATGTTCAATGTGTCTGCAGATGCTCCTCAGGAGGGTGAAATCGACCGGTTAATGCAAAAGGGGAGCTCAACACAGGAGCACACCTCCCGGGTACGACTGGATGTGGAGCCAATCCACATGGTCCGACCGGCTGAAGTGAGCCCTGCGGAAGTCCGGAACCTCTCGGAAGAAATGGAGGCGATGGACGTTCAGCCGGACAGGGTGGAAAGGCAACAGGGTGGGCCAGGAGGTCATCCGGGTAGCCAGTCGGGAGGCACGCAAGTAGGCAAGCCAACCGGTGGACGACAGGTGGATCCGCCGACCGGGCACGAACTACGAGGAGCTCGGCCTACGGATCCAATCATGGTGGACAGCCCGGAAGTCTAGGAGGGGCAGCCAATGGAGGATGAGCCGCTGCCCGGGACCGCCGGAGGTCCAGGATTAGTGGTCCGGATTTAGTGGATCTGGTCGTGTAGAATAGGACCTTTTTGAGTAGGTAGATTAGAAGACTTTTTGTGTATAGGCTTTTTAGGACTTTAATGTTAGTGGCGGCTGAGGATAGGAACTGAGCCGTGGAGGAAGCTCCCCGGATTTCCGGATCCCGGGAATGTAGGATCTGCGGATTTCCCGGATCTGGGCGTTTGGGGCGGCTTCTTATCCAGGAATGCTTGTCATTCTTGGGTGTCTTTTTTGTGTACTATTGTTCCATGTAAATGAGTAGAGGCGCATGTTCTTTCCACCAATTGTGTGTGTGTGTGTATGTGTGCATGTGTGTTTGCTCGTGGTATTACTCGGAACAATGTCTCAATTAGTCCCTTGGTAACCGGATGGATTAGTCGGGTTCTGGTGTAAGGGTCAGTTCAGAGTCCGGGTAGAAGATTTGGGAGAATTAGGAGCTTTTGAATGTAGGGTTCTCCGGGACTGGTTGCAGGTAATACTCTGGATTAGTGGCTGAGTGGGCAGGAGGGGGTACTCCGGTTCTCTCAGAACTCCTGGACGGGTAGTCCGGTAGAGGTGCCAGCATCCGGGTAGATCTTGTAATTGCAGGATACGGGGAAGCCAGAGTAAAACGGGTCGTGAGGAATTCCATCTCTTCCGGACACCCTAGATACTGTCCACCCCGGTTAGCAAGTCGTTGTAGTATTTTCAAGGGGGAATCCGGGTTACTCTTGTGTGACCAGCTGGGGGTTTGGGATAAATCCACAGTTGAAGAGTAATACGGGAAGCACCCAGAGTAGGGAGTGATTTTGGATAAACCGGAAGTTGTGAAACCCCTGTCACGGAAATCAGTAGGGGAGGGTGTAGCTTTAAATCCAGCATCCTTAAAAATATAAGTGGAGAACCCTCTGAAGGAAAATAGAGGTTAAAGGGAAACCGGATTAAAAGGGTAGGATAGATCGGGTAGAGTAGGGTTGGCCAAACTCCTAACCTAGACAGAAACCGGATCTATCCATAATCGGGTCAGTCAGTGGGAATGATCCGGTTTTGAGTAAAGAAAGAGGGGGTTAATTGGTGACCGGAGGAGAGTAGTCACCAATCCGGATCAGTCTCCGGAAACTTCCCACTTCACAGAATCTCCGCGGAACGATAACCCGGAAATCACTTCTACGAGCATTTTTAATACGAAAAAGTGCGCTCTAGGGGAATATCCGGTATCACGTGCTACGACAGGTTCGTATCATGCGCTCGTGAGGTCGCCATTGCCCCGCGTACTTTCATCCAAAACTACCGTCAAATCAAGGTTTTAGTTGAAACTTATGGCAACAATGAGAGGGCTCAAATGTGGCCTCGGCGCCGAGGGCTTGTTGTAGGTACATGGGGTTGCCCAAAGTGCTTGTGAGGGTTTGTATCATGCGCTCGTAAGGTCGCCATTGCCCCGCGTAATTTCATCCAAATTTGCAGTCAAATCAAGGTTTTAGTTGAAACTTTTGGCAACAATGAGAGGGCTCAAATGTGGCCTTGGCGCCGAGGGCTTGTTGTAAGTACATGGGGTTGCCCAAAGTGCTTGTGAGGGTTTGTATCATGCGCTCGTAAGGTCGCCATTGCCCCGCGTACTTTCATCCGAAACTGCCGTCAAATCAAGGTTTTAGTTGAAACTTTTGGCAACTAAGAGAGGGCTCATATGTGGCCTCGGCGCCGAGGGCTTGTTGTAGGTACATGGGGTTGCCCAAAGTGCTTGTGAGGTGTTAAGGGGGTTTTCTAGGAACCGACCTTGAACGAATGAAACTACTCCGCCCAAGACTATTCCACTCTAGACTAGTTTCTGGAGATTGAGAGGAATAGTAAGAGGTTTCTACTAGGAAGAATGAACTGTCGGCTAAGGAGAAGCACTTGTATACTGGTAAGTCGACTCCTGCATACCCACAGACTACTGCAACTAACTAAGATAGAGCCACAAGGAATTATTTAAGAACAGGAAACAGCAGTAGTCTAACAGTAGTAGTCTAACATACTAGTGCGCACAAAAAGAGCCTAAGACAAGAACGAAGTACAACTGAGGCTGCCAAAAAGATGTACAAATGGTATAGCAACAACTCTCCCGAAGAGAGTGAAGGTACATAAAGGAGACTGGTCTGACAGTGTGTCAGACTGATCGACCGGAAAAGTCGGGTCGACCAGTCTGTACCAGCCTTTACTGCCACGTGTCTCCTGCTGGGTCTATTCCTGCCGGGTATAGACTAGCCTACTCTTAGCCTAAGGGAATATCAACTAATATTCGGTTAACATTACCCTCCCTCTGAGCTAAGTACACTCTTGTGGACTTTAGACTACCCCGGTCGGTGACTAGGAAAATTTGTTCACGAGGAATGGCAAAATTACCCGCGGTCAAGTAATCGACCTTGCTGAGGTCAAGTCATCAGTCGTGGACGTCGCTAGAGTCCTGGGTCATGCCTGGCGTGCGGATATCGGGAGGCATTCCTGAGAAGTCGAACCCCAGAGAGTGTGGTGAAGAGATTACCGGTAAGTCGACTGAGGTGTTGTCGACCGATGGTGTAGGTGCTGTCATCATCTGGTCGGGTGCTAGGGTCTGCTGATCCTGCTGCTGCTGTGGAGAAGGAGGGTGTGGAGTGGCAGGCTGCTGTTGCACCGTGTCTTGAAGGTTGACTAGCGGTGGCTTGTGGTCTTGATGCTGCTGATCGCTGTCTTCGTCTTCATTGGTCGACTCGCTGTCATCTTCGTCGTCGTCCTCACTTAACTTGACGTCAGTAGTCAAGACCTCGTCTTCGTCAGTCGACTGGTTCTCCCAGAGCGAATGGTCGGGTTCAAGGTGGCTCGTATCCTTCTCTTTGTCTTCGTCGACTTCTGGAATCTCCTAGTCCGGGTGGTCGAGCTGAAGTTGGTCGAGTTGCCTGCGGTACATGTTGAGCTGGTGGCGGTCGGTGCTGAGGGTGTGCTTGAGATCCTTGATACGGTTTCTTGCCTTGAGTCGGAGTCGGTACTTGCGCGCTCGAAGTTTGTGTAACTACAGCTCCTGACTTGCGAATTGGCGGGACTTCTCCTCGTTGTCTTGGAGTAGTAGGTCGAGTCGGTTGTTGGAGTCGACTATCTCCCTCCGAGCTTGCTGAAGACTGAGCTGGGTTGCGGCTACCTCAACTCGTGCCGCTCCGATTTCGTTTCGTGCTACCACAAGCTCGCTCTGGTGTTTCTGTTCCTGCTGTCGACTGCTATGGAGGTTGGCTTCTAGCTGGGCTAGTCTGTTGTCGGTCTGACTCTTCTCCGCCTTGACGGTGGTGAGAGTAGTACGGAGTCTTGCCAGTTCGTTAGTGAGGTTGTCGACCTGTTGCTTGTATGTTGAGGAGTCCTTGGTCAGTCGACTACTCTCCAATCGGTGGCGGTCGAGCTCAGCTTAAAGGGTGGTTTTTGCTTGAACTGCCTCAAAGAAGAGGAGTCGTTATCCTCGAGCCGACCTACTACTCCTTGGACGTCCTCCAGGCTCTGGCGCCAATGCATCGCTAATGTCGTGGTTCGTGATGTTGGTGAGTTGGGTGCGGGTCAATTGACCCCAGGTGATGGCGGAGGTCGAGTCGTGGGGGAGACGGGTGGTGGCTGGCGAAATTTGCCGGTTGGTGCCGCTCCATATGCCGCTTCGAGGTTGAGCGGCGCGAAGTCGGATAGAGAAGGCGGAGGTGTGTCCGGGATGGGAGTCTCACTTGGTGTTGGTGGTGGAGTCGACTAGGCCTCGCTGTCGGATGAAGTCAGGTCGACCTGTCGAGGTACAAACTGACTTAATGGTGTGAGTTTGCCTCGTTTGGCACGCTTATCTTGTCGCTCCTGGTCCCGCTTGCGTGCGAGTGAGGAGCATGTCTCCCTTCGCTCTCTGGTCGGTTGACTCCCGGTAGTGGCTGTCGGTACTACTGGGTCGGGTGTGGTTTGTCGACTAGGAGGTTGAGCAGTCGATGTTTGGCCTAGGTCGAATGGTCGGGGCGGTCGAACATGGTCCTTCGAGGTGCGTTCGGCTCCAAGCCCGCCTTGGAAAACAATGTAGTCGGGTCCTCGGGAGTTGTTTTCTGAGTTCTCCGACTGTCGACGTCGGTCTTTGGTGTTCTGCTGGGCGACTGTTTGGTGTGCATATTCTTCGTCAGTGCTAGCAAAATAAGACTCAAGAAGGAAGTCTAATACCTCGGCTGAAGGGCAGATCGTGGTCTTCGTGGTCTGCAGCGCCTTGATGTCGATGGCGATCGAGTTGAACATCCATGTCGCCCAGTCCCATTGCATGGCGTGGTCGATCGGGGCCTCGACTGTGCACACTACGTCGAGCATTTCCTTGCTGATGTAGGTCGTCTTGCATTTGAACCCGAGGCCTTGAATAAATGCCGTCAGTCGCCTGTGGTGTTCGGGTTTGCAGTGGCAGATGCTGTAGCCCTCGGCAATCTTGCCGGCTGCGGAATATTCTTCTAACTGACCCGGTGGGAACTCCGCAGTGTCGATTGGCTGGATAGTAATGCCAAATGGTAATTTGAGAACCTCGTGATTCACAGTCGGGTCGACTGTGACTGTATGTGTGCGGACTCGCGCACTGATCGACTTGTTGGGGACGTCGACTATCGCAGCGTTGACGAACTCCTCGATCAGCTCCATGCGTGGCGCGCGTTGAGGGTTGTCCCAGTGAAGAGCTACAAAGTCTGAAACGCCGATCGCCTTAATGAAATCGGCATCGGTCGTGTGTTCAGCGGCGTACTCGCACCATTCCCGGATCGGCCGCATCGACTGAAAGGCGAGGGTTTTGTAGAGTCCCTCCCTAGTGCAGATCGGAATTTCGTAAGTCGGTGGTGCGGAGGACCAGAGGCATCGGGGGCCGCGATCAGTTGACTTGCCTTTCGCCATCGACCGGTCGGCTGCAAATCTGCGCACAAGGAGACAAGAGAAAGGCCGGCGTAGTCCCGAAGTCGGCTCGCACACAGTCGGCTGCAGTGGCGATGGGCGCGGTCGTTTCCTACTCAGTCTACTCTCGATTATCTCTCGCACAGTCAGACTACGGGGTCGCTTGACTACTCTTCGCCGTTCTACTCGTGATTGTCTAAAGCGCTTGCTAAGAATACATAAGGCAAGAGCCGCAGAGTGGCGGTCGGCCGGAGGAGAAGGGAAGGAGGAAGGAGAGTGAGAAATGGGAGCTAGGAGGCGCGCCGCCTGTGGGTCGGCTGGAGAGGAAACTAATGGCGAGGAAGCAAGAGGGGGAAGAAGGGGTGCGGCCATGGTGCTAAATACCTGCCCAATGGGCCTTGCATTCAAAACTGAGAGGATAGGTGAGGGCGGCGGCCATAAATATGGCGTCTCTTCTAGGGTTGGACCGGTTGGGTTGACCAGTCGGGTCGACCAGTCGACTCGACCGACGGTAACTAGGTCGGGTCGGGTCCGTTGCTGTCGGTTGGGCTCATCTTCGTTCTGTTCTAGTGTTGACCTAATCTCTGTTTTGCTAGTGAGTGGGCTAGCCAAGTCGGTTGGAGGTTGCTCGACTAGAACTCGGTAGGGTTTGAGTTTGTTGACGTTGACTACTACCGGGTCGGGGTCAAAGTGTTGAATGCTGGCTAGGAGGACGGTGTTGTTGGGGAGGGTATACTGGACACGATATGGGCCGAACCATTTGCTACGAAGTTTACCGGTATGGACATTTGTTCCTTACGGGTGCCATAGGACGTAGTCGCCTACATTGTATCGAGTCGACTGACCTTGGGTGTGGGCCCACTGTGCTCGGTTCCACTGTTGTGCGCCGTGGTGGGTGGCTGCTGTCAGTCGGGTCTCGTCTAACTTCTCGAGTTCGGCGGCTCTGGCTGGTAGTACTCGCCTAGGAGTGAAGTAGGTAGTCGATGTGGAGTGTTGGGTGGGGATGATGTATTCGGTTGGCATCAACGGCGTCAGACCATACACCAATTGGAAAGGTGTGTGTCCCGTGCCAACTTTGTATGCCGTTCGGTAAGCAAATAGGACCGTGTGGAGCTGTAAGTCCCAGTCGGTTCGATTCTCGTTGACTAGCTTTTGGAGCATTCGGACTATGACCTTGCTGGTCGACTCGGCTTGGCCGTTGCCTTGCGGATAGTATGTCGCTGAAGTCGTGTGTCGGAGTAAGAAATGCTCGGTGAGAGTGTGCACCGTGCTATTGATAAAATGGGTACCTTGGTCGCTTACTAGGTGGAGTGGACATCCAAACCGGGTCAGAATTGCCTCGTACAGGAACTGTGTGGTCTCCCTGGCGGTGTTTCCTCGGAGAGCTCTAGCCTCGACCCATTTGGTGGCATAGTCGGTAGCCACCAAAATGTATCGACAGGCTGTATGTCGGGTCTTCTTGACGGGGCCTATGAAGTCAAGTCCCCATTTCATAAACGGTTCTGCGGGTAGTTGGGTGACGAGCTTCGAGGAGACTGTGTTGGGTAGTCCGCCAGTCTTCTGGCATTCATGACACGACTGGCAGTACCGGACAGCGTCTGGGTGTAGAGTCGGCCACCAGTAGCCTGCGTCTAGTATTTTCCGGACAGTGATGTCATGAGAAAAATGTCCTCCCGCGTTGCCTTTGTGTAATTCTTCAAGGATTGTTGTCGGCTGACTACCGGTCAGGACTAGTCGGAGCTGGTGGTCCTTGCCGAGTCGGTACAGTTGTCCGTTGAGTACTTGGTACGGAATGGCTTTGTGAGCGATTACGAGCTTTTGAGCCTCCTTCTCTTATGAGCCTCCTTCGGCATGTGGGTTGGAAAAGTCCCGGTAGTCAAGTAGTCGACTATCGGGTGTAGCCAGTCGGGTTTGGTGGAAAAGAGTTGTGCGTCGACTATCTGGTCGGGTATGCCATTGGCTGGCTCGGCCCCTTCATTTCTTGATAGTGCGTCGGCTACTCCATGTGTTTTGCCTGGTTTATAAACCACAGTGAAGTCAAATTCAAAAAACAGTAGTAGCCAGCGTGCTAGTCGACCCGATACCTGAGGTTTGTTGATCAAGTACTGGAGCGCCAGGTGGTCGACATAGAAGACGAACATATTACCTAGGAGGTAATGGCAGAATTTGTTGATGGCGTACACCATTGCGAGGGCTTCCTTCTCGGTTGTTGTATAGTTCTTCTCTGCTTTGTTGAGTAGTCGCGAAGCCTAGGCTATCGGCTGGTCGATGTCGCCGATCGGGTTCTGTGCGAGCATAGCCCCGACTGCTATGTCGGATGCGTCTGTGTGTATGTGGAAGTCGAGTGACCAGTCGACTCCGATCAGGATTGGTGCAGTCTAGTATCGATCCTTGATGGTCTGGTATGCTGGTGCGCACGCCGGCGTCCTGTAAAACGGTTCGCCTTTCCAAGTCAGCTTGGTGATTGGTTCCATGATGGCAGCATAATTTTTGATGAAGCATCGATTGAACTGGGCTAGTCCGTTGAACATCTAAATGGCTTTAACGTCCTTAAGGATGCTGCAACTTGCCGCCGAATCTCGTATGTTGGTCGGGGATCTATTCCCGTGGTAGTCTCATGGACTACTGTCGGTGGAACGGTCTCCAACCGTTAATTTCGCCATTCTCTGTGAAAACGTGGGTTAGAGAGCTGGTCGGCAGTTACTTCGAGTGCTAAGGGAGAACCGGTAGCTCTTGTACGCGGTGGTTCCATACTAGCGACGCGGCAGTTTATCGGATCTAGATTTGGATCTGGGATTTAGATCTGACTCTGCTAGGTAGGTCGGGCTCTGAGATCTGTTGGGCTAGTCTTTTGTGCTGGCCTGGTTGGTTGCTCTTTGGCACCGTAAGCCTTGTTCACAGACTGCTCTTACAGATTCCTGGTCACTAGCATTTATCGACTGTTGACTACCCTCGTCGACTGTTACACAGAATGATCTCCGAGGCTCTTTTCGGCTACTCGGGCTCTGGATTTTTCTGAAGACATATGATTTTTGTGTAGGAAGCAGATGGCTGCTGTTTCCTAGGGACGTATAACGCCTTAGCGATAGTCGACAGAATCGACTAGGATCTAGATCTGGATCGACTAGGATCTGGATCTAGATGTAGATCTAGATCTGACTAGCCCAACGGAAAGACTAGCGTCTGAGCTGAACTTTGCATGGTCGCCAAATATTAAGGGGGTTTTCTAGGAACCGACCTTGAACGAATGAAACTACTCCGCCCAAGACTATTCCACTCTAGACTAGTTTCTAGAGATTGAGAGAAGTAGTAAGAGGTTTCTACTAAGAAGAATGAACTGTCCGCTAAGGAGAAGCACCAGTATGCTAGTAAGTCGACTCCTGCATACCCACAGACTACTGCAACTAACCAAGATACAACCACAAGGAATGATCTAAGAGCAGGAAACAGCAGTAGTCTAACAGCAGTAGTCTAACATGCTAGTGCGCACAAAAAGAGCCTAAGACAAGAACGAAGTACAACTGAGGCTGCCAAAAAGATGTACAAATGGTATAGCAACAACTCTCCCGAAGAGAGTGAAGGTACATATAGGAGACTGGTCTGACAGTGTGTCAGACTGGTCGACCGAAAAGTCGGGTCGACCAGTCTGTACCAGCCTGTACTGCCACGTGTCGCCTGCCGGGTCTATTCCTGCGGCGTATAGACTAGCCTACTCTTAGCCTAAGGGAATATCAACCAATATTCGGTTATCAAAGTCCTCCTCCGATTCTCGTAGGGAGATGTCCTCCAGTTTCAGTCCTGCATTCCGGGGAGCTTGCTCATAAGTTCGGATCTCCTCCGGATACTCCTCTTCGTCTCGCACCGGTTTCGAATCTCGCGCCCTCTTGGTTTGCACCTTGACGTTATTCTGACGTCCGCTCGACTCCGGTGCCCGTCTCCTTTTTCTCCGGCTATCCACCGGTGTCGTCTTCCTG
Organism: Pohlia nutans; assembly: GCA_022496805.1. Taxonomy (NCBI): domain Eukaryota; kingdom Viridiplantae; phylum Streptophyta; class Bryopsida; order Bryales; family Mniaceae; genus Pohlia; species Pohlia nutans. The sequence goes on from CM040103.1 coordinate 487,393, forward strand.
TGTCTCTTCCTCGGAGGAACTCTCACCACGGTCACAATCGTGTCCTCGTCCTCGTCCTCTTCCTCTTCTTCCGGAATCTTGTGATGCCTCTTCACCTGCCCTCGGGGTGGTGTCTCCTGGTCCGGTTCCTCCTCGGGTTCCGATTCGTCTGAAGTCTCCCGGAGTTTCTTGCGTTGGCCTCGGGTGCGCGCCCTGAAGTGGTCCGCCCTCACCGGTGTCTTCTGACCCGGTTCCTCCCTTTCTGCTTGGGTCTGCGAGAGCTCCGGTTGGCCTTCCTCTATATCCGGATTGACCGCTGCTTCGTCCGCTCTTCTTTCTTCCTGCTCTTCCCGTTCTTCCTCGTCTGGGCTGTCCTCGTCCTCGCTCTCATTCGGATTCCCCTCGCGGGCCCTTGGTGGCTCCCGGTTCATGATCCTCCGGCAGTTCTCCCATTGCTCTCTATCCTTGGCATTGAGACACCTGTGCTTGTCATACAAATGAAACAGAAAACGGGTTAGAGGACATCCCTTCTTGTTTCCGAGTTTGCGCGCTTCCCGGACCACCCACTCGTCCAAAATGAGTCCCCATCCGGTCTTCCGGGTGTTGAAGTAGGCCTCGTAAATGGTCTTTGTCAGCTTGATCGTGCACGTGGTGGGTTTGTCCGGGCTCAAAATAGGCACCAGAAACTGCAACAGGCGCCTCTCCCGGTCGTCTATGCAATCCTGCACCCGGAATCCGTGTTTCTCTGAGACCGGTTGAGAAAACCTTTCCTTCATCCATCCGTAATCCTGCTTGGTCTTGTCGTATCCAAACAAGCTGTCGGGGAAGTTGTACGTCACGCGCCCTGTCAAACCTCGTTTTACCGAAAGCGGCTAGTTAGGGTTTCTGGGGCAACTAGGAGTAGTCTTTCCGCCATAAATAGGAGAAGTAGTGGCCATAACGGCCCAGTTATTTATTTAGGGAGAGAGTACCATCCGGGCGCAGCCTAGAGGAATTATTACAGGACTAGACCGACAGCAGGTTCCGATGGGAAACCGAATGGGAGACCGGATAGGTGAGGACGGGTCTCCGATGGACCCGGCCACGGTTCGAGCATTGAAGTGGGCCGCTCTAAACTGGGCGACCCACTCTTCATTCACTCTCTTCAGCTCCAGTTGTCCGTGCCAGCAGAATTTTGAGCTTCCGGATAGCCGTAGAATTGATAGTGTCGGACCGGAAGTAGAGAGCATTGAGCGACCATATTGTGCAGGTTCTGAGCGTCCGGGAGTGAGAGAAACTGAACACCCGGTGAGTGACAGCGACGCAAGGTTAGAATTTGAAATAGGCGAACCTCCGGACAATGCACACTACCATTTCCGGCGGAGTTTGAGGAAGAAAGGAAGTGCGCAGCCAAGAAAAGGGTCGCGGGGTCTCCGGGAGGTTAGAAGAACACCACGGAAGCGGAAAGGGAAGCGCCCGGAGCGAGAGGCGCGAGGTTTACCGAGGAAAGAGAGGGCGCATTCGGAGAAAGAGCTGCGTCACATCCGGAGGGGTGAAGAATTCCGCCCGGAGTCCGCAGCCATGGCACGCAGGGAAGCCGGGGCCAAGATTCCGGAGAAACGTATCTGCCCGGACATCCGAAACACGAACAAGACTTCGACGAGTTAATGCAGGACCTTCAGAAGATGGGGTGTTTGGGATTGTTTGGGAGAGTGTGGGATGTGCAGGACTCCCGGATGCTGGAGGAAATCGAGGGCGGGCCGATGGTGAACGCCTTCCGGACAACCATCCGGGCGAAGTATGGCAGCTGGACCCGGGAGATGTGGCGGGAACTGTATGACTTCTCCGACACCAACGAGGACCTGGAACCGGGAGGCAAGGGCGACACGGACTGGGTGAAGATGCGGTTCAGTCATCTCTCGGACAAAGACGGATTCAAGGTGGCAGATTGTATACTGCCCCGGGAGCAACGGCTGCTCTAGTACGTAGTGCCCATCCTCAGTCCGGAGAAGCCCACCACCCTCACTGTGACGTTGGCCCGGGGTATCTACTCCGCCCTTCTCCGGAAGAAACGGATCAACTAGGCGACCCTGATCCACCGGAACACGCAAAAGTGGGCGGGCAACCTCGACAACAAGAAGGGATGCCCCTTAGCCCCATTTCTCTACCACTTGTACGAGAAACATGGGTGCCTCATGGCAGGAGAGAAGAAGAGGTTAGGGGTAGTGCCTATTCCGGGGGTGAGAAGCCCGGCCAACAAGAAGACGGCGCTTCCGGGAGGAGGAGCGGGGACCTGCAGACCCGGTTTGTTGTCCCGACCAGAGGAGAGAAGGATGGCTCCACCTGCACCTCAACCGGATAGCAGGGTTGTTCATCATGTCGGTCATGTCATGTCATGTCGTGTCATGCCCATCATGTCGTGTCGGACCCCTTCGGTACGACACGATAGGGTCAACCTAGACTGCAGGTAGGGTCAACCTAGTCTTTTCACCAGGTAGGGTTAAAACAGTTACCTTTCTGCCACCTTGCAAGCTAGACATGGCTCAAGAATCACATGTGGCATGGCCACGTAGGACCCCTTGGAAGTCGTGTCCTACGTGGCTATGTGGTCCCGGGTAAATGTTTTACCCTCAGTCAGTGTGCCTCACTCCGACTGCCCCTTCCCTCCGACTGCCATGTTGCCCAACTGTCCCCTTCCCGTCCGACTGCTCGAATCCGACGGTTTAGATCTATCCGCTGCATTCGACTGCCTCAATCCAGCGGTGTAGGTCCATCTGCCCGGACCCGACTGCCTCAGCTTGATTGCCTTAGCCCGTCTGCCCCAGCCCGTCGGCCTCATCCCGTCTGTCCCTGACCGTTTGTCCCTCATTCCGTCCGCCCCTTACCCCGTCTGCCCCTCACTCCGTCTGCCCCTCATCTCGTCTGCCCCTCATCCCGTCTGCCCCTCATCCCGTCTGCCCCTCATCCCGTCTGCCCCTCATCCCGTCTGCCCCTCATTCCGTCTGCCCTCTTTCCCGTCTGTCATGTTCTGAATGGTTCCCTTCTGTCTATCATCCATCCTAAAGATTTTAATTGACAAACAGATATCCAGAAGTCACTAAACTTAGAGTATTACAATTTAACAAATCACTGAAAATTTTATTCAGAAATACTCTATGCCGTATTTATACTGAAAATTTTATTCAGAAATTGCCAATGCTATATTTATAATGAAATTCAGGGTTGGATTTTGGATTTCAGTTTCAAAATTAATTTAAAAATTGTAGGGCATAGCAATTTTATATCTAAACGTTTGCCTAGAATCAGAAATTCATAATGTACAACTTTTAGTCGTACATCTAGATCAAATGAAGATTCCAATCATGGATGCAACATGCACAACACGCAAATTCAGAAAACAGTATTTATTTACGCATGGAAAAGTTGTCCTTGAAAAGGACTTACATTGTAAAATTCAACTAAATGCAAACTTGTAGGATCCAATGTTGCACTAAGGGAAAAAACTATGAACTATTTATTGTAACGGTAACATTGGGTTGGAGTCATGAGACGGTATGGGTTTGCTTTCAACGAGTTCACTGCATGGGCCACGGTGTGTCGCTCTTTCGGGTCGTCCAAGGTGAGGCCATCCAAAGCCCTATTCCACATGACACGGGTCGTTTCATCTCCTCTGAAGAGCATTGATGCCATCGCATTGTCAAATATATATCTTGCAAGTTTCCCCGTTGCATACGCCTCCGACTTCATAGTGTGCTTCGTCGGTTTAGTGCTAGGAGATACAACCACCCCATCAACTTCCTGGGGTAGCATATACCACAACTCCGGTGCAACCCACCATCGCGCCGCCTTTTTTGCTTTCAGGTCCGCCTCGTCTCTTGCCCAATTATTCGAATAAGGTTCTTCACCACTCCAAGATGCTATGCCCCAATCGCACACCCCAATGTACACATCTTCACGTCTCTCTGGTGGAAAATGTATGAGGATGTTGGATGGGCTCAAATCATTGTGCTGCACGCCGCTTTTGTGTAACACATCGATGATGTTCATGAAGGCCCAGGCTAGCCAGGAATGCTGCTTACGATAAGCCGCAATCCTCCGACGGACCTCTGAATCCATCCCTTCCATTCCCAGCATAGTATCGGGATGTATGCTTTTGTAAAGCTGCTCAATCCGCTTCACCGACGCTACTGAATTCCCATTCCACCATATGGTGAACGCAGACATGTTCTCCGCCGATAACGCAAAGAATTTTATCATCCCCGGGTGGTCCACGGGATTCACTAGGGCCTCGCAAGAAAGTTCCTTTCTTGCCTTGGTTTTGTCTTTTTTGGCGATCTTGCTTATCTTCTCAGCGAAAACCATATGACTTGGAATCGGTGCAAAATTATGAATCGATACTTGCCGCACCTTGCCATACGCCCCCTGAAATTGTTCACCACTTTTGCTCACAATTTCAGCTGACCTCGGAATCCACATGATTCCGGTTCTACCGTGTGAAGAAAGATGACCCACCAGCAACTTGTCAGCCCATGGAGGCATACGTGTCGCCGCGGCTTTCACCTGCTCGGCGTAAGTCTTCCACCAAAGCAGCTTCTCATATTCTAGGTCTGGTTCAGAGGTAGTTAGGGATTCAATTGCCTTGGGGTGAGTTGGCTCACAGAGCTGCGTCGGATTGTACACGCCTTGCTGGACTTGCTCATGGAACCAATGTCCATAGCCCGCAGCACTGGGAGCATCATGATGCCTTGGATCCTGTTCGACAGCGTCTGCTAAATACATCTTCAAGTCCTCGATTACTGCCGCGAGGCCATGCACTCCGTGGTGCAAGTACTTGGTTTCCAAATACTCCTTTGACTTCTTCTTAAAGAACAGCAACGTCAAACGTTGAACTAATAGCAGGCAGCCCCTTGAAGGAATTTCGGGCCAGTTTCTCCTCTCCTCCGGTGTTAGGTGCTTCATCTTTCTCCCCGAGCATCCAGAGGTAGAACCTGACAGCGAGGTACTCCGCGCTTGAGAACTACTCCCTCCAGTGACTTCAATGCTTCGTGGTGGGTCCATGGGCCTAGTCCCAATAGACGCACTTGCGGTGGGACCAAACTCAAGATCTTGCACGCCTACCGATATACTTGCCACACGTTGTGATGCCTGGTTGTGGTCCCCGCCACCTGATGTACCTGCCACGTGCTGCAACCCCTGGCTTTGGTCCCCAGTCGATGTTGTAGCCATCGAGCTCTGTCCTACAATCCTCATCCTCTTCGGAGGTTGCTTGAATCCGCTGTTCCTTTCCATACTTTTTTTTAAATTTTTTTTAAAAACTCCTCTCCCAAAAAAGCCTGAAACTTACCGCTCCGGAAACCCAAGCAAATCTGCGAGCGCAGGATTGGTCACGGGTTCCTCTGAGGAGCGGTCGAAACTGGCAGCAGCAAATGAGGGGTGGCCCTCAATATATAGAGGCGGCCATCGGATTAGGGTTTCGGCATTCGGGGCATGGCAGTCGGGGCAGGACAGTCGACACAGGCAGTCGGATAGAGACGACGGGATTAGGGCAGTCGGAGGAGGGCCGTCGGATACAGGCCGACGGCTTTAGGGCAGTCGGAGGAGGGCCGTCGGATCCAGGCCGACGGCTTCAGGGCAGTCGAACGGGGCCGTCGGATACAGGCCGACGGGTTTAGGGCCGACGGGTTAAGGGCCGACGGGTTAACCCTTAAACGTACCACTCCTTTGCAGGAAAGTCAAACTACACAATTTACTGAATTTTTGCCTTCAAGATTTATCAAAATATATTTTGTAATATTTTTCATGCGTGGAATTGAATGTTTCCTATCAGTCTTGAAATTTTCAGATTTTTTTAACAAATTTTTAAGTCAAATACTTCAAAAAATAATTTTTATTACAAAAAAGCTTTAAAAAATTAATGTTTTTTGGGAGCAGTTACAAATTACAATGGAGAATCACATGATATGTTTTCCATAGAAATTTTTTATTTCAATTTTGAAATTCGAAAGCTGAAAATTCCATCATTCCTATGTAGTTTAATTCAAACCTTGACCTACAAAGCTTGCACAAGCAATAAAATACTCAATAATTGGAATTTTTAAGAGTTAAAAAGTGGAGTACAAAGTAGACTTAATAAACTTCATTTTTTTAGTTGGGTATATTAGCAACAAAAGTCATTTTCAAGATCAAAATTGGGTTTGACCAACAAACATCCAGTAACTGGATGCGTGGACGTTTAGGGGTTAAAGGCACACGGGGACAGGCAGTCGGGAATGGGCAGTTGGATTATCTCAATTGAACACTCTATTGCTGGATGGAACTAAAACTAGATTTCGTTTACGAAGCAACGTTGTAACTGTCAAAGTAAAATTTAAATTAGGGTTTAATAGGATTCGATTATTCGTACTTGTTAATGGTTATTAATAATTTCCAAATACTTTTGTAAGGTTTAGGCTGGTAAATCAATTAAAAAAATAACAATTAACATAATCTAGAAGAAAAATATTGGAGTGCAATTGGAATATCGTGTAGTACATGATGGTAGGATTCCCATTAACTCGTTGTATTTAATTTGAGAAATCATGTATAACCCCTAAACACCCTCACGTATGTATAATTGGGAAAGTGTTGCAAAGATGTATTATAAAATTCAACTAACATGAATATTTCAAACTTGGTGTATGAACAAAAGTGACACATTTTCAAGTTACATTCTATCCATACGGTCAGATCTACGATTGCCTTCACTGATAAAAAAATTTATACATTTTGGAACATAAAGTAAAAAATTGTTTTCTAGTTCGATCATGAATAATACATTGATAGTACGTGGCCAACATTTGTTGAGATGGATTGTCACATAGTACTGCAGATTTTATAACTTTAGAAGATTTTTAAGATGCTGGATTTTATGACTTATTATTTTCAACAACAATGTCAGATTAAAATATTAAAATTTAGGGTTGAAATACTTCAACAAGAAATGAGGCATACTTTATTCCGAAATTTTTTCATTATTGATCGGAACACACATACACGAAGCTAACTTCCCATACAAATTTTAGTATACAAATAACGATGACTTTGAAAATCGCATAACGGTTTAGATAGTACGTATTTAATCCGTAGTAGAAGCTAAATTTGCATGCTTGGGCAATTAGTTGTTAAAGTCCCACATTGTACACTACAAATGAAATTTGAAATCAATACTTGCATACACATGCCAATTATTTATGGACACGTATTTGCCATACAATAAATACACACTCACGCATATATAAAAATATATAAAGATATATATATATATATATATATATATAAATATTTTTTCAATGTACCGCAACAACATAAAAAACCGTAATTAGATGGGAAAAAAAAGATCTCTACCATGCATTTGTATTCGAGGAAAATGATGCAAACATGCATGACTATTTAAATATAGCTACATTCCCTATTCCTCATCCGATTCTAAACTGATAACGGGGTTAACAGGAACTCCTTCATCCACTGCGCGCTCCGTCAGTGTTCTACCACTTGAACCTTCGCCCTCTTGTATCACTCTTGGTGGCGCATACACAGGTGTTTCGTTTGCAGCCGCCCGATGAATCCGTTGGAGTTTGCCTCTAGTGCGGTAACAAACTGCGTCTTCTGTAATAACCAAATTTGGATGTCGGATTCTACCCTCTTGTCTGGCTTTCAAATACCGCTGTGTCTCTGGAGATACTTGGTGCAACAGTACATAGATCGCCTGCCTCAATAGTCTAGGTTTGTGGTAAGACTCCTCGTGAGAGATATTGGTCCCCCTGCTTATGATAGGGGCCTCTATATCGCTCTGCGGACGTATAGTCTCGCCCATGTGATTCACCTTCTGTCTAACGGGAAGTTCTCCTCTCACCAACCGCCGCGTTCTCGAGTCCCAATAATACCCGAATACTTGGTAAAAATAGCGTTTCAAGCCGAAGTCAGGCGCTTTGTTCGGGTACATCAAATTAGCGACCAGAAGTACGTTCTCAGGCCTCTCGTGCCAGTTCCAGCCCCGCCTCTTGATGTACTGTCAAACCTCGTTTTACCAAAAGCGGCTAGTTAAGGTTTCTAGGGCAACTAGGAGTAGTCTTTCCTCCATAAATAAGAGGAGCAGTGGCCATAATGGTCCAGTTATTTATTAAGAAAGAGAGTACCATCCGGGCGCAGCCTAGGGGAATTATTACAGGACTAGACTGACAGCCAGTTCCGGTGGGGAACCGGATGGGAGACTGGATAGGAGAGGACGGGTCTCCGATGGACCCGGTCACGGTCCGAGCATTGAAGTGGGCCGCTCTAAATTGGGCGACCCACTGTTCATTCACTCTCTACAGTTCCAGTTGTCCGCGTCAACAAAATTTCGAGCTTCCGGATAGCCGTAGAATTGATAGTGTGGGACCGGAAGAAGAGAGCGTTGAGCGACCGTATTGTGCAGATTCTGAGAGCCCGGGAGTGAGGGAAACTGAATACCCGGTGATAGATAGTGACGCAAGGTTAGAGTTCGAAGTAGGCGAGCCTCCGGACAGCGCGCACCGCCATTTCCGGCGGAGTTTGAGGAAGAAAGGAAGTGCGCAGTCAGGAAAAGGATCGCGGGGTCTCCGGGAGGTTAGAAGTGCACCCCGGAAGCGGAAAGGGAAGCGCCCGGAGCGCGAGGCGCGAGGTTTACCGAGGAGAGAGAAGGCGCATCCGGAGAAGGAGCTGCGTCACATCCGGAGGAGTGAAGAAGCCCGCCCGGAGTCCGCAGCTATGGCACGCAGGGAAGCCGGGGCCAAGATTCCGGAGAAACGCATCTGCCCGAAGATTCCTCAGCACGAGCAAGACTTCGACGAGCTAATGCAGGACCTCCAGAAGATGGGGTGTTTGGGATTGTTTGGGAAAGTGTGGGATGTGCAGGACTCCCGGATGTTGGAGGAAATCGAGGGCGGGGCAATGGTGAACGCCTTCCGGACGACCATTCGGGCGAAGTATGGCAGTTGGACCCGGGAGATGTGGCGGGAACTGTACGACTTCCCGGACACCAACGAGGACCTGGAACCGGGAGGCTAGGGCGACACAGACTGGGTGAAGATGCGGTTTAGTCATCTCTCGGACAAGGACGGATTCAAGGTGGCGGATTGCATACTGCCCCGGGAGCAAAGGCTGCTCCAGTATATAGTACCCATCCTCAGTCCGGAGAAGCCCACCACCCTCACTGTGACGCTGGCCCAGGGAATCTACTCCGCCCTTCTCCGGAAGAAACGGATCAACTGGGCGATCCTGATCCACCGGAACACGCAGAAGTGGGCAGGCAACCTCGACAACAAGAAGGGATGCCCGTTAGCCCCATTTCTCTCTCACTTGTACGAGAAACATGGGTGCCTCACGGCCGGGGAGAAGAAGAAGTTGGAGGTAGTTCCGATTCCGGGGGTGAGAAGTCCGGCCAAGAAGAAGAAGGCACTTCCGGGAGAAGGAGCGGGGACCAGCAGAACCGGCTCGTCTTCCCGACCGGAGGAGAGAAGGATGGCTCCACCTGCAGCCCAACCGGATAGGAGCAGAGTCAGGGAAGAGGAGCTCCGGAAGGAGAAGGAAGACCAACCGGTAAGAAGGCCACCAGGTGATTCCAGCCCCAATCCGGAGACCAGGACCAAGAGGAGAGAAGACCGCCCGGAGGGAGGCCAACCGGGAAGCACCAGGCCGCAGCACGAGGAGCGGCAGGAAGGGAGAAGGAACCCGGAACTAGAACGACCGGGTGGAGCGAGACATCAGCCGGAGCTGAGAATAAGAGACCGGAAGGGGAGTCCGGATGAAGAGGAGGATTGTCCACAGCCGAAGCTAACCCGGAAGAAGCCGGTGGGAGGCCGAGAGGCAATTCCTCAACCGGAGGTAGGCGGTCCTTCCCGGACACAACCTCGGGGGGATCAGGTCGAGGAGCCCAGGCCAGAGGAGGAGACGAGGCCTTCTCCACCCCAGCCCCAGGAGCAACCGGTAGAAAGACCCGGACCAATAGAGGAGGATTATACTCCGGCGGCTCCACAGGAGCGCACGGAAGAAGAGAATCGGACAGGTCAGGAGGGAGGTCCGTCTCAGCCACGACCCCAGGGACGGAAGAGGAAGTTAGTCCTCCCGGCTAAAGGAGAGGAAGAACCGGAAGGACCGGATACCACACCTGGAAAGAAGAAGGGACCGGTCCGGAGGAAGGTAACCCCACTCAACAAACGTCCCAAGGAAGCAAAGGAGGACGAAGAGGAAACGGGAGATGACGGGGAACAAGAGCAGGAAAGGCCAGCAGGAGCAGAACCGGTCCAGGAGGCAGGACCATCCGGAAATGTGCCAGCGGAACGAAGAGAACCGCTCCGGATGGAGGACATGTTACTGCAGACACGGGTGGCACTGGACCTGGTTACGGAACAGTACAACCCCCTGTTCGCTGCTCTCCGGGAGACAGGGACCCTTCTCCGGACGAACGACATTCTGGAGTATCCGGCGCGAATAAGGAAGCTCCAGAGGAAACTCATCCGGAGTAGGGAGAGGGAGAACGAGCTAACCGGACAACTGCAGGGCATCCAGGAGGCAGAGGGCGAATCGGCGGCTCTCTTGAAGGGATTTGAGGAGGAGCTGCAACGAAAGGTAGCCTACATTAACAAGATGGAGGCCCACGTACAGTAGAAGGAGCGGCAGATCCGGGAGCAAGAGGATACCATCCGGAGTGTAGCAGAGACAAGCCGGCAGTGTGTCTCCAGGCTATCCGGATTGTTCCAATCGAATGGGGAGGCCCAAACGAAGGCCCGGTTGTATGACGAGCGGAGCCTTCAACCAGTATTGGAGGGAGCAGCTCGGATGAAGAATGTAGTCCGGGAGTACTCGGACAAGGTAGAAGCGTTTTTGGTGGAGTTCCGGGTACTGGCGGAATGCATCCTGGAGAGCTCTTCGGAGGAGGAGTCGGAACAGGAGGGACCTACCTCCCGGACTGTGTTGGATGTGGAACCCATCCACATGGCGCGACCCGCAGGAGTAAGCCCAGAAGAAGTCCGGGATCTGAGCGAAGGTATGGAGGCAATGGATGTCCACCCGGACAGGGCGGAAAAGCAACAGGAGGGACAGTCGGCGGGGCGCGGAATTCGGAGAGACAGGCCAGCTGATCCAATCGTGGTAGGAAGTCCGGAAGATTAGGAAGAGTAGCCGCCGGAGGACCAGTGGCTGCCCAGGAGTCATCGGAGGCCCGGAATCAGTGGCCCGGTCTTCGTGGGTCCGGCTGTTTGGAACGGGACTTTTTGAGCAGTTGGGTAGGACTCTGTTTGGGAGTTAGTTTTTAGGATTCTGATTTTAGGTTGTAGCGTAGGATGAGAATTAAATTGTGGGGTAGTCCCTCGGTTTTTCCGGATCTGCGGGTTTCCCGGATCTGGTCGGCTTTGTGTTTTCTTTTTATCCAGGGATGTTCTTCATTCCTGGGGTCTTTTTGTGTACCATTTTCTCTTTGTAAATGATCATAGGCATACTCTTCTACAGACCAGTGTGTGTGTGTGTGTGTGTGTGTGTGTGTGTGTGTGGTTGCTACTTGAGATCCTGCTCCAATTAGTCCCTTGGCAACCGGAAGGGTTGATAGGATTCTGTTGTCGATCTAGTCGTTTCATGCTCAGTCGCAAGGTGTGATCCGGATTAGTGGCTGAGAAGATAGGAGGGGGTACTCCAGTTCTCTCAGAACTCCTGGATGGGTAGTCCGGTTGAGGTGCCAACACCTGGGTAGATCATGTGACAGATGAGTCCGGAATGGCTAGAGTAACCAGGTTCTGTTGTAGATCCAGTTAAGAGTCTGGGTATTGGGAAAACTCAGAGATTGTTTGAAGGTGGGTTGTTTCGTGCTCGGTTACCAGGTATAATCCGGATTAATGGCTGAGTGAATAGGAGGGGGTACTCCGGTTCTTTCAGAATTCCTGGACGGATAGTCCGGTTGAGGTGGTAGTACTTGGGTAGACCAGGTGATAAGGAGAGCCGGAAGGATCAGAGTAAAACGAACAAATTAGGAGTCCAACCAATTCCGGATACCCCGGATAAGGGTCCATCCCGGTTATCAAGTCGTTGTAGTAATCTTTAGAAGGGGGAAACCCGGGTTGCACTTAAGTGACCGGCTGTGGGTTTGGGATGAATCTGCAGTTGAAGTGCAGTACGGGAAATTACCCAGATTGGGGATTAGGAGTTTTTGTGTGGATAACCGGAAGGTAGTGAATTTCCCATCACTTGAATCAGTAGGGAGGGGTGTGTCTTTCAATCCAGCACCACTAAAGTGAATGGAGAACCCTCTGAAGGAAAACAGAGGTTAAATATAAACCGGTTTGAGTTGTCTTGATAGACCGGAGAGAGTACGGTTGGATAAATTCCCAACTCGGACGAAAACCGGATCTAGTTGTAAACCGGGTCAGTGGGAGGAGACCCGGTTTGGTAGGAAAGAGGAATTCAGCTGGTGATAGAGAGAGTGAGATCACCAGTCCGGGACCATCTCCGGAAGCTTTCCACTTCACAGAATCTCTGCGGAACGATAACCCGGAAATCACCTCTACGAGCGCTTTTAATACGAAAAAGCGCGTTCTAGGGGAATATCCGGTATCACGTGCTACGACATGTACATTTGCTGCGTGCTCATGTTGTGCTTCCAGCTCCATTCTACCGTCTTCCCAATTTTTGCGTTGGTTACAAATCCCGCAAAATCTGTTGCGTTGTACCTCCAATGACTTGGCATGAACGGTAGCAATCCGAATGTTTCATACAACCGGCGGTGGAAAGGGCTTAGGCAAACTGGGCACCGTCGGACGGAAATCACTCGCGCTGCATTCCTGATGTGTTGTTCTCATACTCTTTGAGAGGATTCCATCAGTGTTGGATTGGTAATTTCGGCCAATCAATCCCTTGAGCCGTCGTTGGCCAGTCATCGTCATACATTGAATCAACTTCGGCCCAGGATGTAAGCATTAGATTCCGCAATCTACCGTCTCTCACCCATTCCACTTGAACTTGCTCCATCTCCGTCTCCAATGCCCTCACTCTTGCTGCTGCAAAAATGGCGACCGTTGCCCAGTCATCAAATTGCGTAGCGAGTTCGCCATACTCCTTTCTAAGACTTTTATTTTGCCGCTCCAACTCCTCCGAGTTATAGTGTTGGACTTCGTACACCATTATGCGGGACCTCAAGTCTGCAAGCTCTTCATGATTCTCAAAGTTACCGCAACTGAGAACACGCTCTATTTTTTTTTTTAACTCCTCGTTTTCTTTTTCTAGAGCGAGGTTCCTTGACATGACTTCACCGGCCAAAGACTCCGTGGTCGCGATGCAATCTAGAGCTGCGTCCCGTTCGTATTGCAGTTTGTCCTCGCGATTCATTGCCGCGACACGTTCCTCGTACTTCCACAACTGCGACGAGGTCATTGGCTCCTTCCCCTTCCCCATACATTCCGGTGGTGGAACACTCAAAATGCTTTGATCAACGGGGACAACAAAATCGTCGCTCCATACCATGGAATCAGCGTTTGAAGCATCTTCCTTGAAACCCAGCTCAGCAAGTTTGCCTTCTAAAAACGTCACCCTGGCGCGCAGAGCTGCGACCTCTGTCTCATGTTTTCTAATGAGGTCACCGATATCCCTGCCGTGAATGTGGGTCCCATCCAATGTACTCGGTGCGACGTTTATGCCTTGAAATCCTTCCCCTCCCGGTAAAACGGGCGTACTCGGTAACACCGTGTCATCCATAATCACATCCGTTGTTATGGTTTCAAAATCGGGCATCGCCGCATCCGCCTCTTCCGTAGGTGGGGCCCCCGTTGCAACTGCCTCTGTTTCTACTGCACTACCCCTGTTCTCGTCCTCTCCGTCAAAGATTTGTACGGGGGACGTTTGTCGTGGTACCTCTACAAAGGCTGGGATGCTCAAATTTGCAATGACTTCGTCTAACAATTCTTCGTCCACTTGCATATCATCCACTGTACTGGGCCCACAGTAATTCTTTGGCGGATACAGCAAATCATGGTTTCCGATAAACCATTGTGGGATTGGCACCATGGGAATCTCCTTCGGCCTCCTCACTAAATATGCTTGGCGCACATACGACGGAAGCGAGGACCAATCCACTTGCACTTTCAAAACACTCTCCGCATACACCATCGCGACAATACACAACGGAATGTTGTGTTTAGCGTATTTAGGGTCATCCGAAATCGCCCTCAACACGCTCAACATCCTCCATTTTATTGGAATGTTGCTGATCTGGGTCCACTTGGCAGAGGCGCTCACACAATTCCGCTCATGGAGATCTCATGGCCAAAATGCACGGTCCACATGGACCCAATTCACATAGCGGGTCGCTATCAAAGCAGTCCACGGAGTCCTTTGTTCTTCCCAACCCGGTTTCGCAAGAATGTCGAGGTTATTATAAATATCCCACTGAAAGTCCTGAGGTTTGCCTTTTGGTTTACTTTTCTTTGGTTCGTTTACCTCCACCCCTTGAACAAATTCGGATCTAGACCGTCGTCGATTAACACCATCCGCCATCGTCAAATTTGATTGGAGCAGCAACTTCCTGTCCCTTCTAAAGTCTCCGGTACCGTAAAACCTACTTACTGAACCTCGCACTCCACAATCGTGCAACTAGTATTAAAAACCGTTAAATAGCACTTCAAAATAGTGTTGAATTTAACGGTCATTTCCCTAAACCGATCCACACCCAAATAAAAAGTCACAAGTAACAAGTAACATAAATATGATTTTGAACCCCTGAGGTAAAGTTTTCAAAGAAATACTCCGCCTCAGAGGCCACTCATTCACCGACGAGCACGTGGCGGCGGTTGCTAAAAGCAGACCCTGTCAATGTGCTCTAGATGGTCAATGGGCGTGAAAAAATGAGCCACGTCCTCCACCTTATATACAATCTGCCCCCCCCCCTCCGACTGCCCTCGTGCGACTGCCCACCCCGACTGCCCCCATCGAACGGCCACGATCCGACTGCCCGTGCCCGACTGCCCCTATCGAACGGCCACGATCCGACTGCCCGCCCCGACTGCCCCTCCCGACTGCCCCTCCCCACTGCCCCCCTTCCCGACTGCCCTTACTGAACGGCTCGGATTCGACGACCGGAACCCGACTGCCCTCATTGAACGGCCCAAAATCCGACTGCCCCTACGCGACTGCCCCCTCCCGACTGCCCGTACTGAACGGCTCGGATTCCACTGCCATGATCCAACGCCCCAAGATCCGACTGTCCCTCCCCGACTGCCCCTCCCGACTGCCCGTTCACGACGGCCCAGATGCGTCGGCCTTAGTCCGACTGCCCTCATCCAACGGCCCACGATCCGCCTCCCTGACTGCCACTTCCGACTGTCCTTACCAAGGAACCCATGTATGAAAAAAAAAAATTGAAAACACTGTCCCCGGACTGGTGGATTCATTTTTCACCAAAGTCAAAGAACATAGAGTTAGCAAAATACCACTAACATATGGAATTTCGTTTTTCAGAAATGGAACAAAAATTGACGGTGATTCTAATGATGTTACGCACCCATCTCTGCAAAAGAGTTCCAAATGGTAGTACTGAGACTCATGGGTGCATTTTCCACATATCGCAAATTCTAGTCAAAATACATAAAGTTACGAAAATACGAATAACAATGGCAAATGATAATATTGGGGGTGAGACTCCATCTCATTAACACTTATAATGGCTAAACAAAATTGAGATCCAAAATTTGTCATTGTATAAGTTCACGTATAAACTAAGGCGTACAATACCGTACACATAATGTCCAACAAAACTATAATACTATAATTATATAGATGTATAAGTTACGCTCTCAACATTTAGAATGTTCTCGGTGCGTTCATTGCCTCTCGAACCTCATCCCAAATATTAGGATCATCGTCGTCGTCATCATCATCACTAAGGGCGGGTTTCTCCAGTAGGTCCGGGTTGTCATTAAACCATTGCGGCATCGGCTTAATGGGAATGTTTATGGGCCTCCTCAGTAAGTACGATTCCCGAAGACCCGATGGGAGGGAGGACCAATCCACCTCCACGTTCAACACACTCTCCGCGTAGACCATCGCAGCTATCGCCAACGGAACGTTGTGCTTCGCGTACGCACGATCATCGGAAATTGCCCTCAGCACGCACAACATCCTCCATTTCATAGGGATATTGCTGACCTGAGTCCACTTGCCGTTCGCGTTGATACAATTTCGCTCGTGCCGCTCTCTAGGCCAAAAAGCACGGTCTACGTGGACCCACCCCACGTACCGAGTGGCTATCAAGGCTGTCCATGGAGTTGGTTCCGATTCCCATCCATCTCTAGCTTGAATGTTGGGATTATCGTATATTTCCCAATCTGCCTTTTGCGGTTGACCTTTGGGCTTTGTCTGCCTCGAATTGCTGCTTTGACCATAATAATACCTCCCTGACATCTTGATAATACACTGCAATAAACAATCATTGACACTAGTAAGAGGAATTTCTAGTCATGTAGACATAATTATAAATCCAACACTTTCAAAAAGTCCAATTATGATGAAGAATACAAGTGCATTCAAAATACTACTCAATTCAAAGTGTAGTGAGAGGTTTCATAGTAAGTAATGTTTTCAAGAACCTGCGAATGACAGTTCCAATGAAGGAACTTCCCGCACTGCAAGCCACTCCTTCAGACCCCCAAGCACTTTGCAATGGTTGCTATACAGCAAACCAGTCAATGTGCTCGCAGGACCTGAGAAATGTGATAAATGAGGCAGCTTGCCCCCTATTTATATCCTGCCAGTGAACCTCCAACCGACTGCCTCTGTACCGACTGCCCCATCCAACGAGCATGGCACGTCAGCCCCCCCCCCCGACTGCCTCAATCGGACGGTTCCTGATGATCAGCCCTTTCCCTACTGCCCCTACAGCAGCTCCTGGCCCCCGACTGCCCCATCCGTCTGCCACTTCCGACTGCTCTGTCCGACTGCCCCTGCATCCATCTGCCCCACCCCACTGCCTTGGCATTCTAACTTAGTGCACTGCATCCAGGGGTGATTTTCACAAAGTTCTAGCCCGTCCACATCCAAAAACCTTGAATTGAAAGGCAAAAAAAAATTGAAACCCATCCCAAAACCGGTAATTTTAAAATCAACCCGTCCATGGAAAGGTTGAAAAATAAAACAACCCGGCGCAAAACCCGTTTCAAATTGAAAATACCCGTCCCCTAATGTTTTGAATATATATATATATATATGAAATTCTGAACATGTTTATATAAAATATTAATTATTCAATTTCTAAGTGTACCTTCTATTATAATCTTTGACATTGTGTTACAAAGGTTCTAAATATTGTAGTAGATGAATCATTGTGTGCACGCGAATCGAGCTCTTGAAGATTGCTATTTTCAATAAGTATTTGTGGTTTGACTCCATTATGCTTACATTCACATGTCCTCTATGACAGAATGTAATTGATATTTGCACCAATTACTGTTTTCGGAAATTTTACGATTTTTTTTTTTTTTTTTTAGAACCCGTCCAAAATAAATTAAACCCGTCCAAGAACTGGTTCATTTTTTTTAGAACCCTTCCACGATGTTCAACCATCATCCAAATGCCATGCCACATGTGTTTTATATTAGGATTGGGCTTGTATTAATATTCTGGGCTTACTAGAAATGATTATATGCCTTCCACGATGTTCTACCATCATCCAAATGCCATGCCACATGTGTTTTATATTAGGATTGGGCTTGTATTAATATTCTGGGCTTACTAGAAATGATTATATGCCTTCCACGATGTTCTACCATCATCCAAATGCCATGCCACATGTGTTTTATATTAGGATTGGGCTTGTATTTATATTCTGGGCTTACTAGGAATGATTATATGCCTTCCACGATGTTCTACCATCATCCAAATGCCATGCCACATGTGTTTTATATTAGGATTGGGCTTGTATTGATATTCTGGGCTTACTAGGAATCATTATATGCCTTCCACGATGTTTTACCATCATGCAAATGCCATGGCACATGTGTTTTATATTAGGATTGGGCTTGTATTCATATTCTGGGCTTACTAGGAATGATTATATGCCTTCCACGATGTTGTACCATCATCCAAATGCCATGCCACATGTGTTTTATATTAGGATTGGGCTTGTATTTATATTCTGGGCTTACTAGGAATGATTATATGCCTTCCACGATGTTC
Source organism: Pohlia nutans (assembly GCA_022496805.1). Classification (NCBI taxonomy): domain Eukaryota; kingdom Viridiplantae; phylum Streptophyta; class Bryopsida; order Bryales; family Mniaceae; genus Pohlia; species Pohlia nutans. The sequence goes on from CM040103.1 coordinate 505,555, forward strand.
TACCATCATCCAAATGCCATGGCACATGTGTTTTATATTAGGAATGGGCTTGTATTCATATTCTGGGCTTACTAGAAATGATTATATGCCTTCCACGATGTTCTACCATCATCCAAATGCCATGCCACATGTGTTTTATATTAGGATTGGGCTTGTATTAATATTCTCCGTTAAGTTGTGATACTTTTTTCTTGGTGTGCTCCAGGATGGATATGTGGCTTAACAAGAAATGTAGAAAAATTTAATTCATGATTAATCCTGTTTGGAAAAAAGCATTAAAAGCATGAGGTATATAGTTTTGTCATATAGGATGATTATGGATATTAACGTCTTCAATTTTCAGCTGGTCTCCTGTCCTGACAAGGTGTGGGAGAATCTTGTTTAGGAATGGATTTAATGGTTTTAGTTTATGGTGTTCCTAGGAGAGATCTGCGGGTTACGGAAATATGGGGCAGTCGGAAATATGGAGCAGTAGGAAATGTGGGCCAATGAGGACGGTTTAAGAAGAATCTGGAGAGGCGTGAAAGGCAGATGGGGCAGTCGGTGGAGGGCAGTCGGAGTAGGGCAGTCGGTTTAGGGCAGTCGGAGTTTAGGAGCTCAGGATGCGACAGGGCATGTTAGGCAGTCGGAGGAGGCAGATGAGGCAGTCGGGGGGGGGGGGCAGATGAGGCAGTCGGCGGGGGCAGATGAGACAGACGGGAGAGGCGACTTGGCGGGCTGAAATTTCAGAATCCAGCTTTGTAAGAGCAATGTTTCAGTGTACTGCCTCCTAGTGTAGGTGGTATGAAAATAAGACAACTATACTTTAAGTCAGTTCATCATTAATTCGGTCTGACAGAAACAATAAAATCTCAAGGGATTAAGCGTCCTCGTGCAACGTGCCTATGGATATTATAAACTTAATTTTACACCTGTTATTCTCAACTCTCAGTTCAGCAAGGTTTGGGTGGAACGAGTTTGCATGGAGAGGATTTCTGGTTTTCAAATGGATGTTGTTTAGAGACTCGGCCGTCCCAGAGATGGGACAGTTTGAAATTTGGGGCAGTCGGAAATTTAGGCCAATTCGGAAGTTTATGGAAGAAGAGTGAAGGGCAGACGGGGCAGTCGGAGTGGGACAGACGGAGAGGGGGCAGACGGAGTGGGGGCAGTCGGAATGGGCCGACGCGAGAGGGCAGTCGGGTGAGGCAGCTCAGGATAATCTAGAGGAAGAGAGGGGGCAGATGAGGCAGTCGGAGGGGGCAGACGGGAGAGGCAGGCGGTCGGGCGGTGGGCGCTTTGCGGGGTTCAAATTTCGGAATCCAGCTTTGTAAGAACAATGTTTCCCTCCGCGTGCCTCCAAGTTTGGGTGTCATGGAAGTACCTAAAATATAATTTAAGTAAATCCATCATTAATTCGGTCTGACAGAAACATTAAATCTCTAGGGATTAAGCTTCCTAGTGCAACGTGCCTATGGATATTATAAACTTAATTCTACACATGTTATTCTCAACTCTCACTTCAGCAAGGTCTGGGGGGAAGGAGTTTGTATGGAGAGGATTTCTGGTTCTCAAGTTGATGTTGTTTGGAGAGTCGGCCGTCGGAGAGATGGGACAGTCGGAAATTTGGGGCAGTCGGAAATATAGGCCAATTCAAGAAGATTATGGGTGAAGAGTGAAGGGCAGACGGGGCAGTCGGAGTGGGGCAGACGGAGAGGGGGCAGACGGAGTGGGGACAGACGGAGCGGGGGCAGTCGGAATGGGCACACGGGAGAGGGCAGTCGGGTGATGCCGCTCAGGATTACAGAGGCATAGAGGGATCACACAAGGCAGTCGGAGATGGCAGACGGTAGAGGCAGTCGGGGATGGCAGCTGGATTGGGTAGTTAATGGGGATTGCACGGGGAGGAGAGGAATGAAATTTCCTTGACTTTAGTATAGTATTTAATATCCTGCGTGCATAGTCATCAAGCCACTCACCCTTGTTGGTTGGTTAAGACTATATATTAGGAAATTGAGACCAAGGTTCGATACTAGTCGAGCACGTGTGATCATTAATGTGATATACACGGCCTGGTCGCCAGTGAGTTATCATAGGCAGGAAACCCTAAACAACCAACCCCAACCCTGCGTTATGTAAGATGAAAAAGGGATAGAAGAAGAGGTGGGAAATGGAGTGGCAAAGGAGTTTTTGTTTTTTTTTTGGGAATGGTGCTAGTTTGTTTCATTCCCATTGATAGCATCTTGATATATAAAACTTGTGAACTTGAGAGCCCAATCTCATAGTGCTGATAGATTTTGTAGCATTCAATTATTGTGTGAGGTAGTGATTACTTGGGCACTAAAAAGTTAACGTGATTTAAATTTGAACTTTTGATACGTAATACTTTGTAGAGAAGGGTTTCAACCGAAGCCACTATTTTTGTCCCTTCTAATGAATTTTTGTCTCTTCCAAAAGTCTCTATAAAGTCAGAACCGTCTTTTAGCACTTTCATGTAAGCGGGAGTTATTGTTCCTGTTAACTGGTTAAAGCTCAATGATCATAAATGTATTTTATCACTTCCACCCAAGATTAGGGATTGAAAAATTCACAATCAAATTTTAACTCTTACAACGAAGGAGGGATTCAAAAGCCGTATAGGAAAGTCAATAGTATTTACATCAAGTACCCTAAATCCCCAAATATTGAAATGTCATGACATATGAAGCCAAATAATGTATATTAAGCAATGGTAATGAAGATGCCATGTGTACCCAAAAAAAAATAAACAAATGAAACATAAACAATTATTCAATATTACTGAACCAATTAACCAAATTATAACAAGTAGTAAAGAACAAGATTGCAAAAGTTCAATTACAAATTGCATCCCATGTGATGAAATTAAAATAGTTTAACCCCTAAATGACGGAGGGGGTAAGGGCAAAACATAAATGTGTTATAAAAAATTACTTCTTCAACTTTGATGAAGTTTGGTCCAAAAGAGAAAATGAGGAATTTGATGTTTAGTAATTTTCCATATGGTCAAATATAAAAAAATAGCTTTTTATCATCTCATAATGAATTTAGAAGCACTGAATTCCAAATATTTATCAGAATCACAAATTTTATTTTTAGAATTTGAAATCTTGCATGATTTGTTAAAACTAGACATTCTATTATAAAATCAAAAATTGCAAATTTTTCAACGGAGAGAACATCATTTATTTCCCCAAATAGTAAGTTTTCTAACACTAAACAATGTAGAAGTGTTTTTCTTTGAAAATTTCTCCCGGATGGAGTTTAACTCGGATAGACATGATTCAAATTGGGTTGGAAAGTAGACTTGATTATCTATTTAAAAATATTTTTTATTTTTTATAAAAATGTTTTTTCTATTTAGGGCAGAACATAAAAAAAGGGCAGAGACCATAAAATGGTTGATCCGTCACTTAGGGGTTAACGTCCTTGTGAAGTAGCTCAACACTTGCAATGTTCCCATAAAACAAAAGATAAAAAAAAAATAAAGAGAAAAAAATAAATAAATAAGTATTCCTCTCATTACAAAAGAAAGCAAAATGTGCCACTAACACTGCTGATACAAATGGCCATCTAAAACTAGAATTAATATTTGTCCTCCATGATGTCTCCCACTTTGACCGTAATCCATCTGAAACTATAATTAATTTTCATCCTGCATGGGATCTCCTACTTTGAGAAAGGGCAGATCATCATGGCAGTCGGGGCAGTCGGGGCAGTCGGAATCGGGGCAGAAGGGGCGGTCGGAATGAGGCACTCCAGCAGATGGGGCAGTCGGAATCAGGGCAGAAGGGGCGGTCGGAATGAGGCACTCCAGGCAGATGGGGCAGTCGGAATCGGGGCAGAAGGGGCGGTCGGAATGAGGCACTCCAGGCAGATGGGGCAGTCGGAATCGGGGCAGAAGGGGCGGTCGGAATGAGGCACTCCAGGCAGATGGGGCAGACGGGGGCAGTCGGAGCAGACGGGGCAGTCGGGCCAGTACAGGCAGCAGGGGATGGCTGTGAAGTAGTTAACCTTGAAAATCATCATCGTTAGGTGCCTCTGCTCTTGAAGGACTGCTTTCGTTGGAGCTGATGTCGTCCTCGGGTTCGGGTGAAAGAGCACGTAAAATTAAGTTACCGTGGTTGGAAGTGACCAATTTTTTGGTAGGCCGTGACCTTGATGCGTCTCTAATTCCATTGGCATCTAACACTGGTCGCGTGTCATCATGAAGCCCCACAAAAGGCCTTGGCGCCCTAGACTTAAACCGCTTGTGGCCTCGGGCTCTAGTGTTGATGTTACCAATACCTTGGGTGGTAAGAGGATTTGGATCATCTAATGAACTGGGTGGTTGTGTATTTCCAGCACGCACCCGTAATCTCGTATTCAGTCGTGCAATTGGAGGTTCAGTTGTTCTAATTTGTCCGTTACGCCTAGATTGACTGAGACTCAGAAGTGTGGCTCCAATCCCAGTACTACGAGTCGATGATGCATTCACAAGGAAGGGAGTCTCTATTTCCATTGGTAACGGTTCACATGGTATCTCAAGAGATCTTTCGTCGTGGGTAATGTCTTCCAAAGGTTGGATATTTTCCGTACGAGTTGAACACCCTTCGCCATGTGGCACACTGGGTGGATGGGCTGCTACAGCAATTTCTATCGGTACAGAAACTACATTATTGCTCATGGTAGGAGGAGAAGGTTGTCTGGCAACTATGTTGTCGTTGTTGGCGTCGTTGAAATCATAGGCATTCATCCCATCAAGCCCACCATCCAAATTGTGGCCGTCGGAGTCACCAGAGTCAGCGCTACTATTCCTAGAGGAATCGGAATTACGGTCATCGAACTGATCAAATTCCGCCCAGTCAGGTTGTGCACCGAGGGGGTCATCGGGGTCATCGTTTGCATCGTCATCATCAGGACCTAAACCATCATCATTGTCATCAGGGTTGAATTCCGGATCATCCTCAAAATCTTCATTTGCTGATTCATCGTCAGAGTACATGTGCCGTGCGTACCACTGTGCAGGGGTTGCACCTCTTCTCCGCCGCATGAGCCTTGTGTTCGTGTATATGTAAACCAAATCTTCGGCTCTCGAATGGATTAAACGATTTCTGACTTTGTTATGAACGAATGAGTACATACTCCAATTGCGTTCGCATGATGAGGCCGAGCATACTTGGGCTAATATCCGTCGTGCTATATTAGAGAGTATCGGCGCCCCATGTCCAAAGGCATCCCACCATTCGTGCGGAGGGAAATCGGCCCTTGCTACAAGAGGTACTCCTTCAAATGCACCCCTGCTTTCAATAAAGTCTTGGAACTCCGTAATAGCCATTAGGTAAGTGGCTTCATCGGGAGTCAAATTCCGTAATACGCGGTTCAATGCTGGTCGTGCACGCGGGTTCTCGTGAAGGGTAATTTTGCCTATCAAGAAAGGATTGAGGAGGCCACCAGCCCAGTGGAGGTCAGTCAACATCAAACCCCAACGGGTTTGGAATGAGTTTAAAGCACTCTCTGCAAGATCACGGTCTAAATTGAAAGGAGGGTCCGCAAATTTTTGAACGTGTTTTTGTAATTCATGCATGACTAGCCACGCCTTCCCCATGGCAGGTTGTTTTCCATCAAAAACACGGAGAACCTCTAAAACAGGCGTAACCATAAACAAGAAATTCTCGCAAGAATTCCAAAACCCATCCGAACGAATCGAACGCCGCACGGCTCCCATTGTTTCGTGAGAATTGCCTCCTCTTGCACGCAATTCTATTAAATATATACCCCATCGATCATCTATGATCATCCTCTCTAAAGCCCCCCTAACTTGAAGAAGTCTTTAAATCATGATGAAATTGGTTGCAAAACGGGTGTCTGCAAGCAAGCGTAGAATGTGGTTGGGCGAGTACACTCGAAACAGGGCTTGTGGAGCATGGTGATTTCTTACAAAAACGCAAATCTTTCGAGCCTTTTTCACCAAGCTTTTTACCCATCTTTCCGAACCCCAGTCTTGCAAAAGTAAGTCCATGATGTGGGCACAACATCCTTGAAAATAAAGGTGAGGATGTCTTTGGGTTAATATGCGGCCCGCTGCCACCATACTGCTAGCATTGTCAGTGCAGACTTGAACCACGTTGGCGGGACCTACTCTATTGATATGTGCAGACATTTCTTCAGCAATGTAAGGTGCATCCTTTTTATTGCCCGTCGTATCAATAGATCCGAGGAACGTATCACCAGCAGGGCAACACATCAGTACATTCAAGAGGGGCCGATTCTGAACATTGTCCCATCCATCGGAACAAACCGTTACACCGTACTTGCGGATGGAATCCTTCGTTTTAGCGGTCACCTCAACCTCTATTTGTGCCCGTCCAGCCTTCAAAAGAGAGGTTCGCATGGCGTAGTATGAAGGGGGCTTGTACGTTAACTTCATTGCTGCAGTTTGTTTAACAGCGTTGATAAAAGACGGATGTCTCACAACGTTGAATGGAATGTTGGCTTCATAGAACGCCGTTGACAAAATTCTATCCAAAGTCAACTTTGCAGATGACTGTAGCCCCTCTTGCATAGATAATTGACGGAGACCCCTTCCCGCCGAACTAGCTTGAACTTGTGCAGGAGGAAGGATAATTCCACCATGGGTAGAATTTTGCGACAAAATCAATGGAGGGTTATCAATTGCTACTTCAGTACCCTCTCCTGAACAATTATCAATCTCAGAAGGTACTAGTTCTCTAATGCGACGCTCCTCGTTACCAACATTATCAATGGTCTCGAGAGGCTCGGGAAGCACTCCCCCACACGAAGCAAAGAGTGCCCTGATATTTGGTGGAACTCTGGGGCATGCTCCAACATCCGAAGAGTTATGTCCGTCTCTGTACCCCAAATGAGCCAACATTCTATTAGCTCTGTATAGGTATTGCTTCTGGCAATACACGCATTCAACTCTCCTAGTCTTTGTACCCGCAAGCACACCTAAATCCTTGAATCACTTATCCCATTCCTCTGTACGCTTCGGCATTGCTAAACTAAACCACCTAAACCTCCAACAGAAATTGGGCCCAACTCAATCAACGGGTCTCATGCAATGGTTCAAGTAGAACCATAGTCTCAAGACAACACTATGATGAGTTGGGCAACGAATGCTCCAAAAGAAACCTTGGACCCAACTCAATCAATGGGTCTCATGCAATAGTTCAATCAGAACTACAGTCTCAAGACAACACTATGATGAGTTGGGTAGGGTATGATGCAAAATGGCTGACATTTATACATTTCACACGAACGGCCTGGCAGACGGGGCAGACGGGGCAGACGGGGCAGTCGGGGCAGTCGGGGCAGTCGGGGCAGACGGGGCAGTCGGGGCAGTCGGGGAAAAGGCCGTCGGAGAATTGGAGCCACGAAGCTAATATATAAGCATTGCAACACAGTTTTGTTTTCATTTTTGCAATGGGGAGTCGTCAGTTGGGGGAAGAGGTGCAAGAGGGAGGGCTCCTATCCCCAGTGAGGAACGTGATGAATGTCGAGTCTAAGGTTTCATATCGGAAACTATGGCAGCCATTTGTTAAACTACAGCATGGGAGGTTTGGACCCAAGCCTCACCAATTCAAACTAGTTCCTTTCCCAATGAAGGCGTACGGTGAAAATTTCACCAGCAGTAGTACGTACAAGTCATTGCTGGAGCGACCTGTTCTGAAGAGGACAACAAAACCACCCAAGGAAAAACCCTTGAAATTTCAAGTGAATTTGAAATGCAATTGTAGTTCAGAGGTCTCATGTAATCACGAGTTTGAAGAATGCAAGAACCTTGAAGAAGAATCATGACAGTGAGACAGGGGAATTTTGGGCGGGGTTGGGCAGTCGGTTGGGGGCGGATGGGGCTGGGACAGTCGGCATAGGGCAGTCGGGGTAGGGGCAGATGGGACTGGGACAGTCAGGATAGGGCATACGGGTTGGGATTCGGGCAGACGGGGAGGGGGCCGTCGGCGTGGGCAGACCGGGAGGGGGCCGTCGACGTGGGCAGACGGGGAGGGGGCCGTCGGCGTGGGCAGACGGGGAGGGGGCCGTCGGCGTGGGCAGACGGGTTGGGGGCCGTCGGCGAGGGCAGTTGGCTCGGGTCCGTCGGCGAAGGCAGTCGGCGAGGACAGACGGGAAGGATGCGGTCGGGGGGGGGGGGGGGGGGCAGACGGGCACTGGGCAGTCGGGTGGGGATAATGGGTAAAACCATCTGACTTTACTGAAGGACTTCATTTCACCAGAAGTCCACGTCATCGAGTAGTCCACGTCAAATCCTGACGTGTCGTCATGCGGGGTAAAAGTGAAAAAAAAATTACCCGGTAAAAAAACAGGCCGGCATGATCCCGACACGATCCGGCATAATGCCGGCATGACACGACATTGTGTCGGGATTTCTCTCTGACACGACACGATGAACAACCCTGGTAATAGGTACCAAATATTCCACGGTCATAGGTACTAAAATTTACTAAAAATAATCAAATATTTGAAAAATTGCTAATTATAGTGTCGTTGACCACGATTGACCTGAAATTCTTGCTCGTAATCCCACATTTCTCCGCTCACTGCTCACCGCTCCCTGCGCGCATACTATCCTCGTCCATGTGCTAATGTTTGATCTCCGACCCGTTATCGTAGATATACTGGAGGATAATTTCCAAGTGTTGGTCAGCAGTCACCAACTCAGCTGCGAACTCCAGAATTTTGAGCACATCTTTCACACGTCCTTGCACACATTGGATGAGCCAAAGAAATATGGCTCGTGGTTTTCATTGAAGCCTAGTGGGCCATCTGAAGAACCACATAGTTCGGGTGTCCAGCGGCGGATATTCTAATCCAAGAAATGTGCAGACTGGAGTAAGACAGTTATAAACATAGAGGACGTGGCATCTGGCGCAAGCGGCATAGAATCTGGCGACAACTGTGACGGTGACCGTAGTGATGAAGGGGCAGGGATCGAAGGGGAGTGGCCAAATTCTGTCAGGAAACGCAAACGGTTTCTATAGTCCCAAGACAGCGACGCGAATGAGCCTTCCGGAACTGCCTTGCAGTTTGATAATGAAGAGGGAATGAATGATGCCACGGGCCCAACAGCTGCAGCTGCAGCGAGCATTGGAGACGACGCCATTGAGACGAGGGCCGAGACTCTTACCAAAGCAAAAGATGTAGAGGCCTTGGCAAGAGGCAATGATATGGACGTCGAGAATCCCTATCACTTTTCGCCTCTGGGGGATGCACTAGCGCAAACTATAGAGCACTGTACTCCAGTACCCCTAACTCCGTGCAGCCCTCCCTTGTAAGCAAGTGGCGATTTGGTTCTTCAATGCAATGTGCCTCCACCTAAAGAGCTAACTAGTGGTAGTGACGAAATTCCAGTAGTCAATTGCCCACCGTGTGAGAGAATTTATCTGAGAATAAAGGTGTTTGAGATGTGGATAGTGAAGACAGTATCCCTGCCTATGAATTTTACAGTGATTTGGAAATCCATCATGATGAGAGTGCACCTCTAGCAGACATCGACGATAGACTGGGAACTGATTCCGGAGCGGCGGACAATTGCGCAGAGGTTAATTCCGCCCAACAGTTCGCGGTTTCGCAAGGAGTTGGAGTGCACGAGGCATGCATGGCCCCAGTGCATATCTATGTAACACCTCCTTCACCTGCAACAGATGTCGTCTTGGTCTGCACTTCCTATGTAGTGCCAGTGGTCAATTGTCCACTGGCAACCATTGAGGAAGTCTCCGTTCCCCAAAAGAGTTTTCCTTCACAAAATGTGGACGATGCACGCATGGCCCTTGTGGAAATCCATGATTCATCAACGGCCGCTGAGACAGAAGACATGTTGGAGTTCACTCCCTCTCTGGTGCCAGTGGTCAATTGCCCACTGGTTACCATCGAAAACGACGCTGCTCCAGATGAGAGACTTGTACTTGTTGTGGTTCCGGGTTCGACTTCTGAGGCTTCTACTATGCCTCTACCACAAGCCCTTGCCATTCCATCTCTGTTGATCGTAAAGAAGGAGGTCACGGAGGTCTCCGTGCCTTCTAATAAGGATAACCCCATCGAGATTGACAGCGGCTCTAATGATGATGCGTACAGAGCATCCTTGTTAAATTTCCCATCCGATGTGGAGTCCGACCTATCAGATGGTCCCAAAGACGTGGAGCCAACCGACGGATCAGAGCAAAAGGTCTCTCAAAAAAGAGCTTTGAGAATACAACTGGAGACCATCTTGAAGAAGAAGTTGACCGTGAATCGAGCTGCAGTGCGAGCGAGCCGAGAGCTGGAAATGCAAAACAAGATATTGAAGTTGGAGTTGCAAAAGGTCCGTGAGGAAGCAAGGCTGAGGGAATTGAAGTTGGAGGAGGAAATTCGTATGAGTCAGGTAGTGAGTGCGGGTGAGTTTACAGCCTCCCCTTCCACGCACATAACCCATCAAACAACCTCGATTGCATCAGCACAAGAAATTTTGGACCATGAGGTGGAGATTTCTAAAGGTCCCATACAAGACTGTATTCCGGCTACATAGGTACAGATTTCCCTCGATGATTTAAAAGTTCTGCTGGATGTTGTATGCTATATTCAAGAAAGTCGTGAAATGCTGACCACGCCTACTGGTAATCGCAGGAATGTGATGTTATTGAGCAGCATGCAGCCATGGAAGCAGCAAGGACAAACAAGGTTAGTGTACTGTCGTATTATTGCATTGAAGTTGTTTATGATTAGTGGATGTGAGCGTCATTTTTGAATGAAATGGTGCCCAGTCTGTACAGGAAAATTGAGTGTCTTTGTAGGGCGTATCAAGTTGAAGATTCAGACACCACAAAGACTTCAATTGTAGATTATTATGTTGACTAGGCCGCTTCCACCATAATCTATTGTACACTAGACAATTAAATTTTTTTTCATCAGCACAGGTGGAAGGAAGCGTCCATCGGGAAATCGATTTTATACAAATTAGTAGTCGACCGCTAGAGGACTTGGTGTGCATATCGAGTAATTGTAAATGTATGGCAATACCAAGTTTTGATTATGTACCCGGTTTTGAAATTTTCAGGAGAATAGACCATGTGTGGATGAATACCGTCCTCGCAAGGTAAGCGTATTGTGGCAGAGATTCATCATTTACATCTTACCATGTTCAATTTTTCCCTAAATAGTAATGTGATGTAGGAGTTTGGCATGGATAAAATTTTATGGAATTTGCAGCGTGTTCTTCAAATTTCTGCAGATGGCAAATTGCATAGACGACATAAGCTGAATAGGTGTGTATCTGACAGCGAGTCATCATCATAAGTTCACGCGACATGTCTCATGAGATGTCGAATGCATTGTGAAGTATGTGCATGCAAAGTCGAGTAGGAGATTGAAGCCAACTCAAGAATATAGAGAAACAACTGACAATAGTCCAGTGCACGCAATCATTCAAGAAGCACAAAACATACTCTTCACTTCTTGGTAACTGTTTACTACAGAAACAACACTCGGTATAAGTGTATGATTTGGGTCTGCGTAGGAGATCGGGTGAAGATTAATTGTTACCCAAACAATTTAAATGATAACATTATATATGATTCATTGGCAATTATATGTCATGGTCCGATTCCCATGAACATTGTCACGCGTTACAAGGTAATGTTAACCTATTAATGATTACTTCATACCTTGGTAGTTGAGTATGGTAACTCATGTACACATGAAGAGGATGTATGTTTTATTTTGTTTTGTACTCCCTCCGTCCCAAAATGATCTTCCTGTTGGCTTGCATTTGTTGTCCCCAAATGATCTTCCTGGTGGATGGATGAAATTTATTGGATGATTTTTGAACTTTTGGATGAAAATTTGAAAATCAGATGAATATTTTGGATGAATGGATGAATGAATCCAGATAAAAATGGATGAATGTTCCGAGAAGAACCAAGTCAGCTAAGGAAATGAGTGGCCACCGGTGCTCCTCAAAAATGGCCAAAAATCCCACTTTTCAATGCCCCTAAACCTACACTTTCAAAAGGAATCTTAAACTCAAATTTTAAGGAATAAAAGAGTGCACTAAACTCTACTTCTAGCTCAAAAATGGTTTCAAAATTGTTCTTTTCAACCTTAATCTAGAACATTTTGTTTAACAGGAAGATCATTTTGGGACGGAGGGAGTACTGTTTTGGATTATTCACACAATGGGATCTCCCAAACCGGTGGAAAACTCTAAACGTGGAGGGATGCACAAAATTTGTTTTGTGGCGGGAGGACCTACAGTAGAAAGGCTACAATGGAATTTCAAAGTGTTCCTCGCATCTAGACGTTAGAAATTTTAGAAAAGATAAAAGTAAATAGATTTAGAAACACACACTACTACTTCTACTGGACTTAGAGACACCTACTTCTACTGGACAAACAGTATTATTAATACTTCAATCAGTTGTGGGAACGGGTTTAGAATATGAGAAATTGATGAGGTTTGAGGTTTGAAGTGAATCTTGGGGGAATATATTCTAAATCAAACATGCACTTAATTTAGGAGGCGTTGTGCTCGAAATCACCTCTATATGCTGGATTTCAAAATTGAACAGTCTTGAATGATTTATGAACGGCCAATATAAGGTAGAGGTGAATGAGAATGTAAGATGGTATATAAAATGATTGTATATGAAGTGAAAATGGGAATAGAATACAGGAGTCATTAGATAACTATCGCCAAAACGGGGGGTTTAATGAAGTGATTCATAGATATGCAACTGAAAGTTGACATTATCTTTGTATAGTGTTAGATATATCACTGTGGAGGTTATTGTCAAACCTCGTTTTCCCAAAGGCGGCTAGTTAGGGTTTCTAGGGCAGCTAGGAGTAATCTTTTCGCCATAAATAAGAGAAGTAATGGCCTTAACGGCCCAGTTATTTATTTGGAAAGAGATTAGCATCCGTGCGCAGCCTAGAGGGAATACTACCGGACTAGACCGACAGCAGATTCCGGTGGGAAACCGGATGGGAGACCGGATAAGTGAAGACGGGTCTCCGATGGACCCGGCCACAGTCCGAGCATTGAAGTGGGCCGCTCTAAATTGGGCGACCCACTGTTCATTCACTCTCTACAGTTCCAGTTGTCCGCGCCAGTAGAACTTTGAGCTTCCGGATAGCAGTAGAGTTGATAGTGTGGAACTGGAAGTAGAGGGCATCGGGCGACTGTCTTGTGCAGATTCTGAGCGTCCGGGAGTAAGGGAAACTGAACACCCGGTGAGAAACAACGACGCGAGGTTAGAATTTGGAGTAAGCAAGCATCCGGACAGCGCACACCGCCATTTCCGGCGGAGTTTGAGGAAGAAAGGAAGTGCGCAGCCAGGAAGAGGGTCGCGGGGTCTCCGGGAGGTTAGAAGTGCACCCCGGAAGCGGAAAGGGAAGCGCCCGGAGCGGGAGGCGCGAGGTTTACCGAGGAAAGAAAGGACGCATTCGGAGAAGGAGCTGCGCCACGTCCAGAGGAGTGAAGAATTCCGCCCGGAGTCCGCAGCCATGGCACGCAGGGAAGCCGGGGCCAAGATTCCGGAGAAACGCATCTGCCCGAAGATTCCTCAGCACGAGCAAGACTTCGACGAGCTAATGCAGGACCTCCAGAAGATGGGGTGTTTGGGATTGTTTGGGAGAGTGTGGGATGTGCAGGACTCCCGGATGCTGGAGGAAATCGAGGGCGGGTCGATCGTGAACGCCTTCCGGACAACCATCCGGGCGAAGTATGGCAGTTGGACCCGGGAGATGTGGCGGGAACTGTACGACTTCCCGGACACCAACGAGGACCTGGAACCGGGAGGCAAGGGCGACACGGACTGGGTGAAGATGCGGTTCAGTCATCTCTCGGACAAGGACGGATTCAAGGTGGCGGATTGCATACTGCCCCGGGAGCAACGGCTGCTCCAGTACATAGTGCCCATCATCAGTCCGGAGAAGCCCACCACCCTCACTGTGACGCTGGCCCAGGGTATCTACTCCGCCCTTCTCCGGAAGAAACGGATCAACTGGGCGATCCTGATCCACCGGAACACGCAGAAGTAGGCGGGCAACCTCGACAACAAGAAGGGATGCCCATTAGCCCCATTTCTCTATCACTTGTACAAGAAACATGGGTGCCTCACGGCAGAAGAGAAGAAGAGGTTGGAGGAAGTGCCTATTCCGGGGGTGAGAAGCCCGGCCAAGAAGAAGAAGGCGCTTCCGGGAGGAGGAGCGGGGATCAGCAGAACCGGCTCGTCGTCCCGACCGGAGGAGAGAAGGAGAGAGGAGAAGGATGGCCCCACCTGCAGCCCAACCGGATAGAAGCAGAGTCCGGGGAGAGGAGCTCCGGAAGGAGAAGGAAGACCAACCGGTGAGAAGGCCACTGGGCGATTCCAGCCCCAATCCGGAGACCAGGACCAAGTGGAGAGAAGACCGCCCGGAGGGAGGCCGACCGGGTGGCACCAGGCCGCAACAGGAGGAGCGGCAGGAAGGGAGAAGGGACCCGGGGCTAGAACGACCGGGTGGGGCAGGACCTCAGCCGGAACAGAGAACAAGGATCCGGGAGGGGAATCCGGATGAGGAGGAGGATTCTCCACAGCCAAAGCTAATCCGGAAGAAGCCAGCGAGGGGACAAGGGGCAATTCCTGAACCGGAGGTAGGCGGTCCTTCCTAGACACAACCTCGGGTGGACCCGATCGAGGGGTCCCGGCCAGAGGAGGCGACAAGGCCTTCTTCACCCCAGCCCCAGGAGCAACCGGTAGAGGGACCCGGACCAATGGAGGAGGATTCTACTCCGGCGGCTCCACAGGAACCTACAGAAGAAGAGAACCGGATGGACCGGAAGGGAGGTCCGTCTCAGCCGCGATCCCAGGGACGGAAGAGGAAGTTAGTCCTCCCGGTTGAGGGAGAGGAAGAACCGGAAGGACCGAATACCATGCCCGGAAAGAAGAAGGGACCAGCCCGGAGAACGGTGACCCCACTCAACAAACGTCCCAAGGAAGCAGGGGAGGACGAAGAGAAAACCGGAGATGAGGGGGACCAGGAGCAGGGAATGCCAGCGGGAGCAGAACCGGTCCAGGAGGCAGGACCATCCGGGAGTGTGCCTGCAGAACGAAGAGAACCGCTCCGGATAGAGGACATGTTACTGCAGACACGGGTGGCACTGGACATGGTGACGGAGCAGTACAACCCCATGTTCGCTGCTCTCCGGGAGACAGGGACTCTTCTCCGGACGAACGACGTTCTGGAGTATCCGGCGCGGATTCGGAAGCTCCAAAGGAAACTCATCCGGAGCAGGGAAAGGGAGAATGAGCTAACCGGACAACTGCAGGGTATCCCGGAGGCAGAGAGCAAATCGGCGGCTCTCTTGAAGGGATTTGAGGAGGAGCTGCAACGAAAGGTAGCCTACATTAACAAGATGGAGGCCCACGTACAGCGGAAGGAGTTGTAGATCCGGGAGCAAGAGGATACCATCAGGAGTGTAGCAGAGACAAGCCGGCAGTGCGTCTCCAAGCTATCCGGATTGTTCCAATCGAATGGGGAGGCCCAAACGAAGGCCCGGTTGTATGACGAGCGGGTCCTTCAACCGGGATTGGAGGGAGTAGCTCGGATGAAGAATGTAGTCCGGGAGTACTCGGACAAGGTAGAAGCATATTTGGTGGAGTTCCGGGTACTGGCGGAATGCATCCGGGAGAGCTCTTCGGAGGAGGAGTCGGATCAGGAGGAACCTACCTCCCGGACCGTGGTGGATGTGGAGCCCATCCACATGGCCAGACCCACGGGAGTAAGCCCAGAAGAAGTCCGGGATTTGAGCGAAGGTATGGAGGCAATGGATGTCCACCCGGATAGGGCGGAAAAGCAACAGGAGGGACAGTCGGCGAGGTGCGGAACTCGGGGAGACAGGCCAGCTGATCCAATCGTGGTAGGAAGTCCGGAAGATGAGGAAGAGTAGCCGCCGGAGGATCAGTGGCTGCCAAAGGAGTCATCGGAGGCCCGGAATCAGTGGCCCGGTCTTTGTGGATCCGGCTGTTTGGAACGGGATTTTTTGAGCAGTAGGGTAGGGCTCTGATTGGGAGTTGTTTTCTTAGGATTCTAATGTTAGTTGCAGTGTAGGAAGAGAACTAAGTCGTGGGGTTGCCCCCCCCGGCTTTTCCGGATCTGCGGGTTTCCCGGATCTGGTCGGCTTTGTGTTTTCTTCTTATCTAGGGATGTTCCTCATTCCTGGGGTCTTTTTGTGTACCATTTTCTCTTTGTAAATGATCATAGGCATACTCTTCTACGGACCGGAGTGTTTGTATGTGTGTGTGTGGTTGCTGATTGAGATTGTGGTCCAATTAGTCCCTTGGCAACCGGAAGGGTTGATAGGATTCTGTTGTGGATCTAGTTGTTTCATGCTTGGTTGCAAGGTGTGATCCGGGTTAGTGGCTGAGAGGATAGGAGGGGGTACTTCAGTTCTCTCAGAACTCCTGGACGAGTAGTCCGGTTGAGGTGCCAACACCTGGGTAGACCATGTGACAGATGAGTCCGGAATAGCTAGAGTAACCGGGTTCTGTTGTAGATCCAGTTAAGAGTCTGGGTATTGGGAAAACTCAGAGATTGTTTGAAGGTGGGTTGTTTCATGCTCGGTTACCAGGTATAATCCGGATTAATGGCTAAGTGAATAGGAGGGGGTACTCCGGTTCTCTTAGAACTCCTGGACGGGTAGTCCGGTTGAGGTGCCAGTACCTGGGTAGACCAGGTGATAAGGAGAGCCGGAAGGATCAGAGTAAAACGAACAAATTAGGAGTCCAACCAATTCCGGATACCCCGGATAAGGGTCCATCCCGGTTATCAAGTCGTTGTAGTAATCTTTAGAAGGGGGAAACCCGGGTTGCACTTAAGTGATCGGCTGTGGGTTTGGGATAAATCTGTAGCTGAAGTGCAGTACGGGAATTACCCAGATTGAGGAGTTTTGTTAGGATAACCGGAAGGTAGTGAATTTCCCATCACTTGAATCAGTAGGGAGGGGTGTGTCTTTCAATCCAGCACCACTAATGTGAATGGAGAACCCTCTGAGGG
The DNA here is from genome assembly GCA_022496805.1 of Pohlia nutans. Lineage (NCBI taxonomy): Eukaryota > Viridiplantae > Streptophyta > Bryopsida > Bryales > Mniaceae > Pohlia > Pohlia nutans. Next base: position 522,574 of record CM040103.1, read on the forward strand.
GAAACAGAGGTTAAACAAAACCGGATCAGATAATAACGGTAGACCGGGAGAGAGGAAGATTAGTAGAAGTCCTCCCCGGAAGGATACCGGATCTAGTTGTAACCGGGTCAGTCAGTAGGAGGAGGCCCGGTTTGGTAGGAAAGAGGAATTCAGCTGGTGATAAAGAGAGAGAGATCACCAGTCCGGGACCATCTCCGGAAGCTTTCCACTTCACAGAGTCTCCGCGGAACGATAACCCGGAAATCACCTCTACGAGCGCTCTTAATACGAAAAAGTGCGTTCTAGGGGAATATCCGGTATCACGTGCTACGACAGTTATTATTATACAAGTCTATGTAAAGTCATAATTAGACATATGTGACCATAACGTAGTTGACCATTAATTTCATTACATATTGCAATGAAAGATTATCGTGGGTCCGCGACGAGTGATACTAAACATAGTATGAATAGAGTATAAATCCTTCAATCAAGTTGCCCATTGAAAGAGAAGGAACAAGGACCTTGGCAATGATATCATTCAACTAATCGAACATACTTAGGTGGATTGATCGATTCTGTGCAGACGAAAAATTTGTAAGTAATTGAAAAGCGTAGTTATTATCTTCGGGGGACAAATAAAGGATCCAAGCTCCTCAAGGAAGTTCACGTGCAACTACAGCGACATCGTAGTGGAAAATTCTCCAAATTATCACAGTTCAAAGTACTAGATATGGCAACTTCGAGGGGCTGAAAAGGTCCCAAATCTCTGGAATAGTCCCACTTTAGCGAATATGGCCTTGAACGCAATAGGGACAAGAATTTCTACAATTGGGCAAAAATTGCACGAGATATGGGTCGGCAAAACCAAGTGATGAAAAAACACTCGAAATCCAAAATTTGACTGGAGAAGAATCAACAGTCGAGCTTTATACCGATGGAAAGAGCATGAAAAAGCGCACGGGATGGAACCACGAAATTTGAGAATCGGGCAAGAATTGGACAAGATATGGGTCGTCGAAGTTGAGCGCAGCATGCAAAATAGCGTCCAAAAATGGGCTGTGGAAGTGGATTGGCGAGGAATTTGACAATGGCAAATACAATTTTGGAATCAGCGGAAAAAATCAGTCAAGATAGGCTCAAGAAATTCCGAAATCGGAGTAGTTTTGAAATTTTCACGTGCATTCTCAAAGGCGGAGTTACACTGGTGTAATCCTTTGTAAGCCCGGTGTGTCCAAATACACCATATGCGGTGCATTTCCGTTCTTTCTACTACGGTAATGCACCACATATGGTGTATTTGGACACACCAGGCTTACAAAGGGTTACACCAGTGTAACTCCGCCTTTGGGAATGCACTCGAGAAATCCAAATATTGTCTGATTCTAGAATTTCTTGAGCCTATCTCGACTGACTTTTTATTGTAGTTCCATCCGTACGGGTCTCGTCCTCTAATCCACCACAAATCGATTTCAGCATCCATACTCGAGGTGTTGTTTTGGAGACTGTTGCGACCTTTGGAGAGCCGTATCTGATGTATGGCTATACTACCCAAAAGTGAATGATATCAACTCCAATTATCCTCCCTTGTCGTCGTTTTGAGAGGACCCTAAGATGTGACGGGCTTCGGGTCCTACCGGACTGGAGGACGAGACTCGTACCGATGGAACGGCAATAAAAAATCAGCCGAGATGGGCTCAAGAAATTCCGAAATCGGACAATATTTGGAATTCTCCCGTGCATTCCCAAAGGTGGAGTTACACGGGTGTAACCCTTTGTTAGCCTGGTGTGTCCAAGCACACCATACAGTGACTGTCAAAACTGAGTACGAAATAGCTTAGTCTACCTTTAGCCATTCATATTTTATAATTTACTGCATTTAATGCCAAATCAGTTGACGGCACAAGTATACATTCAAGTAAATGATGTGGCTACCAAATTACAAGTCCAGCAATGCAAAATGATTTGAGAAAGATATAGATCAAAGTAAATTAGCTCTAAAACTCAGTTATGCTCACACTTGGATTACGCGGTGAATGCTACAAATTTGACATGCACAAGTGGTTTTCTGGGTCTATTTTTTTGGATGGGCATGTTCTTGGCCTTCACATTTATAATTGTGTCCCTATTTAGTGCACATCATGTATGCAAATTGAGCAAAATGGTTTCATTAAGGTCTCTCTCTGTTGTTGATAGAAAGCAGATAGAAGAAGCTACTTTAGAAAAGTTGAGGAGGGGTGAAAGTACTAGAAATGTTGCTAGAGACTTACAAGTATCCCAAAGTTGGGTTGCACAATTTCGTAAGCAACATTTGAGTGAGTTGAGTGATGTGAATCGCAGTTTTGGTGGCAGGCCATAGGTGTACAGTGCAGCTGATCGCAGGGCTTGTGTGAGAGAAATCACTATAGGTGGCTTAGAAACTGCACACAAAGTTGGAAATTACTTGAGAGGAGCTTCATGTTGGTATGAGTGATAGTACTGTGAGGAGAATGTTACGAAAAGCAGGTTTGAAATGTGAAGTGAAGCAAAAGAAACCAAAGCTCACACTTCTTCAAATTAAAGGACAATTAGAATTTGCTAGACGTCATTGCCATTGGACTGATGATGATTGGGATTGTGTAGTATTTTCTGATGAAACAAAAATCAACCGATTTTACTCTGATGGTCGCAGTTGGTGTTGGTTTCGTGATGGACAGAGTAGAAGTGCTGGAATGGTGCAACAAACTGTCAACTTTGGAGGTGGGGGAGTGATGATGTGGGGTTGCATGACTCCGAGTGGCCTTGGTATGATGTGTAGGATTGAGGGAAGAATGGATCAGTACATGTATAGAGAAATTTTAGAGCGAGAACTGGTTCATACACTGCATACATACAATCTAGATCCTGCCAATTTGATTTTTCAACAGGATAATGACCCAAAGCATACATCCAAGAGTGTGCGCCGTTGGCTGAATTCGCAAGAATTCACTCTTTTGAAGTGGCCGGCGCAATCTCTAGACTTGAATCCGATCGAACATTTGTGGGCAACTTTAAAACGTCGACTCAACCAATATGAGAGACCTCCCAAAGGAATGTTAGAATTGTGGGAGCGTGTTGAGGATTGTTGGGCTTCAATTACTCCCAGTGAGTGTAAGAACTTGTATAAAAGCATGCTTAAGCGCATTGCAGCTGTTATAGTTGCTAAGGGTAGGTGGACAAATTTTTAACTTTGTTCCAGCTAATGTGAGCAAAACTGAGTTTTGGACTGAACTTCACTTTACTTTTTTTTTAACATGCATACATGTGTGTAATAGACCTCAATCCCCATGGAAGTATGACTGATTGCAATGGTAATCCTGTGCAATTTATGGTTTCATTTTTGACGCATCCAATTTCCCTACATTGTTTGTTAAATTTCAGTAAGCTGTGTTCGTACTCAGTTTTGGCAGTCACTGTATATGGTGCGTTCCCGTTCTTTCTACCCACAGGTGGTAATGTCCAAAGATGGTATATGACCCACTTAGCAGCACTTCCCCAAACAGACTCTTCATTCACGCTGGCCCTTGGGACCAGAGTTTCTCTCGGGATTCAGTGATTGTTCTACATGCAGTTAACTATGTAGCGTAGCAGTGAGCTGGGGTCTTTTCTGCAAGTTCTAAGGGTGTACGCATCTCCTTTGGTGTTGCTCATTTCCTCTTGGGACTACAAGCTCGAATTAAAGGTTCAGAATTAGACCTCATATCGGTCACTTGGTGGTCATTGTGTAGACTATTAATTCAGATGCTTTTCTTTCCACAGGGTTCACAGGAGCACTCTATGGTGCGAGACACGAGGAATTGAATGCGAGAAAGCGAGGGGTTTGATGCTTTAAGGTGGTTGTTGAGGAGAAGGTGTGGATTGGAATTTGTAGAAATGGCAACGAATGGCTTTGCCTGGTGGGGAGTTTCTGGTGTTTTTAGGGTTCATAATGAGACGTAATCTAGTCGAGAGTGTCAGTTTCGTGTGGCAGTGAACTTTGCGCTTCTTGCAAGCGGTGTAAGCGGTCGTGAACGTGTAGAGAGATAGGGTTTGTTTTTGTCGACTTTGCTGGTGACGTTGCTGATTCATTTCTCTGGACTTCCGTTTCCAATGATCAGATTCTCGCGCTAAAGCTACAGTGTCGGTATTTTTGAATTGCTGGTAAGAGCTGAATGGTGTTTTGGATCATACCCTGTTGCAGGTTTGTCAGTGGCGTTTGCAAGTAATCACCAAACGGATTTTGAATTGACTGGTTGTTTCTGTAGAAGGCAACTCAGAGTAGTACAGCTGGTTTATGTTGTCTTTAGCTAATTATCGAATTGGTGATTGTGTTCTTTTTGCAGTACGCTCTTCGGGTAGAACGTCGATGCCCAATCTAGTGGATTCTCACGCTTGACGATTTGTTTCTTCCGAAAAACGAAATGCATTCAGTTGTGGTTTCAGACTGGCGGGCAGCGTCGGCGCTTGATGCCATCACCGCGAGCACCTCGTATTCTACAAAATATTTGGGGCCTCCTTCTATTTCAACTCGTCAGCAAAGACATGCAGCCAAAGCTTGTGGACGTTCTTTTCGAATAAGAGGCGCCTGTGGAAACTGGCAACGGATCAACCTTGTGCAAAAAGCTCTTCCACAACTCCAGGTTTGGCCTCTTTCCGGTCGCGCCTTCAGGTTGAAAGTTGAGGATTCTTTCAAATTCTTAGCGAGCCATAAAGACCGTCGGAGCATCAAGATGAGGCTCATTTCTTATGTTGGATATACACCTTTGCGGGCGGAAAGAAAGATTTGTCAGTCAGCTTCTTGATTAAATTGCCTTGTGTACAATTAAGGTGGTGATCACGGGTGAGCACTTGCTCGGAAGGCAATGCTTGATATCTAGGTTGTTACATTTTCCCCAAAGTAGCAGCACGTGAACTTGGTCGACTGAACCCCGAACCCTGACCCCAGTATTGATAGGAAGGTGTGCTTGAGCTCTGCTACTAGTGTGCTTTTTGAAAAACTGTTGGGCTTTTTGTGAGCAGGATGTGCGTGCGAACACACTGTTCAAGTCTCCATGGCCTGTCTACCCTTTGTTATCCGTGCTCTTGTGCCCTCATGGAGGACGTAGTGGACAAATTAGGTGTTTATCGACATCATCGGTTTGGAGAAGATCATCCACGCGTGCCGAAGCTCCAGGTGTGTGACAGGCTCTCGTGGAATGAGGTGGATGGGATTTGTCTTCCCCGGAGAGAACGTGACTGACATGAAGTGTGTTGCACTTGCCTCAGACAAAGCTGAGCGGACTGAAGAACTTTGGGAAGAGTACTTTGCGGATCCTTCCCAGTGGTGGGACAACAGAGTTGACAAGGTATCCCAGGACTGCCAGTGGGTTGATGCTAGAAAGTGGATGTGAGCCTTGGATCAGACACGTGAGGTGGATATTTCTTAGTTGTACAAAGGATGTGGGCACTAGGCAAGCATAGGTATTGTGCTTTGTGTACTTTGGAGTGGAGTCTGATCACTGGAGTGTTGAAAAAAATGTTGTCCTTGATTGTTGAGTGTTGGGTGCAGATTAACCGGGCTTAAATATGCGTCACATGTTGCATATTTGATGGTGGGTTGTGGTGCCTACAGAGGAACCCCAGATCACCTGACTTCAAACATAAGGTGAAAAGAGAAGCGCTGTGGCTAGATGGCTGGAAAACTCCAACTTGGGTGAAGGCAAGACTCAAATTAGTCACTCAGGGCACATCTCATTCTCATGCTGTTGGTATTAAGCACATTCGGAGCACAAGTACCACAAGTGAAGCGCTTGCTGTTCTGGAGAATCTACTCCAACAAGGCATCACCATAGACTCGTACATGTATGTTGAAGTTTTGAAGCGGTGCTTGAAGCAAAAAGACCTTATGGCGGCCAAGCAGGCCCATGAATGCATCATCAAGAGTGGAATGGAGCAAAATGTACATGTGGCGAACAACCTTTTGAGTGTGTACATCAGATGTGGGAGGCTGCAGTATGCACGCCGAGTGTTTGATAAACTTCTGAACAAGAATGTTTATAGTTGGACCATCATGGTTGGAGGTTATGCTCAGCACAATTGTGCTAAAGATGCACTGGAAGTTTTCAATCAAATGCGCCAAGAAGGTGTGCAGCCAGATGAAGTTACTTACTTGAGCATCCTGAAGGCATTTGCCAGTCCAGCAGCTTTGAAATGGGGTAAAGAGCTTCATACCCTCATCAGACACGATGGCCTTGAATCAGATCTGCGTGTAGGGACTGCGCTTCTTCAAATGTATGCAAAGAGTGGCAGCATTGATGATGCCATACGAGTTTTTGACAGAATGGAGGAACGTGATGTGGTCGCATGGAGCGTGATGATTGGTGGACTTGCAGACCATGGACGTGGGCATGAGGCATATGAATGTTTCCTTCGAATGCGAAGAGAGGGCTGTGTACCAGACTCAATCACGTATGTGAGCATTTTGAATGCATGTGCAAGTGCGGGTGCTTTAGAGTGGGTGAAGGATGTGCACAGCCATATCCTGGCAGATGGATTGGAGTCGGATTTGCGTGTAGCTAATGCGATTATTCACATGTATGCAAAGAGTGGCAGCATCGATGATGCCATACGAGTTTTTGACAGAATGGAGGAGCATGATGTCATCACATGGAACGTGATGATTGGTGGACTTGCGGACCATGGACGCGGGTGTGAGGCATATGAATGTTTTCTTCAAATGCGAAGAGAGGGCTGTGTACCAAACGCAATCACGTATGTGAGCATTTTGAATGCATGTGCAAGTGCGGGTGCGTTAGAGTGGGTGAAGGACGTGCACAGCCGTATTCTAGCAGCTGGATTGGAGTCAGATTTGCGCGTGGCGAGTGCTCTTGTTCACATGTATGCAAAGAGTGGCAGCATTGATGATGCCGTACGAGTTTTTGACAGAATGGAGGAACGTGATGTGGTCACATGGAGCGTGATGATTGGTGGACTTGCAGACCATGGACGTGGGCATGAGGCATATGAATGTTTCCTTCGAATGCGAAGAGAGGGCTGTGTACCAGACGCAATCACGTATGTGAGCATTTTGAATGCATGTGCAAGTGCGGGTGCGTTAGAGTGGGTGAAGGATGTGCACAGCCATATCCTGGCAGATGGATTGGAGTCGGATTTGCGTGTAGCTAATGCGATTATTCACATGTATGCAAAGAGTGGCAGCATCGATGATGCCATACAAGTTTTTGACAGAATGGAGGAGCATGATGTCATCACATGGAACGTGATGATTGGTGGACTTGCAGACCATGGACGCGGGTGTGAGGCATATGAATGTTTCCTTCGAATGCGAAGAGAGGGCTGTGTACCAAATGCAATCACGTATGTGAGCATTTTGAATGCATGTGCAAGTGCGGGTGCGTTAGAGTGGGTGAAGGACGTGCACAGCCATATCCTGGCAGATGGATTGGAGTCGGATTTGCGCTTGGCCAGTGCGCTCGTCCACATGTATGCAAAGAGTGGCAGCATCGATGATGCTGTACGAGTTTTTGACAGAATGGAGGAACGTGATGTGGTCACATGGAACGTGATGATTGGTGGACTTGCAGACCATGGATGTGGGCGTGAGGCATATGAATGTTTCCTTCGAATGCGAAGAGAGGGCTGTGTACCAGACTCAATCACGTATGTGAGCATTTTGAATGCATGTGCAAGTGCGGGTGCGTTAGAGTGGGTGAAGGATGTGCACAGCCATATCCTGGCAGATGGATTGGAGTCGGATTTGCGTGTAGCTACTGCGATTATCCACATGTATGCAAAGAGTGGCAGCATGGATGATGCTGTACGAATTTTTGACAGAATGGAGGAACGTGATGTGGTCACATGGAACGTGATGATTGGTGGACTTGCAGACCATGGACGCGGGTGTGAGGCATATGAATGTTTCCTTCGAATGCGAAGAGAGGGCTGTGTACCAAACGCAGTCACGTATGTGAGCATTTTGAATGCATGTGCAAGTGCGGGTGCGTTAGAGTGGGTGAAGGATGTGGACAGCCATATCCTGGCAGCTGGATTGGAGTCGGATTTGCGTGTAGCTAATGCGATTATTCACATGTATGCAAAGAGTGGCAGCATCGATGATGCTGTACGAATTTTTGACAGAATGGAGGAACGTGATGTCATCACATGGAGCGTGATGATTGGTGGACTTGCAGACCATGGACGTGGACACGAAGCCCTGGAAGTCTTTAGAAGACTGATTGCTGATGGTGTGAAACCTGACGAGTACTCATTTGTGGCAGTGTTGTCGGCCTGTAGTCATGCAGGCCTTGTTGATGAAGGCCGTCGGCTCTTTCGGGTTATGATGCAGGATTATGGCATGGAACCTACTGTGTTTCATTATGGTTGCATGGTGGATCTTCTTGGGCGGGCAGGAAACTTAGAGGAAGCAAAGCTCTTTATTGATAACATGCCAGTTGAAGCAGGTGCAGCTACTTGGGGAGCTTTGCTTGGTGCTTGTAGAAGTCATGGTAATGTGGAGTTGGGCGAACTTGCTGCTAAAGAGGTTCTTAAGTTGGAACCGGAGGGTGCCGCTCCATACGTGCTCCTCTCCAACATCTATGCTGCCGCTGGCCAGTGGGATCAGGTGTCATCAATACGGTGTATGATGCAGGAAAGAGGTATTCGCAAGGAGCCAGGGATTAGCTGGATTGAGATTAATAACAAGATTCATCGCTTTGTTGTAGGAGATACCTCTCACCCAGAAGCAAAGCAGATCTATGCTGTGCTGGATAACTTGACCAAAAAGTTAAGGGCTGAAGGTTACATTCCTGATACTCGGCTTGTATTGCGCAATATTGATGAGGAGGACAAAGAACTTGCTCTTTGCTCTCACAGTGAAAAGCTAGCTATTGCTTATGGCATGATGCACACGCCTCTGGAAAAGCCAATTCGTGTATACAAGAATCTTCGGGTGTGTTCAGATTGCCATACAGCAACCAAGTTCATCTCTAAGGTGACTGGACAGGAGATTGTGGCCAGGGATGCCAATCGCTTTCACCACTTCAAAGATGGCGTCTGCTCTTGTGGTGATTATTGGTAACGGGGTTGGATATTTTCAGACTGAAAGTTGTCGGGAGATGTGCAAGATGCTAGAAAGTGCGCCATTGGTATTAGTTACATGGTTTGCCATTTGTTTTATCTTTGCATGTTCTTGGAGTTTCTTTATTAAATAGTATCGGTTGGTTCGCAGTTAATTGTCTCAATGATTATTGAATGAGATAGTTTTGTTTTTGTTTATGTTTATTTTCTACAGTTGGTTTTTCGGGTTTGTTGGTTGGAAGTTTATTCCTTTGAGAAATAACATATAGTGGAAATTGAAATGGTTCTTTGAGCAGAGCTTGTTGATTGTATGGTGTGTTTTTTTTCTTGTCTTTTCGGAAGGAGCTATACAAAGGAGAAGAGGTTGTCCAACTTTAAGTTGCTTAAACCCTAAACCTTAAACCCTAACTTGAAAATGTTATGCTTGATAACTAGAGGTACCATGTACTAGTCTTGAGTAGTGTATTATCGTATTCAACAAAGCAAGGGGCAAATCCAATATTGTTCCAGCTCCTTAATCTATGCCCTCGAGTCCCGCTTCTTGTTTTCCTAGGTCACTCTGCATTGAATGCAATGAAAGTGTACACCTAGTGAGGCAGAGTGGTGAAATTGGGAGCTTTGCATGAGGGTGAGAAATATTGTTTATGATCAATATGAATGGAGACTAGAGATGATCATACTACTACACACTTCAGTGCATTCACTACTTGTATTGTAGATGATAGTACTCCAAAATCCTATACTATAGTAATTGGAAGTTATATACCTGTACTTCAAAAATAGCAAGTGCTAAAAAGTTGGCACTCATGTACTTGTTGGTTATCATCTACATCAGTAATGAATCCAAATTACATTCAATAAAGAGTATATTTGCTTTATTTGCTAAATCTACTATTTTATTGTCTTATAAAAATCAAATACAACTAAATTAGTGTTCTTTAAGAGTGCATCGTAGTATACTCACATCCACAAAGCCTGGATTCATTCAAAAGATATTGTGAAATTTTTATTGACATAATTTCATTACAATTTAAGTAGCGACGCTAGCGTGAGGCTAAATGGAGAGCAATACTTACATTCAAGGTTTCTAACATTCAACTTCCATGTCCTCTGTTGCGACCATTCCACACTACAATCACCACACCTGAAATTGCGAGTAATAACATGAAATCTTGATGCCACCCAACCCGCCTCGCGAATATAGTAAAAAACCTACGGACCCTTAGAAACGCAATCATCATATCTTCCACAATGCCAACACAGAACCAACAGTTCTCCTCATAGAAAGAAAGAAACGGAGAAGTTCAAAAGCAACAAGGATTCGAAGGTGAACAAACGAGTTCAAGAGGCATCACTACAGAGCTATACAAGAGAAAAAGAAGTTCCAATGGCAATGCAACATCGAGGAAGCGAAAAATAAATGTTTGGGAGAACGTTGTGTGGTTTTGGCGGGAAGAGAAATGATGACCTTAAGCCACTTTCTGATATTCAAAGTTCATGAACGTGGATGGAGGACTTCATCCTACATCCGTAATTGGGGCACGAGGTTCAGGGCTCAAGGGTCCAAAGTTTAGGATTAAGAGTTTTTGGATTTGGAATTTTACGGTTTGGATTTTAGGGTCTAGGGTTTAGGGCACTGGAATTTTAGGGGATTTAGAGTTTAGGGTTTAGGGTTTAGAGTTTAGGGCAATTATGCTAGCGTGTAAGCCGTTCCTATTGTTGACAACAGGGAAGTCTTGATGATGGACTTTGCATAGGGTCTGGATCCTAGGAAATGATCGGTTGAAGTTGTTGACCAATACAAAGTAGAGATGAGAATTGAGAAGGGTCCTCAGATGTGCATGTTGCAATGTGAGGCAATTGAATTTTTATCTGTATCATGTCTGTTCATTCGAGGTCCTGCTGAAAGAAACTTGGCAACTCACCAACTATGTATATAACAAGTTATTAATTAGCATGAACACTATGCTAGATCAACTTCAAGTTCTCGAAACCTGATGAGAAAACTACACTAACCAAGACTATAACAGGATATCTGTATACCACATCAATGTCCACGACCAAATTGGATACCCGAGTATATGAACAGGAAATCCTGACTGCTTGGCAGCGCGTTCATGTGCGGATGACGTAAGAGTTTGCCAGTGTCACATATCGGACCCACCTATGAGGATTGTAAGCTTTTGTTTTCTTCACAATCTGCAAATACTTTACCTGCATTGACGTATCCACCAGATTTTAGAAGTCCTTGGTTGATAGGATGGACAAGTAGGGCAGCCCAAGAGGTCTGCAGCACAACTATTCTAAAACCCTTAACAGGATCATACAGCAAGCATCCGAAATCGTTTGCTAACTACAATGATCAAAAGTGATTTCCGCCACAACATTTTCACACACAAGTTTTGAAAGCATTGTGGGGCTCATTTATTTGGAAGTAGGATGGTACCTGGAGCTTCGAAGCGTTGTACATGGGGATCGTGAATGTCATGCTAATAGGCCCAGCTTCCTTCTTGATGTTAACTGCATCATATCACAAAACACAAATTCACAAAATTACAACATAACCGTCGGATAATGGAGGGGATGTATTGTTAAGAGGATTGTTCTACTTAATAAGATGCACAAGCTATTTGATAATTTTCTCATTTGAATGACGTGTTTAGGGTGATGCAACACGTACCATTCCTTTCTTGTAACAAAGTCAGCTTAGCTGTCAGCACATGATCGGAGCCTCCAACAATCTGGTCCATAGTCAACAACCTTGTTACAACTCAGAGCTCAGGTGATGAAAGATAGCAATAGGCACACTACTTACCAAAATTCAATTCAGTATCAGTGAAGGATAACCTGAGCCACCACAACATCAATAATTACATGTGAAAGAGGTACCACCGACACTACATTATGAAACTCCTGAACAGCAGCATTGAAAAGTTGGGGTTCATTTTATCAACTCGATAATGTTTTAGATTGTGCACTAGCCAGGCACATCAATTTTCACATTATCTCGAGATCTCTAGGTCAATACATGTCTGATTGATATCGGAACTCGGAAAAAGATTTATATTAGCCGAATGTGTCTACCTTTCGACAACACCATTCCATAACTTTGGTAGATTCTTTGAAGTCCGTGGTCTGACCAACAGCCCCTTCCTCCTGTACAAAGCTAACTCTACAACACCCACCAAAACCTATCAAAGCCTCAGAAAACAATCAAAGACATCACTTGATGATACTACACCAGATCAGGCTACAAAGACCTCCACCAAAAGACATCACCAGCTATGGTTTGCTTCATGAAACTTTCTAGTTACATTCCAGGGCTGATACTGGTGTTCTCAACTGAGAACAAGAGGTGACTGACATTTTCAATCCATTATGTAGATCTCCATACCTTGTGGTGGTCTTTGGCAGAGGCACCCGCAAGACTACCATATTTGCTGTAATATTAGATGCAAAGTCAGCACGAACTTTCAAGCGCACCTCAGCCTGGAGATTTCAGACCACTGTAAGGACCTGGCATATTATTAAAACCAAAAGACCCCAAAAGCAATAACTATACCAAAACTGTTCAACCACAAATATAAATTGCAATAGCAGACTTCAAAATACCATATAAGCTGATATATACTTGCCACCAAACTTCCTAAACTGGACACAAACCAAAGATACAGACCATTGGACTACGATCTAAGCTAGAGGTACCTTAAATGGTCCCTTCTCTTCAATCACAGGATACACCTTGAATGGAGGTTTAAACTCTTGCATCATTCGATAGTTCATTATTGGAAACTCGCCATCGGATGGAACCTGTACCCATAAACAGCTGATATTGTAAGCCAAATAGTAAAGAGAGAGCATAAAAAGCATATTAATCATACAAAAATTGAGTATGACGATGTGAAATTTTTCCAACTCAAGGATAAACAATATTGCACTAAGTGCACCAAAGGACTCACCAAAGTAAGAGCACGTTCTGATTCAAAGTCATCAAGCCGCACAGATTCATGAAAGTTGCAATCATCCAAAACCACAAGGCCAACTCCAGTTCCAACACTGTAATCCGGAGCTGCATGATAATAAGCAAGATATCAGATTAGCACCATATAACCAGATGAAAAGGTGTCCTTATCCTACGATTAGGATAAATTCCACATGTTTCTTGGAAACCAGGCCGAGGTATGAGTTATCATTCCACTGATACTCTTCATTGTGGTCCAATTCAAAAATTTGGCGCTTAGGCTTGCACCATATAGATGCCATCTCATGTTTATGATATTAGGCCAGTTCTGTTATCTGGAAGCCTTGGTACCTATTTCAGCTCTGAACCAATCACAATTTTAAAATTCAAGTTCATGTTCTAATTGAGCTACAGCCCTCAGACACTGCATTTATAGACTATGATTCTGGTATGTTGAAATGATAGAACTGATACACTTCCATGCAATACTGCAACATTAACGAGCACAGATACCAAAATGCACGACATTGTGATATAGATCAAATGATTTCTGTAAAGTTCCAAGTAGCATCACGATTTTGGTATGAGGTGAAAAAGGAGTGAACATGAGAAAACCATAACTAACCAAAGCTGTTACTGCTGCTGCGGACCCCAACAGCAAGGTCTTCATTCAATCCAACTTTGATTTCCGGATTTCCTGTCAAGTAACTCTTCATTTGGATAGTTCCATCTATCTCAGATGTCAAGACATAGCCCTGTGCCAAAACCGTTCCACTTTCAGGTTCTCTACAGAGAACTGACCCATGATCAACTTGCCCACACCAAATCAGCATATATTATAGCACCCTCAGATAAAATCTGACACCTCAGCGCCATCTAATGTTTGCAAATAAATCAGGATAATTTCTAGCAGGTAGAGAAGATACCAACACATCCTTTGATATTTCCAAAAATGGCCTCAGTATCGACCAAAATGCATATGACAGCAATATTATGCAACAAAACTGTTTGTGAATCCATCCATGAGAGAAAACCAAGGACACTACACAAGACTGCATTGAAAAGCGCAGAAATGTGAACATAGTGAGGGAGAAGCAACGCTTACACTCGCATTGAAGGTAACACTGATCTTTTCAATGATATCAACAAAAACCTCCTCTCGTTTCTTGCCTGATGTATCGTTGGCAACCACAGACTTGGTGACTGCCATACCAGGCACACGCTTTGACCCTTGCTGCCACAACCACACATGCCACACTCAATGCCATACTTAGGTATCATTATAAAAATTCCTATAGAGCCCATATTTACTAACGACTGAATTTGAAAAGAAACTTACAATAAACATTGCAGCTGGCCCAAGTGAAGGTATACGAGCTGCATCTACTACAACAGGCTCATTAAACACAAATGACTTAAGGCCTTCTGTCGATGTAGTTTGAGGATAGCCAAAATCCTGCACAAAAAAGCACATATCAAATCTAAATCAGCTTAACTTCCATGTCTTACACAATCACATATGAATTCACACCTGATATCTAACAGCCAAAGTTATGTGATTGATCAATATTAGTTATTTAATTCCACTTAATTGGGTGGAAACATTGTTCTAAAGTATTGTTCCAAACAATGACCATTAATGAAAGAAATATGTAAAAAGAGCTCAAATGTCCTCTCCCAATGCAACCAATTGCCATCCCAACATCCATATTTCAGATGAACATCCCCTTGAGAATCAGAAATAGTTCATTTCAATCGTTAAAACTATTCTAGATTCTTGTGCCACTTGTTCAACATTAATAGAGCATGGATACCCAAAATCTCTTTGTGAAAGTATTCTAAAATTTAAAGAGTGAAAGTATGTCTAACTCAGTTCAAAAAGTGGGAACTTAAGTTCAAGAAAAGGACGTTTAAAAATCACTTCAATAGCTGAGTTACCTTGCATGAGGGTCAGATTTGGTAAGAAGTAATTGTTTACAATGAAAGAAATTGAGAATTTCACATCTCACATTAGCAATGTTAGAAAAATACTAAAGAATCTTACGTGGTAATCACAAAATTAATCATTTCAAAGAGGTATGTTGAAATAGAACACAAACGTGCACTATATGGAAATTTGGAAACTTCATCATATTAAGAATTTCACATTCAAACCAATGACAATAATTTTGCTGGTGAAAATCACAGCATTCATTTTGCAATCTGATTTTATAAAAAAATCCAATTTAGGGTTTCAGAATTATTCATAAATATTAATGAAAGCAATCATAGATACTATCATATAATTTAGAACACTTCTCTACAAATTCTGCATAATTGGAACATCCAGGGACATTTAGGGGTTAAAGTACAAGACAAAATAAAGACATAGGTAAAGGCTTACTATCATCTCATCCAGCAGCTCGTAAACCAGAACAAAATTCTTGCGTAAAGAATCTTCATTGAGGACTCCAAGGTAGTCTTTGATCACACGAGCTATTCTCTGGAGGAGCTCCAAAACTAGCGCTGGTGAAGGGTTTACTCGGGTGGTTGCTACAAAGAGCAATCCTGAGTGCTTCACATGTAGGTAATTTACCCCGTCTACATTCTACAACACATAGCAGAACACAAAGCTTGAGTAGCTCTTCCTCGTACCAGGTAAAGACAATCTACATGTAGATTTCACTGGAACATCAGTAACTTTTCTAGTACCAATGACGAACATAGATACTTGTAACATTATAATGAAGTTTCTCATAATGTGCTTAAGATGCCTACTCTCCACTAGTGACAAGTAGGTGGAAAAGAAAACGTATGAAATCACTGTAAAGACAACCAAGGGCCTCTCAGTTGTCACAACTACAACATAGTCACCACCAAAAAAATTCAACCGTTTAGATAACAAATGCTACACAGTCTGATGTAATTGATGACCAAAAGTAGCTTCCGGACGGAATTCTAAAATGGGATACTAAGATAGCATTACCGTGCCCATACAAGCATTACAGAGAAATAATTTAAAAAAGGGATTGGAATACCTACAAACACAGGAGGGGCCTCCTCGCCTTCTTCGCCGTTCCAAAACTTCACATTGCGAAAGAAAATCTCAGCACTGATTTTGGATACATCTCCCCTATCTGCAGACATAAATCAACGAACCAAATTGTAAGTGCTTCAAAAACTACTTACAATGATGAAAATCACCACCAGAAGTTGGAAACCTACTATAGTGCTATTAAACGGCATTCTGGATGCCAAAAAAATTCCTCTCCCCTTTAAAGAAATACTCTCGAGAATTGAACAGTCACATTAAAATTATTTAAATAGTGTGTTTAAAGAAATCCATCGAGTCTTCCAGTTAGTTTCGACAGCCAGCGCAGCTCTGATTTCCTAACAAAGAGATCCGTATACTCGTGCATGTTGCCTCCACCAAATGAAAAGTTCCAAACTCCAAATTCAATAATTTACCAACACCAGGGTTGGCCTAAAGGTTACGACAGAAAACCTAATTCCAACTTAACCCGAGTGGCCAAACGCGTACCCGGAACCAACAGAATAGGATTACGTTCAGGATTTCAAAGTCTACCATAAAACCCATAGTGAAACCATACAAATTAGAGGCAAAGCGGACACTGCCAGGTTCATCACAGCCATAAGCTACGCAATAGCAGGCAGATCAGTACCAATCTGCAGAATCGGCTTCATCACACCCGCGAAGGGGAGAGAGAGAGAGAGAGAGAGAGAGAGAGAGAGAGAGAGAGAGAGAGCAAGTTGTCAATCGGTCCAACACTTAGATTTCAGCACCCAGGGTGTTGTAGCACAACCAACTAAACCATCCGAGCTGAATCTCTACGAACATAATTTTGCTAGGCATCCTCGACAACAGACCTAATAAGAAAG
Organism: Pohlia nutans; assembly: GCA_022496805.1. Taxonomy (NCBI): domain Eukaryota; kingdom Viridiplantae; phylum Streptophyta; class Bryopsida; order Bryales; family Mniaceae; genus Pohlia; species Pohlia nutans. Next base: position 539,465 of record CM040103.1, read on the forward strand.
CTAGAATATGGCATCGAAGCAACGTCATGATGCATGTCAAATTCGCCTCCCCGGGCGCAATCGCTGAGCTTCAGTAACCCTTCAGCAGTACCCTAACACGCATCAAAAATCAAAGCATAGCAATTGTGGAGCGGAACTCACAATCGCGGAAGACAATGTGGTCGCCTCGTAAGGAGAGAACGAAGAACTGCGAGATCATGGTGGCTGGCAGTTCTGCAAACCCAGCGACTCCCCTGTTCCAAGTGGACCTGCGGACCCCAAAACCCCACAGCTCAAGAACGCAAGGCAAGGCAGGTAATCGAAGAAGCTTGGGAGTATAAGGCAAGAAACCTGTTTGATCCCGTTCACACAAACCCAAACATGATGTCAGTTCACTCAATTCATCCAAATTCCACACGATCGATGCGAGAACGCAGGATCAGGACAATAGAGAATTCGTTGGTACTTGTGCTCACAGGAGGTCTTGCGTCACAGGGCGGGAAAAAGAAAAGCCCGGCAGTTCATGCCGCACCCGGCCACGCATCAAGCTCTAGAATTGGGTTGAATAACGATTGTTTTGACAGTCCTACGAAGTACCGATAGCTTCTGTTCAATGTCAACTAACCTATCGATGTGGGAGCTCTAAGAACAAGCTTGCATGTAAGAGGAAAGTAGGTCCAAACATGCTCCGCGAATTGTACATCCCACAAACTTTTTAAACGAATCACTTTTCCTTCGCGCGCGCGAGCTACTGTACAAGGAGTGAAAGACATTTCGCTGCCTCTAGGAGACACCGACAATTGATATGCCTGACCGAGCATATCCCCCGACAAAGAAAAGCTTCAGTGGACATTCTGCACTCAAAAGTCCTCTTCACAAGAGGAACTCCAGAGAAACAGAACAGAAACCCTATGCAGCGAGCGACTCAGGCACCACAGCTAAACACCGGAGCTTGAATCGTAGGAAACTCCAGAATGGCATACCACAGGCCACATCAGAAAGGAAAAGAAAAGAGCTCTCGCATGCAAAACGGAACAAAGGAACACACGGACTAGTGATGTTGCAGACGGCAAAGCAATCGCGAAGAACCTAACCCTGAAGCAGACAGGCGCAGCAGAGGAGAGGGGTGGGGGGCTCACAGGATCTGCACGAGAGAAACGAGCAAGAAAGAGATGCGGCAGGCGAAGTGGGAAAATGGGCACGACTTCGTGAGAGCGGCCGGAGTGCTAGAGCAAGGGGTCAAGACGACGACGACGACGACGACAGAACACAGAAGAGAGGGTGGGGGGCAGTCACGGATCCAGGCGGGGGGCAGGGCGGCAGACGGAAAAGGGAGGGAGGGAGGGAGGGAGCAACCCTCCCTCCGGGCGCCCGGCCGGGCGCAGAGCGGGATGGGGACCGGGTCGCAGGCAGGACCCAACATCGGCTGGGCAGGGGTGTGGGGCTGCCCGGCTGGAGCACAGCTTTCCGCATACTACTGTACTGTACTAACTTACCGGTTATAGACAGATCCCTGAGCCTCCCTGGTCGAGGCCAACCCCGCATTAATTTCTCGTTCTTTCTTGTTTTTCGTCGTCGCATCATTCCCAGTAGCGGCCTGTCCTGTCCTGTCCTGTCCGGTCCGGTGGTCCGTTTGCTCGTCTTTGGCTTCGGCTTCGGCTTCTCTTTCCTCTTCCAGGGTTGCCTGCCATGTTTGTGGTGGCCTTGTGATTCTCTCTTTGCGGCCATGGCTCTCTCCACGCCGGCCTTCCTTTCTGCGCTCTTCCTTCTCTTCGCCTTTTCTGCGCTTGCCGCTCCGCCTCGCCGCCCTGTTGCCCATGACCACAACATGAAGGATCACATTGAGGGCAACAAATTCCTCCTCAATAACGCTTCCGATGACCACCTTGCCTACCCTTCTCTGTACCCTTCTTCGCTCCCCCCCCCTCTTCCCCCTTCCAGTTCCGCTCTCTCCCCCCCTCTTCATTCCATGCGCTCCTCCCTCCCTCCCTTTTTCATCTTCCTTCCCTTTCCTTCCCTTCCCTTCCTTCTTTCTTTTTAGGTCTTCCACGATCGCCTTTGCCAATTCTTTGATTGTCGCTTTCCTTCGCTCTCGTTCTTTCTTCGATCTTCCTCTCATTTGGTGGCTTGCTCGTTGTTCAGGAATGAGGAAGCTCTCGCGAGCTCGCGCTGTCCCAAGCAGGTCGAGTTGCGATGGCAAACGGAGGTCAGCTCCAGCATTTACGCCACTCCTCTTATCACTGATCTTAACACGTATTCCCCCTACCATTTTCCATCTCTTATGGCTTTCCTTTTCTCTGTGCCTGACGCCTCCCTTACATGAGGTGTTAAACTGTTCCCCTAATTCTGTTCCTTGCCTTGGCTCTGCTCTGTTGACAATTATTTCTCACTGCTTTGTTACGCTCTATTTCTTCTAGCCTCGTAGACGCGTTCTTATTAACATCACGATACGGTGAGCAGTTTTGATTAGTTTTGAGTCTCGTTCATCCTTTCCTACTAGATTTTCTGGCCCGTTTCTGCGACTTTCTTCTATCTGGCATCTTTCATCATCTGTCTTCTTAGTCCTGCGTTTTTCCATTCAGCTTTGTCTTCTTAAGTGTTCTGATCTGCCTGCCTGCAGAGACACGTCTCCTGACGCTCCCATTTGGACTCAGGTTTTATCTAGGTTTTATCTAGTCCATCGTAATTGTAGAGGACTATGCAGAACGCTAGGGGAGTAACGTACGCAATCTAGTGCTAACAAATTGTGCATGGTTCATGATTGGTACTTACATTTTTCTCGTCCGTTGACGGTTTAGGGTTACCAAGCAATTTTTTTGATTATGACACCTGTTCAATGTCTACCTTCTGCAGTGATGGCAAATTGGAGATTGTTGTTCCTTCCTTTGTACATTACCTGGAAGTCTTAGAAGGTTCTGATGGCGAAAAACTGCCAGGTTTCACCTTGTCTCCTGGTTTCCTGTTTATTTTTCAGACAGCGCTACTGTAGTGAGGTTTCTCATAATGGACTTATCGAGGGTTTAGGGTCTAGGTTAAGAACTATTTATTACTACCACTGGAATGATGATTTAGTCAAGGTGTGTAATTGAGCTGCGTGAAACATTGTTTTGCTTAATATCGTGCGTGTGTCCTCAGGTGATACACTCTTGCAAATTGTAATTTTGGTGTCCCTCAGATATGATCCCACATAAATCTGTGATAAATAAAACGGGTCAGATCTAATCAGGAATTCAGCGTACCGCATCTAGACGGTGCAGTAAATCAGGTGATAGGAATAACAAGTGGAGAATAAAGATGAGTTTTGTAAGCAGTGGAGTGCCGTGCATTGCTGACAATGCTAATGCAGGTTGGCCTGCGTATCATCAGTCAACTGTACACTCAAGTGCGTTAATGTATGATATTGACAAGGATGGTATAAGAGAAGTAGCTTTGGCGACATTCAATGGCGAAGTTCTTTTTTTCCGGTACATCCAGCTCTCTAACTTAATATTTGATTAATGATCTCTTGGATGTTCCCTTCACGTAATAATGCTGTGCATTTGCTCTAAACTTCAAGAAGGAATTACTGCAATCTTGTGTATCATTACTATCTGAGGAAACTGACATTTTGATTACAGAATGTCTGGCATTTATTTCATGGTAGTTTATGAAAGAGCAGCTTGTGCAGCTGTTTGTGATGAGGTGGACGGTCGAACTTTATTGGTGACAACCGCAGACAGTTGCACACTCATATTGTGCTAGATTAGCTTTTCCCTCTAATCGATTCCAGAGTTTTGTCGTTCTCACATACTTATGGACGTTTTGCGGAATGTTGGTATATTGTCAGTTTTGAAACTGACTTTTGGAGGTTGTGAAGGGCTTCAGGGTTTATAATGGGTGAGAAGTTAGTTGTGCCGAGGAGGAGGGTTCGAAAGGATTGGTACGTGGGTCTTAGCCCTGACCACGCAGATCGCACTGAAAATGACGTTCACGACGATTCTCTCATCGTCGCTATTCTGAATACAACTAACAACAACGGCGCTTCTCCAGTAATTGGTAACTTATATTTCCACCTTTCTTGGGGAAGTTAGGTGCACAATATATATTGAAACAGAATACTGGGATTGCGTTGGCATAAGAGTCATTTCAGAGTCCACATGTGTCCGTTTTCAGATGACGATACTTTATGATCCACAAAATGCCACGATAAATTCTCGTCATAGTGGTTCTCTTTAATGTCTCATTGTTGGCACTTTTATTGTGTGCTAGCTTCCTTTCCCATTTAAGTTTTCCATCGCAAAGCTTGAACTTTCTGACCTTGAGGAAGATACACGTCTCTATCATCACTTGCCCGTGGTCCTGCCGAGGGGCAGTTCATTATTTGAATGAGTAAGCTGATATATTTCAGCTGACGATATGATCTGGTGCAGGAATCAATGCTTCACTGGATGGGAACTATACAGAAAAGCAGCATGGGTCTACACCTTTGGTGAACGACAGCTCACATGTGCCTACTCCTAACGTGACGAGGCGGCGACTACTAGAGGAAGAGGATAATCAAAAAGCTACAGTAGAGAATGACGTTAGTAATGTACTTGAGGATGAGGCGGACTCCTCATTTGATGTTTTCCGGAGTGCTGAAGAAATTGCAGAAGAGCATGGTGATCAAGGACTTGCGGACCACTATGCATATGACTATGATGATTATGTGGATGAGTCCATGTGGGCTGACGACTCTTGGTCGGAAGCGCAACATCTCAAGGAGGCTGACTTCATTGATATTGATGCCCACATTCTTTGCACTCCTGTATGAATTGCCTACTGCGACACTCACTGATGAGTTATTTGCGGTTATTAACATTTTAGGATATGTACACTACTCAATTCCATGATTAAACTAGACATGGAATATTACTTCTGGAGCTATATGAGCTGAATTACATGTTGAACGTCCTGAATCACTCGATGCATGTTCAGAGCTTGTGTCTTAATTATTATGGTTATCACTTAAAGCGTTGTTGTGCTTCATCAGGTTATAGCAGACATTGATAACGATGGAGTGGATGAGTTAATTGTGGCAGCATCCTATTTCTTTGACCGTGAGTAAGCACCCTTTTCCTCTTTCTTCTTTCTTTTCTGCCTTGTGTGCAGATTTTTGTCCTATTTTGATGTGTCACTGTTATGAATTCTGCACTATCAGTCTTTCTGGAAACAATTATTTAATTGGTGTTTACATCTGATCACAGTCGTTTGAAAAAATGTGCAAATCATTGTATGGAGGAAAAACAGATTGAGATGCTAAGGAAAACTTGAACATTGTGCGTGTGTGTGAGAGAGAGAGATGCACATCTATCTCTGACAAGACATTTTTGTCCTGATACAGATATTATGATATACCTGAACATGCTAAAGAACTCCCTGATGGACTTGATATTGGTAAATATGTGGGCGGCTCAATTGTGGTCTTCAACTTGGATACGAAGCAAGTTAAGTGGACGGTAGAGCTTGATCTTAGTACAGACTCGGTCTCATATCGCGCATACATCTACTCTTCTCCAACGGTGGTCGATGTGGATGAAGATGGTTTTTTAGAGATTATCGTTGGGACATCTTTTGGCTTTCTCTATGTCCTTCACCATAACGGTATGGCCACATTGCATTTGAACTTTTGGGTTGTCTCTATATCACCAGCTGCACGTACAGATTATGTTAATTTCCTTTAAAGTTGAAATCATGTTTAAGTTTGAGTACTCTTACGAACAAAGTTCATGTGTTCGCTATCACAACACTTCAGTTTTCTGGTAATTCATTATTCTCCAAATATGTAAATTCGTAGTGTGATAACATGGCCGATTCACAGGAACTTTGAAGTTACCGTTTCCTCATTTGATGGGCGAAATTCAAGGACAAGTCGTAGCTGCTGATATCAATGATGATGGAAAGGTTGAGATTCTGAGTGCTGATGTTCGTGGTAATGTTGCTGCTTGGACTGGTGATGGCAAGGAGCTGTGGACTGTTCATTTGAAGAGTATTGTTGCCCAGGTGATACCTTGCCACCACCATGAGCAACTCGTGCATTTTCTATTCAGTGACTCGTCTCTTTTTCTTTTCCTTTTTCTTTTTTAATTTTTTAATTTGGTTATTTCCCCCCTTCCTGTAATGTATTTCATTAGCAACTTATTCAGTTTCGTCTAGTCATTTTCTACCTTTTGACACCATTGTCTGAGACATATTTAATTACAGTGCGATTGGGTTATGTAGGGGGCTACTGTTGGAGATGTTGATGGAGATGGTCACACAGATGTGGTGATCCCTACTGCATCCGGTAAAATATATGTTCTCAGGGGTTCAGATGGTTCATTTGTTGCTCCGTTCCCTTTTAGAACACACGGGCGAATCATGGCACCTGCGCTTTTAGTGGATCTTAACAAGCGGGATGCAGAAAGGAAAGGTCTGACTATTGCTGTGACTTCATTTGATGGCTACTTCTACCTTATTGAAGGGTCTACTGGTTGTGCTGATGCTATTGACATTGGAGAGACCTCGTAAGTTCTCAAAACTTGTTACATAAGAATCTCTACAATATCTGCTCTTCTGTTCGGTTCCTAGTGACTTATGCATTTGATTTGGAAACAATTCCCTCTCTTGTTTGGACGATTAACTGCTGCTTTGTTCTGGATATTCTTGGATTAGATCTTTTGATAAGTAAGTGCGAGCACCATCTTATGCAGTGGTCTACCTATATCCATTAGAAACTAGACATGCACTCCTTGTACTTTGTGTAAATGTATTGCGGTGTCATGTTAATACTTTTGGTTTTCTCTTACACTGTTTGCTATCACACTCTAAAAAATCAAAATTAATTCTTCAAAATTTTATTAAAATTGTGCTGATGCTTGAACGATGTCTTAGTTTGGGATTACCAGCATTGTCGTCACAGGTACACATGACGTATTGCACATTTGCACTTATTAAAGGCCTGAAACTGGCATTAAGAATCTGCTCGCATTGAGTTTTATGTCCGTACCTGCAGGTATAGTATGGTGCTTGCAGACAATGTGGATGGAGGCGATGACTTGGATTTGATTGTCACGACCATGAATGGCAATGTTTATTGTTTCCAAACACCTGCCCCTCATCATCCTCTCAAGGTACCAACTTTGCATTAATAATGTATCCCTATCGTTAAAGAGAAACAATCTTAATAGTAATATGCACATCTATACTCTTCAGGATACTTGAATGGGTGTGACTCTGCTCATATTATTTGCCACCCAAATTCTATCTATTTATCCAGTTCCTGTTTGCATATTGAGATCGACCTCTGTAAAGAGATTACTCAATTTAATTAGGAAATAAAGATGCATTGCTTGGAAGGTTTTCAATATTTGCTTGATGAGTATCAACGTAATTTATTGCCCTTTTTAGGGTTCCATGGCAGCAGGAGGTTCTTGTTGAATTTGCTGATTCGTGCATTGGTTGTAATCAGACATGGCCGTCGCAATTACAAGGGAGGAATGTGGTGGCAAGCAAGCAAAATCGTGAAGGTGTGTTCGTTCTTTCTAATTCACGGAATTTTCGGGACGAAGCAGGAAGTAACTTCTGGGTGCAGTTCAAAATTGTCGATCAACATCGACCCTTGGCAGGCTCTCCTGGCAGCTACAATGTGACGGTATGTCCCTGGTTGAGCATGGAACGTTGACTATCTATTCATATGCTGGAACTCACTGTATCATTTTCATCCCTGTTTGAGATGACTCATCAGTGAGTGTCGGTTATTGGCTGACTGGATATATGCTGAGTCAGAAATACATGTTTTCCACTCTGCTAATGGAAAGTGGAAACATTGATGGTAAGTGTCAGAGCAAACTTTGTTTTGAATGTGCGCTGCATTGTGACCAAAACGTATCTTGAATATTTTTTATGTACAGGTTACTCTTTTAGTTCCAGGGAACTACCAAGGACCAAAGCGTTTGGTGCAAAACAAGATATACACAAAGCCTGGTGTGTATCAGGTGAAGGTACCATGCGTGTCGGTGCGCACAACAGGAAGTGTTATTGTGGAGATGGTGGACAAGAACGGTCTGTACTTCTCAGATGAGTTTGCGCTTACATTTCATATGCGCTACTACCGCCTGCTGAAATGGCTCATATGTCTTCCCTTCCTAGGCATGGTCAGTCTCCTTATTTTAGTGCATCCTCCAGAAGGCGCACCGCTACCATCCTTCTCTCATCAACTCTAGTCTCGAGTTTTTACTATCATTTTCCATCTGTAGACGAAATCTGAAAGTCCATGGTACAGAGTACTCATGTCCTACAAAGACTTGGTGTACGGTTTTGGAACTTTGGCTTTTTCAGAGTTCTTTCCAAGTGTAGAAATGTCCATGTACTATTTGCTAACTCTCAAAGTAGACTTTGTGAAAACGTGGTACCAATTGCAGCCAGCACATGAGCAATCCCATGCTTTTAATCCTGTACTTGCTTTCTTCCCTTTTATGGTACATGTCTTAACCCCTTTAGGATGTTGCAGCCAGAATTGGCCTACGTTTTCTGTATTTGTGAATTTAATGAAGATAAGGGTAGTTCCGAATTAGGGTTTCTAAAATATTTTTGATATGGACTCCGAGAATATTCTAAGATTTTTGGGGAATTATTCCGAGTCATACTAAAGATTTTGTGCGTGCGCAAGTGGTGCATTATACGTAGTCTAAGGTCAGAGCACCTTATACAGTCACACCTCTTAAGTGTTACCTCGATAAGTGTTAAAACTCTATATGTGTTATGCAGATTTCCACTCCCTTAAAATTAAGACTAGCAAGTGTTATGGAGTGTTATGTGTTAAGTGTTATGCAATGTTGCGCTCCCGACTTTGTTAATTTTACTTTGTTAATTTTTGAACAATTTATGTTATATTTTGAAAGGAGGATGGTAAGTATTCATTCTTTCAACGGACTTAGATGATTAATGAATCAATATTTTTTAATTTCATCCATTTTTTCTATGAATGTTATGTATTTACCTTTTTAATTCTTCTAAGTGTTATTTTTATAAGTGTTACAAATCATCGGCATCACCCTCTATAAGTGTTATATTGTTATGTGTTACTAGTGTCTGTGTTAACTAAACGTTCCCAACCCCTAACACTTATCGAGGTCTGACTGTACTGAGAAGTTAACCCCTAAACGCTCAAACGACAATTTTTTTATCACTGTCCGAACCTAATGGACTACCCAAAAAAAAAAAAAAAAAAAAAATTGAAAAAAATGAAAAAAAAATTAAATTACTACAGTTGGGTACAAGATGGTTACGAATTTTTGGATCTATGGTAAGTGTTCACCTTATCAACTGGGCCTATTTACACATAAAACAGAAAATATTTTCAGTGGGTCTTATTAGCAAGTTTAAGAGGTTTCCAAGGCACTTTAGCATGCAATTATTTGAACATTGTATGAATAGGTTATGAATTTCCAAAGTGTTGACTATAGGTTATTCTCATCAACAATAGGGTGTCAGAATCTACTTATTATGGAAGATTGAGCTATGAACGCCTTTAGATATAATTACTTTAGTTGAGATTTGTGGGAACTTTGGAAAGCCCCTGTATGCTCAAAAATGAACAAAATTTCATTGGAATTTGCATTAGAGTCATACTAAAGTCAAACCAAATTTGATGAGACCAATAGATCAGCGTGGACTTCGCCTTTTGTATTTTGCCCCGGAATTAATGCAGTGGACTTTGTGATTCTATAGATTTTCGTGAACAGTACACCCATAATTCTCCAAAACACAAGTTTACTTTATGCATAACTCCAGTGTATAAAAGAAATCCAAATTGTTTTCTTATTTTAAATAATTATTTTTTCAATTATTGGAGTTATTTTTAAAGTCACCTTGAATTTGATGAATCTACAAAGAATTTTTCTTTACTATACTCTTATTTGTTCACTCTAAAATAGTTAAAAGGTATGGAAGATTTTGGTGGTCTATCATTATTAGGTGTGTAAGAGATGTGTAAGAGCTTGGTGTTCTTCAAAAGTTTTTTAGCTCCTTTCTTGGTGCACCATTGTATATAACTAGTGGAACCTGTGCCGTTGAGCACATTGAGCTTGGGTTGTTCCCTCGATGGATTTCAGCGCGGAACAGTCGAGTGAGACAAAAGTGAGTTGTATTGTATAATAGATTTTTTTTGAACTGCATTCCTCAAAATATGTAAAATAATGGTATGTATGCTGAAACTTGCTGCATAAACCCTTTAGTGCCTCGGTAACCGCTAAGTGGTCACTAGATCATCAGAAAATGAAATGTTGTAAAGTCTGTGAACCATTTCAGTCCAGTGTTTGAAGTTCGAATGTGTAACTTTTGATTCTGGAGATGATGCAAAAAGAAAATTTAGAATCCGACTTTCCTAGATATCTAAATACCTATGTACAAAACACCAAAATACAGCAAATACTTACAAATACAGCAAATACTTACAAATACAGCGTATGTACTATGTTGTATTTCTAGAGATTGGAATTTTATTATCTTGTTTTTCTTTTTGGATTGTGTTCTCTTGTTCATGTTCCATTAGTGAATGTATTCCGATCTTGATCAATGTATCAACTGCTTTCTTATTCTAACGTATAAATTATTGTTCTAAATCGTACATGGATAAGTCACATTCACTTATGAAATTCACAATAATTATGTATGAGTCCGTTCTTGACATGAAAGATTGCAATGGAGAGGTGGTAGCACTGGTCATTGCTGAACATCTTTACTTTCATATTTAAAATCTTTAACCCAAATCCTATTTAACCTCAAAGTCACACCCCCAAAACTTCATTTTGGATTGAGCATTATATTGTTCACAGACACACTATGATCTTCCAATCCAAGGGTCCGATCTTACCACGTTCAACCAACACTTATTTCACTAAGCCATGCTTACATTTATACGGTTGTATACTACTAATAGTATCCATACTTTCAACAGAGAAAGTTTTAAAAAAATATCTCCCAGAATTGTGGTTTCTCCAGAACCACTCTGGGCACTAAAGGGTTAATACACTGTCTAGCACTAACAACCATTCACGTGAATCAGGGACAATGGAAAGGACACGAGTTGCACCCCTCTTTGCAATGACAATGGCTCCACCATTCTGTCCGCCTTGCGCACTAGACTCATCACAATTCCATGTGCAAGGAGAGTACTGGTACTGGCTAGAAAAGGACTCCAAATTATCATACATGCTACTCACATTCTGAACGCACAGTCGCTTGGCCCGAACAGTTTCCAGAGCCTGGGATACTCGCAAAGTCAGCTGCAGATGGCGCTTCATCCGCCACTGCATCCATCCTAGCTAGCTCACCCGGGGATACCATTTTTGAAAGGAGTACATCTGGACAATATTATTTTGTATACTTTCATCTTAAGTGTCGTTGGAGACAGAGTGACAGACCCTAGCCCCGTTCGTTTGCATATGTTAATTAGTCACTCGACTGTTTGTTCCTCCTCGATTTGCAGGACTCAAGACCCCTTGTGCTCCACACTTCCGGGTAGTTCTCACCCCATAGCTCTAGTCACGCAAAAAGGAGTACAGTATACGGAAATTTTTGTTTGTCTAATTGATGTTCATGCCATCGTCAATTGCTGCCATCGCACGTTCGTTACAGGTCTGCATCAATCCACAATCCATTTCTTCCTTTACTACGTACTGTAGGCCTTCTCTGGCAAGTGCTAGCCGATGTCTGACTCCACTTGTTCTGTTGCAGGTTGCTGATAATTATCGTCCTGTGTGAAAAGAACATGCATAAGCAAGATCCACGGGGCGGTCAATTGCAATAATGTCTCGAATGACAGGTTCTAGTTCATGAATGTGCAAGTAGTGAATATACTTTGGTTATGCAAAACCACCTTTAACCCCTAAACGTCCTCACCTATGTCCAGTTTATGCAGTTTTGCAAAGATGCATTATAAAATGCATTTAATATGAATATTTAGAACTTGATGTATGAATAAAAGTTATACATTTTGAATTTTAGATTCTATCTATACGGTTAGATCTATGATTGCTATCACTAATCTTTTTCTATAAATTTTGAAACATAAAATAAAAAATTATTTTGAAATTCAATTACGAATAAGATATTGACAATATGTGGATGAAATTTGTTGTGATGGGTTATAATGTAGTACTCTAGGTGTAGTGATTTTTGGGGATTTTTTGGATGCTTGATTTTATGAGTTTATTTTTGGAAGAACACTTTTAGACCAAAATCTTCAAAATTTTGGGTGAAACACTGCAACACAAAATGAGGCATAATTTTTTCAAAAATTGTTTCCTTTTCGATCAGATCACACATACACGAAGCTAACTTCCCATAAAAAATTCAGTAAAAAAATCACACCACAAAAAGTGCATGACGGAAGAGATAATACGGATGAAATCTGTACATCATGCAAAATATGCATGGTTGGGCAGTTAGGGGTTAAACTGATACCGTAGTACCATAGCAGGTTCGTCCTAAAATAATTCTAAAAATAAAAACGTAAAAATTAGAAAATTCTAAAGATAGAGAAACGAAAATAGAATAAATTAGTTTTTGAAATATTTTGTTATTTCTAAGCTATTTAAGGTCATTTTTACTGATTTTTTTGCTAAAAAACGAAAATTGAGAAATTCAGTTTTCGAGAGGCGAATCTTATTTTTTTCAAAAAATATAAATATTCGTTCGCCATGTGGCGAACCTACTATGGTGTTACGGTAGCTTATATCCCCATTACAAAGAGTGATGGTGTAGAAAATAACACGAGGAAAATCCAGGAACCATTAAAATAAAATAAAAATAATTAATATTTTCAACATGTGTAAAGCAACAACTGCTGATCACTGAATCATCAATCTGAAATTAGTAAATTGTGGAGACATGGCTGTAATTACCGAGATTGTAGGATCCTTAACCCCTAAAGGACCATGCTCATTCCTAAAATTTTGTCACTTTCTTGTGATGCTTTCAGAAAGGCAATTGTATCTCTTGATTAGTATTCATGTAGAAAACTTCACCGTTGAAGTTCAAAAAGGACTTAGTCATGAGACTATACATCAATTTTCAGAACAATCTACCGTATATATTACATGATTATAAGGTTTGATCATATTAAGTCGATTTTCTGAGAGTTTTAAATAAAAACAACAGGTCATTCATTGCAAACTTTCTCATAAATTTAAAAACCATGATTAGCGTTTGAAAGTTTAGGAGCATACAAAGATGTACTATATCTAGGTGTTCACAAAAAATGGTGTTCTAAAACTAAATACAACAACAATGATTGATTATCAAAGATTTATGTTTGGGTGAAGTGACTTGTTGGTGACTCGTTGGTGACTCATTGAGCCGGTGTTTGTGATTGTTATTAATTCTTACATTGCAAAAATGTTTTAAAGAATTCAAATATATATTTGGAATATTCCAAAATATTCCAGAATAATATAAAATATGTAGAAAAGATTCCAATTATTTTGAAAAGATTCCATTTAAAATATATTTAAACATTTCCCGTAATTATTTTATAGTGTTAATGATGCAGTAATGACAAATGTTTTACATATTGGACACTTCTTTTTTTTTACAAATATGACGTCAAAGTGTGAAAACGCCCTCCAAGTCATCAACCGCTCTAACTACTTTGTCCCAAGTTCACCTACGTTGACATTTTAATTTTTTCCCGATGAATCAATCAACGTAATTGCAAATCTTGAAGGATTTTTGTGTTCTTGAAACAAACATGTTCAATTCTTTAGTTAACATTGAGTCAAAATTATGAAATCCAAACAAATTATTAAAATAATGAAATTATTCGAGGACACAATGTGTCTACCTGGTCCTTTAGGGGTTAAGATCAAAGTTAGATTTCCTAAACTAAAAACGTACGGTTGACTTGCATATATGCGGCTTCATGAATTCCACTGTTGTTATTCTACAGTCTTAATTAATTCAAATACCAAAAAAATTCACGGAAATGGGTCTTGTTTGCAATTGTGGCTAGATGACTATAGTTTGGTTCAGGGGACTATTTCGGAATTAGGTGCTTCGGCCTTAGCACATAGAAGCCCACCCGTTGTATTTCGTACTCGTGTATGGTGTGTTAGACATTGTATGCGAAGTGGAAATAGTTGACATCCTCAAGCGGTGACCACATCTTCAGAACTAAGAGGATCCATGGCAAGCAGAGAATACGCAATTTGTAACAACCAGCTGCATCACCTATTCAACATGTCGGAAAGTAGTATCACTGTGCAACTGTTCACACACCACGGTATGCTTCATGTTCACTCTATCCCATTGCATTTGCCACTCAACTTCTAGCTAGCTAATAATTTTGGCCTTAGGTAAGAAACGCATTAGCTAACTAAGGGAAGTCACTGTTAAGAATTTAGATAACTATCAGAGAAAAAATATTAATAGGGTATCTTCTATTCATTTGAGATAAATATTATAAATTTATACAAGTAATATAGGAAGTTTTAAAAACAATTTGGGAATATTATAGGAATATTCCTATAATATATATATGGAATATTCATGTAATATATTTGGACTATACCCTAAATATACTATAAATATTAGAATATTCCAATTATTTCATAGCCCTCCGGCCATTAAATATCCTTTGTTTGCTCATACGAACCTAAAAATTAAAATCTGAGTGACTTCCCCAAGATTAGCTAATCCTTCATCTGCAACTTACACACAAGAAAGCATTCGTTCTTAGGATTACAGGTCGCCTCTCTTTACACTCGATCAATCACTGCTAGAAATGGTATTGCAAGCACCTACACTCATTTGCCTTTGCAACCAACCTGAATATGATCGGCAGGACCAAACATGTGTCGCATGCTATGCTCGGCACTCTCCATTCAGATTCATATCTAGGCATGTAACTCTCGATAACAATGTTAGCATGGACCATAGCCATCATGGCTTGCAAACATTTCAGGGCATTGGTTTAAAGAAATGAAATTAAAACGGCACATTTTGCTATACTAGTCCGGTCGGGATGGAGATAAAGCCTTTATCATTGGAGATGCATGGTCTAGACACCTTTCAGCAACGGAAAAGAAAGTTTTGTAATACCGCTTGTAATCAATTTCCTCTTCCAAATCAAGTGACTGCTACGGACATTGGAAAGAATTAGATCCTATATAGACAAAAATATGTTGCCAACACATGTCGTGCACACGGTGGGTATGTGTGCTGATGAGTTTGAACAAGGAACATCACTATATTAGGTTGAAATAAAAGCTCCCAAATACACAACACCAATTTTCATGCCTCTCACTCAATGCTTGATCGTAACTCTTAAGAAATGTCTCAACACCTATATTATTTCGCAATGGAGAAAGCTCCGAATTTGAGTAGAAAACACTCTAAAAACCTTTGAGAATTCAACAATAGATGTTTATTAAAATATACACGCTGACTAGTGGTTGCGCCATGTTTTGTTTGTCCACCGGTGCTTCCGGTCCATTCTTGAACTAGCAACCAGTGCAAATGAGTCACATTAGGTGCGTGCACTTGTTTTATTTCCTTTCTTTTCCGACTTGGTACAATACAAACTTTGTATACTTAGACTAGCACAAAATCTCATTTACAAATTCTTACAGAGCACAAATCCCTTGAATCTACTTTTGATTGCGGAACTGTGTGGCACTCACATAAACACTCATTGTATAAAAATCCCACCTCAGGAAGACTTGGAGTTACTAAATGGTGATTGTACATCAGTTGCCTTCAAAATACGCTTAAATATGTTCACGTATGCCATTCTCAAAACATCCTAAATGGGTCAATTGAGCGTTCGTGTCTATCGGAAATGTTGGAATTGGTGTAACTAAGTAGACAGTTAAAGTAATGTGATGGAAATTGAGTTATGGATATTGCAAATCTAGATCATTAGTAGATTTGAGGTAACTTCCAAGGTAGCATGTCTCAAATCTATGTTGGATCTACGTTTGTGATACAATACTCATATGTGTACCAAACCCAACACCAATTTTGATCCTAGTTGATTTTGACCTTTCTTATAAGATCAAGATTTTTGGGTTTAAAACAACCAATCTTATTGATCACATCCTAAAAAATGCAATCTAGAGAAGGCTAATTTTTATATCATCAAAATTAGTGAATATTTTTTTATGTGTTGGTCGTAGCTCCCAACGGATCTCACGTGCAAATTTTGATCAATGAATGAATTGAAACAATTCCATTCATGTAGGAATTGATTTTTCATCCATTATTGTGTTAATTTTCTAACCTTTTTTCCATATAAAATTTAAAATATTTTCTTTGCAATCCAAATTGTTCAAGATTTCTTAAATAATCATCATAATTAAGTCTTTAGATTACAAATTTTTAAAACATCTTCAAAAATGATTAATATTCAATGCCACAGAAAAGGACTAGAGTAAAGGGCCTCCCAAGAAGACACCAAAACATGCAGCTGTAAACAAGCCACAAGACTGAGCAAATGGTGGTTCAGTGGGAAAGATGGGTGGATCAACGGGTCAGAGGACGAGTCATGCCAACGAGAGAATAGGAGGGCCAATCTTCTTCATCGGCTAGACAAAACCCTAAACCCAATATTCAAAGCATGGATTGACGGGAAATTTTAGCCATGATAACTAGACTTCAAGAAAAACCCAACTAAATAATTGCTATTGAAAACGGTCATGGGATGATGGAGATACAAGCCCCTGAAGTTGCAGCCATCAAAATACACAAAAACTATCCAAAACAAAGATACTTACTTTCAAATGATCACCAAAAATTCAATGCATCTTAGATTGATTTGAAATTGTCACCACACATTCCATACATCATCTAGTTTGTGTTCCTAAAATTTTATTAAGATTGGACACGTTTTGCAAAAGTTACAGCTCTTCAAAGGTGAATGTACCCAAAATACGAACATCAGGACAGTTAGGGGTTAATCATCATGTCATGGAAAATTTAAAAACGGTCATTGCAAAAGCTAACATGACGTGTAATGTTCAATCATACATGCATGAATTACATCATGGGATAAAAAGTCTTTAATGACTTTGTAAATGAAAAATAAAAAGCTGAGGTTTTCTATCAATTCATTTAGTACTTGTTGTAAATTCATACAATAGGTTTAATTTTTTAATACATTTTTTCATATATACCTACATTTCTCTATTTTTTACAAGTGAATTTTTTTTTGTATATTTTGGGTTGTACTGGTAAAGTTTTGTATTTTAAAAGGGTTAATAAACGCATGTGTTGCCAACGTTTAATAAAAACTGCACACCTCCGGTCTAAAACACAAACATTCTCTATACAAAAATGCATCTCTAAATCTAGGAAAAAGATTGTACATGAAAATTTACAGCTAAATTTTTTCTATGTTCAGATATGTGAAAACTAATAACTTAAGAAAAATATATTAAAGAAATTTTTAGATTCATTTGAATATTTTTAAGATCTAAAGCTAAGATTACATTATTATTGATAATATACATTTTTATTATATTTAATTAATTTTGTATAAAAAAATTCATAGATTTTATTTTTGAATATGCTCAAAAATGAATAATTAGTTAGGCACAAATTCTTTTGAATTTTTAGATATATAACTAAATACCAACCATTTTCCCCGGGGAGGTCACTGTCAAGATTTTATTAAACCGCGTGAGAAAAATATAGGGTACATTTAATTCATTGGAGCAAAAATTTATACAAATTTTAGAGATACCATAGCTTGGATGAAATGGCCTATACGGTATTATATCTAAAGTAGGGTAGTTGAAAAGTATAGGTAGTATTCTATTTTTATTAATAAAGTAGGATCTTAAATATTTAGAGGAACAAAGAATTTATGTGAGTTCTAATGAAAATCCTTAGATTGAATGAGAATTGCCTCAATTGACTAAAAATAGTCGAAGTTAGCCAAGGCCTAGGAATGAACCACAAATGAAGGTTGAATTATTTGGCTTCATGGGAAAATGTCCTCATGATGAATTTGAGCATCAAGTGACCAATGAGATTCACAAGGCTAAGGTGGGGTGGTAGTGCTGCATGCTTCCTCTCACAACACGCATTTCTCACTTAAACCTACCATCCAACATTTTAGGCACCAAGCACAGTCGTTACTCTTTAAAAGTTACGTTCATGTTTTGTTGTCGTTTTGTTGTGTCCGATTAACTTCAATTTATACCGAAATTTCAGGATTTTGATAAATGGTCCAGTTTATAAATAAAATAGGGTCTATAAAATAACTTAATGGTGGAAATTATATTTACCTGTAGGGTGTTGAAAAATACTTCAAAGTATCATTTTATCTACTAATAGGGTGAAAATTATTTAAGAAATTTAGATAAATAGCCCACTTATAATTAACCCCCGACCGCACGTGGTTTACAAAAGTATGTAGTATGTAACCTCCCCGTGCCATTTTCCAATCAAAATTTGGCCATAAATTTGTTAAATTGGTATTTAAATGAAGGTTTTGAAATCCAAAAAGTAAATTATTTTTAGGAATTAAAATTTTATTATATAGTTGGTACTTATATGATTCTAAAAGTTGTTTTATTTCATTTTTCATTATATCAATGTTATTTAGTTTTGGACTTATTCATTTAAAACTCAACAATTGAGACAAAGTGCACAATTATGTAGTAAGATGCATCAAAAATGTCTACGATAGTGTATGTTGAAAATGATGATTACAATGTGCATTTTTGCTTAATTGATTTGGTTGCAATGGTTTTTCCATAAAAATAGTGCACGAGAGTAACCTAAGTCATGTAGTAAGTTAAAAAGAGAAGAAAAGGTATAAAAAGAGATCATTTATCTTGAACCCCTTCCAATCTATCAATATTCATCTTGCCATCTATGCCCATGTTTTCCTACAAGGCACAATCTTTTCAAGAAGATTGAACTAACATTAAATCAATACCAACAATATTCAAAGGCTTTAATTGGTGATTAATATGCTTTAGTTAGTATGCTCAATCAAAGGTCTTTACATAAGCAGTTAAAACCTTTTGTGCATTCAATTAAAACCCTTGATGCTTTTAGAAGGAAATAAAGAGGGAGGAAGATGGGAGTCGATTTTCGGTTTAGGATGTGGAATTAGAATATTAGAGCATGACTGGGGTGTTCAAAACCAACTCTATCTATACCTCCCTATCTGATTCAATAGCTGCAACCATACGAGAAAGAGCATAATTCAATTATATGTAGGATTTAAACATTTGTACAAAAGTTGTAGAGTGAAAGGTTGCAACTCTCTCAATTCAACCATTATCCCTTCCTTGGAAATGAGAGCACAATTGGTAGCAATACGAGAATAATTCTCTTACATGCTCCTCCTCCTAGGGTCTTGTATTGTGTTGAAATTGTTTTTAAAATCCTTTCTTTAGAAATACTTAAGTAGTGATATGCCTAGTTGAAATTTTATGATTGTGGGTGATGACCTAGCTGTTGATAGTTTCATTATAAGCATCTTGAAGAAAGTCATGATGTTGGTTTGTGACTAAGATTAAATGGATTTTCAAATAGTTTTCTTCACTCTTTCCTCTACGTCAGGTATATTAGAATGTTAAAAGAAATTATACAATATGTGATAGATTTTTAAATTGTTAGTGACGTATATAAATGAAGGAGCCATTTAAGGCCGCGATTAAAAAAAACTGATGTCCTAAAACTATATTTAATGATGTGTTACAAGCATTGAAAAATATCTTCAATCACTTAAAGATATTGACTTAAATCACATTACTCTCGGAGCAATAGCAAGACCTTTATTTCAGAAAAATGGCTTCAAGTTGGTGTCAGAAGGCAACATCACTAGTTGTGTTTGGATTGATGGGTATCACCGGCACTACCCTTTATGATGACTACCTCATCTTCAAGCAATGCAGCACGTATGTGGCTATGTACTAACAACAAAATTCTAGAATGACTTAAACAAGAATATATTATTTAACATGAATTTATAATTTGTATAAATGCAATGCTTTATTGATGCCTCTCGTAAAGTTTATGTTTGAAATTCTATTCCAAATAGTACCCTCAAACCTTTTTAATTGCACATTGAGTAACGTCAAAATCTCTCATGTTAATAGATCTCATTCAACAACTTCCACGTGTCAAATAAAGGCAAGTTCATTGCAGACGATTGGATCTAACATTCACTTGAGTTTCTAGTAGTTTGTGTGATTTTTTAGGGAATCAATAGCCATTGTGCCTAGAATAGGCACTTTCAATTTATAATGTTTTGTATAAAGCTCTATTGAGTTAATAAGCTTAGGAAAAATAATGATGGTAATTATAATAATAATAATCTATTTGCAATTGGCTGACAGTAAAGCCATTGCAAAAGCACGCAATGATCAACGCCTTACAATGATGATCGGAGAGTACATTGATCAAGGGCCATGGTATGAATGTAATATGATAACGGCCCATGAAGGGCATTCAACAACTTGTAGTTTCCCCATACATGGCACCCATGGCTCTGCAAAATTGCAAGTTCGAGCTGTCCGCTACGAAGGTAAGCACTTATTAGAAATGATTCAATTTGCCTACATTAATTTATGAAAACATTAAATTGATTGACACTATAACTCTCATATAGTGATATATTAATAGCGTAATGAACCAAGATAGATCAATTAGAGTAATTATTATTATTATTATTATTATTTCTATAATAAAAAAACGTATCATATATATATATAGGACATTCATTTTGAGGGAGTTAATGCACCAACACTTACATGAGAAAATATTCTTAATTAAAGGATTCACTGCTTGGATATAACTTAAATTATAATTACATGTGGTGGAGAAGGACAGAGAGACTGAGTTCGCAATTTTACTACGTGTGGCCTGGCCAAGGACAATGGGAGATGTTGGTGTTGGAAGCACTCATTCGCCAACCCAACAAGGAAGATACCATTTGCATTGACTTGCTGCAAAATCCTTAGATGATGCTTTACTAGCTCCCTTACCACAAAATGTCAAGTTGGAACATCCATTTCCATCACTTTACTACTAGAAGAGTAAGTGTCCTAAATAATAATAGTAATAAAAATTTCTTATTATCTTATATGGTCACTTTGAATGTATAGATTTGGATGATGGATTAACATAGCTCTGTTATTGGAGCCAAGTGGAACTATACGCCACGAAAGGGCTTCCACCTTGTCATTACGTGTCAATCAAAATAAATGTTGAACACTTTACTAAATTAGTTATATGTCTTTAATGTATAATTAGTTGGTATTAACCTAATATGGGTAAATGATAGAAGTGTGAATCTACCAAAATGTCTGCCCAAAGCCTGCCTAGTTTTTAGGTTGCAACTACAATTCCAATTTTTTTTTAATATTTATGTTATATAGAGGGAATTAAATATAGAACTTTATGAGAGTGGTACCTATCACTACAATCTATTACTTGCATTTGGCAATCATGTCTTGACATTTGTCTTGTAAGAACAATCTAGCACAAGATCCAAGACAATCTTAGATGGATAAAAATATCATTGTATGTGGTAAGGAGAGGCGTCAAAAATCATACAACATTCAGAATATGAACGTTGGCACGTCAAAAGGTTATCCCCTAACTGCCTAACCAGGCGTTTTTGACGTGAGGTACAAA
This sequence comes from Pohlia nutans, assembly GCA_022496805.1. NCBI lineage: Eukaryota > Viridiplantae > Streptophyta > Bryopsida > Bryales > Mniaceae > Pohlia > Pohlia nutans. The sequence goes on from CM040103.1 coordinate 561,098, forward strand.
ATTGAAATTCGTTTTCTCATCCATCATGAACTATTTACAAGTAATAGAATACTACAAAAGTCTACAGCAAGATAGCTTCATATATGCCGTGTGTGATCCGATTAGAAAGGGGATGATTTGTAAAATTTATATGTTTCATTTCATGCCACACATTTCCACCAAAAAATTCTAAGATTAGATGTACTAGTTTGCCTTGTGTCAAACATCAGCCTTTTTGGTCTTTTTGGTCGACTACGTATGTGTGTTCAACTATTTGTGATTGACTGCTCCGGCAATTTTGTTCAAGAATGCTAGGCACCTATACAATAATTCTGGACGCTAGATGATTTCTGACACATACCTTCACCACATACTAAGATGTTTTTCATTCATCCAAAATTCTCTTGATTCTTTTGTTAGTTGACTATCATTTGTACAGTATGAATCTTCAAAATAAGATAACGTGAATTTTTAAAAATAACAAAAGTGGTTTATGTCAAGTTTCATTCTTAGTTCAAAAAGTGAGACCTTAAACATGTTTTTTCATAATAAGTAGAATCAAATAATGGAAACCATACCATCTTGTAGTGCATGTTATTCCAATTTCATTAAAATATTTTTTAATTTTTCTGTGTTAATTTTGGATTTAAAATTGAATTTCAAGAGAAAACCTTGCAAAATTAATTAAAAAATATTGATAATAAATATGATGAATCCAACCGTACAGATATTGCTTTCACACTGACAATTACAACTTTGCTGTGTACATCAACTCCATTTTGAGTTTTCATCAAACATTTTATGCCGAATCTTTGAAAACAGTGTTAAACCGGGACATAAGAGGGTTAATTATCCCATTTTTACTCAGAAGTAAAAGCAAATCATTTACGTTTCATGTTTTCACTCTTATTCTGGACATATTTTCCACTACTTCCAAGACACTGTCAAACTGATCTCACATATTCTCATTGTTCCATGACCTCACCCTGAGGCCACAAGACTTGATATGACCTACGATTCTATCACAAGTCTCAAAGTTCACAAGATATGCTAGACTTGCCCTAACTAAATCTTTATTTCAGGGTTGAATCAATGATTACTACATATAGTTCAAGAATAAATGGGGTGCTCAAATACACTTAAGAGGCACGGGGTTAATGCCGTGCACTCTGACTATGGCGTTCAAATTGATCACAAGAATAGAAACTAAATTTGTGGTATAATGCACTAGTCTACCTTGAACTCACTGCAACATCAACAAATCGTCCATGACGATTCAAGTAATGGAAGGCATGGCAACGAAACGAAATTGCCAATCTCAAGTCTGTTAAGTTCGTTCCAGTGCCTAGCTCATTACAACTTCGGCTTACATTGTTATCTAAGTCAGTGGTAGGTTAAGTTGATAGCTATGAACGTGACCGCTGCGTGCGGTTATAGAGTAAGCAACCCACAAAGGCTGACATGAAGAAGGTCCACAACACCTGCAATGGAATCAGAGAGGCGATGATAAGCTCATGCTTTAATAGCGTCATCTGTTGTGGAGTAACCTAACAAACATTCTACAAACATAGAAAGAGGCAAAGTATGAACTACCAAATTGACTGTTTTAACTCTTATCAAGTTGGCAAGTAGGTACACGACTTAAGCATCACGATCGCTTCGTCAATAGGACTTTCATGCTTCATCTTCCTTGAATTTATTATCATAATTGAGGGTGGGTGTAGGGTAGCGCAAGAAATGAGCCAACGACACTGTTCAATTAAATTACGAATAGGAAATCAATTCAGAAGTATCGAACGGAGTCGATTTTGCACCCACCGTGTGAACCATATTCCATTTTTCAAGTCTCCGGATTCGCATGTCAAGGTCCTCCAAGATGCACTCAACTGAAACTGACGGGCCTTCAAGAATATCAGACCCTGCACTGCCCCCCTGCATCCAAATCACGGCAATTAGACACGGCACAATTACAGAATAGTTGGTACATTTTGAGAACTGTACACAACGAGACCAGGAAACACATTGCAGCACATGTAAGAAAGTGAATGAAGAAACAATTTCAAAACCCTTAGATTGTTCCAAACTAACCTGGGCCTGAACGTAATCCACTAGTTCCTGCAGCCGAGCTGCCTGTGGATCCTCCACACCCTTGCTGGGTTGGCCGGTTCCAAGTATAATTTCAATATATGGCTGCATAGATATTCATTATAGAGATGATTAAATGTCCAGCTTGCGTCCAACATATGCCGTCAGAGAAACAGATCAAATTCCAGGAAGCGGAAGTAGTTCTTACCAGCGTAGTGTAAGTGCCGTCCAGGTTGAGAGTCAATCCTGCAGCTGCCACTGACTCTTTATTCGAGCCTTTGATCTGAATATATGGAGTCGGAATATTATGTAACTGGTCCACCTCTATAAGAAGCTGCCATGATATCAACGTTCACCAAGAAGAATCTCATCAGAGACTACAAAAGCGGAACCTAATGCTTTGAAGCACTCAAGAATGATATGGCCATACAATATGCTTTCATCACTTACAATATAGATCATGTAAATATGTGAAATGATCAGGCTTTGTAACCTCTTAAGTCTTCCCAATGACTGCAAATGAGAACAATATTTGAGGGCATTCAATGAAATAATTTGCAATGTGCGAATAACTGGATTCGCACATCCATGTCAGTCAAGGATTTAAAGGTAAGTGCCCAGATGCGACAACAGAAACTGGAGAGTGCAAGACAATGACAGCCTATGAGGAGCTAAGAAATCACCTTATTATCTTGGTATATGGTTGCTACGGCCTCGATATACGCTACTGCTTGATATCTGTGATTCAGGATATCCGTTGTGTTAATCGATTGTTGTCCCTGCCTACAAGTTGTGTAGGCTACAGATGGTAGTGGACACTTGGATTATATTTGTGGAGTCCTCAAAACAATAAATGAGAAGGCTAATGAAATCACTGACTGAATTGGCTGCGATGCACTAATCCTAGACTCCTACGATGGTGTATTTTCTACATTCTAGACCACTAAAAACAAAAATGTGATCTAAAAAGACAGATTCTGATACAAATCCTTCATTTTTCATGAATAATACAGTCAACCAATGCAGAGTTCACCTAGATGCTATGCCGGGCTGAGAAAGCATTTCGCTTACCCAAGAGTCAAAAGTCCTGCCACTGTTCGAACACTAATGTCGAAATCCACCCTGGGTTGGATGATGAAATCTCCTTCTCTTATGGGCTGCAAAACGAAAAACATTAACAGAAACAGATAATGAACTTCTAAGAAACTGGAAAGCAACTACATGATGGAGAGTGGAAAGATGAGGCAACTAAACTCTCAAAGCTAGAATACAAATACCGGAAACAAATTTGTTTGAATAATACCTCACGGATCAAAAGTGCAAATCTTCCTTCACAATTTCTAACACGAATCCAGTTGCTCTCTGTGCCGTTGCCATTATTTGGAAGTCCTGGGAGGTGAAAATATATGTCCGTGAACTTTTGCACCGTTTTGACAATCTTTTCTGGATCCAACAAGTTAGCTATCTCCTCAAACGAAACCTGCACAGAACGAAAAGCGACCTAAGTAATGAAATGAAGGCTTTCAAGAAAAGTAGTATATTTTCCTGAAGATAAGATACAGGATCTTCTACATTGATTGGGAAGACCATCCCGTCATCGTACCTGTTCCATCACAGTCATATACCGGTTCCAACTGGAAAAACCTATTAACTAAGTGCTGAAGATCGTAGAAGAAGCGTGTTGGGAACAAGAGTGAGAGGGTAAAAGCCAAGAGTACCTGCTTACTGCTTTTTAGTACGAACATTGAACTCTCTGGAGAATGAACAGGATCAAAGTCGTTGGAAATCTTCAACTGTAAATAATACACATCAATAAAAGATCGAGGGTTTGCATAAAAGGAGCATTACAAACAATTGTACACCATTCACTTTGCAGTAGATACTGAAATAAGCTTGTGTAACTATTCCCCGACTAAGCATGTAACCAAATAAACAATTTTTTGAGATTGTACTCAGGATTAACAGCAACTCACATGAGCGTGCACAAGATGAGGCTCAATATCTTGTTGGAACATAGGAAAGACTGTGGTCATCACTTCTTGTTGTGATATTAGTCGCCCACTTTGTTCTAGATCTCCTTGAACTCTAGCAACAAGATGAGAATGAACACCTCCAACCTAGGCATATGTCAAAGCCAACTTCGTTAAAAAGATCTAAGACACTTTTAAAAGAAAAGGCTGCAAGGCTCTGATGGGAAAACGCCCACATGTAGACAATTTCATGTACCGGCCTACATGAAGAAGTATACTCTGTTCGAGTGGTCTACAACACAAATCTCCTGAAAGAGAAAGTTATATATATGGGATACACAGAACCAAATTAAATTATGTTGCGAAAAAAATTATAACCGGATTCCATGAGAAAAAAAGTCGTCATTACCACAGCCACCCAAAGATTCAAGAATGGCCGAATGTCGGGATGCAATGCGTATACACCCTCCAGAATAACCTGCTCCATCCACACCTTTGTGAAGCCCTCCAGTATTGAAAACGAAGTCGCAAGAATTTGCAGAAAAATCGCTTCACGGAATCTTGACCTCACTAACTCTTTCATATGCAACAACGTAAACAGGAAACTACATAATTTGGAACAACTAAGATAGGAGACTAACCACAGCACAATCTTCCGAGACGACAAGCTCCTTTGACCCACTTCGCTTATTTTTCTCAAAATCAAAAACAGGGATCCTGGTTGAAGTAAGGGTTTTCAGATCTTCAATATTCTGCAAATACACACTTATTTTGTGATCCACCTTCTCTGGTCCTGACAACATGAGACAAATCATTGACAATACAAGCAAAAACATTCAAAAGCATATTGCAATACTTCTAACTTGTTAATATTAGAATAGTAGCATACAGTACAGACTCCGCACCCACAACAGTAACAAAACACGTCTAGAACCTTGGGATTCACGAAAAAAAGATAACCAGAAACTTGCAACACCCGCAATCACTATACATTTATGCTTTTAAATTGGATGTTTATTTAATTTGTTTGTGACCACCTAATACCCCAAACTATGAGGTCCCTAGCTACATTCTTGGCAACATTAAAACAAGTAGAGTTGCACAGAATTTGGACTCACGAGTGGGAGAAATGAATTTTGAGTGATTTAAGACTTATTCTTAGAACTAATTCAAATAAGTGTGTAGAAAACTAATTTTTAGAGAACACACACAAACAGTATGTGTAAAGAATCAGTCTTTACAAAATCCGAAAATTTCAGCAACATGGGGCTCTCAATAGAAAAGAACAAAATTCACATTTCCATCAACGTTTGTAGTCTTCACTTGAAAAATCAAAGATACCTTGAGCAGAAGTGGCACATCCAATGTACCGAATTCGTCATAGTTGGAATCCTTCACTTCTTCATCCTTAATGTAGCTCTCCATAGAAATAACTTCACAACCCACTATGTTCGCCATCTTATGTCCAAAACTAGTCTTGCCAGATCCACTTGGTCCTCCTGTCAATGCAGAGAGGCACAACACGCGCAATAGAATACTCTGTTCTCAATTACGAGGACTTTCTAAACAGCACAGTAAAACCAGACATATAACAGGCCTAACTGTCGGGACACAAAATTGCAGAGGACTCCCTAGCGTCACACATGATTAACACTGGGCCATTACAAAGATTGACCTATAAGGTGATCAAGACTTCTACTCCAGGAAGACAATACATTAAGCCCCAGCTGTCCTTCTACAATGTACCCAACGAACACAATGTCAGTATTGAAATTAATGTACAAATACTAATTGCAGTATTCGCATCAACATGTAGTTACAGGATTTACATACCAATGCCAACAATAACTGGAGGACCTCGCGCATTAAGGAGTGTCTGCACAAAAGAATCGTTAGGAAACCATGAGCCTGAGAATAATGCAACCTCGAAGGTATAACAACCATCCACATGTGAACCACGCTGAAAACACAGAAAGAGCGAACTCTACCTGTACCGCTTGCACAGCCAGAAGAAGGCCTCTATCAAAGTCAAATGTCTCAGACATTGGGAGAAGTTTGATTGCGTCTTTTGAAGACATCACAGGATGATCTAATCCCCGAACAACGGAACTTGAGGGACCCCTGTCAGGTACACAATCATCCTCTGCAGATGACCACCTCAACATGAGCCTTGCCGAACGGTTTCATTAGAATCCAACACTATCAAAAGGCTACATCGTCAACGTCCAATATGGGTGCATACAAATACATGAATGCCTTGATTTCAGATTCAAATTTCCAAAGGTACCTTTAAGAATGCGATTGAATTCACGATAAAACAACAAGGCAGCTCCCAGTCAAGAGAAATGAAACAACACACGAAAAGGAAAAACAGATAGCGCGCAATATGGCAACGTGGATTGAACCTCCGAAGGAAGTTGTAAGATGCCAGGATCCAATTACTGGGTCTACGTCTGACTTTGTCGGCGATCTCATCCAGGTTTCCAATGTACCCGGAGTCTTCAAAGGAACCAACTGTTTCAGCCGGACTGGAACTGGTGCGAACACACTGGGCTCTTCTATGTTTAGAAGCGTTGGAGATGTAAGCTTTCGCGATCCAGAGAAGGCTGAATTTGGCAGAGGTGGGGAATCCAAGCGTGGAAGACCTGTTTTAAAACCATTACATCAACGAATATGGTCTACAACTTGATAAGCAAAGCGACCAATGAACCTAAGAAGTCCAATAATCATCAACACGGATCTTTACAGATCAACTCCACACTTAACAAGAATGTACAACATTGGAAAAATGTGAACTGCAAAAAAAATCATCACCACATAAAAGAGACACAACTTCAAACAGAGATCTTCAGACAGAAATATTAAAGAAAGACCTACCTTTAAATTCAAGTACCATCTCCATGTACGATTTTGTAATCCATGGACCATCTAAACCCAATGCAGCTGCTTCAGCTGCGACAACCTGCTTCAAGGTTCATCCTTCAAGCTCAATAACTACGATCTTTAAACCGAGAATCAGCACCTTTCGTGTAAGCATCGAAACTGTAAAGAACTCTTCTAAATTTCAAAACAACCTGAACCAACGAATCGACCCGTCCGAAGATATGTACCTTGCGGTCAGTCCCCTTAACTTGGATAAAGCTCTTGTTCACATCATCAATGGTTTCTACAGATATGGATACTTTGCCATTATCGTATATGGCCGATTCTCGTTTGAAGCTCACAGCGACCTGGTACCCTAACGCTAGTAGACCGCCTAATGTGGTCTTCCCCACCTGTCCAAACAAAACAGAATAAATGAGTAACAATTTATAACAATTATTACTTACTAATGGGTTACATACAATGCAGTCGGCGTTTAGTATCAACATATATGAAAGAGGTTATTAGTGTTAAAAGAAAGACCAAATTCAAGTGTATCATCACGAACCTCAAATTCAGCTCTGGGCTTTATGATAAAATGTTTATCCACAAGTCTTTGATATCCCTCTGCTAGCTCATATCTGATGCCACATTGCCTCATCCTGATCCAATCACTGGTTTTTGAAGTATCCTGCTGGGCCGGAGGCATCAAGTACATCTCGATGTATCTGGAAGTTCAACATAGTCCATGCTAGGTTCAATATCAAATTCGAATCTTCTGGCGCATGGGCCACCAGATTTCTAATGAATCACTAATCTTATGGCCTCCACCCAAACGTGTCCAAATAATCCACCCTGAGTTTGCAAGAGTTTATCAGCTATTCATAACCTTGCGAGTAACTTGAGATAGTGCAAACAGATGCTTACTGCTCATGACGCACATTTTCTGAGTTGAGCAACATCTCAATGGAAGTCTTCAGTAGCTGATGGCAAATGCACCATAACGCTTCAGATATTGAGATTGATAGTGCCATGTTATTCATCAAGGAACTCAAGAACAACCAAAAATAAAAGCAATACACAGCTTAATATGATAAAAAGAGTCAATCTCTTGATTAAATAAAAGATACATCTTTCAAAGTCGTAGATTATGTACCTGTTTTTCCGACTTCAAGATGTAAAATGGTTCCCGAAGGCTTGCAGACACAAAACTGTTGCTAATTCTAATCTGTTAAAAACACAAACTGTCAGTGCTTGCGATCATAGAAGTATGTGGCAAGGTGTTCATCATTATGGTTACTATGGTTAAGCTGCAATACCTGTGCATGAAGAAGGTCTGGTTCAATATTTTTTCGAAACGCAGGAAAGATACTGTCTATAAGCCGATCCAATGATAAGGTCTCGCCAATGTCCCGGCGAACTTTGGAAAGCAGGTTAAAATGAACTCCTCCAACCTGCAAACCTAGCTCCTACGTAAGTTCGAGTGTCACTAGCAAAAGTCTGCATGCACGCTAACCACACAATGTAATCTGCGACAGCTAAACCTACTGTTTAATTCCTCTTGGGAGGAGGAGGGGGGCGCGGGTGTTTAAATCATTTTTTCTAGATCGACAAATGAATAGCCTTCCATTGATTCGTCACAATCGTGACGTCCAATGATAAACCGCAATCATAATAAAAAAAACACTCACCACGGCCACACGAATGTCCAAAAGAGAACGCAATCTGGAATGAAGAGCGTAGGTACCCTCAACAAGAACCTGGTAGAGGATCAAGCATAAACGGCGCCATGAGAATTCTAAAAGTCGAGCTAGGTCGCAGCAAGCTTCAAGGCATCAGTAAATACGTCCTTCACAAAACGAGAAGAACATTATGAGTCAACAATTTTCAACAAATGAACAAGAATTCCAATTCATGATGAGAGGCCTACCACACCAGACTTCGGAGCCTTAATCAAAACGAAACCTGAGCGCTTTTTTTCTTGGAAGTCGAATTCTGGCATCCTTATATCCTTCCCTTTCAACAGGTCCTGGCGCACTTGACTGAAGTATAAGTAACTAGCTAAGACACGACAAAAGTGTCATAGAACTCTGCAAACTTCCAACTCCGCGGGGGTTTGAGAAATTGACAATCAAGTCTAAAATCAAATTCCAGCCGCCTGCGTTCGTAATCATCTAATTTGTCAGCAGCAGGTAACAAAGGTATTATATCCCTTCGGACGGTCTGCATAACTGCCACACATCAGGGATAAAAAAAGTACCTCTAAGTTTCGAACCAACAGCAGGAAATCAATTGTATCAAAGTCGCTGCTGTCATCGACGGATAGAGAAGGATCGTGGTAGTTTTCCATTGTGACAACTGCACCTCCAAGGACAGAAGCAACTTTCGTCGCGAGACTACAACACCCAGCAAAGCCTTCAGTTAGGGAGCTGTTTGCCATGCCCCATTTTGTTCACACTTAACCTTTCTCTAAGCCAATTCAGAAGATTGTCAATGGAGTGTTAAACCCTTCTCTAACTACTTCAAAGAACTCAACATCTAGAATTCTAATCCTTACCGATATCAAACATTCATGATTATCTGTTTTGTGGTGTTGCTAGAGAAACACGGATTTAACTAACGTTTGAAATGAATGGGTTGCTCTTTCTGTCATTTAACGCAAAACCCAGCATACGCACTCGAAGTCGAAATTATCATTTACTAGGAGTTTTATATTCCCATTTCAAGCAGGACGGGAAAAGGTAAATGCAACGACCGAATCCATGAAAGGGACGCTATAAAGAATGACACAGTGATAGATTGTACAAGAATCTTTCGAGGCGAGTGCTTTTCGGAAAACAGAAATCCCCTTGCATTAGCGCGTAGCGAAACCCTTCTACCTCTTGGATGAGGAAAGAAAACCTTCTACCTCAACGACAGCACTCATGAAAACAACATAAAAACAAAACTCAAGCCAAAAAAGGTATCGTTTAGGCTTCAAAGTAAATATAATAAACTGACACGCTCCATACATACAATATACCTTCCTTCATCGACAAATTGTCCAAAATCCGGTTTGCAATAAAAATAGGAGCCGATGCTTCAAGGCTTCCGTCGGCAGAGTTAACTAACCTGGACTTTCCGGAGCCGCTTGGTCCACCAATGCCCACGAGAACGGAGCCACGCTTCTTGTCTCGGAGCTCTTGGATGGCACGCACCGTCAAGAAATAGCCGTGATCAAAAGACTGCCAAGAAATTTCTAGATCAGCTAACTCTGAGACAAGAGATTTAATGCATTCTTGATGAACACAAACATGCACCCGGGTTGTTCGCAAGATATGTGCAGGTTCGGACGGATATGATGCACTCTCCCGAGTACGTGATTTTCTTGACGTGGCATCCAGACGAATCACTCGCTTAAGCAAGAGCACTCCGACACAAATTCTTCGGGGTGCCCCAAATTTGGAGTCGTGAAGTGCAAGAAGCAGATGCAGTGAATTAGAAGACACCCAATCGATAGGTAATAATCACGGCACATGAAATCGAAGGGCGAAGTGATGAAGGTACAGCAGAGGCGATTGCAGAAGTTGAAGATTCAGCAGCTACAGAAAACTGATTGAACGCGCGCACGCGGGACTTGTTGTGGTCGCGTCCATCGAATGGTTTAATAAGAGCTACGATGAATGTGATCAGGGGATCAAAAACCACGAAAACAAACAATTCGATTCCCGCAACCAGGAAATCGCCAGTTACGATTGGGAAACGTCAACGCGGAAGGAAGAAATAAAATTAGGGAAAGGCCAACGTCGATCGCGGGAGGAACACAAAACGAAAAACAAATAAACAAAACCAAAAAAAAAAGGGGAAAACGGACCGCAAGAAATCGGCGGCCATGGCACGGCAGGGTATGAACGAGAGAGAGAGAGAGGGGAACCGCCGGAAAGGAAAGGAAAGGAAAGGAAAGCGCCCGGGAAACGATCGCAGAATGAATGAATCCAGGGGAAAGAGGAAATAGGAAGAGGTGGAATTTGGAAGAATGTCAAGAAACAAGGAAGAATGAGGCTGGAGAAGGGAGACGAGGAGAAGCAGCAGAAAAGGAAAGAGAAGAGGAGAGGAGAGGAGAGGAGAATGGCAAGAAACATGATACAATTAAACAGCGAAATCGCATGAAGTGAAGGAAATGAAGTTGGAAGGGAAGGAGACATACAACGTGAAGAGGGAACGAGGTGGGGACGTTGGGAAGAGCGAGGGAGGAGTCTTTGTCCATAGCTGCAGCAGCATCCGAAGCATGAGCGAGCGGGCGGAGGAGAATGGGCCGGGGCAGGGAAGGGCAATTGGCGAGCCTCGCCTCGCCTCGCCTCGCCTCGCCTCGCCTCGCCTCACTGGGCAAAAGTCAGTGCGGAACAACGCAAGCCAGAGACAAGAGACGAGAGAGAGAGAGAAAGAAAGAAAGAAGGAAGGAAGGAAGGTGGAAGGAAAGGGAAGGGAAGGGAAGGGAAGGGAAGGGAAGGGAAGGGAAGGGAAGGGGGGCAATGTCTGTCGGGTGTGGATCGGCAATGTCTGTCAGGCAGGCAGGGGGCGAGAGAGAGAGCGAGAGTATCAAGTCATGAATCCTCACTCACAGCCTCCACGCCACTCCTGCTGCTATGCTATGCTATGCTATACTATGCTGTTGGTGGTGGTGTGGTGCTGCTGCTGCTGCTGCAACAGCACGACCACGGACCGACTTTGTATTGTCATACAAGAGAGCGAGCGAGCGAGCGACAGAGCAATGAAACAATCGAGGCCAGGCGGCAGCAGCTCTTCCTTTCTTTCTTCCTTCCTTCCTTCCTTCCTTCCACGGCTTTAACTTAGTGAGTGTGAGTGCCGATCGACCGACTGAGGGTTCATCTCAGCCCCTGGGGCCCAGGGCGGGCAGGCACGCAGGGCTGAGTTCCTTCAGTTGGCTTTCTTGTCTCGCACACCTCACCTGCCTGCATTGTTCTCCCCCCCCCCCCCCCCCCCCCTCTCCTCTCCTCTCCTCTCCTCTTAGGGCCTCCTTCCATGTATGGGTGGCCGGTCCTCGAAAGGAGGAAGCTCTATCGAAATGGGTGGAAACAGGAGAAGTCAAGAGTATATATTTCACTTGTACCGAAATGGGTGGAGCATGGGTGGTTCTTGAGACCTCAATTCTTGTCTTCTAGTGCCTTTCACCCAACCAATCCCCACATAGAACCCTGCCTTTAGGCCTGCCTACATGCATGCGGTTCATGTGTTGGTCACCCAACAGGCGCACCGTTGTGCTCCCCTTTTCCGCCATTGTATCTCACTAGGCCCTTCCTCCCGCCCGGGCCATCCCTCCGCAACTTCTGTTCATCCAAAGTGCCCTCCCTCCCTCCCCTCCCCTGCGATCAACTCAACTTCAATTGTCCATCCTTTCTTCAATATTAATATTAGGGGTTGTCACACCACCTCGGAGAATGGAGAATGGAGAATAAGGAAAAAGAGCCTGAGCCAATAGGATATCTTCTCCATGGAGAAGGAATGACACCCCTTTTGTGGTTTGTGAAGATTGAGAATGGAGAAAAGAGGTTGTTAGTTGGTTCCTCATCCTCCAAGCATGGGCCATTCTCCATTCTTCGTTCTCCGAGAATCCTTCTTCGTCCGTGGAGGAGAAGAATGAAGATTCTCCAATCTCCGAGAATGAGCCCTCCACCATTCAAGAAGATCGTGCCACCTCCCCATTCTCCATTATCTAAGAATGGGAAAAAAGAGATGTGACAACCCTATTTATTATCATTCTTGCTTTGATCGTCAAAAGTCTTTCACAGTCTGAATAAGATCAACTTACCTCATATGATTTTCAGTTGTCCTTCAACATTATCATGTTGCCTCGATCATCTTGAAATTTGTTAAAATGTGAATAAGATTTGTAGAATTTTGAATTACACAATTACTATTACATTTCCCACTTGTTGATGTCAACCAACATTTATAAATACTTCTGACATTTAGAATTCAAAAACAAAAAACAAAAACCAATGTATCTTAAAATAAGCTCTTAGAAGAAGTTGTGATGTAATAATAGATTTGTAAGCGTAAAATCTAAATTATAATTAATTTTAAACAACCAATGAAAAATCTGTGGAGCTCAGTTTTTACTGCCTCTTTTTGAACTATAAAAGCAACTGCTTGTTGAATAGATTGTTGTAGGGTCTTTTAACCCTAAAATTTGGATCCATTAACCCCTAACTGTTCCGACGTCCATATTTTGGACGTTCATTGGGGTACATTCACCTTGAAAGAGCTCTAAATTTTGCAAAAAGTGTTCAAAAATATTGAAAATTTTACAAACATTGCCCACATGATGTATGGAATGTGTGGTAAAAATTTCAGATCAATCCAAGATGAATTGAATTTTTGGTGATCATTTGAAAAAAGGTATTTATTTTGGGACAGTCCTGAGAATTTTGATGGTTGCAACTTTGGGGGCTTGTATCTCCTTCATCCCAAGTCTGTTTTCAATAAAAACTTGTTGGGTTGAATTTCCCTTCAAGTCTAGTTATCATGGTAAAATTTCATGTCCATCCATGTTGTTATGAATGTTTGGAAGTCATTTTAGTGCACGGGTCTAATTTGAACACTTTTTGCTTTTTGGTTCAAATAGGTCACTTTTTGGGCTACTTTTTGACATTGCAGGATCATTTTAGGACACATTAAAAAAAATTCATGAGATTTTTTGGTACCAATGTGTGTATATGATGATTTTGAACTACTTTATAGTTCAATATCTTTTCATTTGAGTAATTTTGAAAACAAATTTCACCTCTAACTGTGTTGCTAAGAAAAGTTCAGCATCCTTTTTTACCGCTAAAACAATATGATCTTTCAATTTATATGGCCAAATGACCCCAAAATTGATCCACGTGATCTACAACATGTATGTTACAAGATTGTAAGGTTGAGATTTCTAGCATTTAAACCTATAACACATAAAAAATTCTATTTAACTTTGAAGTCACACGCCCCCCAAAATCTCAATTTTCAGCGTGCATTATACAATTTAAATACATATTATAATCTTCCAGTCCCACCATTGGATGAGTCTCAAATTTTAATAAAATGTGTGCTCTCCAGTTAAGAATATAATTGTACGAATACCTTCTAATTTATTCCATTCTATTTCTGGTAGTCTCAATCACAATGTAGAAATCCGCTGAAATCCACTGCTCCCAGCTAAAGTACCCTGAGCATTACGTTAAAGGGTTAAAGTTGAGGCAAGGCAAGGCACAAAGAAGTACAGTCGGGTCCAATATGCTTACGAATTCTGCACTACATGGAATTTTTTTTGGAAACTTTGAACAATGCGTGTGTACTCAAAAATGATTCGATTTAGAAACCGCAAAGTGCGTTGGAATTACATCGGCGTGAATTATAATACCATTACAAATTTACACATGTATTAGTGAAAATTATACAACAAGTCAAAAATAATATATACACTATCTACTATTGAGTGCTCTCACCGTTTGCTTCAATGATATTGTCCATTTTAGCAAGAAAAATTGAAATGAGTGTTTGAAGTTGTTTTTGAGATACTTGAGTTCATACTTGTTGCATGATTTGTATCATTTCATCAGTCTCCTTTGTAATTTCTCCTTTTGTAATGGTATAGGGGCTTTTATGGGTTTTGATAAAAGTCCACTTGTCATCAAACCTCCAACTAAACAATCAGTAGTTGATTTTGTGGAACTCATTTATGAAAATTCATCGATTGGCTTCTATTTTATGCATGCATAGACCTATTTAATTCACATTTGTGAAGGATGGTGATCCAATACACCATAGTAGATATCATGATGATTTGAGACAAGTCCATGGAATCAAAAAGATTATGAAGGACAAAGATGAAATGATACAAATCATTCAAGAAGTGTGAGCTCAAGTATCTCAGAAACAACTTCAAACACTCATTTCAATTTTTCGTGCTAAAATGGACAATATCATTGAAGCAAACGGTGAGAGCACTCAATAGTAGATAGTGTATATATTATTTTTGACTTGTTGTATAATTTTCACTAATACAAGTGTAAATTTGTAATGGTATTGTAGTACACCCGGTTGTGATGCCAAAGCACTTTGCGGTTTCCAAATCGCATCATTTTTTAGTACACACGCATTGTTCAAAGTTTCCAAAAAAAATTCCCTGCAGTGGGGAATTCGTAAGCATATTGGACCCGACTGTACATGATATGAAGGAGGGAAAGTTGACCAGGCAAGAACGCTGGCCGGACATCGGTCGGTCCATTGATGAATATTATTGATCGCCTTCCGATCTCAGAAGTTGCTCTGCTCCTGTAGTGATGGAGCTTCTAGATACTCAGGTAGAAGGTGCTTAATAGTATGGCACACAACAGCGAAACCGAGTAATCATCAGGTTGTAGATTGATGAAAAATCACATCCATCAAACACATTTGCCTAAACCCATCACTTCAGAGTGTAAACAAGAGTGCAAGGTCAATACGCAATATTCAGCGCTCAGCAAGAAAGCTGCTGCAAAGCATTCTTGTGTAACCACACAAATTATTATTCTACAAAGGATACTCCGTCTGACTCTATGCCCAGTTGTCAATTTGGAGCATAAGGCAATGAGAAATATAAAGAACGAAGTTCAAGCTAATCAATTTGCCGGCAACTTGAAACTAGTATCCCCAAAGCTGACTCCTGATCTCGTCATCGATCTTCTCCTTTGATTGCGGGTTTTTGGCAAAGTACTCATCGATGGTCATTGTTCGTAGGGCGCCCTGAGACAAGAAAGAAAGTCAATCGATAACACAAGTACATGATCAACAGTCCAAGCCTCAAAGTTTAACACAACACATGTTAAAATTTCAGCACACAAGTCACAGGTTCAATCAAGGCAGCCTGTGTTTGTTAACCCCTAATTGCTATATTGGCCAAAAGTAGCTGCTTCCATATTTGATCATTCAGAAAGCTTCATGAAAGGTAACAAAATGTACCAAAAGAAAGAAGATATCATACCCTACATATTTTAACAATACAAATGTGTTTCAAAAGTTACTATAATCAAGTATGACATTCCAAATTAAGTGGACATTCTATTTTAAGCTTGAGCATTTAGGGGTTAAGATGGCTAACCTTCTGTTCCTGCACCCTCGCAATTTCCTTCTCGAGTTCAACAACTTTTTTCTTTGACTCTTCCTCTTGTTCTGCAGCCTTGGCCATCTGCTCATAGTCAACATAAAAGATGGTAAAATTCAGTGGAACGCATTCCCAAAAGAGGATGAATATCAAAGGAATACACAAGAGGGAATTCACAAGCTGACAGCCCCTGACTCATATGAGACGCTAACATAATATGATGCTTTTAAAATATAGTTAAAAGTCAACTGGCTTCTCGCTTCTGCTTTCCACTGACGAGTTAATCCACAAGTGCTGCCGGCCAGGCGATGTTAAGGACTTACCAACGCCTGATGCTTGGCCTGATAATCTGCAGTGACGTCATCTTTGTATTCCGGCACCTCCTTTTCAAGGGCTGCAATGCCACAGCAGTATCAAAAATACCATAAAAATAACACTCAATTGGTTTGAGAATTCATCTCCTCAGATATGAGAATACATTTGAAACTGGAGAAGAGACAGGGCTTTTAAAACAATCACGTTTAAAAAAGTTGCATTTAGAAATATTCTAGGAACTTACAGCTGACGGATTGCTCAAAAATGTTCACAATAGAGGGACCCAGCTTTTGCTTGTAAAAGTCCCAGTTGATGTTGGTAGGTTTCTGTACATTAAAAGCCGTAAGTTTCAATTAAGACCCAACAACTTGACATCCAAAATAGCCATCCAAAGCACTGCATGAACCAAATGCAAAGAGGAGATGGTATATGCTGACTGGAAGCAGCTATCGCTTCAAAAGTTCGGAAAATACTTCTCAAATGCATTTCAAAGAGAGCCAACAAGCATTTATTTTATTGCATTCTGTTTGATTGGATTCACCAAAACAACCACTTGAGTACAGTGCACTGACCACGCAGACCATAAATCATGAAAGGATTTATCTACTGTTAGTTCTTTACGATAAAAGCGTCATCGAGTAAACCTGGTGCATGATTCTAAAGCTTCAAATCAACCAATTTCCAGTATAAAGGTAACTCCGTTGCAGCATACTCTAAAACAAGCACTCAGTGCTTTCCTTCGTATCGTAACTTCTTGCACATGGGGACTGAACCTCCAAGTACGCTATATCCAACACAGAAGTCCTGCAATGACGGAGTTAATAGAACAGATTCCTAAATGATAACTTCACTTTTGCAGAGCAACCTCTCTAATGAACAACCGGCCAACATTAAACCCGGCTGAATACCAGAATTATGTGAAATCAACGTTTAGCTCATACGTATGAAGAAAAGCGATATTAACTTGTACTTGACTTTAGTTAGCTTTTGGAAAAAAATCCATGGATATTTTGAGAAATTTATATATTGTGGCTCTGTGTAGCATATGTAAATGAAAAAATGAAATGAATTTTAAACTTAATTCTACCATCCTATCGCAAATCCTCACAATGAATGCAAAGCATAAAAGGAATATAACCGTACATGAAGCATTCCACAATGGTGACAATGCGGAGCCCAAAGGTGCATACAACCAGCTAAATGGGAAGTCTAATGCAAACACATCACAATGCATATTGAGGCATCAAGACCACTCACTTACAAAAACCCGGAAGCCAGGACAGAATCACGGACACGGACTCAGAGTCAGTCATTGTTCCAGAAAAATGCAACTTGTAAACCACCGCCCAAAGTCTGAAACCCGGAATTCGCAGTGACACCCTCGAAACTACTTGTCAAAACGAAACCCTAATGTGGCTGCAAACACATCCAGATGCCTTAAAAGTGGGCCAAACAGGGGAGGGGAGGGGAGGGGGTGGGAGAGATCGACATACAATATTGAACTTTTCGTCGATGGTGGCAGCAACATCGTCGTAGGCGCGGCGCAGTGCACCGAGCTCGCGCTTGCCGCTGTCGGAGACCACCACCTTCTGCAAGTAATCCCAGTCGATGGCCTTGGCCTTCTGCACTGCCTTTCCAGCCTCCTGCGCTGCCTTGCCGCTCATGGTGATGACCCCTGCAGTCGCCGAACCCCGACAAGGCTGAAATCGAATTGCAACACTAGGAAACCAAATGCAAGGCAGGAGGTGCAAGACCGGCTCCTTCGTCTGGATGAACGTGCTCTACTTCATCCACGACAGGCAGGCTATGGATGGATGTGATTTGGTGACTGCAACTGCTGCTGTAGGCCCTCCCGCCCTCTTTACACCATGCACAAAATGTCTTATTGTAACCCTAAATATGATGTCTCGGCCTAGGACCATGGAACCATGCTTTAGATGATTTCGTCACCATATATCAAATCATGAATTTTTCATAAATTTTGGTGATATTTTATATTTTTATGGCTTTTTGAACGGATTGTAAGGAAAATTCATATTAATTACAAAATATGCTCCAAATTTAAATGAAGAAGGGTTTGTTAAGTGGGCAATCTGGATACCACCCACAGCGGTCCCGGTGCACATTATTCCAAGCTTTCATGATCCCCTCACTGAGCATGAAGTCCTTGATGTCATGTCCAAGATAATTCACAAAGAAAGGAGGGGATTTAGAAATGGCATTTGCAAGGAATAAAACGTACTTGAAATATCGTAATAAAACACGGTGCAATGCATGCTTGAAAAGGTATTGCTTCTCAATTTGATAGTTCTTGTTGATGTCCTTATCAACTGCAAATTCTATGTGAAAGGCAGTGTTCCAAAGGGAAACTCGCACCTACTCAATACAATCAAATATAGTCGGAATCGGATCACAACCATCTGGGTAGTAGTTGAAAGTAGCCTTTTGATCATGAAGAATGCCCTCAAAATGATCCGAGCTTCAACGGTCAACTGCAGAAGATATAACTAGAGTGTGAAAAGGACAAAATGAATTGATGACAATATGTGGTAACTTATCCTGGAAAACACAATTCAACAAGCATTGTATCAACTCAGATTGCAGAGAAATTAGAGTACGTACTTGAGACCACCAAATAACTTTATGAAGCCAGACTAAGAACATGTCATAACTGAATCCAAGTTTGGGAAATTTGAGTTGGACTTGAAGATCTCGAAGTTGATTCCAACGTTCAAATCCGAAGGATCCATGGCGGATGTACCAAGCATCCACAATTTCTCGAGTTTCATCTCTATACCTTCATCGCGACATTCATAGTCAAAATTTCACTTGAATCAAGGAAGAATGAAGTGTTGACTGGATCACCAACAAAAAGCATTTTCTTCAACTTGCTCTTGTAGTGAACCTTGGTTTTCTTTACAACCTTGTTCACAAATCATCAAGTCTTTAGGCAGTCCAATCTTCAAAGTTGAGGTACTTCTCATAGAATTTCCTCTGAACAACAACGTCAACTTCTCCAAATTCTTGCTTTATTTAAAATATAACAAAATCTATAGAGATTGACAAAGCAATTGAAACCAAATGAGTTAAAAAAATGGTATAGTAGATAAAGTGGTATACATGATTGAGGAGAGCACTGAAAGAATTAATAGTCATTGTGAACCACATATAACTCTTCAGACCTTTTTGCTTTATCTTATACACTTGAAGCTCCTCTAGTGACACCAAATACTGGAAATATGAGAGAAGTTGAGAACCAATGTTCCAAACTCCATAAAGTCGATGCATAAAGTTTGAAGTGACATGGGACTTCTCGTTTCTCTTGCAAAGACAATTAAATTAGAATAAGTCTTGGTTTGACATGATGAAATACGACATGATGATATTAAACATTGAGTAATAAATATCGTACCAATTGACTTAGTGGAGAGCAGTGAGCACGGTCGGTATATCTCTTTTGACCTTAGGATGATGGTGCCAACAAAGTGATGCCATTCTAGATCAACTCGGTCATTCCAATCTTGGATTGGTATCCAAACCTAAACGCTATGATTACCATACCATAGATGAAACATTTTTCCACAGAACACATTGAGGATGGGATTGGTAACAAGCATACATTCAATTTCTTTGTTGATGTTTATCTAATGATCACTACAAGAAGATGTAATCCTTGGAGCAACAAGTTTGGTCTTACCTTTGTTATCCTTAGTGGTCACATAGAAAACACCAATGCCTTCCATGTATCCATTCTTTATAAAATGAGATGCCAGCTTCATAACGTTGTTCTTCAGAAAAGGTTTCACAACATAAAGGCATACTATTCTACAAAAGGGAATGAGCAACCTAGACTTGGGACATGGTTGGAATCAAAGACGTTTGATTCGAGATCTTGTGTTTGGAGTCTCTCAACAAAATGGATTACAACTACAAATAAACACCCCGCTTGCTTAATCGTCCTCCTTGCGTATTTTCTCAAGCTCAACATGGCCACGTTCAACGAAATATAGAGTCACAAAACTTAGTATTTAAATTGTCAAATCATGGCATGAGAGAGGAAATCATTAGAATTGAAAGAGCACCTTCAATGTAGTCTTCATTCTTTTAAGAAACACCATCTGCATCCATTCAATCATGATTTATATACAAAATTATTTGATGTCAGCCATTATGTTCTCAAAAATGAAGGACTCAAAACCCTTAGACTCAATATTGAAGAATTTAATTTAATTCAAAGATTGAATCAAAACTCAAAGTCACTAGAACCACTGGCACCGGCTAGGTTGTGCAAAGGTAGATTCACCACCTTCAAAATTCTAAACTAACTCATTGTCTAAACTTAATAGCATGTAATAAGCAATCAAGATTCAATGATCAAATCCCAATGACTTAGAATTAAGAATCAAAGACTCAGGAGGACACTAGAAATTAAAAACATAAGATTGTGGTTTCTAATAAATTAATAAAATTTAAAGTAAAATTCAACTTTAAAAATCAGATTCAAATCTATGACTTTGGGCTATTTCAAAATGTGTAAATCCAAATGTAAAAATTCTAGTAACTCAAAAATACAGGCTCAAACATCAACTCTAGGATCAATACTCAAGGTACCTTCTATCCACAATCGATGCTCTACATTCAAGGCTCTATACAAAACACTTCTCATCAAATTTGGATTCTAAAATTTCAAATTTTGGTTCTTAAAAATCATAATTTTTTGTTTATAGGATTCAAAAATTAGAATTGGGAGATAGCTTGCATTGACTAGAATGGGGGGGGCTCATTTCACTTCACACACAACTCCATGCACTACATTTAAGGCTCTATACTGAACACTACTGATCAAATTTGGATTTTGAAATATCATATTTTGGTTCTTAAAAAAATAGGAAACTTTTGTTTGTAGAATTCAAAAATTAGGATTTGGAGGCCAGGGTAGCCGGCACCGGCTGGGTGGAGAGGAAGGGGCGCTCACTTTATTTCTCACACAACTCCATGCTCTACATTCAAAGCTCTATACCAAACAATACTGATGAAATTTGCATTCCAAAATTCCAAAATTTAGAGCTTAAAAAACAAAAAACTTTTGTCCTAAGAATTCGAAAATTAGGATGGAGGGGTAGTTGGCTCTGGTTGGGGTAAAAGGGGGCCTCTATTTTATTTTATACACAACTTTATGCTCTACATTCAAGGCTCTATACTAAAAAATAGTGATCGAATTTGGAATCCCGTATTTTAGATTTTTGTTCTTCAAAAGCTAAAGCATTTTTTATACAAAATTCAGAAAATTAGGATTGACAGGTAGCCGGCAACAGCAGGGGTGGAGGGGCCTCACTTTATTTCACAGACAATCCCATAATCTACATTCATAGCTCCATAGTATCCACAACAAATCAAATTCAGATATATTCCAAAATTTCAAAGTATGGTTTTTAAAAATCATAAGTTTTTATCTACAAAATTTGCAAATTAGAATGGCGAGTAGCCGACATTAGTTGGAGTGGGAGGGGCCTCCATTTCATTTCACATACAACTCTATGTTCTACATGGGTCCATACTACCCACAACTAATCAAATTAGAATTCCAAAATTCCAAAATTTGGTATTTTAAATAACAAAAAACATTTGTCTACAAAATTCAAAAATTAGAATTTAGGGGGGGGAGGGGCAGCCTGCACCACTTGGGGTAGGGAGGGCCTCTATCACATTTCACTCACAACTCCATGCTCTACATTCAAGGCTTTATACTAAACACTACTAATCTAACGTGGATTTCAAAATTCCAAAGTTCGGTTCTTAAAATCTTAAATATTTGTCTACAAAATTCAAACTTTTTGATGGAGGATAGCCGGCCATCCTTATCTCAAAATTGAGCATTCCTCTATGGTAATGGTAACCTCTACATTTCATCTCCCCATTCCATTTCTAGTACTCTTAATTTGGAATCCATTAATAAATTGAATTTTAACAAAATAAGTGTCTGATGTTTGTTTAAATGCCATTTACAATTCAAAGTTACACCATAAATGCAACCAACTGCAAAAATTTGGAAAGTCACGCGTATAAAAAATTAAAATAAAAAATCTTCATCTTCTTCGTATGTAGATGAAAGCTATAGTGAGCTCTAGACTCATGTGTTTTGGGCAATAATAGCATTGTTGCCCCTAATAATAACACCCTCTAAATCTCATATTGGTAAGGTTTTTTTCAAGACTAATAAAGTGGAGGAAACTCCATGAGGAACATAAAACCTACACAACATACAACATATGTCAAGTCATGCATCAACACTATGAAAGTGCAATTATCTACAACGAGAGAAGCTAATTACTCTAACGGCTCCAAAAGCTCAACTTAAAAAGAATATGTTTTTTTTAGGAATTTGGAGTATTTAAACCACATGAGACTTGAATAAGGTGTCAGAAACACCATTAAGACTCCTTTCAAAGACCCTTCTCTTACACTCGTGGTAACGACATGTCTTCACGACATACACCTAGCGTAGATAGCCATATTCCTGATATTACCTTTTTTACCTTAAGTAACCAAAAGCTTTTGCTGTCATTAATTCTAGTTAAATTTTCATTACCTTACAGATAATTTTATCCCTAAAGAGTTGATGAATAAATTGATACACCAAGTTACAACCACAAAAAAGATTTAACAAGATTCATACAAGAAAATCAAGGGAGAATATAGATTATTGATTTAGTTAAACAATGTCAATTGCCAAATGATGGAGAGAATCTAAAATGAGAGGATAAAGAACTAGATGCGAAAATACATGCTAAGAATGGTTTAAATAGAATGTGGGGAAAGAAACGGATATCTAGCTCCAAATTTCTCTACCTTGCCTACACATGCAAAAACCCAACTTAGATTGTTTTAGGCTTACCAAAAGGGTAACTTAAATTTTAAACCCTAAATTCTTTACTTCTTTTTGAAACATAAAATTGGTATTAGGTTAATTTTGAAAAGCATTGTGAATATGTATGAAGACAAATTAGGGTTGAACATTTAGCAGTACTTTAGTTATATTTTTAATGTACAGATACTAACTTGGCACATGCCAAAATAGTCTAGGCGTGTGTGCAAGCACGATCTGCGTTACACAATAGATTGGATATTTATATTGTTCATGTAGAAGAAGAAGAATTGAAAAAGAACTTTGGACCTCAAAAAAGATCAGCGTAAATAAAGTATTTATTTGTTTCAACACTAGGCCTATGTCTTTAGTACATTGATATGTGGTGTAGATCTACTCCACCCGCTAGGATGTAGACACAAGCTTTTAACACCTAAATAGCTAGTAACCATTATTTGTAGTAGCTTGGTGTTTCTTGAATGAACAATGGTAGACGAGAGAGTTAGATCCTTCAACAAGTTGGTCCAAAAAACATTGTTCTTGCATTGAAGACCTTACAAAAGCTCTTAAAGTTCTATAACCACACCGATATTATTGCATACCATACCCTTGGATGAGGTTCATCAAGTCTCATACAAAATAAATTATTTTTAGGGTTGTTTTTCATTCATTAAGTAAAGTTATATTTTCTTCAAATTTCATTTCTTGTGATATTTAATATTTCCCCATGATTCTTGATCCTAAGCTTGGTTTGGTACACCTCATTGAGATTTTTATTGTTAAAATTTTTGAACATTAATATATCACAAGATGATTTCATTCTCTCCTTTTTGCAATTTGTGATCTTTTTTTATGCAAAGTGTTGTAATTTTTACTTAGGTAGGTTGTTTACTAAAATCTTAAAATTCTATGAATTTAGATTATTTTCATTAATGTTTTCTGTACTATTCAAGAATACTGAAGTAAAATTTCCAAAATTTTCAATAAATATTAGAGAAATTTGTAAAGTCCAGAAATCTCAGGCTTCCGGTACTGTGTCAGTAAAGATTCTGGCTCACATGACATTAAAAGTAGGAGTGTTGGGTTCCAAAAATAAAAATTGGATGGGTTATATTTCCGGAAATTAAAGAAGAGTGAGTGAGTTTACTCTCGTGTCAAGGCGCGCCACCGGATATGGCGCCGGAGGTCAACCATTAAACGTTGGAATATAGCCCCCGCCAAAGATTGAACGTTGGACCTCGTGGCCCCCAAGAGCCTTATGGGCTTCTAATCCTAGCCCGACACACCACTCTTGAGCTTGTGTTAGAGACTTCTTGGATATCTATAATATATGGGATACGGGATGCAACTATGTATCATTGATCCACAGAGTTTACAAATTTCTCTATTATCATAAACTATTCATTGAAATAATTTTTGATGAATCTGACACAGCGTAGGGTAGCAGTTTCTAAAACCTACACCAAAGAATTCCAAATCATGAGGATCCTTGATTCATCACAAACAATCTTCTAGTGATGTTCTAGACTAATTACTACAAGGTGATGTCATATTGATGTAATTGGTATATGGAGGGCATTAACCCCTAAGTGTACCGGTCCTTTGAACACAAGTAGATGCTAGCCTCATAAATAGATATTAGCATGACTCAGATGTACAATTGGTGTACATGAGATGACCATTGCATGCATGAAACCTACCGAATAAATTTGACATACTTGCATTTAGAGCTTGCCTCTCCAATATTATCAACATCTCCCCATCACAAGAGATTTATTCTAATTGGTAGAGAATTTAATAGGCTTTCAAAGGTGACTTGGATGAAAATCATCCAAGGTTGTATGAGAAAGTTACAAGGCTTCAAATCTGTTCGTGATCTAGTTTTTGGACGCTGGGACGTTTAGAGGTTAATACTCACATCATGTAATTCATTATGATTGGTTGAAATCATTATGCTTCAGAACTGGTGAAGTTGTTCATATGAGTTTTTATTATGGTTCATTAGAAGTGTCTTGAGATCTCTTTGTAACCAATCAACAAACAATTATATAGGTTGAAATATTGCACATTATACAAAAGACAATTCAATGGTTTACATTTTTCACTTTTGGCCAATCATTCCTAAATTTAAAAGATAAAGAGTATTTTTGTATCTTCGATATAGTTAAAACAATAACATTTTTTTAAAGTCAAATTTAAATATATTTTGACATAATTACTTAATCTAACCGTATGAATGTCATGGAAAAGTCATCATCCTAAACTTTCATTTGTATGTCACCCTCAAAGAATTTATTTGGTGCGCATTCATAGCTCAAAACCATAAATTACTCATTTGTTGAAATGAAAGCTCATATGGAATGGAATGACCTAGTAAATTCAATTTCAGATTTTTTCTAATCAGACTTCACTAACGTGCAGTTTCAACTTGAAAATTCATGCTAATAAAAAACGAATGAAAACATCATCGTGGAAGAAAAATGGTACAGTGATTTTGTACATCATCCAAAAAATGAACGTTGAGGCAGTTAAGGATTGAACAATTTTGCAAGCCCCATGGACTTGATAGTATTATGGAAGTATCTTGGTCATAACTTCTACTCCGTAGTATCAAATGGAGTTTCTTAAATGTCAAACCAAGCACCTTTGAAAAATTTATATTTCTTTAAAGTAGAATCAAAGTAAATTTGAAAGAGAATCATGCTTGAAATGGAGTTTAAAAGAGAATTTGGGTGTAGAATCAAAAAAACATATGTTATTTGAAAGTTAACTCTTAAATGTTTACATGTTATGGTTTACACCTAAATGTATTATAAAATGAGGCTTCTATAATTTTTTTGAGTTTCAACTTTGAAGAACATGTGTAAAACATTTTCATTAGTCTAAACATCTATCTATATGGTTGAATTTGAAAGAAAATGCCTATATATTTTTTCAAATGAATTTACAAGATTTTTTTTTTAAATTCACTAAAATTACAATTTCTGTACTTTCATCTTGTAATTCATTATGATTGGTTGAAACCATTATGCTTTAATAGTAGTGAAGTTGTTCACAAATTTTTTATTATGCTTCAATAGAGGTGTCTTTAGATCTCTTTGTAAGCAATTAAAAGATAATTTTATATGTTGAAATATCGCGCAATATGCAAAAGATGATCCAATGTTATACATTACGTCCATTTGGCCAATTCTTCCAAAATTCATAAGGTAATGAGTTTTTTTTTAAAATTATTCACATAATTAAAACGATTACACTTTCAAAATCAAAGTTGTGAAATTAATCTCCAAAAACAAGAAAAATTGCTTGCTTGTCCTTTAAAAGTTAATCCTTAAATGTTAAGCAAGCTTTATGGGATTTTTATGAAAGAATAATCTAGGAAAAAGAGTAGTTTCCTCAACCAGAACAAGCGAGGATTGATGCATTGGAAAGCTACTAAAAAATCAAATTCGATTCTTGATTTACGCCTCATTTGTGAGATTGTTGAATCACCAATAAGCAATCAAAGTAATCAGTTTTAACAAGAGTTGAGGTTAAACAACTGAGGTCGTTTTAAAATAAGTGCAACAGTGGCTAGCCAACATAGTAGTTTTTTTTAGTTTTTTATTTTTATTTATATGAAAATTTAGATGCCTTCCGAGTTGCCCCGCCCATGCCTTCTTGCATGACGTTTAAGGATTAAACTACACCAACCTATTACCACTGTGTTTCCAATTTGGCTCTC
Organism: Pohlia nutans; assembly: GCA_022496805.1. Lineage (NCBI taxonomy): Eukaryota > Viridiplantae > Streptophyta > Bryopsida > Bryales > Mniaceae > Pohlia > Pohlia nutans. The sequence goes on from CM040103.1 coordinate 588,019, forward strand.
ATGTTTTGGTGGTGTACACTCTAAACCAAAATGAGTACAGGTGGTACATAGGAGCAAAATTCAAAGAACTGAATTGAAAACATGGTGGTAATAGGTTGGTGTAGCTAAACTTCTAAACGTCCTCATCCATTTCCAAATTCAATAATTTTGCAAAGATGCATCATAAAATGCAATTAAGAGGATAATCTTGAACTTGATGTATAAATAAAAGTTGTACATTCTAAATTTTAGATTCTATCCATATGGTAAGGATTCCGATTGCTATTTTCAATATTTTTATATAAAATTTGAAACTTGAAATTCAAAAATATTTTGTAATTCAATTACGAATAATATATTGACAATGTGTGGATGAAATTTGCAAGAATTTTTTTGTTAGAGGTTGAAATGTAATACCCTAAGAGTAGGGATTTTTGGAGATTTTTGGTTGCTTAATTTTCTGAGCTTATTTTTTCCAGAGCTTATTTTTTCCAGAGCTTATTTAGACTAAATTTTTTAAATTTTTTGGTGATTCCCTACAACTTGAAATGAGGCATATTTTTTTCACAAATCATCCCCTTTCTAATCAGATCACACATGCATGAAGCTATCTTGCTATAGAATTTTGTCATATTTTTTTCCTTGCAAAAAGTACATGATGAACAAAAAGTACATGATGCATGAGAAAACGTGCATAAAATTAGTACATCGTCCAAAAAATGAACGCTTGGGAAGTTAGGGGATGTTTATCATTTGGATGTTTATCATTTGCAAGATCATAACATCCAAAGTTTGTGCAAAAGTTTTTCTGGGCATTGCTTGGGAGGCATTGTCTCTGTAGTGCAAAGGGGGACTTGAAGATTGTTACTCCAAACATTTTGCTCATATTTTTTTCCATGTAGATAACTAAGTTAGGTACGCTCATGCAAAATTTTAGAGACTCATTACGCGTTTCAAACCTTCATGCAAATTAATTTCCGGAAGAAGGTATAAAAATGCCAATTTGGTGAAACATACATGACATTAATTGTATTTGATTTTTGGAAAAAATGAACGGTGATTAGGTACCTCTATGATTTTATAAATTTTAGGCCAAATTATTTTTAAAAAATTTCAAAATCTCAAATTTTGACAAATTTCGAAAGAAAAGAATGTGAAATTACAAAAAACCTTGGAGGTTGCTGTTCTTTATTTTGGAGGCTGCCCTTGTCAAGCCAAGAATATAATCAACATGGATCACTTCAAATTCTGAGCCTAAATGTGGTGAAGAGCATGTCTCCGAAAAAAAATTTGAAAAAATGATTATAATAAAAAGTTTTTTTCTGCCCCAGTTGGACTTGAAACCAAAAATTTCAATAAAAAAATTATAAAATCCGAATTTGACTTTGTAATTTTTACCACACACACCTTGTATGTATAACCACGCCCACGCCAAATTAAAGTCTAAAATTCTTAATTTAGACCTTCCATCTAAGCTGCCCGAAACAGCAAAAAGCCATTTTGGCTTTTAAAGGCCTTTAGGGGTTAACCCTTTAGTGCCCAAGGTACTATAGCTAAGAACATTGGAATTTAGTGGATTTTTCCACTGTGATTGAGACTACCAGAATATAACGGATTAAGTTAGAAAGTAGCCATACAATTCTATTATCAATTGGAGAGCACACATTTTATTAAAATTTGAGAATCATCCAATGGTAGGATTGAAAGATTGTCAGTAGTATGTATTTGAACTCTATAATGCACGCTTAAAAATGAGATTGTGGGGGGTGTGTGCCTTCAAAGTTAAATAGAATTTGGGTTAAATTTTCAAAAATGAAAGTAAAGAAGTTAAGCTATGCTCTATGTCAACACCTCTCCGTTGCAATCTTTCATATTAATAATAGACTCACACATAATTATTGTGAATTTTATAAGTGAAAGTGACTTAACTATATACGGTTTAGGACAAAATTTTATACGTTGAAAATTGACAAGAGTGGGTACATTAGTCAAGATCAGATTACACACACTAATGGAAGATGAAGAAGAGAACACAATCCAAAAAAATAAAGCAAGATAACAAACTTGCAAACGCAAGAAATATTACATAATACATGTGTTGTATTTGTAAGTATTTACTGTATTTTCAAGTATTTGCAGTATTTTTGCATTTTGTTGATAGATAATTTGATCTTGATACAATTCCAAATTGAGAAATTCTCTTTTTGACAGGTGTGTAATGTAAATAGGCAAATTTGAACTTCAAAACTGAAGTTTCAATTCTTCATGGATTCTCTGCTATTTGCATTTCGGACGTCGCAGTGACTATAATGCTATTTGCCTTTCGGACGTTGCAGTGAGCTAGTGACTATAATGTGGTCAGCTGGGCACTAAAGGGTTAACCCCTCAAGGCCCAAGGGGATTCTATACTATTTGAAGAAACTGAACTTTGACTGCAATTATCTCTTGTACAACAAACTTAAGTGAAAATATGATTTGTACTTCAAAATTTCCCACATCAATATTAACATTGCAATGTATTTTTTCTATATATATCTTATGTAGTTTTTGAACAAAATGAGTTTAGAAAATGACTCGATGAACAAGTCAAAGGACACAATATGTCCCCTTGGGCCTTGAGGGGTTAACAAGCTATGTGGGACATCGCACTAAAATAATAGCATTCTCAAACAAAGTGCAGAAAGTGAGAATGTAAGTATACCCTATGTTGAAAAGAAGCTACAAGTGCTTAGAACTTTGCAGTGCCCAATTTACAACCAAGATTGTAAGGGGGGTCTCTTCAGTGTGTGAACACTCAGATCATACACTGACAATTGTACTCTTATAGAATGGAGCACAGTATTCACAAGCCTGTACACTGTGACACCAACTACAGTCATTAGGGTGGGTCTGTATTTGATGTGATTTGTATTTTGCGAAGCAATCGCATGTCCTTGCGCATGTCATGGTTTACGGTAGATACTGACAAGTCAGACATCAAACATTTTGTGTGTAGCTTTTATGCAGTGATTCATTCAAAGTTCTTTTTCTTTGATGGTCACTGCCATGGGAGGTTGCGATGTCGCACATGTCCTTCTTAAGCTTCTTCAGCCAAATGGAGCATCGCACGACTCAGGAATAGTGCCCGGTTATCAGATTCTGCTGCATTCACTTGTTGCGGTGCGATTGATTGTCAAATCTCCTAGTTCTGATTATCCAGCAGAGGGAAACGGAATCCTGTATTTCCTCAAACCCTAATTTCAGTCAACAAGCTATGGCGGGGCAGAGCTTTGCATAGATATTTACAGTAAGCTATATGCCGCTCCCGCAGTTTCCGTTGCCAATGAAGCTGCTATGGAAGCTATCCTTGCAACCATTTCCAATGTGTTGCCCCAGGACACGCAAGTTCACCTCTCGAGCCCGTTGTTAGCAAAAGAGCTGAGAGAGGCAACAAAGGCCATGGAAAGCGAGCGAAGTCCCGGGCCAGATAGATTTCTGTGGTCTATTTCACAAAATTTTGGGACATCGTTGGCCAAAATTTCACTCCAATGGTATCCAAATCCATCCAGAGAGGCCACTTATCGCGAGGCATGAACCAAGGACTCATAGCCCTTTTCCAAAAGGGAGGAGATAAAGACCTATTAACTAAACCAACAACGAGAAGACCTTCTGTTATTGGTTTTCTAGTAGACCAGCCCCCCTCTGGACCCTAAATTCGCCTTAAAATTGGGCTACTCCAAGCAATACAGCCAAACTGTTAGGCATCCCTTTTGGTATAGATTTCCAAGAAGCTGACTAAGATGAGTACTTACTCCAAAAGATAATAAAAAAGTTGAACTATTGGAGCTCCCTTCACCTCTCTTTAGCCGGCAGCGCAGTGATAGTCAACTCCGTCTTGTGTAGCACCTTGTGGTACTTCATAACATTATGGGAAGGCTCTCTACTACTAATGGTCATTCGTAAAATTAGAGCAAAACTAAGAGACTTTCTATGGTCCGGATTTGTGCATAAGGCTTGTTCCAGAGTAGCATGGACAGACTGCTGCGCAGCGAAAACTGCAGGAGGGCAAGGAATTATTGATCCAAAAGACGCCATGATGCTCTGGTGACAAAATAGTTAATTAAGTCATTTCTTCGAGGCTCTCCTAACCTTGAATTCCTTCTGCTTCACCGAATCTAGAAAGCCATGCCCATCAATCATGGCACATGGCCTTCTTTTGAACAATGGTTCCTATTCCATAAGTTCACGCTTTTAAGAGGACATTGGGTTTGGAAGAGTAGTCAAAGTCTGGCGAAAATTAGTGCCAAGACTCAAAGCTATCGCTCCCCGAAACGAAGCTAAGGTACTTAGCTCTCCACTGTGGTGGTCAACACATCTCTACGGTGCCAACTTTGGAATCTCAATCGTGAGGGCGGCTAAGCTAATGCAACGTGGCCTCATTTACATGGACCAATTATGGCAAGTGGCCGGACTCTGAAGAATTCCTCACTTTTGATAAAGCTCAAGAACAGTTTGATCTTCTGCCACATAAAGAGGCATGTTACGACCGCGTAATCAGAGCGGTACCCGAAGCGTGGAAGTCCCTCCTCACCATCAACGGGTTAGAACCCTGAGCGGATAAATACATAGGTACTTTTTACAACCCTCAAGATGCCCTTCCAATAATCATTTTTCAAACAAAGAAGGACTTTTGCTCACCCTTGCAGGACGGCCGGGTTCCACAATACCTGCCAGCACAGCTAATAAATTATATAGTTAGACACAAATCTCAAATGCTCATCCCACGACCTTCCTGGGGACATCAAAAACAATCCTTAATTGGTCATCTTTAGAGAATCAAAGTGGCCATCACCACACGAGGCCAAAACAGAGCCTTGAAAGTGTACAAACTTTATGTAGGAAATATTGCTTCACTTATGTTTGATTGAGCCAAATGGTATTGGGGCAAGGAGGGACTGCTTTTGTCATACATTACAAAAACAGGGAGGATGTTGTTCAACACTTGTGAATCCCTGGTCCGAACCATCCCTCATAAGTGGAGTGGAGTCTTGCTACCAATGTACAAGCCCAAATGGAAGGAAGTGTGGACTCTAAAACAGCCGGCCAAGGAGGCGGATTTCATTTGGTCAATTTATCATCGCGCTATTGCTGTGAACTAGTGGCGTCAACAAATGGCACCTAATACATCCATTCTTTGTGTTTGTTGCCCGCTCAATGCCCCAAAAATTGTGCAACAGAGAATCGACTTATGCTGGAGGGCAGAGTACGCATGGAGCTACGCTTTTACGATAGTATACACATACTTGGAGATTCTTCTGAGTGTGGTCACTGGGAAGTGGCCGGTATGGTTCCAAAATTCCCAACCGCCTCAAGCCCGCGAAGTTCTTCTGGTCCATAATTCGAGGATCAGTAATTTGGATTTTTTGGCTTAATATGAATTGTATTTGTTTTAGTCATGATTTTTGGCCCAAAGCCAAAGTTGATCAAGTTATATGGGACGCCGTCATTGACCACGGCCGGACGGCAAGGCTTTGCACCAAGTGGTTAGTCAAACAATACCCGAAGAGACGTACGAATTTTATGGATCAATTTGACCATAATTGGTGCCGGTACGAGACGTTTGTGTCTTGCATTGGTTTGCAAGTTAGATGGAACATGCTTAAGCCTGTTGTGGGTTCCTTTAGTTAGCTAGTGGTTTGTGGTTCTTGGTTCTCTTTCGTCGGCGGCTTGCCGTTTGGTTCTCGGTTTGGTTTTTGTAATGGTTGTTTTGTTTTGCAATGAAACATCCGTCATTTGTGTCAAAAAAATAAAATCTTTTTCTTTTTGCTGAAGACCACCTCACACTAGCAGTCAAACCTGATTGTTTTTAGCCCAATTCAACAAAATTCCAGCCCATAGTAGCCGTAGACGTGGCCTCTAGTACATAACATAATAAGATTATAATGGAGCCCAAGTGTCCCTAGAGTAAAGGGGTAGGACCAAGAGTTCGGTCCATTGTATAAATTTCTTGGAAATCACATGCCTGACTCCTAGTGTGAAGGCGTTGGATCCAAGAGTTGCGCTCGTTTTATATATTCTTTGGAAATTCCAACCCATGTTAGCATTGAAAAAATTGTTCTTTAACCCAAAAAAATTAAAATAGAATGTGTAATTGGGCCCAAACCCAAAGTTTGAGCCTCTATATTTGGTAAACCTAAATATTGAAGTTAGACCTATGTAAGAGGTTGTTAATCTTAATGAAAAAAATGTTTTGGTTGCATTGGGCTAAAATGTTTTGGTTGCATTTTGTTACATTTCTCGGCCCAACAACTCAAATTTCCTCACTTTCTGGTTCCTAAAGCGGCGTGGTGGCCTTATGGTCTTTTAGAGATTAAAGCAATGATGATTGTTATTAAGGGTTGCTTTACATATGAAGTTGAGGTTGATTCGATATGTAAAAGGGCTAAAATCCTCATCTTTTATTGGTTCAAACCTCATAATGAGCTCCAATATATCCTTTTGCACCAAAACTTCAGGCCAAAATTTTGAAACTAATTTTAAATAAAAAAACAACAAGGTCTAATATGGCCCTTGGTTGAATAAAAAGGTGCACTGAAAATAGAAGGTCAATTAATGGCCTTGGTATCATTTACTCGTTTGAATTTCTTTTTAAATTGGTTCAAATAAATAAAATTCTAGCAAATCAATTGTAATGTACCATATGGAGTATATTTGATACCATGTAGGGATATAGTTGGTACCTTGAAGGGTTTATTACTATAAGTAGTAGAATCATACTATGCTGGTATAGTTGATATTATGAGTGATATAGTTGATATTATTAGGGATTGAGTTGATTTCTTGAAGAATATAGTGGATATTGTGAGGGGTAGAGCGCACATGTGGAATAAGAGCATTGGGTGATTGCAAGCTACGGTCACCCACATTTTTGTCGCAGTGTAAGCATTGCTGCACTTTTCAATCTTTGGAAAATCACTAATAAATATTGAGATGGAATTTTGTGACAACAAATTGCATTGTTTCTAAAATTCTAAAGTTAACATGTCTACCACAATAAAGTTTTCAAAACTTCACTCTTTCTATATGAATTAAGCATTTCTACTAGCATTTTGGTAGCGTGTCCCTTGTCAAAAGTGCACCTATTTTATGCGAAATGCTAGAAGGGGGTCAAATTTGAACTTCAAAAATTTATAGCAACATACCACAAGTATGTACAAAGCTACCACATTTTATTATTTTTGGTATTATGCTTACTTATTTTTTAATTAATTTTGTTGTGATGTTTTTGTTTTTGAGTTTTTCGTGCAGTTAAAACTTATTTTTTGGAATTTTTTTTGGAAATGAAATAATGGTCCAATTTCAGAGGTGGGATATGGAATGCATTTTTCATAAAACCTAGCTAAGGATGTTATGTAGAAAAGGCTCTAATTACCCTTGCTGGGTAAAAAACAAAAAAGGTTGTTGGGCAAAGCCCAAAGTCTTGAAATTAACTCAACAATTGCTAAAGTAAAAGTATTAGCATAAACCTTATTTGGGATGGTGAAATTTTTGATTTAATTGAAAGTTGAGAAGTGCACATTACAACGCTAGTGCATGAGTTGCACTGCCTTTGGCTGCACAAGCTGCACTCTCCATTTGGTAGACCGTAGCTTGCAATCACACAATGTTGTAGAAAAATTAGAGACTTATCTATGTTCAAAAAGAGAGCATTCTCCATCAATTTTCAAGTCGGGTTGTCTAGCTTTAATGAAATGTGTGTTATAGAGTTGATATTCTAAGAGAGATATATGATTGATAACCTGAAGGATTGATCTTGATTGAACCTTGAGGAGTAGGTGTAATGGGACTTTGGATGAATGAATCCCAAGAGGATAAATGCACTAGCTATATGTGAGGATGAGGATAAATGCACTAGCTATATGTGAGGATGGTTAGTGTGCAAGCAAAGATGGAGCTAAGATAAACAACTCAAAGTGAATGAGTTATCTTTGGGAGTTGAAGAACTTCATTTGGAAAAATGCTTTAGAGAGTTCTAAGTTAAGGAATTGGAGTTGATCATCTCCATCTACATGATAAAAGAACTGAAATTACACAACTCTAAGATCATGACAAGTTGCACTTGAGTTCACTGCTAGAAAATGCCGATCAAACCGACAAAAAATTAACAATATTTTGTTGTTTTGGGCACTGGCGGTCATTGCCTGACATATTTAACCCCCTAAATGACTAAATGAACATTACATAGTCGCTGTCTTTTTTTAAAGGGTGTCCGAGATGGAAAATATTTTTATATAAAATTATATATATATATATATATATATATATGTAAAAGATATCAAAGATACTATTTAATCCAATTTGAATCATGTCGATCCAAGTTAACCTCCACTGAGGAGAATTCTTGAAAGACAAACACTTCAACATTGTTCTAGTGTTATAAAACTTACTATTTTGTGATAGTTATGATGTTCTCTCCTTTGAAAATTTTGCCATCTACCATTTTAGAATAGAATTTCTAATTTCAACTGATCATATCTTAAACTTCAAATTCTAAAAATAAAATTTGTGATTTTGGAGAATATTCAATGATAAATGCTTTTGAATTCATTTAACAAGTATTTAAAACATTTTTTTTGAAAGTTTGGTTGTATGGATGATTACTAAACACCATTCTTCTCATTTTCTCTTTTGGACCAAACTTCATCAAAGTTGAAGAAGTAACATTTTATAACACATTTAGGTTTTGCTTTATTCCCTCTGTGGTTTAGGAGTTCACAACTTATTGTATATGGTTTAATAGACATCTCCTAGTTTCTTTTGGTTTAGTAGTACAATATAAATTATAATCCAATTAATTGAAATAAAAAATAAAAAACAATAATAATAAAAAATTGAAATTATAATACTTATTTTGAAGATTTATTTTAAATTTGTATATTGAAATTTTATTTTTAAAAATGTCAATCCCAATTGTAAGAATGTTATAGTAGGCAATTTACACTATGTTTTTCTTTTGTATTTAAATAATTTGTTTGCAAAGTAGACAAGAAATTTTGTCATCAAATAATAGTTTTGACATTTTTTGAAAATTTTAAGATGTATAGAAACGCCTACATGATATACTACAAAAACATATTGAAAAAGATAGTTTTTAACATTACTAAAAATATACGTAGTCCACTATGAAAAAAACCTCACAGCCATTACAATTTTGTCAAGAAAATTCAAATTTTTTTGAATTTTTTTTAAATATACAAAAAACTGCATGATCTATGGCATTTTTTTGAAAAAAACAGAGCTTTTAACGTTGCTAAAAATATCCAAAGTTTGTTATCAAAATAAAAATAGCTCCCAACTATCACGATTGCGTCAAAAACTAAATTAATTTTTTGTATTTTTTGGAGATATGCAAAAAAGCCTACATGTTCTATTACAAGAAAAAAAATCTTTGAATTATGCGTTTTTATAGAGAAAAGCAATCTCCAATGATGATGTACATTTATAGTTAATTACAATTATCAATGACTTACACGACAAAATCCATTTGGTGTTGATGGTCTAGAAGTTGGTTTGAAAATTGGAGTTTGTGACTTCAAATCCGGCCGCCATCAACGAAGCCCATGCCGACTGTGGTGGTTCTCGCAATAGTGTTTGTAGAGGGTCTAAAGCATAGGGCATCCCAAAATGTTCAACTAGGCAACCCAATTTGTTTGGTTAGGCAACTCAATTTTCTTTTTTAGGCAACCCAAAAAGTCAACCGAGCATACCATAAATTTTGTTTGGGCAGCAAAAAGTATTCTCAGAAATTTTGATATTTCTTTGGAAAATTATTTAATTTTTTTTTAATGTTTTGGATCAAAGAATATATGTTAACTGATGACTTGAACAACACGTCCAAAAAAACTAGAGCAAACAACATATTTTATTGCAATATATGTTGTTTTAAACACCAATTCTCTAGTAGTGTTTAGAGCCATGATAACTCACTAGCAGCACCAAGCCATGTGTATCACACCACTGCTCAACGAGCCCAATTGGTTTCGAACCCGGACCACATAAATGTGATACAACGCCCTTCACCAACCAACCAAAGAACTCATGACTCGGTGATAAAACTTAACACTAAACATACCTTATACAAACTAACACTCAACCATCATTACTTCGCTTTTTCCTTTGTTACTGTTACTGTTACTTTGTTTTGGTTACTATAGTGTCCATCCTCGAAAGGGGAGAGTAGTATTGTTCCAATGTCCCTTTGTCCGGTGGGCATCGGGTCATTGACATTACGAACGGACACTTTATTCACGCCGGCCCTTTCTATAGGCTTGGTGTTTCTATCTATCTATCTAGTGTTTAGAAAGCTCCACGGGTGTGATCTTTGAAATAAAGATAGATAGAAATCTTGGCATAAGATGAGTACTAGGACTTAGACTGACTAGTAGTAGTACTTTAGAGCTAAGTCCTAAATGGAATCAAAGATAGAACTCCAAAAGTAGTACTAAAGTCTTACACTAAACTAATGAGTCATCTTTGCTATAAGGTTGTGTTTAGGTCCTGCTTTGATTGGAGCCTCTCATTTACAGTTGGGTGATTGAGCTCTTTATCGAGGCTCTTATATTGCTGTTAGAACTTCTACACATGTTTATAAATACATATTGGTGATTATATTATGTCATTATATCATACGAGAGTTAGTAGATATAGACCTTAGATATCATTTTATTATATCATTTCCATAGAACGTCTATAACATTGGTACCCTTGGATGTTTGCAAATTTGACTAGCTTCTTTTAGTCTTTTTCTTTCTTTCACTCTTTGGTCCCTACGCCATTAGACATGGAAGAAATAACCTAACTTATAACTTTATCATATTGAGTACTTGAGGTTGGCCTTAAAGCTAAAACGGGTTGAAATTTGGTTGAATTGGCTCAAAAGAAAAAACCGGCCTCAACTGTGTATGTAAAGTGACTCTAAGCATATTGCTTTCAACGTGAACAATGGCAATCTTCCAGCTTCTGTGAGTCCTTGAGGGAATATTCACAATTTAACAAAATCTACCTGTCAAAAAATTGAAGGCCCAAACAAGCTCATTTGAATAAGGATTTGTTTTTAATCCTTAAAGGACCGGGATTTTTTTCAATGAAAAACATCATTAACATGCAATTTTCTTTTTATGCACTTGCCCAAGTGCGCTCATTTCATAAGTGTATTTGGCTTAAATGTTTTTGGCTAAAACGTTCTCCAAAAAAAATGACAATTTTTGTCTTTCTACAATCCCTTACATTGTATACAAACAAAATTTTAATGTAAATTTTATCCATATCTTTATCTTTTCTTTTATCTTTTTTTTAATGTTGTCTTCTTTCTTCTTTAGTTGTGGCTGTTGAATCCTAAACGGCGGCAACAAACAAAAATAAATAATAACAATAAATTATTTGTATGACATATTTGTATGACATGTTCTTATCATCTCTTAATGTTTTGGCTAAAATGACTTCAATTTTTGAGTGAAACCACCACATGTCACTCGTCTATTGGTTTCAACTACGGAAAACCTTACATGGAATAAAGTTTTATTTTACCTTTCTACCCACTAAAGTGTCACTACAATATTCATTCCTTTTAAAAAATGACACTGGTATTTTTCCTAAAAACATACTTCAGATATATATTGTAGCCAAAAAATAGGTTGAACAGGATATAGACCTATAATTAATTAAAGTGCGAAAATTGAGTTGGACACTTCAAATATTCCTTAAAATCCTTGTTTTTCTTTGCAATCTTTCTTTGAAATTATGATTTCCAAATAGTTTGTCATGCTATTTTGAGAATTTTTTTTCTTCTCAACCTGCCCTTTAGCCTATGGTATGGCAAGTCTTTGTCACATGATGGTCAGTATAATCTTCATCACAGTGAGGTAAACATACTCCCATTGAACATTCCATGTCCCCTGCTTTCATGATGATAGCCAGCCAGCAGTTACATTCAAGTCCTACCAGTTATTGCTGAATAACTTATTGCTGTCCATAAGTTAAAACTTTGGAACCTCACAATAAGTGAAAACAGTACTGTATTGTACTGTACAGTGGAGTATATATCCACCATAACTCTACCAACCAAAAGTTCATGAAAAAGGCAGTGGGGACTTTGTTTGATGTATTAAAAAAAACTTAAAACTTAAAAAACCATAACAACACTAATATCATTAACAATTATAATTATTATTATTATTATTATGCTTTTCTAACAAATGAAAACTTTACTTCACTCCAAGAGCAACAACCGAGTGACTGAAGCTAGATGGGTATTCTTTGTTTGTTGCCTATTTTTCCATTCATCTTGGGACTGGTAAATGCTCATGGCTTTCTTGTACTGCAAGCCGCCAGGAATGCTACGAACGTACGTTTTGGAGCTTTGGATAGGAAAGAAAATAAAAATAATAAAAAATAATAAGAATTTCATGGTATCAATATAGTCTAAACCCTTGGAAATCAAGGGTAGCATGTCACATGTTAGCTTGGCAAGTAACGTTTTTGCAATGTTTTACGTATGTTGCTGAGATGAATAGAGGTGATTACATTCAACATATGATTTACATATGTTTATTGTACAAAAAATGCATAATCAACATATTACAAATATGAAAAAAATATCATGATAAACATTACATGTTTGTAATATGTCCTTCGTGCGTTTTTTCTACGATAAACATATATAAAACGTATGTCGAATGTAATCATCCTTGTTCATCTCAACAACACGTAAAACATTACAAAAAAAAATACTTTTTAAATTTGTGATGGTGCCATCTTGGTCTTGGAGGTCAAGTTGGTAGCACTTTCCCCAACATACTCTTCATTCCTGTTGACCCTAAGCTTCTAAACGACCATTTTTGATCGCTGCCTAAATCTAAAGGGTTGCTTGAAATTTTGAAAAGTGTTTTTTTGAAAAATAAAAAATATTTTAAAATACCACATCAAATCTACTTTCCAATCCAATTTGAATTATGGCAATCCAAGTTAAACTCCAAACGGGAGAATTTTTCAAAGTAGATCACTTCAACATTGTCTTAGTGTTACAAAATTTGGTATTGGGGAAAGTAATGATGTTCCCTCCATCATTTCTTTTGTTTTTTTTAAAAAAGTTTACAATAGATAAACCAAATTTAACAAATTGTGCTAAATTTTAAACTCTAAAAGTGAAAATTAGAATTTAGACAAATTTTCAAAGGTTAATGCTTTAGAATTCATACAAAAATGATCTAAATTTATTTCTGAAAGTTTGACCATACGGATAATTTTTAGAGATGATGCCCTACATTTTGTCTGTTGAACCAAACTTCATCAATCATATGGAAGGCACACATTATAACACATCTATGTTTTGTTCAATTCCCCTCGGGCTTTTAGGGCTTGAACTTTTGAGTTTGCATGTGCAATAAAAAGCTCAATATTCGGAAATTTTCAAAATTAAGAATTCACATAGAAACTAGACTTTATAAGTCTTATTTTCTTACATAGCATAATAGAGCAATGGAAGTCAACACTCTTTTGCGATGGGACCACAGTCTAATTACAATTAGAAACTAATTTTACGTGGCGATGACTGGGTCAATGACATAGTAGTCTCAAAACTCATGGAATACAAATGAAATTCCTACATTCTTAGAAAAATGGATCTAATTGGAGATTCTCTTTCGATCTAGTTTTGAAAAGGATGCTCTATTGGAGCGCTCTATTATGCTATGTAGTTGGCCTTAAAAGGGAAAAAAATCTCGTTTTGGAGGTGAAAATTGTGTTTGACCAGCCAACATCCACCATGTAGATGATTGGCCTCAAACGGTTAGTAAGGAACAAATTGTGGTTATCCTCAAATATTGATTTTTTCTAATATGATATTGTAAATTTTTTGAATATAAATGTGAAGTCCTATTACCATACTCGGCTTTTAGGATCAACAATTTGTGCCAAATATTTAGTTAACCCTTTAAAATCCCAATTCAACACTGTTTTCAAAGACTCGTTATAAAATGGTTGATGAAAAAAAAAATGGAGTTGATGTACAAAGTAAAGTTGTAAATTTCAATGTCAAGATCGCATCTGTACAGTTGGATTCATCATATTTATTATTATCATTTTTTAATTAACTTTGCAAGGTTTTCTCTTGAAATTCGATTTAAAATCCAAAATTAACATTAAAAAATAAAAAATATAGCAATGAAATTGAAATAACATGCACTACAAGATGGTATGGTTTCCATTTTTTGATTCTACTTATTATGGAAAATCATGTTCATGGTCTCACTTTCTGAACTAAGATTGAAACTTGACATAAACCACTTTTGTGGTTTTTCAAAAATTCACATTATCTTATTTTGAAGATTCATATTGTACAAATGGTAGTCAACTAGCACAAGAATCAAGAGAATTCTGGATGGATGAAAAACATCACCGCATGTGGTAAAGGGACACATCAGAAATCATCCAACGTTCAGAGTATGGACGCTGTGCGTCAAAGGGTTAAAGTGCCGAAGCGATGCCAATATTTTCAAAGAAGATTTGGAAGATATTCTCAAAGATTCTGTATTTTACCATAGAAAATTTACTTTTTCGGGGAAAAAAAAAACGGTGAAAATTTGGGTATCTCTCTTTATAATTATATTTTGCCAACTCTGACAGCTGAGAACAACATTCATAAGGACATTGTGAAAACTTTAGGTTTTTTATGGAGTACACGCAAATTGTGCATATCAATAAACCCCATGTCACTCATGCGAAAAATCAAAAGAAGTAAATTTACAGTAATCCCAAAATTATAGTCACAAAAGTGATTTGCAGTGATTAAGGTTGGATAGCCTATTACCACCAACTTAAGCAATCTGGCCTATTTTTGGCAGTGCTAAATTTGAAAAAATATGATTGCAGTTGAAATAGGTTTTGATGAGGATTGCAAAAGTTTGCAACATCTTATTCGCATTTGTCAATTTTATACAAAATTCCAAAGTGGAAAGTAACCTTTGACTCAAATTAAACCTCTAGATTTCCCCCTATCCACACCATGTGGTACTAACTTTCATTCATCATGATACCCAAAACCACCAACTATTTCTTTGCAATGCTTGGCATGGCATTGGTCTACCTCAATAGTGAAATTGGTGGTTTTGAGTCTCAACTCTGGAGGCCCCAAGAAAAGTCTACAGGTTGTAATTGGGGGAGGTGGTGGTAATAGGTTATCCAACCTTACCGGCAATGTCTCACAAAATACCAGGCAAAACACTATAAGGTAGAAGCACGAGAAATTGTTACGTACCAATTGTGGTCACCTATAAAAAGCACGTGTTACAACTTGAGGAGTTCCCAATCTAGTTAGCACAAGCATTAATTATGAATACCAAGTTAGCAAAATGATCGGACTAGAAATGAAAAACAATTACTGGTACAACTATTAACATCAATAGTGGTCTATGCATATTAAGTTTGAAAATTTATTACAAAATCATATATTGTGAAAAACTTATTAAAAATTGAACTTGGTTATTAAACCCAACCCAAAGTTTTATGTGCTGCAAATTTTTTTTCATTGAAAATGAGCGCTCCATGTAGGTTGAAATGCTTAAATTGACAGCAATTTTACCCCTTACCTTAGGTGATAATTTGAACTTTGTTTAGTTTAATCCTGGTTTTTTGCAGGGCCAAGTTAACATAGTCAAGAAGGTCGTTCTAGACAATGATGCTTTATTCTTGCGTTTATTCACCATCGTCTGTTAAAAACCACTGATTATTTTAGCAAACCAAACCTCCTCCATTATTATCCTGGTCTACAACGACCATAGATTTTTAATGCTAGTAAGTTATATGTAACGTGCATCTCCTTTCCAAATACACATTAGGTGTTTGTATGGGACGGTCACCAACTTTTCATCTTTCGAAAATTCATAAATAGAAATTGATAGTAGAAGTATCAAAAAAATTGGATTACTTTAAGTAAAGTGATTTCCCTAACCAATGCCAAAAAATTGGAGGTTTCAAATAGAATATATGTAATCTTTATGTAAAAAACTAGCGCCTTGTCACAATGCAAAAGTGCACTCAAAAATTTTAAATGAGAAGGAGAAAGGAGGGTGTTGCGGATGGAATTTTGAGCTATACTTTTTTACAATGTTCAAATATGTGAAGAAAAATATGTTCCAAATTTTTAATTTTCAAAATTTTTTATTTTTTATCTTTAAAAATTTTCATTTTAAAAATTTAAATTTTTTTATTTTTGGTCTAAAAGAATTGTTTCTCTATTTTAAAAAACTTTTTTGATGGATCTATTTTTTCAATGTGGTTGACAAAGAAATTTTGCAAGTGATTTTCTTTTTACTAATTCAAAAATAGAATCAATTATTAACTATATTTACATTCAAAGTTTGATCATAAATTGGTCAAACTCTTATTACAATGGTAGTTTTGATATACCTAGGATGTACTTCTAACTACTTAGAGCATGCTCAACAGCCATGTGTTTTGGAGGAACCAACACTGAGATTTGGTGTAGTCAGCTCCACTTGCTTCGAAGTTTGGCTCAACAACTACTCACTAACGCTGAAAAATAATATTTGGAGTCAAAGTTTGAGGTTTTCCTGCCATCTACAGAAGCTTTGGTGCAAATAAATTACTCACACCAAGCAAGCATTTTTGCACATTGAAAACTATCCACCGGCCCATGCTTGAAGGTGGTCATTACGTTATTTTCATAAAATCTTCTTTTAATAAGTTGCCTTGGTGTTTGCACAAGGAGTGTTGCTAGAGTATTTCTTGTCTAACATTCCTCTAAGTTAAAAGTGACCCTCAAATTAATGTTCGGTGGACGTATTTAGTTTGGAGCTACTGGGCTTACTCTTATAAGCTACACTAAATAGTGTATTTAGTGTGAGGCACTCTAATTGCGAACATCACTCTAAATATCAAAAAACCTACTTTTGTAAAAACACTAAATGTGGATTCTCACACTATTTATGAAGAATAGTAACGTTTTGACATTGTGATCTTTTGAGATATGGATATTTAGTGTGAGTAAGGAATGAAACTTGAGATGAAAGTTTAGATGGAAAAACTGAAATTTTAGAAATGGAATGAATCAAATCGGATGATAACTGAAATCATCCAACACTAATTACCCACAAATTGACAATTTGTTTTAGACAAGTAGTAGGGGTAAGCACATTATTCATCACCTCACACTAAATACACTATTTAGTGTAGTTACTTGGCATAGTCAATCGAGTTTACTACTCCCTCTTTTCCAACTGAATAAGTGAAGAATAATTTTAGAATAAGATAACCAACTTGGATTCATACATTCAGTCCTATTTTTACTTCTCATGTTATTTTTAGTTTACTCTAGAGGCATTTCCACGTAAACTTTTATGTGTTAATTTCTACCATTGTTTTTATTTTACTTCGACAACATATTTGTTCTATTTTTCAATTACTTGTAATGATAAAATTATCACCCGAACTTAGGTTGCTACTTCATTTCATGTATATCCTGGCGAGCCTAAAACCCTATTCAGCACTTGGTAAATCTACCAAAATCGAGAAGTCAAGGAAGGCCGAAGATCTACCAAAACCGGGAGCGTCTCAAGCCCTGGTGGACATGCGTGAACCACCGCCGGGAAATCTACTGAAAAGGGAAAGTGTTACAATCCAGTCATCGAGCACATGCGTGAAATGTACAGATAGGAAAGATTCAAAGTGAGGGAGGGGACTGCGAAACCCTATTGTTGAGAGAGAGAGAGAGGGAGACAGACAGAAAGAAAAAGAAAGAAAGAAAGAAAGAGAGGTGCAGTTCGTGAAGCTTGCTTAGTTGGTGTGCAGGCAGCGTGACGGAGTGCAGCTCCTCCGGCAGAGTGAAAGAAAGGTCGTTGTCCAACCCTCTTGACCTCGAAAGTTTCCACCTTTGGTACGACGGAGTGACGGACGGACGGACGGACTCGCACCGCAGCAGAGCAGAGCAGCTCCACTCCGCCGATGCCTCACGACTGACGGGAATCACGGCCGGCAAGCAAGCGAGCAAGCATCGGACCCGCAGAGCACAGCTCTTCC
Organism: Pohlia nutans; assembly: GCA_022496805.1. Taxonomy (NCBI): domain Eukaryota; kingdom Viridiplantae; phylum Streptophyta; class Bryopsida; order Bryales; family Mniaceae; genus Pohlia; species Pohlia nutans. Next base: position 606,070 of record CM040103.1, read on the forward strand.
TCTCTCCCCGATTTCCATTCCTCCCAGGTCGGTTTCCCATCCGCCGCCCTCCCTCTTGTAACTGCAAACACAGCTCCTCGCGTCTCATCCATGCTCTTCATCAGTCAGGGTTTCGACACAGCCCTTCCCTTACCTGTACTTTCGGACCCATCTGCTGTCAGTTGCTGTTGCTATTGTTGTTGTTGTTGTTGTTGTTGTTTTTGTTGTTGTTGGTGGTGTTGTTGGTGGTGGTCCTCCCTCGGGATGACGTCAGTCTCAGATAGCGCGTTTTTTTTTTTTTTTTTTTTTTTTTTCTTTGCCGTTCCGCATTATCTTCTACGTTTGAAGTTTCTCACGCGGGGATTCCTTGCTTCTGTTTGGATTGCTTGCCGCGTCGTGTCTTGTCAGATCCTCGTCGGTAGCTCCTCGTTGGGCCGAGTCTGTCTGTCTGTTCTTTTTTAATGTTTGAAACTCGGTGTGACATCTGTTGGCTTAGCTTATTCCGCGGAGAGGATTTTTTTCCTCCTCTTCTCCGCAACGAGCGTGCTTCAATGCCAGAGAGCCATGCATATCGCAAGGATCAAGTGTCTTTCTTTCGAGTTTTGAGCTACGGAGCTTTCCCGTTGTTTTAGTGTTGACGGTCAAGTTTTGGGAACGAAGCTCACATTGTGGCAGGCGTGGCAATTCTCAGGTAGGCGCTGGCGAGAGAGAGTGAGTGTGTGAGTGACCACGACTGGGTTGCTGCTGCTGCAACGGGTCGACAGTGTAGCCTGGAATCGGTCCAAACCCTAACTCGGTCGGGATGGCGAAGGGCGGGACGGCCAACAGCGGGGTGCTGAAGAAGGTGCTGCTGAGCTACACGTATGTGGGCATATGGATCTTTCTCAGCTTCTCGGTGATCATCTTCAACAAGTATATTCTCGACCGCAAGATGTACAACTGGCCTTACCCGCTGTCGCTCACGTTGATTCACATGGGGTTTTCTTCGGGGCTCGCTTTCTTGCTCGTGCGCGTCTTCAAGCTGGTTGAGCCCTGCGCCTCCATGACCCGCGAGCTGTACTTCCGCTCCATCGTGCCCATCGGCCTGCTGTTTTCCCTTTCCCTCTGGTTCTCGAACTCGGCCTACATCTACCTGAGCGTCTCCTTCATCCAGATGCTGAAAGCGCTCATGCCCGTTGCCGTCTACTCCCTGGGCGTAATCTTCAAGAAGGACGTCTTCAGCTCGCAGACCATGACCAACATGGTGACGATCTCCATCGGCGTGGCTATTGCCGCGTACGGCGAGGCTCGGTTCAACCTCTGGGGTGTCATCCTGCAGCTCAGTGCCGTGTGCGTGGAAGCGCTGCGGCTGGTGTTGATTCAAATTTTGTTGAACTCGCGGGGCATCTCCTTGAACCCCATCACGACGTTGTATTATGTGGCTCCGGCGTGCTTCGTGTTCCTCTCCTTGCCGTGGTTCCTCATCGAGTATCCCAAGCTGCTGGAGGTGTCGACGTTCCAAATCGACTTCATGACGTTTGGATTGAACTCCATGATTGCGTTTCTGCTGAACATCTCGGTGTTTGTGTTGGTGGGCAAGACATCCGCGCTCACGATGAATGTGGCGGGAGTGGTGAAGGACTGGCTGTTGATTGCATTCTCCTGGTCGGTGATCATGGACAAGGTGACGATGGTGAATCTCCTGGGGTATGGCATTGCGTTTGTGGCTGTGTGCTACTACAACTACGCCAAGCTGCAGGCAATGAAGACGAAGGAGCAGCAGAAGGGGGAAGATGAGGAGAATCTGCGGTTGCTGGATTCGAAGCTGGAGGAATCGCTTCCGCCGTCGCACAAGAACGGGGCGTAGCTGTCACACAATTAGGTGACATTATTCTTTTTGTCTCACTTGCTGTTTCTATTGAAGCTCTGCCTCCGGCATGTTCTGAGTGCACTGATACAGGCGCCACTTTTTACGAAGCACTTGAAACATGGTGGCTGGAGAGAAGCTGGAGTGCCGGTGCTCTTCGACCTGTGATTAACTTTCCCAATACAGTAGAATTTTCATTGACAGGAATTTTTTCCCTCTGATCCCCTTTTTTTTTTTTTTTTTTTTTTTCCTTTCTCTTTAATTAGTAGCATTACTATATTAACATCATCATCATCATCATCATCATCATCATTGTTATTCCTAGCTAGTAGTATTCTTATTATGTACACACTAGGACCTTCATCTCTACGATGTTAGCTGTTACTACTGGGTGATGCATGAGGAATCTCTGTTAGGAATAATGAGCTGCCTGTTGAGGACTTACCCCTACTCTGTTTCTCCACCAATTTTTATATCAGTTTTGCAGCAGTTTTGTTTAGAGCTGAACTCCACGTGTGCATTTGCAAGTGTTACTGGTTGTGGAGACTCATTGACAGGAATTTTTTCCCTCTGATCCCCTTTTTTTTTTTTTTTTTTTTTTTTCCTTTCTCTTTAATTAGTAGCATTACTATATTAACATCATCATCATCATCATCATCATCATCATCATCATTGTTATTCCTAGCTAGTAGTATTCTTATTATGTACACACTAGGACCTTCATCTCTACGATGTTAGCTGTTACTACTGGGTGATGCATGAGGAATCTCTGTTAGGAATAATGAGCTGCCTGTTGAGGACTTACCCCTACTCTGTTTCTCCACCAATTTTTATATCAGTTTTGCAGCAGTTTTGTTTAGAGCTGAACTCCACGTGTGCATTTGCAAGTGTTACTGGTTGTGGAGATTCTCTTACAGATAGTTTTTGCCAAAATTCCATGTGCTTGATGCAGATTTCTCCAGGGTAAGCTTTCTTACTTCGGAGCTGGGTTGATCTCATTGCACTGTCATCTAGCTGCGTGGTCTTTAGAGTAATGTTGTCAACGTGGCAGTGCAAATAGGTCAGATATGCCTTTCGAGCTTCTTCTGTTCACAGTGGTTGTAGATCCTAATGATCTTGTGAAGTTGCTGGGTTTGTGTTATCCTAATCCAAACGCACTTGTGCTGTAATGAAAATATATTGAATGGGGGTTATATTGGTAACTCTATGGATTAGTAACTCAGTATTAGCACTGCCTTCTGGGAGCATGAACCTCTGGATGTTTTCACTCAGAACTTTGTCCCTGATGTAGAAAGCCCTATTCTGGCCACTCATCCTATTTCAGTCATCCTGCAGACCATTGCATGGTGTTTTCATCTTGACAGTCTTATGGGCCTACATGAGGGGTTTAGAAAGGATGGGGTGACAGTGTTTCACATTATGGTGTGGCACCGAATTAAATTGCAGACAACCTTGTACTGTACAGTTGGGTCCAAAAAGTCTGCATAAATTTTTACTGTCCTCACCTTGTACAAATCCCATTTTTGTAATGTGTATAAAATTTTGTACACAGCATTCTAACTTCTTGAACAACATATGTGTAAAGAAAAAAAATGAAAATACAATTTCAATGTTACTTAAAAAAGCCTTTTACAATTCGATTTTTGGTAAGAAGGTAAAGGATATGATGAGACTTAAAATAACCTTTTACAATTCAACTTTTGGTAGAATGTGGGACATTTCAAATATGCCAATGGAGAACCTGCATAGAATGGACTTTGCTCGTTTGAATAGCTAAAATAGAAGTTTTAAATTCAAGTAGAAAATGATGATTTATGTTTTATTTTTATAGATCAAAAGTTTCAAGGCCAATATATCATGGCCAAAAGATCAAGTTCCAAATTTCAAGGTCAAGATTGACCTCCAAATTTCAAGGCCAAAAGATCAATACAAAAAAATTTGTTGGTAGATTTTTAATATATTTCTTTTGGTGATTCTTTTGGCCTTCAAATTTGGTACACATGTTATTAACCCCTAAACGTTCTCACTCTTTTCAAATTTGGCAGTGTTTCAAAAAAGCATTATAAAATGCAATTAAGAGGGATATTTTCAACTTTATGAATAAATAAAAGTTGTACATTATGAATTTTGGATTCTATCCATACGGTGAGATTTGTAAGTGCTATCACCGATATTTTGTGTATGAATTTTCAAACTTAAAATTTATCACTCGTTTGTAATATGATTACAAAAAAGATATTGACAATCTAATAGAAATTTTTTTGGGATGGGTTGAAATGTAATATTCCGTGTGTAGTGATTTTTGGAGATTTTTTGGTTGCTTAATTTTAGTAGTTGATTTTTTCAAGAGCACTTTTAGACTAAAATCTTCGAAATTTTAGGTGGAACACTACAACATAAAATGAGGCATAAAAATTTCACAAATCATCCCCTTTCTAATCAGACCACACATGCACGGAGCTAACTTACTATAAAAGTTCCAATCACGGAGCTAACTTACTATAAAAGTTCCAATCTAAAATCCACACTGTAAAAAGTGGATGATGGATGAGAAATCGGAGTTCAAATCTGTATAGTACCCGGAAACAATGTTACGTAATTCCTTCTTTTGCGTTTCAAAGAACTCTTCATATTATCAAATATAATTGGTTTTTTTCATCTTGCATATTTAATATTCAATTTATACACGATTCCAAGCAAGCATACCAAATTTGGGTTTAAAAAAAGCAAAATCCCATTTTTGGTGGATTTTAAAAGTCCAATTTCTTGATTTTACGTGATAATTTATTGAAAACAATTGGTGATGAATTTTTATAATTTTATTGCATAGGTGTGTTGGAAATATCCATATGCACCTTTCATATCAAGGAACACCCCATTCATTAACAAAAACATCCTCTATGAAGAGTTCATTGTGATGAATTGCATGCTCTAATTTTGTAAAATAAATATCTTTTTATTAAAACTAAATTTTGGCAAAGTAATTGTACTATCATGCTTAACTATACCAAGTTAGTTACAATGTGAAGATCAAGTAGCAAAATTTAGTTATAATATAAAGATATCTATTTTACAAAATTTGGGCATGCAATTCATGCTAGATTTAAGAAAGTTAATGTGCACAGAAGGTAAACAATAAACAAAGTTTATTGATATGTGACTTGCCACCCAACCATAGAAGTGAGATATTGTCCTATAGACTATAATATCTCCTTCACCCACCAAGCCACACTTATAGTTACCATATGAGTAACTTAGGGATAGACCCTTGATCTTTCAGTTCCCTCATGAGTAACTTAATTAGCAATTCCAGGGATAGTGCCTACACTGCTGCCAACTTTGACACCCTCCCAAGCGCTGGAAAATTGTTATTTATACATGAAATTTTAGAAACAAAATCATTGTTATGTTGACAACATGTGTACCAAATTTCAAAGCTAGAAAAATGATAGAAAAAAAGATATTCAAGATTTACCAACAAGGGGTAGCTGTAAGAAATGTTTTACAACTGCCAACTTTGACATCCTCCCAAGGATTGAAGAATTTTTTTTTCACATGGAATTTTTGGAGTAGGAATGTCTTTATGTCGTTTACACATGTAGAAAAATTCAAGTCCAAAAGACTCACAAAAAAATGTTATTCCAAATCTATCAACAGGTGTAGTTGTGAGAAACAAAGTTGCTTCACAACTACGTTGGTAGATATAAAATAACTATTTTTGTGTGTATCTTTTGGCGTTGAAAATGTTCATACATGTGATCAACATCATAAAGATCATGTGGCAAAAAATATCATATTGAAATAACAGACTCACAGCCCTAGGGAGGCTGTCAAAGTTGGAAGTTGTGAAGCAACTTTGTTTCTCACAACTACACCTGTTGATAGATTTGGAATATCATTGTTTTTGTGGGTCTTTTGGACTTGAATTTTTCTACATGTGTAAACAACATAAAGACATTCCTACTCCAAAAATTCCATGTGAAAAAAAAAATTCTTCAATCCTTGGGAGGGTGTCAAAGTTGGCAGTTGTGAAACATTTCATACAGCTACCCCTTGTTGGTACATCTTGAATATCTTTTTTTTTTTATCAATCTTCTAGCTTTGAAATTTGGTACACATGTTGGCAACATAACAACGATTTTGTGTCTAAAATTTCATGTATAAATAACAATTTTCCAGCGTTCGGGAGGGTGTCAAAGTTGGCAGTAGTGCGGGCACTATCCCTAGAATCGCACAAGGGGCCAATTTCGGTGTCACCCCACTATACAGTGGGGTCCAAGGTAGAATGGCGTTTTTGGTTTCGCAGTGGAAAAAAATTCAAGTCTGCCCACTTTGAAAGCCTCCTGAGAGCTCAAAAATTGGTAATTTACCACGAATATTTTACCAAAGACTTATCTTTAAGTTAATTATGTGTATGCAGAATTTCAAGGCTAAAAAATTCACCAAAAAAAAGTTATTCAAAATCTACCAACATTGGTAGCTGTAGAATGTTTTTTACTCCTGCCAACTTTGACAGCCTCCCAAAGATTGAATTATATTTTTTTTACCATGAAATTCTAGGGGAAAAAACCTCTTTAAGTTAATGACATATGATAAAAATTTCAACGCCAAAAGATTAATACAAAAAAAGATATTAACAATCTACCAACATGTGTAGTTGTGGGAAACAATGAGGGAAACTACACACATTGGTAGATTGTAAATATTTTTCTTTTTATAGATTTTTTGACCTTGAAATTTGGCATGAATGTTTTTATCACAAAGAGAATGTTGTTCCAAAAATTTCATGGTAAATAGACAATTTCTCAACCGTTGGGAGGGTGTCAAAGTTGGTAGCAAAGTTTCCCCCATTGTTTCCCACAACTACACATGTTGGTAGATTGTTAATATCTTTTTTGAATTAATCTTTTGGCCTTAAATTTTTCATTATATGTTATTAACATAAAGAGGTTTTTTTCCAAGAATTTCATGGCAAAAAAAATTAAATGAAATCTTTGGGAGGCGGTAGCAGTGAAAACATTTCTACAACTACCAATGTTGGTAGATTTTGAATAACTTTTTTTTTGTGAATCTTTTGGCCTTGAAATTTGGCATACATATAACTAACTTAAAGATAAGTCTTTGGTAAAACTTTCGTTGTAAAATACCAATTTTTGAGCTCTCGGGAGGCTTTCAAAGTTGGCAGTACTGAAATTTTCCTCACTGCGAAACCAAAAACGCCATTCTACCTTGGACCCCACTGTACAAATGGTAGTCGACTAGCACAATGACTATGAGAAGTTGGATGGATGAAATGTAATTATATGCAGTCAAGAACAATAGCATTGTCTGTTCATTGTCCAAGAATTGGATGCAGGTGCGTCAAAGGGTTATTATTTGGTTTTAGTTACATTTTTGTATTGCAAAGAAAGCCAAATTTACATTCATTTTAATGTGGAATCAACTTTTTCCACTATAATTAAATAATCGGCATAGTAGTACATATTGGGTTGGTAAAGGATGTCTTTTTTTCACTCATATTGGGGAGTTTTTTTCACTAATGCTGTAAAGCAATTGCATGAATGACGTAATATAATAAATAGGGACAACACTTTTTTTTAGATTGGTAGTAAAATGGATTTTTTTGGAATATTCTTGCTAATATCATTTAATCCGCTTGAAAACCACGTTGAATGCATTTTCCAATGACTCCGATTTAATTAGCCAACCAAGTTTGCAAGATTTTTTTCGGATACTTGTCATTTTAACCCCTAAACATTCTCACATTTGACAATTTTCCGAAGATTCATTATAAAATGCAACTAAGAGGGATGATTTCAAGTTGATGAATGAATAAAAGTTGTGCATTATGCATTTTAGATTCTATCCATACGGTTGGATTCGCAATTGCTAACACGAATATTTGTGTATTAAATTTTAAACTTTCACTTTAACACTCGATTGTAATATGATCACGAATAAGATATTGACAATCTAATAGTAATTTTTTTGGGATGGGTTGAAATGTAATACTCTAAGTGTAGTGATTTTTGGAGTTTTTTTGGTTGCTTTATTTTAGTAGTTGACTTTTTCAGAAGCACTCTTAGACTAAAATCTTCAAAATTTTGGGTGGAACACTACAACATGAAATGAGGCATAAAAATTTCATTAATCATCCCCTTTCTAATCCGATCACACATACACGGAGCTAACTCCCCATAAAAGTTCCAGTAAAAAATTCACACTGCAAAAAGTAGATGATGGATGAGAAATCGGAGTTCAAATCCGTACATCATGCAAAATATGCATGGTTGGGCGGTTAGGGGTTAAGAGGCGTTTATTGTAAACAAACAAAAAATTGCCGCCATAAACTTCTAATATCCACCTTGCTCACAAAATCTTTGTGAATCCTTATCGAATATGATACCTTTATGTTATAGGAATTGATGAAAATTATTGCCATCACTCTATCTTCAATGAAATGTATCAATTAAGGCAATAACATATTTTTTCAACGTCACCGACTGCGATGTATTACATTTTTGGTCAAAATACTATTTTATAGTATTTAATTTTTTTATTTATATACATACAATTCTAGAATACCTTTTCACTATGGTTAGCTCTTTGCAAAAAAACTAATTTCAATGACCAATAGAAAATGTTTACTGTCACAGTGTCACATTTCGCTTGTTATGTAATGTCACACCACATTTTGAATGCCCTAATGTGAAAACACACATGCTGTAAATTTTAATTTTCTAATGTCAATTCAATGGTCATTTGCCGAATTAAATACTAGGGCTTCATTGCTCTTTGCACTACGAGTGACTGAATGTTATTTCACATAATGGCCTTTGAGAACAAAATAGAACGGTTATGGGAAAACCATTTAGGAATGTGAAAAAACAGGGTTACATCATAGAAAACCCTACCCCAGAACATTTGACTACCTTAAACCAATAAACCGCTCGTTTATATACCCTATAAGTGTTCGGAATCCATAAGTGGAACCTATAGTCATCAAAACCTAACTAAACTAGTTTTGGCCTAAGGTCGTCATCGGAATTTTGTAAAAATTGTAATCAAGCAAATGTCAATTTTTGTGAATGTTCTCCAATATTTCATTTTCTTATATACAGTTTTTTTTGGATTTTTAAATTTTTTGAATTTGATATTTATTTTGGGAACTTATTTAATGTCAAATCTGATATCATCCCCGCTATCATTCTATTGTATAATGTGAATGAGGACATCTACAATTATGGGTGATATATGAAGAAATGGAAGTTTCACAATGCTATGTGAAACTTTTGTTATGAATTTTCTACATAAAAAATTCTCTTGTAAAGAGAGGAATTCTTGATTTCCCATCTTTACAACGGAAGCAAAGAATTTGTAATCATTTCGTTTATTTAAAGCAAATGTGCATATGAAGAAGGAATTGAGGACATCTGTAACTACTGTATGTGAATACTGCATGAATCGCTCCTATCTAGGTTACCATATGCAAGGATTGAAAGGACTTTATGACTTTGGAAATCTATAGATTTTTGAAATCAACAATATGGAAAAATCTTCAGATTTCTATGATTTACAAATTGAAGTTTCTAAATTAGCAGAATCTATAATTACATAGAATCTACCAAGTTATAAAATTTATATTCTTGAAAACTACATATGTGAACAAGTCACGGATGAAATCTATAATTTAAAGATCTTTTGCTTTATAATGTGAATTCTAAAATTGTGTAGGTAAAATCCTCACATACAATCCTAGAACGAGACATCCAATTTCCTTCTTATAGATGTGAAACAAGGAATATGCTTCCAAAACATACTAGGAATGAAGTGACTCAAGGGTAACATATTCCTATTGATAACAAGGAGATCATAGTTGGAGAGGAAGCCATTGAATGATAGCTTTGAATGTGCAGAAGCAGGATGATACTGGGGGAGAGAATGCTTGTGCAAAGAATTCTATTAATGCTACAATAATTATATGAATAGGGGGTGTTAAAGCTGGTCAACTGGCCCGCAGAATCACATTTCAAACTCCAAAGGGGGCTAATGCATTGAGGAATGAACTGCGTTGTGCCCAATTTGACCGTAACAATCCTGCACATTGCGAGGTCAGACACTCATGTACACTAGAAAATTTGAAAGCCACAGAACTCTGCTTTTTATGGTTTAATGACACTAACTCAATCTACCAGCTTAACAAGCGCAATTTTAAAACTACTTGGAATGGACAGTATAAGACTGAATAATGCCTTGAAATGTGCGGTCCTCCATTGTGTACGTACCAGATTCACTAGTATGCAGCTCTGTGCACGCTGGCAGGTGAGGCACCTCTGATCCCTGGGTTTAGGGTCAAAACACAAACTATGAAATTATGGGATCACAAATTCTAACTTCCAAACAATGATATACGGTATGTGGCAATAACAAGAAGAGAAGAGGACTGGAGATCCTTTGACAGTCGGGAGCTTTATAAACTGTTTTATGTGTTCAAGTGATGTAGTTTTCGATAATCTAAAGGCTGCCTTGCAATCGGTCTGTACGTTCTGATCTCCTAGTGAACTAGAACAGAAGTGCAGGTGGAGCTGCCGGCGTCAATTGATACAAAAGCACAAGTGGACGACAAGTTGCGATGAGACCAGAGTTGAGGAGGACATTCGATGAGATTCAGAGCTTTGGAATGGGCAGGTGCAGGATGTGCAAGAAACGAGGGCGTGTGTTCTCCAGCCATCACCACAAGCTCCAGAGAGGGGGCGCTCCATTTGCTTCCACTTGAATCGGAAGCGTCATCGTTCTGTCCAGTCTTGGGCGGCTGCAGCTCAGCTATGGATGGAACTGCAGCTGGTAACGTCGGTGCAGCAGTGCTTGCTGATACAGTAGCCTGAGGTCGACGGTGGTTGCGGAAGATCAACATAAACATGCACAGGCACACAAGAGCCGACACAGCCAAAGCGATCACCACTATGACAAAGGCGTTGTGGGCGCCCATTGACATTGCTGGAAGGCCCTGGGAGGAGCTCGATGGTGGATTCAATGGGCCCATTCTTGACACTACACACGTTGGCCGGCCAAACTAGTAGCTCCCTAGCTGCCAAACACCATCGATCTCACTGCAATAATAATAATAATAATAATAATAATAATAATAATAATAATAATAATAATAATAGTGAACCTGCCACAACTAGCGAAATCACAACGAGGCCTGCAGCAGCTCGGCTGGCTGGCTTGCTTTGTAGTGCAGGTTCATACATACAACGGTCAATTCATATTAATACCGGTATCTAGGCTAGGCGCGCGCGGCCACTTCAAATCTACAGTTTATTTCGTACTAGCTAGCTAGCTAGCTCCCGTCACTCGATGGAAGTTGTCTCATGTTAGGGACTAGGACTCTCACTTTTCACGTCCCAACAGGCACTCAGCGTACGTAAGAACCTACTCATCATCAAAATAAATTTCTCACTTCAGCCTGTGTTGCTGCAATTGGCCTCCGATCAGGCTTCAATTCCCTCTGGTCTAGAGTGAGTCAATAACATATATCCAAAGCTCAGTTGCCAAACTCCCTAATTATAATTGACATTCAACAGAAACACTAATACGCACAACTAACTAGGAAGCATATGATCTCGCTCTCTCTATTAATATATGAAGGATGAATGTCAATTTATTAAATGATTAATTTATTTTAGCAGCTAGCTAGCTGCACTAGTCAAAAGATGAGTAAGTTTCTTTTGCAGCTAGCGCAGCTACAAGTCTATGGGAGATGCTATAACTTAATGTAGGGCCACCACAATTAAAGACGACAACAACACACCCGGAACTCGGATGCCTGCCAGGCTCCAAGTCACGTCCTGGAATTGAATGGAATCGAAGGTGCAAGAAAAATTAAAGCAAGCTTGCTTGCTAGGAAGAATTGGAAGAGTAATAAGAGTGAGTATATATATCCCCGCCGGTGTATGTCTGACTGACGCTGGGCTTGCATGGGGTGGCTGAGTTGCTTTGGAATTGGTGGTTGCACAACGAGGCCTTCATTAGTAAGCCTGGACGATCCCAGTCTTGAAGATCTAGATGCTCCGTCTCTCTCGTGCTCCTCTCACGCTTTTGACACGCTTCGAATCCGTACGTACAGTCTGAATTGGTGATTCTTCATCACTGATGGCATGTTTTCTCTTCACTTGGTAACTATGAGTTCGTTTCCGCACCATGCAGGGAGATACCTCCTTCATCTGTTCCATATTGATAACAGTCAGCTACTCTAACTTTATGGTAAAACACACTTTACTTGACATGGGAACCTTACTGAAAAACAGGCACTAGAAAGCCGCCCTCACTGAATGGGATAATCAGTGTGAGTAGTGACGTACTTATGACGTGTGTGAACTTGTAGGTCGGTCCCCGCCGGGAATGGTCAGCATGATGGGGCCGGGGTTGGCAGAAGACAAAACGTGACTGTGTGAATCTGATCTCAAGATTGATTTCAATATCATATAAGTTACTCACTGGCTATCCGCGTGATGGCTGATCATTCTCGACCGGCCCGGACCAACGACAGACACTTCTTACTTACTTACCCGCTTGCTTACTTACAGTACACTGAATAGGTAGATTAGTGTTAGACACACTAATTTACATAAGCATGTTGTAAGTTTTTACTGTTGACCAATTTTTTTACCCTCTATAGTGGTCAAGATGGGGATCTTTCAATAGTATTGGAATCAATGTCTTTGGTAATTTTTTTGGTCGAGAGTAAAAATCTATAATATTTTCAAATCTTATAATTATCTAACACTAATCTACCTATCTACCTATTTAGTGTAGCCAATAATTATAATGCAACTAGTAAGTCAACTTACTTACGGGTCGTACGTACAGGACACGTTGCTGAGTGGTTCTCTTGTCAACCCCACCCTGGCATCCTGGAACTGAAGACGTAAACGCCATCATATGTAACTTGTTACACTCTTGAAATAAGACATAACATAACAGGGATTGGCCAATTTAACCTATACGGCGTATTTAAGTTCCGTATTTCTTCCATGACCCGGCCCGTCATTCCGTTCAGTGAGCCTTCTGCCCATTCTGATCACCATCAAAATTCTAAATAGATTTGAAGTTGGAAAACTAAGGTAGCAACATCATTCTGAAGTTGACGGAGTGAATCACGTATAGCAACTAATTAAAGAGTGAAAATATATCTCCTCACTCACACTTTTGCCATACTAAGTTAACACATGAACCAAACTTCATAACTTAATATTCATACAGTCAGTAACTACTATTATTGGAATAATACTGTGGCTACCGATTTTAGTGCATTGGAATCCTCAGTCTCGAGAATGGGAACTCAATCCTTAAAAAATATTCATCCGCCCGTCTAATAATAGTAAGTTACGTCTAAATCATTCAGCAGCTAAAGTGAGTCATGGGAACTGAAGGGCCGGGGGCGAGAGCAGAACTCCTGACTGACTGTGTAATAAGTTGCACCTTACTTGCTTGCATGATCTAGCACAGTGAGTACCCTGGCTGGCACATTATAGTCATGCCTGGGGCTTTGAATACTGGTAGGTCTCGACTGTCTAGTGAGTTCGATCTCGATCTCCATGTGCTCCATACCCAGTCATTGATTACACATTCGCAGAAAAGAGGGCCTGGGGTTTGGCCGTTATATATAAAGAATACTATGACATCAACCCCTGGCTCGAAGATCATGAAGCCCAACTTGAACATGTGGACTTCCTTCTATTCAATTTTTATTTATTTTACCAACACCAACATGCAATGTTCTTCACTGATTTCGGTGATATTAAATTTGGCTTACACTTTCCACAATATAATTGATGGAATTTGTCATTTTAAAACCATGATTATTTGGTCCTTTTAAGGGTTAATAGTTGTCAATGATAGCATTATGAAATCATAAAATGTAGTCATGCCAGAAAGGTAGGAACGAGATTCATACTCAGAATTTCACACATGACACTGATTCAGTTACAGATAAGTCATCGTGTAATCCATAAAGAAGTCAACTTTTAGTCCAGAATATTGGAGGTTCATATATCGCCGACAACTGACCCACTTCTGTGGAGGGTTTTGGGCAGATCAGCAGACCACGTCATGCACTTTTGACTATTCGGTAAGTTACCCTTGTTGTCTACAGTGTTTATTCATGCTCCATTGATGGCTGGGAAGATTTATCAAATCAAACTTACTACACAAACATGATGATCGTCCCATATGAAGACCTTAGAGCATCTCCGCTCTTACACGCTAGAGATGACTTGTTGAAATTATTCATTTACATTTGAAGAGCCCTTGCACTTTCACTTCCCCATCCTTGCACGCCCCACACATCAAAAGTGCACATCAAATAGTCAATGGACCAATCACAAGTAGAATGTGAGGATAGTCAACTAAATAGTGATTTGAAGGGCCATTTCTTAACACGCTAGGATTGAGAGTCAAGAGGCACTTTGGAAGGGCCCTTGACACTTTTCATCTCGTTCTGGAGTGTGAAGGACTCTGGGAGGGCTGCGGTGGAGCTGCTCTTAGTGATAACAAACACTCCCATCGAACGGAAAATTAGCCTTCCAAACAAGGCGGAAAGCATCCACTCCACTGAAATCAATCTCTTATAACAAACATGTTGACCTAGAAAGCTTGTACAGATTCAAACGAGAGCAGGCGATAAGATCGAATGGGTTAATGGTACATTTATACAAAGCTAAAGTGGGTCAGTTGGTCTAGAACAAACCCATTCCCACACGTAAAGAGACAGGTTTATGAGGTCTTCGGATAATTGATTCCTGAATGGAGCATTCTGAATGACTAGCACTAAGGGTTGTCATCCAAAATTCGTCAGTAACAACAGCTTCATCATCATCATTCCGGTGGTCAAGTCCAGTGGGCATGGGTTGCATTCACAAGCCTCTTGGAATAGAGACCAGTCTGGCGGATTATGATAGAACCTGCACGTTATCCGAATGTAAGACTCGATATTAATGCCAACAACTGACCAGAAAGGTATACCTCATAAAAAAGGCCCAATTTAGAAGCAGCAATCGGAAGTCAGGTCCTGTCTATGTATATTTTCCATTACAAATAGCTAGAGATTTTCGTTTGGCCATGCAATCTCATTAAAATGAAAAAGAACTCCTTCGCATGGTGTTTCATGATTCAATGGACAATCTTTGCAATCACAAATAATCAGCTGAAGCAGCTGTTGAACATAATATCTAATATTGGCAATGGAAGGCCACTGGAAGAAAGCTTACCGTCCGCTCATAGGCATACACATGACCAGTAACAACGAGGTCTGCGTGGGCCTTATAGAGCTCTCCTTCCATTGCTTCCTTCATGGCATCTCTATTACCCTAATGGTCATGGTTTGTGTTTTACCACGAAGCATGTAGAACCACAATAAGCCATGGTGTCACGCTCCTGTCCACTTTCTTGAGATCTGACTGAAATTTGCGATTTATCCTTTTGTGAGAAACAGGCTCAATTGCAGTGCCAACGAAGAAGCAAAGTTTAGAAAATTGAATCAAATAAAAAATTAAACAACATCAGCTATCAAATTATTCTTTACCTGTAGCCACTTGATTTGAACGGAGTTTTTATCGTAGTCCGCATACGAACCAAGCATGATCACATGAAGTCCGGCAACTTCAAAGCAGTAATACAAATTGGAATTGGATCCACATTCCTTGTAAAGCATCTGCCACCTCATATTGTAAGAGCGGAATGATTTAAAAAAAATTGGAATCACCTCGACATTGATCATGGTTTCCTTCTGTTACCATCCAAGGTCTAGCACTGGCATAAGGTTCAACAAGCTCGAGAAATAAGTCTGGTAGTAGTCCGCGTATGCTAAATCTCCAGAAAGTAGCAGAACGTCAGAGTCGGACTCACCAATATGCGCTAGAGTGGATTCCGTCCATCTAGTTTGACCCAAATCCCCAGCACAAAAGACGTTATACCCTCATGAATTATATATTATTTTAGTGAAAACATTCGTATGAAAGGTATTGAACAATATGCATAACGAAAGGTTTCTGCTGAATCTGTAGTTCTATTCCTCTCATACAATATGATAGAAGTGCGTTCATTTAAGTACTTATCAACAAGTGCAAAGTTGATGGAAACATCCGGCCCCACAGAGGGAGGAGTCTTGAACTTGCGTTCTTTGTCAGCACCGTCACATTTGTAGTGATAGGTTGTGTTGTCTTGCAGAGGACCAAAAACATGATTCATCATACCGAATTCGTAGAATAGAAACGAGTAACTGCCAAGTGACGTTTCGACAACCGTGGATTAGTAGTTTCTTAACGTTAATCCTTACTGTACGATTGGTGACTTCTTTTTCACATATATATAACACTCATCCATGAGACTCTCTCGTGCTTAGGTCCTGCTAATAACAAATGTACCTGGCACACACCCAAGCAAGGCGTCACTTTAGGAGGAACGTCAAATTTTCTATGAAATATATTGAGCAGCGAAGACATATATGATGTCATTAACTCCTATAGAACAGAGATTTCAGGGTTTTAAAATGACCAATTTGATTCATCATGTTGTGAAAAATATAATACGGATGTGGCCAAATTGCATATCACTAGAACGATGAATAACATTGCATGAGCTGGTCAACAATTAAATAAAAACGAAGAAGGGAGTTCTCATATGAGCCATTCAAAAGTCCAAAAAAAAACACGACGGCATTGTGGCGTTCGTGAACTTGTCAAGAACGTAAGGTTTGAAGCAAGAACAAGTATTTCAGACATCTTAAACCCTAAATCCAAGGTGAAGCTCACCTGTTGCACTTGAGATTTTCTCTTGGCTCCACCCCGGAGAGAAAGTGCCTTCCGAGCTGGTGGTCGCTCGTAAGGTGCCGCTTGAGCAGCAACATTAGCCACCAATATGACCGAACATCACGACTGCAAAACGGGAGCTCCATGTCTATGCTATGGCCAGTACTACTATCCGAGCCAATTAATCCTCAAATCATGTACTGTACAACGAAGAAAATTCCAAATCGACATTAGTGCACAAGAAATTCTCAATCCAAATGCTTCCAGAGCAGCAAACGCTAATTGATAGTTCACTCCTGCAAGCAATAAATATCAAACTCAAACATTACAGACTCAGGCGGGACGATCGCAAAATGGCCACACAACTCAAATCATTGAATTAATTAATTTTGAATAAAAATAAAAATAAAAATAAATCACTCCAACAATCGTATGTCAGAAAAATTCACAATTCAACTACGAAAAACTTACACAAAAGCCAACACACCATCCCATCCTCCGTCACTCGTGCACCGCATGCAATGTCACGGTGCCGCGATCTAAAAGTAAGAAGCGGAACCCGGGGTTCACGATGGGCTCGCAAGTGAGGAAGAGTGAAGAAGAAAAAATAAACACACAACAAAAAAAAAGTAAAAGCAGGAAGGTTCAAAGAAGCCGCCATAGCCACCTGCCTTGAAGCTCCATGGCCATAGCCAGGGCTGATTTTTCACAAAGTTCTAGCCCGTCCACGTCCAAAAACCTTGAATTGAAAGGCAAAAAAAATTGCAACCCGTCCCAAAACCAGTGATTTCAAAATCAACCCGTCCATGGAATGGTTGAAAAAAAAACAACCCGTCCCAAAACCGGTTGCAAATTGAAAATACCCGTCCCGTAATGTTTAGAAAAAAATTAAAATTAAAAAAATAAAAAGAACAAGAAGAACAAGATCGGTGTCGAGGTGAGTGCTTGGAGATAGTGGAAACCATGAGGGAAATGATCCCAAACAAGTCTTTATTTGAAGCTTGGGAGTTTGGAGGTACCACTCCAGAGTGGTCTATCAATTGGCCTGGTTTGAGTAACTTGTGGAGGAGAGTTATGGGTGATTCCTGTGAGCACTGCAATATGTGAGAGGGGTTTTTCTAAACAAAACCTCATCAAAAGTCATCTATGTACTAGCTTGAAGTTGGAGACTTTAGATGCTTTGATGCGCATTTCATGTGTAAATATTCCAGTTGAAAACATCAATTGGAATGCAGTGATGCTTGTTTGGAGAAACATGAAGGATAGGAGAATTCATCCACTTGTTTGAAGGGTAAGTTCTTTTTTTTTTTTATAAAATTTTGAACATGCTTAGATAAAATATTAATTATTCAATTTCTAAGTGTACTTTCAATTATAATCTTTGACATTGTGTTACAAAGGTTCTAAATATTGTAGTTGATGAATCACTGTGTGCATGTGAATCGAGCTCTTGAAGATTGGTATTTTGATTAGGTATTAGTGGTTTGACTCCATTATGCTTACATTCACATGTCATATATGACATAATATAATTGATATTTGCACCATTTATTTTTTTGGGAAATTTTACTTTAAAAAAAAATTATTTTTAGAACCCGTCCAAAGTGAATTTAACCCGTCCAAAAACCGGTTCATTTTTTTAGAACCCGTCCACTGGAAATGTTTTTTTTTTCTGAACATGTCTTTGGACATGTTAGAGCATGCCCAGCAGCATGTGTTTTGAAGGGACCAACGCCAAGATTTGATGTAGTTATCTCCACTTGCTTCGAAGTTTGGCCCAGCAACTACCCACCAACGCTAAATAATAGTTTTTGGAGCCAAAGTTTGAGGTTTCCCCGCCATCCAGAGAAGCTTTGGCGCAAGCGAATTTCTCACACCAAGCAAGCAAAGATGCTCAATCAACAATTAAATAACGAGCTTGAAGACTATTCACCGGCCCGTGCTTCAAGGTCATCAAGTAACTTTATATAAAATGTTCGTTTTATAAGTTGCCTTGGTGTTCGCTCCAAGAATGTTGCTGGGGTACTTCTTGTATTTCATTCCTCCATATTAAAAAAGGCCTTCAAATTGATGCTTTATAACATTCAGTAGTCTTTGAGCCTGCTGCCCTCCCTTGCATGGAATGATGTGGAATATCCCACATCATTTCATCCTTCCAACGAAATGATGTGGGATATTCCACATCCCACATCATTTCATCCTTCCAACGAAATGATGTGGGATATTCCACATCCCATTAGTAGCTATGGGGGCACGTGGCATTAAGCAAGAGCAAGCAACCATGGTGCACAGTAATCGAAAGCACAATTCAACAATGTTTTTTCATTGTTTATTTGATTGATTCTCAACTCAATAGTGTTTCGTCATGGAAAGCACAATTCAACAGTGTGTTTTCATTGTTTATTTGATTGATTCTCACTCAATAGTGTTTCGTCATTGTTTATTTGATTCAATAGTTCTTTCAATTAGAAATCACTTGTCACTCTATATATAAAGGTGGATGAAACTTAAAAGGCAGTCTCTTTGAAGGCTACTGAATGTTATGTTGGCGGACTTTTTTTCTCTGGTACTGCTGGGCTTGCTCTTAGGGACCTTGTGAAAAATCACCACTGGCCATAGCCACCCCGCCATTTCTTTCCTCGAAAATGAGGACCGGAGACCCCGGGGATTGGGAACCGGGGACCGGGGGCACAAGGACCCAGAGACGGGAAACTGGGTACGGATGTTGGGAGATACCTTCGGACAATCCTTCAGTTCTCGTATCTGCTGGGAACATTCGGGAACATGCGTTCCCAGACGGGACATCGTCAGAGAGCCAATCAGCTGGCGTTCGAGTGAATAGAACAGGCTGGAGCTAATATACTTCGGCATATGCCAGTCCTGTGATCGATCGTGCGACTGCCGATGAGCGTCGGAGTCTCAATTCGAGAGCGATTTGAAGGCCTCACTCGACAGGGATTTTTGTGAACCGAATTGGATGGTGCAGAGTGAGGACCGCCAGAAATTTCATGTATGGCGGATTTTGTTTACCTCTCCATTTCTGCGCATTTGTACATTTTCAGAGATGCAGCCGTTGTTTGTAATTTCTTTCTTGTGGATGGCGAGGTTTGTTGTTGTTGCACTTTTCTTTAGGACGAGAAATGAGCTTGTTGATTTCTGTGAATGTGATGGCGAGGACGTGGTGATGGTGAGAATGTTTCTTGTCTTTCAACTTCTTTTTTCAATGAGATTTCGACGACTCTGTCCATTGAGTACTCTGGAAGGCTGTTCAGAAGCTCCTTTCGAAAATGGTATTCAGGAGTAGTTGATAACCATAGATTGATCTTAAAAGGAGTGGATCGAGTCGGGTTTGTTACTGTCGCAATTTCTTTTGGAGAGTGATGAGCTTGAGGTGGCCAGGACGTGGTGACACAGCAGTGCGTTGAGGATGTTCTTGTCTTTTAACTATTTCTATGCAATGAGATTTCAATTACTTAGTGCATTGAGTACTGTACGAGGTTCTTTTGTTGATGATCTCGAAGAATTTTGACTGTGCATTTTAGCTGGTAAGGATTTTAGTTTTAAGCGTGTGAAGTAAGAATGGTACTAAGGACTAATTGAAAACCATAGGTCGACGGAACTAGTCGATAACCATACACGGGTCGTGAAAGAAGTGCATAGAGTCAGGTTTGTTAGTCTTGCAAATCCTTTTGGAGAACGATGAGCTTGTTGATGGTCAGTTCAATGTGACGTACGGCGAGGCCATGGTGATGGTGCGAATGTTCTTGTCTTTAAAATAAAGAAAATCATAATGAGATTTTGAGCATTGAGTACTGTATGAAGCTCCTTTCGTGATTTTTATGTTGATGATCTTGGAGAATTTGATGGCGCCTTTTAGCTGGTGACTTCATTTTGAAGTTACTAGCAGGTGTGTTCGTCATTGTGTAGCAAAAATGGTAGTAAGGAGTAGTTGAAAACTATAGGTTGTATCAGTGTTGACACACCTCAATCCTCTTCGGTTATGAAAATTTAGGAATGGTGAAGAGGCGGTCCTAGGTCGCTATTTCCACATGTCATTCCATGCGTTTGATGATTTCTTAGTCGTTCAAGTTCAATGCAATGGGGAGTTCAGCTCAGAACACCAACTAATCCTTGACTCCAATCATATCACCTCAGAGTTGGATTTTATACGCATATTATTGTAGGAGCTAATGTTGACGCTCTTATTGTGCAGCTCTGGGCGAAGGTGTCACGCAGCAATACATCGTCACTTTGCCTACTTGAGACTATCCTTCGCAATGCGGCACTTCAGAAGATTTGTGGCTTTGGAACTGTTGGAGTGGTAGAGCAGGAAGTGGCGCCAACAGGACAGGTAACACCTTACTTCCCTCATGAATCAGAACTCTGTTATTAAGGGATGCTATCGTCTTGGCTTGGTTGAATATTTATTAATTTGTTGGAGGTCGAATTGAAATCTACTTACAATATAGAGCGCGTTTAGGAGGTCAAAAGGTGTGAAGCCGAGCCAGGACACATGGCACTAACATCCCCACTATGAAGTCCACGTCCACTCTCTGGTGCGATTTTCAGGTACTGAGCTTATTGCTAATACCCCCTTCTTGGTGAAAACGCAAGCTATATAGAAAACGTTTTGCACTATGTAAGTGTGCGGTTGATTTTGGTTTATGTTAAAACGAGGTTGGAGACCAAAGTTCTCGAGAACAGGGGACTATGATTGAGGGTATTGTTCGATCGTAGTAATCTATGATTCGTGCAACTATTTTCAGACTGAAAGTTATTGTGTTGTTGGTGTACAGTCGAGCAGACACTCAGGAAGCCATGTCTTACTTTGTACCGCCATGCAACTATGGCATGGTAGAATATGATCTCAGCCGTTCAGGACACTGTCACCAGCTGAATTTCCCCTTCCTTGAGCGGCTTAACCTCAAGACCGTCATCTACATTTCTCACGACGAGCCGTCTCAACCGTTGTACGTGTACTTCTGTATACTCTGGGGATTTGTGTTGAAGTTATATTCGAGCTGTTAGGAGGAATGAATGTAACATGAGAATTGCATTATCCAATCGGAGAGAAAAGCTCTTAGTCTTGTTGATTGTAATTTCGTGCGGTAACTTTCCAATGAGACATTGTTACCGACGCATGCATTGCGTAAATTTTCTGAAATAAACTGTTTTGAGACCGTTAAGATTAACAGATAATATGGTGTAATTTCTGAGCAGCCTGAATTTCCTCGAGGATCAAGGCATCACGCTCATCCGGCCCCTGAGCCCTGATAATGGCATATCTGAGGCAAGCCCCATGTCAGAGGCGGAAGTCCTGTTTGCTTTACAGGTTCACTCCTCTCCTTGATTCTGGTCAAATCACCCTGTACTGTTGTACGCTTGTCATCAAGTGATTTCTTCTGGCTTCAAAACAAAACTCTTGGTGATTTCTTGAATATCAAAAAAATTCAAAGAAAGCATTGCCACGGACATAAGCTTATACGTATCCGCAATTTGGCGCAGGTGATACTTTCTCCACAATACTACCCACTGCATGTGATGTGCAATTTCGGTCGTCACCGCACTGGTTAGTAACCTGACCACACTCGGCATTTCAGACATGTGTTTGATTGTTCATGACGTTTACAATGCAAGCTTTCAGGGCATCATACCAGCTGCATTATGAATTTCTAGTAACGTGTCAGCATTTGACGAAGAAATGTATTGCAAATTCACGAGAGTCGAAGCTGCCAGATGATCTGAAGTTGGCTGCATCAGGCTAATAAGATGGCCTCATGCTAGTGCAGGAACAATAGTGGGCTGTTTGCGGAAGCTCCAGAGATGGAGCTTGACTGCCATATTTGAAGAGTACCGACGTTACGCTGGCAACAAAGTTCGCATGCTCAATGAACAGGTGTGATGCACATTCTGTCCTCTTTCTCAACTTGAAGTTAAACACTACATATACAGACTAATTTATTCCTCATTTATAACTTGAGAACACATATCACGAAGTAGATATCCGGTATTTCGTGATGGTTGGGGTTTCGTTGAAGCCTCTCTGTCGATAGACGACCCGGTAGCCGTTTCTCATCTTTGAGATTAACGTTTGAAGTATTCTTTGTCCGCTGATATGTTTGAGCCGGGATCTAAGAAACTGAATTGCTCGTGATGTGATGGTCCTGAACAATCTTAGAATGATCCTA
Source organism: Pohlia nutans (assembly GCA_022496805.1). Lineage (NCBI taxonomy): Eukaryota > Viridiplantae > Streptophyta > Bryopsida > Bryales > Mniaceae > Pohlia > Pohlia nutans. The sequence continues at coordinate 628,893 of CM040103.1, forward strand.
TCTTGATGTTATGCATTACTAAAGTGAGGGCAGGCAATTTTACTTCTGCAGTTTATCGAGCTTTTTGACACAGACTTGGTCCGAGTCCCAAGTGTCGACCGTCCGACTTGGCTCTGACGACGTCGATGTGGTGCAATACCTGACTTCATGCCAATTGACCTTGCAAGGAAGTTAGAAAAAAGTATTTAGTTGTTGTAAATATGTAGGCGTAGGTGACGTCAACGATCTCTATATTATTGCACGTGAATGTGTGTATCCTGCAACATTGTATTCCTCCAAATTTTCAATACTAGTTATTGAACTACGTCTACTTTCCATTGCCTACCGGTACTTTATGTGGAAGTGTAGGTGGTCACTTTAGGTGGCCACTTTTTGGTCACTTTGGATGTGTGAACTCAAATAGGATAAAACTTTAAAGGAATTTGAATTTGTGTTTAGATGGATGGATTTATCCAATTCTTAAGGGGAATGTGGTTGAGAATTGCCAGAAAAAGAAACACCAACCATAGTTGTTTCCTTCATAGAGAATCTATGATAATTTGGCAATCTCAATATATGTACACTTCTAAATATTAATTTAAATTTGTTAATTTTCCTATATTTGGCAAAACATATATATCCCCAAAATTCGTTGAAACGAGTCTGAGGTAAGTTCAAGGTATCTTTTTCACTTTGAGATACTCTCTTCGGTTAACTCTAATACCATACCCGGCCGTCAGGGTCGGCAAAAATTAAATAAAAAAACAGAAGTTGAAAAAGATCGGAAATTATTGGAGATGAGAGTCAAAAAGAAAAATTATTCATTGAAGAACATGCCGAATATTACAAAATTGAACCAAGTTCATGCAGTAAAATCCCAAATATTGCATACTCCACTTAACTAGTTGTTCACCTGTTGTGAAAGTCAAAAAATACCTAAGGCATCTTGAAGTTGACAAGTTGTGTCCAAAAATGGAAAACTAAAGACTGTTCCAAGTTGACAGGGTGCTCCACGCGCTCCACGCACTCTACGCCAAGCCCATGTGCTCCACGCCACTCCACGCCAGTCATCAACCTTCACAAGTATACATTCACATGGTCTTCATCTTCATTACCACAGGTTTTTGAGAGCAGGCAACGGTGGTGGCAACGACGGTGCTGTGTAGATGAGCGGAGCCGAGGGGCAAGCTGTGCAGTCTGGCGCTTCTTCCGACTTCCATTACCAGTTTGCATCCTGCATCTTTCTTCTAGTCCTTCTTGCAGTCTACAGCTCTTAACAACTCTTCACAACTCTTGACAAGCTTATAGTAGTTTGCAGCATCTTTCTCAAAGTCCATCATTGAATTTTGAATTTTGAACCTTGATAACAACGTAGGTTCTAATCCTTGTTTGTCCTTCATATCTGTGTCCAAACATCATTTTGGGATTCACAACTTCAATAGGCCGGATTCAAAATTCAATTCCGACCTTCAACAGCTACAACTTGAAGAAGATCACCGCCAACTTTGTGCACTCCGTCTAGACTATTGTTGTGTGGATGATCTGATGATCCTCGTGTCGATGATCCTCGTGCCTCCCGCAGTCTATTCACCATTTCCGAATGATCTGTTGATTTTCGTGCCTCCCGCAACAAATCGGTGTTCAAACGACTTTTTCAAACAGAGCCGAACGACCATTTTGGTATTGTTCTTGTCCTCACCATTTGTTTCTCCACAGCAGCAGCTCGTTAGTGTTATCTTAGTATGGTTGAAAGAATATTTAGATGTATTTTGATTGAAAAGGGTTTGAAAAAAATTGGGAGTGGAGAAGAGAAGTTAAAGTGAAGGTAGATTTGAGATGTCATTGATCAAGCCTTGCTTGTTGTTGTGTACATTTGTTGTGCGGTGGTCTACCCCGGCGTCCTCTTCCACGTCCCCTTCCAGAGCTGCAATCACAATCTCAAATTTCATAGGTATGTGCTCTAAACTTGTGTATAAATCTCATTTCAAAATTATTTCCATATCATATGAATGCTCAAGTTCTTGAAACTTACCTTAGAATAGGTAGAAGTTGCACCGATGGATTTGACCTCCTAGTTACAACTTCAGCTCTTGAATCTGGGCTTGTTGTGCTTGATGTTGCAGATGGAGGTATCTTTCTTGCCATGCCCCGTAGTGTGGCCATGCTGGTCGTGTTGCTTGAAGTTGTGAGCAATGACACTCTAGTGAGAGAGTCCTCCAAAATTGTGTCTAAAGACACTTCTACACATGTCTCTTCGTTGTCATTGTTGTTGTTTGTTTCCACTGCTACATCTTCCTCAATGTTGAACAATAGTGTTTTGATGTTGTCAATCATGGCTTGCTTTTGAAACTCTGGTTCAAATGCACGTTGTAGACCTGTATAGCTCCATCCTTTCTTTACCATTTCACGTCTAGTTGTAAGGTTGTGCCATGCTGTGAAAAGCCATCCACAAATTTTGGGCTTCAAAGTGGACATTTTCAAGTCCACTTTCAAGTCTTCGGATTTGTCAATTTGATTTGAAATCACCTCCATTGTAAACTTGTTAAATTCCACTCGAAAGGCATGTTTGAAAGGCCTTTGTAAAATAACATCTGCTGGTTGGAAAATAGATGTGCAATTGGCGGGTATGAAGAGAAAATGAATCCTAGGATGATTGCTCTTTATCCACGCTCTAAACTCCTTGCTAATATGAACACTCCAACAATCAATGAGCCAAATCATATCTTGATGTGTAGAAAGTCCCAAAAGATCTATTTGTGATGTTCTATAATTCAATAGAATGTTGTTCACAAAATCCTTGCATGTGTCTAGAGTAGACCAATGATTTGAAGAGAATGTAAGATGCCAACCGTCGTCTTCACATGCAACACGCTCATCATTCTTAGGGGGAAGGGATCTTGGAGTCAAACCTTGGAAAATCAATTGAAAAGGCAAAATATTGCCATTGGCTGCTAAAGAGACAGCCACAGTGATTTGACGTTTGTCTTCTATTCCTTGTACCTTCACATGCTTAGAATTCTTTTCTTCCCACGTTCGAGCTCCACCTGTAGGAACAAGATGAATGCCCGTTTGGTCGGTATTCACAACTAATTCCTCTGGAATGTTGTGAATCTTCACCAAATAGGCACATCTTTGTGCCATCTTCTTCCCTTGATCTTCATAGTCTGATGGTAGTTTCCCTGCTGCTGTTGTTGCAGCTCGGTAATTCCAATTCATCTCAGCCTTGATGAATGCTAATGTCCATTTGTAACTCACACAAAATCCACTAGAATCCTCTAGCAAGTGGGGTTCTCGTTTAGAGATGATTGCTTTTATTATACCTCGTATGCAAGCTCCATACAAAGGTTGACCAGCAATCCTTTGTTTCTTCGAGACCTCACAAATCTCCTCTTTAAGGAGAGGATATGAGGCTAAAATTGAACAATGTTGTGTAGACTTGGCAAAATAAGTGCCAAGTTCTACACACCTCTTGATGTTGTCTTTCAAAGCTCCATTTGAATGAAACCAACCATACATGGTTCCTCTACTCAAATAGTCATAAACACAACTCAAGTCTCCTGGCTTTCTATAGGCAGACCTCAAGAAGTTCCATGCATCCCCGATGTTTCGATGTTGTTTAACAGCAGCATAGATAGGAGGCCAAAGACTTGGATTGAACCAATTTCGGTATTGACCTCTTACCTTCTTGCTTGTTTTCTTCATGGTTGTTGCCTTGGGAAGATGCACATCTTGGTTTCTCTTAGGCCTCCCCACTGGTCTCTTCAAGATCACCTTCTTTGGCATTGCTTTCTCCTTCTCCAACTTCTCATTGAAAGTTGCAAACTCCACTTCCACTGCTCTCTCCCTTTCTTCTTTAGAAATTGGTGTAAAAAAAGCTAAATCTAATTGCTTATGCTTTGGAGCCATTGCTCCATACACACACACACACAAAAGAGCAAATGCACACTACAATCCAGCAATAGTAGAAAAAATTGAAAAGAGAGACAAGGTACCAATAAGTGAGAGTAACACATACAAAAGACCACTAATTGAGATTAGGGCATTCAATTAGGTTAAGCACACCAAGGCCGCCACAAACGGATGAAAAAATAGAAAATTCTTCATTGTCGTGAACTAGCCTTGTATTAAAGCGCCGAATCTTTTATAATTATTTTTTTGAAAATTTGAATTTTTTATTAATTTCTTGCTGCCATGCCGGACCCACTTTCTCCACTTTAATTAATTATTCGGCATGAGATGCCGACCCTGACGGCCGGGTACGGTATAAAGTAAGCTGAATTGGGGGTAGCCTCGCGGTTATGCAAAGAGTTCACTAAAGGTTGCCATTTGGAACTTAGAAGGATTTTTTATCCATCTATTTTGGGAAGCTTCTTCTGTTCTTGTTGTGGTGCAAAGTGCTAAGTATGACATTGGCGATGTGAATATTTTCCATAAGCGCAGTCAATGCATAAGTCAGACAAGGAATTCATTTGCTTAATTGAGTTGGGCCTAATTTTTAGTTTTCCATAAGCGCAGTCAATGCATAAGTCAGAGTGTTGGGTCAAATTTTTAGTTACTTAATTTTAATTGATTGGTTGACACATGTGCAGTAGTATTAAATAAATAGTCCTTATATTGCACCAAAGGCCCTTTGTCCACTAGGCACTAGCTCATTGTCAAGACGAACAAACATTTTATTCACGTAACTATGCTGCATAAGAGGACCGAAGTTTCTATCTTTCTGGTCCTTATTATTGTTGCAGGGAGTTTTGGACTACATATCAATTTAATCCCTCAAGGTGAGCCATACCAAACAGAAAGGAGTGCATTTTGCAATAATGGTATTCAAGAACAAATGAGGAGAGCATGAATCAGAACAATCCAGAACATTTTTAAAAACTTACTGAACCTTTAAACGTCCACAGTACATTGTCACGGTCAAACCTCATCACTTTCTCAATTGCACACTTGAGATCAGTACATACAGCATCTTTCTGTGTGATTTCATTGGGATTCTTGCATTGTGAAATGGTATACAAAAACTCCATACACATGAAAAATGTGACAGATCAGTACATTTCAAGCAGCATAATAAAATGCGTAAGGCATAAGATGTGGAAAAATGATCCAATTCTTTTCCAGTTATTTTGTTATGGAAGAAAATTGAATCATGCATCCATGTATGCATAACGTAATTCTAGATTATGAAGCCAAGTTGCATCAAGAAATTATTCAAGTTCGGGATAGAGTAAACTAGAGGCCACGTGCAAAGATTTATAGAATGGGAGTGATCACAACTCACATGCCGTTTACTTTGAAAATGTGTCAAAATAATAGGGCATGAGAGGACCTCAAGGGGATGGAAATTCTTCAAAGAGTGCAACATGAGGACATGAAAGGGATGGACATTTTTCAACAAGGACCTCAAGTGTGGACAAGTGCCTTGGATTGGTCAAGATGTGCATTCCCAAAATCGCGGTAGGTCATTACATTAAGAAATTGATGGTGACCAACATGAGAGCAAGAACCTCATCATCCAAAACTCTACGATCTTCATCGGTAACGCTTGAGAGACAGCGTGTTGTTGCGCTTCCATGTGGCACGGATGGAAGGGCGAGCCTTGGTGTACAAGTGTCCTCTGCCGCGAAGACCACGGTACTTCTTGCCTGCCGAGGTCAGTCCACGCAACTCACGGTGCTTGTGCACAGGGTTCACGATCCAGTTGATGCGCGGGTCCTTGCGGATGACCGTGTGCTGTGGGTCCACCAAGATGATTTCAAAGTACTTGTAGGTAGAATCCTGCACAGGAAGACAGTGAGTATTGCTTTCAATAGCAAGCTTCAATCAACCGCTACTTCAACAAATAGCACGCTCAAGTTAAAGATACCACGGCGTTCATGCTCATGTAAAACCATTAGAATGGGTGATGGGTACCAAAGGTCATCCCCATCGAATTTGGAAGATCCTCACCACTCCAGAACAAGGTCACAAATGGTCTAGAGACTGATTGATTCGTAATTTCACTAGAAAACTATCCCGCATCTAAACACAAGAATGCCAAACCGAGGACCACTTAGAAGATCAAATACTAAAATGATATACATAACCGTCCACCAATGAGCATTGCAGGGGCAGGAACCATGTACGTTGTGGATCATCAATAATAAAATGCAATAACCCGACACAAGTGACACAAATTTCGCAGTGCAAGGACGGTAATGAGCACATCCATCTGGAGGTAAGCGACAGTGTCAGCAGACATTTGCGTATGAGAACAGACCTGGTTGATCCAGTACGAATTCAAAACCCTAAGCCCTCCAAGCTTGCGTCCAGCACGCTCCTCGGCAACAGACCTCAAATTACGCTGAAACTTGAGCTGCGTGATACCCTGGTTCTTGGGCTTTCCATACACAATACCCTTGGCCACTGGTCTCTTCCTGCCTCCACGGCGGACACGAACACGGTAGACGACGTAACCCTACAGTTGAGAATAAAAGATGCCATTACAGAGGAGCAGAGCATGGTCCAGTTGTATTGTGACCTAAATGAGTATTCAGGCGTCCTCACAAGTATCATCAAATGAAATTGGAATGCGTCAATGAAACAGACACTTCACAGCATAGATGAAAAACCCTAAAAAATGAACTGAAACTGTAAATAGCTTCGCTGGAAAGAGGGGGGGTGTGAGCATCGTGAAATTACGGGTGCAAACTGACCTGCTTGGCCTTGTAGCCTAGACGGCGAGCCTTGTCAGGGCGGCTGGGGCGGGTGACGCGGACAATGCCGGGCAGCTGCCGGAACTCCCAGCAGCGCACACGAAGCAAGAAACGCAACACATCGGACTGCTTCTTCCGCCACAGCTCCTCAATGTACTTGTACGCACCTGCGATACCAAATCCAGCAACGTTCATACTCCTTCGCTAGAAAACGGAATTTTTCAAAAGAAAGTTACTTAAACACTGAACAAGCAGATGCACGAATACATTAAGGGGCAAGGGGGAAGGGGAAGAAAGAGGTGACGTACCCATGGTGAGAGAGACGCCGCGCCTGCGCTGGAGATTGGCTATGGCGATGAAGAATCGAAAAGGACTTGCACCCCGGACCTTCTGCTACAATAAGCCCGCCCCCTTCCAAAACCCTAATCTCTCGCCCAGTATATCCAGGGGTTGATCCAGGTGTCGAAACTTGAGATGTCGTTTTGAGGTTTCGATGTTCTCTTTTTCTTCCTTCTCACTCAAAGTTCAAGGATTTCTTTTAATAAAAATTCAATCAATTTTCATGAAATCAAAGGAATCGTTCAGTTATTATTTTCTAATTTTATTTTTCTTTCAAAATAAAATTTATAATTTTTTTTTCAATGACTTTGAATTAATTTAGTGCAAAATATAAACGTGCTCACGTAGTTGAAATGATACTTTAATGTATAGTACCCTCTAATAAGTATTGGTCACTATCGAAAATGATGTAGAGACTGAAAATTAAGAAACAATATTTTTTATTCAAAAATTCTTTAATATAGGAAATGTGAAGTGTATTGAGTAGATAATAAAGTTTGTTTTCATAGTATAGAAAACTTGAAAATGAAAGTACTCATTTTCATATGAATAGAGTTTTTTAGAGTAAAATATTTACCAATTAGTGCTACCACTACATGCATTGATTACAGCCTCCATACAAAAAGACGTACTTGCAATGAACACATCTAAAGTCTTGATATACACTTCTTCTTATGTCCATTGAAGGGTTTCGACCAATTAATCCTTACTTACCCTACAATATAACTTACCCTCCATAGAAAAACTAAACTAGCTAAAAATAGAATTTGAGATGGTTTTTTAAAATTGCTCAAAAATCTAGTTTTATCGTTTTATTGCATTCGACAATATACAATCCAGAATGACTATTTTTAGCTAGTTTAGTTTTTCCTCGGAGAGTGAGATATATATGTTCGTTTTCAAAATGAACGCTTGAAGATATAAGAAAAAGAATAGTGACTTCAGTGGAAGCTTGCAAAAAGTAATCAACTTGAAATTTAGTTTTCTATTATTAGACCAAGTGTTGGCACCATAGACATACTTAAATATGTACTAGTACTTCTTATTCTCAAGATAATCTGCATTGTCTTAATTGCACCTGTGAAGAACCTTAAAAAGAATTTAAAAGTCCATGTTCCAAAGGGTCCCTACCCAAAAATAAAGATTAATTGGTCGAATCACTTTGATCAACATGGGAAGAAGTGTCTATCGAGACTTTGGATGTGTTCATTGCTAGTATGTCTTTTCGTATGGAGGTTGTAATCAATACCCGTGGTGGTAGCACTAGATGGTAAACACTTTACTCAAAATCTATTCATGTGAAAATATGTACTTTCATTTTTCAAACTTGATATACAATGAAAATAGACTATGTTATCTATCTAATACACTTTAAAATTCATGAATTGAACGATTTTGGAATAAACAATGCAATTTCAAATTTATCAGTTTAGACATCATTTTGAGTAGTGACCATTATTTATTAGAGGGTATTGTACAGTAGATAGATAGAAACTTTGGTCCCCTTTCAAGGTTGATGTGAAAAATGTGTTTGTTCATCTTAACAATGAATCATTGCCCAATCAAACAAAGAGCCATGAGTGCAAGACTATTCTCCCCTCTAGTGTACATACATCGGTTATCCACTCTCGTTTTATTCTTTGCTTTCTTTCTTTTAATTTTGACATTGTTTGTTTCAAAATTTTAGTTTAAATGTAAACTAGAGCTCCACGATGCTCAGTATTACTATTGACAAATGGTCGGGATTTGTTGGTTGTTTCCATTGGTCTTACGATGTAAGCATTACTCTTAGGTTGTTGGCTTCATATGTAAATCTTTTTTACATTTTAAAACTAAAAAATATTGAATGTTCAATGTTGAAGCCTTCACATCCTACTTTAAGCATTTAGGAACAATACAATGTCACAAATAAAGTAACAAAAGTAGATCAATTACTTTAATACATAATTAAACTAAAATTTGGCTTTTATTTTTTTGAATTGCATGTGAACACCATTTAATTTCAAAATATCCAAGAATACCACTTTTTTTTATAACACCATATTGTTCATTACCCAGTTCCTTACTGCAGCTTCTACCTTCTACCAAAAATTTGGATTCTTGGAAGCTTTTGTGTAATTGATATGCATTTTTTAAAATTAGACATAAAAGTATGGTAAATTGACATTATTGCAACATCCGGTCAACTTCCTTGCACCAATATTGGCACAAAAATGAGTCATACACAAGTTATATTGTCCCGTGTATTGTGGAATTTTTTTGGAGATTGCTCGGGCGATTGGCAAACTATTGTAGTGAATTTGAAAAGCATTTTAGTGAATGGTGGATTGTAGAGTTGCCTTACTTTTTATATGCCATAGAGTCTGCAATCAACAATTTTATAAAATAAATGATGGGATATTCACAAAGCATTCTTATATTTATCCCATTCCTTGTATGGAGTGTAATGGTTGTAACCAATCTTGTGCAACTATAGAATCTTTTCACTTTTGATGTACATTTTAGAGTGGGTATTAAAATTTAGAGGGGGTATTAAAATTTAGAGGAGTGACTTAAGGCGGTGAATCCTATGTATGTCATAATTTTATTTACACCTTGAAAATGTAATGAAGGTTTAAAAAACACTAAATGTGGAAATTAGAACACAAAGTAGAATCATATTATTCCAATATAATATGTAATCAATACTCTCTCTATCTCACTAAAAAACACCCGTGGTTCTTGGTGTATTCTAACCTAATTCATTTTTTGCCAAAAAAAAGCCTTCCCAATACTTGAAAAATGATTTCTTTCATAGTTGTATGTAGTTTTTGTGTCACTCTCATTGTCCATCTTCACATTGACATTTGAAAGTGGATAGGGTTCCAATCTGAAGTGTAAAATATAGGACAAATACTGCAAAAAGAAATGCCCAAAACCATAAGAAAACCTTGCAAAATTAATCTAAAATATGAAATTAAAAATAGAATAAATCCCACTATACAAATGTGATCTTCACATTGACATTTATATAACCCTTAACCCCTAAAAGCCCGAGGGGTATTGGACAAAACATAGATGTGTTATAATGTGTGCCTTCCATATGTTTGATGAAGGTTGGTTCAATAGACAAAATGTAGAGTATTATCTTTACAAATTATCCATACGGTCAAACTTCCAAAATAATCTTTAGATCATTTTTTAATGAATTTAAAAGCATTAACCTTCGAAAATTTGTATAAATTATAATTTTCAATTTTAGAGTTCAAAATTTAGTATGATTGGTTAAAGTTGGGCTATCTATCGTAAACTTCAAAAAAGCAAGAGAAACGATGGAGGAATCATCATTACTTTCCCCAAATAGCAAATTTTGTAACACTAAGACAATGTTGAGGTGATCTACTTTGAAAAATTCTCCCGGGTGGAGTTTAACTCGGATTGCCATAATTCAAATTGGGTTGGAAAGTAGACTTGATGTAGTATTTTAAAATATTTTTTATTTTTTCAAAAAATTATTTTTTTGTTCCGGGCAGCCCGTTTTTTCCGGGCAGCGACCAGAAAATGGTCGTTTGAGCGCTTAGGGGTTAATGTTCCGATTCAACACTCTTATCAAAGATTTGTTACTAAAAGTTTGATGAAAAATAAAAATGGAGTTGATGTACAAAGCAAAGTTGTAAATGTCAATGTGAAGATAACATTTGTACGGTTGGATGCATCATATTTATTATAAATATTTTTTTTAGTTAATTTTGCAAAGTTTTCTATTTAAATTCAATTAAAAATCCAAAAGTAACACAATTTTAAAAAAAAAAATATTGTGATGAAATTGGAATAACATGCACTACAAGATGGTATGGTTTCCATTATTTGATTCTACTTATTATGGAGAATCACGTTTAAGGTCTCACTTTTTGAACTAAGAATGAAACTTGACATAAACGACTTTTGTTATTTTTCAAAAATTCACATTCTCTTATTTTGAAGATCCATACCATACAAATGGTAGTCAACTAGCACAAGAATCAAGAGAATTTTGGATGGATAAAAAACATCACTGAATGTGGTGAAGGGATGCATCAGAAATCATCCAGCGTCTGACCAAAATATGGACGCTGGCGCATCAAAGAGTTAATCTCCAAGTTCAACAATGTCTGATCAAGGGCGTTCTCTAAGGTAGCAGACCCAATTCCCGTCCGAATTTCAGGTTCAACAAGTTTTATTTTTGGAGTGGCTATCAAAATGATTCAGAAATATGTGCAAAGTTTGTACAAGCCCAATCCAACTTGAACCATATTTTTCAGACTATTATTGAATTACTTATGAATTTTTGAAGTTAGAGATGTAGAGGTGCCAAAAACCGTCCACCCCTAAAATGTTCATGCTGGCTACATGAGAATTTCGAGGTCTGACCTAAAATGTACGCCCTGTCAGTGGTTGGGAATTGGACCCGGTTGGAAATTGGGTCCTCTACCTCATCTTCCTGGGTGCCAAAACCAAAAAATTGCAACCCACTGCAGGGTCATTGTATTTGATAAAAGTTGCAAAGGAGGTAAATTTCTCCTGATAAATTGCAAGGTGACTGATTAGCAGATCATCGTGTGGTTGTAGTGACCATGATAAAGAAGGGGACTTGGAAAGCAGACAGCCACTGTTCATGATGTTCTGTGAAGGACATACTTGACAACTTCATAGAATGAGACTACAATTGCAGTTGAAGGAGCAGCACGAGCAATGCGGGGCCCAACTCCTGTGAACAACCCACGCATTCCTCCTCTTCTGCAACAACCCACAACCAAATCAACGCTTGGGTGAGCAATATTACACCCTTAACCTCAACTATTTTACAAGATGGCAAGAAAGTCTGGGTACTTCCAAAGGTAAGAACAAATATGCGTAGCAGCGAGACTGAAGGATATAAATTTCCAAGGAAAATAAATTGGCCCGTTATAACCAGTCTTTCACAAAACAAAAGCCACCCTGGCTCCGTGTATGAGTAAGTTACTTACTGCCAGATTTCATTTAAAGTCCGTCCAAGAGACATTAACACAGCATTTGCAGGATCTTTCTGTGCAATCAACCACAAAGCCAGGTGTAAACTTTAGAGAGTTCTAAAGAAGAGAGATTAAAGAATACAAGTGCTAAAAATTTGCATCATCACAACATTCTATAACCCCCGGGTAATCAACCACTGGAGTCTCACTCTCGAAAGCGTGACAGTAAGCGTAAACATGCGTGGTCTCACCTACTATCCTGGCTTTGGGTCCCTAGAGGTTTTCAGCAGGTGGGGTCCTGATTTTTTCGGGAGACAAAAGGGAGGTTATTCTTTTCCTTGGTCTGAGCAGGTACAATCAGCGGGTAAAAAGTTCCGATATCCCAAATCTTTGAATCAACAAGTAAAAGAAGTGCGAGACCTTCGATACACCCAAATGTTCCACTAGCCAGAAATTCCTACAACCCTTTGAGGACCCGTTTGAGGACAATGATCCACATAGTGGATGCTGGCTCGTCAAACTCAATTTTTGCCTTCAAGGTCAACTAAAAAATGAATCTTATCAAGCCTAGTTTCTATATTACTTTTTGATTTTGAAAAATTCCAAACATTGAACATTTTATCACATTTGCAAACTCAAGAGTTAAGGTACTCATTACACCACATTGCATATCCACTAATCAAATCTTCAAACTTTAAATAGTTTTTTTTTTTCATTTTGAGTACACTAGATAGTTTCTGTGTATGCCAAGTGCCCAATCAAGAATTGAGATCGTTTGGAGTATTTATCTAATTATTATGATTTATTTTGCATAATAGAGATTTTGCACAGTAGAAATTTTAGTTTCAAAAATCCTGAAAAAAAATAGGATGACAAGAAGACCTAATCTCATCTATTAATAACATTCCAAAAATATATATACAAAATTAGAATCGGAAAATTGCTCATAACACAGAAGTATGCCCATTCTGCAAAGGATGTGGTCCTCAAAGGGTTAACTAAGTACGAGCTATGACAGTCGCCCAATGTCATACCTCAATTTGGTGCCATGTTTTGACAACATCAAGAGGACAAGTAACAGCTGCTGCAATACCGCCTGCGAGCATACCTCCTGCAAAATTGGCTCCCATCACCCTTCCAATGTGTGGATCAGGGCCCGCAGCTTCAAGAAAAAAACCTCGCACCTGCACATGTTTAAAAATTAGTTCAATAACAAGGAGCAGGTATGTTTCAGCGGTAGCATCGGGAGCAGAATCTGCTTTCTTAACAATGATAGACTATGCTTGAATTAAATAATGTGATGTAACCCGTTAACTGCTGCTATAAGTATTTTCACTGGAAATTTTGTCCTGAAGCAAGATTGCTCCTGGACTACGTTATTTGCTGAAGAAAAATTAGCAAAATTAGCATTGTATAACTACTTCACATTCGCCTCAGATAACTACTTCACATTCACATCAGATAATATGGTTTGAACAAAAATGAAGCCAATAGCATGCAGTTACCTATAAAGCTGGTTGTCATGGAGGACCTTGAAAATGATTAAAATAAGGAAAATGAAGATTCTCAGCATTTTTCTAGACACATAGTGAAAAGGCCAAAATAATGAACATAATGCAACAAATGGACTGAATTGTACCTAGAGGACTGGGAGATAGAATGAACGGGAAACGTGAACTTACAGGCTCTACAACACTCCAGCAAATAGCAGAGAATGGAACGTCTCGGGCAAGCTGTGCTCCTACGCCGGTCCACATTACCCTGATTCTCTGCACTGCCACCAGCAAATTTGTCTCATTCAAGGAAATAATCTACTAGAGAGCAACCTTGGACACATTAAATGAAGATTCCCGTTCAAATAGCAACAGATGAACTTGCTGAATAGACTCCTACCAAGGACGAGAAATCTTACATCGGCCTCTATTTACCACAGTAGAATTATCTACACTACGTAAGACTGCGACTATTCCGGGCAGTTTTCCAGTCCTTGGATCTCTTTGAGCCTGCAATGATGCAAAAATTGAATTGAATAAGATAGAGAGAACTTATTCTGACCCTTCAAGGATTTTCGACAACCAAAACTGCAATAATAAATCAGGATTTTGTAGGCACTGTAGGAAGTTGGAAATGATGACTTTCACAGAAGAAATTTCAGAAAATTCATGATTTATAATTCGGAAAAATGTGCAAACAACAAACTTGAGTTGATACCTTTTTCCAACTCTCTAAAGCCATGTACTTGTGAACATGCCAAGTGCCTAAACATGACCTAGAAACAAGCAATTGATTGACAAATACACGTAAATTGCATGTGGGGTTACAACCTTAAAGGGACGGTTTAAGGCACCTTTTATGGAATGGAATTGAGGGTGGGAATGGAATTCTCATAAACAAGTAACCTCAACCAAAGGATGAACGCGCACGCTCGTCAGTCACATCCACGTTTGGGCATGTTCGCTCTTAAGACAAACGCCAAAATCGCATTCTAAAGGTAAAAAGAGTGACTGATTCGCAATTCTTGCTAAAAATTATTACCTGCATACGAGTCTTGGCAAGCTCAAGAGGCGAACACACAATAACTGCTAGAGATCGTGCAGAAGAACCAGCTAACAGCGGTGCATATGGCTTCAGATCCAGAGCGTTTTCATCAGAATATCGACAAAGGGCTTCTCGAAGTAGGTCATAACATGGCAGATAGATTCCAACCTGGTTCAATCATTTCAACGTATTATCTATCTGCATATAGACCCACTGAAGAAGTGAAGAATAATGATGAACAGATGTGGGCTTTGTACAAAACTAGACAAGGCTTTTACTAATGAACCAAACTGGGAATATTATTACATGTCGTTCATTTAAGGATCAGTCTTACACATTCCTGACACAAACCGCACAGTAATCATGGCACAGAAACAAACACGAGGCACTGAAACAATGAAAGAACATACTGTTGGTACAGAAATTGCAAGGGAGGCATTGAGTCCTCTCCACAAGCGAAAAAATCCCTCCTGCATACAAGAACCTGTTAGAAACATCTATTGATATGTATGTAGCACGTACATTGCAAATCAAAACCGCCCAGAAATGAATCGCACAAAGAGAATTGGCTCTTCCCTAAGAGATTTAATACAAGTCTACTATGTATAACTAGGGCCTACACTAATTGCCAATACTTGCAAACTGAGAACAGAGATAGTGATCACCACCTCACGAGCAACTCTACTCATTACATCAAATGAGTTTTTGTATTGTTGGCCAGGAGGGGGACAATAAGGAGATACTCCTGCAACAGAAGCTCGAGGACATGCTGGCGGACACCTTCCATCCACAGATGCCTGTTAAAATTTCCCAAACTAGCTCATCTCAATTCGGGATCCAAAACACGCGGCCACTAACACTGCGTTTCTGAACAGAAGAGCCAATACATTGAAAACTACTATACAACCAAAAGAGTTCTTCCAAGGGCTGTAGACGGATCGATGTAAGCCTAGTGGTGAGTTACTACAAGTTTCCGAGGAAATGAGCAAAAATAATGCAGATCGTTGAAATATCCAGTTTAACAAAAAGAAAAAAAGAAAAAAAGAACGTGTTGATACCAGTCTCTAGATTGGGCTACCTGAAACGATTTCAAACCTTCCATTTCACATGCCTGCTGATAAGTTACTCCCGCTCCTTGCGCTTGGAGTCTAGTCTGCACAGACACAAAGCTATCAAGACGTCCCCAGAATATCTAACAACGCTGGTGCGCCAAAGAAAGGTCCTTTGACACGCTTTCAAAAAGAAGCACTTTTGAGAAGAAAAAGGAAACGAAGGTACGCTTAAAGAAAGGCCCTGATTCTTTAAGCGAACGTTAGTGTGAAGTGGATACGGACGTCCACTCCAATAAGATTTGACAGCGGGTTATAGACCCACCTTAGCAACATCAAGAGGGTTGACAATAACTGCCGAAATGACTGCAGCTCCTGCAGCTGAAATAGCCTTTTCTTTCAAATCCACATTTCTGATAGGGGCATCAGCCATTGCGACTCGCCCCATCTTCGACCCAAGCACGAACCTTATCTCTGCAGAAAAGGTCTATTGGATAGAACCCACCCTGAGAAGAATCAAGTGCAACTGCAAATTCTAGAAGCCGGAATGGATCCACCATTGCCTCATTCATTGACTTCCCAAGCACACTGGTTCAATTGATCTTCCATTGCTCTTCACTGGCAATTTCAAAATGTGTCCTGCCAATGGAGGGAGACAGTTAAGATTTCCGTCACAACGTGAACATCTCATGACAATCAAAAGCTATATTGTAACTTAAGGTAGGTTCCTTTTGAAAAGTAACCCATTTACAATACAAGTGACTTGTAATAAATGAGGTCCTATCACAGTCACAGATGCTTCCATGAGATACATTGTAGAATACTCATGATTCAAGGAAAATTTGGGCTTGTGATTGGGACCCTACTTCAAAAATTTATATATACAGTATCAAAATAATGCATTGAAATTCTCTCGAAATGGGGACAAGGCCCCACACAAAAACATTCCATGCTAATAATGGAAACCACGGTAATAGGTCCGGTTATCAAGAGCCACTGTTAAAGATGGAAACATACCTTGTGTTGCAGACCAGATTCTGTCTCTACGTAATCAGGGTACTTCATTTTCGATTTGCCATAATCATTCCCTCGAATTGCTGGCACTGCAGATTTCAAAGCAAAAATATTGTAGCAGTGACTATCATTCCCAGCCTTTACTTCCCCTCTACCTAAGCTTAACACTGATGAGAGGAAAGATCAGTAGTATGAAGCTTGCAAGAAAGAGAAGTGTGCTAGCAAACCCGCGTACACACAAGAAAGAGAAGTGTTTGATAACAGTACCTGGTCAGGTTCCGATCGCAATATTTTGAATAAGTGAACGTCACAACTCAAAACCCTAACTAGCTCAATGTCGCACTGAGGGCAATGCATGCAGAATGAATTGAGGCCATCACCAAAATCCGCCTGTAATTCTCATTTTTCCGCTACAGCATCCGTCACCGAATTCTCAATTACTATCGATCATTCAGCTCCTCCAGAGTCACCAAAGCCGAGAGACAATGGCGCCCTCGGATAACAAGGCCGGCTTTCGCTCAGCTCGCATATGGAACACTATTCTCATTGAAAGAGGACGTGCTGTAGGCGTGACGTTCAGGAGTGGGCAGGTAAACCAATTCACTACAACCTGGCTCTTCATGATGGATTTCAAATTTCAGAAACTAGCTCCAAATGCTAGTGAGGAGCAAACATACAGTAGCTTCCATTCGTAATTTATGAACACACGTTGATAATTACAGCCTGGGTTCTAATTCATTCACCGATTCTTAAAATGTACGTTGATTTCACCATTAAGTAGGAAACACATGACGCATTGTAAGACGATCACCTCACTCGGCTGCGTATTCATACAGAACCAAACGAAAGGATCACAAATTACTGATTCGTATATACAAGGAAAAAGACGAGAGTATGATGATCCCATGGTCATCGAGAACGCCTGAATTCACCACTCTAAAAATCCCTCACAATTGGAAGCTCTCCATCGCCGCATCCTCGCGCCTTTTCTGGTGCGTTTTCTGGTTCTGTGGAGTCCTTGGGATGCATGCGCCTGCCCACTGTATGTTTCGTGCAGTGGTTGAGAATTTCGTGTGGTTCATTTTTGAGGAATTTTGCTGAGTGCAAGAGCTGGCAAGGCAGCACAAGGAGCACGATTAGGGTTTAGGGCTACACAAGAGCATTCATGGCTTGGCACGAGAAGCCTTCAAATTGGAAATCGGCCCGCCGGGTGATGATGCTGCGGCGGTGCTTGACTTAGAGCCGGTTTGTTTAAGGTCATGCCACCTATTATCGGGCATTTAAGGAAATATGCTGGATGCAATGATGCGCTGGACCTGGAAATTTCACCATACCTTAGGAAATAGTAGAAAATCACAGTGGAAGTGCAATTTTATTTTTTGATGTAGTACTTAATTTATAGCAAATTATGAAAAACAAAACCATAGCTTCCGATAGTAGTGCATAGGCTACATGTATTTTCGATCAAAAGTTCACCTAATTTGAGTACCATACACGGCTATTACTGTGTAGGAGGAACTCATAATAAGACGAAATAAGTCTATGACCAGGCATGCTTATCTGTAAAAAGCATGGTGTAAGACTGCAAAAAGCGAACAAGTGGAACCAAAAGCCGGGAGCCAGTGATCTTCTGTGCATGTGGCCAAAAGTGGAATATCGAGGCTTGGGAGTCGTTCAAGTGGGCAACGGCTCTGCAGTTACGGGCTGGCAAGATGTTGAACCAGGCGGGCGGGACGTTGAACCAGGCGGGCCATGAGCAGCACGGGGCGGGCCATGCAGAGCACGGGACGGATCATGCGGAGGGTACGATGATAGGTCCTCGTCGACCTGGAATTGCGGATCGCAGGCGTGAACCCATGGGGGCGGCGTTGTCGACGGAAGACTGTGGGGATATGCAGTTTTGAATTTCACCGCGCGGCGCTTTGCAAGCCTACGCGCCATGTTCTCCTTGCACAGGGGAGGCGACACACTACAAAATGGAGCGTGGTAATCGTTAGGGGCTGGGATGGATGGATTCTTGACTATGCTTTGAAGTCGCTCGCCCGCCTCTCTGATCGCATTGTTTGTCCACTTCGCTTTGAAAGCTGCACGTGATTTTTTTGCAGCCTCTCTCTCTGCTTTTTCCACAGTCTTCCGTGCTTGTTCATTCTGCCTGTCGATGCGCCGTTGCTCAGCTTCTTGTTTGCGTCGCTCTCCCTCTTTTCTAGCAGCTTCTCTCCGAGTTGCTTTTTCTTGCATCGCTGTCATGTAGTCATCAGACGTTAGTAATATTGAGCGTGAGTAGTCAACAATCGGGTCACGGGGGCGCTTGCGCAGGGTTGTACTTGCAATTTCAGGTAGCCGGAGTAATCTACTGAGATCTCGTTGTGATTCTTCGGGTGCCGCTTGCTGTCATAGGCTTCGGCGTTGCAGTTGAGGTTCAGCGCCTTCGAGATCAGAGGCACCTGCATCGGATTCGCCGTCGGAAGAGCCACTCTCGATTGCGTCTGCCTGCTGTAGCTCTGGGCCGACATAGAAGTGTTGACGTTCGGGTTGGGTTTTGGGGACGCGCTCTCCTGTAATTTCTTGAACCACGGGGTCTACAGCGGCGCCCTCGCCATCAGACTCTGACTCTGCATTGGAGACGTCGCTTTCTTCACTTTCTCCATCTGAGGCCTCGGAGTTGGCAGCTTGTCCGTCCCTGCTGCTTAGCAAAAACTGCTCTGAAGGGCCCATGTGCCGATCCATAGCATTGGCGTTGAAGGGATAGATCCCTGTTGCTTTGAATCCCGAAGTGATGTTTCTGTGGGTGAGTGCTCTTTCAAGTGCCTTCGATACCCACATTGCTAAAATTTGTTTACTTGCTCCTTTCCCTCTATTATTCACTGTCCAGGCATCTCTGTAACGTCTGAAGTAGCGTTTGAAAGGTCCAAATACACTAACATCTAGTGGTTGCAGACGGTGGCTAGTGTGACTAGGCAAAGTCAAAAGATCCAAACCAACTTCTCTACATTTTTGAACTACTTTGAGTGTCACATGTGAGTTGTGGCCATCCACTATCAGTAAATGACGCCTTTCTTGTGAGATCCCGCCCTTAGTTTCTATTGATTTAATAAAATATGAGATCCAGTGTGAGAAAAGTGTAGTTGTCATCCATGCTTGTTCCTGCATGGCCATGGCAGCTCCATCTTCACACAATGCTACATAATTCTCTCTGATTCGTTTTCCACGAAATATGTAGAACACGGGAATGCTCTCCCCTGCTGCGTTTACACATGTTAGGTTTGTAAGCCACTCTCGCTCATTTGGCATTAGTTTATGAACACATCTAGAACCTCTTCGTGCCCACACTAGTCCCCCCTCCGTTTCTGCCTGCCTGTGCACCTGTCTCGTCACAATTCCAGATTCGGTTTGGAGGATAGTTTTCTTTGCTATATAAACTAGATAGATTGGAGTAAAAGGATCTCACATTTTCTGGGCATAGACCTTTAGCTCTAAACCTTCAGATTGGCGTAGGGTTAAGTTAGGATGCCTCTTTTTGAACCATTTGAGCCAACTCTTCCCTGGAATTCCATCACAAAAGGGGGTGACTCTCTCTTGTGTCAATTCTGCAACTTTAAGACGTAATTGATCAATGCTAAGTGGGTGTCCATAATCTTGCATCTTACATATGTATTCTTCTAGTGATTTTTCTTCATTTTCAGTCAAAACTGTTCCTGGCCCTTTTTTCCTCTTCAAAATTCTGCCATGGACATAGTAAGCAAGTGTACTTTGTAGAATGTCAAAATGTTTGGCAGCTGTTCTAATTTTACTTCCTCTCTCAACTGCTGCTAGAGCTGCACGAAGTTGTTCATCTGTCCATATCCCCACTTTCCGTTTACTTGGATTTCCTCTCTGGTTTTTGTTTGTGCAACCCAGGTCCAGCTGCCTACCTCCGTCACTGATGTGTCGTGCATTCAAGTCCCGCTCCCTCGCGGACACAGTACCGAAATCGACAAAGGCCCCCCCTCTACGGCTTAAAGTCGTACCTGGTGAATGCACAGGTTGCAGTCCTGAATCGGCGAAGTAGGTAGCTGATGAAGTTGGCCGCGTCGGAGGCACATCGATGAAGCCCGGAGTTGCTGTCAGGTCTCCATCACCGAATTGTTTGTCACTGCTACCTTGTGGAGATCGCACATGTTGCAGTCTTGAATCACCGAAGTAGGCAGTTGATGAAGTTGGCCGCATCTAAGGGACGTCGCTGAAGCCCGGAGTTGCGAGCGGAGCTGCTGTCGGGTCTCCATCACCGAACTGATCTTGACTGCTACCTTGTTGCAGCAGGGCCCGTTGTGGCCGCGGGGCGATTACTGTTGCGGAGCTTACAGCCTCCAAAGCTTGCAGCCTTGCATCATGATCTCGTTGACGTGCTATATTCTCACCTTCACATGTACTGTTCTCGTAATTTGTATAATTGAACAATACCGCAGGCAAGCTTAGGGGATCAAAAGCAGTCTGTCTTCCTGGCCGCGTAAAATTGCTCCCACTACGTCTGTACATCACAGTATAGCTAAACCGCACTCATAGATCGTGACATTGTGAAGCTACACAAAAATTCTACCACCCTCAAGTGCCGCACATATATAAAAACAATTTTACACACTCATCAGCAGAAGCTTAGTGTCAGCAGAAGCTCAGGTTCAGCAGAAGCTCAAGTTCAGCAGAATTCAGCAAGAAGCTCAAGAATTCAAGAAGAATTCAAGAATTCAGCAGAAGCTCAGGTTCTCAAGTGCACACACATCTCAAGTGCACACGCATCTCTCAATCCATGATCAGGAAAAACACAACCTTCAGCACAGCATGGCTCACTCTTAAAGCACACGGGGCTCACTGTCAAAGCACACGGATTTGAATCCTGAAACATCCATTGTGGCACCTAAAATCGGCTACATTAATTGCCAATTCCACTTGTATGGACATGCAAAGTCCACCATCTCACCAAATCTCTGTAATTAAGCAATATGGCTGCTGAAATTAAAGACACCCCTAAACCGCACATTTTCATCCTACTTCCATTCACTCAGTCACCTTATTTAGTGCATATAGATGACTGCACGTCCATGGGGATGAACATTGACGGCCACATGACCATTTCTAGGGAACGCTTATGGGGGGCGCACGATAATAGGTGGCCTAACCTTGTTGTCTCTGCCCCTACAAGGGAGAGACCACGAAAACGCTGCGTTTTAGGAGTTAGTGAGGAGTTAGTGAGTTAGTGAACAGTGACACTCTGAGTCAAACTGTCAGAAATCACCACAATATCTTTTTTACTTCCTGTTTTTACATTTACTTTTTACCTTTTAACGATTTTTACCACAATGTTTTTACTTTCGCCTTCTCAATTTTCCCCTGAATGTTTTAACCTATTGCTACAAGTTACATAGTTGGACAGTAAAAACATTTGTTTTTAAGGCAGAGACTACGCGACTAGCCGCTTATTACTAGTAAAAAGTACTACGTGATCATTCTGGTGGCGCCACGTGTTGCGGCGGTCCACTTGTCCCTCTATTGCATAAGAGCATCCCCACTCCGACACGCTAGAGATGACTCGCTCAAATTATTCATTTACATTTGAAAAGCCCTTGCACTTAGAGCATCCCCACTCCTACACGCTACAAATGACTCGCTCAAATTATTCATTTACATTTGGAGGGCCTTTGCACTCACACTCCCCCACCCATGGAGGCCCCTCACACATCAAAAGTGCACATTAAATATTCAATGGACCAATCACAAGTAGAATGTGGGGATTTAGTCAATTAAACAGTGATTTATTTAACTGAATAATGATTTGGAGGGCCATTTTTTGACACGCTAGGATCTAGAGTCAAGAGCCATTTTGCAAGGGCCTTGGGCACTTTTCATTTACTTCTTGACTGCAAGGGCCCTAGGAGGGCTTGCGGTGGAGCTGCTCTTACACTCCCTTGGAGCAGCTCCACCGCAGCTCCAAGGCTAACTCCAGAAGTAAATGAAAAGTGCCCAGGGCCCTTCCAAAATGGCTCTTGACTCTGAATCCTAACTTGTCAAAAAATGGCCCTTCAAATCACTATTCAGTTGACTAAATCCCCACATTCTACTTGTGATTGGTCCATTGAATATTTAATGTGCACTTTTGATGTGTGAGGGGCCTCCAAGGGTGGGAGAGTGTGAGTGCAAGGGCCCTTCAAATGTAAATGAATAATTTGAGCGAGTCATCTCTAGCGTGGAGTGGGGATGCTCTCATCCTTGGAGGCTCCTCACACATCAGCAATGCATATTAAATAGTCAATGGACTAATCACAAGTAGAATGTGGGGATATAGTCAACTAAATTGTGACTTTTGGAGGGCCGCATCTCAAATTCTTTAAAATTTTGAATCAATATTTCACCATTGTTGAGACAACATGACGAACACAAACTAGCCACACAAGGTTGTCTCAACAATGTCACAAGTTATATTGACTCAATGTTGTCAATCAAAGGTATTGTTTCAATAATTCCAATATAGTGGTGTAGGAATATTGAATCAACAATTATTCAAAGGTATTGTTTCAACATTTTCAATATGGTGGTGTAGGAATATTGAATCAACAATTATTCATGGTTGGATTTTTTGTTTTGGACAATCTTGTTGTAGTATTTACAAGATGTTTGTTGAAACAATATTGAACAATTTGATATGTACACAATACAATCACATTATAGTGTAAAAATTGAAACAACATGGAAATCATTTGCATGATATTATTTGCTTAGTTGTCACAATGATGTCACTTCATATTTGCCAATATGTCCAACCATGATATCAACATTTAAGGCTTTTTGCAAGAATAATCCACATTCAAGCAGAGACTTTTAAATTATTGAGAGCAAGATATTAAGTCAACTCTTAGAGCACAATTCAAGAATGAAAAAAAAATCATTTAAAGAAGAAAAAATGTATATCTCAATTTGTTCTTTAATGCGTATTTGCTTTACTTCATTGTCTCCATGAAAAGAAGGAAAAGAATAAAAAGCTAAGTACACTAAGTGGAAATGTCAAAGAAGGAACTTTTGATACAATATGTGTAAACAGGATCTAGACGTAAGAATGTGTAAGAAAGAACTGTTGGTATAGACGTATTCTGACTGGTTTGTCAGGCTTGTGAACCGGCTTGTCACTTGCAAGCCGGTTGAGATCTGCATGAAGGAGATTCACATGTAACCTATCACCAAGGACCTCTGTGACTGTGAAGGTCAAGGGGAATCGCATTGTTACTGCAATCTGACAATCTTCCTTTCCTGTCCCTAAATCCAATACAACAAATTAAACAAGAAGAAATCATGAATCATATTGTCACTCAAGTTCAAGAACAAAACCATTTGGAAAAGTTCACTTGAATTTCTTCTCAAGTGAAGGATCTGGGTCGGAGTTAATCTAACCGATTGAAGCAACATCAATCTAACCAAACAAATAATTTTCCACTCACCTTCAATCACACAGATTCGTTTCCATTCCAGAGGTGCAAGAAACATGACTGTCAGCTCCAAACTCGTCATCAGCTCCAAACTCGTCATCAACTCCAAATTCGTCATCCAAATTGCCATTCATAACAATCAATACCCGTTGCATTTGACTCCGAGACTGCAACAATCTTTTCTCAGCTTCTTTCATCATGCGAAGCTCATTGTACATGTCCAAGGGATTGAGATTCTTCCCTACTATGGCCAATTCAAGCTACAATATAGAAAAATCAATTATGTCAATTAGGTCACTATAACATGATTATTAAGCAACAAATTTGATCTAAATGTGTTTCAATTGAAATTTTTAACTTAACACATGGAGGAAGAAACCACCTTAAGCAACTGTTAGGCTCACATGATCCACTTTACTATACTTTTCTCCATGAATAGCTCTTCCTATAGCTCCATGGAAGGCTGTCAATCCATAGGGATCAATATGTCCATTAGCATTTATCGATTTTCGCCATGAATCGTCTACCATAGACATTCCAAAGATACCCTAAATGAGTATTTAATTAATAAGAGTAATAGGAAGCAACCAGTTAACCTTCAACTAATTAGCCTTCAATGGAATTCAAACTTACCATTGACCTTTCATCAAAGTTGATAAATAGGCAATAAATAATCAACTACAATCATCTGGAATTGAGCAACATTTCTATTCGACACCAAGAGTGTATTATCAACACCAACAGACCATCCTTTGATCAAAATTGACAAACAAAATATAACTACTAGTGATCAACATTCACAATTATTGAGTAACAGACTATTGAGGTAACACACCTTCCTTTAGCACTTGGAGGTCTTCATGCCATTTGTTTATCAAATCACATAGAGCACCAAATAGAGGTTTCAGAACACCAAGAAGAAAATAGAGCTTGTCCTTTGCATATCTTGTCAATGCTCCTCGTCTATTGGCAACATTTCCCAAGACCAAGTGTCGCAAACTATTAGCCTCTCCAGGCAAGCCCCACTCTTTCAAGAAATCCGCTTTGATATATTGATCTTGGTGAGCATTAAAATTTGTAAGTATTGCCTCGATCAAAGTTTCATCAGAAGGGTACATGCTTGAAAAACAAGTGTTCCCAAGTAGAATCTTGGTAACGATATCACTAACGTGCCGTTGTAAAAATTCCAAACAACGGGTGTTAAGATCCTTTCAACATCAAAATCCACATCAACAACAAGGTATTTTTATCTTAACAAGGTAGTCCACTAACCTTAACATTTTCTCGATTACAACAAGGTAGTTTATCTTTACTCTTTTCCATGGCAACGCTAAGGGACGAAGTTAGTTGCTCCACTTGTTTGCGCAAGGACTCATTATCTTTTAGCACTCTCTGGTAGTTGAGTCTCTCATATGCAGTAAGCCGCAAATGTAGGTTGTCTCTGGAAGCTGGGCGGATTTGTGCTTGCGTCTGAGGTGGAGGATGACGGGCATCGGGAGAACGAGGGTCAATCGGTAGGCGACTTGCTTTAGCCTCTTGAACAAGGTTGCTAAAATTTGGTGGAGGGTTGCCAACATTTGGTGGAGGATTTAGTGCAGCGGGAATGTGATCCTGAGGAATGTTTGCACGTGGTCTACCCACCTCTTCATGAGATTGTACACCAAGCCAAACATGTGTTCGAACGCTTTATGCTGCTTGCCTTGTACAAGCGGCATTACTTTTGGTAGACTAGACCCGGTGTGAGGTTTTGCGCTGAACACCAATTATGGCTTTTAATCCATTTTGTAAGCCAGATTGGCTGGGTTGGCTAATGGTTTTTGGTGCCATTATTCTTAGTCAAGATACTGCAAAAATCATAACACCTTAATTGCATCATTGTATCTCAGTGATGAGGATCATGTTTTCCACTACATTATTTAAGCAAGGGACATTTCAAGCTTGTTATATAAAATTGAACTTCACTTTCATCTTGAGCACTCTATTTTAAATACAATGCAACTTCTACATCTATTCATCTATAGTCCTTATGAGATGAAGTGATTAGAATCTCACCTTGAGTGCAACAACTTGGCGAAACTCTAGATCAATTGCACGACACACATCCCCGTATGATCCTCAACCATGTTCTTGCAATTTGTATCGGCTTCCCACTGTACACAAACAACCATGAATTCAGGCCAACATGAGAATTCTTGTCACTAGTTAACTAATACATTTGCAGGTTGTAAGGTCACACAACCACTGTGTAAAAAATAAAAATCTATTGAAATACCATTTCTAAACTAATAAGATAAAGGATACTGAAGCCTTACTACCATCTCTTTTATTGACCCTGTTACCAACAGAAACTCATTACTTCCAATATATACACTTACATGAAAGGAGTGTAAGCAAGACTCAATAGTTAAGTGTAAGCAAGACTTGGCGAAACACTATGAAACATGTTTTGAAACCAAAGAGCGTGCACTAATCCATCTAGAAAATCCAATATAACATCTCCATTTGAGATATTCAAAGCTGTAGACTATTGATAACTAAGAAACAAACACTCTCAATAGGTGCAATCGCCAAAACGAATCCAATAACATGAAAGAACATAAGCGATCCAATTTAACATAAAAATGCACAGGTTAATCTTATTGTTAGACTCAATTTCACGGTTAAAAAGAGAACTACACCTCTGTCATCAAATAGTGTTTACTAATCCTACTAGAAATTACAAGATGACGATAGCACCTTAGCAACAACATCTCCATGAATCGATCTGAGAATGAAGTAAGAAGAGGAAAGAGCACAAGCGATCCAACAAAAGAGAGAAATTCTAATTAAGCACTGCAGTTAATTTGCGATGTATGTACATGAAGGAATATCGAACAATTGCATCCTATGCTAATAGTCTCGCGAAGAAATTGAATACAGCGCAAGAAGAGTAGATTGCACGTGCTCTCGACAGCCATAACTCTCGACCGCGAATTGAAATCAAAGTCTTATACCCGAGCACAACGCAGAATGTATCACCACATCAAAACTTACCTCCGAAGCTTTCATTGTCGCGTTCAACAAGAGCAAGAGCAAATCCAAACAATGAAATTAAAAATCAACTGAGAAACTTAATGTGGCACAGAAAGAGAAGGGGAGCACCTCGTGAAAGGAATGCATAAACGGCCGGGCGTCGGTGGTGAGGCACAGCAGGAAAGTGATGGACGGAGCATCGCACGGAGCTTCGCAGTGGCAGCTATGGCGATTGCAATTTCTACAACAGCAATGCAAGGCGGGACAAGGACTCCACAAGCACACAAATGGCGTGGTTGAATCGCGATCGGCAAGTGGCACTCAACTGCGCTGTCAACCAAGGACGAGACGTGTGGTTTTTTTTTTTTTTTTGAGTAAGTTTTGTATGGACATTTTTTTTTCAAATTTATTTGTTGTTTGACCAACACGTGGAATGTTCTTCACTAATTTCATTTTAGAAATAAAATTTGGTCCCAACTTAACCCTTAGACGCGCCTGCGTTCACTATGTGAACAAAAAACAGATTCAAACTATTCTCCTGACTTCATACATGGACAGTTTTCATCCATCCAGATTTCTCTTGGTCCTTGTGCTAGTTGACTATCATTTGTATAGTGTGGATTTTCAAAATAAGATATTATGATTTTTTTAAAACAACACAATCGGTTTATGTCAAATTTCATTCTTAGTTCAAAAAATGAGACCTTAAATATGATTTTCCAAAATAAATAGAATAAAATAATGGAAACCATACCATCTTGTAGTGCATGTTATTCCAAATTCATTACAATATTCTTAAATTTTTTTGGGTTAATTTGGAACTTTTAATTGAATTTCAAAAGAAAACCTTAAAATTTTAATTTAAAAAAATTAATAAAAAAATATGATAAATCCAACCGTGTAGATGTGATCTTCATATTGACATTTACATATTAGGTTTGAAAATCAACTCCATTTTTGTTTTTCATCAACCATTTTAAAGGACATCTTTGAAAACAGTGTTTAATCGGGACGTTAAAGGGTTAATTATGTTTTTCACAGTATGAGCAATTGAATTTGTCATTTAAAAACCATGAATCCTTGGTCCTTCAGGGGTTCAAGGACATACCAAGCCTCACGCAATTCTGCGATCCTTACGTCGCTTCCACGGCGCCACTTCCACACGTTCCATCCGTCACAAATGCTCTCGCACTCATGTTGTCAACTCGCACTCATGGAGTCACGCAATTACTCTCGCTCCACCAAAACACGGTTCGGGAGGCAAGCTTGCTCATCAGGTTAGGTTACAGTATTGTAGGATCATATCAATTATCCCGACACATTTTTCACTCTAGCATTACGTTCCGGTCTCATCTGACACGATGCATTAACTTACAGAGGAACTGCGTGGATACAATGTTCTCTATTCGTGCGGGAAGAGGTTTAAGGTTGTATCTAAAGATGTATCTCATATAGTGTGCATTTTGTTGTAACTTGATATGTTGTGCTTGCATTTTAGTAACTAAGTAGCGAAGATATTTGTTGAAAATTGGTTTCATCTATAGTAGCTTTTGGTCTGGGCGGAATTTAGGAGGGAGGGATTGAGGTACGTAGGTTGACGACGTTCTTGTTTTCTGTACAGGTTTAGAAAGTCCTCGGGGTTTTTCTTGTGTTTTTCAGGGAGCATCAGAAAATTAAGTGATTCTATGCATCAGAGAGCTATACAGTTCCGAAAGCAGCAAGCCTCGTGTCCTGCTTGCTTGCCGTGTCCTGCGGAGTGATGAAGTCGAATTGAAATTTGCTATAGGATGCTGTGGTTTGCATTCCTGCGCTGTATGCAGGGGTGCTAGTATGTGAGCCCAAGAGCGGAGAGCGTAGGATTTTTTGAGATTTTTTTCAGGCAGTTAAGAAAAGAACCTATGACCGTGGGACGAGGGTCTATGACTGTGGGACCATCAGGAATAGGGATTGAGTGATTTAGAGTTATAAATGTTGTATCCATGCAAAATTAGGTTGAATTTTATATCAGTGTTTAGGGTTCAAGGGTGAGCTCAATCGTGATGTAGGTGAACGTTGTAGAAAGTATATATCAATTCATGAATGCATCACGGACCACAAAAGACAGTGACGTGAAAAGAGAATGGTGCTATGAGAACCAAAGTGTAGTGGGCCTTTTAGTCTCACTACCAATCATAAAATAACATAGGAATGCAAAGTACATTACACTACGAGGAGTCATCAGAGGAGTCCTCATGTGTAGAAGATGATGTTCTAGAAAAAGAGCTAGAACTATGGGTGCGAGATGACTCCAAGGCCTCTAAGTCCAAGAACTGTAAAACGCCGGTATCAGCTATTCCCTCAGTCATGTCTACGTCATCCAGGCTATACTCTGCAAATGCCCTAACTAGTGGCTCTACGTACACCGGGAGCTCAAACCGTTTCGGGAGACTTGGAAAGAACATCCGGGCAGCAAAAAAAGGCTTGTGTCGAGGAGGGCTCATTCCAAATGAGAAGCTATAACACATATGGATAACATTAGTACATTTAGCTGCATGAAATCAGTTCAGAATCAAAGAGCATGGGAATTTGAATTAAAACAAACTTACTTACTCGTACATCTTCTCTTGACCTGCGATGGTACGACCTCCATATTGTCTGGGTCCTGAGAACGCTTCGATCCGGAAGGCTGTGGCGATGGCATGGTAGCCTTTGCATGCGCCAAAGGAGCGATGAGAACATCAAAGATGGCCTTGTCTTCTTCTAAAGCCACAATGTGGCGATTGACATTCCTGCAAGCTATCAACTGTTACAGAAGATGGAACAGTCTGGTTGCTTAGGCCGGGTAGATATAGAGCTTACGGTCTCACGGATTGCCTTAAGGGCGCATCCACTGAACTCCTAACTTCGAAAGAGTCTTCCACTTGCACAATGCAAACAAGTCTGCCGGCTCACGTGAAAGTTGAGCCAGGGTTAGAGACAATTTTTGAACTGAGTGACGATGAAGACCCAGAGAGTCTAGATCACAATCCCTTTCTTCCTCCTTCTCAACCCAATCCTCAATCTTCTGCAGGCAGTTGTCCGTCCACTAATAAGCAGCCTACCCATTCTCCATCTGACAATCATAGTGTTGTCGAATGCCTGAAACTACTTGTGGCTAGAAAGGGCTCTAGGAATGTCTTCAAATAGATTGACTACAAATCTACAGATATTAAGCAAGTCCAGTTCCTCCCGCCTCAGTACAACAGAGATGTCATTTTTGAGTTCCCTCTGTTGAATTC
The DNA here is from genome assembly GCA_022496805.1 of Pohlia nutans. Classification (NCBI taxonomy): domain Eukaryota; kingdom Viridiplantae; phylum Streptophyta; class Bryopsida; order Bryales; family Mniaceae; genus Pohlia; species Pohlia nutans. Next base: position 659,197 of record CM040103.1, read on the forward strand.
CTGTTCAAAACCCAACAAAGCAAAGCAACTACGTGGCATGGACAAACACTATGACGGCCACGCATGGACCCGTACTCACACGTCAAACATTGTCAACGACTTAGGTTTGATATTCCGTACCTCGTCTTGTTGCGGTCATCTGCGATGTGAAAATGTCCAGTGTCATTATCTAACCCACATACATCGCACGGCAACTGTTAACGAAACAGAATGGGATGGAGTACCATCTTTTGTTTTTGATGTGGGGTCTAATCCTCCTAAAGGATCCACTCTAGTTTGCAAATGCTGTAAAGTTCCTCCCTCGTGTCTTGCAACCTGCGATGCCAAAATCTATTACGTTCTAGGTAAAGACAGCAGGACTAGAGCTTGTGTTCATTTTGGAACTCACAACCACCCTGTAGAGGTCGGGGCCTATCAACCTTCTCCCTGTTGACTTGTCAACCTATGCAATTCCAGCATTCCCTGATGAAGTTCCCAAGCAACGCCACGGCAAGAATGTCCGCCGCATCAAGAAGAGCCCATCCATCAAGCAAGCCAACAATTGTGCCAGTGCTAGAGTAGTCAAAGGTCGTCTAAAGAAGGTGGACATGGTTCCAGTCCCTGCCCTAGGTCACCTTGGATTCCGGCACGCCTTCGATGATTCAACAATACAATCTTACAATTTCCCAATTCCCAGACTACTTTTGCCCTTATTTCAAGGAAATGCTGACTAAGGCAAAAGGGGGCCGCAGTCAATGGGCTCATTGCAAACATTTGTATTTTGTCTTCACGGTCATTTGTGGGTTTGATGCGGATGTAGATGCCTTCATACATGCACCGACTCTTAGTTTCAACGAAGTTAAGCTAATTCTTGAGACAGGGTTGTTGACTCACCCAACATCTAAGAGTAGTTCAATATTTCTAGTTCCATTGTTGACATCGACATTCTCTTCAAATCAATGCAGTAGTAGTGAGACTAAAAGGACCACCACTGCACAGTTTTAAATTCGCGTTCTATTCTTCATCCAACTATGGAATTTGTTCAATTTTCCAACTCAACCTATAACTGGTATAAATCTTGAAAGGACCTTTCCAATGGACATCGAAGCAAACATTATTCGCGGACATTAAAGCAGACACTAATCTTGGGAGTGGAGCTAAACCCAAATTTTTTTAGAAAATCTTCAACACCACGGCAGGGGCCCCAAAGAGGGGGGTGTCGCCGGCGAAGCCTCTCTGGGCCCCCCCGGCTTTTCACCCCAGGACGCGGCATGGCGACACGCCGTAAAGCTGTCGCATTCAAAATTTCTTCAAAAATTATTTTTTCTTAATTTTCTGCTCACAGGATTGGTTTTTCATCTTGCGGGCACAATTTTTGTCAGTTTGGGGCGTGTAATATACCATTGGAAAGGTCTTGAGAGTACCTTTTCAAAAAAAATTGAGACTCCCCTAGGGGGGTGTCGCCGGCGACGCCCCCCCCTAGGGTGGTCCGGCAGAATTGTTTGTTTCTTAATTTTCTGCTCGCACGATTTGTTTTTCACGTTGCGGGCACTATTTTTGTGAGTTCGGGACGTGTAATATACCGTTGGATAGGTCTGAAGAACACCTTTCAAATGGTGTATGAGACAGCCCTAGGAGACTGTTGCTGGCTACACCTATCCCAAGGGGTCTTTAGCTAACTAGGTTTTTTTTTGGATTCGTTGCTCGCATGATTGGTTTTTTAATTTGCGGACACAAATTGTTTCAGTCATAGGCGTGCAATATACTGTTGAAAAGGTCTCAAAAAAACCTTTCTAATGATATATGGGAACCCCATAGGGAAGGTGGTGATAGTAACGCTTTGCCCAAGGGGTCTATTGGTGACGAGATTTTTTTTGCTGAAGAAAGAAGAAGTCTTATATCACTTCGAACCTTGTCCATCGACCCTATCAAGAGGAAGTTTACCTGCACCATTGTTTGGGTCTTAAAGAGGACTACGATTGACAGAAAGGTAAGCAAAGCTATTTAGCTTACCTTCCTTCCTTAGAGTATTGGCATGTAGGGAGGGATCTTAAGGATGATGCATGGGCAAAGAAGATGAGTCTGGGATCATTTTATGAATACACCTCGCGAGTGCTAGGCTGAGAGCTGGGATCAGAGTTGGTGGAGGGGTTTTAATACACCAAGGGAATGAATATAGAGTATACTATGCCAATTCGGGCCACAGTGCAAGGTATACATGTGGAGATTACAGCTTGGACCATCCAGCAGGCTTTGGGCAAAGAGGGGACAAGGACACATACTCTTCATAAGGCTAGTAAGGACTTGGTCCAGAAGTATATGACCATGTTTGGCTTGAGCAAGGCAGACCACAACACTGACGTGACCAGGATCAAGGGCTTTTAGAGGTGTACCAAGACAGAGGAAGGGTTTTGGTAGAGATCATGTGTGTGAAGAAGAATTCCCTCTACGCAAGCACTGAGTTGCTGGAGAACATCTATCAGGCGAAGAGGAAGGGAGACAACAACTGGGCACCTCTTATTCTGTCTAGCTTTAGGAGAATGCTCATCCATCTGCATACCAGCCACACCAGGGTAATCAAGGGAGCAGAGCTGATAGATGCCCTGTTGAGGAACTGGTTTCCATATGAGTAGATAAGGAGCCACAGCATGAGAGTTTAGGTGGGGAGCAGGATGGCACTGGGGTCGGGGGGGCTGCCGGATGTAACACGAGTACGACCACCAGGAGGACTGACACTAGACGTGGCCAATTGAGAAGGCTCCAAGGGGGCGTATGAGACTCAGCTGACCCGACATGAGGGGGACCAAGGGGACTCGGGAACCTGTCTTCATCTTTGTCAAAATTGACCATTTTTAACCTCCAGTCTTCATCTTCAGCTTGGCCGATGCAGTTGAAAAAGACAGGGAAGAAAATAATGGAGGTAACACCCGTTGCACATGTAGAACCCACGGGTATATTCAAGAGGCTACGGAAGGAGGAAGGAAGACCCAGATACAGAGATAGAACCTCGAAGTCGCTGGACTCCTAGGAGAAGGAGGAGGTGGAGAGAGGAATCATTACCTCAAGAGCAGAACGAACCCCCCAAAGGAGAAGGAGAAGCGCTAAGTTTGGTATACTCGTAGACAAGTAAGAACAGGGACAGGACCATATCAGCTTCCTAGTGAGCCGCAGGATTCAACAGTGTCTTGTCGTCGAGGTGCCCACCATTTGGAGGCTCTAGTCTTGGCGGATCAACAGCAGAAGCGGATCCTAGTGGATCATCAGCAAGAACAGGGCTCGAATGAGCAACAAGAGGAGCAGGTTGTGGAGGCGTGAGGAGTCGGCTATGGAGTTACCCTCATACTAGGTAGAGGCAAGGACTTCACGGGAGTCAGGAAGGGCTGGTCAGGTGGCTCTAGGGGACCACGGTAGAGTCATCAAGGAGCTGGATCAGTTGGTCCAACAGTTACAGGTCGTGTTGGTGGACGCTTCGCGGGTGAAAGAGCTACAGGAGCATAAGGACAGGTATGGACCAAGCTATAGGGAGTTGGTCAGCATCAAGGTGGGTCTAGAGGAGAATATCAGGGAGGTGGGTCTAGAAGAGAATATCAACGTTTTCCAGATTGACTGCAAAATTTTACATTCTTTGCTGCAAACACACGGTCTTAGGTGCAGCGGTCATAGGTCCCATTAAATTACTATAAATAGTAAAAATTCTATTTTAAGACTTTTAAAAAAAATAACGGCAAAACTTTAATTTAGCAAGATTGTATGCTCTCCACTCTCCAAATCACCGCTCTCCGCTCTTACGCTCTCCATTCTACGCTCGCACGGTAGCGTCGTTGCTCTGTATGTAAGTAAACAATTTTTCATGTTTTTATCAAGTTCTTAGAATCTCAGTTGAGTTAAAGTTCTGATGACCTAGTGCATTTTTACTTGAAGAGCTTTCAATTAGTTTTCGCCTTTGAACATACTAAGCCCTAAAATGAAGCGTAAAGTGTGAGTAGTACTACTCAAGTTACACTTCAATAATTTGTGTGATGTAGGAGCGACTGTTCCAGCTTTCCCTCGAATGGCCGATGAGGTAGACTAGGAAAAACAATGGGAAGCTATACTCTGATACTCTTAAATGTGCAAGCACAAGTAGGAACACACGTGAATTTTATTTTATGATAGCTTGAGTAGGAACAAGGACATTGTAAACTGGATTAGGAATACGATTTTGCAAGTGTAGGAACTGAAGCAACCTTGAAAGCCTTCACGTATTTGGATCAAGTAAGCCTCCATTGTACTATTGTTACATGATGAGAGTCATTGCAATGAAGTCTAATTATGTGAACCAGTTATGTCGGTTTGGTAATGGGTGGACATTGTGGCTTTGTAGTAGAGAATCCTGAAGTTGAACTTCAAAGATATATAGGAGGTGATTCGAAGCCTCAAATGAGACTATATTCTTTGAAGTGAGCGTTGTTTTAACAATGTTGCAACAAGTACCAAGAAGCTAGAAAGAATGCCTTGGAGATGCCCTCATTGCGGGTCCTCTGAGTTCAGTGGATCCGGATTTGCAACCCATGTAAGGCATTGCTCACGCCGTATTAATTCGGGTCAATGTATGCATGTAGCCTTCCCTTTAGGGCAATGGCACGATTGGGGTTCCAAAAAGGAACGTCTCACTAAAACAATGTCATTTTGTGACTCATTCAACTTGTGCTAGAAATTACACATTCTCTATTTACATGAATTTTATGACAAATTCATGTGAAAGTTGTAATACTCCATCCAAAATACTATTGAACCGGAAAATTTGAACAATTTCGATATTCCTTTTCATTATTTTGTTGTCAAATCTAGAACTGTCTCACTTTCCTTTTTAGAGGCAAAAGGAACAATCCGGAATACCGATTTATAGAGAAGTTGTTCATAAACTTGAAAATTAGTTGAAACAATGTTTGAGCTATATTCATGTTTAATTTTAACTCTTAATTTGATGTATTACTATATTTCCTTATTTATGAGAGCTCTTGGAAATCACATATTTTTACACCATTTAAAAGGACTATGATTTCATAACATCTTCCTTCTAAAACCATATGATATACTTAAATACAAACTTAATAAGGTGCATGCCTAGTTGTTTGAATTAAAAACATCATATACATAGTCCTTTCACAACTATAATGTGGTCAGCTGTTGAATATGTTAAATTAAGAAAAATTCAATTTTCGAATTTGACCTATATAGCACATGATTGTGGTGTACCAACATGCCTTCTATAACACCATGTAATTTAAAAAAATTTCCAACATTGTTTTCATTTCCGGAAGGACATTTTTCTAAAGTTCGGAGAGTCCGGGAAGTGATACCCTGATCATGCCATTGCCCTTTAGCCAATTTTGATGCAGGACATGCAGTTCAAGATAGCCCTAACGACCATTTGCATCAAATTGGGGTTCCAACAACCTCATCAAGAGCCCCTAAAGAGGAAGGGTTGTACTACAATGGTCCAATTGAGAAAACTCCTACTCCACCTCCAGCCTTTGATTCAACTTTTCATTTGGTTCAGTTTTTCCGTACCTGCAAGAATATGGAGGGGCTATCAGAACATGATATGGATTCCTTGTTGAACATACTATTTCATCCCGAATTCGATGTAAAGAAAGTGGTTGTGCGAACTTCAGAGGACGTGAACAATTTTGAGACAGAATTATACAAAGTTGATGATGTAAGTTCTCAATCTTCATAATTTATGAAATAACATAAGAAGGTTGAATACTAATTGATTTCTTACTTTTTTTATTTTTATTTTTTAAATTGTTACAAATTAATTACTTGTTGACTTATTGTGAAACTTCATGTTTTGTAGGGGTGGCAGTCTCATGCGCTGGAAAAAAGAAGCGGTGAAAATCAACTAGTGTTACACTACAAGGACCCTATTTTGGCATTAAGCAAGTTGTTTTTAGCTCCTGGAATAGCTTGGGTTTCAAACTTCATTCTATAAGGCAATATTCATTAAAATGACACAAAATGGTCATTTTGAGACTCCCAACCCTCTATTGCGGGCGTCCTTTCAAGGATAGTTGTTGAAGCCAAAGATAAAGAAAGGTCGAATTAGATTGATTGATGAAATAAAAGAACTAGTAGTTACTTTGAGCTCATTACAATCATGGATAAACAAAAGAAATTAATGCTCATTAAATTGAGACAACTTGCACATTTTGAGACTTCCATACACCAACCCATTCAATTGAGCACATTTGAAGTGAAAAGTATGAAGAGCACACTGATGCCATCATTGCACACACTCTTCTCGAGGGAATCGTCTATGAGGAGGGTGTTGTCCTTGTCGATAACAGCCCCATTGGAAATGGAGAACACCCGTTTGGAGAGGTCCTTGAAGAAGATCTCCTTGGTGCCAGACAAGTCCTTAAGGTGCTGCCCCTCTGAGATTTGAACCTTAGTGCAGAAATCCTGCCCCATGATCTCGTAGGGTTGTTTGGCGCCATAGAAGAGGAACCCCGCGATAAGCTCCACGGTGGACCTCCTCATGGAGCTCCAGACGAAGACATGATCGGCAACCTCGGCGACCATGGCGAGGAACTCTGCCAGACGGGGACGAGTGTAGACAGCCTTCGGGCCAACTACTGTGGGATGCGACAACGAAAAGAGGTGCATTCCGACATGGTTGACCCGCGCAGATTTTGGGATCTGGGACCTATCGATGCATTGGCAGAGAATGCCATTCAAGTCGAAAACGATATTCAACCACTTCTTCCGCAGTAGGGACCCTATAGACGATACACTCCGCGGCAGGGTGACTCTGCTACACGGCGACTCTACCTGATCAAGGCAAACACAGAACAAGTGGAGTTACTTGATTGAACGCAGAAGCAGAGACAGGGGAGGCAGATAGTGGGACAAAGCATTTCATCCCACTAAGTGAGGGCAGGACACCCTCCACATGTGATGGTTTCAGGGGCAGCGGACGGAGCACACTTTTAAGCAATGTCGGCTGGACAAAAACATGGAAAATGAGAAGACATTAGGCAAGGATATTCAAAAAATGAGCTCCTCATATATTAAATTTACATAGTCAATATATTATACAATCATCCGGTAAAAAAATGTCGCCGAAGGGGCAGCTATGCACACATCACAAAACTACATCCGGAAGCCGTGAAACTACACTATCCTACAGGAGGCTGTCGCAACGGGGCGGGTCGAAAGCGCCACACATTCACAGACGAGGCACTCCCTCCTGTCAACCAAAATGAATAGAAATAAGAGTCTGCATACGGGCAATGTCAGATTGATGGAGGTAGTAAATTACTTCCGTCAAGTGGCATCCCGGCGACTCATCAATATTCATAAGGGTTTGAAAGGTCAGGGGAGTGTACCTGATCTAGGAGACTGTGTGAGTCACTGTCGACGAACTCCTCGGCAGGTACGATCAATGCCGGCTCGGGCTGAAGCAGCGGAGCGTCGTCTTCGTAGTCTACAAGCTCCTCATCTAAGGCAGGTGGTGGATAGCCGCCGACCTCTGCATCGGCATGCGGGGGAGTCGACCGCACAAAATCGAATTGAGTCTCGGCCTCAGCAGGCAGGGCGAGGGAGGCATCCTCGGGACTTGGAGGAGGCGTAGCAGTATCCTCGAGTCGAAGATGTCCAGAATTATCCTCGAGTCCAGGATGTCGAGAGTTATCCTCGACTCGAGGATGGTAGTGTACCGGGGAGGTACGCGCGGGGATCTCTTCATGAGGTTCGTTCAGTTGAGCCCGAGAGGGAGCGTTGCCGACGGAATCCCGAGAAGCAGGAAGCGCTGCAGCAGATGTAACCGCAGTTGGAGCAGGCAAGGAGCAAGACATATCCTCGGGTCGAGGATCACGAGGAGCATCGTAAGCGGGAAGGTGGAGGCCCAAGTCCTGAGTACCAGGGGTGGTGCTCACCGCCAAATTTATGGGCCCAGCAGACGGAGTAGAAGAAGCCGCGTTTTGGGAGCTCCTAAGGTCGTTTAAGTACTTGGCCCTCAACTCTGCCATGAATTCCTCTCTGGCTTTGGCCTCTGCATCCAGTTTGGCTTTGGCGAGCACCTCATCGTACTGTAGTTTACGCTTTGCCTCAGCCGCCTCCAACTCCTGAACCTTTCTCATCAAGGCTTCCTCATTCTCCCTCTTCAACTTCTTCCTTGCTAGTTTCTCTTCCGACCAGGAAAGCTCGTAAGCAACGCAGTCGTTCTCTTTGCCATCGACAGAGGTCGAGTTGCCTTTCATTACTTTGAGCTTCGCGATTTGCTCTTCGATGCGTTCAATCTCACTGGTGGACGACGGCGCAGGGCGTGCGCTCGGTTCTGAGACAACTTTTGCAACTGAAGTAGACGGTGCTGGCTGATCGTCGTCGGAGTCACTGAGCTCTATATAAGCAGCGGAAGCAAAGTCGTCAGCAATCGCCTTTCCCTTGTCCCGACTCCGCTTTGGGGGAGGAGGACCAGAACAGCTCGGTGGCGCTGCTTCTTCGGATTGCTCAGGAGCAGGAGGAGCAGGAGGAGAATCCATGGCGCGAGTATCCTCGAGTCGAGGATCCGGGGCAGGAGAACTATGGGCCGATCGACCTTCTACGGCTCTAGGTCTTTGGGGAGTCTGTTTCCTTGCCGCCCGAGGCTTCTCCGTCGTGAAGTCGGGATCGTCATCCTTGTCGGAAGCTCCATCGCTCGACGAGCCGTCCTCATCTTCTCCATCATCTTCCTCCTCGCTACGCTTGCCAGGAAGATGAGTCCCGTACTCGTCGAACTGCCCATAGACGTCCTCGTCTTCCTCGTTGCGCTCAAGATCCGCTCGGTCACGGTCCTCCTCGTCAAGGTCCAGCTCCGCATTCATGTCCTCTAACTGTTGGTGTCAAGCATCACTGGACCGTGCAGGAGGGGGTGATGACTCCTCGTTGCTGGAGCGCAAGATTGCCGCTGTAACGGGCTTGATGTAATTCCCCATGTACGGGGAATTTCCGAACAGGAAGTCCTTCATGTCCAGGGACTTGGCCTTCAGCGCCAAGGATTTGAGTTTGTGTAATCCCACGTTGCTGGCGATCCCGTAGTAGTGCAACCCATACATCTGCAGCGTCAGCAAGTGAGTGGTTAGTCATCTATATGAAAAGGGGGCACGGTATAGGTATTTAACCCCTAACTGCCTAAGCGTCCATTTTTTGGACGATGTACAGATTTCATCCGTATATTCTCATCCGTCATGCACTTTTTGCAGTGTGGAATTTTTACTGTAGATTCTATGGGAAGTTAGCTTCATGCACGTGTGATCCGATTAGAAAGGGGATGATTTGTGAATTTTTTATGCCTCATTTCATGTTGTAGTGATTCACCCAAAATTTTGAAGATTTCAGTGTTAAAATGCTCCAAAAAAAGTCAACTCATAAAATTAAGCAACCAAAAAACCTCCAAAAATCACTACACTTAGAGTATTACATTTCAACCAATCACAAAGAATTTTATCCGTAGATTGTCAATATCTTATTCGTAATTGAATTACAAAATAATTTTGAATTTCACGTTTCAAATTTTATACAAAATTATTGGTAATAGCAATCATAGATCTAACCATATGGATAGAATCTAAAATTCATAATGTACAACTTCTATTAGTATATCAAGTTCAAAATATCCCTCTAGATTGCATTTTATAATGCATCTTTGCAAAACTGCCGAATTTGGAGAGGGCTCTAGGCATTTAGGGGTTAAGCTTGGAGACTTATCCTCGACCCAAAGATAGAGGAGTGAGAGCAGAAATCTTAAGGAAATGGCACTTCAAATGCACAGACGTGAACCAAACAAACATGCAGTGCACGCATTAAAACGACTGGAATTATCTTCGAGTCGAAGATAACAGCCCAGAAATGGTGGAAGGCACTACCTTTGCAGCCAGCATGCACTTGGCACCCGTGTAGACGCCAAAGAAGTTCTCCCCTGGAGAAGCGAAGTTCTGGATGATGTCCAAGTAGAACTCCATCCGCAGCTCGCTTGAGTTCGATCGAAACTTGGACTCGTGGTTCTCCCGGGGATCATTGTAATAGGTGATATTGGATGCAACGTACTCTGGCTTGATGAGCCCAGGAATGTACGACGGTACATCTCGCTGATAAAAGAAGTGGAGATTAACGGAGGGCAGCGCAGCCTGCCGAATCGGAATGTCATATAGCCACTCAGCTTTGCATGCTTTGTAGACGGAGTGCTTGTATTCCCAGTCCTTGAAATGAACACCGATGAACGCAGTCGCCGCTGCGTCATCCCATGTGTCCGCCGTAATCCAGAGCCATATTTTCGGGTCCTTTATTGACGGGTCATTCATCTGGTGGAGCTTCTCGAGGAATGGCATAATCGGAGCCGGAGCGACAGGGTTGTCGGATTTTTTGTGCTTTGGAACGTCCCGGAGATCCGCAATCCCCAAGCTCAGAGGCCTGGTATTGGGAGCGTAGTCCCACGACGCTGGATTCATGACGAACGCCATGGACGGTCCGTCATGGGCACGAAGTTGAATCTTGCCGGTCTGCTTTGGTACGTGTTTCTTGAGCGAAACAAAGCGACTAAACATGTCTCTCAACTCTGTGAATTTCTCCCCCATCTCATCTGCCCGCTGGTTGACAGCCTTGTTTGTCCGGCGCATCGCGAAGTAAGTTTTGCTGGGAGTGGCGAGAAGAAAGTCCCACGTCGCTGAGGAGAAGGAGCACGACTTCTTCCAGTCTCTCCATTTCTGCCTGTCGATGTTGCCGTCGTCCTTTACAAATGTGAGGGACTTGTCAGCATTCACCAACTCCTCCAGAATGACCTTCTTGCGCTTCCGGCGCTCAACCCACTCACTAGCACAGTAGTTGTCCAGCACCGGCTTTTTCGATTTGAGAACGGAGACTTTAGGGTATGGCAGCGTTCTTTTGGGGGTCCTCCCGCGCAAATGTTGCACGTATGTCTTGAGGTCGTCGTCTGTAAAGTGCCCCATGTGCTTGAAGAACTCGCGCTTCAACTCGTACCTTTTCTCTCCGCCCTTGTTCTGTTTGTAAGGCAGGGACGTATCCGGATTGATGATGTCCCCGTCGGTGTACCTGGTTAGAAAATCTCCCACATGGCGTAGTGGTCATCTTCCAGCGTCATGATCGTGACCTCATGTTTGATATCAGCGATCCCCTTCACGTTGTTTCCTTCTTTGTTGGGATTGATACTCTGAAATCGACTGAGGATCATGGTCACGAAGGTCTGCAAAACAGTCAAGACCATATCTGATGTTAGAGGCAGATATTGATCTGATTATCCTCGAGTCGAGGATAATGTCTCCATTTTTCAAGTGCAAACCGCTAGTCTCAGGAGCACATCACGAGATTATATACAGTTAGGAAATGATGGGGGTAATGATATGAATGTTTGGAATTTGAACTATTCAACGAAGGCCTTATCCTCGAGTCGAGGATAATTTATCATACAATGTGATAGTATATACCTGCCACTTATGTGGTGCTTGGATTGCCTTGTTCCCCCGGACCCGTGCCTCTGCCCCATTCATGGTTGGCCATTCAAAGTGTATCCAGATTAGACGACCGCTGATGATCTGGTTGCCCCATGTTGGTTGGGCGTGTTCGAGGTGCTTGGTGGTGTTATAGAATTTTGAGATGTTGTGCAGGTTGAGCGGGTCCAATGTCCAGACGATGTAGGCGTCCCACGTTCTGAGCTCTTCACGCCGCTTCTCGTCACATTGCCCTCTCTGCAGCTCCTTTGAAGCTGTAATGCTATGCTGGCCGTCAATAATTATGAATTTACCAAGCTGGATGTCCTCCCATTTGGCAGGTGGTTTCTTTAACAACTTCATGTCATTGTCGACGGGAGTGAGGCACACGATCTGCCGCTGCTTGATGTCTGCAAATTGAAGGAGCTTATTCTTGCACGTCTCCAGCATATGCTTCTCCAGCTTTCGGATGATGTACTCCTCATGTGCTGGAAAGCATTGGTTGATGGATACCGGGAATTTTGCTTCCTTGCCAAAGATGTAGCAGTCACCGTACTGCTCCCAGAACTCTTTGCGCTATTGCGCGAACTTCAGGTACTCTGCTGCTGGCATTGGCTCTTCGGTAGGTCTTCTGTCCAGCTCCGTCAATGCGGAACCCGAGCTACCAGCAGTTGAGGGTCGTGCGGCATTTGTTGAATTCCTCCTCTTCTTCCTCACTTTAGCTCCCGGAGCATCTTCGGCTGTTGACACTCGGGGATTTGAGCGGGCTCTCTTACCCCCACTGGCGCGACTACCTCCACGTGGTGTTCCCAACTGGGATCTGTTTTCGTCGCGAGATTCTGGGTCGCGGGGTCGCCTTTCTCGGATTGCTGAGGCGGGCGTTCTCGTTGATTGTCTACCCGCGTGTTTGTCCAGCGACATCCAGATCTGGTTAAGCTTTCGCGACAAGATTGTTGCTTTAGCATTTTTCCATTCGCTGAATTTCTCGAAGGCTTGCTTCAATTCTAGTGTGGATTGGCTCATGGAAGTGCTGAGGTCGTCCATGTCAAACCTCGGCCCATGCTCGTGTACTTTGATGACCAGGGAGTGGAGGTGAGATTTACTCCTGCCGCTGTCATCCATTTCGTTGAGGGTGATGACAAGGTAATCGCTGTGGTAGGAGTCGACGATTGTGACCTTCTCATTGTTGTTCCACACTAGGAATCCGGGTCCTCCTTTCTCAAGGTGCTTCAGGTAGACATATTTCTTGAACTGGCTGACCCCGAATGTCCAAGCTTCCACGCAGTCCTTGAATTTCCACAGAGTTCCGTGGGTGGACTCCATCTCTGGTGGGATGAATGGCTCCGACTCAAATGGATTCTCAAATGGCTCCATGTATGGAAGAGTTGAGGAATAGTCATAAGTGTCCACTTGAGCCATTCGAATAGATCTGCACATAACATTGGGAATACGGTTTGTTAGCGATCGCGCAGTCCTATAGTATCTTCGACCCGAGGATTGGTTTTGTGTTTGGGATGCGTTGGGTGTTGTAAGTTATGCGGACCTCATCTTCGACTCGAAGATAATCTTCTCTGGGTTCGCTATGGTTCAGCTGAAATCATTGTTAGCATTGCGGACTCAGTTATGAGTATCGTCGGGTCTAAGATAAAGCGAAAGCGTTGTCTAGAATTGCTGGAGGCCACCTGGTTTTCCGATTTATCTCCCGGATATGTTCTGTTTAGTTGATGGTTGATATCTTCGAGTCGAGGGTATGACGTTGTTATCCTCGATGCGAGGATAATGTTTTACGACTCCTGTGACTAGGTATTGGGATTGCAGCAGCCGGCGCATTGTACGGGTTTGGAGAATTATCTCCGAATCGAGGATATTTGTGCGGATTATTTTGCGTGGAGTTACTTTTGTATTGTGTTTTTGTCTCCGCCGTGTGCTTGTGATTGAGATTTATCTTCGGGTCGAGGATATTGGTACTGGCAGGGATGATAGTTTCTTGTTTTATGTGTCATTCATTTCAAATTTTCATTCCCTGATTGGGTTGGTTGACTGTTATCTTCGAGTCGAGGATAATTTTTTGTCTGTTATTGGTATTTTATGGTTTAGGGTATCGATTTCTCTTGTGTTTGTAAGATATATCTTCGAGTCGAAGATAATAATGCTCGAGTGCAATAGTATTATCCTCGTGTCGAAGATATGTTTCTTAAAATCCATGAGAACTATCCTGGATTTGAAGAGAATTATCCTCGAGTCGAAGATAATTATTCTCTAGTCGAAGATAATTATCCTCGAGTCGAAGATAATCATGCTGGAGTTGTTGTTAATCATTTTGGATTTGAAGATAATTATCCTTGTTTCGAAGATAATTATCTTCAATTCGAAGATAATTATCCTCGAGTCGAAGATAATTATCCTCGAGTCGAAGATAATCATCCTCGAGTCGAAGATAATTATCCTCGAGTCGAAGATAATCATCCTCGATTCGAAGATAATTATCCTCGAGTCGAAGATAATCATCCTCGATTCGAAAATAATTATCTTCGACTTCAAGGCACTTTCGCTAATTTCGAAGATAATTATCTTCCGAGAGTTCATGATATATTCAGTGTATTGATATAGAAATCTGTAGCTTTTACAAGAAGTCTAACATTCTAAAGTGTGAGGAGTACCTCTGAAAACCTGGGTGCTTGTCCTTGAAATTCTAGCTCCCTCCTGTGCAATACTTCGAACCCCACCTCCACTTCGAGAAACCCTCGTGCTATGCTAAATCTGCGAACCTTATTTTATCTCAAATTAGGAACAATACGCTTGCCTTCTGGCCAGAATTTCAAAGCTAACATTACTACGAGATCTCTTTAACCCTAATCAACCAAGCAGAACAACATACAAGAAAACTAGCAATTCTGTAGCAATTATGTAGCAATTCTGTAACAATACAAACAATCAAGCTAGAGCAAATGTGTAACAATTGTATCATTTTTGAATATAAGCACCCTTAACCCTAAGCTCTTCTTAAAGAATTCCAACAATTCTAATAGTTTTTACAGTATCTGTATCCATTTGAACGCCTCTGATACTTAGCACCCTAAACTCTACGGAAACAGAGAAACATGCAAGGAAACAAGCAAAAACAAACAATGGGAAGCAAAAACAAGCAAACAAGCAAACAAACAAAAACAAATATTCATGCAAGCAAACAAACAAATAAACTATAAGCTGGACGGTCGAAGTACCTCACGGAAGCTGGACTTGCTCCACCTTCAAGCACACACCTCCACAACAGCAAAAACACCAGAAAGAGAGCTTCCACTGCATTCGCAAGTCACTATACCACCAATTGCCCAATCGCCCACTCGCCGAATCAAAATGTACAGAGAGGATGAAGGTAGCGTGGAGTCACGCGAGCGTGAGGAGGAGCGGACACGGCGGGGCAGCGTGAAGATGCGACGGAGGAAGGAGGAAAGCAGCGTGAAGATGCGACGAGCGACAGCAAAAACTCTAAACCCTAAGCGCGCGGGTGCCTGGGAGAGAGATGACCTCCCAACCTGCAGGCTCGGCTTGGGCAGTTGGCTCGGCTCCGAAGCTTGGTCCTGGCTCGGTACCGAAGCTGAGGTGTTAGGCTTGGCACCGAAGCTTGGCTCCCCAGCATGAGTTGACCAAGCCTGTAAAGGCTAAATGGCAATTCTATTATTTTGAACTCCTAAATGTCCCAGCATCTAGAAACTGGATGACGAACTGATTCAAAGCCTTGCAACTTTCTCAATGACGAACTGATTCAAAGCCTTGGAACTGATTCAAAGCCTTGCAACTTTCTCAATGACGAACTGATTCAAAGCCTCGCAACTTTCTCAATGACGAACTGATTCAAAGTCTTGCAACTTTCTCAAACAACCTCACATGTCTTTCATCACAGTCATATTTCTAAGCCTATTAAATTTTGTACCAATTGCAATAAATCTCTAACGATGGAGAATTGTTGATAATATTCGAGAGGCCTCTAAAGGCAATAATGTCAAACTTGTTGCCTGGGTATAATTCCATAGAATTGGTATACAAAGAAAACTTACAGATTATGCATCGTGGATTCAACCCGTACGATTTGATTCAAAAATACTATGAACAATACTTTATTATATAAGTTGAAAGGTTAAATAAGATATGTACTCTGAATTTGAATTTTTTTATGTTTATTTTGTTTCCTTCTCTGTTTTATCCTTTAGCGTATTGATTGAACACTATTATTAAAGATTTGTTTTAAAATGTTTGATGAAAAACAAAAATGGAGTTTATGTACAAAGCAAAGTTGTAATTGTCAACATATTAAAGAAAAATGTCTGTATAGTTGGATTCATCAAAATTATTCTCAATATTTTTCAATTAATTTTGCACGGTTTTTGCTTGAAACTTAATTAAAAATCCCAAAAAGTAAACAAAAATTGAAAAACATTATAATGAACTTGGAATAACACTCAGTACAAGATGGTAAGGTCTCCAATTTTTGACTATAATTATAATTGAAAATCATGTGTAAAGTTTCATTTCCTGAACTAAAACTGAAATATCACAGAAACTACTCGAGGAACTTTGTTTGTAATTTTTAGAAAATTCACATCATCTTATTTTGAAGATCCATACAGTACAAATGGTACTTAACTAGCACAAGAATCAAGAGACTTTTGGATGGATGAAAAATATCACCGTATATAGTGAAGGGACGCGTCAGAATTCATACAACGTCTAGAAAATGAAGGTTGGCGCGTCAAAGGGTGCACCAATACTAATAAAGGTAATTCTATCAAAACCAATGTAAAAAACAAAATCTTAAATTCTATTTGGAATTCTTAGACACGTCCAACCATTTTTCACGAAGAATTATAGATTCTAAGCCTTTGAACTTTTTCATACAACCTCGCGTCACTAATTATCATGAAAGTCCCTTTTTTAGCGTATTTCTTGCGACGTGGAGCTGTTGATAATTTTGGAGGGGTCTCCAAATGCAATTACGTCAAACTTCTAATAAAATACAAAGAAATGCGTGCCACGATCTCTCAACATTATCCTGTTGATATGATCAAAGTATTTTGTAGTACTGTTTGTCGGGTGGACACTAGTAGATTGACATTTCAAATAGACAATTTATTCACGTTGCCACAAACCACGAATATAACATAATTATAGTGCATTGACTAAAACACAATAGATTAACTCCTAAACGTCAACACTTGAACCCCTAAATTTCCTTGTGTTTTCAGGAGCTTGAAACCTCAAAACTGCGATTTTGTACCTCTATGTACTCCCGGGGATGTGAACCAAGTTTTTTTTACTTCTTTTAGAATTCCAACCGTAAGATCTTGTACCTAAGCCTATTCATAGCTATTGTTTCAAAAATTGACCGTTGGATGTTTATCATTTGCAAGATCATAACATCCAAAGTTTGTGCAAAAGTTTTTCGGGGCATTGCTTGGGAGGCATTGTCTCCATAGTGCAAAGGGGGACTTGAAGATTGTTACTCCAAACATTTTGCTCATATTTTTTTCCATGTAGATAACTAAGTTGGGTACGCTCATGCAAAATTTTAGAGACTCATTACGCGTTTCAAACCTTCATCCAAATTAATTTCCGGAAGTAGGTATAAAAATGGCAATTTGGTGAAACATGCATCACATTAATTGTATTTGATTTTTGGAAAAAATGAACGGTGATTAGGTACCTCTATGATTTTATAAATTTTAGGCGAAATTATTTTTAAAAAATTTCAAAATCTCAAATTTTGACAAATTTCGAAAGAAATGGATGTGAAATTACAAAAAACCTTGGAGGTTGCTGTTCTTTATTTTGGAGGCTGCCCTTGTCAAGCCAAGAATATAATCAACATGGGTCACTTCAAATTTTGAGCCTAAATGTGGTGAAGAGCATGTCTCCAAAAAAGAAATTTGAAAAAATGATTATAATAAAAAGTTTTTTTCTGCCCCAGTTGGGCTTGAAACCAAAAATTTCAATAAAAAAATTATAAAATCCGAATTTGACTTTGTAATTTTTACCACACACACCTTGTATGTATGACCACACCCACGCCAAATTATAGTCTAAAATTCTTAATTTAGACCTTCCATCTAAGCTGCCCGAAACAGCAAAAAGCCATTTTGGCTTTTAAGGGCCTTTAGGGGTTAATCAATTAACAGATTCAAATCGTTATCACGTTCGCTAAACAAATTTTAACTTATAGATTTTAGTATTAAATATTGATGGTAATATTAGTGAATCAAACCGTATGGATGGATTCATTTGGAATTTAAGATTCAAAATCTAGATGTTTCATTTGGTATATCAATTCCAAAATAATCTTCTAAATAGTCATTTAGGATCATTTTTCTAGCACCGTCAATTCCATGGTCATACCTTCATAATGTTGATGATTATCTATGAAAAATTATAAATCATTCAATGTGATATTTAAAGTATGCAAATTACAGTGCTTTGACTTTTACAAAAGAGGTGAGGACCTTTAGGGGTTAATACATATAAGCCTTGTTTAGAAGGGTTTACTATAGGCATTTATATGGGTTAAAAAAATGACTTTTCGTCTTATTGACCCTAAACTATAAAAGTGTTGAATTACAAAATAAGTTGAAAATTTATTAGGTGAAGAACAACTTCCCATTTACAGCTTCAATATTACTCTAAAATCAATTCAGCTGAAATATAACTCTTAGAAAAATCAATACTCTTAATTTTTTGAGTAAGACAATAAATTCTATATCTTTTTGACCGTAACCAAAAAATTTCATTAAAAAGAATTCATTTGAGTATTATAGAATAAGTACAAAATCTCAAATGGTATTTCATTCAAGTACACAAGGTTCTTCCTGGTTATTCTAGAAATGTGATATACATATGCAAGCAATGAAATTATTCCTTTATTTTGTTCTTCTCCCTTAACTTGATCAGCCAAGCACTTTGAGACTACCCTAGACGCTGGACATCTTGTTCAGTCCTGATTTGTGACTGCACGCGGTGTGCCTTTCGTTCTTCGATCGCATACTTCTACACAATTTTTTTTTGCAAAACACATAATGAAGTATAGTTAAATAGGATCATTATTTAGAGAGGACAACAACGTACTGACAAACCGCCAAAAAATTAGATACTTCTCACCGAAACATTCATTTGATGATTTTCATCGAAGCATTAATGATTTTCATCCAAGGATTAATGATTTGCATTCATGATGCATCCCCCTCCTACAAGTACATCGAGCTCAATCATAGCATATGCATGAAGTATATCTTATGTACGTCATGAGTGTACTCTTATCATGTGAATAATGAATTATCATATGAAAGATTGAAGTAAGGACATGATTTAGGGTAATTAAGTACCTAGGATAGTGCTTATGAATTTCACCATCATGTAGTGCTATTTAAAAATTAACACCAATTATGAGAAGTTTCTTACAATATAAACATTTAGGTGTCTTACTTATTTTTACAAATTAAATTGAAGACAACGATGACAAATTATTGAATCCTAAGTAAATTAAGTAACAAACCCCGGGATATGCAATTGCACATTCTGCTAAAGGGGCAATTAACATATATGTTGTTCAAATTTACAAATTTATTTTAAAGAAATTTAAATTTTGATTTATTTTAGGAAAATAATTATCAACATAATAGATCACCACGTTCACCCAAAAAATGTGGGGTGTCTTTTATACAAAGTAATTTTAATTTGATATGAGTAATGTCTGGTTTTTTTAAACCAATTTTCTGGAATTCTAGATATATTCATAGGATATAGGTGTAATACACCTTAATGAACCTAAAAATATTAAATTATTTCACTATATATAATTATATACATAATCTAGAAATTATATATAGATGAAATGTATAGATTCCGAACACGAGACCCTATCAGCAAAGGTTCCAACAATTAACCGTATGATAATTATGAAATTATTACGTTTTTGGTCATATTCATTGAATAAGTAGCATTTTATTTGTACTTTATAAAATTTGGGTTATGAGTTATTATATTATATTTTATTTGTAGCAGCTCAGAACACATTGCAACCGACATCACCATTCTATCACATGTCACATGCAACTCTAAGTATGTTGGACTTGAATAATAGTATGTCGAATTAAATTTTTATCCCTTCAAACCAAATATGTTCATCGCGATTAGTATAGTCTGAAATAATTATAGTTTAACCCCTTCATGTTCTCACTCTTTTTAAACTTGGCAGATTTAAAAAGATACATAAAAAAAATCAAGTAAGACTGAGGGATATTTTGTCTTTCATGAATGAATAAAAGTTTTACATAATTAATTATGGATTCTATCCATACAATTAATTTGGCAATGGCTATCACCGATATTTGTGTATTATATTACGAACTGAAAATGTAACGATCGTTTGTAACAATTACGATTAGTACAAATAAAATATTGACAATCTAGTAATGAATTCTCGGGGTTCGGATGGGTTCAAATGTAATAGTCTAAGTGTAGTAATGTTTGGCGTTTTTTACGTAGCATATATTAGGTAGTTCACTTTTTCAAGAGCACTTTTGGAATAAAATCTTTGAAATGAGTAGTGGAGCACTACAACGTGAAATGAGGCATTGAACTTGCACAAGTCATCCCGTTTCTAATGGGACCACACATGCATAATCCAACTTCCCAGATAAGTTTGAAATAAAAATTTCACACTGCAAGAAGTGCATGATAGATGAGAAATCGGAGTTCAAATTCGTTCATCATGAAAAAAATGCATGGTTGGGCGGTTAGGGGTTAAATGCAACCCATTGAACTAGGTAATTTAGCATTTTTTTAACCATGTGCTTATGACCAAATTTACGAAAATCAACGTAAATAAATAAGTTTCAATTTTTATACAAATTATAAATGAGTATTAGTGACGCACTATATATTTTTTCGTATATGATGAATGTTATGAATTTAGTAGTATAGACACTACAAGAAACAGTGTCCGAATTGACAGAAACGTGGTCGAATCAACTCGTCTTTATGATAGATTTCTGTCACTTTGGACAAATTTCTATCAATTCGGACAGTTTTTGTCAATTAGGACATGTCAATTCGGACACTGTTTTCTTGTAGTGAGATTTGATTGAAAAATCATACTGTAATATAATGTATCTACGTAAGTGCATGAGGAAAAAATACTTTCTCATGCGATTAGTCATTGAATTATATTAAATGTAATACTTCTTTATACCTATTTCCGAACAACTATATGGATGTGTGTGTATCATATTCAATCCAAAATCCAAAATAAGATTTGGAATTGAATAGAATGATGGAGAAATAATACCCATCAATGTAAATGCATTCAAGTGGGAGTGCAAGGTACATGCACTAGAGTACCAAGTGCTCTCAAGGAATAGTATGTACATTGGATGAATGGCGGCTCACATGAGATGGAATTCATTTCAAGTACTCTCCTTCTTCCACATTTCAATATTTGAATGTGTGAACTTTTTCTCATTCCTCATTCACTCCTTCCCCTTCCTCATTCATCTCCTCCTTGTTTTTCTTTTTTGACCATGGCTTCTAGGCACCCAACCCATGGAGTTTTGTCTCTCCCTTCTCGTCCTCATTCTTTAGAGGAATTAACAGGGTTTTTGTGGTTTGTTTACAGTTCCGATGCATGTCGATGGAAGAGAAATCTTCCTCTTCATCCATTGTTGCGAGGGATTGTTAGTGGCGCAGATGATTTTGTTTGGAACTACCATTGTGGCAAAGAGATGGCACGGTTGGAAGCTTTTTCTAGCGTTTCATATGCTGAAGTAGCACGAATTGTGAACCGTCCTTCTACAGATTTACTTCGTGGAGTGGCGGTGATAAGAAAGGATTGCAGGTGCGTGCAATTTGACTTATGTGATTGTGCTCCCACAAATTTGAATGGTGGTGGGACCAAAGAAGTGATCGAGATATCATCAGACACATCTTTCTATGTCACGGCGGAAGGTGGAGAATCGGATGCGGCATCGGTGGGGAGTAATCGCCAATTTTAATTTTGACTTTTGCAGCACAGCTGGGTTACTTGTTTTTGGAAGCGGATTTTGAGTTTAAAGCGGTTTTGATTTTGGTTTTGCAGTGGCACTAATAGTTTGTTTGACATAGCGGCATTGTCACTTTCGAGGGACCCAATTTTTAGAATTCAGGAAGTTCATAAGTGATGACTGTAAAAGTGTAGTTGGCCAGCGTGCTCCTCTGACCACAGTGAAAGTTAGTGGCTTGTAATCGTTTTTTTAATATAGTAACTTGCGAGTTGCACAGTGGCGGAGTGCTTTGCATTTATGTGCGAAAGCCGTTGCGAATTCACTGTAGAATAGGATGCCGTTTTGGAAAGGCATCCAAGACGGCGGAAACTTTGGGCGCTTCTTCATTCTCATCTCTCCCGCGCGTTCTCATTTTGTATTGCGTCTCTCACTTTGTTGTCTCCTCCGACCACTCGCCGCTCTTGTCTATCTTGCTTGCGGCCTCTCCCTGTTCTTGTCGCTTGTGTATTGTAGGACTGTTGTGTGCGCTATCGCGTGACTGAAGCGCTCCGAATGTAAGTGTTGATGTCATTATGTGCCGTATTATTTTGCTGTGTGTTTTGAAGATGGTGTAGGGGGCGACAGGATCTTGGTTATGGATTGTTTAGCATTACGCTCAAATGTGCAGTTCAATGGTTGTGTGGTTGAATTAGCAGTTCAATTCAGCGGTTCAATCTGTAGGTCAGTGGTTTTCTGCATTCAGTGCTTGATTAGTTCAGTTGCTGGGGTGCAGACTAGGAGAATGCACATTGCAGGGATTGTTTTCTTATTCATTGAGTGTATGCTCTCTTTTTAATTGTGCATGCCATTGCTTATATCCCAAGCTTGCGTTAGCTATGCAAATTGGAATGCATTGTGATCCAATGCATTGAAGTGGATACATATTTAATTTGCAACTCGGAATTGAGTGGAATTGAACTGTTCATGTGTTCCATCGTTTCAAAGCTTGATTCGTTCTGTTATCATCGACTCGAGGATAAGTTAAGTCGTTATTGGGTACCTTTATACTGTTGCAGAATGGTTTATCTTCGAGTCGAAGATAACGTGTATATATTCCATGACAAAACATACATTTAAGAGTACCATGGATGTCAAAGCGGGACACTTCAGTCACAGAACCCATTATCCTCGACTCGAAGATAAGTACAACTGAATATACGACATGATGAACACAAAGTTAATTATCCTCGTGTCAAAGATAAGTACAACAGAATATACGATACTATTTATTGAGATAAAATTATCCTCGAGTCGAAGATAAGTGCAACAGACAATACAATAGAACTTATAGAGACACGGGTATCCTCGAGTCGAAGATAATTTATGAATATATTTACAGTTATCTCATATACCAATGTCTACTACAAAAATCCTGATTGAAAGAATAGAACTAAACCACTTATCCTCGACTCGAGGATAAGTCACATAGGGTACTCAAAGGAACTGTGACAAGCAAATACATTTATCCTCGAGTCGAAGTTAGGCATATAGACATAAACTGTAGGTAATACAATACGCACCAAGGTAAAATAGTACTATCTAGTAACATTGATGTGACCAGGCCACTTATCTTCGAGTTGAGGATAATTAGAGGGGTGCGCCATGGTATATATCACATACATAATAAGTTATCCTCGAGTCAAGGATAACATACTCGTATCTTCGATGTCTCATTGTTACATTCGTCCGATGCTCCGCATTGGACAGTACCTGAAGCATTCAGGGACTAGTTATCCTCGATTCGAGGATAAAGTTGATAGGGACATACTGTCCCCCAAACTATAAACCAGAAGTCCAGACATGACTTACACGTTATCATCCGTATCCTATAACCATATCCTTGTGTCGAGGATATGGATCACTTTGATACACGTAGGCGCTGACTCTTCTTACAGACAAGAAGTGCGCCTTCTGTTTTGGGCTGTCTATGCACGGGGTTCGGTCTGAATGAAATCTGGTGGAGTTTGTCGCTCAGTTATCGTCGACTCGAGGGTACTATAGACGGTGTTATAATATGCGGACATCCGAGTCTTGAAGCAGTACAGCCAATAGCATTATCCTCGGACCGAGTATAATAATTTGGATAGCATTCACACCATTACCATGCAGCTCACTGTCTCATACTTGATCTGTCTTGTGACAGAATGGAGACGGTTGCGCATCCACAGTTGGAGCTAAGGGTGCCAACCCTGCCCCTAGGCGTGACACCATGTGAGGGCGTTCCACGTTCATCATGGACCACGAGGGGCGTTACGATCACCAACGCGGATGGGATCGATGTTGCAAAGGGTATCTGCCATAGTGTTGATCCAAAGCTCGTAATTGACACAGACGGTTTGCCTCTCGGCGATGAGCGCGTAGCGATTGACATTGCAGAATCACTCGTTGAGGAGGAGGTTCCATCCGTATGGATGTGGTCTATGCGATCTTGGCATATCTCCAGGGTCTTCCTCAATGGAGCGAGCTTGTACGACAACGAGCAAACAGCCATATATACGGCAGAGTTGAATGCATCGAGGAGGCGTGTCCGGAAAGGGGTTAGGCCTTACGAGACCACACGCGAGAGAACTGAGCCGGCTACGCCTCCCAAGAAGGACTTCTTACTTTCTGCCCAGTCGATTAACGCTGTGTCGAGCAATGTCTGTTGTCCTTTAAACTGCGTGCAGCCGTTTCCGCGAGCAAAGATCCAAGCCCTTCGCACCCAATTATACATAACTGGTAACGTATACTTCCGAAAGCATCTGTTGCTGGAAGTGCACCGTCAAATTCACCGAGATGCGACCGGTAAAGAGATGATTACCTTGGAGGGAATTGAGGTGTGCCCTACAGCATGGTGTCTCATTCATTCGGTGTCGAGAGCTATATACCATCGTTACAAGGGTCAAGCAAAATCTGGTGTGCGCCCGGAGCCGAATGGTAACCTTGGGACAAAGAAGCCCCGCTTGCAAACATTGCAAGCCACTGCCACTCTTCGAACGTTGCTCGAGAACTCCGCAGATCAGATGCCTCACAAGTCCAAGACACTTCCGTCTGGTGAGAAAGTCGTGTCCATGTGTCTCCCGTCCTCCTTTCGGTGGATCGAGACATTGCCTTTGATCAATGAGGTCAACGCGCGCTTTGATTTGCCGGATGTGTCATCCAGCGGACTGAGTAGAATTCGTAGCGAGTCTTTTCCCGAATTCGCACCAAAGGCTCGTGGGGATAGTTTTTCTCGATGTGGGACCTGTGATAGGATTAAACAGCTCCGTTCCGCTTGCACGTCAGGGTCTCGTGCATCCCTCCTATGGACTACGAAACTCAAAGCCCACATAAATGAACAAAGGGCTCACAGAGAGCTGTATTATGGTAATAGGGATCAGTCTGAGAAATTCCCAAACAAATTACTTACCATCATCCATGACAAAATGGACCACTCAAAGACTGCTTCGCCGCATTATTCTCACAAGAGCAAGGCAGTTGATTCCTTCATGAAGTTGCCGGTTGCGGTGACTGGAATGATTGCGTATGGCCACGGAGACATTAGATATGCACATTATGGCCTCGACATTTATCCGAGTGATTCGAATCATACCGTGGGTTCAATTGCCCAATTACTACGAGATCTGGAGAAGCCGCCGAAGTATTCAACGCGGGAGTTGTTCACTGGAAGTAGGTCTTTTGATCTCTCCGAGGCCTTGTTGCTAGGTTCGGAGATTTGCTTAGAATCCCTCCCACCTCCTCCAAGGGAGCCGGTCATCGCGGAACCACTCCCTCCCACTTTAACTCTTCAGCTTGACAACGCGTGTGGGGACAACAAGAATCGTTGGGTGTTTGCATTTTGCTCCCTCCTTGTACACAAAGGTGTCTTCCGCGAGATATTCATCAATTTCCTCATCGTGGGGCACACTCATGATGACATCGATGCCCTCTTTGGTCGATGGAGCCGTAGATTGCGGGAAAATGACTACCCCACGATTCCTAAGCTCATGAAATCATTCATGGATGCTGAATCTCAGCCTGTCATTCCGCACCTTATTGAGGAAGTCCCAAACTTCAAAGGGTTCGTTGAAGGGTACTTGTGCACGGGTAATGATGCTTTGCAAGGTCATACCAATGCTCAACAGTTCAAGTTCTACAAAGATTCCAACGGGTGGCCTTTAATGCAGTACAAAATTCTTTGTACAGACAACGACTGGTTGCCCAAGGAGGGTGGGGGAATTCGATTGTGGAAGGAGACTGCAGATGGACGTCCAATGGTGCCCAGTGGACAGCCTTGCGCACTGGCCCCGAATCAGATGCGATGCCTTGATGAGATTTGCAAAGGCCTTGATGGATTCATTGCTCTATGGGGCACTATGGCTAATGAGGATTTGTCTGGAGAATTCAGGAGGATGAACGAGCCCCTCAAATACTATTGGCAGGGGGTGAGATCTGCGCTAACCACGCCAGTTCCGGCGTGGGAGATTTTGCAAAATGGATTTTGGCCATCTTCGAGGTTCGCACCTGAAATGGAGGACCAATTTTTGGACGACGGGACAGTCCGTGAGGAGTTTGCCGAGGATGCTCCCTTTGTAGGCCGTAGGCGTGACCGCCCAGCTCCTTCATTTCGCGTTGGTCGTGATGTGTACGCTGGCTATTTCCTCGCGGTGCGCCCTGCAGATGACGACCTCCGACCATTTTGGCTGGCTAAAGCCTTGACGAATCCCAGTCCTGATCCTGGACATATGAATTTCATTCAGATGCAGTATTGGACACCTGCTTCACGGCAACACGTCGATATGGACACATATGACGGTTGGGATACGAAAGAGGGGAATTCTTGGCGGGAGGATAGGTGTTTCCAACCAAATTGGTCCCATACAGATTGTATCATGACAGCGTGGAAGCCGCGTACAAGAAAAGAGACTTCCGATTAAAATCCCTGAGACACAAATCAACATCATCAAAGCATCTATTGACTCGTATGTCTCAGATTCCGTCAGCGAGGCATCCCCGCCTCGAGGATGATTTGTATGTAGGCATATGTGTAGGAGAGATTTGTAGTGATTCGTATTGTGTGGATCTAAATGTAGACTGGTGTGCAATACTACAATGGCGATGTCCTTATTGTAGAACATTGTATTACATTCATTGAAATTTATCGAGGTGCCTATGCACTATGAATGTTGAATTTTG
This sequence comes from Pohlia nutans, assembly GCA_022496805.1. Lineage (NCBI taxonomy): Eukaryota > Viridiplantae > Streptophyta > Bryopsida > Bryales > Mniaceae > Pohlia > Pohlia nutans. The sequence goes on from CM040103.1 coordinate 685,862, forward strand.
TATTTTGGTACTGCTTTCACATTACATGTATGGATGGTAGGACCATATTTGTCATTGATATCTCACTTAGAATAGATCCTCAATTATAAGTGTGATTCTATTTGATTACATCATTGTTGGCTGAGACAAGAATATTATAATTGCCTTAGTTATGCCTCGTACCAGTTTGAGAATGGTTGTGTAAACATTCCATTATTGTTGCGTCAACATTCCTAATATTGCTCAAAGAAATGCAACACAGGTTTCAGGACTTCAACAATTAAATATGACTACTCTTAATTTAATAGATGACTATGACTGATCCAACGTAGTTAAGTCTCAATTTAATGAGTTGTCTCACTATAATGACCGATTATTATCTTCGAGATTTGGGGTCATAATTAAAATGAGACTGCACATTGTGTCATTTTAATGAATATTGCCTTCTATTGTGGAAATCAATGAAGATGGTGAACGGGTATTTACAACTCCATGTACTTGCCAATGGTGGAACTCAATGGAGGTATTACAATGACTCAACAATTTTGTCATTTGACATATCTATTGACATGTACTGTGAATCCTAATCCTTGACATTTGATGTGTTTGTAGACTTTTATAGACTGTCATGAAGTTGTGGTGGCCCCGCTTATGCTTTACAGTGATCAAACGTCACTGTCAAACAATAGAAGGATCAACGGTTATCCTATGGTTATGTCAATTGGCAATATTGCTTGTGACTTAAGGGAAGGTGACGGAGGGCATTGTTTGTTGGTTGTGCTTCCTATTCTTTCAGGTGAACTTTTAAACTTATTTTTTGAATTTTGTCAAAATGGCTAATTATCCTTTATTGATGTCTAAGTGCATTTTGTGTTGATCTTTAATCAGATTTTCAAGTGGAACCACAACGAAAATTGGAGATCTTTCAAGAATGTCTCGAATTAGTATTGAAACCCTTGAAGGATGCAAGTTATAGGTTAGTTTTTCTTTTGAATCATGAAAATCAAGTGTTACTACATTTGTGTAACATACTCGTAAATTAGGTAGGTTTTAATAGATTTTATTGTATTTTATTTTATTTTAAAAAATTCTTGACATTCTTTTGTCTTATGAGCAGTGGACTTGCTTTAATGGACCCATGGGGAGTTCGACAATTCGTTTATCCACTTCTATTTGTTTATGCATGCGACCATCCCGAAGGCTGTAAGGTAAGTATTCTTTTAGCTCTGCATTTATTTATTTACATATATTTATTTACTTATAAATATTTAATTAATTTATAAATATTTATTTACAAGATGCTTAAATATATATTCTAGTATTAATTTATTGATTTATCATTTTATACATTAACTTATAGTATTTATGACATGGTGATCAAATTGAACTACAGGTTTCATCTACATATGACACCAATAGGTGTCAATCCCCTTGTTGCTTGTGCTTGTGCGGAAAAGACAATCTTGGTGATGTTGAATTATCCTTTGCAAGTGGGACAGAAGAAAAAATGCAAAAAGTCTTTCACGCAATGAAATCCTCTTCTACAAAGGTTGCTCAAGACTTATTGAAAAAGTGGTCACTTCATTGTGTGTCTGTAAATGCTTGTTCTATTTAAATCCATTAATGATCTCAGGTTGAAACGTTCCAATGTTAATTGTTGTTAAGGTTTAATTATTTACACCTAAATTGTTCTCAAATTTGTGACAGAGTGCTCTCTGGGGATTTAATGGAGGAAGGACACCCCTTGGCAATCCGTACCTTTCAATCCATGTTGATGTTCTACATCAAAGCGATATTGGGATTTTCCAAAATGTTGGTGGATATCTTACGCCAATTGGTCAGCCCCCATGTACTACAAACACTTGATGATAGATTAATGCTAATAAAAGAAACTTGTTGATATCCAAATTTCCGAATACCTGGGAATGCAAAAGGAGGCTACTTCCTCTCTCAAGCTAATTATGCTGGGTTTGAACATCGGGCTGTGATGCAAGTATTTATTTTCTGTTTACTAGGTTTGTATGAAGATGATATTGTACACACAACAACCCTTTTTGTTCAGTGGTACATCAAAGCATGTCGGAGTTCTTATCACACAGAGGGTACGTTACAAGAAATGGAACTTCTTATGAAAAGGTATGAAAGTTTGTTTTGGTGATTTTAATAATTTTGAAATTTTATTTTACTGCATTCAATTTCATGTTTTTAATGCAAGGCCTTATTCGTTAAAATGAGACAAAATGCTCATTTTGAGACCTTCAAAAACCGAAACAAAATTCTAGTGATGAAATAGTTGTTGAACCCCACGATATGTTGAGCTTGTACATTGAACACCCATCAAAAATTGTGTAGAATTTGATACAATGGACGTCAAGCAAGGCACTCCAGTACCATCCATACATAACATGAAGTGAAAAAGTGATTCGTAAACAGGACTAGAAGTATAAGAATACTTGGTCAAAAGAGAGAAAGCCTTTTATTTAAAAGTGTGTCTGAATACTATATATTGTGGTAGAATCCTCCGGAGTGAATTTAATATGGAAGTAAAACAAATAGTGGAATTTAGGCTGCATTCTCTTCCACAAGAGGCAGTGAGATCCAAAGGAATATATGTACGGCTATTTACGATATCTATTTATAGTATACTCATCTTTATGCTAAAGTCATCACGAATATGATTTGGATTAATATGCTAGCGTAGACACTACTTGACTGATTTTGCGGGACATCACGAATATGATTTGGATTAATAGGCTAGCGTAGACACTACTTGACTGATTTCGCGGAAACGACTTTCGCCGCCTCTTCCGCTTTGAGCTTGGCCAGTCCTCTCAACATAACCTTTTGTCGTTCACTGTAGTTGGGATTAGGGTTAGCCGCCCAGGCATCGAATACGCTTAGGCTCTGAGCTTCGGTGGCTTTTCGTTTTGACCTTCGAGTGGTTTCCCGGGCCTGAGACGCGGAATGCGATCTAGACCCTCGAAGGGGCGGCTTTGTCATCGTCGGAGCGAGGGTCTTTGTGTGCGGATGTGGGGTCGCAGTGGATTTGGGCACTAGAAAATAGGAGGGCTCGATGAGGATACATTTCTTTACGAGACCTTCTGCAGAAGGGGCTCGCCTGGCTCGCGCATATTCTGCGGGACGAGGATGCCCATCCCTCAGCAGAAGCACCGTATCGCTAGAAGTGGCCTTCGACCTCAGCGTCCTCGTTCGAGTGCCCGAGGCCACTGTAGCCTTCAATCCACCGGTGACAACAATAGGAACAGCAGACGGAGTCGGAATCGCATCATCGAGGCGAGAGTGCGCCGGCGCGCCGTCGAATGGGAGGATTAATTTGCGATTCGTTGGGGAGTCCGTCCGCCGCTCAGGAGAGAAGCAATCCCCTTGACTCGGCGTTGCCCGCTTCAACGGAGACGGGGATTTGGCCGGAGTCTTGACGGGTCCGTGGTCCGGGGGGCTGTTCACAACGCCCGCCTCAACGTCACCCTTCGAGTAGTCTATCGCCGCAGACGTAGCGGTTTGGGTAGACCGCAACAGGTAAGGTCTTGAATACGGAGCCGTGTCGCAACTCCCCCCGTCGGACTCGGATCCGGAGAGGAAACTCCGGGTAAGCCGATTCCGCGGTCCAACAACGCGATTGCATCCTTTCTGCAGTACAGAGATATACCACAATCCCACGTTACCGGACGAAGAACAAGAGCAAAATAGCCTGGAATGGAGAAGGGGGAACACGCATGGACCATCGACGGCATAACAAATAGTAACGCAGAATGGAGTGAAAACGCGGCGACATATGTAAAATATTATTTACAAATGAACATAGGAGACGCAATCAATAGGAATTAGTATAGTCAATGGAACGTTATTATCGTCAGAAAAACCCAACGTCCGGAGGGTCTACTCTATAACGCGTCCTTTTTCTATGACTACGCCTATCCCATGTTCTTGGACGACTCTCTCATGCCATTAATGATGTCCTTCACGTGGTAGTCACCGGGTCGCAAAGGGTTCAGGCCGATTCTATTCTCTTCCACGTATCTGCGCATCTGACCCGGCTGGCAGTTTGAGTCAAGACGGCATAGCCACGACAGCAGCTCCCCCATGAGGACGTCGTCCTGCCGTTCGTGTTGGTTCCAAGAGCGGAGGAATATAGTGTTCCCATTCTCATTGCAAATGCTCTTGGCTGGAGAGTCGTCAATAAGAAGAGTATTGTCCGGGGAAAAGGACGTGTCGCCGCTAACATTGGTGAACAGGTGCTCGGAGAGGACTTTCATACACAGCACCGCAATGCCGACTTGAAAGAACCTCCCCGGCAAGACCTCTATCTTCGAGATCTGATCCTGGCTCAAGATATCGTACGGCCCCTTGCAACCCCTAAAGAGGTGCCCCGCGATGGGTTCAGCGTTACGCTTGAACATGGAGGTCCAAACTAACACCCTGTCCGCGAGGGACGATACCTCGCGGAGGAATTCAGCTATGTTCTGCCTAGCATAGACCGCCTTGGGACCGATGATGGTGGGATTTCTGTGGCTGAGAACATTGTCTTGCAGTTGATACGGGCTAAATTTTTCTCTGGACGACTTCTGCGCCGTATGACAGAGAATGCCATTCAAGTCGAAGACAATGTTCAGCCACTTCCTACGCGGCGGGGGTAGTACGAGAGGCACGGTCCTCTGCACGATCTCTCTGCCACCCTCGCATTCTACCTGATCAAAACATCACAACAAAGAGATGGAGTTACCTGTTTAAGCGCAGAAATGGGAGAGCCAGAGACTGGGTAGGAGCAATCTGATGTCCTAAGCGACTGCGGTCTCTCATTGGAGAGTGCTTCCATTGGTAGCGGACAGTGCACGCAAATATTGTTTGGGAGCTGAGCAACAGGCACATTGAGAGGCAAAGACAATTAGGCAGGTGCTCAAATATGTATAACTTCCGCACACTTTATTTACAAAGTCAAAATATTACATCCGTATAATTAACATAAGTCTGTAATGGACTCAAAACTACTCCGAACACTTTGATACACTAGAGTACAACGATGGCAACCACAGATGGGATGGCCGTCAGCGCTAGGTATTCAAGGACCAGTGATGACATCCTGTCAAGAACGATGAATACAGATGAGAAACGATTACTACAGGATTTATTCTAGCCGTTCGCACCCCGACACAAAAATAAAAGACTCCAAGCAACTTGGACTCAATCAAAATCATAAGGGTCGGAGGGCTGTACCTGATCCGGCTCGGCTGGATCCTGCGATGGCACGTCTGACGCGGTTGGAAGTTCGGTGTCGTGGTCGTCCGCGCGGTATTCTTCCCCCACCTCATAGTCCACCAAATCCAACTCCATGCGGGAGGGCGACTGCAACTCCGACGGGTCCTCGCGAGAGGTTGAGCACACCAAAGCCTCAGGAGCCTCGACCTCAGTCGCCAGTTGTTCGACCACCATGACAGCATTGTCGACTCGACGATCTTGCGCTGGGGGTAATTCCTCCTCTGTCAATTGGGGAACCCGGACTTCGAAGGCAGACCTCTCGGGAGAAGGAATCCTGAGACGGAGACGGAGGAGTGGATGGAACTCGATCCAGAGGGGCCAAGAAGCTGGAATCGTCCGAATCGTCGGGTCGACGATCAAGAGTCTCCACCTGCTCTTGCTCGACAGCCGGAGCAACGGGAGCGTAAGTGGACGGTAGAGGAGGCGAAGGGTCGGCGGCAATGGGCATTGCATGAACCGTATCGTCGGGTCGACGATCGGGGGTCTCCTCCGAATGATGATCCCTGACCTCAGGAACGGGAGCGCTAGTGGAGGGCAAAAGAGGTTGGGGTGTGTCACTTGGGGGCGACTCAGGAGCAAGCGGAATCAATTCCAGCAGGACATTCAAATGTTTGACTATGAATTGCAGCTCCCTCTCCAGCTTGCTCATCTGCTGGGTAGACTTGGCTGCTCGCTGATCAGCAGCAGCCGCGGCGACAGTAGCAGCTGCAGTGGCCTTCTTTGACTCCTCTAGTTCCCTCTGGATCTCTCCCTTCTGCTTTTGCCTTGCCTCCCTTATTGCCACCATTTCCATGTGTTGGGTGAACCAGTCTTTGTCCACCTTGACCCTCCCCCCAGTTTTTTTGTCTATGATCTCTTTCTTGTCATGACCAGGCTCTTTGTCGTCGTCATCACTATCGCGGTGATGATCGTTTTTGTCATCACTGTCCAAGAGAACGACATCCTTCGGATTGGGAGGACGGTTCGTATCCACCGGGGTAATGGTCATATCGTCGTCGTCGTCTCCCGGTGGTTTGTCTTGCACTGCCGCCTGTTCTTCTCCAGGCTCCGGCACAGCCGTCTCCACAGCCTGCTCCATGCCCTCGTCCCTGGTCTGCAGGTCGCCTGCAGCTAGATTCTTCGTCTCCTCCGCCTGCTGATCTACAGTTTGGAGCAGGGCCTCCTCGATAGCCTGCACCACGACGGTTTCCACGAACTGCTGGATGTCCTGGTTGAGCTCGGGATCCTCCGGAGAATCACGGAACGACTCCAGCTGCGGATTCCCCGTGTCATGATTGTCAGAAGGTTGTGATTGCTGGACAACTTGATTACCATACTCTGAGTCCGTCTCATAGTTGTCCTCAGGCTGCTGAGAGGGCTGATCCCGTCGAGCCTCGGCAGGATTCTCCTCATTCAGCTCATCTTCGCGACCCTCTAACCCGGTATCGTCGCCCTCCTCCTCCATCGCCTGCTCAGGGTTGCCGTCGACACGATCTCGGTTGAGCCACAGACGGATCTGGAGTGTGTTCGTGCCGAATTGGTCGATCCCCTCAACGCTCGGATCAGTTGACACATGCGCACCCACGGATTCTGTCTGTCGGACAACAGATGGAGCAGGGTCTGCTGGAGACACTAATGTCATCGGTGGGGACGGAGGAGAGTCGGAGTGAACGATCATGGGGCTGCGAGAGGCGGGAATCTCGTACCCGAGGGCGTACAGAGAATTCGAGAACATGAAATCGTTTCAATCCAACTTGCTTGCAAGTCTGGCAATTTTCGTGTCTGCCTTCACGTGTGCCCGATCAACAAAGCCTTAGTAATATGCTCCGAACATCTGCACAGAGAACATTACAGGTTAGTCTTCATCGAAATCAATCTTTCTATAACAACCGATTGACTGGTATCGTCGACCCGAGGATAAGGGTGAGCATTGACGTCGTAAATTATGACAGTTAAACCATAATCATCGACCCGACGATAAGAAATGGGGTATACCTTCGATGCCAACATGAACTTCGCCCCCGCATAAATCCCCAGAACGTTCTGCTTTGGAACTGCGCAGGCGTGCAAGAGCTGGAAGTAGAACTCCATGTGGAGTTCAGTAGTGTCAACTCTCCATTTGGCCTCCGTGTTCTTCGAGGCATCCTTGTAATATTCACAGAGTAGCGGAGTAGTGTATTTCTTCGTCACTAATTTCCGCGCAGCCCTGGCGAATTTATTGTCTTTTTTGAAAAGAAAGAGAAGTATGACGTCTGGGGCAATATTTCTGCTGGTCACGTTGTTGAACATCTCCCCTCTCCTCGGAACGTACGTGGATACCTGTGCCTCATATTCATTGAGCTCGTCTTCTGCAAAGGTCGATGCAGCTTTGAAGTCCTCTTTCCAGGACAGAATAATCAGCCAAATGTTCAGCTCAGTTACGTCGGGTCAAGGGTATCGGCGAGGAATTCCAGGAAGGGATTGATTGCGCCTGCATTCTCGGTCGGCTTAGTCCTGGGAATTGCGCGAGCGTCGAGCACCGCCAGATTCACTGGACGAGAAGTGTAGGAGTAAATGGAGCTGGTCACCAGAGCTTTGACACTCATGTCAACTCCTCTGATTTGGACTCCTCCTGCTGGATCCGGAAGACGGTACTTCAGCGTCATGAACCTCGTGTACATGTGAAGCACCTCCGGGAACGCCGCCGTGTAGTCCTTCGAACGCCTATGCCAGCCCTCGAGGCGGAGCCGCTTCACGAAATAATCCTTATTCGGATGCGAGAGCAGGAAATCCCACGTTGCAGACGTCAAGAGGTGCCTCTTCTTCCAAGGCCTCTACTTCTCAGGATTGACGTCGCCGCTATTATCGAGGAATTTCAGGGTTGGCTTTATGGACATTATATCCTGCAGCACAATTTTCTTGTGCTTTCGACGCTCGGCCCAATCCGCGGCTGACATGTTGCTGGCCACGAGAATCTTTTTCTTCGGGACTGAGACTTTTGGATATAGCGCACGCCGCCCTGGAGTATCTCCTAGGAGATGCTGGGCCACCACTCCGAAATCCTTATCAGAGAACCACGCGAAGGATTTGAAGAACTGCTTCTTCAGAGAAGATGACTTTGGCTTCCATTTCTTTCCATCCTTCCCATCCCTGTAAGGCGCTAAGGTTACCGGATCTATCAAGTCCCCGTTGGCGTGCATGATAAGGAATTTATGCTAATGCGCCCATAGATGGTCCGGAAGGGTGATTATTTGGATTTCATTTTTTAGGTCCGACACGCCCTTCACCGTTGCCCCGTCCTTATCCGGATTTATACTCTGAAATCTCTGCACAACAGCATCTGTAAAGGCCTGCACAACAGAGAAATGAAACGTTAGAATTCAAGTGAACGGCTGTATCAGGAGCTGTCGCGATGTATCGTCGACCCGACGATAATGAAAGGGAACAAGAGGAGACCTTCTAGCGGATGAAGCTGTAGGTGGCGTTATTCTTTCTCGTCCTCGCTTCCTCCTTATCGCTTGTTAGACGTCTGTATGTGGTCCAGATGTTTCTACAGCTTATCATCTGGTTACCCCATGTGGGCTGGGCGTGGTCCTGATGGTTCGTGCAGTTGTAGTACTTCGAGATATTCCTTAGTTGATTTGCGTCTCGGGAGTACACAATGTACGCGCTCCACGTGCGGAGTTCATCCCGATGTTTCTCACCGCATCCTCCATTTTGTAACTCTCTCGATGCGTAAATGCTATGCTGCCCGTTGATGATCATGAACTTTCCCTTCATGAGCTCTTCCCAGGTCCCAGGCCGCTTTTTGAGCAGTTTATGATTGTCGTCAACCAGCGTTAAACAGACGATTTGCCTCTGCTTTACGTCGATCATCAGAACGAGCTCCTTCTTCACGTCATCGAGAATGTCCCTCTGCAGAGTGCGAATGACGTACTCGTCGTTCGCCAGAATGCACTGATCGATGTGGACCGTCTTTACTGCCATTTCATCTAGAAATAGCGCTTCATGCTCTACCCAGAACGCCTTCAGTATCTGTGCAATCTTTTCCCAATCTGGAATCTTCTCTAGTGTGTCTGAATCGGTTGAGACTGTAGTCAGTGCCGAACCAGAACTTCCACCAGCCGCTGCAGCTCCAGACGCACTTGTCAGGCTTCGCTTTCGCTTTCGGGTGGACCCTTCAGCCTCTGTATCGGGGGCGTCTCTTTTCTTGCTGGACGTTCTGGCCTGGCTTGGCTTGGCCTTTCTGCCTCCTGGTCCTCCTACGGCATTCTTTCTCTCAGCTCGCGGAGTTGAGGTATTTCTCTGGGATCGATTTGCGCCTCTCCCGACAGTGGGTCTCCGCTCTACGTGCTCCATTGCGTAGTGATCGAGTGTCTAATAGATTCGCATGAGTCGATCGGCGTTAGACTTTGCTGTTCCATCCGCCCATGGAACGTAGCTAAGTTTAGCGAAGTCTTCGTTGAGACTGGCCATGTCCGATCCCCCAAGGAAAGCGATGAGGTTGTCCAAATCGAATTTGCCATGGCTCTTGTTGACATCGATCACGATTGAGTGACAGTGGTCCAGGACCGTTTCGTCGTCATCGACAGCACACAGCACAATGACGACGTAGTCATCCCGCTGACTCTCAATGATGGAGACTTTCTCCTGCACATTCCAATTCAGGTAGAACGTCTTTCCTTCAACTTTGTAGCAGAGGAACACGTAGTTCTTGAATCGGTTGACACCGAAACTCGAGCTGTGGATGTGTTCTTTAAACTCCCAGAGCTTCCCGTAGTTTTCCTGCATTTCGGGGATGAATAGCTCATCCGTCACGGGATACACGAACGGTTGGAGGTGAGGTGCGGTGGCGGAGTAGTCGTAAGTGTCTTTGTCTGCCATTCTATACAATCTGTGGCATGGTTTAGGAGCAATTGTTAGAGGTCAATTGTTAGAGATCAATATTGAATTGTCTTAGTAATCGTCGACTCGACGATAGCACTACCATTTGCGTAAAGCATTGGCTTTACAAATCCAATCTCGTATTTCTTGTCTGGAGTTATATAGGTTGAGTTGAGCGTATGTTGGGAATGACCCTACACCGGATTCGTGCACATGAAGTCGTGGTCCTGTCAAATCACGGGGAGTTTTCGATCAGGGATTTCTGAATCGTTGACCCGACGATTCAGTGATCTATCTACCGTTCTTTTTTTAGTGTGTACGTTTGAGGTCACCTTTGCTTTTAATAAGCTTTATAATTTCTTTTTGTATATGTTTGTCTTGACATTAGTGTTATAGTATTCGGAATTCTATGTGTTGTTATGACGTTGATAATGCAGATTACTTGGTGAATCGTCGACCCGAGGATTCGGTCATATTTACAAGTTCAGAGCCTATTTGTTAAGTTCATATTGCCTGCATGTTGCTAATTTGGTGTTAATAATCTCGTAATTGAAATTCCGGAAGCTATATGTATTGTTTTCGTTCTCCATCTTGTATTTGTGTGTATCGTCGGGTCGACGATATGGCAGAGTGCACCACATTTATCATCGACCCGAAGATATGAGTTACTTTATATCAGTGCTAGGTGATTTTTTTAGTATTGTATTGGTTTTGAATGGACTTCAATCTGCAGGTTCTACTACATGTATCGTCGAGTTGACGATACAGGCACTTGGAATGTACAAAACCCTAATTCATGAACCAAAAGGAGTTACGTTGTTACCTTGTATTTGAAGCTGGGCTTGGTGTACTTGCGCTTCAAGATGATAGAAATAGAAGAATTGAGTCCAATATTCAGCTGCCATAGGTAGAATGCACGATTACAGCTTACCCAGAAGTACAAGGAACTAAATTCAAAATCATGCTTTACAAGTAAGAAATAATTCAAGAAACCCGTGGCTCAAGCTTCAATACAAGACCCATAAGAACATGCTGAATTCTTAAACCCTAAAACCAGGCTTTGGCTTTGTTCTTGAACAAAGAATTCCTTAAAACAGACAAAACCCTAGAGAACCCTTTCCAGCATACAAAACCTTAACCAAGCTAAATTATAGACAAAACAAGTACACCAATGCAAATACTAGAACATCCAGTACTAGCAAACAAGACCCTAAAGCTATGAAGCAAGCTGCACAACCCTAGCCATGCAATGTAAAACTAAAATAATCCAATAAGGTGAAGCCTGTCAGTGTTTGTGAAAGATAATCACTCAAGGAGTGCACAGCCTTGTCAACAGGGCAACAAGCACAATCCCATGCACTCACTGTGAAGCTGCAACTGAACAATTGCATCTTGGCGCTCAGTTATAAACACTAAACCCCTAAAGGCAGGCTTCAGTTTTGTATCTAAATAGCAAATTGTTAACTCTAATACCCTAAACCCTACAAAAATAGACAAACCCTCCCAGGACTCGCTACATCCAACGAAACATGGACATATTAGCAATGCACACGCACAGAAAGAAGAAGGTTGGAGTACCTCAATCACAGGCGCTCCAGCTTGATATTCTTCAACCGCATGCGCTCCACCTCAACTTCAGCTCCACACCCAGGTATCAAAAATCTCGCCCTTCTGTACTGAGAACCCTAATTCTAACAATGAACTACTATAGCAAGAGCTCATAAACAAACGCCTAAACGATTGCAGCAAGAGAGAATACAATAGCACCTAAACTACTGGCGCGTGAATTGAGCAGGAGAGTAACGAACAAGTAGGAAAATTGTGCAGCAGTAGCCAGCAAGGAGACGCGAGCTAGAAAAAACTAGAGAGGAGCAGCCGCAGCGAGCACGCGCGGATCAGAAGAGGAGAAACTCGAAATGAACAGAACCCTAGAATTGCGGGGGATTGGCGAGGGAGACGACCTCCCGAACCTACGCTGAACCTGGAGGCTCGGATCCGGAACGGCTCGGCTAGCAGGCTCGGCACCGACGCACGCCTCCGAAGCTCGGCATCGGTAATCGGCTTGAAGGCTCGGTACCGATGCACGCCTCCAAAGCTCGACTCCCAGGCTTGGGTGGGCCGAGCCTAAAATTAAATCCTTAACCCGTGAACCTTTGACGTCCCGATTCAACACTGTTTTCAAAAATTCGTTATAAAATATTTGATAAAATCTTAAAATGGAGTTGTTGTTCAAAGCAAAGTTATAAATATCAATGTGAAGATAACATCTGTACGGTTGGATTCATCATATTTATTATTAATATTTTTTAATTAGTTTTACAAGGATTTCTCTTGAAATTCAATTAAAAATCCAAGATTAACATTAAAAATTTTAAAAATAGTGTAATGAAATTGGAATAACATGCACTACAAGATGGTATGGTTTTCACTATTTGATTCTACTTATTATGGAAAATCATGTTTAAGGCCTCACTTTTTGAACTAAGAATGAAACTGGACCAAAACCACTTTTGCTATTTTTCTAAAATTCTAAATATCTTATTTTGAAGATCAGTACCGTACAAATGGTGGTCAAGTAGCAGAAGAATTAAAAAAAATTGAATGGATGAAAAACATCACCGTGCATGATGAAAGACGCTTTAGAAATCATCCAGCGTCCAGAATCTGGACGCTGGCGCGTCAAAAGGTTAATCATACTGATCTTTTGAACAGAAGTACTAGATTCTAGCCTCACAAATAGATATTAGCATGAGTGAGTTGTACATGAGGTATAGAGGAGAGGACCTTTGCAAGAATGAAACCTACTTAGCAATTTTCGATCAGTTGCATTGGAAAGCCTCAGTAATATTATCTGCATTTCCTTGTGACAAAAGAGTTATTGGAATTACTAGAAAAGTTAATAGATTTGCAAATATGAGTTAGATAAAAGGCATCCTAGATTGTACAAGACAATTATATACATTGAAATGTGTTTGTGATCCATTTTTGTACGCTATGACATTTAGAGCTTAACAAACTACAAAATTAATTCATGTCAAGTTCAGTTACATAAGTTCACGGGTGTTACGAAAATTAACGATTCTAAATATTATCATCATAAAGTAATATAGGTTATTATCATCATCACGATTGTATATATTATCTTCATAATTTTGAAGAATATTTTGGAATTGATATAGTAAAGTGCAGCTGCAAAAATTTAACGATATATTTACTCTAATTAGTAGAAGATTTAATATACTTGAAAAGATGACTTGGATGATATTGATTTTAGATTGTACGAGACAATTTTAGGGCTTGAAATCTGTTCATGATTTTGGTTTTAGACGCTGGGATGTTTAGGAGTTAACCCCTAACTGCCCAACCATGCATGTTTTGCATGATGTAAAAGTTTCATCCGCAATTTCTCATTTGTCATGCACTTTTTGTACAGTGATGTTTTTATTGATTTTTTTATGGGAAGGTAGCTTCATGTATGTGTGATCCGATCGTAGAGGGAAACAATTCTTGAAAAATTTATGCCTCATTTGTGTAGCAGTGTTTCACTTAAAATTCTAAAGATTTTAGTATATAAAAGTGTTTTTCAAAAAAGAAAGTCATGAAATCAAGCATCCCAACAATCTCGAAAAATCACTGCACCTAGAGTACTACATTATAAGCCACTACAAAAAATTTCATCCCCATATTGTCAATATCTTATCCATAATCTAATCACAAAATAATTTTTTTATTTTATGTTTCAAAATTTATAGAAAAATATTAGTAATAGCAATCATAGATCTTACCGTGTAAATTGAATCTAAATTTTGAAATCTATAACTTTTACTCATGCATCAAGTTTCAAATATTCATGTTAGTTGCATTTTAATATGCATCTTTTCGAAACTGCCCAAATTCGACAAAGGTGAGGACATTTAGAAGTTAACAAAATACAAAATATGTGAATGCCAAGCTCATTCCTAAATGTTTATCAGCGTTACAAAAATTAACAATTCTTAAAAAATCATCCTAAAGTACTTGTAGAAGAATATTTTGGACTTAATATACCAAATCGCATCTTAAACTATCTAAAACCTGAAACTAGTTTTCCCATTTAGGCTCTCCGCTCGGCTTATCAGCAAGGTTACTGATTCTATGAACATAATACTATATCATGCCAAATTTAAATATATATTGGCATGACTATTAAAGTTAAGTATCTATTAAAATTGATACTACATTTAATTATCTATTAAAATAGATACTAAATTGTAGTATCTATCAAAATAGATTCTAAATTTAATTATATATTAAAATAGATATTAAAATACATACTACATTTAAATATCTATTAAAATAGATATTAAAATAGATTCTACATTTAAATAAATATTAAAATAGATACTAAAGTTAAGTATCTATTAAAATAGATACTAAATTTAGAGAGACTGTATGATCAATGTCCAATTAGATTCAAAACATGATGCAGGAATGAGGTCTATGGAATGTAAGGTAATCACGATAGCTTGATCAGTAGGAATTCAAAAATTCAAAGTCTAATCAAAACGAAAAAAGAGATTGATTGCACGAGTTCTTCTACGTACTTACATAATATATCCCGGTTCATACTTTCACAGTGACATCAAGAAAACAAAAGGCTGGAGGCCCTAATCTTACCTAAATGTTAATTTTGAAACGCTTTACAATGTCATCACTTGACTGTTTGTGGATCACAAGCTGACCACCTAGTTGCATGTTGGACGTGGATACAGAGTTCAGGGAGTATGTCTGCTCTTCACTGATTTTCACGTCAAGTTGATACTTTCTCTTACAAGACTTTGTCAAAGATGTAATTTGAAGCCTATCTTCGATTTGTTCAGACGACTTTATCTCCGTCTATGTCTTGGGGATACAAAAAAAATCCAACACACAGTCCATTTGATCATAATGTGGAAAACACAATTCAAAACTGTACTGTACATCACTAGAAGAACATTGCATTTGTTGCTCTAAAGCGGAAAGAAAAATTGAACAAGTGAAAAGACCTCATATAACTTACTCACAACTTTTTAAAAATAACCACATCGGGCTCAAATTCTGAAGGTCTTGATGATCACTAGAAGCTTAGCTACAAAATCTGGGACGCTACCTAAGGAGAAGGATCAAGAAGCCCAAACTTACATTGGAGAGGCAGACTTTCGTCATACCGTAGTCTCTTTCGCAGACCAGTGAATTCCGATCAGGTTGCAGTTAAGCCAACGTATTGTACTTACAAACCGGCTAGTCACACTTTCTGCTACTAGTAATTAGTATTTTCTACCAACTAGTGACTTTCATAACAATTTTTGCGTGACTTTACTATCATAAACATCTATTTCACTTCTTACTTCGTGTAAGTAGTTTAAATAAGAGAAATGTTAGAGAACATTAATGTCAAGCAAAGATTGTTATAAATTATAAGTAATGTCATCAACAACAATATGAATTGTTTATATGTTCAAAGTACTTAAAAAATGCACGTAAAGACTTTAAAAGAGACGAACCTGAAGTTTATAACAGATCTAAGTAATTCTTTATAAATTGAAGCTTATGCAATTATTACAATGAAAACGAACTAATATTCTCATAATTAAGTACTATATAAACAATCAAAAAAATGTTTAACTATATAGCGAGACAATGCATTTCACATTAACAATAGGAGTTGACGACGTTACTCTTATAAATTCATGTTGATTTGTTTTAATATTCTTGACGTGTAAATAACATTCAAATGAAATGTAATTACTTCCATTATTAATGTTGTAATGTCATTAGTGATTTATTAATCAACTAAAATATTGCTGTTATAATTATAAGTGGGTAAAATATATAATATTCTATAGTGAATAAAATATATGTAATAGATAAGACTTTAAAACAATTAAATATAGTTATTATTTAAATTAATTACATAGAAGTACTATTAAATAAAGTTTAGGGAAATTAAATATAGTTTTATGTGCCTCAAATCTTTAGTAATTTTAAACCTTTGGATTATCGTCAATATTTTTTACGTAATGTATGTCTCATTTAAAGTTTTGCTTTCAATATACAACTATATGTTATACAATTAATGTTTATGGCAGGTTAGGGCAAAATTAAAACAACGTCTCTTATCGGTCCTTCACAACTACATTAATGAAATCTTTATCGGTGGGCTGCAAGTACGCTCACCATGGTTATGAAGATATGCAGAAGCCAAGCGACGTAGAGAAGCATCAAAGGTATTTTGATTACAACCCCTCTCCTTGTTCACTATTAGATAAGATTACGAAGCCACTATCTCGATAACTGACATTTGACAGACTGAGAAGTATCCCTTATTAAAGTAAAGTGGCCCTTACTTCGTTTCAATTATGAAGTGGAAGACACTGGATACACTATTTATGAAGAATAAATGCAAACCTAGTGAAGTCCTGCATTAAAACATATTGTTAATACATGATATGACTACTGATTGTGTTGAGTTCAATCACGGCTGTTGAGAACACAAGATCGTTATGACATCTAAGTTCACTTACCATTGAGTTTATTAGCTTGATATGACTGCTTAATTCGGTACATCCACTACTAGAAAATTCACAGTCCAAATCAACAGAAAAGTGTTGAGGGTTTCTGTTGAATCGGTCGCGTTGAGCGGGTCATCATTCAACAGAAATCTGTTGAAGTTTTCTGTTGATCTGATCACTTGAAAATAAGAATTTTTTTTTAAAAAAAAATTTAAATTATAAAAAAAAATTTAAAAAAAAAAAAACATTTTTTTACTGCCCGGAATTTTCGGGCAAGAAAATGTTTTTAGCTGCCCGGATTTTTAGGGCAGCCCAATTTCAACAACTCCGTTGACAATCGGGTTTGAACTCGTGACCTTACATTTAACACTCAACACTCTAACCAATCCATCGCACTTAGAATTTGATGAACATAGAACTATTTTTTTCTTACATAAACACTTACAATTCGATGTTTTGGAATTCAGCAGACTTTGGCGGCCATTTTGACATAGTAAATTAACTTTTTTCAAAACCTTTCGACTAAGAAAAGTTGAGAAATCAAGTTAAGTTTCATCTCCAAAAATCCGTTTGTGATTTGAAGCCTCCAGTCAAAAGTTATAGACAAAAATCAGAGAGGGTGTTTGAAAATATCAATGAAAATATTCCTTGCTACCCCACTCTGAATTTTGTCTAAAACTTTTGAATGGAGGCTCAAAATCACAAACGGATTTTTGGAGATGAAACTTTACTTCATTTCGCAACTTTTCTTGGTTCAAAGATTTTTGAAAAAAGTTGTTTTACTATGACAAAATGGCCTATAAAGTTTGCGTTTTAAAAATAAATAAATTGTGAATGATTAAGTTAATCCTTAAATCACAGAGGGGGTAAGGGAAAAACCTAGATGTGTTACAGGATGTTACTTTTGCAACTTTGATGAAGTTTGGTCCAAAAGAGAAAATGAAAAGCATGATGTTTAGTAATTATCTATATGGTCAAACTTCCAAAAAGAGTTTTAAATACTCATTTTAATGAATTTAGATTCATTTACCATTTGACATTCACCAAAATTACGTACTAATTCTACATTTAGAATATGGAATTTGGTATGATTAATTAAAACTAAACATTCTATTCTAAAATTTTAAAAGCAAAAGTTTCAAAGGAGAGAACATCATTAGTTTTCCAAAGTAGTAAGTTTTATAACACTAAGACAATATTGAGGTCTATGTCATTGAAAAATTCCTTACTAAACCTCAATATTGCAAATGAAATGTATCAAACAACACTAGAACATGATCTCTCCCCCCCCCAAGACCCAAGTTCGACAAGATATTAAAATTTGAAAATATCATTTCCTAACCATGGGCAGTCACTACTATTTGGGTGCGACCAAAATATGGTCGATTGGTCACTTAGGGGTTAATGAGTTCAATTGATTGAATGTTTCAAAAAACCGGACTACTGTGTAGAAACAAAAAGAAGATTCCAAGTTTCTAGCACAGAGAGATTCAGAGAAGAAAGAAAAAAAAAGGTTCACAGATGACTGACTGTTGTTCCATTCAAGTGGGTTTATTTATTGGGGTGTCCCTGTGATTGTTTTATATGGAGCTAAAAGTCAGTCAGCAGCCGAAGTGTGTCAAGATTCACCCTCAATAGCTTTAACCCCTAAAAGCCCGAGGGGTATTGGACAAAACATAGATGTGTTATAATATGTGCCTTCCATATGTTTGATGAAAGTTGGTTCAATAGACAAAATGTAGAGTATCATCTTTACAAATTTTATTTTTGTTCCGGGCAGCCCGTTTTTTCCGGGCAGCGACCAGAAAATGGTCGCTCGGGAGCTTAGGGGTTAATTTAGGGAATATCAAGCTGCTTGTCTTCTGTTGTTGTTTGTCAGGGATGATGAAAGTCTGCAAAATTGCAGTTGTATAATCCAATTACATAAAACACCCATTCTAGTACTAAATGATTACAAAACTCATATAAAGTGCAAAAGATTCAAAAGGTTCAAGAATATTCAAAAGATTCTAGAATATTCCAATAGATTCTATATAGATATAGATAATATTTTGATAGATTCCAGAATATTCTAAAATTTACCCTAAAGATTCCAAAAAGATTCCACTTTCACTAAAATTTTGTTGATTTGGTCATTGCACTATTTGAATCAACAGAAAAGTAAGCAGTAAACTATTGATTTTTACAAAAAGATTACAAATCAGTGAAATCGGTCATTGTAGTACCCCGAACAACATAAATCTGTTGAATTTCTGTTGATTTGGTCATGATTTCTAGTAGTGATTTACTGCTCGAAAAGCCCTAGTCGCCGAGCTTGTCAAATGAATTTCAAGTTTCTCAAAGCTTAAAGAAAGAGCCTGAAGAATTTGCAATTTCATTCTAGTAGGCATACGTTGAGTAAGATCGGATTTGCTGAGCTCGCATTGCTTGTTCCGAATTTCGTTGAAAAGTTAGCTAGCTCGGTAAACATCAGTTCGACTAGACACGTGCATAGACAAGCTGCAGCAACTCCTCTGGCGTGTCATTCTATATTGCGGGGTTCATCAATGCTGCGTGATGTGCACATTCATGTTCATAGTGAGCTACTCGTTTCCTGTATCCGGTGAGTCTTTGTGGAACGACGCAAGAGTTTTTTGATCCAAGAATTTTAGATGTAGGGATACGAATTCAACATCCTCCATCCCTACAATGAGACCCTCAAGAGCGATTCACACTGCATATGCCTCCTGAAAAGAGTTACTTTTGACGTTGATAGTTTAATATCCGACATAAAAGTCTTCATTGCAGCGACTTGCATTGAAGATGACAGCAGCGGCATCAGACTATATGAAAACTATGATTCAAACTAAATAGAGAGACAATGAAAATTCACGGTGAAAATTACGAGCCTGATGTTGACATGAAGTGACAATCGAAACCTTGTACATGAATTACTTAATACCTGTGATGTAATTAGAAATTATAATTATGTTTTATTCAGTAACATAATCTTTTACAATTAGCCAAAATCCATAATTAATATTTCTTAACACTTATAATCATGATTATTTATATGCTACAGTGTGAATTCTACACTCGGGTCTTGTGACATATAATCTTGGGTCTTGTGGAGGAGTCGACATGATTAAACACGTTTGTAATGAAAATGGCCAAATTCCCTCTAAGTCATGAAGCCATTGAGAAGTTCGTTTATTTAGAAGGTTATCCTGCTCACACAGGGCCCTTATTGTCTTGTCAAAACCAACAAACCTTATAACGCTCAGTTATTGTCGCTATCAAAATCTAATAGATTGTCTGCATTTAAAATAAAATAGGTGTAAGCGATATTATTTTAAAATATTAAATCAAATATATTTTTCAAACCACTTTTAATTCTCTCAATGATAAAGAGTTCAGCTAAACTCGGGAGATTGTTCCAAGGTAAACTAATTTAACATTGTCTTAGAGTTAAGTGACTTTGAAATTAGTATCGAGAAACTACTAATCTACATTTCAATATTCAATTTGCCTTCTTCAAGTTTACAGTGGACAAAACAAATGTAACCAATCATAGTAAAAATTTAAATCATACTAAATACTAATCACAATTACTAAAAGTGAAAATTGTAAGTTATACAAATTTTCAAAGGTTAAATCTAATAAACACTTTAATAGATTTTATTAAAGTTACATTTAAAAGTTTCAATGTACCGAAAATATATAGAGTTGTGCACTACATTTTGTTTATTGAACCAAACTTCATTTGACATATGAAATTGTGCACCTGGAATCGTTATCTTCACTAATATAAAGGGTAAAAAAATTGGTCAACAGTAAACACTTACAACATGTTTGTATAAATTAGTGTATCTAACACTAATTTACCTATGTAGCATACCAAGACAATATAGCACTTTAATACATATATTCGAGTTATATAATATAATATATGTATATGTTCAATGAGAATCGCTAAACCCTAAAGTCAAGAATCTAAACTCTAAAATCCAAACATTGACTCTTACCATATCTCCAGAATATTAATGTCTGTTTTCATGTTAAAGCCTATTCTGACCCCTAAAACCTAACTTCAAGCCCTCTGCCCTAACTTTAACGAATGGACGCGGAGAAGGACAACGAATTTGTAAAATTAAGGCTTTTAATAGTGAAGATAATATATGGAATCCCGTGCAGAAGTCAACCACAAGCATTATTCCCGTGACGAAAAGCTGAAAATAACACCGTTGTCGAATTAAACAATATCCGGACGAGACCTTTTCGGTGTGCTTTATTACACCCGCATCGTTTGATGAGGAATCTGTCAAAAAGACACATAGAAATCGGCAGTCCAACGCTGGCAGGGAATGTCAGCATTCAATGTTCATTCACGCCAAAGATTCCAAAGAATTTGAAATGGAGAATTCGCGCCCCATTTCTTTTCCCGCCCAAAATTTTCTAAAGGATATGCTTGGTCTCGACGTCGACATTTTCCTCTTTGTGCACATTCGTGCTGCTTGTTTCTTCTTGACTCTCTACTGCTCATCTCAGATCCGCACGGTGTATACTTGCTCCGTTTTCCGCCGAGGTTTTTGGTCCTACTTCTACACAGCACTAGTTTCTTCGCAAGGAGCGGATGGAATCCTTCGGGTACCCCTCTTTGTAGTTTCTAGCGCCCTTCTTGCAGTTATCACATTCACCTCATTTGACGTTCAAGATTGCAGATACAATTCACTGATTCATCGGAATCAGTTGCTGTTGTACTTGGTTACAGTGTTTATCCGGTTTCCGATATTTATGCCGGAAATTCCGGAACACTTTTAAAATATGAAGGGGATGGAATCGTCGGGTCGACGATAACGCATCGGTCAATTTTTTACTCTTATTTATTAAAGTTGTTGTCCGTAAGACGATCTCGCGTAGGCCACAGTGTCTAAACTTATTTCCTCGAGGTTATCGTCGACCCGACGATAACTGATAACTCAACGTGGTGATGACCATGAAGCGATGGATATCGTCGACCCGACGATATGGGGATGGATATCGTCGACCTGACGATATGGGGGATGGACATCGTCGACCCGACAATATGGAGATAGACATCGTCGACCCGACGATATGGGGACGGATATCGTCGACCCGACGATATGGGGGATGGACATCGTCGACCCGACGATATGGGGATGGATATCGTCGACCCGACAATATGGGGGATGCACATCGTCGACCCAACAATATGGGGATGGATATCGTCGACCCGACGATAACTGTGACTGTGTCGATGTCTAAACTTCTATATATTGTCCACCTGATGATAACTGTGACCGTGTTGATTTATATAGTTTCGTATATCGTCGGGTCGCCGATATCTGTGAGCAAACTTTCCTTCAGGCGATGCCCTGCGAGTAATCCTCGACCCGACGATAACAATGATAATATAATGGTACTATATCGGAATGTCAATGTTATCGTCGGTCAGACGGTAACGCAGTTTTTATACTTAACTAGCTGTGCAACATGTTATCGTCAGGTCAACGATAACTGTGCATGTAAGCATGATAAGATATAATTCGATGTTATCGTCGACCCCACGATAACTTGTTCACTACCATTAACTTGTCGTCTTACTCTCAGTTATCGTCGGGTCAACGATAACTGTGCGAGTAAGCGTGATAGCTGATCATTTAATGTAATCGTCGACCCCACGATAACCTCTTTAATATCACAATAATGTCCACTATCTCTGATTCATCCTCTGGTCATAATTTCGTACATTCACGGGAATCGATAAGTACATGTACATACATATCGTCGGGTCAACGATTCCCTTGTGCATGTTATCTGTTTGACGATATATTCAAACTACTAATAGACCCGACATTCTTTCGTAGTGCGTCAGTATTATATTCGAAATCCTGAATAGTATTTTACACAGACGGTTATTATTTGAGCTAGAATAAATTTCTGTATCACCCGTAGTTATCGTCGGGTAGATGATTCCCTTTGATGCTGAGTGTGGCCTAAAGACTATCATGTTCTTATGGTTGGGTGATCGTATCTCAAGGCGAGACTTAAATACCATATCGAGTGATCTCGTATCGTCGAAGCGACGATAGGTGCTTCAGTGTCTCATGTGATATGGTAATCACGCCGGGTGGAATTTGAAGATACACATACTTGTTAGATTTCTGCACTACTGGTTTTCGCTCACTTGTATTGACAGAGGTTGTCTTTTTGCAGAATTGATGCACAAAAACCTACTGAATTCGCTAAGCATGTGACTGTAATACCTTCGGACATCGTTGTATGTGACGGGATTCCTCGTTCGAAATGGTATTTTAAAGCAGTCACTCTACGCAACAATGAAGGTTTCGACGTCGCCAAAGCATTGTGCCAGAACGTTGATCCGACTGTCGTTCTCGACAACGACGACAAGCCTCTTGGTGATGATCGAGTTGCCGTCCAAATTGCGGAGTCTTTATGCGAGGATGAAGTTCCGTCCGGATGGATGTGGTCCATTCTCTCCTGGGACATAAGACAGGTCATTCTAGATGGCGTTAGTCTCTATGACCATGACCAGACGTATATGTATAGGGTGGCCATGAAAGCTCTTGATCATAGAGGTCGGAAAGGCGTACGTTCCTATGACACCTTTCGTGAGAAAGTGGAGACTGCCGCCTCCCCCAAGAAAGAGGCTCTCTTAGCTCCCGAAGCAATCACTGCAGTCTCCACTCTCACATGTTGCGAGAGAAATTGCTTGCAGCCCTTTCCGCGCGGGCAGATCCAAGTCATTCGCACTCAACTACACGTGAACGATGGTGTGTATGCGCGGAAGAAGTGTCTTCTTGAGGTGTATAGGGAGATTCACAAAGATGTCGCTGGCAAGGAGTGGATAACCTTGAAAGGTAGGGAAGTTTGTCCCACGGCCTGGAGGACCATTCACGGGATTTCAAAGGCTACCTTCTATAGGTACAGAGATATGGCCAAATGCGGGAAACAAGCTGAGGTGCATGGGAATGTGGGGTTGAAGAAACCGCGGCTACATACAGTCCAAGCTACTGCCACACTTCGAACGCCAATAGTCTCTGACGCTGACAAAATGCCTCAGAAATCCAGAACGCTCCCATTAGGCGAGAAGGTCCCGGCAATGGTTTTGCCGTCTGCTTTTCGTTAGAGTGACCAGTTGAAACACATCAATGAGGCAAATGTTGCTTTCGATTTGCAACTAATTTCTTCAACTGGCTTGAGCAACATTCGGCGTGCTTCTTTTCCAGAATACGCTCCAAAGGCTCGTGGAGATAGTTTCTCTCGATGTGGTTTGTGTGATAAATACAAGCAGTTGCAGAGCGCGTGCACTCCGCTATCATATGCACAAGAGAAGTGGAACCTGGCATTAGATAACCACCTCAGAGCCCAGAGGGCACATAGGGAACTTTACTATTTCAATCGTACCCTTTCCGAAAATGACCCTGATAGGATGCTAACCATCATCCATGATAAAATGGATCACTCCAAGACGGCGTCCCCACACTTTTCGCACAAGACCAAAGCTACTGACTCTTTCATGAGGATGCTTGTAGCTGTTACGGGAATGATCGCTCACGGACATGGAGATGTTCGATATGCGCACTATGGCCTTGACATCTTTCCTACAAATTCCAACCATACCATTGGGTCAATTGCAAAACTTTTGCGTGATCTTGAAGAACCACCAAGGAATTCCTCCCATAAGCTATTCTCGGAGGAGAATACGCAATCACCATTAATCAAGGCGGTTCTACAGGGTTCGGAGTTTTGCTTGGACTCCCTTCTTCCCCTACCAAAGGTTTTGGTCCCAGCGCAATCTTTGCCCCCAGTACTGCTCTTGCAGTTGGATAATGCTTCAGGAGACAATAAGAATAGATGGGTCTTTGCCTTTTGTTCACTCCTCATATACAAAGGCATTTTCCGCGAAGTGTACATCAACTTCCTCATAGTGGGACACACGCACGAAGACATTGATGCCATGTTCGGCCGATGGAGTGAGAGGTTGAAGACTAATAACTATTTGACAGTTCCAAGACTCATGAAATCCTTCATGGAGTGTGAAGCACACTCTGTGATTCCACATTTTATTGAGGAGGTTCCTGATTTCAAGAGTTTCGTTGATGGTTATTTAGGCTCAGGCGGCGACTTCTTATCGGGTCATTCCAAATCCCAGCAATTCAAGTTCTATATGGATTCTAGTGGATGGCCTTTGATGGAGTACAAGAATTTGTGTACGGACAAGACCTGGTTGCCAAAGCATGGCAACGGAAATCGCTTGTGGTCTGAAACTGAAGACGGGCGTCCAAGAGTTCCTAGCGGTGATCCCCTTCCTCAAGTTCCCCAAAAGATGCGTTCACTTGATGAGATTAAGAGAGGTTTGAACGGTTTTATTGCACACTGGAACGGAATGGCAGAGGATGATCTCTCCGGAGAATTCAGACGGAAGAACGATCCTTTAAAAGATTATTGGAAAGGTGTTAGAACTGCTCTCGATGTTGCACTAGAGCCACGTGAAAGATTACAACAAGGATTTTGGCCGGGTTCAAGGATCAGTCATGACGAGTCTGATCGGATGCGGAGGGACGGCACATTGCAAGAAGAGGATGCAGAGGATGCACCATTTGTTGGACGTAAACGTGATCGTCCACGCGCTTCATTCCGTGTCAATCGCGATACGTTTGCAGGATACTTTGTTGCAGTCCGTCTTGTTGACGGTGACGCAAGGCCATTCTGGCTTGCTAGAGCAATAACAAACCCAAGTCCGGATCCAGGTCATTTGCATATGATTCAAATTCAATATTGGACGTCTGCTTCAGAGCGACACATCAATATGGAAACATATGATGGATGGGACACAAAAAAAGGCAATGTGTGGCGTGAAGATCGAGCCCTAAACCCAACGTGGTCTAGCACGGACTGTATCATGACTGCTTGGAAGCCACGAATGCGAGTAGGAACTTTTGATCCGAGGGTTGCAATTCCAAAGCCACAAATTGACATCATCAAGGCATCAGTGGAAGCTTTTACGGTTGACTCCGGGGATGACACATCTATTTCGGAGGGATGAGTAATTCATAGGTATAGTAATTGTCCTCGTTCTAGGGTGTGGCCAAGACTTTTGAGATGGATGAATGGTTGATACGTACAAAAGATGTCTTATTTGTACGGTGTGGCGATGAATGCACTTCGCATTTACTTATTTTCAGGTGTTTAAATATATATACTTTATCAATTTAATTTATTGAAACAGTTTGGCAATGTATTGATTGTTGATTAGATAGAAACACCAACCCAAAAAATGGGCCGGCGTGAATAGAGTGTTCGTTCATAATGTCAATGACCCGATGCCCACTGGACATTCAAAGGGACATTGGAACAATACTGTTCTCCCCTTTCGAGGATGGACAGTATAGTAACCAAAACAAAGTAACAGTAACAGTACCAAAGTAATGATGGATGTATTCTTTTTTGTATAAAGGTATGTTTAGTGAACGTTTTTATCGCCAAGTCATGAGTTCTTTGGTTGGTTGGTAAAGGGGCGTTGTATCACGATTATGTGGTCCGGGTTCGAAACCAGTTGGGCTCGTTGAGCAGTAGTGTGATATACATGGCTTGGTGCTGCTGGTGAGTTATCATGGCAGGAAAGTTGTACCAACCAACCGGCCCCACCTATCCCCTGAGACAAGCTGAGCTAGTGAATTTAAAAAAGTGACTAGCAGTGGTTCTCACCACTACCTCCCCTCTTTTAATATACTACGTCTGTTGGCATTGTCTGATTATTTTTTATACATCTTTTATGTAGAAGGATAGATCCTGCATATTGTATGGCAATGGTATTTATTGCTTTGAATTTGTGTTTTATGGAGGTTCGAATGAGATGGAATATTTCAAAGGTTCATTGTTGTGGCATCCTACTCCATGAATCTAAAAATAGTAATTTCAAATGTGTTTTGGCATTTAAAAGTCTCAATTTAATGAACCCATTTTATGATCTAAAGTCGCAAAATAGTAATTTCAAATGTATTTTGGCATTTAAAAGTCCAAATTTTATTGAAATGTCTCAATTTAATGAACCCTTCCTCTCGTCTAAATATAGACGGGATTAAAATGAGACTACAACTTGTCTCATTTTAACGAATAAGGCCTTCTAGGAGGAAGTGTTGGGCCTTGGAATTAATTTTTTTGGAAGCATGAGCAATTTTACACGAATTTTTGAAGCAAGGATGTTGGAAACACCTATTCTAAGTTGTAGCCTTACCCAAAAGAAACAAAGGACCAATTGTGAAGCAACATTGAATTGAACCAATTGTGAAGCGACAAGTGGGAAGCTGTTGGTAACTCCCAAACTTATCATGGTTCATTTTTTGGTTCAAAAGTAGTTGGCGACAATGGGTAGCTCTTCATTTTAGGTGCCGCTACCTTAGTACATTTGAAAATTTGAAGACGCATGGGAGGATGGTATCAAACTACTCAACCAGACAAAACACCATGTGTAGTCCTCGATTATGTCATTTGAACATCAAGGTCGATTCACACTTCAAATTTCTCCAATATCATTGCGAGTTGTACAACAAGATTATTAACCCCTACCCATCACAGCATCTAGAAATTGTACGACTAACATATTCGAACCCTTCTCATGTTCTCATCAATGCTTGAATGAAAGTCATTCAATTGTTTGGAGATTCTTCACGAAGTTGTTGCCTAATCTAACAGTTGGATTTAGTCATACTTGATTACATCTTTTTTTTAAATTACAAATGTAGAAGAATGTCGAGTCGTTGACCAAGCCAAAATTGCATTGAGTGTAGTTCAAAAGTGGCCTTGCAAAATTGAGGTCATAGATTTAAGAAACTTTCAAATTTTATAATCAAATATTGGTGATAGTATTAGTGAAACGAATCGTATGGATAGAATTTAAAATTCAAAATCTACAACTTTCATTTGTATATCAATTCCAAAATATTCTTCTAAATAGTACTTTATGATGGTTTTTTCAAATTGTCAATTCCATGAACACCCTGGTACATTTAGGGGTTAACCTGTAAACGTTCTCACCCTTTTCAGATTTGGTAGTTTTTTAAAAGATGCATTAAAAAATGCAACTAAGAGGGATATTTATAACTTAATGAATGAATAAAGTTGTACATTATGAACTTTAGATTCTATCCATACAATTAGATTTGCAATTGCTATCACCAATATTTGTGTATAAATTTTCAAACTTAAGATTTACAGCTCTTTTGCAATATGATTACGAATAAGATATTGACAATCTAATAATGAATTTTTTTGGGATGGATTGAAATGTAATACTTTAAGTGTAGTGATTTTTGGCAACTTTTTGGTAGCTTAATTTAAGTAGTTGACTTTTTCAAGAGTACTTTTAGACTAAAATCTTCGAAATTTTGGGTGGAACATTACAATTGATGAAATGAGGTATAAATTTTCACAAATCATCCCCTTGCTAATCTGATCACACATGCACGGAGCTAACTTCCCATAAAAGTTTCAACAAAAAATTCACAGTGAAAAAAGTGCATGATGGATGAGAAAACGGACTTCAAATCCGTACATCATGCAAAATATGCTTGGTTGGGCGGTTATGGGTTAAAGGCTTAGTGGAGAGTTGGGCATCAACTGTGGGCAATTAGTGCCATCATCAAACACTTAGACATTTGTAAATTTTTTTTCCTGTATCATCAAATGACATATCCAAATATCTTGTAAGAACTAAGTGTGAGAATCACAAAGTCTTGGGACAAAAAACAAGTTTGATAGTTGATACTATGAGTACGCAACATGTGCAAATGCCAGCAAGTCGTGTACATAGTCTCATTTTAATCCCTTCTATATTTAGATCATAAGAAGTGTTCATTAAATTGAGACATTTCAATAAAATTTGGACTTTTAAATGCCAAAATACATTTGAAATTACTAATTTGTGACTATAGATCATAAAAAAGGGTTCATTAAATTGAGACATTTCAATAAATTGAGACTTTTAAATGCCAAAACACATTTGATTTACTATTTTTAGATTCATGGAGTAGGATGCCACAACAATGAACCTTTGAATTATTCCATCTCATTCAAAATCTAGATAGACCATAGTAATGCGCAATGTCAACAATTCCAACATTTATGATAACTAAGAGTTACACACAACAATCTCGACGACAATAAATGGAACATCTTAAACAAAAATTCAATTCAAAATGAAAATTGTTGAAATGAAGTATGTTGAAAAAAAATAGTGAAAACAATCAAGTATGCTATTAATAGTAATCATCAATCAATACATTGCTAAACTATTTTGATAAAATTGATAAAGTATATATATCTAAACATCTAAGAACAAGTAAATGCGAAGTGCATTCATCGCCACACTGTACAACTAAGACAACTTACATACGTATTAACTATTCATCCATCTCAAAAGTCTAATCTTTGCCACACCCTACAACGAAGAGAACTTCTATATCTATGAATTACTCATCCCTCCACAATAGATGCGTCATCCCCGGAGTAAACCGTAAAAGCTTTCACTGATGCCTTGATGATGTCAATTTGTGGCTTTGGAATTGCTACCCTCGGATCAGAAGTTCCTTCTTGCATTTGTGGCTTCCAAGCAGTCCTGATATAGTCCACGCTAGACCACGTTGGGTTTAGGGCTCGATCTTCGCGCCACACGTTGCCCTTTTTTGTGTCCCATCCATCATATGTATCCATATTGATGTGTCGCTCTAAAGCGGGCGTCCAATATTGAATTTGGATCATATGCAAATGACCCGGATTCGGACTTGGGTTTGTTAATGCACCGGCAAGCCAGAATAGCCTTGCGTCACGGTCAGCAAGACGGACTGCAACCCTAAACCCTAAACCCTAAACGTATCGCGATTGACACAAATTGATGCGCGTGGACGATCACATTTACATCCATCAAATGGTGCATCCTCTGCATCTTCTTCTTGTAGTGTGCCATCTCTCCGCATCCAATCAGTCTCGTCATGAATGATCTTTGAAGCCTTCCTAAATCCTTGTAGTAATCCTTCACGTGGCTCCAGTGCAGCATCAAGAGCAGTTCTAACACCTTTCCAATATTCTTTTAAAGGATCATTCTTCCGTCTGAATTCTCCTGAGAGATCATCATCCGCCATTCCGTTCCAGTGTGCACTAAAACCGTTCAAACCTCTCTTAATCTCATCAAGTGAATGCATCTTTTGGAGAACTAGAGAAAGGGGATCACCGCTGGGAACTCTTAGACGCCCGTCTTCAGTTTCAGACCACAAGCGAATCTCGTTGCCGTGCTTTGGCAACCAGATTTTGTTCGTACATAAATTCTTGTACTCCATCAAAGGCCACCCACTAGAATTCATATAGAACTTGAATTGCTAGGACTTAGAATGACCCGATAAGAAATCGCCGCCTGAACTTAAATAACCATCAACAAAACGCTTGAAATCAGAAACCTCCTCAATAAAATGGGGAATCACAGGGTGTGCTTCACATTCCATGAAGGATTTTATGAGTCTTGGAACTGTCAGATAGTTATTAGTCTTCAACCTCTCACTCCATCGGCCGAACATGGCATCAATGTCTTCGTGCGTGTCTCCAACTATGAGGAAGTTGATGTATACTTCGTGGAAAATGCCTTTGTGTATGAGGAGTGAATAAAAGGCAAAGACCCATCTATTCTTATGCCTCCCTCCCCATGTCCCCGCATTTCCAGGGTTTCAGTTCACTTGCACTTTGTTTGGAACTCCATGCACTCGTCTTACTGCTCCGTTTTTTTTTTCTAAGCTCGCATGCTCGTTCTCGCACCTACTGCTCAATTTCCGCTTGATGCGTGCTCACTCTGTAGGTAGAAAGAACCGGAATGCACTGCATGTGGTGTAATCGGATACACCTCCAATACAAATTAAAGGTTACACCGGTGTAACTTTTCCTTTGAGAATGCATGTAGCATTTGCAATATGCATGCGATTTAGGAGTTTGTTGGGCCTATCTTGGGTCATTTTTTGCGCTGAATCCAAAAATGTAACTGCCATTGTCTAATTCCTCACCAATCGGTTTCTACAGCCCATTTTCAGTCGCTGTTTTGCACAACACCAACTTTGGCGACCCGTATCTTGTGCAATTCTTGCCCGATGCGGGAGTTTGGTGGCTCCATCGCGTGTAATTTTTCATGCTCTTTCCATCGGTATAAAGCTTGACCGCTTATCCATCGCGAGTCAAAAGTTGATATTTAGGTGCATCTTGTGTTTTTTTCCAATTGTCATAGCTTTTTTCCAATTGTCATGGTGTCCTGGAACTAGTTGCTAGGCAATAAGCACTAACGACAAGAGTTCATGGTTGCGAGCAACTAGTTCATGGGCAATCATCAAAGCAATGGTCGTAGTAACCAACAACTAGTTGCTACGCTGCACAATAATAAAAGCAATAGTCATACTTGTAACCAACAACTAATTCGAGATCAATGAGCCCAACAATAGTTGTAGTAACTAGCAACTCCTGTCATGGCCATATTCAAATCAATTATAGTCGTTGTAACCAGCAACTGGTTTAGGGTAAATGAGCGTTCAATGTAAGAGACTCTCGTAGCCCTTTTCACAAGGGATCTAAAAATGGTATCATACACGGGAACCAAATATTCTAGAGGACAATTTGAGCATCCAAAACCTTATTATAATTATGGGGTTTTTTAATACATGAATGTAGCATACTAGGCCAAGCTATTGAACTTTTTGGGCTTTGTAATGAGCACCCTAAACCTTATTATAACCTTACAAGGGGGGTCCATATGGGTAGCCCCCATAGATGTCGCCGAAATTTTGCCTACCCCCCATTTTTGATAGTTGTGATCATCATGGTGTGCTTATTATCCTAATAAGTGCTCTAGTTTGTGAGATATGCAACTCTTAGGTTTTCTAGGCCATAATCCGATTTTTTTGCAAGTTAGGGCGTTTGGACAAATAACATGGTACACGTTGTAGAGGATGGAGAATGCTTTCTGAAAACACTTCAAAACCTATATTTAGACATCGTATGCATACGAAACACGCGGATGAAGTTTGGGATGGATGACGTTGATCATTTGAGCTGAAATTTTAGGAGTTGACTTTTTGGGTTCACTTTTTTGGAATTACGATGGGGCCCAACGACGCGATTCCACAATGGTATCACACTTGAAAATCGGACACATAACGGTTTAGAAACAAACGGATGAAGTTTAGGGTTTAGGGTTTTTAGGGTTACATGGGTTTTCTTAGGAAAGTCCATTTTCTCGGATGAGGTTGGGATTTTGCAACCTTCTCATCACGGTTAAAGAATAGTCCTTCTCCAATCCATATTTGGCACAAATGTTCAATAGGAATTTCATAATCTTCTGGAAAGGCAACACAATACAGAAAACATATCTTCGTCATGTCATTCTTCAATTCATTGTAACTCAATCGTAATCGACCATACAATTCATTGTCTATGTTGGAATCCAAAATTGGTTTTGATTCCTGCAATGCAGACAATGCGCACTCCCATTCTGCCAATGTTGTCTTGTCCACCATCGTACTTCCAATGACAATCAAAGCTAACAGAAGTCCTTGGCATTCTTCACAGACCTTTCTAGCCTTGGGCTCTAGAATATTTGATGGAAGAGGGCCACCTTGAAACGCATAAAAGGCAAACAATCTCCAACTATCCTCTTTCGAAAGACATAATATAGTTTCCGTTTCAGCTTCAACTTTGGACAGTACTGTCCTGCTACGAGTTGTTAACAGTGTTGAAGACCCAGGAGCTCTTGCAATATCCAACCAATACATCATCGCATTGCCGTCACATTGATTTTCCCACACATCATCTAAAATCAAAAAGACTTTTTTCTTCGCCATGGCATGCAATAAAAAGGAACGTTGCTCTTCTTGGTTGGAATGAGCATATTTTTTTTCAAACACACCTTCGTTCAGAAAACTCCCCATTGTCTTGTAGAGGTCGCATATTCTTGCATCCAAGCCAACGGTCATCCACAAGATGCCTTGTTTTCCATACGTCGCTTGGATATCCTCATCATTATACAGCTGCCTCGCAATCACAGTTTTGCCTACTCCACCTCTTCCATGCACACTAATATAACTCGGCTTGTCTTTTGCGTCGCTTGCCAATATAGATGACTTCAGCGTTGTGAACTCCTCCCGCTTCCCTATGATCAATGGAGGGAGTGGTTGAGGCACAAATTCAACTTCTACTTCTGTTGCCTTGGGAGTTGAGTTTGAGGCTTGAATGCCAACAAAGTGTACCAAGAATTGCATTCAATCTTGCATTATCGATTTGATCATGAATATCTTTTATTTGAGATGGTAACCTGTACCATTGCCACATCTTTTTCAAACTCTTCCACTTCCTCCGTCGTGATTCTTTAAGAAATTCCTCTGCAATGAGCTTTGCATTGCGTAAAATAGTCTCAAATTTGTTCAAATAGTCCAACTGAGCCTTGCTCCCATTGGTTGAATTTTTAGTGGCTTCCTCCAAAATAGGTAGAATACTGTCCACCTTCTCCTTTAGAGTTTCGCAACTCTTCTTGATCCTTATCGCCCCTTTAGCAACTTTTACCACCTCCCCAAGCAATGAACTCACAACTGCTCCTATGAGTGCCGGAGTAAAAAGAGGATCCCCCATAATAACCTCTATGCCTGCCAATAACATCATCTTAGACTAGAATGTTGACATTGCACCAAAGCGAAACCTTACAAAGTACAATCAAAGATTTCATTGCAACTCACTTTCCTTACACCTCAATCCGATCGGAAAGCAACGAATTTGTCACGCATGTTTTATGTTACCTTCTGAAGCACAACAAATATCTGACAAACAAGGACCTTCAGGAAGAAAATTACCAAATTGAAAATAAAAATCATTTGTTGGTCGCTTGGTAGTATATGGTGTTCCACCCAAATTCCAGCTCAATATTGCATATACATTTGTCAAGCTCCAAGCTGATCAAAGATCAATGAGCTTGTTCAAACCTGCAATAACAACATTGCCCACTTTCATAGAGCTTGGCTGAAACAATCGCAATCCACGTTAGGCAAGATTGAAAAAAGTGCGTCCCTTACGCAAACATATTTCTAGTGGAATCGCTCGAGCGGTAATTGCAAGCCGTCCAGTAGAAATACGAGACGGTCCAATCCAACATGCACGTGTGAGCAAACCATAACCACAGCACATCTACAGACCCAATGAATACACCAACCACATTGAGATGTTTAAAGCCACTAGACAGAAAGCACTACAAAGCTGACATAGAAAATTTGTTCGACCACGTGAGAATAAATTGGTATCTAATCAGTCATTGCATTCTTTCCATCAGCAAATGAGCACTCTGTTGCAGCCCAAGTCAACAGAGCGTGCAATCTGATTTACCGCCAAACAACGAGTATCAAAGCACGTGTTCTCGTACAAATGGAAGTGCTCCACTGCACAACGACTCCAAGCAAGACCATCTCCGAGGAGCTGCAGATGCCGTATGTAGATGACCACTTTCAACTTCGCCTCCCAACCTCTTCTTGGCGAAGGAATCCAACGACCCCTACAAACCCACTTCGTAGATACATCAGCAAAGCTCTAAGTCCCTGAAGCAAATGATGGCTTCTGGAACATCTCAATCAAATCAGAAAGCAACAAAATAGGCACGCAAGTTTGATGTTACCTTTTGAAAAACATCAAATATCTGACAACCAAGGTCCGACCTTTGGAAAGAAAATTACCAAATTGAAAATATAAATTAATTGTTGGTCGCTTGATAGTATATGACGTTCCACCCAAATTCCAGCTCAATATTGCATATATATCTGTCGAGCTCCAAGCTGATCGCTGATCAATGAGCTTGTTCAAACTTGCAAAAACGACATTGCCCACTTTCATAGAGCTTGGATGCAACAAACGCGAACCACATCAGGCCGGCATATAAGTGCGCCCTTTATGCTAACATATTTCCAGTGGAATCGCTCGAGCGGCAACTGCATGCCATCCAGTAGCAATACAAGACAGTCGAATCCAACGTGCACGTGTGAGCGCATCATAACCACGGCACTTCTTAGGGCACGATGAATACACCAACTACAGTGAGATGTTTAAAAGCCACTAGATACAAAGCACTACAAAGCTCACATAACAGTTTAGTTCGACCACGTGAGAAAGAAAGAATGAATTGGTACCTAATCAGTGAATGCATTCTTTGTGTCAGCAAATGGGCACTTCGTTGCAAGCAACCCAAGTCAGCGGAGCGTCCAATCTGATTTACCGCCAAGCAACGAGTATCAAAGCCCGTGTTCACTTACAAATGGAAGTGCTCCACTGCACCACGACTCCAAGTAAGCCTCCACCATCTCCGAGGAGCTGCAGATGCCGTATGTTTATGACCACTTTTAACTTCGCCTCCCAACCTCTTCTAGGGGACGGATTCCAACGACCCCTACAACCCACTTCGTAGAAACATAAGCAAAGCTCTACGTCCCTGAAGAGCAGGATCTCTTCAAAAAACCATCCCGAATTCCACACATCAACCTCGTCGGGGCACGACAGTTGTACTCACGCGTTGCCGAAACCAAGTTTCGCTCATGAACCACGTCGGAGCTCACAAAAGGTTGGTCTGATGGGCTACGTCAGAGGGCAAAGCTGTCCTCAAGTGGAGGAGATGGCAAGGGCATGGCGCGGAGGAAGACGCGGTTTCAGGGTCACAAAGCCTTCCTCGAACGTCTGTACACGCGCAATGATCGAGCACATGGGCCGGCCATTATGCAGATTAGAATATGGTACAGCCAGTGTTTCGAATCTAATAATTGGGCTGAGGCGATTTCTTTAATATAAACTTGTCACAGAAAAGCACTTCTGTTGCTGGAACCTGGTACTGTTACGAGCTCCCAGCCAAAATGACCGCCAATCGAGGGCATATTTTTGAACCCCGAAATCCCCGAATCTGCTGATATCAAGACCTGGACTCCGACTACCGATTACCACTTCTTCGTCTACGCTGAAATAGTGCGAAGGTGTAGGAAATGAACTCTGGTCCAAAGACCAGTGGAAATGAAGAGTCTCTGACGGGGATTTCTACGAACTGCGCCACGTGAGAACAGTTTATGAGATTCTTCGTAGCTCGTTTATGAGATGCTTTGTAGATTCTTCGTACCAGGGAATTCTTCGTAGCTCTAAAGACCCTTTGCTTGTCATGGTGTGCCTTGCGGTGGAATGAGGTTAGTGCATTTTGTTTGCCCTGAAGGTTAGCGTATTAATGATGTATTTGGACCTGGTCGTCCACAAAAACTTCCTGAGTAAGACTCGAAAGGTTTGTAAACTTTGCTATTAAACTTTCTCGTATAATATCCTTTCCCTTGTATTTTGTGGAACTTGTGGGTTGCCTCTCTTACAGTTTATCTAGACAATCTTTAACTAAAATCTTCAATTCTTATTCGTTAAGATTCTTAATGTACTGATTGCCTGATTGGTTCGTACATCACCTCCTTTGAAGGAGGCTTACTTCGTGGTTGAAACTCCTCTGAACTTATAAAATGATCTGTGCTG
The DNA here is from genome assembly GCA_022496805.1 of Pohlia nutans. Lineage (NCBI taxonomy): Eukaryota > Viridiplantae > Streptophyta > Bryopsida > Bryales > Mniaceae > Pohlia > Pohlia nutans. The sequence continues at coordinate 722,065 of CM040103.1, forward strand.
GTGATGCAGGTTCTTGTTACTCGTGATAAAGGCAATGGAGTACTGAAGAAGGATGGCTCTGTGTTGTACCCTGGTCATCCACAAGAACTTCCAGAGTAAGATTTGTTAACACAATGGTACTTTGACATTTAGCTTCAAATTTTTAGTAGTTTTACATGTGGAGTGTAGATGATAATCGAACAATGATGATGGCTTGAAATGTGTCTACCCAAAAGTTTGATCTTACGGTGCTTTATTTCATGAATTGACGATTTTTGTGACCTGAAAGCTTTGACAGGTTTCGGTGATAGTATCACTGAAGCGAGTACATTCTGAGCGTACATTTTGAGAGTCATATGTTTAGCAATCTTTTTATTTATGGACTAGCCCAGAAGATTGGGTTGATATTTGTCAATTTTTGAAATAAAAACGAATATGCTGTATCAACAGGACTAACGATGAGTCGAATGTATCGTCTTGGGATTGGAATTTAGATGGAAAGAATTCAACTTATCACGCTCTTTTTCCTTGTGCCTGGACCATCTATGAAGGTACGATACATTTGTTACACTTAACATTGGATTAGAAAAGTAGAGGTATGCTGTCGCAGTTTATCTCTTTTAGTTGAATGACCTTGTAGGTTTTTCAAGCCATAAAACTAGGCAAGGCTTTTCATTCTCATAACTCTTTAATTAGCGGATCTCAACATTAATGACCGAAATTCACAAATGTATTTTGAACACGCATTGTACACCGTATGCATGTAAGGCTCTTAGTTTAGCAAGGTATTATGATTAAGCTCATCTGAAATGATTTGATTTCCTGATTTCGGCAGGTGAACCAAATGCAGACCTAAGAATATCACGTCGACAAGTTTCTCCATTATTCCTCACAATTACACTGAGAGTAGCTTTCCAGCTTGTGTGTTTCTGTATGTGGTAAGAATTGGCAACAACTCCTACTTCTTACGTGATTGTCTCAGCGATGCTACTGCCTTTGCTCCTTGAAAGGATGTTTCAAGTACTCTCAATTTTCTAACCTGTCTTGTGGATATGTTCATGGTCTCTTGAGGTTGGCACTAGATCATGAGTTTTCTTCTCTGCTTTTCCTTCTTCTTTCTGCAAAGTTTTGCCCAGAAAACTCATCGCAATTCAGAAACTATGTGAATTTTAGAATTGGACTTGGTTTCGAACTGCCTTTCTTACCCATTGAATTATATTTACAGATTTTGTCCATAGACGTATTTATCTACGCCTTGGTATGTGATTGTGATTTACTGCTCATTTATCAAAGATATCCTTCATGTATGTGTGTATGTTCTTTGGTTATGGTGTATTGATTGTGTGAGGTTGTGTACAACGTTTTATCGTATTGGTATTATTACTTTGGTAAATTTCATTTCCTTGTAGTTTTATTGGACGTAAACTGGAGCGTTCTAAATGAGGGAGAATTTGTGCAGGTGAATTCTCTGGAGAGATTGATACAGAATTTTTGCTGAAAGAATCTAAACATCCATCGATTCAAGAGAACTTATGAGTAGTATTTATATTTATACCTCAATATGAATTGCTCAGCCATATCAGGGTTTTTTCAAACTTTTTCCTGATGCTGGATTGCTTTTGCAGACGCTAGACGTCTTTCTATGGCATGGCTGGGGATGCACCATCTAAACTCGCACGTGATGCTCTCTGTGGTACAAATTCCTCGTTCTCTCTTGTGCTTCTAAATGCTCTTGCTGCAATCTTTGTGGGTGGAGCGACGCGGAATGGGCCGATTATGACACTTTGGGTTATTACTTAAGGCGATACATGACTGGTTATCGCAATAGATAGTGCTTGGACGGTGAAGAGAATAACCAAGTTCTTGTATTAAAGATTGCAACCAAAGAAGTTCCTTAGAGGCAGTGGCAGCAGCAATATATTCTGCTTCGGTGGAGGAGAGAGCTACAATGGGTTGCTTCCGGCGTTGCCATGACAACAAGCACGATGAGTCAAGCTGGAAGATGTATCCAAAGGTGGATCGAGGAGTGTCAATATCACCCGCCCAGTCCGCGTCGCTCCACCCACAAAGATGGTGAGGTGGGGAAGATGAAAGAACTGGAGTATATATAAGACCTTGTTCAGCAGTGCCACGGAGGTATCAAAAAATCCTCTTCACTCCAAGTCAATGAACTGGAGCTGGGTCATGCATGAATTGTGATAAATGATTGACTGAAAAGGCCAAATCCCAGCGAGTACAGGTTACCAAATATTGGAGACTCCCAAGAGCTTGGCAATAAGGCAGCGGGGACTGAAGATGGGTTTGATTGGATAGAACATCATCTTGATTCTTTGAATATCGCATACCAGCAGATAATGGGGTAGTAACAGAATTAGCAGTAGTCATATTAAATTTAATGAGAAGATCTTTAATGTATTTATCTTGCGTTAAAGTTAATGTTTTATTAGCTCGATCAGGCTTAACTTGGATGCCTAGAATATACTCAATCTCCTGGTTGTCAGTCATGGAGAAACGATGCGTGAACAAAGCTTTTGTAGCACATAATAGAGTTTTCCGTAAATTCACCTTGTCTGATATAGGCAGAATCCAAATTTCTTTGGAAACCGAAAACGCACCTGCGCGAATGGGGGGGGTCAACATTTTCTGGATTTAGGAGCATGTAAGGGCCAGCAGGGTCAGCATCTTTCTGGACAGCGGAGCATGTCAGGGCCAGCAGCAGGATCAGCTCCGCCCCACCCGCTGCTAATTGGCAGGGTCGTGTGTGCTCCGCCTTGTGATTGGCTAGTTCTGCTCCGCTGCTGCATGCGCGTGGGTTTATTGTCAGACTGCAGGAAAACTGAGGGTGTGAAATCAAAAGGCACCGTTTTTGGTTCTTCCAAACTTCAGACCTGTAGTTTTTTTCGGGCAACTGACATGTCTACTTTAATAGCAAACTGAACCTCTCTTTTTGAAAACTATAGTCCACTCACCCTACTTGAGACCACTTTGCGGATAACTCTAATGTTTCCAAGTTGTCAGATATCAATATGAGGTCGTCAATGTAAAGACCCAAAATTAATAGAAAGTTGTTGTCACGTTTAATATAAACATTTGTGTCAGAGACACATTTAGAAAAACCTTGGCTTAATAGGAAACCATCAAAAAGTTCGTACCATACTCGAGGAGCCTGCTTAAGGCCATATATAGATTTGAGAAGTCGACAGACTTTGTGTTCTTGTCCACTTTGAATATAACCCTCAGGTTGTTGAATTTAAATTTCTTCCTTGAGAATTCCATTTAAAAATGCTGTCACCACATCCATTTGATGGATGTGGTAATCATACAGTGTAGCAAAAGCAAAGAGGACACGTAATGAGGTTATCTTTATAACAGGGGAGAAGGTGTCGAAATAGTCAATACCTTTTTCCTGTGAAAAACCGCGGGCCACGAGGCGGGCTTTATAACGTGATAAAGAGCCGTCTGAATTAAACTTACGGCGAAAGATCCATTTAGTGCCAATGTAAGACTTGTTGGGAGGTGGATCAACGAGGATCCAAGTCTTATTTTTTATCAAAGATTGATACTCATCATCCATTGCTCGTTTCCAATGAGCAGCTTCGGGACTGTGTGAGGCTTCATTAACAGAGCTAGGATCTCCGTCATGAGTGATAAACGCGTAAGAGAATAAGTTTGAATCATGGAATTTGGTTGACTGCCAGGCGCCCCGAGTTTTTCGATTGGATGTTTGTGGTTGGGTAATTGGAACAGAGTGGTGGTCTTGGCGTAAGTGACTGCGTTGATGAGGAGATAGACGAGGCTGAAGAGAATCATTGTGAATTGAAGATGACTGGTCAGATGAAGGCGGGTCAAGGCTTTGAGGAGAGCCTGGAGCAGGTTTTGGAGTTTTTGGCAGAGTATTCGCCTGAGAATCGAGTGGATCTTGCAGAGGTTTGGGAAGCAAAAAGGAAGGTGGGTCCGGAACATGATAAAAGTCCCCCGGGTCTGGCGATGAATTGGAGGCTGAAGTTAAAGTGTTGGATTGTAGTAAGGAGTCTTCGGAGAAAATAACATCTCGGCTTATAATAATTTTTCGAGCTTCTGGATCATAAAGACGGTAGCCTTTAATACCATTAGGTGCTCCATAGCCTATAAATATACACTTTAAACTTTTAAGGTCAAGTTTTGTTCGCTGGTGATCAAGTATATGGACATATGCCAAACAACCAAAGATTCTTAAATGGGTCAAATCTGGGCGTGAACCAGTCCATAAATAATGAGGTGTTGTATCATTCAAAGCTTTGCTAAATGACAAATTCTGTAAATAGCACGCTGTTGCAACGGCTTCAGCCCAAAATGAGTTGGATAGATGTGCAATTTTAAGCATGCTGCGGGCTGATTCAACAAGTGTTCGGTTCTTGCGCTCAGAAACTCCATTTTGAGCTGGAGTGTATGGAGTCGTAAAATGTCGTTGAATTCCAGAGTCTTGACAAAACTTGTTGAAAAGGTTGGAGGTAAATTCACCACCATTATCAGATCGAAGTAATAGGATCTTTTTGCTTGTGAGATTCTCAACAAGACTTTTATATCGTGTAAAGGTGGAAAAGACCTCAGATTTCTTTTGAAGAAAATATACATAGGTAAATCTTGAAAAATAATCGATAAATAAAAGAAAATAAAGGGCACGGCCGAGGGAGGGAGTGCGCATTGGTCCACATAGGTCTGTATGGACCAAGGCGAGAACCTCAGTTGCTCGCGTTACAGAATCAATGGGATAAGCTGATCTGGAATGTTTTCCAAGAATACAGCCTTCACAAAGAGGTAGATTAGTATGGACAGGAGGTAGTCCATCTACCATTGCTTTAGTTTGCATAAGATTTAAGTAACGGACATTAATGTATCCAAGGCGATAATGCCATAATAACGTTTCTGTATTTGGCGGTGATAAATTCATTGCCAAATAACCACAGTCGTTAATTTCAATGCCGATTCCCAAAGGGTATAAATTGTCTTGTTTCTGAACATAATATTGCATGGGAAGAGATGAATTTGGTGATCTGGTCTTAAGAATACAATGGTCATGTTTAAAAATGATAACCGTGTTTCCAGTTTTGGTGATATGGGCAACTGAAAGAAGATTCCGAGCTAGACGAGAGACAAAAAGTATGTCTGATATTAGTAAAGTCTCTCCTGTTATGAGTTTGAGGAGGACGGAACCAAGTCCAGTAGCTTGGTATGAATGATTATCACCCAGAAGAATTACACGACCGGTTAGTACTAAGATCTTGATAATTTTGAAGTAGAGCCTTACTTGGAGTCATATGCTGACTTGCTCCGGAATCCAGAAACCAAAAGGATGAGGTTCCGGAAGTAGATTCAATAGTACTGAACAAATAAGCAGTTACATCATGGCTAAAGTGATTGCTTTGGGGTCGGGCAGAGGAGTTAGCTGCGAGAGGCCGGGGAGTTAGCTGCCTGATCATGTTTCTTTTTCCTGCACTCTGGGGATTTGTGACCAGGTTTTCCACAATAGTGGCATATAATTGAGTTGGGAGAATTTCCAGATGATGCAGAAGAGGAATTATTCTTATAAAAAGAATTGGTTCTTGGGTAGGGATTTTGTCGACCACGTAAAGGTGGTCTGTTTAAAGGTGGTTTTGAAAACTTGCCTTTAACATAAAAAGCATGCGTAGTGGTTTTATCAGATTTGGATATCATGGAATTATTGATATCATTTTGCTAGAGAATATTGGAGAGCAGAGTTGTGAAGGTGAGATTGGAGATTCCTCCTTGTGTAGTAATAAATGAGCTCCAAGTATCAGGTAACGCTGCTAAGAGCAAGTTTACTTGTTGAGGATCTGTAAAAGTGCAACCAGCGATGGCTGCTTCTTGTAAAGTGGACTGCCAGGTTTCCAAAAATGGAATGACATCTTCAGAGTCGGACATAGTCATGTGGCACAATCTTTTATGGAGATTGACTTGACTTGCCGTGTTAGATTTTTCATAGATTTGTTTAATACGATCCCATACTCCTTTTGAGGTTTGGAGAGGACGTAAAGAAAGAAGTTGTTTTTCTCCACGTATATCAGAACGGGCTTTGGCATCTTTGAGTTGCCAGGCTGCAAGGCCTGCAACATCAAAGGAAGCAGGAGCAACTTCGGTGCTGTCAACAACGGACCAAAGTTCTGACCTGATCAAGAGCATTTCAATCTTTATGCTCCAGGTTGCATAATTGGATGCTTGTAGTGGTGATATGGAGTATGCTCGGGAAGCAAAATTGTTAGCTGAAGAAGCCATGCTACTAGATTTAAAAATCAGAGTTCTTGATGAAGAAAGGAAGGTGTGGCAAAGAATTCTTCTTGAAAAAATTGAGGATTAATTTCATCGTAAGGTGCTAATTCGTTGAGATAGCTTGCAGGAGAAGTGGAAAGTCTATATGTGGTGTTAACGACTTCCAGTTGCTGCACTATTTGTTGTTCATCTGATGGTGTTGATTCAACTGGCGTGTTTTCAGCTTCAGGTCTCGCTTCTTCTGTGGTAGACAGATCGGAGACATCCTCACTAGAGCATGCAGCTCTAGGAAATGAAGGAAAACACATGATTCTGCAGCTCTGATACCATGAGAAGTAATAGTGTACAAAGCACTGATCGTTAAAGTAGAATAATATATTAATGATATGAATAACAAGTACAGCCTTCATATGAGAAGGAGAAGATAGAACGTTCCAATAAACAGAACGGTGTAATGTTTGAATCTATCTAATCAGTTACTGTACTAACATTCTCATTATAATTATTGCAGGAAAACTTATTCTGTATTTCATGTTGTATTATATGGCTCATTTTCAGATGAAATCACCTTATCTTGTCTATCTTCAGATTATCAAAAGTGGGAGACAGCTATCAAAGATTGGCACCAACCAGTACCAACCAGTAGGATAAAAAGATCCCGGAATGGTATGTCCTTTTTTCTTTGTTTATTTGATTTGGGCAAACTCCTTCAAAGTCTAAAAATCCTGCTTTGATTTTAGATGGTGAGCCAACGTTACAAGGAAAGTCAGAGCTATCAACATTGAGCTCTGCTCAGAATTCTACTCCTAGCTCTCCTTCAAGGGAAGAATTATTCAGTTCAAGTAACTCAGTTTTCCCTCCCCCGCTAGATCTCTTGGAGGCTGGTGACGGTTTAAGCTTGCATCCAACCTCTGCTGGAACTGATTTGCCTGCAGTCAAGGAAAATGACCAAGAAGATGAGGTCATTGGTTTGAATGGGGAAAACTACCATGAAGGTGGTGCCTCTGGTTTGAATGGGGATAATGCAACTGCAGTGGCGGGATTTAACCCGTTTCTTCAAGGACTTGATGACGACGAAGTTAAGTTTATGTTTGAACTAGAACATGTAGCTAGATTCAGTACAAGCGAGTCATTGCTCAGTTTTAGAGATAGAGCTAAAATGGAGTTAGCTGCCAGCTTGATAGTTGAGCGAGTGCAATCAGGAGAGCTAGTTGAGCCTGCAAGACCGACAGAAACATTAGAACACTTGATATTGAAGCACATGCAAACAACAATGATGTCTATTTTTATTTCATCCATCCAAAATATTACATTCAAAATCTATTCTCTATCACAAATTCATCCATCCAGGAAATACTTCATCTAACGATTTCTCATCCATACAACATATCTTCATTCATCCACAAATTCCTCCACAAGGTTGTCATTCATCCAATGAAAGTTCATCCAGTGAACTTTCATCCAAATATCTGTCATTCGACTGTCATAAATTCATCCAGTCAGTCGGGGGAAAAAAATACCGGGGCGGTATAAGCGCATTGGGAAGGGGGTATTCTAGAATACCCCCCTTAGTGTATTTTTTGGAACATTTTACCCCCCGGTATCACTCTCCCGGTCTCCCTGTGGTCGTAGTCGGCAGAATCGATCGGCACTGCAATTTCAACCCATGACGGCATCTCCGACACCAGGTATCACCTCGATCTTTCCAAGTAGTACATACGTCTCTGAAATAACTGTCAGTACTGCTGTCGATAAGAATTACAGTGATCGATATCGGTCTACTGTGGTGCTGCTTGTTCCAACTGTGATTTTGTGCACTGAAATGAATTTTTTACGTGAATTGTCGAGAGCCCAACCAATCAATGTGCAAGTAACAGGTGCACAGGTTCAATTCTTTTCAACGAGGGGTTTGCTCTACTGACTGAGAGAATAATGCCGAAGGTGAACCCGTCAGTATCCACCTCGATCCCAGGTGATCATAGTTTGTTCAATTCCATGATCCTAGTCGAGAGAACCTGCACTGCAATTTCAACCGATGACAGCACCTCTGACACCCGGAATTGAATCATATCTTCCAAAGTAGTACGTCTCTGAAAGAACTGTCGGCAATGTCGATATGATAAGGATAGCAGTGATCGATCACTACACTGTGGTTGCTCCTCCTTTTGCTTCAACACTGGTTTTGCGCACCGAAATGAAATTTTCACGTGAATTGTACAGGGCCCAACAACCGTGCTAGTAATATATAGGTGGTCCAATTCTCCAAAAAAAAATTATAATTCTGTCGGAGCTACAGTATATTCTTATTGTTGGGGAGTCTTTCGGGAGCTCCTTGTGCCCCATTTAAAGAGGCCCTTTCTGACGCGCGATCGACCACACTGACTCGCATGTGACGACAACATTATCGGTAATCATGGGCTGCATGGAACTTACTCTTCATGCCTGAATTTGCTCTTGAAAATGGTCCAAAATATTGATGATTATTGACACTTAGGGTCACTGTCTGATGAGATTGCAAGATGAATTAGTGTAGCAATTATTGACACTTAGGGCCACCAATGACATTGCAAAGAAATTAAGAATTTGACTTGTTGACTTTTCACATTAATTAACTTACAAGGTCAAAGTTCAACAACCGTCATTCTACATAGCAATACATTTTGACTCGAATTTTGATCAAAGCGATGGACTCTTGAAGGAAGTTTGTGTCAGATTGAAATAAAAACCCAAATTATGATTGAGAAGATGTTCATTTTTTTCATTATAAAATATATAATATATTTTATTAACTATTTTCAATCCATTTTGTCGAACTTTCAACAAAAGTTTGACCACTCAATCCCACAACTTTTCAACTTGGATGGTCATAGTACGAAGCGACCTTTAGGTTGTATGTGTTTACAATACTCTCAATTAATTTTTGAGGGCTCGGGGGGGTCAGTGTGTTAAAAAGTTAAGGATATAGGTGCGAACAACCACAATTTTATAAGGAGGTATTACTTTTCTTTTCTTTTCTTTTTTCACATGCTATTATTATGTAATTTTCTACTTTGGGTTAATAAAAAAGGGGCTTGCATTACTTATTTTCTAATAGGACCTATTATTCCATACCCTACATTACTTTAAAGAAATCCAATGCCATTTTTGATACCCTATGTTACTCTAAGTCCATTTATAATTTTTTGTCCCCATGTTTTTAAAATACCCTATCATTTGTTCGCACGTATATTGCTACTCCAACCACTCACTAACCCCCCCTGTTTGAGGGACCCTAGTTAACTTTTAAAAATATTTCTCCGCTTTGAAAGTCATTACATTAATTCATCCTATAACCGAGGGCGGAAAATCAAAGTCAAATACAAAATCAATGTCAACAACAAAAAAAATTATTTGGACAATCGGACTTTGGAGAAATTAGTACAATATAGTGATATGTCAACCTAGACTGATTTATTAATATAAAAAATAGTGTAACCTTGGTAAATTAGTGTCACACATTCAAATAGGATAAATCAATGTAGCAACCTTAGTTTCTTTATTGGTTATTGTTAGGGTGGCTTTAAAAATTTGGATGCATTTATCAGTTTTGGAATTTTTTCGGACATTTTACACTCAATTTTGTTGAATTGGTATGATATTGATGCCAAAAATTGTAACATTCATTGTTGCAAAGTTCAAAGATCTAAAACTAATATAGCTTTATGATTCATACTACTTGCCCTAAAAAGTGCAAAAGTTATAGAATTCCACCATTTAAAAAAAGCTGAAGTTATTTTTCATTTTGACAAGTGACAACTACATGTATAATAATTTTTGATATTTTTAAGCAAACTTTCAACAAAATTGTTTTAAAATATGGCTAAACAATAAATTCCCTACTTAAATTTCCTAGTAGATAGGCTTTAATGCACTAACATATATTCAAAATTACAATTTTATTTTTTCGGAACTTCAGAACTTTCATCCATTTGCATAATTCTGCACCTATTTGAATGAAATTTCATTCATTTGAACATTGTTCATCCATTTCGATAAGAGGATCATTTTTGGCACTGTCAAGCAACCAAAACTTCCAATTTTAAAAAACATTCATCATTCTCATTTTTAATTACTTAATTATTCTCCAAACCAACCTCAAAATAGGGTACTGTTGCGCCATTCCAGGCGGTTTTTCCTGAAACCTGCCTTGAATGTGCTTTAAAATTGGCAGGTGTTAACTGGAGCTGCATTTTTCGGGAGGGTGCTTTGTGGTGTTGCTCGTACAGACAATCAAGCGCTGTTCTTGTCCTGCTTGGCATGGCACGCATGCCCATTACCATCCCTTTTTCAATTGCATCCCTTATCTTCATTGTTTCAACATTTTAAGCGCAGGCTGGTGTAGATACGGACACTTAGTACCGTAGCTTAGTCTGCAGCGAGCATGTGTAAGATGATCTGATCGTCACGCTCAAGCCTCAATTCTCCACATCACATAGCCGTCTACATCTTTCTCCCTTGCTGCTCCTTCAATCTGCAGGCACTTCGGCGCACACACAATTGGTGGACTCAGCCTGGCTCCCCAACCGAGACTGTAACAACATCGTAATGGAGAATTCATCGAAGGAACTGCAGCTGCATGCGGTGATGAAAATGTTGTCGGTGGTGATCCTACTGCTGTTGCCCATCACGGTCCTCGCCCAGCAGCAGCAAGGGACGGCTTGCATGTTCAACGCTCCCAGCGGTGCCACCTTCGCAGGCATCAATTTTGGCCACGTGGGTTGGTCGTTTCAGAACGGCACATCGCCAGCGTGGTACTTCGGCGCCACCGAGAACGGGAATTCCAATATCACCGTGCCGGCTGGTGGTGACACCGAAACTTGGATGTCCCAGGTACAGGAAACTGATATCGTGCACAGAAATTTGTGGTCGTTAGGCGATTTCGATTAAATTGGCAAGTTTCTGGATGCCGAAAATGAGATGCATAAGCAGTTTTTCCATCGATATTCAGGACGCGACAGTATAGATTTGAGTTTAGAACGATAGAACTGAAATTTGCCGACTGAATGAAAACTCCTTTTCTCGCATCCTCAATTTCGTTAGGTTGACACCATAATTCTGTCAAAAGTTGTGAAATTCATGCACACAAAGCTCCTAAACTAGGAATGATAAATACGTACATTTCAAGACGAGCGCACTGAGAAGTGGCAAAGTAGTGGAATTCCGCCAATTTAACGATATTGACGCTAATCTTAATAAAAGCACTAGAATTATCAGGTTTCCTGTTCTGTATGGTCATGAAGTAATCTTAGGAGCTAGATGTATGCTTCCAAGGCTAGTGAATTTCTTCATCACAGTTTCTATATCTTATGACTTCATACGACTCGTCGATAAATACAAGACTTGTATCGTGAATTTCCTTATATTGGCGCGATTCGGGCGCCAAAAATTGAGACATACATCGGCACAAACCTAGGACTGATATAGATTTACGTTTCACGCTACACATCTTGTATCGCGCCCGAGTAGTGGAATACCGCCAATTTATCGAAATTCCGCCAATTTTGTATAAATGTTTACTAGTAAAGATTTATATGATCTAACTTTTGTATGAATATGCTTAATTCGTTCTAGGGACTCGATTCAGACATGTACGCTGCATTCAAGAATGCGGGGTACTTTCATCCAGCGGGCTATTACACGGCGTATCGGTGCATCAGTGTGTTCACGACGATCGACGTCAACTCCGCCTTGGTCATGCAGGCGACGACTGCGATCAACGGGTACGACGTTCTAAACAACAACTGCTTGACCAAGTCAGTGGCCATCGTGAGTGCCTACGCGGATGTTGGGTTGTGGGATGATGGCAGTGACGAATCGCCCAACAACTACTTCAACAACCTCAATCTGGCAGGATGGGATCCAGCTCAATCCTTGTAGAGCTTCATTGCACCCACTTTTCAATCGACTTGATTTCCTGATTCCCAATAAATCCTTGAGCTAGATAGCGGTCTCAATGATAAGTGTTTGTTAATTAGACTACAATACTGTAGTTAGCACGGAATAGAATGGATCCAGCCTGTAAGTTCGGCCAGCTTGTCTTCAATCTGAGAATTCAGTGACAGGTCGAGTCACTGACTGTAGCCTGAGTACATGCTCTTGAGTTGTTGCTTCACATATGCTGGAATCCTTCAGTTGTTCTATTTTAAGGGTCATGATATGTGTGGGGATCACTACCTACATGTGACACTTCAATAAAATGCTTTTCGATGGTATGCCCTTGGTGGTATTGTGATCAAAGTTTAGTAAGTGAAGGATATGCAAGACAATCAGCTCCGATGAAGCCACCCCTACTAGGATCAAGGCAGGGGGTTAGCATCTTCCTGGACGTTGCTTTTAACGCTTGGAGGGTGTCTTTGATATCTTTTCAGAATGCTGCTTTCAACGTTGTTATGACTTTGCTACCAGTTTGGCCACAACTATGATTATGAAACAATAGATTTTGTATAGGCATAAAGGTGGGAACATCGTTGGGAACATTAAAGCAACATTTTGGTTTCTTAACATTGATTTTCACTTCCAAATTGTTTTTTCAACTATTAATGTTGCTTGTGAATATTGTTATTTTCCTCAAATGCTATGCAATGGAAAAAAAACTTCGCTAAAAATATTGCACACCCCTCCAATTTATAGTAGTGCACGTGTCATTGCTTAAATTTGCGAGTTTCAACTCCATGATATAAAAATTGTTAGTGGGTGAGAAGGATATGGCGCGTTCTATAAGGTACTAAGCACATCTATTATCGTCTTTTCTCTAATATATTCTATCCATTACCTATACATGTCCAAGATTTCTAAATTGAAAAATTCATATGTACACCAAAATATACTACACAGAGTCAAAGATGCACTAAAACACATTAATGTCAATTTTGTTACATTGGAGGAATTCCACTATTTTGGCATATGTAGGGCACACTTTTTTATAATTGATAGAAATCATGCCAATTTAACAAAATTGATGATTGCCACACATGTACACAATTAAATACACTAAGTTACTTGATTTGAAAATCAAGAAGAAAGAATGTGAATTCACACCAAATAATAAATCACACTAAAAACAAAGTTGCAGTTTTATTGATTATACATTAGTAAGAGTACCCAATTAAGTTTTTCATGTGTTTATTTCAGAAAAAAAATCTAAAATAGCTAAAGATCTCTTCTTCATATTGCAATTAATTACATAAAATCCTTCATCTTCATAGATTTGTTTAAAAATGAATTTAAGATGTTCATCCATACTTATTTTGGTTTTGAAATCTAAATAGTTTGGTATACCTATTTTAGAGGCCCTTAAGGGCTAAGGCCTTAACCTTCCACACTCAACACATTTAACCAAATTATAACCACATATACATATCCTCATAAGCTACATTTTTCTAAACAAATAGTTTGAATCCAATCACTTCACAAGTACACAATGTTGCATCCCCTATTCTTCAAATTATTTAATTGACTAAGTCTCCATTGTCTTCATGACCTCAAGATTCATCATCAATTTTGTTAAACTAAATAGTTGAGGCGTAAAAATTTATATTACAAAAAAATGGCAATATAAATGATTACAAAAATGACAATTTTGAAGTCATTCTAGATAAAAATGACTCTCGATCGACTAGCGGTCCTAAAGTCATAATAGATAAGTGATCTTTGAAATGACTTTTGATTTATTATCACCATCTATTTTTTGAACGAATTGATTTTGGATCATGTAATATGTTAATATGTGGTGCCAAGTCAAGTGAAGTCAACAAGGCGGTTTTAGGGAATGTCAATGTTACCTTACCAAGGTAACATTGATCACTGATGACCATCGGCAGTTGGGGAACAAGAACTCCAATGGTAGTAGAGATAAGGAGGAATTAAGGCAACATGGTTATAAGTGAACGAGGTAGTCGGGGTTAGTATTACCACTCTACAGTTTTAAGAGGGCGTAGTCTAGGAACTTAAGCAATGTGGTCGACGAAGGACGGCGATGGCCATTGTATGTTTCTGACCCCGTAATACAATCCTTTGTTACTTGTGTATCTTTGTGACTTTGTGCGTGATTTGACTTGGTATGTAATTGCAGTCCTTGCCGTCATTTATATGTTGTATGCCTTGTTATTTTACCTTGTACACCAAGCTGTAATTGTCTTACGGTACTCTTTTTGCCGAGGAACCTTGGACGTCATGACCACGGATACTATAGTCTTCCATGGCGCCCAACCACCCACCATCATCAGTAGGTGGCTCGATCACTACTCCTTGAGCCGGCTAGACCCAAGCGGGTTAACCTAACTCAACAAGAGTGTCCCCTCCCTCTCACAACACTTGGCTGTCTCGCCTTGTTGCCTTCGCTCCTAGTTCTCTTCCAAAACCAACTGTAGCCAATGTGATTGGCATCATGGAATATCCAAGACAGACTCTCCACTCTATGAAATATTGAGACAAGTGTTGTGCTTCCTAGGACCGACATTTGGAATGCTCTAAAATAGACCCTGAATGATCTTCTAGCACTACTAGAAAACTGTGACCACTTTAGCAGATTTTCAGCAGATTTCTGTTAAGGAGGGTACCGGCGGTCACTAATTGACTCATTCAACACTTTTCTGTGAAGGAGTGAGCAGAACCAACGTCATTGCTGTTGACCGTGGCGCCCTTCTTCAGAGGTACCTTTGTTCTCAAAATTCGTGAATATACTACTAGAAAATCATGACCAAATCAACAGAAATTCAACAGATTTATGTTGTTCGGGGTACTACAATGACCGATTTCACTGATTTGTAATCTTTTTGTAAAAGTCAATAGTTTGCTGCTTACTTTTCTGTTGATTCAAATAGTACAATGACCAAATCAACAAAATTTTAGTGAAAGTGGAATCTTTTGGAATCTTTTGTGAATCTATCAAAATATTATAGAATCTATTAGAATATTCTGGAATCTTTTGAATCTTTTTGGACCTTTTGAATCTTTTGCACTTTATATGAGAGTTTTGTAATCATTTAGTACTAGAATGGGTGTTTTATGTAATTGGATTATACAACTGCAATTTTGCAGACTTTCATCATCCCTAACAAACAACAACAGAAGACAAGCAACTTGATATTCCCTAAATTAAAGCTATTGAGGGTGAATCTTGACACACTCCGGCTGTTGACTAACTTTTAGCTCCATCTGAAACAATCACAGGGACGCCCCAATAAATAAGCCCACTTGAATGGGACAACAGTCAGTCATCTGTGAACCTTTTTCTTTCTTTCTTCTCTGAATCTCTCTGTACTAGAAACTTGGAATCTTCTTTTTGTTTCTACACAGTAATCCGGTTTTTTGAAACATTCAATCAATTGAACTCATTAACCTCTAAGTGACCAATCGACCATATTTTGGTCGCACCCAAATAGTAGTGACTGCCCATGGTTAGGAAATGATATTTTCAAATTTTAATATCTTGTCGAACTTGGGTCTTGGAGGGGGGAGAGATCATGTTCTAGTGTTGCTTGATACATTTCATTTGCAATATTGAGGTTTAGTAAGGAATTTTTCAACGACATAGACCTCAATATTGTCTTAGTGTTATAAAACTTACTACTTTGGAAAACTAATGATGTTCTCTCCTTTGAAACTTTTGCTTTTAAAATTTTAGAATAGAATGTTTAGTTTTAATTAATCATACCAAATTCCATATTCTAAATGTAGAATTAGTACGTAATTTTGGTGAATGTCAAATGGTAAATGAATCTAAATTCATTAAAATGAGTATTTAAAACTCTTTTTGGAAGTTTGACCATATAGATAATTACTAAACATCATGCTTTTCATTTTCTCTTTTGGACCAAACTTCATCAAAGTTGCAAAAGTAACATCCTGTAACACATCTAGGTTTTTCCCTTACCCCTACTGTGATTTAAGGATTAACTTAATCATTCACAATTTATTTATTTTTAAAACGCAAACTTTATAGGCCATTTTGTCATAGTAAAACAACTTTTTTCAAAAATCTTTGAACCAAGAAAAGTTGCGAAATGAAGTTAAATTTCATCTCCAAAAATCCGTTTGTGATTTTGAGCCTCCATTCAAAAGTTTTAGACAAAATTCAGAGTGGGGTAGCAAGGAATATTTTCATTGATATTTTCAAACACCCTCTCTGATTTTTGTCTATAACTTTTGACTGGAGGCTTCAAATCACAAACGGATTTTTGGAGATGAAACTTAACTTCATTTCCCAACTTTTCTTAGTCCAAAGGTTTTTGAAAAAAGTTAATTTACTATGTCAAAATGGCCGCCAAAGTCTGCTGAACTCCAAAACATCGAATTGTGAGTGTTTATGTAAGAAAAAAATAGTTCTATGTTCATCAAATTCTAAATGCGATGGATTGGTTAGAGTGTTGAGTGTTAAATGTAAGGTCACGAGTTCAAACTCGATTGTCAACAGAGGTGTTGAAATTGGGCTGCCCTAAAAATCCGGGCAGCTAAAAACATTTTCTTGCCCGAAATTTCCGGGCAGTAAAAAAATGTTTTTTTAATTTATTTAATTTTTATAAATTTAATTTAATTTAATTTTTTTTTTTCAGGTGACCAGATCAACAGAAAACTTCAACAGATTTCTGTTGAATAATGACCCGCTCAACGCAACCGATTCAATAGAAACCCTCAACACTTTTCTGTTGAATTGGACGGTGAACTTTCTAGTAGTGTAGATACCATATTGTGTTGGACTTCCTCTGACCAAGACCAAGAACCATAGATGTCACAGTATGATCAAAGATGACTTTATTGACCTAAAAGACCATAGAACAATATGTTGATAGCGCGTAGTCTATACTATGAGTATGGCTGCCTTGCTATAGAAACACTGAATGGGTTCCCGTCTTTCTCTCTAAACCAAATTCTTCATACTTTAAAAATCCCCCTTGTTTTCATTGTCTCCTAAAGAACCCCTAAACTCACCTCGCTTCCTCCATGTATTGTTTAGTACCTTTCTCGTTGTCCCTAATTTCGTTAAAATTTCCATTTTCCAACTGACCAACTCTCCATACTCATTAGTGATCATTGTTACCTTGGTGAGATAATATGGCATTAATAGACTATAAACAAGCATTAAGGTTGAAGAAAGTACCATAAGTTATGAAGTGCTAACAATGTGGAAACCAAAATTCCAAGTAGAAAATAATGAAGTCAAGTACAAGAATAGAAATAACAAAGTCTCTTGGAAGGGAGGATGTCGCTAACTCGCTAAGCTAGTTGTGTGGGAAAATCTATATTGTTTACTCGAGACGGAGGTGAGGTTGTCAATCTAGCCTTATGAGGATTGACTTGTATTTTTTCTGAAAACAAAAGTGTAGGGGTTGCTCCTTATATCCAGAAGGGGTACAAGGACCAAGGAAAGGCGAGTCTTGGTCCAAATCTAATAGTTGACAATTATCCATTGCACACCCGAATTGACCCGGGGTCCTGAAAAAGATATCGAGCTATGAAAACTATGAAAAATAAAAAAATAACATGATAAAGAAGTAAGTGCTAGTTGTAGTTAGCGCTTACATCAATCCAATGTGTTAAAGGGGAGTAAAATATTTTGCCTACTATCTAAGAAGTCTAATGTAAATTAAAAGACATTGAAAGAAACAAAGTACCTTTAGAAGTTAATGAGGACATTAACATTCTAAGTAGAGGAGAATGTCACCTAACTTTAGTGTAGGTGGTGACCAAGTTGGAGGAACTCGGGCACAAAACACACGAGAGGGACTTAGCTATGAAGGCACCCAAATACCCAATGAATGTCACCCAAGAGCAAACGGGCCGGCAAAAGTGATATTTGTAGAGGTCATGAGGAGTTGAGGACATAACCCCTCAGGACTCCGATGGACTCGCGTATCTTTAAGTGAAGATGCTCTCATCCCGTGGCACAAGTGAATTGGGGGACAACCTCCTAATACTAAGGCATTAGAAAGATGAGTTGTTGAGGTAGGTGGGTGGTGACATGCTACACTAGAAAGCTAGTATGTGAGTGGCGCCATGTGTGGCATGCGCGTCATTCACATAAGCCTAAATATGAATCCTAAAGGTTAAGTAAGAAATTTAAGTTTACGTGAATTTGAAGCCAATCTAAGGTGGGTTGGTTGCATGTTGAACACCAGTGCCCTCTAAGTTGAAGTAGGGCAATCTTAGGAAATATATCTAAATTCTTTAAATAGCTCCAAAAAAAGGTAGCTAAAAGACAAAAACTATTGTGACCACAACAAATTATACTCAAAAAAAGAAAAATCATGCAAATGGTATAGAAAATTTTCAAAATTTTATGTATGTTTTAAGTCTCTAACTTTTTCCTATTCCTGCTTGCCTTGCTTGGCAAGCTTGTACTTTTATTTCTCTTAAATTGGAAGCCTCAACCAAATGTTTGGAGCGGCCCAACGAGAAACCAAAACTCAATAAAGAATGGTTGCTCACAGTACCATCAGAAGAGCAGCCGAGCATTGTAATAGTAGTGCCACAAATTGTGTACAGTATTAATAATACTATTGTGGTATTGCAACAATACTGCTGCAGTACTGCTCAGTGTTACTTTGTTGCAATATTTTAGCAATTATCCGAAATGCATTATTGTTTCAATGAGTAGGATTGCAGCAATACAAAAGTAATACTGCATACGACAACAACATTGTATCAAGTTGCATTGTTGCAATATTATTTTAACTTTCAAGAACTTTACCTAAACAACATCATTTCAGTGATTCTCTTTTTATAATATTGTTTAAATACAAAGGTGGACAATAAATATATTTTAAAATTTGTAAACATTTACAAAGAAATGACCATTTGTCTGAAAATTTGGTAGAATTTGAAAAGCCTTTAGAATTGAAGCTATTTCTACAATTGCATATAATATTATAATCTATGGTCATTTCCATGCCATTTAAGTTCAAGGTTTTTCATTAACATATCAAATTGAGCTATCTCATATAAACAAACCAAACACAACTCTTTTATTATGGTTTCATCTTGTTCTCCTACAATGTTGCATCTAAAGAGGAGGTTGAGTTGTTCATAATATTCTGTCTCTCTATCACTTTTGCTTTGAATGAAAACAATACCAAACCATTCTCTCCCTAAATTTTTTGGCATTGCATGTATAAACCTAAGAATATTTCCATACTTTGGAACCATACCATGACATAATGCCAAAGACCTATAAATTTGTGTAGTCTGCACAAACAATATAACAACAATTCAAGAATATTAAATAAATCTTTACTAAAAATTATAAAAATGATTTTTGCATAGTAAACATACTTGAGCTTCCTTCAATCTATGTTGATTTTTATAAATATCTAAACATTGCTTCACATGATTGACGGTCTCTTCGTGGGACATTAAGATAATATGCAACTTACTTTGGTTTCTTCAAAAGTTAATTCAAATTAAATTGAGGATTTAAAACTGATATAGATAAACTTCCTTAGAACCTAGCCAAAATATGATTTCAACATTATAGATAGTTTTCCAAAAACAATTAGATAAACATACCTTCTCTACAGCTTTATTATTTCCAACTTGAGGCAAAAATCCATTGATCTCCACAACATTGCATCTTAAGGCTTCTAATCTTCTATTGTGTTTTACGATGTATTCTATGTACTCCATTTTATAATTGCTAGCACGATAAGGAATTTTCATTAGCGCTATATGTAGATGTTCATACATATTAGCACTATACTCTACCGGAGCGCCAGAGCGACGAATTGAGGTCGAATAATATATTATATTGTGAACTTTGATAATCTTGAAACTAGACTTTTGCTGTCTATGCAAATTTGTTTTAAATGAATATACTGCCCTATAAAACAAGATTTTGAAAATCAATTAATTCATCTTTTGAACTTTACAATCTTTAAGTTTCAAAAAGAATAAATTGTTAAAATCAATCCTATTCTATATAAAATGTCAAGTTCATAAACATACCTTTTCATTCGTCCATTAAATTTAAATTTTGCTCTCTGAACTCCTTCGAACGACAAGCAATTTCATACTGTTGTAAAAAAAATTACAATAGTTTCAATGACAAAGGTTGGCAATAATCCCACTAAACAAAACACAACCACCTAAAACATGGTTAAATATAGTTGTTCATAAAAATCTTTCATTTATTATTTATCATTTCATAATTTAATTATATTTTTTCAATTCATTTTTTACAAAAAACAATGGAATAATTTTTTTAAATGTATTGTTCTCTTTTAAAAACATACATGCATAATGGAGCGGTGCTCAAAGGTGGAAAAGTTTGCATTTGAACAAAATTACCCACCCTTGATAATGCTTGGCAATTGAAATTGAAAAAATCAACTACAAATTTTAATTGTAGAAAGTCTTCTCCAAGTTCTTTAGAGATGTAGCACGCCTGGATTCTCGGAATAGGTAAGTAACCACGATACCCTTGAAATTTTTTGAAAAAAATGGGAAAAATCAAGGAAAATGTTGGTTTAAATAGAATGATAGACCAATAAACCGGATCCGGGTTGACTCCGGATCATAGGTCGGATTCAAGGGGTAAGAATTGGGAATTACCGTCAGGGTTGTTTATCGTGACGACGTGACGGTGTCGTGCCGTCATGACGTATCGTGTCATGACGGACCCTCCTGTCATGACACAATAGGGTCAACGTAGGTTTAAGGTAGCTTTGACCCCTTGACTCAGTAACTTTGTTACCTCAGTGCCAAGGTGGCCATCTTACGTGTCTTTATGATCTGACGTGTAAAGAAGCAATTGTGGTAAGTTCATTAGATTTTTGATTTTACGGCATAGAAATATTACGTTTGTGATTTTGGGTGGATGGCAAGTTAGGGGGCGGATGGGGTGGATGGGGCGGATGAAGAAGAGGGCGGATGGGGCGGATAGGGCAGATGGGGCGGTTTAGGCGGATGAAGAAGGGGGCGGATGGGCAGATGGGCGGATGGAGAAGATGAGCGGATGGGGCGGATGGGCAGATGGGGCGGATGGCCGCGAGCGGATTTAATTTGGAGAAATATGTGTTTGGGGTTTTAGGGTTCATGTGAATTGTGTTGTACACGAAGGCTCAAAATTGATATAAAAAAATAAGTATTTTGTTTTTGTATTTCCACAAGAAACAATTGAAAACAAAACTCCTTGTCGTCCTTGAAACAAAATTTAAACTACCAAACACCACCATTAAGCACACATTCAAAGAAATAAATACCATTGCTATACAACATGTTGTATCAATCAATCTACATCAAAGAAAAATTGAAAATAACCAACTACTACCAATAGATTATTGAAGAAAACAAAACTAACAAAGAAAAGGAGAGTAATGGAGATGACCACTACTCATTCCTTTCATATTTTTTGTCTAGATCGATGACACTTGTCACAGGTAGATGGGACGGGGCCGGTTGGTTAATACAAACTTTCCTGCCTATGATAAATTCACTAGCAGCACCAAGTCATGTATGTCACAATAAACGCTCAGACGGACTCAACGGGAATCGAACCCGGACCGTACAATTGTCACACAAACGTCCTTCTCCAACCAACCTTGGAACCATGACTTGGCGACCACCAACAAAACAAACACCAATTTATACTCACACAAGCTCTAACTAATCAATGTTACTAGTGTTACTAGTACTTATCCATGGTCACTAAAGTGTCTATTCTTTCCAAAGGAGAAAGTAGTCTTGCAGTAATGTCACTTTTTCTGGTGGGCATTGGCTCATTGTCAAAACGAACTCACACTTTATTCACATTGGCCTCGAAAGAGGACTGGAGTTCATATCTATATATATTACTAAAGACTAACATGATCTATACTTTCTAACAAATAACATCCGCTACAGACACTTAGAATTGATGTATGTATATAAGTTGAAACCTAAAATATATGGTAATCAAAAGTACTGAAAAATTCTATGTTGCTGTGTTGCGGAAACACATGGTTGGCGTCTCGAGGTTATATGGCTTGGACTTCAATATATTTACCACGCTAGTGATGGTAGCTCCTGTTTGTGGATTTGGATCCACTAGGTCACGTAGAGCTTGCTGGAATCGCATCATCACTACATTTGGATCCTTGTTTTGTTGAAAAAGAGTTGAAGTACTGTCCCCCTGGTAAATTTTTGTAGCTAATAGTCCAACCGAGTATGACTCTGATGCCATTGTATGCTTGTGACTCTTTGCTAATCGTATTGGCGATGTAGAGGTTCCTCTTTTTCCATAGACATGAAAAAGCTCTGGAGCCGCGCAATTATAACTTGCCCGATGTTTCTCAAGCTCCGGCAAACTTGGTTTACCGTAATTTGATGGCTTCTCTTCACCACTCCATGATGCCATTCCCCAATCACAAACGCCAATAAAAATACGACCATCTTCATCGCGAGGAAAATGAAGCATCACATTGTTGGGGTTGAGGTCGTTGTGTACCACATCATCCTTGTGCATGACATCCACAATGCACATGAGAGCCCATGCTAGGTATGCACGATGCTTGCGATACACAACAAGTCGCTTACGTGCCTCAAAGTCTAATCCTGGGCTTCGCACTCCCTCCTTGTGGTCCCGTAATGTCGTGGGACCCACCTGGGCGTTGAGGGCTGTTTGTTCCAGGTGTCCCATGTGATTGAGAACGTGAGCCCACTGACCGAGTTATTCCTAATTGGAAAAACTCTTGGTCAAATCCTCGAGCGTGGCTGCTACCTCTTCGACTTGGCCCACTCTCACTGTTTGCTATGTCTCCTAATACTCCGCCTCCGCTTCTGGACTCCGAACCATCGCGCCATTCGTTGTGGATTTGGGCATCGCCATCTTGGTAATACACTTCCTTGTCCGCCATGCTTGAAAGGTGAATTAACCTGATTAGAGAAGTGAGTGAGTTTTGAAAAAAAATCGCAAGAGTTTGACCTCGAAATCGCCCTCAATTTTCCCAACTCTCTAAAACCCGTGCAATGCCGCTGTCCCGTAGGAAGCAACAAGGACTCGGATCCCAATTGGAGGTCAGGGAAGGAGGGAAAAAGTGACCCCAACTGGTGGCCACCACCTTTATATAGGAGCTGGGGAGGGCAGAGCGGATGATATGTCGACTGGGCGGATAGGACAAGGCCGGGTTTCAAGATATTGCGGGCGGTCGGATGGGGCGGATGGGGCGGATGGGCTAGGGCGGATGGAGTGGATGGGGCGGATGGGCTAGGGCGGATGGAGTGGATGGGGCGGATGGGGCGGATGGGCTAGGGCGGACGGGGCGGATGATGCGGATGGGCCACGGCGGATGGGGTGGATGGGGCGGATGGGCCACGGCGGATGAAATTGCTAGGGCGGATGGAATGGCTGGGGCGGATGGGGCGGATGGGCAGATTGGGGGGTTTAGGCGGATGGGCGGATGTGGGGTTTAGGCGGATGGGCGGATGTGGGGTTTAGGCGGATGGGCGGATGGGGCGGATTGGCAGATGGGGCGAATGGGGGGTTTAGGCGGATGGGCGGATGGGGTGGATAGGGGGATGTGCGGATGGTAACGATTGTGGTTTTAATTCAATAAAAAAATAAACTCATAAAATCAATAAACCCAGAAATGTCAAAAAATCACTAGACCTACAATACTACATTTTAACCCATCTCACCAAGTTTCATCAACACATTGTCAATTTTTTATTCGTAATCAAATTACAAAATAATTCAGAATTATAAGTTTAAAATTGTATAGAAAAATATTAGTGATAGCTATCAGAGATCTTACGATATGGATAGAATCTAAATTTCAAAATGTATAAATTTTATTCATACATCAAGTTCCATAGATTCCTCTTAGTTGCACAGTTGCACTTTATAATGCATCTTTCCAAAATTGCCCTAATTGGACATAGGTGACGACATTTCGGGATAAATGGGCTTAATTCTCACATTCCATCATATACAAAATGTAATGCATGAAACTGCCAATAACTCTTCATATATATATTACATTGATTGTCATAAAATATTTGTACAACTTAACGAACCCAAAATTGTCAAAATTGTATTCTAATTGCCTAAAAAACCTTGGTAAACTAACAATGGCAAAATTGTATTCTTAATCCGAATCTGAGTCTGAATCTGAGTCTGACACGGTTATGATTCGGTGACCATTGCCACGTTGACGGATTGGTGCACTGTTAATGGGTATATTGTACAGGAAAAGTTACTACCGACCTAGCAATTTTTACCCCTCGGTAATTTTCCCAATTACCAAGAAAATTAGAGCTGTTAGGATTTTCTGTCAGATCTGACCGTTCCGGCCAGATCAGACCTTTTGTATAAGAAGAAGTGCCAAACCTCTTGGGGCTCATCTTCTTTGTTTTTGACTCTTGCTTTTGTTTTACATAAAGTTTATGTTTTTGAAAGTATCATTGTTTTACTCTATTGCGTTTCCCATCTCCTTTCTTCTCCTCTTCCGAGCCTACTCGAAAGATAATGGTAGTCATTCTGGGATCATTGCAATAGTATTTAGTTGCATTAAGTTACAAGTTGATAGTATTCGGTAGGAATAGAACAGTATTTTATTTCGCCCTCGTACTATCTGAACTCGGTAGACCTCTTACTAGGGGATTCGATAGTACCGACCCTGGTAATACTAAGAGGACTTACCATTTGGCGACCATACAGTGTTACGAATCTAGACTCTTTACGACGTTGGCTCATCGCTCTCCCTACCCTCACAGTCCTTATCTCCCACAATCCGTACCGGATTACCCTTTCGATTCCGTTGTCCTTTTTAGTAATCTGCCGGAACAGTGATTCTAGCTACGTAGACCCAGCACCATACTTCCTAAGGTTGTTTGCTCCTAACCGGACTCCTTGGCGCACACGTAGTTTCTACTTCCGGACGAATCTCACATCTTCCGGTTACTACCGACCAGCGCAGGGTTGTCACTTTGGACGTCTTTGGAGGAAATCGCGTCCGGTTTGAGGTCCGGACGTCCGGACGTCGCGTCCAAGCGGCCGGACGCCAGCGTCCGCTGGGTAAACTGTGATTTACTTTATCCGCTATCGTTTGTACCCTGGGGACGGCTTAGCGGAAGGCTGAGCGGACGGCTTAGCGGACAGCGTAGCGGACGGCCTGGCGCCCGTCCGTCCGGACGGCTCGACGGACGGAGTTTGATGGCGGACGGCAGAGCGGACGGCCTGGCGGACGGCGGGACGGACGACCAGGCGGGCGAAACGGCACGCGGACAACTAGAGGACGGCCAGGCTGGTTTAGGGGTTCTCAAGGACTAAACCCTGAACACTTCAGGCCGTTCTAGGGTGATTGTAATGGTGGAAAATATATATTAAAATCTCATTAAGTCACTGGAGCCTCATTGTAATAAAAATATAGCGACCTTGTTTAGGGTTATAGCCACTCTCGTTCCAACAACATAAAACATAAAAATAGTGTCATATATTATATTTCGCAGGTAAACAAACATTCAATAAAGGGAACGTCAACAAAATATTGCCATCTATTCATGTACGTCATACATATCACTACAGAAATATATACTTATAAAATCTATCTCCTATCCAAACAACTACAATTACTGAATACTAGAATATCTTATAAAAAGAACTCTACAAAAATATATAAATGCTATTGAGTTTTCAATCTGCCTTGTAATCAGAATCTCCTTTCACCTCTGCTCCGCTACTGTCCTCTGGATCATATGACTCGTCGTCACTGTGAGAGTAATACTCGTTTTCCTTTCTCTCCTTCTTTACTGGTTGGATACTCTTCATTTTCCATGTGGATCCACTTGCGTCAAGGGGTGTTTTAACTCGTCCTGGCTTTGGCGGAGAAGCAGCAAATGGTTGCATGAGCCTTTTTTGTTTAGCGCTGCCGTTTCCTGGTGCGCCAAATTTCTCTCCACTCGATGATATATGTTTCGGGCCCACAAGTGTCTCCTTCACCGTCATCTTCTGCATTGGCCGTTGATTGTGCCTTGGGGGCACACCTGATGGCTTCTTTATTATAGCTACTGATAAAGGCAAATTTCCGTCGCTTTCCGAATCTCCATCCGATTCTCTCACACGTTTATTCACCGCTTTGGAAAGGGATACTAATCCCGTTGAAGATGCAAGTGGAACTCGGGGTGTTGGTGTTTTAGAATTATCAAATAAGGCTCTAGATGCAAGGGCGGTCCTCTGCATTTGGTCCTCAAGACGGGGTCCATGAGGAGAATCTCTCTCTCCAAACTTCAACGGACTCTTACTGATTGGACCAAAATCTTCCTCTATGCCTTTCCATTTGGAGTGGCCATTGTTCACCATTGTGGCCTTTCGTCCAGGAGAAAGCTCCAACTCAGAATCTTTGGGGTCTTTCAAAACACCCTCCTACACGGTGTCAATCCTTGTACCACCATCTTCACCACGTTTGTCCCCCTCTTCTTTACCCAACGCCGGAATTGAATTGTCTTCTTCTCTGACATTCACACCGGTATCGTCGGCATTTGATGCTTGCACGTGATTGCCCTCCTCTCCATCCTCAGCAAACTCGTATACATCGTGGCTTGATCGACCAGATCTTGCTGGAGAGGAATCCGGCCTTTGTGGAGAGAGTTGATCACTCCAATCGTCAAGAGGCACATCAGCCCAGCGATCATCGTCTGATGCATGATTACCCACCCAATCGCCTTCATCATCTCCATCCGATTCTTCTGAAGCGGAATCCGAATCCTTTGATGATACATTTTCGTTGTACCACTTCTTCTCATCCTTTCTCTTAGCCTTTGCGAGGAGCTTTGAATTTGTGTACACGTACACTAAATCTTCAGCCCTCTTTTGTTGGAGGCGATTCCGAGACCTGTTGTGCACGAAAGAATAACTACTCCAATTGCGTTCGCATGATGACGATGACACGGTTTGGGCTAGGATTCTCCGTGCTATTGGTGCGATGAGCTTTCCGCATGCCCCTTCAAAATCCCACCATGCATGAGGCGAACACTTCTATTGTTTCGGATCCAACATATTGTGGAATGGCGGTTCCTTGTGACGGAATGCCAAAAACTCTAGCACCACATCCGGATATGTTTCTGGAGAACATAATTTCCCAAGCACACGCTTGCATGCTGTGATGGCATCTAAATCGTTTGCGAGTTCCTTACCGTGTAGCAAATACGGATTCAAAAGTGCACCCGCATCGTATAAATCCGTTCTGACCAATGCCCATCGGTCGCGGAAGTGCTTCTCTACATCAATGCTTTCTCCACCGTCCAATGGAAAGAACTCATCCTTCACCCTTTCAATGTGTTTCTCCACATTGTGAAAGATGTGTCGAATTTTGCCCATACCAGGTTCTCCACTGTCAAAATCCCGCAGTGCATACATCAACGGTGCAACCACCTCCTGAAAGTTAGTGCATCTTTGCCAAAAGTGATCATCCAGTATATACCTTCTCACATCTCGAAAGATAGTGCGCGCTTTGATCCCCCCCGCTTGTCTCGGAGTGTGACGACATAGGACGTTCACTGTTCGTCCACAACTGACTGCTCTAAGGCCTGTCTGACCTCGAGTAATCGATCCACCATCATGAAATTTGATCCAAATCTAGTTTTCCCTGCCAATACTAGGCTGAACTTCTTCTCGTGCTTTCGAAATACTGCAAGCGGCATGTGTCTCTTCTTTATAAACATCACGATCGTCCGGGCCTTCTTCAACACGTGAGTTATCCAGTTTGCCTTCGCGATGTCCCCCAATAACAGGTTCATTGCGTGAACAGCACATCCTTGGAAGTATATGTGGTCATATTTGTTCGTCACGAGATCTGCTGCTGCCTTCATGACAGATGCGTTGTCCGTTGCAATTTGCACCACGTTCTGCGATCCAACGCCTTCAATGAACTTCTCTATGATGGTCGCTTGGTACGTTGCTGTCTTCGAATGTCCCGAAGTGTCTACCGATCCAAGAAAGTGTTCTCCTACCGCAGACACTATCATGCAATTGAATAATGGTTGGTTTGTGCACGAGCTCCATCCATCAAATGTCAACGTGGCTCCAAACCTGCGAATGCTATCTGCCATTTTACCTTCCAAGACCACCCCTAGCTCATTCTTGGCCTGCATCAAGAGTCTCTTCCGTAAGTCATTGTAAGAGGGTGGTGTGTATGGTCCCCGAAAAGCAGAAGTCCTCCGTACGGCCTCTTTGAAAGTTGAATTCCGTGCTATCGCAAAAGGGATATTCGCCTCGTAAAAGAACCTTGCCCATATCTTGTCTAACTCCCTTCGTTTGTCTTCCTGAAAACCCTCTGGTATTCCTGCTTGTCGCAATGGACGGGCGGCCCTGCCAGCTGCACTGTCACGTTCCGTGGATGGTGGTCTGCTCGCGGTAGTTTCATTTGTATTAGAACCTGACCTCTGATTTGGAATCTCTTGTGGTCCATCGCGTGACTCTCGATCCAGCGATTGCGGTGTGCAAAGCTCCATCATGTCCATATTTCCCGCTCTCGGAGTGCGACATTCATCGGATAGATCTGGATTTGGACGCTTAGGAGGATCTCCTCTGCAATTAAGAAAGAGCCCTTTAATCAGCGGTGTGAGTCTCTTGCATATACCGACGCCAGTGTCACGGTTTCCTGATGCGTTCCGGTATCCAAGGTGACTCAACATCCTCGTCGCCTTCCTTGCAAAAAGTGCTGCACATAGTAAGCACTTCACTTTTCTGGGGGCTATATCCACATACCAATCTTCCCAATCGCTGGGCATCTTGAAAGGTTCAAGCGGGTTTAGGTTCCACTACCCAATAGTTTTAAGTGACGGCGTGCAGTACCTCGTGATCGCGCGACGAAAAAATGTATCCTGTATGTAAAATACAGTAGTTGTCAAATTCTGAACGGAATTTGACAACCGCGCATTCAAACTCGGTAATGGTCAAGCAAGGGATACCAAAAGGTTGCCCACAGCCCTTTACAACTGGTGAGTTCGAATGAACTCACCAAAACAAAACCTTCATGCTTTATAGTACCATCTACCGAACTAGCCGTTCGACAGCCTGGCTGGTCCATTATGCCGTCCGCTGTGCCGTCCGATATGCCGTCCGATCGATTCGGGCTGGATCAGACGCACTGGAGGGACGGTCCGGATCGGCCGGGGTGCATCGGACGGGCTCGACCGGACGGGCTGGATCGGACGGCAGAATCGGACGCACCAAAACAGCGGACGCCTTAGGGTTTCGGTTTAGGGTTTACGGTCCGCCGCCGCCACCCCATCGGACGGGCAGCACGCTCCGGACGACAGATCAGACGGCAGGCCCGGTTCGGACGGGCATACGGGCTGGTTCGGGCAGACGGCAGTATAGAAGACCCGTCCGGCCCCATTTCCTCTCACTTCTCACTCCTAAATCAGGTTGCTGGCAATTCCCTTTGTGGACTTCCTGGCCTTATTTACTACAGGGGTGAGAGGTCATATGTTTATTGTGACCAATCACCGGTTGGTCACAATAAGCATCTTACACACTTTATTCATATCTTCGCGGTATTTTCACACGGACGGGTCACTCACATTATCGCGGTTTTCTTACACAGACGGTTCTTACACATTTTCGCGGGGTTTTTATGCAAACGATTGATTCACATTATTGCGGGATTACCTCACGGTTTAGGGTACACGATCGATTCACCTCGTCGCGGCATTCTGTCTCGGTAATTGCACATAGTTCATTCACACATCGCTAAGCAATGGCCGATGACCAACGTGAGGGTCACGTTCCGAATGCTAATGCTGGGCCTAGGAGGAACAAGCCTAAGGGGGCCCCGCATGCGATCGATTACGCCGTATTGGACGACCCAACTATTCTAGCCGCACCACGATGGGAAGAACTTCAGAACGAATATTGGTCTGCCGCGGATTGCAGAGGATATGTCAAACTGTCCCACATTGGTAAACTGTGGCCGAGGGATCAATTACCATTGATGGCAAAAACCTTTACTGCCAAACCAAACTTGTGCAAAGATGATCATTTCCTTCATCGAGCGGAAGAGGTATGGAGGGCATTGTTTGGAGCTCGTTCGAAGTCAAAGGGAACATTCAACTACAACATACAAGCAATGACCTATGTGGAATTAAGGTTGGAGCGCAAGGTGGATTGGAGTACATACCCTACAATTAAATCGATGCCAATTCAGTTGGCAAACGGGCAGCGAGATATTCCTGATTTGTATGATCCAGCATCTACAAGCACAAAAGAGATGTTGGTCTCTTTAAAGAAAACGGGCACGTCGACTACAAGCAGCTCAGGTCGAGACACTCGAGTGGAAGTCAAACCAAAGACCGCTAAATTACCAGTACTGCCTATGGCCGCTTTGGACAATTTGGATGCAAGTGTGGAAACCAAAGTCGATGCTGAACGGGAGGAAATAGAAGTCAAAGTTGAATGGGACTTAGAAGACAAAGTCGAAGATATTGCAACTTCTCCGTCTCGATCGGTACCGTGCAAGGAGGGCGAGGAACTGTTGCCGCATAACCCATCCACGCTAATTCAGGCAACTACGGAATCAAAGGGGAAACAGAAGTTGAGGTCCGATACAATTACCACGGAGGGCCGCCAATAAAAGTATAACTTTGGAACGGACTGGGCGGTTGAGGTGGGAAAGGGCGGTCCAAGCAATCCAAGTTCCTCGACTCCGAGCGAGAAACGCGCATGTCCGGATGACACGGATACACTAATTCGGGATCCAAATGGACGTTGGGGAAATTGCGGGACTTGTGAGGCAAAGAGAATGCCTAGTGAGGATCTAATGATTTCGTACGGGCAGTTGGCGGAGAAAGTTCCCAAGGTGGGTGAAATTGCAGAAGCAGAGCAGTGGGAACTGTCCGACGAGTTCCCCGACTTCGAAAGTGATCTAGGTTCATTGAAACTTCTTTCGAAGAACGTGTACGTGAACTTGGTAAAAGCCATGGACGTAACAACTTTCCTTCGTACAATCGCACCACAGCTCGCTAGAAATGTCCAATCAATTGAGAAAAAATTGGGCCGTTGGGGGCCAGTCATCGAAAAGGCGAAGCGTGTTGATGAGCTCACGAAGAGACTAAAAGAAACAACGGAATGTGCAAGGGGATTTGAGCGCTTGGCGAGAGAAACCATAAAGCAACTGCAGTCGACCATCATAAAGAACCATTTGAAGACCCTGCATCTCCAGATGATGAATTGGCAGTTGATAAAAGAAGTAGAGAAGCTGCGAGAAGAAACTACAAAGAAAGAAGCATTACCTCAAGAATCTCTCGTCCCTTCGGAGCAGCTCGCTATTCCGTTGAATGCCAACACTTCGAACGCAGCAGTACTTGAAGAAACTCTTGCCCCATCAGACCAGTTGTCTCTTCCATTGGATGCGCAGGTTTTGGACGGAGTAGTACTTGAAGAAACTCTTTCCCCATCAGACCAATTGTCTCTTCCATTTGATGCCCATACTTCGGACGAGACAGTGGTTGAAGATACTCTCGCTCCATCGCACTAGTTGCCCTTTCCTTTGGATGTCCAAACTTCAGACGAAACAGTGGTTAAAGATACTGTACCACCATCGGAGCAGTTGCCCCTTCCTTTGGATGCCCAAACCTCCGACGGTGACCTCCACAATGAACAGGATCCTTCGAATTCGCTAGAGCGGCCAGGTGTAGCGGAGGTATTCGTGGCGGTTGATAGGATGCAGGAAGAACCTTGGAAAAGGCCACCAACTGAAGCCGGTGAAGCCAGTAACCGTGAGATCGAGACATTGAGACAACGATTGCATCAAGCAGAGATTGACAGGGATATAGCAAGGTGTGAATTACTTTTCTGGAAAAGTGACAAGGAGATGCCCATACCACCTCGTGAGCAAAGCCTGCCTTGGTTGAGTTATGTCCACCAATTAAAGGATGTGGATGAATTGGTTGCGTGTGAGTTGTATTTGATGTTCCAGTACGAGGAGAAAAAAAGTGGGAATCTCTCTTGTATGCTAGGAAGTTTGAGGAGGGTGCAAGAATTATTTGATCGACAAGCCGCGCTGCCTAGAGCACGTACAATGACTACGTTTACCATGTGGGGTGATGTTGACGTGATGATGACACGGGCACATGGGATTTGTGGTTCTCTGGAAACAAACAACATGGATTGGGCTTCGGCGATCGAAGAAGGGTGGATGCCATATAACGTGTTTTCCTCGCATTTGTTGGAGAAGGAGAAGACGGTGGTTCATACATGTAATCCAGCTCCCGACTTTCTGAAAGAGACATGTTGCTTGTGTCAATATGGGTTTGGTCCAGAAGGAGCGATCCAACTAGGACAATGTCAGCATACCTTTCATATTAAGTGCGTTGCGGAACATTGCTTACGACGCTCTTGGTGTCCCCTGTGCAATGCTCCTATACATGTCAGATTCTACGAAATGATGGGCCTTCGCGCCTTTATGCCATCTGGTCATGAATACAACCAGTGGAACCTTCCTCTGGACCAAAAACCGAAGAAGTTTCTAAATTACAAAAACTGGGGTCAACCATTGGTATGGGATGTTAACTTCGACTGCCATGACTTGTACCATTTGCACGCAGAAGGGTCTGAGGTAGAAGATTTTATGGACAAGGACGAACTTTTCTGGATGACCCGAGATTACGAGATCGAAGTGCGAGCACGTGCAATTGTGAACGAGGCGGACCGGGAGGTGTTTTGCCGCAACTTTGGGGGACATTGGAGCGTACATCACAAAAAGTTCTTCCGATTCCCAAAGAATGAAGTAAAAAAGAGAGATGATAACACGTGGTACGAGGCATCCGGTCCCGTCTTAGGAGAACAACACGAAACGTATGACCGTACGTTGATTGGCAGAGCTCTGGTCCTTTCAAAGTTGGAGGAGGCGGCTAGGCTTCGTGCCACAACGACCGAGGACATGTTCATTGATGAGGAGAATTCCTATGCGGATGTTGCAGGTGCATTTGATAGGAGGATCAATGACGTCATCGAAATGTGGCGACGTCATATGTTGACATCGAACTTGTCAACGACATTTGGGGAAACTGAGCAAACTGTAACTCTTGTTGTCGGTCGTGTGGAGAAGTACATGGAGGTTTTTAAGGCAAGAGAGGTGGATATGGATCGTTCTCGCAAGGGGAAACGAAAGGCCGACGAGGATGACAATTGGGAACCGTCTCAAGACAACGTTGAAAAGAAGCTTGCGATAGATTCAGAGGTTGAGGCAGGCGGTACAATCACTCATGACAGTCAGCGTAGACGTACTCGTTCGATGAATATTGATATTGCATGACTATTTTTTAGCCATTTGGCTACTATATGAATATATATAACTCTATTCACGTTTCCATTCTTGTTGACTTCCATGTAGAATACTTTTTCCACACTCGGTTTTCTTTCACTTCTCTATTTATACTTTTTACAAAACTCATAATAATAGAGAATTCGCATGACAATTTTTTCATTTGAAGGACTCCCACAAATGCAATTTATTTTTTATCGTGTTATAATTTGAAAAAAGAAACTGGGACAACAGTGTAGGCATTTAGAGGTTTACCTAGTCAAAGTAGCTGATCAGAAGACGTAATGAAGGAAGGACTCTTCCTCCAAGCAAATTTTTTTTTTCACTGCCGCCGTCCGATGCTTGCCGTCCGCTGATTGTCGTCCGCTCCGGGGCCCGAAATGCCGTCCGCTTCACGGTGTCCGATCCGCCGTCCGATACAGCCGTCCGATTCGTCCGTTCGGACCGCCGATAGTCAGATTTCATGAACTTGTTCAACTCAACTACTTCCCAGAACGGATTAAATGCCATGAGGAATCCAATGATCGTGATTAAGTGAGCCAAAGACTCCTATTAACCCCTAAACGTTCGAACCCTTTTCAGATTTGGCCGTTTTTCAAAGATGCATTATAAAATGCAACTAAGAGGGATATTTTCAACTCGATGAATGAATAAAAGTTGTACATCATGAATGTTAGATTCTATCCATACGGTTGGATTTGCAATTGCTATTACCAATTTTTGTGTATTAATTTTCAAACTTCAAATTTAGAGCTCTTTTGGAATATGATTACGAATAAGATATTGGCAATCTAATAATGAAATCTTTTGTGATGGGTTGAAATGTAATGCTTTAAGTGTAGTGATTTTTGGAGATTTTTTGGTTACTTAATTTTAGTACTTCACTTTCTCAAGAGCACTTTTAGACTAAAATCTTCGAAATTTTGGGTGGAATACTACAACATGACATGAGGCATAAAAATTTCACAAATCATCCCCTCTCTAATCGGATCACACATGCACAAAGCTAACTTCCCATAAAAGTTTGGAGATTCTTGTACGCGGCTTCCACGCTGTCATGATACAATCTGTATGGGACCAATTTGGTTGGAAACACCTATCCTCCCGCCAAGAATTCCCCTCTTTCGTATCCCAACCGTCATATGTGTCCATATCGACGTGTTGCCGTGAAGCAGGTGTCCAATACTGCATCTGAATGAAATTCATATGTCCAGGATCAGGACTGGGATTCGTCAAGGCTTTAGCCAGCCAAAATGGTCGGAGGTCGTCATGTGCAGGGCGCACCGCGAGGAAATAGCCAGCGTACACATCACGACCAACGCGAAATGAAGGGGCTGGGCGGTCACGCCTACGGCCTACAAAGGGAGCATCCTCGGCAAACTCCTCACGGACTGTCCCGTCGTCCAAAAATTGGTCCTCCATTTCAGGTGCGAACCTCGAAGATGGCCAAAATCCATTTTGCAAAATCTCCCACGCCGGAACTGGCGTGGTTAGCGCAGATCTCACCCCCTGCCAATAGTATTTGAGGGGCTCGTTCATCCTCCTGAATTCTCCAGACAAATCCTCATTAGCCATAGTGCCCCATAGAGCAATGAATCCATCAAGGCCTTTGCAAATCTCATCAAGGCCTTTGCAAATCTCATCAAGGCATCGCATCTAATTCGGGGCCAGTGCGCAAGGCTGTCCACTGGGCACCATTGGACGTCCATCTGCAGTCTCCTTCCACAATCGAATTCCCCCACCCTCCTTGGGCAACCAGTCGTTGTCTGTACAAAGAATTTTGTACTGCATTAAAGGCCACCCGTTGGAATCTTTGTAGAACTTGAACTGTTGAGCTCGGTATAAAGCTTGACCGCTTATCCATCGCGAGTCAAAAGTTGGTATTTGGGTGCATCTTGTGTTTTTTTCCAATTGTCATAGCTTTTTTCCAATTGTCATGGTGTCCTGGAACTAGTTGCTAGGCAATAAGCACTAACGACAAGAGTTCATGGTTGCGAGCAACTAGTTCATGGGCAATCATCAAAGCAATGGTCGTAGTAACCAACAACTAGTTGCTACGCTGCACAATAATAAAAGCAATAGTCATACTTGTAACCAACAACTAATTCGAGATCAATGAGCCCAACAATAGTTGTAGTAACTAGCAACTCCTGTCATGGCCATATTCAAATCAATTATAGTCGTTGTAACCAGCAACTGGTTTAGGGTAAATGAGCGTTCAATGTAAGAGACTCTCGTAGCCCTTTTCACAAGGGATCTAAAAATGGTATCATACACGGGAACCAAATATTCTAGAGGACAATTTGAGCATCCAAAACCTTATTATAATTATGGGGTTTTTTAATACATGAATGTAGCATACTAGGCCAAGCTATTGAACTTTTTGGGCTTTGTAATGAGCACCCTAAACCTTATTATAACCTTACAAGGGGGGTCCATATGGGTAGCCCCCATAGATGTCGCCGAAATTTTGCCTACCCCCCATTTTTGATAGTTGTGATCATCATGGTGTGCTTATTATCCTAATAAGTGCTCTAGTTTGTGAGATATGCAACTCTTAGGTTTTCTAGGCCATAATCCGATTTTTTTGCAAGTTAGGGCGTTTGGACAAATAACATGGTACACGTTGTAGAGGATGGAGAATGCTTTCTGAAAACACTTCAAAACCTATATTTAGACATCGTATGCATACGAAACACGCGGATGAAGTTTGGGATGGATGACGTTGATCATTTGAGCTGAAATTTTAGGAGTTGACTTTTTGGGTTCACTTTTTTGGAATTACGATGGGGCCCAACGACGCGATTCCACAATGGTATCACACTTGAAAATCGGACACATAACGGTTTAGAAACAAACGGATGAAGTTTAGGGTTTAGGGTTTTTAGGGTTACATGGGTTTTCTTAGGAAAGTCCATTTTCTCGGATGAGGTTGGGATTTTGCAACCTTCTCATCACGGTTAAAGAATAGTCCTTCTCCAATCCATATTTGGCACAAATGTTCAATAGGAATTTCATAATCTTCTGGAAAGGCAACACAATACAGAAAACATATCTTCGTCATGTCATTCTTCAATTCATTGTAACTCAATCGTAATCGACCATACAATTCATTGTCTATGTTGGAATCCAAAATTGGTTTTGATTCCTGCAATGCAGACAATGCGCACTCCCATTCTGCCAATGTTGTCTTGTCCACCATCGTACTTCCAATGACAATCAAAGCTAACAGAAGTCCTTGGCATTCTTCACAGACCTTTCTAGCCTTGGGCTCTAGAATATTTGATGGAAGAGGGCCACCTTGAAACGCATAAAAGGCAAACAATCTCCAACTATCCTCTTTCGAAAGACATAATATAGTTTCCGTTTCAGCTTCAACTTTGGACAGTACTGTCCTGCTACGAGTTGTTAACAGTGTTGAAGACCCAGGAGCTCTTGCAATATCCAACCAATACATCATCGCATTGCCGTCACATTGATTTTCCCACACATCATCTAAAATCAAAAAGACTTTTTTCTTCGCCATGGCATGCAATAAAAAGGAACGTTGCTCTTCTTGGTTGGAATGAGCATATTTTTTTTCAAACACACCTTCGTTCAGAAAACTCCCCATTGTCTTGTAGAGGTCGCATATTCTTGCATCCAAGCCAACGGTCATCCACAAGATGCCTTGTTTTCCATACGTCGCTTGGATATCCTCATCATTATACAGCTGCCTCGCAATCACAGTTTTGCCTACTCCACCTCTTCCATGCACACTAATATAACTCGGCTTGTCTTTTGCGTCGCTTGCCAATATAGATGACTTCAGCGTTGTGAACTCCTCCCGCTTCCCTATGATCAATGGAGGGAGTGGTTGAGGCACAAATTCAACTTCTACTTCTGTTGCCTTGGGAGTTGAGTTTGAGGCTTGAATGCCAACAAAGTGTACCAAGAATTGCATTCAATCTTGCATTATCGATTTGATCATGAATATCTTTTATTTGAGATGGTAACCTGTACCATTGCCACATCTTTTTCAAACTCTTCCACTTCCTCCGTCGTGATTCTTTAAGAAATTCCTCTGCAATGAGCTTTGCATTGCGTAAAATAGTCTCAAATTTGTTCAAATAGTCCAACTGAGCCTTGCTCCCATTGGTTGAATTTTTAGTGGCTTCCTCCAAAATAGGTAGAATACTGTCCACCTTCTCCTTTAGAGTTTCGCAACTCTTCTTGATCCTTATCGCCCCTTTAGCAACTTTTACCACCTCCCCAAGCAATGAACTCACAACTGCTCCTATGAGTGCCGGAGTAAAAAGAGGATCCCCCATAATAACCTCTATGCCTGCCAATAACATCATCTTAGACTAGAATGTTGACATTGCACCAAAGCGAAACCTTACAAAGTACAATCAAAGATTTCATTGCAACTCACTTTCCTTACACCTCAATCCGATCGGAAAGCAACGAATTTGTCACGCATGTTTTATGTTACCTTCTGAAGCACAACAAATATCTGACAAACAAGGACCTTCAGGAAGAAAATTACCAAATTGAAAATAAAAATCATTTGTTGGTCGCTTGGTAGTATATGGTGTTCCACCCAAATTCCAGCTCAATATTGCATATACATTTGTCAAGCTCCAAGCTGATCAAAGATCAATGAGCTTGTTCAAACCTGCAATAACAACATTGCCCACTTTCATAGAGCTTGGCTGAAACAATCGCAATCCACGTTAGGCAAGATTGAAAAAAGTGCGTCCCTTACGCAAACATATTTCTAGTGGAATCGCTCGAGCGGTAATTGCAAGCCGTCCAGTAGAAATACGAGACGGTCCAATCCAACATGCACGTGTGAGCAAACCATAACCACAGCACATCTACAGACCCAATGAATACACCAACCACATTGAGATGTTTAAAGCCACTAGACAGAAAGCACTACAAAGCTGACATAGAAAATTTGTTCGACCACGTGAGAATAAATTGGTATCTAATCAGTCATTGCATTCTTTCCATCAGCAAATGAGCACTCTGTTGCAGCCCAAGTCAACAGAGCGTGCAATCTGATTTACCGCCAAACAACGAGTATCAAAGCACGTGTTCTCGTACAAATGGAAGTGCTCCACTGCACAACGACTCCAAGCAAGACCATCTCCGAGGAGCTGCAGATGCCGTATGTAGATGACCACTTTCAACTTCGCCTCCCAACCTCTTCTTGGCGAAGGAATCCAACGACCCCTACAAACCCACTTCATAGATACATCAGCAAAGCTCTAAGTCCCTGAAGCAAATGATGGCTTCTGGAACATCTCAATCAAATCAGAAAGCAACAAAATAGGCACGCAAGTTTGATGTTACCTTTTGAAAAACATCAAATATCTGACAACCAAGGTCCGACCTTTGGAAAGAAAATTACCAAATTGAAAATATAAATTAATTGTTGGTCGCTTGATAGTATATGACGTTCCACCCAAATTCCAGCTCAATATTGCATATATATCTGTCGAGCTCCAAGCTGATCGCTGATCAATGAGCTTGTTCAAACTTGCAAAAACGACATTGCCCACTTTCATAGAGCTTGGATGCAACAAACGCGAACCACATCAGGCCGGCATATAAGTGCGCCCTTTATGCTAACATATTTCCAGTGGAATCGCTCGAGCGGCAACTGCATGCCATCCAGTAGCAATACAAGACAGTCGAATCCAACGTGCACGTGTGAGCGCATCATAACCACGGCACTTCTTAGGGCACGATGAATACACCAACTACAGTGAGATGTTTAAAAGCCACTAGATACAAAGCACTACAAAGCTCACATAACAGTTTAGTTCGACCACGTGAGAAAGAAAGAATGAATTGGTACCTAATCAGTGAATGCATTCTTTGTGTCAGCAAATGGGCACTTCGTTGCAAGCAACCCAAGTCAGCGGAGCGTCCAATCTGATTTACCGCCAAGCAACGAGTATCAAAGCCCGTGTTCACTTACAAATGGAAGTGCTCCACTGCACCACGACTCCAAGTAAGCCTCCACCATCTCCGAGGAGCTGCAGATGCCGTATGTTTATGACCACTTTTAACTTCGCCTCCCAACCTCTTCTAGGGGACGGATTCCAACGACCCCTACAACCCACTTCGTAGAAACATAAGCAAAGCTCTACGTCCCTGAAGAGCAGGATCTCTTCAAAAAACCATCCCGAATTCCACACATCAACCTCGTCGGGGCACGACAGTTGTACTCACGCGTTGCCGAAACCAAGTTTCGCTCATGAACCACGTCGGAGCTCACAAAAGGTTGGTCTGATGGGCTACGTCAGAGGGCAAAGCTGTCCTCAAGTGGAGGAGATGGCAAGGGCATGGCGCGGAGGAAGACGCGGTTTCAGGGTCACAAAGCCTTCCTCGAACGTCTGTACACGCGCAATGATCGAGCACATGGGCCGGCCATTATGCAGATTAGAATATGGTACAGCCAGTGTTTCGAATCTAATAATTGGGCTGAGGCGATTTCTTTAATATAAACTTGTCACAGAAAAGCACTTCTGTTGCTGGAACCTGGTACTGTTACGAGCTCCCAGCCAAAATGACCGCCAATCGAGGGCATATTTTTGAACCCCGAAATCCCCGAATCTGCTGATATCAAGACCTGGACTCCGACTACCGATTACCACTTCTTCGTCTACGCTGAAATAGTGCGAAGGTGTAGGAAATGAACTCTGGTCCAAAGACCAGTGGAAATGAAGAGTCTCTGACGGGGATTTCTACGAACTGCGCCACGTGAGAACAGTTTATGAGATTCTTCGTAGCTCGTTTATGAGATGCTTTGTAGATTCTTCGTACCAGGGAATTCTTCGTAGCTCTAAAGACCCTTTGCTTGTCATGGTGTGCCTTGCGGTGGAATGAGGTTAGTGCATTTTGTTTGCCCTGAAGGTTAGCGTATTAATGATGTATTTGGACCTGGTCGTCCACAAAAACTTCCTGAGTAAGACTCGAAAGGTTTGTAAACTTTGCTATTAAACTTTCTCGTATAATATCCTTTCCCTTGTATTTTGTGGAACTTGTGGGTTGCCTCTCTTACAGTTTATCTAGACAATCTTTAACTAAAATCTTCAATTCTTATTCGTTAAGATTCTTAATGTACTGATTGCCTGATTGGTTCGTACATCACCTCCTTTGAAGGAGGCTTACTTCGTGGTTGAAACTCCTCTGAACTTATAAAATGATCTGTGCTGGTGATGCAGGTTCTTGTTACTCGTGATAAAGGCAATGGAGTACTGAAGAAGGATGGCTCTGTGTTGTACCCTGGTCATCCACAAGAACTTCCAGAGTAAGATTTGTTAACACAATGGTACTTTGACATTTAGCTTCAAATTTTTAGTAGTTTTACATGTGGAGTGTAGATGATAATCGAACAATGATGATGGCTTGAAATGTGTCTACCCAAAAGTTTGATCTTACGGTGCTTTATTTCATGAATTGACGATTTTTGTGACCTGAAAGCTTTGACAGGTTTCGGTGATAGTATCACTGAAGCGAGTACATTCTGAGCGTACATTTTGAGAGTCATATGTTTAGCAATCTTTTTATTTATGGACTAGCCCAGAAGATTGGGTTGATATTTGTCAATTTTTGAAATAAAAACGAATATGCTGTATCAACAGGACTAACGATGAGTCGAATGTATCGTCTTGGGATTGGAATTTAGATGGAAAGAATTCAACTTATCACGCTCTTTTTCCTTGTGCCTGGACCATCTATGAAGGTACGATACATTTGTTACACTTAACATTGGATTAGAAAAGTAGAGGTATGCTGTCGCAGTTTATCTCTTTTAGTTGAATGACCTTGTAGGTTTTTCAAGCCATAAAACTAGGCAAGGCTTTTCATTCTCATAACTCTTTAATTAGCGGATCTCAACATTAATGACCGAAATTCACAAATGTATTTTGAACACGCATTGTACACCGTATGCATGTAAGGCTCTTAGTTTAGCAAGGTATTATGATTAAGCTCATCTGAAATGATTTGATTTCCTGATTTCGGCAGGTGAACCAAATGCAGACCTAAGAATATCACGTCGACAAGTTTCTCCATTATTCCTCACAATTACACTGAGAGTAGCTTTCCAGCTTGTGTGTTTCTGTATGTGGTAAGAATTGGCAACAACTCCTACTTCTTACGTGATTGTCTCAGCGATGCTACTGCCTTTGCTCCTTGAAAGGATGTTTCAAGTACTCTCAATTTTCTAACCTGTCTTGTGGATATGTTCATGGTCTCTTGAGGTTGGCACTAGATCATGAGTTTTCTTCTCTGCTTTTCCTTCTTCTTTCTGCAAAGTTTTGCCCAGAAAACTCATCGCAATTCAGAAACTATGTGAATTTTAGAATTGGACTTGGTTTCGAACTGCCTTTCTTACCCATTGAATTATATTTACAGATTTTGTCCATAGACGTATTTATCTACGCCTTGGTATGTGATTGTGATTTACTGCTCATTTATCAAAGATATCCTTCATGTATGTGTGTATGTTCTTTGGTTATGGTGTATTGATTGTGTGAGGTTGTGTACAACGTTTTATCGTATTGGTATTATTACTTTGGTAAATTTCATTTCCTTGTAGTTTTATTGGACGTAAACTGGAGCGTTCTAAATGAGGGAGAATTTGTGCAGGTGAATTCTCTGGAGAGATTGATACAGAATTTTTGCTGAAAGAATCTAAACATCCATCGATTCAAGAGAACTTATGAGTAGTATTTATATTTATACCTCAATATGAATTGCTCAGCCATATCAGGGTTTTTTCAAACTTTTTCCTGATGCTGGATTGCTTTTGCTGACGCTAG
The DNA here is from genome assembly GCA_022496805.1 of Pohlia nutans. Lineage (NCBI taxonomy): Eukaryota > Viridiplantae > Streptophyta > Bryopsida > Bryales > Mniaceae > Pohlia > Pohlia nutans. The sequence goes on from CM040103.1 coordinate 764,405, forward strand.
ACGTCTTTCTATGGCATGGCTGGGGATGCACCATCTAAACTCGCACGTGATGCTCTCTGTGGTACAAATTCCTCGTTCTCTCTTGTGCTTCTAAATGCTCTTGCTGCAATCTTTGTGGGTGGAGCGACGCGGAATGGGCCGATTATGACACTTTGGGTTATTACTTAAGGCGATACATGACTGGTTATCGCAATAGATAGTGCTTGGACGGTGAAGAGAATAACCAAGTTCTTGTATTAAAGATTGCAACCAAAGAAGTTCCTTAGAGGCAGTGGCAGCAGCAATATATTCTGCTTCGGTGGAGGAGAGAGCTACAATGGGTTGCTTCCGGCGTTGCCATGACAACAAGCACGATGAGTCAAGCTGGAAGATGTATCCAAAGGTGGATCGAGGAGTGTCAATATCACCCGCCCAGTCCGCGTCGCTCCACCCACAAAGATGGTGAGGTGGGGAAGATGAAAGAACTGGAGTATATATAAGACCTTGTTCAGCAGTGCCACGGAGGTATCAAAAAATCCTCTTCACTCCAAGTCAATGAACTGGAGCTGGGTCATGCATGAATTGTGATAAATGATTGACTGAAAAGGCCAAATCCCAGCGAGTACAGGTTACCAAATATTGGAGACTCCCAAGAGCTTGGCAATAAGGCAGCGGGGACTGAAGATGGGTTTGATTGGATAGAACATCATCTTGATTCTTTGAATATCGCATACCAGCAGATAATGGGGTAGTAACAGAATTAGCAGTAGTCATATTAAATTTAATGAGAAGATCTTTAATGTATTTATCTTGCGTTAAAGTTAATGTTTTATTAGCTCGATCAGGCTTAACTTGGATGCCTAGAATATACTCAATCTCCTGGTTGTCAGTCATGGAGAAACGATGCGTGAACAAAGCTTTTGTAGCACATAATAGAGTTTTCCGTAAATTCACCTTGTCTGATATAGGCAGAATCCAAATTTCTTTGGAAACCGAAAACGCACCTGCGCGAATGGGGGGGGTCAACATTTTCTGGATTTAGGAGCATGTAAGGGCCAGCAGGGTCAGCATCTTTCTGGACAGCGGAGCATGTCAGGGCCAGCAGCAGGATCAGCTCCGCCCCACCCGCTGCTAATTGGCAGGGTCGTGTGTGCTCCGCCTTGTGATTGGCTAGTTCTGCTCCGCTGCTGCATGCGCGTGGGTTTATTGTCAGACTGCAGGAAAACTGAGGGTGTGAAATCAAAAGGCACCGTTTTTGGTTCTTCCAAACTTCAGACCTGTAGTTTTTTTCGGGCAACTGACATGTCTACTTTAATAGCAAACTGAACCTCTCTTTTTGAAAACTATAGTCCACTCACCCTACTTGAGACCACTTTGCGGATAACTCTAATGTTTCCAAGTTGTCAGATATCAATATGAGGTCGTCAATGTAAAGACCCAAAATTAATAGAAAGTTGTTGTCACGTTTAATATAAACATTTGTGTCAGAGACACATTTAGAAAAACCTTGGCTTAATAGGAAACCATCAAAAAGTTCGTACCATACTCGAGGAGCCTGCTTAAGGCCATATATAGATTTGAGAAGTCGACAGACTTTGTGTTCTTGTCCACTTTGAATATAACCCTCAGGTTGTTGAATTTAAATTTCTTCCTTGAGAATTCCATTTAAAAATGCTGTCACCACATCCATTTGATGGATGTGGTAATCATACAGTGTAGCAAAAGCAAAGAGGACACGTAATGAGGTTATCTTTATAACAGGGGAGAAGGTGTCGAAATAGTCAATACCTTTTTCCTGTGAAAAACCGCGGGCCACGAGGCGGGCTTTATAACGTGATAAAGAGCCGTCTGAATTAAACTTACGGCGAAAGATCCATTTAGTGCCAATGTAAGACTTGTTGGGAGGTGGATCAACGAGGATCCAAGTCTTATTTTTTATCAAAGATTGATACTCATCATCCATTGCTCGTTTCCAATGAGCAGCTTCGGGACTGTGTGAGGCTTCATTAACAGAGCTAGGATCTCCGTCATGAGTGATAAACGCGTAAGAGAATAAGTTTGAATCATGGAATTTGGTTGACTGCCAGGCGCCCCGAGTTTTTCGATTGGATGTTTGTGGTTGGGTAATTGGAACAGAGTGGTGGTCTTGGCGTAAGTGACTGCGTTGATGAGGAGATAGACGAGGCTGAAGAGAATCATTGTGAATTGAAGATGACTGGTCAGATGAAGGCGGGTCAAGGCTTTGAGGAGAGCCTGGAGCAGGTTTTGGAGTTTTTGGCAGAGTATTCGCCTGAGAATCGAGTGGATCTTGCAGAGGTTTGGGAAGCAAAAAGGAAGGTGGGTCCGGAACATGATAAAAGTCCCCCGGGTCTGGCGATGAATTGGAGGCTGAAGTTAAAGTGTTGGATTGTAGTAAGGAGTCTTCGGAGAAAATAACATCTCGGCTTATAATAATTTTTCGAGCTTCTGGATCATAAAGACGGTAGCCTTTAATACCATTAGGTGCTCCATAGCCTATAAATATACACTTTAAACTTTTAAGGTCAAGTTTTGTTCGCTGGTGATCAAGTATATGGACATATGCCAAACAACCAAAGATTCTTAAATGGGTCAAATCTGGGCGTGAACCAGTCCATAAATAATGAGGTGTTGTATCATTCAAAGCTTTGCTAAATGACAAATTCTGTAAATAGCACGCTGTTGCAACGGCTTCAGCCCAAAATGAGTTGGATAGATGTGCAATTTTAAGCATGCTGCGGGCTGATTCAACAAGTGTTCGGTTCTTGCGCTCAGAAACTCCATTTTGAGCTGGAGTGTATGGAGTCGTAAAATGTCGTTGAATTCCAGAGTCTTGACAAAACTTGTTGAAAAGGTTGGAGGTAAATTCACCACCATTATCAGATCGAAGTAATAGGATCTTTTTGCTTGTGAGATTCTCAACAAGACTTTTATATCGTGTAAAGGTGGAAAAGACCTCAGATTTCTTTTGAAGAAAATATACATAGGTAAATCTTGAAAAATAATCGATAAATAAAAGAAAATAAAGGGCACGGCCGAGGGAGGGAGTGCGCATTGGTCCACATAGGTCTGTATGGACCAAGGCGAGAACCTCAGTTGCTCGCGTTACAGAATCAATGGGATAAGCTGATCTGGAATGTTTTCCAAGAATACAGCCTTCACAAAGAGGTAGATTAGTATGGACAGGAGGTAGTCCATCTACCATTGCTTTAGTTTGCATAAGATTTAAGTAACGGACATTAATGTATCCAAGGCGATAATGCCATAATAACGTTTCTGTATTTGGCGGTGATAAATTCATTGCCAAATAACCACAGTCGTTAATTTCAATGCCGATTCCCAAAGGGTATAAATTGTCTTGTTTCTGAACATAATATTGCATGGGAAGAGATGAATTTGGTGATCTGGTCTTAAGAATACAATGGTCATGTTTAAAAATGATAACCGTGTTTCCAGTTTTGGTGATATGGGCAACTGAAAGAAGATTCCGAGCTAGACGAGAGACAAAAAGTATGTCTGATATTAGTAAAGTCTCTCCTGTTATGAGTTTGAGGAGGACGGAACCAAGTCCAGTAGCTTGGTATGAATGATTATCACCCAGAAGAATTACACGACCGGTTAGTACTAAGATCTTGATAATTTTGAAGTAGAGCCTTACTTGGAGTCATATGCTGACTTGCTCCGGAATCCAGAAACCAAAAGGATGAGGTTCCGGAAGTAGATTCAATAGTACTGAACAAATAAGCAGTTACATCATGGCTAAAGTGATTGCTTTGGGGTCGGGCAGAGGAGTTAGCTGCGAGAGGCCGGGGAGTTAGCTGCCTGATCATGTTTCTTTTTCCTGCACTCTGGGGATTTGTGACCAGGTTTTCCACAATAGTGGCATATAATTGAGTTGGGAGAATTTCCAGATGATGCAGAAGAGGAATTATTCTTATAAAAAGAATTGGTTCTTGGGTAGGGATTTTGTCGACCACGTAAAGGTGGTCTGTTTAAAGGTGGTTTTGAAAACTTGCCTTTAACATAAAAAGCATGCGTAGTGGTTTTATCAGATTTGGATATCATGGAATTATTGATATCATTTTGCTAGAGAATATTGGAGAGCAGAGTTGTGAAGGTGAGATTGGAGATTCCTCCTTGTGTAGTAATAAATGAGCTCCAAGTATCAGGTAACGCTGCTAAGAGCAAGTTTACTTGTTGAGGATCTGTAAAAGTGCAACCAGCGATGGCTGCTTCTTGTAAAGTGGACTGCCAGGTTTCCAAAAATGGAATGACATCTTCAGAGTCGGACATAGTCATGTGGCACAATCTTTTATGGAGATTGACTTGACTTGCCGTGTTAGATTTTTCATAGATTTGTTTAATACGATCCCATACTCCTTTTGAGGTTTGGAGAGGACGTAAAGAAAGAAGTTGTTTTTCTCCACGTATATCAGAACGGGCTTTGGCATCTTTGAGTTGCCAGGCTGCAAGGCCTGCAACATCAAAGGAAGCAGGAGCAACTTCGGTGCTGTCAACAACGGACCAAAGTTCTGACCTGATCAAGAGCATTTCAATCTTTATGCTCCAGGTTGCATAATTGGATGCTTGTAGTGGTGATATGGAGTATGCTCGGGAAGCAAAATTGTTAGCTGAAGAAGCCATGCTACTAGATTTAAAAATCAGAGTTCTTGATGAAGAAAGGAAGGTGTGGCAAAGAATTCTTCTTGAAAAAATTGAGGATTAATTTCATCGTAAGGTGCTAATTCGTTGAGATAGCTTGCAGGAGAAGTGGAAAGTCTATATGTGGTGTTAACGACTTCCAGTTGCTGCACTATTTGTTGTTCATCTGATGGTGTTGATTCAACTGGCGTGTTTTCAGCTTCAGGTCTCGCTTCTTCTGTGGTAGACAGATCGGAGACATCCTCACTAGAGCATGCAGCTCTAGGAAATGAAGGAAAACACATGATTCTGCAGCTCTGATACCATGAGAAGTAATAGTGTACAAAGCACTGATCGTTAAAGTAGAATAATATATTAATGATATGAATAACAAGTACAGCCTTCATATGAGAAGGAGAAGATAGAACGTTCCAATAAACAGAACGGTGTAATGTTTGAATCTATCTAATCAGTTACTGTACTAACATTCTCATTATAATTATTGCAGGAAAACTTATTCTGTATTTCATGTTGTATTATATGGCTCATTTTCAGATGAAATCACCTTATCTTGTCTATCTTCAGATTATCAAAAGTGGGAGACAGCTATCAAAGATTGGCACCAACCAGTACCAACCAGTAGGATAAAAAGATCCCGGAATGGTATGTCCTTTTTTCTTTGTTTATTTGATTTGGGCAAACTCCTTCAAAGTCTAAAAATCCTGCTTTGATTTTAGATGGTGAGCCAACGTTACAAGGAAAGTCAGAGCTATCAACATTGAGCTCTGCTCAGAATTCTACTCCTAGCTCTCCTTCAAGGGAAGAATTATTCAGTTCAAGTAACTCAGTTTTCCCTCCCCCGCTAGATCTCTTGGAGGCTGGTGACGGTTTAAGCTTGCATCCAACCTCTGCTGGAACTGATTTGCCTGCAGTCAAGGAAAATGACCAAGAAGATGAGGTCATTGGTTTGAATGGGGAAAACTACCATGAAGGTGGTGCCTCTGGTTTGAATGGGGATAATGCAACTGCAGTGGCGGGATTTAACCCGTTTCTTCAAGGACTTGATGACGACGAAGTTAAGTTTATGTTTGAACTAGAACATGTAGCTAGATTCAGTACAAGCGAGTCATTGCTCAGTTTTAGAGATAGAGCTAAAATGGAGTTAGCTGCCAGCTTGATAGTTGAGCGAGTGCAATCAGGAGAGCTAGTTGAGCCTGCAAGACCGACAGAAACATTAGAACACTTGATATTGAAGCACATGCAAACAACAATGATGTCTATTTTTATTTCATCCATCCAAAATATTACATTCAAAATCTATTCTCTATCACAAATTCATCCATCCAGGAAATACTTCATCTAACGATTTCTCATCCATACAACATATCTTCATTCATCCACAAATTCCTCCACAAGGTTGTCATTCATCCAATGAAAGTTCATCCAGTGAACTTTCATCCAAATATCTGTCATTCGACTGTCATAAATTCATCCAGTCAGTCGGGGGAAAAAAATACCGGGGCGGTATAAGCGCATTGGGAAGGGGGTATTCTAGAATACCCCCCTTAGTGTATTTTTTGGAACATTTTACCCCCCGGTATCACTCTCCCGGTCTCCCTGTGGTCGTAGTCGGCAGAATCGATCGGCACTGCAATTTCAACCCATGACGGCATCTCCGACACCAGGTATCACCTCGATCTTTCCAAGTAGTACATACGTCTCTGAAATAACTGTCAGTACTGCTGTCGATAAGAATTACAGTGATCGATATCGGTCTACTGTGGTGCTGCTTGTTCCAACTGTGATTTTGTGCACTGAAATGAATTTTTTACGTGAATTGTCGAGAGCCCAACCAATCAATGTGCAAGTAACAGGTGCACAGGTTCAATTCTTTTCAACGAGGGGTTTGCTCTACTGACTGAGAGAATAATGCCGAAGGTGAACCCGTCAGTATCCACCTCGATCCCAGGTGATCATAGTTTGTTCAATTCCATGATCCTAGTCGAGAGAACCTGCACTGCAATTTCAACCGATGACAGCACCTCTGACACCCGGAATTGAATCATATCTTCCAAAGTAGTACGTCTCTGAAAGAACTGTCGGCAATGTCGATATGATAAGGATAGCAGTGATCGATCACTACACTGTGGTTGCTCCTCCTTTTGCTTCAACACTGGTTTTGCGCACCGAAATGAAATTTTCACGTGAATTGTACAGGGCCCAACAACCGTGCTAGTAATATATAGGTGGTCCAATTCTCCAAAAAAAAATTATAATTCTGTCGGAGCTACAGTATATTCTTATTGTTGGGGAGTCTTTCGGGAGCTCCTTGTGCCCCATTTAAAGAGGCCCTTTCTGACGCGCGATCGACCACACTGACTCGCATGTGACGACAACATTATCGGTAATCATGGGCTGCATGGAACTTACTCTTCATGCCTGAATTTGCTCTTGAAAATGGTCCAAAATATTGATGATTATTGACACTTAGGGTCACTGTCTGATGAGATTGCAAGATGAATTAGTGTAGCAATTATTGACACTTAGGGCCACCAATGACATTGCAAAGAAATTAAGAATTTGACTTGTTGACTTTTCACATTAATTAACTTACAAGGTCAAAGTTCAACAACCGTCATTCTACATAGCAATACATTTTGACTCGAATTTTGATCAAAGCGATGGACTCTTGAAGGAAGTTTGTGTCAGATTGAAATAAAAACCCAAATTATGATTGAGAAGATGTTCATTTTTTTCATTATAAAATATATAATATATTTTATTAACTATTTTCAATCCATTTTGTCGAACTTTCAACAAAAGTTTGACCACTCAATCCCACAACTTTTCAACTTGGATGGTCATAGTACGAAGCGACCTTTAGGTTGTATGTGTTTACAATACTCTCAATTAATTTTTGAGGGCTCGGGGGGGTCAGTGTGTTAAAAAGTTAAGGATATAGGTGCGAACAACCACAATTTTATAAGGAGGTATTACTTTTCTTTTCTTTTCTTTTTTCACATGCTATTATTATGTAATTTTCTACTTTGGGTTAATAAAAAAGGGGCTTGCATTACTTATTTTCTAATAGGACCTATTATTCCATACCCTACATTACTTTAAAGAAATCCAATGCCATTTTTGATACCCTATGTTACTCTAAGTCCATTTATAATTTTTTGTCCCCATGTTTTTAAAATACCCTATCATTTGTTCGCACGTATATTGCTACTCCAACCGCTCACTAACCCCCCCTGTTTGAGGGACCCTAGTTAACTTTTAAAAATATTTCTCCGCTTTGAAAGTCATTACATTAATTCATCCTATAACCGAGGGCGGAAAATCAAAGTCAAATACAAAATCAATGTCAACAACAAAAAAAATTATTTGGACAATCGGACTTTGGAGAAATTAGTACAATATAGTGATATGTCAACCTAGACTGATTTATTAATATAAAAAATAGTGTAACCTTGGTAAATTAGTGTCACACATTCAAATAGGATAAATCAATGTAGCAACCTTAGTTTCTTTATTGGTTATTGTTAGGGTGGCTTTAAAAATTTGGATGCATTTATCAGTTTTGGAATTTTTTCGGACATTTTACACTCAATTTTGTTGAATTGGTATGATATTGATGCCAAAAATTGTAACATTCATTGTTGCAAAGTTCAAAGATCTAAAACTAATATAGCTTTATGATTCATACTACTTGCCCTAAAAAGTGCAAAAGTTATAGAATTCCACCATTTAAAAAAAGCTGAAGTTATTTTTCATTTTGACAAGTGACAACTACATGTATAATAATTTTTGATATTTTTAAGCAAACTTTCAACAAAATTGTTTTAAAATATGGCTAAACAATAAATTCCCTACTTAAATTTCCTAGTAGATAGGCTTTAATGCACTAACATATATTCAAAATTACAATTTTATTTTTTCGGAACTTCAGAACTTTCATCCATTTGCATAATTCTGCACCTATTTGAATGAAATTTCATTCATTTGAACATTGTTCATCCATTTCGATAAGAGGATCATTTTTGGCACTGTCAAGCAACCAAAACTTCCAATTTTAAAAAACATTCATCATTCTCATTTTTAATTACTTAATTATTCTCCAAACCAACCTCAAAATAGGGTACTGTTGCGCCATTCCAGGCGGTTTTTCCTGAAACCTGCCTTGAATGTGCTTTAAAATTGGCAGGTGTTAACTGGAGCTGCATTTTTCGGGAGGGTGCTTTGTGGTGTTGCTCGTACAGACAATCAAGCGCTGTTCTTGTCCTGCTTGGCATGGCACGCATGCCCATTACCATCCCTTTTTCAATTGCATCCCTTATCTTCATTGTTTCAACATTTTAAGCGCAGGCTGGTGTAGATACGGACACTTAGTACCGTAGCTTAGTCTGCAGCGAGCATGTGTAAGATGATCTGATCGTCACGCTCAAGCCTCAATTCTCCACATCACATAGCCGTCTACATCTTTCTCCCTTGCTGCTCCTTCAATCTGCAGGCACTTCGGCGCACACACAATTGGTGGACTCAGCCTGGCTCCCCAACCGAGACTGTAACAACATCGTAATGGAGAATTCATCGAAGGAACTGCAGCTGCATGCGGTGATGAAAATGTTGTCGGTGGTGATCCTACTGCTGTTGCCCATCACGGTCCTCGCCCAGCAGCAGCAAGGGACGGCTTGCATGTTCAACGCTCCCAGCGGTGCCACCTTCGCAGGCATCAATTTTGGCCACGTGGGTTGGTCGTTTCAGAACGGCACATCGCCAGCGTGGTACTTCGGCGCCACCGAGAACGGGAATTCCAATATCACCGTGCCGGCTGGTGGTGACACCGAAACTTGGATGTCCCAGGTACAGGAAACTGATATCGTGCACAGAAATTTGTGGTCGTTAGGCGATTTCGATTAAATTGGCAAGTTTCTGGATGCCGAAAATGAGATGCATAAGCAGTTTTTCCATCGATATTCAGGACGCGACAGTATAGATTTGAGTTTAGAACGATAGAACTGAAATTTGCCGACTGAATGAAAACTCCTTTTCTCGCATCCTCAATTTCGTTAGGTTGACACCATAATTCTGTCAAAAGTTGTGAAATTCATGCACACAAAGCTCCTAAACTAGGAATGATAAATACGTACATTTCAAGACGAGCGCACTGAGAAGTGGCAAAGTAGTGGAATTCCGCCAATTTAACGATATTGACGCTAATCTTAATAAAAGCACTAGAATTATCAGGTTTCCTGTTCTGTATGGTCATGAAGTAATCTTAGGAGCTAGATGTATGCTTCCAAGGCTAGTGAATTTCTTCATCACAGTTTCTATATCTTATGACTTCATACGACTCGTCGATAAATACAAGACTTGTATCGTGAATTTCCTTATATTGGCGCGATTCGGGCGCCAAAAATTGAGACATACATCGGCACAAACCTAGGACTGATATAGATTTACGTTTCACGCTACACATCTTGTATCGCGCCCGAGTAGTGGAATACCGCCAATTTATCGAAATTCCGCCAATTTTGTATAAATGTTTACTAGTAAAGATTTATATGATCTAACTTTTGTATGAATATGCTTAATTCGTTCTAGGGACTCGATTCAGACATGTACGCTGCATTCAAGAATGCGGGGTACTTTCATCCAGCGGGCTATTACACGGCGTATCGGTGCATCAGTGTGTTCACGACGATCGACGTCAACTCCGCCTTGGTCATGCAGGCGACGACTGCGATCAACGGGTACGACGTTCTAAACAACAACTGCTTGACCAAGTCAGTGGCCATCGTGAGTGCCTACGCGGATGTTGGGTTGTGGGATGATGGCAGTGACGAATCGCCCAACAACTACTTCAACAACCTCAATCTGGCAGGATGGGATCCAGCTCAATCCTTGTAGAGCTTCATTGCACCCACTTTTCAATCGACTTGATTTCCTGATTCCCAATAAATCCTTGAGCTAGATAGCGGTCTCAATGATAAGTGTTTGTTAATTAGACTACAATACTGTAGTTAGCACGGAATAGAATGGATCCAGCCTGTAAGTTCGGCCAGCTTGTCTTCAATCTGAGAATTCAGTGACAGGTCGAGTCACTGACTGTAGCCTGAGTACATGCTCTTGAGTTGTTGCTTCACATATGCTGGAATCCTTCAGTTGTTCTATTTTAAGGGTCATGATATGTGTGGGGATCACTACCTACATGTGACACTTCAATAAAATGCTTTTCGATGGTATGCCCTTGGTGGTATTGTGATCAAAGTTTAGTAAGTGAAGGATATGCAAGACAATCAGCTCCGATGAAGCCACCCCTACTAGGATCAAGGCAGGGGGTTAGCATCTTCCTGGACGTTGCTTTTAACGCTTGGAGGGTGTCTTTGATATCTTTTCAGAATGCTGCTTTCAACGTTGTTATGACTTTGCTACCAGTTTGGCCACAACTATGATTATGAAACAATAGATTTTGTATAGGCATAAAGGTGGGAACATCGTTGGGAACATTAAAGCAACATTTTGGTTTCTTAACATTGATTTTCACTTCCAAATTGTTTTTTCAACTATTAATGTTGCTTGTGAATATTGTTATTTTCCTCAAATGCTATGCAATGGAAAAAAAACTTCGCTAAAAATATTGCACACCCCTCCAATTTATAGTAGTGCACGTGTCATTGCTTAAATTTGCGAGTTTCAACTCCATGATATAAAAATTGTTAGTGGGTGAGAAGGATATGGCGCGTTCTATAAGGTACTAAGCACATCTATTATCGTCTTTTCTCTAATATATTCTATCCATTACCTATACATGTCCAAGATTTCTAAATTGAAAAATTCATATGTACACCAAAATATACTACACAGAGTCAAAGATGCACTAAAACACATTAATGTCAATTTTGTTACATTGGAGGAATTCCACTATTTTGGCATATGTAGGGCACACTTTTTTATAATTGATAGAAATCATGCCAATTTAACAAAATTGATGATTGCCACACATGTACACAATTAAATACACTAAGTTACTTGATTTGAAAATCAAGAAGAAAGAATGTGAATTCACACCAAATAATAAATCACACTAAAAACAAAGTTGCAGTTTTATTGATTATACATTAGTAAGAGTACCCAATTAAGTTTTTCATGTGTTTATTTCAGAAAAAAAATCTAAAATAGCTAAAGATCTCTTCTTCATATTGCAATTAATTACATAAAATCCTTCATCTTCATAGATTTGTTTAAAAATGAATTTAAGATGTTCATCCATACTTATTTTGGTTTTGAAATCTAAATAGTTTGGTATACCTATTTTAGAGGCCCTTAAGGGCTAAGGCCTTAACCTTCCACACTCAACACATTTAACCAAATTATAACCACATATACATATCCTCATAAGCTACATTTTTCTAAACAAATAGTTTGAATCCAATCACTTCACAAGTACACAATGTTGCATCCCCTATTCTTCAAATTATTTAATTGACTAAGTCTCCATTGTCTTCATGACCTCAAGATTCATCATCAATTTTGTTAAACTAAATAGTTGAGGCGTAAAAATTTATATTACAAAAAAATGGCAATATAAATGATTACAAAAATGACAATTTTGAAGTCATTCTAGATAAAAATGACTCTCGATCGACTAGCGGTCCTAAAGTCATAATAGATAAGTGATCTTTGAAATGACTTTTGATTTATTATCACCATCTATTTTTTGAACGAATTGATTTTGGATCATGTAATATGTTAATATGTGGTGCCAAGTCAAGTGAAGTCAACAAGGCGGTTTTAGGGAATGTCAATGTTACCTTACCAAGGTAACATTGATCACTGATGACCATCGGCAGTTGGGGAACAAGAACTCCAATGGTAGTAGAGATAAGGAGGAATTAAGGCAACATGGTTATAAGTGAACGAGGTAGTCGGGGTTAGTATTACCACTCTACAGTTTTAAGAGGGCGTAGTCTAGGAACTTAAGCAATGTGGTCGACGAAGGACGGCGATGGCCATTGTATGTTTCTGACCCCGTAATACAATCCTTTGTTACTTGTGTATCTTTGTGACTTTGTGCGTGATTTGACTTGGTATGTAATTGCAGTCCTTGCCGTCATTTATATGTTGTATGCCTTGTTATTTTACCTTGTACACCAAGCTGTAATTGTCTTACGGTACTCTTTTTGCCGAGGAACCTTGGACGTCATGACCACGGATACTATAGTCTTCCATGGCGCCCAACCACCCACCATCATCAGTAGGTGGCTCGATCACTACTCCTTGAGCCGGCTAGACCCAAGCGGGTTAACCTAACTCAACAAGAGTGTCCCCTCCCTCTCACAACACTTGGCTGTCTCGCCTTGTTGCCTTCGCTCCTAGTTCTCTTCCAAAACCAACTGTAGCCAATGTGATTGGCATCATGGAATACCCAAGACAGACTCTCCACTCTATGAAATATTGAGACAAGTGTTGTGCTTCCTAGGACCGACATTTGGAATGCTCTAAAATAGACCCTGAATGATCTTCTAGCACTACTAGAAAACTGTGACCACTTTAGCAGATTTTCAGCAGATTTCTGTTAAGGAGGGTACCGGCGGTCACTAATTGACTCATTCAACACTTTTCTGTGAAGGAGTGAGCAGAACCAACGTCATTGCTGTTGACCGTGGCGCCCTTCTTCAGAGGTACCTTTGTTCTCAAAATTCGTGAATATACTACTAGAAAATCATGACCAAATCAACAGAAATTCAACAGATTTATGTTGTTCGGGGTACTACAATGACCGATTTCACTGATTTGTAATCTTTTTGTAAAAGTCAATAGTTTGCTGCTTACTTTTCTGTTGATTCAAATAGTACAATGACCAAATCAACAAAATTTTAGTGAAAGTGGAATCTTTTGGAATCTTTTGTGAATCTATCAAAATATTATAGAATCTATTAGAATATTCTGGAATCTTTTGAATCTTTTTGGACCTTTTGAATCTTTTGCACTTTATATGAGAGTTTTGTAATCATTTAGTACTAGAATGGGTGTTTTATGTAATTGGATTATACAACTGCAATTTTGCAGACTTTCATCATCCCTAACAAACAACAACAGAAGACAAGCAACTTGATATTCCCTAAATTAAAGCTATTGAGGGTGAATCTTGACACACTCCGGCTGTTGACTAACTTTTAGCTCCATCTGAAACAATCACAGGGACGCCCCAATAAATAAGCCCACTTGAATGGGACAACAGTCAGTCATCTGTGAACCTTTTTCTTTCTTTCTTCTCTGAATCTCTCTGTACTAGAAACTTGGAATCTTCTTTTTGTTTCTACACAGTAATCCGGTTTTTTGAAACATTCAATCAATTGAACTCATTAACCTCTAAGTGACCAATCGACCATATTTTGGTCGCACCCAAATAGTAGTGACTGCCCATGGTTAGGAAATGATATTTTCAAATTTTAATATCTTGTCGAACTTGGGTCTTGGAGGGGGGAGAGATCATGTTCTAGTGTTGCTTGATACATTTCATTTGCAATATTGAGGTTTAGTAAGGAATTTTTCAACGACATAGACCTCAATATTGTCTTAGTGTTATAAAACTTACTACTTTGGAAAACTAATGATGTTCTCTCCTTTGAAACTTTTGCTTTTAAAATTTTAGAATAGAATGTTTAGTTTTAATTAATCATACCAAATTCCATATTCTAAATGTAGAATTAGTACGTAATTTTGGTGAATGTCAAATGGTAAATGAATCTAAATTCATTAAAATGAGTATTTAAAACTCTTTTTGGAAGTTTGACCATATAGATAATTACTAAACATCATGCTTTTCATTTTCTCTTTTGGACCAAACTTCATCAAAGTTGCAAAAGTAACATCCTGTAACACATCTAGGTTTTTCCCTTACCCCTACTGTGATTTAAGGATTAACTTAATCATTCACAATTTATTTATTTTTAAAACGCAAACTTTATAGGCCATTTTGTCATAGTAAAACAACTTTTTTCAAAAATCTTTGAACCAAGAAAAGTTGCGAAATGAAGTTAAGTTTCATCTCCAAAAATCCGTTTGTGATTTTGAGCCTCCATTCAAAAGTTTTAGACAAAATTCAGAGTGGGGTAGCAAGGAATATTTTCATTGATATTTTCAAACACCCTCTCTGATTTTTGTCTATAACTTTTGACTGGAGGCTTCAAATCACAAACGGATTTTTGGAGATGAAACTTAACTTCATTTCCCAACTTTTCTTAGTCCAAAGGTTTTTGAAAAAAGTTAATTTACTATGTCAAAATGGCCGCCAAAGTCTGCTGAACTCCAAAACATCGAATTGTGAGTGTTTATGTAAGAAAAAAATAGTTCTATATTCATCAAATTCTAAATGCGATGGATTGGTTAGAGTGTTGAGTGTTAAATGTAAGGTCACGAGTTCAAACCCGATTGTCAACAGAGGTGTTGAAATTGGGCTGCCCTAAAAATCCGGGCAGCTAAAAACATTTTCTTGCCCGAAATTTCCGGGCAGTAAAAAAATGTTTTTTTAATTTATTTAATTTTTATAAATTTAATTTATTTTTTTTTATTTTTTTCAGGTGACCAGATCAACAGAAAACTTCAACAGATTTCTGTTGAATAATGACCCGCTCAACGCAACCGATTCAATAGAAACCCTCAACACTTTTCTGTTGAATTGGACGGTGAACTTTCTAGTAGTGTAGATACCATATTGTGTTGGACTTCCTCTGACCAAGACCAAGAACCATAGATGTCACAGTATGATCAAAGATGACTTTATTGACCTAAAAGACCATAGAACAATATGTTGATAGCGCGTAGTCTATACTATGAGTATGGCTGCCTTGCTATAGAAACACTGAATGGGTTCCCGTCTTTCTCTCTAAACCAAATTCTTCATACTTTAAAAATCCTCCTTGTTTTCATTATCTCCTAAAGAACCCCTAAACTCACCTCGCTTCCTCCATGTATTGTTTAGTACCTTTCTCGTTGTCCCTAATTTCGTTAAAATTTCCATTTTCCAACTGACCAACTCTCCATACTCATTAGTGATCATTGTTACCTTGGTGAGATAATATGGCATTAATAGACTATAAACAAGCATTAAGGTTGAAGAAAGTACCATAAGTTATGAAGTGCTAACAATGTGGAAACCAAAATTCCAAGTAGAAAATAATGAAGTCAGGTACAAGAATAGAAATAACAAAGTCTCTTGGAAGGGAGGATGTCGCTAACTCGCTAAGCTAGTTGTGTGGGAAAATCTATATTGTTTACTCGAGACGGAGGTGAGGTTGTCAATCTAGCCTTATGAGGATTGACTTGTATTTTTTCTGAAAACAAAAGTGTAGGGGTTGCTCCTTATATCCAGAAGGGGTACAAGGACCAAGGAAAGGCGAGTCTTGGTCCAAATCTAATAGTTGACAATTATCCATTGCACACCCGAATTGACCCGGGGTCCTGAAAAAGATATCGAGCTATGAAAACTATGAAAAATAAAAAAATAACATGATAAAGAAGTAAGTGCTAGTTGTAGTTAGCGCTTACATCAATCCAATGTGTTAAAGGGGAGTAAAATATTTTGCCTACTATCTAAGAAGTCTAATGTAAATTAAAAGACATTGAAAGAAACAAAGTACCTTTAGAAGTTAATGAGGACATTAACATTCTAAGTAGAGGAGAATGTCACCTAACTTTAGTGTAGGTGGTGACCAAGTTGGAGGAACTCGGGCACAAAACACACGAGAGGGACTTAGCTATGAAGGCACCCAAATACCCAATGAATGTCACCCAAGAGCAAACGGGCCGGCAAAAGTGATATTTGTAGAGGTCATGAGGAGTTGAGGACATAACCCCTCAGGACTCCGATGGACTCGCGTATCTTTAAGTGAAGATGCTCTCATCCCGTGGCACAAGTGAATTGGGGGACAACCTCCTAATACTAAGGCATTAGAAAGATGAGTTGTTGAGGTAGGTGGGTGGTGACATGCTACACTAGAAAGCTAGTATGTGAGTGGCGCCATGTGTGGCATGCGCGTCATTCACATAAGCCTAAATATGAATCCTAAAGGTTAAGTAAGAAATTTAAGTTTACGTGAATTTGAAGCCAATCTAAGGTGGGTTGGTTGCATGTTGAACACCAGTGCCCTCTAAGTTGAAGTAGGGCAATCTTAGGAAATATATCTAAATTCTTTAAATAGCTCCAAAAAAAGGTAGCTAAAAGACAAAAACTATTGTGACCACAACAAATTATACTCAAAAAAAGAAAAATCATGCAAATGGTATAGAAAATTTTCAAAATTTTATGTATGTTTTAAGTCTCTAACTTTTTCCTATTCCTGCTTGCCTTGCTTGGCAAGCTTGTACTTTTATTTCTCTTAAATTGGAAGCCTCAACCAAATGTTTGGAGCGGCCCAACGAGAAACCAAAACTCAATAAAGAATGGTTGCTCACAGTACCATCAGAAGAGCAGCCGAGCATTGTAATAGTAGTGCCACAAATTGTGTACAGTATTAATAATACTATTGTGGTATTGCAACAATACTGCTGCAGTACTGCTCAGTGTTACTTTGTTGCAATATTTTAGCAATTATCCGAAATGCATTATTGTTTCAATGAGTAGGATTGCAGCAATACAAAAGTAATACTGCATACGACAACAACATTGTATCAAGTTGCATTGTTGCAATATTATTTTAACTTTCAAGAACTTTACCTAAACAACATCATTTCAGTGATTCTCTTTTTATAATATTGTTTAAATACAAAGGTGGACAATAAATATATTTTAAAATTTGTAAACATTTACAAAGAAATGACCATTTGTCTGAAAATTTGGTAGAATTTGAAAAGCCTTTAGAATTGAAGCTATTTCTACAATTGCATATAATATTATAATCTATGGTCATTTCCATGCCATTTAAGTTCAAGGTTTTTCATTAACATATCAAATTGAGCTATCTCATATAAACAAACCAAACACAACTCTTTTATTATGGTTTCATCTTGTTCTCCTACAATGTTGCATCTAAAGAGGAGGTTGAGTTGTTCATAATATTCTGTCTCTCTATCACTTTTGCTTTGAATGAAAACAATACCAAACCATTCTCTCCCTAAATTTTTTGGCATTGCATGTATAAACCTAAGAATATTTCCATACTTTGGAACCATACCATGACATAATGCCAAAGACCTATAAATTTGTGTAGTCTGCACAAACAATATAACAACAATTCAAGAATATTAAATAAATCTTTACTAAAAATTATAAAAATGATTTTTGCATAGTAAACATACTTGAGCTTCCTTCAATCTATGTTGATTTTTATAAATATCTAAACATTGCTTCACATGATTGACGGTCTCTTCGTGGGACATTAAGATAATATGCAACTTACTTTGGTTTCTTCAAAAGTTAATTCAAATTAAATTGAGGATTTAAAACTGATATAGATAAACTTCCTTAGAACCTAGCCAAAATATGATTTCAACATTATAGATAGTTTTCCAAAAACAATTAGATAAACATACCTTCTCTACAGCTTTATTATTTCCAACTTGAGGCAAAAATCCATTGATCTCCACAACATTGCATCTTAAGGCTTCTAATCTTCTATTGTGTTTTACGATGTATTCTATGTACTCCATTTTATAATTGCTAGCACGATAAGGAATTTTCATTAGCGCTATATGTAGATGTTCATACATATTAGCACTATACTCTACCGGAGCGCCAGAGCGACGAATTGAGGTCGAATAATATATTATATTGTGAACTTTGATAATCTTGAAACTAGACTTTTGCTGTCTATGCAAATTTGTTTTAAATGAATATACTGCCCTATAAAACAAGATTTTGAAAATCAATTAATTCATCTTTTGAACTTTACAATCTTTAAGTTTCAAAAAGAATAAATTGTTAAAATCAATCCTATTCTATATAAAATGTCAAGTTCATAAACATACCTTTTCATTCGTCCATTAAATTTAAATTTTGCTCTCTGAACTCCTTCGAACGACAAGCAATTTCATACTGTTGTAAAAAAAATTACAATAGTTTCAATGACAAAGGTTGGCAATAATCCCACTAAACAAAACACAACCACCTAAAACATGGTTAAATATAGTTGTTCGTAAAAATCTTTCATTTATTATTTATCATTTCATAATTTAATTATATTTTTTCAATTCATTTTTTACAAAAAACAATGGAATAATTTTTTTAAATGTATTGTTCTCTTTTAAAAACATACATGCATAATGGAGCGGTGCTCAAAGGTGGAAAAGTTTGCATTTGAACAAAATTACCCACCCTTGATAATGCTTGGCAATTGAAATTGAAAAAATCAACTACAAATTTTAATTGTAGAAAGTCTTCTCCAAGTTCTTTAGAGATGTAGCACGCCTGGATTCTCGGAATAGGTAAGTAACCACGATACCCTTGAAATTTTTTGAAAAAAATGGGAAAAATCAAGGAAAATGTTGGTTTAAATAGAATGATAGACCAATAAACCGGATCCGGGTTGACTCCGGATCATAGGTCGGATTCAAGGGGTAAGAATTGGGAATTACCGTCAGGGTTGTTTATCGTGACGACGTGACGGTGTCGTGCCGTCATGACGTATCGTGTCATGACGGACCCTCCTGTCATGACACAATAGGGTCAACGTAGGTTTAAGGTAGCTTTGACCCCTTGACTCAGTAACTTTGTTACCTCAGTGCCAAGGTGGCCATCTTACGTGTCTTTATGATCTGACGTGTAAAGAAGCAATTGTGGTAAGTTCATTAGATTTTTGATTTTACGGCATAGAAATATTACGTTTGTGATTTTGGGTGGATGGCAAGTTAGGGGGCGGATGGGGCGGATGGGGCGGATGAAGAAGAGGGCGGATGGGGCGGATGGGGCAGATGGGGCGGTTTAGGCGGATGAAGAAGGGGGCGGATGGGCAGATGGGCGGATGGAGAAGATGAGCGGATGGGGCGGATGGGCAGATGGGGCGGATGGCCGCGAGCGGATTTAATTTGGAGAAATATGTGTTTGGGGTTTTAGGGTTCATGTGAATTGTGTTGTACACGAAGGCTCAAAATTGATATAAAAAAATAAGTATTTTGTTTTTGTATTTCCACAAGAAACAATTGAAAACAAAACTCCTTGTCGTCCTTGAAACAAAATTTAAACTACCAAACACCACCATTAAGCACACATTCAAAGAAATAAATACCATTGCTATACAACATGTTGTATCAATCAATCTACATCAAAGAAAAATTGAAAATAACCAACTACTACCAATAGATTACTGAAGAAAACAAAACTAACAAAGAAAAGGAGAGTAATGGAGATGACCACTACTCATTCCTTTCATATTTTTTGTCTAGATCGATGACACTTGTCACAGGTAGATGGGACGGGGCCGGTTGGTTAATACAAACTTTCCTGCCTATGATAAATTCACTAGCAGCACCAAGTCATGTATGTCACAATAAACGCTCAGACGGACTCAACGGGAATCGAACCCGGACCGTACAATTGTCACACAAACGTCCTTCTCCAACCAACCTTGGAACCATGACTTGGCGACCACCAACAAAACAAACACCAATTTATACTCACACAAGCTCTAACTAATCAATGTTACTAGTGTTACTAGTACTTATCCATGGTCACTAAAGTGTCTATTCTTTCCAAAGGAGAAAATAGTCTTGCAGTAATGTCACTTTTTCTGGTGGGCATTGGCTCATTGTCAAAACGAACTCACACTTTATTCACATTGGCCTCGAAAGAGGACTGGAGTTCATATCTATATATATTACTAAAGACTAACATGATCTATACTTTCTAACAAATAACATCCGCTACAGACACTTAGAATTGATGTATGTATATAAGTTGAAACCTAAAATATATGGTAATCAAAAGTACTGAAAAATTCTATGTTGCTGTGTTGCGGAAACACATGGTTGGCGTCTCGAGGTTATATGGCTTGGACTTCAATATATTTACCACGCTAGTGATGGTAGCTCCTGTTTGTGGATTTGGATCCACTAGGTCACGAAGAGCTTGCTGGAATCGCATCATCACTACATTTGGATCCTTGTTTTGTTGAAAAAGAGTTGAAGTACTGTCCCCCTGGTAAATTTTTGTAGCTAATAGTCCAACCGAGTATGACTCTGATGCCATTGTATGCTTGTGACTCTTTGCTAATCGTATTGGCGATGTAGAGGTTCCTCTTTTTCCATAGACATGAAAAAGCTCTGGAGCCGCGCAATTATAACTTGCCCGATGTTTCTCAAGCTCCGGCAAACTTGGTTTACCGTAATTTGATGGCTTCTCTTCACCACTCCATGATGCCATTCCCCAATCACAAACGCCAATAAAAATACGACCATCTTCATCGCGAGGAAAATGAAGCATCACATTGTTGGGGTTGAGGTCGTTGTGTACCACATCATCCTTGTGCATGACATCCACAATGCACATGAGAGCCCATGCTAGGTATGCACGATGCTTGCGATACACAACAAGTCGCTTACGTGCCTCAAAGTCTAATCCTGGGCTTCGCACTCCCTCCTTGTGGTCCCGTAATGTCGTGGGACCCACCTGGGCGTTGAGGGCTGTTTGTTCCAGGTGTCCCATGTGATTGAGAACGTGAGCCCACTGACCGAGTTATTCCTAATTGGAAAAACTCTTGGTCAAATCCTCGAGCGTGGCTGCTACCTCTTCGACTTGGCCCACTCTCACTGTTTGCTATGTCTCCTAATACTCCGCCTCCGCTTCTGGACTCCGAACCATCGCGCCATTCGTTGTGGATTTGGGCATCGCCATCTTGGTAATACACTTCCTTGTCCGCCATGCTTGAAAGGTGAATTAACCTGATTAGAGAAGTGAGTGAGTTTTGAAAAAAAATCGCAAGAGTTTGACCTCGAAATCGCCCTCAATTTTCCCAACTCTCTAAAACCCGTGCAATGCCGCTGTCCCGTAGGAAGCAACAAGGACTCGGATCCCAATTGGAGGTCAGGGAAGGAGGGAAAAAGTGACCCCAACTGGTGGCCACCACCTTTATATAGGAGCTGGGGAGGGCAGAGCGGATGATATGTCGACTGGGCGGATAGGACAAGGCCGGGTTTCAAGATATTGCGGGCGGTCGGATGGGGCGGATGGGGCGGATGGGCTAGGGCGGATGGAGTGGATGGGGCGGATGGGGCGGATGGGCTAGGGCGGACGGGGCGGATGATGCGGATGGGCCACGGCGGATGGGGTGGATGGGGCGGATGGGCCACGGCGGATGAAATTGCTAGGGCGGATGGAATGGCTGGGGCGGATGGGGCGGATGGGCAGATTGGGGGGTTTAGGCGGATGGGCGGATGTGGGGTTTAGGCGGATGGGCGGATGGGGCGGATTGGCAGATGGGGCGAATGGGGGGTTTAGGCGGATGGGCGGATGGGGTGGATAGGGGGATGTGCGGATGGTAACGATTGTGGTTTTAATTCAATAAAAAAATAAACTCATAAAATCAATAAACCCAGAAATGTCAAAAAATCACTAGACCTACAATACTACATTTTAACCCATCTCACCAAGTTTCATCAACACATTGTCAATTTTTTATTCGTAATCAAATTACAAAATAATTCAGAATTATAAGTTTAAAATTGTATAGAAAAATATTAGTGATAGCTATCAGAGATCTTACGATATGGATAGAATCTAAATTTCAAAATGTATAAATTTTATTCATACATCAAGTTCCATAGATTCCTCTTAGTTGCACAGTTGCACTTTATAATGCATCTTTCCAAAATTGCCCTAATTGGACATAGGTGACGACATTTCGGGATAAATGGGCTTAATTCTCACATTCCATCATATACAAAATGTAATGCATGAAACTGCCAATAACTCTTCATATATATATTACATTGATTGTCATAAAATATTTGTACAACTTAACGAACCCAAAATTGTCAAAATTGTATTCTAATTGCCTAAAAAACCTTGGTAAACTAACAATGGCAAAATTGTATTCTTAATCCGAATCTGAGTCTGAATCTGAGTCTGACACGGTTATGATTCGGTGACCATTGCCACGTTGACGGATTGGTGCACTGTTAATGGGTATATTGTACAGGAAAAGTTACTACCGACCTAGCAATTTTTACCCCTCGGTAATTTTCCCAATTACCAAGAAAATTAGAGCTGTTAGGATTTTCTGTCAGATCTGACCGTTCCGGCCAGATCAGACCTTTTGTATAAGAAGAAGTGCCAAACCTCTTGGGGCTCATCTTCTTTGTTTTTGACTC
Organism: Pohlia nutans; assembly: GCA_022496805.1. Lineage (NCBI taxonomy): Eukaryota > Viridiplantae > Streptophyta > Bryopsida > Bryales > Mniaceae > Pohlia > Pohlia nutans. The sequence continues at coordinate 787,352 of CM040103.1, forward strand.
TTGCTTTTGTTTTACATAAAGTTTATGTTTTTGAAAGTATCATTGTTTTACTCTATTGCGTTTCCCATCTCCTTTCTTCTCCTCTTCCGAGCCTACTCGAAAGATAATGGTAGTCATTCTGGGATCATTGCAATAGTATTTAGTTGCATTAAGTTACAAGTTGATAGTATTCGGTAGGAATAGAACAGTATTTTATTTCGCCCTCGTACTATCTGAACTCGGTAGACCTCTTACTAGGGGATTCGATAGTACCGACCCTGGTAATACTAAGAGGACTTACCATTTGGCGACCATACAGTGTTACGAATCTAGACTCTTTACGACGTTGGCTCATCGCTCTCCCTACCCTCACAGTCCTTATCTCCCACAATCCGTACCGGATTACCCTTTCGATTCCGTTGTCCTTTTTAGTAATCTGCCGGAACAGTGATTCTAGCTACGTAGACCCAGCACCATACTTCCTAAGGTTGTTTGCTCCTAACCGGACTCCTTGGCGCACACGTAGTTTCTACTTCCGGACGAATCTCACATCTTCCGGTTACTACCGACCAGCGCAGGGTTGTCACTTTGGACGTCTTTGGAGGAAATCGCGTCCGGTTTGAGGTCCGGACGTCCGGACGTCGCGTCCAAGCGGCCGGACGCCAGCGTCCGCTGGGTAAACTGTGATTTACTTTATCCGCTATCGTTTGTACCCTGGGGACGGCTTAGCGGAAGGCTGAGCGGACGGCTTAGCGGACAGCGTAGCGGACGGCCTGGCGCCCGTCCGTCCGGACGGCTCGACGGACGGAGTTTGATGGCGGACGGCAGAGCGGACGGCCTGGCGGACGGCGGGACGGACGACCAGGCAGGGCGAAACGGCACGCAGACAACTAGAGGACGGCCAGGCTGGTTTAGGGGTTCTCAAGGACTAAACCCTGAACACTTCAGGCCGTTCTAGGGTGATTGTAATGGTGGAAAATATATATTAAAATCTCATTAAGTCACTGGAGCCTCATTGTAATAAAAATATAGCGACCTTGTTTAGGGTTATAGCCACTCTCGTTCCAACAACATAAAACATAAAAATAGTGTCATATATTATATTTCGCAGGTAAACAAACATTCAATAAAGGGAACGTCAACAAAATATTGCCATCTATTCATGTACGTCATACATATCACTACAGAAATATATACTTATAAAATCTATCTCCTATCCAAACAACTACAATTACTGAATACTAGAATATCTTATAAAAAGAACTCTACAAAAATATATAAATGCTATTGAGTTTTCAATCTGCCTTGTAATCAGAATCTCCTTTCACCTCTGCTCCGCTACTGTCCTCTGGATCATATGACTCGTCGTCACTGTGAGAGTAATACTCGTTTTCCTTTCTCTCCTTCTTTACTGGTTGGATACTCTTCATTTTCCATGTGGATCCACTTGCGTCAAGGGGTGTTTTAACTCGTCCTGGCTTTGGCGGAGAAGCAGCAAATGGTTGCATGAGCCTTTTTCGTTTAGCGCTGCCGTTTCCTGTTGCGCCAAATTTCTCTCCACTCGATGATATATGTTTCGGGCCCACAAGTGTCTCCTTCACCGTCATCTTCTGCATTGGCCGTTGATTGTGCCTTGGGGGCACACCTGATGGCTTCTTTATTATAGCTACTGATAAAGGCAAATTTCCGTCGCTTTCCGAATCTCCATCCGATTCTCTCACACGTTTATTCACCGCTTTGGAAAGGGATACTAATCCCGTTGAAGATGCAAGTGGAACTCGGGGTGTTGGTGTTTTAGAATTATCAAATAAGGCTCTAGATGCAAGGGCGGTCCTCTGCATTTGGTCCTCAAGACGGGGTCCATGAGGAGAATCTCTCTCTCCAAACTTCAACGGACTCTTACTGATTGGACCAAAATCTTCCTCTATGCCTTTCCATTTGGAGTGGCCATTGTTCACCATTGTGGCCTTTCGTCCAGGAGAAAGCTCCAACTCAGAATCTTTGGGGTCTTTCAAAACACCCTCTTGCACGGTGTCAATCCTTGTACCACCATCTTCACCACGTTTGTCCCCCTCTTCTTTACCCAACGCCGGAATTGAATTGTCTTCTTCTCTGACATTCACACCGGTATCGTCGGCATTTGATGCTTGCACGTGATTGCCCTCCTCTCCATCCTCAGCAAACTCGTATACATCGTGGCTTGATCGACCAGATCTTGCTGGAGAGGAATCCGGCCTTTGTGGAGAGAGTTGATCACTCCAATCGTCAAGAGGCACATCAGCCCAGCGATCATCGTCTGATGCATGATTACCCACCCAATCGCCTTCATCATCTCCATCCGATTCTTCTGAAGCGGAATCCGAATCCTTTGATGATACATTTTCGTTGTACCACTTCTTCTCATCCTTTCTCTTAGCCTTTGCGAGGAGCTTTGAATTTGTGTACACGTACACTAAATCTTCAGCCCTCTTTTGTTGGAGGCGATTCCGAGACCTGTTGTGCACGAAAGAATAACTACTCCAATTGCGTTCGCATGATGACGATGACACGGTTTGGGCTAGGATTCTCCGTGCTATTGGTGCGATGAGCTTTCCGCATGCCCCTTCAAAATCCCACCATGCATGAGGCGAACACTTCTATTGTTTCGGATCCAACATATTGTGGAATGGCGGTTCCTTGTGACGGAATGCCAAAAACTCTAGCACCACATCCGGATATGTTTCTGGAGAACATAATTTCCCAAGCACACGCTTGCATGCTGTGATGGCATCTAAATCGTTTGCGAGTTCCTTACCGTGTAGCAAATACGGATTCAAAAGTGTACCCGCATCGTATAAATCCGTTCTGACCAATGCCCATCGGTCGCGGAAGTGCTTCTCTACATCAATGCTTTCTCCACCGTCCAATGGAAAGAACTCATCCTTCACCCTTTCAATGTGTTTCTCCACATTGTGAAAGATGTGTCGAATTTTGCCCATACCAGGTTCTCCACTGTCAAAATCCCGCAGTGCATACATCAACGGTGCAACCACCTCCTGAAAGTTAGTGCATCTTTGCCAAAAGTGATCATCCAGTATATACCTTCTCACATCTCGAAAGATAGTGCGCGCTTTGATCCCCCCCGCTTGTCTCGGAGTGTGACGACATAGGACGTTCACTGTTCGTCCACAACTGACTGCTCTAAGGCCTGTCTGACCTCGAGTAATCGATCCACCATCATGAAATTTGATCCAAATCTAGTTTTCCCTGCCAATACTAGGCTGAACTTCTTCTCGTGCTTTCGAAATACTGCAAGCGGCATGTGTCTCTTCTTTATAAACATCACGATCGTCCGGGCCTTCTTCAACACGTGAGTTATCCAGTTTGCCTTCGCGATGTCCCCCAATAACAGGTTCATTGCGTGAACAGCACATCCTTGGAAGTATATGTGGTCATATTTGTTCGTCACGAGATCTGCTGCTGCCTTCATGACAGATGCGTTGTCCGTTGCAATTTGCACCACGTTCTGCGATCCAACGCCTTCAATGAACTTCTCTATGATGGTCGCTTGGTACGTTGCTGTCTTCGAATGTCCCGAAGTGTCTACCGATCCAAGAAAGTGTTCTCCTACCGCAGACACTATCATGCAATTGAATAATGGTTGGTTTGTGCACGAGCTCCATCCATCAAATGTCAACGTGGCTCCAAACCTGCGAATGCTATCTGCCATTTTACCTTCCAAGACCACCCCTAGCTCATTCTTGGCCTGCATCAAGAGTCTCTTCCGTAAGTCATTGTAAGAGGGTGGTGTGTATGGTCCCCGAAAAGCAGAAGTCCTCCGTACGGCCTCTTTGAAAGTTGAATTCCGTGCTATCGCAAAAGGGATATTCGCCTCGTAAAAGAACCTTGCCCATATCTTGTCTAACTCCCTTCGTTTGTCTTCCTGAAAACCCTCTGGTATTCCTGCTTGTCGCAATGGACGGGCGGCCCTGCCAGCTGCACTGTCACGTTCCGTGGATGGTGGTCTGCTCGCGGTAGTTTCATTTGTATTAGAACCTGACCTCTGATTTGGAATCTCTTGTGGTCCATCGCGTGACTCTCGATCCAGCGATTGCGGTGTGCAAAGCTCCATCATGTCCATATTTCCCGCTCTCGGAGTGCGACATTCATCGGATAGATCTGGATTTGGACGCTTAGGAGGATCTCCTCTGCAATTAAGAAAGAGCCCTTTAATCAGCGGTGTGAGTCTCTTGCATATACCGACGCCAGTGTCACGGTTTCCTGATGCGTTCCGGTATCCAAGGTGACTCAACATCCTCGTCGCCTTCCTTGCAAAAAGTGCTGCACATAGTAAGCACTTCACTTTTCTGGGGGCTATATCCACATACCAATCTTCCCAATCGCTGGGCATCTTGAAAGGTTCAAGCGGGTTTAGGTTCCACTACCCAATAGTTTTAAGTGACGGCGTGCAGTACCTCGTGATCGCGCGACGAAAAAATGTATCCTGTATGTAAAATACAGTAGTTGTCAAATTCTGAACGGAATTTGACAACCGCGCATTCAAACTCGGTAATGGTCAAGCAAGGGATACCAAAAGGTTGCCCACAGCCCTTTACAACTGGTGAGTTCGAATGAACTCACCAAAACAAAACCTTCATGCTTTATAGTACCATCTACCGAACTAGCCGTTCGACAGCCTGGCTGGTCCATTATGCCGTCCGCTGTGCCGTCCGATATGCCGTCCGATCGATTCGGGCTGGATCAGACGCACTAGAGGGACGGTCCGGATCGGCCGGGGTGCATCGGACGGGCTCGACCGGACGGGCTGGATCGGACGGCAGAATCGGACGCGATGCATCGGACGCACCAAAACAGCGGACGCCTTAGGGTTTCGGTTTAGGGTTTACGGTCCGCCGCCGCCACCCCATCGGACGGGCAGCACGCTCCGGACGACAGATCAGACGGCAGGCCCGGTTTGGACGGGCATACGGGCTGGTTCGGGCAGACGGCAGTATAGAAGACCCGTCCGGCCCCATTTCCTCTCACTTCTCACTCCTAAATCAGGTTGCTGGCAATTCCCTTTGTGGACTTCCTGGCCTTATTTACTACAAGGGTGAGAGGTCATATGTTTATTGTGACCAATCACCGGTTGGTCACAATAAGCATCTTACACACTTTATTCATATCTTCGCGGTATTTTCACACGGACGGGTCACTCACATTATCGCGGTTTTCTTACACAGACGGTTCTTATTGAAGGTTAGATTAGAATGCCAAAGCCTCACACAAACACTTGGAATGCATAGGAAAGAGATGATCTTTACTCATGGGCTGCCCCTCTTAAGTAGCACACCCAAGGGAGTCCCCTTGGCAAACCATATGGGACATCAGCCCATACTCCACTCCTAGTACACTAGGATCAGCCCAAATCACTTGGGAGACCCAATTCTCATTACTTCTAACTAGTACCACTTCTCTAGTTGCAAGTCTAGCTCATTCGCATCATCTACTCTAGCTAATGCGCATGGCTATGAGCAACTTCAGCCCATGCAATCATCCTACTTCAACACTCCCACTTTGCGAATAGCCAAAGCCTTCGAGCCCAAATGCCACCACTAGTCTTTGATGTCGATCTCTCGCAAGAGCCTTTGTCAGCACGTCCGCCACCATGTGCTCCGTTGGACAATACTTCAACTCTATCACCTTCATCTCTAACTTCTCTCGAATGAAGTGATATTGCACATCAATGTGCTTTGTACGTGAGTGATGCGTTGGATTCTTTGCCAATGACATACTCCCTTGGTTGTCACACATGATTGTTGTAGCCTCCTCTTGAGTGCATCTCACATCCGCCATTAGTTGCCTCAACCAAATGGCCTCCTTCGTACCGTGGCTCGTCGCCATGTACTCCGCCTCAACTGTTGACGTGGCCGTGGTTTGTTGGCGCTTGCTATTCCATGAAACGGCCCCCGATCCAACTTTGAACATGTACCCCGTGGTCGATCTACGATCATTGGTATCACCCGCATAATCCGCATCACAATACCCACTCAACACAATGTTGTCACCTCCAAGACACAACCTCACATCACTTGTGCCTTTCAAGTACCGCATGATCCTCTTGACCGCAACCCAATGACTTGAACCCGGTCTTGCCATGTGTTGACTCACAACGCTGATTGGATACGCAAGGTCCGGCCTTGTTGCAATCATAGCATACATCAATGACCCTACAGCTTGCTTGTATGGCACATCCACCATAGATTGAGCCTCTAATGCATACTCCTCATCGGTGAGTTTCACGAGTTTGGAATTCACATCCAATGGAGTGCCAACCGGTTTGCAATCCTCCATGCCAAAGCGTTTGAGAACATCCATAACATACTTGCTTTGATTCATTGTTATGGTGCGTGTTGCTCTATCTCGCACAAACTCAACTCCTAAACAAAAGTGCAACTCACCCAGATCACTCATCTCGTACTCGTTCTCAAGCATTGCCTTCAATGCCTTCAAAGAGCTCATACAACTTGCAAGGATGATCAAATCATCCACATATATGATCACGATGACCACATGTTGCCCCTTTTGCATGAAATACAAGCTGTGATCAGCGATGCTCCTTGTGAACCCGATATGAACAAGAAACGTGTCAATCTTTTGATACCATGCGCGTGGAGATTGCTTCAACCCATACAATGACTTGTTCAACTTGCAAACAAGGTTCTCATTACCTCATTGCACAAATCCTTCGGGTTGTACCATGTAGATGTCCTCGTCCAACTCGCCATTCAAGAACGCCGTCTTCACATCCATTTGATGCATTTCCAAATCCATGGCAGCCCCGATGGCCAAAATGCATCGAATAGTGGTGAATTTCGCCACCGGTGCAAAGGTCTCATGAAAATCAACACCTTCGATTTGTGAAAAGCCCTTTGCCACCAATCTTGCCTTATAACGAACCACATCACCCGTTGCATCTCTCTTTGCACGAAATACCCACTTACAACCGATAGCGTTGCGATTCTTGGGGAGGGGAGTCAATTCCCAAGTGCCATTGTCCATCAACGATTTGTACTCCTCTTGCATGGCTTGCTCCCACTTGTTTGCATCATCACAACTCAACGCTTCACGAATCGTCAATGGAGCATCTAAAAGTGCAACGTTTGCATGCTCCTCCTCACCTTGAGGGAGAATATGATTCTTCCACCACTCGCCAAGTGGTCTACGATTTCTCTCTGGATAACGACGATCGCTCGAGGATGCATTGTCTTCAACCGCCGTTGCTTGTGCCTTTTTCTCGCCATTCTTCGTCTTCAAAGGTCGCTCCTCAATATGTTCCTCATCACCACCATCTTCGTCATCTTCGTCTTCATCAACAATATCAATAACGGGAGATTTGGAAGATTGGTCCACAATCGCCGGTTTATCGCCACTTCTCCCACTTGGACCATCGTCCAAATTGTCTTCAACCTTGGAATTCTCGCAAAATGTCACATCACGAGCTCGAATGATCTTCTTGGTCTCGAGCGACATGAGCCTGTACGCCTTGGTACCTTCACAATATCCAAGAAACACACATTTTGTTGCCTTGGCCTCAAGTTTGGTTCTTTGAGAATCGGGTACCTTTGCAAATGCGATGCATCCAAATGTGCGCATGTGCTCCACGCGGGGTGGCCTCCCACTCCACGCTTGCTCTGGTGTCATGTTTTGAACCGCACTCGTCGGGCATCGGTTGCGTGTGTACACCGCAGTCACCACCGCTTCCGCCCAAAGGTCCAAACCCAAATTTTGTGCATGCAACATACTCCTTGCCATTTCCACAATTGTTCGATTTGCACGCTCTGCAACTCCGTTTTGTTGTGGTGTATATGGCGTTGTGGTTTGTCTAGCAATGCCTTCTTTCTTCAATAACTCTCCAAATTGGTTGGACATGAACTCGCCGCCATTATCCGATCGAAACACCTTGATCTTGTGCTCGGATTGCTTCTCAACCAACGCCTTGAACTCTTTGAACTTCTCAAAACACTCGCTCTTTGCTTTGATCGGATACAACCATATCTTCCTCGAAAAATCATCAATGAACGTCACAAAATACTTGCAACCCCCCATAGACGTGGTCTTCATTGGACCACACACGTCGGAATGCACAATCTCAAGAACCTTGGTTGCACGAGTTGCCCCATCAACTGGAAACGGTGAGCGTTGTTGCTTGCCTTCAATACAACCCTCACATGTGAATGAACTAGGCGCGACGTGTGATTGTGCAAGATCCATGCCACTTACCATTCCACGGAGTGCTTTCACACTCTTGACATTCAAATGCCCGAGACGACGATGCCACAACGCCAACTTGTCTTTGTTTGAACTCGATTGCACCAACGTTGCGGATTCCGCCGCGTGCATCTTGGAAAACTTGATTTGGTACAAGCCGTTGACTTCGTGTATAATGGCCACCTCCTCACGACTTGGAGACAACACAAAACACCCTTCGTCGCTAAATTCCACTCGCAAATGCTTCATCACCAAATGTCGCACCGATAAAAGATTTGCCTTCAACTTGGGAACGTGGAGGACATCATGGATGGTAATTGTCTTCACACGACCCTTCACCTCGGTGTCTACGACGATGGATCCTTTACCCACGGCTTGAAGAACCGTATCATCACCCAAAATGACATTCTTTGGAGATATGACGTGATATGATTGGAAACAAGTCCTAATGGGCGCCATGTGACTCGAGGCTCCCGAATCAACAATCCAATCGATCACACTACCATTGCATGACACGTCACTTCCCATCATTGCATACTCGTCCCCGTCATCACTACAAGAAGAGACGCTAGTCATAAATGCGTACTCATCACCTGCATCGTTGACCTTTGTATTGTTGGCACTTTCCTCTCTCTTGCGTTTGTAGCAAAATTTTGCCAAGTGGCCCTTCTTACCGCAATAGTAGCATACCTTGTCTGTAGAGCTCCCACTGGCACCGCTCTTGGATTGCTTCGCCATAAGCGCCGCGCTATCGCCACGAGTCTCGTTCTCTTTGCGCCGCGAGAGTTCATGCAACAACCGTGATGTCACATAATCAAGAGTGAGCTCGCTAATGGGCCTACTCTCCATAGCAACGATAAGATACTCGTACGACGGCGGCAAACTCTTGAGGAGCGTCATAACGATATCACCGTCGGTAATGTTGACGTCTGCGCCGTTGAGCTGATCCGCAAGAGCCTTGACTTTGTTGATGTGCGCCAACATGTCGTCGTTTTCTTCCATCTTGATGGTGAAAAACTTGCGCCTCAAAAACAAGATATTGACCAAGCTCTTTGCCTCATGAATATTGCAAAGCTTGGCCCATGCCTCGGCGGGAGTCTTGCACGACCGAATATGAGAAAGCTGGGAATCAGAAAGATTAAGAGCCAAAATCGCAAAGGCCTTTTTCTCTCGCCGAGTGTACGCAGTTCGTACCCTAGCCTCGGCATCGGACGAAGGCGGTTCCTCACTACCCTCAACTATCTCCCACAATTCTTTTTCGGCCATGACCATTTCCATCTTGAATTTCCACAAGTGGAAGTTGACGCCATCGAACTTGTCTACAACCTTAGCACCTTCACCCTCAAATGTAGCCATATCCTTGATTGAAGGACGTACGCTCACAAAATTCAGCCCCTAGAAAGCTAAGAAAAATTGTTTTTATGATTTTTTGACAATTTTGTGATTTGTGAGGCAAATTGCACACGTACGTGCTTCTAATGCCTCCAAACTAATTCCAAACACTAAATCAGCACCTTTGTGCTACACATCAACCTCACAACACTCAATCGTGATGGTTCTTAGTGAATTTGCACAAGATCATACCACAACACCCTAACTAGGAGAATTGCGCACTCGTTGGCTCAAATCCACTCAAATCAGCACCCTTGTGCTTCACAACACGTAATGCACCCTATGGACACCCTTGTGCCTTCCAAGGACTCTAAATCAATGCAAATTCAGCCCCTTCAAGTCCTAATTGCATTGAAATTCATCAAATCAGCCCCGTTGTGCATTCACTAACCCAAACTCTAATTTTAAGCACTCCAAGGGCATAACTCACATTCCAAACCCTTGTGCAAGAATTGCAATACCAAAATCAGATTGTAGACTCACCCCAAGAGCCTCAAAGCATAAAAGTGCCTTGCAACAACACAAGTGCACAAATTGAGCACAAATTGAGCCAATAAGCTCCAATGAGCTACAATAAGCTCCAATAAGCTCCAATAAGCTCCAATATACTCCAACAAGCACCAATAAGCTCCAAAGCTCCAATTCAGCCCTTGTAGACGTGTATAAACTCCAAAAGTGCTCCAAAGTGCTCCAAAAGCTCCAAATCAACAAATGATAGCTCCAAAGTGCAAATTCAGCCCTCCAACACGTAGATCAAAGGTAGGAAGATTGTAATACCTCCCAATGTCGAAATCAGCCCACCAAAGCTCGAATTCAGCCCTCCAAAGTTCCAAATCAGCGCTCCAATACTCCAAAATCAGCGCTCTAACGCACGACCTCCACACAATGAGCAATCTAATCTATCACTCACGCAAAACACATGAGTGGGCCCATAACCTATTGAAGGTTAGATTAGAATGCCAAAGCCTCACACAAACACTTGGAACGCATAGGAAAGAGATGATCTTTACTCATGGGCTGCCCCTCTTAAGTAGCACACCCAAGGGAGTCCCCTTGGCAAACCATATGGGACATCAGCCCATACTCCACTCCTAGTACACTAGGATCAGCCCAAATCACTTGGGAGACCCAATTCTCATTACTTCTAACTAGTACCACTTCTCTAGTTGCAAGTCTAGCTCATTCGCATCATCTACTCTAGCTAATGCGCATGGTTATGAGCAACTTCAGCCCACGCAATCATCCTACTTCAACAATTCTTACACATTTTCGCGGGGTTTTTATGCAAACGGTTGATTCACATTATTGCGGGATTACCTCACGGTTTAGGGTACACGATCGATTCACCTCGTCGCGGCATTCTGTCTCGGTAATTGCACATAGTTCATTCACACATCGCTAAGCAATGGCCGATGACCAACGTGAGGGTCACGTTCCGAATGCTAATGCTGGGCCTAGGAGGAACAAGCCTAAGGGGGCCCCGCATGCGATCGATTACGCCGTATTGGACGACCCAACTATTCTAGCCGCACCACGATGGGAAGAACTTCAGAACGAATATTGGTCTGCCGCGGATTGCAGAGGATATGTCAAACTGTCCCACATTGATAAACTGTGGCCGAGGGATCAATTACCATTGATGGCAAAAACCTTTACTGCCAAACCAAACTTGTGCAAAGATGATCATTTCCTTCATCGAGCGGAAGAGGTATGGAGGGCATTGTTTGGAGCTCGTTCGAAGTCAAAGGGAACATTCAACTACAACATACAAGCAATGACCTATGTGGAATTAAGGTTGGAGCGCAAGGTGGATTGGAGTACATACCCTACAATTAAATCGATGCCAATTCAGTTGGCAAACGGGCAGCGAGATATTCCTGATTTGTATGATCCAGCATCTACAAGCACAAAAGAGATGTTGGTCTCTTTAAAGAAAACGGGCACGTCGACTACAAGCAGCTCAGGTCGAGACACTCGAGTGGAAGTCAAACCAAAGACCGCTAAATTACCAGTACTGCCTATGGCCGCTTTGGACAATTTGGATGCAAGTGTGGAAACCGAAGTCGATGCTGAACGGGAGGAAATAGAAGTCAAAGTTGAATGGGACTTAGAAGACAAAGTCGAAGATATTGCAACTTCTCCGTCTCGATCGGTACCGTGCAAGGAGGGCGAGGAACTGTTGCCGCATAACCCATCCACGCTAATTCAGGCAACTACGGAATCAAAGGGGAAACAGAAGTTGAGGTCCGATACAATTACCACGGAGGGCCGCCAATAAAAGTATAACTTTGGAACGGACTGGGCGGTTGAGGTGGGAAAGGGCGGTCCAAGCAATCCAAGTTCCTCGACTCCGAGCGAGAAACGCGCATGTCCGGATGACACGGATACACTAATTCGGGATCCAAATGGACGTTGGGGAAATTGCGGGACTTGTGAGGCAAAGAGAATGCCTAGTGAGGATCTAATGATTTCGTACGGGCAGTTGGCGGAGAAAGTTCCCAAGGTGGGTGAAATTGCAGAAGCAGAGCAGTGGGAACTGTCCGACGAGTTCCCCGACTTCGAAAGTGATCTAGGTTCATTGAAACTTCTTTCGAAGAACGTGTACGTGAACTTGGTAAAAGCCATGGACGTAACAACTTTCCTTCGTACAATCGCACCACAGCTCGCTAGAAATGTCCAATCAATTGAGAAAAAATTGGGCCGTTGGGGGCCAGTCATCGAAAAGGCGAAGCGTGTTGATGAGCTCACGAAGAGACTAAAAGAAACAACGGAATGTGCAAGGGGATTTGAGCGCTTGGCGAGAGAAACCATAAAGCAACTGCAGTCGACCATCATAAAGAACCATTTGAAGACCCTGCATCTCCAGATGATGAATTGGCAGTTGATAAAAGAAGTAGAGAAGCTGCGAGAAGAAACTACAAAGAAAGAAGCATTACCTCAAGAATCTCTCGTCCCTTCGGAGCAGCTCGCTATTCCGTTGAATGCCAACACTTCGAACGCAGCAGTACTTGAAGAAACTCTTGCCCCATCAGACCAGTTGTCTCTTCCATTGGATGCGCAGGTTTTGGACGGAGTAGTACTTGAAGAAACTCTTTCCCCATCAGACCAATTGTCTCTTCCATTTGATGCCCATACTTCGGACGAGACAGTGGTTGAAGATACTCTCGCTCCATCGCACTAGTTGCCCTTTCCTTTGGATGTCCAAACTTCAGACGAAACAGTGGTTAAAGATACTGTACCACCATCGGAGCAGTTGCCCCTTCCTTTGGATGCCCAAACCTCCGACGGTGACCTCCACAATGAACAGGATCCTTCGAATTCGCTAGAGCGGCCAGGTGTAGCGGAGGTATTCGTGGCGGTTGATAGGATGCAGGAAGAACCTTGGAAAAGGCCACCAACTGAAGCCGGTGAAGCCAGTAACCGTGAGATCGAGACATTGAGACAACGATTGCATCAAGCAGAGATTGACAGGGATATAGCAAGGTGTGAATTACTTTTCTGGAAAAGTGACAAGGAGATGCCCATACCACCTCGTGAGCAAAGCCTGCCTTGGTTGAGTTATGTCCACCAATTAAAGGATGTGGATGAATTGGTTGCGTGTGAGTTGTATTTGATGTTCCAGTACGAGGAGAAAAAAAGTGGGAATCTCTCTTGTATGCTAGGAAGTTTGAGGAGGGTGCAAGAATTATTTGATCGACAAGCCGCGCTGCCTAGAGCACGTACAATGACTACGTTTACCATGTGGGGTGATGTTGACGTGATGATGACACGGGCACATGGGATTTGTGGTTCTCTGGAAACAAACAACATGGATTGGGCTTCGGCGATCGAAGAAGGGTGGATGCCATATAACGTGTTTTCCTCGCATTTGTTGGAGAAGGAGAAGACGGTGGTTCATACATGTAATCCAGCTCCCGACTTTCTGAAAGAGACATGTTGCTTGTGTCAATATGGGTTTGGTCCAGAAGGAGCGATCCAACTAGGACAATGTCAGCATACCTTTCATATTAAGTGCGTTGCGGAACATTGCTTACGACGCTCTTGGTGTCCCCTGTGCAATGCTCCTATACATGTCAGATTCTACGAAATGATGGGCCTTCGCGCCTTTATGCCATCTGGTCATGAATACAACCAGTGGAACCTTCCTCTGGACCAAAAACCGAAGAAGTTTCTAAATTACAAAAACTGGGGTCAACCATTGGTATGGGATGTTAACTTCGACTGCCATGACTTGTACCATTTGCACGCAGAAGGGTCTGAGGTAGAAGATTTTATGGACAAGGACGAACTTTTCTGGATGACCCGAGATTACGAGATCGAAGTGCGAGCACGTGCAATTGTGAACGAGGCGGACCGGGAGGTGTTTTGCCGCAACTTTGGGGGACATTGGAGCGTACATCACAAAAAGTTCTTCCGATTCCCAAAGAATGAAGTAAAAAAGAGAGATGATAACACGTGGTACGAGGCATCCGGTCCCGTCTTAGGAGAACAACACGAAACGTATGACCGTACGTTGATTGGCAGAGCTCTGGTCCTTTCAAAGTTGGAGGAGGCGGCTAGGCTTCGTGCCACAACGACCGAGGACATGTTCATTGATGAGGAGAATTCCTATGCGGATGTTGCAGGTGCATTTGATAGGAGGATCAATGACGTCATCGAAATGTGGCGACGTCATATGTTGACATCGAACTTGTCAACGACATTTGGGGAAACTGAGCAAACTGTAACTCTTGTTGTCGGTCGTGTGGAGAAGTACATGGAGGTTTTTAAGGCAAGAGAGGTGGATATGGATCGTTCTCGCAAGGGGAAACGAAAGGCCGACGAGGATGACAATTGGGAACCGTCTCAAGACAACGTTGAAAAGAAGCTTGCGATAGATTCAGAGGTTGAGGCAGGCGGTACAATCACTCATGACAGTCAGCGTAGACGTACTCGTTCGATGAATATTGATATTGCATGACTATTTTTTAGCCATTTGGCTACTATATGAATATATATAACTCTATTCACGTTTCCATTCTTGTTGACTTCCATGTAGAATACTTTTTCCACACTCGGTTTTCTTTCACTTCTCTATTTATACTTTTTACAAAACTCATAATAATAGAGAATTTGCATGACAATTTTTTCATTTGAAGGACTCCCACAAATGCAATTTATTTTTTATCGTGTTATAATTTGAAAAAAGAAACTGGGACAACAGTGTAGGCATTTAGAGGTTTACCTAGTCAAAGTAGCTGATCAGAAGACGTAATGAAGGAAGGACTCTTCCTCCAAGCAAATTTTTTTTTTCACTGCCGCCGTCCGATGCTTGCCGTCCGCTGATTGTCGTCCGCTCCGGGGCCCGAAATGCCGTCCGCTTCACGGTGTCCGATCCGCCGTCCGATACAGCCGTCCGATTCGTCCGTTCGGACCGCCGATAGTCAGATTTCATGAACTTGTTCAACTCAACTACTTCCCAGAACGGATTAAATGCCATGAGGAATCCAATGATCGTGATTAAGTGAGCCAAAGACTCCTATTAACCCCTAAACGTTCGAACCCTTTTCAGATTTGGCCGTTTTTCAAAGATGCATTATAAAATGCAACTAAGAGGGATATTTTCAACTCGATGAATGAATAAAAGTTGTACATCATGAATGTTAGATTCTATCCATACGGTTGGATTTGCAATTGCTATCACCAATTTTTGTGTATTAATTTTCAAACTTCAAATTTAGAGCTCTTTTGGAATATGATTACGAATAAGATATTGGCAATCTAATAATGAAATCTTTTGTGATGGGTTGAAATGTAATGCTTTAAGTGTAGTGATTTTTGGAGATTTTTTGGTTACTTAATTTTAGTACTTCACTTTCTCAAGAGCACTTTTAGACTAAAATCTTCGAAATTTTGGGTGGAACACTACAACATGACATGAGGCATAAAAATTTCACAAATCATCCCCTCTCTAATCGGATCACACATGCACAAAGCTAACTTCCCATAAAAGTTTAAGTAAAAGATCCACACTGCAAAAAGTGCATGATGGATGAAAAATTGGAGTTCAAATCCGTACATCATGCAAAATATGCATGATTGGCCCGTTAGGGGTTAACCCTTTGAGGACAACGCAACATGTTGGTATGGTGAAATCGATCACAGGATTTGCATATTTGAAATATCACATTGGGTGATTTATAATTTTGCATTCCTAGTCATTAGCAGTATGAAGGTATAATAAAAGTTTCAACATGATTGGAAGATATTTTGAATATTTACAAATTTTATTATGTAAACACGACAAAATTTCAAAATAAATATACTTTTGTCAAATTTAATATCAAGTTTTTTATTTAAGGTAGATGAAAGTTACATTTACATGTAGTAAAGGTATGAAAGCAAAAGATATAAAAGAGTCCTATGATTCGAGCATTATTAGAAAGCCCTTTGTATTTAGGACACTCCAATTTCAAATTTCTCAAGGTTGGAATAACTTCAATAGATTTTCTACTTTCCAGTCCCAACGGTCAAAAGATGTATCATAATTTAACTTAAACATCTAACGAAAACTCCAACTACATAAAAGCTAAAACGCTAGATTTTAAGGACGTTGGACCAAAAATCAAGCATAATATGCTTGATTGGGCACTTAGATTACACATATGAATTTTAGATTCAATCCATACTTTAAGATCAACGGTTACGAATACCAATTAAGTTGTATGAATATAAAATGACTTGGGATTCAAAAAGAAGTGAATTTCAATGGTTGAGATCATATATGAATAGTCACTAAGTGAAGTCATTTTAACAAATGTTGCCACACAACAATGTAACATGCATGACTTACTGTTAAGAGTCCCAAAATGTAAAACCATCAACCTTTTACACAATAAACAATAACATGGCACCAAGATCGTTCCATTTTGAAACTATTTCATTTTTGCTGATAACAAATTTCAGAGGATATTACGGGCTCCATTATTCAAAGAAGATGATTCATACATTTGCACATGCGTACACAATATATTTATATTCTGTTCATATAAATTTATGTATACATAAAAATACATGTGCATATATACGTATATATACGTATATATATACGTATATATAGATATATAGATGGATGTGTCGACCATTTATAGATGTACATATTAATATAAACCCTAAACATGCATGCACATACGCATACAATAAGATTTATTTATATGTATGTAAATATAAAGGTACATACATGTGTATTCAATATGTTCAACTATAATTTAATTTCATATATACTATTCATATGAACATGCATACAATAGGTTCAAATCTAATTTAATTTCAAGTTTTCCCCTCTAACTAGGTTTGTAAAATATAAATTGTTACATATATTGTGTGATAATTTGTTTATGAAAATTGACGTGGTCTTTCCCTCTTAAATTATGTTTGTGAATCCATTGAATGAAGTCACTCTAGTAGGTTCGAAGTAATGTATGCATAAAAAAATGCTAACTCTTATGGAATTCAAATTGGAACGCAATGCTTCATTCTATTGCCTTTACATTTGAATATTTTGCCTCTTTATTCAATTGGAAAGTAATTACAAGTCAAGTCATGAAATTGACCAAAAGTGAGAGGGAGAACGAACAAAGGAAGAAAGGGAGAAGGGTAAGGTGGGGGAGGGGCGGAGTTAGTTAACAATGGAGAGGTAAGAGACATCATGAAAGAGGTGGTCCGGACCGCTCTCCTAGAAGTGAAGCACTACAAGAATTCAATACAAAGGACAATAAATGTTGGAACATTCTTTGACCGTACTCAAAATAGTCCTCGAAGTCCGCGAGGATTCTTGAAGTGCGTGTACACCCAAGGAGTTGGGCTAGAGGAGGAAGAAGGGAGAGCAATGAAACACCAAAATTCAATACTTTGGAGAACCCCCTGGGCTGCTCGCGCACGCCGTCCGATGCCTGCCGTCCGTACTGCCGTCCGATCCGGCGTCCTCTCTGCCGTCCGATCAGGCGTCCGCTCTGTCGTCCGATCCGAGGGTTTTGTCCGATGGATCCTGTCCGTCCGATCAGCGCGCTCCATTTCATTCAGTTCGTCTGATCTCGTCGTCTAAAACCGCCGTCCGAGGTGCTTCTGCAGATGACCCTTAACCCCTAAAGGACCAATCAACCATATTATGCTTGTTTTTTGGTCAAACGCCCCAAGAATCAAGTGTTTTAACTTTATTGTAGTTGGTGATTTCATTAGATGTTTAAGTTAAGTTATGATACATCTATTCACCGTTCGAATTGGAGAATAGACTTCATTTGTAGATTTTCCACCGTCGAGAAATTTGAATTTTGAGTGTCCAAAATACAAAGGGATTTGTAAACATGCTCATATCATAGGTCTCTTTTAATTTCTTCATTTTCAGTATTTTACTCCTTGTAAATATGACTTTTATGTACCTTAAATATAATTTTTGATATTAAATTTGACAAAACTATATTTATTTTGAATTTTTCCCTTGTTTACATAATAAAAATTGTAAATATTCAAAATATTTTCGAATCATTTTGAAAATTTTGCCATACCTTCATAATTTTAATGACTCTCTATGAAAAATCATAAATCATACAATTTGATATTTCAAGTATGCAAATTATAGTGCTTTGACTTTTTCAAAAGAGGTGAGGACCTTTAGGGGTTAACCCTTTGACGCTCGCCTTTATATTCTAAATATTGGATGGTTGCTCATGCGTACATCCATCACATACGGCGACTTCGTACAATAATTAAAATTTGTGATTGTCCATGGTCCATTAAAATATGAATTCCTTCAAATATTTAACCTTCATAATTTTAAAAAGTTCATTTTCTATTAGAAAATACATAACACTTTAGGACTAATTGGATACATACAAATTTGTGCGTGTGTAAACTTTAATTAAAAAAATTAACCAATCCGAAAGGAAAAATTTATATAAAAGTGTATATTGATTGTTGTCAAAGGCAACATTAAACCAACATTAACCCCGAAATGCCCAATCAACCATATTATGCTTGTTTTTTGGTCAACCGCCCCAAAAATCAAGTGTTTTAACTTTATTGTAGTTCGTGTTATCATTAGATGTTTAAGTTAAGTTATGATACATCTTTTGACCGTTGGGATTGGAGAATAGACTTCATTTGAAGATATTTCACCGTCATGAAATTTGAATTTCGAGTGTTCAAAATGCAAAAGGATTACTAAAGATGCTTCTATCATATGTCTCTTTTAATTTCTTCACTTTCAGTCTTTTACTCCTTGTAAATATAACTTTTATGTACCTTAAATATAATTTTTGATATTAAATTTGACAAAACTATATTTATTTTGAATTTTTCCCTTGTTTACATAATAAAATTTGTAAATATTCAAAATATTTTCGAATCATGTTGAAAATTTTGCCATACCTTCATATTGTTAATGACTGTTTATGAAAAAATATAAATCATCCAATGTGATATTTCAAGTATGCAAATTATAGTGCTTCGACTTTTAGAAAAGAGGTGAAGACCTTTAGGGGTTAAGATAGATAGAAGTAGTTTGATCGATCACAGGATTTCTCCGCCAATGCCTAACGTTTACAATTTCCTTGATAACAAATAAGATCCTATTTTGTGATTTTGTCCATAGAATATTATTCATCCAATCGTACATGTGTACACAATATATTTATATCGTGGATATGTAAATCTATATAAACATAGAAATACACGAGCATAAATATATACATATACACATATGTATGTATGGATATATGTATGTATGTATATGTAAATATGTGGGTGGATATTTGTATGTACATATACATGGAAGCACTTACGAATATACATGCACTACAAACATGTCTTCCACGATATTGCACCATCATGAAAATGGCATGCCACATGTGTTTTATATTACCAATTGGCATATATTATTATTCCAAGCTTACTAGAGATGATAATATGCCTTGCACGACGTTCTACCATTATGTATACTTGCATGCACATACGCACACACATACACAATAACTTATGGAATTCGAAGTGGAATTCATATTTTGAATATTTCGCTTCTTTATTCAATTGGTAAGTAATTACAAGTCAAGTCATGAAATTGACCAAAAGTGGGAGGGAGAATGAACAAAGGAGGATAGGAAGAAGGGCAAGGTGGGGGGGGGGGAGTTAGCTAACAATGGAGAGGTAAGAGCCATAATGAAAGAGGTGGGACGGACCGCTCTCCTAGAAGTGAAGCACTACAAGAATTCAATGCGAAGCACAATAAATGTTGGAACATTCTTTGACCGTACTCAAAATAGTCCTCGAAGTCCGCGACGATTCTTGAAGTGCGTGTAGACCCAAGGAGTTGGGCTGGAGGAGGAGGAAGGGAGAGAAACACCAAAACTCAATACTTTGGAGAAACCCCCTGGGCTCCTCGCGCACGCCGTCCGATGCCTGGCGTCCGCACTGCCATCCGAACTGCCGTCCGCACTGCCGTCCGATCCAGCGTCCGCTCCGCCGTCCGATGCGGCGTCCGCTCTGCCGTTCGATGGATTGGCGTCGTGCGAGCGCGCCTGTCCGTCCGATCAATCCGTCGGGCCGGCGTGGTCCGTCCGATATGCGGACCCGGCGAGGGCTGTCCGATTTGGCCACGGGATCGTGTGCCCCTGCCCATCCGATTCGAGGGTCGAAACGTACGTGCAGACAGCGGCCGTCGGATGAGAATGTCCACACGCACGCTGTCCGATGGATCTGGTACGGTCCGATCGAGGCCGTCCGATCGGGCTGGCGTCCGCTGTACGCTTCGTCCGCCCTAGGCGGACAGTATAAATGGCGGACGGCTTTCTTCGTTCGCTCAGAGAGGCGGTGGGCATGGTGAACGTCCGCGTGCACCTGGATCGACTCTGTCACGTGTTTTTTGAGTCACTGCGTCACGCTGTACGCACGTTTGACTTTATTCCAGGACGTCTGCACCAAGTTGCGCTTCTACCTTCTACGCGGTTTCTTGGCGTTGCTTTGACTTCCCACGATGTTCCAGCGAAGCAGCAGTAGTAGGAGATCTTCACAAGGGACTCCTCAAGTTATAAACTGGGATCAAGTCGCTGACCCCAATTGTGTTGCGGAGCCGGGATGGGACACGGAGCTGGCGAGAACGTGGACTTTAAAAATATGCAAAGAGTACGTGAAGATGACGCATTTAGCCAAGATTTGGCCACGAGCTCAAATGCTAGTGTCTGGCCCTCGTTGGGAAGGCCCAACTACGACGTGCCAAAGCAACCATTTTCGACAACAGTATTGGGAGGTGCACGATTTCGTTGGGTTGCCTAACTCCAAACCAACCATCATGAAATATGGCCTAATGTCAATGGTTTGGGCTGAGATTGTACTGCACAAGGATGTGGATTGGAGTACGGTGAATGGAAAAAACGTTGAACGTTTGAATCGTTCACAAAACTTTATTGCCACCAATTGGACTGGACTAAGTGATTGTGTGCCGCAATGGTCTAATCGTACAGCGCATGCGACAAACGTTGATGTTCCTGATGACGACACTTCGCAATGGGAAGTACGTCTATGCAATACATATCGGGAACGCGACGTTGAGAACTATTCTGTGACGTTCGGAACTGCTCCTCAACATGACTATGAAAATCATCATGGAACTTCAGATCCAGTAGGCAGGGGATATCAGAGGGGAGCTAGCCATGGCTACGATGATAATGCATACGCGGTACACAATGATGAACGGGTTCCATATCCGGACAGATACAGTACTCCACGAGCATATTCTCCCGAGAGGACCCACAACGATTTTGGACATCATGGGTTTCAAAGCCATACTCCTATTTATTCTGGCCTCGGCGAAAGCTCAGGAAGCGGTGCACCCGTGAGTTTTGGTAGGGATATGTATAGTGCTGCAGACGGCCCCCCTGACGGATATGCTTCTAGGCCATCGAGTCAGTACCATCGAGATGATGAGTATGAAAGAGATCTTCAAGAAGCAATAAGACGGAGCGAAGAAGAAGAGAATGAAAGGCGGCTGATAGAGCAACGCTTTTATGAGCAACAGTGGGACGCGGAACGTGGAACATTTCGGGGACATCCGCGATATTAGGCGGATTTAACAGGACTATCCATGCTCAAGTGGAAGTTGAAACCTAGCCTAGACCGTAGAATTCAACGTCTTCAATTTTGCTTTGTATAGACCAAGACATGTCCTTAGTTTGAATTTTGTTTGGATGCTACAAACTTTGGATATATTGTAGGCTGCTAGCGCTAATGCTCTAGGCTTATAAAGTATGTATGGCTCATTGTATGAACATTATTGGCATAAATATTTATATATATAAATATATAATCTAATCGCGAAGAGTGAACTGGTCATGAGTACATAACGCACCGTTATTTCCATTAACAAGAGATCGAGTTCATGACTTACAAAAAGATATATAAATTGGTTTGGTGTCGCCTTGACTTTTATTGCAGACGTTACATACCTGATTGAAAACAATATGAGTTTAGTTCAAATGCAATGGAGGGGCTAGAAGCTTATCTTAGAACTTGGTTGTGCACAGCACAGTTGACTTTCCAAGAAGGACTCCCATCACATTCTCATTTCCTACTCCTTTTATAATTACCTTGTGCAAGGAAAACCTCCTTCGCGAATGAAGTTATTCATGAAAAACATCTTGTCTCACTATCTTGAGAAGTCCATGGCGGCAAACGAACCACCAAAAGTGCACTTTATTGAACCCCTCTTTATGTTAGGTCCTTGCTACACACTTTCCACTTGAATTAAGTGGCTTCCCGTATTTACTTTTGGCCGAGTACTTTCTTTGAACCGTCTTCATCATCGAACAACCTCATGAGCTTCTATGCTTCAAGAGCAGTTCGGCAACATCAGATCTCACAGAAACGCAATCGTGAAGATCGTAACGAACACCTTTGAAGTGCATACTCTTGCAACTTGAGATCCAGCTAGTCTAAACCCTAAACTTTAGTCTCGATTGAAACACTTGAGATGATATTGCCTATTCGCCCCCTGCTTTGTGGATGCATGCTTTGCTTTTTCTAGAAAAAGATGAGCATGCAATTTATTAAGTCACTCATAAACAAGATAAACACACGTAGTTTGCGAAGAGGTAAGCTAGTCTCCCACACACTCACCTTCCAAAGGCTCTACTAGAAAAATATAAGCATTCTAGGGTTTCTAAGGCTTTTGTAGCATGCGGCGTTAAGATGAGGTGACAACCAAACTCCAAGAGCCATGCCGCAAGATTGACAGTTGAATACCTTCTTCATAGAGTTCATCCAAGTCTAAGTGGTGCCTAGTCCTCCCTCATGCGCTATGATTGTATCATAGTACTACATTCTAATCTGACTTTAGACACTGTGTCCCGTGACACCCTAAACCCTACTAGTATTAGTATCATATTGAGAATTTGGAACGATACATAGAACATTGCTCTATGTGGTCAAAGTGTGTAGTACTATGGTAGGGTGTCGTACTGTAGGACTATCATGGTGCATGAGAGAGGACTAGGCACCACTAAGGCTTGGATGAAGTCTACGAGGAAGGTATTCAAGTGTCGATCTTGCGGCATGGCACTTGGAATGAGGTTGTCACCTCATCTTGATGCCTCATGCTACGAAAGGCTTAGAAACCACAGAGTATTCATCTTTTTGTAGTTGGGCCTCTGGAAAGTGACTGGGTGAGTGTGTGAGGGATTAGCTCGGTTCTAGCAAGTACAGACCTTTTCAAAGGCGGAAAGGCGTCGACAAAGCAGGGGCAACAAGGCAATACCCTCTCCTGCGTTTCAATCGAGATTAGAGTTGACGTTAGGCAAAGTGGATCTCAAGCTACGATAGCATGCACTTCAAAGGTGTGCGTTCCGATCTTCACGATTGTGTTTTTGTGAGATTTGGTATTGCTGAAGAGCACTTAAGCAGAGAAGCTCGTGAGGTTGTTTGATGATGAAGAGGGTTTGAAGAAAGTGCTGGGCCAAAGGTATGTATGGGAAGCCACATGATTCAAGTGGGGAGTATGTAACGTGGAACTAAAATGAAGAGGGGTTGAAGAATGTGCACTTTTGGTAGTTCGATTGTCCTATTGAACTTCTTACTATAGCGAAGCAAGATTTTTTTTCAGAAATAACCCTATTCGTGATGGACGTTTTCATTGTACAAGGTAGTTATGGAAGGGGAGGAAATGGGAATGCGGTGGGAGTCCTTCTTGGAAAGGCCTTTGTGCTATGCACCACCAAGTCATAGGATCAGCTCAGACCCTCCAAATTGCATTAAAGGTAAAGTGAACTCATTTTGTAGTCAACCATGTATAGAAGGTCCGATAAAAAAATGGAGAGAACACCAACGAAATTGATATATCTTTTAATGAGATACGAACTTAATCAATGACCAATGGAAATAACGCTTGATTAGGTACTTAACGAGGTTTACAATTTGCGAGACGGATTTTCAATATTACCTTGAGTTATTGCAGGGTGCGGATCTTTCAAAACAAGGGGATGGTCGTTAAATATTTAGTACCTATGGTCACTTAGTGGCGGACCAGGCCGTGTATCACATCAGTGATCACACGTGCTCGAGTAATCTCGAACTTTGGTCTCAAAGTCCTGACATATAGTCATAATTTACCCCTAAGTGCCCAACCATGCATATTGTGCAAGATGTACAGGTTTCATCCGTATTTTCTCATCCGTCATACACTTTTTGTGGTGAGATTTTTGTACTGATTTATTTATGGGAAGTTAGCTTCATGTATGTGTGATTCGATTGAAAAGGAACTAATGTTTGAAAAAATTATGCCTCATTTTGTGTTGCAGTGTTTCACCGATAATGTTGAAGATCTTGGTCCAAAAGTGATATTGGAAAAAAAAAACTATGAAAATGAAGCATCCGAAAAAACTCCAAAAATCACTACACCTAAAGTACTACATTATAACCCATCACAAAAAATTTCATCCACATATTGTCAATATCGTATTCGTAATTGAATTACAAAATAATTTTGTATTTTATGTTTCAAATTTTATAGAAAAAGATTATTGATAGCAATCATAGATCTAACCGTATAGATAGAATCTACAAATAAAAATCTATAACTTTTATTCATACATCAAGTTCCAAATATTCGTGTTAGTTGCATTTTATAATGCATCTTTGCGAAACTGTGTAAACTGGACATAGGTGAGGACTTCTAGGGGTTAACCAACAAGACCGTGGGATTTGATGATCATGCGCATTGGATATTTGATAATATTCTAAAACAAAGATAATTTGGTTAATGTGTCCGGTCCGGTCTGCCGTCCGATCTGCGGTCCGTCTTGCCGTCCGTTCTGCAGGCCGTCCGATCTGGCGGACTGCGAGACCCGGCCGATCGCCGACAGCCGGTCGATCGGACGACGTGTGTCCGATCGGGTGGTGGTCGGTGCGGGCCGTCCGATCGGGTGTCCGACCTAATCAGACAGCACGTCCGCCTATAAAGTCGTCCGACCAGAGCGGACGGCTCACTTTTTCCTCCCTACTCACATTATTGTGAGAGTAGTTACGGGTTGCTGTTAGCAAGGTTATCCCATCCTCTGGCTCGTCACTCGGGGAGGAAGAAGTCAGCGTTGCAGGGGGGTATATTTTGCCAATTTTTTAAACGATTCCGGAGCTCCGTCACCATGCCGAAGGGAAAAAAGTATAAGATAGGTAAGACGACGGAACAAAAATCTCTTGAAGATAGCCCTTACATGCCGTCGAATGCGTGTAAGAAGTTTCTCCAGCAGTTCACGGTGGATTTTTACCGAAACAACACGCTTATGGCGTTGGAGAGTAAGTTTGTTCGGTACAAAGAGCAGAGTGTGCAAAAATTTCAAGACGACATGGCGAATAATATGTTGCAGGCTCTTCGGGATGGAATTTGGTACCGAGAGATGGAAAAGCATGATTTCTCAATGTGGTTGGGGTGGAGGGTGAAAGATTCTTTGTGGAATATCGAGGGAGTATTAACCAAGTATGGGAAGGACCACAAGCTGCTTCAGGACAATACGTATATTGAGGAAGTGATGAAGAAAGCAGACAGCTTTGTGAAGTTGATGAAACCATGGAGCTTTGGACGCCAGCGCAATCAAAATATCGGTTGGTGGAGACACGTTGCTGGTGGATCCGAGGAGTTAATGAGAAATAAGTTGGTCCACGCATTGCTTGCTACGGCCAATGTCATTGAAGTGGAGCACAGATCACTCAAGGGTGCATATGCTACGGTGAAGAGGGTTCGAATTAAAGGAGCCCCAGGGTTTGAACCTTATTGGGAGTTTGCGGCAAAGCTTTCTAAACAGTGTAAGACAAGACCGGATCTTGCAAAATTGGAACACCAAAATGAAACGATGGCCGTTCGAATTGACCATCCAGGTATTATACGGTATGTGGCTATTAATCCTTCAAAATACGAGGGTTATGCATATTGGTGGAATGGTAGGACATTGCGACAGATGCTGAATTTAGACAACACGTATGGAGACGATATTTACGCGCGTACGTTGCATACAACTATGTCAGCAGACGATGTCGTCAAAGCAAGTTATCTGAGGCGGTTCCGTAAAAAAAGAACGGAGTTGGCGTGGGCATTGGTGATTATCATGATGGAGGTACACATGACCGACAACCTGCACAAGGATTTATCTCCTGATAATATCCTTTTTCATTTCCCTGCAGACGAGACGTGTGTATACATCGGGGTATGTGACTGGGGCATGTTATCCTTTGCGAGTGAGCCGATGAAGTCACTATATGGGTTCAACAGTACAGAGGAAATGGAGAAGGATCTTGCAGATCAGTACAGGGTGGATCCTACGATTGCTTATGTACGTAAGCCAGATGCAGATGGGGAGATATGCCCGCTAGTGACAAAGGCAACTGAGGCATATGGAGTTGCAAAACTTGCGTTGCGCATCAACAAGGGCAACATGTCGGAGGATTACTAGAAGTTGCAGACGCCTGGGGAAACTTCAGTTGTTTATAGACAACAGGAGTTGGCAGATGTGTTCGAGAGCTATTTGAATCGATTGTGCAGCCCGAATCGAGAAAATATTGGAGGTTTAACTCATTTAGTGACACGTTTTAGGATGACGTACCATTGGCCAGTACCGTTCGAGCATTTTAGACATGTGTATTAGGCAAAACATAGTAATATAGTCCTTCTTGTTTTAGAGTAGTAGTAACGGTATTGAATTGTTCTATGGCTATTGTTGTGTGCTTATGTATAGAACACGTGGACTTCTGTCCGACTATCAGTAAAACATTTTCCTTGTTGACATTTACGGAAAAAATAATTCCATATGTTTTATTGTTTTTGGGATTTTGCTATCTCTATATTCATTGATATTTGTGGGTTTTGCAGCCATCAGTCCCGAGACTCCAATTTGGAATTTGTTTGCACACATGGGTACCTAACGTTATTAGAATTTAGAAACACCCTCGATTTTCTTTAATATTTTGGAAAATAGTTCTTCCATGTGTTATTGGAATTTTGCTAACTCTATGGTTTTTGACTATGATTTGCAATCGGTGGATTTGTGTTCACCGTTGGGATTGGAGAATAGACTTAATTTGAAGATTTTCCACCGTCGACAAATTTGAATGTTGAGTGTCCATTGTCCAAAATACAGAAGTATTTCTAAAGATGCTCGTATCATAGGTCTCTTTTAATTTCTTCACTTTCAGGTTTTTACTCCTTGTAAATATAACTTTGTCGTAAACCTTAAATATAAGTTTTGATAAACCCATTGACAAAAATATATTTAACCCTTTAGCGCGCCGGCGTCCAGATTTTGGACGCCGGATGAATTTCAGCAGCTCAATTTCTGTGGTACCGGATGTTTTTCATCCATTTTTTATTTTTTTTCATTCTTGTGCTAATTGAATACCATTTGTAAGGTATGGATCTTCCAAATAAGATAATGTGAATTTTTGAATATTTACAAAAGTGATTAATGTCAAGTTTCAAACTTTCAATTTTAGTTCAAAAAAAAAGACCTTAAATATGATTTTCCATAGTAAGTAGAATCAAATAATGGAAACCATACCTTCTTGTAGTGCATGTCATTCTAATTTCATTACAATATTTTTTAAATTTTTTGTGTTAATTTTGGATTTTTAATTGAATTTCAAGAGAAAACCTTGCAAAATTACTTTAAAATTATTAATAATAAATATGATGAATCCAACCGTACGGATGTCATCTACACATTGACATTTACAACTTTGTTTTGTACATCAACTCCATTTTCGTTTTTCATCAACCATTTTATAACAAATTTTTGAAAACAATGTTGAATCGGGACGTTAAAGGGTTAATTTGAATTTTTCCCTTATTTGAATAATAAAATCTGTAAATATTCAAAAGATCATGCTAGATCCAGTACTTCACAAGACTTCTAAACATTAACGCCATAGTCAGAAGTCTGACAGAGGATCCTCCGATAGAGTATGATTGACGTGCTCGCTCCTCATTACGAACCATTCATTGAAGAAACATAGAACAACTCTTGGGGACCGAGGTTCAAGATTAAGGATCCTGCTTGTTGGCTTCAACAAGATTGGCTAAAGCTGCAATTCTATCTACCTTTGGAATTTTGCGGGTTGCAGGACTCTTCAATTTCAACCACGATGCAAACAATACACTGCTATAACGCTCCCGACGTGGAGCACTTCGTTCTGGGACCCACGTCGTAGACCAGCAATCCTTATACTTTGCAGCAAGGGTTTGCGCACAGTTCATCGGTTCCCAAAATTGCAGCAAGAAATTCTCGAAGTTTGGATCCGCAACATCTCTGCGCACAGCAGTCAGTGCCCTCCCTAACCAGACAGGGTATACGTCTGGGTCAGAAGGCCTGAGAAGGACCCAAGATCCCTCTTTAACATCTCTCCATGGATTAAATGCATGTTTGGGCCTTTCATTGTATGGTCCACAATATGGTTCAAGGACCTCGTCTTCAGGAGTGGTGTCACCTTCTGTACCTACGAGTTGAAGGACTGGGACATTGCCTAAGTTGTGGGTACTAGGCCAGAAGCCTTTCATTAACCTGGACGGCGTAGTGGGCAATGGCTTGTCAAGTTCTCCAAGCAAGACTTTCCAATAATCCACATACGGACCGAACTGCTTCGCAAATCCTTCGCACTTGGTCATTCCGTGCTCCCAAAATTCAATATACTTCTGTAGGCCAGTTTTGATGAATGACCGTTTCTCGAGCGCTTTCTTCACCTTCTCTTGAGCCTTGTCTTGATTACCGACGGGCAAAGCAACCTCATCACCCCATACGCGCTTGAACGGAACAGGACGAGGATCACCTGTCGGAAGAAGAGGGCGTCCATTTCCATCTTCTTTCCAGAGGCGCAGGGGAGGCTTGTTACGAGGGCACCAATGATCATCAGTTGCAGACTCTTTGTACTTCATCACTGGCCATCCGTCTGAATCCACGTAGAATTTAAAGAGGTGCATCTCCCCAAGGCCTATCAGTCATGTTGCACCGTCACACATCACCATCAAAAATAAATATTGTTCTGAAATATATCGGAGGATCCCCCGATAAGATTCAAATCCAAAGTAATAACAGAGGTTGAAACAATTTTTTTCATTGCACTGTATCCTTACCTCTGTGGCCTCGGCTTGAATTCGTTTCCAGTTGTGGCCAGCCGGAAGGAATTTCAAGGTATCCATTCTTCCGGGGACCGTGCCCCGCATTTGGTGAGGCATGAGATCAGCATTCTCCTTCATAATAGCAGCAATTGTCCCCATGGCTTGAACTGTGCCTAGGCGAGGACGCTTGATCCCTCTGTTTCCATGTGTTGATGATTGCACTCCCTCCTTGAACAGGCTCAGGTACGAAAAGAATGTTGAGGACGGGATACCATGAATCGTATACCACGCAACACTGCAAACCTCGATACCAACGAGCGTCACATACTTCCTCTTTCCGCCAATGAGATCTGAAGAGTGAAGTTGCCCCCCTACGCTTATCCCATACTCTCGGCGTTCATCAAATGATTTGAGGAAGAATTTCTTCCTCAAAGCCATGGTCTCCTCTGGCTTGAAGTGACGGCAACAATGAAGCTCACAACACTTGATTAATGTCACTGCGTGAATGGTTGTATCAGTGGTCTTCAGTGCATACTTTGATAATCCACGCTCCACCATCGGCTTCCTATGGATGAACCTATACGGAGCCTTCTTTCTCCCACCAAGGTGTGCATCCGGGTCGCATTCATCAGGGATCATGGAGAGGTACTCAATTGTTCCGCTGAGTGAGCGCCCGTTCGGAAATCGACATTCCAGTGTGGACCACCGCTGGTGGGTCATTAAACCATGTGCGTCTCCTTCAAAGATATCAAGGACGGTCACGCCCACACATCCTTCTCCAAGAAGGCTGTCCTTAAATGGTTCGTCTGGAGAAGCACAATTGATCCTACCAATTGCTAACACAGCGCCATTAGCGCTGCTGCGCTCAATGGCCATCCCAATCCACTACTCCATAGGGATGTAGGGTGCTCTGTTGTTTGCAGCATCAGTAGTCTCGTCATTGGCATCAAGCATCGGATGCTCCCCTATTGGATCCGCAACATCTTCGACAGGCCAGAGTAGTGTCCTATAAACAACATCTCCCAAAACTGTAAATCCTGTCTGGGATGGAATAACCGGTAGAGTCAATGCCGACAGTTTGATGTCTGTAGGCCTCACTAGAATTAGCGAAGTCATGGTGCGCGCAATATCCACTCCAAGCCAGTGTCCCACTGGAGAGGATTCAATAATGATCCCCTTTCCAACGACTCCAAATCCACGGCGATGTAGGGACACAGTTGCACCGGCTTCAAAGGGGATGTCCAAGGGTGTCGTTCTGTGGTCCCACCCCGATGCGGAGTCCCTGTGGAAGTAATCCATGTCCAAATAACTGCCCACAAAGAACAACAAGTAAGATATCCAACTGAGAACAGCTCAATTACATGACACTTGTTCTATCGGAGGATCCTCCGATAGAGTCCAGGCACCATCAATGTAGGGCAATAGCTCCATCAGGGGATCCTCCGATGGACGACGCATCTACTTCAAGTCACTAGCACCATCCGAGTATCCTCCGGTACAGCGCGCCTGATGTTAGTGCACTACTTCTATCGGAGGATCCTCCGATAGAAGGCCCTGCAGTGCAAGACACGAGCTGTATCGGGGGATCCTCCGAAAGAGCGCAACTTAGTTGCAACGCAATACTTCGATCGGAGGATCCCCCGATAGAGCACGGCTAAATTGCAATGCACTGGTTCTATCGGAGGATCCTCCGATAGAACGCCCTGAATGCACGACACGAGTTCTATCGGAGGATCCTCCGATAGAGAGCGACTTAATTGCAACGCAGTACTTCTATCGGAGGATCCTCTGATAGAGCACGCCTAAATTGCAATGCAGTAGCTGTATCGGAGGATCCTCCGATAGAAGGCCCTGCAATGCACAACACGAGCTCTATCGGAGGATCCTCCGATAGAGAGGGACTTAATTGCAACGCAGTACTTCTATCGGTGGATCCTCCGATAGAGCACGCCTAAATTGCGATGCACTAGTTCTATCGGAGGATCCACCGATAGAATGCCCTGCAATGCACGACTCGAGCTCTATCGGAGGATCCTCCGATAGAGGTTCCTCCAATACTAGACACTTGCCCTATCGGAGGATCCTCCGATAGAAGGCACTCACGCTAATTCTTTAGTACAAATAATAAGCCGTAATAAACTTTAATTACGTGTAATTAATAATATCCACCTATAATTAATTTCAAGTACTCGTAATTAACCTTAATTACGTGTATTTAATTAATAATATCCACCTGTATTTAATTTCAAATACTCGTAATAAACTTTAATTACGTGTAATTAATAATATCCACCTGTAATTAACCTTAATTACTCGTAATTAACTCTAATAACTCGTAATTAACTTTAATGCCTTGTAATTACCTTTGATTAACACCAAATGAATTTATCCTAAATAATTCTAATCAATATTACTCTGATATAAATAATTGTAACTAACTCTAAATCTCTAATACACTGTGATTTACTCCAAAAACATTCATTCTAATTCACTGTGATTTACTGCAATTCACATACTAACAACATACTAACTCTAATTCACTGCGATTTACTCCAATGAATTCACTTTAATTTACTGTAAACCACAGACTGTAATTAATTGGACGAAAGGGATTGAACTTAACACCGTGTAAGGACAGAATACTTACAAGAAATTGATGTCCTCCAAGTGCTCTCCTCCAGACAGTGCTCCCCAGGCCTCCAATGCTCCAAGAATCGTTCGTCCCCAGGCCTCCAAGAACCACAAATTGAAATGAAAGAGAAAAGGATTACAATAGGGAAGATGGAGCATAATGAGGAGGAGGAGGGGGGAAATTTTTGAATGGAGGAGGGAGCCGTTTGGGAGGGAAAATCAAGGCCGGGATCCAAGAATGGGAGGGAGGGGATCAAAAAGGACGTAATCATAATAAGCCTAGGTGCCTAAGTACATGGAGTGAAGAGGGGTTTATTGTAACTTAGTGGTGGGAGGACGGTACTACACGGAGTGGGGAGTTTATTCTAACTTAGTGGTGGGAGGACGGTAGTACAACGGGTGGGGAGTAGTGAGTGGCACTTCAAGATTGAAGTACCATGATAGCGTGAGAACAAGTTGAGGATTGAAGTACCATAGAGTTTGGAGAGAGTATCCAAGGATAAAATAGAATCTCTAGGGTTTGAAGAGAGTATCTAGGGTTAGAAGAGAATCTGTAGGGTTTGGAGGGAATATCCATAGTACTAAGAGAATCTTAGGGTTAAGAGGGAATATTATGCTACATTTAATCAAATGAATGTTGGACTCGAAGTAGTCCACAAACAATATATTGAGCGCTCCCCCCATAGCTTTGTGAACAAAATAAAAACCCAATTGGATATGTAAATCGGGGGATTTCCCAATACCAAAAATATACTCAAATCCTCCAACTAAGGTTTAGGATTTCGATATCTATGTATACTATCAGTAGCACTTATTAATTGTCTTCTAAAAGTATATATATATATATATATATATATATATATATATATATATATATATATATATATATATATATATATATATATATATATATATATATAAATTATTGATTGTTTACTAAAAGTTAACATATAATTATAGACCGTCAAAAATGACTCTTGTATTTAATTGTATCAACCCCTAAAGGTCCTCACCTCTTTCGTAAAAGTCAAAGCACTATAGTTTGCATACTTTAAATATCACATTGTATGATTTATAATTTTTCATAGATAATCATCAACATTATGAAGGTATGACAAAATCTTCAACATGATTGGAAAATAGTTTGAATATTTACAAATTTTATCATGAAAATAAGGTAAAAATTCAAAATAAATATACTTTTGTCAAATTTAATATGAAAAATTATATTCAATGTAGATAAAAGTAATATTTACAAGGAGTAAAAAACTGAAAGTGAAAAAATTAAAAGAGACCTATGATTGGATCATTTTTAGAAAGCCCTTTGTATTTTTAACACTCAAAATTCAAATTTCTCAACGGTAAAAAAAATTCAAATGAAGTCTATTCTCCAATCCCAATGGTCAAAAGATGTAGATTAACTTAACTTAAACATCTATTAATGAAACACCGACTACAATAAAACTAAAAACACTTGATTTTTGGGGCGTTTGACCAACAATCAAGCATAATATGGTTGATTGGGCACTTAGGGGTTAAACTATACAACTATAAATTCACTATACGATTATTATATATATAGTTGAAATTGATGTGTCCACTGTGTGCTTGGATATAACTGCGTAAAAACTTTATAATAGAACTCAAGAACTTTTTATGTATAAACAGTTATAATTATACTATTATTTTAGTAGTTTATATACCTATAATTAGTTCACAAAGTGTACTCATTTGTGAATTATTTTGTAATAGATAGTGCTAAAACATATATATCAGACAGTTAAAACACATAGTCAGTGTTGTATATATTTGTATTATATATATTTATGTTTATATTTTAATATTGAAAGTTTATATGTTGAAATACGAATGAACTTATAAATAATATTTCATAATGATATAATCAAATCAGTAAACTATTTAATATATGAAATTTTACTTATATATATTTTAGCACTTTAGTTACTAACTGTTCATAATTCTTAATATATAGTGTTTGAATAGTGATTCTAATAGTTAATATTAGTATCAAACTATATATAAAGTCAAGGTTAATCTCGAGAAATATATAATTATAGAATCATTCATAATTATATAATTGTATAATACAATTGCTATATAGTAATATAATATATATATATATATATATATATATATATATATATATATACTTTATATTTTCCATATACTTAGTTACCTGTGTAATATATATTGATTATATAGTAGCTAATTGAATTATTTTATGTGCAGTAAACTAAATAAGAATATATATTATATAATCATGTTTAGGTGGATTCTAGCACCTAAGTATAAAATTAATTATAGTACTATACAATTCATTAATATACAAAAACTAATTTATTTATTTACCTATATACACTAAACCATAGATCGTTCATATTTATACATGATTGATTGTTTCATATATATTAACGGTGTATATTAACTTAATTTCATATATATTAGATTATATGTATTAACTGTATATATTACTTATATATAATTATGCAATATAGTTAATATGATTGTATAATTATACAATTGTGAATTAATAATAGTTCATATACAAATACATTTATTATATATAAATTCTATATAATTATTATTGGTACAAAATATATTTCAAATTAACGTGTTAAATGTATATAATTATTAATTGTGTAACATATATGATTGCATAATTAATAACTGTACAAAAATGTATTCCATAATTATATAAATGTATATGCATATATTTATATACGAGATTGCATAGTAAACTTAAGTTCTTTTATCTATTAATAGTTCTTATATATAAATAATTATAATAAACTATAAATTTATAATTAGTTGGAGTAAGTTCCTAGTATGTGCATATACTTGTGAACTTATAAAAGTTCAAATAAAATTAATTACATCAAAAAAATGTAACTATATATGTATACATTTATATGTATATATTTGTATCTGTATGTTTTAGCACGTATTAACCCCTAAACGTCCCATATTAGAGATAGTATATACATTGTCGTAAAATCGGGATTTGCTATCAACGAGAAACTGTAAATTGGAATCTCAATAGCTCACTAGAATCGTAGTGATTTAAATTTCAGCTTATGATTGAAACTGAAACCCATAAAAGTTAGTGTGGATTCAAAATACAACGTAATTATCCTACTGGTTGCAAAGACACGTTCAGGCGCTTAGGGGTTAACTACTATTAGTTTATTTATATATATACATAATGACTAATGATCATACATAGATATACATAATTATATATACCTATATAATTATACAATAAATATATACATACATATTAAATGAATACATATTAAATATATACATAAATATATAAGTATATACATAAGCATATACATAAATACACAAATAAATACATATATATACCTATAATTAATTTTAACTATGTATCTTATATATAATATTTATATGCCTATACATACAATAAATATATAAGGTTATACAAGTATAATATATATATATATATACATATTAATAACAGATATAGCCTAATAATTATACATAATTGTATAATATAACCTAATTGTATACATATATATATATATATATATATGCATACACAACTGATTGTATAATAGTTGTATATATACAATTATCAAATACATGTCATATATATGTGATATACACATAGTGATATCAAATTATATATGTAATCTCATCATATATCATTTCATCCATTTTTATCCATTTTCTTGTTTTGTAAGACTATTTTCATCTAAGTATACTGAAAATTTTACAATTTCTTTCGATCAATCTTAAGTTTGCAACGGAGTCCATGTTTCTTGATCATGTTTATTTAGTTTAATTTATGTTGCATTTCAACACAAGATTTGCTAGTACGTATATATATATAAATATATATATATGTATATACATGTATATATACATGTATATTATATAAACATACATATACATATATATACAATTATATATGTATATATATATACATTTATATTAATTGTATAATATACCCTATATTCAATTGTATAATTGTATATATTAATTGTATGGTATGAAACATATATATATACAAATATATATTATACAATTGTAATTTATCCAGATAATTATATACTATAATTGCATTGTATAACCTAATATGTTTATTATTTATAATAAATAATAATATAACCTAATTGTATTGTATATATAATTATGTATAACAAAATTATTTTAAATTATACATGTATATATATTTATATATATTTGTTACAATATGTATGTATATATATAGATAATTATATACTAGATATATAATTATATATATATATATATATATATATATATATATATATATATATATATATATATATATATATATATATATATATATATATATATATATATATATATACGTATGTATATGTATATATATGTAGTAAATTTGTATATATGTTAAAAATAGTATATATATATTAAACCACGTATATATACGTACACGTATATTGACTAACTGGATTTAGCCCTAGGGAAGTCACGGTCAAAAATTTAATTCACTATGATTGAGAGAACAAATATAGGGTGTCTTTTATTCACATTCGAGATAAAAATTATAAATTTATAGGAGCAATTTACGGTCGTGCTTTAAACCCAATTGAAGAATATTATAAAAATATTCCTAGAATATATCCCAAGTACACTGTAACATAGTAGAATATTCCATTTATTTCATAGCCCTCTAGTATTTAACTCGGGGGGGTGCACTCTACGTTATGTTTGAAAATTACGTGCGTTCATAACCCCTTCTAAAAACCCCCTTGTATTCGAGAGGTTATATGTCTAAATACCTTTGTATACAGATATATTCTATTTTAAATATATGTTTAGTCTAAGTATACGTGAATATTTGTGTGTTTAGTGTAAGTATATTGTAATTATGATGTAAATGTATTGAATGTTTTAATTATATAACTGTACATTGTATAAGTATATGATATAATTATATACGATTTAGTTATACAATTATGTAACTATATGTTATTACCATAATTATGACGAGGGTATCCAAAAATTTTGTGCCACATTTCATATTGCGGTGATTCACACAAAATTTCAAAAGTCGGACGTTCAATAGTGCTCTTGAAAGTTGAAAAGATCATTCTAATTCATAAGATTTAGAAACAAACCAAATATTTTACAATAATTCCTACATTTAATTATAGTGTATTTATTTACATTTCGACCCATCACAACACGTATGAATAAATGAATAATTCGTTTAAATATTTGTAATCAATCATATTGTTGTGAAATTTTGAATTTTGAATTTCAAATATTATACTTGGTGATAACAATCAATAATTATAAATTTGACCATATGGAAAGAATCTAAAATTAAAACATCATGTGCACATTGTATAATTCATACATCAAGTTCTAAATATCCTGCTGACTGCATTTTGTAATGAAGCGTAGCAGTACTCTAATTTAGGAATTTAGGTGAGGACCTATACTTAGGAGTTAATAACTATAATTACTATTCATTGCCTGAAAGAACTAAATGATACTGTCTAGTAAATTAAATAATAAGGTGAGAAAAGTTATGCATCTTGGTAGTGTTTCTTCTGCCGTCGGGAAGATCATTCTGAACATGGAGGGGTGTGTGGAGTTTGCGTTACGTTTGGACCTACGACATCAAAGTGTTGGAATCGAAAGGGATTTTGTTACTGTTTATAAAATTAATTAAATCATGACCAAAGCATACAAAAAAGTTACTACCGAGATGTACAAATTAAAGGAATGCATGGGAATAGATTGACTACAAGACGGCACAAAAATATAGAAACGCGGGTGTGATTAGGAACAATAGCACATGATTGGATACACTAGTATTGAACTGGCAATATTTGTCAAACCTCGTTTATTAAAAAAACAGACAGTTAGGGTTTGTAGGGCAGTAAAATGTAACCCCAACTGCCATAAATGGGAGAAATGGCGTTCCTAGTGGTCTCTTTATTTATTTGGAGAGAGTGGTGCTCTCACGCGCGCCTTAAGTGTTTACTACGGAATTTGAGAATGGCGGCGAACCGGACAGGAGACCGGATGGGAAACCGGGGGTCGGGGAACGGGCCTCTGCCGGGCCCGGCCACGATCCGGGAGTTGAACTGGGCCGCCTTAAACTGGGCGGCTCACTGTTCATTCCCTTCCGGTTCCTCCAGCCCTCCGTTCACACCCGTTTTTGCACCTCCGGAGAGCGTTAGGGTTTCCATTTCGCACCCGAAGAGAGGGAGCAGTGAGCGGCCGGTGTGTGAGGATTTTGAGCACCCAGGGAGAAACAATAGCGCGAGGTTAGAATTTGGGAGAGGCGAGCACCCGGACAGCGAGCGCCGCCATTTCCGGCGGAATTTACGGAGGGGAGTAGGTGCGCAGCCGGGAAGAGAGGCACGGGGACTCCAGGAAGTCAGGCGCACACTACGGAGGCGAAAAGGGAAGCGTCCGGAGCACGAGGAGTGCAGTTTACTGGAGAAGGAGCTGCGCCATTCTCGGAGGAGTAAAGAAGTGCGTCCGGAGTCTGCAGCCATGGCGCAGAGGGAAGCCGGAGCGAAGATTACGGAGAAGCGCATCTGTCCGAACATCCCGCCGCACGAGGGGGGACCGGAGGCAGTGATCCGGGTTTTGTGGATCTAACTATTTAGAGTAGGGTTCTTTTTGAGTAGGTAGAGTAGAAGACTTTTTGTTGAAAGGACTTTTAGGGCTTTGAATGTTAGTGGCGGCTTAGGATGAGAATTGGGCCGTGGAGAAGGATCCCCTGATTTCCGGATCCCGGGTTTTTGGGATCTGAGGATCTCCCAGATTTGGGCTTCAGGGTTGGCTTTTTATCAAGGAATGTTTCTCATTCCTTGGGTCTTTTTTGTGTACTACTGTTCCGTGTAAATAAGTAGAGGCGCATGCTCTTTCCACAAATTGTGTGTATGTGTGTGTGTGTACATGTGTGTTTGTTTGTGTTATTGCCTAGAACAGTGTCTCAATTAGTCCCTTGGTAACCGGGTGGATTAGCCGGGTTCTGGTGTAAGAGTCAGTTCAGAGACCGGGTAGAAGATTTGGGAGAATTAGGAGCGTTTGAATGCGGGGTTTTCCGGAACTGGTTGCAGGAAATACTCTAGGTTAGTGGCTGAGTGAGCAGAAGGGGGTACTCCGGTTCTCTCAGAACTCCTGGACGGGTAGTTCGGTAGAGGTGCCAGCACCCGGGTAGATCTTGTAATTGCAGGGTACGGGGAAGCCAGAGTAAAACGGGTCGTGAGGAATTCCATCTCTTCCGGACACCCCGGATACTGTCCACCCGGGTTAGCAAGTCGTTGTAGTATTTTGAAGGGGAAAACCGTGTTGCTCTTGTGTGACCGGCTGTGGGTTTGGGATAAATCCACAGTTGAAGGATAATACGGAAAGTACCCGGAGTAGGAAGCGAGTTCGGATAATCAGGAAGTTGTGAAACCCCTGTCACGTAAATCAGTAGAGGAGGGTGTGACTTTAAATCCAGCATCCTTAAAAAGGCAAATGGAGAACCCTCTGAGGGAAGATAGAGGTTAAAGGGAAACCGGATTAAAAGGTTAGGATAGACCGAGTGGAGTAGGGTTGGCTAAACTCCCAATCCCGACAAATACCGGATCTATCCATAATCGGATTAGTCAGTAGGGAAGATCCGGTTTGAGTAGAGAAAAAGGGAGTTAATTGGTGACCGGAAGAGAGCAGTCACCAATCCGGATCAGTCCCCGGAAACTTTCCACTTCACAGAGTCTCCGCGGAACGATAACCCGGAAATCACCTCTACGAGCATTCCTAATACGAAAAAGTGCGCTCTAGGGGAATATCCGGTATCACGTGCTACGACAATATTCTAATTTATTAGTATGAATATCAATTAGAATAAAAAATTTAGTCAAAAATTAGAGTATTGTACTCCGAATTGTCTAGGCAAGGTTTAGAGTTTCGCAATTTATATTATCAACTGATGGTTTAATAGGGTTTAGGGTTTAGGGTTTAGGCATCTATTTTTAAAACTTTTAAAGCGGACCTACCTTGCGGTTTAGTAAATTAGTACATGAATAAGGATTAATTAGAACAATAAAATCACTATAAATATAAATACTTAGGGTCATTGTATTATTGTATGTGAATTATAAAAAATTGTAACAAATCAGTGACAAGAATCTACTAATTACTTTGAGAATCTGCAAATCATGCAAATATATGAGTGGCCATGCATGAATGAATAATCATGAATTAGTTCCACTTGACTTCCCTGCATGTCACCTCAAGTCAAGTCACTTGGCGGCGCACTGATCGTACCCATCGCAACCCGTCTCCCTCAACGGGTCGGGTCGTCTCTCCCGATGGATCCAGTTGGGGGGAGGTGGTTGTGGATTTTTTTTTGCACAGTCTCATTTGCGTGCGCCTCGCTTGAGTTCCGCTGCTCTCTCTTCTGCTCTCAGTCTTCCGTTTGCGTTTACGTTTCTGCTCCGGGTCTAGTTTCTGCGTGGTTGAGTGCGTGTTTTAAGCAGTTTCTGCGTGCGTTTTTCGGGCGGGCGGCGCTGCTCTCTTCCGCCTTTCGCCGCTCTCTTTCGCCTTCCGCTGCTCTCTTCCGCCTTCTGCTGCTCTCTTCCGTTTGCGCCTTAGTTTCTGTGTGACTATGTTATTTAAGCGTGGCTGCGTGTGTTGCGTTTGCGCCTTCCTTGGCGTTTGCGCGTTCCCTGTGCGTGCGCTGCTCGACCGCTGCACCAATTCTTGCGCTTCTGAAGCTTTCAATTGGTACGTTCTGAAAACCCACTAGTACGCTCTTATGCTTGTTACTTGCACAAGTACTGTTTGTTTTGTGCGCGTAGTTCTCCTGCTTGCTGTTTCAATGTTCGATCGGTAA
Organism: Pohlia nutans; assembly: GCA_022496805.1. Classification (NCBI taxonomy): domain Eukaryota; kingdom Viridiplantae; phylum Streptophyta; class Bryopsida; order Bryales; family Mniaceae; genus Pohlia; species Pohlia nutans. Next base: position 828,097 of record CM040103.1, read on the forward strand.
CTAGCTATGGAGAGAGCTGCATGCTGGGAATCTCAATGCGTAGTACTCTCTCATCCTGTCGTGAGTGAAGAGTACCAGCCCTGAATTTTTTAACAGGACCTAAATCTCTTACTAGCTTACTAGGTAACTTTGTTATAATCAATCTGAGTGACTTGTGTAATAGAGATTCAAGGTTGAGTACTCACTCTCAGTCTGCTGTTGCGCTCTATGAATCGTTACTAGGGTTTATCTATATTTATTATAAGAACGTTTAGTCTTGCCAATATAATAAAGGAATCTTCTGTACTAGACGCGACTTCTTTGTTGGGTTTGTTACAATGTAGGACTGGTTAAGCATTCATTATTTTGCTATGATGCATGCTAGATCATTCTTTATTCATTTGTGAATCACGTTCTGAATAATTATTCACTATTATCTTTTGGATCCAATGCTGAATGCAGGTCTTGATCTACACAAGAGATGGAAACGCCTAGTACTGATGCAGCCCTGAAGGAGACAACGTCGCAACGGCCGGGAAAGTGAGTAATCCAATCCTTGCAGACTAAAATTAGCTCTCACTAAACCTAATTAACGCTAATTAAACCTAAACTTACAACACTAATTAGAAGTATGTACTAGTGAATGCGGTTTAGGGTTTAGGGTTTAGTGAATGCGTTATGAGGTCCAGGCTCTAGTCTCTGCGGGTTTAGGGTTTAGGGTTTAGGGTTTCATGGAGATCTCTCCTATCAAAGAATCCCCCGATAGAGATGTTAGATGTGTGCAGCAACTGCGTTTGCTAAGTAGACAAGCCGTGTTCTAACGGAGGATCCCCCGATAGGATGGATTGCCACAGAGTTGTCTATCCTGACGTGACGCCACTGATTTTCGTCAGTATGTCGTGACGCGTCAGTCACGACGTGTCCTGACGCGTCTGGATCGCGTCTGCATCCCGACGCGAAGGTAAAAAATCATGGAAATTTTTTCCTTTTTACTTTATCCGCAGTAAATTTTATGGATGAATTTCATCCAAGGCCGTCGAGGAGGCCGTCCGCTGGACGGTCCTTTAGACGGCATTGTCCGTCCCTTGGCGACAGCCTTGGACGGCCTTTTAGACGGCCTTGTCTGTCCCTTGGCGACGGCCTTGGACGGCCCTTTAGACAGCTTTGTTCGTCCCTTGGAGACGGCCCTTTAGACGGCCTATTCTGTCCTTTGGCAATAGCCTGCCCGTCGACTTGGACGGCCCTTTAGAAGGCATTGTCCGTCCCTTGGCGACAGCCTTGGACGGCCTTTTAGACGACCTTCTCCGTCCCTTGGCGACGGCCTTCGACGGCCCTTTAGACGGCCTTGTCCGTCCCTTGGAGACGGCCCTTTAGACGGCCTATTCTGTCCTTTGGCGATGGCCCTCGACGGCCCTCCCGTCGACTTGGATGGCCCTTTAGATGGCATTGTTTGTCCCTTGGCGACACCCTTGGACGGCCTTTTAGACGGCCTTGTCCGTCCCTTGGCGACGGCTTTGGAGGGCCCTTTAGACGACCTATTCTGTCCCTTGGCGACGGCCCTGGACGGCCTTTAGCGACGAGCCATCTACTAGACAACTTTGTCCGTCCCTTGGCGACAGCTCTGGATGGCTCTTTGGACGGCCCTTTAAACGGCCTTGTCCGTCCCTTAGTCACAACCAACCCGTCTAATAAACAGCCTTGTCCGTCCCTTAGTCACGGCCAACCCGTCTAATAAACAGCCGTTCCGTCCCTTGGCGATGGTTCATTGATTGAACGGCCTATGATCTGTCCGTTTGCGACCCGTCTACTAGACGGCCTATCCATCGTTTAGCTAAGGGCCGTCTACTGAACGGCTTTGTTTGTCCGTTAACGAGGGCCCTAAATGACCTAATCTGTCCCTTGGCAACCCGTCTACTAGACGGCCTTGTCCGTCGCTTGGCGACGGTTAGTCCGTCTACTAGACGGCTAATTTGCTTTTTGACAACAACCAATCCACTTAAACGAGTAATCCATCCCGTGACGATGACTAGTCCGTCCACTCGACCTCTGACAATGCCTAGGCCATCTATTCAATGTTCAACGGCTTGTCCATTCATTGACTGTCGTTTTGTTCATTGAACAACTAGAAAAATAAATGTTATGTCATATACATAGGATTCTTTAATTCTCATATATTTTTCCCCCCAACAAAATGGAGAAGAATGGGGAAACAAGGATCTGTTTAATGATAAAGGTAGGTGATTTTTTTTGCAATATTCAAATGCATCTCATAAAAAGAAATCTTAAAAAAATATTTTTATATTAATTACTATGATTAATTACCTCACATTACGGAAATTGATTATCTTTTATTCAATTTATGAAAATATCCATCATGTTAACCATGATTTCCAAATTCTATTGCACACGTGTACATATAGGTTATTATATTTATTTAATGTATAAAAGTAAATCTATATATATATTTATGTCTTATAAATGTATTTTAAAATTAATCAAACAATCAATTTTTTTGCTTACACTATAGAGATAAATCTATGTTTGTGTACACAAACACACACACATACTATATATATATACATCTATATAAATGTTTGTACACATATGTTTATTTTTATAAACATATGTGTACAAACATTTATATAGATATACCATTCCATATATATATATATATATATATATATATATATATATATATATATATATATATACATAATATATATGTTCAAAAATATCCATTTCCAAACAAATGCATTACTTATTGAGCAATTTCACTATAAATTTGATAAAAATTACACTTATAAATGCTTACAACGGGGGGTTTAAGCAACATTGTTTTTACTAAAAAAAAATACATTCAACATGGAGATGTTTACAATTTGAAAATAATAAGTTGCTCAATTTTTCCTATGTGTTGATCGTTTTTAACACTCCTTAGTACATTTTGTTCACTTTTATTCACTCTCACTAACATTTTTTTCTTCCAATCAAGAAAGAGATATAGAGAATTCCTAATTTTAGTATTTTTCAATCAAATTTTTGATTTGAAAATACTTTATTTATCAACACACACCTTTTAATTAGAAAATGTATCAAATTGGTTTCAATGTTTTAAATGTGAATATTCTCCCAATAAAAGCATATTTATTCTTCAAACAATCAATATCTTCATCTTCATGTTGTGAGCTTTCCAAGCATATAAATAGATTATAAAATTTGAAATAAATTGAATGTAATACAAGTTAGTTGTTTTGGACCTAACTATACATATTTATGCAATTGATGTATGAATATAAATATAACTAAATATAAATGTATATATGGATAAAGATATACATATATTCATATATATATATATATATATATATATTAATAGATATAAATGTATCTATTTATATATGATATATCCATCCATACGTATCCATCTATGTGTATGTATATATATATATGTACATATATATATGTGTGTGCGCGCAAAAAGATTTATATACATACATATAACGCATACAAATATAAATCTTTTTATATATACATATATGTATATGTGGATAAAGATATACATATATATATATATATATATATATGGATAAAGATATACATATATATATATATATGTGGATAAAGATATACATATATATATGTGGATAAAGATATACATATATATGTGGATAAAGATATACATATATATGTATATCCATATATATTTCAATATATACATGATCATCTGCATATATAATACATCCTATGAATATACATGTACATATACATATCGATGAGTATGGATGTATATACATAAATATTCATATATCTTTATAGACACAAATAAATAATGATATACTTGTTTACATATACATAAATTAAATTAAATTTAAAGGTGTTTATATATAAACATATATGTGCATATAAACATATATGTGGACATAAATTCATATTTTATCTCTTTATATATATATGATTATGTATATATTGAAATATATATGGATATACATATATATGTATATTTTTATCCACAAATACATATATGTATATACAATACAATATATATATTATATGCTTATAGAAATTCATGAATATATTTTTACATATATACCTATAGATTTATCCATGTATAGCTATTATATTCATGTATATTGTTCTACATGTATATGAATATATATTTAAATGTGTATGTATGTTTATATGTACACACACACATATATATATATATATATATATATATATATATATATATATATATATATATATATATATATATATATATATATATATATATATATATATATATATGCGTACATGTGTATATATAATCCATCTATACATATTGATTACCATAGGAGATTGGTAGAGTAAGTTGTGTAAAGATTAATGGAACTAGTTCTAAATTTATTCTTAAGAACATAGTGGGCTAAAGATTTTAATATACCAAATATATATTGGTATTTCCATTTTACTTTCTTTAACTTATTTATTATCTATATATAGGAATAATTGTATTTCATCTTGATCTATTCTAAGTCGTTCAATTAATATTAATTTGATGACTCAAAATGTAAGAAATTGAAACATAGGTAATAAAACTAGTACAAACATAGTTAATTCAATTGTTCATTGGAAATGGCTAAACCGTTCAGTTGACAGTTCAAAATGAAAGAAGACCCAAATATAGGAAATGAAACCACTAGGAACGTGGCAAATCTAACCGTCCATTGGCGACGGCTTAAACCGTAAACTCGACCATTTACTTCACCATTCAATCGATGGTTCAAATTTATGAAAGGCAAAAAGAAGACCCAAATATAATAGATCAAACCACTACAAACATAGTTGATTTAGTTGTTCATTGGCAATAACAAGACCGTACCGACAAGTACCGTCCACTAGCGAAAGCCATACCATTCATTCAAAGGTCCGACCGTCCTTTTGACGTTTCAAAATTAAAGAAGTTCCAAACATAGAAAATGAAACTACTATAAACATGCCAAATGCATTTGTCCATTGGCAACGGCCTAAACTATCCACCTGAGAGTCAAACCAGGAACTTCACAGTTGAACCGTCCATTTGCCGACGGCCTAGACCACCTAATTGACAACTGGACCATCCACTCAACGGCCGCACCTAAAACCGCTCAAAGCCTCAAATAAATAAAAGAAAAAACTTCAAACATGGTCAATTCATTTGTTCATAGGTGAAGGCCTAAACCGTCCAATCGACCGCCAACTATCTACTCAACGACGAGACCGTCCATTAAACGCTTCAAATTTATAAAAAGAAAGACACCAAGCATACAGTCCAATCAATGCTTCAAATTTATGAAAAGAGAGACATCAAACATAGTTGATTCACCTATCCTTAGGCGACGGCCTAGACCGTCCAACGGGACGGCCAAACCCGTCCACTCGACGGGCCGACCGTCCAGTCAACGCTTCAAATTTATGAAAAGAGAGACACCAAACATAGTTGATTCACCTGTCCATTCGCGACGGCGTAAACCGTCCAACGGGACGGTCAAACCCGTCCATTGGACGGCCCGACCGTCCAATCAACGCTTCAAGTTTTTGAAAAGAGAGACACCAAACATAGTTGATTCACCTGTTCTTTGGCGATGGCCTAGACCGTCCAATGGGACGGCTAAACCCGTCGACTCGATGACCCGACTGTCCATTCATGGCTTCAAATTTATGAAATTAAAGAGAGACATCAAATATCGTTGATTCACCTGTCCTTAGGCGACGGCCAAACCCGTCCACTCGACGGCACGACCGTTCACTCATCGCTTCAAGTTTATCAAAAGAGAGACATCAAACATAGTTGATTCACTTGTCCTTTGGCGACGGCCTAGACCGTCCAACGGGACGGCCAAACCCGTCCACTCGACGGGCTGACCGTCTAGTCAACGCTTCAAATTTATGAAAAGAAAGACACCAAACATAGTTGATTCACCTATCCATTTTGACGGCCTAGACCGTCCAACGGGACGGCCAAACCCGTCCACTCGACGGGCCGACCGTCCAGTCAACGCTTCAAGTTTTTGAAAAGAGACATCAGACATAGTTGATTCACCTGTCCATAGGCGACGGCCTAGACCGTCCAACGGGACGGCCAAACCCGTCCATTGGACGACCCGACCGTCCACTCATGGCTTCAAATTTATGAAAAGAGAGACATCAAACTTAGTTGATTCACCTGTCCTTTGGCGAGGGCCTAGACCGTCCAATGGGACGGCCAAACCCGTCTACTCGACGGCCTGACCGTCCACTCATTGCTTCAAGTTTATGTAAAAGAGAGACATCAAACATAGTTGATTTGTTTGTGCATTGGCAACGGCCGAGCCCGTCCAATCGACGGCTAGTCCGTCCCATGCAACGGCCTGTTTGACGGCCAAGGCGCTACTTCACGGCTAGTCCGTCCATTAGAGACGGCTTGACGGCTACACCGTCCCTTAAAGACGGCTTGACCGTCCATTCGACGGCCAAAACCGTCCATTCGACGGCTAGACCGTCCCTTCGACGGCCAGATTGTCCCTTTGACGCCTAGACGGTCCCTTTGACGGCCAGACCGTCCCTTTGACGGCCAAAACCGTCCATTCGACGGCCAGAGGGACCGTCCAACGGGGCTGTTCATCCAGTTGACGGCTGTTCATCCACTCCATCCAGCACAGTAAGTTTTTTACCCCCTGACACGAATACTGGTCCGGAATATTCGATCCTGACGGACGCTGGGCATGGATCCTGACGTTATGACGCTGAAGCGTCAGTCGCGACGTGACGTGACGCGTGCAACCCTGATACACACCACCCTCTTACAATGACTTACGGAAGAAACTCTTGATGCAGGCCAAGAATGAGCTAGGGGTGGTCTTGGAAGGTAAAATGGCAGATAACATTCGCAAGTTTGGAGCCACGTTGACATTTGATGGATGGAGCTCGTGCACAAACCAACCATTATTCAATTGCATGATAGTGTCTGCGGTAGGAGAACACTTTCTTGGATCGGTAGACACTTTGGGACATTCGAAGACAGCAACGTACCAAGCGACCATCATAGAGAAGTTCATTGAAGGCGTTGGATCGCAGAACGTGGTGCAAATTGCAACGGACGACGCATCTGTCATGAAGGCAGCAGCAGATCTCGTGACGAACAAATATGACCACATATACTTCCAAGGATGTGCTGTTCACGCAATGAACCTGTTATTGGGGGACATCGCGAAGGCAAACTGGATAACTCACGTGTTGAAGAAGGCCCGGACGATCGTGATGTTTATAAAGAAGAGACACATGCCGCTTGCAGTATTTCGAAAGCACGAGAAGAAGTTCAGCCTAGTATTGGCAGGGAAAACTAGATTTGGATCAAATTTCATGATGGTGGATCGATTACTCGAGGTCAGACAGGCCTTAGAGCAGTCAGTTGTGGACGAACAGTGAACGTCCTATGTCGTCACACTCCGAGACAAGCGGGGGGGATCAAAGCGCGCACTATCTTTCGAGATGTGAGAAGGTATATACTGGATGATCACTTTTGGCAAAGATGCACTAACTTTCAGGAGGTGGTTGCACCGTTGATGTATGCACTGCGGGATTTTGACAGTGGAGAACCTGGTATGGGCAAAATTCGACACATCTTTCACAATGTGGAGAAACACATTGAAAGGGTGAAGGATGAGTTCTTTCCATTGGACGGTGGAGAAAGCATTGATGTAGAGAAGCACTTCCGCGACCGATGGGCATTGGTCAGAACGGATTTATACGATGCGGGTACACTTTTGAATCCGTATTTGCTACACGGTAAGGAACTCGCAAACGATTTAGATGCCATCACAGCATGCAAGCGTGTGCTTGGGAAATTATGTTCTCTAGAAACATATCCGGATGTGGTGCTAGAGTTTTTGGCATTCCGTCACAAGGAACCGCCATTCCACAATATGTTGGATCCGAAACAATAGAAGTGTTCGCCTCATGCATGGTGGGATTTTGAAGGGGCATGCGGAAAGCTCATCGCACCAATAGCACGGAGAATCCTAGCCCAAACCGTGTCATCGTCATCATGCGAACGCAATTGGAGTAGTTATTCTTTCGTGCACAACAGGTCTCGGAATCGCCTCCAACAAAAGAGGGCTGAAGATTTAGTGTACGTGTACACAAATTCAAAGCTCCTCGCAAAGGCTAAGAGAAAGGATGAGAAGAAGTGGTACAACGAAAATGTATCATCAAAGGATTCGGATTCCGCTTCAGAAGAATCGGATGGAGATGATGAAGGCGATTGGGTGGGTAATCATGCATCAGACGATGATCGCTGGGCTGATGTGCCTCTTGACGATTGGAGTGATCAACTCTCTCCACAAAGGCCGGATTCCTCTCCAGCAAGATCTGGTCGATCAAGCCACGATGTATACGAGTTTGCTGAGGATGGAGAGGAGGGCAATCACGTGCAAGCATCAAATGCCGACGATACCGGTGTGAATGTCAGAGAAGAAGACAATTCAATTCCGGCGTTGGGTAAAGAAGAGGGGGACAAACGTGGTGAAGATGGTGGTACAAGGATTGACACCGTGCAGGAGGGTGTTTTGAAAGACCCCAAAGATTCTGAGTTGGAGCTTTCTCCTGGACGAAAGGCCACAATGGTGAACAATGGCCACTCCAAATGGAAAGGCATAGAGGAAGATTTTGGTCCAATCAGTAAGAGTCCGTTGAAGTTTGGAGAGAGAGATTCTCCTCATGGACCCCGTCTTGAGGACCAAATGCAGAGGACCGCCCTTGCATCTAGAGCCTTATTTGATAATTCTAAAACACCAACACCCCGAGTTCCACTTGCATCTTCAACGGGATTAGTATCCCTTTCCAAAGCGGTGAATAAACGTGTGAGAGAATCGGATGGAGATTCGGAAAGCGACGGAAATTTGCCTTTATCAGTAGCTATAATAAAGAAGCCATCAGGTGTGCCCCCAAGGCACAATCAACGGCCAATGCAGAAGATGACGGTGAAGGAGACACTTGTGGGCCCGAAACATATATCATCGAGTGGAGAGAAATTTGGCGCAACAGGAAACGGCAGCGCTAAACGAAAAAGGCTCATGCAACCATTTGCTGCTTCTCCGCCAAAGCCAGGACGAGTTAAAACACCCCTTGACGCAAGTGGATCCACATGGAAAATGAAGAGTATCCAACCAGTAAAGAAGGAGAGAAAGGAAAACGAGTATTACTCTCACAGTGACGACGAGTCATATGATCCAGAGGACAGTAGCGGAGCAGAGGTGAAAGGAGATTCTGATTACAAGGCAGATTGAAAACTCAATAGCATTTATATATTTTCGTAGAGTTTTTTTTATAAGATATTCTAGTATTCAGTAATTGTAGTTGTTTGGACAAGAGATAGATTTTATAAGTATATATTTCTGTAGTAATATGTATGACGTACATGAATAGATGGCAATATTTTGTTGACGTTCCCTTTATTGAATGTTTGTTTACCTGCGAAATATAATATATGACACTATTTTTATGTTTATATGACACCATTACAATCACCCTAGAACGGCCTGAAGTGTTCAGGGTTTAGTCCTTGAGAACCCCTAAACCAGCCTGGCCGTCCTCTAGTTGTCCGCGTGCCGTTTCGCCTGCCTGGTCGTCCGTCCCGCCGTCCGCTCTGCCGTCCGCCATCAAACTCCGTCTGTCGAGCCGTCCGGACGGACGGGCGCCAGGCCGTCCGCTACGCTGTCCGCTAAGCCTTCCGCTAAGCCGTCCGCAGGGTACAAACGGCAGCGGATAAAGTAAATCATAGTTTACCCAGCGGACGCTGGCGTCCGGCCGCTCGGACGCGACGTCCGGACGTCCCGACGTCAAACCGGACGCGATTTCCTCCAAAGATGTCCAAAGTGACAACCCTGGTCCTCGTTCGCGTAGTTTCTTAAGAATCAGCCGTACGTGTTTCTCATGTTCTTCTTCGTTCTTGGAAAATATCATGATATCGTCTAAATAGATGACAACAAAATTGTTGAGGTACTCCCGAAAGATGTCATTCATCATGTGTTGAAAGACTGCTGGAGCATTGGTAAGACCAAAAGGCATGACATTATACTCAAAATGACCATACCTTGTGCGGAAAGCTGTCTTCCATTCGTCTCCTTCTTTGATTTGCACGAGGTTGTAGGCTCCCCTTAAATCGATCTTTGTAAAGATCTTTGCTCGTCCAAGTTGGTCTAGGAGGCCAGAGATCAAAGGTAAGGGGTAGCGGTTTTTCTTGGTCACCTTGTTGAGTCCTCGGTAGTCTACGTACATCCGCAGTGAGCCGTCCTTCTTCTTTACAAATAAGATTGGTGCTCCAGCTGGCGACTTTGAGTGACGAATGAAATTTTTGGCTAGATTCTCGTCAATGTACTTTCGTAATTCTGCCAACTCTGTCTGTGATAAGTTGTAGATTGGGCCAAAAGGTGGCTGTGCTCCATCCTCCAAGTCTATGGCGCAATCGTATGGTCGGTGCTCTGGCAGCATGTCGGCGTTCTTTTTTTGAAATATGTCTTGAAAATCCTTGTACTGCCCCGGTATGCTTACTATTGAGGTTGTCTCTCCGCTAGTTGGAGTTGCGTAAATGACAAATGGTGCGCCTTCCTTAGACGATCTTATGAACGCTCTTGCTCCAATAAACAAGGGTTTTTTAATTTGTGGTCTCCTAACGGGGTTAGCTTTTACAGGGAATGTTATTCTCCGTAACCTCCAATCTATAGATGGATTATGATCTACTAACCAGGAAAGACCAAGAATAACAGGGCTTGATGGGGTTCTAATGATATTAAAGACAACATAACTACTATGGTCTTTAAACGTCACTTCTATAGGTTCTGATTCGTGGGTGATACTGCCAGACAATAAAGGTCGTCCATCTATCACCTCTACGTGAACAGGCTTAGACTTTTGTATTAGACGAATCTTGTGGCGCTTAGCAAATTCTTCATCTAAAAAACAAGTAGATGCCCCCGAATCTAATAAAGCTAAAGTTTTTTGTTTCTGACGACCGAGAGACAAAGAAATTGTAAAACAACGGGTAGGTTGGGCAGAGAAATAGGAACCCGATTGTTGTGGTGGCATTGGATTGTCCAGCCGCACGGTTCCTACTGTGGCTGGGCATCGTCGTTTTCCGGGATTACCACGCTCCTAGTCTTAACAGTGCGCCGGTTCTGCTTCTTAGGGCAGTTTCCAACCTTGTGGCCTTCTTCTCCGCAATACAAACATAATCCTTCTTCTATACGCCGTTTCTTTTCTTCTGGAGTAAGAGTTCCGACACGCGCCGCGTCAATTTGCATGTCTTCTGCCTCCAAATGTGAACCCAAGCTCCTTGTCGTCATAGTTGCATCGTAACGAGTCGCTTGGTGTCTAGGCCGTTGGTCTTGGCGACGTCGGAATAGACGGTTGTCACACTTTACACCTTGGCTAATGGCTTCGTTGAGTGTTTGCGGATCCGGAAGAGTTAATAGCAGGTCCTTCACATCGTCCCTCAAACCCCAATAAAATTGACTCACCAACGCCTCTTCACCCCAATTAATGTCACTCGCCAATTGTCTAAAATCCGATGCATAGACTGATGCAGAGTGCGCCATTTGTCGTAGTGACCGAATCTTCGTTGTAGCCCATCGGACCTTGTCATGTTCGCCAAATGCTTTTGCAAATGCCTCCAAGAACGTCTCAAAGTTGCTTAGAATTGGCGATCGCTTCTCAAACAAGGGAGCAAACCACAACAGAGCTTGTCCTGTAAGCAAGGTTCCAACAAGCCCAACACGCGCCTCCTTTGTCGGATAACGTTCGGGCTGCAAAACTGTTATTAACCTGATTTGGTTGACAAAACCTCGAAACTTGGAACGCGTTCCATCGAACTTGTCAGGAAGACTAACTCGAGGCTCTTTTCGTTGTAGCACTGGGTCTTGTTGAATTGAAGGTAGAGTTGCTTCTTCTGGTGCAGAACTTTGGGGCTGGTATACTCTAGAAGGCGCTATCACAGATGCTCCATCGCTGTGAAGCCCTGCCATGACTCCTTCAATCTCTGCAGTCCTATGTGACAACGAAGCAAGAGCATTCATGATGGCGTCCAGTTTGGAATCCAAACTTTCCGCCATACTAAAGTCTTGATCTCCGACTATCCTACGAAAGGAGAACAAAGATTTGACAAGAGAACAATATTGATTTAGAGGAGGGTACTCCGCAACCTCTAAAATGCCTTAAGACTCCAAGAAGAGGGGTAATCCACTCTTTCCAAGAAGAATAAGGCTCCAATATTGAGGTGGAAGAGATATCAGTTTAGAGGAGGGTAATCCGCAACCTCTAAAACACTAGCACACCTTCAAGAAGATGGGTAATCCGCTCTCTAACAAGAAGGGACTAGCTCTGATACCGGTGAGAATGCAGTCTCGACAAACTGTCAGGGACACAAGAATGACCAACAAGAGATCAAGAACTAGAAGGCAAGAACTGACAATAAACTCGGATTAACAGAATGAATACACGATCAACACCAAGAGAGGTGAGCTAGAACTCCAAGAAGTGTGTTGTCGAGACTGAAGAACTCTTCAGCCTCGACTCCTATATATACTTCTAGAACTAGGAAGCTTCTAGAACTTTTGCCAACTTGGATGCTTCTAGAATAAGTTCTACCAATCTACCATTGGAGACTTCTAGAAGGTTCTAGAAACTTGTTTCAAGAATGTTCTAGAGACTTCATTCTAGAGTGTTCTAGAGACTTGTTTCTAGAAAGTTCTAGAAACTTGTCTCTAGAAGGTTCTAAAGACTATGTCCCTAACAAAATGACTAAATCCAGCCATTAGATAGGACAACAACTTGGTGAAGAATCTCCAAAAAATTGGATGAGTATCATCCAAGCGTTGATGAGAACGTGAGAAGGCTTTGAAATCATTCGTCGTCCAGTTTCTGGACGCTGTGACGTTTAGGGGTTAACCCCTAAACGTCTACGCATCCAGTTATTGGATGTTTGTTGGTCAAACCCAATTTTGATCTTGAAGATGATTTCTTTTGCTACTACACTCAACAGAGAAAATGAAGTTTATCAAGTCTAGTTTGCACTCCACTTTTCAAATCTTAAAAATTTCATGTATTGAGTAAATTATCTCTTTCGCAAGCTTTGTAGCTCAAGCTCTGAATACACTACATCGGATGATTACTTTTCGAATTTCAAAATTTAACTAGTTTTTTTTTATGGAAAACATATCAATGATATCATGTGATTCTCCATTGTGATTTGCATCTCATCCAAAAATTAATCAATTTTTTGAAGTCTTTTTGTAATTAAAATGAATTTGTAAAGCATTTGACTTAAAAATTTGTAAAAAAATCATGTTAAATCAAAAAAATCTGAAAATTTCAGGACTTATAGGAAACACTTAATTTCATGCATGAAAATATTACAAAATATACTTTGATTATTCTTCAAGGCTTAATTCTGTATAATTCTGTAGTTTGACTTTTCCAGAAAGGACTAGTACGTTTAAGGGTTAAGTTACGTTGAGGTGAATTAGCTGAAATTGCTGGGTTTTCAACCACTATTCATTTGCAAATCCACTTTCTCATCTATCTCTGGCAATTACTCACTAAAGTGAATTCACCTACCCCTCGGGGGGTTCACTGGCAAAAATTTTAGAAACAACGTGTGATAAAAAATAGGGTCCAATATATTCATTGTAGATAAATTTTGTAAAAAATGTACATGTAAAATAGGGGATTTTAAAAAAGTGAAACATGTTTACATGTAAAATACCATCACATATAATATTCTCAGGCTTTTTATATGTAAAATACCATCACCTAATAATATTTTTTGCTAAATTTTTTTGCTAAAATAACCCCCCAAATAAATAGGTCATTATCGCACGTGTATACAAAATATACAAGGGAGTGACCTCCCCGAGACCTACCCTCAGTCCTTCACATAACACCAATTTATGTGTAACTGCTCATTGTTGACTTGCTGGATTGGAGTACACTTGACCTCTTTAACCCCTAAACGTCACAGCGTCCAGAAACTGGACGACGAATGATTTCAAAGCCTTCTCACGTTCTCATCAACGCTTGGATGATACTCATCCAATTTTTTGGAGATTCTTCACCAAGTTGTTGTCCTATCTAATGGCTGGATTTAGTCATACTAGAGTACATATTTTTCTAAAATTACAAATGTAGAAGTATGTCAAGTCGTTGACCGAGCCAAAATTGCATTGACTCTAGTTCAAAGTGGAATCGTGAAAAATGAGGTCATAAATTTAAGAAACACAAAAATTTCAAAGTATCACCACGTTTAAGAGTATCTCATTTCAAACTCATTCCAACAAATTTTACTCAAAAAATATTGAAATTTAGTTTGTAATCGAATTTACAAGGAATTTTTAATTTTAACTTTCAAAATTTATAATTAAATATTGGTGATTGTATTAGTGAATGGAACCGTACGAATGGAATCTAAAATTCAAAATCTAGAACTTTCATTTGTATATCAATTCCAGAATATTCTTCTAAATAGTAATTTATAATGCTTTTTCTCAAATTGTCAATTCCAGGGACACCCTGGTACATTAAGGGGTTAAAATAAATTGACAGATCATTTCGAAGACGACATTCCAAAATATATATCATTCATACTTTTCACACAGTCACTCAATTTCTGTGGACTCCAACTGAAGCACTTAAGTTTAAAGAGGTCAGGTGTAAGTGAAAACATGATAATCTGAAGGTCTGAACTAAGAGACGGTTTACACTATGGACCAAGAGCCATGACCATGGAATTCTAAAATCTGTGATTGGCCCAAAAAGAGCTCTTGGTCCCATTTGGCTTTACACTACCTTGAATAAAGGACAATGACCACTAACTTTGAGGTCGCCTAAAAACTACTAAAATCTGCCATTTGGATAATGTGCCATGGTCAAACAGGTTTTCCGTTGAGTCGAGGCAAAATGCTCGACTCAACGAAAATCAAGGGAGCCGTAAGGCTGAAAATCAGCCATTGGCCGAATTTTTTTTTTAATTTAAAAAAAAAAATTATATTAAAAATATCAGCTCGAAGTTGTCCCGGTCCAAATCCACTTTACACTACAAGAGTGACCAAGCCACTCAAAAATCCATTTTTGATTTTTCATGGTCACGGCTCTTGGCCAAGAGCCATGACCATGAAAATGATTTAATTTTCTTAGTCATGGCTCTTGGTCCTTAGTGTAAACCGCCCCTAATATTAGTCAGTTTTGAGATCGCTGCTCTTGTCAAGTGCAAGTGGCTGCTCAACAATCAATGAGCCTAAATTGATTTCTGACATGCAAATCCTGACAAGACAGTTCAGCAACTGAGACACTATAAAATCCTGCGCCATCAGACTTGAGTCAACATTTCCATCAGTAGTGTTTAGCGTCGCTGCACTAAGTTAAGTTAGTTTGTACGTCCTCTGTTGTAGTTCAGTGGGCAGTACGTGTAACTTCAGCTCAGTCCGTCAGCACCATGAAGCTGCAGCCGTCCGGGTTCGCTGCGCTGTGCCTGCTCGTGCTGGTGGCCTCCGAGATGGCGGTGACGACGAACGCGGCGGCGGCGGCGGCGTGCGAAATCCTGAAGATGGCGGCGCGCGTGCTTGCCAGCCAGCAAGAACGCGCAGCTGAAGCCCACCGATCAGTGTTGCGCCAACGTTAGGACCATGGGTGCAGGATTGGCGGGAGCGCAGTGCCTGTGCGACCTCCTCAACCAACCTCTGGCCAAGCAGCAAGGCGTGGTGCTCGCTACCGCTCTGTCCATCCCCCAACGCTGCGCCAATGCCGTCCCCAAAGGATTCCGTTGCCAAGGTGCCACTCACTCTACACTTCTAGCTTCATGCTCATGCTATAACCATCGATTTCTGTTCTTCCGAAGTACTGTGCAATCCTATTTGCACAGACTGCTATAACTTACTTGTAGTTCTCGATCTGAATGTAAGAACGTACTCGATGTTAATTGCCGTGGATGTTGGTATGTTGATTCTTGAGCAAGTCCATGACGATCTGTCTGGATGGAAATTGTTCGCTAGCTCCTGATCTGGACGCTCGCTCTGCATGCAGGAATCCTCGTCCCTGGGGCTTGAGCGAATATCACCGTGAGGACGGCAACACAAGGTCCAACGACTAATTAGACCAGGGATTTGCTCGAACGTACCTGCTAATTATTTAATCTGTCTAGAGCGTTCCAGTAATATATACGTAGCCAGATCGAGGGATCGTACCTCAGATAATCTCGATCGGTTTGTAAAGTCATGGTCATCCAAAGTCACGACTGACTTTTCATAATATTTACTATCGATGTGATGGAACTTCTTCTGTTTCGACCTTGTTTTCAGTTGGCAAAGTTATCTATTCGTAGTGTACACGTTTTCCTACTTTGGAATTTCTTTGCTATGATTGCACACTAATGCAGCTTATTGGGATTCTTGATTTCCTGTTAGTTTACAATGAATGAGCATGTATCTTCTAGCTACACTATGATCGCTGTGATCAACTTTCAACACTGGTTACGCAGAAGTCTTTAATTAATCCTCTGAACCTATTGCGGTAGTGCCATGTGCACCAGTTCGCACACTCAAAATAACATGAACTTGTCGTTCAGTTTTCCATAATTTACGTTAGTAGCTTGTTCAGTGAGTAGCGGTTTTCAGGTGATCATACTAATTTATCGACGTTTCATGTTAAATAAATAGTAGCCAATGCGCAGAACCAACCAACCTGGCAACAAGTGACATGTAGTATCCTGTACTGTACACATGTAAAACCTGTTCACCTTGAGAAGTGTCAACCTGTAACAACGAGATATTTACCATTAAGTTACTGCATGGTGGTAGAGTGACTGCGCAGGGTTGAAGGAGTAGAAAAGAAACAAAAGTCCAGGTATATCCTCGGACGTTTAGTACTCCACAAATTTAAGAACTCAGGCCTTGACAAACGGTGGCTGTAAATTACTCTCGGGTCACAAGTGAGTACTGATCCCTCTTACAGCGAGGATATTTACCATTACAGTGACAGCAAGGGTACTTGTGTTTACCACAGGGTTGTAAGAGCATCTCCTGCCCAACGCCAAGAGCCCCCCGCCAACGGGAATGTAGCGGTTTAGCAACGAACTGGTTCTCTCCCAATCCCCAACGGTGCAGCGTCCCCAAATATAGCTGCCAGGGGCCTCGACATTCCCAAACCTGGCCGGTATAAACGAGGATTGTGCAGATCGACTTGAGCGGCCCTGGAGCTTGCCTCGTGTACTTTTTTGACCAGGAATCTGCCAGCGTGGGAGTTTTGGGCCATCGATTGCACCTCAACTGGAGTCGAGGGCCGCGATTGCACCTCAACTGGAGTCCCGGGGCTTCAACATGACGGGCGGCAGGGGAAGGTTTGACAGTCCCAAGGGAATATGCAAAAGCTGGCCGGTCCTCCCCTCCAAATGTGGTCTGCCGGGCTAAATTTAAGCCAGCCGCAGGAGATGCTCTAAGTCCCTCTAATTTTTGTTCCTATAAAACCCCCTATTCAGTGTGGTAGGCTGTGCCTTCCCCCAAAGTAGATGGTGGAGCGTATTCCACACCCAACAAGTTCAAATTAATTCTTAAGGCCATATTTGTTATATTAATATTTTTGGCAGATTTTGAGACAAAATGCTAATTATTCAAAAATTCATTTTTAAAATAGTAATTGAAAGTTTGAAACCAAATAATAATGCTCAAATAGTGTTTTTATAATGGAAATTCTAAAAGTTGGTGTTGTTACCTATTAATAAAAAAAAAATTAATAAAGAAATAAAACGGATTATCCTTGAGTTGAGGATAAAAAATGAAACTGCGAAAAGTCTCAATATAACGAATATGGCCCGGAATGATGGAATCCCAGGCTGATGCATGAAGGAGTCAAGGAACATGAAGGCTACTGAAAGTTATCAATGCCGAAATGGGGGCGCCATGTTCATCTCTGTGCCTTGAAACACGGTTGTGGATATTGACGGTACGTACTCATTGATACTTGCGTGCGATGACGTCACTCTGGTGCACCGGTAGCTCATTCGATGTCTGACAACAACTCACTCAGGTCCGCACCTGGGTTGAGAGGAGGTTTACTTAGCTTTTTTCTTTGTGTACTTTCTATGTGTGAGTGTAAATGGCTTTGCCATTCACTTGGAAATGCGAGCAACTTCTCATGGTCGAACGGTCATGTACTTGAAATTGTACAAATATAAACTGTTTTTTTTGTTGAGAGGGTGGATTTACATTGAGGAATAAAAACAGATTTAACCCCTAAAGGACCAATCAACCCAATTATGCTTGATTTTTGGTCAAAGGCCCCAAAAATCAAGTGTCTTAGCTTTATTGTAGTTGGTGTTTTCATTAGATGTTTAAGTTAAGTTATGATACATCTTTTGACTGTTGGGATTGGAGAATAAACTTCATTTGAAGCTTTTCCACCGTTGAGAACTTTGAATTTTGAGTGTTCAAAATACAAAGGGCTTTCTAAAGATGCTTCAAACATAAGTCTCTTTTAATTTCTTCACCTTCAATTTTTACTCCATGTAAATATAACTTTTATCTACCTTAAATATAATTTTTGATATTAAATTTGACAAAAGCATATTTATTTTGAATTTTTACCTTGTTTACATCATAAAATTTGTAAATATTCAAAATATCTTCCAATCATGTTGAAAATTTTGTCATACCTTCATAATGTCGATGATCATCTATGAAAAATTATAAATCATTCAATGTGATATTTAAAGTATGCAAATTATAGTGCTTTGACTTTTGCAAAAGAGGTGAGGACCTTCAGGGGTTAAAGAGTTAATCTAAAACATGAGCTTAAATGAAGAGCGGGTCCAAGCTCTTTATGGGGGGCCGCTCTTAATTAGCCGGTCCTATAAGTGTCAGTCACGAAATAATTCTACGGCGGCTTCACTCGAAGGACCACGACGGAAGTTGGAAAATGACGAGTTCAGGACTAATTTGCGAAAATGATGAGTTGAGGTCAGATCCGGGAGATACTGTAGGTGGTGGTGGATTCTAACCAGATAGGAATTTTTTTTTATCAACCCAGGTTCGTACTGTCAGTTCAGCATCATGCGGTAATATCCGTCAGAAGTTGAATGAAGTACAGTACCCCTGCAGTTAAGAGTTATCCGTAGCTGGCATTTTCAGAAGAAACGTTTGGGTGGCGAAAAGCTGGTTGTGCATATTTGCACCTCGTACGGGCTGGTACGTCCTTTTGCACATGTGGATGATGTCAACAATCGTCACTCCATCTATCACGTCTGTGGGAATCTGCACTCCTCACACTCACACTCCTCACACTTCAATTATGCAGAAATAATGTGGTGATGGAATGTTGCAATTCTCACTGGATCCCAGTCACCTGGACTGCTACAACAAGTGATTCGAACCAATGAATTATGATTAACACCCTATTCATTAAAATGATAGAGTAGGAACCTCTCAAAATAGCATCTCTCATATTCAAGGGCGAGGACTAAATTCAATGGGCTGTCAATGTAGGTGGACAGACAGTAAATACATTACTTGGAAGTAGAAGTTTCCATCGAAATGAGAGTTATGCAAAGAATTATGAATTAATTTGCTGTACAAACAGTGTTTGTCCACCAACTCCATCTGGTTCATGTCATTTAAGCCTGTCTTTGTTCGCTAAGCTTGTAAACCGGCTTCCAATCGTAGCAAATGTGAATTTGGAGCGAGGTCTACTTCATGCTCAATCATGAATTTTTCGACCACTTGTCGTTGGCAGCTACTCGCAAATAGTCTGCAGGCCTCTTTTGTTCACCCAGGAGACATTCTGCAGTGAGGATTTATTAGCTGAAAGGCTTGCTTGTTTAGCCTCCAAAAGCCCCAGATCGAGTTCATGGCTTGCAAAAGACCCATTCCATTTCAAGATCATATTGTGAAAAATGTCATGTAGACAGGGCCGAAGTTTATTGATCATCGCGAAGAGTGAAGAACATTGAGTGTGTTCATGAAGGATCAAATAAAATTGAAAAAAAGAGAGAAAAAAAAAGAAACGAATTCCCATACGACTTGCTTGAAAATACACGACTGAGGACCAGTTTGGACTTCATAGTCCTGGAAGCAATAGCAGCAAGCACGCAGTTCAGCTGAACTGAGGTATCATCGCGGATTTAATTTGACATTCGAAAGCTGCAGCTAGCACCTGGAATTGAAGAATTGAGTGCTAGCTCGTGCAGTAAGTTGGTGAAAGCATGAGGGACTGTCCAGGAGAGGACGTAGAAGGTCCGATTGAAGATGCCTTCATTGCCGCGGAAGAGGAGCGGCTCAAGGAGCGTCCCTACTTACACCGAGTGATGGCGCTCATAGTGGACCGAGAACAGATCGAGAGCCGAACGCTGCGAGACCTCGGCAACAAAATCTACCCGCACCCGCCCCTCAAGCCATGGAATGTGCGTGTGGTCTCTCCCAAGGAGCGCGAGCGCAGCATCGGCGAGCCCACGGAGATGGAGAAGTTCAAGAAGGACATGGCCGCGAAGCTGAAGCCGCGCCACAAGCGCGTCATGTCGGAGTGCGGCCGCATTGTGCCGCCCAAGCCTAAGCCTCGCCGCTGCTCGCAGAAACCCAAGACGGACAACTGGCTGGGACGCAGACGCTCTCGAGCCCGAGCTGTCACGTTGGTCCGCCGTGCGTCTGATGGCGGTGCCCTCCGAGGCTCCTCGCTCCTGCAGCGCGGGTCGGTCTTCTTAGATCACAAGCGAGAGTCCATCCGGCGAGCCACGGCGCGCAGGTACAAGACTCAAATCCAACCACCAATTCATAGAATGACCAAATTGGTGCCTGGTTTCGGAGAAAAAAATTGACCTCTAACTTTGAATACTAAATTATTATTATTTTGTGGGCTGTGGTTTTAACTTCCACCACTGCAACCGCAGGCAAACCATGCTGGCGCAGCAAACAGGCGCGGCGGTGTCGAAGCTGGAAGCTGTGAAAACCCTCACCGGCGTGAACATGGACAATGTGGTGGACATGTCGGTCGCCGTGCAGAACGTCACAGACAGCTTCGGCAAGCTGAATGCGGAGCATCTTCACAAGCAAGCGTGGGGCAAGATTAGTCCCACTGAGTATACCAGTATGCCGTTCTACGACTGGAAAATCTACAAGTCCGACCTGCCTTACACCAAGTTTGGCAGGACCGAGGATTATCTGCAAAGCAATCTGAGTAGCTACAAAGCTGCTCTGCATGGCCTGCCTGTCTGAGACTGACGCGCGACCCAGTACTTTGCCCTATGATCATACACAGGAGACAGTCCGTTTCAATTCTGCTCCAATTCTGTGTTCTCTTCACCTCCTTGCTGAGATCCAGCTCTGCTCTGGGATGATGCATTGCCATTTCCAAGCTCAAGCTGGTGCAAATCTGCAGGAGATCTCTTGCTGAAGGAACTCGTTGTCCGTGACCAACGCATCTAACGTGTGCCGTACTTCAAGAACTAATATGCTGAGTCTTGGTCTGGCAGACTTTTCAAATTGGAAGCTTGCAATCATGACCACAGTACGTACTGAAGATCAAGAGCTCCTACCAGTGTGAGGGTCATAATGCTGTACCGCCCTCTGTAATGGTGTCTGACAACGATTTCTCACAACATCACATTCATTTTGATAAAAGAATCGAAGAGTTTCCATGAAAATTGCTAAAGAAGTGAAGCAAGCAACGTCTCGCTCACATCTTAGCACACACAAATGTCGGGTGACCGCAGAATCGTCGATACCTTACCATTGCACAAAGATCCAGGAAGGATGACAACATGAATCTTCTTTAATTGCAAAGAGAGCAAAGGACAGCGTCATCATGGCCCTAGCGTTGGAAAAGCAAACTGAAGCCCAGAGCTGATTTGCCACGACAGACACATGCCTGCAGAAAGTAGCCGTCACATCGATGAATCGACCGGGGAAAGTAACTATATATCAAGACTGCAAGTAATCAAGGTGTCTTCACAAGATCGGCGGCAAGGCGACGAACGCGCAATTGATACGTCACATCCTGGAGCAGAGTAGCGAATTGAGTCCCAACGCAGTCGTGGCGCCTGGAGCATCCTCCGCCTTGCAATCGAACAGGATCGCAGGGACTGTCTCGTTTGGAGAAAGTAACGTTGGTGCGACAGTGACGTCGAGAGTTTCGACGGGCAGCAGGTTCAGGCGAGGGTTCAGGTGACTCAGGCTCGTCGAAGGTGATATTGACACAGGTTGCATCTCGTCCATCACTCGTATTGTCACTCGTGACACTGGTAGTTTCACTCTGCTGCTGTTGTCTCTCATACTGCAATAATTCGTTATAGTGTGCCCTCTCACGCACCTTCACCTGTGGCCTGAACGGAGCTCTCTGTTGTGGAGGGTTGGCTCCATGGACAGTCAGGGGCCGACAAGGCCTTGGAGGCTGCCCTGGAAACCCTAAACCGCATCCGGAATCAGTGTAGTGGCGGTTGCGTGGTCCGTTGGAGGCGGCGCATGGCGTTCGGGATACAACGCTGCTGTAGCCGCCATAGAGACGTGAATGTGCAGCCGGTTTCGTGACCTGGTGCATGAGGCGGACGAGCTGGTTGCGCGCTTTCGTCAAGTCATTCGTCAATGTGGAGATCACCTCACAGACATTTTCTCCCCCTGAAGACTGTCCGTGCTCTCGTAACCTTGTGGAAAAAGAACTTTGCATTCAGCCAGTTGCAATGTGTACGTGTGCACCAGCATCTCGTAGTCCGTCCCGTCGAGTCTTCCCTTCACACCGGCCTCCCAAACGTACTGACAATCCTAATTAATTTCGTGAGACCAAAACAGCAAAATTCCCCAACATATTTATTTTGTGCACGGCTTCAACAGCAACCTACAAAAACCATGTATCGAAATATTAGGTCAAATTACAGGCTCAATCGCCACCGCTACATTACTTAATATTCATTTGGCTACGCGAAGTGAATGAGATTACCCGTCGTCGTCGTCTCGTCTTTCGGCAAAACTCTCACGAAGAACATGGCTAGCTCCACTATTAATTAATTTCTGGGAACCGGAATATAATGTATGATATACATTCGCGCTCTCAATGAAATTTTCGATTGCCTTCCGACTCTGTTTTATAATACTCTGTTCTGAAGCTACAATGACAG
This sequence comes from Pohlia nutans, assembly GCA_022496805.1. Classification (NCBI taxonomy): domain Eukaryota; kingdom Viridiplantae; phylum Streptophyta; class Bryopsida; order Bryales; family Mniaceae; genus Pohlia; species Pohlia nutans. The sequence goes on from CM040103.1 coordinate 851,213, forward strand.
AAATATACTGAAAACAAGAATAAACCGTAACCATTCCCGTAACCGAGCGTTGCTCAATGGCGACGAGAATCAAAAGCTTAAATCGGTTCAAATTAGGTCGACAGAAACGATCTCAGTGGCGATCACCCACGTAACGAAATTGAGTAGGCAAAGACGTTTACAACGCATGCAGAAATTCAACGGCGACGAACAAATTCTCATGAACATCGGCGACGTCTCATTCCTGGGAAAGAAAGAAAAGAAAAAAGGAAGGAACCAAGGACTCAAGGCTGAAAACGAAATATTAATACAAGGATCCAATTAAACACAAATGAACCTAGGATTCTCCTGAAGAAGAGAAAGGATGAAGTGCTATGTATTAGATAACAGACGAGCCGCGCTAGCGGCGAGTAGGTTATCATACATAACCGGTTGTTCACTTTTCAATCACAACCCTTCATCTTCATAATCCAAGGGCATAGGATGTAAGTTGAAAGGAGAGAAGGTTATGAGTTGCAACTTGTGATGGCGATGGTGACGGGTTGCCAATGGGATGGAGCCACATTGGCGTTGAAAAGTCAACAACCAGTTATGTGTGTGAGTGTAGAATGGCTGGCAAGCAGGAAATGTCACTACATGCATATATGCAATGTATCACTGCAATATATATATAGTTGAACGGGGACTCACTCGCAAGATGCAACGGTTGAGTTTCGCCAGTTTGATATCACGATTGTCAAGTTCACATGAGGATCAGTCAGTGTCTTTTTTCAAGCATTTGCCACAGTCATGTACACACATGTCATCATAGTATAATAGAGCAGTGCAATGCAATGGAGTACCCTTTTGAAAACTGAATCGAAAGAGAATCTTCACTTAGATTCACTTTTTAAAGTAATGAAGAAATGTCATTTGTATTCCATGAATTTTGGGACTAGACTTTGGTCATTGCACCGTAAACTTAATTTCCAATTGTAACCAAACTCTGGTCCCCGTGCAAAGGGGTGTTGACTGTCTTCCATTGCTCTATTATGCTATGATTATAGACAATATGGAAACAATATTTATTGATGATTGAACAACCCTCTATCAGGACTAGCTACATTCACCAATGATTTCCACTACGGCTCACTAGATTTCAGCATAGGCCCAATCAAACAACCACAATTGATAGTAATGTAAAAGAATGAGACCTAGCTATGGTCTTTGTTAAAAAAACCATACATTGTCGTCTTTTGCCGAGATTTCTAAACACCACTAGGGCGTTGAGTCACAACATGTCATTTTGAGCCTCATTTTTATCAACAGCTTATATATGTCAACACCTCTCCATTGCAATCTTTCATGTAAGCTGCCCAATTCCGAGTCCAAGAAATCACATCACCATTTTATTGAAAACAATGTGTACAATACATTTGGCAATACGTGGAAGAATACGTGTGTTTAAAACCATGCTCAATAGAGAACAAATGGGGTCATCTACGTATATATCACAAATCTTGAAGTACAGTATGTGCTTGCATGCAGATGGCAGCCACATCAAATGAAACCCAATTTATTTCCTGAATCACAATTTAATCACACATTTTGGATCGATTCCTCAGTTCTAACGAATCTCTTCTATCTCGCTGGCTCCCAAACCAAATGCACCCAAGATATATCTAAATTACTCAAACAAATGAATAATACATACACATGCTAAACCTTGAATTGGACCAGCAAATCAAAGCTGCCACAAGGTGAACACCGGTGCTCAGTCTCTACGACTTTGCCAATTTGAAGGATGGTACACCAAATAAATCCACTAAGTCTATGTATCAACTTTTCTGTCTCTCTAGAACATCACAATTACGTCTCTGAATCATTCTTATGTTTGCATTGCATCGTTATGATCAATGATGATGCAATCAATACTTGTACACCTGACGCCGGATCGGAGATTCCAGTCCCTAGACCACTCAAAGTCATCTCCGGGGTCCAAGGATGACAGCTCTCAATGCCATACTGAAGACCACTCGGAAGCATAGCGTGGCATAATTATAGGTTGGCAAAATTGATATCTCTTGGAGAGTCCAGGAGCCTCCTGATGTGGTATGAGTCATCCGTAGACCCACAGAAGTAGAATTGAGTGTGAGATTTTGCTGTACTTCGCAATCACACATGAGGCCTCGTGAATCACAAGGAGAACGTCCCTCGTTCTGAATTAACAGCAAAGCTCTCACTACTCTTTCACAAATGTTGAGATCATCACACAATTCCAAATCCAAAATTCTATAACCTTCAGTGACGTCATAGAGATCTCTCAACAATGCCTTCAAGTATGTATCAGTTGCTTGGCGGACATCCTCTCTTGCTCCTACATTGAAGTAAGCAGGATTTGACTGATCAGAAAGTGGCAAATTCTGCATCACCTCACGCAGCCTGTACAGGATTCTCCAACCAACGGAGGTCAAAGTGAGTGAACTCGGACGTTGACGATGAGAGTGAGGCATCTTGCTGGCTGATCAGCAACGAATCACATAATCAGAACCTTGCGGCGCAGATGAAAATTCAAGACCGAAGCGCTGAACAGATCAACGGACAATTATTAATACCGGTACATAAGGTTTGTCAAAATGAGGACCCACTGTCTATAGTCAAAGAAGCTGGAGCTGTAGATGGAACAACAATAGAGAGAAATTGCAATGGAGCGACTAGAACTCGGTTGCAAGGGATCCTCGGGAGCTGCCTCCCATGCACACTCAGGAGCCACCTCCCAGACTCCGGGCTGCAAGGATTTTTTTGGTTTTAAGAATAGTTCTAAAGTGGTGACATACATAAATTAACACGTTATAGCCAAATATTTAGATGGAACCAACATTGCGTTCACATATGTGGATGACTTTCATTTAAAATTGGCAATTTCATCCGAATCATTTTCAAAGAATGGAATATTATTCTGTCAAATTTTTCCTTGAGACTTGGTGCATATCGATTATTTTTGGTGCTTTTTGGCATTTAACCCTTAATTGATTGAGCGTCCATTTTTTGAACAATGTAAAGATTAAATCCATGTGTTCTCATTCGTCATGCACTGTCTTTTTGAGTTTTTGTAGTGTGGATATTTTACTATAGATATCATGGGAAGTTAGTCTCATGCATGTGTGAACCAATTTGAAAGGGAATGATATATGAAATTTTTATGCCTCATTTCATGTTGTAGTGATTCACGAAAAATTTCCAAGATCTAAGTTCAAAACAAATCAAAAACGCTCTTGAAAAAGTCAACTCACAAACGTAAGCAACCAAAAAAACTTCAAAAAACATTACATCTACAGTATTACATTTCAACCGATCACAACAAATTTCATCTATAGATTGTCAATATCTTATTCGTAATCGAATTACAAAAGAATTTTGAGTTTGAGTTTTGAGTTTCAAATTTTACAAAAAAATATTGGTGATACCAATCATAGATCTAACCACATGAATAGAATATAAAATCCACAATGTACAACTCTTATTCATACATCAAGTTCAAAACATCCCTCTTAGTTGCATTTTATAATGCATCTTTGCAAAACTGTCGAATTTGGAAAGGGACGATGGTCGTTCAAAAATCGTTGGTCAGAACATTGTCAAGGTGGCGGCGCTGGTCCAAAGCCATTTTTTGCTTTGGTCACGCCATCCTACAAAAACAAACAAAGTTCTGTACTGCGCTCCTCACTTAGACGGAGGGAGATAGAGAACCGTCAAACTAGAGAAGAGAAATCTACACCGCGCTATTTGATTTTGCTACTTGAAATAGAGATGGACGTTTAGGAGTGTTTCCAGTGAATTGTAAAGTGAGCAACAAAGAGACACTAATTATTTTTGAGAGATGAATCTGTGAGTACTTCTAGATCGAAATTTCATAAAGTGTGCAATTTTTGGTGATTTTTTGAGCTGCAAGGAGGTTATTTGGGCATTACTTGAGACCCTCATATCTTTCTCCTCACACCTCCAAATTAATTGAATTTTTTTGCACATGTTCAAAATGATGATCATTATGCATGGTAGAAATTTCAGGTTTGTTGGAGCACTTTTGATCAATCCGATTTCAACATGTGTACAAAATACCTTGAACAAGTTCCATCAATCTTCTCAACGGTGGCATTTTCTCAAAAATTGTGCGATTTTGTTAATCCTTTTTTCATACAAAAGCTATGTAAGTCTTCTTTGATTTCAACGGTGCCAATTGTCAAAATCAACCCACACCAATGAGGAATTGAGCTTGTTATAAGAGATAGTCAAGAAAACAAGAGCTAAGCTAAAACCCCCCCGGTCCTTTTGGGGTTAAACATAGTCAAGGAATTTTAGGAGTTCAAAGATCTAAAACCCCATAGCTAGGGCTAAAGCTCTGAATTTGTTTCTTGTTAGAATTAATTGTATGTATGTGTACGTACCTACCTACCTATTTTCTACTTTTAGATGAATTATGAGAAATTTAGATTACCCTGGAAAATAGGGTTTTATACAAACATTTTCTTTCTTTGCTCCTTGTTATTTGTGATTTTTGACCTCTACTTCTCTTGCTCTTTGTTTATGTTTGTAATTTTCCATGCCATCTTTGTACTATATGGTGTTCTCATAGTACGGGTGACTAAAAGGCCTCAAAATCAAGAATTATTTTTTTAAGTAGTCAATGTAGTGGTAAAATGTCTTTAATTAAAAAAACATTTTCAACTACAAATTTTTTATTATCTACATATGATGTTCATCAAATTTATTTTTCAAAATTATCCATCATTGGTACATTGAATTCGATTTGTAAGAACAATGTAGAAAACTTGTTTGCCCCAAAAAATGGTTTTTTTTAATGGTTTTTACCCTTTCCACACATTGTTTTTGGAATAAAAAATTTCATGTTTCACTAAATCACATATGTTTTAAGAAACATGTACATGTACATGTGTGTTATAAAACCAACCCTTCACATGAGTTTCATGATCTTGCACATTTTTTATTTTTAGGTTTCTGAGGCTTATTAAATATCGAGAAATAGAAATATTCTATTTTTAGAAGACAATTTTGTTACTATTCAACATCTAAGCACACCAAACCACCTTATATTTTAAATAATGAAGTTCTAATTATATACGGTCCATTTTACACTACATTTAGTTGAAACACTACATCGTATTTTTTACCAATGGTTGTACATGATCGGTAACCCAAAAATAAACTTGTCCAAAAATATCATTGTTTAGATATTCCTGCAAACCTTCAAAATCTCGTACATCCATCATTTACGAAAAAATAACTATTAATAATTCAAAGCCCATTTGGCCATTTCCTCAAAAAATCCATGACTTTGGACTATTTTTTCACTCACCCGTACCATGAGAATGCCTTATATTCAATTGCCAAAGCTCCCACTATGTATAACGTGAGCTAATCTTGTTCTTTATGAACTATCAAGAATGCTATTGTTTAAAAATATGTTTAAAGTAAAAGATAATAATTATTTTAGATAAACGCAAAAGCATATATAGTGGTTATGAACTATCAATGTTTAAAAATATGTTTAAAGTAAAAGATAATAATTATTTTAGATAAACGCAAAAGCATACATAGTGGAGAGGTGTATATAAGAGCTCCAAGGTTAGAAGATAATTATCTTTTGAAATAGAGATTTATTGTATTAGAAACATATTCTTTGATATATTTATTTAGTATAAGAGCCTTGGAGGTGACCTCTTGGTTGGATGGTTTGTACCAAAGATCTTTAAGAATATATTAGAAGTCTCAAATTATTACATCATGTCCTACCTATTGCCGCATTTACATTTGGGGGAGGCCATCGACGAAACCATCTTTGCAGAGGAGGAGCGCTTAGTCATCATCCGCATTGGATACGATTGGGATCAAACGTGTGTGCAGGTATTTTTTCTACTCCTAGCCTCCTCTCTATATTTTTGTTTTTGCAATCGTGATTGTCTATTGGTTGTAATTAGGTTTTGTATTTGTCATTACATTATAATATAGATAAAACCATGATGCAATTGAATTGGTTCTAGACAGATGATTTATTGCGGTTGTTTTTTTATATGAGCAATTCAATTTGGAAGTTGAGTGTATGGAGATGGTCTACATTGGGTTATTTTGTACATACTCTACATCTACTTTGTTTAAGATTTGCGATTGAGAGTTTAGGAAGTTTCAAAACTTTAAGTATTTTTATGTTGTGATGTTGCAACTAATGTTTTTGTTGTATTTTGTAGATGGATGAGGTGCTTGGGTCTGTGATTGAGACAATCAAAGACTTTGCTGTTATATATCTTGTTGATATTACAGACAATCCTGATTTCAACACTATGTATGAATTGCGAGATGAAACCTACAATCCTTGTATAATGGAATTCTATCACTTGCACAAACTCATCAAAACCGAGTATGTGACAATAAATAATGGAAAAATTGATTGGGCCTTGAAAGACAAACAAGAATTCATTGATTATGTGGAAACCATATTCCATAGGTCAACAAATAATTATCTTTTGGAAGACGGTGTCGCATGTCACAATTCCGTTAGTTAATTCCATATGTGTGTATATATATATATATATATATATATATATATATATATATATATATATATATATATATATATATATATATATATATATATATATATATATATATATATATATATATACATATATACATATATACATATGTATATGTACATAATATTTATATATTTATATTTATATATATGTCATTGGAAATAAATCTCATTTTTTCCTATAGGTTGTCCTATAACTAGGGTATAGAGGGGTATAGAAAGGAAAGGGTTTGGTACTATTTCTAAAGGACTATTTGATTAAATATGGGGATTAATAAATTATATGTCAAAGCAACAAAATTGAATGTCATAGGGGGAAGTTTGCAATTTTATGCTCACCAATTTGTGAGAAGCGGCGCAAATAGTTGGGAAAGAGATAGAGTGCCTAAATTGGCCATGCAATGGGTGCAAGCATGGTAAAGTGAACCAAAAAGTGACATTTTTCACCAAGCAAATGACATACATGACCATGATGTAATGAAAGTGAGGTTATAAATACTAATGCATTGATTTCAAGTCAAGTAACTTTGTATAACATTCCATATGAACACTTATACAATTATAATAAATTTTGGAACTTTTGTGTATTTCATGAGTAGTAGCCATGTTGGTGTTAAAAATGTAGAACAAAATTAGAACAAAAAATTTGAAAAGAAAGATGTAACAAAAATCCAATTGTGAAATTTGATGTGACATACATCCTGACATTCTTCATTCTTTAAGAAAATAAATAAAAAGCCCAAAAATGGAGCAGAGTGACTAAATATAAATCTACTTAAAGTAAAATTTCAAACACTAATTTCAAAAAATCAATACATTGGAAAATTAATTAAAATACAAGAAAATTAATATATTGGAATGCAATATATTAGCATAGATTTACTTTAAATATGAAGAAATTTTAACTACAACATACCTATATCCTATTTAGGATTTACCTTTGTTTTTTTACTTCTACATCTTATCCTTTTCAAAGTGCCCACTTAAATTTTACATTACCATACTTGCATCCCAAGAGGGGACAGCGGGCAAAGAACATTGTGGGAATGGAAGATTGAGCACAACAAGCATAGGTTGCAAGCGTCACAATGAAAGGGTTGGGTGCATTGTAACAGAGTTGAAGGAGAATTCATCAACCTCCTCAAAACAACTCTATAGTGGATGACCTATAAACCAACGTTTTAAACTATTCACGCTAATCTAGTATGAGTGTAGAATTAAAAGTTGACAATTGAATTTTTAGGAGATCCAAGGAAGAATAAAATATTTGTGTAGTCTACGCTACTTCTCAATACATGCACTATATTCTTACAAAGATATTTAGTGTCATAGTAAAAACAAATATGGTGTCAATTGTTTAATAATATTTTAATATCATTTTATCAATATCTTTCAATATTTTACTGTTATTTTTCAACATATAACATATTTTATTAATTTTAATACTTTATATTCTTTTACACCTAAACATCCAAGCATTCAAAATGTGGACGTTGGACAGAATCAAACACAAATTTCTCATCCATCATTGACTTTTTGCAATGTGGATTTATACTATATACTTAGCTTCATGCATGTTGGATTAGATTAGAAAGGGAATGATTTGTAAAAAAATTATGTCTCATTTCATGTTGTAGTTATTCACCCAAAATTTTGAAGATTTTAGTGTAAAAGTGATATTAAAAAATCAACTCATAAAATTAAGCATACAAAAAAACTACGAAAATCAATACACTTAGGGTATTACGTTTCAACCAATGACAACAAATTTCATGTACAAATTGTCAATATTTTATTTTTAATTAAATTACAAATGAATTTTCAATTTCAAGTCTCAAATTTTATACAACATTATCATTGATCGCAAATCGTAGATCCATCCGCATAGATAGAGTCTAAAATTAATAATTTACAGCTTTTAGTCATATATCAAATTCAAAATAATCCTTTGCGTTTCATTTTATCATGCATCCTAGCGAAACTACCGAATTTGGATAGGGGTGAGGACTTTTAGGGGTTAAAGTGTATTCTTTATTTATCTTTTACCACATTACATTAATTCTCCTTCTACGTCAATTGTTCGTTTACATTAATGAAACAAGCAGCTTGTCGCGTACCCTAGGTTTACTTAAATTTACTTTTATGGTTTGTTTATAGTGCTCAGTTATGTAACCCCGAAAACAATGTGTTTCCGTAGTCTCTTCCTTGAAAGGACAGAGACAATAAATCAATGCAAAGGCATTTGGTACTATGTTCCCACAATGGTTCCCCTTCCCAGGAATTCAATCTGGCCTTCCATCTTCTATAGTGCTACACAACCATCTTAACCCCTAAAGGACCGTAGCACCCCCACGCGGCTTCTGGAACTAGAAAGTGAGGAAATTCGGATTCTTAAGCTTTGAATTGTAGGATGAGCAACAAAAAGACCCTGGCTCTTTTTGAGAGCTAAATCTGTAGGTACTTCTTGATCGAAAATTCATCTAGTGAGCAATTTTTGGTGATTTTTTTGAGTTGCACGGTGGGTATCTAGGCAAAACTTTAGACCCTCATATCTTCCTCCTCACACCTTCAAATTACTTGAAATTTTTTTCACAAATTTAAAATGATGATTTCTACTCACAATAAAAATTTCAACATTTTTGGAGCACTTTAACCCTTTAGTGCCCAGGGTACTGTAGCTGGGAGTTCTTGATTTCAGTACGTTTTTCCACTGTGATCGAGATTACTAGAAATAGAATGGATTAAATTAGACAATAGCCATACAATTCTATACTCAACTGGAGAGCACACATTTTATTAAAATTTGAGAATCATCCAATAGTGGGATTGGAAGATTATAGTATGTATTTGAACTGTATAATGCATGCTCAAAAATGAGATTTTGGGGGGTGTGTGACTTCAAAGTTAAATAGAATTTGGGTTAAATTTTCAAAAATGAAAGTAAAGAAGTTCAGCTATGCCCTACGTCAACACCTCTCCGTTGCAATCTTTCATATCAAGAATAGACTCACACATAATTATTGTGAATTTTATAAGTGAAAGTGACTTATCCATATACGATTTAGGCAAAAATTTATACATTGAAAATTGACAGGAGTGGGTACGTTAGTCAAGAGCAGATTACACACACTAATGGAAGATGAAGAAGAGAACACAATACCAAAAAACAAAACAAGATAACAAACTTCCAAACACAAAAAATACTGCATAATACATATGTTGTATTTGTAAGTATTTACTGTATTTTCAAGTATTTGCAGTATTTCGCGTTTTGTTGATAGGTATTTTGATAGTTGTGCAATTCCAAATTGAAAATTTCTTTTTCTGGAAGATGTATAATGTATGTGGCATAATCTGAACTTCAAAACTGAAGTTCCAATTCTTCACGGATTCTCTGCTATTTGCATTTCGGACGTTGTAGTGACCATAATGTGGTCAGCTGGGCACTAAAGGGTTAAAACAATTTGATTTCAACATGTGTACAAAATACCCCAAACAATCTTCTCAACAGTGGCAATTTGTCAAAAATTATGTGATTTTGTCGATCTTTTTTTCATAAATTACCCCACACCAATGAGGAATTGAGCTTGCTACAAGAGCCAACAAAGAAAACAAGAGCTAAGTTCAAACCCCCCCCCCCCCCCCCGGGTCCTTTAGGGGTTAACATGAGCGTCTATTTTTTAGACGATGTATAGATTTCATCCATAATTTCAACCAATGTAGAGCTATATTAGACAAACATTAACCCTTTCAGGCGCGTGCGTCCAATATTTGGACGCTAAACAGATTTTAACTCTTCACATTCCATCCAAACTGGACAGTTTTCATCCACCAAATTTTCTCATGGTTCTTTTGCAAGTTGACTATCCTTTGTACGGTTTGGATCTTCAAAATAGGTTATTATGATTTTTGGAAAAATAACACAAGTGGTTTATGTCAAATTTCATTCTTAGTTCAAAAAGTGAGACCTTAACCCCTAAATGACGGAGGGGGTAAGGGCAAAACATAAATGTGTTATCAAAAATTACTTCTTCAACTTTGATGAAGTTTGGTTCAAAAGAGAAAATGAGGAGCTTGATGTTTAGTAATTATCCATCCGGTCAAATATCAAAAAATAGCTTTTTATCATCTCATAATGAATTTAGAAGCATTTAACTTCAAATATTTATAAGAATCACAAATTTTATTTTTAGAATTTGAAATTTTGTATGATTTATTAAAACTAGACATTCTATTCTAAAATCAAAAATTGCAAATTTTTCAAGGGAGAGAACATCATTACTTTCCCCAAATAGTAAGTTTTCTAACACTAGACAATAGAGTTATCCGTGAAGTCCATCAAAGTTTGAAGAAGATACCATGAATTTTGCTTTATTATACTCTTGTTTGTTCACTCCAAATAGTTAAAAGGTGTGGGAGATCTTGGTGGTTTATGATTATTAGGTGTGTAAGAGGTGTGTAAGAGCTTGGTGGTCTTCAAAAGTTTTCAAAAGTTTTTTAGCACCAAGAAAGGAGCTAAAAAACTTTTGAAAACTTTTGAAGACCACCAAGCTCTTACACACCACTTACACACCTAATAATCATAAACCACCAAGATCTCCCACACCTTTTAACTATTTGGAGTGAACAAATACAAGTATAATAAAGCAAAATTCATTGAAGATTCTTCAAATCCAAGGTGACTTTACGGATAACTCTAATGTAGAAGTGTTTTTCTTTGAAAATTTCTCCCAGGTGGAGTTTAACTCGGATTGACACGATTCAAATTGGGTTGGAAAGTAGACTTGATTACCTATTTTAAAATATTTTTTATTTTCTATAAAAATGTTTTTTCTATTTCGGGCAGCCCATAAAAAAAGGGCAGAGACCATAAAATGGATGATCCGTCACTTAGGGGTTAACCCCTAAACGTCACAGCGTCCAAAAACTGGACGACGAATGATTTCAAAGCCTTCTCACGTTCTCATCAACGCTTGGATGATATTCATCCAATTTTTTGGAGATTCTTCACCAAGTTGTTGTCCTATCTAATGGCTGGATTTAGTCATACTAGAGTACATATTTTTCTAAAATTGCAAATGTAGAAGTATGTCAAGTCGTTGACCAAGCCAAAATTGCATTGACTCTAGTTCAAAGTGGAATCGTGAAAAATGAGGTCATAAATTTAAGAAACACAAAAATTTCAAAGTATCACCACACTTAAGAGTATCTCATTTCAAACTCATTCCAAAAAAATTTACTCAAAAAATATTGAAATTTAGTTTGTAATCGAATTTAGAAGGAATTATTAATTTTAACTTTCAAATTTTATAATTAAATATTGGTGATTGTATTAGTGAATTGAACCGTACGGATGGAATCTAAAATTCAAGATCTAGAACTTTCATATGTATATCAATTCCAAAATATTCTTCTAAATGGTAGTTTATAATGTTTTTTCTCAAATTGTCAATTCCAGGTACACCTTGGTACGTTAAGGGGTTAAAGATGATTTTCCAAAATAAGTAGAATAAATTAATGGAAACCATACCATCTCGTAGTGCATATTATTCTAATTTCATTGAATTTTTTTAAATTCATTAAATTCATGATTTTAGTTGATTTTAGTAAGAAAACCGTGTAAAATTAGTTCTGAAATATTAAAGAAATATATGATAAGTCCAACTGTACAGATGTGATCTTTGTACAAATGTGATCTTTGTACAGATGTGATCTTTAGATTGACATTTACAACTTTGCTTTGTACATCGACTCTATTTTTGGTTTTCATCAAACATTTTATAACAAATCTTTAAAAACAGTGTTGAACTGGGACATTAAAGGGTTAAGCAGTGACCAAATAGTGATCTTATGGGCCCTAAAGGGTTAAAGCATAAACCGAACCCCTAAAACACCACTCCATGCAGAGTATTTACAAAGAAATGAAGCCTAACAACATTCTAAGATTTGGTCCCTAGCAAGTTGTTTGAAAAAGTAGTGGTCCAAACAACGTCTCGGACCTACAACATTGTAAGAATAAATTCAACGAAACGTGGCATTCCCGGGTGATGAAAGATCAGAGACTCATTTGAACCACAATCGGACAGAGAGGCTGTCGATGCAGTGTGCAAAAATACATTGACGCAAGAGATAATCTTTCCACTGCACTTTCAGAAGATTACAGGATTCGATGGTAGCCACCACTAACACCCCTGCTTGCGGCCGTTCTAAATCTAGCCAGCACCCTCTCAGAAAAAACTTAGGCAGCAGTAGCCTCCTGAATTGGATACTCAAAAGTGACTTCCTTTCCAGTCAGCTTCTTGTATACTCCCGCATAAGTCTCCAACTTGTACTCCGTGCTGTTGCGTTCCTTAGGGTCCAAGTACACACGCATGATGCGAGAACCATCCAAGCGATAGCGCACCCTCTTGCCTACAATCTCTGAAGGGTAGACCAAATCCTCGAGGATAGCCTCGTGGACAGAGGTCAAAGTCCTGCTCCTTGGCCTGTTGGTCGCTGAACCCTTCTTGGGGGGGCTCAAGATGCGCCTGGTGGCTATAACAACAACATCCTGCAGAAGAAAAATGAAGGCAGATCGGATTCATTACACAAGGTATTCAACCTTCACTAAGAATAGCCCACAACAGAAATAGTATCACTAAATACTCTCCGTCCACAAACCGAAAACCTAAAATCATGACGATATAATTGTTGATGGCTGGATAACCTCACTCTCTATCATCCCGGCATCAAAGTTGAGGTAGTAACCCTAAAGCACCATATCTTCATCAACGTTATCAGTTGTCTACCCTACCCAAACTTAACCTAGAAGAATCAATGCGAAAAAGAAAAGCACAAAAAAATTAAATACCAATGCTGCAATTGCCACACTCAAAACTCATGCTAAACTTGAAAATTTAACAAAAATGACGGCAGAAACCCTAATTAGGTCAAACCCTAGTTCATCAACGACACAGAGCACCAGCAGTGAAAACCAAGGCAACAACCTTGGAAAGAAAACACAAGCGCAAGCACAGCAGGACGGAAAAAAAACCCTGAGGTCTCCACACACCTTGCCGCTAAACTTCTTCTCCAGCTCTCGCACGAGGCGGGCGTGGATCTTCTGGAAAGCCTTGCGTAGGCGGTAAGGCACATGGATGATGACGGCCTTGCGGTTGCCGGAGACATCGACTTCCTTGGCGGAGTTGATGAAGAGGTCCCGGAGCTCGCTCTTGAGCTCGGAGTTGGTCGACTGCAGGTCAAAGAGAGCCTGGGCGACGGACTCCTCGAACTCATCGGGCTCCTGCCCCTTCTCCTTCTGGATCTTCCTGCGCGCGGTGAAGGACATGGCTGCAGACGCGATAGAGCCAAACGAGGAGAGGGTGGATTGGTGCACCGGAGCCACTGCCTGCACAGCAAGGGGCGCGAGTGAAAGAGAGGTGCCTGTGGAGGCGCTAGGGTGTCTTTGTCTCTCACCAGCATGACGGACAAGCCAAACCCCCCACCCGCCGCTGCCTTGCGTCCGCGGTCGCGTCCGTCCCCGCGTTAGGGTTTCGTCTGCATTCCTCGTCCTGTTCGAAATTACGTTCGTCGTCCTCGAAGTTTCGTTGATCAGGTCAGAACTCAGAAGTGATTCAGAACCTGTGCAGGTATCAAATTTTCGGTACATCGTAGCATAACTTAATAGAGCAATGGGAGTCATCACCCTTTTGCAATGGGACCATGGTCTAAGGTGAGGGGTACAGTTGCCGTCAATTTGAGCATTTCAACCTACACGAAGCGTTGATTTCAATGATAAAAAATTGCAGCACATAAAACTTTGGGTTTAATAACCAAGCTCGATTTTTAATTAATTTTTTCACAATGTATGACATTGTTATAGATTTTCAAACTGAATATGCATACCGTATGTGGCGGGCAAGGTCGAAAGAAAATAATTCCCAAAACATGCCGAAAAAATAAATAAAATTATCAAGTATTTTGTCAAAATCAACAAAAATAAAGTCAAGAAAAATCGTAGACAAAAAAATAAAATAAAACTTTTAGCTGCTAGAAATGCTAGAAAATTTTAGTGTTAGTTATTAATAGCCAAATTTTTAATAATTATTTTTGAAAGTGCCCACCTCCATTGTTTGAACTTTTATGACATGAAAGTGTTGACCATGCCTTCCACGTACGGTAGACCACTATTGATGTTAGTAGGTGTACTAATGACTGCCTTTCGTTTCTAGTTCAATCAGATTGCTAACTTGGAATTCATAATCAATGCTTGTGATAACTAGATTGAGAACTCCCGAAGTTGAAACAGGAGGTGTTGTTACAGGTGACTACAATTGGTACCTAACAGTTTTTGGTGCTTTTAGCTTTAGTTAGTTATAGTTAGAAACTATGTTTACAGTATGTGACAATAACACAGTAGACCTAAAATTCATGGAATACAAATGGCATTCTCGTGTTACTTAAAAAAGTGAATCTAATTGAAGATTCTCTTTCAATTCAATTTTCAAAAGGGTGCTCTGTTGCACTACTCTGTTATGCTATGATCATATGAGGTAGGATATTGGAAAAGTAATAATATTAATAAAGGCATGTTCCCACCTACTATTTTTCAACACCAAGCTGAAATTTTAAGAATAGTCAAGGGAATTGAAAAAGAAGTAAACAAAGTATTAAGCTATTTTTGCGATAGAGGATGTAAAAGTGAGTTAAGAAACATACGGTAGTTTCCGTTCAACATAATTTACCTGTACATATTAATGTGAAGAGACATTTTTTCCGATCAAAATGTAGCCTGCTAAAACATTTATCTTTTACAATTTACAATTTGTGATGACCTATTGCCAATTTCTGTGCATTGTTGAATGAATCAAGAATTTCAAGAGTTTGACTCAATTTTGCTACACATTGTATTTGGTTTGCTACCAAGAGTGGAGTGTATCGTGTGTTATATAGAGGTTGGTTTTAATTTTAATTTTTTTAAATTTAAATATTAATATATTTATAAAATGATTTACCAAAATATATTAACACTTAGTTTTGACACTTTCATCAAAGTTATTTTAAATTATTATTATATACATATACATATATATACAAATATATATATATATATATATTTTTTTTAAGACTTAGTTTCAGACACATTTTAGGACTTATTTTAAGATAGTACATTTTAAGACATTGTTGATAAGGTGTTTATTTTTTGAATTTATGAGGCCTAGAAATAATCTATGCAATAAAACATACTATCATGTAACTTATATTTTTGACATCTCTACTTTGTAGAGATATTCTTTTTTGAAGAGTCCAGACATGCTTTGATTTATTTCCACTTATAAAATTATCAAATGATCAACTTTGCTACAAAAGACATAGGACTTCAAGCTTGTTCCAACAAGTCGTGAATGAAAATCATGCATGCTTGGATGAGATCACATGAGCCATTTATTTTCATTTGATGTTCATAATCCAAACACAATAACGTTCAAAGATCAAGACACTAATTGTGTCTTAAATAGTGTCTTAATACACCCACATTTGTCATAGTGAACATGGTTTTTTATTTTGTTATTATTTTATTTATTTATTTATTTGGTTTATTTCTTGCACCTAGACACTACACTAAAATCACCATATACTGCAGCTCACATTATTTACGAGAGGCTTTACCAATAAGTGAACAGGCTTCTAATCCCTAAACGTACCAACTCCCCATCACAAGAGATTTATTGTAATTTGTATAGAATTTAATAGGCTTTCAAAGGTGACTTGGATGAAAATCATCTGAGGTTGTATGAGAAAGTTATAATGCTTTGAATTTGTTTCTGATCCAATTTTCTGGAAGCTAGGATGTTTAGGAGTTAACTAAAAACAATATTTTTTGGCAAATCCGAACTAAGGCTGATAAGCCGCACAACGATTGCAAGGGGGAGTGCCCCAACAATTGACAGAGTTCCATCCTCATGTCCAACATCCACAACTCATTTTCGAGATTACTTTTGAGAGAAGAATAGACGAACCTATTCAATGCATGTACGTAGAAAAGACATGTTTTTAGACAAAGACATCTCTTGGATGGGGCACACTCTCTATTATGAAAATCCAACTTTTAGTACACTAGCAAAGTAGCTCTATTCAGCAAATTTCAATGGGGGGCATTCCCCATCGCAACCTCAAAATACCCATAGCCCCTTCCACAATCCCTATGGCATAAAATTGAAACCGAACCCTAATTAATTCATTTTTGGTTACAATTGTGTTAGTATCTTTTTCAAAATATTGTGATAAAATTCATCCAAATTTGATGAAAATTTATTGAATATGGATGAGAAATTGTTCAATATGGATGAAAAATAGTTCACACACATGAAAATGTGTCCAAATGGATGAATGTACCCATGCCATCCACTCACTCACAATATACGGTGATTTCAGTGTAGCGTGATGGCACAATCATAGTGTCAAGATTGTTTGTCAACAAACACAAGGAACCCCAACCATATTACCAGCCAGTAAGAGCATTGCCACTGGTAGCTCCATTGAACTGCAAAATGAATGCTTTGAAGTTGAGTTCAGTGCCAAAGTGCCCCACCAGTTTGGATTTTGGATGAACTAAAAATATTGGATTGCCTCAGGGCAGTGCTAGCCCTGCAAATGTATTCCTGTTTGAAGGTTGGATTTTCGACTTGAACTAAACTAATCTTCAATAAGACAAGGCATTATCTTCCCCTCGAATTTTTTTGGAATCATCTCATGGTTAAAAAGGTTTACAACATCACCGTTTTAGGGTTTGTTGGGAAGGTTTTTACACGACTGCTTAGGGTCAAAACAAACTACCTACCTGAACAACAAATACGTGGGTGGGCATTTGAATGTGGTTTGAACTAATGAACTTGAGTTTTGTGTTTCATTGTTTTAGATCAGTTGAGTTTGGTGGGTGATGATGCTCTAATGGATACAAGAATGATAGTAAATTCTTGATAATCACATGCTAAATTGAACAACCACTTACAAAACTTGCTACAAACAACAGTTTGACAGTAATTTTTGCTTCCCAATAAATTGAACAAGCATAACATTCAATAGCCTTCCTGAATGTTGCCTCCTTACAACAGAATGATGAGGAATATCCCACATCATTTCATCCTCTCAATGAAATGATGTAGAATATTCCACATCAAATCAATAGCTAAGATGGTTACCCTATTACCAACTGACTCTTTTCACCAACAGTTAGGGGCATTATCCGCAATCAATGCTGTAATGATGTTGGTTGTAGCATGAGTTACAATTGGTAATGAGTTCTCTCTTGTTGGTTTTAGTATATGTAAGTGTGGTTATGGATTTGTTGTTGTTGGTTTAAGCATCTTTAGTGTGTGCAATACAAATCTTCTATAGACAAAAAGAGGTGTACCTATATGACATGAATGGGATGTGTCATACTTCAACTTTGAAAATCTATAACTAATTCATTCTTCAACCAAAAGTTATGTTTCAACTTGTGTTGGAATCTATTTCTTCTTGCCTACCTCTAAAAAATAATAATACTAAATAATATTAATGCTTCATATCCGTATTTCTTATTCAGTTGGGAATGGAGTAACCACCTTATGGGGGCACGTGGCATTAAGCAAGAGCAATCAACCATGGTGAACAGTCATCGAAAGCACTCACTCAATCACAAATTAACAGTGTTTTGTAATTTTTTATTTGATTCATTCACAATGCAAGAGTGTTTTGTAATTGTATATTTGATTCATTCACAATTCAACACTGTTTTGTAATTGTTTATTTTGATTCCATCACAATTCAACGGTGTTTTGGAATTGTTTATTTGATTCAATAGTTCATTCAATTAGAAATCACTGGTCACTCCATGTATAAAGGTGGATGAAACTAGAAGGCACCTTCTTGGAAGGCTACTAAATGTTATGAGGTTCCAGTGAGATAGAATGCCACGACCTTTGAGGGGCCGGCCTTGGAGGAGCTTCGATATGCAAGCCGGACACAATCAAGGTATCCAATCGACAACAGTATGCCGTGCAAGTTTCGATCCACTTTGCTGGGTACTTGGTGCCGGCGGGCGGGCAATTGGTGCGGCGGACGAACGACGGAGTGCAGCATTCATTCTTCGTGATCATACAACCCTGTACAGCAGTCGTCGTCTTAATTAATTGCTAGGGGCTATGGCTATGGCCGTGTCAATCTCGGCGCCCCTAGCCTTCGCTACTCTCTTCCCGCACCGCATACCTTCTGCTGCCATTCCCATTGTCAGCAGTGCAGCTCCCATTCCCATTGTGCGCAGACATTCGCAGCGGCTGTGCTGCATTCGTTGCGCAGCGTCGTCGGACGACGGCGAGGCGTCCACCAGTGGTGGCGCCCATTCTGTGAGCGAGACTGTGGAGGACAGCCCTGCGCGGCCATCAGCTGACACTAGTAGTAGTAGTGTTAGTGTTCCCAGCAGGCGGAAGAGAGGCGACGCTAGTCCTCCTCGCGTGGCGGATTCCACCGATTGGATCTCGTCCAACTTGACGCGGCGCTTCGGGCTCGGGGCGGGGTTGGCGTGGGTGGGAGTGCTCGCGTTCGGGGTGATTTCCGAGCAGGTCAAGACTCGCAATGAAGTGTTTCGTGAGGAGCAAGGGACCCGGTATGAATCAAATTCTCTCTCACTACGTACTACTCCGTATCAGCCATGTTATCTTCGACCTTCTGTTGTGGTGGCTCTGTGTTTTTCTCCTTGCAATTGATTCTTTCAATTTGTGCCGAAAAGAAAACGGAAAAGGTTATCTCGGATCTAATTAATTCGCATCAACCTCTTTTTGCGCTCTTTTTAGCTCACATTTCATACTGTTAAATTCTAAACCACGAGCTTCTCTATTATTGCCTTTCCTGGATGCATCTGAGCAAACCCTAACCAACCGTGGTTACGGGAAAACGGAATCTTTCTCCGGCTACTAATTCAGTGACATTTTACCTCAATTTTTGCATGTGAACTTACAGTGTAAGGTCGGAGTGAAACAGAATCGGATATAACGAAGTTTAAGGTAATCAAAATTGAACAGAATTGGGTTTTTTTGAGAACGAGAACAGTCCGTTTCCAGTAAGACAGGCCTCAGCTCGCTGTTGTCTGGAACTCACGTTCTCTAGGCATTGAAGCTGTGTTGAGGAATTGAGGTTTGAAGTTCAACCCTTAAACGACATATGCTTTCATGATACCACACCCAAAATCTCTTGTAAATTCCATTGTAAGCATGATTCTGTCTTTAATTTACTTTGGCTCTATTCTAAAGAAGTATAGATCTCTCTAAGGTGCTTGGTTTGGCATTTTAAAAACCCTATTTGGTACAATGGAGTAGAAGTTATGAGCAAGATTCTTCCAAAATATAACCAGCCTGTGGGGCTTGCATTGTCGTTTAAGTATTAACGACGTACGAAAGAAGGATAGGAAGCAGGCAATGATAGCAAATAGACAAGTTGATAATGAGTTATTTTTAGAAATCCTAGGACTAATTTTGGTATGAACTATCCAAATTAGTCCGAGAATATAATATTGAATTATTATTATTTTGTTTAGATTTTTTTTCAAACAACTAGAAATAGTAATATCAGATATTTGACATGGTAAATTCATAGTAAATTGGAGAACAAATTTTTAGTATAGGCCACACAAAACCTACGTTACCACAATTGCTACTACAATTGAATACTCCGACTTGAAATTCTTCTAATTCCACAATTAGTCCGAGTTTTTGTTATTAGGCCAAGTCGGAGTAAACAAGATAATGGGTGTAAGGTGGTTACCCCATTCCCAACTGGCGCCTTAAACCAACAGCTAGGGGCATTTTTCGCAATCAATGCTGCAATGATGTTGGTTGTAGCATGAGTTACAGTTGGTAATGGGTTCTCTCTTGTTGATTTTAGTATATGTAAGTGTGGTTATGGATTCGTTGTTGTTGGTATAAGCATCTTTAGTGTGTGCAATACAAATCTTCTTTGAACAAAAACAACTCTACCTATGTGACGTGAATGGGATGTGTCATACTTCAACTTTGAAAATTTATAACTAATTCATTGTTCATCCAAAAATTATGTTTCAACTTGTGTTGGAATCTATTTCTTCTTGCCTAACTCTAAAAAAATAATAATACTAAATAATATCAATGTCTCATATCCGTATTTCTTATTTAGTTGGGAATGGGGTATTTCTTACTTAGTGGTGTCACGGAAACGGCTTGCTGATGACGGTGAGAAATGGGTGACAGAGATGTGGAAGGCTCAAAAGAAGTGAGTCTGGCGAACGGGATTCGCTACACGGAGCTGCGGGAGGGAGGGGGATCCACTCCGCAACGTGGAGACTTGGTGGTGGTGAACCTCACGGGGCGGGTGGCCAGCACAGGGGACGTGTTCGTGGACACAACTGCCCAAGGCAAACGACCGGTGGCCTTCATCTTCGGAGCTCGCCCTTACTCCGGCGGCATGTGTGACGGTTTGGAGGCCGTGCTCCGATCCACTCGCGTTGGTGGCAAGAGGCGAGTCACCATTCCCGCGGCGCTGGCATTTGGGGACACCGGTACAACCCTCAACACGGGAGTCCAAATTCCAGGCAACGCAGTGCTGGAGTATGTTGTGGAGCTTCAAAAAGCTTCTATTGCTCCCTCTTAGGGCCGACTTCCATGTGGGGTGGGTGATCGGTGATCGGGTCGCAGAAGAGGGGAGCTCCACCGAATCGGTGAAAATCAGTGAAACTCAGGAGTATAATTTTTACTTCCACCGAAATGGGTGGAGTATCAGTGACTGTTGAAACCTCGTTTCTTGTCTTCTACTGCCTTCCAACGGACCGATCCTCACATGGAAGCTCGCCCTTAACCCCTACAGGACCAAGCAGCCCAAATTGGGCTCCATGTTTTTATTGAGTGGGTCCTATTTGGACTTCCTCTTGTTCAAATCTATTTGTTTTTTACCAACACATGCAATGATCTTCACTAGTTTTGGTGATATAAAATTTGGTCCCACCTGAATTATATTTTCACAACATGATCAATTGAATTTGTCATTTTAACACTGTGAATCCTTGGTCCTTTAGGGGTTAACGCAACCAAGTCCTGTCAGGCTTGGACTTGGAGAGTTCGGGATTGAAGGAGCTGGATTTCCACCAGCTTCCAGTGTATGGAGTATGGACAACTGCCCTGGAATCCAACATTGAATTTTACTACCTCTTAACACTTTTTTAAAACCGCTTTTAGAAGGATCTGAAAACATGTTTTCCAAACTATATTCTGGTATATAATATTATTCTGTGGACGAGGTACGTGGAGAGGGTTTTTACCTGAGAAAAGTAATAAGAATAAACGGTCCTGGTCGTCGTCGTCGTCGTCGGGAGCCTAGTTTTTTAGGGTTTAGGGCCAGAGTTCAACAGCGATGGCTGTCGCAACAGCTTCCAAGGTGCCGATGCGAGTGATCAAGAGCCCCAGCGTGGCGCTCTCGTACTTCGTCGCATTCTCCTCTCTTCTCACCGGCGTGGCGGTGGTGCACAACATTCTCAAGCCTGATTTGGTAAAGTTTTTGGCTCTCTCTTTTGACTTGATTGCACTTGTAGGAATTTCTCTATTTTTCTGGATTACGTTTTAATCGATGTTGAGAGCTCTGATTACCGTATTGAATACTGGAAGCTTTGTGGAATTTGTGCTCCTTTGGACTTCCGGAGTTTCTACTAGTTAGTAATTCCATAAACTCATACCCTAACTTGCTCCGGCTGTGCTATTTATTTCCGCAAGAGAGAGGCAGAGAGAATAATCGTGATTTTATTTTTATTTTATTTCCTCTCATACGACCGTTTCGGCGAGTCCGTTGCTCACAGTCTCACCCATGCGTGCAGACGATTCCGGAATTGACATGGACAAGGAATCTGGAAAAATTAGCACGTAGCCAGTGTTGCGGAAAGAGTTAGAGGATCGTCAGTTGGAGTACGAGAGTGATGAAATTTTGCATTTAATGTAGGCGCGTTCTTTAATTGAATCATTTCTTTGAACCTGTTCAAGCAATCTGAGTCATTTCTCGCCGAGATCATTGTGCAAGCAATTTCTTCCTCACAGAATTTTGCGTTATGAATCAGAAGATCGATATGAAGAGGCTGAGAGGATTTGAGCTCTAATTTTCGGTGGTACTTTGAAAGTTTCTTCATGTGGAAATGGCGATTTTGTAGAGCAGTTCTTGAATGAGAGAATCCATAACTCTTGTTTGGACCAGTCAACAACTTTTTGAAATTTGGGATGATCAAATAGGAACCACAATAGGTCAGACGATGCATGCAAATAGTGAAGCTTGGATTCATGGCTTCATTTATAACTTGTTGGTACTGCGGTGAGTACAAAATGATTTCTTTGTGATTTGTGGTACTTATGCTGTTTACATTGTTTTGTGTAGCAAGTTTGTCTTGAGGACAGAAACTTTGAGTAGATCAATGGATGTGAGGAGTAAGCTTGTGATATAAAATTTCTCCTATGACATTGAGCTGTGTTTAAGCTGTGTTTATATAAGGTTGATGTGGAGGCTGTTGAAATTCAAAAAATGTGGATGGCAGAGCTGGAATATCACAAGGAGTCGCGGACCTTTGGAAGAAGAGAGATTAACCCCTAAAGGACCTAGAAGCCCAAATTGGGCCTCATGTTTTTGTAAGCATATATTATGTCGATAAGTATCGGAGAGGGTTTAACTCGAGAAAATTTTGTAAGGCAAACTGGCGCTGTCGTCGTCACGGTCGTTCTGCAGCAGTTAAAGAAATAGCAAAACACCTAAAACATGTGTGCAACGTCGATCATCTTGAAACCTTACTCCACTTTCTTCACACCATTGTTGTGTTTATGAGGGTTAAGAATTGAGTATAAAATTATGTCATGCCACTTTGGAATGGCAATTTGGGATTGGAGTGAACGTGGTTGTTCTTCAAATTCGGTCAAGTTGGATTGTTTCTTTGCAAACTCCAATGGATGGAAATTTTCTTCTCAAACTTAGTATGGGGTTTAGAAGAATAGAATTTTATTTAGAAACTGTATGGATAAATTTTCAGCATTGTTCCGAGCCTGGAGTTGCTTGTGTAGCCCCTCCTCTCTCCAAGAACTACTACCATACCACCTTAGTTGGTTCAATAATTTTTGCCTAATAATTATTTTATTTTTGATTGAGAACTTCGGCAAAGCAAATTCTTCGTAGATTTCTTCACAATATCTTAGAATAAAATATTTGAAAATTTCGACAATTTCACAATTAATTTAATTTGTGTTGAACCAGCCCATGTACTACAATACTTGCCATGGTTTATACAAGAATACTGTAAGCCTCAACATGTTGAACATACTCTAGATAGTAAGTCGGGTAAGAACTCATTGCCGGCCTTGAAATCATAATCCAATATCAACCCCATCTGAGTGAAGACCAACTCTGGCCTAGGCACGTGTCTGGTTTAGTGATGTTGTCATGGACCTAAATTTTCCCAATAAGGACCAGTAAATTTATTTTCAATTAAATTTATTCTCGATTGATTAACTATTTTGCTCTATCGAATATGTATTGTTACATCAGACAGGACTGTTACATCCAACCAACACTCTTACAAAAATGTAAGAGTCCTCCCATGAAAATTTATCGCATCCTTATGTTTTATAAAAACACATTTTAACCTCCAGCCTCTCCAAAACCCTTTTCCTTGTAACCTACCTCCCTTTAGTCTTTATATTTTATGCATGTAAGGGCCACTTTACACTAAGGTCTAGGTTTAATTCTCATGGAGTTCAATAAGCCCGTTTATTGGATTTGAGAAACTCACCTTTGGACTTGAGAAGTTGAATAATACAATGATGTGTGAATTGGAGCCAGATCATAATGTAAAGCCAATTGCTTCAATTTGGAGCTTTTTAAATTGAACCCAATTTTAATTAAACTTGAACTCAAGTGTAAAGTCCCAGGTCCAATAGTGGATCCAATATTTAATTGGACCAAGATCTACCTGTAAAGTCTTTTTAGATTCAATAGTGGGTTTGATTTTTAATTGAACCTAGTTTTAATTGACCTGGACCTAGTGTAAAGCCCTTTTCGGTTCAATAGTAAGTTTAGCTTTAATTGAACTCAAGTTTAGGAATTGGTTTCCCAAAACTGCTGCACTCTTTTGGGGCCTTTTTTCAACGCTTGGGTTCAAAACATTCCCTCGAAAACCATGCCATTTAGGCGCCACATCATTTTGAGACTTGAATGAGTTTCTTCCTAGTATAAAGCCCTTGAATCCAATTTTCAACTCTCCACCAACAATTATATTGCTCGATTTTAGGGTTTTTTAGAATCGAACCTTAATGTAAAGTGGCACTAAGGGCCGCTTCACACTATGGCCGAAGGTCGAGAGGCCGTTGATTTCCACCAATCAAATTGCAAAAACCATGGTTTCGGCCTCTCGACCCTTCACACTAGAGGCCAAAGTCTCGACTTGGACGGGCGTAGTGTGAAGCGGCCCTAAGGTCAAGGCTGGCATACATAACAGTAGTCCGCCAAAACTTGGCTTTTGAACAGAAAAATGAAAAGAGTGGGAGTGGATGGATCAGTTCATCCGACGAGTGACTGGGCAACTGCCAACCGTCGGTTGGCGTTCCACCGCCACGGCCACGGCTTTTGAAATTTCCGGTTCCATTTCTTTTCAAATGGGCGCTGCCTGCGACGCCATCGCCACAACTGAAGGAATTCTCTCTCTCTCGTGGGTTGCTTGGAGCATCCCATTCCATGGTAGCTTCCTTCACAGCGAGATCGCGCATCTGCAGCCTCCTCTCCATTCAATTTGTTCGTGATCCATCGAGCTAGGCGAAATTAAGCGAAGAAGGCGTGCAGGTTTTCTTCCATCTCGCATCGCGCGCGGAGATCGATCCAGGTTCGTTCTCTGCCCCTCCACCTCACTCTCTCTACACAGGGTTTAGCGTTTCGGGTTTTCTTCCCGCTCTTGTGCTTTCCCTACGTGTTCGGATGTCGATTTGCCCATGATCCGTTGGGTAGGCTTTTCTTTCCTATTAGTGTTCGTGGGAATTCATTTCAGTTCTCGCACGACACTCGCTCACTGTGCAATGCTACTGGAGCTCGATGAGGGGAACAGAACACATTCAAATCCTCCTAGTAAAACCCTCTGTGGCCGGAAATGTTGCCTCAACCTCCCTCCCTTTTGTTGTTTTCAGTTTTGAGAAGCCTTGGTCGGTAATTTGTGGACGAGCAAAATGGGTGAAACCGGGAGTCGCGGGGGAAGATCAGGCAGGCCTGTTAAGAATCAGGTCAAGGTCCTACATGCCGATGATGATGATCATGAAGAATTGGACGCGGGCGCAGGTAGCCGAACCAAGGGAGGCCACCCGGGAACGGTAGCGAAGCAAGTATTGACGGCCGAATTCATGGGCATCGATGGGGTGGTACAGGTGCTCGGATCGCTCAAGTTGAGCGACGCCAGCAACAGGAATTCACGCTCTACAGGAATTGTGGCGCAGGAGTCTGATCGGAGCCAGGACGGTAGCATGGAAGCGGCCGTTACAAGCAGCAGGTGTGCTCTTATACTCTTTCATTGCCTGCATTGGGAGAAGCATTTCACTCCGAATTTTAACCCAAATTGGACCTCATGTTTTTTTTAAAGCGTAGGTCATATGAGTGCCTTTTTCATCTCAGTTGAACTTTCACAATATGACAAAATTGAACTAGTCATTTGCAAGGCATCAACCCTTGGTTCTTTAGGGGTTATGAAGGCCACTGAAAAGCAAGCACACATCTGTGTTCCAGTCCGAATCAAATCATATAATGTGAGGTTGTACTGGATGGAGTTCTATCCTCTGCACATGCATTTCCGGTTGCCTGAAGTGTTGGTGCTGTTTCAGTGA
The DNA here is from genome assembly GCA_022496805.1 of Pohlia nutans. Classification (NCBI taxonomy): domain Eukaryota; kingdom Viridiplantae; phylum Streptophyta; class Bryopsida; order Bryales; family Mniaceae; genus Pohlia; species Pohlia nutans. The sequence continues at coordinate 877,649 of CM040103.1, forward strand.
CGAGGGAGACGAAGATGACGACATTTCGGACCAGGAAAGCGCAGGAGGGCAACAAGACATCAGCACGACTCTTAGTCGAGAAGACTCAGCATTGTTGGCTGAACTGATGGAAGTAATTAAAAGTGTGTATGGTTGGTTTTGTTCAAAATAATGTTAGGAAAGCCTTGGCTGAGTTTTTTACACTGAATGCGGTGAAGACTCAGAGCAATCATGTTGTGCAGGAGGTGGTGAGTTGAAGAAGCTCAGAGTCGACCATCTGAAAGCCTATTTGCGGCACCATGGACTACGCATATCTGGTTTGAAGGATGTCCTGTTGAGTCGTATCGAAGAGCACTTAAAGTACGACACCTCCAGGATTTCTCTTGTCCGCAGAACCTTTGTATAATTGAGACATACGTTGCAAGATCCGCTGTTCCTCGTAGAATATTAGTCATCTCGTCAGTGATTGTATTATGGCAGTGTGTCACGCTTATATTGCACCGGTGTAGCTAACTCCATTGTGGTCTGCATATTGTAGAATCAAAGATGGACAAGGAGAAGACTTGTATCCGAAATCGTCTTTTTCCATCAATTGCAAAGGTAAAATCCAGCATATTGGCTCCTCTTTGTGAAATGTATAGTCCATCTTCCGTTTCAGTTTGCCTATGTAATTGTGATTAGTGTTATATAGAGTAGAAGGCAGGCAATTTTGTCTTCAACGCGATGTCTTACTCAAAGGAGGTGATGTTTACTTGCAGGTGATGTATGTCTTGGAGATATCGTGCTATTTTCGCAGATGGTTTATGACTCGTGAGTCTCTTTCCTTTTTTGTCAGATGTTTTGCTAAGGAGGTTTATGTGCCGCTATTATTTGTTATTCGGAATTAGCTGTTGGTGTCCAGTGAGTTTATTTTTGGTAGAGGATTGGAATTTGCTTTCTACTTTACAGGTGAGTATACTTAGTGGATAATATTGATTACAGACTCATTTCAGAAGTTTTAACTCCCAAGATGGTTCAATGGAGTCGCTATTGGCAGCGCTATGTCGCAGCTTATGGTTTATAAGCTTCTGATTTGTGTGGTACTGACCTGCTTTTATAGAGTTCTGCTTCACAGTTGGTGATATTTGACTTTGACGTTGAGTAGGTTTGATTTCGTTAAACGAAGCAGTGGTCCACCGTTGGGAACGCGTTTGGTGGCTGGTAGAGTTGTGAATGAGAGCTATGGTGCCGAAAAGCAGCAACACACATTTACAGTGAGTAGTTTTGAAATGTCTTATCTTGTAACGAGACTATGTTTTTCTTCATATATCTGTTAGTTGCCTCTGAAACTTTTGAAGTACCTTGTGAAACTTGTATTGATTTGGAATGTCAAATCTTATGCACTCTTGATAGTGTCATTGTGTTGGCATTGCGGAACCTGATATTAGTGCTATGGGGGTCATCTTTATCTGCGACGGGACAGATTGAGGTCTTGTGGAGCACTGGTACAAATCCCTTTTATGTCATGCGCCCCCTTCAAATTAAAGGTCGCAATTTGTATCGCATGCACACATCAAGACAGGTGTGATCTTTGACCTTGCCGCCTCTTTTCATTTTCTCGTGTACAGCATATTTGCAATGAAATTACAGCACTATAGAAGTCATGTACTCGTGACAGTGGCAATGATATATCCTGTGATAACTTGAGCAGCCATGGATTGACGAAGACGATAGAAAAAAGGTGCTGGCCGAGAAGCATGCTCGTGGCGCGGAAGCTCGTTCGAAGAGACGAACTGTGACGGGTTCAAGAGGTCTGTACTTTTTAGTATTCTCAATTCCACCAGAAGAAATTCCAGTCGTTTGTTACCCAAAACATCTTTGTTCCATGTATTCGCTATTGCACAACCCTTGGAGAACCTTGGTTTTGTATGATAGACAGATGTTCTACGTGACAAAAATTACCTTGCTGATGCAAGCTTTTAATCTTGATAAGGATATGCCTTTTAGACACATGGATGGTCAACGACTTGGGAACTGAATGGAGAACTCAGTGGTGTCAGGAGAGAGTTCAGAATTGAATTTGCCAATTTCACTCCTGATATTCTCTCAACGCTGCAGTGGGAATGGACCTTTATCCTCTCAACTTCAGCTTGGACGCCCTAGCCTGTCTTCTTATGGTGTAGCTGTTTTCCGACTCTCTTTGCTCGTCTCGATCTACCATGTGCTACTGCATACCATGGAACTAAGACTTCACATGTTTATTATTGCATCTTGGAAAGAACCAGGGAGGTCCAGATCGAAGCCGGGCTCGAGGGGACAGACAACAACTCGAGAAGCATCTCGCAGTAGACCTTCAGCAATGCCTTCCATTCAACAGGAAAGAGTTAAGCACACCCAGCATAACAACATCCATGGAGGCAACACTGCATCATCATCATCATCATCCTCATCATCCTCATCCTCATATGCTGGATACCACCCAGCGGAAGCAAGTGCGGTTCCTGCTTTGCACAATCTGACAAGAATTCACTCGCAACAGAATGGCAGCAGCGCTACGGCATCCTCACAGGGCAGGCAGTCAGATAAGGTTCCTCCATTAACTTGGCGTGATGAACGGGGTATCGTACAGAGGGCATGCTCCAACCATGCCAGTGGATGTGAGAAGGCCGGTGCCAAGCATTGCATAACGCAGTCGTGTGGTCCATGCTGTTTTAAGAATGCCTCCACTCGAGGCAGTTGCCCAAGACATATTGTGTAGAGGAGGGATATTTGAGCAAAAGGGTCAGTACTCAGTAGGGCCCATTGGCAAAGACGAGACCATAAAAGTACCATTTCATTATCGTAGTCTACTTCCACGTTCACCCAAAATTTCAAAGATTTCAGTATAAAAAGTGCTCTTATAAAGTCAACTCATAAAATTAAGCAACCAATAAATCACTACACTTAGGGTGTTACATTTCAACCAATCACAACAAATTTCATGTACAAACTCTCAATATCTTATTCATAATTAAACAACAAAAGAATTTTCAATTTCAAGTTGCAAATTTTATATAAAAACATTGGTGACATCGATCAGAGATTTGACTGTATTTATAACGTAGAACCTTTGTTCATACATCAAGTTCCAAATATCTCTCTTGGTTACATTTTATAAGACATCTTTGAGATTCTCCAAATTTGGAGAAGATTTAACCGTATTTTATAATGTACAACCTTTATTCATATATCAAGTTCAAAATATCTCTCTTAGTTACATTTTATAAGATGTATAACCTTTATTCATATATCTAATTCAAAATATCTCTCTTAGTTACATCTTATAAGACATCTTTGAGATTCTCCAAATTTGGAGAAGGCTGAGGACGCTCAAGGGTTAACACCTTTACCTTGTCACACGCATGATGTAATTTATGAGACTCTAAACACTTTTGAATTTATGAGAGTTCAGACACAATCCTCTTATAATTTCTAATTTTGATAGAATATGGGATAAAATAATTAATTTTTGAATAATCTAGGGGTAGACTACAGTAATACCTTATATAGGAAATACAAATAACCAATATTTTGTAAACTTAGTGTCATTGCACACGAAATACAAAAAACCAGTATTTTGTAAGCTTAGTGTGATTGAATAATGGGTAGACTGAGCCAGTTAGGGCATGGCCATTCATACTCTCTCAGAGTCTCACACTCAAGAACTAGATGAATATAGTGCCAAAGGGCCCTTCAAAAATGCCTCTTGACTTTTAACCCTTAAACGCCGGGCCTATGGCCATGGATTCAGAATGGTCATAGGGACTGTTCTGTTTTCTCTATTTTTCACTCAAATTGACTGATATTATTTTTGAAATATTTTTCCTAAATGAAAACTTACATTTTCTATGTGCAGTATTTTTTTCCGTTTTTTTCCAAAAAAACTGAAATTACTATGATTTTTTTAAGGAAATCCTTAAGAAAACTCATATAAATTAGAAAATATACTCAAAAATTCCAATTTTTTTTCCATAGGTCTGACTTACATTGGAGTACATAATGGTGGATGAAAATCATCCGTGTCTCTAAAATTAGTAAAAGGTACCTCTATGATAATAAGTGTTGAACTTGCAATTGCTATAAAATACTTAATATTATTAATTTTCCAAAAATTCAAGATGGAGTCAAAAGTGGACTTGATAAACTTCATTTTCTTAGTTAAGCTCATATACAACAAACACCATCTTCATGGTTTAAATTGAATTTTTGTAGAAAAGGTCAAATGATTCAAAATACATGACATGGAGATTCGTTTTTACTACTTATTTTCCAATGAAGGCCCCAAATTAAGTCCCATAGTGGATATCTCCCATGCATGTGCTGTGTAGAAGAGTAGCAAGGAGGTGCACACACAGAAATGGATGAAGAGAAAATGGCTCTGCCGGCGTTTAAGGGTTAATCCTAGTATGTTAAGAAATGGCCCTTTAAATCACTATTTAGTTGACTATATCCTCACACTCTATTTGTGATTGGTCCATTGACTATTTGATGTGCACTTTTGATGAGTGAGAGGTGTGCAAGGGTGGGGGAGTGTACAATGAACAATGAACTTAAAGAATATAATATATATTCATATTGAACATGATTCAATTCATCATCTTCGTTCTTGAATTTTTTTTAATAGGACAATAGAGGGCGCAACCAAATTAAAACTTAAACATATGATTTTTTAGTAGTAATTTATGGCCTTCAACCAAAAAAATTGTAATTACAGCATCAAGGATGACTTTGTTGGTTTAGTTTACCGTGCTTTTATTTCACCTTATTGCAGTTTCAAGGGGTATACCGTACCTTCTAAGCAGCTTTGTTATGCTTTCGACGAATATTTAATATTTTACAAAAAGTCATGTTCGTTGGCCATTTTTTTATAATTTTGTTAAATTCATTATTTGAAATAACATGATATTGTATTTTCGTCATTCATCCAAAGGGGCCTTGCAAGTTAGTACCATTAGACCAAGTAGCTCAAATTTTGTAGAGTCTTTTGTTTTATACAAAATTCAAGGCACTAGTGACAACAATGACTGTGGGATATGTTGAACTCACTTTTTGTTCTCTCTTAATCACCGGCTAAACTCATTTACGAAAATGTAAATAACTTAACACAAATACTTCAAATCACAAAATTATTTTTGGAAGTGAAAGGTTACTTGAAAATGAAAATATTCTCAGTTGAAAAATACTCAAATTAAGTTAGCCTACTACAGTATGCACAATTGAGCCTCAAAAGTTTGATCACAACACATGTTCTTCTCATTCAACTCATGCACATTCTTCATTGCCATACTGAATTTTGTTCTTATTTCATGCGTAAAAAAATTCAAATCACAAAATTATAGTTGGAGGTGATAGAAGACTTGGCCTTCTAACTTTTCTTAGTTGTAAACATTTCAAAATAAGACCATTTGGTATGCTCAATTGTGCATCAAAATCTGCTGAAAATATGGTGGTGAGAATTCACATGGGCTTGCATGTTCCTATCCCATATCATTTGAGAGTGACTTGGAATGCATTTAACTACAAGGTCAGCACAATCGTCTCCTGCATCTCACACTTGTTTATACAAAGGATATTAAAAAATGTGTGAAAATGGTAACATTTCAACATTTTGACTTTTTCAAAAACCAATTCATATGAAATTTAGCAAGAAGTATTTGTAGTTTCAAAAAGAAATCGTCTTTATTTTTTTTGAATTATTTAAAGACGAAGCTACTTGGAAAGTATGGTATACAGTCATTCATCTTCGTAGACATATTTGGCATGCATTTGATATGAGTTCTAACTTCCAAGTCTTGACCTTTCAATATGTTTGATGGAGGGGCAAAATTTCACAGACCAGCCAACTTAGGTAAGGGAAGTAGGTAAATGGCAGCTTTAAAACCCACTATCTTAGCTTGTGAATGCATAAGGACATAGTACTCCCAGCATACATAATTCCTCAATATAGTTCCTGCTCTATGAGAGTATGAAGGAATTTACTGTGTTAAGTTAATTTTATTTCCTTTTCCTTCTTTTTAATTTTTTCTGTTTTTTTGAAACCAGCTACTGAGTCAGTCCAAGACCCTTTAATTTTTTCTGTTTTTTTGAAACCAGCTACTGAGTCAGTCCAAGACCCGAAACCATAACCAAATAGGAAGTTAGCCTTCCGCATGCTTTGACTCAGACCCAGATGAAGTTTCTTCATCGCGTCTGCTGACTTTCGAGTAGCCCATACCCAAATAGTACCAATTGACTAGAAGGACTAATCACCCACAGTGGATTATTCAGAAGCAGAGTCAAAAGTGCCATGAAGCACATCTCTGATATAAGGATTGCAAGCACATCTGATGTCCATCAGCTCCATCACCCACACTAAAAGCCACTTAAAGGTGGCATTGATATTGTACTGTGTGGTCCAAAAAGTCTGCGTAAGTGTTTACTGTCCTCTCTTTCTACAGTTTCCACTTGCATAGAAATGGTTGGATGAGTGTACACAACATTGCAACTTCATGAACAACATATATTTAAAATTTGGTGGTGCGAAAATATAGGATGAAAAAAATAAAAATAAAAACCCAACTAAGTTTTTTACTTACTTTGTAGAAAAAGAAATGGCTATTGTTTGTAATAAATAAACAGTGAAATTATGCACACTTTTTGCAACCCACTGTACTGTAAGTTACTGTACAGTTGTTACAGCCTCAATCGTAATTATGCGTGGATCCAGGTGATCCCTGAATCTAATGATCCTTCCACCAAAGACTGTCATTCGTTACTTAGTGCTAAAATATTAATCTGGACAAGATTTACGTCTTTCCAGCTCTCTCTTGTTGCCCAAGTCCATCAAATATTGTTTCATGCTGATCTACCACTAGTAGGAAATGTGTCGTTTTTCACTTACTTTAAATGAAAAAGGAATGAAACTGCACCAAGCACATGGGTTGTGTTAGTGCTAGTGAGTGGTTTTGGTCACAAGAAAACAGAAATATAAGTATAATATATAGCCACTATTCATTGTTTCCACAAAATGGGGAATGAAAAACGACAGGTCTGCTACTAGTGTACCGTCACTACAATTCTAACCTTTGTTTTGATCCAGCGTGCAAATCAAACGGTAGCTTCACAGGAGTCTTGATGACTTCAGACAATAGGCTACTAGTCTTGCCACACAAAGTACTGTTGTGAATCATCGATCCTAAAAAGCCGTACGTGCACACTTACAACTAATTTCTTCACACTGAAACTGTCGATACATACCAAATTTATATACAGCTCTGAACCAAGCAGATTGACAGAAACTATAGGAAATTCGTGAGTGTTCAATTCATATCTGATCTGCTCAATTGGATTGGACGCGTGCAGGCAGGCATCGATCGTCTTGTCGGTCAGCTATGGTGGAGGCAGCGGCGATGGACTCAGGCGAGAAGAGGTTGCTTGACCTCGGCTACAAGCAGGAGCTTCGACGCACCTTGTCGTACGAGCCTAATCTAATCAATCTGCATCATCAAGTACTCAATTCGATTCTTCTGAAACCAACGTCAGTTGCAGATATTTTTCGATCTAGCAAGAAGGGAAGTCTGAAATATTAATTGTCTGTACGTCTGGGAATGCAATATTATTTTTATTGCAGAGTGATCTCCAGCTTCGCATTCTCGTGCACCATCATCTGCGCCTTCTCAGGCATCACGGTGCTCTTCAACGTCGCCTTAACCTACGGCGGCACCATCTCTCTCTCCTGGGGATGGCTCATCGTCGGCGTCTTCACCTTGTGCATCAGCGCCTCCATGGCCGAGGTACTCAACCACACATTCTCTCTTTCTCTGTGTCCCTCTCTAATCAAACTAGATCATTCTCCACCGCATTGCATTCAGACTCCAATGCGCGCCATCGACGTATCGGCTGCGACATATCTGTTTCTACAACCCCAAGAGTTGAATCATGTATCGTGTTTGAGTTCTATCTAGAGCCTGCCTTAGTTTCATTGAGTGCAGATTTGCTCGGCTTATCCTACCTCCGGTGGACTCTACTTCTGGAGCGCGCAACTAGCAGGCTCAAAGTGGAAGCCCTTCGCTGCATGGATCACAGGCTGGTAAGCGTAACTCCAGAATGCATCATGTTGCTCTCTTTGACATTGACAGAAGTAGTCTAGATTTGTAGTTTTGTTGCGGTTTTTGGAAACATTGGGCACTTGAGAGATGGGTTTGGTTTTGTCAGGTTCAACGTCGTCGGCCAGTGGGCGGGAACGTGCAGCGGCATGTACGCCCTCGCGCAGATTGTGCAGATAATTGTGTTGTTGTCGACGGGCGGGGCGAACGGCGGGGGCTACATACTGACGAAGAACCAGATAGTGGCTGTCCACGGCGGACTGTTGGTGTCGCAAGGGTTGATCAATAGTTTGCCGATTCAAGTGCTCGACTACCTCGGTCTCTTTGCCGTGGCTTGGCAAGTGCTCGGTTAGTCACGAGCTGAATCGGCCATGACCTCTTGAGAGTACTTCATGGTTTACTGGTTAATTTTTCCAGGATTCTGTTTCTCGAATTGTAGCTAGGGTTTCGAAGTTCTTGAATTTCTGCTGCAGTGGGTTTGAAGAAACCCTAGTTGTTGCAGGGACGTTTTGCTTGATCATTGTTATCCCCGCGGTGGCAAAGGAGCGACAATCAGCTTCGTTTGTGTTCACTTCGTTTAATGTGAACCCTGATTTAGGGCTTCCAAGTCGCCCCTACGTGTTCCTCCTTGGCCTCCTCGCGAGCCAGTTTGCACTTGCTGGCTTCGACATGTCCGCGCACATGGTGAGTTCATCTTCACATCAAAACGGATCACAGTTCGGTAGCTAGCATCTCCAAGTGATTGCGTTTTCTCTTTTATCTTGATAACCTAAACGGGTCCATTCTCCGAAATATTAATAATTCTCTACTCATGCAAGCAAGCCTGTTGTGCACACAAAATAATGTGTTAAGTTGACGGAAAGCCTTATTGGTCTGGAATTGATCAGACGGAAGAAACAAAAAAGTCGGACAGAAACGGGGCATACGGAATCTTGAGCTCGGTCGCCATGTCCATCGTTGTGGGATACGCGTACCTACTTGCGCTTTCCTTTGTGGTGATCGATCCTGCGGCATTGCTGGACCCCGGCAACGATGCTGGTGGCTACGCAGTTGCGCAGCTTTTCTACCAGGTGTTCAAAAACCGGTATGGCAGCGGTACGGGAGGAATTCTGTGCCTTGGCGTGATAGCTGTTGCAATCTACGTCGGTGGCGTGGCTGGTGTTCTTAGCAACTCCAGGTATTCTAATCAATAGCGCTCATTCAATCAAATGACATCAAATGAGCTGCTGCTTCTTCTGTGGTTTTTTGGATTGTGAATTGCTTCAGAATCAGCCTGTTTAATAATACTAACCTGCCACAGAAAGAATTGACTGCATAGTACTGGTTGTTGAAATGATTGCAGAATGGTGTTTGCTTTCTCAAGAGATGGAGCTCTCCCATTTTCAAAGTTCTGGCGCAAGGTGAATCGTCATGACGTGCCAATCAATGCAGTGGGGCTTTCAGTTGTCATTGCTTTCATCATGGTGCTTCCGGTGCGTGATCAGCCTCTCTGTCCTGATTCGTTCTGTTCAAACATGCATGACTTTTTCGCTCAGAATTAATTAGACAGTTAATATGCACAGTGATGCGAAACTTCAAATCTACTCGGAACTCGTGGGGTGCACTGTACAGTACTAAACAAGTACGAGTATACGTGAGTGCACAGAAGGGGTATTAATTTGAACATTGCCGTATTACGTATACATACAATAAACACATTTAGAACTGAAAATATTCACGTATACTTACACTAAACATATATTTAAAACGGAATACATGATCTGTATACAATGGTATTTAGACATATAATAAAGGGGGTTTTTAGAAGGGGTCATGAACACACGTGATTCTCAAACATAATGTAGAGTGCACCCCCGAGACTCGGAAAGAAAAAAACAACATAAACCACATGAGTGATAGGTGTCGAAATTCAGAAGCTGGCAATTGCTTTGGCAACATAGCATAACAGTAGCTCAGGCGTGGAGCTGTGGATTGCAATGTTGTTCAGTCGTTGGGCAGTGTGGTGGCATTCCAAGCCATTGTGTCCATAGCCACAGTGGCGTTGTACATCTCGTACGCGCTGCCCACGCTCTTCCGAATCACTGTGGCGCGGCGCACATTCGTTCCGGGGCCGGTGACGTTGGGGCCGCGGTGGGTGAGCCTGACGATCGGCTGGGTGGGGGTCACATGGGTGGCCCTCATCACCGTGCTCTTCAGCTTGCCGGTGGTGTACCCCGTCACGGATCAAACGCTCAACTACACGCCGGTGGCTGTGGGAGGCCTCTTCGTGCTGGTCGTCGTCTCTTGGGTCCTGTACGCTCGCAAGTGGTTTCATGGTCCCCACAGCAACCTTGATGATCCGTCAACGCGACCAACCCACGATGATCATGACATTACCAAGTTGGCCTATGCCTAGAATCAGAAAAATACGTACAAATTAATTGGCCTTTTCCACTGAATGATTGTTTTGCTCGAGTTTCTTGTACACTGAATAATCACAACTTACTGTAGAATATGTTAACTTCTAACCATAACTTGAAAGGAGTATCATGCTCCTGTTCTCGCTCAGAAAATCTTGTGTGCCATTATCTGACCACACTACTACTGCTATATTGGTGTTTTCATTGACTGTGTGCACTGAATCTTGCAAAGTAGTCCAATGAAGTCCAAAAAAGTCCAATCTTGCAAAAAGTCCAATAATTTGACGTGAACATGCAGTCTTTGTTCTTCATTCTTTACACAGAACGGCTAGGATGTTGTATCGGGAACCTCCTGTGTATTATCTCGTGAAGAATGTAACCAGCAGGTACATTTGCCGAGGTGAGGTTCCCGATACTACATGTGTCCCCTTAGCCACTATTCACTGTTTCCACAAAGTGGGGAATGAAAAACGACAGGTCTGCTACTAGTGCCCTGGCTTAAGGACATAGTAGACACAGTTCCCAAGCTGCCGATTCTCAGTCATGGTCGAATTCCAGTACATTTAACTTACAGGTTTTTCAGATCAGGATCGTAACCAATAGAGTCAGCAAATTTGACTAAGGATATGGGCTGCATCGATTGGATGACCCTGCACCTTAGACATCTGTGCTCACCTACATGTATCTTCCAAAGTCTATCTAAACACTTCATACACGTTTCAATGTGCCCATCTGTTCTGTACAGAGCCTGTTGTTGATTCCTTGAAGCAACAATGCACTAATGCACATAAACACCATATAAGCGTCACCAAAATTCTTACGAGATCACAGCACATTGGGATATCCGTATCCCCCAAATCTTTCTTCAATATTTGAATATCAGGGAGACTCCACACTTACATGATCTAACTTTAGCAATGATCTTCAAGCTAGGGCCTGATATACTCATACATGCGGTGGATATATGAAGCTTTCACTTACAATGGCAGGCTTCTCAAAATTCTCGCAGAAGTTCGCTTTTGGGACTGTTTTCTCAGGTAATTTCACACTTACTTCAGTACTTAATGCATGTGTGAACCGATTTGTGTGAACCGATTAGAAAGGGGATGATTTGTGAAATTTTTATGCCTCATTCCATGTTGCAATTAATTCACAAAAATATTCTAAGAGCTTAGTTCAAAAGTGCTCTTGAAAAAAACAACTCATAAAATAAGCAACCAAAAAACCTCCAAAAATCACTATAGTCACTTAAAGAATTATATTTCCACTTATCACACCAAATTTCATCAATAAATTGTCAATATCTTATTCGTGATCAAATTACAAAAGAATTTTTAATTTTAAGTTTCAAATTTTATACAAAAGTATTGGTGATCTAGCAATCAAAGGAAAAACTGTATGGATAGAATCCAAAATTCATAATGTACAACTTAAATTCATACATTCAGGTTCAAAATATCCCTCTTAGATGTAGTTTATAATGCACCTAGTGGGTGCATTGTCCAAGTATTGTAAATACACATGTGAGTTTGTGCAAAACAAGGGTATTATTTAGAACAAGCATGTACAAAATGTACGCATGAGAGACATATTGCAATCGAGCGGGAAGTAGATATACATGGGGCCTGGGGATAAATGCCTCATTTATAGCCCATGTATACAAATGGAAATGTACTTTGAGTCAGTCAGATTTGTACGTATCTTGTTTAGTTTCAGTCCCCCAAAATTGTATGCAAGAGTGTTTTAATGAAGGAGATGTACGCACGTGATTCTTGGCTTTAATGAATAGTGCACTCCCTAAGATAATGCATCGTTGCAATTCTCCAAATCTGAAGAGGGTTGTGGGCATTTAGGAGTTAAGGAGTTTTTATCCTGATTTTGCAAACATGTTTGCAATGCAACATTCAACATGTTTGAGGGCATTTTTCTTTAAAGTAAAATGTATTATAGTATTACTAGCAATTGAAAATGATGATTTTGAAAATAGAAGTCATTTAGATTACTTAATCTGTCCTAAAGATTTGTCATATTAACACGAATCTTTATAGAATCCAAACTCAATCAATAATAGTTAAGTTTGTGGCTAGTTCAAAAGCACTTTATAAAATTATGGATTTAGAGCAAGTGTGGAGGACATGAATCACTACATGGACCAACATGGAATATGACCCTTAGAACCTTCTGAGATGAAAGCTCGGTCTCGTGGAATGGATAATGAGACTAAACCGGAGTGGGTGAACAAAGAACAATGGGTGGCTAAGAGCATCCTCAGTTCTGAGACGAATGCTCATTGCAAGGGCAACTGGCGGGCGCGGAATCCCATGGCGCGGGCCAATGCTCTCGGTATCCGTCCCGTCACTGCGCAGCTCACGCCATAGCACCTCCCGCTCTCGGCAATTTTTGCTTGTTTGCCGTGAGAGAAAGTCCTCCCAGTAGCAGTCCTGACAGAGTCCCTGATTGTCTGCAAGCCAACGAGATTCTAACAACTTGGAGTCCCTGCGCCACCTGGCTGCCCACGTAGTAGCATAAGTTCCTTGCCGGGGCAGTTGACGGGAGATACGTTGGACCCTCCTCCCTGCTCATGCTCCCGCTCCTTTGCAGGCCTCTCTGCAAAAGCTCATTGCCGGGAACTGTGGAGGGAGAGGACTGAGGATGCTCTAAGTCCATTGGTGTCGAGAATCCAAAGTAAGAGTGCAAACAAAACGTGTGAAGTTTTTATTGGTTTAGAATCCACCCACCGGGTCTACATAAAAGTGGAATTGCAAATGGACCCTGTAGCACTATGATCAAACCAATCAAGTACATAAGAAGGCCTTTATTAGTGTGAACAGGGCCATGATGAATGTGGCCTACTACACCGAAATCATCAAATAGTGTGGGTGCATGAATGGCATAGACCCATTCATCCATTTGGATAAGTTTTCATCCAATTTGGATGAAATTTACCACAATATTTTGGAATTAGTAAAAATCTTCTCGTAAACAGTGTGGGCCATAGTACATGGTGATTTCGGTGTAGTAAATGGAGGAACAGGAAATAAGTACACTAAATAGGTAGATTAGTGTTAAATACACTAATTTACATAAACATGTTGTAAGTTTTTACTGTTGACCAATTTTTTTACCCTCTATATTGGTCAAGATGGGGATCTTTCAATAATATTGGAATCAATGTGTTTAGTAATTTTTTTTTCCGACAGTAAGAATCTATAATATTTTCAAATCTCATAATTATCTAACACTAATCTACCTATTTAGTGTAGTAAGTAGGACTTTACAGGCCAAGGCCTTGGCTATGCACACGTCCGTCAAAGAGGTTGATACCCGGTTCCTGGCCGTCAAGGCAAGACGTATTGCGCGAAGGATGTTGGAGTGGCGAGGTTGAGCTGACGATTGATGGGCAGAAGCGATGGGCGCACCGAGTTCATCAACATGGGATTTCACGAGGTGGGTCACGCGAATTGGTGAGCGTTTCGGGGCTCACCGAATCTCAGTTTAGGTCACTGGGATTTGCCTGCGATCCGGAAGCATTTCACGCAACATGAACAGATTGGTGGTCCCGAAGCTCCAGCATCTCCGTTTTGGAATAATCATTCGGTACGAATCCATCAGCTCGTACTCCACTCAGATAGTAGAGTAGAGTTTTGAACCCTGTGCATGCACTCTTAGCTCACTTCATGTATGTTTGTTAGTTTCTTTCTTGTTGATTCCTGTTCCAAACTGATGAAACTTTGATGGTCGCAAGCTTGAAATCCAAGTGGAGTTCGAAAATTTCTGAGTTACAGGATAACTCTGGAGTAGTAGTTCGAGGCAACGACAATGTAGACCTTTAACGTATTTTGCGTTACTCGTAGTTGTGGATTCTACATCCAGGCTCATCGCCCGTGTGTCTGTCTGTCTGATTAGGGTATTTGTGGCGTACTTGTGAGCCCGGCATAATTCATTATTTGACTCTCCCACGTTCGGTTGTGATGCAGGTCACACTGGGCGTGTCTTTCTGTGCAGCCTGTTTTAAGAATGTCAGGCCATTCTTTGATGCAAAGACATGGCATCTCTTCTGCTAGAATGAATGCGTGTGGAAGTTGTTTTGGATTTCAGCCTTCGGGGGCTAAAAGCGTTCCCAGTTTCCGTATTCAAAATAATAGTAGTAGTCATCATAATAATAATCTGACCGTGCGGAATGGAAATGCAAATGATAGCAAAACTAGCGTGGGCAGTGGTGGCTATCGCCCATCCTCACCGGTACGTTAATGACATCTTCTCTCTTTGGTTTCTGTGGAGTTTAACCAAGGATTCATGGTTATAAAACGATCAATTTGATTGAACATAGTGTGAAAATAATAGAATCCCTGAAGATGGGACCAAATTTTAGATGATAAGAACGTTGCATGTGTTGGTCCATTTTTAAAAGGACTGTAAGAGAAAGTCCCCATATTCATGACTGCTATAAACACATGATTGGGCTTCTTGGTCCTTTAGGGGCTGGTGACGAAATATTCCTTTATGGCTGATTACTTTTTGGAGGGTATTGTGATTTAGCTTTCTTGTCGAAGCAATTTAGTTTTCCTCTGTTTTGAAGAAATGGTTTGCACTTTATGGGTTCGAGTAAAGTAGCATTTTTGATTTGATGATGATGTTGTGCAATTTATTTTAGAAGCTTGGGGTGTAGTGGCAGTGTAGTTTTGTGTGATACATGTTAGAGAAAATACTGAGTGTGCTGTAATCTACTATGTGTTGCAGAGACTTCAGAACAACACAAGAAGTCCTTTGGAAAGCTGGAAGCTATGGCAGACGATGAATTGTAGCGTAAAGGATATTGGTGTGAGTGTCTAGTGCTTCAAGAGTCTTTCCAGAGCTCAGAAAATTCTGTCATTTCAGTACCTATACAATAAATGTAGTTTATGTCTGTAAGGAGAGTTACCACATAATGCTTTCATGTGTCATTTCTGGAAGTATGTGATATTATAATTCTACAAGGTCAAGCAGGTACGGGGTTATGCCTAATGCTTTTCTTCAGGACCATTCTGAAAACCTGACGTCCTTTTTCAACTTGGGTTTCTGATTAGTGCCTTTTTCTGAACTATATCAGCGGAGGCGAGGGTTAACAGAATCTCAAGTATATGAACAAATATGTGAGTGCGTGCAACAAGGCAAAGAAATAGACTGGTTTGCCCTCTGTGAGGAGGCTGGATTTTCACCGGCCATAGTATTGGAAATTAATGACGCAAAAGCAAAGGCAGAAGAAGCTATGAATGAGCCGCTTGGACAACGACTTGACGAGTTTGGCCATGTTCCAGTCCAGTGTGGTCATCATGTTAGGCATTTACCTCTTCTTCTCGTCCTTTTTTTCCATTTTTCATTCACGTGACAGTATTTAGATTCTGCAAGCACTCAGATCCGTCGCATGATTTGGTGCAGTGTGGATTATTGATTTCGGGTTTATCATTCCTTCGCGTGCTGGTGCAGGTCACTGATGTTCATGTCTTGTTATACAACACAATGATGGCTTGTGGAATTACGCCACATGAGATGTTTCTTTCCCCTATGGAGGTGCTGCCGACTCAAGTTCCTGAGAAGCTACCAACTTCAAAGAAAGCTCAGGCTCTCATTTCTAAGCCAACTACTGAATCCAAGGGAGTGGCAGCTGCTGATGTTCCTGCTCCTGGAATTAGGCTTTCTAATGCGAAGCTTGCATCAAGTGACAGAAATCCGGAAGAAGCAGACACCAAGAAGATGCCAAAGCGGCTCACTCAAAAGCACATGCTGCAGTGGATGGCTGACAACAACGGCGTAAGAGACCTGCGTTTTCCATGAATGAGTTTTGTTACTTTCTTTGTGTAAAAATTTCTGAAGTTTTCTCCTCAAACCAGGTTTGAAGTTATGAGTCCGTAATGTGAAGCTGGTCTCTTGATCCTTATCACAATTTGAGTTGCACCAGTTGATTCTTATCTGTAACCTGAACATCATAGCTTTCCCAGTGGAAAAGAAACTCTAGTGGCTCTTTTGATGTGTTTCTGGTAAAGATGATGTTATTGTTGTCAGTCATTGTCAACCTGTACTGTTAGGGTGTAAGTTTTAGGGTCCCGGTTCTGTTGTGTGCAGACTATTGACACAATCGTTCAACTATCTTTGTCAAGTGAATTACTTGAATGTTTTTTGTACAAGTAGGATGCAGATTCTGCCGGTTGGTGCATGGCATCCTCTCAAAACTGTAAAAGGAAAGCTTTGTTGTGACGCAGTGATTCTTGTTGTTTTCTCCAGGTAACGTTAATGGAGCTCGTTCAGAAATTTCAAGGGTATAATGAGTGTCAGCTGATGCGGCTTATCCTTCTACTGGAGAGGAAGAAGCTGATTCAACTGAGCCAGGGGATTTTCACAGTGACTTCACCAGAGGAAGAGCAAACGATGTGACATGTAGGCTCCAATCTTGTTGAGTAGGACGGTCAATGGATTCATATGCACGTCTATGTACTCCCTAGTCTAAGCGGGAGGAGACAGCCCTTGCTGATTGACCCTTTGTAAAACAGTTGAAGCAGTTGACGCACTTGTCTTGATTGAATTTACGGTCTGCAGACATCAAGTTCTTTAGACTGGGCACCAAGCACCCTTGAGAATCGGAATCCACACTTAGAATTGGAATGTGGATTCCGTTCCCACAATAGTTGACACTGTATAAACAAGTGAGCTCTCGTTTCCACAAGGTTTCAGTTATATAAACACTTTGCCTACATTTTACAAAGAGACCAAATAGATTTTAGAAATCATATTCTCTTGCAACGTCTTTTAGCATTACCGAGTAATAATTACTAGTTAACCCCTAAGCTACCGGGCAGCCATATTCTAGCTCCCGATCACTTTGGGCAGGTTGCTGTTGAGTGTAAAATGGATGTAAATGATTTCTGAAACTTGGGTGAATGAGAGACCGTGAGTTCCTGAATGGCGCTCTATACCGGTAATGTTTTCTTCAAGATGTCACATACGGAAGGGTTTAGGGTTTAGGGTTTAGAGAGTCCTTTTGGAATGCCCCCTCCCCTCCTGCAATACCTAGGAATCCTTCAAGCAATACATGCGGCTTAAACTTCAGCTATAATCATGAATTTGTTGTTATCCACAAGTTTACCTCACTGTAGAGTACACCAACTCATTCTTTGAGGACTGCTTTTGTCGACAAAAGAACGTTGCTATAGAATATAATGCAGTGAAGGACTTGGTGCCACGTTGAATCAGAAACATGTTCCCAAACTTGGGCCGAAAAATGGAAAGGAACCTTGGTTAGATTGTGATAAGTTTACGATAAAGCAAAGCTGAACAGTCAGTCTTGTGTTTTGTGGGCAAGGTAGGAGCACCCAAAACCAACAGCGTACCCAATTCTGATAATTTCTATACATGCTAGTCATTCTAGAACATAAATCTAGGTAGACCATAGATAGCTTATCATTTTGGTCAACAAACAATAAGGGCTCTATGTCATAAGGGCTCTATGATGTGCTTAGATATGCATTCTAGAATGATTACCCTGTCTAAAAATTATCAGAATTGGGTACACTGTTGATTTTGGGTGCTCCTACCTTATCCAAGCAATCTCAATCCACTCCAGACCAAGTAAGCAAGGGCGTGCAACAAGGCAAAGAAGGATACTGTTTTGACTTCTTCCAGGAGGTTGGATTTTCACCAGCCCAGCATAGATAACAATCAAGAGCAAAGGTCGAAGGAATCTATGAATTCACAGAGCTGTGTACCGGTAAAAGCTGTATTAGACAGTATTGTACCTAGCTCATCAAGCAGCTCATCAATAAAAATCTCCATGAGCCAAATACTATGATCTGCAGCATTCTGTACTGTACTGTACAGTACTGTACTATACTGAAGAAGGTGAAGCCAGAATGGCATTGATGATAATGAATGGGATGAAGAGACCGATGCTCACAAAATTAATTGTGATCTTCACTAGTAAAAGAAACAGGCGTCCCTGGAATTCCGAACACTCCATGCAACGACTAAAAAACCAACAGTGATCAAACCTACACAAGAGCACAAGCCTAAAACCGCTGCTTGCAAGTGCAATGTAGTCTCGGTCCATCCGGCACTCGGCACCCAACCTTCAGCTTGCAAGGGCCTGAAAAAGCAGTGCCCATAGTCGGTTCAGCTCCAATTCCTCCACAAGGAAGGGAGGGCCACCAGCATTACAAAGTTAGTGTGGTTCTCATGCCTTGCTACTATTGCCAATACTGTAGATGGCACCTTGAGCTACACCCACGCCAGTTCCTATCAACACCTTGCTCACTGGCCCTCCCATCCAACTGAACACTACCAGCAAACCCGTCGCTTTTCACTCACTGAAATCGTAGAAAAGGTATCATTTCCTTGTCCTATAACGTGACCAAAAGCACTCACCAACTCTGGAATGGCTCAAAATAGCAGTGAGAAGCAACCAGTTTCCTTCCTTGTACTGGGAACGCAGCACTTCTTTCTTCATCCGTACAGCCCTTCTTGCTCCCATACGTCCACCAAAAAATCCACCATTTCCTGTGACAAGCACCTCTCACTCAACCATTTCATTCATCGCCTTAACCCTTTAGTGCCCAGCTGACCACATTATGGTCACTGCAACGTTCGAAATGCAAATAGCAGAGAATCCGTGAAGAATTGGAGCTTCAGTTTTGAAGTTCAGATTATGCCACATACATTATACATCTTCCAGGAAAAGAAATTTTCAATTTGGAATTGTACAACTATCAAAATACCTATCAAGAATACGCGAAAATACTGCAAATACTTGAAAATACATTAAATACTTACGAATACAACACATGTATTATGCAGTATTTCTTGTGTTTGGAAGTTTGTTATCTTTTTTTTCTTTTTTGTATTGTGTTCTCTTCTTCATCTTCCATTAGTGTGTGTAATCCGATCTTGACTAATGTACCCACTCCTGTCAATTTTCAACGTATAAATTTTTGCCTAAACCGTATATGGATAAGTCACTTTCACTTATAAAATTCACAATAATCATGTGTGAGTCTATTCTTGATATGAAAGATTGCAACGGAGAGGTATTGACATAGGGCATAGCTGAACTTCTTTACTTTCATTTTTAAAAATTTAACCCAAATTCTATTCAACTTTGAAGTCACACACCCCCCAAAATCTCATTTTTGAGCGTGCATTATACAGTTCAAATACATACTATAATCTTCCAATCCCACCATTGAATGATTCTCAAATTTTAATAAAATGTGTGCTCTCCAGTTGAGAATAGAATTGTACGGCTACTTTCTAATTTAATCCATTCTATTTCTAGTAATCTCAATCACAATGGAAAAAAGTAATGAAATCCAGAGGTCCCAGCTACAGTACCCTGGGCACTAAAGGGTTAACCCCTAAACGTCCCAGCGTGCAGAAAGCCTATTAACAGATTGGAAAGCCTGATTTAAAGCCTTGTAACTTTCTCATACGATATTGGATGATTTTCATCCAAGTCACCTTTGAAAGCCTATTAAATTCTCTACCAATTACAATAAATCTCTTGTGATGGGGAATTATTGATAATATTGGAGAGGCCTCCAACTACAAGTATGTCAAATTTATTGGGTAGATTTTATGCTTGCAATGGTCTTCTCATGTACATCTCATGTACAACTAAGCCATGCTAATATCTACTTTTGACACTAGAATCTACTTCTGTTTAAAGGGTTGGTACGTTTAGGGGTTAAAAATCGAACAGATTCCCCAAATTCAAACTGCGTAAGGACATACCATTCTTTAGTAGTGGAATAGCACCTATTGCAAACAGTGCCAACGAAAACATATATTACGAGCACAAATCAGAACCAGATTAAAGCTCTCACATACTCAATGGCTCATTGGCTTGAGGAATTCTCCATTGTTCAAAACAAGAGAGTTATCCTTAAACTCTAAAAGTTATGCATAAATTCTTCCTTCATGTTGTTTTCATATCAATACATGTTCAAAGGCGTTGAAACTTTGATGGGTGAAATCTTGAAATCAAAGTGGGTTCAAAACTTTTTGCCTTACAGGAGTGTCAGGGGATTCAGAGAGGGTGCTCAAACAAGAGTTCTCTAGAATGTTATGGAATCTGAGCATCGTCAAAGGGTGAGCCGAAGAGAAGGTCATGGTGGGACGTACAGGTAGAGGCACAGGCTCTGTAAAGGGACGGCTTGTGCCAAGTAGCTCCTCGTAAGTTGCGCTCCATCTGTGGTTCAGTAGTCACCACATTTTTTAAGCCTATCCATTCACAAAACTTCAAAACCTTGGCATGAAGACTGAACTGTACTGAGAATTAAGAGTTTCTGACAAATTTCAGATTACATAGTCAGACATTTATGCAGTTAGAAGGTTTCTTCGGACAAGGTAAATTCACTATAATTTATGCTCAACCTGCTTAACCCTTAAATGACATATGCTTTCCTGATACCACACCCAAAATCTCTTTTAAATTCCATTTTAAGCATGATTCTGTTTTTAATTCGCTTTTGCTCTATTCTAAAGAAGTATAGATCTCTCTAAGGTGCTTGATTTGGCATTTTAAAAACCCCATTTGGTACAATGGAGTAAAGTTATGAGCAAGATTCTCCCAAAATATAACCAAGCCCGTGGGGCTTGCATTCTCGTTTAAGGGTTAAGGACAACACATCCGATTGCTAGCATTTAATTTTAAAAATAATGGTTGAGAAGGATGAGTGAGGTACAGGCCAGCATCGAAGATCATACCTGATAACAGGCTCTCGCCGTTGTCGCGGTTGGGGCTTGGGCTTGCCGACCCACTCTTGTCGTTGTTTGTGCCATTTAGCTAATGCTGTTGTGACCCACCCGTTCAGGAGCATTCACACCAACCCTTGCATGTATTAACAGATTTCCATCACAGGATAGACAAGCATCGAACTATAAAGCATCACAGAGGGCACTAGACACTAAAAACCATTTAAAAATAAACAAAACTTTGCAGATTTGGTCCCTCAGCTTCCAAGTAGTTGACCATCCATGTGTCAAAAACTCACACTTAGCAAAGATTCGAGTCTATGTATTTCATATGTCATCGTGATAATAATTGATAGGGAACTAAGAGTCTTGGGAGCTAATAAAATGGCAATGGGAATTTTTTCTATGGAACATGTATGAAATGACTTTGCAACACTTGAAAAAGAATGTGGATAACAGATGTGAAAGGTTGTCACTCAACAGGCCTTGCTAGTGAAACGAAGAGACGAGGGCAAAGAGCAATACCATGGTTTTCAAAAGAGAGCTTGTCATTGTTATGACGGTCAGCAGAGCCAGAATTATTCTGGCAATCGTTTAAAGATCTTGAAAAATTCCGAAGTGCTTGGGAATTGAGAACAGAACGATTGTCGCCCATCTCATGGGAACTGGACATCCACCAGTCTCGAGAAGAGCGAGCAGATTGGCCCCGGAGCCGGCGGTTGGACCTTCTCTTGAAGGGTCTGTTTGCCTGCTCTGGCAAAGCTGCGGCAGGAGGAGGCCGCACATACCCTCCTAAACAACCACTGATGCTAACCCACGCTTATCAGATCATCATGTTTCACAATACTAACAAAATACCGTACTCTACCCCCAGGTTAGGCCAAAAAAAAGTAATTATTTTACCCCATATTCTATGAAGATCAGAAATTACCTGAGGTTTGTGCCTAGAATCTCACAAACTACAATGCTTAGAATCTCAAAAATTACACCATAAATGTGACGAAGTAAGGACAATTAGGGTGTTCAGTAAGATTCAAGATTTTCCCCCAAACCGTTGTAAGAGGCAACGGAAAAATGTTTTGCAAGAGTTTTTTTTGCAGCAATGCCTAAAACTTTTGAAATTACTCATAAAGAATGCTGACTTTTTTTTTTTTAATTCCTACATATCTGTTCAAAAATTCCAGACACGATAAACTAATTATTAGGTACTTTTTTGCCCATTCTAGAGGTATCACCAAAGTTACCAATCAAACCATTCAGCTTCCTACTCATTGCGTTCTTTGAAGAAAGCTTTGCAAATAATTGGGTCCTTGTGTTCCATTCCGTTCTCTCAAGTAGTTGCTCATTCATGTGTCTAAAAGGCTTCCACTTATCAAGATTTCGAGTCTACACCGCATGGCACATCTTCGAAGCAGGTTTTCCAATAGTCTATATTGAGAACTAGGAGGCTTGTGGCGCAAACTTGGGAGACACTCTTTGTATCTTTTGGGTATCACGTGCAAGAAAAGGGTTTTTAAAAGTACCCTAAAAAATGAAAGTAATTCTCACTATAATTAGTAATATTTCAAGAATATTACTATTTTTATTCTTGTAATCAATTTTGAGCATCCTGTATTAATGAATTCAGTTATAAAAATTACCTTCAAAGATTTATTTGAACCCTATTCTTTTTTGCACATTCTTACGTAATACTTGGAAGTGACCTCCCCAAGGGCGCAAATGATTGTGGATTTTCTTCCAATGCACTCAACAAATTCTGCATAAAATTCTTGAACCGAACCTAGAGTTTGGCTACCTTCCAGAGTGGTCCTGTCTGTAGCTAGAACATTCCTTCTACAGTAAGTAGGATTGGACACCTTTAAATTCAAATTTTAATGCTCTCCTCTCAGGCTCTTCTGCCACACAGCACATGACTCAACAATGAAAATCTTTGGGACCTGGCATGGTGGGTTCAAGAATGTTACGTGGTCATTCCCTGCACATGCTAAACCGTAATTATCCCGGGGTGCACTCTACCTTACGTTTGAGAATCACGTGCGTTCATGACCCCATCTAGAACCCCTTGTATACAAGGGCTTATATGTCTAAACTACTTTTGTATACATATCTATTATGTTTAAAATATATGTTTAATGTAAGTATACGTCAATATTTCCAGCTCTAAATATGTTTGTTGTATGTATACGTAATACAGAAATGTTCAATTTAATACCCTTCTGTGCATTCACGTATACTCGTACATGTTCAGTACAGTGGACCCCCCGAGGTAATTATACTCTTCTTATAGGAACTAGAGAGGGATCCAAGTGAGGTGGAGGAAGAAACGCACCCCATACATGCGTTTGTCTTTTGCAGCTGAAGCACAGGAATCCAGTATATCCAACTGCAAAGCCGTAGATGTTGCATAAAATATCATATACTCTATTCAAACGCACGCATCATCAATTCAAGTAATCCCTTTCTCCACCTGCCATTGAGATCACCCACCATTTCAAAACCTTGGGACTCACAAGCATTTGTCTAATCAGTGGAAAGTACAAGCTGCACACTACCAAAAAAAAAGATTGAAATTTACAGAAAACATGCATTGATCGTACAAGACTCAAATCTAAAGCACCATATTTAGAGGAATCAGTACACAAAGTGTCGCCATCGATCCTACTAATCCACCACCATTTCAAACGTTCTTTCACTAAAACTAGGTCGGAGAGAGGAAGGACCAAAAAAAAAGAAAAAAGAAAAAAAAAGAAGGTAGTCCCTCTGTCCCACACAAAAAAACACGTGGTTCTTGGCATTTTCTTTGTTGTAATCTTAGTCCTATATTTTATGCTTCAAACGTGAACCCTGTCCACTTTCAAACGGGATGGACAATGAGAGTGATACAAAAACTACATACTACTATTAAAGATAAGCCATTTTTGAGTATTGAAAAAGCTTTAAAGTTAAAACATGCCAAAAATCATGGGTTTTTTTTAGTGGGACAGAGGGAGAGGGAGTACGAGTTTTCCAATTCATTACAGAATTGACGCATGAGATAACTTTGACACCAAAAAAAGAAACGAGTCATTTTATAAAATACTATGGTATTTTATAGCTTGATGAAGAAGTCATTGGTGTGCTACGTCACCTACACATGAACAGTTAACTTTAAAAATAGAGCTCAAAACGTAGACACAATTCAGACACCACTGAAAAAACTTGCACGGATTCGTTGCAAAATTGTAAACTTCGAATTCCAAGACTTCAAATTCAAATTACATATCTCAGTGTCCTTCAATTCAGGATACAAGAAGAAGACAGACCGGCCATAGCGGAATCACGCAAACCCAGCCACAATGAAAAAACCTGAAACCAGGGGACGCCAAATGCCGCAATCAAAACAGACCAAAGTAGAAACCAAAATGGAAAGATGGTAATCACACACAAACCTTGAGTGACTCTTTCGTTGCACAACGGAATGGAGGACCCAAGTTTGTGACAGTCCAGCACGGGCGGACCAAGCTCCGAATGCGCCCCCGCAGCAGCTACGTTAGCAAGCAAAATGGCACAGCGAAGCCACAGGAGCGATTCAAATAGCGTGAATCGTGAGAGCGCCGGCAGTGAGGTGTGGGGGAACTTGCTTAGAACCGCTGGATATAGGCTTTTGCGCTGCGTTGGCGGAATGGGCACTGAGGTCAATTAAGGTAGAGGTGCCAGAAACCGTGCAAATTTCAAGTGTGCTTACTTAGGACAATGGTGGAAATAGTTTAGAATTTTTTGATGGTCTGCAAAGTTAGTGCAAATCCATCCCCAAAAACACACATTTTTCGAGTAAGTCCATAATTTCTTGTGAATTTCTGAGTGTGGACTCATAGAGTGGCCATAAACCGTTCATAGGGTCCTGGTTTTCATGACAGGTTGGATTCTCAAAATAAAGCACTTCTGCACCAATCAGAAGCATTCAATTTTTCCAAGCATGCACGGAATTAATGCACTCTTGGACACTTTCTGGAACCAGGCTAGGTAAATTTATGGGAGTAGCCCTGAAGCCTACTGCACGGTTTTCTGACCCGCACCGTTTTCTGCACCTCCACCTTAGACCTCCACAGGAGATCTTCGTTTCGATCCCCGGCGCCTCCCCCATCTCCCTCTCACTCTCCCTCTCAATTACGTAGTACTCCCTCCGTCCCAAAGTTATTGCCATGTTTGAAAGTTATGTTTGAAAGTGCTTTTTTAGGTCGAAAAAATACTTCCTTGTGACTGATTTTATTTAGGTTGCAATGAACACATGCAATGTTCTTCAATCATTCTAGTGACATAATTTGGAACCTTTTTTAATCATGTTTCTTACAATATGACCTACTTAAAAAAGCACTTTCAAACATGACTTTCAAACTTGACAATAACTTTGGGACGGAAGGAGTACTGCCGCATTTGGAAGGCAGGGTCGGCAGTAAATAATTCCCCCAAACAATGCCAAATATATTTATTTATTTATTAGGTATTTTGTCGAAATCAACAAAAATAAAAGTCAACAAAAAGTCAAAAAAATAACACTCAAAATTGGATGAAAACATAACACTCAGCAAAAATCGTAAACAAAAAAATAAAATAAAACGTTTAGTGGGCGGAAGAAAATTAATTTTAGCTATTAATAGCCACTTTCTTAATAATTACTTTTGAAAGTTCCGACCTCCATTGTTTGAACTTTTATTAATTATTCGAAATGAAAGTGCCGACCTTGCCTTTCACGTATGGTAGAGAGCGGGCCGTATGGGCAGATTCCGGCATTACCGCGAGGTCACATGTAAGCCCAGCGGGTAAGCTTGGCTAATGCAAAAATATGCCCCCTACGGCCCTCTCTCTCGCATTAAGATCGAGGGCCAAGGTTCTCTGATGTTAACCCTTTAGTGCCTAGCTGACCACATTATGGTCACTACAACGTCCGAAATGCAAATAGCAGAGAATCCGTGAAGAATTGGAACTTCAGTTTTGAAGTTCAGATTTGCCCACATACATTACGCACCTTCCAGAAAAACAAAATTTTCAATTTGGAATTGTACAACTATCAAAATACCTATCAACAGAACGCGAAAATACTGCAAATACTTGAAAATACAGTAAATACTTACAAGTACAACATATGTATTGTGTAGTATTTCCTCTGTTTGGAAGTTTGTTATCTTGTTTTATTTTTTTGGATTGTGTTCTCTTCTTCATCTTCCATTAGTGTGTGTAATCCGATCTTGACTAATGTACCCACTCCTGTCAATTTTCTACGTATAAAATTTTGTCCTAAACCGTACATGGAGAAGTCACTTTCACTTATAAATCTCACAATAATTATGTGTGAGTCTATTTTTGATATGAAAGATTGCAACGGAGAGGTGTTGACATAGGGCATAGCTGAACTTCTTTGCTTTTATTTTTGAAAATTTACCTCAAATTCTATTTAACTTTGAAGTCACACACCCCCCAAAATCTCGTTTTTGAGCGTGCATTATACAGTTCAAATACATACTATAATCTTCCGATCCCACCATCGGATGATTCTCAAATTTTAATAAAATGTGTGCTCTCGAGTTGAGAATAGAATTGTACGGTTACTTTCTAATTTAACCCATTCTATTTTTGGTAGTCTCAACCACAGTGAAAAAATGTACTGAAATCCAGGGCTCTGAGCTACAGTACCCTAGGCACTAAAGGGTTAAGGTCAGAATTGGCAGTTACCTCGTGAGGCTGATTTTGCCATCAAATTGCTCCAAAAAATGGCAGAATACCCCGACCTTAATATTAACGTCCAAAATTAAAATAGAAGCACCTTTTTTTCTTTTTTTCTCTTCTTTTTCTTTTATTTTTTCTTTTCAATTTTTTCATTATTAATATTTCTTTCTTTCTTTACATAGACAAATAGTGAGAGAATTCCATTAGGTAGAGGCACTTTGAACGGTGAAGAATGTTGGTTTATAAAGAATAAAAGCCATCGCAGTACTGGTAATATCCAAAACTATAATTATAGAAATCCAAGATAACAAAAAAGAAATTTTAATGAAATTTGCCTTGCAAAAAAGTGATAAAATGAAAAGACAAACAAACCCAAAAAATTACACCATATTTCGAAACAAATAAAGGGCGGTTTACACTATGGACCAAGAGCCATGACCATGAAATATAAAAAATGAAATTTTAAATGACTTGGTCACTCTTTGTAGTGTAAAGTGGATTTAGACCGGGACAAGTTTAAGCTCATCATTCTCTCTTTTATCCTCCCCTTTTTCCTCCTTTCTCTTTCAATAATTGAACACTAGCCAATCAATGATTTTTGAGCCCCATGGTCTCCTAGATTATACTTGAGTCGAGGCATTTGCTTCGGCTCAACTATAATCAAGGAGACCATGAAAACATTATCCATTTGGGAAATTTTAGCATTTTTGGGGACCTCAAAGTTAGTGGTCATTCTCCTTTTTTCAAGGTAGTGTAAAGCCAAATGGGACCAAGAGCTCTTTTTGGGCCAATCACAGATTTTAGAATTCCATGGTCATGGCTCTTGGTCCATAGTGTAAACCGCCCCTAAGTATTTTAAAGTTTTTTGCTATTTAATGGGATTTTTTCTGAAAATGTCTGGAAAACTAATTAGTTTGACATGCTACTTGAAATTCCCATATTTCTTACAAGTGTATTTATTAAAACAAAAATTCAAGTGAAAATATGATTTAGTAGTAAATATAATACAGAAAGAGGTTTCATATCTACCATATCTAGGTAGCAATTATGGCACAAAATAATTATTAAAATAGGTGTCGAAAAATTAGTGGATTTTTTTTAATTCAAAGAATCTTCAAGAATATCAATTATTTTTAACAAGGGGCCGAATTGTTTTTGGTAATTTAAACAGTTATTCAACAACCAAGTGCCGGAACTGTGCCCTAGTTACATTATATTATATCATTGGGAGGGTGTTCTTAGTTTATCTTCATATGAATCCTTTATAGAATGCAAGCCTTCATTTGATTTTTACTTAACTATTAAAATAAAAGTGAATTGTCATTTTCATTGCATATGCAATTTTGGTCAAAGTTTTTATTTCAAATATTGGACTTTGGAATAGTAAGTGTCAATAATAAATAGATCGATTCTCATGAAATATTTGAGATGTCGTGGTTCTCATTCATTGTGAAGTGTGAATGCTTAAAAATAAGGTGGCTATTACTATTGATGATAACATGGTTAGTATTAAAAGGATGAATGTTGTACCTGGGTATTAGAGTTAGCAGTTCTTGCCAGATATATATTTTTTAAATTCCCAAATGATGTGAACATTTTCTAAGATTCTCCTTTTCAAAATATAAAACATACTTTTTTGAAAAAACAATTTCTATAAAATTTGGTTTTTTGTTTTGCAAATTTTTTTTGCCAATGTTGAGAGTCAAGTATGGTAGACTTAACGTGCAAGAAATAAAGTATGAACAGTGGAACTAGTTCAACTATTCAACATTTGGTTGTTTTCTTTCATCAAAATAAACGAACATATATTAATATTTTTAAGTGTTAATTTTTGACTTCTAAGTGTCCATAGCTTTTTGGCGCTTGAAAACATCATTTTTTTTGAAGTGTTATAGGTCTAAATATATTGTAAGTGAGGTATAGTGATCTTATCCATACAATCTTGCAATACATATGTTGTAAATGACATGATAGATTGCAAGATTGATGAGAATGTTTTAGTGTTGAAAAAGGATGTTGAAATTTCCTAGCAACACATTAAAGGTGAAATTCAATTTCTTAACTTACTGAAATGAAAAAGCTTTCAACTATAAAGTGGTTCAAAATCGTCATATAAACACAATGGTATGTTTTTTTTTTCTAATAAACATCTTTGATGTGTCCAAAAATGGCTTTGAGATGTGAAAACGTAGCCCAAAGAGTAACCCATTAAACCCAAAAAGCAAAAAGTGTTTAAAATTGACCTATTTACTAAAATGATTCCCAAACATTATGACTTGCATTAACATGAAAATTATACCATGATAACTAAACTTGAAGTGGATTCTAATCCTACATTTTTTTTGAATATTAAAAACAAACATTGAATGAAGAAGAAACAAACCCCAAAGTTGCAACTATCAAAATGCACTTTGGTGAACTAATTTTGAGACCCGTGCAGTAAAACGATTCCAAAAAATTCATCACATCTTAAATTGACTTGACAGTTTTACCACACAAACTAGACTAGTATACACATTTTCTAAGGTTTATTTTATTTTTATTGAAATCAAACACTTGATGTAAAAAATACAATTCTTCAAAAAAAGAAAAAAGAAAATCCCAATAACATCCAAAATATGGACGTCATAACGATTAGAGGTTAAGAATCAAAGTCTTTTAAAGGGCTTTTAAGAATATGAAGAAGTTTTGTAAGTCTCAATTATTTTTGTGATTTTTCAAATTTAATTCAAAGGTGGGAAAATGGACTCAATTTATAAAAATGTAATTTTTTTCAATTGGTATCTAAGAGAAAAAGTTTTGTTATCCTATGCAAAAACAATTGATTATGGATACAAAAAATTCTTGAAACCTTAATTAGAAAAGTTAAAAATCTTCACTATGGATTATATTAATATATACATAGAATTTTTTTATTCATTCCAATTGGATTAATGATGTGAATTTTTTTATTTTGGGAAATATGAGCTTTTTATTGAAAAAACAACTTACGGGTAAGATTTGTTTTGAAAATCAACTTCCACAATTTTCCAAAAAGAAAATTTCCATTAGGTTTCGATGGCTTCTTCCCGGGGAGGTCACTGTCGAAATTTTATTAAACCACCTGAGAAAAAATATAGGGTACATTTAATTCATTGGAGCAAAAATTTATACAAATTTTAGAAATACCATAGCCTAGATGAAATGGCCTACACGGTATTATATCTAAAGTAGGGTAGGTGAAAAGTATAGGTAGTATTCAATTTTTATCAATAAATTAGGGTCTCAAATATTTAAAAGAACAAAGAATTTATGTGAGTTCTAATGAAAATCCTTGGATTGAATGAGAATCACTTCAATTGACTAAAAATCGTCGAAGTTAGCCAATGGCTAGGAATGAACCACAAATGAAGGTTGAATTATTTGGCTTGATAGGAGAGTCCCCTCATGATGAATTCAAGCATTAGGTGACCAATGAGACTCTCAAGGCTAGGGCGGGCTGGTAGTGCCGCATGCTTCCTCTCACAACATGCATTTCTCACTTAAACCTATCGTCGAACATTTTAGGCACTAAGCACAGTCGTTATTCTTTGAAAGTTATGTTCATGTATTGTTTTCATTTAGTTATGTCCAATTAAATTCAATTTATGCTAAAATTCTAGGATTTTGATGAATGGTCCAGTTTATAAATAAAATAGGGTCTATAAAATAACTTAATGGCGGAAATTATATTTACCTATAGGGTATTGAAAAATACGTCAAAGTACCATTTTATCTACTAATAGGGTGCAAATTATTTAAGAAATTTAGATAAATAGCCCACCTATAATTAACCCCCGACCGCACGTGGTTTACAAAAGTATGTAGTATGTAACCTCCCCATGGGCTTCTTACAATGTTCTCACTGTTGAAATTGTCATATTTGGATTTCCTACCATTTTGTATAGACTTATATTTAACAATTTTTAAAAAGTAAAATCAAGTTTCTATTTTATATATTTACTTTAAGGTTCTCAAATTGATTCTGTAACGTTAGAATTAAACTATAAAAATATTTAGTACAAATAGTCTATACCAAGAGGATTCAAAGATGACTTAGTTTGGCATAGTATAACAAAGAAAGGTTTTCAAAAAACTTTAAATGCTAACATAATGCAATATTTGCCGTCAAGGTTTTTGAAATTTCTTCCACATATTCTCATACTAGTTTTATGTAAGATAATACTTTTAAATAAGATTTTTTTGTTTTATTAATTTTGGCTCAAAGCACTAGATATGATAGTTTTGATAAACTCTCAATAGAAGCTAGTCATTAGAAAAGTTGGGCCAGACTAGTTTGGTGCCATTTTGACACCAAAGGCTGCATACAAGTCATTTTAGTGTCATTTTATTCACACTAGATTGGTATGGAGGTTGGCATCAAATTATCTTAGTTGCATTTCAATGCACCATCATAGCACCATATTCACATGCCTTGAAGTTCCTAATGTTGTATTTGAAAGTTTATAAAGATTGAATTGAAACTATTTTTGATAAATAGATAAGATTTACAAATAAAAAAGGTTTAATTTTCTTTATTTAATATAAAATTTGAAAGTGAAAAATTAAACATATCCGGGTTGACACATAGGGTGTTTTTTCACAAAAATACCATAAACTTCATTTTAGGCACTCCAATTCCACACTCTTCAACACCAACATGTGTTTACATGGATATGTAGTTATTTGAGATTTTACAAAGTACATATTTATATTGTTAAATGAGCATAGTCACAAAATGTGTCACGAATTCATTCAAAATGATGGTCACAGTCTCATTCATACAAATTTTCATCCAATAAGATGAAGGTACTAAACTTCACAATTTCTTGCCTTATGGTAATGCAAGTGGAGAAAAATCAATCTAGATATGCATAGTACTATTCCATTGCAATGGGCCTTGTTTTAGTAGTACATATAGTGGTTGTGAATCAAACCTTCACTTGGATCAAATGACTTTATACTTGTCAACTCAAATGTCAACCCTTTCCAGCTCACGCAACCACATTGTGGTCACTAGGGCATATTTTTGCAACCTACTATAAAATCCTATTCCAAACCAAGTGTCAATATTTGAAGTTCAAAAGTGGAGCTTTTTCCCACGCACATAGTTCAAAAAAAAATTATGATTTGGAGTTGTGAAGCTATTAAAACACCTACCAACAAAACACCAAAATGCTCCAAATTCCTTAAAATACAACACATGTACGATGCAATATTTATTGTGTTTGGAATTTTGTTTATCTTCTTTTATTTTTGGATCATGTTCTCTTGTTCATGTTCCCTTTGTGTATGTATTCCGATCTTGATCAATGTATCAACTCTTTTCATATTTATATGTACAAACTTTGTCCTAAACAATATATGGATAAGTCACTTTCATTTATAAAATTCACAATAATTATGTGTGAGTCCATTCTTGACATGAAAAAATGCAATGGAGAGGTTTTTCATAAAGATCATTGCTGAACCACTTCACTTTCATTTTTGAAAATTTAAGCCAAATTCTATTTAACTTTGAAGTCACACACCCTCCAAAATCTCGTTTTTGAATGTGTATTATACGGTTCAAAGACGTACTATGATCTTCCAATCTAATAGTCCGATCTTACCAAGATTTAATCAATACTTGTTTGATTAAGCTATGCTTTAATATCTCAAGTTTAATATGCAAAACAAGTTTGGGCGGTAAAGGGTTAATTCACTTGCAACATAGATGCCCATCCCATTTTGTCAATCGGGTTCACATAATTCTTTTTTGGATCCATAATGTGAAGTTGGCTTCATTTTTATAATGATACAATGTTTTTGTGATGGTGTTTTTGTTATTATTCAATGAATTAAAATTAAATTTCATGAAGTTAATCCTTAAAAGCCTGAGGGGTATTGGATAAAACATAGATGTGTTATAATATGTGCCTTCTATATGTTTGATGAAGTTTGGTTCAATAAACAAAATGTAGGGCAACATCTCTACAAATTATCTGTACAGTCAAACTTCCAAAAATAACTTTAGATCAATTTTATTGAATTTAATAGCATTAACCTTTGAAAATTTGTATAAATTCTAATTTTATCTTTTAGAGTTTAAAATTTAACGTGATTGGTTAAATTTGGTTTATCTATTGTGAACTTAAAAAAAGAAAAAGAAATGATGGAGGGAACATCATTACTTTCCCCAAATAGAAAATTTTGTAACACTAAGACAATGTTGAAGTAATTGACTTTGAAAAATTCTCCCGGGTGGAGTTTAATTTGGATTGATATAATTCAAATTGGATTGAAAAATAGGTATTTAAAAATATTTTTTATTTTTTCAAAAACTTATTTTTTCGGTTTCGAGCAGCCCATTAAAAACGGGCAACGACCAAAATATGGTCTCTTGGGAGCAGCGTTTTTTTTTCTCGCGACAAGAAGTTGCTCGTAGCTCCTTCGCAGCTGCTTCCAAGCATCTGCCAACAACTTTTTTTCGCCAGAAAAAAAAAAGCTGCTTGGGAGCTTAAGGTAGAGACACCTAAAACCGATAACTTAAGCTACCTACACTATTTCTGGACCAGCTATTAATAGGGTGATATTTTTCCCGGGTCGGAAGTTAGTTTTTGCGGAGAATGCAAATTTTTCCATGAATTATTTCCCAATATTGAAATTTGTACAATTTTCAAAGTGAAAAGTACTTCAGAACCCATAACCGATATGTACAAATGAGGTACATCTGTTCTTTCACAATCTAGAAATTAGAATATATCGGTTTTTGGTCACCTGTCGGTTATGGGTGTCTCTACCTTAGGGGTTAAACTGTTCTTTATATCAAATCGAAAATTCAAAATTCAAAAAATTAAATTTGGACAACTATTTATAACAGAGGGTAGCTCAAGAATGTTAGGCGTGCTTTTGATGTTTTGTGACTTTTGTTTGATAAATTTATGCCGAAGTCATAACTGCAGGGCAGTTTTACCACATGATGACGCATCAAGTTATCTGGGTTGGACCAATGAGGACAAAAAATGAAAAAATGATAATGACTTGAAGTTCCCATGGCCGGCTAAACAAGGGAACCGAAGTGACCCAGGGGAACTCCAGGGGAACTCCAGGGAACTGCATGGGAACGGAAGAGGACGTACTTGTTTGGTAGACATTGGAACCGCAACAACCGAAGTCGGAAAATCATCCACCCGCAACTTGGAGCATCGACGCATTTTCTCGACCCGATTGCGCATCGATCTTCGGTTTTCCGCTCGTGTATTTTATCCGCAATCTCTTCAGCGCATTGCGACCATTCTGGCGATCCCTTCCGCGCTCGAATTCGCTCCGTATCGGATGGATTATTGGCGTTTATGTCAAACCCTAATTACGTCCTGAAGGTGATGCATCGTGTCTCTCGATTGCGTTCCGTTCCATTCTGTTTCGCTTCATGGCTGTAGTGAGCTTTTCTTTTTACCTGTGTTTTTTCCCGGTTGTACTGTGCATTTTTTTGAGCGCTTTGGAGGTAATGCAGTATTTTTTTATTTAAAAAAATAATTTCGGTTCGTTTGATGGCTAGAGTCGTGGATTGAAGATACTTAGTGGAATTGCGGGGTTTCTTAATTAGTTTTGGTATTGGTGCGAGGTTGTTGAGAAGTTTCGAGCGCGTTTCGTAATTTTTGGATGCATTAAGTTTCCTTATCAAGCTAGATCTATGCATTTTGGCACATGTCAATGTTCGTTGCGATTGAAATTGAGTTTGTTTCGTTTCCATCATTCCCTTTGGTTTTTCTCTGGATTTGGTGAGCGAATGGCATGTTGCAGGGGGTTATACTGAGCTGCAGGATTGTGATTATATTAATTGAAGAATACTGAGTTTTCTCGATTGAGAGCACCCCTGATTTTTTAATTAGTTCTTAACAGAAATATTCAGTTATTGTGGAGCATCACTCTTTTTTAGTGGCCGTAGTTGGTTTTGGACGAGTCTTACTGAAATTCGCCGCACTTTGACTGTACAGGACCAGCCTAAAGTTATTCAATGTAAACGACAGGTGACCAGGCGGTTACAGCTTTCACAGTTAATTATCGGCTGTTACGAGCACTGTGTATAATACATTTGGTCATCTGGTGGCAATTCTAGGGATACATCATGGGGGCCACACGCAAACTACAAGGCGAAATTGACAAAGTGCTGAAGAAAGTTCAGGAAGGTGTCGATGTTTTTGACAGTATTTGGAACAAGGTGAACAAGCTCAGTCCGCCTCCCCTTTTAATGGAGTTGAAATTGCATTATCCATATTTGTTAATGGAGAGTTGGAAGTGTAGGAGTTGAAATTGTGTTATTCATGTCCCTGTACATGGAGTTGAAACTGCATTTTTCATGGGAATGATTTTCATTGCTATTTCTTAGTTACGATGTCTCTCAGGCAAGTAAGAATTCGGTGGAGGCGGGTCGCACGAATCTAGAGCGGGCTAATTTTTTTGTTTCCTTGGATGCGGTTCTTAACAATATGATGGGGGCATCGCAGGTGTACGATACTGAAAATGCAAATCAGAAGGAGAAGTTCGAGGCAGATTTAAAGAAGGAGATCAAGAAGCTACAGCGTTATCGTGACCAAATCAAGATGTGGATACAATCTAGTGAGATCAAAGACAAAAAGGTATTTAAGTTCCACTGGACTAATATGCAATCCTTATTGATAGTGGTCATTGCTATTGTTGTTTCTCACGATAAGTTCCAACACTGTCATGTGAACAGTCGAAGAGTCCTCACTACTGGAAAGTTTAGATGCTGGAATATTGAGGTGCAATGTGGTTGAATGTAGTCCTTGTTTTGTTTACGTTACAGACTCTCCTTGAGGCTCGAAAGCTGATAGAGCGAGAAATGGAACGCTTTAAAGTGTGTGAGAAAGAGACTAAAACGAAAGCTTTCTCTAAAGAAGGACTGGGCCAGCAACCAAAAACGGTTTGTCTCTACTTTGTGTTATATTTCTATAATTTTTTTGCATTTGAAGTTCATCACGTACCATGCCTTATTGTGTAATAAGTATCCAATGTGTTGCTCCGTTTGAAGATGGGACTTGATTTTACGAAGTCAATGTTGGAGACACATTTTGTACTGGATTATCTGATTTACCGTGGTTTGACGTTAGCTTGGTTGGATTTGTGGAGGTACGATGGCTCACTGCAGTGAGCTCAACAGTTACACTTAAGTTGGTGGTGGTTGTGTTTGCGTGTTAGCAGGATCCACGAGATAAAGCAAAAGGAGAGTCACGAGATTGGCTGAACAATATGGTCTGTTAAATTCCTCCATCTTTGTTTCTCGTGTACTGGTCCAAGTAAAGAATTTCCTCCGGACAGATTAAAGTTAACGTGTCATCTCCTCTTGTTCTCCACAACTTCTGTCGTTCTTGGCGTCTTTCTGTAGCTGTAATGCTGCTTGATTTCGATTTTTGTGTTGGCAGGTTACTGAGTTGGAATCTCAAATCGATTCTTTTGAAGCAGAGATGGAGGGTCTTCAAGTCAAAAAAGGAAGGGCTCGGCCTGCCCGTCTGGTATTGCGTCTTTTTTCCCCAAGCTAGATGTAGGATGTGTTCAAATCAATGAAGAGTTTCTTGCAATCTTGGTTGTTGAGGTGCACTTTTCAATACCTTTCTGTGTGTAGATTGGAATGCTTTAAGCTTATGCAAGTTTTGACTTGCTTTGGTTTATACCGTTTTTATGAACAGACCCACCTTGAGGAGTCAATCAATCGGCATAAACTGCACATCATAAAGTTGGAATTAATATTGCGTTTATTGGACAATGACGAACTCTCTCCCGATGAGGTGGTGGATGTGAAAGATCTGGTTGAGGATTATGTTGAACGTAATCAGGTGTGTGGTGTTGTTCTTGCCCTTCATTGATACATACACATCGTTTTAGTGTAGAGCAGTGACTGCGGCATGAACTTTCGTAACGACAAATCAACCTATTGCGTGTATTTATCCAACGCATGATAGCGGCTATGAGTTTGACGTTCACTCTGCTCATTAGGCAGATAATGACGACGCTGCCTTCATTGTTGGAATTGTGACATATTCCCACAGTTCTGCCCAAAGAGCTTGTGAAGCTTTGGCACATAGAAAGTTCAGATGGCACACCTCAACATATTCTCAATGGCTTGTCATTTGTATTCTCGGTAGTAACGGAGTGATTGTGATGACAGGAAGACTTTGATTCTTTTGAGGATGTGGACGACACATATCAATCTTTACCTCTTGATAAGATTGAAGCACTTGAAAATCTGGAGGCTATACCAATTGTTGCTCCTTCCATGGTCGTCAAAGAGAAGGTTAGCTCTTCTGGGTGATGTTCTCAATGATGTTCTCAAGAAAATGAAGGTCCACAATGTTTTTTTGTTTTGTTTTGTGACACCACCATATATCCTAGACCTTGGGGCACTTTGCGTAACATAGAGTAAATGTATTCTTTTTTGTTAAATTGGGTACTGTGGAACCACCATGGAGAAGCTTTTTAACGTGTAGTCAGTCAAGCTTCGAGATCCAAAGTTTGATAAATAGTGTTCATCAATAGGTACACTAATTCAGAGCTTTTCTAATATTTCATAGGTCTATTAAATAGTGTATCATACACTAAATAGAATAAACAGCGTAGTTAATAAAATAAACTAGTTGCCTTTAATAATTGGTTTTAACTAATAAAATAAGATAATATTGCAATGGTTTATTTGATTCATTCTTAAGTGCTGATGAGACTGGGGTTGACACAAGGCTATGAAAGACATTTAGGTGAGGTTGGCATTAGATAATTTAGGTTCAGTAACAATCTGTTTACTCTGTCCCACCTCCCCGCATTAGTCAAACCAAGACTTCTTTTGTTATCGGGAAGGCTATGTTAAATTGTAAACTAAATATTTTATTGGTAACAATCAGGCCGCACTTGCTACAGCGGCTGGAGTTGGTGTGTCTCCTGTTGGTTCTGTCTTGAAACCTACCATTTCTCTACCTGTTGTGCCGTCTGTAAGTGGGCTCTCTTCATCTCAAGATTACACCTAG
Organism: Pohlia nutans; assembly: GCA_022496805.1. Lineage (NCBI taxonomy): Eukaryota > Viridiplantae > Streptophyta > Bryopsida > Bryales > Mniaceae > Pohlia > Pohlia nutans. The sequence goes on from CM040103.1 coordinate 915,587, forward strand.
TATCTGGTTATTCCATGTTAATTGATTGCCGCACTGCCTTTGATTTTTATTTCTATTTCTTGTTTTTTATTTTCTGAATCGAGTCTTCAATTTTAAGCTTATTCTTTGTGATTCTTTATAGAACTACTTATAACTGACCAATGTAATTTCATGCAGGTCACGGCTTCATCGCTTGGAATATCCCCCCTTGTCTCTCCATCATCACAACCACTTCCGATTGATGACACTGTGCCTTCTTCAGAATCATCTGCCGAATCTCCAGGAGGCCGGACACGAGGTGCACCTATGTTACCAATCTCTCCCACAAGTAGTGTTCCAAACTCAAGCTCTCCGGCAGTTGTACTTAGTGTTAGCCCAGTGGCAAGTGCAGGGGTTCCTTCACCGTCAACTGGAGTGGGATCCTTATCGCGCCAACTTGGAAATTTGAGTGCTACGGGTAAGCCACTGTGAATAGCAGTCATAGGAAGAAAATAAGCTCAAGAAGCCGTGCAATTTATATTTAGGCGAGGCGTTTTAAAAGGACTTGCCTTAGTTCTCTGTCAATGTGATGATGAATACAACATATACAGGTTTTCTCGGTGGGTTTTCTTTTACTCTCATGCTTCTGAATACATTTGAGTTTGTATACTTCAGGTACTCCAACTGGGAACTCACCTGCAAGGCCTGTGGCAGTTAAATCTTTACCTACAACTCCTGCTCTCCAACCTACCCTTTTACAAGGCCGAACAAAAGAGGAAGATACAAGTGCGCTAACAGGACGGCGAGTAGGACCAGGATTGGGTGAAAATTCCATCAGGGGACAGACTTCTCCTCCTGCCACAACACCTCTAAATGGAAGCTCCTTAGTGCCTCCTGTGATGGATTTGAGCAAGAGACTTATTCTTACTGGTGGCGATGAGAGACCTCCAACAGGTGGCGGTTTGTCCCAGCAATTCGCTGGAACATTAGGTACTTAATTCCTAACATTGCTTACGTATGTTTTGTGCATTGATTGCATTTTAAATCTGACTTGTGTTTTTTGTTTGAGAGATTGATGCTTCTACTTGGCACTTACTGTATGAGATGTGTCATCTTGTCACATTTTCCTTGCAAATGATCACCGTTTTTGTGCTAATGGAAAGTGTTCTCTTTTCTAGGTAGTGGAAGCCGGGTATTTGGATCCGGAAGCTTGAGTGACAGTGGCATAGGGGGATCAGATACTGGACTCCCGGGTACTCGTTTGTTTTCAGGTTAGCAGTCTAAGTAAACTGTCAACAAACATTCTTATCCATGTTGGTGCCCCTGTTCTGCTATGGGTTACTACTTTTGGGGGATCAGTATACCAATGTGGGGTTGCTCGCTTGCTGAAATGGATGTGTGCATATCGCAGGTGGTAATATGCCAGCTGTTGCGGGTGGACAGTGGCGGCCACATTCTGCAAACACACAAGAAACGGTAAGATATATTACTTGGATTTTGCGTGGCAATTTCTTGGCATAGACCCTGTCATAAGATACAGTTTTGGTGTAGATTTTTATGAGATGATAGTGTAGTGTGGTTTGGCTTCTGACACTTGGACTGGTTCAATGTATGTCAAGATATAGGTTTGCTTTGACTTTTACTGCTTAATCCTTCTTTTCGCGATGTAGACTTATTGTGCACGTGGAATACAAAAAATTTTCTTACACTTTACAGCTATTCCGTGTTATTTCCTTTTCTCTCCTTAGGGACCATACCCTCGCTCTGAAATTATGCCGGACCAGAAACAGAAGTTCTTACAACGGTATCAGCAGACACAGCAAGGTCACTCTGCTGCCTCCCTGCTTACAGGCGGGTCTCAAATTTCTCAGCTTTCAAGCTCTTCACTGAAGCAACCTCCTGGTCTTTCTGCTCCACAGGCAAATCTTCTTCAGCAGGTGCTTTTGCATTTCTTAGTACTTCCGTTTTGTTTCTGGTTTTTGAAAATTCACTTGGCATGTCAGGACTCACAAAGTCTTCAAATTTTTGTGGAGTACTACCTTATATGATGACCTTAGTTGCTGAAACTGGTGCACCAGGATTGTCTATTGTTCGATGTTAGAACGTTCTGGTGCAAGATACCGAGTTTCTTTGTTCCTAATGTATTGAAATGACTGTATTGATATTGCAGGCCCAGCTTCATCTACTGCAGCAACAGCAACAGCAACAGCAGCAGCAGCAGCAGCAGAATTTGCAAAATCCGATGCTGGGAGGGTCTCAAAATACATCTATGCAGAGACAATCGTCTCATGGTTTAGTCACAAGCCCTCAATCACCTTCTCCTTCATCCACACCTGTTCCAACAATCCAATCTCAGGGATTGTCTGCATCTTCCCCACAACAATTAACGCAAGTGTCATTATCCTCTGCTACTTCTCCAACTGAACATGGTTCGTACCATCCTATCTTAAATTGGAAAGGTTTCTAGCATTCACTCAAGATTAATATATCGGCTTTTGTTTTTGCTACATTGAATTAGGTACTACTAGAAATAAGGCTATGTTTTTGAGATTTGTGCATGCATCCGTGTTCTATTCCGTCAGATACTTGCTTGTGTTTCATACATACTCTTTGATTGTGAGCGTGCAATTTGTGATCTAATTGCATGAATTTAGAATAATGACCAACCCATCGACGGTTGATTGTGGTCAGTAGATTCAAGCAGTAGAAGAATGGAATCAGCACAGCAACAGATGCCTCCACAACTGCTTAAAACGTCAGAAGATCCTGCTGCTGAGGTTACTTCTCTGGGTTCTGCCTTCAATCGTGGCCTGACATTTAGTGACGATGATCTGAAAAATTCGGACACGTTTGATGTCTCCGTAATGCCCCTTTCCTTTCTTGCTGTGTTGTTTCTTTGTTTGTTATTTAGCTGGACAGTAATAGTGATGTTTCACGGTGCTTTTAGTACGGTTGGTGTTGTCAACTCTGTTTGATGCTGGTGATTTCAAAGCAGCTACGTACCTATTTGGAATGAGGAATAATGAGGAGCACTAATTAGGGCATGGAATCATCCAGGAATAATGAGGGACTGATGAAGAATACATCGTTTAGGAAATTTTGAATTTCGATCATCATGGGCTTGGCATGGGCACATCCTAATTTAACAGTTCCCAACACAGATGTTTATGATAGTAACTTCTCTTAAGATTCTCTTGTTAATCTCTATTAGTGCGAATGCTAGTGATGCCCTCTTTGATTTTGCAGATGAACTGGACTAGATAGTGGAGTGCTACTATAGAGAGGCCACAAAGAACTCAAACCAAGCCTAGGGATCAGTTAATATTCTCTTCTTAAGGAATTAATTGACTGATGAGCAATCATCGAAAGAGCCTGAAAAGATTATGAGCAAAACGTTAACTCTTTATGTGGCTGGTACTTGGAACCTCTATAAATAATTTCCTCGATAAGATTGGAATTGCTAAGGAGTTTTGAAGATAGCATCTTGGTCCAGTGTAGCATGAATGCAAGTTAATCTTTACTTGGTGATAAGGAAGGAGACTCCCAAGAATATAAATGAATTTGAGCCAACAAAGAAACGAAAAACCTGTTGTGTGATGCAGGGACGCAAAGAAGGTGACAGTTGGTCTGGCAAATCTACCCTGCAGGTCGGGACACCGGGTTCACTTGCGGACTACAGTCAGCAATCTCGAGATGCAGATCTTGCACCTGGGCAGCAGAGTCACCATCTACAATCTTCAATGAATCCAGGTGTTATTGGACGACGGAGTGTGACAGACCTTGGGGCCATTGGGGATAATTTATCACCAGCTTTGGGACGCGAACATTTTGTGGCGCAACACGAAGCTTTGGAACATGCATACAGGAACCTACCACTTCCGAAGGACTCAGAAAGGCCCAAGAGTTACACTCCGGTAATAATGACATGCATTTAGTTTATCCTCGACACCCTTGATCTGCTTACCCTTTCGGTTTTGTGTGAGGACATTCTGAGTATGATCTCAGATTCTTTGTGGAGGTGCACTTTGTATTCTATTGTTGTGGATGTGGGATGCTGTTCAAGTTTTCATATACAAATCTGGTGTCGTTTTGCAGAGGCATCCAACCATTACTCCTGCTTCATATCCGCAAATGCAAGCCCCAATTATCGATAATCCAGCCCTTTGGGAACGACTGGACAAGGATGTGCTCTTCTATGCCTTCTATTATCAGCAGGTATGTTGCAGATTATGATGTTTCAGTCTCTAGGAATCCATTTAGGGTTAATCCAGTTTATTTTTCTTCATGGAGGTGGTAGGACACTCTTATAGTCGTATTACTTGTGTAATTCTTAATTTCATTTATCGTGTGGTGCTGATCACAGGGGACTTACCAGCAATACTTGGCAGCTCGGGAGTTGAAAAAACAGTCATGGCGTTATCATAAAAAATACAATACCTGGTTCCAACGTCACGAAGAGCCGAAGATCACGACGGATGAGTATGAAACTGGAACTTACGTGTATTTTGACTTCCACGTCGTCCACAATGACTACCAACAAGGCTGGTATGTTTGTCGTTCCTCTAATTTTCCTTTTTGAGTATTATATTGCATCAGCATAATGTCAGTGCACGTGGCAAAGATTCAATCTTCTATCTCTGCATACGTTGAACATCTCTCGTTGGTAGGTGTCTGGGTCAGTCTAGACTCTGTTCATTAATCGTGGCATTGTTTCTGTGCAGGTGTCAACGGATCAAGACAGAGTTTACGTTTGAGTATTGTTATCTTGAGGATGAACTTGTAGTGTGAGGCTTCGTTAGATGAGTGTTTTCCTCCAGTGACCAAGATTTGTAAATAGCTACAGATGCTTTTGGAGTAAAGACTGACCATTCAAAGTGCCGATATGTGGGCGTATCTTTCATAATGTCATACTCAAAGTTCTAGCTACTCTTTTCGATCACAATGGCGCGAATAAAAACTTGTCTCATTTTTTTCACTTCTCGTTTTTTAATTCACATATGGTTGTAGCTCATCCATGCAGTGAGGGGTTCCTACCGAATTTGCCCATCTTGCAAACGTGGCCAACTCGATGTGGACCTCATCTCAATATGCTACACTCATTATTGGCTCTGGTCCGAAAGGGAGGTCTTATCACAGTCGATGGGAGGAAGTTTGAGTAAGCATTTACTTGATCATGCTACTATCTTAATGACACCCTTTTTTAAACTTTAAAGCTAAAAGACAAAAACCAGGTCACTTATACTTTCTTGACTGTTAATGATATCCTCTTTCGTCAAAGAAAATAGAGAAAATTGAGACCACTTGTTCTTTCTTGAACCCTCATTAACCCCTGAAGCACTCATCAGAAAATGCGGTCCAAAATGACTCATCAGATGGGACAAAATTGGGTCCTAAGGGACCATTTTGTCCTTCACAACTAACCTCAAAATGAAGTCTCATTCTACAGCGAGGCATATGGGACACGATGTGTCAACATTTTTGATGGCGCACCAACAATTCACTAAGGTAGGAGCATCCAATTCCGATAGTGTACCCAATGTCAATAGTTTCTTGACATGGTAGTCATCCTAGAACATAAATCTAGGTAGACCATAGATAGTTTATCATTTTGGTCAACAAACATTAAGAACTCTATGACGTGATTAGATTTGCGTTTTAAAATGAGTACCTTGTGTAGAAATTATGGGTATTGGATACACTGTCGGAATTGGGTGCTCCTACCTTAGTCCTAGGCTTTTCTTATTCACCTTCAATAAAGGTTGAGCTCTAGGATGGTTGAGCTCCATCATGCAAGCTTATGGTCAGCCGCAATTTGTCATATGGGACAATGGTCTGTTGTGACTCGTTCATAAGGGACACAACCTACTGCGTAAGCCATTTTGGACTGTCATTTCTAGTAGTGAAGGTTGGGCATATGACCGTGAAATCATGCTTTACTTGTCACACTCAAATTTTCCACTATAATTAACACAAGAATTCAACTTTATATTTTTAGTAAATGAAGCCACGTTTCAACTACAAATCATGAATTTTTCATAAATTTGGTGAAAATTTGAAATTACAATGATTTTTTGAATTGATTGTAAAGAAAATTCATATTAGTTACTCCCTTCGTCCCAAAGTTAGTCATACAAATTTGTTTAGTATTTCTTTGAGCCAATTTCATTGATCATATTGTAAGAAACATGATTATAAAAGGTTCCAAATTATGTCACTAGAATGATTGAAGAACATTGCATGTGTTGATTGCAACCAAAATAAAATTAGCCACAAGGAAGTATTTTTTTGACCTACTTAAAAAAGCACTTTCAAACATGACTTTCAAACATGACAATAACTTTGGGACGGAGGGAGTATAAAATTTACTAATTTTTTTTGAATATTTTGTAAATTACAATGAAGAATAGTTTAGATAATGAAAATTATTCATGCGTCTAAATCTAATTTTTTTTGCTCCACTATGGTAATACTCACCAAACTTGTATTTGCAATAAAACACTCAATTTTCAAAAAAAAATTAAAAATTCAAAGTGAAGTTAAAAACCAGACTTGACAAGCTTCTTTTGTTAATTACGTTTAAATGCAATAAAATTCATTTTCACGGCCTAAATTTATTTTAAGCAAAAAAAAGCCTAAACATCTAAAAATCATTGCACAGTGAACCATTTTTACGACTCTTTTGTAGTTGGGACCAAATGTAAAATCTAAACATGGCTTGTATGATCTAAATTAAAGAGAACACAATCCAATTAAATAAAATAAGATAACAATCATCCAAACACAAAAAATTCTGCATAGTACATGTGTTGACTTTGTAAGTATTTACTGCGTTTTCAAGTATTATTAGTATTTTCGTGTTTTGTTCATGATAGTTGCACATCTCCAAATCGAAATTTTCTTTTTCTAAAAGATGTATATTATAACGCTCATAATCTAAACTTCACAATTCAAAATTCAGTTCTTCACAGATTTTTTGTTATTTGCGTTTTTGACACATCAGGGTCCACAATGCGGTGACTTGAGCACTAAAGGGTTAAGGTTTAGATACCTTAGAATCAAACTAGAATGTGAGCTTTTAGGTAGGATGTTTTAAAACCACCACCTCCTCTAGTTATGGCATGTAGACTTTTCTTGGGGCCACCACAGTTGAGACCCAAAACCATCAATTTCACTATTCAAGTAGACCAATGGCACGCCAAGCATTGCGAAAAAGTAGCTGGTGGTTTTGGGTATCATTATGAGTGAAAGTTAGTACCACATAATGTGGACATGGGGAAACCTAGAGGTTCGATTTGGGTCACAGGTTACTTTCCACTTTGAAATTTTGTATAAAATTGACAAATGCGAATTAGATGTTGCAAATTTTTGAAATCCTCATCAAAACGTATTTCGAAAGCGGTCATATTTTTAATTCGAATATAGCACTGCCAAAAGTAGGCCAGATTGCTTAAGTTGGTGGTTTTAGGACAATCAACCTTACATTCTACCTGTAGAATCAATGTCAGGTCTACAATTCTACATGTGAGTGGAAGAATACCGTACCTTAGGGGCAGCTTCATCACTCCTCCGTCGAATAATTAATTAATTTCAAATTTTGATGTCCGGAAATAAAAAAAGTAATTTTTTAAAATTCAACTTTCAGGAAATAAATAACTTTAAGTTCGACTTTCATCCACAATTGATGAAGTTTCATTGAATGTTTGTTATTTTAGTGGACTTCATGTGATCACTCTTCACATTTTTAATTTATTTTAATTTTAGTTCATGTATTCAATTTCAATATATTTCATCATTCATCTAATTTAATTTCATAGTTTTCCGGCAAATAGGCAACATAATTTATTTTTTTATTCAACATTTTTATTTGGAATTATTTTTTGCCGAAGCTGCCCCTAAGGTACGGTAGGTGATTTGCAGGGACGGAATCGGGTCAGTTTCTACGATCCTTCCGTCGTTACCCAGTCTGGCGAGCGAGGCTGGCATCGATACAGTTGCCTGGACCCGCATCGCATCGCATCAATGCTTTTCTGATTCCCGGAAGCTGGGCCGAAAGCCCTCGTCGATCGATCGATCGATGATGCCTGCCCTGAAGTCTGCCAAGTCCGGCGGATTTCTCCCTGCCTGCCGTGCCGACTGCTTGACTTGTTGCAGTGGCCATGGCGGAGCAGGCTTCGAGGCGTCATCCCCCACTGCAGACCCGGGACTTAGAAGCCGGCACTACCGACCAGCACTCGGACAACAACGTGCCTCGCACCAGCACCAGCTCCTCGGGATCATCCTTTGACGTGTTTGCCGACATTGAAGCCAAGCTTGAATGCTACGACGCGCGCGAGCTCGAGCTTGTGACCCAGTACCGGGAAGCCGAGCAGCGGCGCAAGGATCGCGAGCAGGCGGAGTACCAGCGACGCGGCATCCAGATCTCGCATCCCGACTGTGACGCCGACGCCGACGACGACGACGACGAGTACTGCTACAACGAGATCAAAAACCTGGTGTTGATCGACGAGAGCCTGATCCACAAGAAGGCGCTGGTGGAGTGGGAGCGCAAGGAGAAGCTGTTCACGTCGCGCGTGGAGCGCAAGACCAAGAAAGTGGGCAACCTGAAGAACGAGGTGTACCAGCTCATCGGCTTCTTCTCCGTGTTTCAAGGCGTGGTGCTCACGGCTGTGGCGCAGAGCAATCTCTTGCACTGCAACAATCGCTGGAGCCCCATCGTTTTGTCCGTGCTGGCCAGCGTTGTCACCATTGCTGGGGTTTGGCAGAAGTTGTTGCAGGTTTCGTCGCTTCAGAAGACCATCTTCACGGAGGAGCGCGCCTTGCAGGTAGACCTCTGCTAGCTCCTCTGGCTTTCCTTTTCTCTCTTTCCCCTTCTTTTATTTTATTTTAATTACTTGAGCATTGGGGTTTTAGTAGAAGACTCTGATGAACTGTTCATGCCTCCCATTCACACGGTTGTCGCACCAAAATTAATAGTCCAAGAGAACAAGAGTTACGAGAAACAAGATTTAGGAGAAACGAAATCGGAATATTTGTTGATGTGAAAGTTTTTGTGCACTATTCTTAGTTCATAATCAATGCTCTTAGCTTGAAAAATATTAATTTGGTGTAAGACAAAGTTCCTACATACAAAGTTTAGTCCCTGGAATCCAAGTGAAGGGAGGACTTGGTTACAGTTGTTGTGCCATTTGATTGATGTGCATCCATAGATTGGTAGATTCATGTAAATTTTGACTTTCAGTTCAAGTGTTTAACCGAACTGAAGGCAAGAGTCAGTAGATTTTAACGAATTCCAAGCTTCTCCCCTATTTCCTTGCACTTTGTCCTTATCCTCCTGCACAGAGATGAAAGTTAGATGACAAGCTCTATTATTCCATAGTTCTCAATGAGTTTAGGGTTTCAGCTAGTTTATTGGAAGTGCTAACTGGAGGATGGGGAGTGCACAATTATCACTCCCCCTGTGGATGTCAGGTCGTATTGTCATGTGCCAGAGAATGGGCAATTGATGTGTTTTTGTTGCTGATGCTGGCTTTGTGGCAACTGTGGAATTAGGACGCGGTGCACAGAGGCGCAGAGCTACGAAAAGCTGGGAAACATTTTGTATTTGGGAAACTGGGAAAGGTCAAGAAGAGAGAGCTAAAGAAGGAGCATTTTTGGTGGTACACCGTTTGCGTCCTCAGCTTTCTGGTCCTGTTCACACTAGGTTTTCCTCTTTCACATTGGAGAATCTTGTGCCATCCCGGTCCCAATCCTTACGCGTGACCAGCCAACAACGGGAGCTTCGCTGGGAACGTGACTCAGATTCTACAACTTCTGTTTTACTAGTCATCAGTAGTGAGTCCACCCTAAACCCACCTCTGTTTGGATGCCACCCATCTACACAGCCATTTCATTCTTCACTTTTAGAGACAGACCCTAAAGGTCCTTTGGGTGTCTACTTCATTTACACTCTTCTCGTGTACTTTCAGTGTTCTTCATCATCATATCACTCCAGTCTAATACATAAGGTGGAAAACTTCAGTATCTCAAATGTTCAAACATGTCTTCCTAGAGCCATTTGGATTTATGCACTTAATTTTTCTCTGTTCCCAACTCTTTAAGAGATTTCTTCCAAAACCTATCAACAGGATGTACATTAGAGAAACGAGCGTCATGTTTTTAAAATTATATACTTTGTCGTTGTGCATTATATCACTCAAATACAAATTTGCAGTATCTCATCTGTACTGTACAAGGGTCTTTTAATTTATCGTTGCAACAGGATAAAAGAGCATTGACCATTCATGTTTGTAATCTTGAATTTACATTGTGTCGTTGCTCAAATGAAAAAGTAGAGAATCTCAACAAGGGTTCTTGTATTGAGGGGTTAATCTGATATTGTCTAGTTATTGTTACAGGTATCCTTAAAGTGTTGATTACTAGGGCGTGCAAGTGGGAAGCATGTCGGTATTTAGGAACTCGCTGAAGATCACATTACGGAACGAGTTGAAAGGGAAGAATGTGAAGGTGAAGGAAGGCAACGCCGGCATTTTCCGGCTGCTGACGACGCTGACGCCCGGCAAGACGTACGACCTGCGCCACGACCCCAACGCCACGTACCGCGAGTACATTCTCATCATGCTGCCGGACAAGACGGAGCTCCGGGTGTTGTCTTCCGACGATTTCAACGACTGGAAGGAAATCAGCATCTATGAACGCGGCGGTGAGTACGATTGGATGGGAACTGTTCCTAGGCGGCCCGTCTCCGTGAAACCCCCGCCCGAGGAGCCTGTCACCGAGGAAGAAGAGCCTGTCATCGAGGAAGGTCCTGTCACCGAGGACCCGTCCCCCGCTCCCCATTGACGGGGCAGATTTTCATCCTTCTTCCAACGGATTGGTTTTAAGTCTTGAATAGGAACCCAAAGGAAATTAGGACGAGTTTCAGATTTGAACCTTGCACTACACCAATGCACGAGACACTCCCCCACGCCTCACTCAAGTTTTCAAGTGGGAATCTAACTGTGGCCAAACTATACTGCTTGACTTACGGATTACTCTAATCTTTGTAATGTATTCCAAATCTTTGTAAAGAACTCCGCTTCATTTCTTTCCATTCTCAACTCTTCATTGTGTACTCAAAATAAGACTTTACTAATGTGTGACGTGTCGTCAAGAGTACTCCATGGGCTCGCTACATTGGGTAGTGGGTACATGTTACCACCTAAATAGCATGCATTTGCTACATGCCATAGTAGAGCCCATGGAGTACTCTATCTAGTAACGTATGTACACCTCAGCACAACACTTTTAAGCCTGGTTCCTGGCATTTGAGTATTCAATTTCTTATATATAGTCTTCACAAAGGACATATTCCCATGCATTCAAGAAAACGTTACTTGAATATTAGAGTTATTTGTAAAGTCCCTCAAATCCCTTCTTTTTGACCTGTAAAATGGAAAGGAGAGGATCGGCATGATCTTACTGTAGACCCAAAATAGAACATTGGATGGATTCAAATTTTTATTCATAAAAATGTGAAGGAAGGGAGAAGAATTGGGTAGTGGGGTGGGACTATGAGGAGAAGTTGTGTCAGAATGCTCTGGTACTAGCTCTGGTCCATGAAAAAAGGAGGACAGAAGACCGGATGTCTTTACAAATAACTCTATTGTATGCACAAATTTCTGTTGTCTTAGGGCCGCTTCACACTATGGCCGAAGGTTGAGAGGCCGTCGATTTCCACCAATCAAATTGCAGGAAACCATGGTTTCGGCCTCTCGACCCTTCACACTAGAGGCCAAAGTCCATTGGCCGTTGCTCTCCAAAATGCCTATGTGGCATCGCTTTTTGACCTAGGCGACGGCCTCTCAAAGTTCGTTTGGGTCCTGCATTTTGCAAGACCCGTCACTATGGTCGAGAGGCCGTCGAATTTTTTCATAAAAAATTCTTGAAACTGACAAGATCTTGCCATAATTAACACGGAGGCCCTGGACTGTTCATGCCCGAATTAACACAGAGGCCCTGCACTGTTCATGCTTTATGCACTGTTCATGCTGCTGACTCAAGAATTGATCAAGATGTTATTTACAGAAAACTCAGGTACCTGCCATCCATTCTATTTTTTGGTTACTGAAGAAATGGAGCTGACGAAATGGCATTGAAGAGCTATTATTATCAATTACTTGGCAACCTGTAGAGTCCAGTTTATCATCCTACCTATGATCTTCAATTTTTAAATCAAACCAATTTGACAGAGAAGGTTTAGCCTTGGCCTTTGGAGGCTTCACACTATGCCCGGCCGAAGGCTTCAACTACAATAATTTATTGGCTATTTTCAGCCCATTTCTTTGGACTCTCAACAAAGTTTGGACTCTCAATCCCACGGCCTCTCGACTTGGACGGCCATAGTGTGAAGCGGCCCTGAGCTTCCCAAAATTTGCAACCTTGCTGTAATGATCTGGTTTTAGTCTTGAATACGAAGGTTGTTTGCTTCTCTTAATAGAGGTTGTATTTGAAGGTATTTGCCCCTAATAACAAAACTTTTTTAGCATAGTTACTGCTATTAGAATATTCAAATGTTTATAATGTTCTTTGGTAAATTAAAGAGGATACACCAGAGAATATGTTATGCAGGTTCAAGGTTTTGACAAGGGAGGAAAATTTGCAGCAAAAACACATTGAATCCTCATCCTGCGTGTGGGTTGCTTTTGAACATATTGTACTGTACATTCATGTGCAAAGAAAACTAAAAGTATGCTTTAATCAGTGACTTCTAATGTGTAATCAATCAGCCTACTTTCTAATCAATGATACATATAATAAGCTACAACAATTAATTGCAACGTTCATTCCATTCGTGCTTCTACTACAGATAACTGATTGTTAGTCTTTCGGCCAGTAACTGGATGCGATGCCGCCAAGTGGGATTCCTCCAGGCCACCCTGACAATGCGGTGCACGACGTTTCTTCCCCATTTGAGCGCCTCCCCAACTCTGCTTCAAACACGCCCTATAAGTGGTATCACTTGAGAGTAGATAGAAACTAAAACTAAAAAGTTTAGCGCTTTATAATGTGTTAAAAAATGTCTTCACAATAGAGTTTTCCGCAAAGTCAATGCCACTTAAAGCCTTAGTTTTATTGAAATTTTGGGAAATGTAAATTAAGTGAGGTTCATTAATTAGCAAAAAAACAGAGCATGCACCGGATGAGCCGGTTGTGGAGATAGAAGCATTGATTTGGATTCGGCATAAGCATAAAACTAATACAGGGATAGATAGATAGATAGAAACACCAGCCTGGTGGAGCCTGCATGAATAAAGAGTCCATTCGTAATGCGTGAATAAAGAGTCCATTCGTAATGTAAATGGCACCATGTCCACCGGACAAAGGGCCATTTGAACAAAACTCTAATACGGGGACATCACAGGCGGAGACAAAGCTTGGGGCTCCTTGAATTAACTAAAATTGGTTGAATCAAGAAAATGAAGGGTCTAAATTTTTGGGCACCGTTTCTAGAGCCTTGAAACTTCACACCTCCAGTTTTTTAAAAGCAACTGACATGTCTACTTTTATTGAATTCTCAACCATAATTTTCACAAACTTCGGTCCAATCACCCCTCTTTTACACCCCTCTTTTACAGACTTTGCAGATAACTCGAATGTATTTTGGATAGGAGGGGGATTTTTTTTCAGTACTTTATCCGAAGTCAACTAAGTTCAGATTCTCACCATCACAATTTGCGTTGGGCTTGTATACTGTGCTTTCAAGCTCAGACTGGTGGTGCTTCACGCTCAACTTCCGGAGCAAAGCACCTCGCAAGCTTTTGGGTCCCTCTGCATTCTCGCAGTCTCTGGCAATGATCTCCTGAGCCAAATTAGAGTTGAGCCACATTAGGGTTTTAAGGTCAAGTATTTGCAATCAAAACCTGTTCTCTTAAACTTGGGATTCCTTAACCCCTCTCTACCATATGCTGCGATTTTCAGCGTCAAACCTCACTTGAACAGGAATAAAAATTTGAACTCCTGTTTCTACGGTAGATACATAGCCACTTAACCCCTAACCGCCCAACCATCCATAATATGGATGATGTACGGATTTGAACTCGGATTTCTCATCGATCATGCACTTTTTGCAGTGTGAAATTTTTATTAAAATTTTTATGGGAAGTTAGCTTCGTGCATGTGTGATCCGATTAGAAAGGGGATGATTTGTGAAATTTTTATGCCTCATTTCATGTTGTAGTGTTCCACCCCAAATTTGAAAGATTTTAGTCTAAAAGTGCTCTTGAAAAAGTCAAGTACTAGAAATTAGCAACCAAAAAATCTCCAAAAATCACTACACTTAGAGTATCACATTTCAACCCATCTCCAAAAAATTCAGCATTAGATTGTCAATATCTTATTCGTAATCATATTACAAAAGTACTCTAAATTTTAAGTTTTAAAATTTATACACAAATATTGGTGATAGCAATTGAAAATCTAACCGTATGGATAGAATCTAATATGCATAATGTAAAACTTTTATTCATTCATCAAATTGAAAATACCCCTCTTAGTTGCATTTTATAATGCATTTCTGAAAAACTGCCAAATCTGAAAAGGGTGAGGACGTTTAGGGGTTAAACGTCATGCATTTTAAAGACTTCCAAATTTTTATTTTCCCCCCTCATACTTTATAAAATCTTTTTTTGAAATTTATTGAACATACCAAAATGAAGTCAAAGTGATTCAAATATTTAAAATTCACTCATTGCTTAAAATTAGGACATAGTTCATTTTTATTTCTAGTTTCTCATGATAAAATTAATCTAATATTAGACTGATTTGAATATCATACATAAAAACATGCATTTAAGGTACCCTTACCCAATACCACCCGCTGACCCAATTCCGCTCAAAATGTATTTAAAGGACTCATTGATTCTAGAATGAGAATCTAGGGAGGTAGAACATGCCTTATCTTCCAATGACGCATGTACTTTAGCTTTACATTTTACATCTAGAATCACTATTAGACCTACATTTGATGGAAATTCGGTAGTGGGTGGTATTGGATCAGGCTACTTTAGAATGTTAACCCCTAAACGTTCCAACGTCCAGAAACTGAATCACGAACAGATTTGAAGCCTTGTAACTTTCTGATACAACGTCGGATGCTTTTCATCCAAGTCACCTTTGAAAGCTTATTAAATTCTTTACCAATTACAATAAATCTCTTGTGATGGAGATTTGTTGAAAATATTGGAGAGGCCTTCGATTGCAAGTATGTCAATTTTTTTGGGTAGATTTTATGCTTGCAATGGTCTTCTCATGTACACTGCATGTACATTTGAGCCATGCTAATATCTACTTTTGAGGCTAGAATCTACTTTTGTGCAAAGGGTTGGTACGTTTAGGGGTTAATAAGAAAATCATCATAATTGAACAAAACCTCACGGATTTGTTTGAAGGACGGTCCAATGTTTTTTTAAAAAGCACTTGTAGCTCAGGCACTTGATAGTTCCGTGAATTGGCTGACCTGGTGTGTGTCACGCATGGCGGCCAGGCTGATGTGAGACAAGGCCGGGGAGAGCAATTGAAGAGGAGAGTCACTTCGGCCAGGCGAGGAGCCCGCCGACCGTGACTCTCGGCCCGCCTTCACCAGCAGCGCTTGCAGCCATTTGTCCAGGTTCGACTTGCCCATTTGTAAATCCTTCACTTTCTCATGATCACTCGTCACATGCTCTTCTGTGCCGCGATCGGGGTTGGGCTGCCGTTCTCTCCCCTCGCGTCTCCGCATGTTCTCCACATGCGCACTAAATACCTGCACATTATCAACCACACCACCTTGAGCAGTCACTAGAAGAAAATGTGTCATTTTTCACTTACTATAAATGAAACGGCGCTAAGCACATGGGTTGTGTTAGTGTTGATGAGTAGTTTTGGTCACAAGAAGACAGAAACGTAAGTATAATATTCCGCCACTATTCACTGTTCCCACTAAATGAGGAATGAAAAATGACAGGTTTGCTAGTAGTGAGTTGAGCTTTCGGCATAGTTTCTATTTTATTAAATCAAAGTGGATTCCACTGCACCCACGAATGCATTATGCAAAAGTTGGATGGGCTCCAAATTTTATTGATAGATGATTTAGAGCAAACATATACCGTACGTGGAAGGCAGGGTCGGCGGAAAATAATTCCCCCCAAAAAAATGCCAAAAAAATAAATAAATCTATTAAGTATCTTGTCGAAATCAAAACATAACACTCAACGCAAAAAATAAAATAAAACGATTAGGAACCGGATTTTTTTTAATATTAGCTATTAATAGCCGATAAATTCTTAATAATTACTTTTGAAAGTGCCGACCTGCACTGTTTCAACTTTTAGTAATTATTCGACATGAAAATGCCGACCCTGCCTTCCACATATGGTATTGGGGTGGTGGGAAACCCATAAAATCAATATGTACGTACTCATTGGGCAAGTGTCTCATTTACATAAGTTTTGCGGTTACATTGATCCCCAGGTTAAATAAAAGCACTTGGAGAGGGGATAGAACTACTTTGTGAGAATATAGAATACAAGAAGAGTCTGCGACTAAAACTGATTTTAGTTTCCTCAATTAAAGAATGTACTTACAGAGAAAAATAGGATAAGAGTTGGCTAGTACCCTCGAAACTTGCAAGTGTAAAAAGGGGGAGTGAAAAGGCCTGCTGAGCAAGAGCACTGGGCTTATGACCATGCAATGGAGCTACACTAAATAGGTAGATTAGTGTTAGATACACTAATTTACATAAACATGTTGTAAGTTTTTACTGTTGAACAATTTTTTTACCCTCTATATTGGTCAAGATGAGGATCTTTCAATAGTATTGGAATCAATGTCTTTGGTAAATTTTTTTGTTGAGAGTAAAAATCTATAATATTTTCAAATCTTATAATTATCTAACACTAATCTACCTATTTAGTGTAGTTGGGAATTAAACGAACCAACCTGCTCTAGAAGCTCATCAACATGGGCTTGGATGGACTGTCCCTTGGCTTCAGGAGTAGGGATCTGGAACCGGATGTGTTGCAGGAGCTCATCCAAGTACGCCTGCTTAGACATGGCCGTGGTGCCGTCTACGCTTGAATCGTATTGAGCAGGTTTTGTGACCGTGCTCTCCGATTGCACCATGATGACGTCTTTCTGGACTTCTCGTTTGGAATCCGACCTCGACGTGTCGCCGGCACTTCCAGCGACGGGAGTATCACGACCTGCCTCTTGTTCAAAGCCAGCAAAATCCCTGTCACCTGCAATATTTATTCCAGTCTTCAGTGCTTGAATGCAGTAATACCTTCCAAAACCTATTTTTACTGTTCAAACATGTAGGACGTGAAATCGTTTGTTTTAGAGGTACCTACATTTTGTAACCTTTCATGAGGCTTCTTAAACGATTCATTTCAACTCCGGAGGTGGTCACTTTTGGCCATTTAGACACTTGAGGATAAAGTGAAAGTTGCATAAATCACTTGTAGAGAGACAATTATAATGCAAATAAAGCAGTTGAGGCACTTGTAAAAAAAATCACTAAGTCTAGTCACCTGAGTTTGAGTTCCGAGCGCAAAAGTCTCGGAGCTCAGATGTGGGTCCATCATGGAACTTGGACAACTCGGTCACCAATTGGCTGTCCTCATCACTGTTGCAGCAGGTGGCATCTTTGGAGATGTGAATGGCAGGGCTCATTTCATCATCGGCGAAGTCACTGTCACTGGAACTTTCTGTCAAGGAAGTCATGCACATGACCTTTACATGAGATCAGCTTTGCAATCCACATGATTGTTGGTAATCAACTGAATTTTCTAAGACACCACTGTTGGAGGGGTTCCTTTTATAATTCATCTTTTTGAACTGAAGCCCAAGCTGCAGCTCTGTTACCGAGCACTTTGCACTCCATCTTTCAGTAAATAACGATTCATGAAGCAATATCCATCTTCTCAGGAAGAGAGGATTCAACGACCCTAGTATCTGATGTTATGGAGTACCTGGAGTTTCACTGTCAGCGTCGTACTGTTGGTGTAACAAATTGGCCGATTCTTCACTCCTGCTAACTCTTGTTCTGGGTTGTGTCGTATACTCTGCAGTTGACACCATTGAACATAGAGAGGCTTAGCTTTTATTGGTAACTTGTATCGACCACTTCTTTCGTATCTTCAACCTGCATTGCAACTGGAATAATAAACTCTCAAAACCGCAATTTGAATATATCTAAGCTTTCAAGATCCGACTCAGTGTTGCTTGGTGGTTCATGTGGCTAGTAGCCACCTCAAAAATTAACCGGCTGGTTAAATGGTTACCTTTGATGGCGTGTCGAACAAGGGACTTTCGTTGGTGCTGCCGTCTTAGAGTAGAAACCTCATCTTCTGTAACTTCACTTAATTCAGACAAAACATTGCCGTCGTCCTCGTCGTCCTTGTTGTTGTTGTTGCTGTGGTTGTCGATGGCATGAAGCGAGACACAGCTGCTGACATCAACGAGATCCCGCCCCTGCGTCACCGCCTTTTTCTTGTGCATTATCACTGTAGGATTGCCAGCTTCTGCTGCAGCAGCAGCTGCTTCCAGTGTTTCTCGTGTGGAGTGTCGCTGCAGAAGCTCACCCTCCATGGCTTCACACAGGGCTTTCTGGCAGTCCAGGCGGGCAATGAGGACGTTGCATGCTTCTTGGGTTAACTGCGCCTGCTCCTTGTATGTCATGGCCCTGCACACAACATCATCAAGAAATTCTGAGGACTTCCCTGACAAACTTGATGACGACTTATCAGTTCTTGCCGCTTTGCTTTCAATTGTTCATCTCTCTATATAGATATATATCAGAATCTCAGAAATTCAGGAACTACAAAGCCTAGAATCTCAGAAATTACAGTAAGGACAATTAGGGTGTTAAGTAAGATTCAAGATTTGTCCTGAACTGTTGTAAGTTGCAACGGATGAATAATTTGCAACGATTTTTCTGAAGCAATGCCTAAAACTTTCAAAATTACTCCTACGTTTTTCAAAATCTTCCTACAGATTCTGCCTAAAATTCGTGACATGTTAAACTAATTACAAGGAACTTTTTTTGCCCATCCTGGGGTAGACTACGGTATATGTTTGGATGTACGTGGAAGTGAGTTAAGTCAGAAGATCAATAATTTTTGGATACCATTCATGATTCTCCCTTGAATACCAGATGGACCCAGGGTGTGAGGAGCTTGTTAGGAACAAAGTACGTACTACAGTGATTGACATGGAGAAGAAAGCTGGATTTAGGGTTTAGGGTTTAGGATTTAATTGACCCAGCCCAGGGAGAGAGCACGTACTGGTGCATGGTATCACGCAGCACTCGTTCCAGGCAGAGACGATAAGATGACTGGCTCTCTGCCAGCTTGCGATGCTTCTCCACGCGGTGCTTGCGTTTCTTGAGCTCCGATTCCAGCTCCAGCGCCTTCATTCTTTCCTTTTCATTTTCAACTTTCAGCTTCATCACGGTTTCCTCCAACTGGGTCAGCTCTTCCTCTCTTTCCCGTCTTTCTTCTTCCCGCATAATCTTCACTCGGAGTTCCTGGATCATAACGAGTTATACACCGGGGTCATTTCTTTTCCTCTCTTTCTGAAGCCACATGACGATGAAGATATATGCTTTCCTGAGATGCTCGGGGCCCCAACTTAACTTGCTTTTGTGATGGTCGGACCCCATGAATCAATCCACATCTTCGGTGGACCGTCTTTAAAAGATGAATACTACCTAGTCTTCAGAGCAAAGAGGAAAAGGGACAACCCCTCCAAAATTGATAAATAATGTCAAGAATGTCAAGCTTTCACTGATGGAATGGATTCAGTGTCCATCAGCAGCTTTGGACTGTGGATTAGTGCGTAGAATCTTACCTTCTGCAGGGCAGTTGTAGCTGCAGACTGGCGTCCCGCCAGGTCACTTCGGCCGGAAGAAGCTCCGTTGTTCCGAGAGACCCCTCTCATCATCCGGAACTGCAGGCATTGCAAATGAGCGTCACGGGTGAATTGACAAGCTTGATCAAGCGAACGATCTTTAGATTAGCCACGTAACCATGCAGTCGTCGCCAAAAGAATCAAAACGGTGCGTACGTGCACAGGTTTCCAGAACACTGGTGTTGGGATATATCTCTGAAGAACAGTAGGACCACAATTCAAGGTCTTAGCAAGGAGAGGTTCGTACCTTCTCCTTTATCTGAACAGCGGATCGATTAGCAAGAGTAGATTCATCTGCTTTGATTTCATTCCAGCTGCCTGGTCCAAACTTACTGAACCCCCTCTTGACAGCCTCCTCTTCTTCCACAGTCCAATCTCGTTTGGATGGCGTTCCTGGAGCAGACAGACGGTACTAAATGAAATGTATTCACTGGGTACATAGTGAACTACAGACTAAGAAAACTACGTGCACAAGGCCATAAGTCCAAGACTTTGTTACCTCACAAGATGGAGTGGCTTATCTCGCTTAAAAAGATCGAAGTTCTATGGAATTTGAACCGCTTGATGTTCGAAGTTTAGTTTACACCAATTTCAACGGAATAAGATAGCTTACGTGTTTTGTAACTCTGGTAAGAGTCACTTGAATTACATTGGTATGTCCAATTTCCGGAGTTCTTTGCATGAGTGAGAAAATGAAGTCAGGGTGAAAGGAATTGAAGCGGTTAAATACCTAAAACTGCTCCATAGGGATAAGTACCGAGACAGCGAGGGACTTCAGAGGTGGTAAGACCTTTCAGAGCCGGTCCATTGTAGTCCTTGAGAGCGGCAGAAGTACTGACAATGGCAGCTGCAGCTAATCCACAGAGAGCCTTCTTTTCACGGAAATGTTGAGGCCACGGACGGCATTCCCCAACGTGCTCTCTGGCCACTGACTCGTCCTCTCCCCCTGCAAAGAACAACGCAAATGATCTCTTCCTGCACAAGTGCACAGGTACAGCTTCCATCATTTCAAAAATTGCTCACTCAAGGGAGAGAAAAAATCTCCGGTTCTACATATACATCAAGAGTTAGCTACTACATACTGTTTTTAATTAGCTACTAGACTTGGATATATACAAGTTATTACACCCACACCTCTTTAATATCACTTACATCATGTGTTCTCTCATTAAACCTAAGGGAACGGATGTACCGACTTCAAAACTCATTCTTATACTCTCACTATCAGACTCTATTGTGTCATATAAAAGCGTTTTAGACTCAAGCAACTGCATTAATGAACGTTTTGCATGCAACAGTAAAGATTTTCACAATATTTCAGAACTCCATGTAGAATCACGGGCATTTTGGGTGGAAAAGAGGTGTACCTGAAAGCTGCGTTCTTTGCAGCGAATGCAGATAGGAATTGGTTAATGGAGCAACCATGTTGCAAATCCCACCATGGCACTAAAAACTCCAGGCGGTTTCGTTTCCGTAAGAAGGCTTGCCATTGCACTATTCGAAGGTTTGGCAATACTGTCTTCCCTCCTCCTGGAGACCCCAAACAGAGGAACCAGATATTGCCTCAATCACACGTCGACTCTAGAGACTTATATAATTCTGATTTCATTTGGCTTCTAATCATAACCCTAAACCGACTGACAGAATATGACTGTGAGGGAGTAAGTACTCCAGTCTAACCATCCGAAGAGTGTCGGGAGAAAGAGTTCTAGACGTGGAAGGAGCTTACGAGAAGAAGGGAACCAGTGATCAATATCCCACGCCAGTGGCGAAGAGGGGTCGGCATTCCAGTAGACGACGTTTCCATAAGGATCCACTCTGAATTTCGATGGATCGAACCCTGCGTTCCTGCACTAATCCATTCTTGCATCAGTGCTTTTTTTTTTCAAGGGTAGTTGAGCTCCCAGCTCTTCATTCTTGGTACATTTTAGGGAGGAACTTAGGGGGAACCTGGTTGAGTTTTGCACTAGACTTCGAATGCGATCAACCCATAAGACCATGCTAAGTTGGAGGATAACAAAATTGTCTCCTATACCCACACCAACTCAACTCTTCCAAAACACTTGCTTGGACTTATTAACAAGTGGCTTGACTGAATGTTTCTTACCACTCATCTTTCAATGGAAATGGGGTTCTCTACTGTCCCTTCAATAACTGTGGTCTACAATCTCCCACTTTAAAATGATCCAATAAAAACTTGATTTAAATAGAGTTTGGCTCTTGTATCTAAAGTGATCTCTCCACGACTCTACAGTGATCTCCCCAAAATCACAATCCTAAATATTGGTTAAAATGCTCAAAGTGACGCAAACTATATCATCAATCTTCATTAATCCTGGTGACAGAAAAACCTTCTCCAGGAGTGCTTTGAATCGAACCACATCACACCTTTTGCAACGTACGACAGTATACTCCTCAAACTTGCCAGTAGACTCAGCTTTCAAAATTGCACCAGTGGTGTGAAGAAATGTGTATATATATCTCGGAAGTTAACTTTACGCGATTGAGATGGACAGGTATTAAATAATGGCACTGTAGGATCAGCTACTGCTACTTACCCGAGGTGGTCAAGTTGCTGCCATAGCTCTTCCGCCAAATTTCGTATGTTCGAAGAGTCTCTCTCCTTCTCGGCCACGACGGGAAACAGGCTATCCCAGTCTTTCAAGTGTTGAAACTGCACCACCCCAACAGAAAATATTACTGTCAACGCTCCAAATCTCAGCTCTTTCTTGCTCCAACCACGGTAGAATGCTTGAAAGCTATCCTGGCTCAACCAGCGTCCCCTAGGCTAGTCTAACAGGAGTGATAGTGGATTTCTCACTTGTACATTTATTGTAGGGTGGGGACACTTTTAGAGCACCTACACATTTCTAGTCGAATGTATTGCATTCTGCTCCAGTGTGCCTTCCCTCCACAATTGAATAAAAAAAGTTGAGACCATATAGCATAGTTTGGTGTACTGGAAGCGCTGTAAGCACCTCCTACCTTAAAAACCAAAACTACGCTCCTCCTTACACCTCTTTAATACGACCTTCTCTGAAACAACACTATGGAATATCCTCCACATTGTCGCAAACTTGTGACGCATTCATTTTATGGGAGCCCAAGAGTTAGTATAAAGAGGTCGGAGTGTAGATTCAAACATAGCGAGGCACAATTTATGTACACAACAAGAACACCAAATCCATGGCTATACGGCGCCTAGTTCGGGACCTGCCTAGCTCTATTAATTCATTGTTACAAAGGATGGCATTCGACCTCAATGCCAATATGAACATCCTCCCAACGTTTTTCAAGGATCAAAAGCACAGAGAATGTTGAAAACGAACGGCAAACTGCCAGTTAGCAAACACACAGTCCAACGAAAAACCTCGAATCTAAAATAAGTCCTCTCGAGACCGGGCAATTCAAAATACACAGGTATTCTAAGCACTTGAGAGTCGTAGTTTCACTGCACATGAGGTCTCTAGTACCGGCAGCAAACACACAGAGAATATAATGCATTACAGTGGAGATAAATCCTGCAAATCACACAGATAAATCCTGCAAGCTTACATCTTCAGCGTGAGGAGCGTAGGGCAGGAATCGTTGCGGCGGACCCTGGGTGAAGGGAATGGGCAATCCAGCAGCGTCAGACTCATGTCGGCAAAGCTTGGCATAGACAGGCGGGTACCCGAGCTCCACGTCCACTTCGGCGTCCTCTTCCGCACACCCCAGCATCGACAACATCATCGTCAATAACTAATCCTCTCCACACCAGCTCGATCAACATGCCACGGTAACCAACCTCTTGAACAACAATTGTCGATAGAGCCCGTTTTTCATTTCATTGACCTTCTGGAAGCTCAACAACAACTGAGCAGCAACGGTCATGCACCCAAATCTTCAACAAACTCCAAGGAAGGTAGACTGCAGGAACTGGTAACGCTTGACGTAATAAATGATAGTTCTGCCAAATCAGACTGTCTGACTTCCAGAGATGGGAGATACGTATGGGGCGCTCCTTACTACCTCTGGCACTCACTGCAAGATCATCGACTGCATAATCTCTGCACGTATAAGTTGAGTTGCAAGGCGAAGCGAGATGGAGATTGATCGATCATTACGAGCTCCGAAGCTCCCCAACTACCTTCATCCTGCATTGAAGGGAAGGTCTTCCTTTTTGCCTTTTTTAAGCAAAAGCGGAGGGACTTTGCCCATGTAGGGGAGCTCTGACGAGTGGAGAGTGGGTGGTTCTTCATTACAGTTCATTATGGAGGTCATGTTCCTGCCTGGGGATCAGCCCCTTCTTATGTGCTATTGCGCTGTTCAGCCTCCAATAAGCGTCCACAATCCAAGTGGCTACAAGTGACTCATTGTTCGGGAAGTTTCTGACACAATCCAGCTATTATCCCCTTTCTCATAAAAGCATTCGGTAACTATGTATGATACCTACATGATACTTGGGTGATACCCATGTGATACTTAGGTAATATTTAGATTACGAGTCGGAAAAAATCCTAACTCTTTCAAATTGAATCGGTAATTTGACAACTTCATTCGGCTGATTTACAATTGATTGTCGGATCTTCCCGATCATTGAAGTGACTAATTTTACGAGTCGAAATTAATTGCTTCGGAAATTTCTTGGAAGGTACCCAAATGAATCAATTGAATGAAGACACTGTTCATCAAGGCCTATGTAGTGTAATTCAAACCTTGACCTACAAAGCTTGCACAAGCAATAAAATACTCAATAATTGGAATGTTTAAGACTTGAAAAGTGGAGTACAAACTAGACTTAATAAACTTCATTTTCTTAATTGGGTGTATTAGCAACAAAAGTCATCTTCAAGATCAAAATTGGGTTTGACCAACAAACATCCAGTAACTGGATGCGTGGACGTTTAGGGGTTAAGGTTGGAGGCTCTAAACCCGCCACTTTAAGGGCTGTGAATTTATGAGGACACAAGGAGAACTGAGCATGATTTTTCACTGGAAGACAAATCCAAGCAAAGACTAACATACTTTGAATCAATTTTTTTTTGATGTTTCTAAAATTAATTATGAATTTCTCAAGTTGAAATGACATGGGGTTCTAAAGTGGTGCTCTTCACCATGGGTACATCCAAAATTTCAAAATGTTCGTCCTTGATAGAGTGCAGGTTTGGAACTATGGCGGGTTTAGACTGTGGCGGTGTAGAGCCCTCTACCTTATTTACAAGGACAAAATTGCATTGACTCTAGTTCAAATGTGGCCTTTGGACATATAGGAGAAAAAAGGCATTTAGAAGGCCCCTTGGCCTTTGTCATCAATTCAATTTTGACTTAGTCAACGACTTGACATACTTCTACATTTTAAATTTTAGTAATACTAGAAAATCACACTTGTAAATCTTTAGGCCTAATATTGAATTTATTATTAGGCCTGAAAATTGCGTTGACATGCTTCTACATTTGTAACACTCCAAGTTTTTTAGTAATACTCCAAAAATCTTAGTAATACTATCACCAATATTTAATTATAAAATTTGAATGTCAAAATTAAAAATTCCTTCTAAATTCAATTACAAAAAAAAATTAATATTTTTTGAGTAAAATTTGTTGTAATGAATTTGACATGAGATACTCTTAAACGTGATGATTCTTTGAGATTTCTGTGTTTCTTATATCTATAACCTCATTTTTGCAAGGCCACATTTGAACTATAGTCAATGCAATTTTGGCTTGGTCAACGACTTGACATACTACTGCATTTGTAATTTTAGAAAAATATGTAATCAAGTATTTCTAAATTTAATTGTTAGATAGGACAACAATTTGATGAAGAATCTCCAAAAAAATGAATGACTTTCATCTAAACATTGATGAGAATGTGAAAAGGGTTTAAATCCATTAGTCGTCCACTTTATCGATGCTCTGACGTTTAGGGGTTAATCCTTAAGCGTCCACACTATAGTTACATGTTCAAACCTCATCAACTCCTCACATTTTTTGGTATTTTTCTCACATAATTTATTGTTAAACCCATTTACCTTGATTTTTCAATATTATGTAAATAAAAAATTAATGAAATTTATAAGGTTTGTCAAAGTTTTTCTTTTTGGTAAAAATCATAGTAATTACAAAAATTCTTAAAACAGTATGATTTTTTTAAAGGGAAAATGTAAATAATAGTGAATTTTAGGGTTTTGAGCTTTAAAGTTCTATGAAAGACGCAATTTCAACAATTTTGAAGAATGGCAAACTAAACTAGAAAGCAGAAGATTGCTACCATATTTTCTTGGTTGGGACCATTTTCATTCCGTCGACGAGGAACTCGGAGAGGGTTTTAGCCCAGAAAATTATGAAGGAATTTCGTCAGCGTCGTCGTCGTCGTGGTGGTGGTGACCGTCGTCGTCTTCGGCCCCCAACTCCGTGCATCGCATTAGGGTTTCGGGCTGTGGCGGGAATCGTCAACCCCCCACGCTTCTGCGCGTCTGCAGGATCATTTGCGTGCCCCGGAAGTCGAAAAATTTGTCAACGGGGTGGAGCTCCATCACCACAATCAGCTGCTGCACTCTGTGACTCAATTCCGGGTAATCAGTCTCTCGTTTACTGTGTGAGTGACTTCTCGTTGCCGCGTGTTCTGAAATCCGATTGCTCGAGGCGAGGTTGTCATAACCGCAATATGCGAGAAACGAGACGATGGACCGGGTCCACGCTGCGACCACACATTAACAGCCACGGTTTCGATTTGCCAAGGGCCACGGTTTGAAAACGGGGGCACACCATTGCAGCGCGCATTTGGCGAAGAGAATGTCCTCCGGGTCAATTTTGAAGACATCGCACCTGCTCATGTTATGATCTTGGATCGGTACAGATGCCTCGGTATCCACGGCATTCATTGTGGCTTGAAGAAATTCGTTTTTTACGGTATGTCATTCAATTCAATGCTACAAGTTTACTTTCTTTCTGTACGTGATTTGAGTGCCAGTTTTACCCTTTTCGTGCTTGTGGATTCATCTGCCGAGCAAATGGTGTCGTCCGCGACCACCCCCTGTGGCATCTCGGGAAAGAAGGCGCGCAAGCTTCAGAAGAGATGGCGACAGGTACGGATTGATCACATTCACTCAACACTGGTTTAGGGTTTCTGTTTCTTGCATCACACAAGCACCGAACATTTTCTTTAATTTGGTCGTATGGAGACTTTTCACAATATGATCCATGAATCCAGTGGCTAATCATATTTAATTTAATTTATGCTTGGCTGTTTTTTTTTTACGGGAGGAATGTATAATGGACCTAGAATTTGAATGCACGATGATTGACGAGGGTTTCTAAGCAGAAAATATTTTTGCCACGTTACCTGAAACACCCTGTGGTCATTGGTTTTTCTTATTGTGCTGTAGAGATTTGTAGAGCACAAGGTTGAGAATGAATTTGCATGGATTGGTTGGTTATTGCAGGCACAGAAAGAGGCTCTACAGTCTGGATTGGTCACAGTACATGATATTGAGATGATGGCCATAGATGGAGAATGTACAATTTTGTTGTGCTCTTTGTAGGATAGAAAAACATTTGAATGTTAAAAAGAAAAGATAAAATGTGGAAATGAACTGTCTCATCAGGTGGAGGTGAGCAAGGATCATCAAAGCCAAAGTTGCCTAAATTTGGGCGAGCCTTTCTCATGAAGAAGCGTGCCAAGCTGAGGTTGAAGAGCTCTTCGTCTAAAAGTATGTATTGGATGAATTTAACGGTCTTTCTCATCACTCTCTTGAATACATAAATGTAATTAAATACATCAGTCTCTTGTATGGATGTCATGATCTTCTTGATGGGGTTTGTACACATGAAAACAAGTTAGTGATCCTGTTGCTACCTCTAATGCTGAAGTTGAAGCTGCAGACGCAATGATGCAATAAGATCTGCTTGGAACCAGAATTTCGTGATGCTTCCCAGTGAAGTCATTTTATTTGAATATGAAGGTTCGAGCGATAGATTGCTGCAGAGCTCATTTGGTTGCATAGCTTTTATAAGGTTAACGTTGGCATAGTCCTTGTCTATTTCCAGAGGCGAATGTCAAGAAGTTTGTATTGCTAACAATGGGAAAAATGTCTTAACAAAAACTTTGGAGCAACTTATGATTTGCACCATTTTCTTGAAGGAATATATTGGAAGTGGGACAAGTTTGGTCGAAGTTGCCCTCTTCACATGAATTCATATTGAAACCTGTTCTTGGTTATTATGGCATTTCAATTCTTCAAGCAGTAGAAAAAATACTGCTACCTATTTGGCATTCCAATTTCTCAATGTTAACCTTGAGCATGATCCATGGAATCACCTGAATTGTACTCCCTCTGTCCGGAAATAACTATCCTATTCAAATGAAACAAATTCATTGCAGGAGAAGAATTACAAC
The DNA here is from genome assembly GCA_022496805.1 of Pohlia nutans. Lineage (NCBI taxonomy): Eukaryota > Viridiplantae > Streptophyta > Bryopsida > Bryales > Mniaceae > Pohlia > Pohlia nutans. Next base: position 943,848 of record CM040103.1, read on the forward strand.
AAACCCCATTCAAAAACGGCTCAAAGGGATCAATGAGAAACAATCAGTAGGGGGAGTCATTTATAGGGTTTTGTTTCAAGGAATTCTTTGAAACTTGTGAGGTCGTTAATTCATTATGTAAAGAGTCATAAAGCACGACTGGCTTGCCAACCAAGACATGATGAATTATGACTTTCACTTCGTCGACGGTTGTGCGAAGCATTGCGTAGCCCTAGTTTGGAATTAGGAATTAGGTGAAAATTAACTTTAGACTAAGAAACAAGAAAATATGGTCCCATGGGGTTCCTTGAACACTTAGTGGTTAAGTAGGTGGGACGAGGAAAAAAATTCAATAAGTTTACTAAAACTTACATGTTAGTAACATGCGTTCTCATGGTCTTGGGCTCATGGTATAGGTATCTATTTGCCCTCAAAATCAAGGACTACTTTGTGAAGTAGTGAATACTAGGGCTTCGCTGCTCTTCGCATTACCAATGACGATTGATATCTTATGATACATTGGTACATATATAGGAAGAAATTGGTATATATGATATTATATAATACATTTAATAGTGGTATGTACATGTATAATAGCAACGATGCGTAGCAAGTCACGGCGAGCCACAACCGTCAATCCACTCCAAAACTGCAAAGGAGAAAACATACTGCGTTTAGACACTAATACAATATGACGAAGATATGGCATAGAGATTCTTCTTCAAAATCCGATTTGAATGTTCAATTGTTTCAGGTTTGGCAAATTGTCTGTCAACTGCCTCATATGCTGTAGCCACACACTATACAACCCAAACGATGCACAGTTTCCCTGCATTGAAAAAGTATTAAATCCTTGTGAATTCAAATGTCACCTGAAGTCAATAGGGTGAAGATCCAATAACAACGACTTAACCTCACTCTCTAAGCACAATCATCAAAATTGAATAGGATCTCAATTCGGTCCATTCCTGAGTCACAACCCTAACTTTTCCCCTGAATGATGAGACTCATTGATACTATAAAAAAATACTCACTACTTTTATGTGAATAGAATCGAAAATACTGCGCCACTTCTCTGTCTACACACCACTTTCAATCAGCTCTAATATTCCACAAGCGCAACTCAATGATCTAGACCTGAAAACGAGACCAAACATCCTTGCCAAACTGGCATTGCTATGTAAACCAGGAAACCTGATCCATTCACCCTAATTCCAAAGCTCAATCCTACAGATTTCCTTCGGTCAAAATTGCACTTCAATCCACAAGTCTCAAACACTTTTCAAGAAACAGAAGGAAAGCCCTTGGCAGTCTACATCGAGCCATAACAACGCTGAGCAGCTGAAAAGAAAATGTGGTTTGTACTATTTAATAGCAAAGTTAAGCTGGATCCCTAACATACTCATATAAAGACAAAATCTCACAGTACCTGTTCATCATGAGGTCCATTAACTGCTGCTCTGACGAGCCTTCTGCTGTATCACTACCCTTAGTTTGTGCAACAAATTCCTTCAGCGTCCTAGAAACATACAAAAAGATTCCATTTCAAGCTGAAACATATGGGGGTTGAAGCTTGCATCATCAAAGGACAACTGCATAAAGTGAGAATAAGGCTCTTCAGCATAAACTCTCACTTAACAGCATAAAAAAGCTCTTCAGCCGAGAGGATTAAGTGTTTAGTGTAGACATTGTCTTTCACCAACCACGCAAGCTCCTCAACCTGCCAGCAAACCGCAAACCCCTACGCCCTGTGAGCACAACTGGTGCTAAAGCAACGGACCTAATACCAGAATGAATGTCTCCACGTCGATTCTAGAAAGGTGAAAATTCCAGTGCAAGTTCGCACCACGACCATCCCCGAAATTTAACTACAAAGGAACTGAAAACCTCGAAAAAGAATTAACCTAAAGCCCTGTCAGCGCCAATGCAATTCGAATCGGCACACGTTTATACGAGAAGAGCGACATCAGGACAAAAGAGAAGCAGAGAAACGCACCTCGCTTGGGTCCACAGCGACTCGCATGGTTGAGGAAATCGGTATTGCGAACGAAACCCTAATTCTCCAAAATCCTTTCTGAGCTTCTTCTTCAGCAGCTGCAGTTTCGTTTTTCTTTGCTGAACTCTAATACCAGCGGCATTAAGCTCTCCAGAAAACTCGGCGTCAAGTGATCGCACACCAAAATCGAAACTTCACAAAAACCGCAAGCGCGAATTCAACTCTGCACCAAATTCTGTGAAACTGGTCCTCATCTCAAGATTATCGCAAGACGAATCCGATGAAAAATTGCACTCGTAGCGCAGCTGCTGCAATTTCGAGGTAGCGTCGAAGATCATTCTCACGCGAATCATCCAACCGAGGCCTCCGAACGCGTGCCCTGGCTTGGATAGACTGCGAATGTGAACAGGCTGCGAACCGGTGGAACTGTCACGGAGATAGCTGGAACTGTCATGGAGACGAAACGAAATGGAACGGTCATGGTGATGAAATGGAATTGTCGTGACGACGAACCTACCATTCAATGTATGCTAAACCAGCTCCGACTTTCGTCGTCACTGGAATTAGTGATGCTTTGAGAATATTACTCTCTTCATTGTGTTTATTAAGAAATATATTGGTTCTAGGATTGACTCATATACATGGCCACTAAACTTCATTCATCTTAAACTTCCCTATAAAGCATTCAATTTTAAGTTGCTTTAAAAAATAAAATTAAATAAAAAAATTAAACACTAACCATTCATTTCTTTTGTGATTTAATCTTGCAATTATCAATTTTAGTCTTTTGATGTCATCAATTTTAGTTTAGTAATTTCATAAATTGTAATACACATAGATGACTAAAAAATAATTATAATTTTGAACTAATATTAGGAGTTCCTTAAATCCTTCATTAAATTCACAAAATTGAATATTAACCCCTAAATTTCTTTGTGTTTTTGGGAGCTTGAAACCTCAAAATTGCGATTTTCTACCTCTATGTACTCCCGGGGATGTGAACCAAGCTTTTTTACTTCTTTTAGAATTCCAACCGTAAGATCTTGTACCTAAGCCTATTCATAGCCATTGTTTCAAAAATTGACCGTTGGATGTTTATCATTTGCAAGATCATAACATCCAAAGTTTGTGCAAAAGTTTTTCTGGGCATTGTTTGGGAGGCATTATCTCCATAGTGCAAAGGGGGACTTGAAGATTGTTACTCCAAACATTTTGCTCATATTTTTTTCCATGTAGATAACTAAGTTGGGTACGCTCATGCAAAATTTTAGAGACTCATTACGCGTTTCAAACCTTCATGCAAATTAAGTTCCAGAAGAAGGTATAAAAATGGCAATTTGGTGAAACATGCATCACATTAATTGTACTTGATTTTTGGAAAAAATGAACGGTGATTAGGTACCTCTATGATTTTATAAATTTTAGGCGAAATTATTTTTAAAAATTTTCAAAATCTCAAATTTTGACAAATTTCGAAAGAAAAGAATGTGAAATTACAAAAAACCTTGGAGGTTGCTGTTCTTTATTTTGGAGGCTGCCCTTGTCAAGCCAAGAATATAATCAACATGGGTCACTTCAAATTCTGAGCCTAAATGTGGTGAAGAGCATGTCTCCAAAAAAAAATTGAAAAAATGATTATAATAAAAAGTTTTTTTCTGCCCCAGTTGGGCTTGAAACCAAAAATTTCAATAAATAATTATAAAATCCGAATTTTACTTTGTAATTTTTACCACACACCTTGTATGTATGACCACGTCCACGCCAAATTATAGTCTAAAATTCTTAATTTAGACCTTCCATCTAAGCTGCCCGAAACAACAAAAAGCCATTTTGGCTTTTAAGGGCCTTTAGGGGTTAAGAACAAATTCTATCCAAATCTTAACCTTATTGACAAAAATATGTTGTTGCTATTCTAAATAAAATGCTAAACTATAAACTGTAAACTTAATATAAAATAGAAATTAATCAGTATCATACCTACAATGTTAAAAACTAGATCCAATGTAGTTGTGAAAAAACTAGTTGTGAAAAAACTAGATCCAATGTAGTTGTGAAAAAACTAGTTGTGAAAAAACTAGATCCAATGTATTTCAACTTCTGACATTGTTGTTGATCAAAGAGGTTCAAGATGCATTTTTGTTTGCCGGTTTGTCCATTAAAGGTTGGTGAATCACAAGTCCACCTCCCAAACTGTATTTCGAGGAGCTAAATGCGTTTATGAAAATCAATTGTCGTGACTCGGCAAAGCTGCAACATGCAAAAAGAGTATATGTAGCAAACGAACCGAAGGACAAGATGGTGGCGCTCTGAGAGCTCGGTGAAGTGAGGAGGGTGAGCGCTGGTTACTTGCTACGGGTGGTGGAGCGCTGAGGGTGATCGCCAAGTCCGATGTGCTTGATCGACGTGTGTTTTCGTTTCTGCAGAGCCTGGCTCGCTGTCTCTTGCAGGTGACGACAGTGCGCGAGTCGGGAGGTTGGCGCAGTCCGGAGGTGAAGCAGATCGGCATTGGTGCAAACCTTGCTATAGTAGATCGACGCTGGCGTTGGATCGATCAGCCGTGAGATCGCCGTTTCTACGAGACCTGCAAGATCTCTGTGTCTACGAAGCCTGCGAAGATCACCGTTTCTGCTTCAGTCGATGGGATTCGTGTGGCCCTCGTGTACTGCGGGATCTGCGAGGCCGTTGGAGACTTGAGAGACTAGCGACCGCCGAGATCGATGTCGGAGGAGACCTGCGAGACCGCTGCGATCGATGCTCGGGTAGTGCGGGTAGCTTGAGCGGCCAAGTGCTTGGTCAACCGGTGTTGGATCGGTACTCATCGCTGTGATCAGGCTGATCTCTACGGGTCAGACGGACTTTGGGTGGGCGCTCACTTTACTCTGTGTTGTGGGACTCTCGATTGTGCGGTGATCGACCGCCGAGATCAGATCGATCAACGTGTTCGGTGCACTTTCCCTCCAGTTCTCTCATACTTGGTCGTTCTTGTGCTTGGCCGTTTCTGTAGTCGTTTAGACTTGTTCATGCAAGTGGTTGCTCATGTTAGGGTTTCTAGTCTGTCCTTCGACTAGTGTTGGCTAGTATTAGCGATCAGAGCTTGTCCCAGATTGGTTGAGACCGCCTCTAGTAGACGTGATAGGAACCTGGTTTGGATCAGTGTGTAATCACCGTTCGAAAGTGCGATCATAGCCTATTCTTGGTTAAGCTGTAGATCGCTGCCCATTAGCTTCATCAGAGCAGATTGTAGATCGCTGCTTGTTAGCTTGCCGGTAGTCGTTCTTGCAGACCGCTGTTGCAAACCCAGATCATGCTTCACTTGCTTGACTGCACCACCAACCTCCTGCTCAGTACGCTGCACCGTCACTAATCAAGCACACCTGCACCACCCGTAGAAGCTCACGGTGACCTAGATCGGACTAGATCCATTCGTCCAGGGTGATTCCATTCCGAGGGCATTTGGCTCCGTGCAAAGGGAAGCTAACCAGTAGCCTTGGATGAGTTAGACAGTTAGTGTTGCTTCTTTGTCACACACCATTAGTCCTGTTCTGATAGAGCGGGAGGACTTGTCGTGTAGTTGGACACTGACAAAGGTTTGTGCATATGAACAACGCACTGCCAACCAACCAAGCCTTCTGGGTCTGCTTCATCATCGGGAGCACTAGTATCCAAAGCTCACCTAACTCACTGCAACATCATCAACATTTGCAAACGCCAATTTGCACCAAGCTGCACCAACTAGTATTTGCGACAACGGCCCACGACCACAAATTCAGCACAAAAGGTAAGTTCTCTAACCCTTACCACAATTATGCATACATCAACTCAATAGATAGTAATGTCAATAATTTTATTTTACTTCATCATAATAACATAATTACTAATAACTTAGAGCATAATTTTCAAAACCACACTTTAATAACTCACCATTTCCATGGAGCCCATAACCAAACTATTAACAGTCCTAGTCACCTCTACAAAGCCCAATTGCACGCGCAAAAGGGAGGAGGAGATGAAGGCATTATCCTAAAAATCCACCAAATCAGTTGCAATCTTTGTGTTCAACAGATGGCAAGCAGAGGGAAAGCAGTACACGACGCCATTATGGGGAGTCCCAGCGACATCAACATGGACGAGGCAGAGGACACCAACATGGAGGAGACCAACCAAACGAAGAGGGCACAAGAAAAAGGAGGAGGTAGCTCAAGCAAAAGGAAGAAGAACTCTGAGTTTCAAGCCCCACTGAAGGATATACCGCTCGGGGGGTGCATTCCATTGTCAAGTTGAACACCACGTGCGATAAAACAAAATCTACGTTTTACATAAAGGACCACCAAAATGAATCAAAATTTTATCAATTTTTTTTCATGAGTAGATAAAATCACTATCTATTTCATAGTAAAAAATGGTAATCAAATTTGATGATTTGTTTTTTTCATAAAACATACCGTTTTTAACTAGATCGACGCAAAATCGAACTAAAAACATTACTACAAAAAATGAAAATGACGAAAAAATTCAAAAAAATATACATAAGATATTATCAATGATTATTTATATGTAGAAAAAATATCATAACTATTAAAATTATCTAAGGCATATAATATAGGATAGCAAATTTTGATCGCACGTGGTTATTAAACGTAAGGGGGTGTGATCTCCCCGAGATATACCGCGTGATTTTTGGCTCGGGATTATTGCTATGGAGAAACTCGCCATCGAGGAAGGTGTAAAAGCCAGAGACTGCAGACCATCTATGGAGAAAGAAGACCTTATCGATATGGGCATCTCGGAAGAGGAAGCAGAAGAGATGAGCCAACTTCGCAAGATTGCATTTCCACATGTAAAACAACTTCTATACCCACTCGAGAGACCAGATGGCAAAGGTGGGCAACACTTTAACCTTACTCAGTTGCCCCTTGAAACAGAAGTTGACCCAGACACGGGGCTTTCCCTAGACTACCACATAGCGGTCTATTTTGACACACCAACCACGGACTATACGCATGCAGAGATACTTACTATGGCAACAGCTAGATTGGCACACATGGGCATTGAAACGGGGATAGGGATGGCTGAGCCAATTTACATTCCATGCAAAGAGAAGGAAAAGAATAGTAAGATTAAATTCTGGACGGGGACCATCAAGATCCATCTCAAAAATCCCAAAGTAAATGGGATTGGTTTTCTTAAAGGGCTACGCCTCTTCATCTTGACGCTAGATAAAATCCCTACTCTTGGAAAGGTCTGCAAATGCTATGATTCTGTAGCTAGGAACACTCTGCTATCTGCTAAGATAGAAAATCCCAAACTCCATTCTATCTCTTCCAGTGTGCTGCAGAGAGATGTCCTCGATGAAAGCTTCAGACGGGGTTATGATTACGAATTTGCTAGCGTACAAAAGGTCACAGAAGAAACATGGGGATGGCTCATTTCAACCACGCCAACACAAGCCAGTAGAATCGTTCAATACCTTGTGCCATACAAATATGAATTGATGCAGGTTATCACACCGCAAGCAGCCAAAGCAGAGAGAAGGAGCCGCGGTGAAGGGCTCACGGAGGAAGAACTCAAGAAAAAAAATGCAACGATGTTATGTTTGTATGGTCTTCACAAAATGAAGAAAGTAGAAGACACAAAGGACTCCATCAAATCAGTTCTTGGAGGATTAAATGTGGCATCGTTTTATTTCCCAGGACAAGTAGGTGATCTCGACAAAGGAACGGCAAATGTCCAATGTCTCAACGCCATTGTTTATAGACAATTTGTAGGCAAGACTATAGAAATTTTTGGAAAACATGTGACCTTTGCGCCACACCCGAAGAGTTTACAAGGGGCAATACCACCTACCAAAGAGGAGCAAGAAAAATTTGGTTTTTGTGACATCTCCACAGCGATTGTTGATACACTTGAGGCAGCACGCAACGCACCACAAAGCAAAGGGAAGAGTAGCATGGTAACACATGATGACATAGATGCATTGGTTGAAACCGCTATGGACAAAAGAAATGGACAACTCAAATTAGAACTCAAAGCAGAGATCACAACAGAGCTCAAAACGGAATTGCACAAGGAAATAGGAGAGTTTAAGAAAGAGGTGTCTTTGGAGGCAGAAGTACGTGAAGAGAGAATCACCAGAAACTTAACAACACATGTCAAACTCCAATTGACAGAAATCAGAAAACAACTAGCTGCGACATCGCAAGCGGTTGATCGGACAACGCAAGCGTTGGACTCCATCTTGGCCCCCGAACAACCACGGTTGGAAAACTAGATTGGACAAACAATCACATAGTTTGCCCACAAAAAATGTGTATTTACACAAAAAAAAAAAAAAAAAAAAAAGAACCAAAGAAAAAAACCAAAAAATGTTGAACATTTTAAAAAACAAAAACAAAAAAAAAAAAAAAAACATGATAAAACAAAACTCAATAAGGTATTTAGAAATACCAAAAACAAAAATACAAAAACAAAAACAAATAAACACTACAAACAAACAAACAAACACATCAAAAAAATTACCAAAAAACACTACCTATAAATCACAAAATACAAAACAAAACATACGAAAACCTCATAAAACCAAAAGCATTTCAAAAATTAAAACAATCAATTATGACATCTCACATACACCCCTCTACAAAAGAAAAAAGCAAAACAATAACACAAATAATTATACCAACAAGAAAGGAGTATCTATACACCAAAAAACAAAAACAAAAACACTCAAAAAACAAAAACAAACAATAAATATTTATAGACACACATCAACAAAAAACAAAAAAATTCCCAAAAAAAATAATAAAGATAAAAATAAACAACAACAACACTGGACTCGACCTACCGGCCTCGTCCAAAATAAACAAACAAAAAAAGAAAAAATAACACAAAAAACTCCTCTAAAAAGAAGTTTTTTATATCAAATATTGCTATTATGCGGGGACATCGAAACCAACCCCGGACCCATGCCCGACTTACTAAAAACACACCCACCTTCACATAGAAGAAGATCAAAGGCATACTTTATACCAAGCACAATTAAATTACAACCAGAATACAAACATTTAGCAAAACTATTTTCACCCATTCTAAATATAACACACCCAAATCACGCGGAAGCCAAAAATGATTACCCACACATATCAAAATACATTTACCAAAATCAACACCATCCATCAGCTAGAATACTTTACGCTCTTATCATTACAATCAGTCCATCAAAAGAAACATGTGACCAAATTCTAATACAAACCCCAAATCCTGATTGGACAACATTACTACTAGAAAAAATGACCATACTACAAAACCCACCTGAAAGACATATCTCAACTACACATCCATATACAGAATTCATAAATAATAACCAAAATTTAATAAACCCGCCATATAATGTCCACAAAGAAATCTATACTTTTATCCATCAACATAATGGCTCAATAACTCTTCAAAATATGAATCCACCAAATATATACAAAACCTTTTCCCAAAATACAAATTACTTTTTAACAACACACATGCTTTAACAAGATGCATGCAACAAAGAATGCCATACTCTCCCGCAAGAGGTGGTCTCCTCACACTAATAAATCAAAAATACGCATACCCCGGCAATATCACTAAAATCCCAACTCCTAAAGAAATATCCTCATATCTACAAATAATAAAAATTGATAATAAACCACTACAAACTTGGCTAATCGCCCATATGTACATGCCATCACATGCAGACGATATACAATTTATACCGATGATTCAACACAACATAACACAACAAATAAATGCACACCCAAATGCCACACATATATTATGCGGTGACTTTAATAGAGACATAGCACTTATTGGCAGACAAAATGCAACTGACACAACCCCACCACAAATAGAAGACATTGAATGGAGAACATTTACAAATAATCTCCAACTAGAATACATCCCAACAGATTGCCCATTCACCAGACAAGGGGGACTAAACTATAATCAAACCAGTCTAATCGACAGATACTACATCAAAACACCGGATAACACTTTATACACATCAACCACAAATAATGACCATAACCTTAATTCTGACCACTCGCCAATAACGCTATACATACCACCAAACACACTATTAGCAAGACCGACACCAATAACAAACAAAATAACGAGAATTCTAAACCCCATACCACAAGAAAACATGGAAAAATTCAAAATAGAATATTTCGAAGAAAATGCTCTACAAATAAATGAACTTATCACAACACTATCAAATGACCAACTAACAGACGCTCAATGGCAAACATCCTGTACAAAACTAGACCAGATGATACAAAACATATCAAACAAAATACAAGAAACTTGTAGTGCACCACCGCTCCCAACATTAACAAACCATACTTCCCAACAAGGAGGCTTCCTCCCAAGAAAACTTCAAAAAACATGGAAAAAACACCTATCCACCTACCATTTAATCAGAAAAACAATCTACATCACAAAAAATAATCAAAATTGGCAAACACATCCAATAATCGAAGAATTAAAAACTCACACAAATGTCACCATTCCACCTCTCCCAACCCAAGAACATAATCAACAAGAATGGATCCAATCACTAGTAGAAATAGCCAAAACAGCAAAAATACAAGCCCGTAAAATCACCACAAAATACACCCAAAGTTGTATAAAAAAAGCAATATCAAAATACAGACAACTATACGACAAAAGCCCAAAGAAAATAAACAAAAAAGTCTTCAAAAACCAAGAAACACCACCACTAGATTGCATTATAGACAGAAACAACAACATACTAACCAGTCCAAAAGACATAGCTAACGAAATCCACATACAGCAATCAATTAGCAATAGACCTACAGTACCAACATATTACTACCAACCCGAACACCCAGCACAAAGCACTTGCGGAGTAAGACAATACCCATGGCACGATCTTGATGGCTTTGTAATAGAAAAAAGAGGAAACCCACAAATTCCACTCTATAAACACTTTGATAAAGAAACATACGACATGTGTCTAAAACACCTATCAAACAACAAAACCCCAGGCCCAGACAAAATCCCCAACTCTATACTAAAAAACATGCCCAAAAGCTTCCATAAACTACTCTTTTTATTTTTTACTCATTGTTACAAACAAAAACAAATCCCAGCCTCATGGAAAATAAGCCTAACCATACTATTATACAAAAAAGGAGACCCAGCACAATTGCCAAACCACAGACCAATTGCACTTGCAAATACAATATACAAATTCTTCACCAGTACACTAACATACATATTATCAGCATATGGTGAAAAATTCCAAATCCTACACGATAGTCAAGAAGGATTCAGAGCAGAAAGAAGCACAGCAAGACAACTACAACTCCTCATCGCAGCACTAGAAGACGCAAAATTTACAAATCAAAACATATACCTACTATACATAGACTTCAAAAATGCATTTGGCTCTTTAGACCATGCAAGACTCTTAGCTATAATGGAAGATCTTGGATTCCTGGCAGATGTAGTAATGCTAGTAGGAAACATATACTCCCACTCAAACACTGTATTTATCGGAGAACACTTTGGCAAAAAAAAACCAATACCGATTCAAAGAGGAACCATACAAGGAGACACACTTAGTCCATATCTCTTCTTAATTTTTCTAGGACCACTCTTGAGGTGGTTACAAAGAGGAGAAAATGGATATACATTTGGTACATCAAAAATCAAAATCAGCTCCGCAGCATACGCAGATGATCTAGCAGCTATATCAAATAATACAAAATCACTTCAAATACAACTAAACAAAATTGACAAATTCTGTGAATGGGCAGGCATGGACTTGGGAGTCACAAAATGTGCCGTCACCGGTTGCCCAAATAAATCCAAAATGCCACCAAACAAATTCAAAACCCACATGACAAACCAAAAAATCAGTTACAGAGACCAATTAATACCAATACTCCATCAAAATGAACCTTATGCCTACTTGGGCATACAGTTAGTTCCATCACTAAAATGGAAACTCCAAACACATATCACCACAACTAAAATAATAGACCAATGTAAACAACTATCAAAATGCCCTGCCACTATCAAACAAAGAATCAGTATGGTGGATACAGTAATCAGAGCAGGCATAGCCTACAGTTTCTTTGCAGTCCCTTATTCACTACCAACTATCAAAAAACTTGATAAGAAAATTATTGCAATCCAAAAAACAATATGTGGACTACCTAAAAGCACTGCAAACATAATAACACAACTACCCCATGATTTATTTGGACTAGAAGCCTTCTCTCTAAAAATGCCTACCTCAGATGCATTAGTGAACAACTTCGAAATGCACTTAACGACAAAGGGAGGCTTGGAATAATATATAAAGGACTAATACAACACATACTTGTTAAAGCCGGCGGTGCCGAAAACATCCCACGAATTAAGCGCCAAGATTGCATTACATCACCTACAACACGTACATTATTCCTTCTGCACACAAAAATTGTATACACCTTAAGAGCACAGAAGAGAACTTTCAACTCGATATGACTGAACTAGAACGAGAATGGCGTTCTGCAGTCATAAATGACCTACCACAATTAGACCCAAAGCTCTCCACCAAATTATTATATAAATTAATGGCACACAAAATCTACAATATTAATCAAATCATCCTTCCCAACGGCACAAAACTAATGTCACCAGAAGAATTTAAAATATACTATCAAAATCCAACTAAACTAGACAAAAGTGCACTAAACATAGCAGAACAACTCTTCTGTGAACCAAAATGTGACGAAGATTGCCCAAACCCATGTCAGATACACTTACCACCCCGTACTCTAAAAAATAAATACAAAATATACAACCATAGAATAATACCAAGAACACCAACAAATCCCGTACAAGACCCTCAACCTCCACAACAACCAGCCCCACCACAAAACATTAAAACGACCCCATAAGATTCCCCATTCACACAATACTAAACCACAAAAAAATTACAACTAAAGACAAATATAAAATACCAAAAAAATACAACACCTATCTATATCAATGGATAGACACAAACCATATAACATATAATAAATGGTTAGTACAACGCGAACTATTTCCACTAAATCTGCCAATAGTAATACATCATAATATAAACCTACTTACAAATTACTATACAAATTTTAAAAACAAACACTATCAAAATATCATAAATACACAACTTACGCTCGAACAAAGCAGAGACACTAGACACATCCCACCCCCAACAATAACTCCCTACATCAAAACATCCACAATTGAATGCAACCCAAACAGAGACATAGACACAAATAAGTACACCATTCAAACACAAAATGATAAAACCCACATATATAATGACATCGGTAAATATACCACCACCATTCCAACTACAAGAATAAAATGGTTATGGCAACAATATAACAACAATAAATACAACAACCACAGACTAATACCTGCTATACAATCATTTGAAATGGAAGTAGTCTGGTTATACCAAAGATACGAACACAAAAACCACAAAAAGAATACAATAAAAACACCACACCATACCATTCCATCCAGCATTCTAGACACACTAATAACAACATTTAATATAACACACTCATATTTTTCCTCACCAATTACATGTTCCATGAAATCTACCCAATTCTTCTCTACATTCGCTAGAGATAAGATTTTTGGCTCACTGGGAACAGCCTTTCAATACAAATGGAAAGGTATTGGATATGCTCACCCAAATGACGCCGAAACAGCACAACAAGCAATACACTGGGCTAGACTAGCAGCAAAACAAGACCCAGAATCTGTCACCATTTTAGCAATCCCGGACACCAACTGGTACCAAAACCTATCACCATACAACGGACCCTTTCCGGACACGCATGCCATTATACACTTTGCCACGGACACCATTACGTATGACGAACCAACAATCCCACTAATACCCAACAAAACCCGAAACGAACCACTTGCAATACACATATGGTGCATTCATCATCAAAACAACAACATTGGCACAACAAACCAAATAAACACCATAAACACAGCAATTGAAAATCTACAAATTACACAATACCATACACAAACAGCACCACCAACACCATTAAACACAAAAGTTAACAAAAGCACAAAATGGAACAAACTTCTATACCCACCCTATAACAATCTACAAAACACGTGGATTGATCCCCTTCCAAACTTCGAAATTAACACTACACTAAAATTTCTACCACAATACAGCTATTACACAGATGGATCCTTTTTACCACCTAAAGAAGCGGATGATGGCCATTGGAAAAAAGAAAAAGCTGGATATGGCATATACAACTCAACAAAACCAGATGTACTAATATCAAAAAGACTGCCTGGGCTACAAACATGCTTTAGAGCAGAATTAATGGCCATACACGAAACCCTTTCACTAATCACCACTCGATATATGAACGAACCTGCACATATTTTTACTGATTGCCTCAATTGTATACATGTTCTAAACACACAACTAAAACACCCTACCCAACAAAATAACCACGCAGATAAAATCATATTAAAAGAAATGGTTGAAATGCTACAAAAGCGTACACAACCCACCACAATCTACAAAGTTAAAGCACACACCAAAATCAACGGAAATGAACACGCAGATCAGCTCGCAAAAGAAGGAACCATGAAAAGAGGCTATCAACCAGCAACAAACCCACACGAATTTGCACATACCACACCTTACTACTTCCAAAAAGATACCTGGCCCGGCCGTATCAAACGACCAGACAAAGGCCCTGTTAGATGCTTGGAAGAATACATCAAGAAACATGACCGTGAACATAACCTCGAACTACTGGCAGAACACTTCCCCAACATCAACAAATGGACAACAAACCCCATCATAGATAACGAAATGTCCAATGACTTTTGGAAAAACCCAGAAATAAGAGACGCACAAAAAACAAGCATACTAAAATTTAGAACCGGTCAATACATGGGTAATGCCAGAAAACAATTAATTTTCGGCATACAAAGATTCCCCTCAAAAACATGTCCCATATGTAATTCACAAGATGCAGATACATGGCTACATGTACTTTTAATATGCAAACAACACCACATACACGCACTAAGAACCAAAAGACACAATAAAGCGGTATGGGAACTAAGAAAATTAATATTATCCTCAAACAAATCAAGATGCTACACTCTCATGAATGCGGGCACATTCAACAATAACCCACAAGAAAATACAATTCCTCCATGGTTATTACCATGTACTTGTAAAGATACATCTTTGTTGTTTACAAGGAACCACACACGTCCCCTCAATGAAACTACTTGAAACTAAATTCAACATCTGTGAAACCTCCATAAAACACACGTTCAAAGCAATAAATACCATTGCCATACAGTACGCCGGATCTATCCTTTTACATAAAAGACGTATAGAAAATAACCAAACAATACCAACAGATGTGGTACATTAATAAAAATTAAATAATTAAATAAAAATAAATAAATAAAATAAATAAAATAAAATAAAATAAAAATAAAAAGAGGAGGATAGTGGTGAAATCCACTGCTAGTCACTCTTTTTCAAACAACTAGCTCAGCTTGTCTCAGGGGATAGGACGGGCCGGTTGGTTGGTACAACTTTACTGCCATGACAAATCACTAGCAGCACCAAGCCATATGTATCACACCACTGCTCAACGAGCCCAACTGGTTTCGAACCCGGACCACATAATCGTGATACAACGCCCTTCACCAACCAACCAAAGAACTCATGAGGCTTGGCGATAAAAATTAACACTAAACACACCTTTATACAAACTAACACTCACCCATCACTACTTCGCTTGTTTTCCGTTTGTTACTGTTACTGTTACTTTGTTTTGGTTACTATAGTGTCCATCCTCGAAAGAGGAGAGTAGTATTGTTCCAATGTCCCTTTGTCCCGTGGGCATCAGGTCATTGACATTACGAACGGACACTTTATTCACGCCGGCCCATTTCTTTGGGCTGGTGTTTCTATCTATCTATCTAGCAAACGAACTACACCGTGCCTCTATGTCGAAAGAATGAGCTAATCCGCCATTAGCTCATTGAGCGCAATTCTCGAAGAACCGCATAGTTCAAATGCCAATATAGCCCTAGACTACTGATTTAAACCTCCAAACAATATAACCTACAATGTCTATTAATAAACCAACAATTGATGTCTACCTTTGATCATTATCTTACACAATGTTGCACGACGTACGAGTGCGAACAACTAAATTTGTTGGTGACTTTTCTTACGAGACATAATAGTCTCTATTCCAAATGAGCTTTTTAACGGCGCAACGTCCAAACATTCACTCTAAACTCCCTATGACCTTTTCAGACCTTTTCAAAGCTGCAAGACTATTTTCGTTAAAGTGTTTGGACATATTGTTCATGGTGTTATGGAAGAGTAATAGAGAGGACACTTAGGGCCGCTTCACACTCTGGCCGTCCAAGTCAAGAAGCCGTGGGATTGAGAGTCCAAACTTTGTTGAGAGTCCAAAGAAATCTACTGAAAATAGGCAATAAAATATAGTTTTTTTTTTTTATGAAAAGAAATCGACGGCCTCTCGACCATAGTTTGGGTTTCCATTCTTGTAAGACCCAAACTTCCTCTCGAGAGGCCGTCACCTTGGTCAAAAAATGTTGCCATGTAAGCATTTTGAAGGTCCATGGCATTTGGACTTTGGCCTCTAGTGTGAAGGGTCGAGAGGCCGAAACCAGGGTTTCTTGCAATTTGATTGGTGGAAATTGACGGCCTCTCGACCTTCGGCCATAGTGTGAAGCGGCCCTTAGATCGTAAGTTTGAGTAACAATTTCAGGAGACATTCTAATTTTTGGACTTTCTAATTTTCAGTGAAAGATTATCACATGCCAAAGCTGAGTGGGTAAGAGATCTTTGAAGAGAGTGAGTTCTGGAGATTTTTCAGGGAGAGTTAGCTAACTTACTTGACTTCTTGGTGATTTGGAGGGTGATCCTCTGAGTAGCAGGTTTTGGAAGGTTCTGTGGTGGGGGTGGAACAACTTTAAGCTTAGTGGTGATTAGTCCTGGAATTTGGAAAGAAGGTTTTCCGGAAGGGATCGGTTGGCTGTGATGGTGCAAAAAATATATTTCGAAGGTGAGTTGTGTTTGTTGATGTGGTTCTCTGTGTTTTCACGTGGAAGTTTTGTGAATACTAAGTTGTCCAGTTTACAAGGGTCACCAACTTAAGAAATATGGCCTCATTTTAACAAGGTTATTTATGAGAAATATTTTTCAGGCATTTGGAAAAAGATTTCTCACGGAATGCACAAATTTTCATAATTTTGTTTCCCATATTCAAATTGATACAAATTTTCAAAGTAAAAAGAACTTCGTGACCCAAATCAAACCTCTAGGTTTCCCCATGACCACACCATGTGGTACTAATTTTCACTCACAATGATACCCAAAACCACCAACTACTTCTTTGCAATGTTTGGCATGCCATTGGTTTACAAACTGAAAATTGGTGGTTTTGAGTCTCAACTGTGGTGGCCCTAAGAAAACTCCACGTCATATTTGGGGGAGGTGGAGGTTCTAGGACATCCAACCTTAATTCATTTTAGGAACAACTTCAGGCGTTGGATATTGAAATTCTGTATATTAATAATCCTGCTCCACGTAGACTACTGGTACGTAACTGATCCAGCATGCACTTGGAACCATTACCATGGAACTCACTGTCGTTATTACTGTGAACTAAAGAGCGCACGAAACCAAATCAAGCACAGAAAAGTATTGCTCCTCCTTCAGTAGCTTACTGCAACAACGTACAAACCTCCAATGACGTGATAATCTCTCAAAGTGAATGAGGATCACAATTACATTGTATCCTACCAAGAGAACAGTCCCTTGGACGTCTTTACAAAGTCAGGGTACAATGTCTGGCCACCAATGAACCAAGATATCTCAGAAATATATGAACACTTTCAAGTAATGAACTAGACTAGTTGTACACCATGTATTTCGGTGTCGCACTAAACTTCTGGTATCCTTTGATGACCTTATTGACGGCCTCCAAGAAGTCTTTCTCAGTCACAGTCTTCCTGCGAGCCCGAATGGCATACATGCCTGCCTCCGTGCAAACACTCCGAATATCGGCCCCTGAACAGCAAAGACTGGCTTCAGTCACGCCACATGACCTTTGTAGATTACTCTCTTCTCATTACCACTTAGCATTATTCTTGATGTATAAATAAATTAATAAATAAATTCGAGAAGAAATATTAACTCCAAACACAGATGCAATCAAGGATTATGAGGTCATTTGGATAAAAGAGAACCTGTGGAATTGGGGCAAAGGCGTGCAAGAAGTTCAAACCGAATGTCCCGCTCTATATTCATAGTCCGCGTATGGATCTTGAAAATCTGGGTTCGACTCTCCAGATCGGGTAACCCAAATTCTACCTTACGATCCAACCGACCTGGTCGTAGAAGCGCCGGATCTAGGGTATCAGGTCTGTACAAATTGCAATTTTTTCTTTAGTACTGATGAACCGCAATTATTCTGATCACAAAGATTCACTGTAAACTCAATTGAGTGGAACAATCACGAAGTGTATCCTACCAGGACGTAGAGCAATGCGAGTATAACAACGTCCAATACCACTAGTTTCTATCCCTCTGTAGAAGAACAATGCCCAAGGGCCTTGTAAAATATAACATGTAATTGCAAGTTACTGACAAGAATTTTACCTGTTGGTTGCCATCAACACTTTGATATTACCACGAGCATCAAAACCATCAAGTTGGTTGACTATTTCAAGCATAGTCCTCTGAACCTCGTTATCACCTCCTGATCCATCGTCGAACCGAGCACCTCCAATAGCGTCTACCTCATCAAAGAACACAATGCAGGCCTTCTTTGAACGAGCCATCTGCACCATGCGATAAATACAAGTGAGCAATAGGGCGACAATCTACAGTGTTCACGTACATAAATAACTCATTAGCATCTGTCGTGAAGGAACACATCCAGAGATTCCAAAGCTCACAACAGTTCTACAGAAACAACACCAGCTGTAAATGTAGTTATAGAAAATTAAATACTGAAAATAATAGTTCAAGGCCAATCATACTACACCAAAAAGATGAAGGCATGTTGACATTAATCTTACTTGAAAAAGTTCCCGAACCATCCGAGCTCCTTCTCCTACATATTTCTGAACAAGTTCACTCCCAATAACACGAATGAAGCAAGCATCTGTCCTATTTGCAACAGCTCTGGCTAATAGTGTCTTGCCAGTTCCGGGGGGGCCATAACAGAGGACTCCTTTGGGAGGGTCGATACCCAATTTTACAAACTTCTCTGGGTGCAACATTGGCAACTCCACCACCTATTAACAACCATAGATTTCAGAAGTCAGCTTCATGTACACAAAATAACAGTTGGAACTGATATCATTAAATCTATAAATAGCATCCATATGTCCTATGTTGAACACTATGAGGTCCTGTAAAAACCATAGTAGTAAAATTATATATAAACAATATCGATTCAAATACAAAGGTAGAAACATCCAGATGGACCGATCATACAAGACGTGTGAAGATAACGAGTCAGTTCCACTGACCTCACGCATCTTTTCTATTTGTTCTTTACAGCCACCAATATCATTGTAGGTGACGTCTGGCTTTTCCTCCACGGTCATCATCGTCACACTGGGATCGATCTTAGGTGGCAATGGAATCTGAATTTGGTACTTGTTGCGGTCTACCCTGCAATGCAGATTGCCACCAATAGAATGAATATCTCAACCAGGACACCAACTTTCAAATGTCATCACCTCACATTGCTCTAAAAGTTGGTCCAACAAAGAAATTGCCCCTAGACTCAAGTCGTGATATTGACATGATTAATACACGGCAATCAGTTGCACAACGAAAGCTGCGATGACATATGAAGACCATACCCAACACGCATACCCTCCTCTATGTCTGTTGGAGACACCTTCTCACCCAATCCAACAACAAACTGCATACCCACCACACAAACTTAATGATTGAATGCTTGGTGAAGTCAAAGAGGAAAAGTCTTAACACCGTATCAACAATTCAAGATAGGATAGGGTTGAAGGTGTTTTCTATCCACTTATGACATTAAAAGTGGATAACCAAGCAGGTCTGGTAAAAAAATACAGGAGCTTTGAAAACATGCTTTGAAAAGAAAAAGAAATCAGACGTCGTTCAAAACTTAAGGATGCCTTTCTTGAATGGTGCGTGAAACAAGGCATTATATTTTTTGATTAATATTCATATAATTCATATAAATGGGAAAACAAAGTGGCACCTTCGCAATCTGCTTCACATTGATGACATACTTGGAGTCGTCCGTGTTGGCATTGATGATTTTGGTGCACCTAGCAACCTGACATCAGCAGTAAAATGAGATACTGAAGTTCACTTGTTACATGAATAAGCAACACTATGATGATCCTCGACTTCTAGTAAGGAGAGCGTCAAACTGGATAATAAGCTCAACATGATTTATGTACCTGTAAAGGTTGTTCCTCTTGCATCATCTGCTTATCAGAAACAAGATCCCACTGACTAGGCACTGCCAGCCCAGTATCTGACTCCTTGATTCCTGATCAGACAATACACGACTGGCTGTAAGAAATGAAGTGCAAAGTGGATTTTATGTAGACAAATCTCGGGTATAGGGCCATCGAATTATCTTCTCAACAGATACAGATACAGACTACTACTAATACCAAGCAAGTCACTGGCATAATCAATTCAACCGAAGTAGCGTTTTCACGATGGCATCCAAACAACCAATGGACTTCGAATATAAACATGTAGCCACTGATAGTGAAATAATCATCATCCTCGCAGGGAAGATTAGGTTTGCAGGGATGCATACCACACAAGTCGTTGACCTTCTTAGCCATCTCTTTGATGTCTTTCTCGGTTTTCTTGATAAGATTCGCATATGGACCCAGGCCCTGCAGTTCGTACATATTCAAGTTACTGTAAATAAAGTAGATCAGATCGTTTCGAAGGTCGGGATGCTGCAAAGCGAGTCAAACCCTAAATCTCGAGAAAAACCCTATCTGTCGATTGTTTATCAAAACCTGATATTTTTTATCAATCAAAACTCCATCCAAATTAGGTTCTACATTGGAGATTCAAAGAGATGTCCTGCTTAGTGCACAGAATAGCCATTCGGGGTAAATGGTAGAGAGTTTCATCTCGAAAAGAGAAGTATTGAATTCCAAAACTAAGAAAATTTGAAACTTCAATGTGGAAATTACATCTGGTGACTGAAAGTATGGATATCTGAATTACAAGATGGCCCCAGAACCAAAACACTTGAAGCTAAAGAGCGAAACTAAGAAATGCTCCAAGTGAAAACAAAAACAACCTAGCTACAAGGTACATGAAATGATTTAAATCACCTAGATCGATTTACCGTAAGTGGAGGGCACAAAATGATTCAAATTTCGAAGGCAACATTTTCCACGTGTCATCATGTGATTAGTTGGAACCTCTTAAAAGACGACGTGGAATTCCTAAAGTATCAACCCTGCTCTCCACCTACGGTAACCACCAAATGATAATCTAACCACAGAACAGGACACAGGTCGTTCCCTGCACAAAGACCTAATCAGGCGCCTAGCTCAATTGCCCCAGTCTTTCCAACCCTAACTCATTGCTACGCGAAAACAAGATTCCATTTACGCACAAAGACCGATACAACACCGCAAGCGCAGTAATCGTTAACAAATTCTCATTCGCACGCCAACAAAAATCGACACAAAAAGAAATCCAAGAACATGAGCACAAAGTAGTCTCCTAAGCCAAGACCTTTTCGGTGATCGGGAAACACGACACAAAGATGTGATAATACAGGCGATGAAAAGAGCAAGCGAGCACGTACGTAGGTTTTGAGGAGGGCGATATCGTCCTCATCGAGGGGAGGCGGGTTCTTCTCCTTGAAGAGATCGTCGGCAACGTCCGCCATGCTGCGAAACTGAATGCTCGCCGAGGAAACTGACTGACGGAGGCTTTGGGGAGCGCGAGCGACAAGCACCGATCGTAACGAGTTAGGGTTTGGCGGAACAGAGTGAGCAGAAATGGAGCACCAGCAGCACGATAGAATTGCTGCCACAATAATAACTTGGAAAACACGAATCGGACGAAGAAGGCGACCAAGAAGGCGACGAACAGTTCTAGTGCATTCCTAGTTCATTCATCCTTGCACGACGGATTTCATCGCACTTATTATTCGTCCATTTTGAGAGGTTCCAACCACACTAATTTATTTTATTACCGGTACACTAAATAGGTAGATTAGTGTTAGATACACTAATTTACATAAACATGTTGTAAGTTCTTACTGTTGACCAATTTTTTCACCCTCTATATTGGTCAAGATGGGGATCTTTCAATAGTATTGGAATCAATGTCTTTGGTAATTTTTTTTATCGAGAGTAAAAATCTAGAATATTTTCAAATCTTATAATTATCTAACACTAATCTACCTATTTAGTGTAGTGTGCCTGAAATAATTCAAGTGATGACCGTAGGTTGGATATGGTATAGAAAAATGGTATTGACAACTATGGGTTCCCAATGGTTGTAAGGATTGTAAGTGAGTCGGCGAACCGCGAGCCGGAAATTGACATTCTAGGGTGGGGTTTTTCATAATGTAATCTTGTTATGATGTAACCTAACTTGTCACATTCTTAAATGGTCTTCCCACGACTATTCCATTCCGTCCTTGAGAAACATTAGGTGGAGTTGAACCTAGCCTTTCATTTAATTACTAGTGGTGTGGGGAGAATTGAAGCACTAGTATATAATTCCAATGATGATCATAGATCGGAGCTCGTTTTAAAAAATGGTATTAGCAACTATAGGATTCAATTGTGGCTTTCCAAAGGGTTTATAAGTGAGCCGGTGAGGCAAGCACTCGAGAATTCTAAGGAGGGTTTTCTATGATGTAATGTACTCTTTCACATTCTTGAATGGTCTTCCCATGCTTCTTTCATTCCATTCTCGAAGATCATTATGTGAAGTAACCTAGTCTTTCATGTTTTTTCAATTTCGTGACCTTTTATGTGCAAAGAGAAGCGAAACGTTGATTTATAAAGTGATAATTCATGTTTATAATTATGATTTTGAATATAAAAATTAATTTTTATCAATACCATATATGCAATTGATATTTCATTACTGCTAGTGTAGAGAGAAGTGGAGACCTAGTAATATATTTAAACTAGTGTGGATTGAATGTCTATTAATTTATATAAATTAAAAATAATTCATATTTCTCACCGTGCAATGAATTAGAACATTCCTAAGCCTTAGACTTTGTACCCCTACTAAAGTTTCTAAGATTTTTCAATGCTCTTGAATGATCTTAAATGCTTTTTGTTTTCACATTTTAAGATTGTCTTACTTACTTGATTCCTACCAAATTCCCTTATAGAATGGCAAGTGTCATCTTTCACTCCATGTTCCACGAAAAATTATTGTATCAGTAAAAAGCCAACCAAGCATTAGGCAATGTAGTATCTTGTTTAAGAATGTTATGATAGAAATTAATGCATATACAAATTTTATTCTCTTATCCTCTAAAAGACATCATTCACATGTTTTGTAAAAGTCAAAGCCCTACAATTTGCATACTTGAAATATCACATTGTATGATCTCGTGTATGAGTTATAATTTTTCATAGATAGTCATCAACATTATGAAGGTATGACAAAAATTTCAACTGAATTGGAGGATATTTGAAATATTTACAATTTTGTCATGTAAACAAGATAAAAATTCAAAATAAATATATTATTGACAAATTTAATATCAAAAATTATATTTAAGGTAGATAAAAGTTATTTTGACAAGTACTTAAAAATAGAAGTGAAGAAATTAAAAAAGACACATGATTAGAGCATCCTTTGAAAGCCCTTTGTATTTTTGACACTCAAATTTCAAAACATGCTTCAATAGTGGTGAAGTTGTTCACATAAATTTTATTATAATTTGATAAAGTTGCTTGAGAGCTTTCTGTACAAAAATCAGAATTTGTCCTAGCTACTTAAAGAAATCCAAAACATTTGTTAAAAATATTCTTTGTAAGCAATCAAAAAATGATTTTATGGGTTGAAATATTGCACATTATGCAAAAGCAGATTCAATGTTGTACGTTATTCCCTAACAGCCCAACCATCCATTTTCTGAATGGTTTACATAATGGCAGGCTCTTTTCTCATCTGTCATATAGTTTTTGCAACGTGAGTTTTTAACATGAATTTTTAGGTAGTTACCTTCACGCAAATGAAACCTAAGTAAGAAAAAAATTGAGGTTGAATTTCTTAGGTCCTTCCATTCTATGTGATCGAGCATTCATTTTGATAAACAAGTAATTTAAGGTTTTGAGCTATAAGATGTACACTAAGTCCACTCTTTGAGGCCAATATACAAATGAATGTTGTAGATGATGACTTTTTCATAATATCCATATGGTTGAATAAAAATTCTCCTTATCTTATGAATTTTGGAATGATTGTCCAAAAGTACATAATGTAGAACATTGAATCGTCTTTTGCATAATATGCAATAATTCAACCTATGAAATTATATTTGATTCCTTACAAAGAGATCTCAAAACACCTTTATCTAACCACAACAAAACTTATGTAAACAATTTTACAACTACCGTAGTTTACTAGCAGGTTAAGCACATTTTTGCCTAATATTTAATTGTTTAAAAAAAAATTAGGCAAAAAACAATATTCTTCATAATTCGTTTTTTCCCATACAAAAGAAAAATTTGAAAAATAATTTCCCAAAATTTTAGGCATTTGTTTTAGGATTTTTTTTATTTTTTTTGCCGAACTTGCTAGTAAACTACGGTGTTGAAGCATAATGATTTCAACCAATTATAATAAACTACAAGATTAGAGTATTAAAATTGTAATTATACTGAATTATCACAGTTTTTTTTTATATTCATTTCCTAAATATTTAGGCATTATATTTAAAAATCAACCACATAGATGTTTTACAAATGCTCTTTGATAAGGAAGTCTTACAAATGCTCTTTAAAGTTGAAGCCCAAAAAGTTAAAGAAGCCTCATTTTACAATACATTTAGTTATTGTTCTAAACCTCTAGGCATTTAGGAGTTATGCATTTTTGGCAAATCATTCCAAAATTCATAAGATAATTAGTGTATTTGTATTTTTATAAAATTAAAATAGTAATATATTTTTTAATCAAATTTAAACATATTTCAACTCTATTAATTAATCCTCGGACTTAATCCAACCAAATACAAGAAGTCATGGAAAATCCATCTTCTACAACTTTTATTTGCATGTTATCCTCAAAGAATGGATTTAATGCGCAATAAGTAGCTCGAAACCTGACAAACATTATTTTTTTGTCGAAATGGAAGCTTGCATGAAATCGAACTAAGACCTAGTAAATTCACTTTTATTTATTTTTCTTAATTAGACTTCACTTACGTAAAGGTAACTTCCTAAAACATTTATGTAAAAAATCTACAATATAAAACCCTTTCGTCATGGATGAAAATGGCAGCAATCTTCTACATCAAGCATTTTTTGTATAGTCATGCAATTAGGAATTAAAAGATTACATGTGTTTTTGCTCAAAAACATGCAATTTTTAGTGCTTTAAGCCACAATAAATTCAATTTTTGTTTCCAAATTAAACTAAAGGATGTTGTAGAAAGTAGTGCAAGAACATGTGGTAAGAACTTCAACAACTTTGACTAAATAGATTGTGAGATATTAGAGTTCAAAGTGAAAAAAAACGTTTGTTTTCTACACTTTAACAAGCTAGGTCAACAAACATTGAATCCTTTCAACTTAAATTATTTACGCCTGGGGGGCAGGCGGCATTTTAAAAACAACGTGTGATAAAATATAGGGTATTTAATATTCATTTGAAAATTTCTAGATAAAATTTAGGAGCTGATTAATGTTGAAAAAAATTTATGAAAAGATACCATATAATATGTGCTATTTTATTTTATTTTTATTAAAAAAAATCCTAGATAAGGGTATCCTAAGTTGAATATCATGGAGGTTTAAATTGAATGAATAAAAGATTGCATCTTTCCAATTATGTTGAATAGTTGTGTTTCTTAACACTAAAAATTTTAGGTTGCATTCTATCAACATTCACAATTAAATTTTTTGTTGATATATTTTTATTTGATTGTGATTTCCTCTTGCCATACTACAACAATGCAATTCCTTATCAAAAATGTCAATTCATAATCCAACTCCCTCTTTCCAAAAAAGAAACACAAAAGAACTGGAGGCTATCTAAAAATTAGAATTTTTTTACTTAAGAAATGCCTAGTAATCCAATTTTTAGTGATAATACCCACTTTAAAAATTAAGTGGATATCGCACGTCCCTCCAAAAAATTACTCTAAGTGCTCCCCACTTAGAGTGATTTAAATTACTATAAAGTGGTTTGCCCATCTTCTACAATTCTTTCCAAAAGGATGTTTAAATACCATATGGTGCGCCAGAGGGACCCCGATTGTGACACTATTTGAAACAATAAGTTTTAATATGCTACAATTTTTTTTAAACTTAGACCCCGATTTCTTTTGGTCCTGTAACTTTTTGGTTTTTTTGTCACTATTACTTATAATTTTAGTCACAATTCTATTATTTAACATAGAATAACCGCTTTGTCTTTTGGAAGTGAATGTCACCAATTAGGGTTGCATTGATCGGGGCATTGATACATTTTTATATGGTATTAGTGAAGGTAAGAAATTAAAGTCACTTTGACATTAATATACATGATCCTATTTGAATTTTTTGTTAAAAATAATCATGGCACCACAAATAATATTATGTTCTATATGTTCAATTTACATAATATCTAGTAGAAGCTTGTTGATGGATAGAAGGGTTTTTTCCCAAATGTATAGGAAGTGGAGAGATTTGTAGAATCTTTTGGATGTAAGAATGCAATACAATGACAATCAACGACCACCATTCATGATTCTAAGTCATGGAAACTAAGTTGAATTATGCATGTTTTAGATGACATGGTAGATTGTAAAAGGGATGAGAGATATGCACAAAGAGTGCATTTTCACTTTAGCGGAGAAGAGGAGGGGTCACTGACATATATTTAGTATAACCAAATGAGTTAAAAGGGTATTTGAATGGGGCCCATCACATAATTGGAATATTTGAGGTATATTCTATAATATTATAGGTATATTACGAATTTCTACTAACTTGAATTTAAAGCATCCTATATTACATATAAGAGTTTATAGTTGAGTAGAATGCATGTTCTCCTCCCATGAATAAATAGGACCCTATAGTTTAACTCATGTGGTTTTCTACTTTTCACATGGAAAATTTTGAATCAATATTTTTTGAAAGAGACTTTTGTTGTGAAATTTTTGACTTTTAGAGTAAAATTGGTAAAATATTGGAGTGCATCCAAGATATTGAAGGGGTGACTGAGAATTGCTCTTAGTCTACTATGTACCACAAACTTATTCACTCCAAAATTAGATGTTTATAGTTATACAATGATTTTTTAATATATGAAACTTTAAGGCAAGTTTCAAGGCATTTGAGAACTGTAAAGATGATTGAGGAAACAAGTTTTGAAGATGTAATTTAAGGTGAAATATCCAATTTATAAAACATTCAATTGAAATTACAAATGAAGAAGTTGATGTGCAAATGTTGGCATATGGATCCTTTTCAAAAAACCTACATTCCAATAAATTAAGGATTTTCCGAGGGATTTCCTTTCAGGAATGCAATGGGATATTTATTCAAAATAATATTAATAAGTTAAATTTTATAAATTAGTTGTTTAGGGTAGAATAAATGAGAGTGGTACAAAATGAACTTAGTAGTGGTAAAATTGTACCACTCTATAAAACCAATAATTTCTCTTTTCCTTTCATATAACAAAAAAGAGAAATTATTGATGTTTGTTTGTGGATATTACCACTACTAAGTTGGCTTGCAACAAAGTCGTATGATTGTACCAAGTCTACCTTGACCACTACTGCTTCATTAGAGAGATGCACCCCGCCTAGGACATCATTGTGTTCTATCTTCTCTTATTCTTTAATAGAATGCCTTAGTCCATAGTTCTAACATGGTTGATTGAATGTCTTATTTAATTGAAAGCCTCTCATTAGAATCGGAAAGAAGAATCCAGTAATTATTGAAGCATGATTTATAATTTATTTTAATTTGTCAGTGGTAAAGTATATAAGGAGTCAGTATATTTTCATACATCTTTTATTGTTAGATATTTAAAAAATAAAAATAAAATACACACACACACACACACACACACACATATATATATATAGAGGTTTTTAAGACATGAAAAGATGTTGGTTGTTTTTTATTTTAGAGTCGGAAAGAGAAAACTCACAATGCTGTGTAATACGGTCGTTGAAACTATACTAAATAGTGTATTTAGTGTGAGGCATTGTAATTGTGAACATCACTCTAAATATCAAAAAACCTACTTTTGTAAAAACACCAAATGTGAATTCTCACACTATTTATGAAGAATAGTAAAGTTTTGACATTGTGATCTTTTGAGATATGGATATTTAGTGTGAGTAAGGAATGAAACTTGAGATGAAAGTTTAGATGGAAAAACGAAATTTTAGAAATGGAATGAATCAAATTGGATGATAACTGAAATCATAGAAAGTAAAGCAAGGAACAAGTATTTCAAAATGGAGCAAATTTTTTTGGAAGAAAGAATAACAAAATGGAGCAAAATTGTAAATGAGAATGGAAATGGAAAACAATGTAGAATAGATGCAAATGATTTTGAGACATATTGAAAATGCAAATGAAAGATAATGGGACATAAAAAAATGAGGAAACAAAATCAAATTTATAACAAACTGAACTTTGAATAACAAAATGAGATTGTTGCAATCTGCCTTTGAAAATCAGATTGCTACAATGTGCCCTTGAAAATACGGTTCATGCTTTGCTACAAGAAGTTGAAGATGTGGAAATAATTGGTTTACATTCCAAGTTCCATCAACTCCAAGTGACATTCCTGAATGAATCATGGCCTTTGATTCACTTTTGTAATAGTCAATTACTGGTATCCCCTAAATGACAGAGGGGGATAGGAAAAAACCTCGATGTGTTATAAAATGTTACTTCTACAACTTCGTTGAAGTTTAGTCCAAAAGAGAAAATGAGAAGTATGATGTTTAGTAATTATCTGTACAATCAAATTTTCAAAAATGTTTTAAACACTCATTTCATGAATTCAGAATCATTTTCCATTTAATATTTACCAAAATTACAATTTCTATTTTTAGAATTTGAAATTTGGTATGATTAGTTAAAACTAAACATTGTATTCTAAAATTTTAAAAAGCAAAAATTTCAAAGGAGAGAACATCATTACTTTCTTGAATTAGAAAGTTTTATAACACTAAAACATTGTTGAGGTGTTTGTCTTTGAAAAATTCTTCAGTGAACCTTAATACTGCAAATGAAATGCATCAAACAACACCAGAACATGATCTCTACCTCCAATTTCAACAAAAAATTATAACAGTCAAAAAATGTTGTATTTTGACCATCAATGGGCAGTCACTTCTATTTAGGACGCAACCTGAAAACCGTCGATTGGTAATTTAGGGCTTATACAAAAGCTACTACACCAGATCCTTTCTAAACTACGAAGTTAAGTGTTTTTGGCCTCGACTAGTACTAGGATGGGTGACCTCCCAAGAAGTTCGGGTGCTCCATCCATTGGGCACTGGGCCATTAACATTACAAACAGACACGTTATTACTACCGGCCTTGAAAAAGGTCGGAGTTTCTTTCCATCTACCCTACGTCGTCGTCAGTTTTGACATTAATTAGTTACTTTATGTCCAAAAGTGCCACATGTCATCTTGTAATTGGTTTATGATGAGGTGAACCTCTCAAAATATCATGTGGAAATTAGATTTCGACACAATACTGTCCGAATTTGACCCTCACATACACATAACATTCAATAGCCTTTGTGAGTACTGCCTCCCTCCAACAGAATGATGTGGAATATCCCACATCATTTCATCCCCCCAATGAAATGATGTGGGATATTCCACATCAAATCAGTAGCTATGGGGGCAGGTGGCAATAAGTAAGAGCAAGCAACCATGGTGCACAGTAATCGAAAGCACTTTCAATTACAATTCAACATTGTTTTTTCTTTGTTTATTTGATTGATTCTCAACTCAACAGTGTTTTGTCAACGCAATAGTGTTTTGTCATGCATTGTTTATTTGATTCAATAGTTCATTCAATTAGAAATCACTGGTCACTCTGATTATAAAGGTGGATGAATCCAAAAGGCAGTCTCTTTGAAGGCTACTGAATGTTATGCAGTAATCTTGTAGTCAGTTTTGAACAACATAAATTAATCACCAGTTGTCAATCTGACGTGCAAATTGAATTTCGACAGCAGGTTGTCTGAATCTGACCCTCACGTCCACGGTACCGTGTTCCATACATTTGTCCAATCCGAAGCAGATATGCTTAGACTCCTCAATCAATCTATCTCTAGATTCAAAAAAATAAGGTCAACAATTGTATAAGTCTACAAGAGAGAGCCTTCGGAAGCTTCATTAAACGGCCCCAAAAAAGGAATGGATTTGAACGAGTCTAGAAAATGGTGCGGCCAATAAAAACAAATCAAGGACGTTGCCGAGACGTCAGCTGTAGTGTCCATAGCTGCAATTTTGGGTTCAAGTCCTGCCATACCGCCAGCTCTCACTGAGGGCCGCTTCACACTATGGCCAAAGGTCGAGAGGCCGTCGATTTCCACTAATCAAATTGCAAGAAACCATGGTTTCGGCCTCTCGACCCTTCACACTAGAGGCCAAAGTCCGAAGGCCGTGGACCTTCAAAATGCTTACATGGCAACACTTTTTGACCGAGGTGACAACCTCTCGAGAGAAAGTTTGGGTCCTACATTTTGCAAAACCCGTCACTATGGTCGAGAGGCCGTCGATTTCTTTTCATAAAAAATGAAAACTATATTTTATTGCTATTTTCAGTAGATTTCTTTGGACTCTTAACAAAGTTTGGACTCTCAATCCCACGGCCTCTCGACTTGGACGGCCATAGTGTGATCGAAGCGGCCCTTACATTTTGCAAGACTCATCACTATGGTTGAGAGACTGTCGATTTCTTTTCATAAAAAATGAAAACTATATTTTATTGCCTATTTTCAGTAGATTTCTTTGGACTCTCAATCCCACGGCCTCTCGACTTGGACGGCCATAGTGTGAAGCGGCCCTAACTCTCTGCTGATTTCTGTCGACTGGTCAAGACTTGTGCAATCAGTTTGACTATATATGTCCAGTTTGACTGACAGGTAAGTTTTAGAAGGCTCAATTATATATGAATTGTGAGATTTGAGCAATTCAGGAAGCTAATGAACTAGCGAAGACATATATCGATCAATTGATTGCAATGGGGACGCTGCTGTACCAGTGGGCTGCACGAGGGTGCGATGTGGAACGGACCATGAAGATCTCTCGCAACACCGATTTGATTCTTCCGCAAGTGCTGCCCCACTTCTTCCACAAATCCGAGCGTGTGGAAGGTGATGGCGGTGCCGGCACCCTCCGACTCATGGCCCTTGGCCCTGGTATGCAGAAAACTACTGAACTCTCACTCTGACTTAGTTTCCTCTCAGGCTCACAATTAATTCTCGATCGATTTGTGAACGGTCTGGCAGTAAGTTGCTCATTGTGATCATGTATGTGTCGGTGATGTTCACATGCAGTCCCCGGTGAACCCTATTCGCGGTGTACCCCGTTGCTCGTTCTGATGTGTCGGTGATCATGTTCCCACGGCTAGTTAGTAGATTCGCGGAACCTCGTGATTCACGAAACCTACAGAGAGGAGTTAGTAGGATTTCTGATGAGCTCCTGGGTATTTGAGTTAACCCCTAAACGTCTGAACGTGCCTTTGCGGCCAGTAGAATACGTTGTATTTTGATTGTATTTGGAATAAATCTACATCTCTAATCATGGGTTTGAGGTCAAAAGAGAAGTTGAAATTTAGATCAATGCAGTTCTAATGAGCTACTAAGATCCCAATTTAGAGTTTCTTGTTGATAGAAAATCCCAATTATACGACAGTGTATATACTAACCCTATGGGACGTTTAGGGGTTACCCGAAAACATAACAGGTGTTCTGACCCCCAAATAATGAGGAAGTCAGAGTCTAAGCTCTCTTTTAATGTAACCGAAATGATAGTAAGGTAGGTGGCTCAGAAACCGCTCAAATTTCAGATTGGCAGGTTCATTGGGGGGAGTTATTAAGGGAATCAATCTTGGAAGATGTGCAAAGTATTTAGGAAATTGGACCAATTGGAATAATTAATTTTGGATTAATAAATTGAATTAGTTATGAATTAGTTATGAATTTTGGAAGGGGAACTCATAGGTGTACCCAAAACCACTCACCCTAAAATGTACACTATGATTACATAGAAATTTGAGGTTGGAAGCTATAATGTACCTCCTGCTTGGATAGGTCTAGTGAGCGGTTTAAGGTGCTGTGCGGGTTTTGAGCCACCTACCTTAAATAGGGAAGAAGATATCCTCTATCTTCAATTTTAGACACGAGCTCCAAGTTGTCATAGCTAACTAATCAATGCAGTCACCTAATCATATCTCAAGTGGATGTAGGCCATGGCCTCCAAGCCTTGGCTCTTTTGGAACTCACCTTCATCCCAGTTTTGCGTCTTTTGTGACAGCAAAACTAGTTTACACTCCTTTCTATTTTGAATTCTTTGGAAACCATGCCAGTTTGCTTGACTGCCTTAGATACGGGTCAAACTCACCTCACCTAATATGTATTTTCTCTTCTTTTCGGTTAACTCTATTGTTAGGATGTTTTGCTGAGCATAAAAAATGGTTCTCTAGGGACAGATTAATTATACTGTAAAAATTTAATGCTTTGGGGGTTAATAATAGAGAATTTCGCATATTGGCTCGAGTTCTTCCTTGTGGAGTTTCTCATTAAAAGACAAGTTTTTAGGGACTTGGGGGGACTAGGTTTCACATTTCGAGTGAGTTTTTGAGATAAAAATGGTAGAGAAGTTGTCACAAAATGTCAAGGGTTCTCAAACCCTCGACTTCGTGGCAACTTCTCCCTAACCAATTAAATTTGTTCATGTTTCATCCTAACTAATCAAACCATCACTAGTGACTTATGTAAGTTCATAGAAGTGTAAACCACTTTCTTCCTCCTCTTGCCTATTTTCATGTCTAACTTCTCAAAACCATGGAAGTTTGTTTTTATACTCAAACATATAGTGAGTAATGGAATGCATTGATTATTAGTGAGGTGGGGCAAGCTATTAGAGTAGGCCTAGTAGAGTGCACCCATTCTCCATCGATAGTATCTATTTCTGAATAATAAAGTACTGTAACTCATATTGTGGAGTTTGATTTTTTCTCACCAAATACTGTCAATATCGTGAGCTCGTGGTTCTCACAACAAATTTTTTGCCCTGTTCTTTGATAAGACCATGTTCTCAAGTCCTTTATGAAGATAATTTTAGGAAATTTATTCTGTGTCATTAGGATTGTCTCAAGTAGTGACAAAAAAGATAGTCTGTAATTGGTCAATGCACTCTATTCTGGACACGCGAGGTGAATGTTGCTAAGAAAGATTTCACTTCTCACATAGCATCCTTGATGTGAACTTGATGCACAATAAGTAATTGCTGGGCATGCTCTTAGACAATTACTCCCTCCGTCCCAAAGTTATTGTCCAACTTGTTTGCTTGGTATTTCTTTGAGCCAATTTCATTGATCATATTGTAAGAAACATGATTAAAAAAGGTTCCAAATTATGTCACTAGAATGATTGAAGAACATTGCATGCGTTCATTGCAACCTAAATAAAATTAGCCACAAGGAAGTATTTTTTTGACCTACTTAAAAAAGCACTTTCAAACATGACTTTCAAACATGACAATAACTTTGGGACGGAGGGAGTACTTGAATTTCTCAATCAAAGACAAGTTGTAGTTCATTCACTTGCCGACGACATGTACCAACATGGTGAGCTAAACAATGAATGGGATGGCGTTGGTGTGGTGGCAGCCCTAACGGGGGGCGTGGAGAGAAGCATCAATGAGCGGGTGCTGGAGTATGACGAGGAGAGCGGCACCATGGCATGGGAGGTTCTGGATGACCCTCGCTACAGCAAGTTGGTGACCAGGGTAAAAGTGGTGGAATGCAACGACGGCCACGACTCCATCATGCACTGGCAATTGGAGTACGAGCCCCGCGATCCTTCCATCCTCCCTCCCGAGGAGGTCAAGATGCTGCACTCCCAAATCATGAAAGCCGTCATGAACTATGCTGACCAACACCACGAGTGGCCTTGAACCATCACTCCCATTATCTAGAGTATCTCCACCAACACTTTAGCAATTAATAGCAATCAGCCTCTGGAAAAATGGATGTGCATGGCTTGGTCAATAATTTATTTGGAGGGAGATATTGAATACAAAAATTGAGTTCAGGACCCTCAAAACGACTCAAATTAGTGTATCAAGATTCTCTTCTTAATTGCACATCATGATTGCATAATTCATGCCTGGAGACTTGTGAGTGGCTTGATATTTTCAAAATAATTGACTTATCAATATTGGTAGGGAACTACATGGTATGTCTTGTAATTTTTAAATGACCTTCAAAGTTGTTGTTTTCATTACATGTTTTTGGATGGTTTTTGCTAAATAGCTACAGTAGTATAATTTATAATCTTCATTTTATTTAGTGTCATTATAAATTACTAGTGTTGCTGTAATGTAGGTTAAATGGAATTTTTGTTGAATTTTTGTGTAGTTTCGAACAGCTGGCAAGAAACTATTTAATTCCTAAATGTTCAACCATGTATTTTTTGCATGATGTGTAAAATCAAACTCCATTTTTTCATCTGTCATGAACTTTTTGTAGTATGGATTTTTTACGATAGATCTTATAAGAAGTTAGAGCTCTTCATGCATGTGTGAATCAATTAGAAAGGGATGATTTGTGAAATTTTATGCTGAAAGAGCTGCTCTAAGTGCTCAACATTCCATTCAAAGAGGACCTGCTTCATGTGTTGAATTATCACTACTCTTAGAGAAGTGTGCCGGACTTAGTCGCCCAGTGGAAAGACAAAATCAAAACAAAAGCACAACATAACACCAGGATCATGAACATCACATGGCATGTGAGTGACAAGACCTGTGACTAATAACTCTCCCGGATTTCCTCATTTTATTGCACATTTACTATATGATTAACTAGGTTGGCTTGTGCCAAAGTTCAATATGACAGTTCAAAAAGCAAAATTGTCCTCGCATGCCACTACAAGCAAAGGCGTCGTTTCTCACTCTGGAGGATCTTATTCATTGTCACTTTTATTCACTCTAGAGGATCTTGTGCATTTTTTCTTTTTACTGTATATGCTTGTCCTACGTGACGAATCACACTCACTAAGTCCAATCAAAAAATTGGTGAGTGCGAAGTGTGGCGCCGTTTGACTCACAAAAGGAGTGAAAAGCGACACCTTCTCCTTGTAGTAGTGAAAAGCAACGCCTTCTCTTTGTAGTGTGCGAGTCTATTTTATGATAGATTTGTTTTGCATTGTACTTTTTTGTGTGATACTAGTTTAGAGCGATCTTGTGTAGAAGATGCTTGTTGAGTGCTGCAGTTTTTGGACTGGAAGGCATTGCGGTGACTGACAGTATGTGTACTATACTTTGTTAAAACAGGGGTACATCGGCTTTATTCATAAGATACTAGGGTCCAT
Organism: Pohlia nutans; assembly: GCA_022496805.1. Classification (NCBI taxonomy): domain Eukaryota; kingdom Viridiplantae; phylum Streptophyta; class Bryopsida; order Bryales; family Mniaceae; genus Pohlia; species Pohlia nutans. Next base: position 979,709 of record CM040103.1, read on the forward strand.
TCAAGCTAATACAAGCCAAAGATGCCTCGTTTTGAGTGTTTTGGAGAGTTTTTTGGAGGGTCCTTCGGAGAGCCATTGCAGACAAAAAGTCATTAAATTCTCATTCAAAGAACAATTTTTTAATGTATTGATTTCATTTTTCATTCACATAATCATCATTCTCATTTGATTATCCCAAAATCTCTACCAAAATAGTGTTATTTATCATTTGGAAAAGTCCTTAGTGAGTCATTAAAATGATTGGTGGTGACAAAGCTTCTTTTTTGCTTTTAATACTCAAATTTTTACAACATTGTTTTCATCTTATGTTATGTGTTTTATGTACATGTTGCAAACATTGACATCACTTTCCTTTCTAATAACAATTTAAATCAATCATCACAACAAAAATGAAATAGAAACTTTTTAAACAGTCAAGTGTATTAAGAGAGTTGATGAAATTATCCTAAATGATCATATTTGTTATTTTGAGACAATTTCAAACTTTTGAGACTTTTTGCTTATAATTTCAGTAACTATTTTTGAGAAAATTCATACATTTTAAAACTTGCTAATTATAGATTATCTTCAGGTCAAGGATAGTCAAAAAGTCAATTACAAATATAGGATCAATTGGCTTGAATTTTAATTTTTTTTCAAAACCATCATTTATTATAGGACGGAGGGAGTATGAAAATACATGTATTAGGCTTTTGAGAGCACTTGTAATTGTAAATTTAAGCTCTACAAGTGCATAACATTCTTTAGCCCTTACTGAACCACACCCTTTACACTGTAGCAAAATTATAGAGAAACAATAATTAATAAAATAGTTCAACTCTTCAACCCTCTTCACTTAAACTAGTTGAACTTAAAAAAATTCTTTGTGTGATTCCTCTAATCCTCTGACAAATGGTGCAGATTTGGAGGTGCAACAGTGAGCCTCTAAAGAATGATATATATGTGGGCTTTTAATGCCGCGCCCCCTGTTCCCTACTAAAGTGCTTTCTCCACTTCTGTGCTGCCGGCCAATAACTAATTTGATAGCGGTGCATCAGTGCAATAGTTATTTGATCCAGGGCCCAGTCATTTGTGACTACAGCCAAGGAGATAGGACAGGCCGGTTGGTTGGTACAACTTTCCTGTCATGATAATTCACTAGCAGCACCAAGCCATGTGCATCACACCACTGCTCAACGAGCCCAATTGGTTTCGAACCCAGACCACATAAATGTGATACAACGCCCTTCACCAACCAACCAAAGAACTCATGACTTGGTGATAATACTTAGCTTTAGACATACCTTTATACAAACTAGCACTCAACCATCATTACCTCGCTTTTTTTTTTTCTTTGTTACTGTTACTGTTACTTTGTTTTTGGTTACTATAGTATCCATCCTCGAAAGGGGAGAGTAGTATTGTTCCAAGGTCCCTTTGTCCGGTGGGCATCGGGGCATTGACATTAGAAACGGACACTTTATTCACACCGGCCTTGCAATAGGGTCCGTGTTTCTATCTATCTATCTATCTGACTACAGCCAGTGTAGTCCATGGTTGTCATAGACTGATGGACTGCCAGTCTCCTCGTCCGTCTGCCTGTCGGATTAGCCTCAATGGGTCCATTCAAGCTAATACAAACCACCTAAGTTGTTAGGAGTGTTTTTTCACTGCTTTTTTCAAGGCATTTTCAATGTGGTGTTTGATTTAAATTGTAATTAGAGAGGAAAGTGATATGTCAATGTTTCCAACATGTATATAAAACACATAGTATAAGATGGAAGCAATATTGTAAACAATTAGCTATCAAAAGCACTAAAACAACTCTGTCAGCAATGGTTTTAATGACTCACCAAGGACTTTTCTAAAAGATAAATAACACTTTTTTGGTATTCATTTTGGGATAATTGAATGAGAATGATAATCATGTGAATGAAAATTGAGAAAAATACACTACAAAATTGTTCTTTGAATGAAAATCATGACTTTCTTGTCTGTAGTTATTTTCCAAAGGACTCTCCAAAGCACTCAAAATGAGGTCTTTTATTCACGAGTATTAGCTTGAATGGACCCTAATTTCAAAAGATTTGACCATATAATAACATTCTATATTTGAGCATATTCACAAAATATTTTTATTAATTAAAGTCGTAATTTCTCCAACAAAAAGGACTGTCATGTCCGTCCATCTGCGCCTGAAAGATCTGCCCGGTGATCAATGCAAACCCGCCCAATATGACAACTCGACCTGTGGTTCTGTTTACATAAGTTAGTTCAAATGTTACCCTTCCTGTGCAATGTGTGTGTTCACTAGCTCAAACTATAAATGCCGCCTAAAAGCCAATTCAAGTCCACCACTGTGTTCAGGCACATGAAGATTTCATGGCGTTAGTTTCGGTGGGGGGGCTAAAAGAAATCGTGTGCTAAGGGGACTAACGCATGATGGATACGCCGCCCGGCCACTCTTCATGTGAAGCGCTCTGAATTACTAACTGTGGGCTACGCCAATTTAATCTTCTTGTGAAGCTCGCTCTGAATTATTGACTTAGTGTAGGCTGCGCCATACATATCTTCTTGTGAAGCGCTTTGTATTACTGTGGGCTCCGCCAAATCTTCCTGTGAAGCGCTTTGTGTTACTATGGGCTCCGCTAAATCTTCCTGTGAAGCGCTCTGAATTACTGTGGGCTCCCTCCGGATATAGAAAAGAAGATACGCATTGGCTGCAAGAACTCGGTCTTCATGCACTTCCATGACATCCTCATCATCGCACAGGTACCACTTCCCATTTGTCTCCTGCAATCATAATCGGTCAATCAGCTTTGATTCCAACTTAATCATTCAATACTCACCGTTACTATTATTGTGATCTTCCTTAAGAAATTATTCATAATCTTCAATGAACTCTCTTGAAACTTGGATTTATTAAGGGTTGATATACCTGCAGCAAGAATTTTAGTACAAATCAATTAATAGAGCCAATCAATTTCAAAGCCTGCAATCTGTTGGTACCTTCACGAATGCGTAGTAATGACCCCATAACCGAGTCGAACCTTGATGGACAACTACTGCATAGAGCGTGTACTGAGGATCATCTGGAGCCTGCTGAAGAAAACAAACGATCCATTAATTCCAGTCAGATGTGATTGAGTGAGGAATTTTCAGGTCTAGCAAATATCGTTTCCTCCCTTGCTGAATTGAACTATCTCTCCATGTACAGTACACTTTGTTCAGGGAAGTTACGTCGAATGAGTGACACTTACTGTGAGTTTCTCGCTCATGTAGTCGGCAATGCTGAGTCGTCCCTCGAATTGGATGTGATGGATCAACTTTTTCCCAGGGAGAGGATCAAACCTTTTCAACTGGATTGTGAGCACTTTCGGTGATCGATGAATCGACATCCGCTTCTGAGCATCCGAAAGTTCCTTGCAACTGCAAACATTCAAAGGAAGAGCAGCTCAACTTCAGATGGAACAAACCTCAAAATATTCAAATTATTCATTATTTTAGCGTGACGTTCATGTACGCCCTCAGATGGGATTCAGACACATCAGCGCTCAAAAAACTAGATTGACTCGAATGGATCTAAGAATTCCTGAGATGAGTGTCGATCAAGCCGTTTCCACTGCACCCATTTCGTGAACTGTAACAGTTTCTTCAGAACACACATGATGTTCTAGAATCCGAGCTAGTATTTTTCAAAAGTAAGTTACAACATCAAGAATCTGAAACAAAACTGTCTGACGGATAAATTTTCTATAGAAATTAATTCGTGACTGAGACTTACCTTTCGCAGCGATATTTGTTGTCTCCATCTAGAACTTCAGGGCGCGAGAAACAAGCGAGTGCTTGGGCCAGGGAGCTCGATTCGAAAATATCAAGGCTGAGATCCAACATGTCCTCGTGTTTGGTAAATACCGCTCCACACGATTGGCATTCAATGCGGCTTTCCAGTACACCGCCAAACAGTTCCTCTGGCACCGTCTTCACCGCGCCCTGCTGGTCCTGAGACTGGAATGCGTTTTCACAGTCGTCGATCAGAAAGCGCAGCAGCTCGTGCGCGTCTTCGTACCGCCCGGGCTGGAAGTAGTCTGGGTTTCTCATCATTCGACTGTGAAGCTTGTGGGGTGCATCGACTGGTTTTGGTAACACCAACGACGAACGAATTTGTTCCTCCAGAACGCAGAAAGTGCAATCACTCGCTTCACGACGTGGACCTGCACGCACCATATCGATCTCTAGTCAGTTGTGACGACGGTGATGTTGACTTAGCGTTTTCGATTCACTGTTATTAAATAATTTATACCCTAAAAAGAAAAGGTGGTCCAGGGACATCAGTTTTTGTCCCCTTAATTTTCTAACGTATCCTTGTCTCATTGGCAAGTCAAAACAAGATCATCAGTTGTATTCCTTCCCATATTATCTGATTCATTTCCTTAGCTAGATTTACCAAAACTGTGGACATTCTGAAAATTGGCAGTAATGCTCTCAAGCTTCCGATTTTCTAGTCCACAACGGACTATATGCAAGAGAGTGATCTCAAGGAATCCAAAGGTAACGATTGTTTCTAAAAAAATGGGTAGGTATCACTTAGATAACATCTACTATGGATTATTGCAAAAACGCATCCAGCAGATCACGAAGCCTGCCATGTTCAGATATACCTGCCACATAACACAACCCTAAAAAGTTTGACCGACGAAATATGGCCAGTTTTTTCAAAAGCATACATCGACACTTACAGGAGGTGGAATGGAGTTGGAGGAGGCAGTATTCGGCAAGCGGGGGCGTGAATGTTAAGCATTGCAGCACACTGTTCAGATAACAGGATTTCCGCAAGTTCTTTAGCCCCATTGGTGGTTCCTGATTTTTCCGAAGCGGGAGAGCTCCCGGAGCCACAGAAACAACAGACTGCGATGGTGAAGGATCCAGCTTGACCAGAGCCATTAGCTTTTTCCAGATATGACGACGGTATATCAACAACATGAACCGAGTGAGCTTGTTCCAGAAATGACGACGACGGTATATTAACAACATGAACCGAGTTTTTACCTCGATGACAATTGGAAAAGGAATGATCATGTAATAGCTAGTTATCGATCAGCATGAGAATTATTCAAAGGTCTTAACGGACTTTCGATTCAGAGACGACTCGAACATACATGCAGTCGGAGCCGGAGACTGACAGAGTTCGTAAGAAAAAGCTAGCTAAGTCTGGGTACGTGATTGCTGTCAAAAATAATGAAGCGCTGAACGGAGGGAACCAGAATTTATATGCAGGAATTTATGCGTCTCGGTATTAGGTCGATTTCACGGATCCAAATTATACGTCTCGATGGAAGGATTCAAGTTACTCTCATCAGGAGGTTCAGATTTACAGCCTCGGTGGTCGCATGCATGCATTATTTCTGAAAAACTTGTGAGCATGACTGTTTGTGAAGGAATTCAATTAGGCTAGGGACGAAGCGAATTACTCTATAATTATAAGGCCAGTTAAGTATATAAACGGGTATTTTGGAAATACTGGCCTATTAATTTCGTTGGCCAAACATTTAGGACACTTGATTCTAGACATATGTATGGTTATCAAAAATGATGGATGTGGGAAAAAAATTATGATCACTTTCTCACTCAATGTTGAGACAGCCTTCCATGAGTTCCATCTATCCCAAACCTTAAGATTTCACCATGAGGACGTAGCTTAAACGGTGGAAGTTTGTTCCGGTAAAGCATAACTGATGGTGTCAGTGTGTCACCAGTTGTTTTAGGAAGGTAAGTAATGTATATCACACTACTGCTCAAATGTACCCAGCAAGAATCGAACCTAGACTACATCGTATGATACATAGCCTTCCACCATCCAACCAGGCAACCACAGAACTCATGACTTGGTGATCTCACTGATACTAGTTTCAAATTATACTCAATGAAACAATTACCCAACCAAGAGCTTATAGTTACTTTTCAAGCAGTTAATAGTTACTAAAATGTCTATTCTCGGTAGAAAGGAGTAGTTTTGTTTCAATGTACTTTTGTCCGGTAGGCACTTGGTCATTAAAATTACGAACAACATTTTATTTATGCAAGCCTTTATTTATGTCTTATATCTATTTGTATCTATTTTCATAGGAGACACCTTTAGATTTCTAGATTTCTCCTTGGAGTCTTCATTGTTCACTATGGTGTTCCACCTTGTCATATGCAATAGTCTTGGGCATCTATTGAAATGAATGTGGTACCTACCTTCAATTAGACACATATGAGCTTCATACCTCTTCATTCATTCTATTGGACACTAAGAACTTAACACACATTCGTTTAAATTGAACCATATTTTGTTAAAACTAAACTACCAAATTGGAAAAGTGATAGGGAGTGTACCCTTGGCAATAGAAATAGGTCCCCAATTTTCTTAAAACACTCTTATTTCACAAATAAGAGTAGTGTAGAAAAATTGAAATCCTATCTCTATTTCAAAGGGTAGCACTCCCCATCACTTTTCCAATCTGGTAGTTTAGTTTAACGAAATGTGTGTTATTTCATTCCATCATTAACATTCACAAAACTACCTCTAGACCTAATGTATTCAACATGAAAGAACCTCGTTCCATTTTGACATTCACAACAATACTCCTTCACCCATCCTATTGGACACAAAGAGCTCCATTCCATTCTTAAAATGAATCACAATAAAACTTCTTCACCTACCCTATTGAATACGAAATAGTTTCATTCCATTCATAACATTCACAACAATATTTCTTCACCCATCTTTCTTGAACACAAATTAAAGAGCTTCATTCCATATTTAACTTGAATCATAACACTATACTTTCATTTATATCATTGAAAACAAAAGAGCTTCATTCACCTCAACGTTTAATACAAAAGAGCTTCATTGCATTTTAACATTCACAAATCACAACAATACCTCTTCACCCACCCTAGATGAACACAAAAGAGTTTCATTTCATTAATTCTTAACATACATCACAACACTATCCCTTCACCCACCCTTGTTAAATCAAGACCTTTATTCCATTTTTATCATGAATCACAACACTACCTCTTCATCCATGGGGTTGAACTCAAAAGAGTTTTATTCTCCACCACACGGAATATAAAAGAGCGTCATTGCATTCTTAACCTCTACAAAAAATCCTCTTCATCCAACCTTAGACACAAAAAACTTCATTCCATATCGAAACTACCGAACTACCTCACAATCATAGTTCTTCTTCATCACTTTCAACCTCTTCATCTTTCTCATTCTCTTCCACATCTCCATATTCATCATCATCTTCAACAACACCATCTTGCTTCATAATAATCATTCTTCAGTGTCATCTTGAACCTCCCCATCCACTTCACCTTCTTCATTCTCTTTAGCCTCTTCAACTTCCTCATCGTATTCCGCATCCCCATCTTCGTCATCATCTTGTGCAACAACATCTCCAAAATTTGAGTCCACCTTCAACCACTCCTTCGTCATCATATTAAACAACACAAGCGCATGGGCATCAGTATACCATAAACAGAACAAAATGTACCCATCCCGAAAGAAAGTCCTCAGATAGTTGCACTCAAATTGTCGGTCGTGGTCAAACTCATCCGGCATGTTCGCATACTCCACCCATTCTTGCGTTTCTTCATCCACAATCTCCCACACCGTCACTCGCAGATCTTCCAAATTCTCTCGGACGGTGAAGATCCGGCTCTCCCACACTCCCAACGTGTTGTGCTCAGCTCGAGTTCTAACCGCCGGAAACTCTGACGTAATCCACAAGTCATCGATCAACGAGTACTTCAAGACGCCATTTTCATGTACCGAGATGTAGACAGTTCCGTTCCTGCACACACAAGTGTACTCGCCGTCATACATTGGATTCTCATAATCTGCCAACAACCACGAGGATGTGATGCTCCACGTTTTGGTCTGCGAGTCGTAGATTTGCGTCGCGATCTCTAGACACCCTTCGATAAGCTTGAACGTGAACGGCTTGACCGTTGTGTCCACAATCAAGCCACAGACAGAGATCGTATCACTCTTGCTTGGAGTTTCAGGAATGACGTGCCACGTTTGGGTGTGGACGTTGAAGACGCCGCGCTCTTGCATGTTGTTCGGGGGGTGGCAGAGAATGAGACCTTCGACTTCAAATGGCGGAACGTGACGCTCTTTCGGACGGAGGCGGAAGCGCTCGTTGTGGAAAGTCAATGTGTGCACGTTGTTGTTGTCGTCGTAGGTGACGATCCCGTTGAGGTAATGATCCTCCCAATCTTCTCCTTCGTTTCTCGTCCATGTGATGATAGTCACAAAGGAGTTCTTTGGGAGTACTCTCTGGAGTGAGGCGCGGTTCCACTCTTTGGAAACAAGACGGAGTCGGGAGAGATCGTCTTGCGAGAGCTTTTCGTATACGATTTGAAGAGGGATGTAAGCTTTCAAGTTGCCCCAAAGCTTTGCATCCATCTGTTTTTGCCTCTTTGCCTTCATGGTGTCTGTAAATCAACTTGAATGTATTACATTAGTATCAATTGTATACTTTGATTATTCGTAAACTTCTACTACGGTAGCACTTTTCAATTGTCGTAACCTAATATCCTTATAATTTATAAAGTTTAGCTTTAAAATACTAATGACACTAATTCATAATCATGTAAGCATTGGAGTTCTTGCAATTATTGTTTGTATTGAAATAAGCATTTAGTAAACACTATCATATATAAAAAAAAATACTACCGTCCTCAATTATTTCAATAGCCAAGTTTCTTATGCCTCTTTCGTCACTCTTGTTTTAAGAAAGGAACATCACTTCTAAAAAAAGCCTTATCTACCGTTTTGCTAAGCTTTCACTTTCATTAGAAGAAAAATGGGGTCCTAAAGGGGCCCTGTAAGCTTGCCCGTGTTAGGTGAACCGGCTGCCTAAACTCGCCTCTGCTGGTGCCAGCGGTGGTTTGCAGCGCTGCCCACAGAGTTATTGCCGATGTCGGAGAAGAGCAGCGTGGCACCGAGGCTGGCTTGCTGGCGCCAACGTGGCCGGGGTGTTTGGCCACCGACCAGAGAAGAGCATTGAAGGCGCTCTGTACAGCCTTCAACGCGGAGCGATCGTTGCCAACGGCATGGTCAAGCCGGCGATCGGAAGTTTGTTGGCACAACGGCTTCACGGTGGAGTGCGGCCGGCGCCACCACCATCGCCCACTAGGAAACGCAACCATGAATCGGCATGCGTACAATTCGGTATCTCCAGAACGGCTGGCCCAAACACCGGTGAATTCTTGCCAAAATCATGCTAATTCGTGCCAGAAACATCCGCTGGCACCAACGGCTTAGGAGGTCTAGCCAGTAAGCGGACGTCGGTGGTTCTGCCTCCGACATCGTCAGATTCATGCGAAGGTAAGTTGCCACAACCAGTAGCCGTAGCTAGTTTCTTGATGGCAATTGGGGATTGTGAATTCTGCAACCCTCGGAGTTTGGTGGCACCACGGGTTCCTCCGACTTCCTCAAATCCCACGCCCAGGGCTTCCTATATCGGTTTTAGGAATTATGGCGCTTGGGTAGATACAAGGGAGTTTCTAAAAGTCCTACCTCGAATCACAAGATGCATGCTGTAAGCGGCATTTTTTCCACCGTCCTAGAGTAGGAATTGTGGAAGCCTTCGATTTTGCTTCCAACAACGATGATTAGCGTTTAGGGCTACTTGTTGACAACGATTGGGTTTAGCGTAATTGGAAACCACCTCAAGGTGAGTCCACATAGCGTCATGACCGTTCTGTAGCCTTGGGAAATTTGGTCCCTGCTTTGTATTTTTGGGTTCTCGATGGCAGCAAGGCGCGCACCTAGTGCTTCGTATGTTCCCCAAGTTCCTCTTGATGCATGCTATGCACCAATTATTAGGAGAGGTTCTCTGCGATCTGAACGGCCGTGTCTATCAACGTTTCTTGCACGGAGGGCAGTCGGGGATACAAACATTGACTTGTGGACCGATGGCTGCATTTACCCGGTTGATCTAGTAACGGGGAAGCCCCCTCCATTCAGAACTCTTAAGGAATGACTCCAATTCATATGCCATAGAGAGTTGGGCCTATATGGTTATACATGCAGATTGGAGCTAGGACCCTAAGGAGGTCCACATCGAAGTGTGTTGGAAATGCGATGCAGACTGCTGCAAGAGGAAGTGAATGAGGGTAGAGGTGAAGCTGCTGTCAGCATCGAACGGCTGGACCGTTGCAGAGACTTAGAGAATACATGCATAGAATTGCGGGCTGAATTGCAGGCTATACGCGAAGAGATGGACGATAAGGAGAAAACTTATAACATGAGGGTGCAGCATCTGGAATCTGAGGTGCACCGTTGGCAGCGAGAATCGGAGCGCCTCCAGCGAAGTGCCGGTGCAATGAAAGACATGCCTATGGGAATGCGACGTAGGGCTCGGTTGCTTAGAGGGATTCATGAGTTGAATCCTGGTACAGGTGGTGCAAAACGTAGAGTGAAGCTCATCAGAAGAGTGTTGCAACCACATCTCGTGCAAGCTATCAATGACCGCAACCGGGTCGAGCGTGAGAGCCAACGACTTCATGGGGATAAAGAGTCACAAACTAGAACCGCGGTAGCTCTAGCCAAGATACTATCTAGGTACGAAGGCATGGCCCTCGCGAGTCACCCTGCTATGGGACATGTTGAGACCAAGATTGCCAACAACGTTCTCAAATCAATTGGAAAGCGTGTAGGACCGGATAAAATTCTTGCTGCTTTCGACCAAGCAAGGATGTCCCATCGGGGATACGGTGCTATTTACAAAGCCGTGAGGGGTCCCATTGCTGTTTTGAACAAGGATATAAAAGCTAGCATTCTACCTAGCCCCTATCACGTGAAATTGCTTCGGCAGGAGATGAATGCCAACTTGCCACAGTTTATTGGCAAATACTACCACATTGAAGGTCGACTGGAGCTGCCAACAACGTCCAAGAAATCCAAGAAATCCGACGACATACGGAAGGATGTAGTCTTGACTGAAAAGAATTCATTATTCACTGACCTTGAGGTGGTCCAACAAAGCATGGTGATCTTCTACGGCATCACGGAGATAGGTATGGTTCCCCCTTTGATCATGTTCGTAGCTCACTGTTTGTCCGTTTGGTGTCAGCAGCCACACTGATTGCGTACAGCGAAGAAAATAGCTTGTTGTTACATTGAATGTGCCCTCACTTCCACTTACAATGGTTGTGCAGAGTTGAGAGGGGCACCGCTGATCTTTGTCCTGAAACTCGACGAGGCAGAGATCGTTAATGGAAAAAAAATTTGAACGTGTTAGTATCATATTGATGAACAGGGCATTGGACATTGCCATTCAGAAGGACCATGAGAAGTACTTCTCAGTACAGTCCGAGCAAGAAATCTAGCTCGTTGCAACCTTCTGGGTGGAAAAGGAGTCATACGATGTTCTGTCTTGGATATTTGCACGATCCAAGTTCCCAGCTGTGATTATAGCACAATCAACAGGCAAAAAACTGCAAGTCCCCCGAGTTGGTGAATTCCTTGACTGTGGAGTGGCACCTCGCAGCGGATATGAAGACTATTAAGTGTATGTACGGGCTGCAATCTGGGCCTGCATGCACAATGAACTGCATATATTGCGAGCAAAAGAGGATTAAACCTACAGTGGGGACAGCAAGTCAGGCAAGTGCTGCCATCAGAGGCCGTGCTAAGGCAAACTGGGCGGGAGGACTTTTTGCGAGCAGTGTGGCAGCAGAACCTTGTGACATGATGGCATCTGCCCGGTGGAGGCCCATCTTGCCAATTCCTTTGTCCAGAGTGCACATTTGTACACTGCATGCCTAGGTTTGATTAACGGAGAAGATTGTGCACATGCATATCATGTATGTTTGGAACATACAGCATCAAAAACTTAGGGCTACTGCAATCGAGCAGATGGAGAAGTCATTGTCAGCGATCAGGGCTCATGGTGGAAACGTAGAGATTAGAAAAGACCCAAAGCTCAGTGGAAACACTGGCAACGTGCCACAAAAACCATCTCTCAGTGGTGTTGTTGCCAGCAGGCTTTTCAAGGCGAGCGTTTGGTCAGGCAACGATAAAGCGTGGAAAGATGTTTGTCAAGCCGAGAATAATAATACTCGCGGTGGTGCGGACCGCATTGCCAAGGCTGCTATGTGGCAAGCCTTTGAGGAGGTCCTATCATATTTGACCGGATTGGTGTTGACAGCAGAACAACGTCTGCAGTTCAAACAGAAGATAGAACATTGGGGAAAGGCGTATTTAAAGGCCTTTGGGGAGGAGCATGTTTCCCATTACATGGTATGTTCGTTCATCCGTTTGTCAAAATCTAATTCCTCTCTTGACGGGCCACTTACTTCATCGGGGCAACGGGTTTTAACTTTCTTCTTCTTGGTGACAACACGTACTTGTGAGGCACTCAAGTTGGTTTGTGGAACAATATGGTAGCCTCGGAGTCTGGAGTTGCCAGGGTATGGAGAAATCTCACCATCAAGCGAAGGCAGCAAATCAAGCACATATAGCTCATGGTGGTGGCAAGGCGCGCATCAGTGTCGTTTTGCAACAATTCCAGCATTGGTACCGAAATATATAGCATCGCTACAACAAAAAATTGGAGTGCTTAAGAGTCGTCCATACCCCTGATGATGAAGCAAGAGGCGCAGCTGCGTGCAGAAGACGCGAGCGGTGGCATCAATCAAATGCTGCCAACACTTTGGAGAACTGGCGGTCAAGGCGACGGCGTGTCGGCAAAGCGTGGGTTACCGAAGACTCCGTGGGAGGTGGAGGGGATGGCTTTAGGGAGGGCGACCTGAAATGGAATTGCGATGGGGAGATGGTTGGGAATGGGGGCGACTACGAAGAAGAACGGGATGCTGCCAACAATGTGGACATTAAGGATGCTGCCAACGATGTGGCCATTGCGGACGCTGCCAACGACGTGGACATCGAGGATGTTGCCCACAGTGTCGACATTGAAGATGCTTAGAGCGAATGAGGAAAATACATTACAATTGCTCATTTCGGATATACGGGATATGGTTTAAGTATACTCTTCTAATTTCAACGATGTTTGTCCATTTGTACAGTAGTACAGTACCCTATAGAACAATATAGATGGCATTTGACTTGTAAGAAGCTCTTTTGAAAGTATTCGTTTTGGATATATCCGTCAATACTACCCTTTCAAAACGCAAATCCTAGTCAAAAATGCAAAACCTAGTCAAAGATGCAAATCCTAGTCAAAAATGATGATGCCAGCAAGGTTCACCTACCCCAAACTACTTGCAAAATTACTTGCACGAAACAGTGGGACAGAGTTCCAGGCACATGTTCACGATACAATTACAACGATGCATTTCTTTACGATGAGGATTTGCATTTATAAGGGGGTCAGCGTTTCACGTCTCAGCTGTCACTCACAAAAATGACCTACTTACACATTCTTGGCAGCAACTACTGTCCAATGCCCCCGGTTGACAACAAAAAGTACCATAGCACTATGCCGATGAAAATTAAACAACGAACCGTAAACCCGCTAATGTTAGTTCATATGTTTACTATTTACAAGAACACCTCAAACCTACTCCACGCCTGCTATTCCAATTGCGTCAACGAGGGCGTCGAGATTTCCCTCTCCTTCGAGCTCATCGAGCCACTCACACGGCACATCATCTCCATCTCCGCCTGTGCCCTTGACCTTCTCCGGTGCAACTTCTTGTGCTTCCTGTACAGTGTCGCTCTCGTGAGTCTCGTCCTTCACGTCAGTGGTGGCAACGTCTTTCACCTCCTTTGCGGCTGCTGGCATCAAAGCTGCGAGAGTCACCAACCCGCGTGCGATTGGAGGCTTTGACGTCCCCCCGAGGCCTTCGATGCGGTTCTTCTTCATCATCCAACCTTCATCCTCGGAAGGTCAAAGGATTTCCTCAGCGGGCCTCTTGCTGCCACTAGAAGTTCGGTGGAGACGTGGTGAAACCCGCTCGGGGGACTTCAGAATCTCTTGAGTCAAGTGTAGTTCCGCCTGAGTCGTCTCATTGAGTGGAAATCCCGACTGTCCAAGCCACCCTCCGGTCACAGTGCGCTCGCATCGCCTACACTTCCCGTCAAGCGAGAAAACAAGCTGAAACATGCAATGTGGGTGTGCTAAGCAACCGCACGTTAAGGGTACGCAAGCTGTGTCAACAAAGTATCGGTCGCAAAAGGGGCATGGGCCTGACACTCGGATGGACAGGGCTTGGAACTCTGTGGGCAAGCGTGGCAAAACATTCTTCGGTTGTATGAAAGTTGTTGCCAGCTCGAGGGACAAGATCACTTCACGGAGAATTCCCACCTCATCTTTGCACTTCTCTATATCTTTCTCCACATCCCTCATTGAAGCCTCCATTGTGTCAATGCGGCCTTGACAGTCTTGGGCAGCTTTGCTTGCAAGCTGGACTTGTTCACGACCAAGACGGGCCAAGTCTGCAAAGTGCCTCTTCTCTGCATCGTTGCCAGTGGCCCCCGCTTTCTTGCTGGCAGCACGGTGGGCAACAACGTCGTCATGACACTTGTTCTCTTCATCCTCCTTCTCCGCTAGAAAGGCCAGCTGGTTTCGCAAATCGCCCTCAATGCGTGCACGTTTAGCCTCCATCTTCTTGAGTTCCGCTTCAGCTTCAGCTTTCTTCCTCCTCGCTTGCTCTAATTTTACCTTGGGATCCGGAGTGACATGTAGGCAACTCCGTGAAGCCTGCTTCTCACGCGCCTTCTGCAGCGACTCTGCTTTCTGGGCCCAGTTCACCTCTTCGCCCCTCTCAAAGCTCAAATAGCATGCACGAAGAAAGGACGTACCAAATGTTCTGTTGTCTGGATCACCTCCATACACCTTGTTGTGCATCCGTGTGTAAGCCTCGATGGCTTGTTCGTCACTGCAATCCGCAATGTAATGCCGCACAGATGCCCGCTCTGGCCACCGGTGCAGAAACTTGTTCTTATATAAAACATTGTCATTACTGAGCACCCTAAACGTGGTTCCCTCCATGCACAGGCCAAGGGTCCGGTGGAAGAATTCAGCATCATAATTTGCCTTCTTCCTACCAACAAGAAAGGGTGCCATAAACTTGAGCTTAGACGCTACACAATCCGGCAAGGCCGTCAGGTCAAACGCCTGGTCCCACTGCGTAATTCCCTCATCTGCGTCTTTGCTGGCAGCAACCACTTCCACCTCCTCGTCTTCGTGCTCCCCTGGCTTCACCTCTGGCTTCACTTCCGACTTCGCCTTCGGCTTCAACTCCGGCTTCACATCTGGCGTCACAGCGGTGGGGCATTTTTTTCTCGTCGCCATTCCTGCGTTTCCGGGCCCAGTCTTCAGCGTGGACAAAAATTCAGCTGCCATCGCTGAAGAAATGCGGCAATACAGTCATGGCCTCAATGCGTGGGGTTTCAAAACAGCATCCACCGTAAACCCAAAGCAAATTCTAGAAAAAAAAAGCTACAGCAACCAATGCGTCGCAATCTTACCTACACGTTTGAGTCCCGCGCGTGGTCATCTTCGCCGCTGCCGCGCCCACTTGCACGTTGTTGCCTCCGCGTCTATGTCACTACGCCTCCACAAGTATCTGGGCTCGCTGAAGACTACAGCGTTGCTCGCGCTCCGCTGACCCGCGAAGTCGCTCGCCCTTCACACGCGCTCGTGAGAGCCTGCCGTTGCAGCAGGTGGTTTGTCAGTGAGACCGGCTTGTTGGCGTCGCGGAAGCGTCTGCTGGCAGCAACTAACAGTGACTGAGGGCAGAGTGGGACCAGGGGGGCCGAGGAGAACATAAAAATGGGACAGAGAGCGCTAGTGTCCAAGGGAGAGAAGTCCACAGTGAGCGTATGAGAAATGAAAGTGAAAATTCAAAATGGGAGGACCATATATACAGCATGAGCCTTTAAGTGGCTCTTGGGAGAGGACAATGGGGTAGTGGCTCCTTCAATGAAGCCCTTTATAATGAACGAAGGGAAGTAAAGCCTTTCACCCTAAACATCACATCCAATTTCACTATGAAGCCTCTAAACACAATGATTTCAGGGTTGGTGGCAACATAATATTGGCTACGTGTCATTAATAATCAATTGAGTGTTCATGGATTTGCAAATTAAGGTGCATATTTGTTGAGGATTCTTGGATTTCCAAATCAAGGTGAATATTTGACCCGGTGATCTTTACCATGTCATAAATTGAAATTGGGGGTAATAGGGTGACTTGTCAACATGATGAGTAAGATTTTTTGTGGCATCCCTCATCATGGCCTGCGATTTTTTGATTGGACTGCCGAAATTATTGCAGTAGTTAAAATCCATAGATCAAATATCAATAATAATGTAAAAAACTAAAAGTTACCGGTTGGGTAATTTATAACAATTAGAGGGTATTACTTTAGGATTTACTTTAGGGTTTGCATCTGAGTCCAACAA
The DNA here is from genome assembly GCA_022496805.1 of Pohlia nutans. Classification (NCBI taxonomy): domain Eukaryota; kingdom Viridiplantae; phylum Streptophyta; class Bryopsida; order Bryales; family Mniaceae; genus Pohlia; species Pohlia nutans. The sequence continues at coordinate 996,123 of CM040103.1, forward strand.
GTTTGCTGGCATCATCATTTTTGAGTAGGATTCACACTCAATCCAATGATTTGCATTTTTAACTAGGTTTTGCATTTACGACTAGGATTTGCATTTTTGACTAGGATTTGCACTTTTGACTAGGATTTGCAATCTGAGTCCAACAAGTTTGTTGGCATCATCAGTTTTGACTAGGATTTGCACTTAATCCATGGATTTGCATTTTTGACTTGGTTTTGCATTTTTGACTAGGATTTGCATCTATGACTAGGATTTGCATTTTTGACTAGGATTTGTATCTGAGTCCAACAAGTTTGGTGGCATCAATCATCTGTTTTGAACAAGGATATTTGCACTTAATCCACCGTTGGCATTTTTGACGGGGATTTGCATTTATGACTTGATTTTTCATTTTTGACTAGGATTTGCATCTGATGCCAACAAGTTTGCTGGCATCAACATTTTTGACTAGGATTTGCACTTAATCCATGGATTTGCATTTTTGACTAGGGTTTGTGCGATATTTAACTAAATATGGACTTTTGCGTCAATTCTGGACTGCACATGGTGCAAGGGATCGGGGGATCTCCCGATTTCCTACAAAAAAATAGGACTAATCACATAATAATACTCGAGATCAAACTGAAAAAACAGTGTATAGGCAGAAATACTGTAACAAATTGACTATGTAATGGCTCTTTCCAGAATACGGGGATCCCCCGATGTCCTATTAGCAATATTTGGACGATTCATAATATAACATGGAGCAATGGTAATTGAAGGACATGAGGAAAACGTGTGTTCAAATTGAAGAAGTACATGCTTTAAAGATAAGGAACTCTGAAATCATTCTACATAGAATTATTATACTCTAATGTGAATTAAAACAATATGCTAAATAAAAGTGACAAGTACCATTGCATTCCGACTAAAGGAGTTAGGAAAGCAAATTATAAACCTCACTCAGTAACAGAATTCAACACTAGTAGAAAATGATGTCCAGATCAACAGAAATCCAACACAATTTCGTTCACTTGCGCATTGCAATGACCGATTTAGCAGAATTCTAACATTTATGTGAACTCTGTCAAAACACACGTCCCTTTTCTGTTCATTTGCGCACTGTATTTTCTTGACGTTGGCATCTGCTCACATGGATGCTATGCTCGGCTTAGGTGGCAGATGGAACGATTTCTGTGATGTTAAAATTGGAAGGATTGAGGATTCCTTGATGTGGATGGATTGTGGAATTACTTTGTGGCTTCCCATGGTCATTTCTGGCTTCCCGTGGTCATTTCTGGCTTCCCGTGGTCATTTCTTTGTGGTGCACGTTTATTTATCTTACTGTTGTGGTTAATCAGTCACGTGTTTAGGGTAGAATACAGTAGTTACCATATGCAAAAATTCAGAATTGACTACATTGAACCCAAGAAGACAAGTACTTTCTACCATAACAGTTTCTTCTACCAAGGTTTACTTGTGTTACCATACCTTTATTTACCATTATTCACTGCTGTACTAGTCTTCACTCATCAATTTCCAGCATGTACCATGTCTGCGGAACATGTTCTTGTATTTCAGCACTTGAATTACACATTTCATTCAGCATAATGAAATTTAGTTTTCACATTCCATAGTGCTGTACTTCACCACATAACTTCTACACTTCTATATTTATATATGTAGGCCACACAACCACATACGATGTGGTTTTCTTTGGTTTAGGATGGTGCGTGTATTCGTTTCCGGTAATTTGATGCTGGTCACCCCGCATCCATTTCTCTGACAGGCCAGGCACAGACTACACATCATCATTGCCCTTCCTGCATTTTCTCCCACCTGCAATCAGAGGCATTACATTATTCCGCATGCTCGGCCCTATTCTGTCACCTCTCTACCTACATTTCTACGCAGTTCACAGCCCAGCCTAATAAATACATTACAAATTTCTACTTGTTAACCCCTAAAGGTACTCACCTGTTTTGTAAAATTGAAATCACTATAATTTGCCTACTTGCAATATCACATTGTATGATTTGTAATTTTTCCTTCATATCCATTAACATTGTGCAGTTCTGGTACAATTTTCAACATGATTCGACGATATTTTGAAGGTTAGGTTTATTTTATTATGTAAACCATGGAAAATTTCAAAATGAATTTGTTCTTGTCAAATTTACTATCAAGACTTATATTTAAGGGTGACAGAATTTATATCTAGAATGAGTAACACAATGAAACTGTGGAAATTAAATCAAACCTATGATCGTAGCATCTTTATAACTTCCTTTGTAATTTGGACACTTCACTTTCAAATATCTCGACGCTTTAGAAAATATTCGAATGAAGTCCCCTCTCCAATCCCAGTGGTTAGAAGATGTATCAGAACTTAACTTGAACATCTCATGAATACACCAACTACGATAAGATTAAAACACTTGTCTTTTGGGAAGTTTGACCAAAAACCAAGCATAATATGGTGTATCGGTCCTTTAGATGTTTACTCCTAAAAGGACACTATCAATTTCCATATAGTAGTTCTGCAAATACGTAACGTAGAGGGATATTATTATATAGAAAAATGAATAAAAGTTGAATAATATTAATTTAAAATTTCTGCTCTACTATTAGATTATTGATTGCTATTACCTATAGTTTTGTACTATATTTGAAAATGCTAATTCAAATTGTACTGTAATTCAATAACTACCAACATATTCACATTGTAATCCTCGAATTCACTTTGTTTCAATGACACGTAATACTGTTCATGCAGATATAAAAAAAAATGTTTCTTGCTTTTATGATTTAACCATACTCAAAGCAATTATACATTCAAACTTTATAAATATTTAATAAACCATACAAAATTCAATTGGGACATAAAAAATTACAAAAGTTACCCTTCTACACACCCTACATGCACTAGGACAAAATCACCAAAATTCCATGAACATTTACTTCGCCCACTTGTGAGGGGAAAAGTGTATACGCATGAAAGAATTACATTGACAGTGTACACCCTTAAACTCATAGGGCAGTAGTGCACTTCCTACGTGAGAACTCATTTTTCTCAGTGTTGATGTACTTCTGTTCCATTACATGTTCCAACACTTTGTCCATTGCAATTAAATTACAATTTCTGATTATTATCCATATCACATCTAGCAATCACTACATCTGCTATATGCTTTGGTGCACTAACTTACTCCCTGTATCTTAAATGCACTGCTGGTTTAACCCCGAAAGGTGTGAAAGTGCCGTGCTGACCAGCAGAATACGGTGTATTTTGCTTCTTTTATGAATGAATCTACTCCTAAGTTGGATTTAGGTTTCCAAATAGAACTAAACATTCAAATCAATTAAATTCCTAATTCGCTATTAAGATCCCCATTTAAAGTTTCTATTTGTTAATGAATTGTAATACTTGCACAACGTATATACTATCCCCATGGGACTTTTATGGGTTACACAAGGTGTATTAACATCTCTATTTCTTAGAGTACTTATTCTGTTACTTCATTTTTCGATACACCATGCACCCATATTTATTTCTTGTATTTTATAAAATAGGATAACTTACGTGGTACTAGAAGGGGAATTCATCCTCGTCAGTTGACTCTCCCTCTTCTCTGTCCAATCCTTGGGCATTGCGTCCTCCTCCCCGCTCTATGATATTAGGCAATCGAATGTTTCTTCCAGTGGGTAGAGGATCCGGATGTGTTTCAGGAATTTCCGCGGGTGCTCTAAGACCCTCAAACTCATCATCTCGTCCCATGACAAATATATCTGCCTCCTCTTCATCCTCCATTTCGCTATCGATTCTGCGTCCCCTTACTTCTGTTCTTAAGACTACTCTCCATCCGGGCTCATCTTCGTCGTCTGAAAAGAATACCTGTTCACAGTGAATGGGAAAAGCAAACGACTCATAACCATACGGTACCAATGCATTGAAATTGGCCATTGTGAACCCCCATTCATCTTTCTTCACTGTAGCATTCCTCCCTCTATAGTTGGCCTTCACCCATTCACACACGAGCAGGACTATACAATGTCGTCCGTAGTTCAACTCCACAATCTCCAAGATTTGGCCAATGTACTCCAAGTTGGCATCAACAAGGTTTCTATCTCGTCTGTCTGAACGACACGGTCTACGGAAGATTCCAGCAACTCCTGAGTCGCAAGTGTTGTTCACACTCTCCTCTGCGCTTTTCACTCGAAAGTAGTAGCCATAAGAATACATGCTTCTAAATCTTTGGGCTTGTAGGGAGGGTGGTTTGGATGAGTCCTGAACATCATTCGGAACTACCATACCATTCTCTATTGCGTTTTGAACATCTGCTTCAAGCCATTGGGCAAACGGTTCGATCTCTTCCAACCCTGGCGGATAAGGTGCCCCTGGTCTACCATTTCTCCGTGGGTGCCTTCTTCGGAACTCTGACCGTGCATCTCTTCTTTCTTCCCAATTCCTTTCATACCTCTTGTATTGTGAACAACACATCTCCTTGTCAAAACCTTGATTTCTGTACCTTGAAAATAAAAACAAAATTCATTGCTGCAAGCCCCAACAACTTCTGCACTCTCTTCATATAAATGGACACAACCCTTGTTCAATACTTGCAGTCATGTAACCCTAAACATGCTTCGCCCTTGAACCATGGGAAAAAATGAGGCTATATGTTGTCCTTCACCATTATCATTGGCAACAAAAAAGGAATCTACATTTTTCCTACATTAAACCGAATGTCTGCTACAACATATGATTTTTTCATAGAAATTTATATAGAAATTTAAATTATCATGATTATTTAAATTCATAAATGCAAAGAAATGTCACATCATTTACACGTTTCATTTCATAATATACAATAAAACTATAAATTGTGAAAATTACACAGAAATCAGTCAGTTTGTGCGCTTCCTCAACAAAAATTTCATCGTTTACAGCTTACATGGAAAACCAAAAAACCGTTGGACATTGCGGAGGTACCACGGTAATACTCCCTAAACCGGGAATGTAGGTAAAATTCATTCAATTTCGGAAATTTTTCTAAATTTCATACTGGGGTGGACAATACAGTTTTTACTCTACATACTTTTACTATAGCTCAATATCAATAACTGTAGACTCGAATGCCAAAATTGCATTTCAGCTGCAGCAAATAATTAACATCCAAACTTGTTCCCTCAGGCATTTCAGCGTTCAGTAAGGTCCTGTCTCACATCAGTTCTGTTGTTGAGAATGTAATTTCTTATTTTTCCTACATCATTTATCCTTTCTTCCTGAGGGATTTATGGTTCTGGGTTATCTCTATGTCAGATTCAGCATATAGCCAGTGTTCATTACCCCATTGGGACAGTGACAAGCATTTCTGCGTTTGTTATTTTATGTTACCTCGATTATTGCACATCTCATCAAGTGCGCTAGTAACAGATGATACTTACAAGCTTCTCCTTTAACCTTAAAGGACAATGCAAAACCCACTGGCTATGTTATATTTTGTGAGAATGTTGCTCATAACTTCTACTCCATTGCACCATATGGGGTTTTTAAAATGCCAAACGGAGCACTTTAGATAGATCTACACTTCAAACTACCATACAGATGTATTACATATACCTCGTTACAACCGTATGCTACTATACAATTTGCACACCACGATTGTATCTTCATAGCTCTGTAGAACCGTACTGATCCAAAATTTCAATTCGTCTTTCACACTCACCCACTTTAACCCCTAAGCTCTTGAGCGACCATATTCTGGTCGCTGCCTGGAAAAAACAGGTTGCCCGGAACAACAAAATCTTTTTTTGAAAAAATAAAAGATAATTTAAAATACTACATCAAGTCTACTTTCCAACCCAATTTGAATTATGACAATCCGAGTTACACTCCACCCGGGAGAATTTTTCAAAGTAGATCACCTCAACATTGTCTCAGTGTTACAAAATTTGCTATTTGGGGAAAGTAATGATGATTCCTCCATCGTTTTTTTGCTTTTCTGAAGTTTCCGATAGATAGCCCAACTTTAACCAATCGTACTAAATTTCGAACTCTAAAAATCAAAATTATAATTTATACAAATTTTCAAAGCTTACTGCTTTTAAATTCATTAAAAAATGATCTAAAGATTATTAAGGAAGTTTGACCGTACAGATAATTTGTAAAGATGATACTCTACATTTTGTCTATTGAACCAACCTTCATCAAACATATGGAATGCACATATTATAACACATCTATGTTTTGTCCAATACCCCTTGGGCTTTTAGGGGTTAAGTGTCTGGATTCATTTCAAATACTACCACAGTCTAAATTATTCTACTTGTCGTCTGAGCACATTCAGTCGTATCGCACTTCATGGTAAACATACAATTTGTGGCACGACAAATACCCACAAATATGTTTAAAATAATTCGTACATCTGCACTTCTTGGGTGGGATAACTTCTTTCATGCCCAAATTCACACACAATTCCATTCCTCTAACCTCCACTTTACTGAATTGTCACGTCACTTTGTAATATGTGTATTTCATTTATCATCTCACATTCTTCACTTCATCTATCACTTCAGTTCAGGCCTTAATCTTATGGACTCATTTCAAATGAAGTAGACGCTGATCCCTAGATTATTTTCAGTATCGCCCATTTGTACCGAAGTCGTACATTTGCAAATCGTTGCATGCATAAACATTTTAATACACTTCATACTAATAATACTGTCAGCCTAATTTTATTTTTCACATGAGAATGAAATTCCCACGGGGTTCGTTATAATTTTGGAGAATCTTGTCCATAACTTCTACACCATTGCATTAAATTGGGTTTTACATCTCAATTTTGAGCACCTTCATATGATACATACTTATTCATAATACTGTCAATGTAAATAAAAATAAAAATAATGCTTGAAATGGGATTTAAAACAAACTTTTGGCCTAGTATCACTAAAGAAATAATATTTTAATAGTTAACTATATTCACTGAAACGGCTACCTAGATACAATCAAAAAAAGGATTTACATACTACTACATTTATAACTACTTTGGGAGTAACTCCCACTGTACTTTATATACAGTTGATCACAAATTTAAGAAATCCAAAATAAAACAATACAATATGTAAGGTAAGAATAACTTACTCACGATACGGTTCTATGTGGGAAACATTGTCCAAAACGAAATCATGCATCGCATTCCTCAGCCTCTCTGACAGTAACTTGGGTTTTCCCTTTCCCTCCAAAATCTCATCCACCATGGTTGGCTCCTCCTTGTCGTCCCACACTCTGCGGGACGTAATGTTGTACTCTGACATATACTCTGTTATGAATCCCAGAGCTTCCTCGATCTGATATCCTTGTGCAATGCTGCCCTCTGGTTTTGCTAAGTTCCTCACGTACCCCTTTAATGTTTTATAATACCTTTCATATGGGTACATCCACCGTGTATGCACTGGCCCACACTGAAATAATTGCTGTACCAAGTGATTTGGTAGATGTGACATAATGTCAAAAAAGGCTGGGGGAAACTCTTTTTCTAACATGCACATTGTCTCTACTGAATCTGCTAGTAATTGATCCTTCTCCTCGCCGTTAATTGATTTTGCACACAACTTTCTAAACACCCTACTCAAACGTATAACTGCCCCAGCCATAGACTTATTGGACACCTTCCGAAAACACAACGGTAATATTTGCTGCAATAGAACATGATAGTCATGTGATTTCAGGCCACTTAATTTCCCTTGGCTTATTTTTTTGTGCAAAGCAGACACATAGTTACTTGGTGTCCTCAAAGATTTTAGCACCCGCAATACCTTTGCCCGATCCTCAGCTGAAAGGACGTACGGTGCGTCAGGCATGTAGAACCTATCTCCGTTCGGTCCTATTGGTTGTAGATGGAGTTCAGGTCTGATACCTCGGGCTTGCAAATCAGCCCGAACTGCAGGGGAATCTTTTTCACCAAATGTTGTCTTCAGTATATTCTCTGCAATGTTCTTCTCGCAATGCATAACGTCAAGGATGTGTCGTACAGGTAGATCCTTAAAAACACAAGCACATCATAGTATTAGTGCATTTCATAATCCACTTAAACATAATTGGCGGACCTACCAATCCAATCAAGACTATTATTTCGATATCAATTATTCTAAATTTTTTATTTTTGTGAATGCGGGTCTTCTTCTCAAATTCCAATATACAACCATCCATAAATAATTAACAATAAATAATTCAATATATGAAATAAGAAGTGTAGTGATGTGATGTGTCCAATATGTAACGCATCTGTTTAAAGGTTATTACAGAAGTACAACATTTACAATTCAGGTACACTATACAGAGAATAATCCAGTTAATCTCACCTAACGAATAAGTGCTTTATATGACAAATTCAGTTCCTGACAAAAAATATAGCATACTCTTCTGAATATTATTTATAATACTACAAAGTGAAATGAATCATATACATTTCTCACACCATCCCCTTTCTAATCAAATCACAAATACAGGGTTCGAACTTCACATAACTTCTTCAATAATAAATCCGCACTGGTAAAATTTCATGGATGGGATTGGAAAATATAACTAATTCGAATGTTTTCCACCGTTGAGTAAATTTGAAGTTTGAGTGTCCAACATACAATGGGCTTTCTAATAATGTTCCCATCTTACCTCTCCTTTATTTGTATCAAGTTTATAATTTCACTAATTGTAACTGTAACTTTCATCTACCTTAAATAATAAAATTAATATTAAATTTTAAAAAAATATATTCATTTTGAATTTTTATCTTGTTCACATAATGAAAATTGTAAAAATTCAAAATATCTTATAGTCATGTTGAAATTGTCGTCATTCCTTCGTAGTCCTGATGACTAGCAAAGAAAAATTATATATCATCTAATGTGATATCTCAAGTATGCAAATTGTAGTGATTTGACTTTTACAAATTAGGTGAGGACATTTAGGGGTTCAGGACTAACGTTCATGTCAATAAAAAATGGTAAACCCCTACAACGTCATTTGCCAATCCCATCACAGTACATACTCTCAACCCTGTAAATGTACACTTGTACAATACATTATCATAACCCAAACAGTATTTACAACATTAACGTCGCTGTACACCATGTTACGAGGTTTTTAGATTGTTGATTTCCATGAACCACTGAGCACAAAATCATATGTTCAGGAAGTTCACACTTCATAGTACATACCACAGTTCAATGACTAAAACTCTTTAATTATCCTAAACGTGATTACTCTCTATCTTTGGGGAACTGATTTTCTTAATGAGTTTGGTTCACATGTGAATGGAACCAAATTCTTCCAAACTGAACAAATATTTCTCTTTACGTATAAATTTCATGGCATTTTTCATTATTCATAAACCTTGATTACATCACATATCAATGTCATATTCACACATAATTATTTGACTCTTACTCCCACTGACTGTCTCTTAAATGTACATAGTTCTAGCATCCATTTCTACTTTGTTCTATGTATGGCAGATGTGATATGCAACACGCCCCTTTTTGTAATGTAACTTCATGATGTCCACGGCTGGTACGGTTTCAGGACTACTTTATGTTATATTACGCTTCCAATTGTCAATGTAACTTAAAAAATTAAATTCTAACCTTTCAGTATGGGAGATCGAAGAACACAATCCTGCGCTTCACTCCATGTCGCTTGACGGGGTCATCGATTGAGTTCTCCACGCCGCCGTTCATGAGAAACTCCGTTCTTTCTGTCCCCCACTGTAAAACTTCTTCTCCAGACGGTGTTTCTGGGGCGAATCTGTCCTCTGGGTGATTATTAAACGCTGCCAGTGCCCTTCTAAAACGATGATCTACTTCCAAATACCTTCTACCACCCAAGTATATCATCTTATTTAAAAGCAATGCGTGCTCTGCGCAAGTTTCTGGACCACATAGTGGACAACCTTTGTAACCACTAACTTGTTGACCTGAGAGAAGTCCGAAGGCAGGAAAGTCATTTACAGTCCAAATCAACATTCCTCTAAGAGTAAACGCCCTCTCACCTTCTGGTTTTGACAGGTTCACTGTTGGTACACCTGTCCATAACTTCAATAAATCACGTACTAAAGGCTTCATGAAAACATCAATATTTTCAGCCGTTGGTGATTTTGGACCGGGAATTAATATGGCAAGTGATATAAAAAACTTCTTTGTCAATAACCACGGAGGAAGATTGTAGATTGTTATTAGGAATACCCACGTGGAGTGCTTGATGGCGTTATTCTTGAATGGAATAATGCCGTCTCCCACTAAACCTAGTCGGAGGTTTGTCAGTACACTGGCAAAGTCGGGATACAACTGATCCATTGTCTTCCACTGCGGACTATCAGATACAGACCTCATTGTTTCACCTCGGGATCTATGGGAATCGTACCAGGTCATGTGCTTAGCGATCTCAGGGCATTTGAACATTCTTAATAAATGCTTAATAACGTCAAAATAACGTACTACTTTCTGAGGGACTTTATTAGACCCTTCAATATAGCGGGGTTCATTGCACTGGGGGCATTCTTCTAGGTCTTCGTTATCCCCCTCGTACAAGACATGGCCATCTGAACAGCAGTGAATTTGTTTATGTTTGAGGCCGAGCTTCATCAACATGGTTTTTACCTCGTATGACGTGCGGGGAAAACAATTTGATGTCGGCAATAGATCCCCCGCTATCCATGTGAGAAGTGCATCCAAAAACGTATGCGGCACTGAGTATAGACTGCACAAGGTAAATAGGACAATGCAGCACTGAAGGCGGTTCTGAGTACTACCCTCAAATACATGTTCTGTGGACTCCCGTACCAGATGCTCGAAATTCTCTTCATTCCACTGGTTGTCAGCCTCGAGAACTTCATCGTCCTCATTTTCTAGCTCCCCATTCTGAACTGCTGCATTGTGTATTTCGTCAATTCGTGTAAAAGCATCCCGAGCTAGATTTTCAATGTCCATGACGGTTGGTTCCGGCCATGTGAAGCCCTCATCACCGTTGTATCTCACTTCTTCGCGGTATCGTTCAGCATGTTGTTCTTCTGGATCTGCCGGACCCCTCACATTTTGGCCATTCACCGTCTATATGCAAACATTACAGTTCAGTCAGCATATACACGGCTGTCATTTCAGCATACTGACATGGTTTTATATGTCTGCAACTCTGTTATAGGAGCTGCAACTGATATTAATTTTTTTTTTTGCCATTCTGGTTTACAAGGTTATCATGCAGTACTATACTGACCATTGGAGGACCGATGAAGCATATATGTCAAATAACTACGTCAAATAACTACGTCAAATATCGCATACTCCGCAAATATTGAATATAAAAAATATGCAACCAGTTGAACCATGGGTACATTCATGTATAAAAACAATGTTATACATTATTGAATTAGAAATCAAAATTTCAATTCGATTTTACGAATGTCTGAATTGCATTTGTTGGGATGCCTTATAATTTACCACTGTAGGTGTCCTGATATTTTGATAGTTTTCTTGATGCCGACTTGTATGATTGTAATTTAAAATACCAAAATTAGACTGAGATCTTCAAACTGTCTTGGTGAAACACCACACTAATTTATTATCCATAGCATGTTCAGAAAGTGTTTACTCTTGTGCATATCACAAATACCAACATACATGATGTTGAGCGAATGGTTCATAATTTATACATCATGCAAATTATACATGTTTGGTTAGTTACAGGTTCATTATGGTTTCCAAAACATAGTTCAAATGGGACAACAGATTATTACATTATATCTAGCTATGAGCAGTACATGTAAAATAAGGGGACGAAAACCATGGACAAAAATAATTTCACTATTGAACAACTACAAACATGATTTAAAGACATGAGGATAGTTCGGGCTTCAGATACTTCGAATACACCATCTTAAATAAAACAGTTAATGATACACATGCCTTGTACTGTAATATAAGTGTCGAGGGACGAATATTGTGGGAATTGCACATTACCATAACTGGGTAAAGCAAATAAGGATCCCGGCCATGTCTGATGTGATGCCTTGACACTGTCTCAACTTTTCGAATAGAAGCGCCCCTGCATCGAGTACAGGCACATGGGTACTCGGGTAATCCCAACCTGATTGCTATGGACCGCTCAATGTGATATGCAGCACATAATCTTCGCCGCATTTTCAACAGTTTTCTTAGAAGACAACTTCAAACTACCTTGTACATTACACAAAAGTAGTCAGTGGACAAATGTAGCATGCACATACTGTTAGTGCAATACAATGATACATGATGCATGTATATTCCTTGCAGCACTACTGAGTTTCTGTAGCGCTTTTTCAGAATTTATCATTGTTGATATCGCACAGGACAGTAATGTCTTTATTGTGGGTTCTTATACATAATTATTCAAGACATAAACGACATTACCATGGCAGTATGGAAATTTCATTTCAGACATGCTCTTCCTAACTTTAACCTTATAAATTGTGCATTCTGTAGTTTAGGTATTCGTACATACGAAACAGGTATCGGGACTTCAAACCTCCCTTACTGTGCTACATAGGTTGCCATGCGATCTGACATTAACCATTTCCACAGCGAGTCCATAAAACACTGGCATTATTTACTGTAACTATAACTATAAACACTCTGACCTTCTACCTTAATTTTGAAGCCCACACCTCTGATGCAGTCCCTGTATAAAATACAACATAAAACAATTTGCTATTACTTTGTACCCCATGCAGTTGGATTCTCTGGGCACATGTGGATTCATCAACCACAACCCTTGCATGACTTGTGAAAATCTGGGGGTCGACTTTGTAGATAAATGCTGCTACTTATTATACCAATTTAGTGTAAATGAAATTGGTTATGATAGTATACACCACAGAGCGAACATATTGGAAAAAAAATCTGACCTCTGTTTAATGTTTTTATGTTGAATATGTCCTCCACACCCCGTTCCCTGAAACAATATCACTTGGGGTCACTAAAAGAGGTCCCTGTTACCCCTTAAACCAGAGTGTTTTAACTATAATTGAACACCACCATTTATCCAACTTGTAATACTAGAAGGTGCTATTACAATTCCTATGATGGTTTAGGTCAATGGTATGGAAGAACAGAATCCAACAATACATAAGTACATTCAATTTCTGTCATGCCTTATATAAGCACTGTTAAATAAAAATGGCAGAAATACTACACTGTAGTCTTTATATTACATAAGGCAATCGTACATTAGCAATACTGGTTTGTTGAAAACAACAAACACAAAGTTGGTTTTAAACCACCGACATGTGAAATCAGAAAGCACAAAGGCCTATATGTGCTGGAGTTCTCTACAACATTGTACTTGACTGTCATTGGACTACAAATATCAAATTCCAAAGAAGCTGTCAGCTTCATCTGCAGAGCTATCACTACCTTCGTCCGAGTAATCCCTAGTACGTTTTCCGAGCTCTGACAATGAAACCTGAGCCTTTCTCATCTTGGGATCCTCACAGAAGCATAAAACAAGAGGAAATATAGGGATAGATTTTGGCTCATGGCCACATGTCAGACGTTTTTTCCTAATTCGGGCGTCCAACGACAACCCATGTCGGGGTGGCGGAAGCATGCAGTCGCAGTCAGGTTTTCGAACCCAACGAAGTACTACACATCTGATGCACTTGCAATCCTCACAGACGTACCTGTGATTTCCATTAAGGTACAGTCCGGTGATGAATGGGCATGATGTGAATTTATGCAAGCAATATGGGAGCTCGCAAGTGGTATTTGAATCTCCAGACATTTTGTGCTCTAATGATAAAGTGGCAGGAGGGGGTCGAGATTGAACCTGTCAATCACTGGGACGGAGTATGGTAGTAAGATTTTGTCGTATGATGTCAATTCATCACTAATATAACATCCACCTTGCAACAATTATGCTGAATTACCTGCATGATAATAGGAAGGCATGGTCAAATGGTTACAAATGGCATGTCAAAACTGAAACAGTCTGGGAGAAGTTAATAAAACACAGGATTTCATGATGTCTGAATTACTGGAAGTTCATCCACAGTGTTGGTTAAGTCTCAGGATCACGCATGGGGTGTTTCTGGTGTAACTGAATACTCTTAATTTCACACTTAATAGTCCAGATAGCCGTCCAGTTAGCCGTCTTCACAGACCTCATCAGGAGTATTATTGTGCAAAAGTATGCCACTGTATGTGAAATACTTATACAGATACTATGGAATGCTATCGCTTATTCACAATTGTTCAACTTCAAAAGGAAACACTTATAAATATGTTCAGGCAATGTTTTAAGGGTATGTACAGTAGCTGCACTACTTGTAAGGTTCAACTGCATTGGATTACCAATTCCTACTAAGTACTGACGAGGATAACTGAATATACATACCTGAATATTTTAACACCAACAACTTCGATTTTGCGCATTATGGTTATCAAACGTGTCGAACGACGTCTGTGAACATGGCATGACAGAAACAGACGTCATCATTCATTGCCGGCACTAGTACATAATAAAATACATTTAAAAAATATAGTTATCGCACACATTGAGTCATGCGTGAATGAACCAATATACGATTTTTGTCAATACTCCTCAAGTCAATGTCACATTTAAAAATGTACCACAGAGGATACACTATGATTTTACATAGGGCCTGTCATATACCGTCAGCAGAAATGTCTTCTGAGAGTAATCGCAACTTTTCCTGAAGTTTTAATGACTTCTGTAAGATTTCATCTGACCGTAAAAGCATGTCTACAAGCATCTTCCTAAGCTCATCCTTTTTACTCTGTTTCAATGTAACGCCCGGTTTAGGGTTAATTGTAGCCCTTTCTGATTCCGTTCTATACATCACTGGGAGGGAATAATATCTTTTTCTGCGTTTGGTAATGCCATGAGAGTTAGCATTGGAAATATGAGTAGCAGTGTCTGGGGCAACAGTATCTATGGAACTGCTACCTTTCTGCGTACACTCGTGTGCAAAGTCCATCTGATCTTTGTTGAGGGCCCAGTACGTTTCTTCACGCGGTAATGATTAATGAAGTCCCAACTGTTAGGAGTTGCTACCCTTCTAGAATCTGCAAAACACTGTCATCCGTAAGACATATCTCAATACAGCCATGGCATAAATAAGCGAGGGGAATTTGTTTGCATTAGACCCTTGTTAGTTCTTTAAGCTTTCGTTAACTTGTTAAACATTGTATTTTTAATATAGTCAACAATGTACGACAACAGACTTGGCATTCCTCAACTTAGTAAGTTCTTCGATCCAAAAATAAAAACCATGATCCACAAATATGAAAAGGTTTACACTGGAACATAATGATTGTCAAACATCCAGTCATCAAAATGTAACGACAAACGTCACAGGGAATCGTTGTTCAACCACGAAGGAAGATGTTGGAGGAATTCCTAGTACTTTTAACATACTGGAGAGGCACACGGAGAATAACGCTTTACCTTCAGATATTGCACCTTCAGATACTTGTAAAGTTGATTTCTTCCTGCAGCACATACAAAAGAGATATGATTTGATAACTATGGATTCAGATTCAAAAACCCCTTACAACATTCAATGACTATTTTACGTAGAATACTACAGAGTTGTGAATGAACTACTAAGTTTATAATTTCTTGTTATATCCAAACTTGCTGTAACACTATGACGCCATTCATCACATTTATGGTTATGCATATATAAAGGAATAAATTCATGTCAGAAGGGTGAAGAAAAATCCAACGAATTCAGACTTCATACAGAAAAATACAAATGAAAGACCTTGTATATGTGCAGTAAATCAGTACAATCCAGAAGTTAAAGTATTAACCATTATATTAACAGGAAATAGGGAAGTTCTCACCACTCAGTCACTAGTATTATTCTTGGGTGATGAATTGAAATCTTCATTTGATGTCAATTAATCAACCACTGTGTATGAATCTTCTATATTCAGCAAAGGGTTCAAGTACTATCTGCCTAAACGTGTTTCAGAAAGTAGCAGTAGACATTCAAAAAGGAGCCTTACACTTCCTCGAATATTTTGTAATGTATTAGAATATTATTTTTTATTAAAAACAGTAATCTAACGTGAGAAAGCCTACGTGAATTCCACGGTTTCGGTTTTCCTAACAAGTAAATGAGCATAATAATTCTTGCACATCTCAAATATACGAAATGCAGAAAATTCTTTATTTATAAATTTCACAGTTTTCCCACACCAAAACCACTTTAGTGTCAAGTCATGAAATTGTTGTCTGAAATTGTCACTTAAGAAACTATAGATTTACGTCATATCAAATTCAAACTCTGAAGAACCAGCTAATCATTCAGACGAAATGAGTCTCATAACACCCGCACTAAACTCCGGAATAGAAGTGCAATCATTGTTACAACGGAGTTTACAAACATCTCATTTCTACCTAACACAATTATGGTTGATTCAACATCTCACCTGCAGTAATAGAATTCCACTTCACGCAACACCAAAACATCTTCATAAGCTCTGACTAAGCGGAAGGAAGATGAAAATGCAGTTGTTCTTTTACACGCACCTTGCCGTTCTCCACACGCGCGGAGTAGTGAATTTTTTGTCGTTGCAGTGTTGCGAGTGTATGGAGACCGCACATCCGACCGAAAACAAGCGTTGCAGTTCTCCACGCGGGCTGAGTAGAGAAATTTGAGGCGTTGCAGTGTTCCACTGGATCGACAACCCAGCTCCGACCGAGGGCGGGCGTTGTCGTTCTCCACGCGGGCGGGGAGGGAAAATTGAGGCGTTGCACTTAATCTTGTGGATCGAGACCCCAGCTCCGACCCAGGGCAGGCAGTTTGTCTTTGGCAGGCAGGCCAGAGTAGGCGTCTGCTGCAGTACTTGCGCGTCCACCCGTGAGTGCGGTACAAAAATTCTGTACCTGCGATGCCAATCCCAACAGAATATGAGGTCTTCCGATTGAAGATCATACAGCATAACCAAAAAGTTCTACAAGAAACTCTGCACCACGAAAATTCTGTGTGAGTTTACCTGTTTTGCCTCGACAGTCTAACATATGTGGTTTCCTTGCATTCGTGTAGTGTTCACAGTGGAGCACCCCGGGTATTTGTAAGTAGGAAGTCACCATGCAGACAAACCAGCCGATTCTCCCGTGTCGTTTGTAGCCGCCTCCTGCAAGAGGGTGAGAACAAAATTTATCGCTCATTATCGCCACACCGAAATTAGAAGGAGCTGTGAAGGAGAGCATCATTGTGGTCCCCGTCCCACTTGTTGCCCTAGCATGATCTCCTGACGTGCGGCTTGGAAGTGTGGACACAAACGCTCCGCTAGTATTGCATAGTGAGCTGGGTGGTAAATGGGGATGCGTGCCTTGCTAAACCCTAATTTTAGGGTGTGGATGAAAAACGTCCAAGTACACGTACTTGCGCCGATGTAAAGTGAACGCTTCTCTGGCACTCGCTTATGTTCACAGGTCCCTTAGTGTATGTGTTTTCTTCTTTGTCATCTTCTCAGTTGCCACTGTCACTGCGTGGTAGTAGGGTAAGTTGATCGTGCTGCATCGTCGGCTGCTCTACTGTTGGTAAGGTATTGCTGTCATTAAACTTGTCTAATTTTAGTGCAATGAAAAAGCGTTAAGTTTTTTTACGGCTTTGTAATGCGATGCAGTGGAGACCCGCTCCACGTACTGTGCATGGCCTGTGCATGTAGTTGTGCAAGTGGAAGGGAAAGGTAATATGGCACTGGAATACGTTTGTCTAATTTTTTACTGTGGTCACGATGCAGGTACGATCAAATTAACGCACGGGCCCTCCGCGATGCTGCATTGTACGAGAAGACCGGCAGAGTGAGGTCTCCCACACCTGAGCAGTCCACAGAGACAGAAGAGGACCGTGAGGCCGTTCCTAAGGAACAAGGTGAGGGTAGCTTGCAGGGGAAAGACGCAAACTTAATCGAAGTAGGCGACATTGTCGTGGAAGAACTCGAACCAGGGGGGGAGCTAGCCCACGACGCAGTCCCAGACGGAACTTCTCCAGGCCCAACTGCTAACGGAGACGGTGATTCGGAGGTTGAACGTACTGAGACAGAGGACGATACAACAAACACATCGGACACGAGTGCGTCAGGAGAAGACCACACGGACGAAGAGGACTCTAGCCCACCGTCGTCGGAAACGTGGGAAGAAGACTACACAGAAGAAGAGGAATCAACCGCAGAGGACTCGTCACCGTCTGAAGAAGACTACACGGAAGAAGAGGACTCGCCCGCATCGGAGTCGGAAAGTTTAGAAGAAGAAGCTGAGGAAGAAGAGGACTCCCTCGCAACGGACTCGGAAGTTTTTGAAGAAGAAATTGAGGAAGAAGAGGACTCCCCCTCGACAAGTGTGGACACTGCTAAACGGACGTCTCCTGTGCGCACACGAAAACTCAGTTTGCAGGCTCTATCGAAGTCTGAAACGCAACAGCGACCGAGATTACACAATTCGACAGTAAGTGCTTCCTAATTTACTTTACATACATCGTTTTGTACTTCATGACTGCAGATTGAATTTCCAAGCTGAGCCCTCTAAATATTATACAGTTGTTGTTTAGAGTAATATTTGATATGTACATGAAACTCTTGCTGCGTTTACACACATAATGGTAATGCGGATGCAGAACACTGGTGAATCCATATAACTAGAAGCGATTTTTTCCTAATCAAGAATGAGTCATAAAATCTAGAAATGAAGTACTCTAAGATGCGTTAGATGTGTCCTAAGACTTGGAATGCAATGCACTGTAACACTTTAATACTTACTTGACTGTTACGCAAGAAAATTGCAAATTGTAGAGTGCTCTAGTAGAGCCTAATCTGGTGTTCTGCCTTGCAGGTGGTGGAGAATAGCAAATCACACGCAACAGAAGAATTGCAAGACATATGTCCAGAGAGTCAACAACCGATGCCCGGAAATGATGTGATTCAGAATCCCAGCATTCCGAGGTAACTTTACTCACTGCGATGGGTGAATTTTGTACTGTATTTGTACTTGTAAGTGAAAATGAAAATTCTGTGAATCAAAGAAATTTAAAAACTGCGAGTTGGATTTGCATACGAATTTAGTGATGTACAGTAGAGCTAGTCATCCTCAAGGAAGCATATAGCATTGTTGTTTGCATTGGTTGTACTAAGAATAAAATTTTGACTGAATAGCTCATCGCATGTAAGGCCAATTGAGAATTCTGAGAACATCACTGCAACAAAGGTTACAACTCAGGCTACGACTCCAGGGGTAAAGGAATTCTGACTTTGCTAGTTTTGTATATTGCTGTCAGTTGGCACACGGTACTTATGTTTTGGATCACCTCCATGTATGTGAAATACTAAATTCTTTTTATCTAGGATGTAGTTTGCATAATCCAGCACCGTGTCTTTTCATGTAGTTTTTCACACGTTACGTATGATTTCAATCACCTCCATTAGTGTGGTATATGATAGTGTACATGAAGAAAAACATACACTGTGGGATAGGTAGTGAAATTAGATTATGGCATGGTTCACATGTGGTATGAGAAACCACATATTTTGTAAGATAGCATTTAAATGTTCAGGTCATTGAATGAGTCTCAGAGTAGTATCCATATTCACATCATACTAGTGGTTCCAGAGTAGTTATATAATAAACCTTGTGACGGACACTGGTTCAATTTTTATACAATATTTTTCAATATTATTCAAATACTATGTAATTGAGTTCGAACATGATGTCTTCATGTCAAATCAAGAAAACATCAACTTCTGTACGCCAATGCTAGTCTTTTATCTGGTGTTATAACTATTGTAGAATTCTGTTTGGTTATGTTTTTCTTATTGTGATTAATCCTTAAACGTCCAGGATTTTCCCTCATTTTCGAGCACCATATTCACAACTTTTCCTTTGATTTTTTTGAGAAATTTATTTTTATACGTTACAGTGTAAACCAAAATGAAGCACAATATGTAATTTTGGACCTTAATTATGTATGTATCTCAGATTTTGAAGTCACAGAAAAACTCAGGTTATAATACCAGGGTGTATGAGGAGTATGTTGGAGGTAGTTCTACTATTGAAATACATGGGCGCAGATAGTGAATGCAAACCGAAGTTCTTTTGTATTAATTATATCTTTTAGAGAACAGTACTTGGGATAACCATTCCATGTAAAAAACTGGGTCCGTCATGGCTTTTTCATTTCACTGTTGTGCATGTACATCACTTGAATTAAATCTGTAAGTGCTTTTAATGCTGCATTCATGCTCTGACTTGCAGGACTCATGTGGACCTCGTACCCTAATCCTCATTAACAAGTGTGATTTTTCTTGTTAGCAGAGTGAGAGAGTGCACAGAGTGCTCGAATATTGCAAAAAATCGAAAAGATTTGTTGACGTTCAACAGGTAATAAATTGCTTAACTTATACCGGAGGTCTTCATCTTCATTTTGAAATACTTGTTCATAAGAATACATTATGTCGCAACTCCTTCCTCATGGTGTATTGCTTCAGTTAGGAGATAATTAACATACTGTAAGAAACGAAACTTCTTATTGCAAGTGAAGTCAATTGCTTTGTACAGTAACACCATAATTGTGAATAATGTGTGGAAATAGGGTGCCTGTTGTAAAATGGTTATGAGTCTACAAGTGGAAGACCGACCAGAGCCTTGGTCCCAAAAAAAAACACAAGTACCTCCCTCCAGAAGGGAGACAAGAACAGCTGCAAAAGCATGTCTCGGGAACGACATAGAGAAGGAACCAGCAGCCTCAACAGTGCGTGCTGGACGTGGGAGAGGCCGCGGACGAGGTAAACCAAAGGAGACGCAGTCAGCGAAGGGCCTGAAGAAGACAAAATGTATGCCAGCATCAACCGTGGATGTGGTAATGGGGAGATCAGAAAACCCGGTGCGCAGTGTAGAAGAACTAAATCGGAAAATGGATGAAGACGCACGAGCATGTGGAAGAATTCCCAGGAAAATTTCAAATCCTGCAACACGGAAGTTATGCCCAACAACTGTTTTAAAGCCAGTGGCGGAGGATGAGGACATGAGCCCACCCGGGGGATCCCCACGTAATCAAAGCCCTTCTCTAATTATAGCACCACAGGGTTTTTCAGGAGGTAAGAAATTGCCTCCAGAACTATGTCACTCTACACATTTTTAGCTGCAAAGTATCAACTTCTCCATAAAAATAAACATAGAAGGAATGAAGAATGCTTTGCAATGGATATAGTTTATTCGAAACAGTTCCTAATATACACATGTAGGATTGTTACTGAGTGAAATTATCGTCACCATAAATAATGGCATATGCAAAGATAGGTACTACTGATGATTTCTACG
This sequence comes from Pohlia nutans, assembly GCA_022496805.1. NCBI lineage: Eukaryota > Viridiplantae > Streptophyta > Bryopsida > Bryales > Mniaceae > Pohlia > Pohlia nutans. The sequence continues at coordinate 1,017,478 of CM040103.1, forward strand.
AAGATATGCATGTATAAGTAAAAGAACCAGCATGTACTATTAAATGATTGAATTAGAATGATTGAATTAGAATATCATGGAATGTATTTATGATTTTGGCATACAGATTTTTGTCTAAGACCGCGGATTGTAAGAAGCACTAACGTTTCGGAGTACGAAAATCCTTGTGTGAATGACTGGAAAGGAGTAAGAAGGATTATTAAAATTATCAGGCAACATTGAAGGAAAGCAAAATTCCATACCCCTGAATATAAGAATCATTACAACATCTAATATATATGATATGTCGTCCGTATTGTTCCTTGTGTTGCATTCTGTCAAGCGTGCACATAAATCTTATAGGTAAGCATTAAGAAAGAACGGGTGGAGTGACAATGCTTGTTTTTGTACAATGTGTCAGGAACCAACAGAAACGAAGGGAGAGTTGAACATGGGTCGGGCAAAAAGACACCGACAGAGGGCATCGTAGAACTACACGACACTGGAGTCATCGACAGTGATATTCCTGGAGCAACGACAACATCTGTTTGCCCCCAGAGCAGAGCATTGTACAGCAAGGTCGACACCGTTGTACAAACTCTCAGCACAGGTGGACCTTTGAGTCCAGCACATCGGGGCCGTGATGAGAGGAGGTATGAGTGGAGTACATCGCCGACAAAGTACTACCACCACAGCGTAAGATATCTCCACTTCAATAACATTTTAAGACAGTCAAATAGTTTGGTTTTTAATGTTACAACATGATTTCATGTAAAATGAAGGTTGTATCTTACAGTATTGATTTTTGGAAATGTTATACAGCAATCTAGAAGAACAGGGATAGAACATAGGAATTCCCCTATGAAAGGTAACAGAGGACAACGAGAGCGATCATACTATTCGAGGTCACAGAGCCCACAGCATCATCAGTATCGAACATCGGATAGGTATGCCTCACGCAGTCCCAGACGCAGTCGGTCCACAAGCCCACGCCGCCACACAGAGAGACACGGAAACGTAGGGTCGCGTACGGATAGGCATGACGAAAGGCGGATGGATCAGGATACGTGATTGTATTGTATGGTCTGCCATTCTGGATGCCTATGATTGCTGTTATACACTAATACGGTAACACCTCCCATATATTTGGCTGTGAGTAGCAGTATCTGAAGTGCAAATTATTGCAATAGTGTAATACAATAGGGTCAAGAGAATGGTACGCACCAAACACGTAGTGAAATATGGAGTAATGAGAAATTGCATTTGTGTAAGGTTGGATGTCCAGGATGTGAAAGTCACTAGGAATTTGCAGCAGAGAACCATTGTGAAAACGATGAACGACATTTATGTTTGAATTTTCAATGCACATTATTGTTACTAACATTCTACTTCAATTGCAGGACCTCAACATTGTCGAGGAAGTCCATCAGGGCCTGGAGTACATCGCAGAGGGAAGGAAATTTTTCACGACAACAGTCCAGTGTACCGTCGAGCAGTGACCCCGCCCCACACTGGAAGAACTCACTCTTCGCGCCCAACATTCTCCAAGTCATTATCGCCCCCTATATCCTTGACTCCGACTTCAGAGGGAGGTCAGCTTACAGAGTACAGAAGACAAGACAGTGCTCAAAAGGACGACAGACATTACCTTCAAGAGCGTGCACTGGATAGGAGGACGAGGCGACACAAACAAGCAGCACTTGAAGAAGAAAGGTCAAAACGACAACGGGACGGTAAGAAGCCGTTCTACTTGACATTGGATGCTGATGGCAAACCATATGGCCCTGGCAAATCTGCATGGAATCACGAGGTACTGAAATTAGCCACAGGCTTAGATCCATCATGCACTCATATATCACGTCAAGCGTATGAAGACGTGACTACATTGAAATCAAGGTTGAGTGAAAACTTCGAGTACTCTGGGCCACTTAATGACGATTTCCTCAAAACTACAATGGGTAAGGCAGTGTCGAGAAAGCGGAGAGAGTTGATCAAAGTAATTGACAATGTAGGTCCACAGCCGCTTCACATCGACGCTAATGTATGGGAACGATTGGTGAAATTGGCAGGTAGTAAGCAAAGGCAAGACAAATCTGAACAAGGGAAATTTGCAAATTCCATGAGAAAAACAATTGGGAGAACCGGAAGTCGTGGGGTCTCAGGTGTTCGGGAGCAACTACGCGAGAAATATAACAGGTCCCCAGATCCTGATGAGATTGATATTGAAATGAACCGCGACAAGGGATTCGGTGGACAGAGAAAGAAAACAATTTCAGTGAAAGTAGAAAGAGAGTCTGTACAAGTGTCATCGGACGAGAACTCCATGGAATCGGAATACGGAAGTCCAGTACCACGTCAGCGTGTCAGTGATGAACGGCTCCATGTAGACCCGGAGTACCAGCGCAGGGCTTCAAAGAAGGTATTTCCTTTCAGAAGTGTACGTTACTGGAGAGGATGATAAGCTGTTTGATATACTGCTATGCCATAAAACATTTCCGTTATGCAAGGAGTCAGAGTCTGGGACGTAGAGCAGGCAAGGTCCCACATGAGGATCATATATTGAAATGCAGTATAAAAATGATTCATAGTAGTTTTTGTGCAGGTTTGTCGTACTCTATAAAGAAATGTTGATTCAAAATGAGTACTGTATGTCTAAATCAGAGTAGGAGAGTAGCCTGATTGAAGTGTTGTTCTATGGGACGTAGGATCAGGGTACGCAACACGATGACTTCAACGAAGACGACAATGAAATGGGCACCGGACGTAGTGCTTCGAGCGGACGACACGCAAGCAGCCAGGCCACAAAAGATGAATCAAATGAAGAATACATCAAGCAGCTCAAAGCCGAAATTGAAAGATTGAAGGCAGGCAAGGGCAAGGGCGCAATGGTGTACAGCACTCATCATCATCGCAAATGAAGGCAAATAGATGAAACCTTCGAATCTTGTCACGTTTTATGTTGAACTGTAATGTGATAGAATGTTATTTTATGATAACCGTGGAACATGGTCCTAAAAAAATTTTGAACGTACGGGATGCATAAAGAGAGATGCTTCGATTACCATAGCAGATGATCATGGGATTCATATATATGACAACTTCATAACAACAGTTTGTATATGTTTTCCAGGAGTATAAGTGGGAACAGGGCAACACTTTTACAGCAGACGGAGGCTCGGATGATACATGATTAGCAGTGAATGTGGGGATGGTGAAGAAGTAGGTGGAAGCCAGTGGGAAGTTTGGAATATGGTGTAATCACAGTGAAAAGGATTCAGTAAGGACTGGTTTTGGCTTCAGGGATTATGAGGAAAACAATGCCAATATTTGGGAATTACAGATCATAGCGGCTTTTTTAATTTTCTGTTTAACAGTGATATTGTGTAGTTTTGAGGAATGGAGGCGATGAACCTCAAAGCGAGGGCCCAGAGTATGTCAGACAATGTACACCGTTTTGGGAGGTGCAGTACTGTAGGAATATGTAAAGTCAAATGAGTTTGGACTCAAACTCTATGATGAATATTTTGTGTTTGTCCAAGTGTGTAGATAAATGGTTTTCATGACTTAATACAGGAATTTTATGGAGTAGTACGAAAATGATTTTTTGAATGATACTGGTGCACTGCTTTGTCTGAAAAACAACAAGTGGATGGGCGAAAGCAGAGGATGGTACACAATGTATCATGAGACGTTACAGGTGACCAGACAGGGAATAGTACGATGTAGCGCAGGGTGAAGTAATTTTGAATGTATTGTATAGTCCAATGAATAACTAAATGTGATTATTCACACTTAAATGTGGGATAGTTGCAACTTGGAGAGATATTGTATGGGGTATTGATATTTGTAATATTGAGCGTGTGTGGTTGTGTATGTAGAAGTACAATACAACATCGTTGTGTCGTTGCTAATACTTGTGTGCACAGAATGAGATTGAAGGAAATGTAAGCATGTTTCATGCAGACGGCCAAAACAAAGAATGTATGAGCCGACAGTGGTATGAAGAAATAATTTCCAATGCTGTGAAACATGGGACAGTCTATTTCTGTGAGGACTTGGTTTGCTGAGGGGGGAAGTTGTGAAGCATATGAACTATCATTCATACTAACGACGATATTATTATACATTTTATATTGTTTTGCCAAACGTCGTCACGCTTATGCTATGATGAGGGCTGCCAGGAACGATATCATATGGTATCGTGGCGTCAGTATTGGGATTGACAAATGCTGCGGACCTGACATGGAGCGTTCGTAACATTGAATGTGATGCTAAAAGCGGAAGAAAAGCGGCTATGAGGTTCGATCTCGTTCTCCTTTCTTGCTATGAATACATGAAAACATACAGAATGGAAGGATGTAAAATGTACGGATGTTTGAATATAAAAACATCCAATTTGCATTTCTGTTGTGCTGCTGAACAGATTACCTCACTTCAGACTTCAGTTCCATTAGTGCGGTAATTAGGATATGCAGGCAGGATCATTAGATGGAGTGATCAGATGATATGCAATATTTTGGGAACCTTAGAAATCTATACGTGAAGCACTGGCTTTTTTGGGAATGTGCTTGTAGGTGAATAAATGGGAGAATTGAGATAGAGGATATGGAGGTATATATCCAAATTTGTCGTCCAGGTCTGTAGAGATAGCCATGTGCAATTGTCGTCATGGACACTTGAAAGCACGAACTGTAATTGTTTCCACGTTTGTTTCCTCTGTGATTGTGCATATGTTTTGCTGAATCTTCGCGTAGTGTGAATTCGGTGGGGTAACGGTGGTACAGCTATGTTAAAATGGTTAGTATCTACTGCACTGCATTTTCCTTTGAACGCGTACTGTGGTTTCTAATGTTGCAGTAAAATAATCAAATTGTGCAGGTGGAGCAATGCTGCAATCTTATGCGAGGATGAGAGAAACCTACGGTGATTTTCTATCTTTGGACTGAATAGATCTATGGTTTCCTGGGAATACGTATTCTTACCTACTAATCAATCGTGAATGAGTATTGAACGGCTTTCCAGACGTGGTGTTATGTACGTCCAGTAGAATGTGTGTTCACATGTCCATTTTGATGTCAGTAATAGTGTATCATTGAAGATGCGGATGGGTTATCCATAATTTGAAGTGTAATTCCACATTACAATTACTGATTAAAAAAAAACCGCTGATAGCAGAGTTGGTATCACAGACTAGCTGCAAATGTTGGCCAAGCTGTTGTACAATCAATGGAGCCGTTGGGACACTGACCGAGGCAGGCATGAAGGTTGCCTATGGTCTTACCCATAAACCGATGCTGAACCTGTTGAGGCAATCGGTGTCATTTAAGAACTGTATTGTTCTATACAGGTACCCTACTCACAAAATATTGTATTTGCCAGGTTCATTCGGTGTTGATGCAAATGCTTATAAAGATGGATGTTTAAGCTGAACACATATGTCAGAATAAATCTTATTAGTGATGAGATGCAGAACAATGTAACTGGTGCAGTCAATGTATTGACTGAAATGTTATGGGAAAATAAAATGGGTTTTCGGTACAGAGATGTCAGGGAGTCGCATATGCAATTGGACAGACCCTTTGATGTTCTGAGGTATGAATTTCCACATTTCTTACTGAGCATATGAGTAACTGTTGATATACTTGATGGATTATGTAAACTTAAACCATCAAATGAACCGTTCAAATATGTACGAAATGAATTGAATATTACGGAATTATTGCATAACAATGGTTATCCAAGATTTTGAAATCAAATTCCCAAATTGAAACACCTTACAATGTGAGAAATCTGTAAGGTTCTGTATAGTACTAAAATTATACTCTTACATGTAGAGAAGTAAACTGTAAAGGAAACGCATTTGTGCAATAAGTAGGAACGTTCGTGAGGCCTGTAATGGGTGCGTGTTCAGTGTTTTTCATTGTATGAATGTGGCCGTCACAGAGTATAACCTTTATGAAAAGATCGAGGAGAAGATCGGGAATAGTGCTGGACTAGGTGGGTAGAGGTGCTGGAAAGCGGGATGAAGACTTGGAAATGAGGTACTCGTTTTTACTATTATTTGATAATTGGGCTAATATACCTTAAGAAATGGGAACACTTGGGGCCAGTACGTAACTCATATGACTTAAACCGCTGGTTTGACTTATATTGGCTGTGATACTCCGTTTGGTACGATGCTATGCATAACTAGTCATGCATATAGGGACTCCGTATTGCACTAGTAATGGACGTATGTGGATACATTATAACCACACGTAGGTGTTGCTGGGAGTTAATCTGAATGCATACCCAAGGGCGAGAAGTGCACCAATTCGTGCAGCACGATGAGGAAAGTGAGTATCAATTGTAAGCCTACCATGAAATTCATAAATCCGTGTACAGTGGAAATATCAATAATCATTTTCCTAAATTATTATGTTGTTCACGATAAATGAGTGTAAATGAGTGCAAAGCTGATGAATGATTAAACCATGCTATTTATAGTATGTAATGACCCTATCATTGAGCAAAGGGGCAATTTCGGTGTTATGATTCAGAAAATGTAATTCAATTTCAGCAATTAATAATGACTGCATCAATCTTGTGTCAGCATCCCTTACAACAAGTAATTCCGACTAGGAACCAAGTTAGCGTGGTCCAGAAGCATACGAAGAGTGACTGTAATCAAGTATGAGAATTAATGTAATTTTAGACGTAGTATTGTGACCTCTTCCATTGAAGTCACCCTCCAATGTGTTTCAAAAATAAAACATATAATACATAATTGTAATAGGAATATATAGGAAGTGTTGTAAGGGCACAGAATACAGAAGTGAGTATTCTGTGTAAGTGATTGATTAAGTTCTCAGAAAACCATGTCTGTGGAACAGTGTACGTAATATGGATTATTCAATGTCTAGAATTATTCATGCAGGATGGAGGAGATATTGGGTGACGTGCAATTCTATAAAAGCGTTGCAGAGGAACAGGAAGGCAGCTTATGCATCTCAGGTTACACGGATATAGAATTGAGGAAATTGGTAGAAAATACGTGAGTGCTGTATGAAGAATAGGCTAATTGTTCACAGATTTCGTTTAATTTACAATGTACAATATAATTCACCAAACGGTGTAGGCACTCTTAGAGAAGCTTCAACTACTCTGTGATTGGGCCTAGCCAAAACGGCTAACCCATTCCATGTAAGAGTGTGTGAACATGATCCACAAAGTACATGTAATTCAGGTTTTTCTACCACACAATGTATAGATAGGATGAAATTCTTGTACAAGGTGTACAGTACTGTCGGCGGTTTATGGCCAGGGTTTTTGTATTTATAATACGGGAATTGACAAATGTCAAAGGGACACGCTGTGTAAAAAAACCAGATTTACGTAGGCAAACAACCCTAGAGTAACCAAGAGGCAGATGAATTTGCAATATCACGTACATTCTACACTACAATTTCTACCTTTACCGTCCATTAACTTCCCCAGAAATGCTGCTGAAATTTTACTATGCACATACCACAGTAACTAGACATGTTACTGTAAATAAATTACCGTTTGTATACGTGGCAGAGCATGCCACATGGCAGGACACGTCACTTCGCAGTGGTGACATGGCATTCAATGTGACTCAATAGTACGACCAAGAAACGTCCAAATCAACAGAACTGGATGCACAAATCCTTGTTACCAACTGTCCAAGTCAACGCGACCTATGCAACCGAACGACAAACCAATTCCTTGTTAAATTTCTGTTGATTCGGACACTGCGTTTCTACTAGTGCAATTAGAAGGATTTAAACTAAGAATTTCAATTGAAAGTATGACAACATCCCCGCTTGGAATTAAGGGGCAATAAATTGTACAAATTTTGAATGGTCGACATCTCCATCCATGCCATCAACAAACTATCGGGGGATCCCCGAGAGAGTCGTCAAAAGCTATGTAGTCATTGTAATGACTGCCATGAGCGTCGATTCCATCTATACATAAAGACTACAAGTGCGGGCTAGCCTAGCGCAAGAGTCGGCGACGGAATTTCCCATCCATCTCAGATTTCAAGAGGAATTGACTAACACTTTGATAGGAAAAAAGAGGCATAATAAAGGGCAGCAACGCTGTAGAGATATTTGGAATGACGTTCCGAGAATTTGGAAACTCCAGCTCCCCTTTCCAGGACCTCGGAAAATAGCAGCAGAGGTTACCATTCCGCCTATTCCTCCATTGGCAGTCATCCACCATCAATATACGATCCGGACGACAAATTTCCCGAGTCCTGCAATCTTTCGTCAAGCGCTGAATCCGCTTCTCGCAGTAAGGGTACCAGTTTGGGTTATGGGACTTATTTCGTCCATATACAAATAATAGTTGTGAGGTAATGTCATGTGGCAGCAAAAATTGAATAACATGCTGGAGTCGTCCAGCAGGCATCGAAGACCAGATGCCGATATGAAAGTAGTTCAGGAGGTTCCGGAAAAAACCATGCAGTCCGGGACGTCGACGGATTCTCTTAACGTCGAACACAGCAGGGTTGATGCCCTCGTAATCCTCGAAGCAAAGTACACCGTTGACCGAAAACACAATCACATTCTGCAAGAAGTCGATGCAAAGTGTTAACGTGATAACAATTCCGTAAAGAGTTACAATAGCAGAAGAATATCGGGAGATCGCCCAATCCTCTAAGACCGAGCGGTTCAATATATCTCACTGTACTAAACTTCAAAAAAAAAAGCAGAAGATATCTGCTGAGCAATTGTGATAGGACGACGTCTTCAGACGCTCCGCACCATACTACTGCTCAGCTTCAAAATAGTGGTGATTATGCATCTGCATGCCCAATCAGACTCCCCACAATTGGTTTACGCAATTAACCTATCAACTGTAAAATTCATTCCATTAAGCATTGCACAAAAGTGAAAATTCGAAAACATTATGCTACAGCGAGACACAGAACAACGTAACCAGTATATTTACTGCCTCCGTCCCAAAGATATTGAACAACTTGTCTGCTTGGTATTTCATTGAGCCAATTTCATTGATATATTGATTAAAAAGGATTCAAAGTATGTCACTAGAATGATTGATGAACATTGCCTATGTTCATTGCAACCTTAATAAAATTAGCCACAAGGAAGTATTCTCTTGACCTACTTAAAAAAACGGTTCAAACATGACTTCCAAACATGACAATAACTTTGGGACGCAGGGAATACTATTTAGAATAAAATGAGATACCTATTCGCGAAAATACTTTTCCAAGATGGGTACCAGGAAACTTATGGAGCGATAGCCCCATGTACTAGAGCGACCACTAAATTCGGGAGGAGTCACCGAAGTCTAAGAAGAATCAAAAGAGTAAATGACTAGAAGCGACGTTATCGGGGGATCGCCCCATCGACGATACTCCTCTTTCACTCAGTCTTGGAAATTATATACTCGATCGTAAAGTAAGATTCGATAGTGACAAATACCAAGGCTTGTAACAAAAACTCTAAGAGGGGGCCATTAGAATTCTGAAACCTAATCACTTAATAACTACAGAGATCTCAATGCACATAACATTCATAAAAACTAAAAGATCTCTTTAAATAGTAGTCTAAATGCATCTGCATTCCCTATTAAGCTCCCGAAAAAAAGGCTTACACATTTGTTGGACAGCATTTATGATTATAATCATAGTCAACAACCTATGAAGTGTAATTAGGACTAAAGCTCAAACCCAGGTATGAAATTACTGTTCCAGGACAGGGACCACTTAACGTATCGGGGGATCGACCGATGTAGGGAAGCGGCGACATAATCCGGCAGGGGTCAGCGAAACCCAAGAAAATGCAGCTATGAATATACAACAGTAAAGCCATCGGGGGATCGCCCCATCGACGTCCGTGGCCTCGCTAGCTCAGGCTTCCCAGTTCAAAGTACTAAACATACGTAACAAAAACTAAAATTTTCAACAGACACTACCCAATTACATTTATCAATACACAACACTTTCCTACTTACTGTTTTCAAAATCGTCTGAACAACCTCCTCTGACGGGATCTGCTGGCCATCTGTAAGCGGATTGGTCTTCACATAATCTTTAACTGATAATCCTGACTCGAATAGGCCTTGTAGCCAAGGCCTCAAGACGGAGTCTAAGAAGGTATCAGCTTGGTCATCCTTCCAAGTTGGAGGGTGGATTGCACTATGCTTCACATTCTGGACAGACTTCGTGGGAGTATCGTCTACTAATAGAATATGATCAGTAGTAGTTAACGACAGACGCCTCTGCACTACGGTTAGATCCTTGAGATACAGCGGTTTCTTTTCACTGACAATGATTCCTGCGTCCGTGCAATCAGCTTGGGTTAGCCGAAGAAGCTCCTATGGGTTGAAGGAGCAACCCTTGGTGGTCTCATTGACCATATCCGTAACATTCCTCATGTTGGCGGAACTCCATATGACGATTTTCGCATTGCTATTAACAAAATTCAAGAACTCCGCACAACCAGGTCTAGGATGTATTATCCGCTTCTTACCCATTTCAAAGGGGCTTCTAGAACAGAGGACCCCATTCAAGTCAATCACAACTATGTATCGCGATGGCGGTACCTGGGTTTTTTCTTCTGGGAGCTTGGGCCCAATAACTGGTTCTGGGAGTTTCCCTGCAATAAATCAAAAAGCTTGAGACAACAACATTGGGATAGGGGAGGATGAATGAGCAAGGTAACAAAAGAAGCCGAAATTATGTGCAATATCATGCAGGTATTCAACAAAAACTACGTACCCTTGGGATCATTACACTGTTTCACCTCTTCAACAGGCCTAACTGCACTTGGTGCAGCACCTGAGATCGGGCGACCCCCCGATAGGGTGTTTACATCGAGTAAGTGCTCCCCCTGGGAACCAATAATTGTTAATGCCAGATTCACACTTACAAGTCAGCCTTAGGAACATTTACAAGTCAGCCTTCGGAACATTTACAAGTCAGCCTTCGGAACATTTACAAGTCAGACTTAGGAATCAAGTTAAAGTTAAAGCATTCATGTTCATCATAAGCAGACAGGCTTTTAGTCTTGTACAGATCTTCAAAAGCCGCCTCAATTGCACAACCTCATCCGACTTGTTGCGCAATACCTCGGAAATGATTTTCAAAGTGTCCTTTCGAAGTTTTTCCGTGAGGGGATGCCTTAACTTCGTCCTGGCTTCTTCCTCCTGCCACATCGAAGACCTTTCAGCTCTCATGAAGTCCTTCACGTTTGTTTTCCGCCTGCTAGAAACCGCTGACTCGTGCGGCTCTGCAAAGGCTTTCTCGGGAGTTGATGCGTTCAAAGCAGGGCCTGGAGGAAGAGCTGTGGCGTCCTGCTCCAACTCCGCAGCATTCTGCAACTCGAATAATTTTCCAGAAGATTCCTCTGGTCCACCAACTCCATCTTCCGGTGGATCGTCCTTCCCCATAGGACCCATCGGGCGACCGCCCGATACTGTATGTGGACCTTCTTCGACGACGACGTCTTCGCTGTGCTGCAAATCCATCGCTCTGATAGAAGTTTCCTCAAGTCCACCAACTCCATCTTCCGCGGGGTAGTCCTTCCCCAAACGACCCATCGGGCGACCGCCCGATACTGCTTGTAGACCTTCTTCGACGACGTCGTCTTGGCTGTGCTGCAAATCCATCGTTCTGATAGAAGTTTCCTCCAGTCCACCAACTCCATCTTTCGCGGGGTCGTCCTTCCCCAAAGGACCCATCGGGCGACCGCCCGATACTGTATGTGGACCATCAACGACGACTTCGACTTGGATGTCCTGGAAATCCATTGCTCTGCCAGAAGATTCCTCCAGTCCACCAACTCCACCTTCCGCGGGATCGTCCTTCCCCAAAGGACCCATTGGGCGACCGCCCGACACTGTATATGGACCTTCTTCGAGGACGTCGCATTGGATGTGCTGCAAATCCATTGTTTTGATAGAAGACTCCTCCAGTCCACCAACTCCATCTTCCGGTGGATCGACCTTCCCCACAGGACCTATCGGGCCACCGCCCGATATTGTATCTGGATCATCTGTGTCTTGGATGACTCCTATTACAGGCATGCTAGAGTCTATCTTCGACAGGTCATCCCGACTCTCTTTATTTGGAGTATATGGCGCATCAGGACGCGCAGTTTCAGGATCGTGAGCAGGACTCATTCTGTCGAGGTCAAGCATAGAGTCCACCAAGCATGGGTCAAGAGGTTCTGGCTGGCCCACAGCTTCATCTTCTTCACTTGACGGAGGAGAGTTGCCAGAGAGTATTATGGGGAGATCCCCCGATGACCCCTCCACCGTCTTCACTTTTTTTGGCACTCCACCCTCCATATCCACTGACTACCCTTGGACACATGCTTCATCATTAGCATTCCCTTCATTAACGAGAGACTCTGCCATCGTTCTGCCCTGTGATTGTGAAGCATCCTGTCTATTTGATGATACAATCTGGTTGGAACCGATCAGTGGGGCAGCTCCTGAGCGTAGCGCAGCAGGACCTTCGATGGCATCCGGAACTCCTTGCAATGCACCGACGTCAGTTGATACGGATGAAGATTTCCTCTTCTGTGCCACTCGCTGCACTTGTATTGAGGTCGGTGTAGTGGGGTTAGCTACCTTGTCACCGACTGCATGAATATGTTGCACTTTATAAGCAAGTATGTGCATAGGCAGCTGCGTCCTCCGAACTTTCATCGCATACTTACTAGCTATTGAGATGGAATCCCTATAGCCGGATCCAGGCAACTGAGCCCAAGAAATCTCATCCGAGAGATCAGCATCAGACTCAGGAAGATTCCAAACATACATATTTGCATGATGCGACTCTGCCTGCACTGACCAGTACATAGTAACATGTAAACTCGGGGAATGCTCATCAAATATTAATTAAGATTTTCACTTTATTCCCATTAAGAAAAGCATAAAAGTCATCATCATACCGGGCTTGCATCCCTGACAGCATCGATATCACTTTCATCATTGCAGAGTCCAAACAGAGCCTTAGCCGCAGACGTCGTAGTCCCTGCACTTGACTGTTTGTGCGGAACAGGAGAGGGGGAATCAACCCGTATGCGTTTGTTGGCAGTCCCGTCGCCCTCGTCCTCGTCTTCGTCCTCGTCCTCGTCTTCGTCCTCGTCCTCGTCCTCACCATCGCTGTCATTTTCGGACACCGAATCAACTTTGGCACGAGAGGCTGATCTGGTATGAGGTCTCGAAGTTGTGGCTTCATCCGCAGCAATTGGAACAGCTGCACCTGTAGGTTCCGGAGGAAGAGGTGGTTGCACGGGACTGTCAAACACAGCCTCTTTGCTGATGACGTCCCACATTCTTTGTGTTCGACTTCTGGCGTCGTCGAGCCGACTATCATTCTCCACAAACTCCAAGACACTGGCGTTGTTTCTCTGCGCAAATCAGTCCAAGCGTCATCGGTCGATCCCCCAATCCAGTGACAAATATTCTCAACAGAGATGGGGCGATCCCCCGATCAACTGGCAGATATTGCAGCATAGATGGAGCTAATTCTGAACTATTGAATCGTGAAAGAATTTCAGAGCTTACCAATCCAACGTATGTAATATTGGGGCCCCCGTGCAAATTGATAAGAAGTATATCCTTCTTCAGAAAACGCTTGAACATTGCAGACGCAGTGCTCAAATTCAAGGATGCACTTCCCGGAATTCGCCATTCTCGGTCGACTGTTACATCCGAGGAGTCAGCTGCTGAATACACTGCCGATAATCTATCACGAGACCCTCTGTCCCTCTCGAAAAAGATGTCGAAGTCTGCACGTGTCCCATGCCCAATCCTCCCGAATAAAAAAACAACATACACTACAACTTGAGCGTATTGAAGGTTAGATTAGAATGCCAAAGCCTCACACAAACACTTGGAATGCATAGGAAAGAGATAATCTTTACTCATGGGCTGCCCCTCTTAAGTAGCACACCCAAGGGACTCCCCTTGGCAAACCATATGGGACATCAGCCCATACTCCACTCCTAGTACACTAGGATCAGCCCATATCACTTGGGAGACCCAATTCTCATTACTTCTAACTAGTACCACTTCTCTAGTTGCTAGTCTAGCTCATTCGCATCATCTACTCTAGCTAATGCGCATGGCTATGAGCAACTTCAGCCCACGCAATCATCCTACTTCCACACTCCCACTTTGCGAATAGCCAAAGCCTTGGAGCCCAAATGCCACCACTAGTCTTTGATGTCGATCTCTCGCAAGAGCCTTTGTCAGCACGTCCGCCACCATGTGCTCCGTTGGACAATACTTCAACTCTATCACCTTCATCTCTAACTTCTCTTGAATGAAGTGATATTGCACATCAATGTGCTTTGTACGTGAGTGATGCGTTGGATTCTTCGCCAATGACATACTCCCTTGGTTGTCACACATGATTGTTGTAGCCTCCTCTTGAGTGCATCTCACATCCGCCATTAGTTGCCTCAACCAAATGGCCTCCTTCGTACCGTGGCTCGTCGCCATGTACTCCGCCTCAACCGTTGACGTGGCCGTGGTTTGTTGGCGCTTGCTATTCCATGAAACGGCCCCCGATCCAACTTTGAACATGTACCCCGTGGTGGATCTACGATCATTGGTATCACCCGCATAATCCGCATCACAATACCCACTCAACACAATGTTGTCACCTCCAAGACACAACCTCACATCACTTGTGCCTTTCAAGTACCGCATGATCCTCTTCACCGCAACCCAATGACTTGAACCCGGTCTTGCCATGTGTTGACTCACAACGTTGATTGGATACGCAAGGTCCGGCCTTGTTGCAATCATAGCATACATCAATGACCCTACAGCTTGCTTGTATGGCACATCCACCATAGATTGAGCCTCTAATGCATACTCCTCATCGGTGAGTTTCACGAGTTTGGAATTCACATCCAACGGAGTGCCAACCGGTTTGCAATCCTCCATGCCAAAGCGTTTGAGAACATCCATAACATACTTGCTTTGATTCATTGTTATGGTGCGTGTTGCTCTATCTCGCACAAACTCAACTCCTAGACAAAAGTGCAACTCACCGAGATCACTCATCTCGTACTCGTTCTCAAGCATTGCCTTCAATGCCTTCAAAGAGCTCATACAACTTGCAAGGATGATCAAATCATCCACATATATGATCACGATGACCACATGTTGCCCCTTTTGCATGAAATACAAGCTGTGATCAGCGATGCTCCTTGTGAACCCGATATGAACAAGAAACGTGTCAATCTTTTGATACCATGCGCGTGGAGATTGCTTCAACCCATACAATGACTTGTTCAACTTGCAAACAAGGTTCTCATTACCTCGTTGCACAAATCCTTCGGGTTGCACCATGTAGATGTCCTCGTCCAACTTGCCGTTCAAGAACGCCGTCTTCACATCCATTTGATGCATTTCCAAATCCATGGCAGCCCCGATGGCCAAAATGCATCGAATAGTGGTGAATTTCGCCACCGGTGCAAAAGTCTCATGAAAATCAACACCTTCGATTTGTGAAAAGCCCTTTGCCACCAATCTTGCCTTATAACGAACCACATCACCCGTTGCATCTCTCTTTGCACGAAATACCCACTTACAACCGATAGCATTGCGATTCTTGGGGAGGGGAGTCAATTCCCAAGTGCCATTGTCCATCAACGATTTGTACTCCTCTTGCATGGCTTGCTCCCACTTGTTTGCATCATCACAACTCAACGCTTCACGAATCGTCAATGGAGCATCTAAAAGTGCAACGTTTGCATGCTCCTCCTCACCTTGAAGGAGAATATGATTCTTCCACCACTCGCCAAGTGGTCTACGATTTCTCTCTGGATAACGACGATCGCTCGAGGATGCATTGTCTTCAACCGCCGTTGCTTGTGCCTTTTTCTCGCCATTCTTTGTCTTCAAAGGTCGCTCCTCAATATGTTCCTCATCACCACCATCTTCGTCATCTTCGTCTTCATCAACAATATCAATAACGGGAGATTTGGAAGATTGGTCCACAATCGCCGGTTTATCGCCACTTCTCCCACTTGGACCATCGTCCAAATTGTCTTCAACCTTGGAAATCTCGCAAAATGTCACATCACGAGCTCGAATGATCTTCTTGGTCTCGAGCGACATGAGCCTGTACGCCTTGGTACCTTCACAATATCCAAGAAACACACATTTTGTTGCCTTGGCCTCAAGTTTGGTTCTTTGAGAATCGGGTACCTTTGCAAATGCAATGCATCCAAATGTGCGCATGTGCTCCACGCGGGGTGGCCTCCCACTCCACGCTTGCTCTGGTGTCATGTTTTGAACCGCACTCGTCGGGCATCGGTTGCGTGTGTACACCGCAGTCACCACCGCTTCCGCCCAAAGGTCCAAACCCAAATTTTGTGCATGCAACATACTCCTTGCCATTTCCACAATTGTTCGATTTGCACGCTCTGCAACTCCGTTTTGTTGTGGTGTATATGGCGTTGTGGTTTGTCTAGCAATGCCTTCTTTCTTCAATAACTCTCCAAATTGGTTGGACATGAACTCGCCGCCATTATCCGATCGAAACACCTTGATCTTGTGCTCGGATTGCTTCTCAACCAACGCCTTGAACTCTTTGAACTTCTCAAAACACTCGCTCTTTGCTTTGATCGGATACAACCATATCTTCCTCGAAAAATCATCAATGAACGTCACAAAATACTTGCAACCCCCCATAGACGTGGTCTTCATTGGACCACACACGTCGGAATGCACAATCTCAAGAACCTTGGTTGCACGAGTTGCCCCATCAACTGGAAACGGTGAGCGTTGTTGCTTGCCTTCAATACAACCCTCACATGTGAATGAACTAGGTGCGACGTGTGATTGTGCAAGATCCATGCCACTTACCATTCCACGCAGTGCTTTCACACTCTTGACATTCAAATGCCCGAGACGACGATGCCACAACGCCAACTGGTCTTCGTTTGAACTCGATTGCACCAACGTTGCGGATTCCGCCGCGTGCATCTTGGAAAACTTGATTTGGTACAAGCCGTTGACTTCGTGTATAATGGCCACCTCCTCACGACTTGGAGACAACACAAAACACCCTTGGTTGCTAAATTCCACTCGCAAATGCTTCATCACCAAATGTCGCACCGATAAAAGATTTGCCTTCAACTTGGGAACGTGGAGGACATCATGGATGGTAATTGTCTTCACACGACCCTTCACCTCGGTGTCTACGACGATGGATCCTTTACCCACGGCTTGAAGAACCGTATCATCACCCAAAATGACATTCTTTGGAGATATGACGTGATATGATTGGAAACAAGTCCTAATGGGCGCCATGTGACTCGAGGCTCCCGAATCAACAATCCAATCGATCACACTACCATTGCATGACACGTGACTTGCCATCATTGCATACTCGTCCCCGTCATCACTACAAGAAGAGACGCTAGTCATAAATGCGTACTCATCACCTGCATCGTTGACCTTTGTATTGTTGGCACTTTCCTCTCTCTTGCGTTTGTAGCAAAATTTTGCCAAGTGGCCCTTCTTACCGCAATAGTAGCATACCTTGTCTGTAGAGCTCCCACTGGCACCGCTCTTGGATTGCTTCGCCATAAGCGCCGCGCTATCGCCACGAGTCTCGTTCTCTTTGCGCCGCGAGAGTTCATGCAACAACCGTGATGTCACATAATCAAGAGTGAGCTCGCTAATGGGCCTACTCTCCATAGCAACGATAAGATACTCGTACGACGGCGGCAAACTCTCGAGGAGCGTCATAACGATATCACCGTCGGTAATGTTGACGTCTGCGCCGTTGAGCTGATCCGCAAGAGCCTTGACTTTGTTGATGTGCGCCAACATGTCGTCGTTTTCTTCCATCTTGATGGTGAAAAACTTGCGCCTCAAAGACAAGATATTGACCAAGCTCTTTGCCTCATGAATATTACAAAGCTTGGCCCATGCCTCGGCGGGAGTCTTGCACGACCAAATATGAGAAAGTTGGGAATCAGAAAGATTAAGAGCCAAAATCGCAAAGGCCTTTTTCTCTCGCCGAGTGTACGCAGTTCGTACCCTAGCCTCGGCGTCGGACGAAGGCGGTTCCTCACTACCCTCAACTATCTCCCACAATTCTTTTTCGGCCATGACCATTTCCATCTTGAATTTCCACAAGTGGAAGTTGACGCCATCGAACTTGTCTACAACCTTAGCACCTTCACCCTCAAATGTAGCCATATCCTTGATTGAAGGACGTACGCTCACAAAATTCAGCCCCTAGAAAGCTAAGAAAAATTGTTTTTATGATTTTTTGACAATTTTGTGATTTGTGAGGCAAATTGCACACGTACGTGCTTCTAATGCCTCCAAACTAATTCCAAACACTAAATCAGCACCTTTGTGCTACACATCAACCTCACAACACTCAATCGTGATGGTTCTTAGTGAATTTGCACAAGATCATACCACAACACCCTAACTAGGAGAATTGCGCACTCGTTGGCTCAAATCCACTCAAATCAGCACCCTTGTGCTTCACAACATGTAATGCACCCTATGGACACCCTTGTGCCTTCCAAGGACTCTAAATCAATGCAAATTCAGCCCCTTCAAGTCCTAATTGCATTGAAATTCATCAAATCAGCCCCGTTGTGCATTCACTAACCCAAACTCTAATTTTGAGCACTCCAAGGGCATAACTCACATTCCAAACCCTTGTGCAAGAATTGCAATACCAAAATCAGATTGTAGACTCACCCCAAGAGCCTCAAAGCATAAAAGTGCCTTGCAACAACACAAGTGCACAAATTGAGCACAAATTGAGCCAATAAGCTCCAATAAGCTCCAATAAGCTCCAATAAGCTCCAATAAGCTCCAATATACTCCAACAAGCACCAATAAGCTCCAAAGCTCCAATTCAGCCCTTGTAGACGTGTATAAACTCCAAAAGTGCTCCAAAGTGCTCCAAAAGCTCCAAATCAACAAATGATAGCTCCAAAGTGCAAATTCAGCCCTCCAACACGTAGATCAAAGGTAGGAAGATTGTAATACCTCCCAATGTCGAAATCAGCCCACCAAAGCTCGAATTCAGCCCTCCAAAGTTCCAAGTGAGCGCTCCAATACTCCAAAATCAGCGCTCCAACGCACGACCTCCACACAATGAGCAATCTAATCTTTGACTCACGCAAAACACATGAGTGGGCCCATAACCTATTGAAGGTTAGATTAGAATGCCAAAGCCTCACACAAACACTTGGAATGCATAGGAAAGAGATAATCTTTACTCATGGGCTGCCCCTCTTAAGTAGCACACCCAAGGGACTCCCCTTGGCAAACCATATGGGACATCAGCCCATACTCCACTCCTAGTACACTAGGATCAGCCCATATCACTTGGGAGACCCAATTCTCATTACTTCTAACTAGTACCACTTCTCTAGTTGCTAGTCTAGCTCATTCGCATCATCTACTCTAGCTAATGCGCATGGCTATGAGCAACTTCAGCCCACGCAATCATCCTACTTCCACAGAGCGCTGATGTCGCATGGAGGGAATTCATCATCAGGCTGTGGAAGGTAGTGCACGACATGATAATCCCATGCAGTGGCGTTTGATCTTCCTTTCCGCACTTCGATCTCCTTTGCAATCTGTGTCATCCTGCGCACGTCCGTGATGAAGATTGCTGGTGAGTGTATATTGATGGTCTTAATCTCCTTCTGCTCGCATGCGTCAAAAATCACCGAAAGTCTTCTGTCTTCCAACAGTCTTGCCTTCGACTTGCCAGCTTCTACGGTTGTAAAGCAGAAACAGACAAAAAGAAACCTAACTTCATCGGACATGTCTTCCAACCAGCTCCGAAGGTTGCCATCATCACTCATTGCTGCACTCAGGTTCCCTTTGAACCAGTCATAAGTGACGCATTTGTACCTTTTGGAATACAAATCAACGTCTTGAAGTTCAGGATGGTCTGAGTCCTGTGCACCGTAGGGCATATATACGCTCTTGATGTTGTCGGGGAGGTCGCCGGGTTTGGGATTCTTCACTAGATTGTCCAGGCGCTTATTGAAGTATGCCTCTCCCTCGGGTAGTTTCAGTATTCGCGAAAGAAGTGCCATCATGGTCTCGCGAGTGTAACCCCGTTGCGTCGCCAGAGCATCCCAATCCGCAGCTAAATATGGGACGTACTCCGCCTTCCTGCTAGGTAGAGGAGATTTCTTGAAAAGATTCATAAGCTCGTCTTTCATGGCCCGGAGCTTCCTCTCCTAGTTACAAAAATCAACCATAGACATCATGGTCGCAGGTGCGCTCTTGGAGTTCGTGCTCTTCACGCAGATTTTCCTCTCCAGGATCTGAGTTGCAACAAAATTGACGTCCTCATTCCGCATCCCATGAAGAATTTTCAAGTCGTTCTCTACAAAGTTCTTCCTCCCACTAACTCCTTGACTGTGTAGAGCAACAACTCTTCCCCATTGGTCTGGAAGTCTCCCTGCTAACCACTGGTTCTCAATCGAAACCCACTGGTCAAAATGATCGTCCTCTAGATATAGCAGTGGAAGTCTTCCATCACCTGCATTCTTGGATTTCACTGATTTACCCGCGAATATAAGCTTCACTTTCGGGAGGAATTCATTCTGAAATCAAAAAACGAAACACCATGAGTATGCTTCCATGAAATGGGGGGATCGCCCCATGAAATTTCCTACTGATCAGTCAATCTCCTGAAGCATGGGGCGATCGCCCCAAGAGCTGTTCCAAATGAAGTGGACTCTAGGGAACACGTATTCAATTTAGATAATACCATGGATTACAAGAGGGAATCACCTGTACATTGAGCATATCGGGCGATCGCCCCATGTACTATGTAATAACTGAAGCTAGAAATGCACTACCAAAACCATATCCACTGAAGCTAGAAATGCACTACCAAAACTGAGATGCATAATGGCTTCATCTCACCTTAAATTTTGAGGAATACACGCGTCCACATAACGCAGGCATGGGCCGATTCATCTTGTGCCACGCCACTCAAGCATTTCCGAGCTGTTGCATAAAGGTCTGTTCCGTTCGCTCGCCCGCTACATCCTGATTCAACACTCGGGATAGATAAAGGAGCTTTTGGAAATTACTCTCTTCGCACCAGACTGGGATGACACTAAATCTTGACAGCAAGCCTCTCTTAAAGTCAGAAATATGGTCCTTCGTGCTCAGGACCTGCTTGTGTGCTGCTACAATGTGTTGGCCGCCAATGATGTAGTAGTGGGTACTCGCGGTAATGTCTTTCTTCTCCGGTCTGCTAGAGAAGTAGATCGGCTTCTCGTTAGCATAACCCTTCAGGGGCAGAACGATAACCTGAGCTCTGACAAGGCTAATGTCTGGAACTATTTCCACCTGCATCGCAATGCGATCTACTCTGTCCTGGACGAGCCCTCGGTACACCATCGTCCCCGGCTCTGCCCGGTGAAGATGGTCGTAGTGCACGTGCAGCTCCTGGCCGTCTGGATTCTTCCATGATTCCATTCCCATTGTGTTTTCTGAATGATGAATATAAAGTGGGGAGAACTCGGCATCGTAGAGCTTCCTGATTTCTTCTCTCAGTTCAGGAGTCAAGCGTTTTTTGTCGTCAGATCCGAAGTTCACAGCATCTGCGAGGGTCTATTCCGGCTTCTTCCCAGCTTCATCTTTCTCGATTGTAGTCTTCTTTGGACGCTTCGGCTTCATTGGTGACTTGCGCTTCTTGCTAGAAGTTGGAATATTTGCCGGCGGGTTCTCTCCAACAACAGCAGATTCGTTTTGGGCACCCACTAGAAGCTCCCATGACTTTTCTATATCCCCGACTGTTTGCTTCGGATTCTCATAGATTTCAAACCCCCTCTCCGTCACAGATGTGCATAGTGCTGAGTCCAATTTGTTAGCGTCTACAAGTAGTCCATATAATCGGGTATCTGTGTCCTTCCCAAGTGGCAGTTCTTCGATAACTAAGAAAATATCGTATCTACGATTGTGAGGCACATGTATTCCCAATACTTGGACACCTACTGTAGTACTCTTAGATTTCTCTCCTGCTGCAACCATCACTGGGACGATTTTCGCACGCTCGTCCGACTTCTTTAGCCACATCAACCCCCACGCTTGAATATGTGGATCAGCTCTGAATGCACTTCTAACGGGGGTCCCATCATCCAACTCAAAGTTCTCATCTCGCAACCACACATCGACATACCGGGATAGCCATCTAGGTTGATGATCAGGAGGTGCCTCCGAATACTTTGGATGCCTGCGTGGAACACTCAGGGCCATTAGAATAAGCGACTTACATATTCTGAAGTCCGCCATTCCAATTCACTCTCAGCCTAGAGACCCCATGCATAAGGATAAAATATAAGTCTGACTAGAATCTGAGAATAATTATCGGGCGACCCCCCCATGCATAAGGATTAAGCATATATTGCTTTTAGTTCACTAATGCGCACTATAAATCGGGCGACCGCCCCATGCGTATTGAGCAAAATGCAAGACTCCATAACGAAGGCAAATAGTACTCTAGACGTTATTGTGAACCGCCATTCCAATTCACTCTCAGCCTAATGAATGCTAGCAACTCTTACCAAAGCCAATCGCTCATAGTTTCAGATCCATAATAGCGTCGGGCGATCCCCCGATGGTCACTGTCTGAATTTCCTATGATGGAAATCTATTTTAAGCAATTATAAGCATTTTACATCGGGCGACACCCCCATCGTGAATGACTGATTCTCTACTGTTCTCTGTTTAATAGGATCTTCTCATTCACCATGGGGGGGTCGCCCCATCCTTTAAAACCATTGGGGATCTGCCCGTCATGTCATCGGGGGATCGCCCCATTCTCTCATGCAGAGTGCACAAATTCTGCATTCTTTGGATTGAAATATAGCTCTGGCTAGAATTGAAAATTAAGTATCGGGCGACCCCCCGATGCATAATGACTGAATATCTAATGATTCTAGTTCAGTCATGCGCACTACACATCGGGCGACCGCCCCATGAAGATTGAGCTAAATGCTAGATTCTACATCGGTTTCTACCATCGGGATCTGTCTACCCCAAACCCTAAACCGAAACCCTAAAAAACCCTAAACCCTAAACCCTAAACCCTGAAACCCTTATGCTAGCAGTTTTTGCGAATGAACTGTACGGATCGGTGGATCCCCCGGTGTTCTCTAACCTCTGCTTCACAGTGTTTGAGCATCAGAATAGGAGCGCGGATTTGCAACTTACTGCATTTCTGGATGATCCTCTCTGTCGGTGGATTCTTCGACTACTAGCTTTCGCCGCTGCTCAAACACCGTTTTGATTTTGTCAGGGCTGCTCCTCGTTATCCGAGCGGTGCTCTTTGTTCGCGCCAGACTTGAAACCTCGAAGTTGTTGACGTGCTCACTTCATAATCTATATATGAATCCTGCGTGCATACAACAATTCTCTCATTCAGTCCTGACATATGTGGACGTCCTAACTCGTATAATCCACTTCGAATGAATAACAGTGAAATGTAAAAACTAATACTTAAGTAACAATTGAATTTGCAAAGCAACAATGACCGCAAAATCACCAAACATTAGAAACAGCGTTTTAGCACTTCCACTTTGAAATTTGAAAGACCTGCAATTCGAAAGACCTCAACACTAAACCTACGTGTTCTGGCCATTGCTAACTGAAGAATGATCGGCATTGCGCATTCAACGGAATCTTAATGACAGAAATTAGGTTTGATGCGTGTGTGAGAGGTAAGAAGCGTGCGTGAGAGAGCGCGTGCGTGAGAGAAGAATCCAAACCCAAGAAGAAACCACAGATCAGAATTCCAAAACCCTAGAACTACAGACTTACCTTCTGGGGTGCAGAACAGAGCCTTCAACAGCAGCAGCAGCAAGCGACCATCACCAACAGCAGCGTGACTTCAACCGCAACCAATAACAACTAAAATTCAAGCGCTAAACAAGCTAAACAAACCCTAATCAAGCTCCCGCTATCACGCAGCAAAAGGCACAAGTTTTAAGGAAACTGGAGGAGGATGGTGAGAGTGAGGGAGCGCGGGAAAGGCTGTACGTACGCCGCCCCTCGTCACCAGCCCCTCTCGATCCCATGAGTTCGAAATTCAATCATTTAAAGTAATTAAGCTACTTCTGAGGTAATTAAGCTACTTATGAGGGAAGTGATAGACCAAAAGTCTATGACTTCAAGTTAGTTAGAACACCAAAATACTAGTCTAGTTAGTTTGTACATAAGGTGCTTCCCAACTGAATAAGAAATACGCATATGAGGCATTGATATTATTTAGTATTATTATTTTTTAGAAGTAGGCAAGAAGAAATAGATTCCAACACAAGTTCAAACATAATTTTTTAATGAAGAATGAATTAGTTACAAATTTTCAAAGTTGAAGTATGACGCATCCCATTCACGTCATATAGGTACACCTCTTTCTGTCTAAAGGAGAATGTATTGCACACACTAAAGATGCTTGAACCAACAACAACAAACCCATAACCACACTTACATATACTAAAACCAACAAGAGAGATCCCATTACCAACTGTAACTCATGCTACAACCAACACTTTTCCAGCATTGATTGCGGATAATGCCCCTAGCTGTTGACATTAGGAGCCAGTTGGGAATGGGGTAACCACCTTATTCTTAGAATGTAAACAGATGATACGAGGACTATAAGTGTGGCTTGGTGGGTTAAGGATATACAATTGTTTATCGAACAAGATGTCATGGTTGGGTGGCAAATCACATAATAAACATTGTTTACTTAAAGTCTAGAACTTATTAATGTAATGATGATAAATGTTGTACATGTTTAAAATATCATCTAACTATATTGAAATTATTGTCATACCTCTCTAATATTGATGACAATTTATGGAATATTATAAATCATAAAATCATGTGATAGTTCAAGTATGCAAATATATAAATAATACCTTGGGTTCCTTAATATGCTTGGACCACCCAGAATTCCACATGTCAATTCCACATACATGTTTGACTCATTAGATTTCTGCCCTCATTAAATAAATCTACTTTAATTACTAAATGAATCCAGAGTGTTAGAGTACTGTAGAGTAGCGCCGCAGGTATGGTGAGCGAGCTGCTCAAACAGGCTCAGTGTCCCGTTCTGACTTCGTTGAACCCGGTCCGATTATCTTGATCGTGGCCGTCCATCACAACGAAGGGCTCAGATTGCACGAGCCCTTGCTCGAACTCGAGAGGGGTTAGTCGCTAGGTACGCCGCCATCTTTTTCATCATTTGCACATGTCAAATCACCACCATGTCAACTTCAGTCGGCCTCGAAGCCGCCAGAATCCACCACTGAGGTGCGGCCACGTGGAGGCCGTCAAGTCACCTTTTCGTTTATAATTTTCCAAATTAAACGTATTAAATAATTACGGTAGTACATACGTATTTACTATTCACGTATTTACTATTCACGTATTTACTATTAACTTATTTACTACAAACCATGGTAAATTAACCTAGTAAAAACGTAACCTAAAACTATTATTTAGTAAGTTCGACAAATTGAATTATTTTACTTATCACAAAATTAACGCATGGCTCGGTGATAGGTGACGGTCTAAACCGCTATCTATCTCGATAATAAGTTTGCATCCCACTACTTTGTACCGTCACCGTGTACACCTCATGGTACTTTAAAATATTCTCTACACATTTTAAAATTCAAATATCGCTCTCAAGTTTCTGATTCAAGTAGCACGTGTTGCCAATTATTGAGAGTTTTAGAAAAAATAGACAATTGCATAAAACTGAGTCTTAAGGTTGAATAAAATATAGTCTTATAAAATGTTACAACTTGAAATTAGTTTTTAAAATGTATATTTAGATATTAGATTTTTGAGGCAGTATTAATTTAGTTACTTAGTAGGTCTATCGGTCTATCGACTAACACTCCTTAACAATCATGAAAGACTTCATTGAATAATCATGGTTCTAGAATGTTCATTATTAATATCTACAACAACAAAGTTATGTTTAACAAAGTTGTGTTTTCAAGTTTTGGATGGCAAATTTAAGCAAAACTGAGAAGTTTGCTTGAAAGCAACAACATCATCCAAAGGTTCAAGCTATTTGCAACTTGTGGTACTTGAAGCTGCATCATGGAGCTTTGAATCGAAAAGAGTCCTTCTCTACGTGAGTAACACTTTCCTCTTTCAGAGTTTGATTGTTATGGCAATTTCCAATGATTCCTCTCACTCAATTTATTCTTCATTATAGTTTATTTATTTCTAAGAGATGTCTTGATGCTATACATGAATGATGATTGAGTATCTGTCATGATATACATGAACGATGAGTTGCATGAATCATGACGGGTCCGGGTCTGATATGGGTTCCAAAAAGGACTGTCTCACTAAAACACTGTCACTTTATAATTCACTTAATGTGTGCTAGAAATTACACATTTTCAATTCACATGAATTCAATATTAGATTCATGAGAAAGTTGTAATACTCCATCCAAAATAGTATTGAGCAAGAAAAATTGAACAATTTATACATTCCGGATTGTTCCTTTAGTTAGTTTTCATTGTCTCAAATCCGGAACTATCTTAATTCCGAATTTGAGACAAAAGGAACAATCCGGAATATCAATTTATAGTGAAGTAGTTCATATACAAGAAATTTAGCTCATATACAAGAAATTTAGCTAAAACAACGTTTTAGTCATACCTATGTTTAATTTTAACTCTTAATTTGATATTTTACTATATTTCCTTATTTATGAGAACTTTCAAAATTGTCTAATATTTTTAAACAATCCAAAAAGACTATGATTTCACCATATCTTTATGCATGATTTATCTATTTCTGGAATGACCCTACTACAGAATTCACAAAGTCCAGAAATCAGCGAAAATTATCAATAGAGGATCCAGAAGGATTTTGGCCAATAGAGGACCCTAAACTGATAAATCACCGCATACTTTCATCCTACGGAGGATCTTCCAATGTGTTTCATTATGTTCCATATATAGTGTTCAACACATACAATGCTCTTTGCATAGTAAGTAAACTTTGTCTTCTCCAGAATTAGACAGTCCATATTTGAGCCCTTTTTCCAGAACTAGATAAATCATGCATCAATTTGTCTTAAAACTATGTGATATGCTTAAATATAAAATTAATAAAGTGCATGATTATTTGTTCTAATTAGTAAAAAACCTTAAATACATAGTCCTTTCGCTACTATAATGTGAGCACATGCTAGATATGATAAATTAGGAAAAAATTCAATTTTTGAATTTAACCTACATAGCACATGATTATTGTGTACCAATATGCCATCTATAATACCATGTAATTTTTGTAATTTTCCAATAATTTATTCATTACTATTAAATGGACATTCCTCTAATTAAACTCCGGACAGTCCGGGAAGGGGTACCTTGATCAGACCCGGACCTTGATATAAATTATTGATGATGATTGCACAATTATGTATGAATCTAGGGGCAATAATTGGATCCACAAGTTGGAGATAGTTTGAACCTTTGGATGTTGTTGTTGCTTTTAAGCAAACTTGTCACTATTGCTTAAAGTTGTCATGCAAGAATTAAAAACACAATTCTGTTATAAGTTGACTGTAGATATGATGAACATTCAATTAAAACGGCATTGAAAGTATGTAGTCAGAAGTTGTTTCACGAAAAATTGGATATAAGTAGACTATATAAGAATGATGAGTATCTGTCATGATAATTTTACATGAGTGATGAGTTTCATGAATCATGACATAAATTATGGATGATGATTGTACAATTATCTATGAATCTAGGGGCAATAATTGAGTCCACAAGTTGCAAATAGCTTGGACCATTGAATGATGTTGTTGCTTTTAAGCAAACTTGTCAGTATAGCTTAAATTTGCCATGCAAAAATTGAAAACACAACTTTCTTGTAAGAGGACTGTAGATATAATGAACATTCTTACTAGAATCATTCACTAAATAAATGAAGTCTTTCATGTCATGGAGTGAATATTAATTATTGTGGAATTCATATATATTAATTGTGGAATATTCAATTTATAATCGTGAAATATTTCATTTATGTCATGATTCATTTCAAAGGATCGTATTAATTGTGGAATATTCCAGTTATGTTCAGTAAAGCAAATATTCCATTTATTAATTAAATATTATGGAATTAACTAAAGCGAATATTCCATTTATAATTGTGAAATTATATCCCTGCCATTTATAATTGTGAAATATTTTTAGCAGCGAAAATTCATACATATTAATTGTGGAATATTCCATTTATGTCATGATTCAATTTAGAAAATAATAATTTATCAAATATGATACTCATAATTGATATATATATCATGATTGACAATCATGTCGAATGATCCCCAAATAACAAATCATCATAATTTGCGTAAGCTAAGAAATATCAATCACCTCCTTCTTGGAAGCCTCATTGCGATGCAAAGCACCTCAAGCTATCAAATTCATCCTTATGCATCCTTAGAGAAATTTGTAGCAATTTGCATGGAACCAAAGGAAATTCAAGTAATTCGCATGTTCCTTGGCAGTGTCATCTTGTAAGTTCTTAGATTCATTTTAAAGGTCCTAACTTCTCCTAAACCCGAAACCCGAAACCCGAAACCCTGAACCCTAAATCCTAAACCCTAAACCCTAACCCTGAACCCTAAACCCCAAACCCTAAACCCTAAACCCTAAACCCTAAATTCCACTTCAAATACCCCAAATTCAGGAGTCCTGAATTTTGAATTAGATCTACTTTACTTACACCCTGCAAAATGGTCATACAGTTCATAACATACACTACCGTAGTACCAAAGCAGGTTCGACCTAAAATAATTCTTAAAATTAAAAAACTTAAAAATTAAAACATTGTGAAGACAGAAAAACAAAAATAGGATAAATTAGTTTTTGAAATATTTTGTTATTTCTAAGCTATTTAAGGTCCTTTTTACTCATTTTTACTCATTTTTTTGCGAGAAACCTCCATAGTGAGAAAATCAGGTTTTGAGAGGTGAACATAATTTTACCAAAATCAAGAAATATTCGTTCTGCAGGTCGCGAACCTCAGGAAATTTAGTACTCTCATACACAATCAAGTATTAGAAAAGGCATACAATGCACTTTACAGAATGTCCCTCGGTCCTTTTCAGAATTACCCTCCGTTTCTGAATTATCCTTGCAAAGGAGACTACTACCTAGGTGCAATGACTATGAGGCTGGAGTTGAAATATGAGCCATGGTACTAGTACTCGTACATAACACTCATGAACTAAATCGAAGTGCGCTTGACGGGGACTCCCATGTCTAGTAAATATGCTTATTTAATTTATCTCCCAATGTCCTAGCCATTAGATACGGCCCCCTCCTTTTTTTAAAAGCGGAAATGAATATAAAAATCACACTCTCTCCCGCTAAATTTCTCATCACTTCTTTAAAACTTCAGGTTGTCTTCTTGATTCACTTCACTTTCAAAGTCAAGTTTCCAGTGATAGTCGCTCATCCAATTTCGTTCCGTTGCTATCATCGTCGTTTGTTGCTGTTGCTGCTGTTACTGCTGGTGCTGCTGGTGCTGCTGTTGGTGGAGTTGCAGCTGTTGCTGCTGCTACTGCTGCTGTTGCTGTTGTTCCTGCTGTTGCTGCTGAGTTTGGAAGCGTTCACCCCACATTCTGATATAACGAGGTAAGAGTCACTCTCTGAATCGCATTACATCAGTTACATATTCTTGACTTAGTGAAATCTAAATTGTTTCAACCGCACCGCTGAAGAAATATGTTAGCATTTTACCGTAGCATGTATCGGGCAATTCATGAGTACCATTGTCATCATTGACATGTAAAAAAAATCAGTTTAATAATTATGCAGTTTCAGTATGGCAGAAAGTTATGCAGCAATAGTATAGCAAGAATTTTTCCAGCTCCAGGATTCATAGCCGAATTGTCAACCTTGAGCGCTAGTAAAACTCCAATACTGTTCAAGTAATTGTAGCTCTATATATCCAACAGCTTGGATTATTATGATAGGATTCATGGAATCATAATACATCCTCATCTATTTAGAAATAGTAGTCTCTGAACCATTCAATCAACAGTGAATTGTGTCGTTCGTCCAAGCGGTTGTATGAATCAAGAGTTTGCGATGTCAAAATTATAGAGCTGTGATGACGTGGACATGTACGGATGCCATCCCGAGATATCATCGGGGGATCGCCCGATGATAACTCTCAGACTAGGAATGCTTGTAGTAGTGAAACCTTGGGCGATCCCCCGATTCACCAAGTAAAGGTGGTATTGTTTCCGTACTAAGACATCGGGCGACCGCCCCAACACTATGTGCAGGAAGTGTAGCACGACTAGCCTGAACATCGGGCGACCCCCCGATGCAAGTCAGAAGTAAACCTTGCAGATTAGCATCGGGAGATCCCCCTGTCCACGAATCAGTTATTGAGGCAGCGGCAGAGCAGGACGTCAGGCTGGAGACCATTATTGGGCGATCCCCCCATACACTGTAGCACTACGTGTTCAAGACCTGCATCGGGCGATCCCCCCATACACCTGGGATCCTCTGTCTGCCGACCACCATTGGGCGACCCCCCGATCCTACTCTGGACTACGGGTTGTATATCTGCTTCGGGTGATCCCCCGTCACACCTGAGCCCTGCGCGTTACAGACCAGCATCGGGCGATCCCCCGATACTACTCAGGGCCGCAGGTTACGTAGCAGCATCGGGAGATACCCCCGTCCTGCATACGACTACTTGTTGCACACAAGCATCGGGCGATCCCCCGATATACGTCCACGCCGCAGGTAGGAGATCACTATCGGGCGACCCCCCGATATCATCTGACTCCTTTGGCATGGCCTCTGGGAGCGGCTCGAATTCTGAATCGACCAACGCCAGGTCTGCACGCGGAATTCAGCTCCGCAATGGGATGGACGTCACACTCCTATATCCCGATATTGGTGAGGTCGGTTCCGGATTTATCCTTGAAGCTCAACCAGCTGGGATCTGGCTTGGAGTTTGTTATCCGGACGATATTCAAGAATATGTTCTGCTACGGCCGTCTGGGATTTATCCAGAGTTCTTTACTCTGCCATTACATCCTCGACAGCTTGGCATTAGTGTGATTGGCCAAGCCTTAGATAAGACTGTTCTCTGGAAAGTTGTTGATCTGATCATACCATCGGGCGATCCCCCGATGGATGAGGATGTCGCCAACGCGGATTGTCCCTTCCTTGCAAGATCGCAATGGGTGGGGCATGAAATCCTGAAGAAGGCAGAGAACGGTTGGGTTGTGGCGTCGGGAAGAGTCAATTGCTGCTTTCCGACGGATCATTTCCAGGACAGTACTTTGGGCGATGGGTTTGTTGGGGTCACTGTCCTTCAAGTAATGGACGGTGACGTAATGACGATCATGACGCATCAGAAGTGGCCAATTTCAGAATGTTTTTTCGCTTTCGGTGGTCGCAGTCTGAATGCCACTCTTCTTCACTTTGCTTCACTTCCTGAAGTAGTCGACCCTGACGCATATCTTGGAGGAGTTCAGAAAGCTCCTTATCGATTTCTCAACAGGAAGCGCTGTGAAGATCCCAAGGTATCCCTGTATACCAAGAAGACGGAAGAGGCTGAGATTAGACTGGTCAGCGCTGAGAAGTGTTGCAGTTTACGATGTTGCCAGGTATTCCCTTGGGCTGATGCTCGCTCTGTCAGACAGTTGTTCTATCTGAAGAGTTATGAAGATCGTCGTGAGTATGCCATCGCCGCTGGAGGACAGATGCACGCAAAGGAGGGGATGAGAGTTAAGTATATTACGCTCATGGGAAGTGAGGTTTGCGCAACAGCTTGGTATAAAATTCATGGTATTGCCAAGTCCACATTCCATTCGTATATGGAGAAGTACAATGAAGGCGTACTTTCTGGTCAGCATGGAAATAAAGGCTGCAAGCGGCCCCGGATTGGGACAGTTCAGGCCATGGGAACAATTTCTGCGATCGTGGCTGAGAACGCTGATCAAATGCCTAACCAGATGCGTGGAACCGGAAAGCACAGGCGAATGGATACCTTGAAGTACCTTCCGTCTGGAAACAATTGGACTCGAGTCCACGCTGATGCTAATGAGGTTCGTCTCTTGTGCTTCTTTTCTCTATGTCGGGGGATCCCCCGATGCTTCCATGGAATTGTGTCTCTGATTACTGTAATTGCCATTCATTTGTTTTGTTAGCTAACTTATAGACTTTGATCACACACAGACAAACGTGTCTTACGGCCTTCCGCCGGTCAGTCAGTCTGCCATTAGCCGGATCAAGAAAGGCATGTTCAACAACGTTGCTATCAAACCTGTTGGAAGCAGTTTTGCCAAATGTATCGAGTGCGACACACTTCAGCAGTTTCTTCTAAGGTGTCCCAAGGGCAGCCCCGAGTATGTTTCATTTCTGAAACAACGAACTTCGCATTTGAATCATCAGGCATCATGCCGTCGACTCTACGCTACTTGGCGAGAAGAATCGAAGCGTAATCCCCAGGAATTTCTTTGCGTAATTCACGACAAAATGGATACAGCCAAGACAGCTCTTCCAAGGATGCGGACTACAACAAAGGCAACCTCCGGCTTGGGCCAGCTTTCCATGAACGTTACTGGAATGGTTGCTCATGGCCACTGCGACGGCGCGTACGCGCATTACTCACCCGATTGCTGGCCGTGCGATTCCAGTGCCACCATCTCTTTGCTTGCAAGATTATTCAGGCAGCTTTTAGAGCCACCTCTCCGAGAATCACGGGCGCTTTTTCCCCATCCCCCAGCTAATTCTCTGTTTGAAGCATTGTTACACGGATAGTCCAGGTGCATCGATGCTTTGACGGTGATGGATCCAAGCAAATGTACTGGCCGATCCCGGCTTCCTCCGAACTTGTATCTTCAGTTAGATAATTCCGCGAAGGACAACAAGAACCAGTTCCTGATGGCCTTCCTATCATTGCTGACGGCAAAGGGGGTGTTCAAGGAAAAAATCCAGGTGGGGTTTCTTTTAGTGGGACATACCCATGAAGATATTGATGCGTACTTCAGCCATCTATCGAAGGCACTCAAGAACACAAATACTTTTGTGCTAGCGGACCTCATGAAGGCATTCATGCAGTCCCAGGAATTGTCATTCATGCCAGAGTTTGTGCAGGAGATTGCTGATTTCAAGTCCTATATCAAGGGCTACCAATGCGATGGGGCAACTCGATTAATTGGCCTTGGCGACATGCACCTCTTCAAATTCTATGTTGACTCTGACGGCTGGCCGGTCATGAGATGGAAGAAATCTGCGGTGGATACCGAGTGGCAACCGCAGAACAAGCCAGCAATTCGACTTTGGAAAGAGGACGACAACGGGCGCCCATTACTACCGTCTGGTCCGTTAAATCCAGTCCCTTTCAAGCACATGTGGGGCAGCGAAGTTCCATCAGCAACGGGGAATCAGGAGAAGGCAAGAGAGTCTGCAGCGAAAGCGACAGAGAGGCGGACTTTCATGATGCTCGGAATCCGCAAGTACATTGAGTACTGGGAGAGTGGTCGGAGAAGGTGCTCGACGTTTGCTGCTGCATTCGAACCTTATGTGCAATACTGGTCTCGAGTCCTCGATGAGCTACATAAGCCTCTCCCCCCAACACCGGCGCGCCTTGTGGAGGGCTTTTGGCCCATACACGATTGGAGAGGGCCGTCATTCACCATCCCACGCTTGACTTTGTTACCATTTGACGAGACTCCTGAGGACGAAGAACCTCAGGCGTACTGCGGGCCAGCAAACGAACGGCCCGAAGAACGATTTAATCTCTGGCGCCAGATCGCCCCTCTGTGGTGGGTCCTTCTCAGACCTGAAAACCCAGTAGTGTGTCCTGTATGGCTGGGAAAGGCTGTGTCTCCAGTGTGTAGGGATAAAGGGGACGATAAATATGGAAAGTTCCTTATCCAGTATTGGGAGCCCGAGAACGCAGCACGAGATATGGCTAAGAAGTATGAGAATTGCTGGTCAGCTAAGTGGGTTGTGGAGGACCGCCGTCCTGAATGGATCGACGTTGTTGCTGTCTTGTACGCGTCTTACTCTAGGATCGCTAATCCAAAGTCACGTACCATACCCAAGAGGGATAAAGCTCGTGCGTTAGACAACTTGACGAGAGCGAACATTGCAGATCCCTGAATGGGATTTCCGTGACAGTGCGAGTGGGTGGTGCATCATCGGGGGATCCCCCCATGAGCATTATTCATTTTTAAGGCGACCTACTAGCGTCGTTCACGCCGAGATGTCGTGTACTTGGGTTCACTTTGCGGGGTTTAGTGTGGTTTCGTTCTGAATTTTTCTATTTTGCGGAAGTTAGTTTTCGGGCTCCACTACTTTTGCACCCCCACCGTTTTACATATTCTGGAGAATGTAATTTTATCTCGACGATAAATCCATGCGATGTTTTATTATTGAACTTTTTGTTTTTTTCCTCGCTGGGAGATGTTATGTGCAATGATTTAGACGAATCGCATTTTCTTTGGGTACTGTCAACATGGAGGATACAGTTCTGTGTCTGGATATGAATTCCGTCAAAGGATAGGCGTTCGCCCGATCGTCTCTGTATGCTGCTCCGAAATGAATTGCTTTCTGAAGCTTCAGATCGGCGCCAGTGGGTGTTTCAATATCCCTATAGCGCTAAAGGATCGAGCGATCGCCCGATGTTTACTGGTTGCTGCTTTTAAATAATGTTTCTAATTCTGTTGTGCATTTCTTTGCTCGCGCGGGATAGATTTCTCAGGTTGCACCTGCAAAGAGTTGTCTTCTGTGGGTGCTTCTCATCGTGGTTCGCTACTACAATATTGTTCTGTCTTGCGAACGAGGGCTTCTCCAAGATATATCAGGTAATTTGGCGTCCAGAAGTTCCACTTAAATGTAGCATTCAGGTAACCACCTCTTACAAGTTAGAGTTGTTTTGAACCACTCTTTCAAGAGCGATTTGTTCTGCATTATTCGATCATTTTAATCATCTAATTTCCCTCATATCTTATGTATTATGTAAACAATTGTCTTCGAAGAACTTTGGGATTTAATCGGCATTCCAAAATGTATAATTGGATTTGGAATTGAATAAAATAGTGGCCCATTATTGTCCACTGATATTAACCTTGTCTATTAGCCAGTCTTACCAGAATCAAAGATAAGTTATGAATGTGTAGACAATTCATGATAGACAATTATGCATAATTATGGATGTGTAGTACTGAGATTTCATATGTATAATTGTCTATCATGAATTTTGGGAATTAGATCTGCAATTGAATTCAGTCGGGGACAATCATTAGCCGTCTTCCTGAATGCATGCAATTGAGAGGGCTACGTACATAGCCTACTGTAGGGTAATCTACGTACTTTGTGTCGAATGGCAGCTCACATGAGAGTGCAATTCAATTGAAGTGTGAGCTCCCCTTTTCCTACATTTTTATATCTGGATGTGTGAGCTTCTTCTCCTTCACCATTCACTGCATTCCCTTCCTCAGTCACCTTCCTTTGCATCATCTGCATAGCCATCTCCATGGACTCTAGACTCCCTCCCCAAGCTGAGCCACCTCTCCCTTCGCATCCAGGGACTCGGGGTGCATTGACTGGATACCTGTGGTTAGTCTACAATTCTGATGCAGTTGATCGTCTTCCTCCTCATCCATTGTTGCATGGGCTTGTTAGTGGTGAGCCCTGGAACTAGAACTACAACTATACTCTAGAGATGGCACGTTTAGAGGCTCATTCTGACATTGCATGAGA
Organism: Pohlia nutans; assembly: GCA_022496805.1. Classification (NCBI taxonomy): domain Eukaryota; kingdom Viridiplantae; phylum Streptophyta; class Bryopsida; order Bryales; family Mniaceae; genus Pohlia; species Pohlia nutans. The sequence goes on from CM040103.1 coordinate 1,053,267, forward strand.
TGATGTTTCCGACCTTGTGAATCGTCCATCCTCGGATATGCTTCGGGCCGTGCCGGTGATATACCAGGCTTGCGGGTGCGTGCTCCTTGATTTCTGCGATTGTTCTTGGACATCAGCGCCCGATAGCACGAGGAACGAAGTCATTCAGATATCATCGGATACATCAGGAGCTATAGATACCGCATCGGTGGGGAGCAACCGCCAAGCTTAGAATTTGCATTGCCAGCACCTCCCGGATTACTTGTCTGCCGAATGCTTTTGGGATTCGACCGGCTGCTTTCGGGATTGCGCGTGCAAGACTTTTGCCCTGCTCATACCAGTATTGCGAATTTTGAGGCACCGAGGTATTTTAATTTTGCTGTTGTGAAGTAGTGTATGTTTTCTATTGCCCAGCTTGGAGGCCTTTGCTCACTGGTCAGGAGCATGTACATTTTTTTTATGAATATATATTATACCTTTACAAGCCGTTGGAGGAAATGACCCCACAAGAGCTCATGTGTCTCCGGGAGAACTTACAGCGATCAGTGTTGTGTTTCTTGAGGTTCTAGGAATACTCTGTAATTACTGCCATGGCTACCCGCACAATGATGTATATAGGGGAAAGCCACCGTTTTTATCTTATGATTCATATGTCCCACGTCGTGTCGGGGGATCGTCCGGTGTGTGATGAGAACTTTGTGTTCTTCTTTTAGGCGTTCTTATTCTATCCTGCATCTGATGTTCTTATGAGTATCGGTGGATCGCCCCATGTTGACAAGATAGTTGAGTTTTGTATTCGTAATGGACTTAATTTCCTACTTCAGATCGGGGGATCGACTCATGGGAACCGGCGACCTGCTGTGGCGGTTGTTTTTTTAGTTCATTTATCTTTAAGGAGATGTTCTAGTAAGAAGAAGTCATTTTCTCGTACCGTGTCAATGAAGCTGGTGCATGGTGACTGGTGTCTGTGTTTTCGTTCTGAGGAATTCTTTTATCTTCCTGCATCTGATGCTCTGCAGAGGATCGGTGGATACCCCCATGTGATCTGAATGCTGGACTTCTGTATTCTTCATGCACTAAGTGTCCTACTTAGGACCGGGGAATCGACCTATGTGTAATATTTCCATTTGATATTTCGCAGAGTATCGGTGCACCAGATCGGGGGGTCGCCCCATGTTTACAGGGAGCTCGACAGATGTGCTGGGGCGTTTTATTTTTTAATCCTGTTATTGGAATCGATACTTTACATTCTCCATTTTCACACGTAAGATAAGCAAGCGCACTTCATTATAGTCTCGCTGTTTTAGACTCTCTCTATTTCGCGACACTCTCCTCCAAGTATAATCAATCATCGGGGGATCTCCCCATAATTCTCTGAATGTTATATTATTATCTTTAAGTTAAGCACACATTTACTAAAGTATTTCAGAAATCAATGTATCGGCTAGAAGATCTTGGTGCCCATACTGAATTGAAAATTTTTAGTAATTTGAAATATTTTACTCTGAATTTTCAAGGTTTAGTAAGCGCAAACTCCTTCAATCCCATTTTATCGGGGGATCCATCGATATATTAAGGCTGCTTGTTATTCCTGGACTCTGGACTGTCCATATTTAGTTAAATAACGCATGTTTCCATTTTTGTCTAGGATTTGCATTTTTTTCTAGGATTTGCATCTGAGAACCAGATACAACGAAGAACATGTAATCCGTGTATGGTAGATAATTTCCGGTGCTTGTAAAAAATGGGGTGCTACCAACGGTTTAGGGAGTTGTCCTAGTCAAACTGTATGGATCAAATGGTCAGTGTGGGGAACCCTAAACCTTGCATTACTAATCGTAGGTGGACTTGTTAAGACCTTATTAGAATTACCCCTGAAAAAAAACCTCTCATCCTACACTTCTACAATCTTGATGGTTTTGGGAACCGCGACCTCAGCAGCAAGTAGATGTCTCTCATGGCGTTTGTTGATCTGTATCAAGGCATCAAACTTGGTACGTTAGTTTTGTTTGCTTCCAACAAGCAGCAGAAGATTGGGTCCCAAAATCCGAGAGAATGGTGCGAACAACAGGTACCTTTTTTTCGCGATTACCGGTTGCCTCCAGCACAACCATGTTGTATTCTTCGGGAACGCCATCTCCGAGCGTCATTGCAATTTCGTGGCGTAAGTGGAATACTAGCCATGCCTTGCCCACTTGAAATGTTGGCATCGCGCTTCCTCTGAACAGACAACACACTTCCACCATCTCCACGTCCGGTAGGTGGTCAATCGCATCCCACCTGTTGTTGGCAGCACCCCTAAACCTTGTATACTGGAACCTGGTGTACAGTGTCTGCCTACCCACATGATAGCGGAAGTCGATGCTGGACCTATTCACAACACACTTGATAACATCCTGGCCAATGTGAAACTTCTCGCTCCACCCCGAATTCATCAAATTGCTTAGGAGAGCCTCAGATGGACTCTGGAGAACGAAGAGTGTAGGTGTCCGTCGAATGTTGTCACATGATACATCAAACAAATCAACCATAACATGAATAGGCATGAACCATTGCTGGTGGGCGAAACTACTACCGGTCGACGCTTTCATCGCATTTGCAAAATCTGCGGTAAGCCTGGTTCTGAAGGCCTCGGATGTGTGCATGTCTGGCAAAGGCCATCCGACATCGTTGAAACCAGGGAGCAGGAGGGCTTCTACCTTCCCGTACAACTCGGGGCTCATTGGAGGGAAATACACACCCTTGAGGAAGAATGTACCTGTGTCCAACAAGTCCACGTGACTTCGACCATTCCGGGTTGCCTCCCCAATCTCTGCATGGAGCACAAGAATGGGACCAATGATAGATGCGGGGTGCACCTAATCCTCAGAATGCGATGCGTACAGGTAGTTGGCCATGCATGGCCCATTTGCTGCCAACGCTGGATCCAAACGTAGATGGCGAGGCTGGTACGCATGTCGCACAAGCACTTTATCCAGGTTGATTTCTCCACGCACACCAGGTATCCACGAGAAATCTATGATCTGCGCTTTGAAGGCGCCTCAAAAATTATCTCCACCATGCCGCCTTGCCTCTCTACCCCAAGGCCCCTCCGACGTTGGTTGCAGCATAACCCATGAATCACAGTCCAACCTCATAGGGATCCAGTTGCCCTCTCCGTCTTGATTGTTATGCAGCAGAACGCTCTGCACTTGGGAATTTGGTCGTCTAGCCATGCTAGTGCAATGACAGAATAGTGGAAGACACCCTAAAACTACAGGTTCTGCCTTTGAGGCTTTGATGGTAGCAGGCCCCAGGTAATGTGATGTCAACACATCTAAGAAACCCACCACTAGTAGAAATCTTGTCTTATGTGACAAGTCTTTAATGACTCAATGTCCGGAAAGACAAGTCCATATTGACACAAAGTGGTATTTGCGTCATTATGGACTAGTCTTTCCGGGCATTTAGTCACTAAAGACTTGTCACATAAGACAACATTTCTACTAGTGTACAGTAGTACAAGATATGCCCTCGATGGCAGCAAACGCCAGAGTATGTAACGAAAGTTCTAATATTGGATAAACCCGCATACGACCAGGTCGACCCTTTCAATGCCACACGAATCAGATTATATCACGGCAGAATTTTGGAAAAAACCAGAAAACTACAAGTTCTGCAGTCCGCTAGCAGCGAACGGCAGATTATGTTGCCAGCGATCGGAGAAGGCCACATTTCCACCCTAAATCCTGGAACATACTAGATTCATGCAAATTCGCTGCCCAAACTCCACCGTAACTCCCAATCACATGGGCACCTCGCAGCTCTGACTAATTGAAGCGACCACAAACCAATGCTTCTACAAATCGATCCTAAACGCCAATGCTAGCGGCATCGCCCACGCCAACGCCATTGCCATCGCTCGCGCCACAACCATCGTCCCACAAACCGATACTCCGAGCACCACAAATGCCTCCAACGTAGCGGCTGGTCAAGGTAACCGTTAGCAGCATGTCGCCCCCTCCACAACTCCGTTTCAAGGTGTAGCATCGCTGACGTTTGCGGAAAAATTAGGTGGCCCGACTCATGACAGATTTCAGAAATTGAACCCTGAAGGCCTACTGACAGCACTCGACCGGCTCGGGATTTGTGCGCTGCAGCGGCGCTTCCTGTCAGCCCCGACACCGTCTCCCCGCCCGAACACATGCGCTTGGCTCGACCCCCTGGAACCCGGCTTGCTGGCACCACGGTGGCACCATTGGTGCCCTCGTCAAAAGTGCACGGGCATCTCCAAATTTTGCTCCCACGTGACAGTCTCCAAGGCCCCTTTGCGACCACAGTTTTCTCCTAATGCACAAAAAACAACATGCTTTAATGAAAGGTTAGTTGCCTCGCTGTTTGTTTCTCATCTCCATCCAAAAGAACAACACCACACGAAAAGTTATTGGTTACTTAACATCGTTGCAAATTCTTCTAAAAACATAAGTGAATTGCTTTTAACGTAAGCATCGGCGTCCTTGCAAAGTTATTACTATTATAGAAACAAGCATATTGCAAAAATTCTCATATTAAAGTACTACCTCAATTAATTCAACACACAAGTCTGCCGTACCTTTTTCTTTGCTCACATCTACAAAAAGAATCAACACTTCTACAAAAAAATATTTACTTGTTTGATTTTTTTGGTTTTTGCAGAGAACAACACTTCTACTAAGTAAGGGTTATTTGCTTCATTGTTCATCTCCGATCTCAACCCAAAAAAATAACACTGCACAACTAAAGGTTACCTGTCATGTTTGCTAATTCTTTTCTCGCTTCTTGGAAAAGCTTCATAGCTTTTACAAAATGATCGTGAAGTATTTCTCGCTCGCTCTCTATCTCAAACGCACACACACATGTACACCAAGAGTAGTTCAGTAGTTCCACTGATCAAAGAATTGTTTGTAACTAATTGGATTATAATCTATAGAAGAAGAGTTGGGAAATCTAATTGAAAAGAACAACCTATATAAAATGCAATATGAATATCTATGATCGAAAGATTACCCAAGACTTGGATTAACGAAGACCTTGTAACGTATGCCCGCCTTAATGTACTCGAAAAGAAAGCGTATCTTCTTGTTTCTAGTAAAAACCTCTTGGCATTCAAGCCAAAAGACAATAGTTGTTATAGAGAAAGGAGACGATGAGGAAGAGGGGCGGAGGGTTGGAGAGAGAAATTTGCAATGAGTATGTAAAAATGGACAAAGAGGATGCGTGACCAAACACCTTCAACGCTTTGGAAGTGTCTCGAAGAGAGGTCAACTCAAAGATGTAGTTGCTCTGGGGGTTCTAGTTGACATTATGTTTGATAACTACGTGCATTAATGACCCCTTCTAAAAACCCCTTCGTATACTAGGGTTGTATGTCTAAAAACATTTGTATACAAATATGTTCTGTTCTAAATACATGTTTAATGTAAATATACGTCAAATATGTTTATCGTATGTATACGTCTTTAGTTCACAGACATATACTTCTACATGTTTAGTACAGTGGAACCCCATGGAGTGGGTTATTTTTTTCTTTAATAATTTTTTTTATAATTTATAATTTTTTTGGTTTTATTTTATTTCATTAAGTTTTTATAAGAAAATTCGTTTTACTTTAAATTATTTTTTTCGTTTTTATTGTTTTGATTGTTTTTAAACTTTTTTGCATTTTTGTTTTTTTTTTTGTTTCGTTATGTTTTTCTTTGGTTTTATTTATTCTTTGGTTTTCTGGTGTGTTTGTGGTTTTTTTTTGTTTCTTTGTTTTTTTTTTTTTTACTTTTTTTAATTTTTTAATTTTGTGATTAATCTTAATATCTTATTTACTCTTCTACATTTTTGTTAGTTTGCGTTCTCAGTTTTTTCTTTTTACGTTTTTTTGGTGTTTTTATTTTTATGGTTTTTTGGTTTTTCTAAAAAGAATTATTGTTAAAGTGTTTTTTATTTATTTATTGGATGTATGAGTTTTTGCTTCTATTTTTTGTTTTTGTCTCATGCCTTTTCATTTTCTCTTTGATTTTGTTTCCTTTTTTCAATTTAATTCTATGATTATTTTTAAAATAAATTTCAAGCATTTGTTTAGTTCCATTACAAACAAGATATTGACAACCTGTTGATGAAATATGTTGTAATAGGTTGAAATGTATAATTCTAAAGTATAGTGGTTTTTAAAGATCTTTTGGTTGCACAATTGTATGTTACATTCAGTAGCAAGTGTTGTTCCTACATTCCGTCTAGACTCAAATATTCAAATTAAAAATTATGGAGTTTGTACCAAAGGACATGATAGATTATGATTTTCGTCGACGGTTGTGCGTAGCCCTAGTTGTTTTAGTATTTTTTTGGATCATTCTCGCTTGTTCTAAAGCATTGATTGTTGGGTTGGTTCAAAGTGCTTTTTAATCGTTTGGGATTGTTTATTCAGCTTTCTTTCTTGTCTTTCTTCTTCTTTTCCTTTGTGTCTTCCTTTTTGATTTTTTTCCTTATATTATTTTGTCATCTTTCTTTTTATAAATTTCAGCTCTTATTGTATAGTGGGGTGACACTGAAATTGGCCCCTTGTGCAATTCCAGGGAAAGTGCCCTCACTACTGCCAATTTTGACACCCTCCCTGTTAGAAGTACATTTACCGTGTTAATAATTCCTATTAGAACATGTGTTAATTATGTACTTTGACAAAGTTGTTAGTTAACAACTTGTAAGCGGCGTAGCCGTAGTTGCCGTAGTAGCCGTCATAATCGTCATAGCCGTTTTGGCGGTAATAGCCGTAGTCTTGTAGGTAATTGACTACATATGTTCACACTTGGTGTGAATGGTCTAAATCACTTAGACCATTGTATAAGAGCTCGGGGGTGAGGCTCTTGATCATATCTTGATCATACCTCTATGGTTGGGTGGAGAGCTCCAATTTCATTTGCATTAGTAAAACTCCTATCTTCATAAACACCTCTTGTTTTTCTACACTCCCGAGCGCTGGAAAATTGTTATTTATACACGAAATTTTAGACACAAAATCATTGTTATGTTGAAAACATGTGTACTAAATTTCAAAGCTATAAGATTGATACAAAAAAAGATATTCAAGATTTACTAACAAGGCGTAGCTGTAAGAAATGTTTCACAGCTGCCAACTTTGACACCCTCCCAAGGATTGAAGAAATTTTTTTTCGCATGGAATTTTTGGAGTAGGAACATCTTTATGTTTTTTACACATGTGAAAAAATTCAAGTCCAAAAGACCCACAAAAAAAATGTTATTCCAAATCTATCAACAGGTGTAGTTGTGAGAAACAAAGTCACTTCACAACTACATTGGTAGATATAGAATAACTATTTTTTTGTGTATCTTTTGGCCTTGAAATTTTTTATACATGTGATCAACATCATAAAAATCATGTGACAAAATTTCATATTGAAATAACAGATTCTCAACCCTAGGGAAGCTGTCAAATTTGAAAGTTGTGAAGTGACTTTGTTTCTCACAACTACACCTGTTGGTAGCTTTGGAATATCATTTTTTTTGTGGGTCTTTTGGACTTGAATTTTTCACATGTGTAAAAAACATAAAGATGTTCCTACTCCAAAAATTCCATGCGAAAAAAAATTTCTTCAATCCTTGAGAGGGTGTCAAAGTTGGCAGCTGTGAAACATTTCTTACAGCTACCCCTTGTTAGTAAATCTTGAATATCTTTTTTTGTATCAATATTATAGCTTTGAAATTTGGTACACATGTTGTCAACATAACACTGATTTTTTGTCTAAATGTTCATGTATAAATAACAATTTTCCAGCGCTCTGGAGGGTGTCAAAGTTAGCAGCAGTGTGGGCACTATCTCTAGAATTGCACAAGGGGCCAATTTCGGTGTCACCCCACTGTACAACCGCAGGTCCTACACTCGCACCAAGGTTTTTTGTATTTCATTTTATTTTTCTTCTTTCTTCTTTCTTCTTTCTTCTTCTTAACCCCTAAATGCCTAGAGCCCTCTCCAAATTCGGCAGTTTTGCAAAGATGCATTATAAAATGCAACCTAGAGGGATATTTTGAACTTGATATATGAATAAAAGTTGTACATTATGAATTTTAGATTCTATCCGTATAGCTAGATCTATAATTGCTATTACCAATAATTTTGTATAAAATTTGGAACGTGAAATTCAAAATTATTTTGTAATTCAATTACGAATAAGATATTGACAATCTACGGATGAAATTCATTGTGATTGATTGAAATGTAATACTCTAAGTGTAGTGATTTTTGGAGATTTTTTGGTTGCTTAATTTTATGAGTTGACTTTTTTAGAGCACTTTTATACTAAAATCTTCAAAATTTTGGGTGAATCACTACAACATGAAACGAGGCATAATTTTTTTGCAAATCATCCCCTTTCTAATCAGATCACATATGTATGAAGCTAACTTCCCATAGAATCTACAGTAAAAATTCCACACTACAAAAAGTGCATGACGGATGAGAAATTTTGGATGAAATCTGTACATCGTCCAAAAATGGACGCTTAGGCAATTAGGGGTTAAATAGCTCGGGGCGGGCATTAGCGAAAATCGTAGAAACAACAAGCAATAAAAAATAGGGTTTAATATATTCATTGTAGAATGTAGATAAATTTTGCAAAAAATGTACATATAATATAGGAGGTTTTTAAATAGTGAAACATGTGTACATGTGAAATACCATCACATATGATGGCCTCTTTTATCTAGTCAGTACATGTAAAATAGCTTTAAAACAATTACTAGGGGTAGCGGGTCTATGGTACAGTTTGTGCTAGTGGATGAAAAGAGGTAATTTTTTGTTAGAAAAGCTTGGATGGATGGCTTTGCAAGCTGGATGGCTTGAACGTTACTATGCCAACGTATCCAATGTGGAGTTAATGTTCTCTACCTATGTACTAGGAGGGAAAATTTCAGTGCGTTGTTTGAATTGCAATCTTCTTTACAATTTTTTTTAGTGCGCGCTTGGAGATTGCTTGAATAGTGGATGTTAAGGCTTTTGGTTTCATTGTGGCTTGCTGGAGGAAATTAGGGTTCAAGCAATTGTGGCTCAATGGGGTCTCTTTTCTGCACCAAAACTCAAGGTTTAGGATTTCTGTATTCTGAGTTTTTTGGCATTATTGTTGATGGTCTTTAAATTGTGATTTGCAAGGAGCGTTGGCTTGTGGAAATACTCCTTGTTTTGAATATCATTTCAAAGTCTCAGACAATGCTTCAGTTGCATGCCTTTGCCTTAGATTTATTGTTTTGATTTATAGTGTGATTTTTGAGAAATATTTTTTTTGGTAAGAAAAAATCATTGAAAATTTACAAAAATTAGATGGTGTTATAGGCGCCATAGCTGCAACTATATACATGGTATTAAAAATGAAAATTCTAGCACACATAAAATGAGTTAGACATAAGTCACACATAGTGAGACACGTCTCACTAGTACCCATATTAGGCCATTGCCCAAGCATTCACCTTTATTTTGAAAAACACCATACCTTATAATCTTTTCTGTAAGGTAAATAGCCCCCCAGTAAATAAGTCCTGAGCACATGTGTATGCAAAATATAAGAGGGAGTGCACCCCCTAGTTAAATAGGGTTTAGCTTGCCATTTGTGGCGCTAAAAAATAAATAAATAAAAGAAATTCTTTTCCTTCTTTAAAAGGGTTTAGCTTGCCATTCATACTGCTAAGTCCTAAAAAAAAATTTAGAAAATTATAAAAAAAAATTTATAAAATCATAGTACGTCAATTGGTGTAGCTTGAATCCTAAACGACGATGGAGAATTTATTTATTTAGACTTTTTTCGGCGATGCCATGCGCGCCTGTACACCATGTGTTACTTTTCCGTTCCCTCCCCTCTCTCCTTTCTCTCTCCTTCCCCTCTCTCCTTTTTCTCTCCCTCCCCTCTAAGTTTCATATAGAAAAGAAGAAACCAAAGAAAAAAAGAGAACGAAGAAGAAGAAAAAAACCAATCATCTAGAATGGATATGCTAAACCCTAAACGATGGCAGGAGGAAAAAAAAAAAACTTATTTTGGGTTGTTAATTCCAAAAACAAATAGTCTTTTCTAAACTTTTCAACCCCCAACAATTGTAGGGTGTTCTTCAACATCCTAAACATCTCCAAACGCAACGAAAATTGGTACTAACACAGCTAAATAACATCATATACAATGTGAAAGTGAAGTGCAACAGGTTTTAGTAGTGAGGTTTTTTTGATGTAGCCACAGTCAATCGTATGTGAAATTTTTGGGCATGTGTTTTTTGAGGTGTTTTTTTTCATCAAACACAATTATCTTGCAATCCGTGCAGTCAAAATCAACAAAATTTGTTGTGTATGTTTTTCAAGTAGTTTAGGGCAAGATCTTACAGTTAGAAGGTAAAAAAAAAATTTAAAAATTGAAATTTTTGCATAGGGAAGTAAAAATGACAACATTCAAGTGTTTTTGGAGGAAAACACTCTGATCCTTTTAGGAGTTACCCTCCACAAACAACAATTTAATTGTTGAATACTTGATAATAGAGAAAAAAGCTTTCATCGTGCATCTGTAACCACAAAGAGATCCTTTGGGATTCTCCCATAGGAAGAATGGATCATTCTCAAATTTTTCCATCTAACTGTTTACAACACGGATAGAATTTCCCTAATTCTAAATACGTTGAGCATTCCCATATCATATATTTGTTCATAATTCCCTTAGCATATCCCCTATGCATCAAAAAGTCCTTCATACACTATGAGAAACAATTTTTTTTCCCAAATGCCCACATTCCCTCATAAATGTAATTCAAAGAGGGAAATCATAGGGATAACCAAGCTATTTTCCATCGGGGACACCCACAAAATCTCCTTGTGAACCTTGACATTGCAAAGTGGTGCATACAATGAGTGGATTATAATCAACACGAACCTATTCTAGATATGGAGGCAAGGGAGATGGAGATCAAGCACGAAAAGATTATATTCCTACAAGATAATCATTGATTCATTGAAATGATTCATAATTATTTCTTACATTAAAAACACAAGTTTTAAAATGACAATAACAAGCTCGATGAGCTACAAAACACTTAGGCATTCATAATTAGGCACAATAAAGTTAGACGCTTGTGAGTTACAAAACACTTGAGCACTTGCTTAAGAATCACAAAAATTAAAACACTTAGACGCTCACGACACTAATAGCAAAGGCGTTGCTTCTCATTCATAATCTTGAGTGTTCAGAAAAATTGCACTCATCAAGTCTTGAATGCATGGACAGTGAGAAGTAGCGCCGTTTGATCGACTCACCTACCAAGTGAAAATCGACACCTCCTTGTAGTGTGAGCGAAAATCACTTATTAAAAGCCTACAACCGATGCAACCTTTGCAGAGTTCATTACTAACCCTTCTTATGTACACAATGTTAAGTCAACTGGTGTTCATGAGCTCAAAGGTGTAGTCAAAATAAATAAAAAACTGTCTATGAATGCCACCAAGAAATCAATTCAAATCCACCACAGTGATTACTCGCTCTCAGTCAGTCACTGTGGTACAGTGTCACTCCGGATATAGAAAAGAAGATAAGCCTGGGCTGAAAGAACTCGCCGCTCTTCCACATCCGTGACATCGTCATCTGTGCACTTGTACCACCGCCCATTCGTCTCCTGCAATAAAACAGCTCCACAGATTAATTATTCAACACCCACCGGAAGCATTATTTTTTGCATGTGATCTCAACTTAATTAAGAAAGTATAACTCATAATCGATCATTCTTCAATGTGCTCTCGAAGTCGTGAATGGAAGAATGACTGATCATGTACAGCAAGAAATCTAGTAACTATACCACAGCCAATTATTCCGAAGTCTGAGGGATTAATTCAAGTGTACCTTCACGAATGCGTAGTAGTGTCCCTCATACAGAGAACGACCGTCATGGACAATTACTGCATAGAGCGTGTATTGAGGATCACCTGGAGCCTGCTGAAGACAAAGACCGATCCCGTCAGTGTGATCGATAGAGCATTGTTTGGCAAAGACGACGGACTTCTGGGTGCATTCGCAATATAACAAGCCAACCTCGCCCAAATCTAACGACTCTTGATGAGTGCTTAGAAAATTATATCTTCGATTTCAATTTATGTAGATATTAGAAAAATTCAAGGACATTTTGCGACATATTATGAACATTTAGCACATTAACGATTGGTTACGACCATATTTTAGTCGTTTTGGAGTACCAATAACTTCTCAAACATTGTCAAACTTTAGTACATTGTAGAATGACATATAATATACTCCCTCTGTCCCATAATGACTTGCACGTAGGTTCTCTGAAATCTACCTCTTGAGGTAGATTTCAGAGAACCTACGTGCAAGTCATTATGGGACAGAGGGAGTATGTAGTTACTAATTTATATTGCATTATCAATTCAAATGATAAGATTATGCCTTAATAATTTGTTAAATTAATGTTACATTTTCCTGGAGTCGTTATACTGTGAATGTACCCTTCTGAAGGCAAATTGTTATCATTTTTTCACTCAGTGACGAGACACAGTCAGTCATATAGAAATTCTCAGCTCTCAGTGATTTTGTTTTCTTTGTGAGGCCTGCCGGCCTGAAAATTCTTCTCACTTTGTCACTCACTGCTATTTTGTCCAGACTGAGGAATTTTCAGGCCTCCGTGATAGTTACTAGTTTATTGTCCTGCAACACGTACTGATCTCTTGGACTCCAACGATAGAGCAACGTACGTCGACTGATATATAGAGTGATCGACACTTACTGTGAAATTCGCGCTCATGTGTTCCGCAACGCTGAGTTCCGTCTCGAATCGGACTATATCGGTTATCTTTATCTCGTTGATGAAATCAAACCTCTTCAAATGGATTGTGAGCAACTTCGGTGCCCTATGAATTGACATTCGCATTTCAGCCGCCGAGAGTTCATTGCAACTGCAACCAAAGGAGCAGTAATTCAACGTCAGATCAGACAGCTCAGAAGAAACTAATCAATACATCATAACGCATTGATCAACGCTGACCCGGACGAATCTGTTGCCCGGGTACGTAGTTTGTCTATGATCCCTACCTCGGGGACATGGTTAGCAAACTCTACTCTAACGATAACAAAAGCAAGTCAGACTCTGAAAAGAAATAGAATGGTTAACCGACGTTTTTCTATTGAAAATGCTTTACGCTAATTAATTATTCAGTACCTTTCACAGTGATACTTGTTGTCGCCGTCTAGAACCTCAGGGCGAAAGAAGCCAGTAAAAGCTTCGGCCAGGGACCCGCGAATTGCTTCAAGGCTGATATCCAACATTTTGTCGTGCTTGGTGGTTCGTGTTCCACAGGTTTGGCATTCGGTTTGCTTTTGCAACACACCCCCAAACAGTCCCTCCAGCACCGGCTTTTGCTGATCATGCTGGTTCTCGGAACTTGTCTGGAATCCTTTTCCACAGTCGGCGACTAGAAAGCGCAGGAGCTCGTGCGCGTCCCCTTGATTCTCAGGTTGGAAGTAGGCTGAGTAGCTCATCATTCGCATGTAAAGCTTTTCCGGGGCTAAAAATTTCGTATTGAGAATTCTCAAGGATGTGCGAATCTGTTCCTCCAGGATGCAGAAAGTGCAGTCGCCTTCTTCACGGCGACGACGACCTGCACCAGGTTTCTCAAGTCACTCTTGGCCCATTCACACCCAAAAAAAAAAAAAAAATGCTGCAGAAGCTCGTCGTTCCTGTACAGTGTTGCTTTTCTAGACACATGATCGCAAAAGCTTGGAAAGAGTATGAAAAGACACTTACTGTCGCTCTTCAACGCTCTGCAGTGTTGCTTTTCTAAACACATGATCGTAAGGGTTTGAAAAAAGTATGAAAAGACACTTACTGTTGCCCTTCAACCTTATATAGTGCTGCTTTTCTAAACACATGATTGCAAGAACTTGGAGAGAGTGTGAAATGACACTTACAGGAGGTGGAATGGAGTTGACGGAGGCAATACTGAGCAAGCAGGGGCGTGAATGTTAAGCATTGCAGCACACTGTTGAAATAACAAGAATTCTCGAAGTTTATGAGTCCCACCGGTGGTTGCTGATTTTCTCGGAGTGACAGAGAGCCTGCAGGAGACGGTGCCAGTGCCGTAGAGACAGGCCGTAGCCGTGATGCTCGACGATTCGACGACCTAGCCATCTTTCTGTTCTAACAATTTAACAATCAGGTGGTAAACCTTTGGATAGGAGGGGATCACAACCACCCAAACATTAGCAAATGTAGTGAAATGCCGGGAACTCAACCTTAAAAGCCAATTGAAAACGTTGCTGAAACGTTGCTAGTCTATGCACCTAACCGGAATTCACAACCAAAGTCCTAAAACGTTGCTATAGCTTTAAGCAACATGGTGAGGGACATTGCTTGGAAACGCTGCAAAACTATGAGGATCTTCATCTTCATCTTCACCTTCATAAGCTCGGCGTTCCGATCTTTTCTATTTGTGTGACATCCAGAATTGGGATTTGGGAGGCTCATTTAGGGTTTTGCTCTCACGATGAACCAAACGTGAAATGCAAATGAGAAGATCACACGTGGAGAGTTCCTTAATGTGACATGTGGAGACACGATGAATCGAACTTGTGCTCATTGTAGGCCATCGTTCCCCAACGTTCCATGGAAGACCCGAAAGGAAGCACGGAAAGCATATGAAGATACAAGCCCGGGGTAGCAACTACCTCTTTAGGGTGTAGGGGGTTTAGAATTATAAACCCCAAAATAGTTATCAACCTAGTTTATTATAAATTTTAGAAACCTCTAAAATTGTTGTCAACTTTGTTTACTAAACATTATAAAACCCATGTAGACCTGTAAAGCTCTATTTTTCATTGAGTTATATATTATTTATTTGTATATTAAAAATTCATATTTTATAATTTATATTATAAATCCAAAAAAAGTCCAAGACCTCGATGCTCCCCACCCCGGCACCCCACCCCCTCTTTTTTTTATAAAAAGCTTATGATTCATTTATATATCACCATAACTATTTGTATACTTATGTGATTTTAATGATTTAGTACCCATGGATTTGTCTTCTTAAGTGCTACAAACTATGACTTTGAAATTCAAAATTAAAAAATATTATTCTACCTCTATAAGCATTAGAAGTTTTAGAAATATAATTTATAATTATGGGAGTTGCCACCCGGGTGCAAAGGTAGGAAATTCTCAAGAATTAGAGTTTCGGACATAAATTTTATATCCCAAGAGAAAGCATGGTAAACTGAACCATTGAATTACATCATGAAGAATTGAAGATTCAACAATACAAGGTTGAAAAATGCATATTAAATTTAAATTGTTTTACAAAAATGTAGTAAACATGTTGTTCTAAAAGGTCAAACAAAAAATATTGAAAAATAAATCTTTAATGAATTTATAAATTTATATATGTTTATACAATTTGATTTTTTTTAAAAGAAGGCAGTCTACAATCATAGAAGTTTTGAAAACAATAGAATACAAGAGCATTAAATTGGTTTTTTTCAAAAACAATTCTACCCTCAATATCATACAAACTTCAAAAATATTAAAATAATAATTAAATTGAAATACTTCAGGTCATGAAATTTACATTTAAAACCACCTTTATACAATTTTTTCAAGCACTACTTTTAGTAAATTCTTTATTAGATTTTCTTTTGAAACTTTGAATTTAAGTATATATAACAACAATAGAGGGCGCCATGAAAAAAATAGAAAATAAAAAATAAAATTGTATTTTTTAATAGCCTTTGATCAAAACATTCGGATTTGAGTATAGCGGCGGATTATTTTGGCCAAAAATAATATGCCTTCACTCTCCCCAATGGAAAACCACCCTCAAACCTGAATCCTAACCCTTCTAAACCTACGTGTTTAAGTTCCTAGCATATCTTGTCTTTCCAACTCATGGGGGTATTACTCAACAACGTGCAAACAAAGATAAAGTCTATATAAATCTTTGAAAGTAAATTTTATGAATGATTTACATTAACCCCTAAACGTACTAGGGTGTCCCACTGTCCTTGGAATTGACAGTTTGAGAAAAATCATCATAAAGTACTATTTAGAAGAAAATTTTGGAATTGATGTACAAATGAAAGTTCTAGATTTTGAATTTTAGATTCCATCCGTACAATTCGATTCATTAATACTATCACCAATATTTAATTATAAAATTTGAAAGTTAAAGTTAGAAATTCCTTCTAAATTTGATTACAAACAATATTTTAGTACTTTTTGAAGAAAATTTGTTGGAATGAATTTGAAATAAGATACTCTTCAACATGGTGATTTTTTGAATTTTTTTTGTTTCTTAAATATATGACCTCATTTTTGCAAGGTCACTTTTGAACTACAGTCAACGCAATTCTAGCTTGGTCAACAACTTGACATACTTCTACATTTGTAATTTCAGAAAAATATGTAATCAAATATGACTAAATCCAACTGTTAGATAGGACAACAACTTGATGAAGAATCTCCAAAAAATTGGATGACTTTGATCCAAGAATTAATGAGAACGTGAGAAATCTGTTAGTCATTCACTTCCTGGACGCTCTGACTTCAGGAGTTAATATAGGGTTGATGCTCAAAACTCATTATAAGAATTAAAATTAGAATATTCTCATAATATTACATTATTACATTATAGTCACAATTAATATTAAATTTTAGGGCACTTTCAAATACCCTTTGTTCACACATAATACTCAAAAGATACTAAGAATGACCTCCTTGAACTTTCCAAACTCCAATTAATTTTTTACTCCTAGTTTGACTTTTCAAACCTAACTTGTTCTTTCCACGTATGGTACGTCATTGTTAAGGTTTTCATATTAGATGGTGTAGCCTCGTTATTAAAGCGCAAATAAACAAGTCTTGGTGAATCTTAACCTTCTATGCCTCTTCAAAGATCAAGGGTGACATGGTGTAGAATATCCTACTTGGGAAAGGTCAAACTATGGAGAACGTGAAGAGATTAAAAACACTGATTCAATGAGAGTGGACCCAAAAAGACTTGAAAATTTTGATTTTAAGGAGTCTAAGTGTTTTGTTGCTCATAAGTACCTAAAGTTAACGTTTTGTAATTCATTAAGAGTTATATCATTCACGAGTGCTTAAGTGTTTTGTGACTCATGAATATCTAAGTGGTTTGTAGGTTATAGAGTCTATTATCCTCAATTTAAATCTTGTGTTAATTTAGCTAAGTGATTTGAATCATTTGGGCATTTGCACAATATGAGCTACCAACTCAATCATTGCAAATGTTTTGGTGCATATATATGCACATTGTGCATTTTGTTTAGAATATTAACTTTCAAACCAATTTAAAAATATGCAGTTAGTAATGATTCAATGAAACATGAAATGAACAACTTCTAAATTTATGTATTGGCATATTAACCAAAAAATAAAATTTTAGTTTGTTAAAATGATTTTCTCTTGAAGATTTGAGAATCAAAACTTCTATTCTAATAACAATTTGACCAATTTATGATCAAACTTTGAATGTAAATCTCGGGGGGGGCACTGGCAAAAATTTTAGAAACCACGTGCGACAAAAAAAAGGGTCCAATACATTCATTGTAGGAAAATTTTGTAAAAAATGTACATGTAATATAGGGGATTTTAAAATTATAGTGAAACATGTTTACATGTAAAATACCATCACATATAATATTTTCAGGCTCTTTACATGTAAAATACCATCACCTTATAATCCTTTTTGCAAGGTAAATAACCCCCCCAATAAATAGGTCCCGAACGCACGTGTACGCAAAATATAAAAGGGAGTGCACCCCCCGAGATGTAAATATAGTTCATGTTTGATTCTATATTTTTAAGTCTAAAAATAATTCCACCTCCAAATTTTATTTTTGAACATATTTAAAAAATAAATCCATAAAAAAAATTAAATAAAGAATCAATTCATCTCTACCAAAAATAAAACAATTTAAAAATTAAAAATTTAATCAATTCAAAATATTTGAAAAAATTGGAAGATTGTTTTCTTCAAATATTTGAACTTGTGAAAAATTCATAGCTCAAAATTCCATGCACAAATCTAACATCTCCTTTTCTTTTAGAATTTGGAGTGCGTATTATGTAGCTATTAACCCCTAAACGTTCTCACCATTTTCATATTTGGCAGTTTTTCAAAGATGCATTATAAAATGCAACTAAGAGGGATATTTTCAACTTGATGAATGAATAAAAGTTGTACATTATACATTTTAGATTGTGTCCATACGGTTAGATTTGCGATTGCTATCACCAATATTTGTGTATTAAATTTCAAACTTAAAATTTAACACTCTTTTCTAATATAATTACAAATAAGATATTGACAATTTAATAATCAAATTTGCTGTGATAGGCTGAAATGTAATACTCTAAGTGTAGTGATTTTTGGAGATTTTTTGGTTGCTTAATTTTAGTAGTTGACTTTTTCAAGAGCACTTTTAGACTAAAATCTTCGAGATTTTGGGTGGAACACTACAACATGAAATGAGGCACAAAATTTTCATAAATCATCCTCTTTCTAATCGGACCACACATGCACGAAGCTAACTTCCCATAAAAGGTTCAATAAAAAATCCACATTGCAAAAAGTGCATGATAGATGAGAAATTGGAGTTCAAATCCGTACATCATGCAAAATATGCAGGGTTGGGCAGTTAGGGGTTAAGACATTTATCAATTTTACTTTGATTTGTGTGCTATTTACCCCTAAATAACCAATTGACCATTTTTTGGTCGCAACCAAAACTGCCCATTGTCAAAAAATGACATTTTTCAAGTTTTCATTTCTTGTTTAAATTGGAGGTTGAGATCATGTTCTAGTGTTGTTTGATACTTTTCATTTGCAATATTCAGGTTCATTAAGGAATTTTTCAAAGACAAAGACTTTAATATTGTTCTAGTGTTATAAAATTTACTATTTAGGAAAACTAATGATATTCACTAATTCAAAAAAAATTCCTTTTAAAATTTTAGAATAGAATGTCTAGTTTTAGCCAATCATACTAAATTTCAATTTCTAAAAATAAAATTTGTAATTTTTTTGAGTTTTGAATGACAAATGCTTCTAAATTCATTAAATGAGTATCTAAAACTATTTTTGGAATTTTGACAATACAAATGAATACTAAACATCATGCTTCTCATTTTCTCTTTTGGACCAAATTTCATCAAATTTGCAGAAGTAACATTTTATAACACATCTAGGTTTTGCCCTTACCCCCTTTGTCTTTTAGGGTTTAAGAGCTAAATCATATTTTTAGAAATTTCTTGAAATAGTGATTTAGATTGCACTATCACTAAACTAAAACAAGTTTCAAAACTTCACAACCCTTCTTAAGTCTTAATGCCATGAATTTTCAAATATCTCAAAATCTTGAAGAGGGTGCATAGAAACAAGAAAGTGGCATAAACCATGCAATTGCCCATTTCAAATTTTCAATGAATCAATGATTATCTTGTTGGAAGATAATCTTCCTTCGTATCTAGCCTTGGTTTATGTTCATTATAATCCATTCATTGTATGCACCACTTTGTAAGTCAAAGTTATAAGGTAGTGGGACCAATTCCCGACTGGGTTGTATTTCCGACCCCTACTGGTTGGGGGATGGGTGTCAGAAACCAACCAGCATGGTTTCAGATAGTGTCCAATAGTGTTCTAATTTCGTCCATGCTTGGAAAAATCAAGAGCTTCTGATTGGTGTAGAAGCACTCTATTTTCAGAATCCAACCTCTCATGAAAACCAGGACTCTATGAGCAGTTAATGGTTACTCTAAGCTTTCAGACTTAAAAAATCATAGAAAATTGTAGAAATGCTCAAAAAATGTTTTTTTTGGGGGGATGCCTTTGCAATAGCTTTGCAGAGCATCCAAAAAATATAAAAAAATTCTTTCACAAGTCTAAGTATGCAAACCTGAAATTCAGTCGGGAATTGGTCCCACTACCTTAGAATGATGCACAATGAAAACTTGACAACAAAGTTCAACATTTTATTGATTTTTAATGTTTCTCTATTGCCATAGGCCTTGTTGAATAATTGATAAAATTCCGACACTCTTGGGAAATGACGTCAAGTTTTTAGTTTGTCACATAGACTCTTTTAGATGTCACAACCAATCAAAAAATGACAGGAGGAACTTTTTTGAAATTTTGAATTAATTTGTGTTGAAACTGCTATCTGCCTACGGTGTCAATTATTCCGCCAGTTTAATTGTTGTTCATTCATTGTGGTTAAAAAAGGAGATTGTTGTGGCTCTTACTTCAAATAACTTAGATGCATGAATATTGATTACTAATGTGACTCCTAGTAATCACCCATATTGTAAGCTAGGCTTTTAAGGACAATTTAAGCTTCAACTTAAATTTTATGTATTACAACTGACTGTATGAGACATACATTATTCTAATGTTTGCAAAGTCTATTCTTTCAAAAAATATGAGAAAATATACTAGGGCTACCCGATGTTGCGCACAACCGTCGACGTAAATCATAATCTATCATGTCCTTTGGTACAAACTCCATATTTTATAATTTGAATATAAATTAAAATATTTCACAATGAAGTGTCTATTGCGGCACTCGTCAGAGAAGTGTGAAGGGTGACTGAGTTACACTCTTGAATTGCTCACATTTAGGAAGTAAATAAATAAATGTATATTTAGATGTATATTTAGGAAGCTGCAAGCGAGGCTAGGTTGACGACGACCACGACCACGACCACGCCGACGCCTACGCCTTCCGATCCCTTTGTAATTTTCTTGGATAAAAACCCTCTCCGAGTACCTCGTCGACGAAATTAAAGTAAAGTTAAAAACAAAGTTACTCGTTTTTTAGATGATAGTTTACAGTGTGTAAATTTGAAAATTGCTTGAAGACTACTTTGTGAAAAAAATTCCAAAAAAATCAAAACTAACAAATAAGAAATGATAGGTGTTCATATAAAAATGAAATAAAATAAAATTTACACAAAAAATGAATGAAGTTGATCTTTGCTTTTGTTTTTAAAATATGTCAATTGATTTTTAAATATTGTTTGAAATAACTTTTGCAATAACCTTTTGAATAGCCATCTATATAACCTTTCAAACAACCTTTCAAGTTTCCAACTTCAACTTCAATCTCTTCTTTCTTTTCACAACTATATAGGACCAATAATACCAAAGGACATGACGACGACGACGCTGACGATTGTCCTTCATATTTTTCTGGGGTAAAACCCTCTCCGAGTTCCTCGTCAACGGAATAAATACTCATGTTCAATCTTGTGTTATCAATTTTACATGTGTCCAACATTCAAACTAATTTTGAAACTTCTTGCAATGTTTCATAGTGCTTCTTCATAGACTTCTTAGATTTAATTAGAATACTTAAGTTCTCAATATAATATCCCTATTAAAAGTTAATTTAGTTCAAAATCCTAATGAATTAAACTCTAACAGGACAAAAAGGCTTTATATCCACTGGTTAAATATAACGACCCTAAAGATAAAGAAGAAAAATAAGTTGAAATGAGCTAAAAGTCTAAAATTAACTTGAAGCAATCCAAAAATGTCCCAAAATGAATTAGTTATACTAGAGACACTTCAAAACAACTCAAAATGTCACATAATGACTTGCCAAACACTTTTAGAAGTTTAGGATGCTTACCCTCATTTCTGATTATTGAATCCTAAACATCATTCTTTAATTTTGGCCAAAAAAACATGCCCATTATTTTCAAATAGTGTTAGACCCCTATAATTAAAACTCGGGGAGGTCACTTCCAAATATTATGTAACAACGTGCGAACAAAGATAGGGTCCAAATAAATCTTAGAAGATAATTTTTATAAATGATTTATATTAATATATGATGGTCACAATTCATTACAAGAATAAAAATTAGAATATTCTTGAAATATTACTAATTATAGTAAGAAGTATTTGTAATTTTTAGGGTACTTTTAAATACCCTTTGTTCACACGTGATACTCAAAAAATACAAAGAGTGACCTCCCCGAGAATTAAAATACCAAAGTTGGATATAATAAAGTTAAAGCAAAGCCATTTTTCATAATCTAGCTTAACCCTTAAAGGCATTAAGAAAATGTGAATCCTCAAATGGCCCTTTAGAAAGTCTTGAAAGAAGACCCTAAGATTGATTTAAATTGTCCTTTGGAAACTCCCCTATTCCCGCACAATATGGATGACATCGTGGCATGTGTGGCTATGAAGCGTCATAGGGTTTAGTGTTTGCAAGGTCACAATCATACTCAATTTATATTGATATCCTACTCAATGGTTTTCCTACCTTATAAATGCCACGTGCATCGTGTTTACAATACAGTGATCCAATCTATGCCTCCAAAGGTAATCATTCCTAGTACTCTAAGTCAAAAACCTGAGAAAATTGTGAAAAATGGACTCACTTTTTAAAAATGGACTCACTTATTACCGATTATTTTTGACCCACATGGTATATTAAAACGGCAAATAATTGCACCACTACCAAGTACACAGACAAAAATTCACACAAGATGACGACTATTGCAAGACATAAAAGTTGTCCTTCGCCTACCTTCACTAGTCATATTTTGGGTCGCATGTCAACTCTTGGGGGCCCATTTGAGGACTCACATTTTATCTAATGGACAATGCAAGCCCCATGTCGAGCTTGATAGTATTTTGGAAGAATCTTGCTCATAACTTCTACTCAGTTGCACCAATTGGGGTTTTTTAAATACCAAACCGGGCACCTTTGAGGGATCTATACTTCTTTAGAATAGAACCAAAGAAAATTAAAAAAAGAATCATGAAGTTTTAAAGAGATTTTAGGTGTGGAATTGGGAAAGCATACGTCCTTTAACTTTAAGAATTAACCCTTTAAGGACCGCGCATCCAAATAGTGGATGATTGTTGGTCAAAGCCAATTTTGAACTTGAAGATGACCTTTTTTGCTGTTGCTCTCAATTGAGAAAATGAAGTTTATCAAGTCTAGTTTTCACTTCACTTTTCGGATCTTATAAATTTCAAGTATTGAATATTTTATTTTTGTTGCAAGCCAGATAGCTCAAGGTCTGAATTGCACTGCATAGAATGTTCACCTTTTGAATTTTAAAATTAAAATTAAAAAATTCTACAGAAACATATCATGTGATTCTCCATTGTCATTTGCACATGTTCTAAAAAATTATATTTTTTGAAGATTTTTTGTAATTAATATGAATTTCTTGAAGTATTTGACCTAAAAATTTGTAAAAAAATCATTTTGTATTAAGAAAATCAGAAACTTCTAAGACTAATAGGAAACATACAATTTCATGCATGAAAAATATCAAAAAATATATTTTATCAATTCTTGAATGCTAAATTGTGTATGAAAGTGTAGTTTGACTATTCTGCAAAGGAATGGGACGTTAAAGGGTTAAGAGTCACAATTACTGTTGATCAAATCTTCAAATATGTTCCACGAACTGTTACACAAGTAGGAGTGAGAGCTTTTAAAAAGATTACAATAATGACATCATTATGGAATGTTGAATTGTTCCAATGCATTTATTTTGAATAATATATAGGTGTTTAAATAACAACATTGTTTTAATGTTTCAACGACATTCCAATGTCATTCCAAGAGTTTTGTTTTAATATTCTAACATTCCAATGTCATTCTAAGTGTTCTGTAGCTCTCTTCTTGTGTCAGTGATCATCATGTAACTCGAGAGAGCTACTTAAATTTTCTACCGAGTAATCAATTTCCAAGTGCTGAAAGCATCTCTGATCAGATCACTGTACTTCATTGATGGTTAATGTTACAAACATCAATAAGCATTTAACGCTTTGTTTAACCTATATTACTATTAATAGAAAATAATAGCAAACCAGAGAATTCTTAAATGGGGAAAATAGAACTAGCAATTGATCAGAGAATGAAATAATAAGAATTCTTCTGTTTTCCCATAACCTTACTTCATTCATTGCACAAATGGGAGTTGGTGCTTAATACACAACATTTTAATGGAATAGAGTTCCAATGCATTTTATATTTTAATAATTGTACATGTGTTTGAGAGGAGAGTAGTTTTGCACTAATGGCCCTTTGTCGGTGAACACTGGCTCATTGTCAAGATAAACAAATACTTTATTCACGCCGGCCTCGACAGAAGTCCGGAGTTTTTATCTATCTACATGTGCTTCTAGATAACAAGTTATCAACACATTTTAATGACTTCCCAATGTCATTCCAAGTGCCTGGCTAGCTGCCGATAGTCTATGAATTCTGGATCATTGAGGCTTTGGTTCTGCTAGCAAGCTTGTGTAATCCTTTGACGTTCCTGTGAAATGTGACGTTTGTTGTTCATGAGCTCAAAACCATGAATACCGCTGAAAAATCGATTCAAGTAGACGATCACGCGCTCTGACACTTAGCTCACTGTGGGCTCACTTCGGACATAGAAAAGAAGATAAGCGTTGGCTGCAAGAACTTCCTCCTCACTGACTTCGCTTACATACTCATCATCGCACACGTACCACTTTCCATTATCCTGCAATGTTGACAAATCATGTACAGTAATTGCTACATTTGTTAGTAACGTTCGGGAGCAGCTGTAACAACTTACGGCTCCTAAATATTGCTTAACAACTCTCAACATTACTTCTGAATCAGTGTTTGATCCTAGACTTAGTGAGTCTTCTATGATCTCTCATGAATGTTGATTATAAGAATATATGACAAGTTATATGTACAGCAAGAAATCTAAGATTAATATTTACGAAAGCCAATCCCAAAGTCTGCAATCAACGGTAAGAAAGTGTACCTTCACGAATGAGTAGTAGTGTCCCGCATCCAAAGACGAGCCCTGATGGACAATGACTCCATAGAGCGTGCAGTGAGCATCACCTGCACACTGCTGAAGACAACGGCGTACCGACCTAGTCAGTGTGATTGATTGATAGTAAGAGCATTAATCGAAAGGAATTGAAATGTCACTTGAGGAGTAAGTTAATAATATTATGTATCCTGAAGTACTTTCTGTGTTGCTCTTTCACCACATATATTCAAGCTTTTGTTCATGCGGATTCGAACTGAGTGACTCTTACTGTGAGTTTCTTCCTCATGTATTCGGCAATGCTGAGTCGTTCCTCGAATTGGACGTGATGGTTCATCTTTCTCCCAGAGAACGGATCAAATCTCTTCAACTGGATTGTGAGCACTTTCGGTGATCGATGAATCGACATCACCTTTTGAGCATCCGAAAGTCTTTGGCAACTGCAGACAAAGGAAGAGCAGGTCAACTTCTAACAAACCTCATATATTCATTACTTTCACGCTGAGAGGGGTTTTTAAGGCACATCAGAGCTCTAAAATCTAGGAAAAATATAGATCTTGGAGTGTCGATCAAACCGCCCCAGGATACGTTGCAAAATAAGCTAGTAAGAAACATCTAGACTCTGGAGGAAAAAATATCGACTGATATTATTCTATGGGATCCCTTACCTTTCGCAGCGATATTTGTTGTCTCCGTCTAGAAGCTCAGGGCGAAAGAAAGAAGCGAATGCTTGGGTGAGGGAGCTCAGTTGGCAAATGTCAAGGCTGAGATCCAACATGTCGTCGTGCTTGGTGGATACCGTTCCACACGATTGGCATTCGATGTGGCTTTGCAGCACACCGGCAAACAATCGCTCCGGCATCGGCACCGTCTTCTTCGCGCCGGGCGGCAGGTTCTGAGACTGGTTCAACCCTTTTCCACAGTCGTCGATCAGAAAGCGCAAGAGCTCGTGCGCGTCCTCTTGTCTTCCGGGTTTGAAGTAGTTTGCATTGCTCGTCATTCGACTGTGAAGCATTCGAGGTGCATCGACTGGTCTTGTTACTAGGCTCAACGACAAACGAATTCGTTTCTCCAAGATGCAGAACGTGCAATCATCCTCGTCATTGCGCTCACCTGCATCGTATCTCAATTAAGTCAGTGTTACAAAGTCTATCTATGATGTTTAATTAGGGTTTTTGAAATGTAGCAAATTACAGCCTAGGTGTCATTGAATATATAACTGACACTCCACGAATGACAAGTGTTGTCATTTTTCGCCTCTGTTTCCTTCTAAATCCAGTGTTAAAAGCAAATTATGTCTCCGAAGAGCATTATCACTATGATCCTTTGAAACCCTCAGTCACCCTAAGCCCTAACTTATATCAACCACAGCAGAAATATGTCAATTATTCCATGAAATATTCTAGAATCACATACAATAATTCGTCTGTCATCGATCTATGAGAAACCCTGCGAGAGAGTCTCAGTCTCAAGTAAATCACAGACTTTTCTAGACTCACAATCACAAGAGTGTAAATGAAGACATACAGCTGGTGGAATGGAGTTGACGAAGGCAATATTCCGCAAGCGGGGGCGTGAATGTTAAGCATTGTAGCACACTGTTCAGGTAACAGGAATTCCACAAGTTCCTAAGTCCCATTGGTGGTAGCTGATTTCTCCGAACCGAAAGAGCTCCTGGAGCCACAGAAACAGTCTCAGAAACAGTCTCAGAAACAGTCTCAAAAACAGGATGCGGTACTGCAGCATCCGACTCGATGTGAGACTTGACGATCGCCATGTCACCAGGGACTCATAGTCGATTCCCTGTGATACTCACAGGGAATACTCCACAAATTCCCTGCGATATCACAGAAATCCCGACGACCAAATTCGGTGTAGGCATGGTTGGCAACAGCCTCGGTATGGAACAGGCTCGGTTGGGAGCAGGATGCGCGGGGTTCTGAAGTTCAGTCGCCGGCAGAGTAATTGTGGACCGTCGGATCTGGGCTCTGGATATCGCGGCTGCGGGAGCGACATGTGGCGAGTGGGGACCGCCGCCGAGGCAGCAGCAGCGGGTGTCAGGAAGGAAGGGCAAGGAGCATCGGCAGTGGAGCAGCAGTCGGGCACAGGGAATCAACCACAGAAAGCCGGAGATTAAATTTAAAAAACGAAATTAATTGCTGCCGCTCCACACATGAACCATCCAGGGAGTCAGGGACAGGAGATTAAGGTTGATTGTCCTATTAACCGCCCACTTAAGCAATCTGGCCTATTTTTGGCAGTGCTAAATACGAAAAAAAAATATGACCGCATTTGAAATAGGTTTTGATGAGCGAGTATTGCAAAAATTTGCAACATCTAATTCACATTTGTCAATTTTATACAAAGTTCCAAAGTGGAAAGTAACATGTGACCCAAAACAAACCTCTAGGTTTCCCCATGTTCACACCATGTGGTACTAACTTTCACTCATAATGATATCCAAAACCACCAACTAAAGTAGACGACCTGTTTCCGATCAGGCCCCCAATCACGCAGTATAGGGCGACCTATTTTCGTGAATAGGCCTACATTATTTTCGAATTCATTCGTAAAGGGTGGCGGAAACATGTTTCTTCTTAATATGGAAGGGTTGGCGCCTAGAATGGAAACTTGTGACCAAGTTAGTATGATATCATGTGTTCTCGAAATCTAGTTTTACAGTTCTTGGAAATAGGTCAGTCTATATTGCGAGAACGGGTTGGAGAGAATCTTCACTTTGAAAATTCGTAGTAAATTCGATATTGCCCCAAAATTTGTTCAAAAATATGTTACCTTCTTCAAATCTATTTCCCTACACTGCAAAATTATTTTCCTATTTGTTACTCCACCGGAAGTATGCTGAATTGCTTAAGGTGATCGGAAACAGGTCGTCTACTTTATTTCTTCGCAATGCTGAGCGTGCCATTGGTCCACTTGAATAGTGAAATTGGTGGTTTTGGGTCTCGATTGTGGTGGCCCCAAGAAAAGCCTACATGTCATAATTGGGGGGTGTGGTGGTTTTAGGACATCCTACGTTATGAATCATGCAGGGAACCATTGCAGCCACATGAGTCTTGAACTAACCAAAGACTAAACACACTAACTAACAGAGGTCCAAGTTTTAAATGACAAATGCAATCTATCATTTTATGAAGAATACATTTTAGAAGGGACTAAATTTCATATCACCGGAAGAAGTGAAGAACATTGTATGTGTAGATCAAAGAAAAATTAAATTTGAACACAAGGATTTTATATAAAACCTATTTAAAACTCCTATAAGAAACGTGATGTCAATTTGGGCTTCTTGATCCTATTGGGGTTTTGCATATTATATACAATTATACATGTATATATGTATATATATACATGTGTATATGTATATATGTATATATATATATAATATTTAACTAATTAACTTCCAAAATGAAAAAAAATACAAAATTACATTAGACCACATAATTTCGAAGAGGCTGCCACACCAATAGTTCTTATATATTAAATGCAATATCATTAATATGATTTTCTTGAAGTATGTGAACTAAAAATTTGTAAAAAGTTCACTTTGTAACAAAGAAATTGGAATTTTTTTTAAAAATAATATAGGGTGGTTTAAAACCAATTTGGGAATATTTTATGAATATTTTTCAAATATATCAAAAAACAAAATTACTTTTCATAAAATTAATATATAGCATCGAAATATAAATTTAAAAAAGAAACATGTCAAACTAAAGAAAATTCGTGACCAAATCAACATAGGAACTTCTACCATCTTTTCAACAAAAGAACTATAAATTCTAGTTGTTCCGCATTGTTGTTCACCTCTTGAAATGGAAGTTCCTTAATTTGTACATTCAACAGTGGCTTTCACCCCAATCAAAAGCTGATAGATATAAACTCCATTTCTCTTTCGAGACTTGTGTGAATAAAGTGTCTGTTCGTCTTGTCAATGAGCCAATGCCCACTAGACAAATTGACATTCTCGGGGGGTGCACTGTACTAAATATGTACGAGTATACGTGAGTGCACAGAAGGGGTATTAATTTAAACAGTATCGTATTACGTATACATGCCATAAACACATTTAGAACTGAAAATATTCACGTATACTTACACTAAACATATTTTTAAAACGAAATAAATCTGCATACAAAGGTATTTTAGACATATAGCCTCTCGTATATAGGGGATTTTTAGAAGGGGTCATGAACGCACGTGATTCTCAAACATAATGTAGAGTGCACCCCCGAGTTGACATTGGTACAATACTACTCTTCCCTTCCAATGTTCTGTTTTAAAATATAATGAAATAAATTTAGGTTATTTTTTCATATTCCAAATGAAATTGTTTTTTCAAAAAATTGATTATTTTTTAAATTATACTGTAGTTTACTAAAAGGTTCAGCAACTTGCTGCCTAATATTTCATTATAGATCAAAAAACAAGTTCGGCACCTAAAAAAATTATACTAATACTTTCTGTAGTTTCTCTTTATATTTTTTCAAAATTCGGTTTTTTTTTTATTTTTTTTTCTCTCCAAATTATTATCTTGTACAAATGTCTTGCATTGATTGACAAGTAAGATGTGAGTGAAGAGCGGAGAAATCTCCGTGCTTTATGCAAGTGCAGTGGAGTTGTATTCAACAATGCCTATGGGATATGTAAACTTTCAGGTGAAGCACCTAGTTACTCTTCATTTTTAACACACGCATAACTTTTGCATAGGGACTTCATATGACATAAAGTTTGTTGGAGGTGAAAGAGTACTTGATCTCTACTTTTTTCTTATACCAACAAAATTCCCAAAAAAATGATCTTCTATGCACAATTGAGCTCTAAAAAATTGTTAGGAATGCATTTTCATTTTTTGACCTTTACATGGTTGCAATGTATTGTTCATATATTTTGCGTAAAGACTAACTTCATCTTTTATGTTCAATTGGACTCCAAACATCTATGTAGAACAAATTTCAAAAACTAGAGTCTTACTACTTATTAACCCATGTTCTTTGTGAATGGATGTATTACAAGAGGAACACCTTTTGTCCTCTAAAATTCAAACATGCTGGCACACTAAGTAAAAATCTAAAGAAAAGTAACAATTTCTTACTTTTCGGCTATGATGGATTATACTTTATATTATATTTGAAAAAAGTAGCCAATAATATTCTTAACTTTTAGGCATTCATTTTTATAATTATTTTATAATCCATTTTATAATCTAAAATTAATTATAAATACGGTAGTTTACTATCAATACGGTAGTTTACTAGCAGGTTGATTATAATATGTTTGACTATAATTTGTGATCTAAAATTAATTATCTATAACCCTTCCCACATCAATAAAAATTTATCCTTTCAATTCTCATTTTAGTGAAATATAACTTAATAAAACGTTAATTGCAAAAACGTATAAAATATCTTAAAAACATGACACAAATTTAACAAAGCATATATATATGCACACATATATTTATATTTATATATGCAAATACAATACCTATACTAGAGTTAAGGGTTGGTTTGAAATTTGAAAGATAAATGACAGGTTAGCTCCAAATTTTAGGTTTATACCATTTACCGTTTAAGTTTCAAGGCGACCATATTTAGGTTGCAAGAAAATAGAAGTTGTTGTAAAATACGAGTATGCTAAAAGTGTTTACATATAGAGCCCAAATGCCTAACATCTTTAGAATATAGTTGGTTAGAGGAATATGTGTTTGAATCACTAAAAATGGTCTTATATAATTTTATCAAAAAGATAGACACTAAATGGTGACGGTGCTTGAAGTAGTCTAAAAAGATGTCAAATTTGTAAATCTTTGAAAAAATTCATGGTAATGCATCAATTTCACAAAGACATGCAGAGAAAAAAATTATATATTTAATTTTAATTCAATTCTATCAAAACCTATTCATCATACATAATTATATAATTTATAAACTACAAACTTTCATAATTCATTCAAATTTAAAAAATCAATAATTATTTATTACATTTCGTTCTAAATGGCTAAAATTATAGTTTTACTAAGATTCTTAGTTATTCGTTGGACTTCATCTTATTTAAAGTGTTAATTTTTTCAATTATTGCTTACTATTATTTATATTGGTGTTCCTACAAAATCCCAACTCTTAGCAACTTACGACCATGTTATGAAAATTATAATTTATTTCAATCATTATTTATTTAAAAATAAAAATAAAAATTGGTATTCCAAAAGAAAATTCAAAAAAAATGTCTTAAATTTGATTTAAAAAAACACTGAATTCTTTTAGTGATATTCAACAACAAAGATAGGATCTATGTCATGTTGGGCATCACAACTTCCACATCCCATAAAGCCTCAAAAACATAGTCATCTAAAAGATATGTTACAACACATTTAGTTTGTAGAAAACCTTTTGACATTTAACCCGTAAAGGACCATGCTCATTTCTAAATATTTTTCACTTTCTTGTGATGCTTTCCAAAAGGCAATTCTATTCTTGATTGGTATCCATGTAGAAAACTTCACCGTTGAAGTTCAAAAATGACTTTGTCATGGGAGTGTACATCAATTTTCAAAACAATCTACCGTATATATCACATGATTATAAAGTTTGATCATAAGTTGATTTTCGAAAATTTTGTACAAAACCAACAGGTCATTCATTGCAAACTTTCTCATAAATGTAAAAACAATAATTAGCATTTGAAAGTTTAAGTGCATACAAAGATGTACTATATCTAGGTGCCTACAAAAAATGGTGTTCTAAAACTAAATAGAACAACAATGATTGATTCTCAAAGATTTATGTTTGGATGAATTGACTTGTTGGTGACTCGTTCAGCCAGTGTTTGTGATCGTTATTAATTTTTACATTGCAAAAAAGTTTTAAAGAATTCAGATATATATTTGGAATATTCCAAAATATTCCAAAATAATATAAAATATGTCAAAAAGATTCCAATTATTTTGAAAAGATTCCATTTTAAATATATTTAAATATTTTCCATAATTATTTTATAGTGTTAATGATGCAGTAATGGAAAATATTTTACATATTGTACACTTCTTTTTCTTAACGAATGTGACGTCCAAATGTGAAAATGCCCTTCAAGTCATCAACCGCCCTAACTACTATGTCCCAAGCTCACCTACGTTGACGATTTAGTTTTTTCCCGATGAACCAATCAATGTGATTGCAAATCTTGAAGGATTCTTTTGTTCTTGAAACGAACATTTTCAATTCTGTAGTTAACATTGAGTCAAAATTATAAAATCCAAACAAGTTATCAAAGTAATGAAATTTTTCTAGGACACAATGTGTCCACCTGGTCCTTTAGGAGTTAAGGGCTAACCATGAGGGATGAAAGGTTTTTTAATTTTAAATTGACAAATCAATTGATTTTATTCTGAAAAATATAATCAAGATGTGATCAAATTTTATACTACATGCGTGAAGGGTTATTGTGAAGACATTCAATTTTGAAGGGTTGGTATGATATTTGAAAGATACATGAAAGGCTACATTCCAAGATACTAGTAATTATCATATAATCATTAAAAGACAAAGTAGTGTTCATTTTATAATGACAAATTAAATTGATCTTATTGTAAAAAATAAAATTTAAATAAAAACATATTTTAAATTCAGTGAGTTTGTTTTTTCCAGGAAGCTGAAGCAGCACTTTTGAACCTCTCATCTTTTGAGCCCTCCTAATTTGTGTCTAATAAAAGAAAACTAAAATATGGTTGGGAAATTGATCTTGAAGTTGTACAAATTTTTAACAAAGCTAACAACCACTTTTATAATCCACTAAGAAGAAATTGAATTTTTCCCAAATTTATAACCACACTCAATAATACAACTTTTATTATTTAAGATCCATACATATAAAATAGATACAGAGTACCATGCATTAATATTGTACCATACCTCTTCTGTAGTTAGGTATGACTCTAATTCCTTCCCAAGCCATAGGTATATTAAGATGTCGATCTGTAGCTACTACGATTCCCTTATCTTCTACGTGACCTAGAAGGCATGCCCATGAGCACTTAATGGGTGCTCTGCCTCTAACCACCCGGAACGAACCCGGAGCCCTGTTTTGTTGTGATGGTTCAAGTATATTAATTATAACTTCACCGGTGTATTGTTCTACTTCATCATCAACATCCATCTCTTCACTAGCTTCACCATCACGAAGAAATCTTGGCAATATTACCTCTCTGATGACAACAATTTCCACCCTCAATGTGGAACCTAAAGCTTGTTTACAATACATGATATCATTAATTTCAGGCCATGGTGGACAAAAGCCCGGCTCACCCAACTTTACCAAATGCTTGTGAACATCAAAATCAGCTAATTCATAAGCCACAATAGCATCCGCCCTTCCTGGAATAGGTACCTTCATGAATCGATGAAGAAGCATATGAATTGGCTGGCAATCATTTCCTTGAAAAAATATTGGATTTGGAGTTAATAGACACATAGAAGAATACTCTGATAATTGAGGGCTTGTGGACGAACTACTAATTGGAATCTGTCATCAACATCCAATAAATTAATGAAAAAAAACTGAACTTCATTCTTTAATATAACAATCAAATTCAAAATTTATATTCAATTAATATTTCAAAACCACTGATTTTCTAAGATTAAAATGTAGAGGGAAAATAGTATTTAAAACCAATCAATTAAATGTAAAATAATTTTAGTACCTGTTTGAAATACTTTGCATGGAAAAAAAGTCTATGATGTCCCAAAAATTCATGAACAAACAACATGGTTATTTTTGCTTTGTGAGTCAAACCACGATCCAATGATTTGAATGGATGCATCTCTTGGGCATCACTTCTAGTAATAACATGATCCCCCACTTCGTAATGAACACCGTTGAATATAACAAATGAGATTTTTTCCAATTGTGATGAAAATTCTTCATCTGTGTTATCATTCAAAAGTCCTTCATTTCTCCAATATCGTTGTAAATAATTTTTGATGCTGCCACTCATTGGTTTCATATTTCCATTTTTCCACCCCCACACAAATTCCTTTGGATTTTATTAAATCTTTGCATTCACATTGTGGCAAAAATCTCTGTAATTTTTCCAATTTTTTCGCTTCCACTCTTGAATTGGTGAGAACAATTCCCTTCTTATGATGTTCATTGCACACATGGAAATTCATACCTGTAGTATGTCCACAGTGGGTCATTCAAATCAATTTAAAAAAATGTTGCAATCCACCTAACTAACACTATGGACAAAATCAATTTATGACAGCTATTACAATCCTTAACTAAGATTTGTTTGATGACTCAAGCACAATGAACTTTGCTTTTAAATTTAAACTCTTAAAGAAATAAGTAAATCTACTAGCTTCTTATACATTACTTAACTAATTTATTTAATTTTAAAGTATTTATGCCAATAAGAAAATGAAAAATTATTGAAATGTAAATGTTGCATTGAAAATGGATTAATTCAATACCTGTGTTATCACGGGGTCGGTGATCCATAGTCAAAAGATTTTTATGTATTTCCAAAACAGCTCCTTGAGTAGGATATAGATTGTCTTTATCATTTTCTGTGTGCTCTTTTGCAATTGTGAAAGCAACCCTACTTTCATACTTGGAATATGTTACTTCGCTTTGCTTCTGGTTGGTTTTGATACTTTTGTAACCTTTTACACCTCTTTCAAAACGATAGCACCACGTCAAATCGTGGGGCCCGTGTTGTATCACATCATCCAACATCTCCCCACTTCCTGCATTTAATACTTTGTATATTAAATAAATAAATAAATAATATTTACAAAACATTTTACTTAAAATAAAAACAAACCTAAATAATAATAGCATTATAAAAATAAAAGCATTGAATTTAAAATTAAAAAATTAAAATTAAAATTAAAAAATTAAAAGTATTGAATTAACTTCTAAGTTTAATTTTAAAAGTTATAGTATATAATAAGAAAATAATTCATAAATTAAAAGTTCACACCCACCTGCAACATGCTTTAATACTGAATTGCTTGGACCAACATATTCTTCCCAATGGACCCGCCATGCTGAAAGCAATTTCCTTGCAATTGAAATTGAATCTTGAGTCCAACCATAAGTTCGTGTATGAGAGAAAAATAGTCTTGCAATCTGTGTCAAAATCTGTCCAATTCCATATAACCTGTCTGTTTTTTGGATGTTCAATTTCTCCATACAATAAGGTAAACACCATTGAATGAAAAGTTGATATTCTTCAGCTTTCCAGTAGGATATCCTCTTAGAACAATCCCTTGGCCATCTGGCTCCAAGTTCCTTTGGTCGATATTCAGTAATTTCATTTATAGTTGTATCTAAGTCTTCAGCTCTTCCTAAATGTATCATATGGTCAACAAAGCTTTTGAAAATGTTTAAAGGCAAAATATGCATTGAATCATACACTACGTCTACACTTAAATTAAAACCGTATAAATCGTATAGTCTCCACAATTTAGAGTAAGTTGTTACATTATTTTGTCTTGTAGTACGACCAGTTCTCCTTAATTCATTTGCCTCTAAGTATATGCTCTCAATGGTGCGAACAGGTGGTGGATATTGTGCTTGCCGGCGATTATCATGATAAAGAACTTGGTTTCCAGATATTTTCTCTGCCATAAGACAACGGCGACACGCACTGTATCCTGATAATTTCAATCCTGCCACTTTGCATTGGGCGGGATGGTCACCTGTCCAATACATAAGCATAACCCTCAACTTTGAACTACCTGTTTCAATGGCAGGAGTAATGGCAGGAGAAATAATTTCTGATGGAAAATTATAAATTACATCAAATCCATCAATGAACGAAGACACTAATTCTCTTATAAACGGCTCAAGAAATACAGTCATAACTTGATCTCCCATTTCTTTTAAAAGTTTTTTAGAAGAACTAGGAATAAATACGACTGGTATAGGTCTAACAAGATTCTCACGTCCACCATTTAATATTTCAGCTTCCACCACCCATCCATCTTTATACTTTGTTGTAGTTGTTAAAAAGCCGTCCCAGTGAGCACCAATTAAAATGTTCCTTGGATCCCCCTGTGTACACCACAATATGATTCAAATTTAGATAAATCTTGGAATGTGATATTTAGTATTCATTTGAAATAAATTCTAAATTCAAGGTACTTTCAAGATATTTACCAGCTTAATCCATTTTTTACATTTGAAAATGTATTAATTAATCATAAAAATTAAATTATAAGCTTAAAACATTTTAGATGAAATAATCAAAAAGAAGAAGAGACGGAAAACATTAAAGGGAAAAATTAACAAATAACGGATAAATCTTTTGGCCATCTTTAGCTATGGAGATCACAAATTATTAATATTTTAAAAAGTGAATATAAAAAATTTATATTTATAAAATTTATAAAATGTATAAAAAATACAGTAAATACTCAAATAAAAAATAGAAAAATGAAAACTTCACTCGGGACGGAGGGGGAGGGATTGGGGTAGGACTAAGGTGGGGGGCTACAGAGAAAGAGGGAGCGGGTTATATATAGGGAAAGAAGGAGGCTGCAAAGAGGGAGAGAAGGGAGGTGGCTGCAAAGAGGGACTGTGAAAGAGGGAGATGGAAAAAGAATATTTTAATTTTAATTAAAATCAAAATAGTTTAAATGTTAAATTTATCGTAGCTCTTACAATTAAACCTCTTTTTGATCAAACTTAATAATTCAAATCTAAAGTTAAAATAATAAATTACTCAAATGTAAAATTATTATATTGAAAAAAATAATTAAAATAACATTCTCTAAAGAGCAATGTCAGTGCTTTCAACAAATTTTAATTTAGAAACTTACCTTTGCAAATGAAGGCGACACCTCAATGTGGGTATCACAAGTTGGACATGAAAATTGGTATTTTTGTAGATCTTCATTCCAATTTTCTTGCAATATAGTACACTTGGTTGGAAATGTTCTAAACACCGAATCACAAATTGGACCACTACAACGTATTGGTAGCTCATATTGCGCATTAGGATTAAAGAAATCCTGAATTTTTCTCATTTTTTTTCCATGCCACATTTGAGAAATACATGGAGGTGTGTAGTCCACAGATTTACCCAACCAATCTAATTTTTGCCTCCATATTTCCAACCAAGCATAACAAGTGGATCTACTTTCACACTCTTTTGCAATGATAGGGGTAAATGGTAAATAGTCAAATGCCAATGTATTCTTTCGAAGTATTCCACATTGCCTACATTTTTCACAACAAATATGACAATCTCTTGCAAGACGTGGTTTATGTCTTCTATTACAACGACATTTAACAACATCAGGCCCTTCATATAGATCTTCATTGCTTGGTTCCAATAAAATAGGAAAATAAGGCATACCTTCCTTGCCAGTACATACTCTGAATCTGATTGGCTTTGTCATACCTTGTTCTTTGTATGATCTTTCAATATCATTCCAAGTACATGGTGAAAAATACTCAATTGCATTTGATTCTGTCAAACAAAGTCACTTACTAGTCTTTAGTAATTGTAAAATGCTTAGTTTTTTTATTAGGTTGAATACACATAATTATAAGCTATTATTTTCAACAACATTATATTTACATCTCAACTTAAAATTATTGAATTCAAATGTTATTTTCTATTACATACATGAATTTATTTTTTATGGTTATTTGTTTTTAATATGTAAAATTAAAAAAGCAATGATTTTTGTTTCATTTGAGAAAAATATATTAAATATTAAAATTTTTGAACATAAACAATAAAATAAAAAAGTATTTAATATTGTTCTTACCTGCAAAGGTGATCAATTGTCCAAGTCCCATTCCTTTGTAATTTTGAGGCTGCCCATGATTTTCTTCAAGTCTTTTCTTAAAAATTATTTTGAAAATCTTCTCTTGCACAGTAATAGGTACATTTGCATTGTCCATGTCGTGTTGAAGGCCAACTACTTCATTTTCGATAACTTTAGCCAAATCTTGTCCAGTTGGGGCTGGCTCTGGAATTCTTCCATCCACAAAACCAATATTGGCCCATGTATCTAATTCAGGCTCTACCCCTGGACAAAACTCTACTTCCTGTTCAATGCCAACATCAACTCCATCATATGACTGGCGCTCTGACAAATTTTCAGAACTGGCTTCAGATGAACTATTTGAGTACTCTACTATCCTTGTAACTGGAGGAGTGGATGATGATGTTGAAGAGGATTTGGAAGAGGATTCAGTAGACGATGATGAAGAGTGATTTGAACCACTAGAATTAGAAGAAGGAATATCATCTCTGTTTGCAGCCCTCCATCTATAATATGTTGATCTTGAAACTATTCGCCCATGAAGTGTATAATTATCTTCATGTTCCCCATCCATTATGAAATAAGTTTTAGTCAAAACTCTACAAATAACCAACATAAAGTCATAAATCATTAATATTCAACAAGTACTTATGGAATCTTCTAAATTCATAAATCTAAAAGACTTTTCTATTTTTCAAACACATTATAGTAAATATAGCAAGCTATCAGGACAATGTAGAATAGACCAACATGGAATGATATTTGTTTTTTCATACAGGTGGCAATGGTTAATTTGTTTCAAAGGAACTCCATTGAGTGTAATGACTTGTTGGTTTGGATCGTAAAATCACTCTACCGCATTTTGAATTACACTTTAGAAACATAGAAAAAGTGTTATAGACTACTACCCAAAAACATAATAAATCAAAGTCAACTAAAATAAAAAAGATATCATGTTCATTAATTTAAAGAAATATTGGTAATCTAAAAGCATTGCAAAGGAAAACAATACGTAGAATTGTGTACTTCATAAACAATATAACAATATGAAATTCATTATATTAGAATATCAAAATAGTAAAAGATAATAGAAGCCTCGGCTTGTATGGTATTTACTTATGGTATTTACGCAGGGTTACATGAAGAAAAAATAAAAAACCAACATGTAACACAAATTACAATTTGAAATATCACCATAAAATATATTAAATAAATCCCAAGAATACTAACATCCAAACGTCATTGTTAAAAAACACCTAAAAATCCAACTTTCAGGGAGGTGACTTCCAAATTTTACGTAACAACTTGCAAACAAAGAGAGGGTCCAAATAAATCTTTGAAGATAATTATTATAAATGATTTACATTAATATATGATGCTTACAATTGATTACGAGAATAAGAATGAGAATTTCTTGAAATATTACTAACTATAGTAAAGAATTATTTTTTGTTTTTAAGGTAATTTTCAATATCCTTTGTTCACATGTGATATTTTGTAAGATGTTAAACCTCAAATCCCCAAATTAACTATGCTCATCAAAAACTTCGTTCATGTACACCCATAATCAATAAACCGATAGCAGCGATCACAAAAACAGCAAACACAACAACAATAGAAGACACTTCGATCTTCTATCTCACCAACACTTTGCTTGGACAAAGATGGCAATACTTCTAATTCTGTGGAAAAATTAGAAATGCCAATTTTTATGTATCTAAGTGACAAGAAACTTGCAGATCGTACCTTACTGCGTGTTATGTGGTGGTAGCAAGCGTCGAGCTCACTTGTATAGAATACCAATGAGCAATAGTACTTGTGACAATAAAAACTTGAATTCGAGGTATGATCAAGTTAGGTAATTTGAAAATATAATAAGGGCTTGCTGACTTCATAAACCAAGAAAAGATAATAAGAATCTTCTAAATTGAATAATATATGTAATTTAAAAAATAAAATTATCATTTACTTTATGTTTATTTTTCAATACTACTTAAAAGAAAAAGTTAATGAAACTACCTTTTGACCTTATAGCCTTATATCCTAGGTTCCTTTACTATAGGAACTAATAGTGTATGTCTGTTTTTATAAATTTTATTTCAGAAGTACATGTAGTCTACAAATATCTAAGTCATTTACCTTGTAAACATGGAGTGGTCTGATTCCGGCTCACCTCTTTTAGTTGTGTTTAGGTCTTATATTTAAACTTTCTATTGTAGGATTAGATTTAATCTATAGATCTTTACGTCTTTTATTCTCTAAATTGGAAGTGGTCTAATTCATGATAATCTAATCTAGAGTTGATTAACTTTTGTACATATGTTCTTAATTTAGAGTAGTCTAGCTTAATGCATTAATTATAGATCACTCTAACACTCCACTGTCAATTTAAAAAGGAAAATTCAAAGTGGAGTAAAAACCAGACTTCACAAGATTTATTTTGATAGTTAAGCTTAAATGCAATTGAACTCATTTGGATGGCCTAAATATACATTAAGCAGAAGAAGGAAAAAAACATCTAAATACATTAGATGAAACCATTACTTTCCAACTGTTTTTTTAGTTGGGATACATATAAAATCTAAAAATATCTTGAATTATTTGAATTTAACTAAAAAGGGTAGCATGACCAAGCAAAGTCCATCACAAAAAGAATTAGATGAAAATCATCCACTTAGCAGTTGGAATTGAACGGTTAGCATTATCTATAAACCAATTTTTGGTATGAGCGACATTTAGGGGCTGAAACCTTGAATACGCCTCTATAGTAAGGCGAGCTTTTGTAATTGATTGCTACAACTTCGATAGTGACCCTTATTTTTTGGCTACATTTCCAACAAACGAGTTTTTTTTTCTATATCTCATTTTCTCTTTTTTACAAATGGATGTTGCTTTTCAAAATATAGCACCCCACTTTTTAAACTGCAAAATTTCTTGGTCCAAACCACGAGAGGGATCGTTTGCATGCTTGTTTCAGACAACAAATAAATTTTTTTCTACAATGCACATTGCAGGGTCAAAGCATGGGAAGGTAGATTTTCGTTTTAATTTTAAAACTTGTCGAGGATGAGATATAAAACAAAACAATACATTATTCCAAACTTTTCATATAATTTGAAGGATTTAAATAAAATTAATTCCTAAATGACTAAATTAGACCTAATTTTTTTATTAGCACTGTTCAGTAGGTCCTATAGGGGATTTGTTTTGCTCAAAAGTATTTGTTGTTTGACCAACACATACAATGTTCTTCACTAATTTTCGTGATATAAAATTTGGTGACATCTTAACTTTTGGACGGGCCTACTTCCATATGATGAACGATGAAGAAGTTGTGAGCCTACTCTTTTCTACATCTGGTACAATTTTCATCTATCAATTTTTTTGTTCGTGTGCTAGTTTATTTCCATTTGCACAGTATAGATTTTCAGAATAAGACATTGTGGATTTAAAAAAATAAAAATTGGTTCGTCAAATTTCATTCTTAGTTCCAAAAGTGAAATTTTAAAAATGATTCTTTATAAGAAGTAGAATGAAATTATGGAAAAGATACCATGTCATAATGCATGTTATTCCTAATTCATTAAAACATTAATAAAAATATTTGGAATTTTTTATTGGATTTCAATTTCGAAACATTAATTAAATAATATTAACAAAGAAAATGATAAATCCACTTTTACAAATGAAATCAACACATTTATATTTAGAGCTTGAAAATCAAATCCATTCTTCTTACAAATCCAACGTTTTATAACACATATTTGAAATCACTAAATCATTTGGACTTGAAAGGGTACATTATGGTTTTCTCAATATGAACAATTGAATTGTTTATTATAAAACCATCAATCTTTGATCCTTTAGAATGAAAGGGTATTTGCCTTTTGTTTTGCCATTGTTCAACTTTTCATTTTTCATATGCTTATCTTATACCAACCTTTCAAACATAATAGATGGAAAGGTCTTCATACCAACCCTTCATTATAAAAGTTTGCTCCATCTTAATTATGTTTTTCATAATATGATAAATTAAATTTGGCATTTCGAATCGGTGAACCCTTGGTCCTTGAGGGGTTAAAGGATATTTTCATTTCTTTGGGTCTAGGCTTTTTTTTATTTTTTATTATCAAACTTCATATCAACCCTTCAAAAAGAAAAGGTAAAAAATAATTGAATCTTTCGCATTGAAAAGCACGTACATAACAACCCATTTTAAACATTTAAAAAAATAGTATACACCCTACAAAGATCCCTTTCAAGGCGCATACTTTAAATCCTAAAGGACCAAGAAATTATGGATTTTAAATGGCAAGTTCAATCTATTATATTGTGATTTAAAATAATTAAGACGACACCAAATTTTACATTACATGAATCAATGAAGAACGTTACATTACAATGTTTGTATCTAAAATAAATAAATATAAAAAAGTGGAAATCCACATTGCACTTAATTAAAAGTGTGAGAATGAATAATAGACCAAATTCAAGATTTTTGGTCCTTTAGCCCTTTTTTGCCTAAGACACCACATTGTGGTCACTAATATGTTGAAAATGAAAATAACGGAAAATCCATGAATAATTGGAAGATTATAGGGTTCAAAGACAAACTATAATCTTCCAATCGAACGGTTGGATCTTACTAAGGTTTAACAAGCACTTGTTTGATTAAGCTATGTTAACATTTATACGGTTAAATACTATTAATAATTTCCATAGTTTGAATAGAGAGAGTTTTTTTTTTTTTTTTTTAAAACCTTAAATAAACTTTGGTTTCTCCAGAACTACTTTGGGCACTAAAGGGTTAAGAGTTAAAGTATACTAGCATCGGGGCTAGCACATGCATAAAGATACATGTGTTCCGAGTTTTAACTTTTAACTACAAAAACATGATATTTTACATCATGTACGAAATCATTGTATAGTTTATTATCATTGATGAAGTTTCTGCAATTTGGACTTTTTTCAAGATTTTTTCAAGTAATTACCTTTACATAAGAGGAGTGAAAATAGGAAAAAAATCAAAATTTAATTTAATAGATCATTATGTTCTTTGTGAGCTTTCATTTTGACAAAACAGATTGAGAGATTTTGAGCTATAATATGTGCAGTAAATCAATTCTCTGAAATTGACATACAAATGAAATTTCTAGATGATGACTTTTCCATGATATTCATACATTTGGATTAAATAATACAGTCCAAAATATGTTTAAATTTGATTTTAATAGAGATTTTTGTTTCAATTATATTAAACACCCAAAAAAACTCATTGTCTTATGAATTTTTGAACTGTTGCCAAACTTTGCATAATGCACAGCATTGAATCAATTTTTGTGGAGTGTGCAATATTTCTACATATCAATTATTTTTTTGATTGTTTACAAAGTGATCTCTAAACACCTCTAGTGAACCATAATGAAATTCATGTGAATAACTTCACCACTATATTAGCATAATATATATAGCCAATTATGAGTAATTACAAGAGTATGGAAATTGTAATTTTAGTGATTTTTCAAAAACCTTATTCTTGAAAATTCATTTGAAAATACGAAGCTATTGATTTTTAAATGCAACCATGCAAATGTTTTATAATAAGAATGTTTTACATATGCTCTTTACAGTTTAAGCTCAAAGAAGAGAAATATGCCCTTTTTTTATAATACATTTCGGTACTGCCCAAAATCTCACGACATTTGGGTATTAACCACCATTCTATTATGATTATTGTATTTTCCTATATCGGATTTGTTAAATTTCACTCAAATTTTTATTGTTTATTTTACAAAAGTTGTTTGCACCATGTATTTTGTTAAAGTTTTATATTTTAAGTGATTAAGACAATTCTAGAGAGGGGGTAACATGAGCCATAGGCCCACATGAATTAAATGATTGTTGAATATTGATACCAAATATGCCAACATGATGTATATAGTGTTTGCTACCCTTGATGCTCTCTTCTTA
The DNA here is from genome assembly GCA_022496805.1 of Pohlia nutans. Taxonomy (NCBI): domain Eukaryota; kingdom Viridiplantae; phylum Streptophyta; class Bryopsida; order Bryales; family Mniaceae; genus Pohlia; species Pohlia nutans. Next base: position 1,096,868 of record CM040103.1, read on the forward strand.
GACTTTTTGCAAAAATGGACACTATAACTACATATATAGCCTACGACTAGGTACTATTAAGAAGAAAAAACATGCTCTTCCCTTCTAGGACATTTTTAGGACATTTTTACAGTAAGGTTAAGAACCTTGCACCATAACACGGTTGACTATAGTGGTGGCCATTTGGTTGCAATAGAATTTGAACCAAGGTCCCTCCATTAGGATGTCAGACTTTTAACCATTGAGCGAGCCTCAATGGCCTAAGGTAATTTTAATCTCAAAACGTCACAACATCTTGGTTTTGTATCATGAAGAGAGTAAAAGCCTTGTAACTTTCTCATACAATCTCGGATGACTTTCATCCAAGTCATCTTTGCGAGCCCATTAGAATCTGTACAAATTAAAGTAAATCTGTTGGGTACATTTTATGCTTGCACTGGACTGTCATATACACCTCACGTACATTTGAGCTAGGCTAATATCTATGTTTCAGGTTGACATCTACTTCTGTTGAAAGAATTGGTACGTTTAGGGGTTATTGTGTGCTTATGAGTATTAATTGTTTGATAATGTTGTGAAAAAGAAAAAGAAATAAAAAAAAAATTAGTTCATATGTGAGTAATTTCACTAACCCTCAAGAGTGAGAGTTAATTACATTAGTCACAAGATGTGGAACTATAGATTTACGTGCTAGGAATATGAGATCTATATATTATCATATCTATTAATTAAATTTACCCTAAGTGATGTTTCGAGTATGCAAATTGTATGGCTTTGATTTTTACAAAACATATGGGAACCATCATGCCTTAAGATCTCTCCAACCGTACACATGACGCCACAAGCTTAACCCTTTGGAAAGCTCTTAATGAAGAGAGGTGCACCAAATTTGTTTCATTGCATGTCGATCTATTAATAGTGTGAAAGTTATGGATTATTAATTGATTTTCTTTATCACTAATTGAATTAAATTAAAAATATGGAGAGTAGGAATTCTTGATGCAATTCTTGATATCTTTTGAAAGCTCTTGATGACTGCGGGTTCATCAAAAAAAAATTGTACGTTTAGGACCTACAATATGAAAGTTATGAATTTTGAAATCATTTTCATCTCCAAAAATTGAACTAAATTATGGATTACTCATTCTTTAAAATAAAAATTGCATCAATCACATAGAACGCATTAGAACACGGAGATCTCACAAAACCAGAATGAGCACATGGACCATTTGGACCAACAACATAGAGGCACACTGGCATTCATGAGCATACATTGAAATTCCCACATAATTATAATTATACATATATGTGTATATATGTATATATACATATGCATGTATATATTAGAAACACAAACAGTAATGCTTTTCACTGCAAAAAGGTTAGATTCATGTAATGCAATTTTTGGTGCCTTATTGATTTTTGTAAATTACAATATAATGGATTGAATTGGTCATTTAAAAAGAAGGAAGCCTTGGTTGTTAAGGGTTTCAGAGTGTGCTCTTTTAAGAAGATCTTTGTATATTGATTTTAATAATGCTTTCAAATGGGTTGTTATGCAAATGATTTTTAATGTGAAGGATTAAAATAATAGCTATCTTTCATTTTCGAAGGGTTGATATGAAATGTGATCTAAAATTGAGAGGCTAGACATAAAGAAAGGAAAACACCCTTTAATCTCTGAAGGACCAAGTGTTCATAGATTTGAAATGCCAAATGTAATTGATCATATTATGAAAAGCATATTAACCCTTCAAGGCCCAAGAGACCTAAAAGTGGCTCTTATGTGGTCAAACTTAGTTTTCACAATGAAAACGATCATTTTCACATTTAAGCTAAACTCAAAAAGTCAAAATAATCAAGTCTTATCTCTATCCCATCTTACGATTCATCAAAATTCTATTTCTTAAATCTTTTATAGCAATTACCAATACAATGGATTAATAGCTAATTTGTTCTTCAACATAGTTTTGCTATCCAACTTTTCAAATTAAAATCTTTATGTGACTTTTTAATATACTAAAGTGTTTTAAATTGAAATTTTCACCCTATGTAAAAATTTCATCAATTTTTGATACTTATTATAATTAATATAAATTTTTGAAAGCATAAAGCTTTAGAAAATCACAATAATTTCAATTTCCAAAAGAAAATTATGAAAAATTCAAGATTTATAGTAAACATATCGGTTCATGTTAAAAAAAAAATTCAAAATAATTTTCTCAAATTGACAACAAGAAATTGAGCTATAGATTGAAATTTGACTACACTAAGAAGAGGATGGGCCTTGAGGGGTTAAGATGGAGCAAACTTGTGGATAATAATAATAGAAACACCAACCCAAAGAAATGGGCCGGCGTGAATAAAGTGCCCGTTCGTAATGTCAATGACCCGATGCCCACGGGACAAAGGGACATTGGAACAATACTACTCTCCTCTTTCGAGGATCGACACCATAGTAACCAAAACAAAGTAACAGTAACAGTAAGAAACAAAAAACAATCGAAGTAGTGATGGGTGAGTGTTAGTTTGTATAAAGGTGTGTTCAGTGTTAAGTTTTATCGACAAGTCATGAGTTCTTTGGTTGGTTGGTGAAGGGCGTTGTATCACGATTATGTGGTCCGGGTTCGAAACCGGTTGGGCTCGTTGAGCAGTAGTGTGATACACATGGCTTGGTGCTGCTAGTGATTTGTCATGGCAGGAAAGTTGTACCAACCAACCGGCTCGTCCTATCCCCTGAGACAAGCTGAGCTAGTTGTGTGAAAAGAGTGGCTAGCAGTGGTTTTCACCACTACCCCCCCTCTTTTTAATGTACTACGTCTGTTGGTATTGTTTGGTTATTTTCTATACGTCTTTTATGTAAAAGGATAGATCCGGCGTACTGTATGGCAATGGTATTTATCGTTTTGAATGTGTGTTTTATGGAGGTTCCAAGAAACTTATGGATTGAAGGCTTGGTATGAAAAATGAGATGCTAAACTCCAAAATAAAAACAAATACACTTTAACCTAAAAAGATTAAAGATTAATGATTTCAGAATAACAAATTGAATCGATCATATTGTTAAAAACACAATTAGAATGGGATTGAATTTTCTATCACCAAATGAATTTGCATGTATTCGTCAAACGTAATATCCAAAAATATCCTTTTGGGTCGAACCCATCAATTGTCATTTTGGGTTGAGGACATTTAGGACCGCTTCAAACTAAAGCCGAAGCTCAAGAGGCCGTCAATTTCCACCACGCAGATGGGAAGAGACCAACAAGAAATTTACATTCATTCAAATTTTCAGAGAATTGCAAATAAAATTACAAAAATTATAAGTTTACAACCGAACTTGGCCAAGTTGTAGTGCAAAAGATGAATCATACATACAATTGAGTTTTGATATTATTTTTTTCCTTGAAAATCTATTGTTATTTGAAATTCAAACATTTATTTTTACCCTGAATTTCAAACAACTATGACTATTGGCAGGTGGCATTAAGCAAGAGCAATCAGCTATGGTAAATAGTAATAGAAAGCACTGACTCACTCAATCACAATTAAACAATGTTTTGTAATTGTTTATTTGATTGAATAGTCCATTCAATTACACTGCACTATTCACTTCATATAGAAAGTTATGTGGACGTTCCAATAGACCTTTGTCTGGTGCGCACTCGCTTATTAGAGTTAACCGAAAAGTCACTTAAAGAGTAAAGTTTTAGCAATCTCCTCTTGAACTCTTCTTGAACTCAGATAGATAAATAGAAACTATGGTCCTTTTTTTAGCAAGGAGCCGGCGCGAATAAAGTGTCTGTTCGTAATGTCAATGATCCGGTGCCGAGCGGACAAGGAGACATTGGGACAATACTACTTCTTGAACTCATATTCAAATATAAATAGACCGAAAACTAATTCATGATGAGTTGGGAAACAATCTAAAGAAAACCACTGTCATTATTCTCTACACCTCGCAATGACTTCCACACCTTCTACTAAACCTCCAAGCCTATAACCCAGAAGGGGACAATGTATGAAACGACACTATTCAATCCAAATATAGCTCAAAAGAGACGTTAAAAGTAGAGCAAAAAGGAAGATTAAATGAGCTTATTTTCGATTAACTCTATTATAGAGGCTACATATATAGATACTCTATATGTATAATTATGTGTGGCGCACAACAGCTAATCACGGAAATGGACATCGAGATTATTTAATCTTCGGTTTAAATTTGAAGGCATATCTGCTAACTATTGACTCCTGCAAAAAGAACGTGGATGATGTCATATAGACACTTACAGTCAAAATTATCTACCTTTCTTGACGATTTTTTATGGTCGCTCCCATGCCGGCGTGACTTCTTGGAACTCTCTCTCAACTTGAAGCCGTGTGGAACCGCTTGTGGAACCGCAGGCGCGTGTGGAACCGCTTGTGGCTTGGCTCGTCGTAGGCGCGGGCCTTGTGGCTTGCGACACCTGTTCTGGTGGTCCTTCCAAGTGATTCACGCACCTTCTTGCTTGCGACATCTGTTCTCTGGTCCTCCCGAGTGAAGCCAGGGTTCAAAAGCCACAGTTCAGAAGCCACAGTTCAGAAGCTAGGGTTTAGAAGTCGAGGTTCACAAGCCCTTCCGAGTGGCGATTTTGAAACGAATAGACGTCGCTCATCACTTCGCTTTCCTTCCGTGACTAGTAAGTTCAGTGCGGGATTCCCCTTTCACTCTGTTCTTTTGTGTCTGATTGCTCTTGTTAAAACCCGTAAACTATTTTGAACAGTTTTGTGCAATTTGTAGGTGTTCTGATCTACACATTGAAAATTGCCCGTTCTCCAATTGGTGTCCATGGCTGCTTTTTGCGATGAATGTGCATCTAGTTTCCCTCGGCCAACCTCAAAGTTCTGTAGCGAATGCGGTACACCCCGTGTAGGGAATCAAATCGCTGAGACTACAAATGTTGTAGATGTGGTGAGGAGCACGGAGGTGGTTAATGCAGGTGAAGAACCCGACCTCCCACTCTATGCAGTACCTCAGATGCCGGCATTAACATTGTATGCAAGGGTTTATGAAGCAAGGCTTAAGGGACTTCCAAAGGACATTGCATGGGGTAAGCGATTTTTGAAACAACACCGTCGCTACAAGAGACAGTACGAGAAGGTCAAACGAAATCAACGCATTGTTCGTGAGTGGTTTAAACTAGGTACAAATGAGTTTGTAGATGAGTTCTTAAAGTCATCATCACTTCGTTGGGACCCAGCATTTTTGAAGAGAGTTAGGAAGTATTGTAAACACACACGCAAAAAAGCTGATAATGATGAAGATGAAGAAAACATGGTTTGTGATGTTAAGTTTCCAGATGAAGGTTTGATACTTCATTGGAAAACGTCAGATATAGTCAAACATGTGTTTGAAATTAAGCACTACAAAAAAGGTAAAAAATGTAGTGCAACAATTTTACAATTGAGAGAAGTAGAGGAAAACATAGAAGTAGGAGAACAAGTGATCGGAGAGGAAGAAATGGAGGCAGAGGGAGGGGATGAGATGGAGGCAAATGGAAGGGAAGCTCATGAACAAGTGGAGGTTGCAAATGCCTCCAACCGCGGTAGTCGCGCAAGACGACCTCCCAAAAGGTTTAGGGAGTAGGATGAAGAGTGCTTCAGGTATTATTTTACCCAACTCTATGTGATGTAATTTTTGCAAAGTCTTTTGGAATGGAGTAATTTAGATTAATTGGTTGTTGATTAGTTTCTCAACTACATCAAGAAGCATTTGCTTCTGGTGTTTGAAAAGGTACTTTTGATGATCATCCATAGAACACTACATTGAATTGTCTTTTTGTTCAATTTTCATTGTTTTAACCCTTTAAGGTCCCAATGCAACACTAAGTTCAAAGAAAAGTTATGAAATGTTGTTCTCTATTTCGGCTATTCCCTTGCTGTATGTGATCTCTGTGATTTTCTGTTTCCCTGTTATATTTGCGTTTCAAGGCACCATGATTATTTTGGCCTATTAAGGACACTGGTGTGCAAAATTGCTCTCCTTTGTATCGCAGAGTGGTCATGACGCTGGTCTTATCAGCTCAATTTGTTTCCTTGTTGCAGTGTGGTGGTCAAGGCAGAGGCATCCTACATCAAAGTTGTTAGTGAACAGTTTGATAGATGCCACGGCACACTTCTTCAGTATGTGGAGTTTTTATTGAGTGCTATTTCTCCACTTTCCGCCTATATGCTCAGCTCATTCCGTCTCTCGAGGACCTTGTTCAAAAGTATCATCCGGAGACCGAGGTAATTGCTTTTTCTGTGATGTTTTTGTTCTTTACTATTATAAAGAAATTCTTCTTTTGTACTTAAACAAGAATTTTCAATCAATTTTGTTGAAACTTGAGGCATGATCCCATTTTCCATGGTTGTGGGCACAGGTGGCATTCCATATTTGTAGGCCTATCATGAGACTATTCAAAGCACATAAATCTTCTTCAATCTTTTGGTTGGCCTGCTGATGTGACCAAGGAGAAGGATGACACAACTCCGTTGTCATCGGAGTTGACACTGGACCTTGGTTCTAATCTAAAGAGCGTCAAGTAAGCTTTCTGTTCTTGAAACAGTCCTGATTAAAGTGAATGAGACAATGATGGGTGCAAGCTTTTTTCAAGGGATATCCTGTGTAGGCCCTTTCTGTGGGCAACGAGGTTCGAGAATATCACAGGTTGGTGGCGTATATAGCAGTGAATGATTCTTGCTAAGTTGTTGCTTAACCCCTAAACGTCTGAACGTACCGTGGCGGCCAATAGAATACGGTGTATTTTGGTTGTATTTGGCATGAATCCGCATTTTTAATGAGTTTGAGTACAAAAATGAAGTTCAAATTTAAATCAATACAGTTCTAATGAGCTATTAAGATCCCAATTTAGAGTTTCTTGTTGGTAGCAAATCTCAATTATATGACAACGTATATACTATCCCCATGGGACATTTAAGGGTTAACTTGTGGCAATATTTTTTCTTGCAGGTGGACCGAGCTGATTGAAGTGATTAAATATTCTTCCTAGCAAAGCATGGAACAGCCTCTCTCCTGAACTCTACACCACCTTCTGGGGATTGACCCATTTGGATGTTTATGTAGCAAGAAAACGATATGAGGCAGAAATAGCAAAGCAAAGATTAACGTTCAAGGCCTTGGAAGAAAGCTCTGATAATTCGCATGCAGCCATTGCGAAAAGGAAAAAGAACAAAGAAAAAATCCAAGAAGTTCTAGACCGGCTTACATCTGAGTACCAGAAGCAGGAGGCAAATGTTGCAGCGGTGCACCAACGGTTGGTACGGGAAAAGGATAGTTGGCTAGTCTCATGTTCTGATAAGGATAGTTGATCAGATTACTGTACAGTACAGTGCAGAAGCGCCTTGTGTAATTGACCACCACTTGGAAAGTGGCAGCAATTAGTAGTTCAATAATTAGTTCTACCAATTTCAAATAATAAAATATTGTCAACTTTTTCATCCACTCAAAACTTGTCATTCGTGAATGCTTTATTCATCCATTGAAGCGGAAACCATTCATCCATCTTAAAATATTTTTCATTCATCCACATAGATGATTTCGTTCAAAAAAGAAAACCCTAATTTTCCTCATTATCATCCAAATACGTTTTTCATCCACTATACATCCAACAAAATTTCATACATCCTTGCCGAACCTACTCCCGAAACGAAATTCCCTGTGATATTTTCCCGGTGTGTCTTTGCAAATTCCCGGTGTGTGTCAGTTTTCCCTGTGATGCGCCAAAATTCCCTGTGATAAGTTCGGTACACTAGGAAACACAGGGAAAATGCATCAATTTCCCCACAGGGAATCGACTATGAGCCCCTGGTGTGTTGTTGCTTGAGCGAAGGTACAATCAAGTAAGGACTCAGAGAATACTCGGACAATCCGTAAGAGAAGCTAGCAAGTGGGCGACTGCTGCATGTAACAATGAAGAGCGCACACCGGGGGCTCACGAACTTATATACGCATTCCAAGTAGACCTCGGTAGTCGGTTCAGGACCACGAGTCGAGTTGTCTCGTTAGGAGTATTTCGGAGGCTGCCGAGACATCAATCAACGGATTGTCTTGCCAATTCAACCGAGATCAGTCGGTCAAAAAGTTCGAATTCTTTTCCTCGGTGGTCGCACTACTGGAAAACTTCGAACCAAATTACACTCAGAGAATACTCGGACAATCCCAGAGACTGAATTCGTTATCAAGTGAGCGACTGTTGCATGTAACAATGAAGAGCTCACACCGGGGCTCAAGAACTTATACGCATATATTGATTTCCAAGTAGACCTCGGTAATCGGTTCAGGACCACGAGCCGAGTTGTCTCGGTAGGAGTATTTCGGAGGCTAGCTGCCGAGACATCGATCAACGGACTGTTCTGCCAACCGAGATCAGTCGATCAAAAAGTTCGAATTCTCTTCCTCGGTGGTCGCACTACGTACTGGAAAGCTTCGAAGTTGAATTCCAAGTAGACCTCCGCATTCTAAGTAGACCTCGGCAATTGGTTCGGAACCACGAGTCGAGTTGCCTCGTTGGGAGGATTTCGGGGAGTGCCGACGTACCGCCGAGACATCACTGGGGAAAACCAAAGTGTCCAGAGACTGAGGAACTTTATCCGAATTCAGTTGTCAAATTCCAAAGTTCACAGGGGAGTCTGCAAGACGGAGTACGTAGGAACCAGCGGAGAGAGACGACCAGTTGGATGAATGTCGTCCAGAACTAAAATAAACATCGATAAACTACTAATCATCCAATGCTCACCATGCCTACACAGCAATACTCCCACTCATAGTGAAGCATTAATATATAGGGTTTGTAGTAATTTTGACCTCATAGTGTCATGATGCGCTCTTTCTTGAAAAATTCATATTTAAATACAGAAGGTACACATGTCCTCCCAGGATTTGTAGTTAACTTTGTTCAGAACATGTGTTATCTCCCCCCACTTTGGTTGGTTTTCTGGTTGGTGTAGGCTCCTACACTTTGGTTGGTTTTCCCCCGCCACTTTGGTTAGTTTTCACTCTCCCCTCCCTACTTATATTTTCAGAGAATACCCCCCCTCCCCAAACAATATAGGTTATATCACAGTTAGTCTGTATATGTCTACGCATATATAATCTGTATCCGTAATATGTATAGTTTTCCTTTTAGTAATATGCTTTTACTTTTAGTAATATGATTTTACTTTTAGTAATATGCTTTTAATTTAGTAACATGGTTTTACTTTTAGTAATATGCTTTTACTTTTAGTAATATTTGTACCGTATCTATATTTGTATCGTATCTAATATTGTATTTTGTATTCTGTATTTGGACGGCTCAGATCATATCTTAAAGATTAACGGCTTGTGATTATTTAAGCAATTGACGACATTCAAGGGGGAAACTTTTTTTTTCTTTTTTAATCAACGGCGTGTGATTTTTGGCATTGGAAGGGGGGGGTAACTAATGCAAACACCAGGAGTTGTTTGCAATTTTGGGGTCATAGTGAAGCATTGTAAGTACAGTGCCACACTAATTGAAACATGTAGCAATGAACTATTCTCCCACTTGTGAATGTTGAGAGAGTAGTGAAATTTAAGAACTTCTCTAGAGGTAGAATGGCAATATTTGTTTAGTTGGGACTTTTCTACGATATTGGGACTTTTTGAAATTTAGATTGCCTACTGAATCTTTGCCATTTTTAGATTTCAAAAAGTCCCAATATTGTGGAAAAGTCCCAACTAAACAAATATTGCCATAATGGCTTCATGACTGCACGTAACGAGGTGGAAAAGGTGTTGAAGAATTGTTGCAAACGGAGTGTCTACATGTGTGCTCGCTTGTTACAGCTTATGGAGAGACCTTCCCAGCTTGATTCTCCAGCCTGCCACTTGGCAGGCATATGTGGGCTTCAGGCCAGTGATCTCAAAACTGGCTACTATTAGCTGGATTTCTACCCAAAAAATGAGGCTGCTAAACATACAAAGAAAGAAAATGAAAAAAAAATTGAAATGTAGCGAGAATGCTCATCTTGTTATAAATCTATAGCAAGGGTATCATTGTGGTATTACCATGGTATCACCTTAATATATCAAGGGTATTGCCGGATATTATAGAGGTATCATGAGTAGTACATTCACAAGGTAGCAAAAGTATCTACCATTTATGAGGGAGGTAGCACCCTGTGCTAAATGTCATAAAGTGGTTCTGAGAGCACTGCTTCGGGCACCCAAGTCATTCCTGCATTGATGTCCCTTACTAGCACTGAATCCTATCCCCATTCTATCCTATCCCCATTTTATCCTATCCCCATTTGATGTTTTCCCATCATGGGGGTGCGTAGCCAAATGCTCTAGTCAAAAAATTTGTATATATTCCTCCTAGCTGCCCTTTATTTCACCCCAAGTCCAAATTTTTGAGGGTTAAATAACTTTACAACAGTACACCAGTGCTGGACTAATATAGTATCTTTCTACAATGAAGTCATCTCATCAAACTGTAAGCATATTCAAGAATATTCCTAGGCTGTCAAGGAATATTAGAGAATATTCTACAATATATGAAAAGGGTTGTACAATGGGGGTGTCACACCTCTTTCTTCCCATTCTCAGAGAATGAAGAATGGGGACGTGGCACGCTCTCCTTGAATGGCGGAGGGCCCATTCTCAGAGATTGGAGAATCTCCATTCTTTTCCTCCACGGACGAAGAATGATTCTCGGAGAATGGAGAATGGAGAATGGCCCATGCTTGAAGGATGAGTAACCAACTAGCAACCTCTATTCTCCATTCTCGTTCTCCACATACCACAAAAGGGGTGTTACACTTTCTCCATGGAGAAGCTATCCTGTTGGCTCCTCTTTTTCCTCATTCTTCACCCATTCTCCATTCTCCGAGGATGTGTGACAACCCCTAATATAGAGAGAGAGATTCATGTAGTACAGAATTGCATGGCATCCAGGATGCCATCACGGATGTTAAAGCAGCCGTGATCGGAGAGCAAGGTACTGGACAAAATGATTCGGCCAAAGCGAGAGGCCGGGTCGGTGCTGCAAATCACATGGTGCTTGTATTTGGAGCCGCGCGGCGCTTCTTCGCCGGCTTGGAACGGCCGGGCCGGCGCAGGCCACGATTCTCGCTTCTTGCGCCTCCGGATGTGGTACAGCCGGCCCGGCACAAACAGGCGCCGCTGCTCCAGCTCCTGCTTGCTCGCTCCCGGCCCCTTGGCCACCGCCACTATGGCCTTGGCCGCTATTCCTGCATCCGTCTCTGCGCCGTCCCTGTTGGCTATCGATTTATCTTCTACCGGCCCTGAAAAAACATCCACATATGTTCAGTGATCTCAAAACTGGCTTAAATTAGCTGGATTTCTACCCAAAAAATGGGGCTGCTAAACATACAAAGAAAGAAAATGAAAAAAAAATTGAAATGTAGCGAGAATGCTCATCATGATATAAATATGTAGCAACTTCATGAGGTGATATCCACAGATATCATCATGGTATCACCTTAACCCTTAAACGACATATGCTTTCCTGATACCACACCCAAAATCTCTTTTAAATTTCATTTTAAGCATGATTCTGTTTTTAATTCCCTTTGGCTCTATTCTAAAGAAGTATAGATCTCTTTAAGGTACTCGGTTTGGCATTTTAAGAACCCCATTTGGTGCAATGGAGTATAAGTTATGAGCAAGATTCTCCCAAAATATAACCAAGCCCGTGGGGCTTGCATTGTCGTTTAAGGGTTAATATATCAAGGGTATTGCCGGATATTATAGAGGTGTTGTGAGTATTGTAGCACTAGGTAGCAGAAGTAGATAGCATTTATGTGGAAGGTCGCATAATGTTCTAAATGTCATAAAGTGGTTCTGAGATCACTGCATATGTTTAGGGTTTAGGGTTTAAGGCTTAAAGCAGTTTTTAGGGTTTCTTATCAACACATGCAAGGTTCTTCACTGATAGAAAGTTTTAGTGATGTAAAATTTGACTTCGTCTGAATTATAGTTCGATTATTAGAAATCGATGACCCACTACAGAAATCAGCCTGACTGTTGACACCAAGAAGTCTCAATGTTTTCATTTTCGTAAAAATAAAATATAATCCCCATCTCGAGTTGGAAAAGACTTGTAGCAAGTCAGTTAGAAAAAAGCTGCATTTTCGAGATACTGGAAGTCTGGAATGACCTTCATAAAACTTCCGATCGACAGTAAGCTCTTGAAAATCTAGTGTTGGCTCTCTTTGGGTTAACCAGAATTGGATCTCATGTTTATATTCTTTTTCGAAATGGCAGTTTTGAGTAGGTCATGTAGGAACTTTCTTTGGTCCCGTTTTGTTTATTTTCTCATCAACACATGTAAGGTTCGAGTGATGTAAAATTGGACCCCGTAGTTCTCAAATTTTATTGGTTGTTTTGTAACGAGGGAAGAAAAAGTAGTCTTACACTTGTTTGAATTAGAGCTGCCCAGTAAAGGACATCCATGCTGCACACGTGCGTCTTGTAGTTTTTGATACACAGAGGCTGCAACTTCCATAGCCGACTTCATAATATTACTGATTTTGAGCATCTCAATTGACTCCACCACCTTCTTTGCTTTTCCATCCTTCAAACTTTGTAACCTGAACCCCAACCCACATTATTATCGAAAGATTAACCCCTAAAAGGACCAAAATTTGAGAAAAAGATTATTGAGGTTGGGTCAAATCTTATGTCACCAAAATACAGTAAAGAGCTTTGCATGCGTAGGTATAATCAAAAAAAATTGGAAAAAAGAAAATATCCATTTGATCTACTCTAAACTGCTAAAAAGAAAACAAGGGTTTGTCCCCCAAAAGACCAAGGATTCAAGGTTTTTAACTGACAAATTCAATTGATCATATAGTGAAAAATATAATTCAGAGAGGACCAACCTTTACATCACCGGAATCAATGGAAAAAAAATTGCATGTGTTGGTCAAAAAATTCAAAATAAACTGAGCAAAAGGAAGTCCACATAGGACCTACTCAAAACTACTAAAGAAAACATGAAGCCCCATTTCTCTTTTAGGGGTTAAAGAGCAAACTAAACCCACATGTTGAATTAAACGAGATGAGAAATAAGTTCATAATTTCCAACACCAGACATCAAATATTTCAGACATGGAACTCTGATTCAATACGTACAAGGTGGTATCTTGAATCTCATCACGTAAAGCCTCGATAGCAGCAGGGTTCAGCCGTGGCACCACGTCATCCTGCAATTTAACACTAAATCTTAGGTCCAGCATTGCAATCCAATACTACAAACAAGGTTTTCAATCAAATTAAATCTTTAGACAACATCATAAAAAGAATCTTCTCCATGAGTTAGAAACCTCCCCACAAATCAAGAAAATTACTCTTGTAATGATGTTACTTAAAAGTTCTTGAGACAATCTCGTTTTACTGAAAATCTTGTTTCTAACTTATCAACAGGGCCGCTGCAATTCAATTATTACTAAGCAAAATCCTTAGTGCGCATACTCAATCAAAACTGACAATGCAATACAGTGAAAATCTGAAAACTGGAAAATCTCAGTAAATCGTAGTTCTTGTAATTGTTCAAAAAACGTTTGTTTTCAACTTTTGCCTAGGGTTGAATTTTTTACATGCTCAAAGGCCAAGTACAAAAAGCATGGTATTATATTATTTACCTGCAGAACAACGTTGCGGATATAGTATTTGGTCGTCTCAGCTAATCTTCGATCAACACAAGGAGCACAGCCAAAACCCCAGCACGTGATATGGGAAGGCAGGATCCCTAAGGAGGTTTTGAAAAACCATGACCATGCACTTGAATGAATTATCATCGCCAACAGACCGGCCACAGCTCCCCCTAGGGAATGCCCTGTTAAAGCTAGCATGTAACCCTGTTGAACATGTATACAGTTCAATAAATTATGATAAGCTCATTTATGCAAGTAGTACTATTTCAGCACACAACTCGACGAGCAACAATGGAGTTAAATCCTTCAACCCAAAAAAATTTCAAAAGGGTGAAAATCTGATGGACGTTTTGCAGAAATTTTTGAGCCGAAAGATACAACTCAATTTGGCTCAAAACTTTCAAAGCAAGGCCAATGATATAGGGTGGGTGTCCCTATGACTACTCATCTCCGCACATAGGAACCAAGAATGAAATGTCATGTTCTTATGATTGCTCAATCAACAATGAAATTAAACCCATGTCCAAAAGCAGGCAATTTAGATTAAAAATAAGCAAACACCTTGTTGAAGTTAACCCTTAAAGGACCATAAGCCCACCAGGTGGCTCCTGTTTTTTTCAGTGATTTTGAGTCGGTTTTAAGTAGATTCCTTTTTGTTAATTTTATTTTTATTTTAAATTCAACATATGTAATATTCTTCACTGATTCTAGTGATAAAAAAATTTGTCCCATTCAAATTATAGTTTTCACAATATGATTGTTTAAACTTGTCATTTTAAAACTATGAATCCTTGGTCCTTTAGGGGTTGACTTATTTTTGCAATTGGGATGAAATTTGGGGTGAATTTTTTTTTTTTTTTTTATTTATTTACTTGAATTTGTAATATGAAATAAGTAAACACTAGAATAGATGTGATGGAGCTACCCTAGATCATACCGGATTCTCTCCAAGAAGCCTCTTCAGTAAAGGTCCTTCCTTCTCCAAAAGCCACTTGGCTGCTCCAAGCATTCCCGAATGGGCAGCCCTGCACACAGACACAGAAATTAACTGCATGATAAAAAGCATGTGAGAAAAGGAGCTTCTATAAAAAAAATTAAAAAATTACTGGGGGGAAAATTCGTCACAGTCTATACAATGTAGTAATAATAGTAGATTTTTCTGCTTGTGGGGCTCACCCTTGTTGAAACGGCTCGTTGTGGGGATTCAAATCTGTTAATATGTCAGTAGTGTTGTATGTCCCACGAATGCTCATGACTACATATTTCTTAACATGATATACAGCAATGAAGTAGGCAGGTCTGTTGAAGGCTGACTCTACAACCATCCGCGCCACATCTCGATCTCGTAACTAAAATAATCAAAATGGAACCACAACAACAACAACACCAACCAAGTGTGTATACATATCAGAGTCTGTGAATACAGTGTCGAATTAGCCCCTAAAGGACCAAGGATTCATAGTTTTAAAATGACAAGTTTAAACGATCATATTATGAAAATTATAAATTGAATGGAACCAAATTTTATATCACTGAAATTAGTGAAGAATACTACATATGTTGAATAGTTTAATTTTTTTAATTCAACAAAAAAAATCTACATAAAACCTACTCAAAACTACTGAAAAAAACAGGAGCCACCTGGTGGCCTTATGGTCCTTTAGGGGTTAATAAGATATTCAAGGTCCATGATTCTCTTCAGGTCGATGCTTAAATGAAAATTTCACTTGTACAATATCTAACCCCCAGGGTTTACGGATTTAACACAGCTAAGTTTTCAAGAATACCCCCAGAGAGATTTTCTACCAGTGGCACAAGAAGACCATTGTCTGAAATGGTTTGGGGTTAGTCTAAACGCAATTGGATCAATTTTAACGTTAACTTTGACATAGATTTAACATTTCAGACAATGGTTGGTTTTCTTCTAGTGTGGGTAGAGCTACGGATATCCTATTTAAAAGAGAATTAAACGAACATAGTAAGTTACGATTTGGCACCTGCATTGACGTAAGAAGAGTAGATCTGTCTTTCTCGTATGCAGCGATTGACCAACGGAGCCATTCTAGCATCTCCCCTAATTCAGCTCTGCGTTCAACAACCATGACCAACTCAAAAAACAGGAATAATTTTAGTTCAAAAATGAACAATCAAGAAGGGCTCTAAAAACATGATAAATTTGTACTCCCTCCGTCCCAAAGTTATTGTCCAACTTGTTTGCTTGGTATTTCTTTGAGTCAATTTCATTAATCATATTGTAAGAAACATGATTAAAAAAGGTTCCGAATTATGTCACTAGAATGATTGAAGAACATTGCGTGTGTTCATTGCAACCTAAATAAAATTAGCCACAAGGAAGTATTTTTTTGACCTACTTAGAAAAGCACTTTCAAACATGACAAAAACTTTGGGACGGAGGGAGTATTTGTTTTAATTTTTTTTTCATTCTAAGATGATGATGATGTGTAGCTCTACTTACCGGTCTGTGACTAGCACGCCGTTGATAGTGTCAGATGCACCCTCCTTAGTATGGCGCTTGTAAAGCTTCAGAAGACCTGCCGTTGTATCCGATATACTCCATCTGGTTGCTCCATGAGACACCTCACTTAAGCTTACTGACAATGCTGCAATTACTTTGTCTATACGGCACTTTCCCGAATGCTTTCCTCCACATTTTTGGCCTGTGCAACATCACAACCAGGCTCTACCATTATAAATTTATTGCACTCCAGAAATGAAAGGAATTTGAAGGTCTGGAACTCTATAAAAAAGGACCCAGGATATATTCATGGTTTTGAAATTGACAAAGTGTGAAAAATATTTAACCCCTAAAGGACCATAAGGCCCCCAGAGGGCCTGATGTATTTTTTAGCATATTTGAGTAGATCTTATGCAGACTTCCTTTTGTTCGAATTTATTTGTTCTTTGACCAACACATGCAATGTTCTTCACTGATTCCAGAGATACAAAATTTGGTCCCATTTGAATTATATTTTTCACAATATGTTCGTTTAAATTTGTCACTTTAAAACTATGAACCCTTGGTCCTTTAGGGGTTAACTCAAATTTTATTTCAGCAGCATCAGTGAAGAACATTGCATGTGTTGGTTGAAAAACAAATAAAGGAGCTCCTCAAGATTGCTAAAAATGAAAAAACCTCCAGTTCTATCAACATGAGACAGAGGACAAGTTGATGCACTTACAGATGACTTCGTCGATCAAATGCGGTTCCATTGTTTCCGAGGAGCTCAGCTTAAGAACTTTTGTTGAAATACGAGAATAGTAAACCTGCACCACGATCACTGAATGGTTTCACAACTTTGATGCAACAAGAGCATTGATTGGAGTTCGTGTAGAGCTTTGGATGCATTCCAAAAGTTTACGAAGATTAAATTTCAACATTGTATTAACCCCTAAAGGACCAAGAAGCCCAAATTGGACCTCATGTTTTTTATAGCAGTTTCCTATGTAGACTTTCTCTTATTCAAATTTACTTGTTTTTCAATCGGCACATGCAATGTTCTTCACTGATTCCGATGATATAAAGTTTGTACCCTTTTGGATTATATTTTTCAGATTATGGTCAATTAAACTTGTCATTTTAAAACTATGAATCCTTGGTCCTTTAGGGGTTAAGTACCCAACACTCCATAAGCAGTGGTGACATGACTGAGAATAATGCCGACTAAGAGTTATAATTTAGAATAAAGTCAAAGACAATGGCTCATTGCCTCTCCCTTGTTCAAAACGGAGCTCACTTTGCAAAACCAGGTGTCTCCATTTCATCAAATCAATTCAAGTTCGTGATTGTGCCCAGTCTGTAAATCATATTCATCACAACAATTGCAGAACTAATAATTTGTAGAATGCAGAACCTCTCAAACGATGCCCACAATTAACACATCGTCTCCTCAATTCCAACGCAATTCTTACTAAAATTAGAAAAGAGAAAAATTCCTTTGCTGGTCAAAAATATATATATTTATATACTCACATAGTTGAACGCTTGAACTTCGCCGCGTGTCCCAAGAGAGAGTCATGGTGTCACCGTGCTGGCATTCTTAGGTCTCCATGAAAACCAAAGGGGACTGGCTCCGCTACTAGACGGAGACAAGGGTTGGGTTGAAGATCTGTGAATGAAAGGAAAGTACTCCGGTGCGAAAGGAATCAATGCAGATAGAAACTTTGCACCGCCTT
The DNA here is from genome assembly GCA_022496805.1 of Pohlia nutans. NCBI lineage: Eukaryota > Viridiplantae > Streptophyta > Bryopsida > Bryales > Mniaceae > Pohlia > Pohlia nutans. The sequence continues at coordinate 1,114,721 of CM040103.1, forward strand.
TACTTCAGTTGTTGGTATTCAAAAGCTAGCGATTGCAAAAGACTTGAGAAGGATGGCGGAGCTTGGGTTGTGATGGAGAAGGAGAAGGAAATGCTGGGAAATTCTGTGACGGCCAGATTCGTATTGGGCTTTAACTTTTAGTGCACGAGAAGAGCAGACATTCAAGTGAAAAGCAAGTGAAGAGCAAGATCACACAAGACAAACAGACAGGCAGGCACCGCGGGAGGGAGGTCGCCGGCACGGGCGCCACGAAGGTCTCCTCGGCTTTCTTTCTTTAGCAAAGTGGCATTCGTGAATGCCATGTAGCGGCTCTTGCCGTGTTCTTCTTTTTCTTTCTCTTTTTCTCTTTCTCTTTCTTTTTCTTTTTCTTATCCTCTAAATGCCAGTCAGCGATTTTTGCTTCCTGTTCTACTGTGTAGTAGAATACCGGTATTGAAAGACCTTTCTCTCTTCAATTCTCCCCTTCACCATTACCCTAGATGTCGTGGTTAGTTTCGACATTAATTAATTATTTCAAAATTCATTAATTCATTAATTCATTAATTTATTTATTATTAATTATCTAGGGTAATTCATTCATTCATTTATTATTAATTATCTAGGGTGATTAATTAATTAAATACCCTAGATGTCCAAATGTGCCACATGTCATTTTGTGATTGGTTTATGGTGACGTGGACCTCTCAAAATATGATGTGGAAATTTGATTTCGACACAATAATGTCCGAGTCTGACCTTCACATATGGTACCCTACGTCGTGATTAGTTTCGACATTAATTGATTATTTTTTTGTTCAAAAATGCCACATGTCATCTTGTGATTGGTTTACGGTGATGAAGACCTCTCAAAATATCATGTAGAAATTCGATTTCGACACAATACCGTCCGAATCTGACCCTCACATACGGTATACCTATAATGATGGAAATTTGTCCAAATGGATGAATGTACCTACGCCATTCACGCACCCGCAGTATATGGTAATTTCAATAAATTCCTATTGGCTCAAGGATCATAATATTTTGTTAAGGGTTCACACCATTGGACTGCAATGGTGGAATTAATTTAGGAATTTTTCTTCAACGGGAAACTCGTTATGGGATAGAAGAGTAGATCATCAAACCATTTGATAAATTGCAATCAAAGTGCCACTTTAGAGTTAAAGTGTTAGTTAAAAAATGTACAAAATTAAAAAGGACGTGAAATTAATTTAGGAATTTTTCAATAAATTCCTATTGGCTCAAGGATCACACCATTGTGTTAAGGGTTCACACCATTGGACTGCAATGATGTAATTAATTTAGGAATTTTTTTTCAACGGGAAGCTCGTTATGGGATAGAAGAGTAGATAATCAAACCATTTGTTAAATTGCAATTAAAGGGAGGGGCCGTACAGGGCCGTTCAGTTGAAATTTGAGGTGCTTTCCGGTTGAGATTAATTTCAACCGGCGGCCGCACAGGGAGGCTCAGTTGAACAAGGAGAAAAATTCTCAACTGTGGTCCCCCCAAGAGAGAAAATTTCTCTGATCCCCCACACCATAGTTGAAAATTACACTACGAAACTCAACGATGCTCCTCCCCTCCGTTGAGTGAAGTTTTTTTCTCATGCTTATGGAAAATTGGATGATTTCTCTCATGCTTACAGAAAATGCTCCCCCCATTTTCTGTAATCCAGTTTATAAATAATTCCGGGGGTTGGTGAGGGGGGGTAATCGAGTTTATATTTATGCAGTATATGCGTAGTACTGCACCTATTGAAATTGACTGCTGGCTATCTTGAAGGTAAAGGTATACACACAAAAATTAAACTATTATAATATTGAAAAATATATTGAAATTTTTATTTAGTATATAGTGAAAATATATTATTTTCAGTTAAAGTATTTTTAGTAAGGTTCATGTAAGGTAAAGTAATGTTCAGTAAGGTTCAGGTATATATATGTATTTAAAATTTTTAAGTATTTAAGTATTTAAGCATTTAAATTATTATTAATTATTAAGTATATATATTTAAAATTATATATATATGATGTTTGTTTAAAATTACATATTTATATATATATATATATATGTGTGTGTATTTAATGGTTTTTGAAAATTTATTCATTTGTTTATTTATAATACAATTTGTGTCAAAATTATCCAATTTATCTCGCAATTTATATAAAATAATATAATCTATGTTTCAACAATCCAATTTGTGTAAGAATAATCCAATTAGTTTTTTGTTAATATAATTTATTAAAAATAATAATTCTTTAAATTAATCCAATTTGTAAAAAAATAGTTTAATTTGTATCAAAATGTTGTAATTTATGAAAATCAATCTAATTTATTTTAAAACATATCATTATATTCCAAAATAATGAATTATAAGCCAAATTATAACAATACATTCTTATTCATTTGAATATGGTTTTCAAATAATTTATAAATAAATAATTTATGAATAAAAGGTTTAAAGGTGAATTGATGGATTATGAATTCTCATCCATCGCTTTATTTTCAACTGGTTTTCATGTGCGGCTTATAGTTGAAAAACATTCAAACTTGGGTTGAAAATTTTCAACTAAATTGATTAAACTTAACTGCCTGTGCAGCCTACAGTTCGGTTGAAAATCTCAACTGGCTAAGTTCAACTCAACTGAACTGGACTTTCTGTGCAGTCCTCCCAAAGTGCCACTTTAGAGTGAAAGTGTTAGTTAAAAAATGTACAAAATTAAAAAGGACGTGAAAGATGAAGTGTAGATTACAAAGCTTTAAAAAGTGATAGTGAAGTTGAAGTTAAAGTCGCACTTGGAGACAACATTGTAAGTTTTCTCCTTCTTATATTGAAGTGGAGTTTACATGTTCTCTACACTCATGAAACAAGAGTAATTACTTTCTTCTCTTAACTTGTGGTATTCCACTTTACTTGTAGTGAACAATTTCAAAACATGATAGAAACATGGGTGCTTCTCTTCATACTTGCAGTTGCAGTAATATCAAGCATGGTATCGTCCAACTCTTCTGGTATGAATTGCCTTATTCTATCTTTGGTTGTGTTTTATATGAAAACTTATTTTATCTCTTTTTTTTTAAATTCTTTTATAGTTTCTTTTGTAGAAGATCAGTTTTTCACTAACAATTAAAATATATAAATGAAATATATGAGTCCCTTCGTCCCATACTAGATGATGTTTTGAAAAAAATCAAAAAATTAAGTTAATCAAAATGATTTCATCAAATCTCTTAATAGTACAATAAGTTTTTATTTTGGAGTAGTTGTATGTCCAAGCACTATTAAGACTATTTGGACGTTGGCAATGACATTAGTAACAAAAGAAATATGCCAACTTCCAAATATTCCAAATATGAATGTTTTGTATATCAACCCAAATTTTGATTAATGCTTTCTTGAGTTTATAACGTTGCATAGTAGAAACTATGAAAGTAGATGGTTGCAATAGCTATAGGATTCTGCACGTATGCAAAGATAAGTGTCACAAACAAAAACTGCACCTATCTTTGATTTTGATTTTTTAGAATTCTTAAAATAACAATTTCAAATTAAATAAATGATTTTGGACAATTTCTTTTCTCTAAAGCATCATCTATTATAGGACGGAGGGAGTAAACTAGAAAAATAGAAAACCTACAAATCTTTAATGTTTGATTTGACGTTAAATATTGTATTAGTTATACCAATAACAATTTTATTTTGGAGATGATCTTGAGGTGAAAACAAGACGAAAGCGTAGGAGGCCAAATGAAGAGAGCTCCAACACCACCAACAATGATTTGACAACACCAAAACAATTTGAATGCCGGTTTTGTAAAAAAATGTTTGAAAAATCTCAAGCTTTGGGTGGACATATGAATAAACATAGAACAGGTGATCAAATTATTGCACTTTTACTAGTAGATTTAATTCTTTGAAATGACATGAGACTTGTTTGTAATGAATTTTGTCAATATCTTTTAAACTTTAAATTAATTGATAATATATATATATAAATGACATGGAATTTTTTGCAATACATTTTTATCAACGTAATTTAAAAAACTTGTTTTTCAATTGTTTCAGAAAAGGAAGAAGAAGAAATTCGCAATGCTAAAAATCTTGTTGCATCTAGACAAGAAATTTTTGGTGTCGCTCGATGGTATGTGAGTTCATTACCCTAGGGACTGCACTGGTGAAAATCTAGAAAATGACGTGAAATAAATTATATGGTGGGTTTAAAGTATCATGAGGTAAAATTTCTACCAAATTATGAATTATTTGACGTAATATAGGGTGCTTTAAAATCAAATGGAGAATACTTCACGAATATACATGGAATATACTTCAATATTCTATTAAATTATAAATATTCCAATTATGTGATAGCCCCAATTAAATACCCTTTAATTGCATGTGGTTCTAATTATATGTGCCTCCCATGTAATTACCCATAACACTTCAACTAGTTTTATGTTTTATTTTTGTAAATTCTAAATTCAATCTTTAATTATTTTATTCCAATCATTTGCCATTGTTAATAGGTTAATAAAACACCTAATCTCATATAATAATCTTTAAATATGTTGCTACAAATCATGTGATGTGATGTGTTTTTAAATATATTTAAAATTAAAGCAAAGTATGTATATCATGTTTACCTTCTCTGAAACTCATCCTAGAAATACCTCGTCATAAATTCATCAAATAGTCCTTGGCCCAAAGATTTAATCCATCATTGCAATTTGGACCTAGAGTAACTTAACTTGTAAATGCAATAATCTCAATAATCTTAAATTTAGTAGGCAAGTTTTTAATTTTTTTGCAATTATGACATATTAATATTTTTTTGCAATTTATTGTTTCTTCATAATTTACTTTCATAAAATGATGAAAATGTAGGGATGAAAGAGCTGCCGGTGGAAATCTTATGCATGGTCACTTGGGCACATCTGTGCCACGATACTATTATACCAATCAACCTACATTACAAAATCCATCTTTAATGAATTCTACAAACTTACCACCACCACAAATTGCACATACTCATCAAGGGGGCCCAACTTCAATGCGAGGTAGTTATCAAAATCCATATGATAACACAAGGACACACCAAGCATTTTGGGGCAATCCTGGTATGTATTTCTATTGCAATCTTCTGTAATATAAATAAATTAGATAAAAATTTGAAAAAAACATTGAACAAATATATATAAATAACTTGATGATGTTAAAACCTTATGTATCTACATAATGATCATGATTTTTTAATTAAAGAATACCTATAAAATTAGAATTAATTCATTTACAAATTCACGATTAATTTTAAATTTTATTTGTATCAATCTCTAATATCTAATCTGATTAATTGGGAAAATCAAGGACATCATCTTCTAGTCAAAGAGACTACTAAATTTGATTGTAGTTAGTCATGAATGACCAAGTGTAAGGGTCAATCAGAGTGAACTCTTCAATTGAAACTTCTAATGGATGATGGAACTATAATGGATTGTATATGAGTGAAAATAAAGTCTTCCGAAGACAGTCTTCGGAAGACTTTATTTTCACTCATATACAATCCATTATATCATAGGAACTTATTTTAAATAGTATAATATGCAATCTTTACACTAATTTTTGCATTGTTTTTTATTACCTTAAATTACAGTGCAACATTTATATTTATACTTATTTTTATATTATTTTTATTTTAAAATTAAAATGTGACTATACAATGTAGACAAAAATAAGTATTCAAGAATTCACAAATTGAAGAGTAATTGTGGCTCAAACTTTGGCTTTTACTACAATAAAGAACAGGAACATGGATTAAAAAAATTCCCAATTTCTTTCAGTACCATAGAGTCATGCTTAAATTCATTTATAATTGGAGTGATTGCCTCCGTTTAGTTTTATTTTTATTTTTAAAAGGGTGAATCCAATGAATAATATTCTAAATAAGTGGTGACAAGCTTTTCTTTTTCATGCATACCGTAGTACCATAGCAGGGTCGTCACCCCTCAAATGAATATTTGAAAAACAAGGTTTGTTCCTCAAAAATGAATTTCTTGATTTTCATTTTTGAGAAAAAAAAACTGATATAAGCTGGCCACAAATGGCCTACAGTAACTCAGAAATAGAAAAATAAAGCTAAAAATAATTTAATTTATTTTCATTTTCTATCCAGATTTTTTAGGTTTTTTTTTTGGACTTATTTATTGGCGACCCTGGTATGGTACTACAGTATTTTGATTGATCATATTGAAAAGGCTAGAAATCAATTTTACTAATTTATCACATTGAAGTTTCATTTATAAGTGGGTTGTCTTCCAGGGATGCATACGTTTCCGCCAAACCAAGTTGGACCGAGTCAAGTACACCAAGATATAATGGGAAGTAACAATCCGCAAGTGCAGTCTTCTAATGTTCCTATGGCCATGCATCAAACCAATATGCAATTTCATGTTGAACGACATGGAAATCCTGCTCTTATTAATCAAGTTGCGTATAATTCGTATTCCCAGACTTCGATATACGACAGGTCAGATAGTTTGGGAAACGTGGTGTCATTAGGAACTGCAAGTGAACGAAATCTAACCTCCCAAGTTCAAAATCTTCAAGGAGGTGTTGATCCAAGTTCAAGTCTCTTGATGGAATCTCAACTTAGTGAAGTTCAAACATCAAATGACAAAGCCAGTGATGGTCACAATTGATAGATAGATTGATAGAAACTCCGGTCGTAGTGTAGGGCTGGTGTGAATAAAGGGTCTGTTCGTTTTGCCAATGAGCCAGTGTCTACCAGACAAAGGACCATTGGTCAAACAATTAGCAAATTTGGTTCAAAGTTAAACGTAGTCTTTTTGAAAACATATCAGTTTATGTGTAGTAGATAGATAGATCTAGGAACGTCCGGTTTACTTTCGAGGCCAGCGTGAATAAAGTGTTTGTTTGATCCACTATGGTGAAGGATTATTTTGTGGCAATTGTAAAAGATAGAAACGTTGGTCCTCTTTCAAGGCTGGCATATATAAAGTGTTTGTTGTCTCTGCCCTATAAGGGGAAAGATTACAAATACAATTGGTTTTCAAAGAGTTACATAGCTGAACAATATAAACAAGCTATAAAAGTAAATTTAGGGTAAATATTAAGGCAAAGACTTTGCAACTAGCCGTTTGTTTGTAATGACAATGAGGCAATGTTCGTCACGCAAAAGGCCATTGGTGCAAAATTGTTTTTCCCTACGGGAGTAGACACTCTAGTAGCTAGTAACCAATAATCAAAGTAAGAAATAAAAAATGTAACCAATAACAAAAGTAACCAATAAAAGTAACCATATTCTAGTGGATGGGTGTTGTGTGGGATATAATTTGGAGTTCTTCGGTTAACCCTTAAAGGTCCCTTGGAGACCTTGAAGGTCCCTTGGGGATAGTAGATAATTAGTGTATATAATGTATATTTGGCATTTGTTGTAAATAAGAATCATAGTTGCATGAATTTTAACTTTACTTTTGATTTTAGACCATTGGAGGTGAGGAACCACTTTACATACAACAAAATATTGATGTATTATACTGGTTGGAACGGGCTTTCTAGATCTAGACCTTCAAGGATTAATGATTGTCAAGCCATGGATTCCGTAGTTGGTTTGTGAGGGGCTATGTTTTACAATTATATGACCGTGCGGGTTCAATTCCCGATGGATATGTTTGAGCAGTAATGTGATATACATTACTTGATTGTAAGAACTTACTCTAATCCATAGTTTTCAATAAAATAAAATAAAACAAGAAGACATAATATCTAAACGTCCTCATCCCTCTCCAAATTGGGCAGTTTTGCAAAGATGCATTATAATATGCAACTAATAGGGATATTATAAACTTGGTGTATGAATAAAAGTTGTACACTATGAATCTTAGATTCTATCCATACGGTTAAATCTATGAATCAATCACCAATATTTATGTATAAAATTTGAAACTTAAAATTCAAAATTCTTTTGTAATTCAATTACAAATAAGATCTTGACAATTTGTGGATGAAATTTGTTGTGATGGGTTGAAATGTAATACTTTGAGTGTAGTGGTTTTTGGAGGTGTTTAGTTTGGAAGCCCAATTTTATGAGTTGATATTTTTCAAGAGTGTTTTTTAAATAAGACTTTTGAAATTTTTGGTGAATCACTGCAACATGAAAAGAGGCATAATTTTTTCACAAAACATCCCCTTTCTAATTGGTTCACACATGCACAAAGCTAACTTTCCATAAAATCTATAGTAAAAATCCCACACCGCAAAACATGCTCGACGGATAAGAAAATGGAGTTTGATTAGGTATATCCTAGTGTGTTTTTCTTATACTCTTATCAATGAAATACAATTTCGATGTATTTACCCTTGAGTTGATTATTAAACCACTTATTTATACCCCTAAGTGACCAAACGACCATTTTGTGATCGCTGCTTTTTTTTTATGGGTTGCCCAAGATGAAAATATATTTTTATGAATATTAAAAAATTATATTCAAATAAGAAATCAAGTCTACTTTCAAACCCAATTTGAATTATATCAATCCAAGATTATATTCCACAAAGAAGAAGTTTTCAAAGACAAACATCTCAACATTGTCATAGTGTTATAAAACTTACTATTTTGGGAAATTAATGATGTTATGTCTTTCGAAAAATTTGCCATCGACCATTTTAGAATAAAATATCTAGTTTTAACTATTCATACCAAATTTCAATTTTTTAAAAATAGATTGTAATTTTGGTGAATATGCAACGATAAATGCTTCTAAATTCATTAAATGAGTATCTAAAACATTTTTTGAAAGTTTGACCGTATAGATTATTCCTAAACGTCATGCTTTTCATTTTTTCTTTTAGGCCAAAATTCATCAAAGTTGCTAAAGTAACATTTAAAAACACATCTAAGTTTTGCCCTTTCCACCTCTGTCATTTAGGGGATAATATTCATCCAATTCTTCCTTCCATGTAGAAGCCTTTGCCGTCCCTTTCTACTAGAGTCCCGACTAGGATATTGTTCCAAAAATCATCATCCTTTCCAACTAAGGCCGAACTCCAAAAGCCTCATCCATATTTCATTTTCTCCAAGGTGTTTTCACAACACGGTATTCAAAATTTGTAATGTGGCACCGCATAACAAGCAAAGTTTGGTGGTAAACATTTTCTACTCGTCATTAAAATTGGTTTTTCAGCAAGAATGTTAACAACAATGACAAAGTATTCTAGGATTGTATATTAAAATTTATATTAAATGACATCACCAAAATATTCCAAAATATTTCCAAATAATATAATATATTTTGAAAAATATTGTATTTAACTACATTAATATTTTGGGTATTCAGTACATGTTTATAATATTACATCAACAAATCAATTGCTTTATAACATTGGAAACTTCTTTTTGTTCAAAACTATGCATCCGTAGTGCGAAAACATCCTCCAACTATGTTTTATTCCTTTCAACCAAGATTAGAAAAGAAAAAAATACTTAAACAAGAATTGCATGACGTATTGAACTGTTGGTCATCCATATACAACTTTTTTTAACCACGTGAACTATTTATCATTCATGCAACAAAAGTTGAAGCTCACAATGCATAGTAGTAAATAAGGCTAAAAATAAAAGTTTTTTTTCACAATTTAATTCAATTTATGGTAACAAGATTTAATTAAAAATTCATAAATTCCACATTGTGCAAATGCAACAAAACAACTTCAGTACACCCCTTCTCGGCAAGAGATTTTCAACTGTACAGTTAAGAACGTGGCCAACAACCTCACTGTGTGGGAGATCTTAATGTATGATACAAAACAAAATAAAACAAACAAACAAACATCGTTTGTATGATTAATACTAATAAAAATAATTACATAATATTAAAATACAATTAAAGTTACCTTCTTCAATATTACCATAGCATTTAGAATAGAGAGAGGAAGTACCTTTTGCAAAGAGCATCCCAACTAAGGGGAATCTTTAGTTGGAATTTGCAATGAGGGAATTTACCATATATCTCATGAATCGCAGGTTTCACGAGGAAATGCTATACAATCTTCATTTTCATTTTTAAATGCAGTGAGGACCACATTCAAAGGAGAACTCCCTCTCTGCGCTCTACTATAGTTTGCTATGAAGTCGTAGGATGATAATGATAGAGATTCTTTTAGCTTTTGCACACTAGGAAAGAGACGATTGGTTGGAAATTGACATAAGCTGAGTGGGCCAGTAAAGAACGCCAACTTACCGTAAAGAGACTTCTATAATCACTTAATCAGTGACATTTCATTGTGTCAAAAATCAACAATCACTCAAATAGTTTAGTGATTGTTGACTTTGAAGTACTATTTGCACTCACCTTGTTTGTGAGAATCATATTTAGTTTAGGTTTCTTTATGATTCTTCAAAACATATTCACTGTCAATTTCAGCCTATAAGGCAATATTCATTAAAATGACACAAAATGGTCATTTTGAGACTCCCAACCCTCTATTGCGGGCGTCCTTTCAAGGATAGTTGTTGAAGCCAAAGATAAAGAAAGGTCGAAATAGATTGATTAATGAAATAAAAGAACTAGTAGTTACTTTGAGCTCATTACAATCATGGATAAACAAAAGAAATTAATGCTCATTAAATTGAGACAACTTGCACATTTTGAGACTTCCATACACCAACCCATTCCATTGAGCACAATTGAAGTGAAAAGTATGAAGAGCACACTGATGCCATCTGCTTTGTGGAAGTTCGCACGTATTATTTGAAGTATGGGAGCATGGAAATTTCCAGAACCGTGCTCATGTGCACAGGTTTAGAAGATAATGCGTCCTAGAGTATACAAGTATGACTAGTACTAGTAGATCATGATACAGTTATAGACATGAGATATTGGAATATGCCCTTGGCGATATAGGTTTTCAAGAACAACATACGGTGGTACACAAGAACAACCGTACGCTATCAGGGTATCAAATGTTTATGCGGTTTTGTGGGGACAGCTAATATTTATAGTGAGCTAGTGACACAACAGTAAGTGACATACTACTACTACGGGAACACATGACCCCCTAAGCTAGCCATCCTTGCCTCCAGTACGACGATTCTTCTTAGCCTCCAACGCTTCCTCCAACGCTTTCACTTCTGCCAGGCCTCGAAGGATAGCCCTCAGGCGAGAATCTCCTTCACGGCGCGGCGGAATGTCGTAGTCCTCGAGTGATCGGGTAGGCCGAGGAGCCTTCACTCGGTTTGTGGAGCATAGGTTCGGATAGCCGACACCCATCGATCCTGAGTCCTCGGGCCGACGAGCATCACGCAGCACTGGACGACCGGAGACCGGACCGGACCGGACCGGACCGGCTGAGCCAGAAGATGCACCACTCCGCGGCGGACGCAAAGGGGCCGGGCGCAAATTATCCTCGATTCGAGGACACTTAGAACGTTTCGAGGAACGCAAAGGGGCCGGGCGATTATTATCCTCGATTCGAGGACACTGAGCAGGTTTCGAGGAACGCAAAGGGGCCGGGCGCAAATTATCCTCGATCCGAGGACACTGAGCAGGTTTCAAAGAAGGCAAAGGAGCCGGACGCTTGCGACTCCCGCCCGAGCGGGCCGGCCCGCTTACAGTTGGTCTTGGTGTAGGAGGATGCACCGGCGGAGCTTCATCATCATCGAGGCGAGGATCCCCAACTCCACCATCAGGGTCTCCGTACAACTTTGGTGGGGGGTGGACTCGGTACGCGGTGTCGGTGAAAGAGAGCGACATCGGACTGGCGAAGAGCGCTTCAGCGGCGAAGGGGACCTGACGGGGGTTCTGACGGGGCCTCGATCGGGAGGGCTGTTGACAACGCCATCGTCCTCATTCTTCTTCGTGGAGTAGTCCATTGCATCAGACGGAGCGTCCGTGGCCGAGCAGAGGACGTAGGGCCTTGAATACTTGGAGGGGCCGCAGCTACCTCCCGCAGACTCGGATCCTCCGAGGAAAGATGCGCTCGATCCCGACTGCAGACTTCTTGTGAGGAGCTGCTCAGGGGGGGTACGGTAGACCGTGAAACCAGTCGCCTGAAGGAAAGAACATGATCAGGGGGGTGAAGACATGAAAAGCAAAGGCGGGTGGTCCAACAACACATCTTAGAATAAAGGATCCATGTCCCAGATCGAGACAAGCACAAGAGAAGACAAACACATGCAATAGGTCCCGAAAACACAATGAGCATTTACATGATTCCGATTTACACATTATATTTATACAAGGTGGCGTACAAAATTAATGATACAAAATGTAATTACAGTTCGAAGACCCAGACAACGTCACTCCTACAAAACAAGGCGACCCCGAACTAACGAATCCCCGAGAAGTCGTAAAATTGGCCGGAAAAGGCTAAGGACTGATTGAGCCCACGACGGATGTGGGCGTAGAGAGGATCAGACGGTTCAAGCGGACCACGCCCGATCCGATTATCCTCCACGTACGCACGTAGCCGGCCCGGAGCACAGGAGGAGTGCAGCTGGCGAAGCCAAGGAGCCAGACACCCCATGAGAAAATCGTCTCTAGTTTTAGAACGGGACCAGGATTCTAAGAAAATTGCGTTTCCGGCCTCATTGCACACACTCTTCTCGGGGGAATCGTCTATGAGGAGGGTGTTGTCCTTGTCGATAACAGCCCCATTGGAAATGGAGAACACACCCGTTTGGAGAGGTCCTTGAAGAAGATCTCCTTGGTGCCAGACAAGTCCTTAAGATGCTGCCCCTCTGAGATTTCAACCTTAGTGCAGAAATCCTGCCCCATGATCTCGTAGGGCTGTTTGGCGCCATAGAAGAGGAACCCCGCGATGAGCTCGACGGTGGACCTCCTCATGGAACTCCAGACGAAGACATGATCGGCAACCTCGGCGACCATGGCGAGGAACTCCGCCAGACGGGGACGAGTATAGACAGCCTTCGGGCCAACTACTGTGGGATGCGACGACGAAAAGAAGTGCATTCCGACATGGTTGACCCGCGCAGATTTTGGGATTTGGGACCTATCGATGCACTGGCAGAGAATGCCGTTCAAGTCGAAAACGATATTCAACCACTTATTCCGCGGTAGGGACCCTATAGACGATACACTCCGCGGCACGGCGACTCCGCTACACGGCGACTCTACCTGATCAAGGCAAACACAGAACAAGTGGAGTTACCTGATTGAACGCAGAAGCAGAGACAGGGGAGCCAGACAGTGGGGCAAAGCATTTCATCCCACTAAGTGAGGGCATGACACCCTCCACATGTGATGGTTTCAGGGGTAGCGGACGGAGCACACTTTTAAGCAATGTCGGCTGGACAAAAACATGGAAAATGAGAAGACATTAGGCAAGGATATTCAAAAAATGAGCGCCTTATATATTTAATTTACATAGTAAATATATTATACAATCATCCGGTAAAAAATGTCGCCGAAGCGGCAGCTATGCACACATCACAAAACTACATCCGGAAGCCATGAATCTACACTATCCTACAGGAGGCTGTCGCAACGGGGCGGGTCGACAGCGCCACACATTCAAAGACGAGGCACTCCCTCCTGTCAACCAGAATGAATAGAAATAAGAGTCTGTATACGGGCAATGACAGATTGATGGAGGTAGTAAATTACTTCCGTCAAGTGGCATCCCGGCGACTCATCAATATTCATAAGGGTTTGAAAGGTCAGGGGAGTGTACCTGATCTAGGAGACTGTGTGAGTCGCTGTCGACGAACTCCACGGCGGGTATGATCGGTGCCGGCTCGGGCTGAAGCAGCGGAGCGTCGTCTTTGTAGTCCACAAGCTCCTCATCGAAGGCAGGTGGCGGAGAGTCGCCGACTTCTCTATCGGCAGGTGGGGGAGTCGAGCGCACAACATCGAATTGAGTCTCGGCCGCAGGAGGCAAGGCGAGGGAGGCATCCTTGGGACTTGGAGGAGGCGCAGTAGTATCCTCGACTCGAGGATGTCCCGAATTATCCTCGAGTCGAGGATGTCGAGAGTTATCCTCGACTCGAGGATGGTGGTTTACCGGGGAGGTACGCGCGGGAATCTCCCCCTGATGATCGTGCAGCTGAGCCGTAGTGGGAGCGTTGTCAACGGGATCCCCAGAAGCAGGACGCGTGTAGTGTAAATTTGTTTTTTGTTGAACTCTAAATGGATTTTAAGTGTGAATGTGTAGAGTCTAATGGACTAGAATGGAAGTGGTGTGTAGATTAAGATACAAAAAGTCAATTAGACTCGAACCGGGATCTTAATGGGTATAACTGTTAGGATTCATGGTATATATGAGAGATGATAGCACATTGTCTTCCTCGCTACACCATTAGGGAGTGTCAGTCTAAATATTACTCTATGCTTGTTTTGATTTGTAAATATTTTTAGATTCCATGCTCACAGTCTAGTTGACAGAGTGAAGTAAAGTGCCTTGAACTGTTTATTTTCTACTTGCCTGTCTTTCATTGTAAATGTGCTGAATGGATTGTTGGGTGTCTATTAGACTTTGTCTGGATATTCATGTGTGATAATGGTATATGGCTGTGTGTTTGCCTGATTGAATTTTGCATACATACATGGTCTATTTGACAGATCTTGATGGAGTCTAAGTTTATAATTGGAGATTGCATGAGTGTGGAATAATGCATTGTGGAGAGTCTCAGTCAAGTTGATATAAGTATCACAGTGGATGTTGCATTCAATAATGATATACCCATGTTGAGAGCATTGGGAAATGGTAACTAGATACAGTCAATTGGACTTTGGTGAACTATGGTCAAATTGACATTGGATATATGATACTGGGCAACGAGTCTATTTGAATGAGCCACTCAAACTGTGTCTATTTGACTATACTGAAACCCATTGAGTACTGGATACATGTAAGCATATGGAAAAGTGACATTGTAACTGATTCCATTGACTTAGAACAATTACCCAATCTCTGAATATTGAATAGAATATTGATAGAATCCAGTAACTGTCCACTTGACTCTGTTAGAGTATATGGGGAGTTATATAAAATTATAAGTACTAAGTATAGATTAAAATAGATAGTATGGGTTTGTCAATTTGACTGAAAGTATACATTGGGTATTAGAAAGAATTAATTAGAATATAGTAATTCAGTCAAGATTGAATTCCTGTAAATATATAAATATATACATGGTGACGACTGTGTATATTTAGGAGTGTTACCAAGGGATTTGATAGCTAGTATGTCAAACTAGATTGTTTCAAACTCCGCTGTGGTACATTGCCTTGTAAGATTATTACCATGGAAAATTAGAGATTCAAAAGGAATCTTATTTAAAACATAGTTGTACAACTAGAATATATGAAGTCAATTTGACATTGGGTATTTTATATCTTGGGAAGTCGACATTACTAGCAAGTGATGGTGTTAAGGAGTGAATCCACAAAGGTTGGCCATCTTTGAGGAGTACTTGTTCTTTAATTACTTTGCTTTTGATTGGTAATACAGATTCTTGCAGGATATAATAAAAGCAATGTCGTTGTAGTAATTGAGTTAAGAAAATTAAGGAAAGCCTTAATGGAGAACGTGGGAGTATAAAGCTTAAAGTGAAGATTTTTATAAGATAAGTATTCTTCCTTACTTTAGAATAGAAATGAACCTTGAGTTATAACAAGCAATGAGGGTTGACACGTCTATTTGACTCACTCTGCCAATTATGAAAAGGAATCGTGTTCTTTATGATGACTATTTGACCTTAGGTTAAGACAAGACAGACACATATTTAATTGACTGGAATTAGTTATAGGCAAGTGATTCCACCCCATACTAACATGAACTGAGATTTATTAACATTGGGTGATTGAGTTGACTAATCTTTAAACCTTATAAGTGACTTTAGTGAATTATCCATAAACGCTTTCATCTTTCCCCCTAAAGAACCCTACCAGGAAAGTTCTACAGAATAAAAAGCCTTATTAAACTTTTCGTTACTACAACGCGCTGCAGCAGATGCAACCGCAACAGGAGCCGGCAAGGAGCAAGACATATCCTCGGGTCGAGGATGATGAGGAGCATCGTAAGCGGGAAGGTGGAGGGCCGAGTCCTGAGTAGCAGGGGTGGTGCTTACTGCCAAATTCAAGGGTCCAACAGACGGAGTAGAAGAACCCGCGGTTTGGGAGCTCCTAAGGTCATTCAAGTACTTGGCCCTCAACTCTGCCATAAATTGCTCTTTGGCTTCGGCCTTTGCATCCTGCTTGGCTGTGGCGAGCACTTTATCGTACTGCAGTTTACGCTTTGCCTCAGCCGCCTCCAACTCCTGAACCTTTCTCATCAAGGCTTCCTCATTCTCCGTCTTCAGCTTCTTCCTTGCCAGTTTCTCTTCCCACCAGGAAAGCTCGTAAGCAACGCAGTCGTTTTCTTTGCCATCGACAGAGGTCGAGTTTCCTTTTATTACTTTGAGCTTCGCGATTTGCTCTTCGATGCGTTCAATCTCACTGGTGGACGACGGCGCAGGGCGAGCGCTCGGCTCTGAGACAACTTTTGCAACTGAAGCAGAGGGTGCTGGCTGATCGTTGTCGGAGTCGCTGAGCTCTATATAAGCAGCGGTAGCAAAGTCGTCAGCGATCGCCTTTCCCTTGTCCCGACTCCGCTTTGGGGGAGGAGGACCAGAACAGCTCGGTGGCGCTGCTTCTTCGGATTGCTCAGGAGCAGGAGGAGCAGAAGGAGAATCCATGGCGCCAGTATCCTCGACTCGAGGATCCGGGGCAGGAGAACTATGGACCGATCGACCTTCTACGGCTCTAGGTCTCTGGGGAGTCCGTTTCCTTGCCGCCCGAGGCTTCTCCGTCGTGAAGTCGGGATCGTCATCCTTGTCGGAAGCTCCATCGCTAGACGTGCCGTCCTCATCTTCTCCATCATCTTCCTCCTCGCTACGCCCGTCCGGAAGATGAGTCCCATACTCGTCGAACTTCCCATAGACGTCCTCGTCTTCCTCGTTGCGCTCAAGATCCGCCCGGTCACGGTCCTCATCGTCAAGGTCTAGCTCCGCATTGGCGTCCTCTATCTGTTGGATTCCTGCGTCACTGGAACGTGTAGGAGGGGGTGATGACTCCTCGTCGCTGGAGCGCAGAATTGCCGCTGTAACGGGCTTGATGTAATTCCCCATGTACGGGGAATTTCCGAACAGGAAGTCCTTCATATCCAGGGACTTGGCCTTTCGCGCCAGGGATTTGAGTTTGTGTAATCCCACATTGCTGGCAATCCCGTAGTAGTGCAAGCCATACATCTGCAGAGTTAGCAAGCGAGTGGTTAGTGATCTGTATGAACAGGGGGCATGCTATAGGTAGATGAGCTTCGAGACTTATCGTCGACCCGAAGATAGAGGAGGAGTGAGAGCAGAAATCTTAAGGAAATGGCACTTCAAATGCACAGACGTGAACCAAACAAACATGCAGTGCAGGCATTAAAACGACTGGAATTATCTTCGAGTCGAGGATAACAGTCCACCAATGGAAGGAGGTACTACCTTTGCAGCCAGCATGCACTTGGCACCCGTGTAGACGCCGAAGAAGTTCTCCCCCGGAGATGCAAAGTTCTGGATGATGTCCAAGTAGAACTCCATCCGCAGCTCGCTTGATCTCGATCGAAACTTGGACTCGTGGTTCTCGCGGGGATCATTGTAGTAGGCGATATTGGGTGCAACGTACTCAGGCTTGATGAGCCCAGGAATGTATGACGGAACATCTCGCTGATAAAAGAAGTGGAGATTAACGGAGGGCAGCGCAGCCTGCCGAATCGGAATGTCATACAGCCGCTCAGCTTTGCATGCCTTGTAGACGGACTGCTTGTATTCCCAGTCCTTGAAATGAACACCAATGAACGCAGCCGCCGCTGCGTCATCCCATGTGTCCGCCGTAATCCAGAGCCATATTTTGGGGTCCTTTATTGACGGGTCATTCATCTGGTGGAGCTTCTCGAGGAATGGCATAACCGGAGCCGGAGCGACAGGGTTGTCGGATTTTTTGTGCTTCGGAACGTCCCGGAGATCCGCAATCCCCAAGCTCAGAGGCCTGGTATTGGGAGCGTAGTCCCACGACGCTGGATTCATGACGAACGCCATGGACGGTCCGTCATGGGCACGAAGTTGAATCTTGCCGGTCTGCTTTGGTACGTGTTTCTTGAGCGATACAAAGCGACTGAACATGTCTCTCAACTCTGTGAATTTCTCCCCCATCTCGTCCGCCCGCTGGTTGACCGCCTTGTTTGTCCGGCGCATCGCGAAGTAAGTTTTGCTGGGAGTGGCCAGAAGAAAGTCCCACGTCGCTGAGGAAAAAGAGCACGTCTTCTTCCAGTCTCTCCATTTCTGCCTGTCGATATTGCCGTCGTCCTTCACAAATGTGAGGGACTTGTCAGCATTCACCAACTCCTCCAGAATGACCTTCTTGCGCTTCCGGCGCTCAACCCACTCACTAGCACAGTAGTTGTCCAGGACCGGCTTTTTCGATTTCAGAACGGAGACTTTGGGGTATGGCAGCGTTCTATTGGGGGTCCTCCCGAGCAGATGTTGCACGTATGTCTTGAGGTCGTCGTCTGTGAAGTGCCCCATGTGCTTGAAGAACTTGCGCTTCAACTCGTACCTTTTCTCTCCGCCCTTGTTCTGTTTGTAAGGGAGGGACGTATCCGGATTGATGATGTCCCCGTCGGTGTACATGGTCAGAAAACTCTCCCACATGGCGTAGTGGTCGTCTTCCAGCGTCATGATCGTGACCTCATGTTTGATATCAGCGATCCCCTTCACGTTGTTTCCTTCCTTGTTGGGATTGATGCTCTGAAATCGACTGAGGATCATGGTCACGAAGGTCTGCAAAACAGTCAAGATCATATCTGATGTTAGAGGCAGATATTGATCTGATTATCCTCGAGTCGAGGATAATGTCTCCATTTTTCAAGTGCAAACCGCTAGTCTCAGGAGCACATCACGAGATTGTATAAAGTTAGGAAATGATGGGGGTAATGATATGAATGCGTGGAATTTAAACTATTCAACGAAGAGCGTGAGGCCTTATCCTCGAGTCGAGGATAATTTATCATACAATGTGATAGTGTATACCTGCCACTTATGTGGTGCTTGGATCGCCTTGTTCCCTCGGATCCGCGCCTCTGCCCCATTCATGGTTGGCCGTCCGAAGTGTGTCCAGATTAGACGACCGCTGATGATCTGGTTGCCCCATGTTGGTTGGGCGTGTTCGAGGTGATTGGTCGTGTTATAGAATTTCGAGATGTTGTGCAGCTTGAGCGGGTCCAATGTCTAGACGATGTAGGCGTCCCACGTTCTGAGCTCTTCACTCCGCTTCTCGTCACATTGCCCTCTCTGCAGCTCTTTGAAGCTGTAATGTTGTGCTGGCCGTCAATAATCATGAATTTACCAAGCTGGATGTCCTCCCATTTGGCAGGTGGTTTCTTTAACAACTTCATGTCATTGTCGACGGGAGTGAGGCACACGACCTGCCGCTGCTTGATGTCTGCAAGTTGAAGGAGCTTATTCTTGCACGTCTCCAGCATATGCTTCTCCAGCTTTCGGATGATGTACTCCTCATGTGCTGGAAAGCATTGGTTGATGGATACCGGGAATTTTGCTTCCTTGCCAAAGATGTAGCAGTCAGCGTGCTGCTCCCAGAACTCTTTGCGTTGTTGCGCAAACTTGAGGTACTCTGCTGCTGGCATTGGCTCATCCGTAGGTCTTCTGTCCAGCTCCGCCAATGCGGAACCCGAGCTACCAGCAGTTGAGGGACGTGCGGCATTTGTTGAATTCCTCCTCTTCTTTCTCACTTCAGCTGCCGGAGCATCTTCGGCCGTTGACACTCGGGGATTAGAGCGGGCTCTCTTACCCCCACTGGCGCGACTGCCTCCTCGTGGTGTTCCCGACTGGGATCTGTTTTCATCGCGAGATTCTGGGTCGCGGGGTCGCCTTTCTCGGATTGCTGAGGCGGGCGTTCTCGTTGATTGTCTACCCGCGTGTTTGTTCAGGGACATCCATATCTGGTTGAGCTTTCGCGACAAGATTGTTGTTTTAGCATTTTTCCATTCGCTGAATTTCTCGAAGGCTTGCTTCAATTCTGGTGTGGATTGGCTCATGGAAGCGCTGAGGTCGTCCATGTCAAACCTCGGCCCATGCTCGTGCACTTTGATGACCAGGGAGTGGAGGTGAGATTTACTCCTGCCGCTGTCATCCATTTCGTTGAGGGTGATGACAAGGTAATCGCTGTGGTAGGAGTCGACGATTGTCACCTTCTCATTGTTGTTCCACACTAGGAATCCGGGTCTTCCTTTCTCAAGGTGCTTTAGGTAAACATATTTCTTGAACTGGCTGACCCCGAATGTCCAAGCTTCCACGCAGTCCTTGAATTTCCACAGAGTTCCGTGGGTGGACTCCATCTCTGGTGGGATGAAAGGCTCCGACTCAAATGGATTCTCAAATGGCTCCATGTATGGAAGAGTTGAGGAATAGTCATAAGTGTCCACTTGAGCCATTTGAATAGATCTGCACATAACATTGGGAATACGGTTTGTTAGCGATCGCGCAGTCCTATAGTATCTTCGACCCGAGGATCGGTTTTGTGTTTGGGATGCGTTGGGTGTGGTAAGTTATGCGGACTTCATCTTCGACTCGAGGATAATCTTCTCTGGGTTTACTATGGTTCAGCTGATATCATTGTTAGCATTGCGGACTCAGTTGTGAGTATCGTCGGGTCGAAGATAAAGCGAAAGCTTTGTCTAGAATTGGGGGAGGCGTCCTGGTTTTCTGATTGATCTCCCGGATATGTTCTGTGCAGTTGATGGTTGATATCTTCGAGTCCAGGATATGATGCTGTTATCCTCGATGCAAGGATAATGTTTTACGACTCCTGTGACTAGGTATTGGGATTGCAGCAGCCGGCGCATTGTACGGGTTTTGAGAATTATCCCCGAATCGAGGATATTTGTGCGGATTATTGTGCGTGGAGTTACTTTTGTGTTTCGTTTTCGTTTTCGTCTCCGCCGTGTACTTGCGATTGAGATTTATCTTCGGATAATGGTACTGGCAGGGATGATAGTTTCTGGTTTTATGTGTCATTTATTTCAAATTTGCATTCCCTGATTGGGTTGGTGGACTGTTATCTTCGAGTCGAGGATAATTCTATGTCTGTTATTGGTATTTTATGGTTTTGGGTAGCAATTTTTCTTGTGTTTGTAGGATATATCTTCGAGTCGAAGATAATAATGCTCGAGTGCAATTGTATTATCCTTGTGTCGAAGATATGTTTCTTAAAGTTCATGGTAACTATTCTGGATTTGAAGAGAGTTATCCTCGAGTCGAAGATAATTATTCTCTAGTCGAAGCTAATTATCCTCGAGTCGAAGATAATCATGCTCGAGTTGCTGTTAATCATCTTGGATTTGAACATAATTATCCTTGTTTCGAAGATAATTATCGTTGATTCGAAGATAATTATCCTCGATTCGAAGATAATCATGCCGGAGTTGGTGTCAATTATCTTGGATTTGAAGACAGTTATCGTCGATTCGAAGATAATCATCCTCGATTCGAAGATAATTATCCTCGAGTCGAAGATAATCGTCCTAGATTCGAAGATAATTATCTTCGACTTCAAGGCACTTTCACTAATTTCGAAGATAATTATCTTCCAAGAGTTCATGATACATTCAGTGTATTGATATGGAAATCTGTAGCTTTTACAAGAAATCTAACATTCTAAAGTGTGAGGAGTACCTCTGAAAACCTGGGTGCTTGTCCTTGAAGTTCTAGCTCCCTCCTGTGCAATAATTCGAACCCCACCTCCACTTCGAGAAACCCTCGTGCTATGCTAAATCTGCGAACCTTATTTTATCTCAAATTAGGAACAATACGCTTGCCTTCTGGCCAGAATTTCAAAGCTAACATTACTACGAGATCTCTTTAACCCTAATCAACCAAGCAGAACATCACACAAGGAAACTAGCAATTCTGTAGCAATTATGTAGCAATTCTGTAACAATACAAACAATCAAGCTAGAGCAAATGTGTAACAATTGTATCATTTTTGAATATAAGCACCCTTAACCCTAAGCTCTTCTTAAAGAATTCCAACAATTCTGATAGTTTTTACAGTATCTGTATCCATTTTAACGCCTCTGATACTTAGCACCCTAAACTCTACGGAAACAGAGAAACAGGCAAGGAAACAAGCAAAAACAAACAATAGGAAGCAAAAACAAGCAAACAAGCAAACAAACAAATAAACCATAAGCTAGACGGTCGAAGTACCTCACGGAAGCTGGACTTGCTCCACCTTCAAGCACACACCTCCACAACAACAAAAACACCAGAAAGAGAGCTTACACTGCATTCACAAGTCACTATACCACCAATTGCCCAATCGCCCACTCGCCGAATCAAAATGTACAGAGGAGGAGCGTGCAATCACAATCAAAATGTACAGAGAGGATGAAGGTAGCGTGGAGTCACGCGAGCGTGAGGAGGAGCGGACACGACGGGGCAGCGTGAAGATGCGACGGAGGAAGGAGGAAGGCAGCGTGAAGAAGCGACGAGCGACAGCAAAAACACTAAACCCTAAGCGCGCGGGTGCCTGGGGAGAGAGATGACCTCCTAACCTGCAGGCTCGGCTTCGGCGGTTGGCTCGGCTCCGAAGCTTGGTCCTGGCTCGGTACCAAAGCTCGGGCAGGGCACCGAAGCTGAGGTGTTAGGCTTGGCACCGAAGCTTGGCTCCCCAGCATGAGTTGACCAAGCCTATAAAGGCTAAAAGGCAATTCTATTATTTTGAACTCCTAAATGTCCCAGCATCCAGAAACTGGATGACGAACTGATTCAAAGCCTTGCAACTTTTTCAATGACGAACTGATTCAAAGCCTTACAACTTTCTCAATGACGAACTGATTCAAAGCCTTGCAACTTTCTCAAACAACCTCGCATGTCTTTCATCACAGTCATATTTCTAAGCCTATTAAATTTTGTACCAATTGCAATAAATCTCTAACGATGGAGAATTGTTGATAATATTCGAGAGGCCTCTAAATGCAATAACGTCAAACTTGTTGCCTAGGTATAATTCCATAGAATTGGTATACAAAGAAAACTTACAGATTATGCATCGTGGATTCAACCCGTACGATTTGATTCAAAAATACTATGAACAATACTTTATTATATAAGTTGAAAGGTTAACCCTTAAACGTACCACTCCTTTGTAGGAAAGTCAAACTACACAATTTAGCCTTCAAGGTTTATCAAAATATATTTTGTAATATTTTCATGCATGGAATTGAATGTTTCCTATCAGTCTTGAAATTTTCAGATTTTTTTTATTTAATATGGCCTTTTTAACAAATTTTTAAGTCAAATACTTCAAAAAATATTTTTTATTACAAAAAAGCTTTAAAAAATTAATATTTTTTGGGAGCGGGTACAAATTACAATGGAGAATCACATGATATGTTTTCCATAGAAATTTTTTATTTAAATTTTGAAATTCGAAAGGTGAACATTCTATGTAGTGTAATTCAAACCTTGAGCTACAAAGCTTGCACAAGCAATAAAATACTCAATAATTGGAATTTTGAAGATTTGAAAAGTGGAGTACAAACTAGACTTAATAAACTTCATTTTCTTAGTTGGGTGTATTAGCAACAAAAGTCATCTTCAAGGTCAAAATTGGGTTTGACCAACAAACGTCCAGAAACTGGACGCTGGGACGTTTAGGGGTTAAATAAGATATGTACTCTGAATTTGAATTTTTTTATGTTTATTTTGTTTCCTTCTCTGTTTTATCCTTTAGCGTATTGATTGAACACTATTATTAAAGATTTGTTTTAAAATGTTTGATGAAAAACAAAAATGGAGTTTATGTACAAAGCAAAGTTGTAATTGTCAACATATTAAAGAAAAATGTCTGTATAGTTGGATTCATCAAAATTATTCTCAATATTTTTCAATTAATTTTGCACGGTTTTTGCTTGAAACTTAATTAAAAATCCCAAAAAGTAAACAAAAATTGAAAAACATTATAATGAACTTGGAATAACACTCAGTACAAGATGGTAAGGTCTCCAATTTTTGACTATAATTATAATTGAAAATCATGTGTAAAGTTTCATTTCCTGAACTAAAACTGAAATATCACAGAAACTACTCGAGGAACTTCGTTTGTAATTTTTAGGAAATTCACATCATCTTATTTTGAAGATCCATACCGTACAAATGGTACTTAACTAGCACAAGAATCAAGAGACTTTTGGATGGATGAAAAATATCACCGTATATAGTGAAGGGACGCGTCAGAATTCATACAACGTCTAGAAAATGAAGGTCGGCGCGTCAAAGGGTGCTCCAATACTAATAAAGGTAATTTTATCAAAACCAATGTGAAAAACAAAATCTTAAATTCTATTTGGAATTCTTAGACACGTCCAACCATTTTTCACGAAGAATTATAGATTCTAAGCCTTTGAACTTTTTCATACAACCTCGCGTCACTAATTATCATGAAAGTCCCTTTTTAGCGTATTTCTTGCGACGTAGAGCTGTTGATAATTTTGGAGGGGTCTCCAAATGCAATTACGTCAAACTTCTAATAAAATACAAAGGAATGCGTGCCACGATCTTTCAACATTATCCTGTTGATATGATCAAAGTATTTTGTAGTACTGTTTGTCGGGTGGACACTAGTAGATTGACATTACAAATAGACAATTTATTCACGTTGCCACAAACCACGAATATAACATAATTATAGTGCATTGACTAAAGCACAATAGATTAACTCCTAAACGTCAACACTTTAATCAATTAACAGATTCAAATCGTTATCACGTTCGCTAAACAAATTTTAACTTATAGATTTTAGTATTAAATATTGATGGTAATATTAGTGAATCAAACTATATGGATCATGGATTCATTTGAAATTTAAGATTCAAAATCTAGATGTTTCATTTGGTATATCAATTCCAAAATAATCTTCTAAATAGTCATTTAGGATCATTTTTCTAGCACCGTCAATTCCATGGTCATACCTTCATAATGTTGATGATTATCTATGAAAAATTATAAATCATTCAATGTGATATTTAAAGTATGCAAATTATAGTGCTTTGACTTTTACAAAAGAGGTGAGGACCTTTAGGGGTTAATACATATAAGCCTTGTTTAGAAGGGTTTACTATAGGCATTTATATGGGTTAAAAATTTGACTTTTCGTCTTATTGATCCTAAACTATAAAAGTGTTGAATTACAAAATAAGTTGAAAATTTATTAGGTGAAGAACAACTTCCCATTTACAGCTTCAATATTACTCTAAAATCAATTCAGCTGAAATATAACTCTTAGAAAAATCAATACTCTGAATTTTTGAGTAAGACAATAAATTCTATATCTTTTTGACCGTAACCAAAAAAATTCATTAAAAAGAATTCATTTGAGTATTATAGAATAAGTACAAAATCTCAAATGGTATTTCATTCAAGTACACAAGGTTTTTCCTGGTTATTCTAGAAACGTGATATACATATGCAAGCGATGAAATTATTCCTTTATTTTGTTCTTCTCCCTTAACTTGATCAGCCAAGCACTTTGAGACTACCCTAGACGCTGGACATCTTATTCAGTCCTGATTTGTGACTGCACGCGGTGTGCCTTTTGTTCTTCGATCGCATACTTCTACACAATTTTTTTTTGCAAAACACATAATGAAGTATAGTTAAATAGGATCATTATATAGAGAGGACAACAACGTAGTGACAAACCGCCAAAAAATTAGATACTTCTCACCGAAACATTCATTTGATGATTTTCATCGAAGCATTAATGATTTTCATCCAAGGATTAATGATTTGCATTCATGATGCATCCCCCTCCTACAAGTACATCGAGCTCAATCATAGCATATGCATGAAGTATATCTTATGTACGTCATGAGTGTACTCTCATCATGTGAATAATGAATTATCATATGAAAGATTGAAGTAAGGACATGATTTAGGGTAATTAAGTACCTAGGATAGTGCTTATAAATTTCACCATCATGTAGTGCTATTTAAAAAGTAACACCAATTATGGGGAGTTTCTTACAATATAAACATTTAGGTGTCTTACTTATTTTTACAAATTAAATTGAAGACAACGATGACAAATTATTGAATCCTAAGTAAATTAAGTAACAAACCCCGGGATATCCAATTGCACGTTCCGCTAAAGGGGCAATTAACATATATGTTGTTGAAATTTACAAATTTATTTTAAAAAAATTTAAATTTTGATTTCTTTTAGGAAAATAATTTTCAACATAATAGATCACCACGTTCACCCAAAAAATGTGGGGTGTCTTTTATACAAAGTAATTTTAATTTGATATGAGTAATGTCTGGTTTTTTTAAACCAATTTTCTGGAATTCTAGATATATTTATAGGATATAGGTGTAATACACCTTGATGAACCTAAAAATAGTAAATTATTTCACTATATATAATTATATACATAATCTAGAAATTATATATAGATGAAATGTATAGATTCCGAACACGAGACCCTATCAGCAAAGGTTCCAACAATTAACCGTATGACAATTATGAAATTATTACGTTTTTGGTCATATTCATTGAATAAGTAGCATTTTATTTGTACTTTATAAAATTTGGGTTATAAGTTATTATATTTTATTTTATTTGTAGCAGCTCAGAACACATTGCAACCGACATCACCATTGATTTCTATCACATGTCACATGCAACTCTAACTATGTTGGACTTCAATAATAGTATGTCGAATTAAATTTTTATCCCTTCAAACCAAATATGTTCATCGCCATTAGTATAGTCTGAAATAATTATAGTTTAACCCCTTCATGTTCTCACTCTTTTTAAACTTGGCAGATTTAAAAAGATACATAACAAAAATCAAGTAAGACTGAGGGATATTTTGTCTTTCATGAATGAATAAAAGTTTTACATAATTAATTATGGATTCTATCCATACAATTAATTTGGCAATGGCTATCATCGATATTTGTGTATTATATTACGAACTGAAAATGTAACGATCGTTTGTAACAATTACGATTAGTACAAATAAAATATTGACAATCTAGTAATGAATTCTCGGGGTTCGGATGGGTTCAAGTGTAATAGTCTAAGTGTAGTAATGTTTGGCGTTTTTTACGTAGCATATATTAGGTAGTTCACTTTTTCAAGAGCACTTTTGGAATAAAATCTTTGAAATGAGTAGTGGAGCAGTACAACGTGAAATGAGGCATTGAACTTGCACAAGTCATCCCGTTTCTAATGGGACCACACATGCATAATCCAACTTCCCAGATAAGTTTGAAATAAAAATTTCACACTGCAAGAAGTGCATGATAGATGAGAAATCGGAGTTCAAATTCGTTCATCATGAAAAAAATGCATGGTTGGGCGGTTAGGGGTTAAATGCAACCCATTGAACTAGGTAATTTAGCATTTTTTTAACCATGTGCTTATGACCAAATTTACGAAAATCAACGTAAATAAATAAGTTTCAATTTTTATACAAATTATAAATGAGTATTAGTGACGCACTATATATTTTTTCGTATATGATGAATGTTATGAATTTAGTAGTATAGATTTGATTGAAAAATCATACTATAATATAATGTATCTACGTAAGTGCATGAGGAAAAAATACTTTCTCATGCGATTAGTCATTGAATTATATTAAATGTAATACTTCTTTATACCTATTTCCGAACAACTATATGGATGTGTGTGTATCATATTCAATCCAAAATCCAAAATAAGATTTGGAATTGAATAGAATGATGGAGAAATAATACCCATCAATGTAAATGCATTCAAGTGGGAGTGCAAGGTACATGCACTAGAGTACCAAGTGCTCTCAAGGAATAGTATGTACATTGGATGAATGGCGGCTCACATGAGATGGAATTCATTTCAAGTACTCTCCTTCTTCCACATTTCAATATTTGAATGTGTGAACTTTTTCTCATTCCTCATTCACTCCTTCCCCTTCCTCATTCATCTCCTCCTTGCTTTTATTTTTTGACCATGGCTTCTAGGCACCCAACCCATGGAGTTTTGTCTCTCCCTTCTCGTCCTCATTCTTTAGGGGAATTAACAAGGTTTTTGTGGTTTGTTTACAGTTCCGATGCATGTCGATGGAAGAGAAATCTTCCTCCTCATCCATTGTTGCGAGGGATTGTTAGTGGCGCAGATGATTTTGTTTGGAACTACCATTGTGGCGAAGAGATGGCACGGTTGGAAGCTTTTTCTGGCGTTTCATATGCTGAAGTGGCAGGAATTGTGAACCGTCCTTCTACAGATTTACTTCGTGGAGTGGCGGTGATAAGAAAGGATTGCGGGTGCGTGCAACTTGACTTATGTGATTGTGCTCCCTCAAATTCGAATGGTGGTGGGACCAAAGAAGTGATCGAGATATCATCAGACACATCTTTCTATGTGACGGCGGAAGGTGGAGAATCGGATGCGGCATCGGTGGGGAGTAATCGCCAATTTTAATTTTGACTTTTGTAGCACAGCTGGGTTACTTGTGTTTGGAAGCGGATTTCGAGTTTAAAGCGGTTTTCATTTTGGTTTTGCAGTGGCACTAATAGTTTGTTTGACATAGCGGCATTGTCACTTTCGAGGGACCCAATTTTTAGAATTCAGGAAGTTCATAAGTGATGACTGTAAAGGTGTAGTTGACCAGCGTTGTCGGGTAGAGAGGAGCGCGCTCTGAGAATTCGCGGGGAATATGGCTGCGACACGATGACCAGATAGCTTGAGAGATCGGTCTTGTCTTCAATTCTTGTACTCTTCAAATCTTCAAATCTCTTCCCAGTCCTATCCTGCAATGGCTCTAAAAGGTTTAAGGGTAAGGGTGGGGTAATAAGAAACCACGGGCCTCGGACGGGTAAAACGGGACTGCCAGACCACGAGCTGAAACCGTCCGAAAGATGGCTCCTAAATTTCAAACCCACGGTGACCAGCAAACGTGCCTCACCGGTGGGAACAACATAAACACGACCGTGTGGGTGATCAATCCCACTTCGCCGCAACAAAGTTTACAAAACAAAATTGAAAACAACTAGCCTCCAAAACCGGTTGGGAATAACAATAAAAAACAACGAGCCTCCAAAACCGGCTAGGAACAACAATAAAAGACAACGAGCCACAAGCCACAACACACAAATGTTCTCGTCTTCTTGTCTTGAAGTCTTCAAATCTTCTTCCTTTAAAGTCTCAAAGTGTTTAAAAACACAAAGAAACCTTCAAGGCAATCTTCTATTGTGGCTGCGAGCTTCTAATTGATGCTACAGATGGCTCAAGTCTCCAAAAGCTAAGTATAATAGCTTTTTGAAAAGCTAAAACAACAAACTAACACTCCTTAAAATTTCAATTGAATCTAAGTTACTGTCCAAAAGTTATAAGAGAGCAAAGTGGAAGCTTTATTTTTCTTTTGACAACCAACCTCCGCCTCTTTATATCTTCATAACTTTTGATCTAAAGCTCTTACATACAAGTGCAATAGCATTTTGGAAAGCTAATGCAAACTACTATAATATGTATAATGTTTATAGAAACCCTAAACTCTGTCCATAAGTTATGGCTAATCAAAGTTTTGGTCTCTTTATTTTTAGAGAGTTTCAACCTCTCAACTTCAACACACAACAACTCCTTCAATAAAATTCCAAATAAATTGAGTGATAGCAATCTGGAGAGCTAATCTCATAGGCTATCAGTCCTGTAGATTTCAAAAGAAATTATCACAGTGACCAAAAGTTATGGTCCTCGAAGTCTTAGCTTCCTTCTTTCCAAAGGCAGTCAACCTCCAAGCCTTCACACCTTCATAACTTCCTCCTTGGAACTTCAAATCATAAAAGTAATAACTTTTTGGAAAGCTATTACAATGATACATACACTCTCAAAATTCCAAAGCAAGTTGATACACACAACAAAAGTTGTGGCTCGTCGAAACCTCTGCCCTCTCAATGAACGGCCAAGGGTTTCCACAAACTTCCAACCTTCACAACTTTTGCAATACAATTCCAAATTCAACTTATAAGATCAATTTGGAAAGGTCTCATTACAAGGAACAATCTCTCAAAATTTCAATTTAAACAAAGTCTTGCTCAATGAGCTACATCAAGTCGAAATTCTGCCTCCAAAGCTCTCACTATTCACACACACAAAAAGACTCCCGACAATCTTCAAAACCCCAAGACCTCACTAAATCTCATCCAATCAAAGGTGGCGGTGGGGCACATATGCCCATGCTCCCCTTTGAAGCTTCAAAGAAGATACTTTTTCCCCCCCTTCCTATTCACACCTTTCAAACCACCTAATCCTTTGATGATTTAATTAAAACGAAAGACAAACTATATGTACTATTTTCATTCCGCTACTCCATTCATTGAAAATACAAAGCTTAGAGCATATATGTACACGATGGAAGCATTTCCATCACGACAGCGTGCTCCTCTGACCACAGTGAAAGTCAGTGGCTTGTAATCGTTTTTTTAATATAGTAACCTGCGAGTTGCACAGTGGCGGAGTGCTTTGCATTTATGTGCGAAAGCCGTTGCGTATTCACTGTAGACTAGGATGCCGTTTTGGAAAGGCATCCAAGACGGCGGAAACTTTGGGCGCTTCTTCATTCTCATATCTCCCGCGCGTTCTCATTTTGTATTGCGTCTCTCACTTTGTTGTCTCCTCCGACCACTCGCCGCTCTTGTCTATCTTGCTTGCGGCCTCTCCCTGTTCTTGTCGCTTGTGTATTGTAGAACTGTTGTGTGCGCTATCGCGTGACTGAAGCGCTCCGAATGTAAGTGTTGATGTCATTATGTGCCGTATTATTTTGCTGTGTGTTTTGAAGATGGTGTAAGGGGCGACATGATCTTGGTTATGGATTGTTCAGCATTACGCTCAAATGTGCAGTTCAATGGTTGTGTGGTTGAATTAGCAGTTCAATTCAGCGGTTCAATGTGTAGGTCAGTGGTTTTTTGCATTCAGTGCTTGATTAGTTCAGTTGCTGGGGTGCAGACTAGGAGAGTGCACATTGCAGGGATTGTTTTCATATTCATTGAGTGTATGCTCTCTTTTTAATTGTGCATGCCATTGCTTATATCCCAAGCTTGCGTTAGCTATGCAAATTGGAATGCATTGTCATCCAATGCATTGAAGTGGATACATATTTAATTTGCAACTCGGAATTGAGTGGAATTGAACTGTTCATGTGTTCCATCGTTTCAAAGCTTGATTCGTTCTGTTATCATCGACTCGAGGATAAGTTGAGTCGTTATTGGGTACCTTTATACTGTTGCAGAATGGTTTATCTTCGAGTCAAAGATAAGGTGTATATATTCCATGACAAAACATACATTTAAGAGTACCATGGATGTCCAACCGGGACACTTCAGTCACAAAACCCATTATCCTCGACTCGAAGATAAGTACAACTGAATATATGACATGATGAACACATAGTTAATTATCCTCGTGTCGAAGATAAGTACAACAGAATATACAACACTATTTATTCAGATAAAATTATCCTCGAGTCGAAGATAAGTGCAACAGACAATACGATAGAACTTATAGAGACACGGGTATCCTCGAGTCGAAGATAATTTCAGAATATATTTACAGTTATCTCATATACCAGTGTCTACTACAGAAATCCTGATTGAAAGAATAGAACTAAACCACTTATCCTCGACTCGAGGATAAGTTACATAGGGTACTCAAAGGAACTGTGACAAGCGAATACATTTATCCTCGAGTCGAAGTTAGGCATATAGACATAAACTGTAGGTAAAACAATACGCACCAAGGTAAAATAGTACTATCTACTAATATTGATGTGACCGGGCCGCTTATCTTCGAGTCGAGGATAATTAGAGGGGTGCGCCATGGTATATATCATATACATAATAAGTTATCCTCGAGTCGAGGATAACATAATCGTCTCTTCGATGTCTCATTGTTACATTCGTCCGATGCTCCGCATTGGACAGTACCTGAAGCATTCAAGGACTAGTTATCCTCGATTCGAGGATAAAGTTGATAGGGACATACTGTCCCCCAAACTATAAACCAGAAGTCCAGACATGACTTAAACGTTATCATCAGTATCCTATAACCATATCCTCGTGTCGAGGATATGGATCACTTTGATACACGTAGGCGCTGACTCTTCTTATAGACAAGAAGTGCGCCTTCTGTTTTGGGCTGTCTATGCAAGGGGTTCGGTCTGAATGAAATCTGGTGGAGTTTGTCGCTCAGTTATCGTCGACTCGAGGGTAATATAGACGGTGTTATAATATGCGGACATCCGAGCCCGGAAGCAGTACAGCCAATAGCATTATCCTCGGACCGAGGATAATAGTTTGCACAGCATTCACACCATTACCATGCAACTCACTGTCTGATACGTGATCTGTCTTGTGACAGAATGGAGACGGTTGCGCATCCACAGTTGGAGCTAAGGGTGCCAACCCTGCCCCTAGGCGTGGCACCATGTGAGGGCGTTCCACGTTCATCATGGACCACGAGGGGCGTTACGATCACCAACGCGGATGGGATCGATGTTGCTAAGGGTATCTGCCATAGTGTTGATCCGAAGCTCGTAATTGACACAGACGGTTTGCCTCTCGGCGATGAGCGCGTAGCGATTGACATTGCAGAATCACTCGTTGAGGAGGAGGTTCCATCCGTATGGATGTGGTCTATGCGATCTTGGCATATCTCCAGGGTCTTCCTCAATGGAGCGAGCTTGTACGACCACGAGCAAACAGCCATATATACGGCAGAGTTGAATGCATCGAGGAGGCGTGTCCGGAAAGGAGTTAGGCCTTATGAGACCACACGTGAGAAAACTGAGCCGGCTACGCCTCCCAAGAAGGACTTCTTACTTTCTGCCCAGTCGATTAACGCTGTGTCGAGCAATGTCTGTTGTCCTTTAAACTGCGTGCAGCCGTTTCCGCGAGCAAAGATCCAAGCCCTTCGCACCCAATTATACATAACTGGTAACGTATACTTCCGAAAGCATCTGTTGTTGGAAGTGCACCGTCAAATTCACCGAGATGCGACCGGTAAAGAGATGATTACCTTGGAGGGAATTGAGGTGTGCCCTACAGCATGGTGTCTCATTCATTCGGTGTCGAGAGCTACATACCATCGTTACAAGGGTCGAGCAAAATCTGGTGTGCGCCCGGAGCCGCATGGTAACCTTGGGACAAAGAAGCCCCGCTTGCAAACATTGCAAGCCACTGCCACTCTTCGAACGTTGCTCGAGAACTCCGCAGATCAGATGCCTCACAAGTCCAAGACACTTCCGTCTGGTGAGAAAGTCGTGTCCATGTGTCTCCCGTCCTCCTTTCGGTGGATCGAGACATTGCCTTTGATCAATGAGGTCAACGCGCGCTTTGATTTGCCGAATGTGTCATCCAGCGGACTGAGTAGAATTCGTAGCGAGTCTTTTCCCGAATTCGCACCAAAGGCTCGTGGGGATAGTTTTTCTCGATGTGGGACCTGTGATAGGATTAAACAGCTCCGTTCCGCTTGCACGTCAGGGTCTCGTGCATCCCTTCTATGGACTACGAAACTCAAAGCCCACATAAATGAACAAAGGGCTCACAGAGAGCTGTATTATGGTAATAGGGATCAGTCTGAGAAATTCCCGAACAAATTACTTACCAACATCCATGACAAAATGGACCACTCAAAGACTGCCTCGCCGCATTATTCTCACAAGAGCAAGGCAGTTGATTCCTTTATGAAGTTGCCGGTTGCGGTGACTGGAATGATTGCGCATGGCCACGGAGACATTAGATATGCACATTATGGCCTCGACATTTATCCGAGTGATTCGAATCATACCGTGGGTTCAATTGCCCAATTACTACGAGATCTGGAGAAGCCGCCGAAGTATTCAACGCGGGAGTTGTTCACTGGAAGTAGGTCTTTTGATCTCTCCGAGGCCTTGTTGCTAGGTTCAGAGATTTGCTTAGAATCCCTCCCACCTCCTCCAAGGGAGCCGGTCATCGCGGAACCACTCCCTCCCACTTTAACTCTTCAGCTTGACAACGCGTGTGGGGACAACAAGAATCGTTGGGTGTTTGCATTTTGCTCCCTCCTTGTACACAAAGGTGTCTTCCGCGAGATATTCATCAATTTCCTCATCGTGGGGCACACTCATGATGACATCGATGCCCTCTTCGGTCGATGGAGCCGTAGATTGCGGGAAAATGACTGCCCCACGATTCCTAAGCTCATGAAATCATTCATGGATGCTAAATCTCAGCCTGTCATTCCGCACTTTATTGAGGAAGTCCCAAACTTCAAAGGGTTCGTTGAAGGGTACTTGTGCACGGGTAATGATGCTTTGCAAGGTCATACCAATGCTCCACAGTTCAAGTTCTACAAAGATTCCAACGGGTGGCCTTTAATGCAGTACAAAATTATTTGTACAGACAGCGACTGGTTGCCCAAGGAGGGTGGGGGAATTCGATTGTGGAAGGAGACTGCAGATGGACGTCCAATGGTGCCCAGTGGACAGCCCCGCGCACTGGCCCCGAATCAGATGCGATGCCTTGATGAGATTTGCAAAGGCCTCGATGGATTCATTAGTCTATGGGGCACTATGGCTAATGAGGATTTGTCTGGAGAATTCAGGAGGATGAATGAGCCCCTCAAATACTATTGGCAGGGGGTGAGATCTGCGCTAACCACGCAAGTTCCGGCGCGGGAGATTTTGCAAAATGGATTTTGGCCATCTTCGAGGTTCGCACCTGAAATGGAGGACCAATTTTTGGACGACGGGACAGTCCGTGAGGAATTTGCCGAGGATGCTCCCTTTGTAGGTCGTAGGCGTGACCGCCCAACCCCTTCATTTCGCGTTGGTCGTGATGTGTACGCTGGCTATTTCCTCGCGGTGCGCCCTGCAGATGACGACCTCCGACCATTTTGGCTGGCTAAAGCCTTGACGAATCCCTGTCCTGATCCTGGACATGTGAATTTCATTCAGATGCAGTATTGGACACCTGCTTCACGGCAACACGTCGATATGGACACATATGACGGTTGGGATACGAAAGAGGGGAATTCTTGGCGGGAGGATAGGTGTTTCCAACCAAATTGGTCCCATACAGATTGTATCATGACAGCGTGGAAGCCGCGTACAAGAAAAGAGACTTCCGATCCAAGGATTAAAATCCCTCAGACACAAATCAACATCATCAAAGCATCTATTGACTCGTATGTCTCAGATTTCGTCAGTGAGGCATCCCCGCCTCGAGGATGATTTGTATGTAGGCATATGTGTAGGAGAGATTTGTAGTGATTCGTATTGTGTGGATCTAAATGTAGACTGCTGTGTAATACTACAATGGCGATGTCCTTATTGTAGAACATTGTATTACATTCATTGAAATTTATCGAGGTGCCTATGCACTATGCATGTTGAATTTTGTATTTTGGTACTGCTTTCACATTACATGTATGGATGGGAGGACCATATTTGTCATTGATATCTCACTTAGAATAGATCCTCAATTATAAGTGTGATTCCATTTGATTACATCATTGTTGGCTGAGACAAGAATATTATAATTGCCTTAGTTATGCCTCGTACCAGTTTGAGAATGGTTGTGTAAACATTCCATTATTGTTGCGTCAACATTCCTAATATTGCTCAAAGAAATGCAACACAGGTTTCAGGACTTCAACAATTAAATATGACTACTCTTAATTTAATAGATGACTATGAGTAATCCAACGTAGTTAAGTCTCAATTTAATGAGTTGTCTCAATATAATGACCGATTATTATCTTCGAGATTTGGGGTCATAATTAAAATGAGACTGCACATTGTGTCATTTTAATGAATATTGCCTTCTATGTATATTGTTACAAATAGACAACCTAGACCTTGGACTTTGAAAATTCATAACTTATTCAATATAACTCCAAAAAACATGATTCAACTTGGGGTTGATTTAGAATCAATTTGCTAATCCATTCAATCCATCACAATGAACCTTGACCATATTACCACGCAGTAATGGATACAAGAATGATGGTAAATTCTTGGTAATCATTTGCTAGATTGAACTACCACTTGCAAAACTTGCTATAAACAACAATTTGATAGTAATGTTTATTTCCTAGTGAATTGAACAAGGTTCCCTCTGTATCACATTACATCTCATATTACTATAAATAGGAGTAATGCTTAACCCCTAAACGTACCAACTCTTTGAACAAAAGTAGATCCTAGCCTCAAAAGTAGATATTAGCATGGCTCAAATGTACATGAGGTGTACACGACAGGACCATAGCAAGTCTAAAATCTACCCAACAAATTTGACATAATTGTAGTTGGAGGCCTCTCCAACATTATCAACAACTCCCCATCACGAAAGATTTATTGTAATTGGTAGAGAATTTAACCCTTTAAGGTCCAAATTCAACACTGTTTTCAAAGATACGTTATAAAATGTTAGACGAATACCAAAAATGGAGTTGATGTACAAAACAAAGGTGTAAATGTCAATGTGAAGATCACATCTGTACAGTTGGATTTATCATGTTTTTTTATTAAGTATTAAATTTTTTTTTTTGCAAGGTTTTCTCTTCAAATTCGATTAAAAATCCCGCATTAACACAAAAAAAAACTTAAAATATTTTAATGAAATTGGAATAACATGCTCTATGAGATGGTATGGTTTCCATTATTTGATTCTACTTATTTTGGAAAATCATGTTTTAGGTCTCACTTTTTGAACTAAGAATGAAACCAATTGTGTGATTTTTCCAAAAATCACAATAACTCATTTTAAAAATCCAAACCGTACAATAGATAGTAAACTTGCACAAGAACTAAGAGAAATTTATGTGGATGAAAATTGTCCAATTCGGATGAGAAACGAACAACTTGAATCTGTTCGTCGTCCAAATACTGAACGGAGGAGTGTCAAAGGGTTAATAGGCTTACAAAGATGACTTGGACGATAGTCATCTCAGGTTGCATCAATGAGAAAGTTGCAAGGCTTTGAATCTGTTCGTGATCCAATTTCTGGATGCTGGGATGTTTAGGGGTAAAAGCGACCCACTCACCTTATCGAGTTGCAGAGATGGCATAATCAAGTGACCACCCCTCTAAACAAGTGGCCCCCAGTGGAGCTGAGCTGGCAGTACAATCCATGAAAGCGGACCTTCAGTTGACTATTTTCATCACCACCTAGTCAGATATGAGACCACATTCATTCTGCACTTTAGATGAAAGGGAACCACAGTCTGTACACTCTCGGCCGTTGTGTCAGCCTGCCATGAAATGGAGAATGCAGCCACGTTTCACTTGGACGGGCACAATTACATGCTATGTACATCAATGCTCCCCTGCACGCAACGTGCCCATCAAAGTTACGTTTTGGGCACCAACTTATAACTCACTTTCTCTGCTCATTCTGATTCACAGCTCCTACAATTATACCCTTCAGTTTGATCTCGTAGTAACTTATATAGAACAAGAGCTTTAAAATCTTCTGTTGCTTAGTTGCGATGCAGGGGCACTGACTTGCTTGACCTGTCCATCAGTTTGATCGATGAACTGGTGAAGCATTCGATGGCTGCACGCTGGTTGATTGGTTTGAGTGAAAGACAAGAATTTGGGAAGTGAAAGGCGGCCATTCATCTTCTGGGTAATTTGTCTTTCAACTGAACCTCACTTTCTTCAAGGAACTCTCGTTAGGAAAATTGGACCCCCTGCTGGAAAGCATCTGTTTGTGTGAAAATGACTTCAGTTTGATCTTGTAGTATGTAGAACAAGAGCTTTAAAATTCGGATGTAGAAACCGAGGTAGAAATGAGAAAATGCATGCCACCGTTGCAAAGTTCAGTGATACAGATCATGGCCATATTGGGCGTTTAGGGGTTAACATTTGCAGAGATTTATATGTTCGTTTCAAGGTGATTGACTGGTTTGCGGTAGATTGCGTGACTGGGAAGCCGTTCTTTCATTAGGTTTGCGTTTGAGTTGGATCTCACTGTCTCGTCAACAAACGTTCAATTTCTAGTTGCAGATGTGTCGGTACAATGTCGAAATAATTGTTCAATTCTGTTGTGGTAGATGTTGAAGCATTCCGCAAATTAGGAGTAGATGCCCCGTCGTCGTATTTCATACCCAAATGTAGGAAGAGAATCCAGCCATGATTCATCTTTGGAGCTGGGCCTCACTTTTCTTGATGCAAATGTTAGTTGTACAGCTTCATAGATCTGTTGGTACAATGAAATAGTTCTTTGAAGCGAAAGCTGCAACAAATTAGGGTTAGCAACCGCACCTTTACTCTTATTTAGTGTTCCACGAGTACCATTCAAGGTTTCCTCCTTAATGTTACTTGTACAGCTTCATAGATGTGTCGGTACATTGAAACAGTTGTTCAATTTGTTGTGGCAGATGTTGAACCATGGACCGAAAGTAAGCTGCAATAAATTAGGGTTAGCAACCTCACCTTCACTCTTTTCTAGTGTTCCACGAGTACCATTGTCGATTTCAAGATTTCCTCCCTAAGATTCAAATATTACTTGTACAGCTTCATAGATGTGTCGGTACATTGAAACAGTTGTTCAATTTGTTGTGTCAGATGTTGAACCATGGACTGAAGTAAGCTGCAACAAACTAGGGTTAGCAACTCCACCTTCCTGCTTATTTAGTGTTCCACGAGTATCATCGTCTCCAAGATTTCCTCCTTGACATTTGCAACTTAGATTCAAATATTACTTGTACAGCTTCATAGATGTGTCGGTACATTGAAACAGTTGTTGAATTCGTTGTGGCAGATGTTATCGAAAGCTGCAAGAAAGTAGGGTTTAAAATTAGGGTTGCATGAGTATGAAGACGCTGGAGTTCACAGGGCGAGTACTGCGAAGCCAGTGGGTGGTACTGGCAGCAGGGTTATGGATAGAAAGCATAGCAGGGGCAGCGTACACGTTCGGCATTTACTCGCAAAGCTTGAAGCTAGCACTGGGGTATGATCAGAAGCGGTTGGACACGCTGGCCTTTTTCAAGGGAATAGGAGGCAATGTGGGCGTCCTCTCGGGAGTTTTCTACGACGTGGTGCCGCCATGGGTTGTCATCCTCGTGGGAGCAGCAGAATGTGCATTCGGGTACTCCATGTTGTGGCTGGCAGTCACAGGCAAAATTGCCCCTCCTCTCTTCTGGCAGATGTGTGTGTTGATCTGCATGGCCAGCAACAGCCAGACCTTCTTCAGCACGGCGTGCGTGGTGACCAATGTGAAAGTTTTTCCCAACAAGCGGGGCGTTGTCATCGGCTTGCTCAAGGGCTTTTTAGGGTTGAGTGGCGCTATCTTAGCTCAAGTCTTTTACGCTCTCTACCCTGATGACCCAAGCTCTTTCCTCTTGCTACTCTCGTGGCTACCTGCCGTCGTTTCGTTGCTTTTGATGGCCGCCATTCGTGTTCTCCCTGCTTCTGAAGATCATGGCAACACCGTCTTCTCTCATTTTTCTCAGATAGCTCTATGTTTAGCAGCGTACCTGACTTTGGTCATTATTTTAGAGAATTTTTGGAGCGGTCAAACTTGGCTTAGTTGTTTGTTTTTGCTGGGGTTTATGCTACTGCTGTTCCTTGTAGTGGTCAAAGCGGAGCTCAAGGATTCAAGTAGTAGCGCAATTAGAACGCCATTGTTACAGTGTGATGATACTAGAAACGCAGATCCTGCTGCTTCCAGTGACCCGGAAATAGCCAAGTTGGTACCTGATGAAGGTGCAAGCAGAAGAGGGAAGGAGCATACACTTGGCCAAGCAGTGGGTTGTGTAGATTTCTGGCTGGTGGTGGTGGCCATGTTTTGTTCCATGGGATCCGGGACTACCGCCATTGACAACATGGGTCAGATTGGGGCCTCTTTGGGGTACAAGCAGGTGGAAATCAACACGTTTGTCTCCCTCATCAGCATCTGGAACTTCCTCGGCCGCTTTGGAGCTGGCCTTGTCTCCGAGCTTCTCTTGCATGTTCAAGGCTTTTCCCGACCTTGCTGCTTGGCATTCAGTTTGGTAAGTAGACTACCAAACCTTTGTTGCCAACTGAATTATATTCTCTGTTACTTACCCTTTGGTGTCGTTATTTCATAGGTAGGGAACCCATTCTCAATTGTTTTAATGGAATTTCTTTACTGGACCTTGGACATCATTTTCTACATGGTTCCAACTCACTAAAATATGTATTAGTTAGATACGGTACTATGAATTAATTATGACTAATTGTTGAAGTTTGAAGTACACTTTGAGCTCAAGTGTTATTCTCACACTCTCCAATATCACATTCCAGAATATTTGCTATTGTTTACACTTGTGATTTGGACGTCTACGTTCGTGATATAAAAGAGTTTTGAGTGTAGGAGGGTCTCAAAGATTTCACACAGCCTAGACTACCCTTGGACCATGAAGTACCTTGATTTCTTTCAATGTCAATGGGTGGCTTTTCAATCCACAGGAAAGGGACCTCCATGGGAATGGGCTCCCTACCTTTACTCGCCATACATGTTTGTTTGCTTTTTTTCAGAATTTAGCCCCTAAAGTCCTGACCAAAAAGTGGGCCTCATGTTATTAAAGCAGGTCTTCTTTTTGTTCAAACTTTTTGACCAACACGGAAATCAATGTTCGGTGATATAAAATTTGGTCCCAATCATCTGAATGAATTTATCATTTTCTTAAATCCTTGTTGCTTGCAGACCTGTGTATGATAATTATACTTTTGGGTTGCGTGCGCAGGGATTAATGTGCGTGGGGCATTTAGTAATGGCATCAGCTGTGACAGGCTCGTTGTATGTAGGATCCATCATCGTGGGTGTATGTTATGGAGCACAGTGGTCACTGATGCCAGCCATAACATCCGAACTCTTTGGATTACGCTACTTTGGAACCCTGTACAACACCATTGCTATATCAAGCCCAGTGGCTGCGTACGTCTTGTCTGTACAAGTGGCCGGGTACTGGTATGATAAAGAGGCGCACAAGCAGCATGCTCAGATCACCATGAATGATGATCCTTTGTTGTGTTATGGGCCCAGCTGCTTCCGTATTACCTTCATCATCTTGGCAGGCGTTTGCATGTTTGGGTGTGCCGTTTGTTTGTGGCTGTTTGCACGAACAAGAAGGTTTTATGCTGAACTTCATGAGAAGTTGCACAAGGTTGACTAGATAGTTTCACAGGCAGCAGCATAATTGTATTATTACAATGGTAGAGTTTGTAAGTTACATGTGTCCAGATGAAGGTCGGAGAGCCATGTCAATGTACAGTGCCTTGTAGAAAGTAAGGTAACGCCCATTTCAACTTGTAAGATTTTTTTCAAAATTTGACCTTTGTAGACCTGTTTTTCAAAAATTAAACTATTAAAATGATAGCTTTATGCAATATTGATCAACACATCAAATTTTAATTTCAAATTTTAATTTTTTAATTTTTGATAAATTATTTTGTGTATTTTTTATTGTGGTACATAATATTTGACTGAGAAATGTTGGTGATGATTTTTAAAAATATTATTGTGCAAATATATAGGAAGCATTGATGTGTGCACCTTACTTTTAGGGAAAAATTGCATTCCCTAGGAAAATTTTAGACTATAGACAATTCAATGTTAAAGGGTTGCCTTCTCAAATTTTGTTAAATAGATATTATTAGTTGGCAATTATATTTTTCTAATCGATCTGTGTATTACAACTACTTTTATATTGTTGAGTACTACAGTACAATTGTTTTGTGCTAACCTAATTAGATTCGTTGTATAAATTCTTGATTAGTGATCCCTTTAACATCCAATTAATAGGTAATGCAATTTTTTCCTAAAAGTAAGATGTGCACATCAATGTTTCCTAAATATTTGTATAATAAATTTTAAAAAAATCACCACCAATATTTTTCGATCAATCATTCTGTACCACAATGAATAATACACAAAACAACTTATCAAAAACATGATTTTTGTTTATTAAAATTGAAATTTGGTGTGTTCATTGAAGTTGCATAAAACTATTGTTTTAATAGGTTAGTATTGAAAAATAAATCTAAAAAGGTCAAACTGTGAAAGAGTTTCTTACAAGTCAAAATTGGAGTTACCTTACTTTCTATGGAGCACTGTACATCACAGTCAGGTCTTTATTACACGGCGAATATAATCCTTCCCGAGGGGCTTTCCCTAGGGAAACGTTTGAGCTTATTTTATAGCTGCAAATTCTAAATACTAGAGGAGTAGAGGACATAGAGAAGTATGCTGGATGGGCATCTAAGGTCAAGGCACCTAAAACCGACCAGGTACCCAAAACCAGCTACCCTAGATTCTTGCCTAATTTGTACATTAGAGAAGGGAAGATGTACCACATTTGTACTTTAGAGTTTGTGATTAGTTTTAGGTAAACCTACAACTTTCACTTTGAAAAATCGTACTTATTCAAATAATTATCAAAGAAATTAAATTAAATATGATAACTTCTTAATTTCTTATTGCTAAAAGAAGAAAACACTCAAAATATCAATTCATCTATCCCATGTATAGTGAATGTCTTAACTCATCGGTTTTAGATGCCTCGACCTTATATATGGTGAGTTTAATCACTAGAAGAAATGTGAGATTCTAGGACTACAAGTATTAATACGATTCAATGTGTTTGAGTCGTATACTTGTAGTCCTGTACAGAGTCCCATATTTCTTCTAGTGAATCAAGTGGCTTAGTTCAATGGATTTCTCAAAACTACAGTCCGTTTTGATTAGCTAGCTAGGCCTGTAATTACGTTATGCCGACTTGAATTGTGTCGACCTGCGATGATTATTTGATTGATTTATGCGCTTGCATGCAGTCAATACTTTGAGCCTGCAGCGAAGCGTGCAGAACCGACACTCACCCATGTTGGAATTAAGTTACTCATGTGGTAATTAAGTTACTCATGAGGGAACTAATATATCAAGGGTCTATGCCTAAGTTATTCATATGGTAATTAAGTTACTTATGAGGGAACTGATAAACCAAGAGTTTATGACTACAAGTTAGTTAGAACACCAAAGTAATAGTCTAGTTAGTCTGTACATATTCTAAGTATGTAGAGAGACGGTACTAGGACTATAAGTGTGGCTTGGTGGGTGAAGGAGATACAATTGTCTATTGGACAAGATCTCACTTCTATGATTGGGTGGCAAGTCACATAATAAACATTGTCTACCTTTTGTGCACATTATCTTTCTTAATTTAACAACCGAGTCTGTTCATTCCATCAGCTGAGGAGCAACCACAGTCTGGTCGAGCTCCAGATGGTTTCTATTGTTTTGATCTGAGGAGGGTTTAATTGTTTGGAGGATGGATTGATGGCTAATTCCATTCATTTCATTCGTGGTGTTACTACTCAGTGGGTGTTGTGGGCAACAATAATAAATAAAAAAGGAACACTGACCATAATTGCAAGGCAGTAATGTGTACAAGAATGATGGTAAATTTTGGTAATCACTTGGTGTAATCAGTAGTTTGGCAGTAATGTTACTTCCCAGTGAATTAGACAAGGTTTCCTGTGATATCAATTAGAAAATGCTGTGAAGTGGCATTTTCACAAATCAAATTCATCATCTAGTTTCTGCATGAGTACGTGTTTCACTCAGTCTTTAGACTATGAAGAATTTCAAAGAAAACCTCGGTGTACGTACTTACTGGTTGAAGACGGCTCTAAATAGTGAAATAAATAAATCAGAGTCTAATGTCATAAGAGAGTGAACCGGTATTTAAAACCGTGAATCACAGTCCATTGTAAAAAGATGCGACATTGGTTTAAAAAGTGTTATATAAAAGGGCTGCATTGTAATTACAATACGTGATAGAGGGTCATATTCAATACACAACTAGGATACTTGAGGGTCAGATTCAATGATAGTTGAGTGTTGAAATTGAATTTCCATATCATTCAGGTTCAGACGTACATCAGGTTTGGGCACATCGGCAGGGACGATGACTTCTAGCTACGGCACCACTTTGAAAATCTGCATTGAGATGTTGTGCACTTTGGGATCCGGGAGCTCAAACACACACACATCGCCCTCGTGCAGACATTA
This sequence comes from Pohlia nutans, assembly GCA_022496805.1. Lineage (NCBI taxonomy): Eukaryota > Viridiplantae > Streptophyta > Bryopsida > Bryales > Mniaceae > Pohlia > Pohlia nutans. Next base: position 1,158,854 of record CM040103.1, read on the forward strand.
ATGCTCCATCACGAACCTGGTCCACCCGGCCATGTCCAGGCCCAGGCGCGGGATCTACTCCACCTTCCACGTCTTGCCTCACACGTCGATCAACGTCACCTTCGTCCTCACCGGCGGAAGCAACATTGCCTCCGCAAATCCTGATGGCACCGCCTGTCACGGAAAATCACTCAAGCAGCTTACATGACCTACTTGATATCCATGATTTTGTTTTGAATTAATAGTGGACATCATAATTTGATTCACAATCATACTTTAAACTCAAGCAACTCACTCATTTGATGTGCAAGTTGGGAGAGAAATTCGTAGCCGCAAAGTCGGAACTCATGCACAGGAAACGGCCCATCACTAACCTTGGCCTTTCCAACTGGCCGAGAAAAGCTCCGAGAGTAAACAACTCACAGCCATTGTGGACCAAGTTGATCAAACCATGGATGCAAGGTCGCTCTAAGGTAGCCGAGGACAAAGGCAAATCTAAAACCTCAAGATCATGTTGTTTCTTTCCTTTTGGTTCTAGACTCTATTAAGCATCAATTCTAAGAGAAGAGAAAATTCAAAAAACAATCCACCAACTTTCTCTACTTGTATACATTGTAGAATGATGTACGATTTGTTTGTGGATCGCTCGAGAGTTACACTCACCTGACTCTAAGCTACCACTATTTCAACTTTGTGAAATGATCCGTTTTGAATAGAAATGATTGTGTGCACTGAAATCACTAGGAATGCATGGTTAACGATATTAAAGTAGACAAAGTTGGTGGATTGTTTTTTGAATTTTCTCTTCTCTTAGAACTGATGCTTATTAGAGTCTAGAACATAAAGAAAGAAACAACATGATCATGAGGTTTTAGATTTGCCTTTGTCCTCGGCTACCTTAGAGCGACCTTGCATCCATGGTTTGATCAACTTGGTCCACAATGGCTGTGAGTTGTTTACTCTCGGAGCTTTTCTCGGCCAGTTGGAAAGGCCAAGGTTAGTGATGGGCCGTTTCCTGTGCATGAGTTCCGACTTTGCGGCTACGAATTTCTCTCCCAACTTGCACATCAAATGAGTGAGTTGTTTGAGTTTAAAGTATGATTGTGAATCAAATTATGATGTCCACTATTAATTCAAAACAAAATCATGGATATCAAGTAGGTCATGTAAACTGCTTGAGTGATTTTCCGTGACAGGCGGTGCCATCAGGATTTGCGGAGGCAATGTTGCTTCCGCCGGTGAGGACGAAGGTGACGTTGATCGACGTGTGAGGCAAGACGTGGAAGGTGGAGTAGATCCCGCGCCTGGGCCTGGACATGGCCGGGTGGACCAGGTTCGTGATGGAGCATTAATGTCTGATTGTATCTAAACCTACATGAGTGAGTTTTGGTATCTGAAATTTTGCATGACACCAGCCTCTCGGAAAATTCAATTCTTGAAGCTAAGGAGCTTCTCACTCCTTGGGCCCATTTGCTAATTCAAGGAAGAATCAGGATATATCCAAGATGCTCTAATCCTCTTCGACCCATCTACTAATTCAAGGAAGAATTAAGGAGGAATCAAGGTATGGATCATACTCGGTCATCAGGCATAAATAATTATAAGAAGAGAAGCTCAAATATTTTTGACGTTAGTGACAAATATAACAATCAATTGTCCCTCTGTCAACGATGAAAACCTTGAGATGTTGGCCACAAAAGAGACCAATTCAAGTCATAGCAATGTGTACTTGCCCCTAAATTTTCTAAACAAGTGTCTAGGCAGTAAGTGGTGAGGGCCTCCTTACATGTCGACTATGTGGGTAAAGATAGTGCTAGAGGACAAGAATGCTTCATAAAATGACAAAACTCTCTTCACCGTCGGTGAGCATGAAAACTAGATTGGTCTCTTTACCCATAAAGGTATGGCATTGGTGTTTCCATCCATTGGTTGATTTCAAAATAGTTTCTAAATTTGTGTTCTACAATGAGCCTCAATTGTAGAGCCAATGAGTACATAAAAGTGGTTTGAATTTTCTGAACAACTTTCTTGCAGCAAATCTAGAATCCACTGGGTTGACATGTAAGGAGGCCCTAGGTGGGATATGTGCATCCACCACCTACTGGAACTATGCCATTTTTAGATTTCAAAAAGTTCCAGTATTGTGAAAAAGTTCCAACTAAACGAATATTGTCATTAGATCTTTCTTTAATGAATTTAAAAGCATTAACCATTAAAAATCTGTATAAATTATAATTTTCACTTTTAGAGTTTAAAATTTAGAATGATTAGTTAAAATTGGTTTATCTATTGTAAACTTCAAATAAAAAAAAAGAAATCATAGAAAGAACATCACTACTTTTTTCAAATTGCAAGTTTTATAACACTATGACAATGTTGAGGTGCTCCACTTTGAAAAATTCTCCCCGGTGGAGTTCAACTTGGATTGATATAATTCAAATTGTGTTAAAAAGTAGATTTGATGTAGTGTTTTAAAATATATATATTTTTCTTCAAAAACGTAACTTTTTGTTTAGGACTCGGGTCAGTGTAATATAAAGTTACGGATATAGGTGCGAACAACCACTATTTTATAGGGGGTATTACTTTTTTTTTCTTCTTTTTTTTCGCATGCTATCATTATGTAATTTTCTAATTTGGGTTAATAGAAAAGGAGCTTGCATTACTTATAATTCCAAATTACCTATTATTCCATACCCTATAGTACTTTAAAGATGTCCAGTGCCATTTTTGATACCCTATATTACTCTAAGTCCATTTATAATTTTTTGTCCCCATGTTTTTAAAATACCCTACCATTTGTTCGCACGTATATTGCTACTCCAACATATCACTACCCCCCCCTCGAGGTTTAGGACAACCTTATAAAAACGGGCAATGACCAAAAAATAGTCTCTCGGGAGCTTAGAGCTTAGTGGTTAACCCTTTAGTGTTTAGGTAACCGGTAAGTGATCACTAGATCACCAAAAAATGAAATGTCGTAAAATTTGTAAACCATCTCAATCCGATGTCTGAAGTTCAGATGTGTAACTTTTGATTTTGAAGATGAATGAAGCAAAAGAAAATTTATGAATTTGACTTTTTTAGATATCCAAATACCTATGTACAAAACACCAAAATATTGTAAATAGCTCAAAATACAGCAAATACTTACAAACACAACACATATACTCTACGGTACTTCTTATGTTTGGAAGTTTGTTATCTTGTAATTATTTTTGGATTGTTTTCTCTTGTTCATGTTTCGTCGTGTATATATTCCAATCTTGATCAATGTACCAACTCCTTTCTTATTTTAACATATATAGTATTGTCCTAAACCATATATGGATAAATCACTATCACTTAAATAAATTCACAATAATTATGTGTGAGTCCGTTCTTGACATGAAAGATTGCAATGGAGAGGTGTTGACATTGGTCATTGATGAACATCTTGACTTTCATTTTTGAAAATTTAAGCCAAAGTCTATTTAACTTTGAAGTCAGACACCTCCCAAAACCTCATTTTTGCATGTGCGTTCTACAGTTCAAATTAAAGACATACTATAATCTTCCAGTCCAAGGGTCCGATCTTACCAAGATTTAACCAAACTTGTTTTATTAACCTATGCTTACATTTATACATGGAGTTACGTTTATGCATGGGGACAAATTCACAAGGTTTTGTGGAAGCTTAATACGGGACATAGGGAGTAGAGTGCATGACTATGGAAACCAAGAAGCAAGTGATCATCTTCGAGACACTATTGCTTGGAAGTACGTGAGATAAAAAAAAAAGTTTGTTTTTTTGTCTTTGCCTCATAAGGGGAGAGACTACAAAAATGCTTTGTTTTTAGGGATTACATGATTGAACAGTAAAAACAATCCATAAAGTAAATTTAGGATAAACACTAACTAAAGGCAAAGACTACGCAACTAGCCATGATTCAGAAGTGAAGCTAGGTTTCGGTCCGAAATGATCCTAAACTACCTCACAAGATGTCATGTGATTGTTCCTTTGGAAGGTCTTCTGTACTAGAGAGGTCAGTGGTTCAACTTTGGTCTGATGCACATCATGAAGGTCCATACCACTTGGTTGATCGGTAGTGCTCTTGGATGTTTAACCCTTAAAGGGCTGATGAGGATAGTACTTGCATTGACATATATTTGACATTTGCAGTATACAGAAAGTTCCAAATTGAGACCCCAATAGCTCATTAAAATCATGTCGATGTGAATTTGAATCTCACTTTTGATCTTAAACCCATATGAAGTGTAGAATCATGCCAAATTCTATGGAATATTGGTATATAATACTGGTTGGAAAGGGCTCTCTGGACCTTTAAGGGTTAACACATTGTAGCAGGGAATATAGCCAGGTCGTTCTTGATAGGAAATGATCAAGTCCAAAAATTGTTGTGGAAAAATAAAAAATCACATTAATAAATGCAGGGACTACATGAACATATTCTCACTAGTAGTGCCCAGGAAAATAGTGCCCAATACTACGCATGCACACTGATTTTGCATGGGTATGTCCCCGGGAGCGCCACCTTTTCTACTAGTGTCTCGACGTCTGAGTGTGATGTTACTAGTAGCAGATCTGTCGTTTTTCATTTCCCACTTTGTGGGAACAATGAATAGTAGCTAAATATTATACTTATATTTCTATTTTCTTGTGACCAAAACCACTCACCAACACTAACACAATCCATGTGCTTGGCGCGGTTTCATTCCTTTTTCATTTATAGTAAGTGAAAAACAACACATTTCCTACTAGTGTGTTGTAATTTGTTGTCTTTCAATGAAAAAAAAGCATCATTTGAATTAAAGAAAAAATCAAAAACAAAAGTGGGGGGTTTAGCAACTGCCAGACTTGTTGGAGTCTTGCCAATAACTAACTAATCCGGCTCTAGAAATCATCCGACCAAGACGAAAACAAAACGAAGACCTCCATTTTATTGTTGGTTTTGTTGTTGTTTCCCTTGTAACTTAATTGCAAGGATTGAGGAGAGTGTGTCTTCATCAATCTCCTCCGTCGTTTTTCCACAACGAAGCCGCATTCCTTTTGAGTCCAAATTTTTCTCTTCATGTGTGTATTGCAATGAGCTTTAATTTTCTTGCAAGCTTGACGTGATTGAAAGCTCCAACCGCACTCCATTTGTAAAGCCTTCAATCAGAAAATGTATCGTGCATTGGCGTCTCGTGTAAGGTGCTTCTCCACCCCCTTCTTGTATTGATAGGACAAGTTGTTGCTGATTGTTCAATTTGAGTATTCTTAACGTGTGTTTTTTCGGTCAAATGGGGATGTTCTCTTTCAATTTCTTTTATTGTACTGTACAATGCTCTTCACTTGTGCTGGTTATATAAAAAAAAGTAGCCACTTCTGATTTTATTTTTATGCTTGGCCTTTTAGGGGTTTTCTAAATACTTCGATTGTTGCTCGAAAGTTCTGTATTGTCATGCTTTGTTGAGCAGCAAGTGCACTTTCTTCTTTGACGTTAACCCTTGAAGGGTTGATGGGGATAGTAGATACGGTGGCGTATATTTGACATTTGTTGTAAATAGAAAGTTGCAAATTGAGACCTCGATAGCTCATTAAAATCATGTCGACGTGAATTTTAACTTCATTTTTGATCTTGAATCCATAGGAGGTGTGAAACCATGCCAAAAACAATGGAATATTGGTGTACAATACTGGTCGGAAAGGGCTCTTTTGACCTTTTAAAGGTTAATGTAGCACTACTAATTGAATCCTATGACATTAATGTAGCTGTTTTTAGGGTTCTTGTGAATCAAAGCATGCGTAGTTCCTTTGCAATGTGGCTACAGAGTTTCAATATTCTTTTTCACTTTTTTTGGAGCATGTCATGAATCGGTTCTTGGATCATTTCTCACTTCGAGGTGATCTTTTTTGACACAATGATTTTTTTGTTAAATTCTCTCCGTGAAGCTCTTAATTGATTCAATATGTAAGATCATGGGTTTGACTGATGGTTTTGTGTTGGGTTTGCAGATGTCAACCACTTGTGCAAGTAAGCTCTCTCAACTACTTGGCTGTAACTGTAGGTTTAGCCCTAATCTTTACTTAACCCGTAAAGGACCATTGACAATTATGTTTCTCTCCAAACATTCCAAAGCTGCCTAAAAGTATCCCTTCTCATAAAAGGCAAATACTTTTTTGATCTAAAATCTTTATGACGGATCCAACTAAATGATATCTCAACTAGCTTGAATTTATTAGCACCTACAAATTTTCAACTGTTAAGGGTTCCTCACGAGTAATATTATAAGCTACAAATTTGGTTGCACTTTATTTTTTGGCCTATTGCCCCGAGTTTGAAACTTTCTAAAAATGCCCAAAATGCATGAATTAGGTTGTAGTTGTGGCAGCAACACAGGCTATGGAAGAATGATTTGTGATGTGATTTTGAGCTCATTGGCATGCGCTATTTCTGAATGAGCATGTGCTGCCTATTGAAGGGTGTGCAGAACTTAAATCGGTTGCCGTGGATGCGAAGGTTTTCGGGCAAGGACATCAGGTATGGCGTGGAAGCTCGTGCTCTTATGCTTCAAGGTGTGGAGCAGCTTGCCGATGCTGTGCAAGTAACTATGGGTCCAAAGGTTAGCATGCAAAGCTTTTTGCCCCGGGGTCACTGTCGAAAAAGTAGAAAACTACGTGTGTCAAAATATAGGTTCCATTTTAATCATCAAGATGTGAAATTTCTACCTAATTATACAACTTTACTTGTAATATAGGATGCTTTAAATTCAAGTAAGAAATAATTCAAGAATCTACTAGAATATTTTAGAATGTACCTCAAATATTCCAATTATGTGATAGTCCCCATTTAAATATCCTTTGCACACATGTGTATCCCAAATTACACAAGGGCTTTCAATTGTTTAATGTGTTTAATTATTATTAAATGAACCAAAAAAATTGTGGATCTTGTCTCCATTTTAAAGAAGATTCCATCACACTAAAAGAAGTATTATTCCAATACCGTATAAGGAAGTGATGAAATTCCGATTATAGATTCTCCAAAAGCTGTTGATTTTGTGACTCTTCAACTATTGTACATTCACTCAACTTTAGATCTAGTTTTTAGCCTACTCACAAGAATGGAGAAACCATGGGAATAGGAAACTACGTTAGTGAATGATTTTTCTCGAGATCCTTTGAAGAAGAAAAACTCTTGTTAGACACACTTTGAACTATGGAGCAATTATATTTGTAAGTTCCATTTGCAGGGCCGCACCGTCGTGATAGAGCAAGCATATGGCTTTCCCAAGGTGACCAAAGATGGAGTCACTGTGGCCAAGAGTATTGAGTTCAAGGACAAGCTGAAGAATGTTGGAGCCTCATTAGTGAAGTCGGTGGCAAATGCCACAAATGATGTTGCAGGAGATGGTACGTTCTTAACTCCTAAAGCACCGAGGATTCATGGATTTAAAATGACAAGTTTAATCCCCAGTTTAATCAGCAAAATATGATTCAGATGGGATCAAATTTAATATCAACAGATTCAGTGAAGAACATTGTGTGCGTTGGTCAAAACTAAAACTAAATAAATTTGGAGTAAAGGAAATCTACATAAGGACGTCCTCAAAAATGCTAAAAAAGAAAATGTGAGACCCAATTTGGGCTTCTTGGTTCTTTAGGGATTAAATCACAAAGAAACACCTAACTATAGGGTTGTCTTACTCGACCACTAGGCAAAGTGTTGAACATGACATCTAGTAGATCTCCCTATATGTCGAACATTCATACATATTCTTAAAATATATATAGAATATTCTAAAATATTTTTGGATACTTGGGAGCATTTCATCCAAGTTTATATATGCGCACTTCCTCTTTTCCAGTTATTAATTGATTGATTTTGGTTGTTTACGTTTTGATGCAGGTACGACTTGTGCAACAGTGCTCACTCGAGCCATTTTCTCAGAAGGGTGCAGATCTGTGGCTGCTGGCATGAATGCCATGGACTTGCGTCGCGGCATCAACTCTGCTGTGGATGCAGTTGTTGCTCACTTGAAGAGCCAAGCCAAGATGATCAGCACATCGGAAGAGATTGCACAAGTCAGTCATTTTTTTATTTACTTATACAAACGACAGCCTGCAGCAATCAATCCATAGCAATTACTCCCTGTGTCCGAAAATAACTGTACTAGTTTTTGGCGTGTTTTAAGTTAACTTGACGCTTTTCTTTTTGTGAAAAAAATTCGTCTCAGTACTTGAAAAATAGTCTAGCTCAAAAAGGAGTATGTAGTTTTTGTGTCACTCTCATAGTCCACCTTGTTTGAAGTGGACAAGGCTCATGTTTGAAATATAAAACATATCTCTCGAAAAATATTGCAAACTTTATGGGTATATAAAACAACAATCTCTACAATCATTGTTTTATCACTTGGAGTAGTTTATGGACATTTTGGTGCATCAAGTTTGTAATGCAATATCTTGGATCTAAACCTCATCATTCATAATCCTCTCTTGTCACTTTCATTGCACATGACTCGAGGATATAAAGGTCTTGATTTAGTTTGGGAAATTGAGTTATGTCTAATAACCGTCAGTCCTCAATTAGTTATCCACTACGTAACCTTCTTTTGTCACTTTTAAAGGATTTAAGGTAGTTTAAAGTGATAACCCTGGCCTCCACCGACTCTTTAAGAGAGTTGTAAATCTCCACGATTGAACGGTCTTGCTCTAGTTTGGAGGATTCGAGGGTTATGTTTGATAACCAGCTTGATGCTTTGCAGCTCAACCGATTATTTAATCCACTGTAACAACCCTTTGTTGGAAGAGCATTGCTTACCTCTTTTGTAATCCAACAGGTTGGAACAATTTCTGCTAATGGTGATCGTGAAATTGGGAACTTGATTGCACGTGCCATGGCGAAAGTTGGTAAAGAAGGTGTTATCACTGTAACTGTAAGTGAGCAATACTTGCTATTGCTTGCCTAACCCATGGCTCTTAAATTTTGGTTTGCTTGGTGTGTGGGCTTGGTATTGAAAGGTCCAAGTTCTATATCTTTTTTAATGCTTGTTCAACCATCTTTTTTCATTAAAAGAAATTCCATAGTCATCTAGCCCTCCAAGTCTTTTTGTTTCTTGTCCTTACTATTACATAATCCTTGGAGAATTTTGATCTACAAATGTACAACATGAAAAAAAATATATCTTGAATTTTTATAATGTAGAAAATTTTGACTCATGAATAGTTAACTATTTGAAAATTGAATGGAAATTCATGAATACCATTATTAATTGGTTTCTAGAAGGGTCCTTTTGCCTCCCATGAAAATAGGGACTCAAGCTCACGCATTGAGTGAGATACGAGAAACTAATTTAATGAAAATCCCTCCTCAAGAATTCTAAGGAGGGATGTTCCATCCTTTAATGAGATGTCACATAAAAGTCTAAACGAAGAAATTGGGTTATAAAATATTCTACCAAGGATCAAATTTGTAAAGTTCTCTTCTAATGATGCGACTTCTTGTAATTAAAATGGTTAGCATTCTTCAGGATGGCAAAACTTTGTTCAACGAATTGGAAGTTGTGGAGGGTATGAAGCTTGAAAGGGGTTACATTTCCCCTTATTTCATCACCAACACCAAATCTCAAAAAGTGGTAAGTACTTTTGATCGAAACTCCATAACATTCAGTAGCTCTTGCATGGGCTGCCTTGGAGTTTCATCTAGCTTCATCTTCGGAGTTCTCCCTGCCCCTGCCATGTGTCCCCTTAGCCAATGATGGGGTTGACGAGATAATGAGGTATATTCCTCATTGTTTCATTGGAGGGAGAGTAGTCCCTAAGTTTACTATCAAATGTTATGTCTGCTTTAAAATTGCATCTATCATTTGCTCAAATTGGGTTTTAACAGTTTTGAGTAAGTTCTATCGAGTAGACTTCCTTTTTTTCAAATTTATTTGTTTATATCAACATGTACGTGCAATGTTCTAGTGATATAAATTTGGTCCTAGATCATAATTATTGATTTTTCACAATATGATCAATTGAAATTCAGCTCTTTTGAAACCATGAATCCTTGGTCCTTTAGGGGTTAATGCTGATCCAATTATATATTAACTTGTTTTGGAGTTCAACTGACGTTTGTGTTGTTGTGATAGGAACTTGAGAACCCGGTCATACTAATTCATGAGAAGAAGATTACAGGCCTTCAAGCAATTCTCCCAGTCCTTGAGCTTGTTGTCAGGGTACATCATTCTTCATTATTCCCCAGCCTGAACAATTCATTTGCAAATTAATTTATTTACAACTTATACCGCAAATTCGTAAGTAGAAAGCTGAGTTTAGAAAACATCATGAGAATGAACGAACTAGAATGTGCAATACATGTTGGAATATATCAAGACGAAATGTATTAAATTAACTAACTTGTCACCCAATTCTGTAGAAAAGTGATACTCTTGTGTCTATTTGGTTACTAATATACTATTCACGTATTTTTCTACATATCATAGAAAAATTAATTAAGAACTAAATTTATTGTGCACCTTTAACAGACATTTAGCATTTGATCTATCTTATGGATAGATCTTAGTTTATTGTGGTCAGATACCATGTTGGAATTAAGTAAATAGTAATTCAATTGACTAAGAGCTTACACTACAAGGAGAAGGCATCGCTTTTCACTCGGTAGGTGAGTCAAATGGCGCCACTTCGCACTCGCTATCTAAGGCACTCCAGACTTGGTGAATGTGATTCATCACGTAAGGTGGGAGCACCCAATTCTGACAATGTACCCAATGCTGATAATTTCTATATAGGTAGTCTTTTTAGAACGCAAATCTAAGCATGTCATAGAGCCCTTATTGTTTGTTGACCAAACTAGTAAGCTATCTATAGTCTACCTAGATTTACATTCTAGAATGACTACCATGTCAAGAAATTATCGGCAATGGGTACACTATCGAAATTAGATGCTCCTACCTTAGGACAAGTGTGTACAGTGAACTCTGACATTGTTTTGAGTGAGAAGCGACCCCTTCGCTAGCAATGTTATGGAAGTCTCTAAGGCCGGTCTTGACAATCATGTTGACACTATTGGACGGTGACTCAGGACCAAAGGCCACTGCTCATTGTAGCAGAAGATGTGGACGGTGACGCCCTGGCTACCCTCATCTTCAACAAAATGCGCGGTGGAGTGAAGGTATTTGTATGATTTAATATTCATTTATGTTCTCAAAACAAGGTCAACTATCATAATATATATCCATGATTCTCATGCACTAATTCAGTGAAGCATTAATTAGTTTCTCTTCAATACATAATCTTGCCCTTTTGTTTCCCTGTGTCAATTTCTAGTTTTTTTTGGTTTTCTATTTTGTCATGTTTTCAGAAGATTCACATACTATCTACTGAATGGGAGTGGTCGTGAAACAGGTTTGTGCTATCAAGGCCCCTGGATTTGGTGAGAGCAGGAACTCTGTTTTGCAGGACCTGGCTGTCCTCACTGGCGGTCAGGTAACTTACACGGCTCTAACAGTTTTCAACAGAGTTATCCTAAATGAGAAGTTGTGTTTGAATAAGATACAATGTGTTTAATTTGCTTTTATATAGTCTTATTTGTTCACTAAGGAATGGAAGAGCTGAGGGCCTTTTTACACTAGAGGTGAGAAGTTGTGAGGAGGGAAATTTCAGCCAATGGGAGGCCTAGAAACCAAGAAGATCAATTTCTCATTGGCTAAAATTTCTCTCCTCACGGCTTCTCGCCTCTAATGTAAAGAGACCCTTAGTGCTCTCTCATTATTAAGTGTGTAAGAGCTTGGTGGTCTTCAAACTCATGCACAACTAGTTTAACCGTCAAGAAAGACGGCTAAACTAATTTTCTATGAGTTTGAAGACCATCAAACTCTTACACACTAACAATGAGAGGCCACTAAGCTCTTCCACATCTTATAACTATTTAGAGTGAACAAATAAGAGGATATAAAAGCAAAACACATAGTATCTTAGTCAACACAACTTCTTTTTTAGGATAACTCTAATACCTTACTCTAAGTTGAAGCTTCAAGGTAAGCATCTCCACCAGCAATTTGGAATTGCACTGTGGAAAATTACAGGGCATACCATGTAGTTCTCCACCAACATCACTCAATTAGACTCTCGAAATAGTAACTACGCCACTCACAAGTCACCATGCATGGACTGTGTGCAATCATGATCACGTGCAATTAAGAAGAGAAGATGCAGGCTAGCTTGATTTTTTTTGAGGGCCCTGAACTCGATTGTTGTATTTAGTTTCTCCCTCCAAATAAATTGTTGACCAACCCCACAGCATAGAGCTATCCAGCGTGTTGGTGGAGATGCTCTACCAAAATGTAACTTATCAGTTGAAAAAAGAAATCACACCCTTGATTTTTTTTTTATTTAGCTGTAGATTGTATGTTTTGAAATAAACTATAATGTTCCACAGTAAACCTTTTCATTTTTTTTAGCTTCAATGAAATTGAGGGATTTATGACAGTTACCTGTATCTTTACCCCTGAAGGACCAAGAAACCCAAATTGGGCTCCATGTTTTTTAACAGTTTTAAGGTCGTATTTGGACTTCAAGTTTATATGTTTTTTGACCAACACATGTAGTGATCTTCACTAGTTCTGGTGATATAAAATTTAGTCCCATCTGAATTATATTTTTCATAATATGATCAATTTAATTTTTCATATAAAACTGTGAATCCTTGGTTCATTAGGAGTTAATGATTTCAGATCACAAATGCATAACCATTAGTTGAACATAACTTTTTTAAAGTTTGGGGGAACTTTGTCCTTTCTGAAACACCATCACAAAATATATATATATATATATATATATATATATATATATATGTATATGTGTGTGTGTATATATAAGTTATGCCCATTTTCTCATCCTCTGGATCCGCATGAATGAGCAGCTCATCAGTGAAGACCTTGGGTTGAAATTGGAGAAGATAGAACTAGAAATGCTTGGAGCAGCCAAGAAGGTATGTTAAGGGTCTCTTTTCCTTTTCAGTTCATAAACGCTCAACTCACAAATGCTTCATTAATAGTGAAGGAAATTGAACAATGCCAACATCTCATTGATAAACTGCACTCTGCTTTAAAACAAAATTATGATCACTAATTTTGACTCACGGGAATGAGGAATTTATTGGATTTCGTCATCTTGCAGGTCACAGTATCAAAAGATGACACAATTATTTTGGATGGTGCTGGTGACAAGGCTGTCATTGAGGAACGCCTTGAACAGGTTTGGATTCTTAAATAAGCAATAACTTAAATTGATGAATAATAAGTATTCTTGCTCTCATCTATATAATAAGGAAGCTCTAGGAGATAAAGACAGATGTCAACGGGGCAATTAACTTATCTTTTGGATGCCAAGGGACGATTATTTTTTTGATGCCCTCAGGGGTGCACTCTACATTATGTTTGAGAATCATGTGCATTCATGATGCCTAAATACCTTTGTATACAAATGTATTATGTTTTAAATATATGTTTAGTGTAAGTATACGTGAATATTTTCAATTCTAAATGTGTTTATTGTATGTATATGTAATAGTTACGGCAGTGTTCAAATTAATACCCCTTCTGTGCACTCACGTATACTCTTACGTGTTTACCACAATGCACCCCCCGAGCTGATGCTAACGCAATATAAAATACCCATGTTTTGCATGATGCATTTTAGGTGACGTCAAGATGTTTTCATGTTAAACATATTAACGTTTGAAGGGATGTCAAAACAAAATGTTACATTTGATGTTATTCTTGACATCAAAACATCTTGACATCACATGAAATGTGTCATGCAAAACATGTGTTTCTTATATAGTGACGGCACAAATTTTGCGCTAGTTTTTTTGTAAAACACATCGTTCTCTCATTACCATACTAGTGGGAAGTGGGAACATATATGTTTCTATGTTTAAATTCTCTCAATTACTGAATGACTTAAATGGCTTTATTCTTAGTGGGTATAATGTGTCTGAGTATCATGTTATAACTGCGCACTCTATGCCTAAATTCATATGTTGAAGAAGCTTGCAGATCCGGGACGCTTTGAGTCAATCCACTTCAGAGTATGATAAAGAAAAGTTGGAAGAGCGACTGGCCAAACTTTCAGGAGGTGTTGCCGTCCTCAAGGTCCGCCATTCTATCTCTCCTTACAACACGAAGGAAGTTAACCAAAATTGTGGAAATAAATATGCAGAAAATAAATGTATAATTATGCACTTCCACAAGTGCTTTTCCTTCTGTGGCCTTAGAGGAAAATTAGAATAAAAATGAAGTGAAGCATTGGTCTATTAGAGCAAGTGGCTGTCATACTTGAGAAACAGCAAAAATAATTGATTATTTAAAATAATAAAAATTGGGTATTATATGGGTAGTATTCTTTTGGGCACTATTACTTGAATTCTATGAAAGAAAATAAAGAAAAATTGTTGTTCATGCCGTAAAGCCGTATCGCTAGAAAAAGAAACTAAATTTTCAGTCATTGTAGATTGGCGGAGCTAGTGAAGTGGAAGTCAACGAGAAAAAGGATCGTGTTACTGATGCTTTGAATGCTACTAAAGCAGCTGTGGAAGAGGGCATTGTACCTGGTAAGGATTCTTCTAGATTCTGTTATTTTTTGTCTTTGATGTCATCTCCAAAAAGTAACATTTGACAAAATATTGGAAAGAAGAAAGAATGCTCCATATTATTGAGTGGTATAGAGGAACTATTATTTAGTATGATTAAAAAAATGGGATTACTATTTTTAGTTCAAACACTTTGGGTTAAAGTGTAGTTCAAATTAATAATGCATAAAAGCATAATTTTGGCAAATGGTTAATGTACAGCTGATGATTGATAGTTTCTTCCATTTTTGTATGTGGGTTTGTTGAGAAAATAACAAGGTTATTAGTAAAAATTAAACTATTTATAAAACCTTTTTGACAAAGTAAAGAAAATCTTTCTTATGATTCATGAAGGGCCTTCCTATGATCATACAAAGATATTTCATATATCATAAGAATGACTCTATGATCACTATAACCATAGGGAGATCTCCCCATAAATGAAAGAAGATTCTCTTTATGTCCAAGAAGTTGTACAAAACAATCAAATTTTACCAAAAAAAACCTTGTTATATTGATGAAGTTCAATTCCAAAAAAATTGACATGTCTAAAATCCTTTCACACATTTTGTAAAGCCTTTCAGTTTTTCCACTTGTACTTTAATTCTTAAAGAGCCTTTCAGTTTTCTCTTTTCAAACCACTTTTCAAGACCATTTATTAATTTTTTTAGGCATCATCCAGAACAAGAATAGTATGTACCTATATTTTTAGAATGTAAATTACTTTTATATTTTGAGGTTAAAACTCAAAAACACTCCTTTCTTTCTAAATTAGGAAATGACGTTTATTAAGGTTAAGTGTGGTACTATATTAATATCATGAATCTGTAGGTGGTGGAGTGGCACTCTTGTATGCTTCGCGAGAGCTTGATAAATTGCCAACAGAAAACTTTGATCAGAGAATTGGGGTCCAGATTGTTCAAAATGCTCTTAAGGTACTCACTTCACTCCGTGACCCTAACTTCTCCTTAATTTCTATCCCATTGCACTATCTGAGACTCATAGATTTTTTTTTAATTCCTATGTGTTTTTTTTTCCTTTTTTTACCTATGTAGTCTAGAGGACTATTTAGATTATAAGCTTATGCAAAAAAATGACTGCGTCTACCCTGTTAGTAGATGGCCTTGACATTCATTAAATGGAATTGCTGATTGAAAAATGTACATACAGATGCCTGCCTACACAATTGCACATAATGCAGGATTGGAGGGAGCCGTGGTGGTTGGCAAGCTTTTGGAACAGTCCAACCTTAATTTGGGTTACGATTCCTCAAAAGGTTTGTTTAACAATTTCTAATTACAATTTCTAATTGAAGATTGAAAACTCAGTGTTGCAGAGGGACTACTCCTTGGCTTAGCGGATAACTCTAATAAAACAAACAAACAACTAGACCCGTGTAATCATATCACTTTCTCTAATATCACATCTTCATCGAACCCTAGAGAATACACATGCCTACTCCAAAACTCACTTTGTATTGCTCATTATCATTCTTATTCATGTCCCAAGTAATTTTTTAATGTGACTTTTACATACGACAGTCATAATATTATGGAACTTCATATGGATTTTGAGCACTTAGGCTTCATATCTTTACAGGAGAGTATGTGGATGTGGTAAAAGCTGGAATCATTGACCCTGTGAAAGTTATCAGAACGGCTCTTGTGAATGCCGCGAGGTAACATTTGGCCTGGATAATATTACGTGTTTGTTATCTTGCTCCAAATTTAATTTATCTAATCTCAATGGAGACGTTAACAGCCGGGCTTTCTGATTCGGGGGGTTTCCCTGGTCGAATTGTGAGGCCGAATCTGCAGGTACTGCTGATTCTGAAACCAAATTGGCCCCCATGGCCGATTCTGGAGTTCTCAATGGGGAACGCCCTGGCTGTTAACGCCAGGGAACGCGCCTCCAAGGGCGCATTCTGTTTGGGAGCGCGCCCAAGGGCTCGCCCAGGGGCTTGCTCCCAAACAGAATGCGCCCTTGGAGGCGCGTTCTCTAGTATGCTAAGGTCTCAGATGATCGAATAGGCTGAAGAAAAAGCTCTTGACATAACTTAGTCTGCAATTTGGGTGTGCAGTGTCTCTGCCCTTATGACGACAACGGAAGCTTTAGTAGCAGATTTCAAGGATGAAAAAGAACTGATGCCGAGTATGGGAGGTGGCATGGCTGGCATGGGTGGAATGGGAGGTATGAGTGGCATGTACGGTTAAGAATGTAAAAAGCTCCAGCAATTTTGCTAGTGTATCTTGACTGACATTTACTAGGCATAACTTCATAACTTCACAGCATGTAAGCCACTTGAACCCAAGCCTTGAGCACCGAGGACAAGTCATAAGAGGCTTACATAACATTCAGTAGCATGCACTGTCTCTGCCTTGGCTCTACAATAGATGATGTGGAATATTCCACACCGAAGAGTACTTCATTAGTAGCTAAGTGGACAAGTGGAGGCTCAAGGTGATGAGCAAAGTACATGAAGGAAAGGCAGTGGGATGTTGTACTGTTGAGCACACATTAGCACGTGCTCATTATTTACTGGGAGTGATTTAGAAGTCACAAGGTTCATTATGATAAGTCTACCATGATCAGAATTATGGTTCAGCCATTTAGGCAGAATGAATGGGCATATTGTAGTGGAGTTTTTGGCAACCCTTAGAAACAAGGAATACAGATTTTCAGTGCACAAAATAGTCTAGCCCAACTTTTCTGATGCTAGTTGACGATACCACATAGAAGTATTAATAAGAAGAATAATAATAATAATAACAATGGTTGGCTCAAGTACCATCGTGAATGAAGAGTTTGTTAGGGGTAGTTCGTCTACCTACGCCTCAGGGGCATGGATAACAAGTTCTACTCTCGGAGGTAGACTGCTCCCCAGTCACTTGCAATTCGACTACTGACTCGTAATACCAATACGTTTTGTGGAACCCACATTTTCAACACTGCATATAAAATTCATGGGTTTCACTCTCCAGTTACTAGACTCTTCACTTCTCAACGAAGGGAGAAAAAAAAAGTACAAGTAGGGGTGAATCATATATATTATAAGGAGAGGACAAGCTCTCTGCTCATCTTACGCTTCAAATATCTACCAATGTCATTCTACCAAAGTCAGTTACTGTAAAAGGCATATGACGAAACGTTACTTCTTTGAGCTCCACCCAAGCTGAGTCATCCATTACTATACAGATACCCAAAACAATCTTCTTGTTTGTGTCCAAAGAGTGACACTTTCGTTGCTGGTACCCCACATGCATGAGCTGCAAGCCAATTGTCATTTTGTTAAAAAGTGTACAGGTATGAATGAACTTGCATCCCACTTCCTTCGAGACCCATTTGCTTTCAATTACATAATACACACAACTACAATAACTCAGTAACCTAAAAGTCCACAGTCTGCCCTCCATAATATGACACTCCAAAATATGCCGATATTATTGTTTCAAGCAAATAGACATGTGACAAGTTATTTTTGTGACTAATCCATGCCTGCCACCTTGAAGTTAGGACTTCCCAAACATGTCATAATAAAGAGGGACAACTATAAAATGGAGTTGTAACTTGGAACTGCTTCAATATGACAATATTATTGTTTCAAGCAATAGACATGTGACAAGTCATTTTTGTGACTAATCCATACCTGCCACCTTGAAGTTAGGACTTCCCAAACATGTCATAATAAAGAGGGACAACTATAAAATGGAGTTGTAACTTGGAACTGCTTCAATATGCCGATATTATTGTTTCAAGCAATAGACATGTGACAAGTCATTTTTGTGACTAATCCATGCCTGCCACCTTGAAGTTAGGACTTCCCAAACATGTCATAATAAAGAGGGACAACTGTAAAATGGAGCTGTACCTTAGAACTGCTTCAAGTCCAAAGAGCTCATCTGCAATTCGGCCAGCAAGCTCAAGAGAACAAGACATGTTGATCACACGCTGCTGTAGAGTTGGTGAAGAGCCTGAGACAATTCATTCACGCGTTCCAGGACCCGGTCATGATCTGAGCCTTGTAACCGAGACCGATACTTCTGCAAAAACTTATCCGGGTGCCACCGCAGAATCTCCTTGCGCAGCAACTGTTTGTGTTCCGAAGGAGGAGCATCGTGCAAGATGAGTCGCGACAACTCGGCCTCCTTGCCCTTCTCCACGGGAAACGGAACATCCGAGAATCGCAGGGATTGAGTACCAGACTCCGAAAATCTCTTCCAGGAAACCTATGAATAAAAGACATGAATATTGTTCAAAATAAAAATAAATACAAAAGAGACGTAAATAAAAAAACAAAATTCTTTTGTACTCCCTCCGTCCCAAAGTTATTGTTTGCTTGGTATTTCTTTGAGCAAATTTCATTGATCATGTTGTAAGATACATGATTAAAAAAGGTTTCAAATTAAGTCACTAGAATGATTGAAGAACATTGCATGTGTTCATTGCAACCTAAATAAAATTAGTCACAAGGAAGTATTTTTTTGACCTACTTAAAAAAGCACTTTCAAACATGACTTTCAAACATGACAAAAACTTTGGAACGGAGGGAGTAATTCAATTACAAATAAGATATTGGCAATCTATGGATGAAATTTGTTGTGATGAAATAACCTCATAACGCTTGTATCGATCAACACTCTTTTTCTGCAAAACTCGCTCCCTCCATGCTCGGTCCTTGGCAATCTCCTCCTCAAGAATCCGCTTCGATTCACGGTTCCTCTCCTCCTGCTCTCGTTTCCGCTTCTCATTCAGCTCCTTGAACAGCCCGCCTTCAAGCGGGTCCTTCGGTTTCCTCTTCCTGATCATTTCATCATCATCGTCGTCTTTGTATAAAAACTCTGACCAGTCTTCTCGGTACCAGTCCTTTTTAGGTTGCGGCTCGCCCCAGCTATGCCCCCACCAGCTTTCATCCTCGCTCAACTCCTCAGCTAACCGAGTGCCCCAGTCTTGAGGCTCCATATATGTCCTCTTCGGTTTCTTCAAGCTCTCTTCCTTCTCCTTGCGCAACCGCTCCATTCGAGCCTCCACTGCAATCAACGGCGTCACACCCTCGTAATTCACGGCCTGCATGTCGCCTCCGGCCTCTCTCAACATAGCAATGATGTCTGGAAAACCATAGCGAGCTGCGATGTGCAACGGGGAGTTCCCCTTGAAATCTTTCGCTGTGATGTTTGCGCCTTCTGAGATCAAAAACTCGACGATCTCCGAGGAGCCCGCGTAGCACGCGTGGTGCAGGGGGGTTAAGCCCTCCGCGTCGCTGCAATTCAGGTCGATATGAATCAACGCCTCCCGTAATAAATCTAATTCTCTCGATTTTCGACTGCTGTACTTCTTCTTATCGTCCTCGCTCTCGTATGAGTAACTGAAATGCCCACTCGTTGAAGGCTCGTCGAGCTCCGAGTCGTACTCTGAATCAGATGAATCACGATGGCGTTTCCTTTTGTCACGGCGATCGGTCGACCTCTTTTGTTTCCTCCTCTTCTTGAGGAAATGCTTGCCGTTCTTCTCCAGCACGCGCAGCACGCGCGCTAGGTGCCCTGTGGCTGCGGCCTGCAGCAGCTTCCTCTCCAACTTAACAGCATCATACCTAGAGCTCCTCATCGCTTGCAGAAAACGATTTTTCCCCTAACCCTAATGCTCTCAAAATCGATCAGTTCTTCCAATTATTCGTTTCCCTAATCTCAAACCTTTTATTCTAATTTTTCTTTCGCAGAAAAAGATTAGGGAATAAAACTTCTACAGTATTATATGCTCACAAAACCTTTGCCCCAAACCCTAATGCTCCCGAAATCGATCAATCTCAAAGAGTTCTTCCAATTATTCGTTTCCCTAATCTCAAACCGTTTTTTCCGATTTTTCTTTCGCAGACAACGATTAGGGAATAAAACTTCTACAGTATTATATGCTCACAGAACCGTTGCCCCAAACCCTAATGCTCCCGAAATCGATCAATCTCTCTTCACTGAAACCCTTTTCTTCCGATTTTTTCGAAAAAATCGCGACTCTAGAAATTACGGGGTCGCAAAAATCCTCACAGAAATTCTCGCACAAAAATTCTCGCATCAAGCAAAACCTGTGGCCCATAACCCAAATGATCTGGAAATCGAATAACCTCTCTTTCCGCAAGGTTTGCTTCCGCAATTTCTTGTACTGAAAATGGATTGGGAATTACAACAGACCTCGGAATTCTGTGCAGGAAGGAGGACTTCGTGACGCGTGACGAGAGCCCGGATCTTGCTCATGAAAACAGAGTGTTATGAGCGAAGAGTTTTGGTGTTCTCGTGCCTTTTGCGTTTTGGATCCTTTGTGCCTTTTACTTTTTCATATTCGAAACTTCATCTAAAGTAGAGGTACCCATGACCAATGGGTACCCCATAATCTTATAACATTCAGTAGCCTTCTCAGAGGGTGCCTTTTAGTTAAATCCACCTTTATACATATGGAGTGACCCAGTGATTTGTAATTGAATGGACTATTGAATTAAATAAACAATTACAAAACACTGTTGAATTGTGATTGAGGAATGCTTTCCAAAGTTTCCATTACTGTTCACCATGGTTAATTGCTCTTGCTTCATGCCACATGTCCCCATAAAATTTTGATGTGATGTGGGATATTCCAGATCATTCTCTTGGAAGAAGGCAATAGTCATAGAGGCTAATGAAAAAGTTGTGTTTCATAGACCGAAAAAGCCAATACAGGGATGTCGAAAAGGCAACAATAGTGCTAACCAATAGAGAGCCCAAAACCCAATACAGGGATGTCGAAAAGACAACAATAGTGCTAACCAATAGAGAGCCCAAAACCCAATATAGTGCTGGTTAATAGAGAGGTGTTGGCCATCACAAAGCTCTCAGGAATTGCTCTCATCGTTGTTGATTACTCTCATTGTTGTTGATTATAGGTGACCCTATATGTTAGTCATGAGTTTCAAAAAAAAATCAATTAATTTTTTTTTCAAATTATAGATAAATTATTATTTTACAGTTGTATCTCTCTTTCTCTGTGAAAGAAAACCATCTCATTAACCCCTAAACGTCCTCACCTATGTCTACTTTGGGCAGTTTTGTAAAGATGCATTATAAAATGCAATTAATATGAATATTTGAAACTTGATGTATGAATAAAAGTTATACATTTTGAATTTAGATTCAATCTATACGGTTAGATCTGTGATTTCTATCACTAGTATTTTTCCATAAATTTTGAAACATTAAATAAAAAATTATTTTGTAATTCGATTACGAATAAGATATTGACAATATGGGGATGAAATTTGTTGTGATGGCTTATAATGTAGTACTCTAGGTGTAGTGATTTTTGGAGATTTTTTGAATGCTTCACTTTATGAGTTTATTTTTTCAAGAACACTTTTAGACTAAAATCTTCAAAATTTTGGGTGAAACACTGCAACACAAAATGAGGAATAAATTTTTCAAAAATTGTTTCCTTTTCGATCGGATCACACATACATGAAGCTAACTTCCCATAAAAAATTCAGTAAAAAAATCACACTACAAAAAGTGCACGACGGATGAGAAACTACGGATGAAATCTGTACATCAAGCAAAATATGCATGGTTGGGCGGTTAGGGGTTAATGAAACTTCAACATCTCATTAGTAAAACTTCAACATTTTTCTTCCTAAAAACCTTGTTATATTGATTATGGATACTTCTACCTCACTCATGTCTACACTTTTCATTGATACAATGCAAGTCATGATCTAAAGTGAAAATGATGAAGTTGATTACATCCATTATCTAAATGTGAAATGTCAATGAAATATGAGTTATTCAATTAAAACATGTACATTCATTTAAAATGTAGTGATACAAATCCTTACACTACACCCACTTTCAACTATTTTCAAATGATTTCTTGGTTAAATTTCAATAGTCTATATTTGGACAATATATTAACTCCAAACTACCCAATCAAAATAATGTACAAAATCACATCCCGTTTTCTCATCCGCCATGATCTTTTTGCACCTTTGGTAGATTTTGTGAGAAATTAACTTCATGCATTTGTGATCCGAATAAAAAAGAATGATTTTTGAAAAAACAATGCTTCTTTTCATCTTGAAGGGATTCATCAGAAATTTCAAAGATTTTAGTCTAAATGTGCTCTTGAAAAAACAAACTCATAAATTTAAGCAAATAATCAAAAAATCTCCAAAAATCACTACACTTAGAGTACTACATTCAACCTATCACAACAAATTTCATCCATGGATTGTCAACATCTTACTTGTAATTGAATTACAAAATAATTTTGAATTTCAAGTTTCAAATTTTACACAAAAATATTAGTGACAACAATCACAGATCTAACCGTATAAATAGAATCTAAATTCATAATGTACGATTTTTATTCATACATCAAGTACAAAATATCCCTCGTAATTGCATTTTATCTTTGGATGATCACTCCTTTAAGTTGGAGTACGTTTGCGAGAAGTTAGTGAGTTTGTGTTGGGAGGTCGGGGTTCAATCCCTATATAACTCATGAATTTCAACTATTTGGCATTACCTCTATTTCAAACTAGATGTGTGATATTTCATTTTTATTTTAGGGAGTTGTTGGCAGTGGTTGTTTGTTTTTTATACTTCTTTAGGGACTTTTGAGTGTAAAGCTTTCAGTGCTTTCATTGTTGATTAGCGTTAAATTAGTCTTGAGATGTACTTCTTTATTAAAGGTATATCTGATGCCTTTGTGCATTGTACCACATGCTTTGGTAGTAAATACAAGTAGAGCGGGGCTATGATCCATCCTTTGTTTCTCTATGTTTTATAAAGGGTGCATATTTTGTTTCTTTATTTGTTATGCTTTTAGATGAGAATCTATCATTGCAGTATGAAGAGTCACTTGGTCGTAGTTTAGGTATCTATACTTCAAAGGAAAAAGCATAATTACATTACAAAAGAACTAAACTAATGTCAAAATGCCAACGTTTCTGAAGATAAGTAAAATATTAATCTGATCATTTCAAAAATGAGAAACAAAGCATTCAGTAGTCTTCATGCCCACTACCTTTCTTTAGCATGCACTCTACTCATCACCTTGACCCTCTACTTGTCCACTTAGCTATTGATAAAATATTGTTGGATGTGGAATATTCCACACCATCAACCGTAGAATCAAAGTAGTGGCAGTGCAGACTACTGAATGATATGAAAATTAGGGTTTTTGGGCTTTTATAACCAGTTTGCTACAAAAATCTACTAAGAGAATCACTGTGTAGGAACATAATGAGAAAAATGTCACTTCATATAGCCACTAAAGCAATGAATTGCATCAGTTGCAAGCCAGGTTGGGACTTTGTGTACAACACACAATGGATGAAAAGGCCAAGATGTTGAATGAAAAAGACAAGATGTATGAACGGTTTTGCAAAAGGCCAATAAATTGGATGAAAAAAATAGGATGTATAAAAAGACAAAGATCCGTCACTAGGTTTTTCAAATTAAAATATAAAAACAAGGGATCAAAAATTCACTTCATTCACTTGCATGTGAGCTTTGTAGCCTAAAGTTAGATGACCCAAAACAAAAACAAACAAAAAAAAACACTTGAGTTATCCACAAAGTTCTTCAAAATTTGAAAAAGATACCTAGAATTTTGCTATTATATAATTTTATTTGGTTACTCCAAATAGTTAAAAGGTATGAAAGAGCTTGGGGGTTTACAATTATTAGGTGTGTAAGAGTTTGGTGATCTTCAAAGTCATGTGAAACTTTTTTGGCCACCAAAAGAGAAGCTCAAAGAAGTTTCATATGACTTTAAACACTACCAAGCCCTTACACACCTAATAATTATAGACTACCAAGCTCTTCCATACCTTTTAACTATTTGGAGAGACCAAATAAGACTATATTAAAACAAAATTTTAGGTATCTTTTTCAAAGTTTGAAGGACTTTACGGATAACTCTACAAATGAAAACCAATGGAATTTGAACTATGAAATTTATGAAATTTATAAAAAAGAATTTGGAGAAGGTGCATAACGGAATTTGAGGTACATGATTAGTACATTAACCCTTAACTTCCTGAACCATTTTCAACGCGTTTTGGACCCTGATTTTTCGGTTAGAGATACATGTTGCTCAGACTTATGTAGCTCACTTTTGTACAAAATCAACCGTAAGATCTTGTAGATATGCAAGTCACCTTCATCTTTACAAAGTTTGGTGTCAATCCGAGTTATAGGTTGCTTGGATTGGACACAAAAGTGAAGGGTACTCCAAGAAATTCATTGTTTTCTCACTGCTGAAAATGAGCTTTGACCAACTCTCTTGGGCACATACTATTTTAAAAAGTTGGTGCCTTCTTTTCATTCTGAAGATAATCAAGTTCCCTACGTATGACAACAAGTTTTGTATTTTTAAAATAAAAAATGAGTGAGAAAGACGCCTTGACATGACATCCACTTTTTACTAGTTCACTTGTGACTTTGAGAGAAATCTTACAACTTCCTACAAATCTGATCTTCCATTGCAAAATCAGACACGGTAGGTTGAAAGTACACAGAAGAACACATATAGTAGGAAAAAGAATATTGGAAAAAAGGTGAAATTCAAGTGAAGATTTTCATTTCAGTAGCTACACCCACTCACAAGCCGCCTTGCCCAAATGGAACATGTGGCAGCTCGTCATTCGTTCATCACTCTCTTCAGTTGACTTTTCTTCCTCGGTTTTGTGACCACCCAACACTTGTGGATTTTTGTAAAATTGACAATGTGCATTTCTCCAAATCAGACTACACCATTGGATAGCTAACTCGTTTCTACACAAAATTGGCCCAAATTTTGAATCATTCGGGCACTCCCTCTTCAAGATATTTTTAGTTCTAAAAATAGTGCGACCCATTTTGGGTCGCCCAAGAAGTTAAGGATTAAGGTAGGATGTCCTAGAACTGTCACCTCCCCCAATTATGTCATATAGACCTTTCTTGGGGCCACCACAGTTGAGACCCAAAACCACCAATTTCACTATTCAAGTAGACCAATGGCACGCCAAGCATTGCGAAGAAATAGTTGGTGATTTTGGGTATCATTATGAGTGAAAGTTAGTACCACATGGTGTGAACATGTGGAAACCTAGAGGTTTGATTTGAGTCACACATTACTTTCCACTTTAGAATTTTGTATAAAATTGACAAATGCAAATTAGATGTTGCAATTTTTTACAATCCTCATCAAAAACCTATTTCGAATGCAGTCATATTTTTTCAAATTTAGAACTGCCAAAAATAGGCCAGATTGCTTAAGTTGATGGTTACAGGACAATTAACCTTACCATGCAAGAGTTGAGAGGTGCTACTCAGTGTTGACTGCTGAATTTGAGGAGAGATGCTACTCAGTGTTGACTGCAGCACTGTGTGCTCACCGTTTTGAGTCAAAAATAGCGTCAGCATTAAAGTGACACCAACTTAGGCCCATGTTGAATAATTAATTTTTTTGGAAAAAATTCTTCAATATAAATGTCAAACTCTGTGAATATTTTTCAAGATTCTCTTTCTCACCATACAAAATAGAATTTTTTTGAAAAAAAATAATTTCTTAAAGATTTGGGCTTCTCTTCTTATATTGCTTTATGCCAACCTTGATGACCGATCTTGACAACCAACTTCGGTATACATAGTAGGGCCTGACTATTGATCCGCCTCAAACTTCACAAATTTCAACATTTTAGCAAAACGGGGCGCAAACTCAGTGCATTGTACTAAACATGTACAAGTGTACATGAGTGCACAGAAGGGGTATTAATTTGAATATTGTCCTATTACGTATACGTACAATAAACATATTTAGAACTCAAAATATTGACATATATTTACATTAAACATATGTTTAGGGTAGAATAGATCTATATACAAAGGCTTTTAGACATACAACCCCTCATACACAAAGGGGTTCTTAAAGGGGGTTATGAACACACGTGATTCTCAAACATAATGTAGAGTGCACCCCAGAGCCAAAGGACTTTACACTAGGACCCAACCTAAATTTATCCTCATCTTGTGTGGTGGTTTACGTAACACAAATATGGTCCAAAATTTTGGATCAACCCAAGGAAATTGGATTGAAGTTATCCTGAAACCCAAGTCCACAAGTTCGATCCAAACACCCAAAATGAACCCTCACTATTGGATCTCACGCATTATTACCATCCGTACAATTATCAACCCAATTACTTTTCAATTGGATTCAAGCCAACAATCAGGCTTGGCCTTAATGTAAAGTGGGCTTGAGTCTTGGGTGTTATTTTTTATTTTCTTTTTACACAAATAAAAGGGAGCTCTTTACTACAAGAAGAGATAAATATAAAATTAAAACCAACCCCGCCAAGTCCGGCGAGGCAAGAAGACACCTAAAGGCCGCTTCACACTATGGCCATTCAAGTCGAGAGGCCGTGGGATTGAGAGTCCAAAGAAATCTACTGAAAATAGGCAATAAAATATAGTTTTCATTTTTTTATGAAAAGAAATCGATGGCCTCTCGACCATAATTTTGGATTTCCATTCCCATCCGACCCAAACTTCCTTTCGAGAGGCCATCGCCTTGGTCAAAAAGTACTGCCGCGTACTAAGCATTTTGGAGAGCGACGGCCGCGTTGGACTTTGGCCTCTAATGTGAAGGGTCGAGAGGCCTAACCCATGATTTCTTGCAATTTGATTGGTGGAAATTGACGGCCTCTCGACCTTTGGCCATAGTGTGAAGCGGCCCTAAGACTTGCTAATCAAGCTAAATATAGGACAAATAAGACTTGAACGAGGCGGCCAAGAGACCGGCTTTCCTGCACCACAGGGACTTAAATTGACTCAGAAGTTAGTCTCTCCAGGTTTTGTCTCTTGTACTTCATTCTTCAAACCCAAGCAAGTTCCGACGGTTCAAGCTTACTTAATTACTGCATGGTAATGCAGCTTACGGCATCAATGGTAATCCTGGCTTCAAGACTCAACACACTGCCTAGAATGTAACATTGATTATCTAACTGCTTCCAAAGTACAACCGATTAAGGCAGGGCCCCACGAAGCTGGAAAACTGATTAATAGACCATTTCCGTAAAAGTGCGCAACTGTAAAGTGTCTAGATTTGATCCGCTTGCACTGAATAGAGATTAAATTCTGAAATTTATCAAGAGTTTTTCAAACTAGTAGTTAGTTTCTCGAACGCCAGCAATGGCAATCTCTTTGAAACATCAGTCAGTTCAGCACACCACTTCATAGCAAAAACCATGCCAAAGACAAACTAGAACGTTACACAGTATTCAGTCTTTCTTCTTGTCCCTCCAATTACTGAATTCTGTCTATGTGGGCTCGGTATAACAGGAGTCGATGGTAACATACCGTACTGTTTGCGAACTTGTCCACCTGGCTTCCGTTTACCGTCACCGGCAATTCTGACTTTCTTGCCCTTGCATGACCAACTCACGTCTCACGATCATACACAATGTTCGCAGTCAACAGACAATGGCCGCAGACAATAGCCTACTAGTAGAAACTAAGCCAGGACTATTGTCTGTATAAAGCCCCTTCACCCCGAACTCATCTTCGCCACCTTTGATGCTGACTCCAGCACCCACTAAAAGCAGACATCCAAGCTTCAAGTGAAGATTGCATAAAATCCTATGGCAAGTACCGCATTCATGATGAGGAGAGCTGCAACAATGGCTCACCGGGAGCACGCTAGTCTGGCGCTCCTGCTGGTGCTTGTTGTCGCCCTAGTTGCAATAGCACAAGGTGCGTGCTTAGGCTGCTGCTCGGCATCCACACCCTGCGTCGACGCTACCGATTGCTGTAGTCAGTATGGCTACTGTGGAAAAAGCAATGCCTACTGCGGCAAGGGGTGTACAGACGGTCCTTGCACTGGGTCTCCATCTCCTTCATCTACATCTCCTTCATCTCCATCTACTCCATCTGCTCCCGACTCGCCCGGTGGAGCAGGGTGGTCCAGATTCTTCACCGAGGCGAAATTCAACAGCTGGTTCCCCAACCGCAACGGGTTCTACACCTACGAGGCGTTCAAGGCGGCCGCAAAAGCGTACTCCGCGTTCGGAACCTCCGGTAGCACAGACGACCAGAAACGCGAGATTGCGGCTTTCTTCGGAAACGTGCAGCAGGAGTCGGGAGGCTTGCAATACATCAACGAGATCGACCCAGGCAGTGATTACTGTCAAGCAGACAACAGTCAGTATCCATGTGCTCCTGGGAAGAGTTACTATGGCCGTGGCCCCATTCAGATAAGCTGGAACTACAACTACGGTGCCTGTGGGGATGCTTTGAACCTGGATCTCCTCGCCAACCCCGATCAGGTGGCGCAACACGGCGGCACGGCGTTCAAGACCGCGATTTGGTTCTGGATGACGAGTGGCTGCCATGGCGCCATCCTTGGGCCGCCTCCCAGCTTCGCCGGCACCAACGAGATCATCAACGGCATGGAGTGCGGCCATGGCTACGACCAAAGGGTGGAGAATCGAGTCAATGCATATCTCCAATTCTGCCAGTCACTCGGTGTCGACCCGGGCACCGACCTCCGCTGTTGAATGAGACACACCCCGGATTG
Organism: Pohlia nutans; assembly: GCA_022496805.1. Classification (NCBI taxonomy): domain Eukaryota; kingdom Viridiplantae; phylum Streptophyta; class Bryopsida; order Bryales; family Mniaceae; genus Pohlia; species Pohlia nutans. The sequence continues at coordinate 1,188,025 of CM040103.1, forward strand.
AATTGCAGCATTACATATGAAAACTGATTGTTTTGAGCCTGGTCTGGCGATGAGATCGCCGCTATGAGTTCGAGATGTTCTAGAGGTGAACACGGTCGTGTTCTCTTTACCCACTAATAAACAGATTTGTCTTTATTTTACTAGAACAAGATGTGCATGATTGACTTTCGTCGCCCCACCCCCGGGCCCCAAAGTTGAATGTGTGTCCAAACACCCTCATGCTGTGTTACTATCTCATTCTATCACTGATCTATCACTCTGCGGCATTATGTCATTTTGTGAGGAGATGTTCGTATAAGTACCTGGAGCTCCCCTCGTTGCCATGCCCACGGAATTTAATCTGCCAGGGCCCCGCGCAGCGATCGGTCACCATAGCCAACGCAAATACCAACTCACATATGGACATGGATGTCTAAAGAGGGTAAAGACCTTCTGTCGGTTTGGTGGTCAGCCATACCTGTTCAGGAATGCACGGTGCTCATCAAAGTCTCAGCCACGCTCAATCTATCTTACACCACCTTCACCTGCAGGTGGCCATAGCCATGACATTGTACAGCCCCACGGTAACGCTGCCCATTGATTATCACATGTCCACAATTAAACCTCTTTAACTCTTTTTTAAAATCAATCTTTTCGAAATCAAGAAAACCAAAAAAATCAGGCCAAGGGGGTCCCGGAGCCAACATCGACACACAAAACCTGTATACAGGCAGATAGATGATCGCTTATAATTGACACAATCACGTCTTCGCGTACCCGATACACTTGCAATCTTAGTAATTTCAAGCATTATCATACAAACACCTTAAACCTCCAGACTACACGAAAATTCATCCTTACCACGCTGGATTCCCTAGCACACTATGTGGTTCACAACTAACTAACATCTCACAGCTAGAGCTGCTTTAATTTAGAGCAGCCTTTATTTCCAAAAGCAGCATTCTAGAGCCGACTATGGATTGGGTAAGAAGCCCGAGCAGCATAGCTGGGTACTTCATAGTGACGAGGTGGAGAGATTCCAGAAAGGTCCTGAGGCAATGACTCTGGCACTTTCCAGGAACGTCCTCCTTTGAGTCCCTTCTCCTTCATAAACTCAGCAAAACGGGAACCTTTCTGTACACCTTTGTCGGAATTCATCTCTTCGGAGCCAGGAATGGATGACTGTCGCCTACTGATGGGCTGAGGGGATGGACGCGGAGGTGTAGGAGGCACAAGTGCCCATACAGCAGCCAATTGTTCATTAGGTTTGTCAAGTTCTTGCAGTCGACTCCAATCCGGATCAGCTGCAGAGACAACTCCCGTGGGTCAGATAAATATAAGAACATATGTATCAGAAGGAAAATCGGGTTGACATACACCACCCTAGAGGTGGACAATATCAAGATCATATGTACAAAGATAGTACAGCACGGACATAAATAAACCAATTGAGTTATAAGCCAGAAAACAGAAAATGAAGGGTAACAACAATCACAAGTGAACAATAATCTTAAGGTGGTATAGCGACACAAGGATTAACAATAAACCTATGAATCCATAAAGAGTATAAAGTAAGACCTATGCCCCTGGAAGCAACTTATAAAATTAAAATAAAACTCCTTCCATCAGAACATCCAACGCTGATAGACAGCCCAAACATGTCTAGTGAAATTATAAGAATCATGACAAGAAAATAGAATAATACATTAGCTTCATTATTTACCTCTGGAGGCAAACTCGAAAATTGGTAATAGTGCTGCATAAGGAACGCTGAAATTGAGAAAAGGAATAACAGTTCCTCCGCTGTGTCTTGCATTGCTGTCAAGGCCCACAACTACCAAAATTCAATGTCCAGAGCACAGTTGTAAATGCCACAGTATATTCAAAGACCACTACAAGACAAATAACATGCTACATCCACAAATACAGATTCAGGTTTATCATAATAAATAGCTACAACCACAGTTCGACACTCTAATTAACATGCTTCGTCGATCTCAAACTTTTAAGAAAAAGCTGACACGCCTACCTTGTTACCAGCCCAATCATACGACCTTCACCATTCACAACAGCTCCTCCACTGCCACCTGGATGAACAGCAGCTGTGGTCTGCAACATGGCATCTTTGGAAGCCTTCCCTTCCTTCCTGAATCCTAACCCCGTGAAGAAAGGACTGCTGTCTTCTTTCACAACTCTAGAAACAACCCCTGCACTCATGGATAGGCACAACTCTGCACAACAGAAGATGGGTTCTTGTGAGTAACGGAACCAGCTTCAATAGAACTTCAATGTTTGGTAAGAGTATCACTCAAAACTCATGTGTCAAGTGAGGAAAAAACTTAAACCGCCATCAGAAATATTTGACATAAACAGTAAAATAGCAAAAGTATCTACCGATCAACATACAAGATCAGTTCCAATCATTCTAATCTGATAATGCTTTCATAAAACATCATCTCCGCAACTTTGCACCCCTCAATGCTATTGTACTGTAGAGTTCAATAATTCACTTCGACAAGCTGAATTGAAAAAGAAATCATCAAAAGGCCCATTACAAAACAAAAAGACAATTTCAAATAGATACAACGGAACCAACTGCTCAAATATGATCAAGTATGGTACCTGAGCGTGGTCCAAATAACCCGTGACCCAGCACCACAGCTGTAGAACCTGGCGTAGGACATTCTTTTTCGGGAATAATTGGACAAAGATCGGAAGGTGGTGATTCGAGTTGCAACAATGCTACATCAAGAGCTCCCTGTGAGACATAAATGGGCCGGGCTGCATGCCATGATCGTGGCTGCCGATGATCCAATCGAACTCTGATACGCTGATAATTCTTTTGAGCCACATCACCTGGCCAGGAGCTAACTCCAGAAGTCATAACTCCCCTCGACGTTTTCACCTGCTGCAAGTGATTCAACTTCAAGTCCTCCTGAGACCCATCGCAACCATTAGGATGACAGGGGGTAAAGCCATTCTGTTGGGGTATGCTTCCATTCGCGGGTATTGGTGCAATCCTGGATTTGCCAAATCGCCATGGTTCAAGCAGATGTGCATTGGTGAGAATAAGCCCAGTTTTGTTCAAGATAATGCCTGAAGCCCATGCCCCATCTCCAATAGTGATGAGAACCACCGAGGTTACTGCATGCTCCAAATCTGATGGCACATACTGCATGGTCTGATATGTTGGATGACTTTCAATACCCCCAGGTCGGCAAGGTTGCATTTGCAGTGGAGGGTTTTCAACGAGTGTGACAGAAGCACCTGACTGAGGTAGAATACCCGGCAACTGTGGTATACATGGAGCACCAACAGTGATTCCAACACGTTGAAGGACAGGCAATAAAACATCTGTTGTCATCACCAGCTGCACTTGGCACAACGTTGGCACAAAGAGAGGAATACCATGAGTTAAAATAACCCAGCAAAAAGAATATTCGACAATATAGGAAAGGAATCAGGCATCTCAGCTGTTGAAAGTTATTATGTAATCCACCCATATAAAGTGCGGATATTACCATGTTCCTTATCGATGCCAATGCAATAAATTAACATTTAAAAAAATTAAAACATAAAGAATTCAAGTATACAAATAAGGCCACTGGCATTTCAGAACCAAATTTTACCATAAACTTCGCTTCCATACCCAAATATAGTGGCAAAATTTTGTGTATCGTTGAAAGATAAATGAACTGTTTTTTCTACATCCATTTCTATAATTTACTCAGTGGAACACCTAAAAGTTGAGCAGTCCCTATAGAAACTTTGACTTATAAATCGTTTCATGCAAAAGTACCTGTACTTCAGCAGCACCACCTCGTTGTCGCAGTGGTCGTGTGAGCATGCCCACAAGGTTGCCTTGCTCATCAAATACTGGGCCCCCTTCCATGCCTGGAATCCGTACATCAGCCAAAGTGAGAAAGCTAGTAATCAGCTTGAAGTACATTTAGATTCTTGACTACACAGAAATAGGTGAATTTACAAATGAAGAATTCCAAATAACTCACCAGGAAGACATCGCACGTCTGCCATCAACAAAGAAGGGGGACCTCTTGTTGGAGGCCACAAATTGGAGACAATGCCAACAGATACGCTGTTCGCCCAAACCACCAAACATTCATAAGCACATAGAAAATCTTGAACAAAGAGCCACCTCCAATCCCCTGACCCCATTCATATGACGCACAACTCGCACCTCCATGCTGCAAAACCACGTGAGCCCGGCAGTAGCTCAGAGCATTATGTCAGCTTATCGATCAACTGTAGCTAACAAAATAAAATGTACACTTAGTACAAATGCAGGGCAACATATTTAAATTTACCCTTACCTGTTTTGAAAATGCAAAGGCGACAATGCCCCAAAAGGAGAGCCAACAGCTATCAAAGAGTCACCCCGCTTCTTTGGTGTTGCTATTACATGACCAGTGGAAACCTGCAATAATGAATTACGCCAAATCAACTCATAAGTTCTCCAAATAATACATTTCAAAAACTAGTTTGCCAAAATAATAATTCCGACCTCGTCATTACATTACGACATAAAGAAACATTTATGATTTATATCTGCAGGAATCTAATGGAGCTCTGAAAATACTAACCTTAGATAGCCCGCTAAACTGGTGAAGCTTCTTGAGACATGTGTTAAGTGCAAAGTTGTCACCATGTGAACCAACGCTAAGAACTGCAATTTTTGTTGCCGCAGCAGCAGCCATTCCCAATCTACTCACACCAGCAACAGCATGCGCTGGGGACCTATTGTCTCCTTTTTGATCATGCTGTGATGCCACATCCTCCTGCATGAGTAGGTGGCAGCAGCACGAGAGACTTAGACACATCACCATAAAATTACTTGTCTTACAAAAAAGTATCCATTGTCAAAAAAACAACGAAGTAAAAAAAACAAAAAAAAACAAAAACCACCCAGTTATTCCAACAGGCTCTTTTGAGATTCACAACTAATCTAATGTCGGTTCTCACGTGCTGAAAGGGATGAATCCCGTATAAAATAATTTCCCGTTTTAAAGAAACGATTCATTTGAACAAACGAAACAAAGCCTAGTCTCAATTCCTGTGATACTGGAAATATTTTCCAACCTGAAACTGTGCGTCTGTGAAAACCTCTGAAGTGAGGAGACTATGTAGCTGTTGTACATTATCCTCCACAGGAGCTAGGGCCCAGCCCACCTCCCACACACCTTTCACACTGCCACCATGCACATCCAGCAAATCTTGAAGAGCCGCTCCAGCAGCTGGCACATCAACCTGTTCCACCCAAAGACACCTTAATATTAACGTGAACTCTTATACCGTTACTCGTAAGAATTGACTACCCAGTTTTCAACTCCACACAAGTTTACGCATTGATATCTAATGTCGACATGTGAGAGCCGTGATTAGCTGCCCAGACTAGTGTGAACTTCTTAGAATGAATAACGATGGAATATATGTCAAATTTTAATATCAACTTCACACAGTATTAGCAATACTGTGTCACCATTGATTTTTAGCATTTATCTAATTTTTTCAATTTACGAAGTGGAAACTAAGTCGGGCTAACACACATACCACAGTGAGAAGTTGACCCGGTAGCCAGCAAACAGAGTGCTCTCCAGAACAGCCCAAACCTTTCTCAGAAACGTCTGGAACCTGTAACAAATAATATCGATAAATCCCCAGCCTGAAATGATAGGTGGCCCCTTTGCAAAAGATTGAATTATTGCAACCAAAGTATGAGTATCTATGTACAGAGCAGAAGTCTGTAATTAACAGCGTCAGGCCTTGGCTTGACGAATGAACAAACACTAACCTCCACCAGGATGTCCACCTCAGCTCCACGAATCATCTTTGGAAAATCCTGCATTGACAAGCCACATTAAATATAAATACTTGATGACAGCATTGGGTGTTTATGCATTGAAATTACGTCATATTTCCATGAAGAGCCAAACATAGAGTGAGACTACACTTCACTGCACAAAAGCTGCAGATCCGCTACAAATCAGCTCTCAACGGGACAATACGTACCTCTTGCGATGATGATCCATGTGATTTTGGAGCAAGAAATGGCTCCACTATGGATGCACAGGTGATGACAACCACCGAAGGCTCAGATGACGTTGTTGTCTCATAGAGGTCCCTCTGACCAGGAGAACTTCGTGCTTTCTCCATGTTCATGACACAAGGAACGAGAAAGCCCGATGCGGACAAAGTAGTGTCACCTGACCTGCCAAGAATCTCCGAGCATCAGTCTACAAACGTCCGTATGTAAATAATGCTTGCATACACCAAAAAATGAAGAATCTACACCTACTGCAGTTCACTGCTTACAACAGCGTATTTGATCACAGAATATTAATTATCGTCTCTTAAAAAGCAGAAGTTCACATCGATGTTAGAGACGCAACAAAAAAATAAAAATAAAAATAACTTACTCTGAATGGAAGAAGGCATGCCGACGCATTTTTCGCCCCTTCGGATCCTGAAAACACAGAACAGTTTCAAAGATTGAAAATCCGCTACTGTAACTTGAAAACTCATATGCAATTTATTGTTCTGTTCAAAAGTGGCTAGTTATGCAGGTCACTTACGGGGCCGTGCACGCGGACCATAACAGCAGAAAGCCGAGCTGCGTCCATGGCTGCCTTAGCTACCATTGTAATAGGGCGAAGTCACCTCAACCTCCAAACGTCATTCTCGCCAACACTTCACTTATTGAATTCATAGCCTGGACCATAATGCCGCAGATTCCTCAGAGATCCGAGCAATCTCTTTCAACGCTACTTTCCAGATTCCTATCTGGCTTCGTACAGTCTTGAGAAAGTCATAACATGTCCCAAATTATTCTCCGATCCTTTGTGACTGCGTCTATCCCATGACCAAAATCACGAGGTGGAAAAGATCAATTAATTTTCTAAATTCCTGTCATCTTGTGGTAGAGCGCCGCGGCCATGCTGAAGCTCCTTGCCACTTCATAAACTGGAAACATCGAATCCAATACATGTAGTCAGCAGAAAATACTCAAAACTTCATTGAAACCTGCCTATCCAAACCTCCCGGAAGATCAGCGTCATCAGCCTATGCTAACACGAAATTTAAGCATGTTGCTTGCTACTAAGTTAACTCCACATTGCCTAAGCATTGTAATCTTAATTTCATTTATACTAAAATCGGCCAACTCTTCGCAGATACTGCCCGCATCACTCCCCTGTAATCCTCACTGACACAGCCAATACTGAGCTGCAACAGATTCCCCTACTAAACGGTAAATGCCACAGTACGATGAAGAAAAAGAAGAAGCCTATTATCACTGGATATGCACCCCTGCTTTCTCCTACATTCTCGCCACCAAAGACAACAAAACGAAACCAGGCCTGATCACAAACTCAAACGGAGTACTGGCTTCGGAGTTTCTGTCATAGTACCAATTGTTCTACCACAGCATTAAAGATCATGTGCGATATCTTCGCAATATACGAATTACTTTATAATTGAACTTCGACCGCAACAACACACGGAACAAATTTAATCGAGAAAGCCAAACCTCAATCCTAACCAATTCCCTCCACCACATCCTCTTCCCCTAACGATCGCTACAACAACATCATTGCCAATTGAGAAAGAACACCAAACTCTGTCTCCACACCAAAAGAAAGAAAAGAGAAAAATCCAACCACCAGTACTGACCTGCATGGAAGGCAAGCACGTGCAAGCGGCGCCAGCGGCGATGTCGAGAAATCGGAATCGCAGTAGGTCCATGGTCAAACGAAGCAACGAAATCAATAACAATGAATACGTATCACCATCACCATCGGGACACCAAATCCCTCTCTCTCTTTCTCTCTCTCGCGGCTTCAATCTCCGACAAGCCGAACCGTGAGACCTTCCGGAACCTCCGCCCGCCCTGTTTGTTACATCCTCATGAAACCGCGATTGTAATTGCGAGCGAAGGCAACAGAAATCCAAGTGAATAAGTTAAGAAGAGCTTGAGTGCTGGCCCGTCGTCGTCGCTTGCAAGCTGCTTGAGCCCTGGCCGTCGTTGCCTTTTGGGGGAGAAGCCAAAATGGTGAGCGAGCCCACTGCACCGTCTGCCGCCTCCTTTCCAGCCTCCTTCCTCCTCCCGGGATGCCCTGCATCTTCCATGGCATGGGTATGGATGCATACGGATGCGTATGCATGGGCATGGATGGGTATGGATGGATGTGAATGGGTGTGGATGGGTGTGGATGGATGTGTAATGGGTATGGCATGGATGGCGGAGCACGGTATGACGTGGCCCGGAGTGACGGGCTCCGAAAGAAAGGGATGGCACAGCGGGAGAGGTGGCTGTGTCACGGTGCACCGTGGGATTTATCCAACCCAATCCGTAACTCAAGTTTATCTTTAACTCAACCTTGGTTACCGGTAGTTAGTCTCTTTTCACCCTGCCCGCAATTCTAACTCCTTCAAAAATTCCCTACCGTATTCCCGGGCAGGTTATATTACTCCCCAAAAATTGTGAAAATAAATTATATTGAAATTATCAACATTAAAGAGGAGTGCATGGCATAAGAGAATCTTCACTTAGATCTAATTTTTTAATAATGAAGGAATGTTATTTGTATTTTATGAATTTTGGAACTATGGAGTCATTGCCATATAAACTTTAATTTTAATAGTAACTAGACTGCGGTTTCATTGTAAAAGGGTGTGGACTCATGATGCTCTATCATGCTATGAGAGTATGACTCCACTATCCTATAGTAACCTTCTTCAACCCTCAAAATAGAAATTTTAACTAGTCCAATGGTGTGGAAGTTTAACCCTTTAGCGCGCCGGCGTCCAAATTTTGGACGCCGGATGAATTTCAGCAGCTCGTTTTCTGTAGGTACCGGATGTTTTTCATCCATTTAATTTTTTTTCATTCTTGTGCTAGTTGAGTACCATTTGTACGGTATGGATCTTCCAAATAAGATAACGTGAATTTTTGAATATTTACAAAAGTGATTAATGTCAAGTTTCAATCTTAGTTCAAAAAAAAAGACCTTAAATATGATTTTCCATAGTAAGTAGAATCAAATAATGGAAACCATACCATCTCGTAGTGCATGTCATTCTAATTTCATTACAATATTTTTAAATTTTTTTGTGTTCATTTTGGATTTTTAATTGAATTTCAAGAGAAAACCTTGCAAAATTACTTTAAAAATATTAATAATAAATATGATGAATCCAACCGTACGGATGTTATCTACACATTGACATTTACAACTTTGTTTTGTACATCAACTCCATTTCCGTTTTTCATCAACCATTTTATAACAAATCTTTGAAAACAGTGTTGAATCGGGACGTTAAAGGGTTAACAAGTTGGAGTAGTAGTTTGAGCAAACATGAAGATTATTATCGGACAAATGGAAAAGGGAAACGGGAAGCTTATACTGAGACAAAAGGAGTTATCCCGAGAGTTATCCTCAAAGAACATACCAAGTTTTTAAATGCCAAACTAAGTATATTTGAGGGATCTACCACAATACCTTTTCAGTATCTGCAATAATTATATTAATTTTGGAAATTTCTAAATTTTAGAAAAGCATTTTCCATAGAAAATTTAAATCACCAGTCACCAAAACTCCAGTATTTTAGAATTGCCAAACTTAAAAAATCAAAATTAATAAAACTATTCGGCACAAGTGTGTCAAAATTGAAAAGGTAGTACAACATACTTCTTTAAAATATAACCAAAGTAAATTAAAATGAGAGTCATGTTGAAATGGAGTTTACAAGAGATTTTGGATGTGGGAATCAAGAAAGTCATGTCTGTTAAGGATTAACTTCATCGGTTTCTATTTAAAATTTGAGAGTGTGTTTGTTTTAATTCCCACAATATTGATCACATGACAATGAGAGTGTATTGTTTTAGGTCCCAGTGTGACATTGTCCAAGTAACAATGAGAGTGACACAAAAAACTATATATCATTTGTTAAAGGTTGACTCTATACTACTCTAGGTATTATTCATAAATTAATTTTAATATAATATGCAACAAATGTTAAATTCAAAATCTAGAAAAAAAAATTTGTTTGTCAAAATTTGAATTAAAATAACAATTGTTCAATAAGCAAGATTTTTTGAGTTATTTTTCAACATTGGTTGGATATTCCCTTTTTACGTAGTTTTCTATTTAAACTTTCTAAAAATGTCCATATTGTATTCCTAGATTAGGGTTTAGGGTTTAAAGTTTGAATTTAGGATTTTTGGTTCAAGGATTAAGATTTAGCCCATTAATGTTTTCGCATATTTGTGCAACCATTTCCGAAAAAAATATCACCAATATTTTTCAAATAACTATTATGTAAGACAATGAATAAAATTGTAAAATTCTTCAAAATAAAGATTTTGTTTCATGACAATGGAATTTAATAAAATTGATGGAGATTGTATAAAATGAATGTCTTACTATGCATCAAAAAGATGCATTTCATTTTTTACATCAAGCTCAATTCTTTGAAAGAGCATAAATTGGAGTTGTAAGTATTTTGGAGGTTAATGAACGCTATGCTTTATAAAAAAAATGGCGTGGATTTAAATTGTACAATAATTTGAAGACAAACACATTTCTAAATATGTTACATTAAATAATAAGTTGTTCCAATTTGTTTAGATTTGCATTCAAAAATAATCAAAATTTGGAATGAAACTAAATTTTGCGTGTTTTATTTTAGTATATTGTTATAAGTATTTCAACTTGCATGTAAATATAGATCATTTTTTATATACCTCAACACTTTAAATGATAAAAATGATAATATTCTTCAGAATGACATTTGATTGTGCATTTGATGACTATTTTTATGGAACATCACTTTTGTTAAAAAATTACATTCACATTTTATAACTAATAACATTGTACGCATGTGCATTTTAACTTAAGAGACAATATAGAGTTGATGGCATAAAACGTAATTAGTGAAATGCCAAGAAAAAATAACATAGATAACATGGATGAAGAACAAGAATGCATTTCAGCGAAATCATAGACGGAATATATTTGCTACAGTTGTTTCTAGGACAAGAAAATGGGTGTCCCCACAATGTTTCTTTCCTGCGATTAGAGTCAAGAAATTTAGGGTAAATATTACCTTCTAAAAGACCAAGTGTCCTAACTAGGACATTTCAATGTTTGGGTAGGTTCCTATGGTGTCAATTTTTATTTTTATCTTTTGAAATAAATCATGTGAATTGGGGATATTTTTATATCAATACAAAAATGGGGATTTAATTTAATTTTTTTGATTCTGACTTTTTAAGTGGAAGTTATGAAGCAAAAGGGGTTTTTTTAGGGGAGAATGGGCAGTGCGGGTAGGGCTCAAAATAAACCTCAAAATTATCATTTTCCAACTTAAACCGTAGGATCTTGTTACAAATCACCAAGAGAATGTATGGTAAAATTTTCATAGAATTTGACCATACAAATTGCAAGGTTATAGCGTTTGAAGTGAAGATAAAATTGCAATCTTTTCGATATTTTTTTATTGTCTTTGAAGACATGGGAAAATTTGTTAAATTGGTTTAAAAATTCTTAAATTTTATTTAAATGTTTGATTTTGTGTTTTCTATCAAGAGAAAAAACAATATTGACAAGAAAATGAATAGGAAGAGGTGAAAATGATGCTAAAAAATACAGGAAAACCCGCAGTCCTTTAGGGGCTAAGATAAAAACTATGCAACAAGCCACTTGTTTTATGTTGCCACCTCAGCATTTCTCTAAAAACTAATAAAAAATCCCTAAAAGAACCTAACACTGAAGGTAGCTCAAAAATGTTATGACAACATAATTTTGGACCAATGTACTCCATAGCAACCTAATGATTGGGCCTTGGGATTGGGGAAGAAGTTGAGTTCTTCCAAATTGCAGGAGATGGAGGGATGGGCCATCTGTGAAGGCCAATCGGTCAGGCTGACTGTAGGAATCTAATATTAGCTTGACCCATGTTGGTCACTTGCATAACATTCTTTAGCAGCTCCACTGTTCATCCTTGGGAATCATCAGAATCATTGTAGGAATCGTAATCTTCTGCAAAATCAAAGCCATCTCTATTTAATGATGGCTTGACGGCTCAACAAATTTTTGTTTTTTTTTAAAGTTTTTGCATGTTCCACATCAACAATTACCTCTTCATGCAATGATTCTCTGCACAAGCAAAAGGTTGTGTTGAGTGCAAGCTAAAGAGTAACATAAAACTGCTCCTATAGATAGGGTACCAAAAATAAACTTGTAGAGTTAAAAATAATTCAAAAATGGTCATGTGGTTAAAAAAAATTAGTGCATAAAAAAAATACTCTTGTGGTAAAAGTTATCTCATATTTAGACTAGAAGATACCCTTGTAACTAAAAGTGAAGAAATGCTTAGGTTCTCTTAACCCTTAACCCCTAAAGGACCAGGTGCACACATTGTGTCCTCGAACAATTTCATTACTTTAATAACTTGTTTGGATTTCATAATTTTGACTCAATGTTAACTAGAGAATTGAAAATGTTCGTTTCAAGAACACAAAAATTCTTCAAGATTTGCAATTCCGTTGATTGATTCATCGGGAAAAAACTAAAACGTCGATGTAGGTGAACTTGGGACATTGTAGTTAGGGTGGTTGATGACTTGAAGGGCGTTTTCACACTTGGACGTCACATTCGTAAAAAAAAAGAACTGTCCAATATATAAAATATTTGCCATCACAAACACCGGCTCAACAAGTCACCAACAAGTCACTTCACCCAAACATAAATCTTTGAGAATCAATCATCATCGTTGTATTTAGTTTTAGAACACCATTTCTTGTGGGCACCTAGATATAGTACATCTTTGTATGCTCCTAAACTTTCAAACGCTAATCATGGTTTTTAAATTTATGAGAAAGTTTTCAATGAATGACCTGTTGATTTCGTTCAAAATTTTCAGAAATCAACTTATGATCAAACCTTATAATCATGTAATATATACGGTAGATTGTTCTGAAAATGGATGTACAGTCTCATGACTAAGTCCTTTTTGAACTTCAATGGTGAAGTTTTCTACATGAATACCAATCAAGAGATACGATTGCCTTTCTGAAAGTATCACGAGAAAGTGATAAAATTTTAGGAATGAGCATGGTCCTTTAGGGGTTAAACGTCAAAGTAAGCCCCACGGGCTTGGTATAAAGGAATAATTGGAGAAAAAAGTAGATTTTCACAACCAAATCAAGTGAGACTTGTTGCGTTGGAAAGCTACTGAAAAAGCGATCTAGATTCCAAATTTTCGCCTCGTTTGAGAGATTGTGGAATCGTGGAATCGTTGGTAAGCAATCAAAGTTATCAAATTGAACAAGTTTTGAGGTTGGGGCAGCTGAAGTTGAGCAGTGCCGCAGTGCTACAGTGCTAGCTAACGGTGCACTTTAGAGCCATTTTTGCAAAAAAATAAAAAATAAAAAATAAAAAAATAAAAAATATTTGTAGAAAAAGTTAGATTCTTTCCGGGCTGCCCCGTCCAGGCCCTCTTGACATTTAAGGGTTAACTCCTAAAAGCCCAAGGGGTATTGGACAAAACATAGATGTGTTATAATATGTGCCTTCCATATGTTTGATGAAGGTTGGTTCAATAGACAAAATGTAGAGTATCATCTTTACAAACTATCCGTACAGTCAAACTTCCTAAATAATCTTTAGATCATTTTTTAATGAATTTAAAAGCATTAACCTTCAAAAATTTGTATAAATTATAATTTTCAATTTTAGAGTTCAAAATTTAGTACGATTGGTTAAAGTTGGGCTATCTATAGTAAATTTCAAAAAAGCAAGAGAAACGATGGAGGAATCATCATTACTTTCCCCAAATAGCAAATTTTGTAACACTAAGACAATGTTGAGGTGATCTACTTTGAAAAATTCTCCCGGGTGGAGTTTAACTCGGATTGCCATAATTCAAATTGGGTTGGAAAGTAGACTCGATGTAGTATTTTAAAATATTTTTCATTTTTTCAAAAAAAGATTTTTTTGTTCCGGGCAGCGACCAGAAAATGGTCGCTCGGGAGCTTAGGGGTTAACCCCTAAAAGCCCGAATGGTATTAGACAAAACATAGATGTGTTATAATATGTGCCTTCCATATGTTCAATGAAGTTTGCTTCAATAAATAAATGTAGGACATGCATCATCTTTACAAATTATCCATATGGTCAAACTTCCAAAATAAAACTTTGAATACAATTTTAGTAAATGGAAAAGCATTAACCTTTGAAAATTTGTATAAATTATGATTTTCGCTTTTAAAGTTTAAAGTTTAGCATGATTAGTTTAAAAATTTATATTTGGAGAAAGTAATGATGTTTTCAGTTAGAAGTTCGACTTCAATGAAGTGAAAAGCCTCATGCAGGCTTTATGGTTCTTTAGGAGTTAAAATAGGTACTTTGACCTGGTTAGGACAAAAGTACAATTGTGCTTTTGTGATTTTTCTAGTGTTTTTCATTTTGGAAGGTCTACGCACTTTATTTTTATTATTTTTTAAGTTTTAATTCTATAATTGCGACCCCAATTTAGTCTAGGTCCAAAAATAGGGTCAAACTTTTGTTTTTTTTTCTCTTCCTCTGGTACAAGCATGGGTGTGTGTTTGCCTCACCTGAGTTGCAAAAAGCACAGTGACAAGATTTTAGCTTTTTGTGGATGGTGATATTCAACAGGATTGACAAAAACAAAGCCACGTGCTGTTGAAGTGAGAAAAGAATTTTCTAGGCATCATTGGATTGTGTGCAACTTAAGCATGCAATTTTTGTTCTCTTGTCCACCTCGCTATCGGTGTTTTTCCTGTGTTCATTTTCCTTGAAGCTTAGGCCCTCTTTACACTAGAAACGAGAAGTCGTGGTGAAAACCGGCCAAGGGCTATGGCTCATTCTTGAGAAGCCAAACTTTGAATTTGACGTCCTTTGGATATAGTGTAAAGTGAGAAGAGGCTACAAAATAAAATACCGGTTTTAAAAAGTAAAGCTCTTACATATTTCTTAAAAAATAAAAAATGATTGGTTGTGAGAATTTTGGCTTGTCCGCCCCCGGCAATTTGCGTTAGATCCACCTCTTGAGGTGGGCTTGACGGAAAATCCGGGGGCCTTCAAAATTTTCTATTTTTCTTGCCACGAAGGACAAAAGTGTTGTCCATGTCATTTTCTCCTCCTTGTGTCCCTTGGACTGAAATTTCAAGTGTAAAGTGACCTTCCTTGGTCTTCTTGATTTCTACGCATCCCATTGGCTGAAATTTCTCTTCTCACGGCCCCTCGCCTCTAGTGTAAAGAGGGCCTTAACTGGGGACGTAAAAAAAATCAGATCAGAATGTTTGGCAAAATCTTAAACTTACAATCACATTATGATAGAATTTCTTCACATTTCTGGTATTTTTCTTCATAAAATATGGCTATTTTCTCAAAAAAATAAAGAGAAAACTTGGCAAAAAAAAATAATAAAAAAATCAAACTTTTTCATTTTTTCCTTAATAAAAGAAAAATGCCATATTTTGTATAGAAATCTAGTAAAATACAGTAAGGAAAAAAATATTGACGGCTATAGAGAAGGATAGCATTGGTTATCAATAAGACCCACTTTACATTAGGACCCGATCGTTGAGTTAACCCAAATTTCATAAATTTCAACTACTAGCCAAATTTAACCAATTTGGGTCAATGACATAAATTCTTCTCATCGTATGTAGAGGTTTATGTGGTACAAATTTGGTGCCAAAACTTTGGACTAATTCAAGGAAATTAGATTGAGATTTTTTGTTAACCCCAAGTTCACAACACCTCAAATGCACCCTCGTCATTGAATCTCATGCATTTCTACCATCTTTACAACCATTGACCCAATTGAGTTTTGACCAACAATCGAGTCGGACCCTAATGTAAAGTGGTCCCACTCTAAGTGGTCTTAGATGTATAGGCCTATAACTACACACTTAACTAAATGTTGACTAGTGGGAGACTCAAGCAACATACAGTGAATCATACAATAGTGACCATGAAACAAAATTTAAAGAAAAATAGAAATTCATTTTTTAAGGCGGTGCAAAGAAAATGTTACTAGGTACTTAGTTTCAGCTTCAAAATTTAACAAAACGTCCGACACCAAATTTGAACAAAATGGTTGTATTGATGCAAAAGTTGTTCATAAAAGCTAATATGAAATGACCCTAAACTATCCGGATGATTTCGATTATTGACTTAGTTGATATGCTTTTGGATATATGGTTCAATTCCTCATCAGGAATTCAAGACCCCACAGACGGTTTAAACTATTTCTGTGCGACATCCAAAATTTCATGGATTCGTACATTTTTTGCACAGATGTTGTACGGATTTTGCGTCAATCCCACACGAATTCCGAACTTTGTTGATAATAAAAAGAGTGAATGTAGAAGCCGTGCAAATTTAGTGCAAAATTAGCACTAATATGTGCAAAATCCATGCGAAAAATGTACAAACCCATAAAATATTGAATGTTGCCCGAACATCGTTAAAAAACAGTGAGGTCCTAAATTCTTGATGCTACGAGCATATGTAGTCCAAGTGCAACCCACACCGACTTTTGTGCTTGAGGGCCTATTGAGTATCTTCTAAACAAGTGGCTTTAGTGCCTATTTCCATATAGAATCCAACTCGACATCAATTATGGGTGACCACTGTAGAAAAAACCTACAAAAATTAAGATGAGTGCAACCATGTTCACCCTACCCATACATGATATCTTCAATTAAGAATAGTAACTATACTTTTCTACAAGTGACATGTGTGTGCAAAACAAATATCATGCTACCAAGGCTTGCTAGGAAAGTGCATAAATTAGCTTAAACAACCTTTGCAATGATGCATTTTGTTGAAAATCACCTTTAAGACACATGGCGCAATTTGACTTCATTTCCGGTCAATGTCGGGTCTTCAAAGCCATTTTTTGTTTGAAAGTTGTTGTGAAGTCTTGTAATAGAACCCGACATGGTTTATAGTGGGTTGGGTTCTACAAATTAGCATGAAAACCAACCAACCTGTCAATCAATGTTGGGTTATGTTTTAATTGGAAACAAGCCCTTACACCCTTCTCTTTCAAAAGGAAAAAAACAAAACAAAAAAACATACAAGTTGTATGGAATGAAGAGCGTCACGTTTGGTTTAGTAATTATTTGTAGGATCTAATAGTATAATCTAGTTAGGTTACAGTACCCGGCCACAAAACAATTACACAAAGAGAAACCCAATTTTTTGGAAATTATTTTTTCAAAAAAATCCTATTTTTTATGGTGAAAAGAGAATATTCACAAAATCTTATAGAATATTTGCATCATTCCGACGAATTTTTTTAATTATTTGGCATGAGCTGCCAACCCAACGGATAGCCGGGTACGGTATACATAAGTCAACCTTAATATCTAGTAGAACTCTTTATTCATGTTCACTTAGTTGTTTATTGTCTCTACCCCACCAGGGGAGAGACTACGGAAACACTTTGTTTTCAAGGAGTTACATGACTGAACAATACAAACAAGCTGTAAAAGTAAATATAGGATAGATAGAAACTCTGGACCTCTTTCGAGACCGGCGTGAATGAAGTGTTTTTTTGTCTTAACAATGAGCCACTGTTCACTGAACAAAGGGCCATTGGTGCAAGACTACTCTCCCTTTTCGAGAATAATCACTTTAGTGACTAAAATTTAGGATAAATACTAAGGCAAATATTGTGCGTCTAGCCGCTTGTTATTTAGGGTTAGAATTATTTCATTCATCTTCATGAATGTTGGTTCTGTGTAAAACCTTTTGTGTAAGTACTTCCAACACTCCAACCCAAAATACAAGCAACTAAGGTAGGAAAACCAAAAACGGTTAATGCCCTCAAGGCGTGCACTAGAGTTTTTTAAAAGCAGGGAGGTGGTAGACCGAAAATGGAGAATTTTGCATGACGAGGATTACTGAAGATTTACTAAAAATTACTAATTTTCTTGGAATCTTGTGTGCGGTTTTCTGTGATATTAGTTAACCGTTTTAGGTGCTTTCATGTGTAGAAAAGGAAGAGTCTAGTATACAAGAAGGGGGTTTGACAAACTTCCCACTTTGAGAAATTGTAGATAATTATTTACGGGGAATAAAAATACGAAACAACTTGCATTCTTCATCATTTCTTCTTCTTCATCTCAAAAAAATTTCACATAATTTCTAACTCCATTCCTTCTGGTCAAATCACCTTATTTTCACCGTTTTTGGTTTTCCTACCTTAGTGTGTGTTGCGCATGAATGGAGAATCAAATAACTTTACTGGACAATCACACAACCTCCATCTCAAAAAGCTCTACAGTGTCCCCAACCCAAGCGTGGAACTTGATTTGCTGACTAGAAATGCAGCCAGTGGTGATGAGTAACTTACAATCAGATAACTTAGATTTTTGAACTGGGATAGGAGCAACCTCCAAGGCGGACTGCTTTTCCTCTTTAATTTTTTTTCAAAAAAAAGTTCCAAGGTGTCTATAATATATCAATATGCTTGAATATGAGAATATATTGTGCTTTGTGCTGATCCCTACCTGACGGAGTGTCCCACACCAATTATTATTAACACTAGGTTGGCCCATGTCGAAGTTTGGCACGACGATAGTTCCATGGATATAACGTCCAAAATTAGTATATAATAGAGCACAACATGACAAAGAATCTTTCCTGCATTCTTGGGGATTCTTCCTAAATTGTTGGGATGTTTTTAATTCGATTTTTAATCCCTAATTGCCCAAACGTTCAGTTTTTGGATGATGTAGAGTATTACATTTCAACCCATCACAATAAATTTCATTCTTAGATTGGCAATATCTTAGTTGTAATTGGATTTCAAAAGAATTTTGAATTTTAAGTTTCAAACTCGAGGGGGGGGGGGTCGGTGTGTTAAAAAGTTAAGGATATAGGTGCGAACAACGACTATTTTATAGGGGGGTATTGCTTTTTGTTTTTTGGTTTTTTTTTTCACATGCTATCATTATGTAATTTTCTACTTTGGGTTCATAGAAAAGGGGCTTGCATTACTTATAATTACAAATTACCTATTATTCCATACCCTATAGTACTTTAAAGATGTCCAGTGCCATTTTTAATACCCTATATTACTTCTAAGTCCATTTATAATTTTTTGTTCCCATGTTTTTAAAATACCATATCATTTGTTCGCACATATATTGCTACTCCAACATATCACTACACCCCCCGAGGTTTCAAATTTTATACAAAAATATTGGTGATTGAAATCATAGGTCTAACTAAATGGATAGAATCTAAAATTCATAGTGTACAATTGTTATTCATACATCAAGTGCAAATTAATATCCCTCTTAATTGAATTTTATAATGCATTTTTAACATGCAATTCCCTATTTTTGCACTTGGCCATATAATGCACTTGGCTTCTGGGCGCACTAAAAATTTCAGTCCGATAGAAATTGCATGACAATTTTGGCCAAATTTTTTTCCCACAACTTTGGTTGCAAAAAGGATATAATTATTGCAAATTCTTGGAAATCGTCAAGTATCTTTTTTTGAAAAAACCATTATTTGTATTTAGGATATTTCATAATTTGATTCTACGTGCAACAAATCTCTCTCACGAAATCGATTCTCGAACAATTCTAATGACAAGCAAATGAAGAATCAATTTTCTAGAAGCAGTGATAGAGAACTTTTGTTGAGCAGTAGTCACAACACACGACTTCCAAACGTGCAAATTCCAAGCTTCGACAAACGACACCTAACTGCTTAGGCCCAGCCAAACCCTTTACTTTTTTTTTACACATAATTTATCTATTTACTTATTTTGTTTGACCTAAAGGGTGTAGAGTGCAAAGTTTGGCCACCAAGGCCAAAGTCATGGCCTTGGCCGTTGCCATCAAAAAGGATGCGGGGCCCCGCACTCTCAGCTTTGTAGGACAAGAATTTTATATTTTCTTATAATGTTTTTGGCCTAAAGGGTCGAGGGTGTTGCCAAACTAGAGCAAGACATTGACCTTGTGACTGCGCATTTTCTACTCCCTAGGACAAAAATATACAAAATAAACAATAAATAAATAAATAATATATATATATATGTATATACATATAATTTTCACAAAAAAAAAATTGCCTTTGGGAATGGAGGGTGTGCCGCTGCGCACCCTTTCTGATGGCCCCAACCAAGTCAAAGCAAGACCTTGACATTGTGGCTACGCACCCTCCACCCTCTAAGTCGAATTTGTGAAAAGAAGAAAAAGAAAAATTTAAAAATTCCTTACTACACTTCTTTCTCTTCTCACATTCTGCTCCGTCAGCCCTTGCATCTCCCTCATGTTGCAACAACCGCAATGCACCTTTTTCTTTTGGTCTTGTCCCGTCTTTGAGGCTTTTTTCATAAAAATGAATGAAATTCAAATTCTTGTTATGAAAGTTTGAGATATTCATGTTTTATTGCAATACACTTCACATTTTAACAAAGACAAAAATTGTTGTTTTTTTGCAAATTTTTATAATATTCTTTTAAATACAATTAGGTCTCAAATGAGTGCACTTGACCAAGTGCAAAATAAGAAATTTATGTGTTCTTTGCAATTCTCTATATCTAAATAGGGTTGTGAACATTATGAGTTAATGAAAAAATGAAATCGTTGTGAGCTAATGGCCTAAGTACAACTTAGTTTTTTTTGTGATGAGTTAAGATGATATTATAAACCTATATTCTTGGGGTTGAAAGAGACCTCTGTAATGTTGTTCAAAAATGTTACATGACTATAATGTTGTGGATACATAATTCCATATCATAATGTAGGATCATCATAACCTTTTGACTCAGCACCAAACAAACTTGTAGTTGGGTTGTTAGCTCCTAGGCACTCATTTTGTCATTGAAGCAAATTTTGAAAAAGTTTATAATCTTTTTACACTTATTGAACTCCATATTATCACAATTGAATGCAACTTCATGTAGTAGTGTCAAAATAATGTTACATAGAGAATTTTGAACTTTTGTTTGTTTCCAAGATTTTTTCACATTATACAAGTTGGATTGCATAGGTTGGAGTTCTTAGGACAAGGTACATCTAACATACCGGTATTCTTTCTACATTGTGAAGTAGTGTCTAAAAAATATTAGAGAAAAATATGCAATTTTGCAAAACTACTTTTGAGAAGCAAGCTATCTTTGCGACCAAGGCATCATGCAAACTTTGTCCCATCAACAAAATATGAATGCTTGCTAGAGGAACCACATTGTGCTCTCTTTGGATTGCCAGGAACAATGGTGTCTTCAATCAAATTAAATGGGATGATGATAGGGTTAGAGGAAATATTTGGAGAGGCTTGTACTGCTACGCGCATAGTATGTGGAGCCTCACTAAATTTAGGATTCGGATGGCCCCTCAGTCTACCGCTAAGAAGTATGATACGTTTGATTGCATTTGGGAGCAAACAACAACTTCTATGCAAGAGACAGGATAGTCACATTACTTGGGTTGCCTTCAACCCAACAATTTCAGTTGTTGGTTTTGGTCCTTTTTTTGCCCCATGGCGACTCTGCTATGGTGGCTCTATATTTTTCTCCCTGCAATTAATTCTCTCAATTTGTGCCAATAAAATAAAAATATTACCTTAGCCAACCAGTAACCCCTCAATTCATCTCATTTTATTTCTAACTATGATAAAAAAATTCCCCAGTTTAACTAATAGTTGATTAATGGAGCGTCAAGTTTGAATCAATAATTGTGGCAAATTCATCCAGCTCCTCCAGAGACTAAACAATCAAATCTTCCCGGTCATTGTTGTGAACTTGTACTAATGCTTCTTGCCTGTCATCAGCACACACGTGAATCAACATTGACACTTCCATGTGAATTGAGAAAGTCAGCATGTTTTGCAAACCTCGAGGACATGTAACACAACATCACAAACTTGACAAGTCGTGTTGTTTAATGTTTTTTGTATGTTGTTGAGATGAGAGGGGTGATTACGTTCGACACATGATAACAATATATTGATTGTAAAAACATTGTACAAAGGATGTACTACAAACATGTAATTTTTGTCTTAATGTTGTTTTGCATGTTTGTAATACATCCTTCGTACATTATTTTTGCAACAAACATATTGTTATCGCGTGTTGAATGTAATCATCCTTGTTCATCTCAACAACATACGAAAAACACCGCAAAAACATGACTTGTTAAGTTTGTGATGAAAGTAAACCACCTTATTTTTGCCTTGATGTAGAAGTTACCTTATTTGTGTCATTATCAAAAATTTAAATGTAAGACACTGATACATAATGATCACAAAGTGGCATAAATAGTCTCATTGAAAGTGCTTGCATCTTCATCAATGCTCATTTCTCAACACATCAAACAAAACATAAAATATGCAAGCAGATTATGATGGTGTTTGATCATCTTGAACATGATCAAAATTTCAAAATGAACTTCAGATTAAACTTGAAGGATTTTGGGTTCTTCATACTAACAGTGATTTAAAATTCAACAGTGATCAAGGTACACTATTTCATACTAGTCTTATCACTATCACAATAGGACTCATGAATCACTTCATCTTTTGACACTACAGGGAGGAAGTGTTGTTTTTCATTCTGTTTTTGAGTGAAACTTCGTTGATTCTCTCTATGTGAGAGGAGGTGAGTGTGGAATGTCACACATGACAAGCATTTACATTTTACAGTGTCAAACCTCCGGAGTGAGAAGCAACACTTTCCACACTCTTTGGAATGAGAAATGACGGATTAGTGTGTAGCGTGACGAACACCATTTACTTTGGATTTTGTGTTGGCCATTTTTGAACCAAGATTGATGATAGTGGTCCCAAGATACAAATTGAATTCAACCAAAAAAAATGTATTAATCCTATTATATTGTAACATGGTAACTTGTCAAACACAAATCAATTCAATTTAAAAAAAAAGTGCCATGTGTTGCTATCTTATTGGTTGAGATTCATGAAAAAGAGAATGTGGATGACGGGAAAGTTGACATGAAACTGACTTTACATTAAATCAAAAATGACACTAAATAGAATGAAGAATAAAATGGACTAGGATGTGCATTCTTAGACAAGAATGATTTGGCTTAATCTTTTGAAAAAGAGGTTAACACATATATTGCAAAAGTAAACTCCTGGACATTCTCCCCTTCAGTTGGATGTACGCTTTGAACAGAAAATGGTGAAATTGGGTGTGTGGTCCAATTAAGGTGCAACTACTTTATTTGTTTCTGACTTGTATTACAAGTAGAGGGAGAAAACGTTGCAATGGATTAACTATGTACGTTGAATTTAACCCCTAAATGACCAAATGACCAAAGATTCATGGTTTTTAGTGACAAATTCAATAAATCATATTATATAGAATGTAATTATCATAGGACCCAATTTGTATCGTCAGAATTAGTGAAAAGCATTGTATGTATTGTTCAATAAAAAACAAATTTGAATAAAAGGAAGTCCACATAAGACCTACTCAAAACTCACTAGTAGCAAACCTGTTGTTTTTCATTCTCCCTTTCGTGGGAACAGTGAAAAGTGGTTGAATATCATGCTTATATCTGTGTCATTTTCTGAACAAGACCACTCATCAGCACTGACACAACCCATGTGTCCGGTACGATATCATTCCTTTTTCAATTATAGTAAGTGAAAAACGTCACATTTCCTACTAGTGACTGCTCATAAAACATGAAACCCAAACTGGGCTTCTTGGTCCTTTAGGGATTAACGGCGAACTAGAAGGAGAGTCAAACTCTAAAAGTTAGCACGTCCACAAGTAGATAGGAAGAAACCTTACCTGACAAATGTTTGTGCAAGAGTCGTTGCAAAAGAAAAACTTGGAGCACACTGCAGGCAATGAAGGCAAAGGCTTCCAACACGGCCTTGTACACCACTCGCTTGCTCAAGTCACTCAGAACTGCAACAACATGCCATGTAAATTTGGTTGCAAGGAATGTAAAAAAGAAAAGGAAAAACTACACATTCATTGCGAGGATGTAGCAACACTCCAAGCTGCTTACACCGGCCATTATCACTAAAAACAGGGTGTTGCGGCCTACTTTGGTAACATACGTCGGTTTTCAGTGATACCATACTCGGCTGTCACGGTCAACAAAAAATAATTTTAATATAAAGATGTCCAAATTGTTAGGAAGCTATTTTCTGAGGTGAAAAAAAAAATCTTTAAGAATATCCACCGAATCTCGAAGAATATTTGCATCATTTCGGCACTTTGATTAAATATTTGGCAGGAGCTGCCGATCGTGATAGCCAAGTACGATAAAGACCGGTGTAAGCGGCTGGGATCTGTTGTAGTGCAACAAGTGAGGAAAACCCTAGATCGTCTGTTAGTTGCAAATGAATAAATTATGCAATTAAAGATAACAAGATAATTAACCCACTTGAAGCATGTCTATCAGTGTGTGATGCAAGCCAATCTTGCTCAAACTCAACATCCACGAGTGCATCTGAAAGTCTTGCCATCTGCTCCATAAGTGACCGTATGTGCACTGCACTTCATCAACTATCGTATGAGCCAACTCTAAAACCCTAAAGCAAAATTTGCATAGTCCATGTATGTATATCCTCATAATTTTACATGTTATGCATACATTTGATTGAACAACTTCTACTTGTCATGTTCTGAACACGTGAGAATGCATGTAGAAGCCCATTGTGAGACTGCATTTAAAAAACCCCTTTGTTCTCTTGAGATAGTGTTATCAACCCCTATATTACAAGGAGAAGGCGTCGCTTTTCACTCGGTAGATGAGTCAAACGGTGCCACTTCGCACTCACCGCCCAAGTGCTCAAGACTTGATGAGTGCGATTTGTCACGTAGGACAAGTTTGTACAGTGCTAGTAGTGCTAAAGGATCAAGGATTCATGATTTATGATTTTTAAATGACAAATTCAATTGATCATTCTGTGTAAATTATAATTAAGAGGAGACTGAATTTTATATCACAGGAATCAGTGAAGAACAATGCATATGATGGTCAAAAAACAAACAAAGAGGGTCAAGTATACTCACCATCCTTAACAGGCTCTTCATAATCAACACCCGCATGGTAAATCGTAAGCTTTACAGTCTCGATTCCATTCCCCCGGTTATGAAAGCAAATGTTATATCGCCCCTTTTCCACAGCAGTAAAATTAATTGTAGCTTCATATTTTGACATCATGGTGTTATCCCGTGTCGCCTTTTCATCGCGAATAGCTTTATGTTTCACTTTCTCCGTGTGGATATATTGACCTCCAGGAGCTTGAATCTACAAATCGAAAAACAAGCAAGCCATCACTCATTTGGATAAGAAATGTTCGTTGATTTTTGACCATTTTGCAATTGAGATGGCTAGGGCAAACATGTGAATAATATGAAGAATCAATATGCTTAAATTTAATAAAATTGAACGATTTGATGGAACTTTAAGATAGGATCATAAAAAAAAATCTTTGAGCAAATCTCCCTATTGTCAAAATGATTATACAAAAGCTTTTCAATTTATTAACCCAAGAAGCTCAAATTGGGCCTCATGTTTTTTTATAGCAGTTTTTAATAGGTCTTACGTAGACTTCTTTTGATCAACACATGTAATGTTCTTCACTGATTCAAGTGATATAAAAATCCGGTCCTATCTAAGTTATACATTTTATAATATGATAGATTGAATTTAACATTTTAAAACTATGAATCTTCGGTTGTTTAAGGGTTAAACAGACTTTCATATGATCACCATGACTGAGAAAACCTTTCCATGAATCATACAAAAATTCCTCTTTGTAATGTTGTTTAAAAGTTATTGAAATAAGCTGATTGAACCCTATTGATCAATTTCAAATTGATGTGATGCTTACAACAACATCCACTCCCAAATGTCTTGAAGGCCCAGGGCTAACATCTTGCTCGACCTCAACAAACATATGCACAAATTCATCGCCCGACTCTGTTTCATGCATCCAACATTCTTGCTCATGAACATCAAATTTGATTGCTTGTGAAAATTTGTTTGATGAAATCAGTCCCAACACAACTATCCATTGCCAACATTGGCACGAAATTCTCTTCAATGCAACCGCCATGTTGACTTGCTTACTCACATTGTGGATCTCAAAGCGCAATCCGCAATTGCAAGACTGTCAAAGATTTAGATAACCAATGCATGAGAGAACAAATATAGGGTGCCTTTTATTCATTCGAGATAAAATTTTGAAAATTTTGAAAACAATATAAGGTAGCAGCATCTAAAATGGACAACGGCCCATTGTGGCCAGCCACTTTTGAATAAAAAACAAACCCTGATAAGTTTCAAAGCTAACGGCAACTTCCCACTTGTTGCTTCACAGTTGGTCCTTTGTTTCTTTTGGGTAAGTCTACAACTTAGAATAGGTGTCTACAACACCCTTGCTTCAAAAATTTGTGTAAAATTGCTCATGCTTCCAAAAAAATTAATTCCAAGGCCCAACACTTCCTCCTAGAAATTCATGATTTCATTCCATGTAGCCTACACTCCCAAGATACCACATCTCTTATATTGTCATGAATAGGTGTCTCTACCTTAGGGTGTTATAAAACCAATTTGAGAATAATTTATGAACATTCCTAATATACCAAAAATACACCCAAAATATACTATAAATTGTAAAATATTCTAGTTATTTCAGAGCCCCCATTAAATACCCTGCGTACACTCATATATCCGAACATTTTCACTAAGTGACTTCCCTGAGGCAAGACTTTGATCCCTAAATAATGTATACCTCAAAGAACACATTGAATTCAAAAGTACATTACATTTTTTTCAATGTTAGAATATGGAATAGTATTTACAAAATGATTTTATCAAAAGAATACTACTCCGTATATGTGCAATGAAATTGACAGGCCTATTGTTATATGATTTTGTTTAAATCAAACATGCTATGATTTTTGGATGATCCAATCTTTGTAAAAGAATTATTGTGGATTTTTGATGGAGACAAGATTTATATACAACTATTTTAAAATAACTTATTTCTATAAAAGAGACACTAAATTATAACACATTAATTATTACTTTAAAAAAAATTGACTTAAATTAATATGAAGACAAATTTCATATATAAAGAATAGTTATTATTATTGGTCTAAATTTGAATATTTTTTAGATCATTGCCACCCGTCCTTCAAAATAGATGAGGACTGCATTTTTTTGAATGAAAGACAAAAAACTAGTGCTTGGACCTGCCAAAATATTCTCTTTGTCCTGATCAAATTGCCAATTTTTTTGTGGTTGTACAACCCTAGCAAATATTATATTTTTCTTCTCCAATTAGTATTAAATTGGATAATAACTGATAAAGATCCTTTTTGCTTTTGCACACTAAAAGACTAGTGATTGGTAATAAATGAATTTTGTTTTTTGCTGTTGGTAGAGCTTCACGCACCTTGGAATGCACACAGGTAAGGAAAAAATGGATAGAATCATCTATATATGCTCATCCATATAATATATTCGAATATTGACAATTTTTAATTTAAAAAAAACCATTTTCACTAAAAAAATTACTAAAAGTCACTACTTCCAAAATTAGGTGAGATTTAGAATTTAAAGCTTAGTGATTGATTGAAAGTTAAAATAGTGAGTTCCAAGGGGGCTAAACATATGACCCCCAATAATGATGAAATTTTAATGTAATAAAATTTTCCAACACTAGTGGAGAAGCTCTTACTTATCTTGTTAAAAATTTCTTTGTCAAACATACTCTCTACGTCTCAGTGTGATGTTCTAATCTCTTATTTTTCAATGGAAATAAAGCATCCATTTGTATCCCAAAAAGTCATAATCAAAATTAACCCTTAAAGGTCCAGATTACCCATTCCATCCAATATTATACAGCCGTATTTCATTGTATTTGAAATGTTTCTACACCTCCTGTGAATTTCATATCAAAAATGAAGTTAAAATTCATGTCTACATGGTCATAAATCCTATTGGGATCTCAATTTGAAACTTTTTACTTACAACAAATGTCATATATAAGGCAACATATTTACTACCCCAAAGACCTTTAACCCCTAACCGCCCAACCATGCATATTTTGCTTGATGTACAGATTTCATCCGTAGTTGCTCATCCGTCATGCACTTTTTGTAGTGTGATTGTTTTACTCAATTTTTTATGGGAAGTTAGCTTCATGTATGTGTGATCCGATCGAAAAGGAAACAATTTCTAAAAAAATCATGCCTCATTTTGTGTTGCAGTGTTTCACCCAAAATTTTGAAGATTTTGATCTAAAAGTGTTCTTGAAAAAATAAACTCATAAAATCAAGCATCCAAAAAATCTCCAAAAATCACTACACCTAGAGTACTACATTATAACCCATCACAACAAATTTCATCCACATATTAGAGTTATCCTTAAAGTCACCTTGTGTTTGAATATGATACAGTGAATTTTGCTTTAATGTACTCTTATTTGTTGGCCCCAAATAGTTAAAAGGTAGGGAAGAGCTTGGTGGTCTATCATTATTAGGTGTGTAAGAACTTGGTGGTCTCTAAACTCTTGGGAAACTAGTTTAGCCGTCAAGAAGGACGGCTAAACTAGTTTTCCATGAGTTTGAACACCACCACGCGAACAAACAATAGTACATTAAAGCAAAATTCACGGTATCTTATTCAAATACAAGGTGACTTTAAAGATAACTCTATTGTCAATAGAGTTATTCTTAAAGTCACCGTGTGTTTGAATAAGATGCCGTGAATTTTGCTATAATGTATTGTTATTTGTGCACCCTAAATAGTTAAAAGGTAGGGAAAAGCTTGGTGGTCTATCATTATTAGGTGTGTAAGAGCTTGGTGGTTTTCGAACTCATGGAAAACTAGTTTAGCCGTCAAGAAAGACGGCTAAACTAGTTTCCCTTGAGTTTAGAGACCACCAAGCTCTTACACACCTAACAATGATAGACCACCAAGCTTTTCCCTACCTTTTAACTATTTGGGGTGCACAAATAACAATACATTATAGCAAAATTCACGGCATCTTATTCAAACACACGGTAACTTTAAGGATAACTCTAATATCTTATTCGTAATTGAATTACAAAATAATTTTTTATTTTATGATTTAAAATTTATAGAAAAAGATTAGTGATAGCAATCATAGATTTAACCGTATAGATAGAATCTAAAATTCAAAATGTATAACTTTTATTCATACATCAAGTTCTAAATATTCATATTAATTTCATTTTATAATGCATCTTTGCAAAACTGCCTAAACTGGACATACTGTAGGTGAGGACGTTCAGGGGTTAAGAGTTAAGATAAAATAGAATTCCTTGGCAAAACAGCCGACTAGGCATTTCCCGCCCCCGCCCACCCACCCACCCACCCACTCGCCCGCCTTCAGTCTCCATCGCCATTCAGTTCTTCAGCTCTTCTCGAACTTTCCATTCAAATTTCTATTCTCTCTGAGCCAACTTTGCCGCCTTCGCCTTCCAACGTCTCGCCGATTCAAGCAGTCGCCAAGCCTACCTTAGAGAGCTAGTATGCATTACGTTTATCCCGATAAGCCCCATTCAATCACTTGAATCATCCTCGTTTCCTTCTTTAGCTTTTCATGCCAGTATTAATCAATTGTTTGGGAAATCGTTGCAAAGAAATTTCAATTCATGCGGAACATGACAGCAAGAAAATTTCCATTCGAAATGATGTCGAACTGAAGAAGATAGGACCGTGACTTAATGGTAAGGATCGGGATCCAGTTAGTTTAAATTCATGGACACATTTCAATTCGATTAGCGAAATGTTATTATTTGTTTATGTTTTATTCGAAATTTCGATTCATGCGGAACATGACAGCAAAGTAAATTTTCATTCGAAATGATGTCGAACTGAAGTAGATAGGACCGTGACTGAATGGTAAGGGTCAGGATCCAGTTAATTTGAATTCATGGACACATTTCAATTCGATCAGCGGAATGCTATTATTTATTTGTTTTGGAGAACGCGTTTCAAGTTTCACTTGACGGGGTTGCGAATTTTTTTTAGTTGATCATGCGGAACATGCATGACAACAAAGTAATTTTACATTCGAAATGTCGAACTGATGAATCTGAGAGGATCTCAGTTGACATTGGTGACTGAATGGTTAGGATCGGGATCCACTTAGTTTGAGTACATGGACACCTTTCAATTCGATTAGCGAAGTATTATTCTTTTGTTTTTGCTTCATTTTGGAACTAGTGGATTCCGCGTTTAAAGTTTCACTTGAAGTACACGGAGAGATCACGTAGTGATACTGTTCCTACACCTACTTTGAAGAGATTCGGCAGTGGATTTGTTTTTTTTTAATGCAAATTGTATTAGTACCAGTAGGAAAATGCGAAACGGGTGGCAATTTCAATTGCATATTACCGGTAGTTTAATTGTTCAAAATTGCTTCAGAATGTGTGAAGGCGATTAGATACATGACTTAGAAGAAGCACTTGGCTGTCATGATTGGTAAGAAGCTTCTATTATCTTTTAGCATTTTTTGACATCATGTAGTTTCACAGCTCCTCAGTTTCTTCTGCACCTATTCTCCGCAGAGATTTGGCAGTGATTTTTTCTGATGTTCATGCATCTGCATAACTAAGCAGACTTCATTGGTAAACCGGAAGAGGATCTCAAAACAAGAAGACAACACCAGAGGCGGACATGGAAAGGTGCGCACATCAAGTACATGTGATGGCATGTATTTCATTTTGAATGAGTAAATTACAATCATTAGCAGAACTAGCTGCTACGAAAAAATGGTCATTCAATTCAAGTATCGATAGTCCTAGCTCTTATTTCGAACTCTAAGCAAGCACAGATCAGCGATCGGCTTTTCCTGTAAATGCAGTAAAAAATCAAAAGAAGCTCCTACTTGCAGATGACCGGCTTCTACTGAAGCTCGGATCACTCGCACCGGCTTCGAATATCAAACACTAGTTAGATCACTTCTCACGGACGGACAGTCGTCTCTGTCCCGGACCGCGGAGCGTCATCAATTTTTTTCAACTTGAAGCAATACTACCGGAAGTTGGCGCCTTCCCAAGTTTGCCCAAACCGCCAGCCTTCGCCCACGCAGTTCCTCGTCGTGATGGAGCGTCCGTCGCTGGTGGTGATTAAGAACGACAACGGTCCACTCAACTTCTGCTGCACCGTCCACAGAGAGCCCCAGTTCCGGTACATGGGGTACCACCTGCCGTACCCAGCGCTGATCTTCACTGCCCTGATATCACCAGCCCCGGCCACGTTGTGAATCAACACCATCAGAAACCACGGGTTGCCGCCTACTGTGAACCGGATTCCGCCCCGCTTCGCACACCGCACCCTTCACGAGACCAATTTCAAACATCATTGTGAGTATTTTTTCCATAATCTTGCATAGTGAGCATTCAACTCCAATAGGACCAAGGATTCAGAAATTCACGATGAATCTAACGTCAATCACATTATAAATAAATAAAAATTAGATGAGTAAACTTCTTTTATCATTAGAATCAGAGACGAACATTGAATGTTGGTTAAAAAGGAAAGAAAATTGAACAAAAGAAAGCCCACATTAGATCTGCTAAAAACTTTAGACCCAATTGGGCTTCTTGGTACGTCACGAGATAAATAACATTGCGAAACATGTCAAACATGGTTGCGACATTGTCATGGTTGCGACATGTCAAGTACAAGTTGCGTCATGTCAAAGATGGTTGCAACATGGTTGCGACATGTCAAGTATTACTCTGATGAAAGAGAAGACATCACCGTACATACTCAGAGGCAAAGGATTCATTATTCGTTACCACTACGTCGAATTCAAGTACAATGCAGATGCTGGGATTCAGGAACAGAGGATGTATAGTGCTCACTTTCTGTAGAACACAGGCGCGACACCGCCTTGATATCTTGCCAGAGTCAAGAAAGCAGGCATGGTCAAGTCGAAGTGAGACCTAGGAGGATTACACCAGCCTCCTTCAGAACCTGGGGGACACAGATTGGTAGCGGTGATGGTGATGGTTCGGTACAGATTGTAGCACCAGAATCTCGCAGTTCGGGTGGCCCTGACAGGAGCACATCTGATCTGGTAGCATGCTCCGCACGCAGCTCCGCCCTGAAACAATGTAGTGCTCAATGCTGCAGTCATAGAGCCGTACCCAAGCCTGTACGTGTCCTGGTATCCGCAAGCACCTGCCTGAGTTCCTGCTCCGTTCGGCCCACCGTAGAACGTGACGTGTGCATCCTTCCATCCATACGGCGCTCCCAACACCAATGGCAAGCACAGCATGAGCACAGCGGCAAAGCTAGCGAACTTCATGCTGCATGTCGGTGCCATCTTCATAGACTGATTCACCAGCTGCAAGAGAATACTAGAGAACGGGTACCGAAATGCACCTCATGAGCAAGTCGCAGAAACAAACTTGGAGGAAACCTGTGAAGGAACTGCATCTGCTGAACCTGGGAAGATGAAGGTGCTTATAGCTGGGCTCTGCAAAGCGCCGTCCGCATGGCTCGGAGAAATTGGAGGAGCTCTTAATTGGCATACGCCACTCGACTTCCCCCAATCATCTCATTTGTTTTCAAATATTTAAGTTAAATAAAAAATAATCTCCCGCATAAATAGTCTTGTCGCGAAACGTGGGATTCGAAAATAGAACGGAAACACCTTGCTGAGCGTACGTTGCCGAGAGGACGGGGCAAAGTGGTACTGAACGTACACAACACGGGCTGTGGCTCTTTGCTTGGCTCGGTTGTGACTGCAGTGGAGAAGGTAAAACAGCGTAAAAGTTTCTGGTGTTCGGGTTCTAGAAGGTACGCTCCGTCCTCACTAGTACAAAAGGGTAAAACAAACAATTGTTTAGTTTTTAGTTCTTAGATTTCTTCTGAAATGATGTTTCTAAGTTATATTTTTTGAAATAACTAGGATATATGCGTCGATTGAAAGAACATCAAACAACGTCCTTCCCTCTTCCCCTTACGTTACTCAATGGCCATTCACACCAGCCTACATCGGTAAAAACAGGGAGCACTTGACACTGAAATCACAGGGGATTTATGGTTACCAGAGTTTACATTAGAAGGATGGCATGATTTTTATATTAATATGACACACATCATCAAAATAATTAGTGCTTACCTCCTTTGTGTCAAAAAAAAAAAAAAAAAGGTAATTTGTGCTTGCCGGTACAACGTGAACCTCTTGTTACAAAATGCATGAGCTTTGTATGAGATCAATGTCAAAATGATGTTGCATGATTTTCACATGAAAATCACATGAGAATTTTCTGCCCAAAGTTTGTTGATGTAGTACCACTGTTGCGTTTGCGTTCTTGAAAGGATGGGAGGTAAAATGAAGAAATAAAAAAATATTCAAAACTTTGTCTTTTCATGCTGCAACTACTATTCAAGCACTGTACAAGAGTTAAAAAAAAAAATTAAAAATACATGTTAGGTGAAGTGCGTCTGACATGTGTTTAAGGCAGCTAAGCAAATTAGCATGGTTTCCAAAGAATCCAAAATAGAAAGGAGTGTGAACTAGTTTTGTGGTCACAAAGGACTCAAAATTGAGATTAAGGTGAGTTCAAAGAGAGCCAAGGCTAGGAGGCGATGGTCCACATCCAATTTGAGATAATGGCAAGGCATGTGGTAAATTTGAGATCTAATTAGGTGATTGGTTTCATTGGTTGGCAATGACAACTTGGAGCTCATGTCTAAAATTGAATTTGGAGGGTGTTGAGTTCACTATTTGTTTGATTTTGGTTACACTAAAAGAGGGCATAGGCTCTGGTTTTCTGATATTTTGGAGGTTAAAACACATGTTCTGAATTTGGTTAACCCCTAAAATTCCTTGACCGTATTCTCACAAAAACCATGAAAAACGCAGCATTTGGAAGTTGCAGAAGAAATCATATGTTTTTTAGTTTTTTCATCATTTAACTGTAAGATCTTATTAATACCCAACTTGAATTTTCATCTGAACACAAAATTTGAGAGCAAAATGACCATTATAATCTTAGATTATAAGGATCAAAGTTGCAAAAGAAGATATTTTGGGGTTCAATCCGGTGACAAAATTGAACTTCAAAAATTAATATCTTTATTTTGAATGGGTTAGAAATTGACTAAATGGCAAGGCCATGTTAACAATTGAGTTAAGTCTTCAAATATAAAATCTTGTAAGAAAAAAGCTCATATTAATTTTTTCATAAAACAATTACTAGACGTGGGTACAAAGTGAAAGGAAAAAGAAAATCACTACTAGAATTTGGGGGGCCAACAACGTTTTTAGCAACGTTTTTTTGGCAAACGTTGCTCAAATGAAGCAACGTTTTAGAACATGCAATAGCAACTTTTTAACCTCAAATCTATGAAATTTTATTGAGAACGTTAATTTCAAATTGGTAATGTTGCTTAATTAGCAGAATCGTTGCTTCATTTTAACAGCATTTGCCAAAAAAAACGTTGTTGGCCCCCCCAAATTCTAGTAGTGAATCATTAATAAGTTTGACATGGAATTGTAAAATGTCAATCTTAACGGTGAGAATGTTGTACTTGGAAATCTTCACCTAGTGCCTTTTATTTCATTAAAGAATATTGAAAATTGAGTTTAGAAATGAGCTTCAAAGTTTTTTTTGTCTGCCCTAAAAACATATCTCCTCATAACTATTATCCCATTGCTCAAAATGAGTAGATTTAAAGCTTCATTTGTAGATTAAGATCAACCAATCACGAATCAAAAAAGAAATTTTTAAAAAGAGTAAAAAAATTAAAAAAATCTTGCTGCCCGATCTCGCTTCAAAAACTTCAAATGCTTATAACTTTTGCAATACTTATCAGAATGACATGAAACGAAGTGCGACATGTTGAGTGTAGGTTTTGGAAGCTACACTGAAATTTTCATTGAAAATTTTAAAAGTATGAGGTCCCTGGAGGCTGCCCATAAAGTGAAACGACCAGAATATGGTCGCTCAGAATTTTAGGGGTTAACTCAACAATGCCGCAAGTATAATCACATTCATTTTTTGCGTTGGGTTGTTTTTTGTCATGCCGTAGTGTAATTCCTCTCAGCTTATTTTACATTTTACTATTCACCTCATATTCCTTCGAAGTTACCTGACGCACGCATGTGTGCAGCAGAAATGGTGTATGTGAACGGGCTATCAGGTACGAAGAGCGTGATGTGTCCAGTCGCCTGGCACATTGCTTCATATGACTGCATTGGAGAGAGAAGGGGGTCCGAGCTGGTGGCCTCATGTGGTACAAGTGGTGAGCACAAGCGGGCTGAAAAACCAAGGCTGAGGTAGAGGTCTATTGTCTCTACCTCACGAGGGGAGAGACTACAGAAACGCATCGTTCTCAAGGAGTTATATGGCTGACCAATATAAATGAGTCATAAACGTAAATCTCGGATAAGAAACGAAGGCAAAGATTACAAGACATGTCACTTGTTCAATTAATTTACGTATGGGGTCAGAATAAGCTAGAGATCCAACATAAATCTACAAAACACTTAAGGCAAAGTTTCTAGAGACAAGACTAAGCCCTTTTAAAACCCTTTAACCCCTAACTGCATGAATGTCCATTTTTTGGACGATGTACAAATTTCATTCATAATTTCTCATCTGTCGTGCACTTTTTGCAGTGTGGAATTTTTACTGTAGATTTTATGGGAAGCGAGCTTCATGCATATGTGATCCGATTAGAAAGGGGATGATTTGTGAAATTTGTATGCCTCATTTCATGTTGTAGTGATTCACTTAAGATTTTGAAGATTTCAGTGTAAAGGTGCTCTAAAAAAAGTCAACTCATAAAATTAAGCAACCAAAAAATCTCCAAAAATCACTACACTTAGAGTATTAAATTTCAACCAATCACAAAGAATTTCATCTGTAGATTGTCAATATCTTATTCGTAATTGAATTACAAAATAATTTTGAATTTCATTTGTATACAAAATTACTGATAATAGCAATCATAGACCTAACCGTGTAGATAGAATCTAAACTTCATTACGTACAACTTTTATTCATATATCAAGTTCAAAATATCCCTCTTGGTTGCATTTCATAATGCATCTTTACAAAACTGCCAAATTTGGAAATGGCTCTAGGCATTTAGGGGCTAAGGACCGCGCATCCAAATAGTGGATGTTTGTTGGTCAAAGCCAATTTTGACTTTGAAGATGAAGTTTTTTGCTATTGCTTTCATATGAGAAAATGAAGTTTATCGAGTCTAGTTTTCACTTCACTTTTCGGATCTTATAAATTTCAAGTATTGAATATTTTATTTCTGTTGTGAGCTATGTAGCTAAAGGTCTGAATTACACTGCATAGGATGTTCACCTTTTGAATTTTAGATTTTAGATTTTAAAAAATCACAAAATATATATCTTGTGATTCTCCATTGTCATTCGCACGTGTTCTAGAAATTTTATATTTTTTGAAGATTTTTTGTGATTAATATGAATTTCTTGAAGTATTTCAGTACTTGACCTAAAAATTTGTAAAAAGTTCATTATGTATCAAAAAAATTGGAAAATTCTAGACCTAATAGGAAACATACAATTGCATGTATGAAAAATATTTAAAAGTATATTTCAACAAATCTTCAAAGCTAGATTGTGTATAAAAGTGTAGTTTGACTATTCTACAAAGAAATGGGACGTTAAAGGGTTAACTCCTAAACATCCCCACTCTTCTCCAAATTTGGCGGTTTTGCAAAAGTGCATTATAAAATGCAACTAAGAGGGATATTGAACTTGATAAATGAATAAAATTTTCACATTATAAATTTTAGATTTTGTCTATACAATTAGATTTACGATTGCTATACCTTATATTTTTGTATATTTTTGACTGAAACTTGAACTTCAAAATTATTTTGTAATTCAATCACAAATAAGATATTGACAGCATGTGGATGAATTTTTTGTGATGGGTTGAAAAGTAATACTCTAAGTGTAGTGATTTTTGGAGGTTTATTGGTTGCTTAATTTCATGAGTTTATTTTTCAAGAGCTTGTTTAGACTAGTATCTTAAGAAAAATCGGTGAATCACTGCAACATAAAACAAGGCATAAAATTTTCACAAATCATCCTCTTTCTAATCGGATCACACATACATGAAGCTATCTTGCCACAGGATTTTGTCGTATTTTTTTTCCTTGCAAAAAGTGCTTACCGGATGAGTTAACGTAGATGAAATTTGTGCATCGTCCAAAAAATGGACACTTGGGCAATTAGAGGTCAAAGATCATGTAATTATTCTCATTTTTTAGGTTCATTTTCACAACTTTCCTTTCCAATTCATTAAAAAAATTTAATTATAGAACATACCAAAATGAAGCAACATATATAATTTATTACTATAAATTTTGATCAAATTAGACTTTTTTTTTCATTGCTACAAATTAGGTATTCGAAAAGTGCTCCTAAGACCATTTTTGGTTTTTCCTCAAATTGGATGATAGCAAAAACAAACAATTTTTAATTTAAAAAACTAAAACAAAAAATTATTCATTGAACGTGTTTTGAAAAAAACAACACAATTGAACAAAACCTCGTAGAACTATGCATGGTCAAAGTTTGGTTTACTTCAAGATATTCAATTTTTTTGATGTATATATCTCACAATATTTTTAGACTTCCTATTTTTGAGAAACAAAAAACTCCATCATATGGGTTGAAAATTTCTCATGCCAAATGAATTTTATTTTATTTGTTACAAAAATCATTAAAATTTTGCTAACTTGATCAATTAAGGTAATAAGTTACATATTTTTCTTCATTTTGGTATACATTATAATGTAAAAATAAATAAATCCAAAAGAGTGAATTTTTTTTTAAAAGATTGAAAGGGAATTTCTCAAAAGATTGAAAGGAAAGTTGTGAAAATGACCCTCAAAGATGAAAATAAGTACATGACGTTTGAGGGTCAAGTCTTGTCTCTTCACACTTTTAAAAAAAATTAAGAGTTTTGTGGATTCATCTTGGATCTCTAGCTTGCTTTGGCCCGAGGTTTATTCAATTAATTTACATGTGGATCTTTGCACTTGAGTAATACGACTTTTCTCCCATGTCACGTTTAGTTGGGGTTGGTTGTATTTTCTCTCCACTTGCAATACAATTCTATATATTTGTGTCCAAAAAAAAGGGAGTTTTTTTCTTCTTCTTTGAAAATTCAAAGTATAATCTAAACAATCTAAAATATCAAACTCTCACCTTACCTTATAAGTACAAACACTAGTAGAATTTTGGTTCTTTATAACTAGTCCTGTGTGACTTAAATGGTTGATTGTGACTCAATTCTTTTTAAAAAGAGTCGTTTTGGACCATAATTTAAGTAACAAAGGATTAATTATAAAGAACCAAAATCCTATTAGTGAAATAAAGTAAATAGACATGTTTTGACTATTAAATTGGGGTTTCGAACCTTAAGTGAAATCTTATAATATCACAAAATTGTTCACATTCTAAGTTTATCAGGGTAAGCAAAGAATTAAAACAAAATCCAATATCACAAACTGCTTCACATTCTAAGCTTATAGGATAGCAAAAAAACAAAATCCAATATTTTAAAGCAATCAACAAAGGCATCTTTGTAAATAGTGCAAACCCTAAGTGCAAGTTGCTACTTAGAATTAACCAAATTAAAAAGTATAATTCCCCCAACATATTTTGAAACAACAATTGTTTGGACATCAAATGCCAAATTGTTTGAAGAAGATCGACAATCCCAAAAGAAAGCTATAATAGCAAACCAAAATGAATTGCAGGAAAAGAACAAAAGCATCAAACAAAGCTTTGGTTCCAATTGCATGAATTGGAAATTTGAAAATTTCTCAAAACGTGATATCACTCACATGTGCCCATAACAAAAAACAAACATGTAGTCAATTTCAAAAAGACTACTTGCAAGCTTAGGATTTGTTGAAGTACCTTGTGCAATGTATCTATTGAATTGTTGTGAATTGTAATATCGCGACTTGGAAGAAAACCCTTAGAGCATTGATTGTTGCATGTATGATATGTTTAATGCACATATTCCAATGGGCTGCCAATTTTACACAATCTGCGGGAGTATTATGAGAGTGAATCTCATAACTAAAGCCTTCAAAGCAGATTTTAAAATGTGAAAGGAAGGGCAAGGTTCAACAACCCAATCTCCTATGTAGGAAGTTGGTATTCAATAACTGAGTTCATAAAATGAATTCAATCACTCAGAGACAATCCTCTTCAGGATAAATAAGTTTAGAAATGAAACTTAGTAAATTATGTCACAGGTACAATTTAATTTGAGCAACAAGACAAATTTCTAGGCTTAAGTTTCAAAAAATAAAGAAAAATCCAAAAAAAGAAATGAAAGTTTTATTTTTATATATATATATATATATATATATATATATATATATATATATCATACAACCAAATGGATCAGTAATTCCCAGAGAAAAATCCAATAACATTCATCAAAAATAATATGTTAAGTTATAGCATATGAATGTCTTTTGTCAATGTCGCCTTTAAAGTACACTAGCTGGTGTCAGGACACTGTTTCTTAACGTGGACAATATCTAATTTTAGGGAAGTATTTTAGGGAAGTATAGTATTGTTGTAAGAAAAAATAGGACATAATGTTCTTATAACAAGTGGCAAATTCCTATATAGTATAGGGATACTATTTTTCTTCACCTTTGAATGAAAATTTGCCCATTTAGTGTAGTAAAATTTTGATTAAACTAAATGTTATTTCATGATCATATTTGTCAATAAATAAAGACATTAATAGTGAATTAAAATTTAGAAATCAATGTGGATCAATTTGCACTACGATGAGCCTCAAATTATGCTCATTTCATTGATGTCACATTGTAGAATGAGGTCTCATAACATGCATTTTGGAATACTGGCGAGAATAAAATATAAAAAATAATTATTTTATTTTTAAAACACAAAAAAAATTAGTGCATTTATTTTTACTTAGGCATTGTTGCTGCGCTGACGAATCTCTCATATGGTTTCATTGTGCTTTTTATTTTGATTAATACATCAAAGTGATTACCAAACTACAAAATAAATACCACACTAAAATACCAACCACAACATAGCTACTATAGCAATGGTTCCTTCAAACCATCCAAACAAGATAACTACGGTCATTGGAAGAAAAAAAAGTTGGCTTTAGAATATACAACTCAAGAAAAACAACAATACAAACTATCAAACCACATACTGCCCTACAAACCAACTTTAGAGTTTAACTATTGGAAATCCATAAAACACTCAAACTAATTACTATTAAATACCCAAACGGCTCCCCACACATATTTACTAACCACTTCAACTGTCTATATAACCCCAACATACAACTAAAATACTCAACTATACACAACAATCATGTTGATAAAACAATATTAACACACAATTCGCTATTTACGCACTTGGCCATATAATCATGCACTTGCTTCTCGGGCACATAATTTTTTTGGTCTAACTTTTTTTTTTTTAAAACGACGATTATTGTCTTTTTTCAATCCCTTACATTGTAAACAAATAATTATTTTAATTATTTTTTATTCTTATCTTTATCTTTTGTTTTATCTTTTGTTTCATCTTTTCTTTTTCAACTTGATTTCTTTCTTGTCTTCTTTCTCGTCTCTCTCTTGTCTTTCTTTGGTCTTTCTTCTTGTCTTCCTTTTTGTCTTCCTTGTCTTTTTTTCTTCTACTTTTTCTTCAGTTGCGGCCTCTGAATCCGAAACAATGGGAGCAAACCGAAAAAAAAAAAAAAAAAAAAAAAAAAAACTTTTTTTTTCTTCTTTAGGTTGGCCGTGGCGTGCTACGAAACCCTAAATGGCGGCCGCCCCCCAAAAAAAAAAAAAAAAAAAAGTTTTTTTTAACTTTTTTGACTTTTTTCAAAATTTACTATTTTTACCCTCTGGGTGCGCGGCCGCGCACCCAAAGACCCTTCAATCTCCCTCTACATCTTCATCTCCCTCTACATCTCCCTATCCATCTTCATCTCTCTTTCCATTTTCATCTCCCTCTCTACGTTCATCTCCTCTCCATCTCTCTCCCCTCTCCTCATATACAGCGACTTCAAGAATTGAGTCTATGAGGGTATTTGATTTAGAAAAGTAACAATGTAGAGAGTATGAAGAATCAAAGCAATAAATTTTGAACATGAAAGTTTGAGAGCATGAAGTAACTGACAAACTCAAGAAAATTGAAAAGAAATTGCTACTATATTAAAAAAAAACATAGTGCCAAAGTTGACTATGTACATAGACTCATTTTTTGAGGCGGTGTATACAGAGTGGTCAAAATCTTGTCCACTCCCATGAGCAGCCAAAACAGCTGCAATTCGATTTGGCATGCTAGCATACAATCTCTCACATTGCTCTGTAGTGATCGTCTTATAAATCTCCTCCACACGCTCCCATAATTGCAAAAGACCTACATGAGGAGTTGGATAGGAATTCAAACGATGTTTGAGAATTGCCCAAACATGTTCTATGGGATTTAGGTTTGGGGATTGAGCTAGCCACTCTAAAATAGTGAATGGCTGCTCTAAGAACCATTTCTGAACAATCTTTGCTTTATGTATAGGAGCATTATCATGTTGGAAAATGACGTTATCGAGGTTCAAGTATCCTAATCTCTCTAAACTCAAGTACAAATCTCCATGCAAGATTGAAATATAGTCCTTCGCATTTAAACGCCCATCCACCTTTTGTAAATCACCTACACCTCTTGCTGTCATACAACTCCATAGCATCAAAGACCCTCGACCATGCTTCACTGTTTGCTTCACCGCATGATTAGGCAAGCTTTTTTGGTCATTGAACCAGCACCAAGTCCTCCCATCTGAATTGAAACGATTTATCTTTGTTTCATCACTGAATACAACTCTCTTCCAATCCTCTACTGTCCACTCTTTATGAATTATTGCAAATTGCAGCCTCTCTCGTACATTTTTCTGTGACAAACAAGGCTTAGGAATCTTCTCACAAGCACTCAATCCAGCATCTCTCAAAGCAAACCGCAAAGTGTTATCACAGAAACCCACTTCTCTACCCTCTCTCAACACTTTTGCTGCCTATACTGCCGTTTCCAGCCCTCCAACCGTGACCAAACGCATTGCACGTCGTCTCTTTGAAGTGGTAAGAATCTTTGGAACACCTTGTTTTGGTAATTCTAAGTTACTACAATGTTTCTTCCTCACTCTATTCACCGTACTCTGTGAGAAACCCAAAGACTTTGCAACCACTCTTGTATTCTTACCTTTCATCAAAAGAGCAACAATATCTCTCACTTTGTCTCCTGAAATTGGCTTCATCATGCCAATTCTAATTCCTATTCTCCAGAGTATGTTCCACAAGAAGGAAGAGAAGAGAAATCACAAAAAAATTCATCAAAAAACACGAATTTATCTATGTTCTACACTCATTTGAAGTTGCTCCAGAAGCCACCTCAAAAAATGAGTCTATAAGGGTACATGCACATTTGTGATGATAACTCACAATGTAGATATTATTTAGGCAAAGCGCCATGTGGTATGTGATAAGAGTGCATTAGGTACAGTAGAATTTTTTTTTAAGCTTCAGCCGCCTTAAGGTTTCCCAACTGGCCTTCATTAATGCTCCCTGACAGGGGCATTGACTCATTTGTTGATGTCGCTGTATATAGGGGAGAGGAGAGGGTCTCTCTCATCATTCTCCCACTCCCTCTCCCATCCCTATCTTCTCCTCTATATATATGAGGAGAGGAGAAGAAGATGAGAGGGAGATGGGAGGGTCTTTCGGTGCGTGGCCGCGCACCCAGATGCTAAAAATAGTAAAATTTGAAAAAAGTCAATTTTTTATTTTTTTATTTTTTTATTTTTTTGAGCGGCCGCCATTTAGGGTTTGGCAGCACCCCACGGCCAACCAAAAGAAGATTTATTTTTTTATTTTTTTATTTTTTTTGCGGCTGCCATTTAGGGTTCAGCAGCACCCCATCGCCAACCCGAAAAAAAAAAAAAAAAAAAAAAAAAAAAAAAAAAAAAAAAAACTTTTTTTGTCTTTGTTTTTTTTGTTTGGGTTTGCTCCCATTGTTTGGGGTTCAGCGGCCACAACTGAAGAAAAAAAAGACAAGGAAGACAAAAAGGAAGACAAGAAGAAAGACAAAAGAAAGACAAGAGGGAGACAAGAAAGAAGACAAGAAAGAAATCAAGTTGAAAAAGAAAAGATGAAACAAAAGATAAAAGAAAAGATAAAGATAAGAATAAAAAATAATTAAAATAATTATTTATTTACAATTTAAGTGATTGTAAAAAGACAACATTGATGTTTTTTAGAGAACTTTTTCACTGGTTTTTTTTAAAGTCAAATGTGTTTATGAAATGAGCGCACTTGACCAAGTGCATAAATAGCGAATTGCATGTTTATTATGATAGAAATGTTGAAAAATCATACACAACCCAATATCAACGGTAACAAACAAACATACAAACTTGCAATAGATTGTGTTAAGAAATAATATAGATTTATTGTCAAACCGTATGAATTTGCATATACTACACCGTACTACTTTCAAAATGGTGTATTAAGGATTATAAAACTCTATGCGTTCAATAAGTCAATCAGTAACCCACTATAAATCTAACAACTCCAACCAGCTCCGAATGCTAGCCAACACCATTCTTGGCCAAACAACCTGTTGCTCACTTTGAATCTTGTTTTAGATCAATCTTTTCATTTCTCTATCAAATTCGTGATGGAGGCACAAAAAAGAGGCCCAATGACAATCCACTACTTCGTAAATTTCTCTTTTCTCAAGACAAATGGGCACTTTATCCACGCCAGCCTCGAAAGAAGACCAAAGTTTCTATCTATGTATCAACTTTGGAATGAACTTCCTTTTGTTTCAAAAACAAAATAAAATAAAAATAGTGCATTTAATTTTGTTGCTGCACAACATGCTGGGGCTTTTAAAATTGAAGGAGTTTTTTAAAAAAGG
The DNA here is from genome assembly GCA_022496805.1 of Pohlia nutans. Lineage (NCBI taxonomy): Eukaryota > Viridiplantae > Streptophyta > Bryopsida > Bryales > Mniaceae > Pohlia > Pohlia nutans. Next base: position 1,232,034 of record CM040103.1, read on the forward strand.
ACAAATTTATTAGATTCGTAATAAACTACTCGGTAATCTAGAAATCCCCAGGAAATTTAATATTCATTCTTTTATAATGTTTTGTTTTACTATGAAAACTAATATATTAATTTCACTGGAGTAGGTTTTGAAATCTATTATACAATACAGGACGCTTTGTCTCACTCGACCGTTCCGTGCTAGAATCCGGCGAGGAAACAAAGCGATCCCTTTGAGCTCTGCTAGGGTTTCTGGACACGGCGCCCCTCGTCCCTAAGTCCCACTCGGGGAAGGACTGCGCCTCACTGTCCCTGCCCGACCTCCGTTCCCAGTCGCGCCGTTCCCATCCGTTCCTATCCGTTCCCTGAACGTTTTCCCTTGCCAAACACAAACTCTTCCTCCTGTTTGTCTTGTTTTTCTGGCATAAGGTATATTATACACAACTCTGAGCCAACCACTTTCCAAGCAAACTGCAACGTTTGATGATGCAATTCTTTCTTCATTGAATCGGTGTACACAACTGCGTAGATTGCAAAGGACTCTTTGAGTAGCTGCTCCTCAGACTTTCCTTCTCCAAAAAAAATCTTATGAGAAAAAGAACAAAGAAAAATACTTACTCATGAACTTGATATAACGACGAATATCTTGTTGGTCTTTGCTTGGATTTTTCTTCAACATAGATAATCTCCTGGATGCAAACCTGCAAGATGAGAATAAATATAAATGGTTGAATGCTTCAGTTGTTCTTGTAGAGGCTGAACATGTTGAATTAGAAAAACCAACGGTGAGTAATCCGGTGACTACATATGGTTCTCAATGTACGCCTTCAACTCGTCCTGCAAAAAACAGAGAGAAAAATAAATTGAATCAGTCATGGAATTCCCGGCATTGAGTATTGTCAATGTAAGAAGAATTGAATTACTCTCCTACATTAAAGAATTGACAAACTTCTTTGAACACTAGTTTTATTTTTCACTAAATATGTGATATCAGAATTGAAACGTACATCATCTTGAACCAAGGGCTGGAGTTCTTTGGCATCAGTGTTCTTATATCCCTCAGCATTGTCTTCTTTGACCACCTCTTTCACTATTGCGCATGCCACACGAGCTGTAATTTCCCGTATCTTGTTCTAATTTGGACTTCTTGGTCCTTTGAGGTTGAAGGAGCCTGTTGTTGGAGACCATTAGGTTGTTTGTTACTGCGTGCTACTCTTGAAATGATGTGATAAATAATCCAGTTTTCTTTCTTGTTAAGTTTGCATTGAGTAAGTATTTTTCTTTGTTCTTTTTCTCATCAGATATTTCTTGGAGAAGGAAAGTCTGAGGAGCAGCTACTCAAAGAGTCCTTTGCAATCTACGCAGTTGTGTACACCGATTCAATGAAGAAAGAATTGCATCATCAAACGTTGCAGTTTGCTTGGAAAGTGGCTGGCTCAGAGCTGTGTATAATATACCTTATGCCAGAAAAACAAGACGAACAGGAGGAAGAGTCTATGTTTGGCAAGGGAAAACGTTCAGGGAACGGATAGGAACGGATGGGAACGGCGCGACTGGGAACGGAGGCCGGGCAGGGGCAGTGAGGCGCAGTCCCTTCCCCGAGTGGGACTTAGGGACGAGGCTCGGCGCCGTCTCTTTCGTTGGTTGCTTCGCTCTGGTTTGGGTCGAGGCTGTTTAGCACGTCGTCACGTAGGATGTTTCATCAGGAGAAAGAGGCGCTGTCTGTTGCTTCCTTTCTATCACTTTCTCAAATTTTTTCTCGATAATGTTTTTTGGGAGTTTTGGAACGAAGTCGGTGCCGTGAAGAAGAGACACGTATGACAATGTTCCTTCTTTCTGCGTTGATGCGCACCTTGTTTCTCTCTCTGTGAAGATTGTGCACACCCACCGACGATTCTCGACCGTAATCTCCGATTTCCACTGCACTCATCGCTGTGCGCTTTTGTGTGAAAAAAATCAGTCAATTTTCACCTCGCATGTCAAAAATTCTCGAAATAATTCAATCATTTTTTCAATTAGTAATGCGTGTTTTGAACGTGGGCTTGCCGATGAATTCTTGTGCGGATATTTGCAGCTTGAGATTCCTTGTGAAATTCCAGCATGGTTAGGGTTTGAGCACGGGTGTTAGTACGATTCAGTCTCGGCTCCAAATTGTGTGTTCTCTTGGTAACCTCAGATCGCTGCTCTGGCTTGTAAGTTACTCTCGCTTTAAGGTATTGTACATCCAAATGAGCATCTGTTTCCTATTGTTACACCGACTTAACTTTTGTTCCTCTTGAAAGAGGATTCCAATGCATGTTAGCATGTATTTTCTTGAATACTATGAATAAAACTGTGAAATTTTTGAATAGGTATACCCAAAATCAATTGTGTACAAGAATTTCTCCTAGGTTAGGGTTACAATTAGGTTACCTGGTTTGTGCCAGTAGTGTACATGTCAAAATTTTAAATGTATACATTGATACTTACTGATCACATAATTAGTGAATATTTTGGTTTACCTTTTTTTTTTTTTTCTTATTGTATGCAGAATCAGGGTTGCAATTAGATGTACTTAACTTATTCTCAGAAGACGTTCATTATCACATGCAGATGAGCAATTCAGATTTAATGAGACAGCTCTAGGAAGTGTGTGATTGAAGCGGGGTTCATAGTTTCAGCTTCAGAATCTAGGGCCCCTTTTTTGGGTCGAGGATAGTAGGACAGATTTTACTGCATGTTGTGTGGACTCAAGTTCACATTTCCGCTTGCATGACCTTCTGTGCAGCATTGCAAATGGTATGCGTGTAGCTTCTTGTGTTTAGAGGGAGGTGTTCACAGTCATAGTGAGGCTGGTTAGGTCTTATTAGAACGATGCTTTTGCTCTCAATGGTGGTGACTCAATGTTGGTGTAATTGAGCTGCAGCTACTTGAAAGTTTTGAGCATTTTAATTTTGTAATTCTTTTTAAACCCTATTTTGTAGATTCTGTTCCAGATTCGTACTTTTATATAAATTTTGAGGACTTAACTTGTAAAGCATACTTTCTTGGTGCTCCTGAAATGGCTTACATATTATCGTGAATATCTGGGCTTTTGCATACATGTGAAGTAGCTATTATTGTGCGATCTGTTCATGCTGTATTTCTGAATTGTCTTCCCAAGTTATCACCCATTTCTCTTTAATAATATCTTCTCTAATGTCTCCATCCTTTAACCCTTAAAGGACAACCCCAGCCCCACGGGCTTGGTTTAAAGGAATAATTGGAGACAGAGTTTCATTTCTCAACCAAATCAAGCGAGACTTGTTGCGTTGGAAAGCTACTGAAAAAGCGATCTAGATTCCAAATTTTCGCCTCATTTGAGAGATTGTGGAATCGTTGGTAAGCAATCAAAGTTATGGAATTGAACAAGTTTTGAGGATGGGGCAGCTGAAGTTCAGCAGTGCCGCAGTGCTACAGTGCTACAGTACTAGCTAGCAGTGCACTGCAGAGCCGTTTTTGAATTTTTATTTTTATTTTTATTTTTTATTTTTTTATTTTTTTATTTTTTTTCAAAAAAATTTAGATTCTTTCCGGGCTGCCCACCCAGGACCCAAATTGTCCTTTAAGGGTTAATATTATTGAACTCTAGGTAATGGATGTGCCCAGCTCTCAACTCACTTTGTAAGGTAGGATGAGCTGAAAGCAAATGATTGCCCTCATACAATATATATATATATATATATACTAAAAAATGTATAACTTTGGGCATGAATGTAGAAATTATACCAATTGAGCTTTGAACTCTAGCCCTTTAAAGTCCCAGTTCAACACTGTTTTCCAAGATTCATTATAAAATGTTTGATGTAAGGTGGGAACACCCAAAATCACACTTGACCCAAAATCGTTTCCTGCCCAATTCTAGATTGTACTTTTTGCCCATTTACTGTTGGATTAGATGACAATTTTAGATCATCTACTAATGAAACTTTGACCCTTTATATCTTTTGTATACAATATCCAAATCACGCATTCTTTGGTGCGCTGGAATCCTCTTGAACTTGCTCACAATAACATTAAGGATTTTGACAATTCTAAAAATAGAAAGTAGGCACAGCAGTTAAAGTGGCGATTTCAGGTGTTACTACCTTAAACCAAAAATGGAGTTTAGGTACAAAACAAAGTTGTAAATGTCAATGTGAAGAACACATTTGTATAGTTGGATTTATCATATATTTATTTTTAAATTGTTTATTTTTAAATTAATTTTGCAATGATTTCTTTTGAAATTCAATTAAAAATCATGAATGAACATATTTTTTATAAAAAAATATTTTTATAAAAACTGGTGGGCATTGTGGAGAATATGTGCAAATTAACTTGAAGATTACGGTTTTGGAGTGGAGTTTGTTTGGAGCAAGACGATACATCTCGGTTTTAGGGTTTTATTTTCAAAAGGTTATGATGTGCTTTTATAAAAAATAGATACATTTCAACGGTCAATAACTATGTTGAAGATTGATCCAGTCAAATGTTATCAAAAAATAGAATTCTAAGGTGGATTGTACAAAAGGTAAATATCTATATAACAAAGGAAATGTTTGAAGCTTTCAGTGTATATTTTATTTTCCTAAATAAATAATATTCATATATATTATTTATTTCTTGAATCAACATATTTGAAGTCCATAAAAGTTCTTAACATTGAACTAACGTCAATGTGCTCAACGGCACGGGTCCAACTAGTCTGTATCAATTTGACTCCCCCAACAAAACCTCCATAGAACTGCAAGGCAAATTTTCCAGCGTATTTTCAGAGTAAGTTAACAAGATTGAATTTTACCACAATCAGGGCTGCATTTCCTTACTAACAGTTGACTTCCAGCCAACTGAGAAAATTTAGGCGAAAGCATGTTCAGTGGGTAGCCACGAAGGTTCAACAAAAGTCAAGAGAATTCAAGTCACAGTTCTTGCAGAATACCTCCGTCATCTATCCACCAAAACTTAAGATGACACTGAACTGATGCATCAAATTCATTCTTTCGTACAAAATCATGTAACCCAATTGATCAGCCATGGAAACATCATCACTGAATCATGTCTGCATGAGTTTTTTTTTTTTTTCTTCTTCTTTTTTGGAAACAAATGATCTGCATGGGTTTTGAAACACCGGTAAGTTCAATGGATTTACCCAAATATAAGTTTGGATTGTGCTTATTACTGTGACAGAGAATGGCGGGGGAGCCAGCTCCACAGAGGGCTCGGAGTGAGAAAACGCCGATACGAAACTTTCGTTAGTCATCCTATTATGACACCCCGATGATCGGGGTGCACATGAATTCAAAGTTAGTTGCAGTCCAAAGATAGTCGTCGATTGCATGCTCCAGGCGATTTGTAGCACTAGCAATTACGTTTACAAAGCGACCTGCAACTTTCTTAATCTCATCATTCACTCTGCTTTCCCCCTCTCTCCGAAACTGCATCATCCGCATTGTGTTGTCCGAACTTTATAGCGTTTCAATCAATGGCAGCGCGCCTGTAGACACCATTCACACATATCGAACTCCATCGCCGCATCTGCTTCCTGTAAGTCATCCGACATTATTCGGCTTAGGGTTTTGCAGTACCAGTACGTGGGTGATATTTTTTGGTCTATATAGACGAGTGGAACAGACACTTTATTCACGCCCATGTCGAAAGTGGACTGGCGTTTCTATCTATTTGATATTTTGCGCTTAGTCTGAGATTCATAACGAAAAATACTACATTAGGAACAAAAATATGTTACTGATTTGATATTCTGTGCTCGTAGTCTCAGCTTCATCACGAAAAATACTACGGTAGGAACAAAAATATGTTACAGATTTGATATTTTGTGCTTACAACGTAGTGTAGTCGCAAATCCATAAGGGACACTACTGTATTAGGAACGAAAGCAGATGCATACAGTGAATGTTATAGTGACGAGTTGCATTCTATGGGTAACTTATTACGATGGGATGATTTCTGCGCAGAAGCGAGAAGATGGCCAGTATGAAGTTGGCTAGCGTTTTAGCAGTGCTGATGCTGTTGCCGGCGGTTCTCGGAGCTCCATACGGATGGTGGGACGCGCACATTACGTTCTACGGCGGTCCGAACGGAGCCGGAACGCAAGCCGGGGCGTGTGGGTACCAGAACACGTACGCGCTCGGGTACGGGTCCAACACTGCGGCATTGAGCTCGCCGTTGTTCCAGGGCGGCGCTGCGTGCGGAGGCTGCTACCAGATCCGATGCGCCCCCGTGAGAGCCACCCGCACTGCCAGGTTCTGGTGCTACAACCTCTGGCGCACCATTACTGTCACTGCCACCAATCTGTGTCCCCCGGGATCCACGGGCGGCTGGTGTAATCCTCCGAATGCTCACTTCGACTTGCCCATGCCGGCTTTCTTGACGCTTGCCAGACAGCAAGGCGGCGTTGCCGCAGTCTACTACCGAAAGTAAGCACATCACATTCCATTCCATTTCGTGAAAGCACAAAAGTAAGTAAAACGTCTCACACAATATAATACACAGGAAGAACGGGAGGGGGATACCCGGGGGGGTACGCGGGAGGCCAATGCAGATTCAGCCCCCTCCCACCTACTTGTTTAGAAAGTTTTGGGGGGTAAATCTGCATTGGCTTCCCGCGTACCCCGGTATCCCCCTCCCGTTCTTCCTGTGATAAGTACAATGTTTCACACATTAAGTTTCATGAAAGTATATCAAGTGATTTTTTGTGAAGAGTATGGAGTGCCCCGTTGTATCATTGACGCAACATGTTACGATGCACCCTTTTGTCATAAAACACAACGTCAGTAAGAAACTTTTTCGAACTGTCGCTTGATAGAACGTTCGAATATTGATGTTTCAGTATAATGTTTCACATAATATAGTGAGTACAATGTTTCAGATGATGTTTCGTGAAAGTAATTTTTTGTGAAGAGTTTGGAGTGCTCCGTTGTATCACACAACATGCAACGATGCACCCTTTTGTCATAAAACACAACTTCAGTAAGAAACTTTTTCAATAAATGACATCCTAATGTCGACGTTTCAGTTGAAGGTATAGCCCCATATTCATTAAATTGGCCAATCATATTTATATTGGCCGCCACACTATTCAAATAATTAGGGTAAATGAACTGAAATCACACTTTGAGCGGCCAATATAATCAAGATTGGCCAATTTAATGAATATGGGGTTTAATGTTTGTTTATGGATTCAACAGTTTATTGATGGATGTTACTGTTTTCTGACGTTGCGAGTTTTCTGTATTTGTTAAATTTTCTGTGTTGCAGGGTGAATTGCAACGTGCGGGGCGGGATCCGGTTCACCGTAGGCGGCAACCCGTGGTTCCTGATGATTTTGATTCACAACGTGGGAGGAGCGGGATCCATCAGGTCCGTGAAGATCAGCGGCGGATACTCAGGCTGGGTGCCCATGTACCGGAACTGGGGCGCGTTGTGGACGTGCCGAACGAAACTGAGCGGCGCCTTGTCGTTCATGATCACGACGAGCGACGGACGGACGTTGGTGACGCGCAACTGCGTCGGCAATGGCTGGCGTTTCGGGCAAACGTGGGAGGGCGCCAACTTCCGGTAATCGTCGACGAAATCCGCACTTCCAGTAATCGTCGACGAACTTCCGGTAATCGTCGACGAAGCTCCGCGGACCGGGACGAAGGCATTCCGTCCGTCCGTGCGAAGCGGGTGGCACATTTGTAGCTTTTTCTGTAAGCCGGATGCGGACTGATCTGAGCTTTTTTTAAAGCCGTTCATTAGTTGTCTGCAATCCTGGGCTTGATTGTTTGAAGTGAAGCACTTAGTTAGCTTCTATTTTTATAACACGCGGAATTTTTGCATAAAGTCTTCAAATGAGATAATTTTGATTACTTGATTTCCAAACTTTCCTTAGATCAATAAAATTCCAAAAAGTTGATCTTCTATGCACAAATGATTTTGAAAAACTGTTGGGAATGGATTTCGATTTTTTGACTTTTACACTCCTGCATTGTTCTGTCCATACTTTTTGAATAAAGACTTATTTTGACACTAAACTTGTTTAGAGTACGTTGGGTGCTCATGGCTAATTAGTGTGCATTCATGGCATTTTGGCACGTTTTTGGGACACATTTAGGGTTATGTTTTGTGCTGTCATGTTCATTTGAGGTTGCAATTTCGTTTCTTGTGCCCATTCCTTGCCAACTTAGATCCCATCTGGGGGTATCTTGGGTACATAGGACAATTTGGTGTGATCTCATGACATTTTGTACTTTTTAGGCTTATTTTAGTACTAAGTTATGTGTTGGCCCTCTCTTGCACATGTCAATTTGACCAATTTCTGCAAGAATTTCCGCATCACATTATACACACAAATCGCCATTTACGCACTTGGCCATATAATCATGCACTTGGTCCCCAAGCGCATAATTTTTTTGTTTAACTTTTTTTATAAAAACAACAATTACTATCTTTCTTCAATTCCTTACATTGTAAACAAACAATTGTTTTAATTATTTTTTATTCTTATCTTTATCTTTCTTTATACCTTGATTTCTTTAATGTCTTCTTTCATGTGTTGCATTTGTCTTTCTTTTTGTCTTCCTTTTTGTCTTCCTTCTTGTCTTTTTTTTCTTCCATTTTTTTTGCAGTTGTGGGTGCTCAACCATAAACAATGGGAGCAAAGCAACAAACACAAAAAAATAAAAAATAATTAATTAAATTTATTTTTTTTTCTTTCTTCATTCTGGTTGGTTGTGGGGTGCTTCTGAACCTTAAATGGCGGTAATTAAGAAAACAAGTTTTTTTTAAAATCTATTTTTAGCATATGGGGTGCGTAGCCGCGCAGCCAAAGACCCCCTCATATCCCTCACCTCCATCTTCATCTCCCTCATCTCCATCTTCATCTCCCTCTCTATCTTCATCTCCCTCTCCCTCCCCTCTCCTCATATATTGTATAAAGAAGAGAAGAGAGGGTCTGTCCCATTCACTCTCCACTCTCTCCCTTCCTCCCCTCTCCCGTCTCCTCTATATACATTAGAGGATATTTGAGCTCTAAAAAGGGCCCTTAAGGATTGACAAAGAGCACCAAATTATTGATGTAGGCTTAGCTTAGGTAAGTACCACTGGATCCGTCTCTGTCTTGTATGAAAGACTAGACTGGAGGACAATGAGTCCTACCGCTAAAAAATGGTTTTATATTCCTAAGCATGATTTTATATTTTAGAAGTGTGAGAGGCGAGTACCCTCATTCGATGTCATGTTCATCAATCAAGTTTGATGGAAACTATTTTTTATCTCTGGGCTGAAATTATCGAAATAAAATAAGCTAAAATTATTGCAAATCCATTTTTTTTGGATAATTTTTGCACATATGAACTTACTCAGTCACATTTTTGTTACTCAATCACATTTTAACTTATATGACTTAGTCACATTTTATTATTCAGTCACATTTTTTTTACTCAGTCACTTAAAATTTTAAGTGACTAAGTAACAAAAATGTGACTGAGTAATAAAAATGTGACTGCCAGTTAATTTTTGTCAGTTACTCAGTCATTTTAAATGCCAGTTAATTTTTGTTACTCTGTCACATTTTTACTTATGTGACTGAGTAACAAAAATTATCCAAATAAAATAAGCCTTTATAAACATCTCCCATGGAGTACCATGTCATACTCAAGCAAATAAAAAATTAGTAAAACTCATAGTACTATGAATAAACAATTGCAAAGTTTTGAGCTCACACATGATTGCCTTCGTCATCTCTCCAATGGGAATTGTCTTCTTTACAAACTCCAACATCACATTCTAGAGGGGGCATAGGCTATTAGCCCACCGCCAAAAAAAAGAAAATAAAGAATTTTTTTTCTTCTTCTTTTGATTGGTTGTGGGGTGCTACTAAACTCTAAATGGCGGCTGTCCAAAAAAAATTTCAAAAAATAAATAAAAATTGTCTTGGAATTTTCCTAAGAGACTACTTGTGAGCTTAGGGTTTGCTCAAGTGCCTCGTGCAATGTGTTTACTGAATTTTTTTGGATTACAATATTGCCACTTGGGGAAAAACCCTTTGAACATTGATTGTTGTTGCATCATGCACTGTATGGTACCCTAATGCACATGATAGCCCAACGCGCCGCCACTTTGATACAATTTGCGGGAATATTATGAAAGTGAATCTCATAATTAAGGCCTTCAAAGAAAAATTTGAAACGTGGAAGGGAGGGGACATTGTTTCAACAATCAAATCTCCCATATAGGAAGTTGGTATTGAATAACTTAAGCTCATAAAATCATTCAAAGGCAGTTCACTTTAGCATAAATAATAAGTTCAAAAATGGAACTTAGTACATTATGTCATATGTACAATTTAGTTTGAGCAGCAAGGCAATTTTTTAGGCTTAGGATACTCTCAATGAAAGTTAAAATGAAGAGTGACAAATTCCTATATAATGTATGGACACTATTTCTCGTCACCCTTGAACGAATCGTGATAAAAGACACCAATTCTCACTAGACCAAAAATTAGCCCATTTGATTTAGTGAAATTTTGATTGAACTAAGTGTTAATTTCATGATCATATTTGTCAAAAATTGAATTAATTAATAGTGAATCAAAATTTAGAAATCAGTATGTGTGAAGGGGGATCAATTTACACCATGATGAGCCTCAGATTATGCTCATTTCATTGATGTCACATTGTAGAATGAGGTTCATGAAGTGCATTTTGGAATAGTGGTGAGAATAAACTGTTAAAGAGCTTTACTTTATTTTTAAAACACAAAAAAGTTAGTGCATTTATTTTTACTTAAGCCTTGTTGCTGCTACGGCGAGTCTCTTGTATGCTTTCATTGTGCTGTTTTATTTATTAATACATTGGAGTGACTACCAAATTACAAAATAAATACCACAATAAAATTTCAACCACAACATAGCTACTATAGCAATGGTTCTTTCAGACCATCCAAACAAGATATCGATGGTCATTGGAAGAAAGAAAAAGTTGGTTTTGAAATTAACAACCCAAGAAGTACAAATTAAAAACACTAAAACGACTTATTGGCCTACAAACTAGCTTTAGAGCCGAAGTAATGAAAATCCATAAAACACTCAAACTAATTACTACTAAATACCCAAACGACCCCCCACAAACATTTACTAATTGCCTCAATTATCTATATAACCTCAACACACAACTAAAACACCCAACCATACATAAAATCATGATGACAAAACTATATTTACATCCACGATATAAATGCTAAAAAATCATACACAACCCACTACATTCTATAAAATCAAGGCATGTGCCAATATTGACTGTCATGAATAAACAAACAAACTTGCAAAAGAAGGCACCAAAAAATAATACAAATTTATTACCAAACTATATGAGTTTGCACATACTACACCCTACTACTTTCAAAATAACTCATGGCCAAGCCCAATTAAACAACCTAACAAAGACCATGTTGGATGTATTGAAACATATATCACCAAATACGAAAGTGAAAATAATTGAACTACTGGCATTATGTTTTCTCAACATTAAGCAAATGGACAATGGACTGTGATATAGATAATGAATTATTTAGTGCATTTTGGTTCAACTCCGCAATCACGGACTTACAAAAAATAATATTCTTAAAATTCCACATTGGCCAATACATGGGAAATGGTAGAAAACAACTATTCTTTGGTAGAAAATGATTCCCATCATCATTCACATACGCAAACACATGGTTACATGTACTTTTAAAATGTAACCATCATCACATACACACCATTAGTAAGAATTAAAAGACATAACAAAGCAATAGGACGTCTGTATGGTATGATCCACTAACTCTTCTTGGTGAACTACATAGAAGAAGAATAGAAAATAACCAACCACTATCAACAAAATCAACAAGAACAAACAAACAAGAAAAGACTCCAAAAAGAGGAGGGGCGAAGAGGCAGAGAGTAGTCTTCTACCAATGGCCCTTTGTTAACCCTTAACCCCTAACCGCCCAACCATGCATAATTTGCTTGATGTATAGATTTCATCCGCGGTTTCTCATCCGTCATGCACTTTTTGTGGTGTGATTTTTTTACTGAATTTTTTGTGGGAAATTAGCTTCATGTATGTGTGATCCGATCGAAAAGGAAACAACTTCTGAAAAAATTATTCCTCATTTTGTGTTGCAGTGTTTCACCCAAAATCTTGAAGATTTTAGTCTAAAAGTGTTCTTGAAAAAATAAACTCATAAAATGAAGCATCCAAAAAATCTCCAAAAATCACTACACCTAGAGTACTATATTATAAGCCATCACAACAAATTTCATCCCCATACTGTCAATATCTTATTCGTAATCGAATTTCAAAATAATTTTTTATTTAATGTTTCAAAATTTATAGAAAAATATCAGTGATAGCAATCAAAGATCTAACCGTATAGATTGAATCTAAATTTCAAAATGTATAACTTTTATTCATACATCAAGTTTCAAATATTCATGCTAGTTGCATTTTATAATGCATCTTTGCAAAACTGCCCAAATTGGACATAGGTGAGGATGTTTAGGGATTAAACGACAATTCCTTTCCTGATACCACATCCAAAATCTCATTTTACATTCCATTTTAACCCCTAAAGGACCGGAGTGTTTTTCCTCCAAAAACACTCCAATGCTGCCATTTTTACTCCCCCATGCAAAAAATCCAAAAGAATGTTATTTTTTACCTTCTAACCGTAAGATCTTGTCCTAAACTATTTGAAAAACATACACAACAAATTTCGTTGATTTTGACCGCACGGATTGCAAGATAATTGCGTTTGATGGAAAATAACACCCCAAAAAAACACATGCCCGAAAATTTCAGATGCGTTTGACCACAGCTACATCAAAAAAACCTCACTACCGATACTTGTCGCACTTCACTTTCACATTCTATATGATGTTACTTAGTTGTGTACCAATTTTCGTTGTGTTTGGAGATGTTTAGGATGTTGAATAACACCTTGCACTTGTTGGGGGTTTAACCCCTAAACGTCCTCACCTATGTCCAGTTTAGGCAGTTTTTCAAAGATGCATTATAAAGTGCAATTAATATGAATATTTAGAACTTGATGTAGGAATAAAAGTTATACATTTTGAATTTTAGATTCTATCTATACGGTTAGATCTATGATTGCTATCACTAATCTTTTTCTATAAATTTTGAAACATAAAATAAAAAATTACTTTGTAATTCAATTACGAACAAGATATTGACAATATGTGAATGAAATTTGTTGTGATGGGTTATAATATAGTACTCTAGGTGTAGTGATTTTTGGAGATTTTTTGGATGCTTCATTTTATGAGTTTATTTTTTCAAGAACACTTTTAGACCAAAATCTTCACAATTTTGGGTGAAACACTGCAACACAAAATGAGGCATAATTTTTTCAAAAATTGTTTCCTTTTCGATCGGATCACACATACATGAAGCTAACTTCCCATAAAAAATTCAGTAAAAAACTCACACTACAAAAAGTGCATGACGGATGAGAAACTACGGATGAAATCTGTACATCATGCAAAATATGCATGGTTGGGCAGTTAGGGGTTAAAAGTTTAGAAAAGACTATATGTTTTTGGAATTGCAATATTTTTGACTTTCTTTATTTAAAATACAAATCCAAGCGGTGAAACACAAGTACATTTCACCCTCTACAAAATGGCGAATTTTGTTTTGAAAAGAAAATAAATCTCCAAGTTTTAGAAGACATGTAGCACATTTTCTAAGAATTTTGGAGGTTAGGGGGGAAATAAAGGGTGGAGGAAGGGAATTGAAGTGCCAACCCATTCCAATGTTCATGACCCCACTAACTCTCAAGGTACACTGCCACGTGGCAGTCCCTCATTGGACGATTTTTATTTTTTATTTTTTATTTCTAAAAATGATTTTATTTTCAATATTTTAAATAATATTTTAAATTATGAAATCAAACTTTTAGTTTAAAATAATACTTTTCAGTTTAAAATAATAATTTTTATTTATAAAAAATTAATTTTTAATTTTTAAAAAATATTATTTAAAAAAATATATTATGAGATTGGAAAACGGGGTGGTCTTCTGCCCCCCACACCACCCCATTTTCCACACGCCGCTCATCTTGTTGCCCCCCCCTAAAATTCAACTATTTCTCTACTGCCCCGTTGCCCTTTGTCCCGAAAAAAACACATTTCCCCTCATAACTTTCAGATACGGTGTCGGAATTCAAAAAAAAAAATCCCCATTTTCGAGGCACATTGGGGAATCTACTATTAAATTTCCTTCAAAATTCGATTAGAAATGTGTTCACCGGAACCTACCCGATTCTCTAAATGTCCTAGTTAGGACACTTGGTCCTTTAGGGGTTAAGCATGATTATGTGTTTAATTTACTTTAGCTTTATTCTAAAGAAGTATAGATCTCTCTAAGGTGCTCAGTTTGGAATTTTAAAAACCCCATTTGGTGCAATGTTCTAGAAGTTATGAGCAAGATTCTCCCAAACTAAAACCAAGCCTGTGGGGCTGGCATTGTCGTTTAAGGGTTAAGTGAGCACTAGTTCATTATCAAGACGAATAGGCACTTTATTCATATGAATCTCAAAAGAGGACCACAATTTCTATCTATGTATCTAAATTGGAACAGTGAACTTCCTTTTGTTTCAAAATAAAATAAAATTAGTACATTTAATTTCGTTGCTGCACAACATGCTGGGGCTTTTAAAATTAAAGGATTTATTTTATTTTAAAAGGACATGATCAAAGATAGATAGATAGAAACTCCGACCCTTCTACAAGGCCGGCGTGAATGAAGTGTCCGTTCGTAAAGCCAATGATCCGATGCCCACTGGACAAAGGGAAATTGGGACAATACTACTCTCCCCTTTCGAGGATGGACACAATAGTGACACACTAAGCTACTACCTAGCTAGCCACTAGTGCCTTGAAAATACCGGACATGGTATCCCCCCAAAGGGCTTTGAGGTACCCATACAACAAGGTCCAAGGACCCCCCACCATAGTTGGGTGGACTATGGTAGTGAGCACCACGCCGGCATGGGGAATAGAACCCACAACCTCCTCATTGGGGGCCATGAGCCCCAACCACCAAGCCAAAGCCCGCGGTGCCTTTAGGACATGATCATTATAATCCTAGTACCGGTAGCACATAATAAACTACTTGGTAAATTAGAAATTCCCAAGAATTTTAATATTCATTCTTTGTTTTACTACGAAATCTATATTAATTTCATCCCCCCTACAAATCCTCCACAGAACTCACCACGGAATAGGTTATGAAATCTGTATCAATTTGACTCCCCTACAAAACCTCCACAGAACTGCAAGGCAAATTTTCCAGCGTATTTTCAGAGTAACTTAACAAGATTGAATTTAACCACAATCATAGCTGCACTTCCTTACTAACAGTTGACTTTCACCCAACTGAGAAAATTTAGGCGAAAGCATGTTCAGTGGGTAGCCACGAAGGTTCAACAAAAGTCAAGAGAATTCAAGTTACAGTTCTTGCAGAATACCTCATCTAAGTTATCCACCAAAACTTGATACAGTAAGTTAAGATGACGCTGAACAGATGCATCAAATTCATTCTTTCGTACAAAATCATGTAACCCAATTGATCAGCAATGGAAATAACCTGTCTGCATGGGTCTTTTTTCCCTTTCTTTTGGGAAACAAATGATCTGCATGGGTTTTGAAACACCGGTAAGTTCAATGGATTTACCCAAATATAAGTTTGGATTGTGCTTAGTACTGTGACAGAGAATGGCGGGGGAGCCAGCTACGCAGGGGGCTCGGAGTGAGAAAACGCCGATACGAAACTTTCGTAAGTCATCCTATTATAACACCCCGATGATCGGGGTGCACATGAATTCAAAGTTAGTTGCAGTCCAAAGATAGTCGTCGATTGCTATGCATGCTCCAGGCGATTTGTAGCACTAGCAATTACGTTTACAAAGCGATCCGCAACTTTCATAACTCATCATCATTCTGCTTCCCCCTCTCTCCGAAACTGCATCCTCTCCATGCGTCAGGCATTGCGTTGTCCGATCTCCATAGCATTTCAATCAATGGCAGCGCGCCTGTAGACACCATTCACACAGATCAAACTCCGTCTCCGCATCTGCTTCCCGTAAGTCATGATTTAGGGTTTTTCATTACCATTACGTCGGTGATATTTTGAGGTCTGCAGACGAGTCGAACAGACACTTTACTCACGCCCGTCTCGAAAGAGGACCGGCGTTTCTGTCTCTTTGATATTTTGTGCTCTTAGTCTCAGATTCATTTCAAAAATTCTACAATACGAACAAAAATATGTTACAGACTTGATATTTTGTGCTCTTGGTCTCAGATTCATTTCGAAAAACACTACAGTAGGAACAAAAATATGTTACAGATTTGATAGTTTGTGCTCGTAGTCTCAGATTCACAACGAAAAACACAATATTAGTAACAAAAACATGTTACAGATTTCCTATTTTGTGCTCCTAGTCACAGATTCGTAATGGAAAATACTACCTTAGGAACAGAAATATGTTACCGATCTGATATATTGTGCTCGTAACGTAGTGTAGGAACAATGCTGTATCAGGAACGAAAACAGATGGGTACAGTGAATGTGATAGTGGCGAGTTGCATTCTATGGGTAACTTATTACGATGGGATGATTTCTGCGCAGAAGCGAGAAGATGGCCAGTATGAAGTTGGCTAGCGTTTTAGCAGTGCTGATGCTGTTGCCGGCGGTTCTCGGAGCTCCATACGGATGGTGGGACGCGCACATTACGTTCTACGGCGGTCCGAACGGAGCCGGAACGCAAGCCGGGGCGTGTGGGTACCAGAACACGTACGCGCTCGGGTACGGGTCCAACACTGCGGCATTGAGCTCGCCGTTGTTCCAGGGCGGCGCTGCGTGCGGAGGCTGCTACCAGATCCGATGCGCCCCCGTGAGAGCCACCCGCACTGCCAGGTTCTGGTGCTACAACCTCTGGCGCACCATTACTGTCACTGCCACCAATCTGTGTCCCCCGGGATCCACGGGCGGCTGGTGTAATCCTCCGAATGCTCACTTCGACTTGCCCATGCCGGCTTTCTTGACGCTTGCCAGACAGCAAGGCGGCGTTGCCGCAGTCTACTACCGAAAGTAAGTTCATCACATTTCATTCCATTTCGTGAAAGCACAGTAGTAAGTAGAATGTATCACATAATATAAATAAATAAGTACAATGTTTCACAGACTAAGTTTCATGGAAGTATATCAAGTGATTTTTCGGAGTGCTCCGTTGTATCATGTTTCACATAATATAATAAGTACGAAATTTCACACAATCTTTCGCGAAAGTATATCAAGTGATTTTTTGTAAAGAGTTTGGAGTGCCCCGTTGTATCATTGACGCAACATGTTACGATGCACCCTTCTGTCATATAACACAACTTCTGTAAGAAACTTTTTCGAGCTCTTGCTCGAAAGAACATTCGAATATTGATGTTTCAGTATGATATACGAAGTACAATATTTCACATAATGTTTCGTGAAAGTAATTTTTTGAGAAGAGTTTGGAGTGCTCCGTTGTATCACACTATGTAACGATGCACCCTTTTGTCATAAAACACGACTTCAGAAAGAAACTTTTTCAATAAATGACATCCGAATACTGATGTTTCAGTTGAAGGTATATTTTTGCCCTACAGTTTTCTTGTGTCGACAATGCAGTATTATATCACACAGAGGATGTCTCTTATGAGCAAACGCAACATTGGTTGTTGATGGATCCAGCATTGCTTATGGATTCTACAGTTTATTGATGGATGTTACTGTTTTCTGACGTTGCGAGTTTTCTGTATTTTTTTAAATTTTCTGTGTTGCAGGGTGAATTGCAACGTGCGGGGTGGAATCCGGTTTACCGTAGGCGGCAACCCGTGGTTTCTGATGGTATTGATTCACAACGTGGGAGGAGCGGGATCCATCAGGTCAGTGAAGATCAGCGGCGGATACTCCGGCTGGGTGCCCATGTACCGGAACTGGGGCGCCTTGTGGACGTGCCGAACGAAACTGAGCGGCGCGTTGTCGTTCATGATCACGACGAGCGACGGACGGACGTTGGTGACGCGCAACTGCGTCGGCAACGGCTGGCGCTTCGGGCAAACGTGGGAGGGCGCCAACTTCCGGTAATCGTCGACGAAGCTCCGCGGTCTGGGACGGAGGCGTTCCGTCCGTCCGTGCGAAGCGGGTGGCATATTTGTAGCTTTTCTTTGTAAGCCGGATGCGGACTGATCTGAGCTTTTTTTAAAGCCGTTCATTAGTTGTCTGCAATCCTGGGCTTGGTTGGTTCTTTTTATTTCCCCCCCCCCCCCCCCCTTTTTTTTTGGAAATTGATTACAGTTATAGCGCTTTTTTTTTAGATGGTTTCAGTTATTCTTGAATCAGCTGATTCTGCTGGATTCATTCATTGATTTCTCTTGCAATAAGATTTCTGTGGCGAGGATCCCAGCTGAAATGGGGGGATCATTCTGCTCTATATCAGTAGCTGAGTGTGCGATTCAGTCTCTGTAATTTCTTCATGTGGTTGTGTGTTTCTGGTTGTTTCTGTGTTGTAATTCTGCCACCCGCTTTGTAATACAATTATCTGTTCAATCTCCTGGTATTTCCGTTGGTATTTTCTGGATGTGTTTGTTTGGGTTACGTATGGTGTGTCGGTTGTAGGGCTAAATCTATGTTATTTCATTATGCTTACAGTAGACCCTTGGTAAATTCCTTGTCGTTGCATTAACATCTACAATACATTTTCAAATGCTTCTTTTTGGTTTGTTATCAAGTTCAATATACTGCATATTTGCAATTCTTCAAATCTGGAAAGGACTGTGGGCATTTAGGGATGAAGTGAATAATGGAGTGACTATTTAATTTAGGTATTCATGTTTTGGTTATATTTTGGATAACATGATTATTTTCTACGCTCTTTATGTCGGTAATGTGTGATTTAGTAACCATTCAACAGATTATGAGAATGCACTCATAAAATTCATAACAAACGACTCTCCTCGCCGGCTTTGGGCCTGGCCGTTGTACTCTTTGCAGTGATTTATAAAGCAGTCACTTGTGTCAAAAAAATAAAAATAAAATTCATAACAAACTTCTACTTGTTAAAAACAAATAAGTAATTTTCTATGATTTTCTCTTGCATTTTCCATTGAGTGGGAAAGGAAAATGTATATTTTTCAACTACAAGTATGACAGCAATCAATGTTTCTACAATGAATTCTTCTGCCCCCATTATCCAGAAGCAACACCTTCACTTGGTACAGGCACCCTTACGATAATTATGAGTTATCCGCAAAGTTTGTAAAAGAGCGGTGCGTGGACCAGAGTATTCCTATAAAATTCAATGCTATGGTTAAGAATCCAATAAAAGTAGACATGTCAGTTGCTTTAAAAAAACTGAAGGTGTCAAGTTTCAAGGCTCCAAAAACGGTGCCCAAAAACTTTAGACCCTCAGTTTTCTTGATTCAATCAATTTTGGTTATTTCACAGAGGCCCAGGCTTTTACTCCGTCCATTATGTCCCCGAATTAGCTTTATGCTTCTGCCAAATCCAAATCAATGCTTCTATCTCCACCACGAGCTCATCTGGCGCATGCTCTATTTTTAACTAATTAATGAACTTCACTTAATTTACGTTTCCCAAAATTTCAATAAAATCAAGGCTGTAAGTGGCATCAAGTTTGCGGAAAACTCTAATATTGACCTCAACTAAAGAAACAATTTACCAAAAAGAACTTCGACTATTTATAATTTTTGCATAAACTATTATTTGACACATTCTTTTGTGCATTGAAATCCTATTTCAATTGCCAATAAGATAATACACAAATTTAATGAGTCTAATCACAATAATTAGAGTGTCCCCACCTTGAATATTTGAATTTATGCAAGGAGATATACAAGTGTAATATTTTTTAAAAGAGAAATGGAAGATTATTTTAAAGGTACTCTCAGTAGGCCAACATCTTCATTATCACAGCAAGCTTGTAGAGAGTGTCAGGCCAAGAAGCATTTAGTAGAATAAATCGCTATACACTAAGGTAGGAGCACGCAATTTCGAAAAATCGGAATTGGATACACTGCTAGAATTGGATACACTAACGAAATTGGGTGCTCCTACCTCATACTTGCATTAAAAGAACTGGAGGAATGTCTAGTAACATTACAAACTCCTGATCCTCAAATACTTTGAGGACATACCAAATACCAAAGAAGATTTGTTTTGCACAAACATGCCAACCCATAAAATTGACATCACAAATAGCCTTTCCAAAGATGCTATCCAAGGTTGTTCAAAGAACGTTCTTTTGCAGTTTCCAATTTCTTTCTTGGTCTCGTACGCCTACCAATCTGTGCCAATTTCCTTGTCTATATATATGTTGTTAACGTATTGAACAACTGGACCCGCGGATTTAACAAATTCTTGAATTTGCTCCCTTGCTGAATCCTCTGGCAACAACATAGTAGTACGAGTCGTTAGTGTACATGTAGACCAAGGATTCATGGGTTGAAAATGACCAATTCAGATGAGGCCAAATTTTGATTCACTAGAATCAATGAAGAACATTGCATATGTTGGTCAAAATATAAATAAAAATGGACAAAAGAAAGTCCCTATATGACGTACTCAAAAATGAAAAAAATTAAACATGCCTTGGTCCTTGCAAGCAACAGCTAAGAACGTAGCTTCCATGTGAAATGGTATCCACGATTCTACAGCTTGTTTGTCCCTTATTACTGCACTTGTTGACACCATCTATTATACTCCCTCTGTCCAGAAATAACTGTCCTAGTTTTTGGCATTTTTCAACTAAACGCATTTTCTTACCCAAAAAAGTTGTCTCAGTGCTCAAAAAATGGTCAATCTTTAATAGTAGTATGTAGTTTTTGTGTCACTCTCATTGTCTGCCCCAATTGACGTGGACAAGGTTCACGTTTGAAGTATAAAACATAGGACAAAAACTAGGAAAAATTGCCAAATATTAGGACAATTATTTCCGGACAAAGGGGAGTATAATACAGACCGTGCAAGCGCGCAGGAGAGAACTGTCCTGCCAAACTCCAGCACAGGCCAACCTAGTTATATGACAAAGGATCACTTGGGACATGCTAGAAACACAAGATGTGGAGAAAAGAATAGTGTACCTTCTTCGTGTAATTTTTTCAGAAACTGGGCCTTGGTAGGCAACATGAACATTCCTGCACTGACAGCCTTGCGGATAGGCCAGCCATGGTGCGGAGCGAATACTTGCTCGTAGGCTTTAGATGCAGGCTCCTTCAGCGAATTTCCTCTGGTAATCATTCCACATTGTCACACACACTAAATCAGGCCTTTCTTTTAAACGGAAATCCATGCAATGCATGACAAAACCTAACTTGGGAAAACCAGCTTTGATACCCATACTCGCCACTGACCCAAAATTGCCACCCTAAAATCGATAAAAACCACCTTAACATTTGTTCAGGCGTCAATTTTAGGTCATTTACCAATAAAACTTTGAATATCCAAATAATGCATTCTTTGGCACATTGAAATCCTCTTCAAGAACATTTTAAAATTTGACCAATCTAACAATAAGACCTAACAATGGGTACATATTAATACAAACCACCTTCACTCTTGATTTCAGGTCATCTACCATACCAATAAAACTTTGAAACTTCATAACTTTTGACTCCAACATCCAAATAGAGCATTCTTTGGTGCATTGGAATTCTCTTTCATTTGCTAAACCATTTGACCAGTCTGAAGTGTGTGTCTATACGTTATAGGTAATGTGTTGCAAAAACCCTACACCCTGTAAGAGTGGCCACTTACTCGGTGACAAGAATGTGCTCAAACAGCACCCTCACCATGTCCACTCCACGCAGCACACGCAGCAGATTCCGAGTATGGCTTCCACCATTCCGCACTGTGCCATTTCCTATGTCTTCATCCACCATAGCCGGCAATGTCGCATAGTCCTTCGCTGCTCCACATAAATCATGAACCTGCATGAAATCACCGAACACAGGAAACCCAAACAATCCCAAGGTATAAGGAAACCACACCTCACACCTAAATGCAGCACTCCAAAATCTTGCACAAAAAGAGAATGTACACGACCTCAACATCAAAACTCATGTCGATTTACACCATCTATGTTGTTATAAGGTATAAAAGGATTTACATCATCAAGTCGTAAGGATTGCAGCAGTAAAACATTAAACCCTAATAACATGTTGAGAATGTACACACAATCAACATCAGAACTCATGGCGATTGACATCAACTATGTTTTAAGGATTCCATCATCAAGTCATAAGGATTACAGCAATAAAACTTCGAACCCTACTAACTTTTGCATATGGTATCTAAATGATGCATTCTTTGGTATATTAGAATCCTCTTTGATTTTCTAACAATTTTCTTTTTTAAAACTATTCTCACTGTGGTTACGAACATGATTGAACTATCAAAACAAAAACTCGCTTGACCTACTTTGGCAACGTAGTCCTTCTCGGCAAACTTGAAGGCGATGCCAAGGCAACCGAAGAGAGGCGAGATGAGCGAGCAGGCCTGTGAAAACGAGCCCACTCGCAGCGTGTGCTCTTCATTGCTGAGCTCCCCCTGCAGCCCGTTCCACGATTTGGCAATTGCCAGCAAAGGCCGATTGTCACCCTCGTTGCTTCCCATGTCTGTCGAAATTGCCGACTCAGAGTCGTATTCCCAAAAAGAACTAAAATGAAACGAAACAGATTCCTTCTTCTTCAGCAAAGATCAACCACCTGCAAAAGAAGGAACAAAAATCAGAACAAACCCATTTCAGCACAAGCATCGGCTGATTGTTCTATTGACAATAATGTTGAGCTCTTCACAAAGTAATCACTGAAGCACTTATGAATCAAAGAGAAGAAAACTCACTGCGATGAAGGAAGGAAGAATAATGACCTGATGAAAACCTAATATTGATGAGCAATGGAATATTAATGTACACCCAAAAGTAGAAAGAGCATTGTGATTATATAATCCTGGAAGCTACAGTGAGAAAACAATTGTTGCCAGAGAAGAACTGCGCAATCTGCAGCAAGTGGCAGGGGGTACCCAAAAGTTCTTGGGGGAAGAAAATGTTTTCTGGGTTTTTTTCTTTTTGCTTTTTCTTTTTCTTTGTAACCCATCCGTGATGGACGCCCTCAGACTTCTTGGCCATCAAGTAAACTATTCATCCATCAAATACACTATTCATCCACCAAATACACTATTCATTCAACAAGTACAATGCTACAATTACTTCTTTTCCATTTGGTCACCTACTATGGATATATTTTGTCCATCAACTCATAGGTTAGGTCATGTGATCTATCTCGTCCTCTACCGAGAACTCGGTGGTTACTATACTCATACAAGGTAGGAGCACCCAATTTTCATAATTTCAAATCACAGCATTCATTTTAGAACAAATAAAAGCACATCATAGAGCCTTTACTGTTTGTTGATCAAAATGATAAGTCATCTATGGTCAACCTAGATTTACATTCTAGAATGACTACTTTATTTAAAAATTATTGTTGTTGGGTACACTGTATGAATTGGGTGCTCTTGGCTATTTTAATCTTTTAGTGTTCAAGGTGGTTCTGAAGAAACCACAGTTTTCTGGGTGATGTTTTTTTTAAAACTTCCTTTGTTGAATTAAGGGTTACCATTAATAGTGTTCAACAATATAAATGTAAGCATAGCTTAATGAAACAAGTGTCGCTTAAATCTTGGTAAGATGGGACCGTTGGATTGAAAGATTATAGTATGTCGGGTTAAATTTTCAAAAATGAAATACAGATGTTCAACAATGACATCTGCCAACACCTCTCCATTACAATCTTTCATGTCAAGAACGGACTCATACATAATTATTGTGAATTTTATAAGTAAGAATGACTTATCTATGTACGGGTTATGACAAAGTTTATACAATCCAATTAGGGTAATAGTATCATTTGCAGAACATCTAAAGTTATCTTTAGGGTAATAATAAAAAAAATACACATAAAAACCAAAAGTATAAGATGTGATCAAAATCTAAAGTGAGGAAATGCCTATCAAATTATTTTTTGGATTTTTTTGCTGACCCTGACGATCAGGCATGGTACCCATACATTTTGGAATTTAAACTTTAATACCCATACAAGTTCCCAGGGAGTGCACTCTTCAAGTACTATAATTACACACGTGCATGCATAACGGCAAGGGTATTATTTAGAATAAACATGTAAAAAATGTACATATGAGAGACATATTTCAATCGAGCGAAATATAGATATACATTGAGTTTGGAGTCAAATTCCTCATTTTTAGCCCTTGTGTAAATATAGAAATGTATTTTGAGGCTGTGAGATTTGCACAAATATTGTTTGGATTTAGCCCAAAAATATGTATACAAAGGTTTTAATAAAGGGGATGCACGCACGTGATTCTTTGCTTTATTTAATAGGGCATTCTCTGAGTACAGGTTATTAGCGACCCTAAGTTAAACCTAACCTTTGTTCTGCTCGTATAATATAGCTAGAAAGCAAAATTATTTGAAGAAAGAGCTAAATTTGGACCCAAAACGCATTCCTTCATCGTCACCCGAAATATTCATCCATTATAATCTTAGATTTGGATGAAAGCGATACATCGTTTGTTTCATTCGTGCCATGATATCTTTGAAAAATGAAAAAAATGCAGAAAAATCTCCCAAAACGTTCGAAACACGAAATGGCGATGGACGAACAGAAATCATCCATCCATGCACCCACACACCCACTGCTACCCATCCATCCATCCAGCCAGCCCCTCGTTGATATAAATGGCTTCGTCTCCCTCGCGGAGGAGTACATAAGAGCCACAGCGTCGCAGTTTGCAAGCGCTCCCGGAGCCCTTCGCCTCCATCGCCAGCCCCACTACAGCCCCCCCTTCACTCCTTCACTCCTCACGTTTTCATTTCCCCTTCCCTCGGAATTCCCACATCACACACAAACACTCCCAGAACTCCTACTTGTTTGTTTTTACTCCTCGATTTCACAGCTGCAGCAACAAGCAAGCATCACATCAATTAACGCTTCGTTCCTTTCACAGCAACCACAAGCATCACTACTCCTTTCACACGCAACCCACCACACCAACACGGAGCAAGCAGCTTCGGAGGATACATCATACACAGCCTTTTGGTGGATTGGGGTGTCGGTGATGGGGTTTTAAGCGAGTGAGTTTCGTTGCATTGCGTTCTGTAGGCATTAGCTCGTTTGGGTTTTTGTGGGTTTTAGGAATCAATGGCTTATGGGATCCTCCGGTGCCTCTGTGTTTTCCACGGCGCCTTTATGGGTGGAAAATTCCGTTGCGTGACTTTTTCATGTTGCGAAATTCTCATGCTCTGTTCAGATTGATGGATTTAGAGGTGGCATTGGATAATGAATGATGTGTGTAGGGTTTTTGTGTTCGTGATTGGGTGATGGGTGTGCATTGGAAACAGACTGAGCGAAGCGAGGGTTTAGGTGATATGTCGATAGCATAATAGTTTCGTTTAGCTCGTGAAGGTCTTGGGATTTGTTCTCTTTACTTTAGGTATTCAATTTCTCGTTAAGAACAAAGAGGATGTTACAGAGAATTCTGACTTGTCCCGTATCGCTTGCAGGTGGTTGAGGAGAGATATAACCTCGCAGCGAGATACATAAATAAATATTTTCTTCCTTGTTCTATTGAGTCTTTCCCAGCTTCAAGCAAGCCCCAGACCGAATTAGTAGAAGCTTAAGGAAGGGGAGATGGCGAACACGAAGCAACTGGCGAAGGAGAAGGAGATGGCCATGAGTGTGTCCAATGTGTATCTGCACGTTGTTGAGGATGTGATCAACAATGTGCGCACCGATTTCCAGAGCGAAGGTGTCGATGATAATGTGCTGAACGAGCTCCAGTCGGTAAGGGACTCACCGCTTTTCTTCTCTTCTCTGAGCTTAGCCAATATTGAAAATGAAATCTGCCAGTAGCTTCAACACCTAAAGGACATGTTTGTTTGGACCGAGACATTTTTGTTTGAGCAGTTTTGAGTAGGTCATATTGGGACTCAGTTTTGTGCGTTTTCTTAGCAGCACATGTAACGTTTTTTACTGATTCCAGTGATATAAATATGTTTCACTATATGATCAATCGAATTGGTTGTTTTATAACCATGGGGTTAAACTGTCTAGTACCTATTGGTATGCTGTAATATCGAACTCAAAGGTTTAGTCTAGCTATTCATTGTTGTAATTAAGCACGCTGAGGATATGTGTAGTAGCTTTAACACCTAAAGGACATGTTTGCTTTAACCGAGACATGTTTGTTTGAGCAGTTTTAAGTAGGTCATATCGTGACTCAATTTTATGTATTTTTTTTTAGCGGCACATGTAATATTCTTTACTGATTCTTGTGAGACAAAGATGTTTCACACTGTTTCACAATTTTTTATAACCATGAATGCTTGGTAACTGTCTAGCACTTATCGGTGTGTCTTGAGCACTTTTTCTTATGGTGACTTGTTAGGGTGTGGTTGTGCATTCACCCAAGTTACGAATATGACGTCATTTTTCTTTTCTTAACTAATACTGTCTGGATTGTTGTGTATTGGATGCAGCTTTGGGAGCTCAAGTTGGTGCAGTCAGGTGCAATTCAGGAAGCCTCTGGTCACGAGGCTCCTGCAAACCCAGTAGCCAAACCTATATCTCAAGCAGTAGCTACTCCTGTACACGATTTGAATGAGCCTTATGTGGCAACGGAGGATTTGTACGAGGCTCCATCCAGTGACATGGCGTTCCCCCGGGTACGGTTAATTGTTGCTTGAATGGCTCCTTATAACCAGTAACTCGTGTTTTTGCACAAGCCGGGCCAATGAATGTATGTAACATTCATTGAGGGATGCCATCACATTGATGCTTGTGTTGACCAATTTCCTGTTTGCCAAATCATTATATGTTCCCATTCAATTGGCAGGTGTCTGCATCATCTAGCTCTCGGGAGCCTGTGATGTACCAGTACATGCCTCCGGGCCCTAGCGAGGCATCCTTGCAGCTAAACTCTGGCCATCATCTTGCTCCCAGGATGGGAAATGGAACGCCGAGTACTTACATGGTACTTTTTTTCAGCAGATTTCTGTTTTACATGTCTTGTATAGCATATCATTCTAAATGGCTTTTAAAAGCCTTTAATAGCATACATATAGTATGTAAAATATCAATAGAAATGCAGCATATCATTCTGAATTTCTAATAGCATTTAATAGCATTCTTACAGCATTTTGGAAATTCCAATGTGGGAGGCATCAGGTCATCTCTGACATTCAGTTCTGCATGATATTTCTGCGATGACATTGCTATTAGAATGCTATGCTGTATTCCTCATACTTTCAGAAAGTCTGGTAGTAGCACGATCTGCACTCAATTTCATGGTACCTAATATCTTGCTTGATCTGTGTTGGTGGTTTCAGCAACAGCCAGCATCCTGGATGAACCATAAACATCGTGGAGTTGAACTGAATATGAATGAAAGTGAGTGGATGTGCTTTCAGTTGTTATATCAATTCCAACTTGTTTGTTTTTTTGTAGTGGAAGTCACCTGTTCACATTTGCAATTTTTTTCTTGCTGTTTGAGTGGACGCGCTGTATTTCCGTGTTGCAAAAGTGAGGTACTTGCATGCTTTAAACACGAAAATTAATAGATTCTGGTTGTTTTGACATGCGGCGTTTGTTTGTGAGTTTCTATAATTTACTGCTTCTTGCTTAATTTTATTTTTTTATCATCTTGCTTCAGCATACGAGGAAAGGGAAGAAGCACAGATACCTGTTTCAGCACAAGTGGCACCTATTACCAAGGTACTTGATGATTTCACGAGGTGCTTATCTCATTGTCATGGTTGGGCCATATACGGGTAGGTGCTTGCATATTTATTTCACTGAAAGTTGGCCACTGCCTTGGAACAGGATTTTCTTACCATATCCACAGGCAAGAGAAAACATGATGAAATAAGCTCTGGGTACTTTATCCCACAACGAGATGGTGCCGCAGACGATGAATTGTCTACATCGATGGGCGAGAGTTCTCAAATTGTGGTTAGTTCCCCAAAACCCCGTCCTCTGAACAGAATTACACTTGAATTCAACCGTCTCTACAGGATATGATAGCTCGAAAGTCGAAATACTGATTCTTTATCAATCGTTTTCGGACTTTTCAAATTTCATGTTTTGTGTCATCAAGCCGCTCTTTGGCTTTATATATATATATATATATTAACGAGTAGTACTGTATAATATTCGGCTTGAGAAACGAGTAGTAATATGTTAGCTTTGGTTTGTCATTGCCTGATTCACTAACAACACTCTCTTTTGCTCAGGATCCCGAAGCAGTTAGAAGCTGGTTGACACAGAGAAGTGTTGGCAGGAGTGAAGATTTGCGGTTGTGGGCGCAACACAGACAGAGTGCAGATGCTACAATTGAGCAGATGATACATGCTAAAGCTTTGCAACTTGTTCCACAACTGGATGGTATTGATGACGAGTACGATGATGTAGGTGTCTGACTCTCTATTCTTTTGTTCATTTAGTATCTTGTCTGTTGTGATTAGGGAGTTCCCTACCTGTGTCTTCTGATTTACAATATGCTTGTGTTTTGTGCTGTTGTGTCAGGCTGTTGCAGAGGACTACAACGAGCCCGAGGAGGACGGTGAGAAACAGACCTGTCTTTTCTAGTACTGTAGAACCATTTGGATCTTGTGTTTAGGGCGGTGGATAATTTAACCCTTAAAAGGATCACGGATTCATGGTTTTAAAGTGACAATATCAATTGTGAAAATATAATTCAGAGGGGACCGAATTTTATGTCACAAGAACTAGTGAAGATCATTGCATGTGTTGGTGAAAGAAAATTCGAACAAGAGGAAGTCCAAATAGGACCTACTCAAAACTGTTAAATCAAAAACATGGTGACCATTCTGGTCTCCGTGGACGCTTAGGGGTTAATTAGTTCTAGACAAGTTGGTAATGTCAAATGACAGAAGATGAGTTGTTTGACATTGAACAACATGTAAAGCAGACAATCCGCTACCAAGCGCAACCACTCCAGCAGCAAATGTTGAGCCAACAGAGTCAGAGGGCTCTGAGCCGCCACTGAACGAAGACGATGACGATGATGATGTGGATGATGCTGACCATGGTGATGAAGAACCGGCTACCAACCATTTAGTGCTTGCCCAGTTTGACAAGGTCAGTAGCAACCAACGTAGCAACCCTCTGTATGTAAGTGTGATTGGTGGAGAAGCATCTTTTATAAAATCATGGATTTATGTATTAAAATATTTTTGATTTATTTAATATCGTGACCAGGTAACCAGGTCAAAGAACAAGTGGAAGTGTACCTTGAAGGATGGCATCATGCATTTGAATAATCGTGACATCCTGTTTGTAAAGGTGAGCATTCTGGAGCATCAGCCCTAAACCATATGTTTGCTCTTCAGTAAATTCTCAACCCCGGCCTAGTTTTATGTCTTTAGGAGCTGAAATAAATCAATGAGGGAGTTTCAAGGAAGGTAACAAAAATGTACCAATAGAGAAATGAAATCATATCTCCATTTTTACTATAGAAATATGTTACTGTAATCGACTATTAG
Organism: Pohlia nutans; assembly: GCA_022496805.1. Lineage (NCBI taxonomy): Eukaryota > Viridiplantae > Streptophyta > Bryopsida > Bryales > Mniaceae > Pohlia > Pohlia nutans. The sequence goes on from CM040103.1 coordinate 1,261,709, forward strand.
CTTCCACATTGAAGTCTCTATTTTTGCTTGTGTTTGAATTTTTAACAGTGTGTAAGCTCAGCTTACGTAAACACGCTCTGTGTTGCGACTTTAAGAATGCTCATATCACAAAATTAGATCTCATATTCTATCTCTAGATCGTTGCTAGATTCGTTCCTAAGAAAATGCCATTGGGTTGACTTGCACTAGCACTAGTTACTGAACGTAAGTGGCCATAAGTGCTCATATCTCCAAGAGTTGAAATAAATCATTTAGGAAATTGTAGCAAAATGTATGAATAGAATGAAGAAATCGTAGCTTACATTTTTTAATATGTTTCAGAAGTCCATAGTGGGTTAACCTTGTAAGGACCAAGAATCCTCATGTTTGTTTTTAGCGTTTTTGATTAGGTCTTGCGTGGACTTGCTTTTATTCAAATTAATTTGTTTTTTTGACCAACACATGCAATGAATCTGATGACATAAACGTTGGTCCCATTAGAATTGTATATTTCACAATATGATTGATTGAATTAGTGCTATTCATATATTGCAGAGTTCCACAAAGTATGTGATGAATGTGTGATGTGCTGGTTTGATGACAGGCAACTGGGGAGTTCGAATTCTGAGTAGTGATGATACGTGTACCATTGGTGATTAGAAATGGCTTCATAATCGGCTTCATAAGCGTAAGAATGTCTGCTCTCTGCACTGGACAACTCATACGCTCAATTTTCAAGGTACAGATGAAATGAGAGATTGTTGGTGTGCCTAGCACCGAATTATGTAAGATTATGAAACAATTGGAAACTAATGGCGGCCAGGTCTTCTATGATTTAGTAGAGACTTGGTCTTGTGGGGCTATTTGTAGAGAATGCTCATTCAGCAGAAAAACAATTTAAGTAATAGTCAAGTAAGACTTTAGTTGTCTTCTTATGTAGTGGAAACACAAAAGAATATGAGCCAGTGCACTATGTTGTTGCATTTTAGGGTTTGGAGTTTAGGGTTTCTTGTAGACTTCATCCAAATGATGTTGCACAATCTGCTGGCCATCATTAAGCACTAAAGGACCGGTCAAGAAGCCCGAATTTGTTTATTTTTACCCAGTTTTGAGTAGAACCTATGTGGACTGCCTTTTGTTCAAAGTTGTTTATTTTTTGGACCAAAGCTGTTTGTTTCTCATAAGATGATTGATTGAGTTTGTCAATTTTAAATCATGAATCCTTGGTCCTTCTGGGATTAACAGGGTTTAATAGTTTTGGGTATGTGTGGTCAAGTACACAAATTACAGAAATGTGCACTTCTTGAGAACTGAGCATTTTCAACATCCACTTTTTATTTCAATTAGGGTGTAATTTGGAATAGCGTGGATTATCAAGAGTGTTATCGATAGAGTGGATGTGGAGGGATCCCCCATTTCTCATTTTGGACATTTTTGTTGATGATCTCACAAGACCTTTTTTTCCACATTCCAACTATAGGATCTCTTGCTCCTAAGCCTTGTAAACCATCCTTCAAAATTTCAAAACAAAACAGTTGACTGTAAGAATGTCAAGATGAGGTACTTAACAAAATGCATGACTTAATTTTATAAGATGTTCAATGGATTAGCATTTTTTTCCAGAGCCGGAATGGGTTGGGGTATTGTGGGTAGCAAGAGATTTTGCTTGAATTAGATTATTCTTTCAACTCTACTCCAATTGCGTGAGCCCACAACTCATGGCATGCAACTCTATGGGCTAAAATCAACTTCTTTTGAAGTGTCTAGTGAATCTCATTGGCTTAAATTTTTTTGGCAAGCCTATCCTAAGTGTTGAAACTGCTTTTCAATGTACATTACTTTGAAAAATCCCCGTAAATAGAGTTTTGATTAGATCGACATAATTCCATTTGGGTTAGAAAGAAGACTCGCTTACGTATAATACCGTGTTTTTTAATTTAAAAGAAAGTTATTTTTTTGGATCTAGGTAGCACAGGAAAATAAACAATGATCCAAAAATGATCTCTTTGGAGCTTAGGGGTTAAAGGACATACCAAGACTCTCGGGTATAGTTTTCTAAATTTTCAATCCACTTTGACCATGAATTGGTAATAATGAGGAAATGTTTCACAAAGCTTTTTTGGAAGACATCATCCGTAACAAAAATAGTATGTACTCACATTTTCAAAATATAAATTACCTCTATATTCAAAAGATTTGTTTTCTAAATTAGGAAATTTCCTTTAATCCCTACAAGACCAAAAACCCAAATCAAACATGTTCTTCTTTTAGCAATTTTAAATAGTTCCTATGTAGACTTCCTTTTGTTCAAGTTTATTTGTCTTTTGATCAACACATGCAATGTTCTTCATTGATTCCAATGATATAAAATCTAGTCCTATGTAAATCACCGTTACATTTTTTGCAATATGATCAATTGAATTTTTCATTTTAAAAACTACAAATCCTGAAGTAACTCCTAAATTCCTAGACGTATGAACGTGCCGTGGCGACTAGTGTAATACGGTGTATTCTGGTTGTATTGAATGGATCTACACCTTTAATGGGTTTTTGGTGCAGAAGAGAAGTTAAAATCTACATCAATGCGGTTCTAATGAGCTATTAGGGCCGCTTCACACTATGGCCGTCCAAGTCGAGAGGCCGTGGGATTGAGAGTCCCAACTTTGTTGAGAGTCCAAAGAAATCTACTTAAAATAGCAATTAAATATAGTTTTCATTTTTTATGAAAAGAAATCGACAGCCTCTCGACAATAGTGACGGGTCTTGCAAAATGTAGGACCTAAACTTCCTCTCGAGTGGCCGTCACCTTGGTCACAAAGTGTTGCCATGTAAGCATTTTGAAGGTCCACGGCCTTTAGTGTGAAGGGTCGAGAGGCCGAAACCATGGTTTTTTGCAATTTGATTGGTGGAAACCGACGGCCTCTCGACCTTCGGCTATAGTGTGAAGCGGCCCTGAAAATCCCAATTTAGAGTTTCTTGTTGGTAGCAAATCTCAATCATACGACAACGTATATACCATCCCCACGGGACGTTTACCTTGCTCCGGATTGAGGGGTTCAGAGATTCAGGGAATGCATCACACTCACACTCACTCTCAGGGTAAAATCATCACCATCACCATCTCCATCGCCTCCATCCTGGGTTCCCACTGCTCACCTGGGTACACACCACACCACACCACACTAGTTCATATATCCCATGTTCCTCACAAATCCCTCGCGCAGCTTTACTACAATTCTAAGTTCATGGTCTAAGGTCCACAGCCCCGGAGGAAGGAAGGGAGGGGCACCCGAATCGTCTTGTATTTGTCTTGCTTGGACAGTTTCGTAAGTTTTCTACATGTGGGCTTCTCATGTTGTGTTGTGTCTTTGCAGGGGGTTAATTGGGGGTTGGGCGGCTATGTGAGTGCGTGAGTGAGTGAGTGAGTGAGTGGAGATGGCGTGCCGTCTTTTGAAGGTTCGGGTGACCAGCATGGCGGCACTTCTTTCACGCCAGGCGTCTCTGCCGTGCTTGAATTCGCCCACCAAGTGCCTTGTTCTCAAGACGTCATGGCAATGGACGATCAGGTGTATGGCCACAGTGGAATCTTCCTCCGTGAGCTCCACCGGGCTGTCTCCTCTGGAGCGCTTGCGGCAGCGGCAGATGCGGGATGCGGCGAAGGTGACGAGACTAAATCCATCGAAGGAGGCTATCTTCCACCAAGCAAAGAAGGCCTATGTGGGTAGGAGCCTTTGGAAACCCAACATTGCCCATTTTTGCAAAAAAAAAATTTCAAAATTGAATTTATTACAAACTTTTTCACTAAAAAGTGGGTTATACCCCATAGTTGTCATGTAGACTAACCTAAAGCTGATAATTGTTGTACCTTAAAACTATCAAACCTAGACACGTTTATGTGAATCTCTGCTTGCAAAACCGACTCTAACTTTGTAGCCACCCATACGGAAATTAGCTTGAAACCTAAAATCGTCATGTCCACTACAATATTTCGACACTTGCTAACAAAATTTAAAATTTCGAGTCCCAAACCTGTCAACTGCTCACATACCCTACTACTTGGTTATGGGGCTATTATCCGTTGTGGATCATCCTACCTTAAAACGTTCGTTCCCGGAGCACGTTGTTGCAGCACATCAAATTCACATACCAAAAATTCGGCGGTAGCGTCAATTCTAGACCAGGTCACAGGAGTTAATAACCCAATGTCTCCAAGGATTCGAAACATCTTTCAAGATCAAACGCGTTGCACACTCCGTAATTCTTCTTAATAGAACTGCTCACACCTGCGCCACATATGAGTCAAAGTTATTCATGCCAGCAAAAGATGAAATAGTCATGAGATCTGGCCCAGTTGAGTAAAAGAGATGATGAAAACAATTGTCGACTACAAAGGTACAATCGAAATAGTTAAACAAACTAACAGATGATATCATCCGTAAAAGCATCTCAAAAACAAGTGAATGTGTGGAGCCGCAAGTTAGTGTCCTTGCCACAACCAAATAAATTAACGAGCGGATACATAAACGAACTCCACATGCTTCTCCGCTATAGATGTCTCATGCTCATTTCCTTCTAGACTCCCCATCAGTGGGAAAAATATGAAAAGATAGTCTAGGAGCCTTCAAACATCCATACTCATTAGCATCAAAAGCCAAGACATACCACTAAGGAGATCAAGTGTAATTCGGCAAAAATACAGAGCCACAACAAGATGAAACCTACAACTCCGGCTATTGCTTACCAAAACAGGTTTCAATAACTACAACCTTCACTCAACATAACCGAGACACATCTCGTACCAGTTCAATGTTATCCAAGGAAAAGGAAACGTGCACAATTGGCATTCTCACAATATGCCAAGTCGAGGCGTTGCAAGGAACTTTTGGAAAAAGTGAAATATCGTACAGAAAAACAAACTCCACGGCATAATCAGGAAATGCATAGTTGCAATTCCAGAGGTCTAGATCGTCTAAAAAAGCAGCTAAAAGAAAAAGTAAAATAGATCAAACACGTCACACACATCCTCTTCTCCCCTCTGCCGCACAAAACACAACTTCCACTTGCTTACAGACAGAATCAAAGTCCTTAGGTCAACAAACGTGACAAATAATCAACGATTTGCAGCCTCACTTCTATTTACCGAGGTGCCACCGCCACAAAGCAGAATATCAAACGAAAGCGAAGAGGCAAACATTGGCACCCTCAATTGGGACCCATTGACATCTTGTTACGAGTCGATGACTAACATTGTAGAGAAAGTTCGTAGATTGCATCTCACTTAGCAAATTGTGAGGCAGTTTCGACAATGGTTATGTAAGCTAAGTTCAGAGATAGCTAATGAATGAACAAGCGGTAAGAGATGGTTCAGGACACAGGTTGGTGCAAAAACAATTTGTGCACTAACAATCACAGCCTACCATAGTGTGAATTTCATGAGGGCTAACTACAGGTCCAGAGTTTGTAACAAACTACTTGCTACAATTCTAGACAAGACAAAATGAACTCCATTCTCCTTTCAATGTCCTCCTGAATCTGGAATTGCCACATACAAGAACAACAGTTAGCAAATAACTTGACCAAACAGGCATTCGTACATCTTGTAAGTACCAAGTTGTGGAGAAAAGGAACGGACAATGAAATAGAGACACATGCCTATTAGGTCTCATTCAATCAGAATCAATTGAAATCTGGAAGTACAAAACAATAAGAAGTAACTTACTTTATTTCAGTTGGTTCACCACTCATTTGCCTCTGGAAACTCTGGGGGAGGAGGACAATGCTCATACGCAACATCAAACATTTCCTGATCCTGAGCTGGATGGTTTTCAAGGACATGTTTCAAAAAATGAAATTGCATATTGAAACAAAGTTATAAATCCTAGAATACTTCGGGAGGTGTAATTGTTAGATCCTGAATCATCCGTAGTAGGTTTCCTTTCATACCAGCAGACAAGTCAAACACAGCCGAGTCCAACAATGTCCGCACCTTAGGTCGTGACCTCTCACCTTTGGCATCACTTGTCTTTTGTTGAATAGTTGTTGAGAAGATGTGAGCAGATACATTTCTGTCTTGCTTCAAGACAGTCACGTACTGCACCATCTCCTTCCGAATATCCAAGGCCAACATGTTTTCATCGACTCCACACAACGTAAAACCCTTGGATTGAAGATCACGAATGTACATCAAGAATTTCAGACCCCATTGATTCTGCACGATTTCAGTGCGTTTATCGTTGAACACTGATTCCGCACGTCATACGTGCATTTAGAAGTGTCGTTATCGTACTGAAGTGACATGCATTACTAAGATGTCGATGCAGTGTCTTTTCAATGATTATGACAAAAGTGTTGTTTCCGCACGAAAGTCGTGCTTGACGGAATCCGTGCGTTAATCGTGTATCTACATTACATGGGTAATAAGACACGGATAACATGCGGTTTTAGTTCATGCGGATTCAGTATCGTATACGTATCATATTAATGCCTTTTACTCTATTTGTGCGATTTCAATATCTATTATAATGCAAATTATTCTCGTACGACATCCGTGTACAATATTTTAATATATTTTCTAGAATCTTTTGGAATCTTTTGGAATCTTTCAAAATATTTTATATTATTTTGGAATATGCTAGAATAATCCAAGAATCTTCTTTAAATTATACTTACGGTTTAATTTCCCAAAACATTTTTAGATCTACATTTATAGAGTTTAGAAGCAATACACATTAAAATTTCAAAGAAATAACATTTCATATTTTTAGAATTCAAATTTGGTATTATTGGTTATCATTGTACTTTTCATCATAGGAGCAAAAAAAATAGCTCACAACCACCACGATTTTGGCAAAAAATAAAAAAATTCAAAATATTATGAAAAAAAATCCTAAGTATAGAAAAAGTCCTCCATAATCTAGTGCAAAAAAAATTTGGAATTTTTTTTTTTCACATAGTTAAAAACATTCAAAGTCCGCTGAAAAAAAGAAAACAGTTCACAGCCATGATCTGCCATCACGATTTTGGCAAAAAATTAAAAAAATCAAAAAATTATGAAAAAAATCCTATATATAGAAAAGGTCCTCCATAATCTAGTGCAAAAAAAATTTGGAATTTTTTTTTTTCACATAGTTAAAAACATTCAAAGTCCGCTGGAAAAAAAAAACAGTTCATAGCTATGATCTGCCATCACGATTTTGGCAAAAAATAAAAAAATTCAGAATATTATGAAAAAAATCCTAGATATAGAAAACGTCCTCTTTAATCTAGTGCAGAAAAGAAATTTGGAAAAAAAGTTTTTTTCACATAGTTAAAAACATTCAAAGTCCGCTGATAAAAATAAAACAGCTCACAGCCATGATCTGCCATCACGATTTTGGCAAAAAATTCAAAAATTCAAAATATTATGAAAAAAATCCTATATATAGAAAACGTCCTGCATAATCTAGTGCGAAAAAAAAAATTGGAATTTTTTTTTTTCACATAGTTAAAAACATTCAAAGTCCGCTGAGAAAAAAGAAAACAGCCCACAGCCATGATCTGCCATCACGATTTTGGCAAAAAATTAAAATTTTCAAAAAATTGTGAAAAAAATCCTATATATAGAAAAAGTCCTGCATAATCTAGTGCAAAACAATTTGATAAAACAATTATATACACATGGCAAAACATTGCCAATGGTTTCAATCTTTTATAATTACCAAAAAAGTTCCATTCTATGCATCGAGGGTTTGTGATGATTTGGTGGTTTGGAGCTTGGTTGATAATGGGGAGGTCGTGAGTTCGAATCCCACCGTCCGCGATAGAGCTTGATAAGCCATGGTGGGCCCCACCGTGGGTTTGGGCAATTTCCGTGTAGTTAAAGTGGGTAGCAAGAAAAATAATTATTTCATATTTTTAAATAGTATTATTTTGATCAAATTTAGATATAGAAAGAAAATAAAATCTAGATATGGAAAAGATGATGTCGCACGAAAAACGCACTGAATCAGTGTAGTTTTAAAGACGATTAAAACACGACACTTGACGATTATAAAGAGTGCTGAATTCATACGTTTTCAATAGATGTATCAATTGTGTCGAATCAATACTATATCCGCTTGTACGAACATCGTGTCATATCAGTGTAGTTGCGATGAATGACGCAACGATGCGGAATCAGTGCGAAAACTGTACGAACCCTTGAAATATCGGAAATCGCATTGAAATCGTGTGGAATCAGTGGGGTCCGAAATTCCTGATGAGATCATGGTCAAATGGGGGCCACTTAACCGTCACTTGCTCGGACTCCTCCTTGTTGTGTAAAAGGAATGTTAGTCGGAGTTGCATGCTGTTCAAAACATCTCCTGCAACAAGTATTTTTGGTTGAAAATGTCGATAAGTATTCCAATTTTGATAAGCCTCTCTCTAAAAAACCTTCGCATGTGAATCTGAAGATGCTGCAATTCCATCTCTTCCCTCATTCATACCCTGACCTTCTTCACCCTACACATTCTCATAGTACACACACAATTTGTCAATGTACACATACAAGATTTCTAACCAACACATAAGTCATAGCCACATATATAAATGCTCCTAAAACAATTGAAATGAAATGAGATTGAAAAACAGATTCTAAAGATGGGAAAAACATTTTGTTCTGAGAGTTTCAAATGAATCATATCTCTTCCTCCTCTTGAACTTCAGAACTTGTAGTCTTCTTCACATCATCCTACAATTGAACCAACACAATCCATCAAAAACATTACTAGGATATTAAGCATGAACAGTCACATAAACAACCAACCTAAACAATCATAATCAGCCGACGTTCTCCTGAAGAGCGACCTTGCAACCTAGAAAAAAGTAGGACTGAACAAGAGAGCTTACCAGAAAATGGAGATTTAAATTTTTTGCCCATGCTTTGATGTCCTTTGACCCATGTCCTGGTTTCTTCATACAAATGACAATATCATCATTATTCTTGGCATAAGGGAGTTGTAAAATCCCCAATGGAGATCTTTGTATCATGAATATGGCATCATCCGGGCTAAATCCTTCCGCAAGATGCTCGTAAGTCAACATTTCCGGAGAGTCATCAAACTTCAAATAATCATCCGTAAGGAACATAGGATGAGTCTAGCTCCCAATCGTCGCCATGGCCTGACCCAGCTCTCCAAAACCCTAAGTGTTTGTCTCTGCAACACCTCAGAAATCGAAAATCAGCTAATGCGTCAGAACTCATGTGGTTGTGTATTGCAATGACGGACAGTCCTCGTACTATGCATCAAGGGGACTCAGGCTCTCTCGCTACAGTAGTCAATTGTAACCATGTAACCAAAATGATAGTGAACCCTATAATTCTGCGTTGATGAATCTAAGCACGACTCACTGCACCACAATAGGTAAAAATACAGCGAAATCATATTCCCAAGGGAACTATCGAGAGCAGAAACTTGAACCACACAACCTCCTACCAAATTGATTAGATGTAGAACCATACAGTACAAAAACTAATCGCTAAAACCTTACGATACAGCCAATTCAAAACACAGAACTAGAAGCCCCAGGTACCGCCTTATTTGATATCAACTAGTCACTTTGAAACCTTGAACTCACTACTGTCTTAACCTGATCACTAAGTCATTTCAACTGGTAGCCCCGAGAGACTCATCTGACTCGTCCTAAACATACAAAATCGCACGATCTTAACTCTAAGCACCTTCACAAGCTAAGATAGCTCAACCGAACCAGAACCTCGATAATCTCCCCCTCTCCTCAACACACAAACACAAACGAATTCCTCACCTCTCAAACCCCGAACAAAACTAAACTCACAAGGAACGTACAACCACAAAGAGCTTATAACCTCCTAAACCCAGGCGGCACAAACCTCCGCCGCAAGAGATTATGACGGCCACATCAGGAAGCACAACACGCCGCACCTGTACGACACACTCCAAGGCAGGAGGCACGATTCTGCACGATTTTAGTGCGTTTATCATTAAACACTGATTCCGCACGTCATACGTGCATTTAGAAGTGTCGTTATCGTACGGAAGTGACATGCATTACTAAGATGTCGATGCAGTGTCTTTTCAATGATTATGACAAAAGTGTTGTTTCCGCATGAAAGTCGTGCTTGACGGAATCCGTGCGTTAATCGTGTATCTACATTACATGGCTAATAAGATACGGATAACATGCGGTTTTAGTTCATGCGGATTCGGTATCGTATACGTATCATATTAATGCCTTTTACTATATTCGTGCGATTTCAGTATCTATTATAATGCAAATTATTCTCGTACGACATCCGTGTACAATATTTTAATATATATTTTAGAATCTTTTGGAATCTTTTTGTAATCTTTTATATTATTTTGGAATATGTTGGAATAATCCAAGAATCTTCTTTAAATTATACTTACGGTTTAATTTCCCAAAACATTTTTAGATCTACATTTATAGAGTTTAGAAGCAATACACATTAAAATTTCAAAGAAATAATATTTTATATTTTTAGAATTCAAATTTGGTATTATTGGTTATCATTCCCCGTCTCTATATCCCCCGATGGTCTTAAATGCGCTGGCCGTGAATAGGCGTGGCAGCGCGAGACGCGCGAGACTGGTCCCACGGGGTCCCATGGTCTGCCCGCCTCTTCTTTTCCTTCCGAGCCTGATTTTCTTCCGCCCGATTCCGGCTTTTTTTCTTGCTTCCTGCCCCGGTCTCGCGTGGGCCCTCTGCCACGTCGGATGTCTCGACCCTCTTGCCACGTCGGATGGCTCGCTACCCCGCCTCTTCCGCCTGCCACGTCATCAGTCCCGAGACAGCTCGTGCCACGTCGTCAGTCTCGCGCCCCCTGCCACGTATGCAGTCCATGGCATAGAGTATCATGCATTCCATGGCATGTGAGAGGGTCTCATCCGAGTGACATATCTCGGGTGGAAAACGTCTGTAGCCGGCGGTCTAGGGTTTAGGTTTTAATCGGAGACGCTAGTAGATTCGCTTGGAACAGTTTCGGTCTGGTTTAGGGTTTCAAGATCTCCGAGACTGCATGCACAGTATTGACATGGATTCTACGCTTGTACCCTTGGGCAGTGACGAGCTTGACGATCTTGACGCGTCTTGGATTGGTTCATTCGAGCGACAGTTCATCTTGCGGAATCGTATCCTACTTCAACTCATTCGAGACCAGGTGCAACAATGTCCTGATGGTCCTTTCACGCACAAAGATCTGAAGTAGGATTATAGGGGTGTGAAGGGTGGCGCCGGCGTAGCCTACATCCCGTGGCTAAGGTACGAGGATTTCGTGTTGGGCGAGTCGACGAAGCGGTCGGATGTGCAGACAAAGTTCAACACGCGCGAGACAGAACGGTACAAAGGGTCCCACCCGCGACTTGACACTCCACTAGTTTCCATCAGGTGTGCAAATATTTCTCGAATTGTATATGCCCACACAGTTACGTTCGTGATGTGTCTCGGTCATGTTTTTTGACCACCTTGTTGCCAAACAGAATGGAGTGCGAGTTTGGGCCTCAAGACAAGTCTCGCGATGTTCTGGAAGTCACTGAAGACATGATGACGCAACCACACAAGTACACGAAGAAAGGGAAAAACCTCCCAAATGGACGCGGCAAGAGGAAACCAAGACTCACAGCGGCTATAAAGGGGGGGTCTCGGAAACGTGGCTGCAAGTGTACAATTTATGTGAGGCAGTTGTATTACCTCCGAGACGTTGCACAAATCGTCCTTCAACATCCGAGCCACACGAATGCCGACGGATTAATTGTTCATGGCATCGTGAAGGAGGGCGAGAGGTCTCGCTTCACATCCCAATTGTCTCCTGAAACTAGGGCATTCGTTGAGGAAAACCTTCGTCTCGGCGTTCCAATCTCCAAGATTAAGACCATGCACATAGAACTCGTGTTGAGGCTTAGGGCTCAAGGCGCACCCGCGTCTCGGGATCATTTCATGAAGGACTCGGACATCCGCAATGTAGCGGTGAAGGTCAACCAAGCTGTATACCAAAAACACGAGAACGATGCTGAATCGGTCCGCATGTGGGTTCAAGCTAATCGGAACATAGTATTCTATTACCAGGAACTGAACTCCGGTTCAGTCTCGGGAGCTTTAAACGGAGATAACATGCCCTTTGTTATAGGTATTCAAACGGACTTCATGTTTAGGATGATGCTCGAACACGGCCACAAGAGTGCCGTCTCGATTGATGCGACATTCGGAACAAACGAAAAAAAGGTATTGGGTGCATTGCATGTCTCGTTTTTTATTTTGAAACCTATACAAATGGTTTACGGTTCGAAGTTTAGGGCCATCCGGACATCTATTGTTTAGGCAAGACAGAAGTACTAATGTGCTTCAATTACTTGCATGCAGTTTCCCCTCTACACTATGATGATCTTCGACAAATGGCAGAATGGATGTCCCGGAGCTTACGTGGTGACGTCTCGCAGTAAGCAATTAGACCTAGCTCCGTGGATGTTGGCGCTCAAGACTAAAATGATTGCCACTCTTCCTGAATGGCGTCCAAATGCCTTCATTGTTGATAATGCCCAGGCCGAGATCAACTCGCTCCGGTAAGTATTCGGTTTCCCTTTCCTGTGATGTCTCGCTTTAGCACTTACATCATTCACGTATGTATGGACTCATTTGCATGCTTCCCGAGACGCAGGGAGATATGGCCCAATTGCTTGGTGTTCCTGTGCCTATGGCACGTGCGGAGGGCGTGGCAGAAGAACGCATGCTCGAAGATCAAAGGGATTGCCACGCGTGCATGGGCACTTCGAGAACTGGGGAACCTCATGTACCTCTCGGAATCACCCATAGCAGGAATGACATTGCTCGAATATGCGAGACAGACATTCGCCACGATCAGAACCAAGGTTTCTGGTGCCAATGCATTCTGGAGCTATGTGGACAGTACATGGATGAAGAAACTCGATATGTGGGTCACGGGCAATCGGAACATCCCACATGCAGGCCAGGACACCAACGTCGCAATCGAGTCGTCCCACAGTAACCTGAAGGCCGTCCTCAGAGCGTCTCGAGAAAGGCTTGTGGGGAGACGCGTGGACTGGCTCATTGACGAGCTAACCAATGATGTTATAAATCGATACGAGTTTAACGCGTACATGAAAGAGAATGGCTTCGAGGGCAACCGGAAGAGGGAACGGGTAGTTATTAACTCCCTTCTACAGGCTCGCAAGATTCCTGACCATTGCATCACACTTCCATCCGAGACTGGAGAACCAGCCTATGTGACATCCAACAAGCGGCCCCATCTCCGTTACACTGTGCACAACCCCGAGACAGAGTGGGGGTGTTGTGAATGCCCTCACTCAATGAAGGGCAATCTATGCAAACACCACTTGAAAGTGCTGAGGATGTTGCGCCCGGACCTTGCTGAAGGTCGCATCGTCAAGGTGTGCGGAACTCTGTATGGTACATCTCGCGGCGGTATCTCGCAGCTTGTCCAGTTCCCGGAGCTCCCCGAGATAGAGCCCGAACTAGCAGGCGAGACCGACCCAGATAGAGCCCCGAGTACTCTCGGCCCCGACATCGAGACTGAGGATGTCGCTCCACCATCACCTAGGGCCGTGGACGAAGACAAGCGTCTCACTGAGAGCATTGACCGTCTCACATCTTCCATCTGCATCAGGGCATTGAAGCACCGTCTCGTGAAGAGGCACTTGGAAGCAGAGCTGTGCGCTATGGATGCGAGACACGCTGCTATGGAACTACAAATCTCACATGGAGTTCTACATCCCGCGTAGAGAGAGGCGGCGCCATTCGTTGGTAACGATGTAAACGGTAGTAATACTCTTCGTCGGCACCAAGACTTCCTCAGTAGCTGTTTCAGGTCGTCCAGGAACACGAGACAGCGATTGTAGTGTGTTTAATTTTTTCCGAGGCTGTAACTGTCTGGCGAGACGGTGTCAGAGCCTACCGTGCTTGGATTATTGACTTAAGAATATTGTAATGGATTGACGGTACCAAAATTTGGAAATTAGTCCAATCTGTCTCGGAATGGTTATGCTAAAACTCTGAATGTTCAGTTCACGCATTTGCCAAAGACTTCGAAATTGTACATACTGATCGGACAACGCACATGATGTACGGGAAAGGATGTTATTGAAATTCAAGTCTTTTAATTTACAAGGATGAGTATTCCAATGTCTCCGTTCTACCGATGAGACAATATCACCGAGGCCTGAATTTGAAATTGGCGCAGTCTCGGTGCAAGACGTATTATGTACAATTTCACAGAGAAAAATCTGTACATCTGCAAAAAAGAAACCAAGCTCTAACAAAATTCTATGTACTACATTCCCTAAGACATTATACCCTACAATATTGTCACATTGCTCGGACCCGGCTCGACATTTGTCCGCAGGGACCTCAGCTTTTCGAGATTGTCTCGTCTCGCCTTCTTGTCCGCCTCCACCCTTGCTCTGGTCTCGTGAGCTTCCTCCTTCTCTGGAAATGGAGGGGCTTCGACGTTGACATCTTGAACGTCTCGGATGGGTCCCAATACATCATCAAGGCCGTATATGGTGCGCCCGCCCTCGTGTCTCGCCCAAGTAGGAGCCTCGATCTCTCGGTAAACAAGTTGATGTTCAGCGAGATCAAGTACGAAGCGAGGCTTCGGGTACCTGTGATCTGGTCTGGCTGTCTCGCAGTATATCAACTGCAGCAGAAACCGAGCACATAACTCTCCATTCCAATCCAGCCACTTCACCCACATTACGTCTGCTTTCTCGAATGCGACGGGGTCTCGAGTTTCAAGACCCCGGTACTGCAAGTACTGCCACAACATGACGATGAGCATGTACCCGCATTCCCAGTCCGATCGTTGGTTTGGCCATTCCACGTTCTTCCATTTCCGTGCCACGAGACGGACCCATTCCGAGGAACCTGGCCGAAACCCTCGCACTATACCCCAAGCAGAGCTGACAAGCATGACGAAGTCGTCGAAGGCCTTCGTGTCATGGACTACGTTCCTGGTCCCCACCAACATCGTCCTCTTGTCCTCCACTATTGCGAGACTCCAATGCTGTTTATCCATGTAGGGGACCACGAGGGTGTCTTCTTGACCACTGCAGTCTTGGAAGAATTTGAGACCCATGTCACCGAGCCACTCCCAACTATCCTTGTTCTCTACCAAGTAGTAAGGCAAGATCCCGGTTAGATTTGAGCTAACGACGTGAATCTTGTCTCGGAGCCAATCCGGTGCTCGGAGCACCAGGGAGCGGAGTCCAAGATCCAGAAAGGGGTCTCGGAGCATTTTACGGGGCTCGAGGATGCAATCCCAGTCCTGAATTTTCGTGGGAACCAGGACTAGCCTGCGGATGTCATCAGAGAAATACACTGCAGTGTCTCCAACCTCGTGTTCAGATTGAAGTTCATTTCCTTGCATTTCCCTGGTATTTCCATCAGCATTTGTTAGAAACGAGTCAGAAATTGGAACAATCCGGTCTTATAACAACATTATAATGAAATATCAATTCAGGAATTTCAAGAGTGGTTAGGGTATCGTCACCTCAGACTGTTGTAGTGGTGGGGGAAGTTCAAGAGTTTCATTAACGTGTCCCAATGCCACGCTTCAACTTGCACGGCGAACTCGTTCTTCAACTTCGTAGGTCTTACGATGCTGTCTCGGAGCGGAGTCTCGGGATCCATGAACTCAAAATGCCATTGACGCCCCCCCACCAACGGCTTGTTCGGATGAACAAATTTTCCCGGGTCCAACTGGAAAATCCTGGGAACAAGGTCTCCCGCGTGACCTGTCCCTGGCTCGATCACCTCGAGAGCAGTCTTGGAGTTACCTTCGCTTGGGCCATCCAGAATGACTGCTACCTCCGCCGGTGGGGGTTCCGGTCCCACAATACCCTCCACAACCACCTCTGTCTCCGTTGCTTCGGGTCGAGGTTCCTGTCTCGCCTCATCATTTGCTTCGACTGGTGCGGTTTCTTCTGGGTCCAGTCTCGCCTCAGCTTCCGCTTGGACTGGTGCGGCTTCTCCCGGATTCAGTCTCGCCTCGGCTTCCGCTTCAACCGGTGCGGCTTCTCCTAGGTCCGGTCTCGCCTCACCTTCTGGTTCGACTGGTACGGCTTCTTGTGCAGGCGGTGCTTGTCTGGGCTTGGGCCATTCGCACATGTCCCACCTCTTGCGTGCCACACCCAAAACCAGACTCGACACTTTCTTGGAACACAAAACACCTGCTTTGTACAGGTTCACATCAGCTGCATCTGGAAACCAGGGATGGAAGTGAGTAAGGTAGAGCATCCACGACAATGAATAATCCAAGACAGCACACATGATTTGGTCTCGCATGAATGAAAACGAATACACGTTGGAATAGAACTTCCCTAGGTTTCGAACCAGGAAGAAGTGGATATCCAAATCCTCCCGTCGTGCAAGATAGTCCCGTAACTGCGCTGCTGGACCGGCCGGTCTACATACGGACTCCTTGGACAAATTACACCATAGCGCTGCAAAGATGTCTGGCTCCGAGACAGCGTAGTCCTCTACACCTCGACTTTGCGTATGCATGACCCACTTACTGAAAGGGGTCCACTTCCCGTCTTGCACGCTTTCAATGCAGCAGCGGATACCTCCGGTGTGAAGCCCGTATCGAGCAATGCGTCATCAGGTACGCCAAATAGCGCAGCCCCCACTGCAACGAGCATTGCGGACGCTCCCTTGAGACGGACAGTGTCATCAGCCCACTTCTGAAGGGTCTCGCTGTTAGTGGCTCCTGTCATGGGATCCACTAAGCCGTACTCCACTTTGGCCAAGATAGAATACAGGCGAAGGAGACATGCACTGGTGGGGGCTAAAAGGTGAAGTGTCCTTGAACGTAGGGCACTCACAACCGTCTTCGCCTCTTCCATGGTATGCTTCCATGGCAGGGGTGGCATCCTCCGAGACAGCAGACTGTTACCCGTACACATATGGTATAAGGGATGCCAACCCCACACGCATCTCTCCACCTCCAGAGCTTTTGTCTCATCCCATTGGCGTAGCTGCTCGCGCACCCACTCCTCCCTCTCTCGACGTACTCGCTTTTGCATATCATCTTGTCTCGCCCGGAATACCTTGATCAACGACAGGCTCGCGAAATACTTGTGCGTCTCCAGACATCCATTTTGGGTCTCGCTGACCTTCTCATCCCTGCCCTCCAGCCATGATATGGTGTCGTTGACTTTGGCCACCTCCTCGGCTGTATACATGTCCGGATGCTGCAGTAGAGGGGGAATTGTAAGCACACAAACGTGAACCCCACGGAAGAGTATGAACCACGCCAAACGGTAGGAACATCAACCCTACTAAAGGAGAGTAGTTTTTACCTTTCATTTGAGCCACGAGAATTTGCCATCTGCCTGGCATATTGCATTCTCAAAAGTGTCCCCTCTCCGAAAGGCTGAGACCTTCCCCACCATTTCGTCTGCTGTCCACGACGAGCAGGTATTGTTGTCGTCTCTCATGAGGCCGCAGTCCATGAGCAGTATAGCGAGACCGGTTTTGGGAAGAGGAGTTGGTGCTGGGAGTGCTTCTTCGGGTATGGCGGTCTCGGCATCCCGAGTGATTTTCAGAAGCTCCTCCTCGCGCTGCCTGCGGAGACGTTCAGTGTCCGTGACAAAAGGTGCTCCTGCCTGTCCTTCGCTATCCACTTTCATTTGGATGGGGCTAGAATGCGGCTCGTCCCCCGAAGTGGAGGGAAGAAGTGCTGGACTCGAAGGACGTGCCCCCCCCCAGCACCACCGGAGTTGGAAGGCCGAGAGCCCTTCCTTTCGTAGACTAAACCCTCCACTTTTCTCTTCTTCTCCTTGCCCCGATCACTATCTGAGGGCACCTCCCTCTTCTTCTCCTTGCCGTGGTCTCCAAACGCGCCCCCCGCACCTGAACCGCTTGCCTAAACGTCTCGGCCCGACTCCATCTTCCGCTCCTTCCCCTTGCCGTCTCAGCCCGACTCCATCTCCCTCTCCTTCACCTTACCGTGGGCACCTCCCTCTCCAATCATTACCCCCTCTGATGGCCCGCTTGCATGACCGTCTCGGCCCGACTCCATCTCCTGCTCTTTGCCCTTACCGGAGTTTCGGGCAACGTCCTCCTCTACTCTCCCACTCCGATCAGCGTCTCGGATAGAGTCTCGCATGGAGACGTGGAAATTTGAAGGGGAGCCACCACGTGGTTCACGAAACTTTGGCGGTTTGGGGGCTCTAACCGTGCACGCAGGGCCAACCGAGACAGGCTCCGTTTCTGGCTCCTCTTTCTTAACCTCGGGCTTGATTCGCTGGGGCTTTTGCTTCGCTTTTCTTCGGGCCTTTTTGGACTTCTTTGAACCCACGTCCTCGAAGTCGTCGTCATCATCATACTCGATCCAAGCGGGAGCGGCCAAAACGGAGTCCACATCTCGCTCCTCCTTCACCTCCTGCTTCACCAGTGGCTGACCATTCGAATGCTTTGTCCACCAATCGTCAATAAGCTCCTTCGGAGTTTTAGGGCGGTCTCCAACCAAAAGAGCTGGCCAATTTTGCTCCAATGCATTCGGATAGAACTTCAACCCGTCGTGGTCTATCCGACGGTGGTTGTTTAAACGGTGCTTCTGCATGAAACGTCTACTCTCTATCGGACAGAGCACGTAATAAAATTTCTTGTGTGTATAGAAAACCGGGGGGTTGTGGCATTCTACGAGCATTCGTCCCCATTCCTCTTCTGTCCATGTCTCCAAATAGTGATGCTTGTCTATAGTTATTCGCTCCTGAACAATCCCGCCCTCCAAGCGAATTCTTGGGGCCTTCAAATCCACGGCGCTGAAAATCTCTCGTACCATTGTGCCCTCCCAGTTGGTACTCCCTATACCGAGACATTCATGTAATTAGTATATGAACCCATCTACAAACAAGGCAATAAACTACACGAGCCCGAGAAGTAGGCGAGACCCTATCCCAGACCCTGAACCACCTAATCAGCAATGAAGAACATATATGAAATCATCACGCCATGCCACTGGATCCTGTAACGAGACATAAAGAAAGTCAACATCCCACATACATTTGCCACTACGAATGCACACTACAGTAAACATATGAAGCCAGCCTGATCGAGACCCGCGAGACTGAGCATGTAGCACTGCAAACAAAGCAGGTGAGTCTCCCTAAACCGAGACTGAGATTTACATGATCAGTATTCCAAATCTAATGACAATCCATCACGCCAGGCCAGTGGACCATTTCAGAAGAGCTAATCGATGTTTTCGGGCTATTATACATTTGCCACTACGAATGCACACTGCAGTAAACATATGAAGCCAGCCTGATCGAGACCCGCGAGATTGAGCATGTAGCACTGCAAACTAAGCAGACCCTAAACCCTTTAATGACATCCACGCATGAATTTGCTAACCAATCACGGGAATGCAACGAAAACATAACCCTAATCCGGAAATGACCGAATCTCTAAAACCGTAAACCAAACCTGCTGCTTAAACCCTAAACAATCTAGTCCGGACACATGCAATGTGAAGCAATGAAATGATAATCCGTCAACCTTCGCCAACTTAAGCGTTCAAACCGCACCCCAGATTATACAAACAGCTGCCTTTACAGACGATCATTTATGCATAGACGCAAAACAGTAATTCGTCTAATCTCTGATTGTATATACTCACAATTTTTTCGTGAATGAGATACGCTGCGCTCCAGTCGATGAGGATCCCGACGTATGCCTAAACCGCGCTAAAACCTTGAACCCTAAACCGAGTGCTGTTGCAGGAATGGCGAGACGGAACTTTATCCTCCAAAATCTCCAGGGCGCAAAAATTAAACCGCAAACAGCAATTCAAAATCCAATTGCAACAAGAGCAAGGCGCAAACAACCAAAAACAAAATGAGGAACCAAGGAAATCTGAGGAAGAAGAAGATGGAGGCCACCATCATCATCAGCCGTCTCGCCATCATCATGCCATGATTTGAAATGAATTACCAGAATGATTAGCCATCCTATCCCTAGGCCGCCAAACGTACGAAACTGGGTGGGCCACCACTTGAATGACATGATGACAGACAGCTTGGGTATGATGGATGACATCTGACATTGGATGGATGACACCTGTCACTCGGATGAGACCCTCTCACATGCCATGGAATGCATGATACCCCATGCCATGGACTGCATACGTGGCAGGGGGCGCGAGACTGACGACGTGGCACGAGCTGTCTCGGGACTGATGACGTGGCAGGCGGAAGAGGCGGGGTAGCGAGCCATCCGACGTGGCAAGAGGGTCGAGACATCCGACGTGGCAGAGGGCCCACGCGAGACCGGGGCAGGAAGCAAGAAAAAAAGCCGGATTCGGGCAGAAGAAAATCAGGCTCGGAAGGAAAAGAAGAGGCGGGCGGGCCGTGGGACCCCGTGGGACCAGTCTCGCGCGTCTCGCGCTGCCACGCCTATTCACGGCCAGCGCATTTAAGACCACCGGGGGATATAGAGACCGGGGTTATCATTGTACTTTTCATCATAGGAGCAAAAAAAAAATAGCTCACAACCACCATGATTTTGGCAAAAAATAAAAAAATTCAAAATATTATGAAAAGAATCCTAGATATAGAAAAAGTCCTGCATAATCTAGTGCAAAAAAAATTAGAAGAAAAGTTTTTTTCACATAGTTAAAAACATTCAAAGTCCGCTGAAAGAAAGAAAACAACTTACAGCAATGATCTGCGATCACGATTTTGGCAAAAAATAAAAAAATTCAGAATATTATGCAAAAAATCCTAGATATAGAAAAAGTCCTCTATAATCTAGTGCAAGAAAAAATTTGGAAAAAAAGTTTTTTTCGCATAGTTAAAAACATTCAAAATCTGCTGAAAAAAAAGAAAACAGCTCATAGCCATGATCTGCCATCACGATTTTGGCAAAAAATAAAAAAAATCAGAATATTATGAAAAAAATCCTATATATAGAAAACGTCCTGCATAATCTAGTGCAAAAAAAAATTTGGAAAAAAAGTTTTTTCACATAGTTAAAAACATTCAAAGTCCGCTGAAAATAAAAAAAACAGCTCACAGCCATGATCTGCCATCACGATTTTGGCAAAAAATTTAAAAATTCAAAAAATTATGAAAAAAATCCTGTATATAGAAAATTCCAGCATAATCTAGTGCAAAAACAATTTGAAAAAAGAATTATATACACATGGCAAAAAATTGCCAATGGTTTCAATCTTTTATAATTACCAAAAAAGTTCCATTCTATGCATCGAGAGTTTGTGGTAATTTGGTGGTTTGGAGCTTGGTTGATAATCGGGAGGTCGTGAGTTCGAATCCCACCGTCGGCGATAGAGCTTGGGAAGCCATGGTGGGCCCCACCGTGGTTCGGGCAATTTCCTTGTAGTTAAAGTGGGTAGCGAGAAAAATAATTATTGAATATTTTTTTCAATATTTTATTTAATATTTTTTAATAATATTATTTTGATCAAATTTAGATATAGAAAGAAAATAAAATCTAGATATGGAAGAGATGATGTCGCACGAAAAACGCACTGAATCAGTGTAGTTTTAAAGATGATTAAAACACAACATTTGACGACTATAAAGAGTGTTGAATTCATACGTTTTCAATAGATGTATCAATCGTGTCGAATCAGTACTATATGAGCTTGTACAAACATCGTGTCATATCAGTGTAGTTGTGATGAATGACGCAACGATGCGGAATCAGTGCGAAAAGTGTACGAACCCTTGAAATATCAGAAATCGCACTGAAATCGTGCGGAATCAGTGGGGTCTGAAATTCCTGATGGAGCCTCACCGGGACTGCAATTTGATTACGCCGTGAACCTGTCAGCCCTGGCCTTCGAGGGAATCGGCCTGGCCTTCGAGGGAATAGCGTGCGACTGCGGGTTGACCCCGGCTATATTTGCCTTGCGCTGCGACAGCTGGGCGAGCGGGCGGACTCTAGCTCATGCTTGAAGCCCCAGCCATGGTGGCACGAGCTTGGCTACGGCAGGCAAGCAAGAGCCACGGGGAAAGGGAAAGGCGGCGGGGTCGCGGTTTAAGGGCCCCTATGTACAAGGTTTAGGCTAAAACTACGAGCAAGGAACTGTGAGCTCTTTGGATTGCCTGTGAGCACGCCTTTGCTCACAATTTTTTTGGTTTATTTTTTTTATGGTTTTAGGTGATGTCCATGCTCGTGTAGGGCAGTTGAGGGCTCCTTGGCACCGTGGAGCAATGGCGACAACACCTAATTGCTTCACGTGAGCTCTTCTTGGAGGATGATGATGAAGATGATTCGAATGTGAATTGGTTTTTAGGGTTAGGAGTACTGGGACGTGAAATACCACGCCATGTTCGAGGGTTACGCCCGGGCAAATCGTCCAACATTGATAGACAGAGGCACGATATGCACGCTCGAATGATGTCCGATTATTTCGCGGATGAGCCCGTGTAGGGACTACATTTGTTTCGTCGCCGCTATCGCATGCGCAGGTCATTGTTTTTGACAATTCTAGCTAGGGTTTGTGCTAGAGATGACTACTTTGTTCAAAAAAGAGATGCGGCTGGTTTTTTAGGCTTGTCACCCCATCAAAAAATTACATCGGCTTTAAGGATGCTCTGTTATGGTTTATGTGCTGACGCGACCGACGAGTATTGCCGCACTAGTGAGACTACCGCCATGATGTCTTTCAAGCAGTTTTGCTTTGCGATTAGGGCGGAGTTCGAAGGTTACCATATGCGGCAACCTACACGTCAAGACTTTGAGAAACAATTGGCGATTAATTGTGACCGTGGTTTTCCGGGCATGTTTGCATCTCTAAATTGCGTGCATTACAAATGGAAAAATTGCCTGGAGGCGTGGCAAGGGGATTTTGGTGACAAAGACGGAAAGAAGTCAATAGTCTTGGAGGCCGTGGCGGATCAAGGTTTGCATATATGTCACGCTTTTTTTGGGTTGCCAGGTTGCAACAATGATTTGAATGTGTTGGACCGGTCACTATTGATCCACAATATGTTGACGGGTGAGGCTCATGACATGCACTTCACCGTGAACGGTTCTGACTATGATCGCTACTACCTACTAACAGACAGGATTTATCCCGAGTGGGCTTGCTCTGTCCAAAGTATTCACAAGCCCCAGGATGAGAGAAAGAGCTACTTTGCGGAGAAGCAAGAAGCGGTGTGGAAAGATGTGGAGCGGTGTTTTGGGGCTTTGCAAGCCCGATTTGCAACTATACGTAATCCATGCCATTTTTGGAGCATGGAAACCATCTCTAACATCATGTTTACATATTGCATTTTGCACAACATGATTTTAGAGGATGAGGAAGACATTGAGGGTTTAGATGATATTGTTGGGGAATTACAAGAGGGAAATGTGCCATTGGAGAGAGGGTTGTCCTTTGAGCAATTTTTGACTAGTACTACGGAGATAGTGGATGTAGACACACATTACGGACTTCGTGGTGATCTCATTGAGCATTTAAGGAACTTGAAAGGTGCCAATTTGGCAAAATAAATAAAATCGTGACTAGTATCATATTTATCTATAAAATTCCGCTCCACTACTAATAGACAAATCAAGGCCCAAGTCTAATGCACAATCATCATGTTGGGAGTCATCATTTCCTCTAAACACGTTCCATGTGGTAGGCATTCCTGGACCAACATGCTCTAAATCGTCCCTTGGTGCACCACTACCGCAAATGTCTGCATAATCATACTCCACCGCTCCCACCACCATCAATTTGAGAGTGTACCATCCCGCCCAATCCCAAATGCAAAATCGAATCATCCCGCTCTTGTGATATCCCTCCTGCCTGCCGCACAATATAAATTAATCTTCATGTGATCATGACAAAAGGTTTCCAAAAAAACATTACTCTGTGGCACTAAAAGCATTACAAAAACCAAAATGCAAGCATGATCATAATAAAATTGGGTGAATTCAAAGTGGCCGTGGGCATGACAATTTGGTGGCCGTGATTGAAAAGCAAATGAAATCGAGGAAAAAAATTTGCCTTTACGCCGCGCCAAAAAAATAGGTTGAAGAGCCCGGACAAAGGCAATTTTTTTTATTTTTTTTAAATGGCAAAACCGGATTCAATTTTTGAAAAAAAAAAAAAAAGGGGGCAAAAAATGCCCCCGGCTATAACTGCAGTCCAGGGCTGCAGTTGCAGCCATGGCTGCAGGAGGGGCTGTGGGCACCCTCGGTTGGTGGACAAATGTCGCTCCAAAATCCAGAAATGAAAACCACAGTCCCTCCTCTATAATCAAAAAAGAAAAAACCAAAACAAACACAAACACAAAAACAAAAACGAAACCCAAAATAGAAAGCAAAAACAAAATGAAAAAACGAAACAAAAGTACAAAACCATGAACATAAATAAATCCAAGACAACATATAAGAACAAAAACCAAAAGTAAAATGAAAACAAACAACTAACCTTCCATCGGTGAACGTCTTCCTCATCGGATTCTGGCAAGACCACGACTTCTTGCTCTTCTTCAACCACAAAATTCCTTTCGCCGTCGCAATCGTTATCGGTTTCCTCTTCCTCATCAGGCAAAGAATTTTGGAACGCCAATCGGGCCAACCGCATTTGCCTCCACGTCTCATTTTCTTCTCGTGCTGCTGCCGCCGCCGCTTCTCGTGCGCGCTCTTCTTCCGCCAATTCCGCCTCTTGACGCTCATTTTGTTCACGCAATGACTCCGCCCTCCGCCGCCGCAACTTCTCCAATTCCTCGTCTCAAAGAAGCCGTATGTACTCTTGAGCTTCTCGCTCTACAACTTCGGCCAAGGGTGTAGTAAACAACATCAACCGGTTGTGGTATTCTAAACTCTCAGCCTTACGCAATGTAGCATCTGCCATCTTCTTGGCCGCCTAGGCTTGAGTAATTGCGGCCTTATCTTGGACTTTGCCTGCACACACGACCTCCTTGGCCGCCTTAGTACCACCGGGCCGCAATGTGAAGGCGGGACTTGGGATTGTGTCACCTGCAACTTCAACACGACTCTCCAAATTCTGGGTGCTCACCTAGGAACCCGATTCCGACTTAGATGAACCAGACAATCTGTGAGAGGGAGTGCTCTGCCGCGGAGTACTTAAGCCGTCAGCCCACCGAGGGAAGTCTTTGACCAACTCCCAACAATGCACAAAGGTAAACTCGGTATTTCTTTGACTTTTAGTGCGGTATAATTCTTTTGCCATGCGCATAATGTCGGATTCATTCATACCACTCTTATGTAACCGTTTCACTTTATTGTAAGCACCAATGAATTTGGCAACATCGTGCTTTATCATGCCCCATTTAGATTCTAACGAGCGAGCTCCCCTATGGCCCCCCGGTTTATTTTGCTCATAATGGTGAAATATACGTTCCCAATATGCACTCCCCTTTTGTTGATTACCACAGATAGGATCCTGAGAGATTGCTAACACGCTTCTTGTTAACTGGCGTTCTTCTTCTGGCACGAAATTCTTACCTTTTGAAGGCCGCACAGTTCTTGCTGTACGACCCCGACCACGTCCACGACCAATTTCTTGTGAATTGTGAATTCCATCACCAAAAAAATTAGGGTTTTGATCACTCACCTGAGGTCCTGCTGCCGAATCGTACCAACTGGTTTGCGTCTCTGAGATTCCAAAATTCGGTGCCGGTGTCGCTGCCGCACCAGCTACCGAGGTCGCTCTAGCAGCATCTGCTGAAGTCGCCCCAGCATTTGCGTCGACGCCGTGGGTGAACGCAGCCCGTCGGGAAGCGCCACGGCCACGTCTGCACCCCCGCATCGTCAGGTCCGCGCCGGCAGAAATTCGAGGCGCCAGCCTGCCTCGAATTGCACCCTCGTCGTGCTCTTCTGGAGATCGAAGACCAGCACGATCAGGCCCTTCGGGGTCCGCAAACAAATTCCGTCCCGCCCTCCCGATCCGGCCACCACCCGCGTCGACGCCAACGCCGCGACTGCAACCACGCACCGTCTGTCCACACCCGCGTCCTGCCATGGGAACAAAGAAATATCTGACAAAAATCCGCAACCAAAAAATAGACACGATCTTCCCAAGAATTCCCGCAGAAGGGGCGCGCTCTCCAATTCCGAAATGCAGAACAATGGCGAGCGGAGTCTCAAATCTGGCGCGGCCGCGACACTGCCGACTGCATGGCGAGTCCCCGTGAGGGCCGTTGGGGAGCCCGGGCCCGCCAATGGGGATCGCGGCCCCATTTGGTGAGTCCCGGTGGAGATGCTCTCACATCCAGAGCAGCGCTGCAGGGCAAGCACAGGCAACGGGCAAAAACAGGGCGCCGGACAGGAAAAGAGTGTTAAGACGTCTACCAAAACCTCACGGTTTTAGGCTCCCACGGCTATAGACACACGGCATGTATTACCGCGATTTTCATATGCGGAAGACTCGGCCGCTTCAACGCGGATTCGCTGCCAAACCATTTTCTCCTCCATCTCTTCTGTGAGCTTACCGATCTCTCTCACACTTTGGACCTCTCTGTCTTTCTCGCATTCATTTTCATTTCTCACACACTAGATCGTTCCATTTTTCTCTCCAAGAAAGATTGCACAGAACCCATCTCCTGCAAAACCCAAACCACCGAAACGGAGCTTGTTTGAGAGCAACAACATGGGAGACACCAACAACAACAACAGGGCCAAGGGCGTGGACTATGAGAAGAAGGCGGAGAAGAAGCTCACTGGCTGGGGCTTGTTCGGCAGCACCCACAAGTTCGAAGACGCTGCCGATTTGTATGAGAAGGCCGGGAACGCCTACAAGCTTGCCAAAGCCTGTCAGTACTTACTAATCTTTTCAACCCTTGAGATCTTCTCATTGAGTTAGTCAAACTTTTAGGTTGTTTTTTTAGGTTTCTGAGGCCTGATTGTTGATTTTTTGCTACTTGAAGAGCAATCCAAGCTCCTTGGATGGTAATATTAGGGTAATACACATGTACTGCCTAGGTGCTACATCCGCAATCCCTGGATGATACCTGGGTTTAACCTCTAAAGGACCATAAAGCCACCAGGTGGCTCCTATTTTTTTCAGTGATTTTGAGTCGGTTTTATGTAGATTCTTTTTTGTTATTTTTATTTTTATTTTTAATCCAACATATGTAATATTCTTCACTGATTCTAGTGATATAAAATTTGGTCCCATTCAAATTATAATTTTCACAATATGATCGTTTAAACTTGTCATTTTAAAAGCATGAATCCTTGGTCCTTTAGGGGTTAAAGATGTTGACGAAATCTGGCTGAAATTCAAAAACCCTTTGTATCAATTAGCAAAAAAAAAGTAATCACTGGTTTCGGGACATCTCTGCAGGGGACGAAGCTGCTAAAGTGTACATTAAGCTGGCGAACTGTCAATTGAAGGTATGGATGTCTTCTTGGAATAATATTAACAAGAAATATGATATATCAAGGTTTTAAGTTGTTTGTGGCTAAGTTGGCGAACTGTCAATCGAAGGTACTTGATTCTTGGATCAAGAACCATAAACATGATGTATAAGATGTTAGGTTGTTTGTGGAAGAACCTTAGGTTTTTATTTTATTTTATTTATTTATTTATCGCAGTTGGACAGTAAGCATGAGGCAGCTGCAGCTTATGTTGATGCCGCGAATGCGTACAAGAAGAAGCCGGATGTTCACGGTACGGCTTGTCATATTTCTTTTTTTAGTTCTCGACTAGATGGTTTTGGTGGCTTTTGTACATGAGCTTACATGAGTTTGGGTTTTTGAGATACAGAGGCTGTTAGGATGATGAACATGGCAATACAGATGTTCGAAGACATTGGGCGACTATCCATGGCAGCTAAGCATTACAAGGTGATCAATACTTCCTGGTGACATTTTTAGTATGGAAGATTGGAGCACAGAATTAATCAGTAGTTGAACTTTTTAGCACGTATATTTGTGAATTCAAATCAGCTGTCGTTGCAGTATATTCCATGAGTTCAAGTGGCTTGCAGTGATCTCGAAACCACGTTATGACATTTAGAACATTATGCGACCTCCCACATAAGTGGTATCTACTTTTGCTACCCAGTGCATACAATACTCACGATACCTCTATAATATCCGGGAATACCCTTGATATATTAAGGTGATACCATGATGATATCCGCGGATATCACCTCATGAAGTTGCTACATATTTATATCATGATGAGCATTCTCGCTACATTTCATCTTTTTTCATTTTCTTTCTTTGTATGTTTAGCAGCCCCATTTTTGGTGTAGAGATCCAGCTAATTTTAGCCAGTTTTGGGATCACTGGGCTTGGGCATATGCCACCGTTGCAACATGTCTAACACGATATTGAGCAAAGTGGTTTTTATGACCCCTTGTCGTTAGCCAGGTAGGGTTTTTTTTCTTTTTTTTCTCATGCGAACCTTTGCAACGTTGTCTGTAATTTTTTTAGTAACGTGCCAGTCAGAATGTGGACTTCTTAGGTTTAAGTATGGCAAGTTGCTGATGGTATGGGTGTGTGTGTGTTTGTGTAGGACATTGCGGATTTATACGAGAAGGAAGAGGATTATCCGAAGGCTATGGAGTACTACGACAAGGCAGCCGATCTTTACTCAGGAGAGAACGTGGATAGTACTAGCAATCAGTGCAAGCTGAAAGTTGCACAGTACGCTGCGCAAATGGAACAGTATGTTTTCTCTTTGTTCCATTTCATCTTGTGCTTATACAGCTATTTATTTATCGCAAACCCTCAAGATTCGTTTTAACAATGTTGTGTAGGTTTCCTTTAGTGTGTGCAATTTTTTCTGTTTGAGAGAAGGTTGGTATGAAACGGAGTTGTTGGACACGGGTAGTTTGTCTTTGGTTTTGAACATCTTTGGTTGTTGTGACAGGTATGACAGAGCAATTAAAATCTACGAGACGGTGGCAAAGCATTCTTTGAACAATAACTTGCTGAAATACAGTGTTAAAGGATACCTTTTGAATGCCGGCCTTTGCCAGCTCTGTTTGAATGATGACGTGAAAATTGAGAATGCCCTCCAAAATTATCAGGTCAGTTCTTATCCATCGTCGTTCCTGGTCAAAGTTGGCATCAGTGTAATCAAGTTATCTTGAGTTCCAGACAAGAGTATCAATGTTGTCTGTTGCTGCTGCAGGAGCTGGACCCTACTTTCTCTGGCACAAGGGAATGCAAGTTTTTGCAGGTATTGCTCCAGGCCTGAACTATCTGCAATTCGTAACAAACAGTACTCACATTTAACTCCCAAAGGACCAGGGATTCATAGTTTTAAAATGACAAGTTTAAACAATCATATTGTGAAATTATAATTTGAATGGGACCAAAATTTATATCACTAGAATCAGTGAAGAATATTACATATGTTGAATTAAAAATAAAAGTAAAATTAACAAAAAAGAATTTACATAAAATCGACTCAAAATCACTGAAAAAAACAGGAGCCACCTGGTGGCCTTATGGTCCTTTAGGGGTTAACGTATGCTTCGATTTTACAGTGTATCTCCTTGATGTCGTTAATATTGAAGCGGAAGCCGTCATGTGGACTTCTTGCAGGATTTAGCCGCGGCCATCTTTGAGGTCGACGCCGAGAAATTCACTGATGTTGTGAAAGAATTTGACAGCATGAGCCGTTTGGTGAGTCTCGTTCTCCATGGATTGTAGTCAAGATATTCTTTAGTGTTATGCAGGGCTTTGGAAATTGTTTCTTGATAACACGGCGAAGGTCTCACTTAGATTTTAGTTACCCAATGGAAAATATGTCACTTAAAAGATTTCAATGTGCAATGCAGTAATGAACTTATTTAGAATCTTATCACGTGTTACTTATCCATCGCAGTTTGGTTTCAGTGGAGAGATGAACAGAGCTTTGATTTTTATCAGTACAATCTCTTGACATTTCATATTGTGCACACAGGACCCATGGAAAACCACTTTGCTATTGCGAGCAAAGAATGCTTTGAAGAATAAGGAACAGAATGATGAAGAAGACCTCATGTGAGATGAATGGGCTATTTGATGCTACTCCACAGGTTTTGTATCGGATATCTTGGCTTTATCTAAGATGACACAAAATCATGCACATGTGTAGATATCCTTCGGGGTCTTGGCTTTACGTTTTCATTTCCTGAAGATCAATATCACGACGATTGGCTTCTTCTTTGGCCCTCCGTATTTGATGTTCAGTATGTCAGACAGCCATTTTCATTATCAGGAAAGATAGTTTCTTTTTTATACCACAGGTTTAGAATAAAGTATGCAATGAGAAATCTATGTGGTACAGGTTAGTGCAATTCAATTTGACCCTGAATATCATAGTGAGATAGAAAGCACACAAGAGGGACCTTGTGGTGAACCCAGCTGTACTTTTGGATCGGTTTATTAAATTGTTCAGAGCTGATGCCCTCTTTGTGTTTCAGTGGGGGCATTTTTGGAAGACTTGACTTCCTCTTACAAATATTGTGAACACCCTCTCTAATGTAATTGTACATTCCAAATATGAGGTAGTTTCTACATTCCTACGTAATTGTGTATTTCATGTTAAAATTTAGTTATCCCATATGACGGGAGTCTGTTTCTTATTATTAAAAAAATCTTTGTTAGTGAGTCTTGTCTCCATTTTTAAGAGGATTCCAAAGCACTAGAAATAAGTTACAATTTTTTGAAGTTCTTCTTATAGCTTTTCCAGAAGCATAAATAGGTTGTGACTCTTCAGCTCTTTTATTTTACATGTGTTTGATTTCAAATCTATTTTACACAACTAGAGATTTTGTTATTCCCACACTGTTTTTTTTGGCACTCCTGTTTTAAGAAAATAACCTTGTTCTTCAAAGTGATTGTGATGTGTATAAATTCGCTAGAGGACTTTCACTTGTCAAGTTATGAACACATGAGTGTATTTAGAAACTCATTGCATTGTGATTAGAGAGGATTGAGTGTGTGCATGGAACAACCTAAAGTGGCTAAAGAATGAGTGTGCTATACATGAAGGAATCGAGGAAGAATGGGAAAAATGGAAATGAGGAGAAGAAAAGAAGGAAAAGAGAAGGAAAGGCAAACAAACATATTTGAATCTTTTAGGCAAAGTTCTCAAAAAAATCTCTTATGTATTAGACACATTTGGATAGTATTTAGAGCTATCTTGTGAATTTTGTGAAAGAAAACTAAAGAAAGATAAAACTTTGAAAGACAAGATGAGAATTTTTTTTCCAATTGAAAATAGACCGGTTTTAAGTTTCACCTTCCTTTGATTGCGACCAATCAAAGTCATTTTTAGGCATGATGCTCCTCCACTCTCCCCATACCTAGGTTGCATGAAGGCAAACATGTAGTAGGACCTCTTGGTAGATATGTTCTTTGAAGTTTACTTATAATAGAAGTCAAAGATGGGATGGAAGAAAACAAACTCTCCGGATATCTCTATTAGGCATTAGGTATTTGAATTCTTTATGTTTATTTAGAATGTTGGGTGGAAAGATTTCTATGCCATCCATCAATGGGTGCCAAGCCAAGAGGCCATGTCAAAAGTTGAGAGGCCATGTCCAAGTCGAGAGGCCATATCAAAAGTTGAAAGGCCATATCAAAAGTCGAGAGGCCATCGGATTGAGTGGCCAAATTTTGTTGAAAGTCCAAGAAATGGCCTGAAAATAAGCAATAAAATATAGTTTTGATTTTTTATGAAAAATATCGACGGCCTCTCGACCATAGTTTGGGTTTCTATTCCTGTCCGATCCAAAATTCCTTCAAGAGTTCGTCGACTTGTTCAAAAAGTGTTGTCATGTAAACATTTTGGAGGACGACAACCTTTGGCCTTAGTACTCTAGTGTGAAGGATTGAGAGGCCAAATTCTTGATTTCTAGCAATCTGATTTGGTGGAAATCAATGGCCTTTTGACCTTCGGCGATAGTGTGAAGTAGCCCTAAGTGTACACATGGATGGCCAAGGAAACGAGAAAGTAAGAAAAAGAAGGAAACAAACGAAGAAAGAAAAGGAATTGAAGGAAACAAGAAAGAAAAGGAACAAGGTAGGAGCACCCAATTCCAATAGTGTACCCAATCCCAATAATTTCTACACACGTTAGTCATTCTAAAATGTAAATCTAGGTAAACTATAAATAGCTTATCATTTTTGTCATCAAACAATAAAGGCTCTAGGATGTGCTTAGATTTGCGTTTTAAAATGAATGACGTGTTTAGAAATTATCGGCATTGGGTACATTGTTGGAATTGGGTGCTCCTACCTTAGAAGGAAACGAGAATGAAAAGGAATGGAAGGAAATGAGAAAGAAAAGGAATGGAAGGAAACGAGAAAGAAAAGGAATGGAAGGAAATGAGAAAGACAAGGAATGGAAGGAAACGAGAAAACGAGAAAGAAAAGGAATAGAAGGAAACGAGAAAGGAAAGGAAAATGACGAAGAAGGAAACGAGAAAGAAAAGGAAAAGAAGGAAACAGACAGAAAGAAAAGGAATAGAAGGAAACGAGAAAGAAAAGGAATAGAAAGAAATGAGAAAGAAAAGGACAGAAGGAAACGACAACGAAGAAGGTTGAATCATTCGTGCTTGCGGGCATCGGAGAGGAGCACCTCGATCCTTGCGAGCTCACGACGACGATTCTTCACGCTTTTTTTCAATTTTTTTTTTTTTTTTTGAAACAAGAGGATATTGAAACTCCACTGCATGAATGAAGAAACAAACACTTCAGCAAAAGAATACAAACCCCCTCGGCGGAACATCTTGGTAAGACTCTTCTGGAATCCTTCACGATTCTTCAAGGAAGCACCTCGTAATAATAATTCTTCACGCAAATCCACAGAGTCGGATGAGCACGTTGTCGGCACCACAATCGCTGGACGGTGCGTCGCGCTGGAGTAGTTGGCGATGACGCACATGCTCGATCGACTCTCGCACCCGCCCTGCAATTTCTTCACCGCGAATATTCGCAATGGCACAAACTTCCCGGTCAAATGTGGCGCTTCTGCGTTCAGCTGGGCTCGCCACCTCACTCGCGATTTTCTCGGGAGCTGACAGAGCACAAATCGCGCCTCATTGTTATCCACAACTCCAGTGATGCCACCTTGCCTACGTTTTACAATCGGATGTCAATCCGTGGGTCCTTTTTCCTGGCCCTTTCTCGCCTTTTCGGCGCGTATAAAAACCCCGCTGCAACTCATCGATCATCCGAAGAATGTCAGTCAGTGCCTGAGTGGCTTTTGAGAATCGCAGAGGACACTCAGCCATTTTACGAACTCCGCGCGAGGTTGAATTGGTGTTGGGTTATTGCATTTTCAGTTGCATTATTGTAGATTTTTTGTTTCGAAATTGTTAGCAATGAACGCGTTGGAGGCCACGAATCTGTACTTCAAGCGGGCTGTGAAGTTGCTCAAGTTGGATTCTCGAGTGGAGCGCAGCTTGCTCATCCCCTACCGCGAAATCAAGGTTCTTCCCATTTCCTGCTTGCAATGAAATGAGTACTCTGTTTCCTCTTAAAACGAAGTCAAAGTTCACTACCTATACATGATTTTGGTCATCAAGCTTTCTCAAAAGAATGTTTGCTGATCGATGTATAGTTCGAATGTTAGTTTCTGAAAACATTGATCGATATAGTTCTAATGTTTGTTTTTTTTTCTTTGCCTTGCAATGAATGAGTATGAGAGTACTCTGTTTCCCATTTTGTCTATCATTCCTGCTTGCAATGAGTACTCTTGTTTCCTCTTAAAAACGAAGTCAAACTTCACTTTCTATACATGATTTTGGTCGCCAAGCTTTCTCAAAATAATGTTTGCTGATCGATATATAGTTCTAATGTTAGTTCCTCAACACATTGATCGATGTAGTTCTAATGTTTGCTTTTTTTTTCTCTGCCTTGCAATGAATGAGTATAAGAGTACTCTGCTTCCCGTTTTGTCGACTTTCATATTGCAATATTATGCAGAGTATATAATAGTGTCTCAATGTTTCAATTTGCAATATAACTCACCCTCAGTGGAAAAAACTAATAGTCATTTTGGACCTTATATTATCGAATGCAGTAAAACAATAGAACCTGATTTCTGAGCCACCCCAAATTCTATTTTTAGCCAGTTTAGTTAGGGTGGGATATGGGTATAGGAGTACTTTGTTTCTCATTTTGTAGACCTATAATGAGTACTCTGTGAGTTTCCTCTTTACAGGAGAAAAATGAAGTCAATGTTCACTGTTTTCTATGGATGATGATTTTGGTCATTAAATATATAGTTCTAATATAATCAATTCATTCAGGTTGAGTGCACGATACCGAAAGACGATGGAACGCTGGCGTCGTACATTGGCTTCCGAGTACAGCACGACAACTCCCGGGGCCCCATGAAGGGCGGCATTCGCTACCAT
This sequence comes from Pohlia nutans, assembly GCA_022496805.1. Classification (NCBI taxonomy): domain Eukaryota; kingdom Viridiplantae; phylum Streptophyta; class Bryopsida; order Bryales; family Mniaceae; genus Pohlia; species Pohlia nutans. The sequence continues at coordinate 1,296,037 of CM040103.1, forward strand.
CCAGAGGTAATAAACTTTAGGTTTAGTCTAAAATCTACCCATTAATAAAATTTAGATTTAATTCTAAATTAATATTTAATTGAATACTCAATGGGTTAATTTAATATTTTCTTTTGTGTATAGATAGATAGAAACTCCGGTCCTCTTTTGAAGGCCGGCGTGAATAAAGTATTCGTTCGTAATGGCAATGACTCAGTGCCCACCGGACAAAGGGCCATTGAAACCTTTTGTGTACACATTTGATTGGACACTCCTGTACTCCGGAGTAGTTTGGTTACCAAAGAGGTGATTGAAATGAGTTCTGAGTGTATTATAAGCCTTGAAACAGTACAATACGGATGTTAATGTTTTAGTAGAATGACTTGGCATTGTGATGTTTGAAAATCTTGAACGTCCGTCATATAGTTTCTTAAATTCTTTTCTTCATATTAGAGTTATTTGTAAAGTCCCTCAAAAGTGGGTGAGTAGACCATAGTTTGAGTGAATAGTGGGTATTAATTCTCAAAAAAGAACATGTGTTGGGCACTTAAAAAAAAAACTTTGAAAGCACCAAAATCAATGCTAAAAAGTTTCTCACCCAAGTTTTTATTATTCATCTTCACACATGAAGAAGGTGATTGCTAGCCCCTTTTCTGGCTATATATACCACTCACCCATTCTTTTGATTTCCTAGAATTTCTCTCAATAGTTTTTGTTTCTCCAAATTTTAGTCAAACTAAGGCCCACTCAACCCTTTAGTTTACGGATAACTCTATTGGATTTGGAACTTTTTTTTTGCAGGTGGAGCTGAATGAGGTGAACGCCCTGGCACAGCTGATGACCTGGAAATCCGCGGTGGCGAACATTCCGTATGGAGGAGCCAAGGGAGGCATTGGCTGCAGTCCTCGCGACTTGAGTCCCACGGAGCTCGAACGGTTGACGCGTGTGTTCACTCAAAAGATCCATGATGTCATTGGTCCTCACCTTGACATCCCCGCCCCGGACATGGGTACCAATTCTCAGGTACATTTTTTTCTCTTTGTCTCACATGAATAAATAATTATCAAAATCTTGAAGAATGCCTTAAATTTGAATTTAATTTAGATAGATAGATAGAAACTCCAGTCCTCTTTCAAGGCCTGCGTGAATAAAGTGTCCATTTGTAATGTCAATGGCTTAGTGTCCACCGGACAAAGAGCCATTGGGACATGAATTTAATTTACAAATTACATTGACGTTTATTGTGTTTTCAAATGGCAAATGCAATAGTAGATATGTAAATAAAATTTAGCAGTACACTTCTTTTCACCCTCAAATTTTTATGCATGATAGAAGTTATCCTAGAATGCCTGTTACTAAAGGCACAGAATTTAAGTGAAAAGAGTTGTATAGTTTAGCTCATCTACAATTATATTTGTATTTTATAGTTTCTGAGATATGTGTCATTTGTATTCTCTTATAGTTTTTGAGATATGTGTCATTTGTATTCTCAGTGGGCTTACTTGCGTGAATCTCATTATGTAACATATTCTAAGTGCTTATTCTTATGTAACACCTAGGCCTCATTGCTTATTCTAGTAAGTATCCCTGATAGAGATAGCATGGAAATGGTACGTTATGAAAAAACATGTTTTTCATGGTATCTTGTTTATCCATAACGTGACATTTCCATGTTATCTTTAACGGTGTTTTTCACTAGTTCCGTGATCTATAGTGGTTGAAACGGTTCCTAAGATGAATGATGGTGAAGAGGAATTTTGTTGTGATTAACAAAATGATTGTGTTTTTTTTGGCAGACTATGGCTTGGATTTTGGACGAGTACTCAAAGTTTCATGGACATACTCCAGGTGTCGTGACTGGCAAGCCTGTGGTAAGAATTCAAGAAGCATCTCCCTTTGCTTTTAAGTCCTGAATTTATCATCGTTGATTTTACTATTGTACACCCAGACCTCTTTAACATCCAAAATGCAAGTGGGTATGAATGGAGTTTTGTGACAATCAATAGTGTTGCATGAAAAGTGACATTAAAGAAGTACTTGGGATTGTAAGGAAGGTGGTGCTTAGTAACACAATTGTCAAAATAGGGTACAGAGGACAGAGGATTTGCTGTGATATTAAAGAGGTCCGGGTGTATTGTGGTCTTTAACACTTAAAGGGCTGATGGGGATAGTAGATACGTTGGCGTATATTTAACATTTGTTGTAAATAGAAAGTTTCATACTGAGACCCCAATAGCTCATTAAAAATTAGGTCTCAGTGAGTTTTAACTTCACTTTTGACATGGGTTGTGAAGGATTTGGGAGGTTCTCTTGGGAGGGAAGCTGCCACAGGGCGGGGTGTATTGTTTGCGACGGAGGCTCTGCTCAAGGATCATAACCTCAGCATCAGGGATCAATCATTTGTTGTCCAGGTTAGTTAGTATGTGGACCATCCAGGTGCCCAAAAAGTCACACTCTTTAAGAGCTTCAATAATTATCCTGAAAAGCCATTTACAGTGGGTTTAGGGTTTAGGGTGAGCCTTGTGCACTTCAAACAGGACGGACAATAAGAGTGACACAAAGACTACATACTATTACTAACCCCTAAACGTTTGAAAATGTCTTTGTGGCAAGTAGAATACAATGTATTTTCTTGTACTTGAAATGAATCCACACCTTTAATGGGTTTGAGTTGAACATAGAAGTTAGAATTTAGATCAATGCGGTTCTAGTGAGCTATCAAGATTCCAATTTAGAGCTTCAGGTTGGTAGCAAATGCCAATCATACGGCAGTGTATCTACTATCCCCATGGGATGTTTAGGGGTTAAAGATAGACTATTTTTTGAGTACCGAGACAACTTTTTTTGGCAAAAAGAAATCTGTTAAGTTAACCCTTAAAGGATTTAGGGCATAGCAGATACGTTGCCGTATATTTAACATTTGTTGTAAGTAGAAAGTTCCAAATTGAGATCCCAATAGCTTTTAAGTCCATGTAAACATGAATTTTAACTTCACTTTTGATATGAAAGTCGTAGGAGGTGTAGAACCATTCCAGATACAATGAAACACGGCCATATAATACTGGACGGAATGGCCAATCTAGACCTTTAAGGGTTAAAACATGCCAGAAACTAGTGAATACAAGGAACTGAGTCTGGGGAGTCAAACGACTAAATATTGTTGGGTTAGAATGTAGTATCGAGAACCTCCCGTGTATTATCTCCTGTAGAATGTAGCCAAGGGGTACATTTGCCGAGGTGAGGTTCCGGATAGTACATGTGTCCAAGTATGTTGTTGAGTCCATGAGAGTATTGATGTGTTTTTATGACTGTTGCCATTTGTGACTCAGGGTTTTGGCAACGTGGGTTCGTGGGCATCAAGACTAATACACGAGGAGGGCGGAAAAGTGAAGGCCGTCAGTGACGTTTCTGGAGCCATCAAGAGCAACGCTGGCATCGATATCCCCGCGCTTCAGGAACACGTCAGGATCTCCGGGGGGGTCAAGGGGTTTGAAGGAGCTGAAGATCTGGACCCCAGAGCTCTGCTTGCCGAGGATTGTGATGTTCTTATTCCTGCTGCTCTCGGCGGTGTCATTAATGCGTAAGTCCATTCTTCTTCTTCATCCGTGACCTTAACCCCTCAAGGCCCAAGGGGACATATTGTGTCCTCTGACTTGTTCGTCAGGTCATTTTGTAAACTCATTTTGTTCAAAAACTACATAAGATATATATATATAGAAAAAAATACATCACAATGTTAATATTGATGTGGGAAATTTTGAATTACAAATAATATTCTCACTTAAGTTTGTTGTACAAGAGATAATTGCAATCAAAGTTCAATTTCTTCAAATAGTACAGAATCCCCTTGGGCCTTGAGGGGTTAAAGGCAATAAATAGCAAAGTTGATTTACATCTCACTTGCAAACCGATGTGTGGGGGGAGATCTAGCAACTAGTGTAAAATCAGCTGAATGGAATTGCCAAATTACCTGCTGAAATTCATAGTTTCAGGCTTAAATCTAGAGAAATTTTGTAATACTTGGGTGTTACCTAGGTGAAACATGGGTAATAATCAGCTAGGTTCTTGTCTAAAACTGGTTGCTTTTGTCAAATATTGGATTCTAGCTGGTTTCCTTGGAAAACTCCCCGTTTAGTGGTGCAAACTTGACTACTTTTAATTGGGCTATTTAGTATTCTGCGAGAATTGATGTCTTTTACCACAATTCGTTTAAAGGTGAGGAGAAATATGGTAACAATACCTAAAAGCGTCAAGGTTTGTAAAAGTGATCCTATCTGCATCAATTTGACATTTGATGTTAAATTGTTGTAGGTAGGATTGCATTTCCAAACATTGACACATTTAGGTATTGCTACTTTAGTGTCCTTAGAGTAGATAGGAGTTTGTCACTTTGTCATTCCGGAGATTGCCATGTTCCTTTCAAGTGATGAGAGTGACATGAGGTGGCATGCCATGTTTATTATAAAGTTGTCATTTGTCATTGAAACACTACATCCAGAAGGTTTACTTGGAAGTTTCTATCATTTTAAACTTTACAGTTTCTTACAAGAACACTAAATCTCCAAATAGTCAAATAGTGTTGGTGTTGAGAATTAGACTAAAATAGCCCATTTTGTGTCAAATTTTCTTTGGTCAAGAGGGAGACTGAGGGTTATAACTCATATCAATGTGAGCCCTCGGACGAGCCAAAAAGTACACTCTTGGACGTTCTTGATTCAAGAGTACAATTTAGCATAATGTCCTTAAATCTTTGAAGAAGTTAATCTACTCTGTTACCTTTGGTTTCATGTGATCAATTTTGGCATGTCCTTGACCAAATCGTAGTCTAGTAACACAATAGTCTGCTGTTGTGGCTTTTGGTTAACGATTTTGTTCTCTTGTATTGCAGGGAAACAGCTAAAGATGTGAGAGCGAAGTTCATTGTGGAAGCTGCAAATCATCCCACAGACCCTGTTGCAGATGAGGTGCATAACATTCTTTAAACCAAAGATCAACACCTCATTAGAGAATGGGATATCCCTCCCTAAGACCCTAATTAAAGTGGCTAGTGCCATCTTACTAACAAGGTCCTTGCTAAATAATGTTAAGTAGCGTTATGTATTGTACATTGATTAATAGTTGAGATTTGCATTGTGCAGATTCTGGAGAAGAGAGGGGTGATTATTCTGCCTGACATCTACGCCAATTGTGGGGGAGTCACAGTCAGCTACTTCGAGTGGGTCCAGGTGAGAGAATTACCTGCTGTTAATGACTACTAGCAAATCTCGTGTTGCAATGCAACTCAAAACTAAATAAACATGATAAAAAATACATGGACTCCATTGCAAAGAATGTTGATTGAAAATTTTGAGTATAGATGGAAATAGTCTACAAAATATGCAAATGAATGAAAATGATATATGATGAGATATTGGATGATAATTGATAGAGGAAGACTTGGATGAAATCGTGGCGGATTTTGTGACATAGGAGCTATGACACTGCATATAATATAATAGATTTTGAAAGAGGCAACATAGATGACACTATTTGTCACTTTAAGAATTGTAACCAATACATAGAAGTGTGCTTTTGTTGATCATCTGTTGAGATCAAATTTTTATCACTATGTACGAGTCATTCAAAGCAAGAAGGTTTAGACCCACTATTGTAGAAAATTCCTTTTCCATTTCATAGACATTCAGCAAAGTCATGCGGCTAATAAGTCCAACCAAGTGAGTTATTGTTGGTCAATAGAGGAAATGCCTGGGGGCTGCACTGTACTAAACATGTACGAGTATACATGAGTGCACAAAAAGGGTAATAATTTGAACACTATCGTATTACGTATACATACAATAAACACATTTGGAAAATGAGAATATTCACGTATACTTACATTAAACATATATGTATTACGTATACATACAATAAACACATTTAGAACTGAATATATTCACATATGCTTACATTAAACATATATTTTAAATAGAATTTATTTGTATACAAAGGTATTCAGATATATAACCTCTTGTATACCGGGGGTGTTTTTAGAAGGGATCATGAACGCACGTGATTCTCAAACATAATGTAGAGTGCACCCCCGAGAGAAAATGATATCAGGTCTCTAATGTATCGTCGACCTTAGCTATTTGAACATTCAACCAGTTGTGAAAAGTGCATGTTGATCAGATTGCATAAGTTCAACATTAGCTGAGTTTGTTTGAATATACGACTGAGTGTGTACACAGAATATACAAGGATTTCCTTGGGAAGAGGAGCTGGTGAACGCCAATCTGAAGAAGTACATGGAGAATGCATACATCAACATTAAGGATCTTTGCAACGTTCACAACTGCAGTCCTCGAATGGGCGCTTTCACACTTGGCGTTCAACGTGTGGCCAAGGCTACCATGTTGCGTGGCTGGGAAGCTTAATTCTTTTGTAGCAAAGCCATTGTATTAATGGTTTGGTGGTGAATTTTAACAGTGAGGAAGTTTTGTATAGTGCTACCATTGACATGTTGGTTTTAGGATTTAGGGTTTAGGGTTTATGACAATCTTGATAATTTCTCGGATTATTATTGTAGGCAGGTGAGCTAATCAATTTGAGCTGTATGAGAATTACTCACACAACTCTGTTCAAATAGGACGATGCAGATCATGTGAGTGTTGTTGACCTGCACTGTGATTATGCTACTATTATTCTGAACCTCGATTGCTCTGCATGCAATTGCATACAAGATTCAATGAGAAATGTGCTATTTTCTGGGAACTCAGCAAATGCAAAACTCTCTTTGGTTGCCTTAAAAACCTCTTTGGTTATTTTTTAAAACTGTTGTTGGTTTAGAAATTGTGAAAAAAGAAAAATTGAATGCTAAATGTAAGTGTCCCTTTAACCCTTTCATAGAATATGGTCACCGCAGTGTCAAAAATGCAAAGAATATAAAATCCCTGAAGAATTGGATTTTGAATTGTGAAGAATAGGTTTTTCAGTCTTATAATACATATATTTTAGAGAGAGAAATTTTCAGTTTGGAGTTGTGCAACTATCAAAATACTTATGAACAAAACTCGAAAATATTGCAAATACTTGAAAAATAATACAGTAAATACTTAGAAATACTACACATGTATTATGTGGTATTTCTTGTGTTTGGAACTTTTTTATCTTAGGGTATGTTTGCACTTGGCCTTAGAGGTGGTCTTAGAAGGCGGTCTTACCACCTTAATAAAGTGTGTGTTCCCACCTACATTCTTTAGTAATTACCAATCCTACATGGATGTTCACATGGCACACATTAAAGAATGTGTATTAGCTAACATTTAGGAGGACAAAAAATACTTGAGCGATAGTAGGCAATTGTTAAGGGAGCACCAAAATTGGAAATATTCCTAAGTTTTGAACACTTAAGAATGGTCTTAACTAATATGGCTCTTGAGGGGCCATTATGTAATCCGGCTATTATTGATGACACCTTTCCGAACCTCATTGATGACACCTTTCCTAAAAAGAAGGTATTCCTCCCAAAATTATGAAGGTGTTAAGTTTTAATTCACGTTCTTTGCAAAGGCCAGGTGCAAACGGGCCTTTATTTTATTCTTTTGAATTAATGAAGACCACTATAGTTTTAAAATTGACAACTAATTTTGCAAACACATCATAACATTTAGTAGCCTTCCTTGCGGTTTCTTTTTGATTTCGTATTTGAGTTCATCCAACTTCATTTAAAGAACATCCTCCCTTTCTCAATGGCCACTCTGGCCGACATGACCACCTCATGAGCCTTTTTTCAGTTCATTGGAACAAGAAACAAGGCAAATAATTAACTAGAGTGGATGTACATGTAAAAAGGAGGCCCATTGATTTTTATTTTGTATGTTACCCATAAGATAGATAGAAACTCCGGTCCCTTTTTAGTAAGGGGCCGGCATGAATGAAATGTCCGTTCGTAATGCCAATGACTCGATGCCCACCGGACAAGGGAAAATTCGGACAATACTACTCTCCCCTTTCGAGGATGGACACTAGATGGACACTATAGTGACACACTATGCTACTAGCTAGCTAGCCACTAGTGCCTTGAAGATACCGGACATGGTATCCACCCAAAGGGCTTTGAGGTACCCATACAACAAGGTCCAAGGGCCCCCCACCGTAGGTTACCCATAACATTAGAACCAATGCACGTTCCTCACTAGTTCCTACCAATGCTACTTAACCCCTAAAGGACTGGGGGGGGGGGGGGTGGTGTTGAACTTAGCTCTTGTTTTCTTGACTACTCTTGTAGCAAGCTCAATTTCTCATTGATGTGGGGGAAATTTGACGATCGGCACCGTTGAAACTAAAGAAGACTTATGTAGCTTTTTTATGAAAAAAGAATCAACAAAACTGCATAATTTTTGAGAAAATGCCACCGTTGAGAAGATTGATGGAACTTGTTTGGAGTATTTTGTACACATGTTGAAATCGGATCGTTCAAAAATGCTCCAAAAATTTTGGAATTTTTGCTGTGAGTAGAAATCATCATTTTAAACATGTGGAAAAATTTTCAAGTAATTTGGAGGTGTGAGGAGGAAGATATGAGGGTTTGACTCGGGGGGGGGGGGGGGGGGGGGGGGGGGCACTCCTTTGTATATCTTGCATACACCTACAATAATGACCTATTAAAATGGGGGCTATTTACCTTGTATATTTGATTATATGAGATGGTATATTTTAAAATAAATGTAAAACTTGGTAATTAATTGTATCCTATTAGTACTTATAATTTCTCTAGGTGGCTATTTTACTTATACCCTATTTTTTATTCTTACTCCCCATTTTTTTCTCTTACCACTTTAGTTCAGTTTTGAAAGTGCGCCAAGTTGTCACCCTAGAAGTCGGATGTAAAAGACTCTGTTTTCATCCAAAATTAATTTTTGGCACCCAGTTGCCCTTCATAGTCTACACCTACCCCCTATAAAAAATATTTGGCATGGTATTTTATATGTACCGGTAAAGTAAATCTTCCATGATATATTGAATGCTATATTACTTATAATGTAGTTTTACAATTTAGAGCAATGTATTTTACATGTACGTTTTTTACAAAATTTATCTACAAGGAATATATGGGACCCTATTTTTTATCGCACGTTGTTTCTACAATTTTTGCCAGTGCCCTCCCCGAGGGGTTTGAAGTGATGCCAAAATACCCACTGTGCAACTCAAAAAAATCACCAAAAATTGCTCACTTGATGAATTTTTTTTTATCAAGAAGTATTGGAAGTTACTTCAATACTCACAAACAACAACCAAAATGACCTTTGGCACACAACAAGTTACACACAACTTCTTTGGGTCCATAACAGTAATTCACAAGAACACAACTCTTCACCCAAAGTTTATTTCGTATTAAGGAAAAACAAAGCAGTATCAACGTCCTTACAGTCCTATGCCAGGACTAACACATTCTCTGTCATACTACAGAGACATATCATCTTGCGCTACTACTATGTTGAAGAGTACTCACAAAGATGATTGAAACTAAGGATATTGTGTACTCTAGTACATTCCACGGCGGGAGACTTTCGAGTCATGATGAGAAACACTAGCTGGCACTTTACACTGTAACCCTGCAGCAACTAGTGACTCACTAGTAATTTTGTACTTCTCACAAGAAATTCCTACAGATTTGGCTCTCAAAAAGAGCTAGGATCTCTTTGTTGCTCATCCTAGAATTCACAGCCCAAAAACCCAAATTTCCTCACTTTCTAATTCCAAAAGCCCCCTGGGGCCTTACAGTCCTTTAGGGGTTAATATTAAAATCAATGCAAATTCCTCATGTATAAATTAAGTTAAATATTGGCATGCCAATGCAAGTTCCTCATGTATAAATTAAGTTAAATATTGGCATGCCAATGCAAGTTCCTCATGTATAAATTAAGTTAAACATTGGCATGCCATTTAAATCAAGGTTGCCAGTAGTGAGCGTTGTTGAATCAAACAATTATTGATTTAACAAGGTATTGTAGTTTGCTTAATGCCACGTGTGCCCCCATAGCTACTGATGGGATGTGAAATATTCAACATTATTTCATTGGGAGGATGAAATGATGAGATGTGAAATATCCAACATCATTTCATTGAGAGGATGAAATGATGAAATGTGGGATATTCCACATCATTCCATCCAGGGAAGGGTAGCAACCTAAATGTTATGCATAATTTGCATGAATCAAGTATAAACCATATTCTTGTTTCTGATTTTGAATTAGTGTATATTGTAAATTACAACAAAAATACACGCCCGAGCGCTCTAATTCCTCAATGTAACAATATCTAATTCCTAAAATCTCACACTCCATGGAAAAAGTAAACTGGCTTAAAATAGACAAATTCTATTTTTAGCCAGGTTACTTTTCCCATGGAGGGTAGTCTTTCTCTTATTGTAACACATGACTACAAAACTCCACGTCCACACTAATTTTCAATAATTTCACGATCCACATTATTGATAACAATCTTGGTAATCCACATTATTGATAACACTCTTGATAATCCACGCTATTCCAAATTACACACTAATTGAAATAAAAAGACCATGTTGAAAATGCTCAATTCTCAAGAAGTGCACATTTCTGTAACTTGTGTACTGGAACACAGATACCCAAAAATATCAATCCTAGAAGGACCAAGGATTCATGATTTAATCAATCATATTATAAAAATCTCAATCAATCATACTATAAAAAATTAAATCAATCATATAATGAAAAACAAACAACTTTGGTCCAAAAATAAACAACTTTGAACAAAAGGCAGTCCACACAGGTCCTACTATAAACTGTTAAAAAAATAAGACATAAGGCCAAATTCGGGCTTCTTAACCGGTCCTTTAGTGCTTAATGATGGCCAGCAGAATGTGCAACATCTCTTGGATGAAGTCTACCAGAAACCCTAAACTCCAAACCCTAAAATGCAACAACATAGTGTACTGGCTGATATTCTTTTTTGTTTCCACTACATAAGGAAACCACTAAAGTCTTCCTTGACTATTACTTAAATTGTTTATCTGCTGAATGAGCATTCTCTACAAATAGCCCCCCAAGACCAAGTCTCTACTAAATCATAGAAGACCTGGCCGCCATTAATTTCCAATTGTTTCATAATCTTACATAATTCGGTGCTACGCACACCAACAATCTCTCATTTCATCTGTACCTTGAAAATTGAGCGTATGAATTGTCCAGTGCAGAGAGCAGACATCCTTACGCATATGAAGCCGATTATGAAGCCATTTCTAATCACCAATGGTACACGTATCATCACTACTCAAAATTCGAACTCCCCAGTTGCCTGTCATCAAACCAGCACAGCACACATTCATCAGATACTTTGTGGAACTCTGCAAAATATGAATAGCACTAATTCAATCAATCATATTGTGAAATATACAATTCAAATGGGACCAACGTTTATGTCATCAGATTCATTGCTTGTGTTGGTCAAAAAAACAAATTAATTTGAATAAAACGAAGTCCACGTAGGACCAAATCAAACACGCTAAAAAAAAACATGAGGCTTCCTGGTCCTTACAAGGTTAACCCACAATGGACTTCTGAAACATATTAAAAAATGTAAGCTATGATTTCTTCTCTCTATTGATACATTTTGCTACAATTTCCTAAATGATTTATTTCAACTCTTGGGAGATATGAGCATTTATGGCCACTTGGGCACTTACAGGTTCAGAAACTAGTGCTTGTGCAAGTGAACCCAATGGCATTTTCTTAGGAATGGTATACCTCATGAAACCAGAAATGTTCTAGGGGTAGAATATGAGATCTAACTTTGTAATATGAGCATTCTAAAAGTCGCAACACATTGCGTGTTTTTGTAAGCTAAGCTTACATACTGTCTGATACATTCAAGCAAAAATAAAGAGTTCACTGTAGAAGGTAATAGTCGATTACAGTAACATATTTCTATTTTAAAAACGGAGATATGATTTCTTTTTTCTGTTGGTACATTTTTGTTACCTTCCTTGAAACTTCCTCATTGATCTATTTCAGCTCCTATAAACATAAAACTAGGCTGGGGTTGAGAATTTACTGAAGAGCAAACATATGGTTTAGGGCTGATGCTCCAGAATGCTCACCTTTACAAACAGGATGTCACGATTATTCAAATGCATGATGCCATCCTTCAAGGTACACTTCCACTTGTTCTTTGACCTCGTTACCTGCTCACAATATTAAATATATCACAAACATTTTAATACATAAAATCCATGATTTTATAAAAGATGCTTCTCCACCAATCACACTTACATACAGAGGGTTGCTACGTTGGTTGCTACTGACCTTGTCAAACTGGGCAAGCACTAAATGGTTGGTAGCCGGTTCTTCATCACCATGGTCAGCATCATCCACATCATCATCATCATCGTCTTCGTTTAGTGGCGGCTCAGAGCCCTCTGACTCTGTTGGCTCAACATTTGCTGCTGGAGTGGTTGCGCTTGGTAGCGGATTGTCTGCTTTACATGTTGTTCAATGTCAAAGAACTCTTCTTCACAAGCGTCATTCTTCTTCTGTCATATAACAATACCAACTTGTCTCGAACTAATTAACCCTAAGCGTCCACGGAGACCAAATTGGTCACCATGTTTTTCTTTTAACAGTTTTAAGTGGGTCTTATTTGGACTTTCTCTTGTTCAAATTTATATTTTTATACCAACACATGCAATCACCTTTACTAGTTCTAATGATATAAACATTGGTCCCCTCTGAATTATATTTTTCACAATATGATCAATTGAGTTTTTTCATTTTAGAATCATGAATCCTTGATCCTTTAAGGGTGAAATGATCCACCGCCGTAAACACCAGATCTAAATGGCTCTACAGCACTAGAAAAGACAGGTCTGTTTCTCACCGTCCTCCTCAGGCTCGTTGTAGTCCTCTGCAACAGCCTGACGCAACAGCACAAAACACAAGCATATTGAAAATCAGAAGAAACAGGTAGGGAACTCCCTAATCACAACTGACAAGATATTAACAAAAGAATACAGTCAGACACCTACATCATCGTACTCGTCATCAATTCCATCCAGTTGTGGAATAACTTGCAACGCTTTAGCATGTATCATCTGCTCAATTGTAGCATCTGCACTCTGTCTGTGTTGCACCCACAAGCGCGAATCTTCACTCCTGCCAACACTTCTCTGTGTCAACCAGCTTTTAACTGCTTCCGGATCCTGAGCAAACGAGAGTGTTGTTAGTGAATCAGGGCATGAGAAACCAAAGCTAACATATTACTACTCGTTAATATATATCAAGCCAAACAGCGGCTTGATGACACAAACCATGAAATTTGAAAAGTCCGAAATAGATTGATAAAGAATCAGTATTTCGACTTTGGAGCTATCATGTCCTGTACAGACGGTTGAATTCACATCTAATTTTTGTTCAGAGGACGGGGATTTGGGGAACCAACCACAATTTGAGAACTCTCGCCCATCGATGTAGACAATTCATCGTCTGCGGAACCATCTCGTTGAGGGATGAAGTACCCCGAGCTTATTTCATCATGTTTTCTCTTGCCTGTGGATATGGTAAGAAAATCCTGTTCCAAGGCAGTGACAAACTTTCAGTCAAATAAATATGCAAGCACATACCGGTATATGGCCCATGACAATTTGATAAGCACCTCGTGAAATCATCAAGTACCTTGGTAATAGGTGCCACTTGTGCTGAAACAGGTATCTGTGCTTCTTCCCTTTCCTCGTATGCTGAAGCAAGATGATAACAAAATAAAATTAATCAAGAGGCAGTAAATTATAGAAACTCACAAACAAGCGCGGAGTGTCAAAACAACCAGAATCTAATAAATTTATTGTTTAAACCATGCAAGTACCTCACTTTTGCAACACAGAAGTACAGCGTGTTCACTCAAACATCAAGAAAAAAATTGCAAATGTGAACAGGTGACTTCCACTACACGAAAACAAACAAGTTGGAATTGATATCACAACTGAAAGCACATCCACTCACTTTCATTCATATTCAGTTCAACTCCTCGATGTTTATGGTTCATCCAGGATGCTGGCTGTTGCTGAAACCACCAACACAGATCAAGCAAGATATATTAGGTACCTTGAAATTGAGTGCAGATCGTGCTACTACCAGACTTTCTGAAAGTATGAGGAATACAGCATAGCATTCTAATAGCAATGTCATCGCAGAAATATCATGCAGAACTGAATGTCAGAGATGACCTGATGCCTCCCACATTGGAATTTACAAAATGCTGCAAGAATGCTATTAAATGCTATTGGAGATTTAGAACGCTATGCTGCAATCCTATTGATATTTTACATGCTATAAGAATGCAATTAAATGCTTTTAGAAGGCATTTCGAATGCTATGCTATACAAGACATGTGAAACAGAAATCTGCTAAAAAGAAAAGTACCATGTAAGAACTCGGCGTTCCATTTCCCATCCTAGGAGCAAGGTGATGGCCAGAGTTTAGCTGCAAGGATGCCTCGCTAGGGCCCGGAGGCATGTACTGGTACATCACAGGCTCCCGAGAGCTGGTTGATGCAGACACCTGCCAATTGAATGGGAACAGATAATGACTTGGCAAAGCGGAAATTGGTCAACACAAGCATCAATGTGATGGCATCCCTCAATGAATGTTACATACATTCATTGGCCCGGCTTGTGCAAAAACACGAGTTACTGGTTATAAGGAGCCATTCAAGCAACAATTAACCGTACCCGGGGGAACGCCATGTCACTGGATGGAGCCTCGTACAAATCCTCCGTTGCCACATAAGGCTCATTCAAATCGTGTACAGGAGTAGCTACTGCTTGAGATACGGGTTTGGCTACTGGGTTTGCAGGAGCCTCGTGACCAGAAGCTTCCTGGATTGCACCTGACTGCACCAACTTGAGTTCCCAAAGCTGCATCCAATACACAACAATCCAGACATTATTAGTTAATAAATGATCTCATATTCGTAACTTGGGTGAATGAATGCACAACCACACCCTAACAAGTCACCATAAGAAAAAGTGCTCAAGACACACCGATAAGTGCTAGACAGTTACCAAGCATTCATGGTTATAAAAAATTGTGAAACAGTGTGAAACATCTTTGTCTCACAAGAATCAGTAAAGAATATTACATGTGCCGCTAAAAAAAATACATAAAATTGAGTCACGATATGACCTACTTAAAACTGCTCAAACAAACATGTCTCGGTTAAAGCAAACATGTCCTTTAGGTGTTAAAGCTACTACACATATCCTCAGCGTGCTTAATTACAACAATGAATAGCTAGACTAAACCTTTGAGTTCGATATTACAGCATACCAATAGGTACTAGACAGTTTAACCCCATGGTTATAAAACAACCAATTCGATTGATCATATAGTGAAACATATTTATATCACTGGAATCAGTAAAAAACGTTACATGTGCTGCTAAGAAAACGCACAAAACTGAGTCCCAATATGACCTACTCAAAACTGCTCAAACAAAAATGTCTCGGTCCAAACAAACATGTCCTTTAGGTGTTGAAGCTACTGGCAGATTTCATTTTCAATATTGGCTAAGCTCACAGAAGAGAAGAAAAGCGGTGAGTCCCTTACCGACTGGAGCTCGTTCAGCACATTATCATCGACACCTTCGCTCTGGAAATCGGTGCGCACATTGTTGATCACATCCTCAACAACGTGCAGATACACATTGGACACACTCATGGCCATCTCCTTCTCCTTCGCCAGTTGCTTCGTGTTCGCCATCTCCCCTTCCTTAAGCTTCTACTAATTCGGTCTGGGGCTTGCTTGAAGCTGGGAAAGACTCAATAGAACAAGGAAGAAAATATTTATTTATGTATCTCGCTGCGAGGTTATATCTCTCCTCAACCACCTGCAAGCGATACGAAACAAATCAGAATACTCTGTAACATCCTCTTTGTTCTTAACGAGAAATTGAATACCTAAAGTAAAGAGAACAAATCCCAAGACCTTCACGAGCTAAACGAAACTATTATGCTATCGACATATCACCTAAACCCTCGCTTCGCTCATTCTCTTTCCAATGCACACCCATCACCCAATCACGAACACAAAAACCCTACACACATCATTCATTATCCAATGCCACCTCTAAATCCATCAATCTGAACAGAGCATGAGAATTTAGCAACATGAAAAAGTCACGCAACGGAATTTTCCACCCATAAAGGCGCCGTGGAAAACACAGAGGCACCGGAGGATCCCATAAGCCATTGATTCCTAAAACCCACAAAAACCCAAACGAGCTAATGCCTACAGAACGCAATGCAACGAAACTCACTCGCTTAAAACCCCATCACCGACATCCCAATCCACCAAAAGGCTGTGTGTGACGTATCCTCCGAAGCTGCTTGCTCCGTGTTGGCGTTGTGGGTTGCGTGTGAAAGGAGTAGTGATGCTTGTGGTTGCTGTGAAAGGAACGAAGCGTTAATTGATGTGAAGCTTGCTTGTTGCTGCAGCTGTGAAATCGGGGAATAAAAACAAGCAAGTGGGAGTTGTGCGAGTGTTTGTGTGTGAATCCCGAGGGAAGGGGAAATGAAAACGTGAGGAGTGAAGGAGTGAAGGGGGGGCTGTAGTGGGGCTGGCGATGGAGGCGAATGGCTCCGGGAGCGCTTGCAAACTGCGACGCTGTGGCTCTTATGTACTCCCCCGCGAGGGAGACGAAGCCATTTATATCAACGAGGGGCTGGCTGGATGGATGGATGGGTAGCAGTGGGTGTGTGGGTGCATGGATGGATGATTTCTGTTCGTCCATCGTCTTTTCGTGTTTTGTCTGCATTTTTTTATTTTTCTAACAGATGGCACCAATGAAGTAGCACTTTCGTCCTAATTTCAGATGAAGTAGTCATAATTGAATGAAATTGTTCTCTAATGGATGAATACTTCGGTAACAGTAAAGAAATGCGTTTTAGGTCCAAATTGAGCTCTATTTTAAAATAATTTTTCTTTTTGGCTATATTTTGCTTGCTATAAGAAGGTTAGGTCCAACTTAGGGTCGCTAATAACCAAAATTGTATGGGTATTAAAATATGTATTCTAACATGTATGGGTATCATGCTCGACTGTCAAGGTCAGCCAAAAAAAACCTATAAAAAGATGAGCCGGAAATTATTCATTTCAAAAAAACATATGTTCTATGGTGAAAATAGAATATTATAGATATCCATAGAATTTTGAAGATTAATTGCATCATTTCCGAAACAATTGATCCACCACTAGGCCTATAGATGAAAGGTACAAATCTACTCCACATGTTGTAAAATTATAGATAAATAAATAAATTTCATGAGCTACATGTACTGAGGTTTTTCCTCGGGGGTGACTCTTAGTATATTTTGCGTATCATGTGTGAAAAAAGGGTATTTAAAAGTACCCTTAAAAATAAAAGTAATTCTTACTATAATAAGTAATTTTCAAGAATATTCTCATAATTATTCTTGTAATCAATTTTGAGCATCCTATATTAATGTAATTCATTTATAACAAGGCGTGTGGGACCTCAAGGTTCACCTACAAATACAAATCTCGGAGAAAGTTGAAACTAAAGTATAGGGTTCAAGGTAGGAGCACAAAACTTTCACAACTATGTTTACTCTTTATTATTAAGTATCTTACGCTTCACTGGATTGAAATCATCAACAGTAAGTTTTTTAGGTAGCATAACATATTTGCTACAAATATAAGTAAGAATATATTTCGACTTTCAAAACTCACTGTTAGTTTGGAAAGAAGACGTTTAATCTATTCAAATCCTTCAAAATGAATACAAATTTTTTTTACCTTTTAAAGTAGAAATTCTAGTATAAATGTCAAAATTCAAAATATCAAAAATCTTATTTTATTCATGCGACGTACTTTTAAAATTTACATTTATGAAAACTTCAAAAAAAATATTAAATCATTTTTTTAAAATTTTAAAGATACTCAGAAATGAATTTGAAAAATGAGTGTTTTAAACATTTAAAACCATATTTTTTTGAAATTGTGTAGCAAAACTCACTTATCGTTAGCAGTGTTAATGATTCATTCATTGGTTGATCATTAGTTGATTGTTCACATGACAAGATACATACAATTGAAATTCAATTCAATGAAGTTGTCAATTACCACTAGAGACAAAGGAATACCACCTATTCATCTTCCACGAAAAAATTGTAGTATTGTAGTAGTTCACATGAAGTTGGTCATTTTTGTAAGACTATGAGTGTCATGCTAAAACCATTGAGACTTGTTGGATGCAGGTGAGAAACATTCAAACATGTGAGAAGAGGGTCATAGGATTGGAAGTTAAAAACTGATCTTTTCATTTTGGACTTGTGATTGTCATTAGTTCCCCAAAATATATCCACTCATGCCATTCACTTAAAAATTTTGGAATTTCGATTGGAAATTTGTGCAATTTAATTGACAAATAGATCTACAATTTTGGGAGGTTGGTGATTAACCCCTAAAGGCCCAAGGTGTTTTGGGACCTCCAAAACCAAAAACTGCGATTTCTGAGTACCTTGTGGAAGTTGATGTATGTTTCAATATGTTTTAACTTTTTTTGTACTTCCAACCGTAAGATCTTCAACCCAACTACTTGCACTAACACCATGTTAAATTTCAACCATTGGATCTTTACCATTTGTGAGTTTATAACATTCAAAGTTGATTCAAAAGTTTTTTTGGGCTTTACCCAAAAGGCATAGTCTAAATGGTGCAAAGGGGGAGTTGATGATTATTACCCCAAAAATTTTGCTCATATTTTTTTCCATGTAGGTAACTAAGTTAGGCACCTCCATGCAAAATTTTAGAGACTCATTATGCTTTTTTGGCCTTCATGCAAATTATTTTCCAAAAGAAGGTTCAAAAACCACAATATGGTAAAACTTGAATAACGTTAAAGGTTTTTGGTTTAGTAAAAAAGTGAACGGAGAAAAGTTACATCTATGAGTTTGTGAATTTTAGAAAGAAAAAAAAATCGAAAAATTCCTAAATCTCAAATTTTGACAATTTTTGAAAGAAAAAAATCTAAAATTACAAAAAACTTTGAAGTTTGCTCTTGTAAATTTTGAAGGCTGCCCATGTAAAATTGTTAAAACTTTCAACTTGGATTTTTTTAAAATGTGTGTAGTAGTATTATTATAAACATCTTTCCAAAAAAAAAATTCAAAAAAACACTAATTTTTTTTTTTTTTTGCTGCCCCAGTTGGGCTTGAAAACAAAATTTTGCATATTAAAATTCTAAAACTTGAATTTGGCTGCCCAAATTTTACCACATATAGTATGTATGTATTACCACACCCACACCAAAGTTTAACCCAAAATACTAAAGTGAAACCCGTCATCTAGGCTGCCCGAAACAGCAAAAAGCCATTTTGGCTTTTAAAGGCCTTTAGGGGTTAAGAGAATGTGGTTCCATCACCCTCTTTCCAGGCCTTCTTTCCACCATTTTAGATTTACTAATTCCGTTCACCAAGCCATCCTTGTATCTATTACACGCTATTACAAGAAATTTCAGAATCATATGGCCCCAAGAATGCAGGCAATCAAACCAAAACCAACATCAGCCTCAACAACATTAGGGAAAAATAAAATAAATCTGGAGTAGTAGTTAGCTACAAAATAACAACCTTACTCCAATACTACTACAACTTTGCTCTACAAAATTCTCGATGGCAGTTTCATAGAATTGCCATCAGCAAAGCAGAATGAGTTACTAAATGCGGCCTCACAATTTACTCATCTGCTACCTGTTTGTGCCATGCCCATGACTCAGACTTAATAGAAAGATAGAAGACGTAACTCTCTTTCCATTGAAAGAAATTCCAGTTATTTGGGCCTCAAGACTCTTAGTTCCCTAAATTCACTATTGCAGATTATTGTTGTAATGGTACAATTTTCGACAGAAGAATGGGTTTTGCAGTGGACCTGCAATGGATGCCTAACACCAACTTCGCTCTCAACAATGCTTCTCAGAACAGTGCATCTGCATGACAGTAGCAGCCACTGAAGGTACTACATTCGATGACACGATTTTAAATTTTTCAACAGTGCCACAAATCCTAATATGGAATCTGGTCAATATTGGGTATGTTTAAAAATAAAAATAAAAGAATAAAAAAAACTACCAAGGTGACTCGACTGCACCTGACAGAAACTTAGGAGCATGAAAATCTTCAAAGATCATTTAGATGAGGTGTCCTCCATGGGCATGGCATGTTCAAGAAATGCATCCTCCGTCGGCATGGTATTTTCCACTGAAGCATTTTCCGTCAGCCTAGCATTGTCGTCTGAAGCATCCTGCGTCGGCCTAGCATCGTCCACTGAAGCATTCTCCGTCGGCCTCGCATTGTCCACTGAAGCATTTTCCGTCAACTTTGCATCATCCACTGATGCATTCTCCGTCAACCTAGCATCGTCCACTGAAGCATTCTCCGTTGGCCTGGCATCGTCCACTGAAGCATTCTCCGTCGGCCTAGCATCGTCCACTGAAGCATTCTCCGTCGGCCTAGAATCGTCCGTTGAATCATTCTCTGTCAGCGTGGCATCTCGTGTCGACATGGCATTTCCAAGTGATGCATCCTCAGTTGGCCTTGCGCCTTTCAGTGATACATCCTTTGTCCCCGTCGTCTTCATGAATGATACATCCCTCATTGGCATGTCGTTGCTAGCTGGTGCAGAGGCAATTGGCATGGCACAAAACTTCAGTTTTCGTTCCAATTTACACACACCCCGAATCCGCTTAAGTGGTCTCTTCTCATTATTAACAGCATTAGGATCAGCAGGTGGTGGACTATCAGGTTGTGCCTCCTTCTCTGCATAGCAAACAGTGTGTTAATTGTCATTTCCTACACCACAAAAATCCAAGCCAGATTGCACATACGAATCTGAAAAGTCCATAGAAATCATCACATAAGTGATAACCCTTTCACAATGATGTGCTTTCAGCATACTTCAAAAACCCTTTATTGATGAGATACGGAACTTCATGAAACCATAAAGAAGTCTAAATTATGAACGTACCTTTCTCAGAGTATACAACAACGGTGCCTATTGTCTCCGTGTAATGACCAATCTGCGTACATGGAGAAACTTGTGGTTTAGAAAAACAGATCCAATAGATAGATTACTATTTTATTAAAGAGACACAGATCAATAACCATTGCTGAAGTTCCTTACCAACTTCATCCCATTATCAAGCGTCAATATCGGATTCAATGTGTTCAAGCCCTGCACAGTGCAAGAAGTGTAAAGTATCTACTTTTACATAAGAAATAAGGAACACACTTGTAGATGCCTAGGTCAAAATTACTTGACTTTGAGAGAGCGCAACAATTTCAAAATACGCAGGAAATTCAGGCCATATAAATCACAGCTTGTCACAGTGTGGTAACGAAGCAACAGAAAATCTTATTGTTATACAACCAACTGAAAACTCAAATGAAATTGTCGTTTCAAGCTTGTTACTTACAGAAAGGGTGTACGCGAAGTTGGGAATTGGTGCCCCATGAAAGACGTCATCGAGGTCAAGCATCACATACTCTTCTTCCCAACCCTCTTCATCTTCTACACTTGCACCCTCTCTGTCATCTAGATTCGTAGCTCCATTGCCTGTTCTCTCGTCCTGTAGCCGAAGAACACCACAATGACCTTTTAATTCAGTAATGATCAATCTTCTTGATTATGAAATAAGCGTACAAACATTTGTGAACATGACGCACCGATAAGATTAAAAGATTACAGTTCCAGTACCTGTGACCTATCAAGCTTAGGAATTTAGTTGTTATCATGACAAATGAATGATCTCTTCAAATTTTGACATGCACGCAATTAAAACCTAAAGGACCAAGGATTCAAAATAAAAAATTCAACCGATCATATTCTGAAAAATATAATTCAGAGGGGACCAAATTTTATATCACCAGAATCAATGAAGAACATTGCATGTGTTGGTAAAAAGGAACGGCATTGCCGCAATGTAATCACCAACCTCATTGCTGCAAAGCAGAGTCCAACATTCACCCGGCATAATTGCCACTTGTTTAGGGTTTTGGACAGATAGATGTGCATTAGTTGAGCTGCTTCTACTCTTTGGCGATGGCGATGGCAAACCTCGTTGTGATCGGCACCACCTGATTGCAAACCTCCGTAATTGTTAGCATTGAGGCAATCTTTCGACAGTTTTGGAGTCAATCATTTTCTACCACGAAAAATGTCAACGGATTGTTGGGGATGAGCACAAAACATTTGGGATTGTCCATTTCCCAAGCTGCTAGCTAGGGTTTACAAGTCCCAAAACCGCTCAGCTAAGCTATGGCGACTTCGAAGAATCCTCACTGCTTGTTTCCACTCGCTGTGTAGTCTCGCGGTTTAGGGTTTCGATGTTGCCGTGCGGGATGAGAACGGAGAAGTGTCACGGGATCTCCGGGAACGCCGACGCTTCCAATGTCGGGAGCGTAGGCGTGCCCTGCAGGTCCCATAAAAATTACCTTCCAAGATTTATTTGGACCCTATATTTTTTCGCACACCTTCGCATGATTGTATTTTTCAAACTATACATCATCCATGTACACAAACTACCATCCCATTTTCATGACAACTTGAGCAAAATCATCACAAAGAATCTCAAAAAATTGAGATCAAAACTCATTTCACACTGAGCTGATCGAATTAGAAAAATCAACCTTTGTCCTTTAGGGGTTAAAGTACATAGTAGATAACTCCAACTAGTGAAATTGTAGAAAAACCATAAGACTTGAGATAGCCAAGAGCATCCAATTCATATAGTGTACCCAATAGCGATAATTTTTAAACACAATAGACATAGAAAGTAAATCTAGGTAGAACATAAAACACCGTATTCATTAAATTGGGAGTTTCCATTAAATTGGGAGTCAAATTGATGTATACATGTTGTAGATCTGATAGTGAAATGATCATGTGATGTAGATCAATTTGACTCCCAATTTAATGGAAACTCCCAATTTAATGAATACGGTGTTATAAATAGGTTATTATTTTGATCAACAAACAATAAAGGCTTTATATATAGCATTTTGCATCAGCATGAGTGCATAATATGGAATTAGTGCCCGCGGGCACTAATTCCCTATTATGCACGCATACTAATGTAAAATGCTGCGTTAAGCCCTTCCCATAATTTTCAATCTTTCCGCGTATTTCTTTCCCCGTACGCCTGCGAAAGACCACCATTGGATATCATCATTAGATTTGGATCGTCAATGCTAGGGTTCGAGAAGGTTCGGGAAGGCTTGATCGACGGCCGGAAATATATCTTTATCTGTGTAACAATGCATTGCACTGTTATAAAATGTAATAGTGCAATGCACTCTTACATTTTAAGAAGGGCTGTAACGGGCTATTACTGCACTATTTTTCTAAAAGAAAATTATGGGAAGGGCTTAACGATGTACTTTGATTTGCGATCTAAAATGAATGTCGTGTTTAGAAATTATCGCCATTAGGTCCACTTTTGAAATTGGGTGCTCCTACCTTATATGACGGAAGGAAGGAAAAAAAAAAAAAAAAAAAAAAAAAAAAAACCCACGAAACATTTTCTCTCCCCAAGAAGTTTTGGGTACCCACACAACAAGGTCCTAGACCCCCGACCTGCCTTTCCTCCTGCCACTTGCTGCAGATTGCGCAGTTCTCTGGCAACAATTGTTTTCTCACTGTAGCTTCCAGGATTATATAATTACAATGATCTTTCTACTTTCGGGTTTTAATTAACATTCCATTCCTCATCAATATTAGGTTTTCGTCAGATCATTGTTCTTCCTTCCTTCATCGCAGTGAGTTTTCTTCTCTTTTGATTCATAAGTGCTTCAGTGATTACTTTGTGAAGAGTTCAACAGTATTGTCAATAGAACAATCAGCCGATGCATGTGCTGAAATGGGTTTGTTCTGATTTTTGTTCCTTCTTTTGCAGGTGGTTGATCTTTGCTGAAGAAGAAGAAGGAATCTGTTAATTTTTAATTTTTTTTTTGGAATACGACTCTGAGTCGGAGACTTGGAACAGACATGGGAAGCAACGAGGGTGACAATCGGCCTTTGCTTGCAATTGCCAAGTCGTGGAACGGGCTGCAGGGGGAGCTCAGCAATGAAGAGCACACGCTGCGAGTGGGCTCGTTTTCACAGGCCTGCTCGCTCATCTCGCCTCTCTTCGGTTGCCTTGGCATCGCCTTCAAGTTTGCCGAGAAGGACTACGTTGCCAAAGTAAGTCAAGCGAGTTTCTGTTTGATAGTTTAATCACGCTCGTAACCACATTGAGAATAGTTTTAAAAAAACGTTGTTAGAAAATTAAAGAGGATTCCAACATACCAAAGAATTCACCATTTAGATACCATATGCAAAAGTTAGTAGGGTTCGAAGTTTTATCGCTGTAATCCTTATGACTTGATGATGGAATCCTTATAAACCTGATAATATAGATGATGTTCAGTTCTGATGTTGATGGTGTGTACATTCTCAACATGTTATTAGGGTTTAATGTTTTATTGCTGTAATCCTTACGACTTGATGATGTAATCCTTATACATAGATGATGTAAATCCTTATATTTACCTTATAACAACATAGATGATGTAAATCGACATGAGTTTTGATGTTGAGGTCGTGTACATTCTCTTTTTCTGCAAGATTTGGGAGTGCTGCATTTAGGTGTGAGGTGTGGTTTCCTTATACCTTGGGATTGTTTGGTTTCCTGTGTTTGGTGATTTCATGCAGGTTCATGATTTATGTGGAGCAGCGAAGGACTATGCGACATTGCCGGCTATGGTGGATGAAGACATAGGAAATGGCACAGTGCGGAATGGTGGAAGCCATACTCGGAATCTGCTGCGTGTGCTGCGTGGAGTGGACATGGTGAGGGTGCTGTTTGAGCACATTCTTGTCACCGAGTAAGTGACCACTCTTACAGGGTGTAGGGTTTTTGCAACACATTACCTATAACGTATAGACACACACTTCAGACTGGTCAAATGTTTTAGCACATGAAGGAGGATTCCAATGCACCAAAGAATGCCGTATTTGGATATTGGAGTCAAAAGTTCAAAGTTTTATTGGTATGGTAGATGACCTAAAATCAAGAGTGAACAAATGTTTAGGTGGTTTGTATTAATATTTACCCATTGTTAGTTAGATTTGTAAATTTTTTGAATGTTCTTGAAAGAGGCTTTCAATGTGCCAAAGAATGCATTATTTGGATATTCAAAGTTTTATTGGTGAATGACCTAAAATTGACGCCTTTAAGGTGGTTTGTATCGATTTTAGGGTGGCAATTTTGGGTCAGTGGCGAGTATGGGTATCAAAGCTGGTTTTCCCAAGTTAGGTTTTGTCATGCATTGCATGGATTTCCGTTTAAAAGAAAGGCCTGATTTAGTGTGTGTGACAATGTGGAATGATTACCAGAGGAAATTCGCTGAAGGAGCCTGCATCTAAAGCCTACGAGCAAGTATTCGCTCCGCACCATGGCTGGCCTATCCGCAAGGCTGTCAGTGCAGGAATGTTCATGTTGCCTACCAAGGCCCAGTTTCTGAAAAAATTACTCGAAGAAGGTACACTATTCTTTTCTCCACATCTTGTGTTTCTAGCATGTCCCAAGTGAAAAATAGAGTATATCGCCATCAATATGTATATATAGCCAAAAATTCTACAAAAAACCATATATTTGCAATAATTTTTCTTGCGAATCACTTTAAAAAAATGCTTTATGTTTGCGAGTTTCAACAGTACTAAAATAATAAGAATAGGAATAAAAATAAGAATAATAACAATAACAATAACAATAAAAAAACAACAAAATAATAATAATCATATTGATGATGATGATAATAATAATAAAATAACACCATTATTATTCTTATTGTTTTTGTTTTTGTTGCTATTGCTGTTGTTATTGCTGTTGTATAATAGCAACAGCAACAACAGCAGAAACAATAACAATAAGAATAATAATGGTATTATTATTCTTGTTATCGTTAGTATTTATACTAAAAAAATTCTGAAACTTCCAGTTGCACTTTTCCAGTGGCCAATGGGACGCCTGGAAAAATGAAAAAGGTGTCTTCGTCAGCAGTGTGCGCGTGCTGACGAGGACGGCGTTTTCCCGCACTTTCCCGCACTTTCCCGCGGCCTAGCCTTTCGAATTCCCCAAACCCTAATTCCCCAAACCCTAATTGCTGTTGCTTTGGTCTCGCGTGTCTGTGCTGTCTGACCCTTTCTCTTACTATTATATCAGTTTATTTGGGAAGCTTTGGGTCTTGCCCCTCGACGGGATAAGCCCCGAGTAAACAGACTGGATAAGCGGGAGCAAGACGAGCTCCTGAAAAGGAGTAAAGCCGGAGGGGAGGTTGAGAAGCCCTACGCGCAAGGCGAGAGAGTTCAAGGCCTTGGATTTTCACCGTATGTATCGTAATGTGACTCTCGTTAGGTCGATCTTGTGCATTACCGGAGTTCTTGTTTCAACGTTTCTATCAGAAGTAGTGCTAACTACACACAGCGTCGAATTTGCCTTGCCTTGATGGGGTGGATTGTTCTTAAATAACGTAGAATTTTAATCTGTGTTTTGTTAATGTATTGTCTAACGAATAGTTGGTTGTGTCAGAGTCACTAAGCCGGTAGCTCCTGACAAGAAGGACCTTCTCCAACGAGAGGCAGCTCCAGATGAGGAGCGCCCTCTAGCACAGGTAATTTCTCATGCTCACAACAGAGAAGCAGAGAAAATGGTCACGAGCCTGTGACTGATGCTGTGAAGGACGACTCGCGACAAGCATCGGATGACTTCAATAAAAATCGGAAGAGGAAGGAAGAAAAGAGAGCTGCAAAGGAGCAACGCCGAGAGGAGGAAAGAGCTGCAAAGAAGGTAAGGAATTTTTCGAGTGCCATTTCTGGTCATAATGATTAGTTCTTGTCTCAGAATCTGTAGATTGGTATAAGTAGATATCTGTGGTTGCGATGTGTGATCGTAAAGGTGAGAACTAGTGGTCCTAATTTCCTGGTCTGTCCTGTTGAATTTTTTCTTCCAAGTGTAGAAATTCTTACCTTCTTTTGATTTTTAGCTCTGCAAACTGAGCTCTTCAACCACATGCTTGCTTCAATCCTAAGTTGTGGAATGTTGAGGATGTAGCCGCTGAAGCATGAAGTTAAGAATGTGAAGTACATTGATATTTGTAGTACTTATTGATAATAATAATAAAAAAAATTACACCATTATTATTCTTATTGTTTTTGTTTTTGTTGTTATTGTTGTTGTTATTGCTGTTGCATAATAGCAACAACAACAACAACAACGAAAACAATAACAATAAGAATAATAATGGTATTATTATTCTTGTTGCCATTAGTATTTATACTAAAAAATTCTGACACTTCCAGTTGCAATTTTCAAGTGGCCAATGGGACGCCTGGAAAAATGAAAAAGGTGTCCTCGTCAACAGTGTGCTCGTGCTGACGAGGACGGCGTTTTCCCGCCATGCTTTCCCGCTATGGCCGAGCCTTTCGAATTCCCCAAACCCTAATTGCTGCTGCTTTGGTCTCGCCTGTGTGTCTGTGCTGTCTGATCCGCCATGGCCACTCTGTCCGTGGACCGCGTGCGCTCCGCCATCCGGTCGCTGCAATCACAGACGCAGGACCTGCTGCAGGTTTTCAGCAACACGGTGCTGTACGCCAAGCTGGTGGCCGAGGACCTGGAGAAGCAGCACGACGCCGCCTCCGTGCAGGACCTCCAGGACGCCACGCTCGACATCATCGCCTGCTCCCACGACCTCCGCAACCACAGCAAGGCCCTCGAATTCGTCTGCGAGTCCTACCAGCCCCCCTCCTCCGAGGTACACTCCCTCCGTCCCAAAGTTATTGTCCGACTTGTTTGCTTGGTATTTCTCTGAGCCAATTTCATTGATCATATTGTAAGAAACATGATTCACAAAGGTTCCAAATTATGTCGCTGGAATTATCGAAGAACATTGCATGTGTTCATTGCAACCTAAATAAAATTAGCCTCAAGGAAGTATTTTTTTTACCTACTTACACAAGGAAGTATTTATTTGACCTACTTAAAAAAGCACTTTCAAACATGCCAATAACCTTGGGGCGGAGGGAGTACCTACTACAGTACATCCAACCAATCAGCTTTTAATCACCTCCTCTTCTTTTCTTCCCCCAAACCCTAATTCAAGCCTCATCATTGCCCCTGCAATTTATTGCACAGTCCGGGGAAAGCTAGAATGGATGTGCACCCCGGCTGCTTTTTTGTGCAATAAGAATTTTACGCGGATTGAGCACTTTTATCAATTTCCGTGTTCTGTATCGGGTGCACAGGCGACGGACTTTAAGAAGCTGCTCAAGGATCACGTGAGGGCGCTGGATGAGGAATCGCCTTTTGATCCTGAAAACACGAATTTCTCAAGCAGTTCAAGGAGGCTGTCTGGGTACGGTTTCTATTGCGCAATTCTCAGAACGTCTTCCTGTATTCACTCTATCTCACCTCTAGTATCAATGTAAATGTGATAACATAGAGGAATTAATGAATGTGATAACATAAAATAAAGGTTGACAATGGAGAGGTTAAGATTTTAGAGGCGAGGGTTTTACATTTTGCCTCTAATGTCACACAATATGAAATTGGTCTTTAGGAATTGGGGAGATTAGGTCATTGGCTTACCCGTCATCAGGAACCAGTCCAGGCCTCGAGTAGTAGGTGATGAAGTTTTGGAGGGGCGACACAGTCTTGATAATGTGTAGCGAAAGTGAGTTCATGTGAGTTGACCTTCTGTCATAAATCGTGAGTATGGTTTCTGCAATGCATAGACAAGGATCTGGAAGACAGAGGATTTCTTTTTGTTAGCTATTTGAAATTGTATATTGAAATGTCATTGCGATTGCCCAGAGATGTTACGAGGTAATTTATGATGATATTTGAAAATGCACGCTCTTAGGAGGCTGTCTGCATCATCCTAAACCCTACACTTGTTGGTTTAGGGTTCACACGGTCTGTTACATATTATTATCATGGAAGGAAGTTCTCCTGATGCCTGTTTTTACTCACCTTTGCGGATTTTGCACCAGAAAGTACACCATGCGGGAGAGCCAATGCCCGGGCAGGAACAGGAAGAAATTGTTGTTATGGGTGGTTCTCAAGCGCTTCCCAATAATGCTTGTCCATTAAGTGGAAAACCTGTGGATCAACTTGAGAATCCTGTTCGCAGGTGAGATGATAATGCAGATGTTCGTGTGATTATTACTCGAGTGCCTGTTCTTGTGAGAATTGAAAATTATGGCTATTTGGGGAGTTGCAGGCATATCAATTATGCTAACAGGTTAAATGACTTTTGTTGTTACAGTCAACAGTGTAGGCACATCTATGAGCCCGATGCTGTTCTTAGCTACGTGAGAAATCATCAAGCTGAATCGCAACTGAGAAGACGCAACCGTCCAAGTCCCTGCAAATGTGCTGCAGCTGGTGAGTGCTGTGACTGTTTTGCAAATTTACTTGAGAAAACCTAGCCACGGTAGACTCTGGCCAGGTGTGTTTGTTTTTTCCCCTACCAGTGCATCTTACTTCGTGCGTTAGGTTTGTTACAATGAATACCCAGTTGAGCCTGATCCGTGATGAATGCAGGTTGCCCTGGCATCTTGGTTGAGGAGCAGTTAGTCTGTGATCGTTCATTGAAGATGGAAATTCAAGAGTACATTCTGCGGCTACAATCCTGCAACGTTGACACTGTTGCTGATTGCACCTATCTTGAGGAAGATGATGATACTCCGATGAAACCGTTTGCTTCTCGCTAGACAGAATATCAGGACTTCTAAGATGTAGGAGGTGGATGTGATTTCCCATCTTCCCAACAGGAATTGTTATCCACATTCTACGACTGAAGGGTGGAGACGGTCTGCAACAACGGACTGATGTAAAAAGATATATGGGAGCAGTGGAGTCATGGTGTCGACGAGATTGATGTAAAGAGCCAAGTCTCGTACTGCATCTGCTGAAGAACATGAAGAGTCAGTTTGCAAGGTTGCGACGAGGACCTGGTGTTGGGCATCATTGGTGTACAGGATTTGTAGTCACTCTCTGTTCATAGAAATTTTTGTTCAGGTATCTTAGGCAAGCCATTTGACAGCGGGTATGCTAGTAAGCATCACTACATTGAGAGGACCTGAGGAATCATTGTATCTGCCCCAGCTTTTGTGCGCGGTTCTGCAACGAGCTGTGGGGCGAGGACGTGGTCCCTGCCTCTTTGAAGGGCTGTGGCAGAATGTTGCGATTTCAATTTGCGAGTAGAAGCTATTGTCTTGGTGAGGGGCTCGTGATTGTGTGTTGTGGATTACAGGATGCCAACACAGTGGAACTGTGTCGCAGAGTCAATGTTAAGAAAATAAAGAAGCCGATTGGTCTACTCTGATCTTCTAAAAATCGGCTTATGGTCACAGTGTCAATCTACTGCACAACTTTTGGGCCTTTAGGGAGTCTGGTTTTTTCACGTTGGATCATTGCTAAACCTCTTCACTTTCATTTTAGTAAATGTTATCCAAATTCTATTTAACTTTGAAGTCACACACCCTCCAAAATCTCATTTTTGAGTGAGCATTATCCTGTAAAGGGCTTATAGGGATAGTAGATACGTCGGCATATATTTGCCATTTGTTGTAAATAGAAAGTTCCAAATTGAGACCCCAATAAAATCATGTCGACATGAATTTCAACTTCACTTTTTATCTTAAAACCATGCCAAATACAATGGAATATTGGTGTATTATATTGGTCGAAAAGGGCTCTCTAGACCTTTAACCCTTTAACGTTCCGATTCAACACTGTTTTCAAAGATTTGTTATAAAATGGTTGATGAAAAACGAAAATGGAGTTGATGTACAAAACAAAGTTGCAAATGTCAATGTGTAGATAACATCCGTACGGTTGGATTCATCATATTTATTATTAATATTTTTAAAGTAATTTTGCAAGGTTTTCTCTTGAAATTCAATTAAAAATCCAAAATTAACACAAAAAAATTTAAAAATATTGTAATGAAATTATAATGACATGCACTACGAGATGGTATGGTTTCCATTATTTGATTCTACTTTCTATGGAAAATCATATTTAAGGTCTTTCTTTTTGAACTTAGATTGAAACTTGACATTAATCACTTTTGTAATTTTTCAAAACTTCACATTATCTTATTTGGAAGATCCATACCGTACAAATGGTATTAAATTAGCACAAGAATGAAAAAAAATAAAAATGGATGAAAAACATCCGGTACCTACAGAAATCGAGCTGCTCAAATTCATCTGGCGTCCAGATTCTGGACGCCGGCGCGCTAAAGGGTTAAGGGTTATACAACCCAAAGACATACTATGATCTGCCAACCCGACTATGATTGGATGATCCTCCAATTTTGACAAAATGTCTTCTCTCCAGTTGAGAATACATTTATACAGTTACTTCCTAATTTAATCCATTCAATTTTTAGTTTTATCAATCATAGTGGAAAAATGCATTAAAATCTAGTGAATCCAACTACAATACCCTAAGCAGTAAAGGATTAATCCTTAAACATCAAGAAGGTCCTATATAGGCAGCTCAAAGGAATTAAAAAATTTATAGAGCTATCTCCAACAGTCGCCCCTTGAGTAATGTGAACAACCAATAAGAATTCCTCAAATCTCATTTGAACAGTGAATGGAGTGAACAGTGACACTCCAAAAATGAACTTAAAAATTCAATGAGATTCCGGCTCTGCTATGACCTCCTCAATCTTGGATTTAAAATCTATAAATAAAATATTTTAATTTTAATTTATTTAAAATTTTAATTTAAGGTTTTTTATTTTTTTATTTTTTTAAATTTAAAAAAAATTGTTGAGCAACATTGGTATGCGTTGGCAACTCTGATATGCAGCAAGGTCTCAAACTGCCCGACTCCCTCTCCTCCTTGAAATGTACAATTTACTAAAACATGCGTATTTGCTAAATTTAGCCTCATTTTTTCATCACATTTTCAAAGCATCAATCCATTTCAATTTTGTTTGAGAAAATCCACTTTTTCTTCATCATACTCTGAAAACAACCCCGTCGGTCTTGCTTTGACCTTGAAATGGTGTCACTTTTGGATTCAATTGCTTTAATTGCTCTGTTTCTTAGCTACAATACTCTTCAATGTGTGATTAGTGTATCTATTGATGAATACCATTTATTTGATTTGGCTTTTGTGTTGACCATATGGAAGTTACTTTTCACTAAAAGTTTTGTAATATCTTGGTTTCAATGTGTTTTCATGAAGTCATTAGGTGGAAGCGAGATGATTCATTTGGTGCAGTCAAAAATCCTTTAAAAAAAAAGTGGTCTATTCTAGATAGATTTAAAAGTACCTTATTGAAATTATATTGTTCTAGAATCGGTAGGGTTATGAGGGGAGAGTAGTTTGCACCAATAGCCTTTTGTTTGGTGGACACTAGATCGTTGTCATTATGAACAAACACTATATTCACATTGGCCTCAAAAGGGGACCGAAGTTTCTATGGCTAACTTTCTATTTATCTATAAGGTTATCATAACCATTTTGAAGACCAAAAAACAGGTTTTCCTTCAATGTATCTCTATATTGTATACTCAAGTGTTGAATTCAAGATTTTAGAGAATGTTATGTACTACTATATTAGGTAGTGACTCACAAACCAAAAGAATAATTTTGAATTTGTTGAAAATA
Organism: Pohlia nutans; assembly: GCA_022496805.1. NCBI lineage: Eukaryota > Viridiplantae > Streptophyta > Bryopsida > Bryales > Mniaceae > Pohlia > Pohlia nutans. The sequence goes on from CM040103.1 coordinate 1,328,776, forward strand.
AAATGGACTTTAGTTAATCCTTAACTAACTCAGCATCCGTTTTTTGAACAATGTACATATTTCATCCATGCTTTCTCATCCATCATGCACTTTTTGCAATGTGGATTTTTTACTATAGATTTTATGCGAAGTTAGTTTCATGAATGTGTGAACCGATTGGAAAGGGGATTATTTGCAAAAAAATTATGCCTCATTTCATATTGCAGTGAATCACCAAAAATTCACCAAATAATTACAAAAAATGTTTAAATATATTAAATAGGAATATTTTTAGAACCTTTTCTAAATATTTTATGGTTTGAAATATTCCAAAATATTCCAAGATACTTTTGAAATATTTACACATTTTATACAATGTAACAATTGATAACAATCACAAACACTAGCTCAACGTGTTACCAACAAATCACTTCATCCAAACATAAATCTTTCAAAATCAATCATTTTTGTTGTGTTTAGTTTTAGAACACTATTTTTTAGAATGTAAATAAAATTACTTCTATATTTTGAGGTTAAAACTCCTTTTTTTCTAAAAAGAGGAAATGATGTTGTTTAACCCTTTAGCGCGCCGGCGTCCAGATTCTGGACGCCGGATGAATTTCAGCAGCTCGTTTCCTGTAGGTACTGGATGTTTTTCATCCATTTTTATTTTTTTCATTCTTGTGGTAGTTGAGTACCATTTGTACGGTATGGATCTTCCAAATAAGATAACGTGAATTTTTGAAAAATTACAAAAGTGATTAATGTCAAGTTTCAATCTTAGTTCAAAAAGAAAGACCTTAAATATGATTTTCCATAGTAAGTAGAATCAAATAATGGAAACCATACCATCTCGTAGTGCATGTCATTCTAATTTCATTACAATTTTTTTAAATTTTTTTGTGTTAATTTTGGATTTTTAATTGAATTTCAAGAGAAAACCTTGCAAAATTACTTTAAAAATATTAATAATAAATATGATGAATCCAACCGTACGGATGTTATCTACACATTGACATTTACAACTTCGTTTTGTACATCAACTCCATTTCCGTTTTTCATCAACCATTTTATAACAAATCTTTGAAAACAGTGTTGAATCAGGACGTTAAAGGGTTAAGGTTTAACTGACGGTAATGGAAATGACATAGGAGAAAATTAAGCCTCCAACGAAGATCATCCCACATTGCTACATGGATGGATGAAAGATGGATGCGTGCGACGAATGGATCCACGAATGTCATCTGAAATGGATGAATGTATCTGTCCTGCATTGGCCCCGCCTGAAATCAGTTTGAATTTGAAATATTTTGAATAAATCTCAGCCGTCAATGTCCAGATCGCAGCGCCATTTCCCGATTTCAAATTTCTTTTGCGCGGTCACGGAAATTCTTTTGTCCCCGCTCATCCTATTTCCGTGGCTTCTCTCCAAGGTTCAAATGGTATCTCAGCTGGGACCAAGTTCTAAATGCAGCGTTGAAATTTATTTGTTTTTTCACAGGAAGATTTTGATGCAGCTGCGGAGGTGAAGATGAGGTATGTTTTAAACAATTTGAACCAGAATGATCCGTCTCGGGAATGTGTGAATTAATCTGCCTTAAATCGTGATGTGAAGAAATACTGAGTTCGGATTTTGTTAAGAGGATATGGCATTATTGTCTTTAGTTTGAACTTGATTAAGAGTGGTGAATTAAGTAGCGAAATAGTTCTTGATCATTTTGAACGCCTATGCAGCGATTGAGATCATGTGCGCGCAGTTTCTATCCAGAATCATAAGTTTAGGATTTGTAGTTGATATAACTGAAACTACTGAAAGTACTCGCATCATGCGACATAATTCGAAATATCAATATTATAATTAAATAGAATTTACGAACTGTGAATCTTAGCTTTTGCGACTCAAGTACTGATTTGATTGAAATTAACCAAATCTAGAAGTCATCGCAGGACTATTGAAGCAGGAGGTATCGCAGAAGGGAAGATGCCCGAGAATGAAGATTTCAAAAGTAAGATTCTGGCTTATTGAATATATAAAGTCTAACTAGTCAGTAATTTAACGATGATCCTATCAGTTGCAGATTATAGATGTAGAATTGTTATCAAGAGTTCGGCATTTACGAGCCATTTGAGCATGCTCTTGTGTTCATAATCGAAAGATGACTCACATTTCTGTGATGAAACGAAGAGTTTGAAGTGGAGTATCAATTTAAAACGAAATATCTTTGACATTTGGAATATAAATTGAGATCATTAGTACAAGATTTCATTGTTTTTGAGGTGTTCGACGGGATCTTGAAATTTCTTATAATTGAATTTTGTGTAGTTAATGTGTCACCGAGCATATATTTATCTTGTGAGCAGGAATTCCTTTGTGACGCATGGATTGATGTCTGGATTAATGGCAGGCTGCGAACAGCGATCAAGCAATTCTTGTGCCTACGATTCCCCTCGAAACACTTGTGTCCCTCTGGATGTTACGGAGGTCCGTAGAATCACATCCCCGGGACTCAGGGAACTTGTCGACCTTGAGAATCGTCAAGACAGGGCAGTTCTTGCACCTCAAAACTCAAACCGGGTTGGAAATAAGAAAGACGCTGAGGGAGGACATTTGTATTCAGAGGAACGTATGCAGCGTCAAATTACAAACCATTTCACAGTCGCTCCATCGTCCTATCCTCCAAAACTGGCGTTGAAGTTCAAATTTCCGCCGTATGTTTCACAGAGCGAGACCTGCTTGGCACCAGGAACTGGAATCTATTACACATCAGGACGCTCAATCACCTCAAAAGGCTATGGGAAAGTCTCCACCGTTGAGGCACTATCACTCCTTGCAGACGTTAGCTGCAATATGAAGCGCACGCATCAGCGATCGTCCAATGCAAAGTCTCTCAAACATTCAGAAAATGATGCTTACAAGGTATAGCGAAACTATATCAATGACATGTGATTCTTATGTTTTATCTCACTATAATGTTCCATTCAAGAACAGCATCCAAAACTTTGAAAGTTTTTGGCGACTTCCAGGTCGCTAAAACTGATGTAACTAGAACAGTACTCGAGCAATAATTGGTTTGTCATGTGTGACTTGTCTTGATGCAAGGAACGTTTCAATCAAAGACCTCGGGAGAAGAATATGGCATCCGCAGAGAAGAATGGTAACCATCCTTACCGTAAGGTGTCCTACACTGATAACCATTCGAAGCAGATGCCTCTTCTTCCAGCTCTTCCTGCGAAAGAAAACTCATACAAGGTGCGCAGCAATTCGATGTAGTACCGAAATGTCATACGAGCAGACTTACTGAGGTTCAGTTTCTCAATAATGAACCAATTATTATGCCATGAAAAAACATGGGTAGGATGACTATTAGATCCAGTATTTCTTTGTTGAAAGCATTACTTTCTGTTTTTAGTCTCAATAAATCGAATTAGCTCGTATGCAGGTTGTGCGAAAACTTCGTACACCCCGGAAACCATCGCTGCCTATGTTCCATTGCACAACGAAGATCGAAAAGAACATCAGTCTATCGACGTGTGATGAGTATATTTCCCGCCTGGGGGCAAGCAGCAGTTTGACTGACACAAACTGCGTACGTGAGCGTCTGGCCATTTCTGGTACTTCGGCAATTTCCTCTGCGATAACCAAAGTAAATTTGGTCGGCGAAGGCAAGGTTTCCGACGACAAGTCAACGACCCTTGAGAGGGTCTCCAAAGCCCTGCATCAGCTTTGTCGCACGAAGAATAATCCTTTTAGAGGATTCAAGCGGGTGGATCGTTTTACTCAACATATTTTGCGCTTCATCGGAGAGATGACCGTCCCGGAAAAGCTTATACGTCAGGCTTTGGGCAATAACCCCGACACAAGCAAGGCCCTAAGACTGTAAGCTACCTTCACTCAGCAACCAATTTGAGCACTCCAAATCTATAGCCATCGACAGCCAGGGAAAATCATTCACATGCCATTTAAATATGAACAAGTACATGTACATGTGGACATAGACGTTTGTCAGAGGAGCTCTACATTGCTACTGTGTGACTGTTAGATGCTCAATACACGATCAGTTTTAGTTCCTCTTGCTTCTAACAGAAACCTCCTTATCAGGGGAGGACGCAACCTGTAACTATAATTGTCCCTCTTTCCGTCCTTGCATGACTTCTAATCCTTAAGCTGTGCTGTCGTTCTCTGATTATTTTTCAGACTGCTCACAGAGCGCAAAGTCGTGCGCTTAGGTTCTGGAGGCAGAGGTCGAGCTTACGAATATGTGGTATTCACCGATTCGTTCTGAATAAATTCTTACTAATTTGACGTGCATATGACGCTATACATTTTGTAGATCGTAATCATGTCTACGAGCCAAAACTCAATTGGTCCAATTTTTTTGATGGCGGGGACAAAAACTGAGGAGAGATTTAGAAGTAAATGAATATGTTTGCTATAGTAGATCTTAAGACTACCCGTGAATGTAATATTCCGTCGCAGGCCACCGAGAAAGGGCTCCATCAACTTCGTGAATTGGAGCAAGCTGCAATTAAATTGGAAGTGGTTGAGCTGACACCTGAATCTGCGAGTGCGTCATCTCGGGGTTCACTCGCGGGCGCTATGATCGTCTCAGATGCCAGCAAGTCTGGCTCCCCGAGTCAAGACACGAAAAATCCAAATGCCCCAGCAGCAAGCACAAATGAGTGCCGACCTTCCTCGGTGACGCCCCCGGTGACGCCCCCAGCGACGCCCACGGTGACGCCACATCGTTCCTTCAAGTGGCCTGTGCAGAAAGTGATCTGCAGCACTAGTTCACAGTCATTTGAACTTCAGAATTCGGAGATCACCGAATTCTGAATACCAAAAACGAGGAATCAGGTACGGTATCATCCCACTTTGTAGTCAATCCAAACGAGCTCCGAGCGTTGCTGACAATGTCCCAATTAGGAAGGCCAGGGTCAGGGGCAAGCGTTTGACAGAGTCGAGCCTAAACTTCATGCAGCAAACGTAAGCAAACTCTAAAGAAATTTGCACTCTGGCTTGCAGTGCGAAAACATCCTAGATGCTAGAATTTGCACTCCCAGATTCTAGAATAAGTGCGCTCCTTCTGACAATCTTCAGACTTGGAACTGATACGAGTCCCAATTTCAGATAGGTACAGACAATGGCATAATTATGGTCAGTTGCAACCCTGTCAACTGCAGAATGCTAGTTTTGATATTTTGGAAATCTATAATGGTCCAGAGTGTGCGGGCTTCTCCGGCCAAACCATTCATGTATCCTAGAAAGTGTAAGGCATTCACACACTAACATAGATTAAAAAAAATTAATTCAGGACGCCTTCAACATGTTTAACGCAAAAGTTGAGTCTACTTCTAATTCTCTCTAGTATCAAACTAACTTGCATTCAAAGTATGTCGGCAAATGACATAAACCTCGTATTCATTAAAATGAGAAATCTCAGGAAAAATTGGTAGTGTCAGGAAGCCAACTGAAACGCAGATCTACAGCAGTCCCAGTTTTCAGAGCTCTGGGCACTTGAACGTCGCCCTGATACACACTATTTTTTTAAAATTACTAATAACTCAAAAGTGCAAATCCATGAGATGACAAAACCCACTTTATTCTCTGTTATTATACACAAATAGCTTGTTCAGTCAATCACTACATCTCGCTTGTGCACCCAAAATTATCAAACACAAACTCTTTCCAACTGAAACACAAAGAACCCTCATGATCCTCAAAAGAAGCCATCTTCTCTGCATTGACGATCGTGGTGCAGCTGCTGCTACAAGAGCCAAAATCTGCTTGTTCTAGAACTGATTCCTTGTATTGCTTCATCTCTTTTTATTTGGATCCTTCAACTGCCTCTCTATCTGAAAAAAAATAACAAACAAAAGAGAACGCAGTCAGATCCACTTCAAATTAACCAATGATTCATTGTTTTAACCAAAACTGCCTCATTCTGCACATTTCCGTTGATCACTGAATGCTTTTCAAAACCTTTTTTTCACATTCCAACTGTAGGATCTTGTACTACAAGGCCTTATAAACCATCCCTCAGAATTTCGAAACATTTTAGCATACAGATGTCAAGGTAATAGCAAATGAAGTCAAGATTTTAAAATTTCAGGCCCTAAAAAATCCGGGCAGCCTTGCTTTGATGGGCTCTCAAACCCCAAAAAAAAGTTGAAATAATGTGTCGTTTTCTACCATACTCAAGATGAAATGGTTAACAAGATGCATGACTCAATTTTACAAAATGTTCAATTCACTAGCATTTTTTCAGAGACCTCGTAATGGGTGGGGTTATGAACGGAAGCAAGAGATTTTGGTTAAATAAGATTATCCCTTCAACTCTCCTCCAATTGCATGAGCCCACAACTCATGGCATGCAACCCATGTGGGCTAGAGTCAACTTCCTTTGCGGTGTCCATTGAATCTCATTGGCTTAAATTTTTTGGCAAGCCTACCCGAGGTGTTGAAACTGCCTTAGAAGTGTTTCACTTTAAAAATTCCCCTAAGTGGAGTTTTGATCAAATGGACATAATTCCAATTGGGTTGGAAAAAAGACTCATGTACCTATTGAAGCTTTTTACTAGTCATCGAGGAAGCTTCAAAAAAGAAACCAAATGTACCCATAGAGAAAATAAAACATACCCTGCAGTTTTGACAGTGGACTCTCTATTTTAACCTTGAGCATTAGGGTTAGAGAATACATCAATATATAAGAGATTATAAAACGTGATATTCAACCCACCTCTTGCCCAAACATTTCTGAGTAACCCTTGAGCTCTTTTGTCAACTCTTCCTTCGTTTGTAACCCTGCAAATGGAACCCGGCCAGCAGTTGAGAGACGAAAAGAAAACATGAAATTAAAACCCCCACAAGATCAGAATAATCAATTCTTTCTCAAACAAAAGGATCATAATAATTAAGAGTTTTCTTTTCTTTTCTTTTCCAAATCACCTTTCTGAGTCATTTCCTCGATAGCTTTCGACGACCTCACAGCAAACCTTTGAAACGATTGACTGCAGGTAAAAAAGAAACAAACAGATGCGTTAATAGAACAAAACAATATAGTAACAATTCAATTGATTCACTCCAAAAACCAAGGATTCACGATTGATCATATAGAATTCAGATGAAGCCATGTTTAATGAATAACCAGAACATTGATCAAGAAAAAAAAACTTCGAAAAGAATGACGTTAGGGTTTAGTGATTCGCTCACTTATTCGCAAGGCGATCCACAAGGACCTCGTTGATAACATACTGCAACACGCGTGCAATGAAGTTCCCGCCCTTACCCGCCATATCAAAGTTTAATCGCTAGTTTGATCGCTCGTCGCACAAACCCTAAAAGCAAGAGAAAAGAGATATGAGGGTCAAAATGCTTGAAATGCCGGCAGGGCAAGACCTAAAACCCTGAATTCAAAACCCAACCACAAAACAAATCCTAAAAAGAGAATTGGAAGTCAGAATGCTAATTCCAGTCCATGGAAGTGAAGTGAAACTTAGAGGATGGATCAGTGTGAATTGAATTCAGAGCGCAGAATTGAAGTGAGATCGAGGCAAGAGCTAAAACCCTAAAAACCCTAAAATGAAATTATGTATATGAGTAAAAAAGGAAGGTGGGTAAGATAGTGCGAATTCTTTCTAACCTGGCGATGGGGAATGGGGAGCAGAGAGAAGAGGCAAGGACAACAGAAACTTGGAGGTCAGGCGGTGGGTCAGTTACTTGAAGCAAGTCTGCCCAACGAGGAAGACGAAGAAGCTTCTGGTGAACTGACGGAATGGGCCCTTTCTATTGCATACTGTTAACCCTTTAGTGCCCAGCAAACCACATTATGGTCACTACAACGTCCGAAATGCAAATAGCAGAAAATCCGTGAAGAATTGGAACTTCAGTTTTGAAGTTCAGATTTGCCCACATACATTACGCACCTTCCAGAAAAAGAAATTTTCAATTTGGAATTGTACAACTATCAAAATACCTATCAACAGAACGCGAAAATACTGTAAATACTTGAAAATACAGTAAATACTTACAAATACAACATTTGTATTGTGTAGTATTTCTTGTGTTTGGAAGTTTGTTATCTTGTTTCATTTTTTTGGATTGTGTTCTCTTCTTCATCTTCCATTAGTGTGTGTAACCCGATCTTGACTAATGTACCCACTCCTGTCAATTTTCAACGTATAAAATTCTGTCCTAAACTGTACATGGACAAGTCACTTTCACTTATAAATCTCACAATAATTATGTGTGAGTCTATTTTTGATATGAAAGATTGCAACGGAGAGGTGTTGACATAGGGCATAGCTGAACTTCTTTGCTTTTATTTTTGAAAATTTACCTCAAATTCTATTTAACTTTGAAGTCACACACCCCCCAAAATCTCGTTTTTGAGCGTGCATTATACAGTTCAAATACATACTATAATCTTCCGATCCCACCATCGGATGATTCTCAAATTTTAATAAAATGTGTACTCTCGAGTTGAGAATAGAATTGTATGGTTACTTTCTAATTTAACCCATTCTATTTTTGGTAGTCTCAACCACAGTGAAAAAATCTATTGAAATCCAAGGCTCTGAGCTACAGTATCCTGGGCACTAAAGGGTTAACCCTTAACCCCTAAACGTCCTCACCTATGTCCAATTTGGGCAGTTTTGCAAAGATGCATTATAAAATGCAACAAACATGAATATTTGAAACTTGATGTATGAATAAAAGTTATACATTTTGAAATTTAGATTCAATCTATAAGGTTAGATCTATGATCGCTATCACTAATATTTTTCTATAAATTTTGAAGCACAAAATAAAAAATTATTTTGTAATTCGATTACGAATAAGATATTGACAGTATGGGGATGAAATTTGTTGTGATGGCTTATAATATAGTACTCTAGGTGTAGTGATTTTTGGAGATTTTTTGGATGCTTGATTTTATGAGTTTATTTTTTCAAGAACACTTTTAGACTAAAATCTTCAAAATTTTGGGTGAAACACTGCAACACAAAATAAGCCATAATTTTTTCAGAAATGGTTTCCTTTTTGATCGAATCACACATACATGAAGCTAACTTCCCATAAAAAGATTGTAAAAAAATCACACCACAAAAAGTGCATGACGGATGAGAAACTACGGATGAAATCTGTACATCAAGCAAAATATGCATGGTTGGGCGGTTAGGGGTTAACCCCTAAAAACGTCCTATGGGGATACCGTATGCGAGGGTCAGATTCGGACAGTATTGTGTCGAAATCTAATTTCCACATCATATTTTGAGAGGTCCGCGTCACCATAAACCAATCACAAGAGGACATGTGGCACTTTTGGACAAAAATAATTAAATAATGTCGAAACTGACCACGACGTAGGGTAGTAGATACGTGGCCGTATAATTGGCATTTGCAACCAACAAGAAGCTCTAAATTGGGATCTCAGTAGCTCACTAGAACCGCATTGATGTAAATTTCAACTTTTGTGTAGAACTCAAACCTATAAAAGGTCTCGATCCATTCCAGATACTAAAAAAATACACCGTATTCTACTGTGGCCGCAAAGGCACTTTCAGACGTCTAGGAGTTAAAGGGCTTATGGGAATACCGTACGTTGTGGTCGGTTTTGGACAGCTAGGTGTCAAAATTGAATTTCCATGTCAGATTTTGAGAGGTCCACGTCACCCTTAACCCATCACAAGATGACATGTGGCACTTTAGGACAAAAAGTAATTAATTGATGTCGAAACCGATCACGGCCTAGGGTAGTAGATACGTTGATGTGTATTTGACATTTGTTGTAGATAAAAAGTTCCAAATCGAAACCCCAATAGCTCGTTAAACTCATGTCGATGTGAATTTTAACTTCACTTTTGACCTTAAACCCATAGGAGGTGTAGAACCATACCAAATACAATGGAATATTGTTGTATAATATTGGTCGGAAAGGGCTCTTTAGACCTTTAAGGGTTAATTACTTTACATTATACTTTATTTTACTTCACTAACTCACTTTAATTTACATTAAATTGGGTCTCATGTTTTTTTTAAAGTTGCTTTTAGTAGGTCCTATATGAACTTCTCTTTGTTCAAAAGTTTTTTTTTTTGACCAACACAAGCAATGTTCTTCATTGATTTCGGTAAAATATAAAATTTGGTTGAACCATTTTAATCATATTTTTCACAATGGGATCAATTGAATTTGTCACTTTAAAACCACAAATCCTTAGTCCTTATGGGGTTAGAGCCCAATTGTTGGTCCAATCCAAACTCCACAAATATAAACCAATAAGATTGCTCAAATTTCGCAAATCGTACTAAAAGGCTTTATACTAGGTTTAACCCAAATTTCTCCTCATCTTACTTAGCGATGTACTTGTCACAATTTTGCTGCCTCAACTTTGATAGTCAACATAAGAAAATGGTGGAGGTGTTTCTTGACTCACGTTCACAACTTGGACCTCAAATACACTATCACCATTGGATCTCACACATCTCAACCATTTGCACATTCATTGGCTCAACTACTTATCAATTGGACCAACAATTTTCTCGGGCCCTGATGTAAAGTAGGCAAAATTCCGTGTCCAAGTCCCAAGTTCCAATTTAGGATTTTAGGATTATAGAGCACGAGCTTGTGCGACACACATCCTAGGTGGTGCATTCCATAGTCCTTGTTCAAATTCCAAGACTCTTTCAAAACCAATTCTCTTTAATCAGAAATTAAAATCACAGGATAAGCTCTGGCATTGCCATTGTCCTTTAGATTTAGTATCTAGCCCCCATTCCTCTGGCAATGAGGTTTGTAATTTGTTGCATTAGGGTGATACCCTAATATGGGTACCCCTCTAAAAAGTGTGATTTTTGAGAAATATCCATTTAATAAGAAACAATATTGGAAGATATTTGAGGTTTTAATGATGTTTTTTACTCCAGTTCCTTCTCGCAACCCCACTGAAAGTTGGGACCCACTCTTTCGGTGAATCTCAAGGATATTCAGAACAATGATCGGGGAGATCCGACAGTCAATTGTAAATCAGCCGCATGAAGTTGTCAAATTACCGATTCAATTTGAAAGAGTTAGGATTTTCTCCGACTCGTAATCTAAATATTACCTAAGTATCACATGGGTATCACCCAAGTATCATGTAGGTATCATACATAATTACCGAATGCCTTTATGAGAAAGGGGATAATAGCTGGATTGTGTCAGAAACTTCCAGAACAATGATTCAGAAGGACCGAAGTGATGCATTGTGTTCTTTTATTTGTAGAAACAAGATCACTTTCAAATCAAAAAACAAAATAAAATCTCCAAATTCAACAATTTAACTAGGAAATTGAGATGTTGCCTCCATTTCCACGGTCACAATAAACACCAGAAGCAGATCTAATATACCAAAAATGTTTGCTCAGAAGAGGTTCCTTCGTCCATTTAATGTAAAAGGTTTTGAACAAGATCAGAGAAAACTTTGAACTAGGAGCCAGCCCAATCTACCCTTGAGAAAAATAGAGAATAAAGTGTCATTGAGTGCAAGCTTGTGAGGGGAGAGACTCTGCGACACAGTTCCACTGTGTTGGCATCCCGTAATCCACAACACACAATCAAGAGCCTCTCACCAAGACAATGGCTTCTACTCGCAAATTGAAATCGCAACATTCTGCCACAGCCCTTCAAAGAGGCAGGGACCATGTCCTCGCTCCACAGCTCGTTGCAGAACCGCGCACAAAAGCTGGGGCAGATACAATGATTCCTCAGGTCCGATGCTTACTAGCATACCCGCTGTCAAATGGCTTGCCTAAGATACCTCAACAAAAATTTCTATGAACAGAGAGTGACTACAAATCCTGTACACCAATGATGCCCAACACCAGGTCCTCGTCGCAACCTTGCAAACTGCCTCTGCATGTTCTTCAGCAGATGCAGCAAGAGACTTGGATCTTTACATCAATCTCGTCAACACCATGACTCCACTGCTACCATACATCTTTTTACATTGATCCGTTGTTGCAGACCGTCTCCTCCCTTCAGTTCTAGAATGTGGATAACAATTCCTGTTCGGACGATGGGAAATCACATCCACCTCCTAAATCTTGGAAGTCCTGATAGTCTGTCTAGCGAGAAGCAAACGGTTTCATCGGAGTATCATCATCTTCCTCAAGATAGGTGCAATCAGCAACAGTGTCAACATTGCTGGATTGTAGCCGCAGCATGTACTCTTGAATTTCCATCTTCAATGAACGATCACAGACTAACTGCTCCTCAACCAAGATGCCAGGGCAACCTGCATTCATGACGGATCGGGCTCAACTGGGTACTGATTGTAACAAACCTAACACACGAAGTAAGATGCACTGGTAGGGGAAAAAACAAACACCGGGCCAGAGTCTGCTGCGGCTAGGTTTTCTCAAGTAAATTTGCAAAACAGTCACAGCACTCACCAGCTGCAGCACATTTGCAGGGACTTGGACGGTTGCGTCTTCTCAGTTGCGATTCAGCTTGATGATTTCTTACATAGCTAAGAACAGCATCGCGCTCATAGATGTGCCTACACTGTTGACTGTAACAACAAAAGTCATTTAACCTGTTAGCATAATCGATATCCCAAATAGCCATAATTTTCAATTCTCACTTCTGTCATAGGTTTTATTCTCACAAGAACAGTCACTTGACAACACCAAGTAATAATCACGCATTATCATCTCACCTGCGAACGGGATTCTCAAGTTGATCCACAGGTTTTCCACTTAATGGACAAGCATTATTGGGAAGCGCTTGAGAACCACCCATAACAACAATTTCTTCCTGTTCCTGCCCGGGCATTGGCTCTCCCACATGGTGTACTTTCTGGTGCAAAATCCGCAAACGTGAGTAAAAACAGGCATCAGGAGAACTTCCTTCCATGATAATAATATGTAACAGACTGTGAACCCTAAACCAACAACTGTAGGGTTTAGGATGATGCAGACAGCCTCCTAAGATTGTGCGTTTTCAGATATCATCATGAATTACCTCGTAACATCTCTGGGCAATCACAATGACATTTCAATATACAATTTCAAATAGCTAACAAAAAGAAATCCTCCACCTTCCAGATCCTTGTCTATGCATTGCAGAAACCCTACTCACGATTTGGGACCTCTTTCGGTCAACTCACATGAACTCAATTTCTCTGCACATCATCAAGACTGTGTCGCCCCTCCAAAACCTCATCACCTACTATTCAAGGCCTGGACTGGTTCCTGATGACGCGTAAGCCAATGACCTAATTACTGGCAGGCCACCCTAATCTCCCTAATTCCTAAAGACCAATTTCCATGTGAGAATATTGTGTGACATTACAGAGGCAAAATGTAAAACCCTCGCCTCTAAAATCTTAACCTCTCCACTGTCAACCCTCTATGTCATCACATTTACATTGATAGTAGAGTGAATACAACGTTCCCAGGCATTTGAGAATTGCGCAATAGAAACCGTACCCAGACAGCCTCCTTGAACTGCTTGAGAAATTCATGTTTTTCAGGATCAAAAGGCGATTCCTCATCGAGCGCCCTCACTTGATCCTTGAGCAGTTTCTTAAAGTCCGTCGCCTGTATACCCGACACAGAACACCAAACTTGATAAAAGTGCTCATTCCGCGTAAGTGATTATTGCACAAAAAATGGCCGGGGTGCACATCCATTCTAGCTTTCCCCGGACTGTACAATAAATTGCAGGGGCAATGATGAGGCTGGAATTAGGGTTTGGGGAAAGAAAAGAAGAGGTGATTAAAAGCTGATTGGTTGGATGTTGTAGGTACTCCCTCCGTCCCAAAATTATTGTCATGTTAGAAAGTGCTTTTTTAAGTAGGTCAAATAAATACTTCCTTGTGGCTAATTTTATTTCTAGGTTGCAATGAACACATGCAATGTTCTTCAATCATTCTAGTGACATAATTTGGAACATGTTTTAATCATGTTTCTTACAATATGAGCAATGAATTTGGTTCAAAGAAATACCAAGCAAACAAGTCGGACAATAACTTTGGGACGGAGGGAGTACCTCGGATGGGGAGGGCTGGTAGGATGCGCAGACGAATTCGAGGGCCTTGCTGTGGTTGCGGAGGTTGTGGGAGCAGGCGATGATGTCGAGCGTGGCGTCCTGGAGGTCCTGCACGGAGGCGGCGTCGTGCTGCTTCTCCAGGTCCTCGGCCACCAGCTTGGCGTACAGCACCGTGTTGCTGAAATCCTGCAGCAGGTCCTGCGTCTGCGATTGCAGCGACCGAATGGCGGAGCGCACGCGGTCCACGGAAGGAGTGGCCATGGCGGACAGCACAGACAGGCGAGACCAAAGCAACAGCAATTAGGGTTTGGTGAATTAGGGTTTGGGGAATTCGAAAGGCTCGGCCATAGCGGGAGAGAGGGAGGAGTTTTGGCGGGAAAACGCGTCCTCGTCAGCACAAGCACACTGCTGACGAGGACACCTTTTTCATTTTTCCAGGGGTCCCATTGGCCACTGGAAAAGTGAAACTCGCAGTTTCAGAAAAAACAATTAGTATAAATACTAACGATAACAAGAATAATAATACCATTATTATTCTTATTGTTATTGTTTTTGTTGTTCTTGTTGTTGCTATTATGCAACAGCAATAACAACAACAATAACAACAAAAACAAAATCAATAAGAATAATAATGGTGTAATTTTTATTATTATTATTATCAATAAGTACTACAAATACCAATGTACTTCACATTCTTAACTTCATGCTTCAGCGGCTACATCCTCAACATTCCACAACTTAGAATTGAAGCAAGCATGTGGTTGAAGAGCTCAGTTTGCAGAGCTAAAAATCAAAAGAAGGTAAGAATTTCTACACTTGGAAGAAAAAATTCAACAGGACAGACCAGGAAATTAGGACCACTAGTTCTCACCTTTACAATCACACATCGCAACCACAGATATCTACTTATACCAATTTACAGATTCTGAGACAAGAACTAATCATTATGACCAGAAATGGCACTCGAAAAATTCCTTACCTTCTTTGCAGCTCTTTCCTCCTCTCGGCGTTGCTCCTTTGCAGCTCTCTTTTCTTCCTTCCTCTTCCGACTTTTATAGAAGTCATCCGATGCTTGTCGCGAGTCGTCCTTCACAGCATCAGTCACAGGCTCGTGGCCATTTTCTCTGCCTCTCTGTTGTGAGCATGAGAAATTACCTGTGCTAGAGGGCGCTCCTCATCTGGAGCTGCCTCTCGTTGGAGAAGGTCCTTCTTGTCAGGAGCTACCGGCTTAGTGACTCTGACACAACCAACTATTCGTTAGACAATACATTAACAAAACACAGATTAAAATTCTACGTTATTTAAGAACAATCCACCCCATCAAGGCAAGGCAAATTCGACGCTTTGTGTAGTTAGCACTACTTCTGATAGGAACGTTGAAACAAGAACTCTGGTGATGCACAAGATCGACCTAACGAGAGTCACATTACGATACTTGCGGTGCAAATCCAAGGCCTTGAACTCTCTCGCCTTGCGCGTAGGGCTTCTCAACTCTCTCTTTACTCCTTTTTAGGAGCTCCCCTTGCTCCCGCTTATCCAGTCTGTTTACTCGGGGCTTATCCCGTCGAGGGGCAAGACCCAAAGCTTCCTAGATAAACTGATATAATAGTAAGAGAAAGGGAATGTGATACCGAAACAACAAGTACTGCTTGAAGGAACCAGATTTATTTAATCGTTTGAAAACATTGAGAAGCTTGGAATACTATATTATTCGTCCTGAGGGCGAGGAAATTCGACGCAATAGAACGATAATGGAACAAGAAATGAGTGAGTTTCAATATATTACCCGCATTGCTTTGTCTTCTTCTTGCTTAACTCGTTCAACTTCTTCTCGCGCCGACCCAGCTGCCTCATCAGCCGTTTGTTTTCCATATCGCGCATACCACATAAGATCTTTACCTGGTGCCGTCGAACCAAAATATTCAGTAAGAACAATATCCTGATCAAAACAGCTACGTATAATTGTGCAGGTTCGAATTCTAACGTTTCTGCCATCGTCCGACAGGAGCCTGGAGACCCTAAACCCTAAACACCTTCCTCTTTGTGGATCTCAACAGGAAATGCCCAATAAGACGCGTATACTGCTCCCCTTCTAAGTTCTAAACACCCTCAATCAAGGACACTCCACAGAGAAGGCAGAGTAATAGCTTCCTTCCACAACCTCCGACCTAATACGCAAAGAGTACTTCGGTTTACAGTCTGACTGACCTTCACGGTGTCCATGGAAGGATCGCGCTGCTTGTTGTCGACGAATGCAATAACGCCACACAGAAGAGCAACAATAAAAAAAGAAACGCAAGAAACGCAAAACAGACTTCCGCTTCACCACTTCCACATTCCGCAAGCACAGACAGGAGCGGACGGGAGCGGAGCCGAGACAGAGGAATTAGGGTTTGGGGAATTCGAAAGGCTAGGCCGCGGGAAAGTGAGAGACATGGCGGGAAAACGCCGTCCTCGTCAGCACGAGCAAGCTGCTGACGAGGACACCTTTTTCACTTTTCCAGGCGTCCCATTGGCCACTTGAAAATTGCAACTGGAAGTTTCAGAATTTTTTTGGTATAAATACTAATGAGAACAAGAATAATAATACCATTATTATTCTTATTGTTATTGTTTCTGCTGTTGTTGCTGTTGCTATTATACAACAGCAATAACAACAACAATAACAACAAAAACAAAAACAATAAGAATAATAATGGTGTTATTATTTTTATTATTATCATCATCATCATTATGATTATAATTATTTTTGTTGTTTTTTTATTGTTATTCATGTTGTTGGTGTTTTTGTTATTTACTAGTGTTATTCATTTTTTATTTTTTTTATTGATATTTTATTTTGTTTTTATTTTATTATTGTTATTGTTATTATTATTATTTCTTATATTTTTATTATATTTTTATTATTATTGTTGTTCTTATTATTATTTTGTTTTTATTTTATTATTGTTATTGTTATTATTATTTTGTTCTTATTTTATTAGTGTTACTGTTATTGTTATTATTATTATTATAATTGTTAGTGTTGTTGTTATTATAAGTGTTATTTCTATTTTATTATTCTTAATGTTATTTTTATTTTATTATTTTTTTTATTATTATTATAGTACTATTGAAACTCGCAAACATAAAGCATTTTTTTGGTGATTTGCAAAAAAATATCACTACAAATATAAGGTTTTTTATAGAATTTTTGGCTATATATACATATTGATGGCGATATACTCTATATTTTTTACCAAATTTTTAATAGCAACCTAGCAAGCCCATTTTCCAAATAGCAAGTTGGGAATATACAGCTACATAAAAATTTGTTACTAGTAACTATTCAATATCACCCCTTTGCTACATGAGTTTAGAACTTGATATGTAGAAAGTGTTCAATTTCATGTATACACAATAGCAAATATTATCTCAAAATAATGGAATGTGAAATGATAGGATATGACAACAGCGAAAAAAATTGTAAATGTTCTCTCTAAATATTGGAAAGTAATTTTTTTACCCCTAAGTGACCATTTTATAGTCGTTGCCCTTTGTTTATGGGTTGCCCTAGATGGGAAAAATTATTAGAAATAAAAATAAATTTAAATAGAAAACCTAATCTACTTTCCAACCCAATTTGAATCATGTCATTTCGAGTTAAACCACACCAAGGAGAATTTTCCAAGATGAATCACCTCAACATTGTCTTAATGTTATAAAATTTGCTATTGGGGGAAAGTAATGGTGTTCCTTCCTTAGAAAAATATTCTTTTTTGAATTTTAGAATAATAATTTTGGTGGATTTTCAAAGATAAATGCTTCTAAATATATCAAGTGAGTATTTAAAACATTTTTTGAAAGTTTGACCATGCGGGTAATTATTAAACATCGCGCTTCTCATTTTCTCGTTTAGACCAAACTTCATCAAGGTTATAAAAGTAACATTTTAATAACACATTTATGTTTTACCTTTACCCCCTTTGTCATTTAGGAATTAAAGAATGTAATATTAGAGGAACAAGAAACTATTCTCTCCAGATACTAGAATGTGATATTAGAGAATGTGGTATTAGTGAAATAAAACATATGAAATTTCAGCCAAAATTTTACATGTATGGGGTCCAAGTGGATTTAACATTAAGAAAATTGAAGTTAAACATGGATGAACAAATGAAATTTTCACCAAAATCTTACATGTATTATAGTTATCTACAAAGTTCACAAAGTTTGAATAAAATACCAAAAACATTGCTTTGATATACTCTTGTTTGTTCACTCCAAATAGTTAAAAGGTACGGAAGAGTTGCGTGGTCCCTAAACTCAAGGAAAAAAAATTGAGCTTCATCTTTGGTGGCAAAATACGTTTTAGATTGTCAATACAAAGAGCAAAAATGTTGGCGAGCAATGCATCCTGGCTCGCATCAACGGCGAGCTTGCAATTTTAGTTTTAAAAAATAAAAAATTAGTAGCTCTTGTTGTAGACTTTTAGGGGATGTTATTTAGGTCACCTTCCAAGGATCCTTGAAGTTTAAGAGTTAACCCCTAAACGTCCAACCATCTTGAAAGTGGATGATGTACATAATCAAACACAATTTTCTCATCCGGCATTGACTTTTTGTAGTGTGAATTTTTTACTATATGTTTTATGGAAAGTTAGCTTCATTTATGTGCGATCCAATTAGAAAGGGGATAATTTGTGAAAATTTTATGCCTCATTTCATGTTGTATTGATTCATCAAAAAATTGAAGATTTTAGTGTAAAAGTGCTCTTGAAAAAATCAACTCATAAAACTAAACGACCAAAAAATCATTACACCTAGAGAATTACATTTCAACCAATCACAACAATTTTCATGGAAAAATTGTCAGTATTTTATTTGTAATCAGATTACAAAAGATTTTGAATTTTATATAAAGTATTGGTGATAGCAATCATAGATCTAACTGTATGGATAGAATCAAAATTCATAATGTACAGCTAAAATTCATACATCAAGTCCAAAATATCCCTCTTAGTTACATCTTATACAACATCCTTGAAATTCTCCATATTTGGAGAGGGGTGAGGGCGTTTAAGGGCTAAGGCAATAATGTATTTATTCTACAGCTTCACCCAAGGCACTGGATTAAATTTTGGTCTAAATACTATTGGATATTCTTTTTGAAAATATTAATACACGTACAATCCTAGAATAACTTTTCACTAATGTTGACATTTTTGCTAAAAATCCAATTTCAATTCAAAATGTTGACCAATACAAAATGCTTAGCACTAATGTTCACTTGTTATATTCAATGTCCTACCATACATTTTGAACACCCTACTGTAAACACACCTCTCACCATGTCCAAATTGGGCAATTTTGCAAAAAATCATTATTAAATTCAACTAAGAGGGATGTTTTGAACTTAATGAATGAATAAAAGTTGTACATAATGAATTTTAGATTCTATCCATATGGTTATATCTACAATTGCTATCACTAATGTTATCTATAAAATTTCAAACTTAAAATTGTAACTTCTTTTGTAATTTGATTATGAATAAGATATTGACAATTTGTACAGGAATTTTTTGTGATAGGTTGAAATATAATACTCTAAATGTAGTGATTTTTGGAGATCTTTTGGTTGCTTAAATTTATAAGTTGACTTTTTCAATAACACCTTAAGACTAAAATCTTTGAAATTTTTAGTGAAACACAACAATATGAAACGAGGCATAAAATTTACACAAATCATCCCCTTTCCGATCGGATCACACATGTATGAAGCTAACTTCTTATAAAAATTTAGTAAAAACATTTACACTGCAAAAAGTGCATGGTGGATGTGAAAACAAAGTTAGCTTTAGTCCTTCATGCAAAATATGTCTAATTGGACAGGGTGATCATGTATTGCTAGAGCTTCCTAAAACCACTCCCGAGGAATTTTTTTTCCAATTCAACGCATTTCATAGATTTCTATAATTCAGTAAACTTCTTACGAAAATATAAGCTTCCAACATTTCATTCACTCACACTAATTATTTTTTCAAGTTGTCTTTCCCTTGTTAACTTTTAAACGTCAAAAGCCCCATGGGCTTGTTTTTAAAGAATAATCAAGAAAATTTTGTTTTTCTCAACCAAAATTGAAATGGATTGGTGCTTTGGAAAACTGATGAAAAAGTGAGGCTAAATTTAGCAAATTTGTATCTTTTAGTAAAGTGTACAGTACATTTGAAGGAAATTGAAAAGAAAATTGGTAGGAAGGGACGAAAGGAAGTCAGGCAATTTGGGATCTTGATGGATACCACAGTTGTCGGTGCTTACTAATGTTGTTCAATAGTGTTTTTCTTTCCTTAATTTTTAATTTTTACAATTTTAATAGTAATTTGTTTGAATGTATTTAAAAAATAAAAAATTCAAATTGCAGAGCTCGCTATAGAGCCGACATCTCAATGTATTTTTCAAAATTGTTTTTGGAGTAACATTGTTCAGTCCATTCACTGTTCATAAAAGATTTAAAAAATTCTCATTGGTTGTTCACGTTACTCTAGGGGCTGCTATTATGAGCAACTCTCTTAGTTTTTTTTATTCCTTTGGGTTGCCCGTTTCGGACCCTCTTGACGTTTAAAGGTGTATCAATATGGATCTATTTGCATGCTCTAATTTCTACCAGTTTTATATGGTTAAAAAAAACATAAGAATTTATAATCTATCAATTTTCAATCTAATTTCATTGATTTGTATCCCAATAATCAATGTTGTATTGGTATAGTTACACAAAATTTAGTGAATTAAAGTCATTCTATGTGAGATATTAGACCTCGAACTGGTATTTAGAATGAACCACTATCCAAGTAGAAAGATGCCATACTAATCCAACATTGAAACAAAATCCTCTTAAATTTTGATTGAAACATTGAAAAAGTCTTTCAACATAGTGTTTAACCCTTTAGTGCCTAGGGTATTGTAGCTACGTGCATTGGATTTCAGTAGTTTTCTTTATTTTGATTGATACCATAAAAAATAGAATGGATTAAATTAGAAATTAATCGCACAATTTTATTTTTAATTGGAGTGGAGACAATTTTCCAAATTTAGAAAATCATCCAATGGTGGAATTGCAAGATTATAGTGTATCTTTGACACGTATAATGTACACTTAACCCCTAACCGCCCAACCATGCATATTTTTCATGATATATGGATTTGAACTCCGATTTCTCATCCATCATGCACTTTTTGCAATGTGGATTTTTTATTGAAACTTTTATCGGAAGTTAGCTTTGTGCATGTGTGATCCAATTAGGAAGAAGATGATTTGTGAAAAATTTATGCCTTATTTCATGTTGTAGTGTTCCACCCTAAATTTCGAAGATTTTAGTCTAAAAGTGCTCTTGAAAAAGTCAACTACTAAAAATAAGCAACCAAAAAATCTCCAAAAATCACTACACTTAGAGCATTACATTTCGACCCATCCCAATAAATCTCATTTTTAGATTGTCAATATCTTATTCGTAATCGTATTACAAAAGTGCTCTAAATTTCAAGTTTGAAAATTTGTACACAAATATGGTGATAGAAATTTCAAATCTAACCGTATGGATATAATTTAAAATGCATAATGTACAACTTTTATTCATTCACCAAGTTGGAAATATCCCTCTTAGTTGCATTTTTGAAAATGTGCCAAATCAGAAAAGGGTGAGAACGTTTAGGGGTCAAAATGAGATTTTGGAGAATGTGAGACTTCAAAGTTAAATAGAATCTAGTTTATATTTCCTAAAATGAAAGTGATGCAGTAGCAACGTTGTATGTCAACACCTCTCCATTGCAATCTTTCATATCAAGAACAGACTCACATATAATTATTGTGAATTTTATAAGTGAGAGTGACTTATCTGTACACGGTTTAGGACAAAAATTCATATCTTAAAAATTGAAAGAAGTTAGTACATTAATCAAGAGTGGAATACACACACTAATAGAACATGAACAAAATAACACAATTGAAAAAAAGAAACAAGATAACAAACTTCCAAACACTATAAATACAACATAGTACATGTGTTGTATTTGTGAGTATTTGCCGAGTTTTGAAGTATTTGCAGTATTTTGGTGTGTTGAACATAGGTATTTTGATAGTTGCACAACTCCAAATCGAACATTTCTTTTTGTAGAAGATGTGTATTATTAATCTCTAATTACGAACTTTACAATTCAAAGTCCAATTCTTCACGAAGTTTCTGTTATTTACATTTTTGGCATTCCACTAACCAGAATGTCGTAAGCTATGCACTAAAGGGTTAAATTGGATCCGCACAAATGAAGGTTGCATTCAATCTTGCCTCTGACTAGAGAGAGTTTTGTTTACAGCTGACAAGCTCCAGATGGATAGATAGAAATACCAACCCAAATAAATGGGCCGGCGTGAATAAAGTGTCCGTTCGTAATGTCAATGATCCGATGCCCACGGGGCAAAGGGACATTGGAACAACACTACTCTCCCCTTTCGAGGATGGACACTATAGTAACAAAAAAAAAGTAACAGTAACAGTAACAAGAAGAAAAAAGCGAAGTAATGATGGTTGAGTGTTAGTTGTATAAAGGTATGTTTGGTGTTAATTTCTATCACCAAGTCTGAATGAGTTTTTTGGTTGGTTGATGAAGGACGTTGTATCACGATTATGTGGTCCGGGTTCGCAACCAATTGGGCTCGTTGAGTAGTGGTGTGATACACATGGCTTGGTGCTGCTAGTGAGTTGTTATGGCAGGAAAGTTGTACCAACCAACCGGCCCATCCTATCCCCTGAGACAAGTTGAGCTAGTTGTTTGAAAAGAGTGGCTAGCAGTGGTTTTCACCACTACCCCCCCTCTTTTAATGTACTACGTCTGTTGGTATTGTTTGGTTATTCTCTATACGTCTTTTATGTAAAAGGATAGATCCGGCATATTGTATGGCAATGTTATTTATTGCTTTGAATGTGTGTTTTATGGAGGTTTCGCATATGTTGAATTTTGTTTCTAGTTGTTTCATTGAGGGGATGTGTGTGGTTCCTCTAGCTCCAGCTGTGATGACTATGATAGGATTTACTTTTCAGGCTTGTTGTATGATGTTATTAATTAGAGGTTGGTATTTAAAAAAAATTCTGCCAATTGTTTATGGTGAGAATTTGTCGTTTGTGTATGTGAATTCTATGAATTGTATGGTTAGGTTATCATCGGGGTTTAGAGGAGGTGGGCTTTGGTATAGGAGGCCTTTAATGTATAGTATATCTGGTTTGAATCTGGCATTACATTGACATCTTTGTTGATTACAAGTACATGATAACAACCATGGGGAACTGTGTTTTCTTGTGGGTTGTTGTTGAATGTGCCTGAGTTCATGAGAGTGAAGCATCTTGATTTATTGGAGGATAGTATTAGTTTCTTTAGTTCCCATACTGCTTTGTTGTGGCGTTTGGTTCTTAGTGCGTGTATATGATGTTGGTTGCATTTTAAAAGTACATGTAGCCATGTATCTGCATCTTGTGAGTTACAAATGGGGCATGTTTTTGAGGGGAATCTTTGTATGCCAAAAAATAATTGTTTCCGAGCGTTACCCATATATTGACCAGTTCGGAATTTTAGTATGCATGTTTTTTGTGCGTCCGTTATTTCTGGATTTTCCAGAAGTCGTTAGACAGTTCGTTATCTATGATGGGGTTTGTTGTCCATTTGTTGATGTTGGGGAAATGTTCTGCCATTAGTTCTAGGTTATTTTCACGGTCATATTTCTATATGTATTCTTCCAAACATCTAACTGGGCCTTTGTCTGATCGTTTGATATGACCGGGCCATGTGTCTTTTTGGAAGTAGTAAGGTGTGGTATGTGCAAATTCGTGTGGATTTACTGCAAATTGATAATCTCTTTTCATGGTACCTTCTGTTGCGAGTTGATCCGCTTGTTCATTTCCGTTGATTTTGGCATGTGCTTTTACTTTGTGTATTGTGGTCGGTTGTGTTCGCTTTTTTAGCATTTCCACCATTTCTTGTAGTATGGTTTTATCTGCGTGGTTGTTTTGTTGGGTTGTGTGTTTAGAACATGTATACAATTGAGACAATCAGTAAAAATGTGTGCAGGTTCATTTATGTATTTAGTGGTGATTATTGAGAGTGTTTCATGTATGGCCATTAGTTCTGCTCTAAAGCATGTTTGTAGTTCAGGCAGTCTTTTTGATATTTGTGCATCTGGTTTAGATGAGTTGTAGATACCATATCCAGCTTTTTCTTTTTTCCAATGGCCATCATCAGCTTCTTTTGGTGGTAAAATCATTAGTGTAGTGTTTATTTCAAAATTTGGAAGGGGGTCTATCCACATGTTTTGTAGATTATTATAGGGCGGATATATGAGTTTGTTTCATTTTGTGCTTTTGTTAATTTTTATGTCTGGTGGTGTGGGTGGTGCTATTTGTGTATGGTATTGCGAGATTTGTAGGTTTTCAATTGTTGTGTTTATGGTGTTTATTTGGTTTATTGTGCCAATGTTATTGTTTTGATGGTGAATACACCATATGTGCATTGCAAGTGGTTTGTTTCGGGTTTTGTTGAGTGTTAGTGGTATTGTTGGTTCGTCATATGTGATGGTGTCCGCGGCAAAATGTATAATGGCATGCATATCCGGGATGGGTCCTTTGTAGGGTGATAGATTTTGGTACCAGTTGGTGTCTGGGATTGCTAAAATGGTGACAGTTTCTGGGTCTTGTTTTGCTGCTAGTCTTGCCCAATGTATTGCTTGTTGTGCTGTTTCGGCGTCATTTGGGTGAGCATATCCAATACCTTTCCATTTGTATTGAAAGGCTGTCCCTAGCGAGCCAAATAGCTTATCTCTGGCGAATGTTGAGTAGAATTGGGTAGATTTCATGGAACATGTAATTGGTGAGGAAAAGTATGAGTGTGTTATATTAAATGTTGTTATTATTGTGTCTAGAATGGTGGATGGTATGGTATGGTGTGGTGTTTTTATTGTATTCTTTTTGTGGTTTTTGTGTTCGTATCTTTGGTATAACCAGACTACTTCTGTTTCAAATGGTTGTATAGCAGGTATTAGTCTGTGGATGTTGTATTTATTGTTGTTATATTGTTGCCATAACCATTTTAGTCTTGTAGTTGGAATGGTGGTGATATATTTACCGGTGTCGTTATATATGTGAGTTTTATCATTTTGTGTTTGAATAGTGCATTTATTTGTGTCGATGTCTCTTTCTGGGTTACATTCAATTGTAGATGTTTTAATGTAGGGGATTATTGTTGGAGGTGGGATATATCTTGTGTCTCTGTTTTGTTGTGGTGTAAATTGTGTGTTTATGATATTTTGATATTGTTTGTTTTTATAATCTATGTAGTAATTTGTAAGTAGGTTTAGATTATGGTGTATAACTGTTGGTAGATTTATTGGAAATAGTTCGCGTTGTTGTAGCCATTTATTGTATGTTATGTGGTTTGAGTCTATCCATTGGCATAAATAGGTGTTATAGTTTTTAGGTATTTTATACTTGTCTTTTGTAGTAATTGTTTTGTGGTTTAAAATTGTGCTAATGGGGTCATTTTTTATGTTATGTGGTGGGGCTGGTTGTTGTGGCTGAAGTGGTTGAGGGAATTGCACGGGGTTTATTGGTGTTCTTGGTATTATTCTGTGGTTATAAATTTTATATTTTTCTTTTAGTGTGCGAGGTGGTAAGTGTCTTCGGCATGGATTTGGGCAATCTGGGGTACATTTTGGTTCACAAAAGAGTTGTTCTGCTATGTTTAATGCACTTTTGTTTAGTGTAGTTGGGTTTTGATAATATATTTTAAAGTCTTCTGTTGACATTAGTTTCGTGCCATTGGGGAGGATGATTTGTTCTACATTGTAAATTTTATGCGCCATTAATTTATACAATAATTTGATGGAGAGTTTTGGATCTAATTGTGGGAGTTCGTTTTGGGTCTAATTGTGGGAGTTCGTTTATGACTGTGGATCGCCATTCTTTTTCTAGTTCAGTCATGTGAAGTTGGAAGTTTTCTGCTGTGCTTTTTAGATGTATATCAACTGCTGTTTTTAGAAGGAATAATGTACGTGTTGTAGGTGATGTAATGCAATCTTGTCTCTTAATTCGTGGGATGTTTTCGGCACCGCCGGCTTTAACAAGTATGTGTTGTATTAGTCCTTTATATATTATTCCAAGTCTCCCTTTGTCGTTAAGTGCATTTCGAAGTTGTTCACCAATGCATCTGAGGTAGGCATTTTTTATAGAGAAAGCTTCTAGTCCAAATAAATCATGGGGTAGTTGTGTTATTATGTTTGCAGTGCTTTTAGGTAGTCCGCATATTGTTTTTTGGATTGCAATAATTTTCTTGTCAAGTTTTTTAATGGTTGGTAGTGAGTATGGGACTGTGAAGAAGCTGTAGGCTATGCCTGCTCTGATTACTGTGTCCACCATACTGATTCTTTGTTTGATGGTGGCAGGGCTTTTTGATAGTTGTTTACATTGGTCTATGATTTTAGTTGTGGTGATATGTGTTTGGAGTTTCCATTTTAGGGATGGAACTAATTGTATGCCTAAATATACATACGGTTCATTTTGATGAAGTATTGGAAATGTCTGGTCTCTGTAATTGATTTTTTGGTTTGTGATGTGGGTTTTAAATTTGTTTGGTGGCATTTTGGATTTATTTGGGCAACCGGTAACGGCGCATTTTGTGACTCCCAAGTCCATGCCCGCCCATTCACAGAATTTGTCGATTTTGTTTAGTTGTATTTGTAGTGATTTTGTATTGTTTGATATAGCTGCTAAATAGTCCGCGTACGCTGCATAGCTAATTTGAATTTCTGATGTACCAAATTTGTAGCCATTTTCCCCTCTTTGTAGCCATCTCAAGAATGGTTCTAGAAAAATTATAAAAAGATATGGGCTAAGTGTATCTCCTTGTATGGTTCCTCTTTGAATTGGTATTGGTTTTGTTTTGCCAAAGTGTTCACCGGTAAAAATGGTGTTTGAATGGGAGTAGATGTTGCCAACTAACATAATTGCATCTTCTGGGTATCCAAGGTCTTTCATTATAGTTAGGAGTCTTGGATGATCTAGTGAACCAAATGCGTTTTTGAAGTCTATATAAAGTAGATATATGTCCTGGTTTGTAAATTTTGCATTTTCTAGTGCTCCTATGAGGAGTTGTAATTGTCTTGCTGTACTTCTTTCTGCTCTGAATCCTTCTTGACTCTCGTGTAGGATTTGGTATTTTTCACCGTATGCTGATAATATGTATGTTAGCGTATTGGTGAAGAGTTTGTATATTGTGTTTGCAGGTGCTATTGGTCTGTGATTTGGCAGTTGTGCTGGATTTCCTTTTTTTATAAAGTAGTATGGTTAAACTAATTTTCCAAGAGGCTGGGATTTGTTTTTGTTTGTAGCAATGAGTAAAAAATAAAAAGAGTAGTTTTTGGAAGTTTTCGGGCATGTTTTTTAGTATTGAGTTGGGAATTTTGTCTGGGCCTGGTGTTTTGTTGTTGGATAGGTTTTTAAGACATATTTCATATGTTTCCTTATCAAAGTGTTTATACAGTGGTGTTTGTGGATGTCCTCTTTTTTCTATTACAAAACCGTCAAGGTCGTGCCATGGGTATTGTCTAATTCCACAAGTACATTGTACTGCGTGTTCGGGTTGGTAGTAACATGTTGGTACTGTAGGTCTATTGCTAATTGATTGTTGTATGTGGATTTCATTTGCTATGTCTTCTGGGTTGGTCAATATGTTGTTGTTTTTGTCCATAATACAGTCTAGTGGTGGTGTTTCTTGATTTTTGAAAACTTTCTTGTTTATTTTCTTTGGGCTTTTGTCGTATAGTTGTCTGTATTTTTGAATTGCCTTTTTTATACAGCTTTGGGTATATTTTGTGGTGATTTTACGTGCTTGTATTTTTGCTGTTGTGGCTATTTCTACTAGTGATTGGATCCATTCTATTTGGTCATGTTCTTGGGTTGGGAGTGGTGGTATGTTTACATTTGTATGAATTTTTAATTCTTCAATTATTGGATGTGTTTGCCAGTTTTGTGTATTTTTTGTTATGTAAATTGTTTTTCTAACTAGATGGTAGGTGGATAGGTGTTTTTTCCATGATTTTTGTAGTTTTCTTGGTAAAAAGCCTCCTTATTGAGAAGTACGGTTCGTTAGAGTTGGGAGTAGTGGTGCACTGCAGTTTTCTTGAATTTTGTCTGATATTTTTTGTATTAAGTGATCTAGTATTGAACATGATGTTTGCCATTGGACGTCTGTTAGTTGATCATTTGATAATATTATGATGAGTTCATTTATTTGTAGAGCGTTTTCTTCAAAATATTCTGTTTTGAACTTTTCCATATTTTCTTGGGGTAT
Source organism: Pohlia nutans (assembly GCA_022496805.1). Classification (NCBI taxonomy): domain Eukaryota; kingdom Viridiplantae; phylum Streptophyta; class Bryopsida; order Bryales; family Mniaceae; genus Pohlia; species Pohlia nutans. The sequence continues at coordinate 1,357,148 of CM040103.1, forward strand.
GGGGTTTAGAATTCTCGTTGTTTTATTTGTTATTGGAATGGATCTTGCTAATAAGGTGTTTGGTGGTATGTATAGTGTTACTAGCGAGTGGTCAGAGTTAAGGTTGTGATCATTGTCTGTAGTTGATGTGTACAGAGTGTTATTTGGTGTTCTGATGTAATATCCGTCTATTAGGCTGGTTTGGTTATAATTTTGTCCTCCTTGTCTAGAGTATGAGCTAGCTGTTGGTATGTATTCTAATTGGAGATTAATTGTAAATGTTCTCCATTCTATATCTTCTGCTTGTGGTAGAGTTGTGTCAGTGTCATTTTGTCTTCCAACAAGTGCTATATCTCTATTGAAGTCTCCACACAACATATGTATAGTATTTGGAAGTGCATTAATTTGTTGCGTTATATTTTGTTGGATCATTGGTATATATTGTATGTCTTCTACGTGTGACGGCATATACATGTGGATAATTAGCCAAGTTTGTAGTGGTTTGTTGTCTATTTTTATTATTTGTAGATAAGGTGATATTTCTTTGGGAGTTGGGATTTTAGTAATGTTACCGGGATATGCGTATTTTTGGTGTATTAATGTGAGGAGACCACCTCTTGCGGGTATGTATTGCATTCGTTGTTGCATGCATCTTGTAAGGGCATGTGTGTTATTAAAAATTAATTTGTATTTCGGAAATAGGTTTTGTATATATTTGGTGGATTTTGTAGCGGTTAATTTAGTTTCTTGTATTGTGATGATAGCAGGTTCATCCGGTGTGTTAATTAGCTCATGTAGGTTTGGAAGGGCTGTATTTAGTGATGAGGCATTCCATGTGATAAATCTGGTATTGTGACTCGTTGTATGTATTTCTTGTGGTTGTATTGTAGGTATGTTTGGAAGTGGTGGGGGGTGAGTGTATTCGTGTAATGGTTCGTGTATTTTTAAGGTTTCTTCTAACAATTTGATAGGGAGAAATGGGAATTTATCAGTCATGGTTTGAAGGGTTATTGCACCATTATTTTGGTGAATAAAGGTATAGATTTCTTTGTGTATTGTGTTTGGTGGGTTTATTAGTTTTTGATTATTGTTTGTAAATTCTATGTATGGATGTATAGTTGAGATGTGTCTTTCGGGTGGGTTTTGTAGTAGGGACATTTTTTCTAGTAATAATGTTGTCCAATCTCGATTGGGGATTTGTGTTAATAGTTGATCACATGTTTCTTTTGATGGGCTTATTGTAATGATAAGTGCATATAATATTCTTGGTGGTGGATGATGTTGATTTTGGTAGATATAGTTTGATATGTGGGGGTAGTCGTTTCTGGCTTCTGCATGATTTGGATGTGTTATTTTTAGGATAGGTGAAAACTGTTTTGCTAAATGCTAGTATTCTGGTTGTAATTTAATCGTGCTTGATATAAAGTATATTTTGGATCTTCTTTTATGTGTAGGTGGGTGTGTTTTTAGTAAGTCGGGCATGGGCCTAGGGTTGGTTTCTATGTCCCCACATAATATTAGTATTTGGTGCAAAAAGTTTCTTTTTAGAGGAGATTTTTGGGCTATTTTCTCTTTTTTTTTTTCTTTTTTTTTCTTTGTCTATTTTAGATGAGGCCGGTAGGCCGAGTCCATTGTTGTTGATGGTGTTTTTTTTGGACGAGGCCGTTAGGCCGAGTCCATTTGTTTTGTTTGTTGTTTTTTTGTTTTTTGTTGGGTTTTGTATTTCTTCTATTTGTTTTGTGTATTATGTATTTTGTATGTTGATTATTTTTGTTTTTATTTATTTTGTCATGGTTGTTTGCTTTGTTTTTGTTGTTGGTATTGGTTTTGGGATTGGTATTTGTATTGGTATTTGTATTGGTATTGGCATTTGTAACACTAGTAGAAATCTTGTCTTATGTGACAAGTCTTTAGTGACTAAATGTCCGGAAAGACAAGTCCATAAGGACGCAAAGACCACTTTGTGTCGATATGGACTTGTCTTTCCGGACATTGAGTCATTAAAGACTTGTCACATAAGACAAGATTTCTACTAGTGTAACGGTATTTGTATTGGTATTTGTATTGGTATTTGTATTGATATTTGTATTAGTATTTGTATTGGTATTTGTATTGGTATTTGTATTTATATAGAAATGTATTGTATAAACGTATATGTATTTTTTGGTATTAGTATATACCTTTGTATTTTTGTTGTATAGTATTCTTACAGTATATGTTTACGAAGAAGGTATATATATGTATTTGGTATTGCTATACGATATAATACTATATAGTATATAGTATAAATACCGTATAAATATTGCTATTTTTTTGTTTTCTATGTACTCTATACTAGTAGTATGTAGAAATACTATGTAGATTACCGTGTAGTCCTTGGTCACTCTACGTTTTTCAGTAGGTTTTGGTTTTGGTTTTCTATGGCTTTTCTAGGCATTTTCCCCTTGATGTCTTTGATGCCATCCAATGCCTTCATGAGGGAGTCATAGACATAATCAATCTTTGCTTCAAATTCTTCATGCTTCATGTCGTTGTAGATCCTCTCTTCTTTGAACTTCAACTCAATGTCATCTCTTATCTTCTTGTTGCTAGCCTCCACAATCGTGACAACATCTTCTTTTGTGAGTGGTGAAGTGGTTGTTGTCAATGATGTAACCGTGTTGACCAACGCCGTGTTGATGTCATTAAAACCCCACTTGTCAACTAGCTCCTTTGATGGCGGTTCAAGTCCTTCCAAGCTTCTCCTATGAGGCAAGAAAGCAACATAATTGCCACCAATGGTTAGAGTTTTGTTGAGGAACTTGCGGTACACAATGGGATTAACACATTGAACATTAGCACTACCGTTATGCTTAGTACCAATCTCCCTATGGTACCAAATAGAAACGACATTGCTAGCATCCATGATTTTGTTAATTGCATCCGTGTGTCATTAACCGAAAGCAAAATAGGAAGGTGAGAGAGGGTTAGAGTGATGGCATCCTTTTTTGCATTGGCCTCCGGTGTCATGCGGGAATTGAAGGAGTACTTCCTCTGACGAGCAATAATCTCTTGCTTGGCGGGAACGTGATGAAGTCGGATTTTATCCGCTTGTGATGGTGTAGGTGCCATGATAAAGGCATGACTATCTTATATGCCTTTGTGAACACCAGTGATCTCAAAGTCTTGTTTCCTACGGAAATTTGACTCTAAAATGTCATAGAAAAGAGCGGAAGCGGATACATCCACTATGTTCTCACTTTTGATCTTGATGAAAAGCTCATCATTTCTAGCAATGGCATGGAAGCTTTTGCAAACTTTGCCCAAGTGGTAATTGGAAGTTAGCTCATCCAAGTGTTCTTCTTTTTTCTCAAGGTAGAGAATAAAGGGACGGAGTCCCTTGAGCATGGCAATTCCATCGATTTCGGGTCTCAAGAGGTGCAATTTCATGATCCCATTCCATATACCTCTTTGTCCCCCTTTTTGGTGCTAAAGCAAAGCACCACAACGGGATCTATAAGATTCGTGCCTATGGGGATGTCCATATCAACAAGTCTTTCCATGGCCATTGTTTTGATTTCGTCATGTAGATATGGGTTTTCCACTTGTGTTTCAAAGTGGATTTCCACGTGGAAATCAAGTGATAGTCCCGTTTTGGGGTTTATCGGGATATCAAATGGTATTTGGGTCAAATTGAAATGTTGACCCAAAATGCCATCATCTCTAGTCATGGGGTATAAGAGTTGAGGGACTCGTGGGTATGCAACGTTTGCTCCCCATGCCTCTTCCGCCTCCTTCTGTGGCATTCCCCTCATGGCCAAGTCCTCAATTGATTCACCGGAGAACATAATCTCATCATTGCATTCTTTTCACTACCATAGATGGGTACTTTTATGACTGGGAGAATGACTGCGTTTATGACTGCGCGCAGTCATAAAATCGGGTCTGTGACTGCGCGTCATATTTTTTGCTGACGTGGAATGTGACGCGGAGCATGACTGGGTGCCGTAGTTACCGACGAGTCGCTTCGGACACCTAGTCATATGAATAAATACGCCTTAAAGCGTATACTTGGGCGCCATGTACGTGCCACGTCAGCATTCTAGCCGCCATCTTGACCGGCCCCAAGTCCTTGACTTTTGGAGGTCTGCCCGGGCAGCTGAGGCCAAAATCCGACGTGGCATGTGACTCGGGCGAGTCATATTTTTTGCTGATGTGGCATCCGACGTGGCATCCGACGTGGCACGTGACTCTACGTAGTCATATTTTCTGCTGACGTGGAATGTGACTCTGTGGAGTCATATTTTTGGTCATAATGTTGCTGACGTGGAATTCGATTGGTAGTGATGTTTTAGGCTGTCGTGGATTATGACTGTGTACAGTCGTGTTTGAGCGGTCGCTATGATTGTAGCCAGTCGTGTGTTCAAGACCTCCAGTAGTGTTTGAAAAGAGTGCAAAGGATATACAACTGGTTTCAGTCATAGTATCGGTCGGAGTGAGACCAATACATGACTCGCGGTAGTCATAATGTTGTTGCCATGTATGTGGCCCTATTAGTGCACACAGTGATATTTTCGCTTACTGAGAGTCACATTACTATTATGTATCTGAAACATACAATAGAAGACACATACGTGGAATTCAATGGAAGACACTTACGTCTGAGAAGGGAAATGCAACAATATTCAGTTGTATTTAGTAGTGAAAGACTCAATACAAAACCAAAACTCGATAATGTCTTAGAGGGAGTTGCTATCTAGCTAACCCACTCTTATTCCTCACCATTATATACATCCAACATCCATCATCTCGTGCTTCTCGCTTCCTTTTTGCTGCTGGCTCCTTGTGATTTTCTTCGTCATCCTGTGTGCACCACTACAATGACAAGTGGGTTAACCAACTTTTTTGCGCAAACCTCATTAATTCAGTAGAGGACCCCTTAATACGGATGCTGCGCAATTATGACTATTATCTGTTACATTCATTTGTATCATGACTAGTCCCTGTGACCTTCCTAGGTATACTTGACTGAACCGTGTGACATTCCCACTATGCTTATTACTGATCATTGTGACATGGCAGACTGCGTACATTACTTAACCCTGTGCCATTCAGGGAATTCATCAACATTGTGTGCTATATCAAACATCAAAAGATCGTTTATATGTCACCTTCTCTTTCGCAGTCGCGGCATTTAGGCTGCCTCCAGTGCGGCAACGGGCCACTTGGTGATGCTGTTGAGAGCAGCACCCAAGCGATCTGCAACCGGATCGTCCGTCTCGTTAGGCTCATAGAGGCCAATCTCTTCCGATCCCGGTTCTACCGCGGTAATCATGACTGATGCCATGCCCTCCTTGATCAAACGGCAATGCAGGGTGCCTCCTGCAAGGCTAATGATAACGCCGTGAGCTACAACGGTGTCCTTGGGCTTCAAAAGCTCGTCAAAGTCCATTACCTTCACCTTCGATTGGGGGGCCAAAGCTGCGGGTGCGGCTTCCACCACCGGCACCACCGGCTCCACCGTTTCAAGTTCCTGGGGCTGCATTTCAAACGTCCTTCATGTTAGGGATACCTAACAAATCTACAAAAAGGAAATGATAAAAGCATTACGTACATAATGGAGGAAGGAGAAGAAGGTTTGGAGAGAGCTTGTACTTCCGCCCTCCATGAACCGGCCATGGACCTACCGGGATCCGTGGTGTCGCAGCTGCTATGACGTCTTTCACCAAATATTGAGTGTAGTACTTGATGTCAGATGGGTTCCGTGATAACGCTTGAAATGGCTCTATTAGTCGGGTGAGGTAATCGTCGTTAGGCTCTAGCGGATCCCATCGTGGACAAGTGATGACATTCGAGGGGAGGACTCAATTTTGCAGTTGCGTCGCAATCGATTTGAAGGTATCGAGCCTTAGGAGCCAAAGACACGGGGATTACGCTAAAGAGATCATTGAGGTTTCTCTTGGTACCTGACGTTTCTTTCCCCCACCAAAAGCTCCACTTTAAGGAATGTATCCCTACCGCCAAGAACTTGGCTACTACCTCCACTAAAGCACTCTCTATGGGCGACTATATCCCCACATCGAAGTGCTTACATAACATGCTCAAGAAAGGGCCACAATCGGCCCTTTTCTTGATTTTTTCCTTGTGGTCATGATCAAGTTGGACCACGTTCGAGGGACCCCAGTTGTTTCTATCATGCATAGGTCTAATGTCGCACAATAGTCCCACAACATTCAAAACAATAACCTTTGTCTTCAAAGATTCCGAGACCGTTACCGCTGGAAATTTAGACCCGCCCCTCACCCTCTTCTTTTTCGCAGGTGGACTTGCTTTCTCTGCCGATCGCTTCCTCTTTGCTGCTGGCTCCTCGTCAGTGTCTTTGTCAACCTGTGTGCACCACCTCGATCACCCTAGGTTTAGCAACTATTTTGCACAGACCACATTACATCACTGCGGGACCCTGTTATACTGATGCAGCTCATTTATGACTACGCCCTGTTATATTGTGCTGCATTACAACTTGTCACTGTGGCCTTATCGGGATAGATTACTGAACCCTTTGACATAACACCTGGACCTTACTGATCCTAGTCACATTCACTGCGAACACATTACTAATCACGGTGATTACTACTGAAAACCTTGAGTGTCCAACAGGGGTACATTACTGATCACATAGAAAAGTCTTGTACATAGTTAGAGATGATTGCAAGGTGACCTTATCTTTCGCGGTCGGGTGCCGCTTGCTGCGACCCGATTGATCCTCCAATAGCTTCTCGGCCTCGCCCTTCCTCTTCTTTGGCGCTTGTTTCCCCTTCTTTGCCGGCGCTTGGGCTGCGATGGCAGCTGAGGAGGGGTCCTCTAGGGCACTCTCACCGGAGTGCTCGACCACCTTGGTCGCGACCCGTGCGGCGGGATCCATTGGAGAACTTATCCCGAGGCCACCGGGCTTTACCAAGTTCGTGGTCCCCTGGTGCCACACGGTAAAGGGAAGTCAGAAATCCACTAGTCATGAGTAAGCACATTTAAAACTTTGATTTGTAAATTACTAGTAATAAGTGGCGCAAATAGGATCACTATAAATTAAATCTATGTGATCTCTTTGGACACACCAGAAAAGGAATTTTGTGGATTTCTATTACTTGCACTAATTGAAGTTGTCAACAATGAAGGAATTGATACGAGAAGGAAAATCTGCGGTAATATGAAGCATTGCAAGTCATGAGTATACAATGAGTATGCGATGGCTCATTTATGACTACTCGGGGTCACGATGCGTGTGGTACCTCCTCGTTTGTCAAGTGGACCTCCTTTGGCCACACTGGGTCCACGACTGCCGGCGCTATTGCCGGTGGAGCCACTGCTGGCGGGTGGGACTCCTCCAACCCCGTGTTCCCCACCTCCGACGATTCGTGTGGTGTCATGGGCGGTTTTAGTGTACGGACCCCTTGGAGCAAAACCCTGAGAGTGGCCTTCATGTCATCGACATCGCCTGCAAAACCGTCCATGAGTGAGAAGAAATGAATAAGAAAACTATGTTTCTGTAACAACCCCAGCATTAAGCTCAAAAAGGAAACTAAAGGAATCCATCTGGTTTAAATTATCAATCGGGTGACGATAATTGACTTCAAGCTGTTAGTTCAAGCGAATGCCGTATGCACAATTGCAAGATTACGTGGAGATTGATCTTTCACAAGCATTTAACGCGGGAGATAGAGACACAATCACTTTCTTTTGAGTTCAAGTCAGAGTACCTGGAACGAGAAGAACTACAATCCACTCGGCAGTAGTATACTTATAATCACATATCTTCAAAGTTCGGCAAGCTCGAAGCGGATTCGGCAACCTGATTTGTGAAGCGGATTCGGCAAGGTCGAAGCGCTGGCGGGCAAGGCAAGCTCGAAACCCTAGGCAAGCTTAAGGCAAGCTCGAAACCTTGTGCTCTGCAAGTATCTCCCTCCGCATCTACTCCAAACCCTAACGCGTTTTTTCTAGAAGCCAACAATTCTAAGCGCAATTCAGAAATTCAAGGACGTCACACCACGCACTGCACTTTGAAGAGGTAATCACTCACCTCTTGTCTTTTGGCTTCTTGAAGGTTTGTTTTGAAAGCGACGGCAACCCCAAACTCTTCAAAACTCCGTTGTTTTCTTCGATGAGACTGCTCCTCATGCGCTCGTATGCAGGGGGTGAACGCGCCATCGACAACGGTGCTTGAGAACTCTGCAAATCTCTGTAGGACGCCGTGAGTATTGCTTGAGCGATGGTCGCTTGGTCAACTGGTGCCACGTGTATCTCCGTTGACCAAGCCGCGCGACACAGAGACGACTGAGCAGGGTCATGTATGTGACACCCGAGAGTTATACAACACTCTCCAGTCATATAGATGACGCCTTATAGTCATCTATATGACTTTGTAGTTCAGTATAACTCTCTCTTGAAAGTTGTAGACCTTGACACCCAAATGGTGTGCACAAAACTCGTATTAATTGGTCTTTATCTGAGTAAAGAAGAGTGCACCAGTAATAGGGTATAATAACTGCCTGCACCTACTTGAAGAACCAAAATGTAAGCAAATTGATGAACCAGCACACCTGAATTAACCATTCCTACACGCTAGCTGATCTAAAAAGAACTATGAAAGATAAGTCCAAGTAAAGTCTCTTGTCAAATGGAAAAATGTGTCCTTGTTGCCGATTATGCTTCACAATATATATGTGACACTCTACGCTTCCTGTGAGCATGCAGGTAACCCTTTACTCTAACGTACACGGTGGACAACACATCTGTCATCAGTTGTGTTAACAGGACGAATTGACTTCCGACATCAAAGTGTATGCAATTGACAGGATCCAGCTACACACCTCTTTGGCAATTTCACATCATACCAAAAAATGTCTGCAGATTCGAGTAGTACTCTTGAAGTCCCGAATTGCTTGTTTAGGTTCACATCATGGACATTCGTCACCCGAATGTACATGTGCGGAAATCATTTACACATTTGCAAAGACAGCAAATGTCTCAGATGTATAGTACTTCGTTGGGTTCGGAATCCTAACTGCAATTGTAGGCTTCCTTCACCTCGGCATGGCCTGTTTTTGGACGGCAGAATTAGAAATAAACGCCTGGCATGTCGCCATGAGCCCAAATCTTCCGCCATATTCCCTCCAGAGTTCTGCTTCTGTGAACTTCCCGAGAAGACACACGATCAGATAGCACTGACGTATATTGAAAACCGCACTGCAAACTCCTCAGACGAAGGAAGTTGTAGTATTGAAGAAGAAGATGACAGCTCCGTGGAACAAGATAGTGCACACTCCAATGATACAAACGTACATTGTTTTAGAGACTTGAGGCGCATATAGTCATTTCACCGGGATAGGGCTACATGTCGGTGATTCATAGTAAAGCATAGAGCAGACATTAATGAGTCATAAGTTGACAATGGTATTCTACATATTTACTAAGTACAATTCATATCATATGAATGTTATATAGACCACTTCTGTGTAATTGCGCATAGGGGGGGTGTATGGAAGGAGTGCAAGAATATGAACTTGGGTTGGTGGATAAGTTTTTCATTCATTTTTGCATTAGCAGAGATGCCTCAGGAATATCACTGATGTGTTACTTCTTCACCATTGGTTCTGTCTACTCATGTAATGAATGATTTCCATACGAAATAGTTTGGTACATCATGACTGCATAATTCAAATGAAATTAAAGTGACGATAGACATAGAAATAGCGACTCCCAGTTCCAAACGTCGTGCATACCACCAATTTTATTCAATCAATTCTTATATAAAACAAGGAAGGGAGCAAACAAATTTTTTCCTAAAATGACTTAGTGAAGTGATTTATGTGACACTCTGGAGTTATATAACACTATGGAGTCATCGTCATGACGCCCTCTAGTCATGCACAGTGACTCTGTAGTCTTGAATGACTCTCTACTGTATTTTTCCGTAGGATGGAAGAAGGACAGCAGGAGCACTTGAATCATCTCCAATTATAGCAAGATGAAGAGATCCAAGCAGACTCCATGCAATTAATGAAGTACCCCTGCCCATGCATGGAATGTGCTGGAGGAAAAGTCCTCGACCGAGCGACGATTCGGAAGCATCTTCGCACTAGAAGAAGGGACCCGGTTTTCACAGCTTCAATATTGGTACGTGATGAGACCTATGATTTCAACTGCGTACCCAGTCCTCAGTAAGCAAAGCGACGTGGTTCTACGTACAGTGATTTGGTTTAAAAAATATGTGTTAATGAATTATGTAGGCCCGATGGAGACCCTTAGTAAGAGCCGCAAGTTTGACATCGCTGACCAAGTTTCTAAGCCAACCACAATCCTCCCAGAGCGCCAGACCCACGGCGACATCCGCGCAAATTTCTCGATTGCAGAAGTGGCAGTCAGACGTGTATGATGGACAATGGTGCGACGGGCCCATACCGAAGCTAACTCCATTCGTATTTTGGAAAAGGGAATGTCAAGTGAAAGTGTCTAAATACTGCTTCATGGATTGGGGTCTCTTTGCAATGCAACCAGCCAAAGAGGGTGAGGAACTGCTTCCTTTTGTAGGAGCGCAACACACCTCGGCGGAATTCAAAATTTTGAGCAAGGCACAATCCCGAATGAAATCGTATGTAATGCGCGCAGAGTCGGACCTGTATATCGACGGAGATGTAGAGAAAGGAAATGTCGCTGGATTCATTAATAGTTCTGCCGGGCGCTCCGAAATAGGCAATGTCATGTGGGAGTATCGTATGGTGCCTAAACCGTGGAACCACGAGGAATGGGGATATGTAATTAGCATAGCAACAAGGGACATTGTTGCCGGGGAAGAACTCTATGCACATTACCCTCTAAATCCGAGTAGTGTACGGTAAATTACTATATGCCCAAACGGCAGGAAGATAGTCTGAGACTGTCTCTGTAATATGTATAGTGTCTATCTTGAATTTTCCCAAAATGACTACAGACAGTCACTTCTTATCACTGCACTGTAAACTGTAAATGTATACTTATCGTCCAAAATGACTACAAACAGTCTGTGCTTACCACTGTAATGTGACAACTGTCAGTCACGTTTTCCCAAAGTGACTACAGTTAGTCACTACTTAACACTGTAATAGAATGCCAGCTAGTTATATGTTGCGTATCATGTATTCGATTTGACCCTCAATGCGTGGACAAGACTAAAACAACATCGACACACTCCCTAGCGCAGGTGGATGCAATAACAAGGAGCGCTCCGAACTAGGAACCGCATGCATTATGTAGCTTATCATCAGACTTTGGAATGTGACATCCAATGTGTTGTCCTTGGAACTGCAGGACGAGTACAGCCCTTTGAACTTGACCCCTAGTGCACCAAGCAGTGGGCAAGGTAGTGAGGCCCCATCCAGTCCTAGCATTGACAACGAAGAAGCCGGGGAAGTAGATGTGTTATGCATGGTGGCAGAGTGCTTCAACAAGTATGACAACGTGAACTTAGGGGGGAGCGATACCAACTTTTCCATGTATGACGGATTTGATGTGGAGTTCAATGAAATGGCCCCGGTCTGGGACGATGCCTTCACACCAAGTCACGACGAAGGTAGCAAAAACGGAATGGAGGACAATAACGACCCTATGGAGTCAAGCGGGACAACGATGAACATCAAGGACCCTAGTGGCATAGTATTGGATGTCCTTTTACGCGAAGCAAGGACTCCGCTTTATGCAGGGAGCTCATCCAACCGTCTCGCCTCTATCCTCATGGTACTTAATTGTTGCACCACTTTTGGCGTATCCAACAGTTTTGTGGACGAGTTGTTGAAGTTATTGCACGAGTCAATATTGCCCAAGGGCAACACACTTCTGAAAACCTTCCACGAAGCGAAGGGTTTGTTGATGAAATTGGGGTTGCCCTACAACACCATACATGCGTGTAGAGATGGGTGTTGTTTATTTCGGAAAGAATTGGAGGATGCGACGGAGTGCCCAATATGCCACAAATCCCGGTACGTAGACAACTCCAAATCGGTACCGGTCAAAGTTTTGCGTCATTTTCCGTTGATCCCTCGTTGGAGTTCGGACATTCTCGAACCACCAACTCACGGATGAAGTACGGTGCATATCATTGGGGAGAGCAAGTGATTTTCCCGGACTTGAAGCCACAGGCTTGGATTCGGATCTCATACCCCAAACACCTATTTTAAACGACGCAGTGGAAGTAGCTCCGGAGGTGGTGGCTAAAGCATTAGAATGCCTCGGACAAGATGACTTATCGGTAGATGATTTAGACTATTGCGACTCAGAGGAGGATTGACCGAGTCTTTGTTCATTCACATACAGTTGTGAACAGTCTACCCGTTGGACATATCTATATATAAATATATATACATATATTCACATGAAATTGTGTAATTAGCACCATCAAGTCTTGGCCATGCAGCACACATTCATTTCAACCTCCCAAACCGATAAGTTTCAGACTTCTCACGTTAGTTGCCCTAAACCACTACATACAGGCACGGACACAATTATAAAACCCGTAATAACTTTGCCACACATTCCTTCTCAATGTAAAACCCCACCTCCACCCTAAACCGCTCTACCATGGAATTGCGCGAATAGATAATTTACTAATCAATTATTAAAATAATGCCGATGGCCAATTCCTAATTATCCTAAACAAATGAAAAACTACAGAATTTTGGACACAAATTCTCCCTATAAAATTAATACCTTAAATTCTCATACTATACAGTGATTGAGAGGGCCAATATACATGTAAACTGTCTCGGGCAGTGTTTATAATCATGGGCAGCCCAAAAAAAAAAATACGACTATAGGGAAAAATGTGACTGCAAAATATGACTAGGAGGAAAAAGTGACGTCCAAATATGACTGTGCGTTCCCCAGGAACGTTCCCACTCGTTCCCTCTCGTTCCCTACAAAGATATACGTCCCTCCCACCCACTTTATACGGTACACGTGGCAAATATGACTGCAAAATATGACTACCAGTCACATTGTCTAATTTGGCTTCCGCCGACAATTTTTCCCTCGCAGAATGTGACAGTGGACAGTCGCCTCTCATCCCCAGTCATATTCTCCCAGTCATAAAAGTACCCATCTCCGGTAGTGTTTGCTAGTTTTTCCATATGATGGAATCCTAGCCAAAAATTTGGGCTTTTTGTAGCAAAGAGTGTGTCATGAGACACAATCTGGGAGTCTATTGACTCCTTTGGCATGTTATCTTTGGGTGTGCCAAAAGATAGTTCATCTGTGTCTTCTGTGCTAGTGTTATGCTTTGGTGGGCTCCTAGTGCGTCCTCTTTGGCTTGTTGTGCTGTTGCTTCTTCCAACATTGCTTGGGCTTCTGTTTCTGTCCTTGCTCAAGGTTTTGGGAGTGGGGCTACAACCTCTCCTTCTGTCGCTTCCTTCGCTTCTTTCCTGGGACTGCTTGCTCGCGCTCCTCGTGCGAATACTCCAGGCTTAGTCGTCTTCGGTGTTTTTCTGCTTCCCATTACGGCCGCTCCTTTCGACGTTAGGGGTTGCTCGGTCTTCAGCTACGGGCTCTTGTGGGCGCGAGTTTTTGGGTGTCGCATGCTGGGCGTCTGCATGCTGCTGCTTCTCTCCTTGGTTACTTCTGTTGTCGGTTGAGTTGCTGCCATTGCCAACTTGGGTGTTGCCTCCGGCCTCCTCTATTCTTGCCTTTCTTGCTTCATCCCTTGCTGTCTTCGCGGCGATCATTTTCCTCATGTGATCGATATGTGACTCCATCGCACTCTCGTTGTTGATTTTGCATGTTGGTGCGACATTGTGACAACTTGTTGACGATTTTAACTTGGGCCGTCGCGGGAGATGTTGCGCTCGGTGGACGCGTCCTTGTTTGTTGGGCAGGCTGTTGCTCCTATGGGCCTTGTTTCTTTGACAGCTCCTAGGTCTTGTGACGCAGCTCCTTCCCTTGTTTACGTAGCCGACGTTGTCTCTGTTGCCGTACTTGCTTTCGATGTTGTTGCCACAGGCTCGAATCCCCTTGTTGTGTCTTCTTCTTTTGCTTTCGGAGCTTTGGCCTTCGATGTTGTAACTCGCTCCGTTGTCGCTCTCGTTGTTGCAATTAACACCTTCTTTGTTGGCGTAGTTGCTGTCCCTTGCTTTCCTACTGTGGCCGCTGCTCACTTGCTTTCCGCTGTTGCAGGTGTCGCGTTTTGATCTTCCGCTCTCTACCACATTATCGGCACCCTTGTCGCCCCGGTTGCTGTCTTCTACGATGCTGCGTGTTCTTCTTCCCCGTTGCGTAGGAGGTGGTAACTTCTGTCCCGACTCGTGCTGTAGAGGTTGACATTGGCTGTTCGTGTCTGGCTTATTGGGGTTGTCTAAAGTATCACAGTAGTGATTCTGCGTGTTCTTCCCCGTTGCGTAGGAACTGGTAGCTTCTGTCTTACTAACAACAATATCACTATTGCAAGCACATAACTTGAAAGGGTGCAAGAGAATGAAGAGAATGCTATTAGGGTTATTGTTATGATAGTAATAGATAAATGGGATCTTACACTCATGTTGCAGAGGTTGGCGTTGGCTGTTGGTGTCTGGCTTATTGGGGTTGTCCAAAGTGCCACAGTAGTAATTGTGCGTGTTCTTCCCCGTTGCAACAACAATATTCCTTTTGCAAGCACACAACTTGAAAGGGTGCAAGAAAATGAAAAGAATGCTATTAGGTTTATGGTTATGATAGCAGTAGAAAAAGGAGATCTTACACTCGTGATTCAGAGGTTGGTGTTGACTGTTGGTGTCTGGCTTATTGGAATTGTTCAAAGTATCACAGTACTCTGTGACACTTTGATGAGGCTTCTTGATGAGGCTTCTTCTACAGGGCGTGGCATGAGAATTTTGAAGCAATGCTGGATCTAGTAAGGAGATAAAGAAGATTTTGCTGGAATTGAAAACATGAAGAATTTCATAAAAAAATAGCAAAGAGTTAGGGTGTGAATACTTACCTGGCTGTCGTGGAAGATGCAGGTTTAGGTTGATGGCTGCTGGATCCGCCGAGTACTCCCCGATGACGTAGTGCTCCTTTGCTTGGAGCTGAGTGACGAAGAGTTTACACAAGCAAGTTTGCTTGCTTAACTCCCGGCTTGCAGTTGTATTGCTAGAGAGGCTGTGAGCTTGATCTGATGACTGCGGCTTGCAACTGCTGCTATGTTGCTGTGTTGTTGTGCACATCCGATCTTGGGCTGCTGATACTGCTGCGTTGCAATGTTCGTCCGGGGTGCTGTGAAGTTTGACCGATCTAGGGATGTCTAACCGATTGGATCAGAACTAAAGGTTCCTATACAGAAGTGCTAGTGGTGGCTAATGGTGAATATTAGCACATGAATGCTGCAGGGTTCGTGAAGGTGGGATAAGATGGACAAACAAGAATGAGTAGATCTAAAGCGAAATAAGCAGTCTGCGATCTAAGTAAGGTACTTGGGGAAAACGAATGGTGAGACAGAGATGTTACCGGTGGCAGCGGAGGGCGGAGGTGTAGAAGATGGGGGGAAGTATGAGCCCAGTGATTACCAAGAGCTGGTTAGCACAAGTGCTAAGTGTGTGGAGACCAGATCTGTATCAGTGTGTGCGCCTTAACCCTTCCAAGTGCGGTAAGGACAGGGTCCAACACAACAAAGCTTACCCCAGCTTTGCTCCCAAGCTCGCTTCAACTGATCAGATCTACAGAAATGCGCACTTACACTTTCAGATCTAATACTTACACACCATCAGCAGATCTGCGTAAACAGGCTGCTCACAATCATTGCGAAAGGGAGCTCGGTATCACCCTCATAGCTCCTGATCTCTAAACTTACTCACACATCTCTGGTACAACTACCGCCCTTTCGCACACTAGCAGCATTCCATTCACGCAGCGCTTCCGCCTTTCTTGAACCTTGACATTCTCTATATGGATCCTTGACAAGCTCCACCAGCCTATTACCTTCATGTTTTCAATTCCGCCCGCATTTACCAACAGTAGTCATTTTTAGTTGCGAATGTACTATACACCAGTAGAATACGAGGGCAAGAAAATTGGAAACATGGTTAGATAGGTTGGTGTTTCTTATAATACCATACCCGGTTCTCAAAGTTGGCAATTTATGCCTAAGTAATACTTATTTATATTTCCAAAATGAGGCAAATATTCTCTATAGTTATACAAATATTAAGTAAGATTCTTTTTTCACCATAGAAAATTTAAAAATTAAATTATTCGGTGGCTTTTCTTTTTTATAATAGAGTTGTCGCACATCTTCTGAGAAGATTGATTCTATGGAGATTGAGAACTTTTGGAGAGAAACGTGGAGTCAATCGTCGCCAATCTCTATGAAGAAGGTGTGACCCTTCTCGAGGCCATGCAAGAAATGAGAATGGGCACAACCTATTAAACTTCTTCACGGCTTCTCAATCTTCACGCCCATTCTAAGGAGAAGAAAGAAACTTTTCAATCTTCAGAAAATGGGTCCTATACAATTCAAGGAGAAGTCACTCCATCACAAATTTAGGAAGTCATGTTTTTGCAATGTTTTACGTATGTTGTTGAGATGAACATGGGTGATTACGTTCGACATACATTCTACATATGTTTACTACAGAAAAAACATAGGAAGGACGTATTACAAACATGTAAATTTTATCATGTTGTATTTTTTCATGTTTGTAATATGTCATTCATATGTTTTCTATACAATAAACATACGCAATATGTATGTTGAACGTAATCACCCATGTTCATCTCAACAATATACGTAAAACATTGCAAAAACATGACTTTCTAAGTTTGTGATGTCAAGCTTTCTATGAAGATTGAGGATGGGAAGAAAGCGGTGTGACACTCCTGAGGTAGGGACACCCATTCCTGTGACTGCACCCATTACCGTCTGCATACAAGACACCTGAATCCAGGTGTTTCTGATCATGGGCAGTTGAGGGTACAGTGGCGCTTGAGAACATAATTAGGACGTTTCTTCAAGTCACCACGTTTCTCCAAGTCACGGATTCAGGGCCATTTAGACAAAGTCAAATGTGCAAATCAATCTTTGGCTTTGATTATCAAGAACGTACACAAATTTTACAATAACATGACTCTGTCGATACATTCTAGGTTAATATCTAATTGCCTTTCCCCTGGTATAATTGCTTTTCATACTCCTCATTCAGAAGTATGATAATCAGCTTAAAGTCACGGGAATGGGTGTCCCTACCTTAATTGTTTTTTGCGCACCCTTCCACAGAGAAGCCACGGAAATAGGATAGGCGGGGACAAAAGAATTCCCATAACCGCGCAAAAATGGACTTCAAAATCCGAAAATGACGCGGCGATCTGGACATTGACGGCGGAGATTTATTATTTCAAATTCATGCACGGGGCCCGGCGACATTCATCCATCACGCATCTAATGTTCATTTTTCGCATGCCATCTGTCGTTCATCCATTCAACGTTCCTGGATATGGGATGACATTCGTGGATGAATGTGCAAGATATTAGCAGGCCAGTGACTACCTCCCCGCCCGCCAAGTGGCGCTCTGTGAGCCCGCCACGTGCCCACCGACAGCCTGCGATCTGAACCTTTCACAAGCTCAAGAGCGATGCCCATCGTCAATCGATCCACAATCACTTCGTCTTCGTTGGATTTTGGATTCATTCAATCCGTTCTTTTGTAGTCTAACTTTTTCTGTTCGGTGCTGAATCGCTTCAAAAGGTAACTAAAGGATTCATTGGTTTTGGTTAGATCGGCGCTCTGATCATCTTTGTTGGTGTGGAGTTAATTGTGTGTTTTGTTGTGGAGGTTTATGATTTTGATTTGATTTTTCTGTCTTGTTTTTTCCTATTTTTCTCTTCGTAGAGAATTTATGGTGAATGATATGGAATGTAATGCGGTAGGATAATTTGTTGGCTTTGATTTGACCGACTTGTTCGTGAGTTTTGTTACAGAGGTTATGCTCGTGAGTTTGATAATTTTGGTTTGCTTTGTCTGAGTACTATCTTTGAGAATTTATGATGAATGATATGGATTGTAATGCGGTAGGATAATTTGTTGGCTTTGATTTGACCGACTTGTTCGTGAGTTTTGTTACAGAGGTTATGCTCGTTGTGAGTTTGATAATTTTGGTTTGCTTTGTCTGTGTACTATCTTTGAGAATTTATGGTGAATGGTATGGAATGTAATGCGGTGCAGGCTAGGCATGATGCAGTCTCTGAAACACCTCACAGAAGGGAAACGTATGTCTTTAAACGTATATATATTTCATTTCCATATTTATTTAGTGGCTTCTGAATCACGAGAGAAGTTTACAAATCTTGAATACTGTTTGCTGTAGGTCGTAGACAACCAGTGAAACGGAAACGTATAAGCGGAATGACAACGGAACATACGAAACTGATACATAAACCATGGAAGGCGGAGTACGCCAAGAGCTCCCGATCCCAGTGCAGGACATGCGGCCATCACATCGAAAAGGACGCTTTCCGCTTGGCTACGATGCAGCCTGCACAACAGTTTGGCGGATTGATGCCTGTAAGTTTAGCACTGTATTTCTTTATTCATTAAACGGAAAACTCCCATGCATAATGTCTTGTTAGAGTGTGAGAATGGACCATCCTTCTTTTATTTCCGTTATTACTTTATCTTACGTGTCTTTTGATTACGAATCACTTCATGTCCCTAACGCGGGCTCTAGAATTTAATTTTCTTCATGATCGAGCACTTTTTGAGTGTAAGGATTTTCTCGACACTGAAAGCTAACTTTGTGCGTTGGCTGGCTGTTGATTTTTGCAGCAATGGCATCACGCGAGCTGTGTTTTTCACAGAGAGGATGAAATCAAATCGTAAGCATCTTGAATTGACTCTATTTTTCAATTAGCATGCAAGAAACGTGTGTATGCCTCTTCATTCGATTACGGCTTTTATCATACTTGCAAAGCAACGACACTTAGCCCTTGTTTTTTACTTTACATGTATCGTATTTGTCAAGAGCAGTTTCACACCTTATTAGGCACGTTGACATAGTCGATCAGTACCTTGAATTGAGCTGACACTTTTACGTATTCAGGTTAGAAGATGTGGAAGGACTGGAGGACTTAAGAGCAGCTGATTTGCAACATCTGCGAAAGTACATCGAAGGTAAATTGTGGTATCCTCTCTCCCTAAATTTTTTTTTTCTTCTTGCTGACTAATCACTCAATATTTCAGTGATGGTTGTGCTTATTCAACCCACACATACGATTATTTTGATTGATCCAGGCACGTTTTCCAATCTATGGTGATTTAAAGGACTTATTTCGACCTTTTTTGGATTTTCAGGGTCGTTGAGAGCTTCGGACAGAGAAGTCGACAAAGGCAAGTCGGTTGCACCAATCCCTGCACCTGGAGGCAGTAATGACAACAGTGGTGAATATGAGATCGAGACTGCCAAGAGCTCTCGATCTATTTGCAAGAGCTGCAATGGAAAGATTGAAAAGGGACATGTAAGTTTTCTATCTTGATCTTAACCGAAGATCTATATGATTTTGTAGGTCAGTGTGAATCGCCCATTACTTTGAATAATCATAACGTAATTCGAGTTCTTGAATTTTGAATGCACACTGAGCTTACTAGTATCAATACATACATATATATATATATATATATATATATATATATATATATATATATATATATATATATATATATATATATATATATATATATATATATATATATATATATATATATATATATATATATATATATATATATATATATATATATATATATATATATATATTTATTGATATCCAATATTACATTCTAGAATCTGCAGAGAATACGTGCTATTGTGAACACATGTGATTGGACACTTTCCGCATGCTAAGTTTTACATTGGGTTCCAAAGGGGTGACATTAAAGAGTTCTGATTGTGAGCAAACGCCATAGAAAAGTCATCTAAAGGACCAAGAAGCCCAAATTGGGCCTTAGTTTTATTTAGTTTTCCGAATTTTGAGTAGGTCCTACGTGGACCTTCTTTTTGTTCAAATTTATTTATTTTTTGACCAACACATGCAATGTTCTTCACTAATTCTGGTAACATAAAATTTAGTCTCCTCTAAATTTTACTTTTCACAACATGATCAATTGAATTTGACAATTCAAAACCTTCAAGGGTTAACGAGAAGTAACTGGACTCTTGCAGGTCCGTGTAGCAACTATGGTGGACAACCCCCGCTTCCGTGGCAAGCAGCCTGCGTGGCGTCATGTGAAGTGTTTCCTGCAACTAGGATGGTGGACAAGCCCCATGGAAGCAATGGCTGGTTGGGATAACCTCTCAGTCAAGGATCAGGCTGAAGTGCATGAGCTTGCTAAACACTCCCCAGGTACGGTAGTGCATTGAAAAACTCGGATTCTTTTTACACTCGGAAACTCCTTATACTAGAATGTGATAATAACGAGTTATGACGAATGGTTTGGTTAAGGTGTCATTGAAAGATCCATAACATTCAGCTAGTAGCCTTCATGCGCTCTGCCTTTCCTTCATGCGCTCTGCCTTTCCTTCATGCGCTCTGCCTTTCCTTCATGCACTCTGCTCATCATCTTGGGACTCCACTGTTCAGTTAGCTATTGATGAAGGTCATGTTGGGTGTGGAATTTGCTGCACATTCCAGGGGGCAGAGCCATTGCAAGCTACTGAATGTTATGTCATCTCTTTTTCTAGTTCACTTAGTCACTTTTGCTGTAAATGTTCTCCAGGTATGAGAAAGGGCAATTTCGTGGAAAATATTCTTGAAAGACACGAAGGGCATAGCAAACGGAAGAAAGAGTCGAGCAACAGCCTAAGCTCCAAGAAGTCTCCACGTCTTTCCAGAATCAAAGAGAAACTAGCAGGTGTCATTGCGGAGAAGGAAACAACCAGAGACACCCATGCTGTGAGGAAAGACAGGAATGCTCTCAAGAGAGACACCCTGGCTGTGAAGAAAGACAGATCTGCTGTGAAGAAAAGACCTGCAAGGAGATCTCTCTAGGTCCATGTTGAGCACCCCCCTTCTTCACCAGGTTCCTAATGTAGATTTGACCTGTTGCACTCTGGTTGTAGATTTCGAGACCTGTTCTGGTTGGAGCATGGAATTCAGATTTTTTTTAATTTTTTAATTTTTGGTTTAGATTCACTCAAGGTAGTTTCTGATGAGGTTGTAGTAATGTACAGTATTTACTGCTTAGATTATTCAGTTTCTTTTTCTTGTGTGTAATTTCTATGGTATCTTCTGTCAATCAGTAAATCCTGATATTATCCATTGCCTCTTTTCTCAATGGGAAGTTCTGCTTGATTCCATTTGGGATTCAAAAAGCAGCGACACACTGAACTAATTATCATCACTCTTCAATATCATATTCTAGTATCTGCAGAGAATATTTGGTATTGTGTAATAACACTCTCCAATATCACATTCCAGTATCTGCAGCAGAGAATATACCCATAATTTGATACTTTCTACATTTACAAGCAAACTTCCTGAGACAAAAACAACATAACAAGGAAAAACCCTAATCAACGTGGAAGCAGTGTAGAATTTCTTGAGTAGGGTTAATTGACTGTCTTAAGCATTAGACCGCTCAATGGACCATGATGGCTCCTTCACACAAATTTCTCTTAATCTCCCTCGATGCTAATGCAAGAGGATAGAAACTGCTCCCTGTATTGAACTTGTAGGGCCCACCTTAAAAAATGACCCCCCTCTTCCAAGGGTTTAAAATTCTCAAGGGGGTCCCCCTAAACCAAATTTGGACCGTAGGCTTCAAATTTGCAAAATAAATTGCTAAAAATAACAATCCTAGGGTGCGCAAAATGAAAATTTTAGAAAATGGGGCCGAGAGGTGAACAATGCTTGCTATTTAGTTGATTATATCTCCACACTCTACTTGTGATTAGTCCATTGATTATTTGAAATGCACTTTTGATGTGTGAGGGGCGTACAAGGGTGAGGGAGTGTAAGTGCAAGGGTTTTTGAAATGTAGATGAATAATTTCAGCAAGTCAACTCTAGCATGCATGGGTCATAACATTCAATAGTCTTCAAGAAGGGTGCCTTTTGTTTCATCCACCTTTATTTATAGAGTGATCAGTGATTTGTATTTGAATGGACTATTGAATCAAGTAAATAAATATAGAACACTATTGAATTGTGATTGAGGAGTGCTTTGAGTTCCTGTGCACCATGGTTGATTGCTCTTGCTTGATGCCACATGTCCCCATAGCTACTGATGTGATGAGGAATATCCCACATCATTTCATTCGGGGGATGAAATGATGTGGGATATTCCACATCAATCTGTCAGGGAAAGGCAGCAATAACCAAGGCTACTGAATGTTATGGTGTGAATGCTCTTACATTTTCCAGTGTCACAATGTAAATAAATGATTCACCAACCCATTCTCATCCATTATTCCACAACCAGAGACGGAGCTATCCAGAGTGCTAGTGGAGATGCTCTAAATGAAGCTCCCTCCCAAGGAGAAACTTCAAATGATTGTACCATTCACCCACCATGACTCATTTCGATCAGTGGCCTTCTGGCCTTGGTGCTCTACTGAACTTACTGTAACTTATACCAATTACTGGCATAGGTTGCCCACACCCAGCGGGGCAGTAGAGAAATAGTTGAATTTTAGGGGGGGGGGCAACAAGATGGGCGGTGTGTGGAAAATGGGGTGGACAGTGGGGGGCAGAAGACCACCTCGTTTTCCAAACTCATAAAAACATTTAATTTTTTTTTAAAAATAAAAATAAAAATATTTTTTATAAATAAAAAGTATTATTTTAAACAAAAAAGTATTATTTTAAATTAAAAATATTATTTTAAACTAAAAGTTCAATTTCATAATTAAAAATATTATTTTAAAATTTGAAAAATAAAATCATTTTTAAAAATAAAAAATAAAAAATAAAAAATAAAAATCGTTCAATGAGGGACTACCACGTGGCAATGTACCTTGAGAGTTAGTGGGGTCATGAACATTGGAATGGGCAATTCCCTTCCTCCACCCTTTATTTCCCCCCTAACCCCCAAAATTCTTAGAAAATGTGCTACATGTCTTCTAAAACTTGGAGATTTATTTTTTTTTCAAATTTTTGTTTTGCCATTTTGTAGAGGGTGGAATGTACTTGTGTTTCACCGCTCGGATTTGTATTTTAAATAAAGAAAGTCGAAAATATTGCAATTCCAAAAACATATAGTCTTTTCTGAACTTTTAAACCCCCAACAAGTGCAAGGTGTTATTCAACATCCTAAACATCTCCAAACGCAACAAAAATTGGTACACAACTAAGTAACATCATATAGAATGTGAAAGTGAAGTGCGACAAGTTTCGGTAGTGAGGTTTTTTTGATGTAGCTGTGGTCAAACGCATCTGAAATTTTCGGGCATGTGTTTTTTTGGGGTGTTTTTTTCCATCAAACGCAATTATTTTGCAATCCGTGCGGTCAAAATCAACCAAATTTGTTGTATATGTTTTTCAAATAGTTTAGGACAAGATCTTACGGTTTGAAGGTAAAAAATAACATTTTTTTGGATTTTTTGCATGGGGGAGTAAAAATGGCAGCATTGGAGTGTTTTTGGAGGAAAAACACTCCGGTTCTTTAGGGGTTGATTGTTGATTGAGCATCTTTGCTTGCTTGGTGTGAGAAATTTGCTTGCGCCAAAGCTTCTCTGGATGGCAGGGAAACCTCAAACTTTGGCTCCAAAAACTATTATTTAGCGTTAGTGGGTAGTTGCTGGGCCAAACTTCGAAGCAAATGGAGATGACTACACCAAATCTTGGCGTTGGTCCCTTCAAAACACATGCTGTTGGGCATGCTCTAAGACCTTAAAGCGCCCCTCCCATCTTGGTCCTATAGATCATGGCCCTGTTGTCGTCACCCAAGGAACCTAAATTTGCTTGAAAATCCTTGACTCAAAATTCCCCCTTGATGTAAATGCAAGCACTATTCAACTATGGGCCCCATTTTCTAAAACCCTAGGGTCTTTTTTGAATATGTTTTTACAAATTTGGTGGAGGACCCCCTCAGGGATTTTAAACCCTTGGAAGAGGGGGTTATTATTTAAGGTGGGCAGTTTTTGTCCTCTTGCATTAACACGTGGAGGGGGGAGGGGGGGGGGGGGGTGTTGGTTGTGGGGGAATTAGAGTCAGGGCTTGAATCATAAATATTTTGTATCTAGCTGTTTAGATAAGCGACACATCGCTAGTATTTATTTATGCCAAATGATGCAAAAATTCACTAAGATTCTCACTTTCAATGTAGAAAATAGATTTAAAAAAAAGTGATTTCCTATAAACTTGGGGTTTTTTAAAAATTATTTTTTCCGACCCTAATGGCTGGGTATGGTACCTATCAGTTGGGAAAAATAAAGCAAAACGGTGATTTTTTTAGAAATATCTAAATCAGGACCAAAACTTCAGTCCTTCATCGCCAAAATTTTCATCCATTTCAACAAATTCTCATTCAATTAGGATGAATTCTTTTAAAATCTACACTATCTAAGTAGGGGTATTAACCCCTAAAGGTCCTCACCTCTTTTGTAAAAGTCAAAGCACTATAATTTGCATACTTGAAATATCACATTGCATGATTTATAATTTTTCATAGATAGTCATTAACATTATGAAGGTATGACAAAATTTTCAACATGATTGGAAGATATTTTGAATATTTATAAATTTTATCATGTAAACAAGGTAAAAATTCAAAATAAATATATTTTTGTCAAATTTAATATCAAAAATTATATTTAAGGTAGAAAAAAGTTATATCTACAAGGGGTCAAAAAATTGAAACTGAAGAAATTAAAAGAGACCTCTGATTGGAGCATTTTTAGAAAGCCCTTTGTATTTTGGGCACTCAAAATTCAAATTTCTCGACGGTGAATTTTTTTCAAATGAAGTCTATTCTCCAATCCCAATGGTCAAAAGATGTATCATATCTTAACTTAAACATCTAATGAAAACACCAACCACAATAAAGCTAAAATACTTGATTTTTGGGGCGTTTGACCAAAAATCAAGCATAATATGGTTGATTGGGCACTTAGGGGTTAAGGGGACCTATACCGATTTATCAAAATTTCACACTATATAAATATATACCATTACTTCACAAAAACACAATAATTTTTAATAACCTTTAACTTCTTTTCAAAATTTTTGACTCAGATAGTCAAGGATTTATTTATTTGTTTGTTTTATTTTATTTTTTGCGACACGATTTCTTTTACAACGAGGTGATTTTTACTTGGTAAGTCCCTCTACTTTTTTGGTCAACTTAATACTCCTATTTAGTGTAGAAGAAAGCATAGCACAATAGAGTAGTGCAATGGAGCATCCTTTTGAAAACTAAATCAAAAAAGAATCTTCACTTACATTCACTCTTCTAAATAATGAAGAATTGCCATTTGTATTCCATGAATTTTGGAACCACTGTATCATTGCGACATAAACTTAGTTTCAAATTGTAACTGGACTATGGTCTCATTGGAATATGGGTGTTGCCTCTCATTGCTCTAATATGCTATGAGTGCTACGATGTTCAGTTGTTTCACTAAATGTTCAATTGTTTCACTAGTACCATCTGCTCAAAAAATGAAAAATTGCAGAAGAATCAACCTAAAATAGTTCTAATTTGACGTTTAAGAAATTCCAAACACATCATAAGGTTCTTTAGTCCTTGTAAAGGTTCACCCTTTTGCTCTCACAACATGAAAAATAAAATATTCAAAACATGTGATTCTTGATGCAGGGCCACTTTAGACTTCCAACTCTCCACCATCATTCTTCAAGTGGCATGTCCAATATTCCATAATCCACTACAGCGATTCTCGTGCAAAGATTCTTATTCCTAGGTGCAGCTCACAAGGGCTAAAGAACCTTACAGGTAGCATTAAATGGGCGGGTTTAGAGCATAGCCACCCATGGCCTCAGAGGGTCTCTGACCTCAAGAAGTGGATGAAAAGTTTCAAGGGGCCTTTCAAAATGCTTCTTGACTCTGGATTCTAGGGTGTTAGAAATTGGGCCTTGAAATCACTATTGAGTTGACTATTCGATGATTATTCCTCTCATTCTACTTGTGATTGGTCCATTGACTATTTGATGCGCACTTTTGATACGTGAAGGGCGTGCAAGGGTGGGGGAGTGTGAGTGCAAGGGCCCTTCACATGTAGATGAATAATTTGAGAGGGTTAGTCCTAGCGTGCATGGGTGGGAATGCTCTTAGTTGCTTCCATGGCATTGACGAAGGTTGGGAAAGGTGAGATTCTCTCTGACCCAGCCCACGTTTTTTCAATGAAGACACTCTACTGTACAATGGAAAATTGGTAATGAATGATATTTTACAGTACAGTCGGGTCCAATATGCTTACGAATTCCCCACTGCAGGGAAAGTTTTTAGAAACTTTGAACAATGTATGTGTGCTCAAAAATGATCCGATTTGGAAACCGCAAAGTGCATTGGAATCACGTCGGCGTGTACTACAATATCATTACAAATTTACACATGTATTAATGAAAATTATAGAACAAGTTAAAAATAATATATACACTATCTACCATTGAGTGCTCTCACCGTTTGCTTCAGTTACACTGTCCATCTTAGTAAGAAAAATTGAAATGAGTGTTTGAAGTTGTTTTTGAGATACTTGAGCTCATACTTGTTAGATGATTTGTATCATTTCATCAGTCTCCTTTGTAATTTCTTCTTTTGTAATTGTGTAGGGGACTTTCATGGGTTTTGATAAAAGTCTACTTGTCATCATTCCTCCAACTAAGCAATCGATAGTTCATTTTGTGGAACTTATTTATGAAAATCCATTGATTGGCTTAAATTTTATGCATAATACACCTATTCAATTCACATTGATGGAGGATGGTGATCCAATACACCGTAGTAGATATCATGATGATTTGAGACAAGTCCATGGAATCAAAAAGATTATGAAGGAAAAAGATGAAATGATACAAATTATTCAAGAAGTGTGAGCTCAAGTATCTCAAAAACAACTTCAAACACTCATTTCAATTTTTCTTATTGAAATGGACACTGTAACTGAAGCAAATGGTGAGAGCATTCAATGGTAGATAGTGTACATATTATTTTTAACTTGTTCTATAATTTTCACTAATACATGTGTAAATTTGTAATGATATTGTAGTACACGCCGACGTGATTCCAATGCACTTTGCGGTTTCCAAATCGGATCATTTTTGAGCACACACACATTGTTCAAAGTTTCTAAAAAAACTTTCCCTGTAGTGGGGAATTCGTAAGCATATTGGACCCGACTGTACAACGCATGCTTCGAATCACTGTTTACCGACGGCCATGGTGCTTGCCTGCTCATCAGTGCTGCAAACTGACACTACAGTACCGCTAGTACTGGTCATGGCACATTCACACCAAGCCCCTGCCGCACTTGTATTTGCGTTCCGGAAATGGAGAAAGGTAAAACCCAAAAACAAAAAAATATTGAAAGCCTTGTCTTTTTTTGCTGCAACTACTTTGCAACTGCAATTCACTACCGCAAGTTAAGTCATGCTCCTTTTTTGCGTTGCGTTCCTTTTTGTCATGCGTTCAAGTAATTTCTCATTTCATATTTTATATTTATTGGTTCCCAACAGATTCCCTCAAAGTTACCTGACGCACGCATGGATGCTGAAGCACTGCTATATGTGAATGGGCCTTGAGTGAGTTAATTAAGACCCCACGCTCAATCCCTAACTTTAGTCGCACAGTCTGCTTTCTGCAAATTGCTACGTCGTGATACCACGAACTACCGTAGCCTCTACCAAATTTCGGCATTAAATAATTATTTATTTTTAAAAACGAAAACATTCAAATTTTCAGAGGATATGTGCTAAAATTTCATAAAATTAAATATAAGAAAGAACGAAAAGACAAATAATTGCAAGTTTGAAGCATACCTCAAATTAAAGTATCAAAGTAACACATGGTAGAGACTAACCTTAGAGCAAAGGAATAATGCAATCCAAAAGTACATAACATACCCTTATCTCACAGTCCTTCAAACTGTGAAGTCACATGGTCACAGTCAAATCTTGGAGCCTAATCAAGGCAAGTTAATGAGCATACAATGAAGCACCTTACAACCTGCTTCTATCTCTAGTACATGCAACAGACTATTCTAACAAAAGGGCTTGGAGATGCTGTCAGCTTGGTGGCGGGCTTGCTGATGCTGTCTTGAAAAATGACGAAATTTCAACAAAATTTTGTCCACAAATAACGAAAAATATGAAAATCTAAAAATAGCGTGATGAAATCTGTCCATGAAAAAAATAAAATATTTTGGTTTTACATTGACGAAATCTGGTAGAGGCTACGGTACTGAACAGACTTTTGGTCACGATGATCTTTTAGGCGAGCGTTACTAGCTTGTTTGACACATTAGAATATTACTAGTGGGACCCGTGCCGTTGAGCACAATGAGCTTGGGGAGTCTCCTCGACGGATTCCAGCGCGGAACGGTCGAGTGAGACAAAGCGTCCTATATTGTATAATAGATTGTTATTTGCTTATAAATTGGAACTTCGGAGCTGGTTGACAAATTGTGAGTTGCGCAGGCGGTGGATCGATCTGCGTTGTGAGTGTTGTTATGTCACGTTGTGTCTGTACGTGATTGCATAGCATTGCTAGAACGTTGCTCAGCTCACGGAATTATGTGACCGGAATGATCCAGCTGCTCTCCCGTGAGAACGTGAGTACCACTCGCTCTTATCGGATCAGTTCTAACTTCGGTGAGTATTCGTTGTACACTACGATGTGGACTTTGGATATATCCTGGTGAACGGTGAACAGAGTGAGACTCTCTAGAGATATCCCGGTTTGGCAGTTTGAGTCCAGCAGACGTATGCAGGCACCACATCTTGAAGGTAGACTCGTCTGTTCCCCGCCCCTTTCCCACTTCACATTCGAATGCATTGCCCAATCCGATTCTTGTTTTCGAGTCATGATGTTTTCAAGGTCGGTGGTTTATTAATCTCTCAGCCTGTAGTTTATTCTCCAATGTAACCCTATTTCCATGCAAAAACTTTTCTTCTAATTAAGCAGCTACCTCGGTCGTAGGAGACAGTTATTACTCGCACTGTGCCGGAGTACCATTGCCCCAGGGACCTATCAAGTGTTACGATCTCTTTCAAGGTGGAGTTCTTAACTTCCTCCGAGTCAGGTTCAAGATTCAAGAAAATTGTCACTCTCTCATTAGCTTAGAACTCAGAATTTAATGGTTTAATAGACGTAGTGAGCTCTTCTCTTCTTTGTGAGCCCTTCAATAAAATAAAAAGAAGTACGCCAGACTTGAACAGGTCTGGCGTTATGAAGCCACGGGAGCGACGAGGTCTTGCGATCTCGAGCAGTGCACCGTGTTTCTTTCATTTAATTCAGTGTGAACTGTCAACTTAGGTTCTAACACTCGACAGTGTTCTCTGCTTGAACAGGATACGAGTGATCTCTAGTTGCTAAGTGCTATCAATTGAGCCAATCATCCAATATGCCTGATGTAAGGCGGAGCTTATATTCGGAGGTCGCACAAGGCCTTGCGAAAGTACATGCTGTGGACAAAGTCCCTACTACTTCAGGTAAAGGTCCTACTAACCTTCAACACTGAATCAATTACACTCTAGTTCGTAAACCCCTTCGGGCCCTGTTGCGGTGTTGCCCGGCTTTAGAAATCCCTAAAGATTCTGCTCTCCCACGAGCTGGGAGGGAAATTTGTAGTACGTAACGCACTTTTAAGAAAATTTTCAAGATAATTCACGTGGCTTAATAATGCAGAAATTAGGGTTTGAGGTTTCTCCCGGAAATTTTTTGCGGTCAAATTTTCTTAATCTCCTATTCATTTCCGGGCAATTCATTTCTTCTCGGGCTCTCTGGAGTAAAACACCTCACACTTTATACCGAGAGAGACCTTGAAACCTTTTCTCCTCTTGCTCATCCAACATTCATTCTAGGCAGTTTTCTACTTGATGTCAATGATGTGTACCGGTATCTTGTCAGGTGGTGTATGGAACGTACATGTTCCCCAGGTGTTCTTGGACTTCGCACAAGGCTTTGCAAAAGTACACGCTCTAAACAAAGTCCCTACTATATCAAGTAAAGATCCTACTAACCTTCAACATTGTATCAATTGCACTCAAGTTCTTGTTGAATTGTATGATGAATTCATAGTGCATATTGCCATGAACTCTACAAGGCTTGTCTCCTCTTGCTTGTCCAACACTAAATCTCGACAGTTTTCTACACAATGTGAATTCATGATCATGTGTATCTTGTCAGTTCTCTAGTTGTGCCACTTTGTGATCACTATGTATCAGTGTCTTACATTTAAAATTTGATATGTACTTTTCTAATACATAGTAGCATAAATAGGGTGACTTCTAAATCATTTCACAAACAAGGTGGTTCACCCTTAGCATTGCTCACTAAGAGTCAATTTCCATAGGTTTTAGAAGTTGCCCATGGAAGTAGTCAAGGGGAGGGGAAAAGTGGTATTACATATTGTCTCATACCCGACCATGAAGTTGTGCACAGTTCCATGCACTTGCAGAAGTGATCTTTTGATTGGTTAAGGTGAAACATGAACAAATTTGATTGGTTAGGTAGAGGTTGCCATGAAGCAAAGGGCTTGAGAACCCACTATACTTCATGACAACTTCTACTCCACTTTTCTCTCAAAGGCTCACTTGAAACATGGAACTTGGTCTCCTGAAGTCCCTAAAAAGCTTGAATGTCTTTTAGTGATCAACGTCACCCATGGAAGTTGGACCTAAGAGGGGTATGAGAATGGCATACTTCGCAAGTAGCAATCGGTCCATGATTTTCTAGGATGCAACTTGCAAAAGTGAGGCCTTTTCGAGACACATGTAGTAGGCCTTTTTCGGGAACCTCACCTTGTACAATGTACCCCTTGACTACATTCTACAGGAAATAATACTCTGGAGGTTTCCGATACTACATTCTAACCGCCTTTTTCTAGTCTAGGAAATTGGTCGCATAATTTCTCCTCCAATTGAGGTTTTCTAGTCTAGAATTTCCTTACGGTGCTTGAATGAACTGCACATAGAGTATAGTTACTAAGGCTGTGTTGATTGTTCATCCCTGAAACAGAACGAGAGCCCAACTATTTAGCACTTTCGACAAAAAGCATGGAGCGAATGCGAGAGTTGCTTGAATCTGCAGCATCGCATGGGATCCATCCCAAGCAATGCAAGTGCATTGGTGTCGTTATCTTGCAAACAAGAGCACAGCGCCGAGTGCCTTGAAGTTCTGAAGCTCCTTTACCGACTTGCTATCGAAGTGGAGAATTTCGTCCGTGATTGTTGCGTAGTAAAACCGCCGAGGTTTAAGGCAAAAACACAGAATATTAAAAAACTCTCTGAAGAAGAGCAGCCTGTGGACTGGAAGCGGCATCGTACTGCCATCACATTGGTAAACGTGTCACAGCGAGTGTCGGTGCTCAGCCATAACTTGCATTTCTGCACACTAAGGTAGTAACACCTTAAACTGCCAAGTACCCATTCCTGCCTCCTATAATTTCACCTCAAAGTGATTGGGAGTGTACCTAAAATGGACCACAACTTCACTAAAACTTCACTAGAACCAATGAGATGGAACCAATGAGATGGAAGCATTGACAAGTTTTGTCCATGTGTTCCTTCTGTTTCTTTTGGGTAAGTCTACAATTTTGATTAGGTGTCTACAACACCTTCACTTCAAAAATTCGTGTAAAATTGCTCGTGTCCAAAATTTTTGATTCCAAGACCCAACACTTCGTCTCCAATTTGCTAACACATTCACGGTTTCACTTCATGCTTTTTGCACTCCCCGGTTACCAATTCCCTTATTCTGTCGGTTTAAGGTGTTACTACCTTAGTGTTGCGCCGCATCAACATCATTGAATGGAGCCCATCACTGGCTGGACTTGACAAAGTTAGGAAAGAGGAAGTCGAGGTGCTCAAAGAGAATGCTAAATCTGATCTAGAAAAGCTGTTGGAGGCGACGAATACTTTGCTCGATGAATACCCATCACATGTGTACACAGGCTATGCTTTGGCCAGAAAGTTGCAGGCGAGATTGACAACAACAACAGCTCAATATGATCATTTGAGCTATAATGGAACTTTGGCTAAATTGCAGGGGAAGGGGACGAAGTTGGGAGAAGGTGCCAATGGAGCGGTGCAGAAGATTAGTTGGCAAGGAGAAGAGGTGGGTACAATCACAGTATAACGACCCAATATAACGACCCAAGGAAACTGTAACCAGTGATTAATTTAACGGATTATTAAGCAACAATCTTGTCATTTGAATTGATAATGCAATATAAATTAGTAACTATATATATATATATATACATATATATACATATATATATATACATATATATATATATATATACATATATATATATATATACATATATATATATATACATATATATACATATATATATATATATATATATATATTTATAATATGTCATTCTACAATATACTGAAGTTTGACGATAGAGAAATTCGTAAAGTCCTGAAATCTCAGGCTTCCGGTACTGGGTCAGTAAAGATTCTGGCTCATAAGACAATAAAAGTAGGAGTGTCGGGCTCCAAAAATAAAAACCGGATGAGTTATATTTCCGGTAAGTAAAGTAGGGTGAGTGAGTTTGCTCCCGGGTCAAGGCGCGCCACCGAGTATGCCACCGGGGCCCGCCCATTAATGCACCACAAGGACCAACAATAGAGGCCGCCAAGGTTTGAACCGTGGACCTCGTGGCCCCCAAGTGCCTAGTGGACTACCAATGTTAGCCCGGCACACCTCTTATGAGCTTGTGTGAGTGACTATTCGGATAACTGAAATATACAGGATGCGGGACTCAACTGTGGATCACTAGTCCTCTTACTGTGCGAATTTCTCTGATGTTTGAGAAGGTATTGGTACTCCAAAACGGCTAAAATATAGTCGTAACCAATCGTTAATAACGACTAAAATGTGCTAAAATGTTCATAATATATTGTGAAATGTCCTTAAAATTTTCTAATATTTACATAAATTGAAGATAAAATTTTCTAAGCACTCATCAAGAGTCGTTAGATTTGGGCGGGGTTGGCTCATTATATTGTGAATGCACCGAGGTTGCAGTGAAGAGATTTTCTGGAGTGGAGAAGCAACCTCATTTTGTGAACGAAATTTCCATTTTGGCAAGCCTGTCTCATCCAAGTATTGTATCTGTTTTGGGTTACACAAGTGAGAATCACGAGCGTATCATTATCTTGGAGTTTATGAATGCAAGGGATCTCTCAAAATTCATGGCAGAGCGTCGCAAAACGCGCGGTTGTGATCCTCCGTTCACGATCAGTGAAGCTGTTGATATTATGCTTCAAATTGGCGGTGGCGTCGAGTACCTTCACGAGAACAGAGTGATGCACAGGGACTTGAAATCATCAAATGTTTTAGTCAAGAGCCTGAAGACCAAAGACAACGTTGAGTTTGTGTTTGCCAAACTGGCCGACTTTGAGCAATCTGCCATGGATGGACTGGACTTCACCCGTTCGCCCATGCTGCACGTGAAAACAGGCACAACTAAATGGATGGCTCCGGAATTGCTCGCAGACGATTACGAGCGTTGCCCATCGAAATACGACATGTACAAAAGTGATGTGCATAGTTTTGGGATGGTTTGTTATGAGATTTTGACAGGTAAAGAGCCATTCTTCGAGCTCGAAGACCAAATGAGGAAGATCAAAGAAAAAATCAAAGTGGGTGATCGTCCACCTTTGCCTGCTGGATGCCCTGAGGACTTGAAGGCTTTGATTCAAAAATGTTGGCGCCGGAATGCAAGTGCATGCCCGTCTTTTAAGGAGATATGTGGGGAGTTACGGAAAATAAAATTTGCACTCATGACAGGTTTGCAATTCTTCAACTACTTTGAAGCAAGAATTTCTTTCTTTCTACAATGTTGAAGGATATGTGGTTTTGAGTCTTTTGTTCCATTTTTTTGTTTGTGCACATGTTGCATACGTATGAAGTCATGTTTAAGGTTGTTTAGTTTCACTAAGGTAGTAGATAAAAAAGACTAACCTTTTGAAGCTATGCAAATCATCCAGGTGTCAGATTTGAAGATGTCACCGAACTTACCAAAGAGCTCGTCTACCTCCTAAAACAAAATGGTGGCAAGATGACATTGTCAAAAGTACCAGCAGAGTACAGTAAGCAATTTGGTCAGAACTTGTCTCTACCTGCATACAATGTTTCGAAACTTCTAGACTTGGTTCTAAAAATGAAGGGAAC
This sequence comes from Pohlia nutans, assembly GCA_022496805.1. Lineage (NCBI taxonomy): Eukaryota > Viridiplantae > Streptophyta > Bryopsida > Bryales > Mniaceae > Pohlia > Pohlia nutans. The sequence continues at coordinate 1,391,451 of CM040103.1, forward strand.
TTTGGTTGTTAAGGATGAGAATAGAGAGAAAATCTTGCATTTGGTGCAAAATTCTTCTTCTGGCGGTGGCAACAAAAATAGTAAAAAAAGAAATTCAAGATAGGTATGATTCACATCCTGTCATTCTTGGTTGAGAATTAGCTTGGTAATTACAACTTGTGAAAGAATTTGTGAAATTCATTTTATTAATTATTTTTGATAATTGATAAAGGTGACCAAATGATATTGTAATTCAAGTTGATATTGAGTAGCTTCAAAAAATTATATTATTTGATTGTACGGTTTACTTAAGGTTTGAGTTAAAAGTATTTCTAATACCAAATTGAAAAGTAGGAAGAACTCTTTAAAGTAGCGTAGCAAAGTGAGAAACGTAGAACAATGGGTTGTCTTTGCTCAATGGAAAATGGTGTTGAGAATGTGCATTTCAATTTTCACAACGTTTTGGTGGATCTTGCATATCTTGCAATTCATGGTTTCCAAATTGAGAGCACTTTGATTTTCTGTACACCGTTTCCTCTCGACAATCGTAGCCTGGCAATGGAGGATGTGTATTACAATGCAATGTGTATTACATTGATGCACTTAGTGGTTGTAGAGATTTTTAGGGTCAGGGATCCTATTTGTTTAGCATCCATCAATGGTGTTCTGTTTCTGCACTTGATCAAAGGTGCCTCAAGGATGTTGCACTTGAGAAGATTCCGCTTGGGTTTCAAGAAATAGAGCAGCGTCTCGCAATGGTGCCCAACTGGAGCCTCGATCATGGATAGGTTCGGTTTCCTGACTTCATGGATTGTTAAGCGTAACCCCGGATCATTAGGGTTAAGGTTTGGATAACTCAATCTGTAGAACGATTTGAACGATTTGTGACCCCTGCTTGATCAGTTGTCAATCAACAGGACTATCCGGAAGAGAGCAAGGCCGGACGCATTCGCAAATTGCGGAAGAAGAGGGCGGGCGCGCTCGCAACTTGCGGAAGAAGTTCTTATAAATTTCTTCACACATTGCTCTTAACCCTCGAAGGATTTAGGGAATAGTAGATACGTTACCGTATATTTAACATTTGTTATGAGTAGAAAGTTCCAAATTGAGATCCCGATAGCTTTTAAGACCATGTAGACATGAATTTTAATTTTACTTTTGATACAATACTCATAGGAGGTGTGGAACCATTCCAAATACAATGAAATACGGTCGTGTACATTGGCCGGAATGGCCAATCTGGACCTTTATGTGTTGTTACAAAACGTGTATGTCAAATGATGAGTAGAAATTAAAATGCACAATCTATAACCACTGCATGTCACTTATTGATGATACAAAAAATCAAATGAATGATCTTCATTCGTATATGTAGGTTTTAAGAAATCCTAAATAAGTCTGTGGTAGCAAATGCAGTCAATAGTGAGAAGCTAGCTTGCATCAAGTACAATTGGATGGAAAATTTTCAAAAATCCCATATTTCTAAGAAGTAACCAACTTCATTATAACGACAAAACAAAAGTGACGTGTCCAAGGCAAAGGTTCATTTTATTCATTTTTTATGACTAGTAAGATTTTCATTCTACATTACATTCTATAACAATATGATTTAAACCAATTACTACTTCATTTGATTTTTTATTGGTAGAGCTACTTTCTTTGAAACTAGAGTGAAAGATGACACTTGCCCTTGTATGAAGAAATTTAGTAGGAGTCAAACAAATAAGACAATATAAGATGTAAAATAAAGAGCATTGAAGAGAATTTCGGAAACTTTGGCAGAAGTACAAAGTCTAGGGCTCAACAATGATATAATCTTCTTAAATGTTTTTACTAAAATATTTCTACAATATTTACGTAATATTACTAAATTATTGCTAAAATAGAAGCACTCGTGGAGTATCCTAGAATAGACACTTTGTGTAAATTGGGATCACTTTCTGTAGATTGTTTCCTTAGTCTCGACAATTGTAGCCCGGCAATTGAGGATGTGTATTACATTGTGTATTACTCCCTCTGTCCCATAATGTCTTGCACGTAGGTTCTCTGAAATCTACCTCAAGAGGTAGATTTCACAGAACCTACGTGCAAGTCATTATGGGACAGAGGGAGTACAATTTTTCCATGTAACTAGTGCACCAACTCTAAGCCCTTTATTGCTTCGAATTCTTTTTATAAGATCCCATAAAATCTATAGTAAGAAATCTATATTGCAAAAAGTGCATGACAGATAGAAAATGAAATTTAATTATGTGCATCATCCAGAACAAGGACGCTTGAATAGTTAGGGGTCGACCCCTAAATGTCCAATCGCCCAAAAAGTAAACAATGTATAAAATCAAACACAGCTTTTCCATCTGTCGTTGACTTTTTGCAAAGTGGACTTTTTACTATATATTATGGGAAGTTAGCTTCATGTTGAGTGATCTAATTAAAAAGGGGATGATTTGTGAATTTTTTATGCCTCATTTCATGTTGTAGTGATTCACACAAAATTTCAAAGATTTCAGTGTAAAAGTGCTCTTGAAAAAGTCAACTACTAAAATTAAGCAATCAAGAAATCTCAAAAAATCACTACACTTAGGGTATTACATTTCAACCAATCACAACAAATTTCATCTACAATTTGCCAATATTATATTTGTAATCGAATTACAAAAGGATTTTGAATTTCAAGTTGTCAACATTTTATTTGTAATCAAGTTGCAAAAGAACTTTCAATTTCAAGTTTCAAATTTTGTACAAAATTATTGGTGATAGCAAACGCAAATCTAACCATATGGATAGAATTTATAATGTAAATTTTTAATTCGTACATCAAGTTCAAGATATCCCTTTGGATTGCATTTTATGATGCACCTTTACAAAACTGCTAAATTTGGAGAGAGGTGAGGACGTTTAGGGGTTAAAGGGTTAAAATTTCTTAAGTGTTACAAAACATTGTACCATTTTTGAAAAAAAGAAAAGAAAATGCGATAATTTTTTTTTGTTTAATGGGATTGGAGTTCCATTTTAGCAACATAGAGAGGTTTTTGTGGTATTTTGGTGTGTACGATTTATGAATGGATGTCAAAGAACAAAGAGAAGTTGGTATTTGGATGGTTTAATTCTAGTAATGCATCAAATGGCAAAGTTGAGGTCTACCGATATATGAAAAATTGTGGGAAAACTTATCTTCTTTTCATGTTGTATTTTTGATCATCTAAGCGGCGCTACATCTCTTGATATCTATATTTGCCAAAAAAAAATCTTCACAAAAAAATTATATACCCTAAAGACTTTAAAATAGTGCAAACTACCAGTTTGATTTTTGACTGTTGTAATATGCATAACTATATTCTTTATGCATGTATTTTATATATGATCACCCACATCTTTGTAGGATTAAGTGTTAACCCCTAAATGCCTAGAGCCCTCTCCAAATTTGGCAATTTTGCAAAGATGCATTATAAAATGCAATCTAAAGGAAAATTTTGAACTTGATATATAAATAAAAGTTGTGCATTATGAATTTTAAATTCTATTCATTCGGTTGGACCTATGATTGCTATCACCAATAATTTTGTAGAAAATTTGAAACATGATTTCAAAATTATTTTGTAGATCAATTATCAATAAGATATTGACAATCTAAGAATGATTTTTTTGTGATTGGTCAAAATGTAATACTCTAAGTGTATTGATTTTTGTATATTTTTTGATTGCTTAATTTTATGAGTTGACTTTTTTAGAGCACTTTTACACTGAAATCTTCAAAATTTTAGGTGAATCACTACAACATGAAATGAGGCATAATTTTTTTCACAAATCATCCCCTTTCAAATCGGATCACATGTGCATGAAGCTAATTTTCCATAGAATCTCCGGTAAAAATTCCACGCTGCAAAAAGTACATGACGAATGAGAAATTATGGATGAAATCTGTACATCGTTCAAAAGATGAACGCTTAGGCAATTAGGGGTTACCCTACATTATCAATACTTCCTTTTCATAAATTTGACTTGTTTATGTGTTAATTTCAGGAAGGGACAATCTAATTTGGCCAAAATCTTACTTTCCTTCATACCTCCATCAATTACAAGGTCTTTGAAAAAATGTTGATGAATTGAACATCTTATCAAATTGAGTCATGCATTTTGTTAACTATCTCATCTTTAGGATGGTCAAAAATGGCACATCATTACAACTTTCTTTTGGTTTGGAAGTCCATCAAAGCAAAGTTGCCTAGATTTTTTAGGACCTGAAATTTTCAAAATTTCAACTTCATTTGCTATAATCTTGACATCTATATGGTCAAATTTTTTGAAAAAATTGAGGTGTGGTTTATGAACCCTAGCATTACAAGATCCTACAATTGGAATGTGGAAAAAAAGGTTTTAAAAAGCATTTAAAGATCATCAACAAAAATAATAAAAATCAGGCGCTATTGGGTGGGGAATCTCCTCAGGCATTCAGGGACCTTACAAGTCTACATTCATTGGGTTACCTTCCTACATTGACTGCTTTTGTTTTCATCCCTTTTCATTGAGACACAATTCTAAAAAGTTGCCAATGCATTTCATCTCATGGGCTCTATTTCCATCTTAAATCTTAAAAAAAATCTGCAAATGGACTTTTATTATGAAAGGGAAGGAGTATTATGCTATGATTTTCTCTTCTCCCAAATGGTAAGACGATGGCCACCCATGCCCACCTGGAGTATCTCACATTCCAAAAGTAGATGAAAAGTGCCAAGGGCCCTTCAAAAATACCTATTGACTCTCAATCCTAGCATGTTAAGAAATAGCCCTTCAAATGACTATTTTGTTGACTATATCCTCACACTCTACTTGTGATTGGTCTATTGACTATTTGATGTGCACTTTTGACATGTGAGGTGCGTGCAAGGATTGGGGACATAACATTCAGTAGCTTCTATAACTATTGCCTTCTCCAAACAAAATCCTACATCATTTCATCCTCCAATCTCATCAGTAGCTACGGGGCAGTGGCATTAACCCTTTAGTGCCCAGGGTACTGTAGCAGGGAGCACTGGATTTCAGTGGTTTTTCCCACTGTGATTGAGACTACCTGAAATAGAATGGATTAAATTAGAAAGTAGCCGTACAATTTTATTCTCAATTGGAGAGCACACATTTTATTAAAATTTGAGAATCATCCAATGGTGGGATTGGAAGATTATAGTATGTATTTGAACTGTATAATGCACGCTCAAAAATGAGATTTTGGGGGGTGTGTGACTTCAAAGTTAAATAGAATTTGGGTTAAATTTTCAAAATTAAAAGTAAAGAAGTTCAGCTATGCCCTATGTCAACACCTCTTCGTTGCAATCTTTCATGTCAAGAATAGACTCACACATAATTATTGTGAATTTTATAAGTGAAAGTGACTTATCCATATACGGTTAGGACAAAATTTTATACGTTGAAAATTGACAGGGGTGGGTACATTAGTCAAGATCGGATTACACACACTAATGGAAGATGAAGAAGAGAACACGATTCAAAAAATAAAACAAGATAACAAACTTCCAAACACAAGAAATACTGCATAATACATGTGTTGTATTTGTAAGTATTTACTGTATTTTCAAGTATTTGCAGTATTTTCGCGTTTTGATGATAGGTATTTTGATAGTTGTACAATTCCAAATTGAAATATTTTTTGTCTGGAAGGTGTGTAATGTATATGGCATAATCTGAACTTCAAAACTGAAGTTCTAATTCTTCACGGATTCTCTTCTATTTGCATTCCGAACGTCGCAGTGACCATAATGTGGTCTGCTGGGCACTAAAGGGTTAAGCAAGAGCATTCGACCATGGTGAATAGTAATCGAAAGCACTCATTCAATCACAATTCAACAGTGTTTTGTAATTGTTTATTTGATTCAATAGTCCATTCAATTACAAATCGCTGGTCACTCCATATATAAAGGTGGATAAAACTAAAAAGCTGCCTCTTGGAAGCTACCGAATGTCATAGAGTGTAAGTACAAGGGCTCTTCAAATGTAAATGAATAATTTCAGCAAGTTAGTTCTAGCGTGCATGGGTGAGAATGCTCTAGCCCTTACCCAAGCCCCCGCCACTGTTGAAGTTTGACTGCTTGACCTTTTCTTTTCTTTCCACATGCCTTTCTCTGCATTCACTTTGCATCTGGGAGTTCTCTTTTTCATACCATAGTAACAATATTGCCCGTGTTAGGGTTGTAGACGTTTAAAATACCTTTCATTGGACTTGATTGAAAGTGAGGAAGTCAAGATTTTGGATTTCTGACTTTCACTTCTAAAGCTCAGAGTTCACGCTGCGTTGAAAGTTGAAATTCATGTCGTGAACTGCGAATCCGAGGTAAGCACCTATGGGCCCCATTTTTTGTAATGCAAGCACTGTTCACCTATGGGTCCCATTTTTTGCAATGCAAGCACTATTCACCTATGGGCCCCATTTTTTGAAATTTTCATTTTTGGGCACCCCTAGGATCTATTGTTGGAAAAAGATTGTAAATTTGGGGCCTATGTTCCTAATTCAATCTTGGAAGATTCTCTCACAAATTTTAAACCCTTGGAAGAAGGGGTTATTTGTTAACCCCTAAACGTCCCAGCGTCCAGTTTCTGGACGTTTGTTGGTCAAACCCAATTTTGATCTTGAAGATGACTTTTGTTGCTAATACACCCAACTAAGAAAATGAAGTTTATTAAGTCTAGTTTGTACTCCACTTTTCAAATCTTAAAAATTCCAATTATTGAGTATTCTATTGCTTGTGCAAGCTTTGTAGCTCAAGGTTTGAATTACACTACATAGGATGTTCACCTTTCGAATTTCAAAATTTAAATAAAAAATTTCTATGGAAAACATATCATGTGATTCTCCATTGTAATTTGTACCCGCTCCCAAAAAAATATTAATTTTTTAAATCTTTTTTGTAATAAAAAATATTTTTTGAAGTATTTGACTTAAAAATTTGTTAAAAAGGCCGTATTAAATCAAAAAAATCTGAAAATTTCAAGACTGATAGGAAACATTCAATTCCATGCATGAAAAATATTACAAAATATATTTTGATAAATCTTGAAGGCTAAATTGTGTGGTTTGACTTTCCTACAAAGGAGTGGTACGTTTAAGGGTTAAGGTGAACCCCCATATACACAAAATAGGGGGCTGTTTTTGTCGTCTTGCATTAACGTCGAGGGGGATTTAGGGTTGGGGGTATGCTTCCACTAGTGTCTATTTTGGAATAATGTGGATTATAGATAAGGTGAACCATATTAATTAAGAGTTGCTGGAAATCAGTGTGAATGTAGATTTTGTTGTGACTTGTACAATACACACTAATTCCAGAACTAAGAATGTGGTATATATGTGTGATACACACTCATTGTCTGTTCAAAACTTTATTGATAAATTGAGTTGTAATGCATTTCAATGAATGTTAATTCGTAGAATTTATTTTAGTGTATCAAACTCTTACATGCATTGATAGGAGATTCCAAAAACGATTTTGTAGGAAAGGGAAAAGAAAAGAAAAAAAGTGTTCTTGAAAAGATAAATTAATATGATTTTTGAAAAATTCATGAGCAAACTACCTAAATCTTTGGGCTCCACATATATATTATAAATAATAAAAATCCAAGTTACAGGCTATAATTTTGCTTTTGGATAAATTCATAAAATTTAGAAAATAATGATCTTATTCAACTTTATATAAAATGTTATTAAAAAATAAAAAATAAAAACCAAAACTCTTTGATTTTGTCTTTTATATCTTGTGATTTTGTAAAGATGTGCAAGACAAACAACCTTAACCCTTAACCCCTAAAGGACCATGCTCATTTCTAAAAATTTATCACTTTCTCGTGATGCTTTCCAAAAGGCAATTGTATCTCTTGATTGGTATTCATGTAGAAAACTTCACCGTTGAAGTTCAAAAAGGACTTTGTCATGAGATTGTACATCAATTTTCAAAACAATCTACCGTATACATTACATGATTATAAGGTTTGATCATAAGTTGATTTTTGAAAATTTTGTACAAAACCAACAGGTCATTCATTGCAAACTTTCTCATAAATTTAAAAACCATAATTAGCATTTGAAAGTTTAAGAGCATACAAAGATGTACTATATCTAGGTGCCCACAAAAAATGGTGTTCTAAAACTAAATACAACAACAATGATTGATTCTCAAAGATTTATGTTTAGGTGAAGTGACTTGTTGGTGACTCGTTGAGCCGGCGTTTGTGATCGTTATTAATTTTTACATTGCAAAAATGTTTTAAAGAATTCAAATATATATTTGGAATATTCCAAAATAATATAAAATATGTATAAAATATTCCAATTATTTTGAAAATATTCCATTTAAAATATATTTAAATATTTTCCATAATTATTTTATAGTGTTAATGATGCAGTAATGGCAAATATTTTACATATTGTATACTTCTTTTTTTTTACGAATGTGACGTCCAAGTGTGAAAACGCCCTTCGAGTCATCAACCGCCCTAACTACTATGTCCCAAGTTCACCTACGTTGACGTTTTAGTTTTTTCCCGATGAACCAATCAATGTAATTGCAAATCTTGAAGGATTTTTGTGTTCTTGAAATGAACCTTTTCAATTCTGTAGTTAACATTGAGTCAAAATTATAAAATCCAAACAAGTTATCAAAGTAATGAAATTATTCTTGGACACAATGTGTCCACCTGGTCCTTTAGGGGTTAAAGGACATAGCTTTCCTAATTCCTACACCCAAAATCTTTTTAAATTTCATTTTAAGCATATTTCTTTTTTTAATTTACTTCAGTTCCATTCTATAAAAGTATAGATGCCTTAAATATGTTTGCTTTGGCATTTAGAAAACCTCATATGATTCAATAGAGTAAAAGTTATGAACAAGATTCTCCCCAAAAAATGATCAGCACATGAGGCTTAGTATGTCTTTTAGGAATTAAGGTTGTTTAAACCAAAAATCTCCTTATACTAAACAAGAGTTGTGTACCTATGCCAAGAATACTTGAAAACAACTCGTCGTTGAACCAGGAAAAGGCTTGTGGTGATTTTACACCAAATGTTCACGTGTCTAATAATTTTACAAATTACAAAAATTAATTTAATTAATTAATTTTTAATAAAGTCTTTTGAATAAAATTTTCATAATATTAAAAGATCGAATATTGCCATTTAGACCCTCTATTGGTTCGATGAGCTGCCTTAGCCTATTCTTTTTAATATGAAAAATCTTGAATTGATAGTGTGCATTACTACTATAGAAGTGTTATTTTTAACTATTGAATTGACCAAAAGCAACTCAAGAATATTATGTTTCTAGTCCAAACTTAGATTCACCAAAAGATGGGGCACATAACTCTAGGAGCAAGGACATTGACATTTGTAGTCATAACATTCTTAACCCCTAAACGTTCTCACCCTTTTTAGATTTGGCAGTTTTTCAAAGATGCATTATAAAATGCAACTAAGAGGAATATTTTCAACTTGATGAATGAATAAAAGTTTTACACTATGAATTTTAAATTCTATCCATATGGTTTGATTTGCGATTGCTATCACCAATATTTGTGTATAAATTTTCAAACTTAGAATTTAGAGCTCTTTTGTAATATGATTACGAATAAGATATTGACAATCTAATAATGAAATTTTTTGGGATGGGTTGAAATGTAATACTCTAAATGTAGTGATTTTTGGAGATTTTTTGATTGCTTAATTTTAGTAGTTGACTTTTTCAAGAGCACTTTTAGACTAAAATCTTTGAAATTTTGGATGGAACACTACAACATGAAATGAGGCATAAAAATTTCACAAATCATCCCCTTTCTAATCGAATCACACATGCACGAACCTAACTTCCCATAAAAGTTTCAGTAAAAAATCCACACTGCAAAAAGTGCATGATGGATGAGAAATTGGAGTTCAAATCCGTACATCATGCAACATATGCATGGTTGAGCGGTTAGGGGTTAAGTGACGACCTTTTGAAAATTCCCTTACCCCTTTAATGTCCAAGGTGGATATGGAGAAACTAGAGTATTATGGTGATTTTTTTCTTAAAATTCTCTTTGTTCAAATTGTAAACATTATTATTAGTATGTAAAAATGTAAGCATAGCTTAACCCCTAAACATCCTTATCCTTGTCCAAATTGAGCAATTTTGCAAAAATGCATTATAAAATGCACCTACTAGGAATATTTTGAAGTGATGTACAAATAAAAGTTGTACACTATAAATTTTAGATTCTATTTGTATGGTTAAAGTTGGGATTGTTGTTGCCAATGTTTTTCTATAAAATTTGAAAATTCAATTCAAGACTATTTTGTGATTTGATCACAAATAAAGTATTGACAATTTGTGAATGAAATTTGTTGTGATGGGTTGAAATGAAATATTCTTAGTGTAGTGATTTTTGGAGATTTTTTGGTTGCTTAATTTATGAGTTGACTTTTTCAAGAGCACTTTTAGACTAAAATCTTCAATTTTTTTGGTGAAACACTGCAATATGAAATGAGGCTTAAACTTTTCACAAACCATGAACTTTCTAATCAGATCACACATTCACGAAGCTAAGTTCCAATAGAAAATTGAGTAAAAATTTCACACTGCAAAACATGCATGATGGATGAGAAATCGAAGTTTTCTTTTGTATATCATGCAATATATGCATGGTTAGGCAGTTAGGGGTTAATCAAACAAGTGCCAATTAAACCTTAGTAACATTGGACTACTGGATTAAAGATTTTTAATATGTCTTTGAACGATATAATGCACACTCAAAAATAGGGTGTGTAACTTAAACGTTTAACCCCTAAAGGACCATGCTCATTCCTAAAATTTTATCACTTTCTTGTGATGCTTTCAGAAAGGCAATTGTATCTCTTGATTGGTATTCATGTAGAAAACTTCACCGTTGAAGTTCATAAAGGACTTAGTCATGAGATTGTACATTAATTTTCAAAACAATCTACCGTATATATTACATGATTATAAGGTTTGATCATAAGTTGATTTTTGAAAATTTTGAATAAAACCAACAGGTCATTCATTGCAAACTTTCTTATAAATTTAGAAACCATGATTAGCGTTTGAAAGTTTAGGAGCATACAAAGATGTACTATATCTAGGTGCCCACCAAAAATGGTGTTCTAAAACTAAATACAACAACAATGATTGATTCTCAAAGATTTATATTTGTGAGGTGACTTGTTGGTGACTCGTTGAGCCGGTGTTTGTGATTGTTATTAAATTTTACATTGCAAAAATGTTTTAAAGAATTCAAATATATATTTGGAATATTCCAAAATATTCCAAAATAATATAAAATATGAGTAAAATTTGTTGGAATGAGTTTGAAATGAGATACTCTTAAATGTGGTGATACTTTGAAATTTTTGTGTTTCTTAAATTTATGACCTCATTTTTTACGATTCCACTTCGAACTAGAGTCAATGCAATTTTGGCTTGGTCAACGACTTGACATACTCCTACATTTGTAATTTTAGAAAAATATGTACTCTAGTATGACTAAATCTAGCTATTAGATAGGACAACAACTTGGTGAAGAATCTCCAAAAAATTGGATGAGTTTCATCCAAGCATTGATGAGAACGTGAGAAGGCTTTGAATCTGTTTGTGATACAGTTTCTGGACGCTGGGACGCTTAGGGGTTAACCCCTAAGCTCCCGAGCGACCATTTTCTGGTCGCTGCCCGGAATAAACGGGCTGCCCGGAACAAAAAAATATTTCTTTGAAAAAATAAAAAATATTTTAAAATACTACATCAAGTCTACTTTCCAACCCAATTTGAATTATGGCAATCCGAGTTAAACTCCACCCGGGAGAAATTTTCAAAGTAGATCACCTCAACATTGTCTTAGTGGTACAAAATTTGCTATTTGGGGAAAGTAATGATGATTCCTCCATCATTTCTCTTGCTTTTTTGAAGTTTACGATAGATAGCCCAACTTTAACCAATCGTACTAAATTTTGAACTCTAAAATTGAAAATTATAATTTATACAAATTTTCGAAGGTTAATGCTTTTAAATTCATTAAAAAATGATCTAAAGATTATTTTGGAAGTTTGACCGTATGGATAATTTGTAAAGATGTTACTCTACATTTTGTCTATTGAACCAACCTTCATCAAACATATGGAAGGCACATATTATAACACATCTATGTTTTGTCCAATACCCCTCGGGCTTTTAGGGGTTAAGGTAAATAGAAGTTATGTTTACAAGTAGTTGAAAAATGAAAGTGAAGAATTAAAAAAACATGCATGATTGGAGCATTCTTAGAAAACAATTAAATGAAATCATGGACGGAATATATTTGCTACTGGAGTTTAGAGTGCTTAACCCTTAAACGAATTTTGAAATTTGAGTGTTCAAAATGCAAAGGGTTTGCTACAATTGTTTTTAACCAAGAAAATGAGTGTATCTACAATGACTATTTCCTACGGTCACAGCCAACAAAGCTAAAACACTTGATTGTTCGGGCCCTTGACCAAAAACCATCCATCCATGGTTGTTTCACGAATTCATGGTGACTGACACTCAAGTTCTATCCCACCCCATCGCCCATGGGTCACATATATTATGCATGTCTTTGCCAGAATGCAAGGTACCACTTGATTTTCAATTGCTATTATTGTCAGAAATTCCCTTTCACCCTTCCATACCACATGCACTACCCTAAACATATTCCGTACAGAACAGGGTAGGGCATAGCCCGTCATCATAAAATCCTCATTCACACTGCAGCACACTCCACCACGTTCCTCGTTCACATTACACATTAATTTACAATTAGTTCCAGCCAGAACGTGTTTACACCACTGTTGTTGCCACTTTGTGGTTGTGTAAACGCGTTTATAATCACCAAGTAGCACGTAAACACGTTTATGTATTAGATAACCAACGAGTTGCGGTAGCATTGAGTTGGTTATTGTACATAATCGGTTGTTCACTTTTCAATCACAACCCTTGATCTTCATGATCCAAGGGCGTAGGATGCAAGTTGAGAGGAGAGAGTTGCAAGTTGTGGTGGCAATGGTGATGGGTTGCCAATGGGATGGAGCCACGTTGGCGTTGAAAAGTCAACAATTGGTTATGATCACCAAATTGCTCACATCAACATGTTTGCACCACTGTTGTTGTCACTTTGTAGTTGCGGAAACCATTGTCGGGAAATTTCCTCTTCAATTCTAGGAACAATTATTTTATCGTAATGAGGGTTCAAAGGTGATTATACATGAATTCTCGCATAATCAGGCATTATGCTTTTTCAGTACAAGTGATGTATGAAATCAAAACTTTGTCTAGTTTTTGGGTCGTGGTTTACCCCGGATAATGCCTTTCATGTCGGACATTTTGCGGGAAAAATAAAAAGCTTCCTCATTGGGCTTTGCCCTCCTAGCCTTGTCTGCCTCTTTTCTTTTTTTCTTTTTTTTTCTTCTTGCAAAACTCTCTGTGAGTACTAGGAACTCTTTTTAACCTGTAAAGGACCAAGAATCATAATATTTCTTTAGCTAGTACTGTAGCACATCCTTTTGCTTACTCATAGAATGAACATATGAGCAGGGAATTGATAATGTGGAACATGTAGAAACTATTAAAAAAGCATAAGTTTGTTGAGTTGCCAAACCATCATTAACTAGAGATAACTTTTATTCTCCATGATTATGGTCTACGATGCTAATTCCCAAGGGTGAATAATGGAGCTGCTAATGAATGTTACAATTCATGGTTTTAAAATGATAAATTCAATTGATCCTATCGTGAAAAATATAATTCAGATGGGACCAAATTTTGTATCATTGGAATCATTAAAGAACATTGCATAAGTCGGTCAAAAAATAAATAAATTGGGAACAAAAGAAAGTCTACGTAGGATGTACTCCAAACTGCTACAAAAAATCTAAGACCCAGTTTGGACTTCTTGATCCTCTACCGGTTAAACAGCTATATGTGTCATTGAATAATATAGGACATTCTCACACAATCTTCCTTGAATCTTCTTACTGAAACAAATACTTATTGAATGAAGTGATTTTTTCAAAACATTAATTCTGTTGTCAAAGCCTTTAGCAGTTAACGTGAAAATGTAAACAAACCAATTATCAAATTGAGTGCCTTAAATAATATATAATGTGTAACCCATTGATATTTTAAATATAAAGACCCCTTCGGAAACTTACAACGAATTATAACAATTTAAAAAATATTCTTTTATCATTCAAGAATTAAAGGCATGGTTTCTTCTCTCTATAGATATGATTTGCTACCTTCACTGAAACTTTCTAAATAAATTATTTAGTATATTAAATAATGTACTCTATTGCTCATTTTCTTAAAATCAATGTGAGATTTCCAAAATGAAATTCTACACTTCAAAAATTCTAAAATAGAATTATCAAGTCCAAAGTATAAAATAATTTTGTCAAAATAAAATAATTTGTTGATTTTATAAGGAAAAAAAAAAACAAACAAACAAACATAGAAGCGGCCATTTTTGACTAAGTATTTAAGCCACATAAGGATAGAGAACAGTTTTTTGCCACGTGAATTACCCAAACAGACACAAATAATCCACGTGGGGTATAAACTTACGTGTTGATCTGCCACGGTGGAGTGAGTTCCCAAGTTTCCTACGTGGCAGTCGGCAGCAGGGATCACGGGTTCTCGTTTCTCGTCCGCCGGAAAAGATAACGTCACGGTCACGTCGTCGATTTCCCGTCAATCAGTCCACGCGGTGTGGAAGAGAATGAACGTCACAGCGACGACGACCGACGACCGGAGACTGACGACGTTGATTTCTCGAGCGACCGGATTCTTCGGCAGAAGATGTAAGCTCCAAGGTTGTGGGATGTGTCAATTTGTGCCCCAAAAAAAAAAAAAGGTTGTGGGATCACGTGTCGGTAGGGGTCAACACGGTGTCAATACGAGTGTTGTTGACTGCTCACTCAAAGAAAATCTCGTCTCTTTTGTGGAAGTGAATTGTCTGCAGTGAGACCGTTCTAGTGAAACCGAACGTTTGAACTTTGAATGGACCAGGTAACATACTTGTGATGCTCGATTGAACTTTTTTTTTTTTTTCCTTCCGGCATCGATCCCTGGAGCTTGGTCAGAAAATTCCATTCTTGTCTCAAAGCAGCCTATATATGCTTCAACACTGCTGACGTTACAGTTATTATGAACTGGTCTGATGGGAGTGAGGACTGAGCCAGTTTGCAGCCAGCTCAGTTGACTTAGAATTGATCACATAGAGGAACGGAATTGAATGAGATTGAGGTCGATCAGAGTTAAGGGGTATTCACTCATATGCAAGAACTTTAACATCATTCAAGAGGCTTCGCTATTATTAGAGACTTCGATACTAAACGATCATTAGTCTTTTGAGCCCTTCTTGGGTGAGCAGACAGTGGAGTTCTGATAGAGGAACGGAATTGTATGAGATTGAGGTCGATCAGAGCGAAGGTTTTTTCACTCATATATTGGAACGACCAAGAGTTTCAACATCATTAGCTATCGTTAGACTCGACTTCAATCACAGTCGATCATTAGTCTTTTGAGGGCTCCCTTCTTGGGTGATAGAGCAGAGTCGGTAGTTCCGATTTCGAAGCGATCATCGGCTTCACCTTTCAATCAGGTCAGCATTTGGTAACTCATTCAATTAATATCTTGGATCCCCTCTTTCTACCATCACGCGAATATCAAAAAAAAATTCTAGCAGCATCCAATTTTGCTTCGTTGGAAGGCAGGGACACTGCACTGGAAAGTTGAGAATGCCACAAGCCGAGGACGTGGAGAAACCACGGTTTTATTGTCGAAAACCGTGGTTCCAGAGCTCGTCGACGAAGCCCGCTCATGGCTGAGAATTGGCCATGGGAATCATCATCGCACAAATCGCCATTGCAATCCGGGAGCTCGCACAGTAGTCAAGAGGCGGCAGTATTGGGCGAAATCCAGCAGCAGCAGCGGCCAACGCTAGTGGAGACGCTGCAGACGTGCCTCGCGACCGCGGCGCCCACGACGACGCAGGAGCCGGGGCGGTCAAACAGCGATCCGGCGAGCGGGGGCGGGTCGGGGGCCGCAACGGTGCGGCAATCGCGCAGCAGCGGCGACTTGAGGGTGGGCATGAAGCGCCGCAGCCGCACGTCGCGGCGCATCCCAACCACGGTGGTGGAGGCGACGTCGAGCGATTTCAAGGAGACCGTGCACCGGCTGACGGGCATCGCGCCGCCCGCGCCGCAGCCCGTGCGGCCGCAGCCGCAACGCGCGTCGCCGGCGACCTTCATCCGCCCCAGCGCCCCGGTCCCTTCGAATTCTTCCCCTCAGCTCCTGAATTCCCTGCTCAACGTCACCGCGAGCGCGCCGGCGGTCCACCCTGCGTTCTGGCACCAATTGCAGGAACGGATGGGTCCAGCCGCAGCCGCAGCCGCAGCCTCTTCACCGCCGCCGCAGCAGTTCGACCCTTTCATCAAAAACGAGGAAATCGGTGCTCCCTCTTCGACTTGGTGGGACGCAGGAAGCTACGGATCGATGAATCCCACCACCACCGGCGGGTTCGAACCCTCGACGTCGTCTGGAGGACGAATTCTGGACGACGATCCGGAGCTTTCTCTGCACGATCCGGACCTTTGTTGGCTACATCAGAATCACCCGACCTCCGATTACATGCGCTAATTCAAGAGTGCGAGATTTCTGGACATTTCGGTTATATATTGCTTTATATTTTCACCTCAAGACTTTGGACTCTCTGCATGAATTGGGGTTGGCCTCTCGCCAACTTAGTGTCGATATATGGGCCTGTGGCAGCACACTGACACTATTCATTGGTGCCCAAATACCTCTTTTCTACTAGTGCAATGTTCACGATTTGCAAACTCTACAATCTGTAAACTCTGTGGGCGCTAGTCTTTGTGATCGATGACATTTGGAAGAAACGGTGGGCTCACTAGTAGGAAATGCGACGCTTCTGACGGACGGAGAATCCGGCTTTTATTTGTCTGTTGTGTCCTCCCCAACTGACAAGCAACACTTTAATTTGTCTGTTGTGTCCTTTCCGACTGAAGAGCACCTCCAACGGCAGTCAGACGCTTCTCCTTCCAGTGGCTAGAATGTAGTATCGGGAACCTCCCGTATATTATCCCCTGTAGAATATATAAACTCTGTGGGTGCTAGTCTTTTGTGATCGATGACATTTGGAAGAAACGGTGGGCTAGAATGTAGTATTGGAACCTCCCGTCTATTGTCCCCTGTAGAATGTAGCCGGGGGAGCTTTCTGTTCTGATCGAGAATGGAGGCGACTTGCAAACACAAATTGGAAATTCTACATGTGATGGGAGATCATTTAGACTGTGACGAATTTTGAAAGAAACCGTAGTTTGTAGGAGTCTTCATTCGTGACATTGATCCTAGGATAGAGTTCTTCTTTCTCACAACAGGAAGTACAAGTTCAGACATGGTCCCCTATCGACCAATTTGAATTACAGTGCTGCATCTTCTTCAATTCTTACGGCCAGTTTTCATCATGTAGA
Organism: Pohlia nutans; assembly: GCA_022496805.1. Classification (NCBI taxonomy): domain Eukaryota; kingdom Viridiplantae; phylum Streptophyta; class Bryopsida; order Bryales; family Mniaceae; genus Pohlia; species Pohlia nutans. Next base: position 1,408,982 of record CM040103.1, read on the forward strand.
GCAAATTGATATATTTCCTGTCAGTAGCGTATAGAAGGCAGGGTAATGTTGCAATAGGAGGCCTCCTGTAAGATAATAGCATGAAAAGGTTTCCCACATCATACTCTGTAGTATACAGATTTTTAAACAAGTATATTTATGCCATGTTTTGTGGGGTATCTTGATTGTGACGCCATGAGTTATTGTCATTCATTTTGTTTCGATTCTTGCAACATTTGTGGTTTAAGGCATTTGGCGTTCTTCTGAGTGATGATTGATCCAAATGTGCAAACAGATGAGTTCACGCACAAGAATGGTTACTCCAAGATTGGTTCTGAAATCAAGCTAAATCTGTTCTGTTTAAAACATGACATTCATTTTTTTCTTACGAAGACATTATATCTTCCTGAAATTAAATAGTGTCTGGATTTGAGAAATAGTGTCCGAGGCACTAAATACGCCATCCAGTGTAGTTAAGTGGACAAGTGGAGTCCCAAGATGATGCATGAAGGAAAAGCAAAGAGTATGAAGACTACTTAATGCAATGAGACACTAGCGTCATCGCACAATCGCAGCGGTTTAAATATGGAGAGACCACCTTTCATTGTCTACATGGTGTATTGCTGCAGTGCAAAAAAAACCCCAGATATCGTATTTTGCTTCTTAGGAATAACCCCATTTCCAGCTTTCTATGTGATGATTCATTACTTTGTTGTTGGTGACTGACGATGATGTGAAAAGATGACAGAAGTACTAACTTAGAAGTAGAATTCAAAGCATTCAATGGCGAAAGTAGTTTAAGTGAGTGAGATTGCCTTTAAGGATTCATAGCAATTCTGTGTACTTTTCCAAGTACACGTCGGTTCTACAGTGCAAATCTGTCCCTAAAGTGTGCATGTGTAAGCCCTACTTCCAACTCAGTAGCCGTTTACATTACCATATGTAAAAAGTTCACATGTAAAAAGAACACCTCATTCCTTTTTGAGCAATAATTTATTAAAAGAGCACTCGATTTTAGATGGACAAGAATATGTATAAAGCTTGGTAAAATTTTGGACATAACGTTCTTTAGCCCCTATTGTTCGTCTTTGAATCTCAAGCATCTATTTCGGTAGCAGAGGAATTGTAAAGTGTTTTTTTATATTATGGTGGGCCAAGCAATGAGGGTTGGAAAGTTGAATTATTTCATTAGCAGATTCTCTACACTATTACTACAATGTAAAAGGAGTGGTCCAACAAGGACTGAAGAATGTTATGGATGGCAACCCTCTTTTAAAATTCATGTCAATTACATATTTTGTTCGAAGCATCTAAGTCAATTCCACTTGCTTGAGTCACACTAGTATGAATGAAAATTGAATTCACTTTTATTCTATACCCCTAATGATCACTTCACACTATGGCCAAAGGCCAAGAGGCCGTCGATTTTCCATCAATCAAATTGCAAGTTACCAAGAATTTGGCCTCTCAAATTGCACACTAAAGGCCAAAGTCCAAAGGCCGTCACCCTCCAAAATGCCTACATGGCAACACTTTTTGACCAAGGCGACCGACTCTCAAAAGAAGTTTGGGTCGGACAGGAATGGAAACCCAAGCTATGATCGGTTTGTTTCATAAAAAAACAAAACTATATTTTATTGCCTATATTCAACCCATTTGTTTGGACTCTCAACAAAGTTTGGCCACTCAATCCCATGACCTCTCGACTTGAACGGCCATAATGTGAAGCGGCCCTAAGAGCCTGTTGTCATGATTGTCTGCCCAAGCAAATAAGCAACAAATATTCTCTAAAAATGACTGTATATCAGGCTTGAGGGTGGGGAGGGGCGTGCCAGTGACACAGCTGCAAGTAGCTTGTTTGTAGGAGCTCATGAAAACCGGCTCTAAGAGATAGGGCTGACTACATTACAGTGGTTTTCTCAATTCTCACTCAGCACCAGCCTGTCATTCTGAAATTCTCTGAAGATTTCAGGTCAAATAGAGATTCTAAACACTCTATCCACCGTAGGGGATGCTCACAAATTGGATTGCAAGGACCAACAATTCATGATTTTAAAATGATAAGTGAATTCATTTCATTTTTGTAAAACGTAAAAATTAATAAGTAAAAATTAATAATAATAATAATATAATGATAAGTAAATCATCTAAAATACTAAAATATAATACACGTGGGACCAAATTTTATAACACAGGAATATTGCGTGCATTGATACAAAAATAAATAAGTTTGAAAAAAAAAGAAGTCCATATAGGGCCTACTCAAAATTAGCTATGCATGGTTTTTGCTAACACATCCTCACATGTCCTTCACTTTTTGAGAGAGCAACATTATAAGTAATAATACTTTAAACCCAAGAATGTTATGGTGCATGGCTAACCAATAGAAAATGAGCAATTTAAATTTAAAAAATCCTTAAATACTGCGCTACTTCTTTGACAATTGTTTATGCCTCCATTTTGTGCCTCCATTGACAATGGTTTATGACCTTTCTGTTTTGCTTCCCATTGTCCTCACTCTCTCAAAAATGAAAATAAAGGGCTGCACTTTATGCACTATATTTATGGAAATCACATGATGCACTACAAATCATTGGATGGATGAAAAGATAGAGTGGACCAATCACTATATCGATGAAAAAACACGGTGGATGAATCACTAGATGGAGGAAAAGGCAGAGTCGCTGAATGCTACTGAATGTTATGTGTTTGTTCCTTTAGAGGTTAACCCCTAAACATCTGAAAATGCCTTTGTGACAAGTAGAACACAATGTATGTTTTTTCTATTTGGAATGGATCCACACCTTTAACGGGTTTTAGTTCAATCTTGAGAGAACGGTTGATATTTAGATCAACATGATTCTAGTGAGCTAATGAAATCCCAACATAGAACTTCTTGTTGGTAGCAAATGCCAATTATATAGCAACGTATCTACTATCTCCATAGGACGTTTAGGGGTTAAAGAGGTCTTTTTGTATTTACACCCTGAATCAAATACTTAGAACCTGCATGAAGTCCTGCATATCTGTCAACTTCAAATTTTAGCAAGCACTAATTTGAATTTTCTCTAATTCATGCAAAATTTTCTATTTTCCATGTAGTGTAAACCACCCCTCAATATAAATGTGAGTTCCTAGCATAGGATTATTATGCAACACTAGTAGTAGAAAGAGGTCTTTGAGCACCAAATAATAGTGCTAGAGCATGGCGTTCAAAGATCTAGTGCACGGTAAAAAAAATTAGTCAAAGGCATATTATAGAATATTTGCAATTATTTTCTCAATTGTGAATCTATGAGTTTAATTAAATAAATAAATTGGAGGAGATGTATTTATTTTTTGTTCACTCCCTAAACCTCAAAAATGCCAACAACACATTGCTTAACCCCTAAACATTCAACGGTTCAGAAAATGGACGATGTACAAAATCAAACACAATTCTCTCATTCGTCATTGACTTTTTGCAGTTTGGATTTTTTTACTATAGATTTTATGGGAAGTTAACTTTATGCACATGCCAACTATTAGAAAGGGAATGATTTGTGAAAATTTTATGCCGCATTTCTTGTTGTAGCGATTCACCCAAAATTTTGAAGATTTCAATGTAAAAGCGCTATTATAAAAATTAACTCATAAAAGTAAGCAACCAAAAAATCTCAAAAAATCACTACACTTATAGTATTACATTTCAACCAATCACAGCAAATTTCATGTACAAATTGTCAATTTCTTATTTGTAATTAAATTACAATAGAATTTTCATTTTTAAATTTCAAATTTTATACAAAGATATTGGTGATAGCAATGGGAGATCTAACCGTATCAATAGAATCTAAGTTTGATAATGAACAAAAAAAATTCATACATGAAGTTCAAAATATGCATGTGGATTGCATTTTATGATCCATTTTTAAAACTGTTGAATTTGGAGAGGGATGAGGAGGTTTAGGGGTTAACCTTTAAACGCTCCTGCGTCCAATATCTGGACGATGGACAGATTCAAGTTATTCGATTCTCATCTGCATTGGACAGTTTTCATCCAAATAAATTTCTCTTGGTTCTTGTGTAAGTTCACTATGTATTGTACGGTTTGGATGTTTAAAATTGGTTATTATGATTTTTGGAAAAATCACACAATTGGTTTATGTCAAGTTTCATTCGTAGTTCAAAAAGTGAGACCTAAAACATGATTTTCCAAAATAAGTAGAATCAAATAATGGAAACCGTACCATCTCATAGAGCATGCTATTCCACTTTCATTACAATATTTAAAAAAAAAATTGTTTTAATGTGGGATTTTAAATTGAATTTCAAGAGAAAACCTTGCAAAAATAATTAAAAATACTTAATAAAAAATTTGATAAATCCAACCGTACAGATGTGATCTTCACGTTGACATTTACAACTTTGCTTTGTACATCAACTCCATTTTTGGTATTCATTTAACATTTTATAACGTTTCTTTGAAAACAACATTGAATTGGGACCTTAAAGGGTTAATAATGAATGAACTATTGAAATTGGTGGTAGAGTTTGTTACACTTTTAATTATGTTTATTCTCATCTATGATTTACTATAAAATCAACGTAATATCACATAGAGTAAATGAGTTTTCTTTCTTAAATTATGTACCTTCATACCACAGCCAAAACGTTTTTCAATGAATAATCACTCAAGCAATAAGTAACCGAATTAAAAAGTAGTCATCAAGATTGGTCATGCACCGGTGGTCCTTTGCCCGGTGGACATCGAACCAAGGGTGGGTCACTAAGCATACACTTTATTCACACCTGCCTCGAAAAGAGAACCAAAGTTCTTACTACTAACTTAGTCAACAACATCCAAAACTTAGTAATTGGTGTGCGTCAACAAGTACACGAATTTCCGCATTAATTCATGATACTGCTGATGTTTCATAGGACTACAAAATAGAATATCATATGCTAAATATAAAGAGCGTGCAACCGAACAACACTAAAGAATAAAGCACTGTTGCTCATTGCATGTATTCTGTGGCCCAAAAGGTGCATCAAATTCAGGCTCTTCACTCTGAAACTGGATTTTTTGTAAAGTAATTTTTTTTAAATTTAAATTTAAATTTAAAAAAAAGACTCTGGTTTCAACTGTATTCAAACTGTCCAAGAGGGAGCAAACTGGATTGTCAAACCGACTGTCCTCAGATTGCCGTGTAAGAGCATCCCCACTCCTACACGCCAGAGATGACTCGCTCAAATTATTCATTACCATTTGGAGGGCCCTTGCACTCACACTCCCCCACCCTTGGAGGGCCCTCACACATCAAAAGTGCACATTAAACATTCAATGGACCAATAACAAGTAGAATGTGGGGATTTAGTCAACTAATTAGTGATTTAGTCAACTGAATAGTGATTTGGAGGGCCATTTCTTGACACGCTAGGAGGGAGGGCCCTGAGCCATTTTGGGAGGGCCCTGAGCACTTTTCATTTACTTCTTGACTGCCAGGGCCCTGGGAGGGCCTGCGGTGGAGCTGCTCTAATGGCAAACATCTCAAGCAGACAAGGCTAGAAAAGGCTAGAAAATAGAACCTCAACCCGCTAAATGACCAATATTTCAACACAAGACTTTCCTTCAGTAGCCTTAAAGAAGGTTGCCTTTGAGTTTCATCCACTTTTATAGATGGAGTGACCAATGATTTGTAATTGAATGGGCTATTGAATCAAATAAACAAATACGAGACAATGTTGATCATGACTTATTGTTCACCGAAGTCAATTTCTCTTGCTTTATGTCACCTGTCCCATAGCTATTGATGTGATTTGGAAAATTCGACATCATTCCATTGGGGGGATGAAATGATGTGAGATATTCCTCTTCATTCTGTTGGAGGGAAGGGAGCAGTCACAGAGGCTACTGAATGTTACGTAGGTAGAGCTTGTGCATTACTTCCATTTCAGTCAACAAGGGAGAATATTCCTCACTCCCCGTAAAGTCCTGTTGATGTAGGGACTCCCAAAATTGCGAGAGACCCAAAAGCACCGATGTAGTTTGTAAACTATTTTATTTCATGTACACTAAAATTGTGATTTCATTAGTGTCCAACAAAAATGATCATGTCTTAAATTACTGCAATTCCTTTAAAGATGAGGAGAAGTAGTGTTCCTACGTCACTTCTCATTCCCACTTCTACTGTGAGTTCGATGTTCCTTCCAAATAATGATAGTGACATGAGCTAGTCCATGCCATGTTTATTATAAAGTTGTCATTCATCATTGGAACATTACATTTAGAAGGTTTACTTGAAGTTGTTATCATTTTAAATTTCACGTCAAATTCTTTTTATACAAGGATACTATCTCCTAAAAGTCAAATTGTGCCTGCGTTGAAAGATAGAGTAGTAAATACTAAATGACAATTCTAGTGTAGTCTATTTTAGTTTAGGGAGTTTCATACATTAAGTACTTTATCCAACTACAACATGGAAGTACTAGGTGAAAAGCTCTACGAACTTGTGTGTTTAGATGCTTCTGTTTTAAGAGTGAATGCCATTTGTTCTTGTTTGGTTTTTAATTGCAAGTTTGATGATGGTTTATGGTACTCAACCTGTTTTATATAGTGATATTTATTTGTAAGACAAAATGTTTAACTCACATCCCTTAACATAATCAATTGGTTTACATCCCTACACAATATTGTTGCATAAAAGACTTTAGAACATCTATCAATAAAACTTTGAGTCTTTGTGATTTTGGCATATAATATTCAAACGATGCATTCTAAATCATGCATTGGAAACTTTTTATAATTTTCCTATGACATTATTTAAAATTTTGACTAGTTTAGTAATGATAACTATACTCTGAAAAAACAAAAGTGGGAGTTTTGGATGTCCCTCCTTTAAAAGATTAGAATTCAAGAGTATGAGCACTTTGACCGCACAAGGCGGTCAACGTGTCATAAAAATGGGTCGGGAAAAGGTGCACGTGACCCTAGACCCTCCAAGCATGGACTCTAATGAATCAAAAACCACAGATTGCTATTTTTAGACTCTGAGATTAGTGAGATAAATGGAAGAAAACGTAACTTAATTGTTGGGTTATCTTCGTGTCGAACTATGAGCAATTCACCCCATGGAGGTGAAGACACCATACGATGGACCAATAGATAGAGGATGAGACCCTAGCACCAAGTCAATGGACTTTAAACCTAAGACAAAATACTCCTCATTCACATGCATGGCATTGACAACAATCATTTATCTAAGAAATTGCAATGAGTATTCTATAAGGCAAATACAAAGAGAGAAACCAACACCTAGTAGGGGCAGCCGACCCCCGAGCACTTAGATGCTTGCCAAATACTTTTTATTGCTCTAAAGCAATTCATCTTCAAGTATGTTGTAGAAGACTTCATGAACCTTCAGCTCTTGGAAAAAATACTTGAAAAGCTCTCACCAATTGAGAGATATTGAGCACCAAAGTGTCTGCTCTCAAAACATGCGGCAGTTGACCTCCTTGCGCTTGATCGGCCGCCACGTCTTCGTCTCAAACTCAAACAATACAATTCTTGGCCACCATTGAAAAGACTTAAACTGCCTCCAGATCCAACAAAAATTACCAAGAAAGCTCTTACAAATTGGAAGATCTCGAGCCCCAAAGTGTCTCCTCCCAATTCTTGCGGCAGCTAACCTCCTCGTGTTTGATCGACCACCACTTGTTCACCTTCGCTTCAAATCACACTTGCATGGTTTCTTTGGAAAGAAAACCTATTGATACACCAACTTCTCAAGTTTTGGTTCAAAACTCTAAAGGGTTAGGGAGATCTCGCCCTTCAAAGTTGTTGCCCCCAACTTGAATGACAGCGGTCCTTCTTCCACTCTGACGGTCACAACTTCCTCATTTCTACTCCAAACCTCTAGATTTTTGTGGCTATGGAAACTTTACTTGTTAGCCTATCATCTTCCAAAAATTCATTGCAAAATCCTTCCTAAGTTGCAAGCAATCTTGCATCAAAGATGCAGTTGTTTTTCTAACCCTACTACCTCCTCTTTGTCCTCCTCTCTCTCTCTCCTACTACCCCCACACCTCAAAAGAACTCTCACCCTCAAGGTTTGAACGACCCCTAGGGGTCTCAACCATGGCCATCATCCAAACATCTTCATCTTCATCTTCATCCGCGCCTTCATCTTCATCTTCATCTTCATCCGTGTCGCGCCTCCATCCCTTGATTTTCATCCTTTCGCCGCGGCCATACTAACCTAATACTTCCTATCTTACAACCGTTTAACCTCTATTCTAAACTAGGACTTACACCTTTCTACCTAATTTGACCCCCACGGCCATGTCCTACGCTAAAACCTAGACTAATAAATAGTCTAATTCTAAAGGAAATCCACATTCGCTAGTACCCCTAATTGCAAAATACTTGCAATTCGACCCTTCAAACGATTCCTAATAATATAAATCACTCCTAAAATGCCTAAATCATGGACCACGCCATTTTACTAATCACGCACTAAAATTCACGATCAAAACACACGAAAACCCCACAAATGCAAAACCAACCAAATAAACAATATAAAAACGTAGATTTTACCAAATGCCACGGTAAATATATTACCGTGGCTCGTGAGCCGTTTCGGCGGCTCACAAAGAGATGAGAGAACTTGAATGAGACTCTCTCCATTCTACTGAAAATGATCATAGAAATTGAAATCCGTAGATTAAGCGTTGTTTTCACTAAAACCCATGCATTAAAGCATAATCCCATGATTACAGAGGGAATATGTTCACTATGATACAAATCCATGGGTTCAATGAGCATATACAGAGTATTTTGAATGCCATAAAGTGTACACATGATCAAAATCCATGACAAGCATGATCAAAATCCATGGATTAAGTTGCTAGATTGTCTACAATGCCTTGAAGTAGTTGTCAAGCGCGTAATAAGCTTAACCCCCAAAATGTCCTTACCCCTCCCAAGATTTAAAGAATTTCAAAGATGTATTCTTAGGAGAAGTCACTTAATGTATTCTTTGGGAAAGATGAGTATATAACACATGTTTGTTTAGAGGCTATTGATTTCATTTTCTGCATTTTAGTGAACCCTATACTTTTTAACAATTCTACTTTCTTCAAATTTTTACTACCTTATATGTAATTATAAATTGTGGTCTTCTTAGTAATTCAAACCCTACATTATTCATAATTTTTTGAATCTTTTTTGAACTACTTTAGCATTGGACTACAACATAAAGAACCAAATGCACCACACAATAAGATTGACATCATGAATACAAAAAATAACATGTTATTTACAAAATTGGTTACATCACTACAAGAATATCAGGCCCAAAATGACTGAAATTTGACAATTTTCTATCAATTATGATGGCAAAGGCCTTTTTGAAGCACACTTTCACATACTCAAAGCTCTCTAACGTCAAAATTGACAGACTTTTGTTTGTGTATTTTATTTTTGTCAACTTTCATATGAATTCTCACTACACTATATTTTTCAATACATTTTGATGCACTATTGAGCATAGCATATGATCTTATTTTGAAATACGTGATTTGGAATTTCTATGCATGAGATATGAAAAAAATTAGTAGATTTACGAAGAATGTGCATGAGTTGTTTAAGAAGAAAATGTGTTGTGATTAGACTTTTGAGGCTCAATTGTGTATAGCAGACTAGCTTAATTTGAGTAATGTTCAACTAACTAAAGAATACTTGCACAATCAAGTCATCTTTCACCTTCCAAAAGAAATTTGTGATTTGGAGTTTCCATGCATGAGATATAGACAAAATACATTAGGGTTGTGTAAAATGTGCATGAGTTGTTTGAGAAGAAAATGTGTTGTGATCAGACCTTTGAGCTTCAATTGTGTATAGTAGACTAGCTTATATTGAGCAATGTTCAAGTAAGAATATTTTCACAATCAAGTAAAATTTCACCTTTTATAAGAATTTTGTGATTTAAAGTGTTTATGCTTAAGTTATGCACATTTATGTAGTATATTTTAATCGGTGCTTAAAAAAGAAAAATGGGAGTTCTACATATCCCATATTTATTGGCAACCACTACTGCACTAAATTTTGTATAAGTACAAGACTTCACCTCCTCCACCACAACAAAAAAGTGAAATTTACATTCATCCATTTTTGACATACCACTTGGATATGGACAAATTTTACTCTAGATATAATTGAAAAAAATTCAATTTCTTTAAGAATTAGAAAGTTTAATGCCAACATTAATTAATTGACTACAATGGAAAGATTGGCTAAGAAAAGTAATTTGCTGAAGGGTGATTTTTAAAATAGGGCTTGTATAGATTATCGGGATCCACTTGTAATTCCAGCGTATCATCCACGTAAAAGCCACATGGAGGCCAAGTGTCACAACCATAGCTTCCTTTATGAGTCACCAAAATTGACAAAATTTGTACAAAAAATTTTCAAAACGGTTTCCGAATCAAGTGATTTGAAATGACAAAAAGATTTCAAGAAGATTGTTTAAATTTTGTCATTCAGGTTGTGGTTCTTCTTGTAGTGCATGTATGAACCCTTTAGTAATGGCCCACTTAATTGTTTCACCAAAACATTGATGGAAGTCCGCAAACCCCAAAACAAACCACGTCAACATCAGTACAACATCTATAAAGTATTCACTAACATAGTTTTCATCCAATTCTTAAAAAAATTCCACTACACTCTAAAAACACTCACCTTTAAATAATGAATTTTTCCTACCGATTACTATAATAATATTTTAGAAATACTATAAACATAATTTTGAGTAATACAAGTGACCTTATATTGTATGTAACGTGCTATCTTGCATTTCTTTGAGGCTATGTTATATCAAAAAATACATAATTTTTATCAACTATAAAATAAATGACACCCTATCTTTGTCTTCGTGGTTATTTTAATTTCTGACGGTGACTTCCCCGAGTTGTATTCTCAACTAGAATGGAGACATTTTGCCAAAATTAAATAATCGTGCAATGGTGGGATTGGAAGATCATAGTATGTCTTTGAGCTATATAATGCACACTCAAAAATGAGATTTTGGAGGGTGTAACTACAAAGTTAAATAGAATTTCGGCTAAATTTTCAAAAATGAAAGTGGAGACTTTCAACAAATGACCTATGTCAACACCTTTATGTTGCAATCTTTCATGTCATAAATGGACTCACATATAATTATTATGAATTTTATAAGTGAAAGTGACTTATCCATGTATGGTTTAGGACAAAAATTTATATGGTAAATATGAAAGGGATTGATAGATGGATCAAGATCAAAATACATACACTAATGGAGCATGAACAAGAGAACACAATCAAAAAAATAAAACAAAGTAACAAACTTCCAAACACAAGAAATACCGCATAGTAAATGTGTAGTATTTGTAAGTATTTACCATCTTTCAAGTATTTGCAATATTTTTGCATTTTGTCCATATGTATTTCATAATTGTACAACTCCAAATTGAAATTTTATTTTTCTAAAAGATGTCTACTATAATTCTCCAAATCCAAATTTCAGAATTCAAAATCCAATTCTTTATGGATTTTATGTTATTTTCATTTTTGACACCGCAGTAACAATAATGTGGTTTGTTAAGCGCTAAAGGGTTAAGTAGATGAAGGTTGGACTACACACTCAACCCAAACATTATTTTGCTCTGCCCGAACATTATTTCGGGCTGCCCAATCTAACTACACGGGTTGCCCGGACCCACCACAATTTCCCAAGCTGTTCCACCAGTTCAAATCGAACTCAAGACCTCTTTACTACAAACCATGCTTTAAACCACCAAACTTACATAAAGTCTTGATGCAAGCATTCGAACTCTTTTGATAATTTTCAAGGAATGAAACCATTGGCAATTTTTTTGCCATGTATATTATAATTCTTTTTCAAATTATTTTCCTACAGCACGCAAACCTTTTTCTATATTTAGAAATTTTCTTTTTTGGCCAAAACCGTGATGGCAGATGGTTGTGAGTTTTTTTTTTAGCGGATTTTGAATGTTTGTAACGATGTGAAAAAAACTTCTGTTTCAATTTTTTTTTGAACAAGATCATGCAAGACTTTCTCTATATCTAGGATTTGTTTCAAAATATTATGAATTTATTTATTTTTTACCAAAATTTTGGTGGCTCTGAGCTGTTCTTTTTTAAGCAAGCTTTGGATGCTTTTTAGTGATGTAAAAAACTTTTCATCCCAAATTTTTTTTGCACTCCATTATGAAAGCTTTTTTCTATACCTAAAAAAAATCTTCAAAACAATTTGAATTTTCTATTTTTATGAAATCATGATGTTTGAGAGCTTCTTTTTTATTCAACTTTAATATTTTTAGCAATGTTAAAAACTTTTCATTGTAGTTTTTTCTAATTTTATGTTGGAGAAACGTTTTTTTCAATTTTTTTTCATTTTATGTTTGATTTAACCAAAAAAAAGAAAAATTCATTGTAAAATTTTGTATGTTTTTGAGACTTTTTTACCTCTTTATGACATTTCAACATATATGCCTTTCTGTTTCAATTGAATTTTTTTGATTGCATGTTACAAAAACGAGTTGTGGGTCTTAAAAAATAAAAATAAAAGTACATCCTTGGATATTCACTTTGAAATGAAGTAATGAAAGAGAGGTACATAGAATAAAAGTCTCAGATAAAAGTAAAAAACTAAATTGTAACATGCATAACTTTGGAATTGAATGAAAAAATATTCAATGTTTTAAATGTTGCAGCAAGCAATTAAAAGCTTTTGCAATTTTATTTTTTGAAAAGTTGCTCAAATTGAGTTCAAAGAAAGTCTGATTTTAAACTCAATTTAACTCATAATGCTTTGAGATATCATGTTTTGGTCGATAGGAAATCAAGTATGCTTTCAAACCCAATTTGAATTATGCCAATCCAAGTTAAACTCCACCTAAGGGAACATTCAAAACACCTCTACATTGTCTTCTGTTACAAATTTTACTATTTTGGAAAAGTAATGTTTTTTTTTCTAGACATCTTTTTTTTGGCTCCTACGATGAAAAGTACAATGTAAACCAATAATACCAAATTTTGAATTCTAAAAATATAAAATGTAATTTCATTGAAATTTTAATTTTCATTGCTTATAAATTCTAAAAATATTTTGGGAAATTAGACAGTAAGGATAATCTTAAGAAGATTCTAAGAATATTTCAAAAGATTTCAAAATAATATGAACTATTTTGAAAAAATTCCAAAAGATTCCAAAAGATTGCAAAATGAAATATTAAAATATTTTTGATATTTTCTCTATTTATTAGATTTCATCAATAAATCAATAGTTTTAGAATGGATGTCGTACGACAATCATTTGTATTATGATAGATACTAAAATCGCACGAATATAATAAAAGGCTTTGATATGATACATATACGATACTAGATTTCCATTGAAAGCAATCGCATGTTATTCGTGACTTATTAGCCATGTAATGTAGATACACAATCAGCGCACGAATTCCGCCAAGCACAACTTTCGTGCGGAAACAACGCTTTTTCCATAATCATTGTAAAGAGACTGCATCAACATCATAGTATTGCATGTCACTTCCGTATCATAATGACACTTCTAAATCCACGTATGACGTGCGGGATCAATGTTTAACGATAGACGCACTGAAATCGTTAAAAATCCGTGGGGTCCAAAATTTCCGATGTAGCCTTCATGCCCACTGCCTTTCTTTTATGCACTTTGCTCATCACCTTGAGCCTCCACCTATCCACTTAGCTACTGATGAAGTACCGTTGGATGTGGAATAATCTACACCATCTATTGTAGAGCTAAAGCAGAGACAGTGCCTGCTACTAAATGTTATGGCTTTCAACAACAGAAGCTTGCAAAAACGAGTGACGACTTTTGCTTTAAGAATAAGATAACATTCAGTAGCCTTCACCGGCTCTGCCTTGCTCTTGAGGAGAATGTACAAAATATTCTACATTATCACTGAAGAACAATCAATAGCTACCCATGTTTTTTCCACAGATGGAGGTTTTGGAAAACTAGAAGGGAAGGTAACCAGACATCATAACATTCATTAGCATGCATTGTCATTGCCTTGGCTCTACAATAGATGATGTGCAATATTCCACACCCAAAATGTACTTCATTAGTAACTAATTGGACATGTGGAGGCTCAAGGTGATGAACATAGTGCATGAAGCAAAGGCAATAGGCATCAAGGCTACCGAATGTTATGATGGTCTTTGCTAACACATCCCCACGTATCTCTCACTTACTAAGAGAGAAACAATATAAATAATAATAATACTTTAAAACCATGAATGTTATGGTGCATGGCAAACCAATAGGAAATGGGCAACCTGAATTAAAAAAACCCCTTAAACATTGCGCCACTTCTTTTGTCCCTCCATTGACATTTGTTTATGACCTTGCTTGCTTTTCCACCCTCCCCACTCTTTGGAAAAATGAAAAATAACCGGCTGCATTTAACCCCTAAACGTCCACGCATCCAGTTTCTGGATGTTTGTTGGTCAAACCCAATTTTGATTTTGAAGATGACTTTTGTTGCTAATACACCCAACTAAGAAAATCAAGTTTATTAAGTCTAGTTTGTACTCCACTTTTCAAATCTTAAAAATTCCAATTATTGAGTATTTTATTGCTTGTGCAAGCTTTGTAGCTCAAGGTTTGAATTACACTACATAGGATGTTCACTTTTCGAATTTCAAAATTTAAATAAAAAATTTCTATGGAAAACACATCATGTGATTCACCATCGTAATTTGTACTTGCTCCCAAAAAAATATTAAAATTTTAAAGCTTTTTTGTAATGAAAACTATTTTTTGAAGTATTTGACTTAAAAATTTGTTAAAAAGGCTGTATCAAATCAAAAAAAATCTGAAAATTTCAAGATTGATAGGAAACATTCAATTCTATGCATGAAAAATTTTACAAAAAATATTTTGATAAATTTTGAAGGCTAAATTGTGTAGTTTGACTTTCCTACAAAGGAGTGGTACGTTTAAGGGTTAATGCAATCACATGATGCGCTACAAATCACATGATGGATGAAAAGGCAAAGTGGCTGAATGGTACTAAATGTCATGTTACGAATACAGTAAGGTAAGGACACCCATTCCCGTGACTGCACCCATTCCCGTCTGCATACAGGGCACCTCAATCCGAGAAACTCTGATCTTGGGTGGTTGAAGAAATTTGCTATTGTAAGGAACTTTTCATGGCAGAAGTTGCTTCTCCAAGTCACGGAATCAAGTGCATTCAAACACAATCAAAATGTGCAAATCATTTTTTGGCTTTGACTATCGAGAACGTACACAATTTCTACAATAACATGACTTTGTCGATGCAGTCTAGATTAATATCTAATTGCCTTTCCCTTGATATAATTACCTTACAAACTGCTCATTCAGAAGTATAATAATCTGCTTAAAGTCATGGGAATGGGTGTCCCTACCTTACGACTTTTTTTTCCAGAAACTTCCATTCTGTTCTTCAGTTGATTCTGACATATCAATATTTACAGACTCCATTCCCTGGAAAGGTAATGTTTACTCACATGTAACGTTGAGCACCTGTCAGTTTTCTGTCCCCCTTCTTTCCAAAAATACATTTCACTTCATCCATTTCTGGTATGAGACAAGTGATGAGACAAGTGATGAGACATGTGAACACTTTCATGATATATATCCCCAATTTTCAAGGGCAGCCATTGGCTGGAAATCTAGTTTGGTCATTATTATAGTGTAAGGATAGGAATAGAACCATCCAAGCTCCCATGCGCAAATATCCCAATTAAACAAAATTCCTACTGATCCACACTACAGGCCAACCTACACTATATAGGATATGGTTTGAAAATCTAAGCAGCGAATACGGGGACGGAGAAAAATTTCGGGAGCTCTGTATAAGGTGACCCCGCCCGTGTTCGAGATTCAGTCAGTCCCCGCCGCTCAGTCCGCCATAGCCACCGTTTCTTGCGTCAGGCATCGTCTTCTTCGCAGAAAATCGCGTCGTCGCCACCGTCAGAGCAGCCTTATTTAGTACTCCTCCACGGTGAGCCTACTTCTTCTTCCATTATTATCATGAGGCTACTATTTGCTGATGAGTTCCATTTGCTGCGGCCATTCTTTCTTTCCATTTCGCTTCTTCTTGCCGCCACAATCACTCACTCAACTGCTGCAGCCGTTGTCGCCTGCCATTTCAATGAAGCACTGACGGCCGGTCGCGCGGTCGGCTGGCCCCGCTCTCACTCAAGCTGAAAGTGGAGACACCGCTGCCTGTCCTCTTGTTATAATTCTCGAATTTCTTGAAGTTTGTGCGTTTCATGTTACTACTGTTGTGTTTGCGGCGGCGTCCAACTGTAGTAGTACTTGTTCGCGGTGCATGCTGTTACCGGTCGTCCTGGTTGTATGGAGAGTTTCCAGACTGGAAAGTCGTATACCGAATTGTTTGAGCTGAATGATCTTCATGATTCTTTTCTCTTCCTGATGTGCTATTACCAGTCGTCCTGGTTGCAGGTAAAGTATACGGAATGGAGAATGGCATAAGGAACAGTTTGTGCCGATCTCATTAGTTCTTGGAAGCGGTGTCGCTTGTCGTGTGGTTTGTGTTGATTGGTACAAATATTTCTTGATAGGTGCCGCAGTGTCTTTACCACTGGATTCTGGCACATATGTATCTTTCGTGTGCTTCCTGGTGCGGAGGAGTTTTGTTGAGTGAGTGTCGAGTGAGTATTGTTGTTTCCTTGCGGCTCATCATCGTTCTTGTATTTCTTTGCAGTAGTTTCTAGAGTGTGAACTCTATTTGAGTGCGGTTTGTTCGTTTTATGTAACGGTTCTGCGATATGTTTCTGAGAGTGCATCGTGCGGGAGTATTTGACGTTGAGCTGTGTTAGGAGTCGTTTGTTTTTTCGCAGGTCCTCATGGCAGTGTCCGTGTATCTGCGGCCAAGGTAACTGCAACTTTTACGGTGAACAAGTTGCAGTGATATATGGTATGTTTTGTCGTAGACATCCTTAGAGTCGTAGGCCTCTATGGTGTGCTATTCACGGTAATGTCTATTCACCTTGAAGCTTACATCTCAGGAGCCTACGGCTCTAAAGATAGCTACTGCAAAACAAGCAACCGACGGAGTTTTTATGAAGGAGATGGAAGCACTGCGTTCGATCATCTGATATTTGTCAATTCCAGTTGGACTCAACAACCTCCGGCCAGTGCTGTTCAAAGCTCATGTGTGTTAACAGTCATCGTGGCTTCTATTTTCTCTGAATTCCCAGGCACTCGCCCAGGCATTATAGTAAGGCGGTCAACAGTCTAGAATGAGTGTCACTGCTGTGAAATTTGATTGTATAGAACTCGTTCAAACTGAGTCACGATTAGAGTGGTTAGTTCGTACTGATAGTCTTACACTGACATTCAAGAGATATATTTAACCCTTAAGGAAGCGACTCCATGAGACCATGACTCGAACGCAATATCATTCATTCTGTATGCTCCTTTCTGTGTCAGTACGAACCAGAACTACTTATTAGTACTTTATCTTCCAGAGACGTAATCACATCATTTTTAAGTCCGAAACTTTTCCATTTTTTTTGGAAATATTGAATTAATTATGAACTTCTGAAGAGAAAATCACAGAAGACTCTTATCAAACAAAATAAGGTGAAAGTTGTCGCATACCTGTCATACTATTCATGCGTTGAACAGTATTGTACACGGAATGGCATATTCAGTGTCTCAGGAATATTAATTCAAGGAACCAGTATTCATTTAACGGTGAACATAAATAGTTCCCTTGTGCTGAAAAGCTCTTAGAAAAAAAAGAAAAAGAAAAACCTCTCCAAGAAGTGGTTTAAATATATTTTTTCCTCTATAAATGAAAATTTTCATGTTCCTCAAAAAATTAAAAAATAGGGCCTATTTGAAATTACATTAGACTTTATCACTTGTAATTCTCACTTTCATTGACAATGTCACGTTCTTTCCAAGCAATGAGAGCGACATGTGGTGGTATGCCACATTTATTATAATATGTAACCTATCTATAACCTTTCACACCTTTGATTTTATCATGACATGCCTTATTCCATTTTGTCTTCAAAGATCCATTATGTGAAGTAATTTAGCCTTTCACGTCTTTTCAATTTTATGGCCTTTCATGTACCAAGAGAAGCAAAGCGCTATTTTATAAAGTGGTAATTCACATTTATAATTATGATTTTGATTATTTTTAATAGTCATTAATACTATATATACAACTAATATTTTGTCACTAGTAGTGTGGAGAGAAGTTGAGCCCTAGTTAACCCCTAAAGGATTGCGTAAGCCAAAATGGCCTACTGTTTGCAATACAAGTTATGTGTATTCACTTTACTTCTCACACTCCCCGTTTTCTCTTACACGCATTATATCTCAGAGTTTCATCGCAACTTGGAAACCCTCTTCAAGACTGCATCGAGGTTACACACTTACACTAAAAAATCAGCGCTCCTCCAACACTTCTACAGCAGTAGCAAACGGGTCCGGTATACCCCACACCCTGAAAATTCGCTCCAATTTCAGTTTATACTCAAACCAGAATCATCCTTTAGAGGTTAAGTTACAATCACAATTGTGTAGTGTGATGTTCTTTTCACCCTTTGACTACATTGAAATCACTATATATTGTAGACCATGGTATTTATCAAAGGTTTTAATAATAATTTAGAAAAATGGTATAGACAACTATAGGTTTGCCTAAGACTTTCCAATGGTTGTAGCGTTTGTATGTGAGCCAGCAAGTTGACAATTGATAATTCTAGGCCAAGGTTTTTTATGATGTAACCTTGCCTTTCACATTCTTGGCTGGTCTTCCCATCATTGTTCCGTTCCATCTTCAAAGACCATTACGTGAAGTAACCTAACCTTTCACATCTACTTTAGTTTACTAACACGTTCGGCACAAAATAATTCTAAAAATAGATGACTAAAATTTCGGAAAATTATTGTTAAAAAAATATTTTTATGGGAAAAAACGGATTTTGAAGAATATTTGGGTTTGCCTAATTAAATCTATTTTTAGAAATAATCAAATATTAGGCAGAAAGGCGCTTAACTTGCTAGTAAACAATGTCATAGCATTTCACTTCGTCACTGGTGGTGTGGAAAGAAGATCTATCCATCCAAGTATGACAGAAAATTTGTTCAAATAAATGAGAACTTGTCCAAATGGATGAATATACCCACACTATTCATGCACCTACAGTATATGGTGATTTTGGTGTTTTGAACTGAAGTGAATTTTTGCAATAGATTGTACTTCTGTTTTTGCAAAATAAAAACAAGAACGGTCTAACCACAAGGCTTATCCAAATTCTCTCGTGAATATTTTTAAAATTGATTTTTTATTCCTAGAGTAATATAAAATGTCGAAAAATAATACATAACATAAGATAATATATGTTTTTATTAAGATGATACATTAGTTGCAAAATTAGATTTTTCGTAGCTTAGTTAACCTTATGTGAAAAGGTGCATTTTGAACCATACTAAAATGGATAGTGTGAAAATGTTGATGAGTAGGAAGTGGACTCTCAATAAGTGTAAATTGTCGGGTAGTCACCGAGCCATTAAAATTAGAAATGAAAACTTGATGATACAAAAGAATGAAAGTCTCTAACCCCCAACGTTAATGTAAGAGGACAAAAAATGCACTCTATTTTGTGCTTGTAGGGGCCCACTTTAAAAATTCAACCCCCTCTTTTAAGGGTTTAAAATTCCTGAGAGGGTCCCCTTCACCACATTGAGCAGTGAAAATGTTTTGTGCGAATTTTAGCCAAGTGGCTACAAAAAAACAAATTGATGCTAATTTTTACTCATATTTGAAGGATTTAGCCACTACTTTTAGCCAAATGGCTGCTCCCAATATGGTGAATTAGCCAATTTTATACTATATAGAGTAATTTGCTACAAATACATTAAGGAATCTAGAATATTTCGTCAAATTTGGCTATGAAATCTTCACATCTATGACAATTTTGCTAAAGAGGCTGAAATTCCTCACCTTCACTGACATTGAGGTGAAGGCTCCAAATTTGCAAGACAATTTGCCAAAAAGAGACCGAAAATGGAAATTTCAGGAACTGGGGCCCATGGGTTGAACCCAATTTAGAACCCAATTTTTTGCTCTCAATCGATTGGTTCCCACTCTTTCAAGGAAAAAAGAGAATGGAAGCCACTAATAATAATATAATTCAAGGGTTCAAAGGGTGCAGATGCAGTGGTGTGCACATTCTCATGGACCCACTGCTGTCCCATGTGGCGACCACTTTCGTTATATACGCTGGCTGTCGAAATGCTGTCTGTCTTTTTTCTCTGCATTGGAATAAAGCTCCCTTTGAGTTAAAAAGAAAGAAACAAATGTTGTCTGTGTATCTGTTGTTGTTTCTATTGCACAACAACAATGAATGAGTCAGGGTGTGATGCCCAAGATCCATCATAACTTTCACTAGCCTTCATGTCCACTGCCTTTCCTTCATGCACTCTGCTCATCACCTTTAGTCTTCACTTTTCCACTTAATTATTCATAAAGTACTGCTAGGTGTGGAATATTCCACATCATCTATTGTAAAGCCAAGGTAGTGATAGTGCACGTTACTAAATGTTATGAATAGAGTTAACCAAAAAGAAGTGCATACAACCTCTCTTTTTGCTTCACTTCTAACCTCTTTATTGAACTATACTTGGTTTGAATAGTGTTGTGTCATAGATTGTTCCCTTGTGGGCCATGAGCTTGGAGCTTTGGTGAAAAGTGTGGGAGCTACAACGAGGTATGGAAAATAATGACAATGCCTTGTTTTGGATTGTCTCCCAACTCGTCAATGACTAGTTTTTGGTCTACTTATATTTTGATATGAGTTCAAGAGGAATTCAACACAAATTTGCCAAAACTTTCCTCCGTTTAAGCTCACTTTTTGGTTAACTCTAATATGGGCCTTAAGCACACCATGCTTTGGCATTATTCCTTGATATTCAAAAACCACTCTTTTTACTATACTAAAATTGTGATTTAGTGTTTAGCGAGAATTAATGCTTTCTTACCATTCTTCGTTCAAAGGTAGCATAACATTCTGTAGCATTCGTCCACTCTGTCTTTTTATCCATCATTTGATTTGTAGTGCATCATGTGATTTCAATCTTTGTAGTGGCATTAAGTGTAGCCCTTTGTTTTTCATTTTTCAAAAAGTGGAGAGGATGGGAAGCAAGTAGGAAGGTCATAAATCATTGTCAATGGAGGAACAAAAGAAGTGGTGCAGTTTTAACCCCTAAAGGACCGTAAGGCCCTCACACGGCTTCTACAACTAGAAAACAAAGAAATTTGGGTTTTTGGGCTTTGAATTGTAGGATGAGCAACAAACAGACCCTAGCTCTTTTTGAGAGCCAAATCTATAGGTACTTCTTAATCTGAAATTCATCTAGAGAGCGATTTTTGGTGATTTTTTTGAGTTGCAGGGAGGGTATTTAGGCGTCACTTTAGACCCTTATATCTTCCTCTTAAAATCTCCGAATTACTTGAAATTTTTTTCACACATTTAAAATGATGATTTCTACTCACAATAAAAATTTAAAATTTTTTGGAGCGCTTTTGAAAAATCCGATTTTGGCATGAGTACAAAATACCCCAAACAAGTTCCATCAATCTTCTCAATGGTGGCATTTTCTCAAAAATTGTGCGATTTCGTCGATCTTTTATTCATAGAAAAGCTGCGTAAGTCTTCTTTAATTTCAATGGTGCCAATTTTCAAAATTACCCCACACCAATGAGGAATTGAGCTTGCTACAAGAGCTAGTCAAGAAAACAAGGGCTAAGTTCAACAACCCCCGGTCCTTTAGGAGTTGGGGAATTTTTTAGATTCAAGTTGCCCATTTCCTATTGATTAGCCATGCAACATAACATTCACGAGTTTAAAGTATTATTACTGATAATGTTGCTCTCTTTAAAAGCAAGGGACATGTGGGGATGTGTCAACAAAGATCATGCATGGTTACCTTCCGTTCTAGTTTTCCAAAATGTCCATGTGTAGAAAAGTATGGGTAGCTATTGATTGTTCTTGGATGATAGTGCAGAATATGTTGCATATTCTCTTGAAGAGCAAGGCACAGCTAGTGAAGGCTACTGAATGCTATAAAAAAAAATAGTTTCCCTATACATAGGAGTTTGCCACTTGTCATTCCCACTTACACTAAGAGTGTCATGTTCTTTTCAGGTTATGAGAGTGACATGAGCTCGCATGCCATATTTAATTTTTCATTGAAACACTACTTCCAAAACGTTTACATGAAGCTTTTATCATTTAAATTTTACACTAAAAAGATCTTTGCATAGACACTATATGATATCTAAAACGTTAAATTGTGTGAGTGTTGGAAAATAGTGTCATAGACACTAAATCACAATTTTAGTGCAATGACCATGTTATCTTTGAAATTATGTGACCAATCCAGGCTCCTAGGAAGCTCTTTTCATATTAAAATGTAGGTAATATTAGGGTAATAAAAATGTACTACCTAAGCAATATTTGGGTGATACCTAGGTTTAACCCCTAAATGACAAAGGGGGTAAGGGCAAAACCTAGATGTATTATAAAATTATATCTCTGCAACTTTAATGAAGTTTGGTCCAAAAGAGAAAATGAAAATCATGATTTTTTGTAATTATTTGTACTGTCAAACTTCCAAAAATAGTTTTAGATACTCATTTAATGAATTTAGAAGCATTTACCATTTAAAATTCATCAAAATTACAAATTCTACTTTTAGAATTTGAAATTTGGTATGATTGGTTAATACTTAATATTCTATTCTAAAATTAAAAAGGAAAAAAATTGAAATGAAAGAATAACATTCGTTTTTTAAAATAGTCATTTTTGTAATACTACAACAATATTGAGGACTTGTTTTTAAAAGATCTTTAGTGAGCCTCAATATTGCAAATGAAATGTATCAAATAGCACTATAACAAGATCTCTACCCCTAATTTTGACAAAATATCAAAACTTGAAAAATGTCATTTGCTGACCATGAGCAGTCACTGTTGTTTGGGCTGCGACAATAGAATGGTCGATTGGTCACTTAGGAATTAAACCCTAAATGTTCTCACCCTTTTCAGATTTGGCAGTTTTTCAAAGATGCATTATAAAATGCAACCAAAAGGGATATCTTCAACTTGATGTATGAATAAAAGTTGTACATTATAAATTTTAGATTCTATCCATATGGTTAGATTTGCGATTGCTATCACCAATATTTGGGTATGAATTTTCAAACTTAAAATTTAGAGCTCTTTTGTAATATGATTACAACCAAGATATTGACAATCTAACAATGAAATTTTTTGGGATGGGTTGAAATGTAATACTCTAAGTGTAGTGATTTTTGGAGAATTTTTGGTTGCTTACTTTTAAGAGTTGACTTTTTCAAAAGCAATTTTAGACTAAAAGCTTTGAAATTTTGGGTGGAACACTACAACAAGAAATGAGGCATAAAATTTTCACAAATCATCCCCTTTTTAATCGGATCACACATGCACCAAGCTAACTTCCCAAAAAAGTTTCAGTAAAAATCCACATTGCAAAAAGTCCATGATGGATGAGAAATCGTAGTTCAAATCCATACATCATGCAAAATATGCATGGTTAGGCACTCATGGGTTAACCCTTTAGTGCCTAGGGTACTGTAGCAGACAGCTCTGGATTTCAGTGGGTTTTTCCACTGTGGTTGAGACTACCAAAAATAGAATGGGTTAAATTAGAAAGTAACCGTACAATTCTATTCTCAACTCGAGAGCACACATTTTATTAAAATTTGAGAATCATCCGATGGTGGGATCGGAAGATTATAGTATGTATTTGAACTGTATAATGCACGCTCAAAAACGAGATTTTGGGGGGTGTGTGACTTCAAAGTTAAATAGAATTTGAGGTAAATTTTCAAAAATAAAAGCAAAGACGTTCAGCTATGCCCTATGTCAACACCTCTCCGTTGCAATCTTTCATATCAAAAATAGACTCACACATAATTATTGTGAGATTTATAAGTGAAAGTGACTTGTCCATGTACGGTTTAGGACATAATTTTATACGTTGAAAATTGACAAGAGTGGGTACATTAGTCAAGATCGGATTGCACACACTAATGGAAGATGAAGAAGAGAACACAATCCAAAAAAATAAAACAAGATAACAAACTTCCAAACACAAGAAATACTACACAATACATATGTTGTATATGTAAGTATTTACTGTATTTTCAAGTATTTGCAGTATTTTTGCGTTCTGTTGATAGGTATTTTGATAGTTGTACAATTCCAAATTGAAAATTTCTTTTTCTGGAAGGTGCGTAATGTATGTGCGCAAATCTGAACTTCAGAACTGAAGTTCCAATTCTTCACGGATTCTTTGTTATTTGCATTTCCGACGTTGCAGTGACCATAATCTAGCTTGCTAGGCACTAAAGGGTTAAGGAGGCTACACATCTTGACTCCATGTAGGAAATCTAGCTATTATTCCTTTTTCTTTTTCAAAAATACATTGTATCAATTAGTCAGTCCAAATTTTATGTAGAAAATTTGGCTAAAATTAGAAAAAATTCACAGGTACATATTATAGAATGGATATTTTACACTTTCTTTCAAATATGACACTATGCGAAAGAGGTACCGAGGAACATTAGGGACAATTTAGAAGATTCCAATTATTGCTATCACTTGAACTTTCTCTCAATCCCCTATTCCTTTATCACCTTGATAAGGTTCTTTAACCCCTAAAGGACCACGAGGCCACCACGTGGCTTCTGGAACTAGAGAGTAAGGAATTTCGAGTTGTTGGATCGTGAATTGTAAAGTGAGCAACATAGAGACCCTAGTTCTTTTTAAGAACTGAATTCGTGAGTACTTCTTGATCAAAATTTCATGAAGTGTGCAATTTTTGGTGATTTTTTTGAGTTGCACAGTGGGTATTTAGGCATCACTACAGACCCTCATATCTTCTTCTTCGCACCTCCAAATCACTTGAAAAATATTCTACATTTTTAAAATGATGATTTCTACTCACAATAAAAATTTCAGATTTTTTGGAGCACCTTTGATCAATCCGATTTCAGCATGTGTACAAAATACCCTGAACAAGTTCCATCAATCTTCTCAACGGTGGCATTTTCTCAAAAATTGTGCGATTTTGTCGATCTTTTTTTCATCCAAAAGTTATGTAAGTCTTCTTTGATTTCAACGGTGCCGATCGTCAAAATTATCCCACACCAACGAGGAATTGAGCTTGTTATAAGAGCTAGTCAAGAAAACAAGAGCTAAGCTTAAAACACCCCCGGTCCTTTAGGGGTTAACTCCACTTTGGAGCACTTTAGAATATGTAGCAAATCCCCAAATCACTATAGTAGATCCTCGAATCTTGGCAAGTCTACTTCAAAATTTAGTTAAAGAAAAAGTGGTGAAAGTGGTTAGACATTGTAGTTGGTGTCTAGAGTTCAAATGTTGAAAAGGGTGTGACCTAGTGTTGGCTAAAAAACCTTATGTCTTTCTAGTACCAGATTTATCCATAATGTCAGAACCAAGTAACATGTCTGCCATAGGGTGTTTTCAATCTTGATAAAGAATTTTATGACACTCACTCACACAAGCATGACATTTTAGATAGGCAAAGTAGTGCCAGATTGCACCAGAAAAATAATCTCGCTAGGAAATGGCCAAAAATCATAACGCTTTTCACCATAAATTTCAAATTAATAAAATATCTTGAATGAAATCGCCAGATTGTGGATGAAAACCAAATTATGGATATGTGATATCTTCTAATGTGATATTTATATCCTATATGTTAATGAATGTTGAAATATGGAAGACCACAATAACATTTTATATGAACTCCACTTTGGCACTTCATGAAAATGGAAAAAAAAATACTTTGCACACAAGCCACCAAGCTCCTTCCCTTGGGGGAGCATTAGGTTAGTGTAGAGATACATAAGTTAGAAACCTAGTTCTGTTGTGTCTTTTCTCTTGTGGAATTTTTTTCTCAACTTTACGGATCACTCTACTTTGACGAGCAATAAATTACATTTGGTACATCATGAATTGACGGATTTAAAAAATAAAATTGTATTGAAATTGGAATAACATGAACTACGAGATGGTATGGTTTTCATTATTTGATTGTACTTATTTTGAAAAATCATCTTTAAGGTCTTACGTTTTGAACTAAGAATGAAACTTGACATAAACCACTTGTGTTGTTTTTCCAAAAATCATAATAACCTATTTTGAAGATCCAATCCGTATAAAGGATAGTCAACTTGCACAAGAACCATGAGAATTTATGGTGGAAGAAAACTGTCCAATTTAGATGGAATTATAACAATTTGAATATGTTCAGCGTCCACTATGTGAACGCAGGCGCCTAAAAGGGTTAAGTGTAGCCCTTTATTTTTCATTTTTCAAAGAGTGTGGAGGGTGGAGAAGGAGCAAGAAGATCATAAACCATTGTCAATGGAGGGACAAAAGGAGTGGTGCAATGTTCAAAGAATTTTTATTCTGGTTGCCCATTTTCTATTGGTTAGCCATGCATCATAACATTCTTGGGTTAAGTATTAGAGCATTCCCACCCATGCACGCTAGGACTAACCCTCTCAAATTATTCATCTACATGTGAAGGGCCCTTGCACTCACACTCCCCCACCCTTGCACGCCCTTCACGTATCAAAAGTGTGCATCAAATAGTGAATGGACCAATCACAAGTAGAATGAGAGGAATAATCATCGAATAGTCAACTCAATAGTGATTTCAAGGCCCAATTTCTAACACGCTAGAATCCAGAGTCAAGAAGCATTTTGAAAGGCCCCTTGAAACTTTTCATCCACTTCTTGAGGTCAGAGACCCTCTGAGGCCATGGGTGGCCATGCTCTTATGACTTATAATGTTGCTCTCTTAAAAGGTGAGGGATATGTGGGGATGTATTAGCAAAGACCATGCATGGTTACCTTTTCTTTTAGTTTTTCAAAACCTCCATTTGTAAGAAAATGATTGATTGTTCTTAGATGATAATGTAGAATATATTGCATATTCTCCAGAAGAGCAAGGTAGAGCTAGTGAAGGCTACAGAATTTTATTAGAGTCAAAAGCCGAATGGTAACAACTGTTTTGAGAATCTCAGTCTGTATTTTTACAAAGTAATGGACTACACGATGATGTGAAGACTCTGCACTACCATTGTAACATTCTTCTTGTAGTGTGAGAAACAACCTTTTAGGGCATGTTTACATCACGGACGAAGAGTCGTGATCAAGAGAAGTGGATTTTTTCCATGGTCACAATTCTTGGTCCTTTCTCTATGGCCTCACTTTAAAAAACTGCAATTTTTAATGCCCATTGGCCCTCACACTAGGTGTAAATTGAACTTGGACTGGGAAGAGTGACCATGCACCAAAAAGATGGTTAGCTGGTTTTTGTAGAGAGAAAAAAAAAAACTTTAAATTTTGAAAATGCGTTGTTTTAGATTTTTGGGCGCTTATATCTCACAAACTACAACTCCAAATGCAAAAAATCAACGAATTTGAGTTTAGAATGGCTACATTATGCCACCCTATAAATTTTAGATCATTCCAATACTTTTAATTTTTTGGCATTTTTTTTTCACCGAACATGGTCCCCGGATTTTGCAGCCAAAGAATCTCTTTGCCTTTCTTGATGCAAAACCCAGGGACCCTGAAAAAGAATACTATTACAGCCACATATGTGCCACATGGGGCCTTTAGGAGACCTTGAGTCCCATGGTCATTTTTCTTTTTGGGGAGCTAATGTATATTGAAGTGGTCACTGGACAAGTTCAAAGGCCAATCATAGATTTTAGAATCGCATGGGACGAATTTTTGGTCCATAAACAGGCCCTTTAAGCCCAATGTAACTTACGTCATGGTCAATTTCAACATAAATTAATTGATTTTTGTTTAAAAGTATCACATGTCACTCTATGATACTACTAGGAATGTTGTCATTTTAAAATGGTCATTTATGACTTTAATGATCCTATGTGACTCATGGATCAATTTGTGTCCCACGATAGACCATTTAAGTCATAAGAGACCAATTTAAACAGACGACATTTCTACGAATGTGATTGGTTTGAAATAATGTGGACCTTATCTTCCTTGTTACACAACGACGCTAGTTTGTGAGCCTAGAGCGGTGAGCGCTGATTTTGTGAGCGGTGAGCGCTGATTTTGTTAGTAGTGAGCCTGAAGTTTTTTTTTTGAAAGTTTTTTGATGGAAATTTTTCTATATTTAGAAATTTTACAGGAAACAACCAGAGAGGTTAAAATTAGAAATATTTTGGTACCCATTACCGTGCCCAAGAGTATCCTATTACCGTGGTATAGGATCTATATCCAGAATATTGTGCAAATGTAGCTAGTTTGGACATGATGTAGGAGGCGGTCGCTGGATTTGTAAACTTCCGAACTCAGGGATATTATAAAAAGAGAGATATTTATTGACAGCCTCAACAAATCAAATTCAAATCCAATACAATTCTAAATGGCCATAGGGAAATTAGAGACGTAGCGTCAATCCCTTTCTACTTGCAAAAAATCTCAAAATGTCTGGGTTTCACTCCGTCATAGGAGTGCTCGTCATGATCCTAGAAGCTAACAAAAGATGCTTCACTTCGTTGAAACTCAGACTCGGGGCATGGATGAAGCTATCCTTCTCTACATCAGTCATGCAAACAAACCTGTATATGTAGTAGAGATGCTTACAGTTCACATACTGCCCTCTTTTGCCAATGGAGGCGACAACCATTGTCTTGAAGTCCAAGCAGGTACACTCTGGGTAGTTACTAATTGTGATTCGGTAAACGTTGTGGTTAGGGTCTACACCAGATTGTAGGGAGATGATAGCCCCGAATCCGGGGTGTGGAAGTACAGTGACATCCATGATTGTCCCTTGTACGTTTCTTGCACTCTCCCACTTGTTGCGTTGATCGGTGGATGGAACTTTTGCAACGCGGCGGATCTTCTTTCCATTTCGAGTGGTTGGAAACACCTCTGGCTGAGCTACACCGGGGTGGTCAAATTGAACAGGTTGGAAACCACGCACATGCGAAAACAGTCGACGGGGAGAGAACCCAGTGCGCTGTTGGAGGTGGAAACCGGCTTCTTCCAAACCTAAGACTTCTTGACGAGTGAGTTTGGTTCCAATGAGGACAGGCCATACTTGTGGAACATCAGGCCAAGAATGTACCCAAGATCTTTTGCTACCCATGACACACCGGTTGATGTCATTAGCGCAAAACCAAAAATATGTTGTAACTTCTCGTTTAGTGAGATATTCTGACTTTTTTCCCCTATATGTTGGAGCTGGAGTGGCCGTAGCTCCCTTTGCGATTTTTCCTGAACAACGCCTTCCTGTAACCGCTTGGTTTGCAGAACACTTTGTGCTTGACTTGTGAGAAATTCGAGCGATGTGCCATTCGCTTGTATTGCAATCCGATTCTAATACACTTGTGACATGGAGCACTTTGAGAGGAACCTCCGCTGTTGGCATAGCCGTGCTGTCCTCAACTCTCGCCTTCGTAGAGCGCGTTTGCACTCTTGGTTGAGAGTAGTTTACTTTATCGGGGCGATGAGAATCACCCTCAGACCCAATAGGAAGGTCAAGTTTTCGTTTGGTTGAACCAAAAACTTCTTCCCCTTCCAAGTGTGGAATGCGCGTACATAGCTCCTCCGCACCAGGCATCATACTAAGGGCGGTTGCAATCTTCGTAGGATCACCTGAACGACGGGCTGCTCGCAATCGCAATTCAGACTTTGAAGGACCCATTCCGGTAGCACGGCCCTTCAAGTATGCACGGTAGTTCGTGGCTTGCATGAATGCTCGAATGAAGTCATCCACGGTGGCGACATATAGATCATCACCCCTATTTCCGGATTGTTGTTTCCACTTGTTGTGGATAGTTTCTGCAAGGTTGCACGATGGCATGTCTGCCATCTCCTCCAGACTCAATCCCTACATAGAAGAACAAACCATGAGAGACAAATTAATTACTGCTTCATAATGATACAATGATACAATTTCAAGAGAGAGTAGCAGAGGACATACCATTTGCATGAAGCCGCCCCATTGTCTATAACGGAAATGCCAAAAAGCAAGCTACAAGTCCAACTCACGAATGGCATCCTCCGATGCAGCTCCAGATGATAGCCACCAAGCTCTAATTGCCAAATAACGAGTCTCGGCCTCTTCCATACACTTCGAATTTTTGTATTGCTTGCATAAGACGTTGTGTTGGAACTGCATGTCGGGTTTAATAAACTTCTGAGTGTGTCGATTCAAAGAAGTAGTCCAATGCAACAAACAAGTGCGCTCCCGATTCTCCATTGGCTGTTTGGGGTCCCCTGTACCATAAATAGTACGAACGGCATTCCAATTGGCTTGGGCACTGTCGGCCATGAAGCCCTTGAAGTTCACGTTTGCAACTCCATTGGCAGCCATGACCTCATTTAAGGATCTCCACATAATGCATTGCGCGGCCGTGTCTTCCGATTGCATGTCACAGATAGCAATTGTCATCACTTTGCAATATGCACTGTCGTACACGTGGCACGCCATGGTGGTCCAATTCTTCACACGCTTGACGTGATCAAACATGATCCAGGAATTTTCCAAATTGCCGCCGGGTTGCATTCTCTTGATCAGGTCGACTCCACTCCCGTCACCCTCTGTGAGTATCTTAAAAAGGAACACCTTCTCCTTGCCTTGCCCTGGGAAGATGTTGCTGTGGATGAAGTCTATTTTGCTGGAGTCCTTTAAGGCCATGATTGAATCGATGACTCCAGTCTTACCGGGAGTGTGCTTCAAGGAGACGATGTTGTTGCGCACACTAGGAGAGGCTAGCAACTCGTACTTGTCCATCACGGCCTCCAACGACTGCCCTGTTAGTTTTTCCTTTGGCCCTTCACCATTGTGAACAAGCTCGGAGTCTAACATCTCTTTGCTACAAGAGAGTGTTATAGCAGAGATCTTAGCCTGGGGGGTTTGGGCTACTTCTCTTTGAAGCATAGATGATATTTTATCTAACGTCTCACGACATATTCCATCTGACACAGGATGTTCATGATGTCCTAAATGCACGCATACTCGACTCCTGTCCCCTCTACTAAAAATGTAGTACATACGAGCGTTACAAGTTGCCAAACACACAGGAGGAGAATTGCAAATTTTGCAAGTAATAGTAGAGTGAAGGGGGGGATCCATACCAATAGAGAAAGGAGTCACAGTATTCCCTTCCCACTCTGTCTTGTTCATTCTGGAAGACCTTGAAAGGAAGTCGCAATCCTTGTTTTGGCATTGTAAGTGACCAACGCACGTAGCTCGTCTGAATGTCAGTCCCCAATCATTTCGAATGTTGGACGTCTTCGTGCGACACCAAGTGTGGCCGTCGTATTTTTTGTCCATCCCGTCCATGTGTTTCCCGATGGAAGATGTCGAAGATGTTGATGGAGGTGGTAACTCGAAGACGACTTCCCCATCGAACGAGGGAGGAATGTACTTCACTTTCTCATACCGGATCTTATCGAAGTTAACAAGCTTCAACTCGTTCTTGGAGCCCCGAATAGTGACTAAGTTTCTAAGACATTGCATTATACTTGGACACTCTTTCGGGGAAGGATAGAGAGGGGGCTTTGAGAGAGAAGACTATCGAAGACTACTGGCAGGGGATGCAAAGGGTTCGGGGGTGGAGGACATTAGCGATCCCGTGGAACCAAATTCATCCAAAGAAATTGACGATTTGTGAGGGGTGGATCGAGGGGGGTCGTTGCCATGAAGTAATGTATCTTTTACCGAAGAATCTTCATCAGAAGAATCACTCAATAACTCTACTACATTCTCAGGACTCTCTATCTTCACTGTACGAAGCTGAACGGACGATGTACCTGAGTTAGGATTAAATAGCTCCATTGTGGCAACCATTTCAACTGGGTTGAGACCAAAGCATCTATAGCGACCAGGATTGAGATTCCAGTACACGCCACCATCGTTGAGTAGCGACACCTGATATATCGTCTTTTCAATCGCTCCAGACTGGGAGATGACTTCTTCAACAATGTGCATGGAGAGGAGAGCAAAACCAAAATTCAGATTCAAGACATTCTCTGTTACAATGGCAGAGCCACTTTTCGACAATGGGAAAACCATAGGGACATCAAAGCCTATCGCACGAATGTAAGCCATCTAGGTAACGTACAAAGAAGCATGAATGTGGTAGAAGGAAATGCCGTGAGACAGGGTGTAGAGCAAATGACAACGAAGTACTTGGGAGAAGCACCAAGAGTATAGATGGACTAATATTTGAGTATGATTCATCATTATTGTGAAGCGTCGCGTTTAATTGCTATCATTAGCTCGGACTTATTTACAAGTGGTAGAGGTGGTTGAGCAATTGTAGGATCGGACCCCATCTGACACATACATTATCATGCCGGCGTTATTTACCAATTGTCGACGGAAAGTATGTTTGGCAGACTGTAATAGATTATAAATTAATGGTGTTCAATATTTAAGACAAAGGCTAAGAAATTCAAAATATGAAATTATGGCTTTCTAGGAATGGTATATGACGATGATGTAGTAATAAAAGACTAACTTTTACTTTCGGCGATGCCAGAAAAGCCCTAAAACGTCTAGGACAGCTGTTTATGGAGTCTTCCTTGGCGTCCATATCTCCCAGTCATTCAGAGAGGACTTTAACTTCGTCGTTGTGATGCAGAGTAGAGGAGTGCTAAGAGGACCATGCGTCACAGTGCTCTCCTTGTTGCAGGATTTAGCTAATGTTGCTTCGATCGCAAACCAATACGGCTACCACAGCGCCCGTTCGAAAGAAGAAACGGCGAGGGTCCACTTCTACAACAAAGGAGGTATAGGAGGGCATAGTTTAGGGTATTTTGCCGCCTCGTACTTTGTGTGATTAAAGTGGAGCAACGAGAGTACTTCATTATCAGAGTTCAACAGCAAAAATAAAATTTAACTATTGGGAATTTTACCTTTTCTCCAGGTCGTTCTTGAAGCAAGTGTAGTTTGTGATAATACAATGGCGTCGACGGGACACGAAGACGATGAAGGAATATGTGAAGACTCAAAGGTACTTCTCAGTTTCTTTTTTCTCATTGCCTCATCTAAGGTTTGCGAACTCTAAACCACTTCGATTGCAAACTGAAGTCCGGAGTTTCTATCTATCCATTTAGCTCTGCAGCGTATTTCTGGTTTCCTACTTTAAAAGAGAACACATTTCTGGTAATCTAGTGTCCTTTCTTAGTTTACGGTATTCGTCATTGATGTACTGGTCAGTAGGGCGAGGGTTTAGAACATCGAGGAATGCAGAAATAGGTTTAGGTTTTAGGAGCCATGCCCTCCACCACGCCGCCAGTCCTAAACCCTAAACAACTTCCCCCTCGCAGCCCCTCACTTCCCCCTCGCTCCCCCTCACTACCCCCTCGCAGCCCCTCACTTCCCCCTCGCTCCCCCTCACTGCCCCCTCGCAGCCCCTCACTTCCCCCTCGCTCCCACCTCACTTCCCCCTGTGCTTCCCTCACCTGTGTCTCCCACGCCGCCACTCCGCCACTCCCTCGCACGCCACTCCGCCACCCCGCCACTCCACTCTGCCACTTTGCCACTCCGCCACTCCGCCGCGCTCTGCCACTCCATGACTCCCTCGCACGCCACTTCGCCACCCCGCCACTCCAATCTGCCACTCTGCCACTCCGACACTCCGCCGCGCTCTGCCACTGGGACGTTGTCAATGCAGACAATGCAGGCGCGTATGGAAAGCACGATCCAGGACTAAGTATTGGCTTTTGTTTAAATTTTCATGATTGTTGTGCTTGAGCTGTGTTGATGCGCTTGTATCATTGGCTAACACGATATGTCATTTGAGAGGGGTTCAGGAAGAGACGGCGTCCGCTGACGGCGCTGGGGGAGAAATCGGGGCGGAAAGCACCCAGACTGCGAGAGAGGTATGAAACCCTAACATTTTTTTGCATAGTTCTAACTCTAATTTTCTACATCACAATCTTGAGCGCGCTGCTAGTTATGAAGAGCGCAAATGCTCTTGAAATAGAGAGCAGTGGTCCGGTCTCCCAGTGGCGCGTGACGAGTGCGCAGGCGTGTGAGTCCATGACGCGTCCTGTAGCGAGTTCGGGACGAGTCCCACAGTGGTTTCTCAGTGCATGGCGAGTTGGGACGCGTCCATGGCAAGTGACGAGTCCATGGCGTGTGACGAGTCCCCAACTCGCCATGCACTGAGAAATCACTGTGGGACTCATCACGCGCTGAATCCCCCACTGGACAATCACGCGCTGAATCCCCCAATAGGAGCAATCTCGCCAGACCCTCTCGGCGACGAGAGGGTCCCTCCTGCATCCAATTTTTCTTGACCAATTCTTCCCACTGCAAGCGCTCTGGCGCCACTGGAAGTCCTCGCGCCACTACCGAGTCCCACCGCCACTCCACTACCGCCACTCCACGCGACACTGCAAGTCCACACTTGCTTTGAATTTTTGGTTTCTTCACCCTCTTGGCGCCGAGAGGGTCCCAGTGCCGTGGCAAGTCCAACTGTACGAAGAGAGCGACCGGAGTGTTTAGGGTTTCGATCGTATCCAATAACTGTGGATCGACAACTAGAGATTATCTTGTGGATCGTTTGTGGATTGAGTCACTGCAGGAGAACCCAGAAGATCAATGTATACAACCCTGTGTAGGGATCCTAGTGTATTCGAGAACTAGAGAAAATCTATGTATCGAAAGTTTGTGGATCAGTGTTTCAAACCCAGTGAATTCGATTGTTGACTTTTTTTTTTTTATACTCTGAACATGGAGCTCGATCGATCAACCGTCAATCACTCATGAGAGAGTTACTATCACCCTAGTCAACGTGACAGAATTAATAACAACCATGGAAAACGAAACTCGTCGAATGGGTAGACCGAAATCAGTAACTTGGGCAACAATGTGAGGAGTTCCAATGCCGTGTCGAGTTCCATGTGTCTATGGTATCAATGTGTCCATGCGACATGAGCTCCAGCAAGGCTGTGGGAAACTTTGGAGGGAACGAGATTGCGTTGTTCGAGGGACTTTAGAACCTGCTGAGAGGGTTTAGGGTTTAGGGACCCTCTCGGCGCCGAGAGGGTCTTTAGAACCTGCTGACAAGACCCACTCGCCTGCAGTACTCCAGCAGCAGTGGCGTCCCACCATGTTTTCAAATTTCCCCATCCTGACCCTCTCGGCGCCGAGAGGGTCCCCAGAACTAGCTATATTCTATCCCATCATAACTCTAGCTCTTATTTGTAATATACTGTACTTCTAAGCTATCACATTGGCATGTTCTGTGATGTTCTAAAGTGCTAGGCCCAGCATCATACTCACCTTTTCATGCTTCACTTTCCAACTCGTTCTTTCGTATACTTTCACTAGCTTTGTTAAGCTCATCATCTTCTTTCTTAGCATCACTACTTGACCCTCTCGGCACCGAGAGCGTGGACCGAGTGTTGTCCAGAAGAATTAGGAAAAGGAGCTACCCTAAACCATAGGCTCAGCCTGACCCTCTCGGCGCCGAGAAGGTTCCCCAGTGGTCGATTCCTAAACCGCATATTGAGTTCTTAAAACCCACTTTTTACGCGCCGTGGGTTTCAAGCTGGCACTCTAGAAGTATTGTGTGCGCTCCACTTGACCCTCTCGGCGCCGAGAGGGTCAAGTGGAGTGGTGATCTTTATGCTTTACATATTCACTTCACGTCATCAGGAACTTGGGAGTCGTGTTGAGACATGTATGCCAAAATTCACCTCATTCCAATTACATTCATTTTGTTCTAG
Source organism: Pohlia nutans (assembly GCA_022496805.1). Classification (NCBI taxonomy): domain Eukaryota; kingdom Viridiplantae; phylum Streptophyta; class Bryopsida; order Bryales; family Mniaceae; genus Pohlia; species Pohlia nutans. Next base: position 1,444,892 of record CM040103.1, read on the forward strand.
TAGTTACCGCTAGATAGTAGATAGGGACAGTGGGAATCAACAATGATAATGTACTGAGTCAGAAAAGTCGTATGTGAAACTTGCGTAAAGACTTTCATGAAGGGGTGACCAATGTCCAGTCAAGGATCTGAAATGTACCTTTGGCCTAACATATATATATGTGACAGTAGTACAAGGAGACATCAGCCTAAAAACCCGAAACCTCAAGCATGCTAAAAATTATGGAAAACCTTGTGGAATTTTCAGACAGAATGAAGGTGAAGACATTCACAAACTAGAGAGTTTGGACAAATGTAATGGTACAGTTGAAAGCAGAAATCAACTTCAGAGTGAACTCTGAGATCTCCTTACCTCAGCCTCAAACATTTTGCAGGGCGATACCCAATTCACTCAAGATGATGGTTGCGACGAGAGAGTTGAAGATATTGCGGCTGTTGATTTTGGCAACCAAACCATGCAGGAGACGGAGGAGGTTTTTCGTGTGAAGAACAAATTGGATTCTATCTCTTATATCAACAGCCTCTGCTTCCTAGAAGACGAGGAGGCAGCCTTACGCATTCCCTTATGTCGAATGCGTGCAATGCCATTAGTTCGTCCGGTTCTAAGGACGGACATACTGCGTTTGCAAGCGGAGTTCAGTTTCGGTTATCGATCTGGAGATAGGGTTTTCTATGTGTCAACCACTGATGACAAGGGAGACTCAGAACTTGTCAATGACACAGTTATGTCTACTTGGAATTCACATTGGCTTGCAAAGCACAATGAGTTTGAGGAGTTTCTAAAGAGTGATCCCTATCTTGCTCCCCTTTCTGGAAAGATGTTTTTTGTTTGGGATGGAAACCATAGACAGATTGCACGGTCGGAGGCCATTGACACACTACATCCTGACGAGCGTAAATGGCATTACAGCGTCAAGGCTATTGTGTTGGTGACAGTTGGTCATACGAGTATGCTCATCAATGCTATGAACGACATTAACAGGTATGATATTCATTCTCGTTGATTCCTTCTTATCATTTCATTCTAAGACATTTCAACTTAAAGTACTCATCTGAGCACGTGTTTTACAGGTCCACTGAGCATGGCCATGTGAAAACAATTCTTCCTCACACGCTCCACAGAATTAACAAGTTTGGCACTTTGAAGTTAGAAGATTTCAAGGGTCTTATCTCAGATGAAGAGTATGATAAATGTATCAGTACCATGAACAAGCGAAAATTTTGTTGGTTTCCACTTGTGAAGGACATCTTTGTCAACTTCCTCTTCCAGGTATTGTTTGAGCACCTTCAGCTTCTATTTTGTGTTTGGTTACTGTTTTTTAATGCCTCTTCCTTTTATTTTGTAGTTCACTGTAAAGAATTCAAAGTGTTATTGTGTAGCATGAAATTGCAGGCGCTTCTGATGAAGCCGCTCGTCTTTACTATGAAAAGACACTTCCAGAGAAGCAGAGTTTTGAAGGACTGCATGCTGCCATGACTGTTGCGAAAGAGGAAAAGTTCAGTAAATTGAAATCCTTGTTTGACAAGCAAGTCAACGTTGCAGATCCGGCGAACGGACCGGAGTTTCTTGAAGAGGTGAGGCTCTTTTGTAACGCCGTTTGCTTGTTTTATAACATTTATATCTTTAGATTTTGCAATTTGCTTTATTCTCAATTTGTGGTATGGCAGATAAACAAGCACTACAGCTCTAACCTCAAGTCGGAGATGACTTTGGAGCGGCTTCAACTAGTAGCCACTGCCAAGGTCCAGCCTATCTATCGAATTAGGTGGCTGAAAATGTGGAACAGCAGCGCTGGTTCCCGTGTAGCACTCCGCTTTCCGGTTGCTACGAGTACTGACAAGGAATTCGAGGCTTGGCTTCACAGAGCTTGCTTTTGGGCTGAGGTATGTCATATATGTCGTAAACTCAATTTGATATTCATTTTTATTTCATTACTTCTTCAATTAGTGATTTAATTAACTTCTTTGGTCACTGCCAGTTGGAGGATTGGGCTGTTAAGGAGTATGAAAAGATTGCAACAGACCAAGGCATCACCATTAATTGGGCAACTGTTGAGGATGCGGATAGTTTGCCTGATTACATTGAGAAGTGGCGTTGCCTTCTCTGGGATCATGCATTCTATTCACACTTTCGTGGTACGAAGCAATATTCAAAGAAGTACACTTTTTTAGCACAAGACGGGACACTGGGAACCGTGAATTCCGGAAAACGTTTGCTTTACAGGTACTTATTTGTTTGCATGTAGAGCTCACTTGTATCATTTTTCTGTCTATTTGACTTTCCTACTCATTCTCTGCATTAGAGTCCTTTATGATAATTCTATGATTAATTTTGTAGGTACCTCAAACGTGAGCTAGCAGCGAAGAAGATCATCGAACGCAAGCTTCTTCCAAAGTACTTGGATGCATGGGTTGACAAGTCCTCCGAGACTTGCATGTACACGCAACAACAAGTGAGAACTTTTCGACTTTTGCACTTGCAAACTGGATGTTGGTACTTGGAGTGTAAGGCTAACTTCTGCCCATCCGAAGAAGAAGAAGAGAAGGTAAGGTGTGGAGGTGAATTTCCGACCCAGGACTTGGATGCTGAAGCCACTGCCAGCGGCAAAGAGGCGACCGCCATCACCGTGGCTTCCGGTAAAGGGAAGAGACAGCGCAATTCCGTTGGGGTTGAAGACTCGGGGTCCAAGCCTAAGAAATCTAGGGCTAAGAAAGACTCATCGGATGTTCCACACGTATCATCTGCTACAGTGAATCCTCCTTTTCAATCTTCGCAGGTTCGGGCAAGATCCGCCATTACTTCGAACCCTTTTGCTCCCTCTGTGCGGTCGTTGGTGTTGAATGATTGTCTTCAGCGATTCATGGAGGAGTTCGTGAAAGTCAATGCTTTTCCAGCAGCTTATAAGGAGGTGGTCAAATTCATTTCTGAGGTGAGTATCTGCAAACTCCTATATTGCATGGTGCTTTAAATAGTTCGTAGAATTCTTAATTATTTTACTCATCCGTTCTGGTGCTGCTTCTTTGACAGGTGACAGCAGGACGATCGGAGCGTGTTAATGGTGCGCTCCAGACTGGAGACTTCATTGATTTGTTGGTTGCAGATGTTCCTGATGGACTGCCCGTTCCAAATATATCTTCGCCCCCTACAGCGGTTCCTTCATGGAACGTATATACTCCACAGTTTTTTGGGCCACTGTTGGAGTTTGCAGGGAAGTATGTACGTGACCACGGTGCAGTCCTCATCTTTCACCCTGAGAATCATCTTATACGGAAGACTATTGTTGCAAACGCAAAGTAGTCGGGCTTCGTGGTGTATAAAGATTGGTGGGGAATCAATGACTTACGGTTAACATCGTCGTTTGATCATTCTAGAACAGTAAGCTTCATCAAAACACCATCTTTTCACATCTTCCTTAAATTAATATTACAGTATTGATTTATGCTTAAGCAGTCTACATGTTGTAGAATTTTAATTATTGGTTTTTTCCCTGCAGACTAAACGGTTCTGGATACTCCTTGTGAAGGCAGCCTCTTCAAATTTCCAACTACAGAAGAATGCAAATGCCTTCAATTCCGATTTAGATCTTCAGTGTGATGATTTGCTCCATAACTTCACCACCAAAGATTCCCAGCTCATGAAAGGCAGCATTCCATGGAGGGGCGCTCGGGAGAAAGACCCGAAGTTCGTACAGATCTTATTGGAGGCTTGTACTCGACCTGGCGATCTTGTCATGGATTATAATGCCTCTACATGTGTTTTTTGACATCATTCTCACTCTAATTTTGGATTCAATTGTTAGACCTTGGCATCAATTGTTCTTACTATTATAAAATCTAACTACGTTGTGTATGACAAACCAGGTGCTGTCATTCACGCATGCAAGGCAAGTGGGCGCCATGTTATTGCGTTGGAGCCGGACAGAGAAATTTTTGAAGCACTCTTGAAACCACTGCAAGAGCTTCCAAAAGTGACTCCAGTGGTTACTATTCCATTCTCAGTTGAGGGAGACAGCGCCTCAGACAATGAGGATTTGATCGTCGTTCATCAACAGTCTCGATTCTGTACGTAAGTTCAAGCTTATGTTTTTTAATTTTTGATTGGGTCCTTTTCATTTGCCTTATCTAGATTTCTAACTTCAAATTGCTTTTATGTAGAGTTCCGACATCACAGACACGAGACCGGCCCTTCTTTGCAAGGCCAGATTTTTTTCCAAGTCCGGAGAAGTCTTACGCCTTGCCTCCTTATGCTGAGGGGGTTGCAACAACCTTAGCTTCAGCTAGTGCTTCATCGCCGTCCTATCCATTTGTTACTCGTAGGAAAGCATGTCCGATTTACATTGATGATATGGCTTCCGAATCTAGCGAAGATTCGTAGCAGTAGTCTATATTATTCTACTAGTGTTGATTTGGAGGTCCTCACCTCTATATGTTATTTTGTCTTATTGGGTTCAGTGTGGAATTGATTTTGTTTGTGGCAATAGTAACTTCCATTTGTACTTCAGCATCATCCATCACTCTGTTTCAACCCTTTTTTGTGAATTCAATTTCATCAATTCGTTCTGAATTTAGTTTCATCACTTCTTTCTGAATTCAATTTTGTTGCAAGTTATATGTTCACATTTGTTCTTCATCACTATAAAACCACGGGTATAGGATCTTCATTCCACGGTAATAGGTAAATTCCCCAGAAAATTCGCGTTTCAGGAAACCTGCTCACCGCTCTACGCTCACAAAATAGCGCACCTGCCTTGTTACATTGAAGTCATATACCTTTGAATTTATAGACAACTCTTATCCATTACATTTGAGTTAACCAAAAAGAAGCTCATCTAACCTCCATTTTTGCTCTACTTCTAACCTCTTTATTGAACTATACTTGGGTTGAAGAAACCCATCTAACCTCCCTTTTCGCTACACTTCTAACCTCTTTATTGAACTATATTTGGATTGAATAGTGTCGTATTATAGATTGTCCCCTTGTGGGCCATGGGCTTGGAGCTTTGGTGGAAGGTGTGAGAGTCATTGCAAGGTGTGAAGAATAATGAAAGTGTCTTGCTTCAGAGCATTCCCACCCATGCACGCTAGGACTAACTCGCTAAAATTATTCATCTACATTTGAAGAGCCCTTGCACTTACACCGTCCCCCATCCTTGCATTTACGCTTGAAGAGCCCTTGCACTTACACTCCCCCACCCTTGCACGCTAAGACTAACTCGCTGAAATTATTCATTTACATTTGAAGAGCCCTTGCACTTACACTCTCCCACCCTTGCACGCCCCTCGCGTATTAAAAGTGCACATCAAATAGTCAATGAACCAATCACTAGTAGAATGTGAGGATATAGTCAACTAAATAGTGATTTGAAAGGCGATTTCTTAACACGTTAGGATTGAAAGTCGAGGCACTTTTGAAGGGCCCTTAGCATTTTTCATTTACTTTTGAGTGTGAGAATTTGGGAGAGCATGGGTGGCCATGCTCTTAGATTGTCTCCCAACCCATCATAAATTAGTTTTAGGTCTATTTATATTTCAATATGAGCTAAGAGGAATTCAACTCAAGTTTGCCAAAACTTTCCTCTTTGTGCTGACTTTTTGTTTAACTTTGTTATCACAAGATGATTCTAGTCGGTATCCCAGTGAATTTACATAAAGTTGACCAACTTTTCAGGAGAAAAAACCTACTGAATTAGTTTGGGTCAAACTAAAACCATCCACCAATGAATGTTCATCCATTCATTCATCAACACTAACACCCACCAATGAATGTTCTACCATCCTCCACAATCCTCTCCATTATTCTTCTGGCTCCACGAAAGCCTTCACACGATCTCTCATACATGCAAGAATCTCCAACCAGAAATCAACTGTCCAAACTTGGCTACCGCTGAAGTTTTTGTCACTAAATCCTCTACCAATTCTAGATATTTCTGGACCTTTCCTGATATGTTAACCCAGAGATGAAGAGACCACTTAGATATCACCTAAGTACAACTTTTTGCTTGCAATTTCCAAGATGAAAATCTGATTGCATCTGTGCACCTGAACCAGAACTGTCCTTCACGGATTGCAATAAGGAAAAAAAAGTTTTGCGCAAGTCCAACAGGCAACTTTCTCAAAGGCAACTTCTTAAAAGCAACTATTATATACCGCAAGGCCTAGAATACCAGCAACATGTTAATCACTGGCGATATGTTACCCCTGGTACTACAAACCTATGCATGGCATGGAGCTACAAATACCAAGTCTTGGCAACTGGACAGTGCGTAACTCCGTCCAGATTCAATTAGTGAAAAAATCTGGTGATTACGAGAAGTCGATTGGTGCGCACTCCTCATTAACTGCCCACTCTTGACACTAGCTAGCATTTTGGTGATTTAAATCAAACTAAGCAGACTATGCTTCTGGGACGCTTTTTGATTCGCATTGTGAACACTTCTTCCCTGCGCAACTGCAGGGTAACCCTGCCTCATTCGTTGCAGTTCCCTCTACAAGGGGTTTTAAGATATTAGGTCCCGTCACCTGGATGTTCGAGGGTTCATCAGCAGCTTCCTCTTGAAACGGTGGATCCACACTTATCAAGGCAGGCCTGGAAACCTCGGAAAGCATTGTAAAGATCTCCTTCACGGTGGGACGTTGCAACGGACTTGCTTTTGTGCAGGAATGGAAAAGCTTCACCAACACTCTCAGGATCTCCATATCCTCAGTTGCAGGATTCTTCTCAGGAAACGATTGAGCGACTAGATTCTCTAGCTCGGCTGATAAATGAGGACGTTGGCCCATCTGAATCCAGAAAAATCCAATTTCGAACATGTTAGATCTTACTGTCAGCAGCTCCAGGTGGCAAGAACACAAAAATGAAACTAGACCCAAACCACACAACTGGCAATTAGGAGAGAACTAGAAAACTCATTAGTTGCTTTATCACTGTGTTCCAGGCCTATGGAATACTCATGTGTATTCCATAGGCTTATATTTAGGTTTAGAAAATCTAAGTGGTAATAGTAGCAATGATAAGCAAAAGAGACAAGAAAAGTACTGGCCACTAGTGCTTGATAGTTCTCGGGAACAAGTGTTCTACTGGTGAATAAACTTTTTGGAAGCTTTTTGTGCCAACTCAAACCTAGGCTAACAACACCTGCCATAAGTTTTCCTAGCCATATTCGAAATTGCCACTACCTGTCGAGTCGTTTGGCCATTAGATAATACCCTAAACCGGTTCAACTGTAGCAAAACTTCTGAACTACAACGAGTCATCACAAAAAACGACCTACTCTCAATCCAAACCTAGTTGCAGGCAATTTAACCAGATCCAGCGTCTTACCTGAATACAAGAATGGACCTCCGACTCATTGAGCCCTGAATATGGAACTCTAAGCGTGAGTAATTCAGCTAACAGGCAGCCAAAAGACCACACATCGGCTTCCTGCAACACATGAAATCATCAGTGATCCGCAATGTACATCATAATAGCATCGTTATCAGCAATCTGGTGAAACGTAAAACACAGAGGGACAAAAAGACAATAATATGAAACTCCTCTGAGTGAGTTATAACTCTTTCTAAATGGAATAGAAAACATCCAATAACAATAGAGCTGATCAACTGAAAGAACAGAGACAGAGAAAGAGACCTTAGCCTATCGTCAAAAAATGAAGAGCTCCAGAAAGACATTAAGAACAAACTTGAGATCTACATTCTAAGACAACCTAGAATACAACGCGCATAAAATAGCTCTTTGTAGTTAAGATTACTACGTACCAATCCATAAGCATGCCTCCCATACATGGATTGCAGGACCTCGGGAGCAATCCAACGAGGTGTTCCAACACAGACACCAACAGGTGGAACGCCACGATGAGCCAAGTAGCATGTATGAGCAGCTGATGAGCTCAGCGGCACAGCACTATCAAAATCGCATAATTTCACAATAGGTCCCCCATCAGGACCTTGTTTCGAGTCCATATCAACCAGCACGTTGCTGCTCTTTATGTCCCTGTGAAGAATGCCTTTGGAGTGTAGCATACCCAAAGCACATGCAACATTTCTTGCTACCTGGCAAGCAAGTCTGGGAGACATGAATGTTTTCCCTTCTTTAGCCAACTCTTTGATTACACCCTGCATACAAATGAAAACTATTAAAGAGCAATTTTGCAGTTCTATCATAAGGCAATCTCTACTCTTAAAGCACTCCAATGGGGACACCTATTCAAGATTATACGGAAATCTAGACAAAGTTAAGTGATGCATTTCTAATTCATCCAAGAGGCAAAACAAGAAGAGTCAACTCTGTATGCATAGCGAGGAAAGTGAGGAATACCTCTAAAGAGCCTCCTTTGACAAGTTCCATGTAGATGATAAGCTGAGAACCTGAGTCTGACTGGGAGACAAACTGATGGCCATAGAGAGATACGATACAAGGATGCTTGCCAAGACTGCAAAGCATGCGCAATTCACTCAAGCAGCTGCTTTCTGGGCCCTTTCCAGATAAGCCCTCTCGAACACTGTCGAGTTGCCGAACCTGTCAAAAGCGATTGTAAGGTGATTAATTAAATAGAGAAATAAGTGAATTGCTGTTATTGCAGGGAATAATAATTACTAATATATTGAACCCAATCTCAACCTTGAAGATTGGACATTCGGTGGACTCTCAATTATTGAATCATAGTACGACCATTAGCAGAGCTTGTGGTGTCCATAGGCACACGAAAAAGCTACTAAAAAATGAAACAGGTTCTGAATTGTACTTCCCAAATTGTCAGCAAGAAGTCCATCACCAGGAAAGGATCCATTATCAGAAAACTTCCAAGACTAGATGATATGGGAAAGTGAAAACCTTCGCTGCAGCTGTCAGTTCTCCAAATTTACAGCGACGAACAGAAGCTCCAGAAGCACCTTGACCAATCTCCTCAAACAAGACAGGAGATGGAATGCCACTACTTGATAACAACTGATCCCCAACCGAAGCGGATGGCAAAAGAAACCGCTTGAGAGGAATGTACCTGCACCACAAACCCCAAGGATACACAGTAGATTTTGTAAGCACGCATCAATGCTTATTCAGGCTAACAAGCTTAAAAGCAAAATCCTTGGCAGAGTTAAGATTTCACCATGCTCGTACCAAAATACATATGTCTATCCTCAGTCATATTGTAAGACCATATGTCTTTAGCTGAAAGAATGTAGAACTTGATTATTACAGTTCAAAGCATAATCGGTCTAAGAAAACTACCCAAAACCAATTTAGCTCGTTCCAAGGTACCTAATCGGCAACCCAACAAGCCAGTTGTCCAAAATCAGTCGAGAAAAATACCTGCAGAAGTACTCCGGGTCACTTTCATGGCGAATGTCTAATGGACGGCATCCATCAACCAAAACACGAACGCTGCTGTTCTTATTCTCCACCAAAATGACATTCCAAGCATGTGGCATGTAATCCAAATAGCCCCGAACCAGCTCACATGGAATGATGGGATCTGCTCTGTCACACAAGTACTACACACGCAAGCACTCGATCAGTCATGGTCTGCAAACTTATGTCAAGCAGAAAATTCACGTTCTAATCATGGCAATAAGAGTAATACTTATCTGAAATCAGTGTGAAAACTAGGAGACATACAAGTGACCAATAACATTCAGTAGATTCATAATAATCATAGCTTCAAAATGAAGAAAAAAAAGAAAAAAAAATGTTTAAGACAAGGAGGAAATGTAACCTCATACAAACCTTGAGCAGTATTGAACGATGGCGGCACACGCCAAATCGTAGAGACCCAAGAGGAAGCACATTTGATCCCCTCTGTGCCTTCATATACTTCACTGCAGCTTCACAAAGCAAGTGCACGCTTGGAAGTGCAGCCCCAGGTGATGACCCAATACCATTATCTACAAATCCGTTGGAACTTTCTGCACTCAAACTCGAGCTGCAAGAACAGACGAAAGGGGCCCCAGCAGTGCCTCCAAGTGCAGCTCGGCGCATGTTAGTCACATTCTGAGTTTTGTCACTCCCACCGAAACAGTCGGAAACAAATAGAGCCAACATTGTTATTCTCTGAAATGTATCCATTGTCACATTTTGCTTTATCTGCTCGTCACCGTTCTTGAGCAGTGGGGACCCCAACCTTCCAAGAAGCTGCTGAGCTGAAAGTGCAATCTCATCTAAATCTTCATCCCTTTCCCTACACCCCAAAAGAAGAAAGAGAAAAATAGTTAATTCATCATTGTAGGCATAAACTCTGGTTCACAAGAGAGAGAAACAAGACTAGGTTCACCAAAAGCTTCTCAAAAACTGCATCTACACGCCAAAATCTCCAACGTGCACTTATTCTCATACGATAAGAATAAGTGCACTTGTAATGTTCATACAAATATAGGGATAATTGCTGATAGTGCAGTGTCGAAAGGAATCAGGAAAAGCTAGATGCTCATCGTCAAATCTTAACAGTTTGAGATAATAACTATACCAAAAGCGACGACAACCCAGCGAAAAGGTTTAATAGCACTTTTGAGAAGTAATAAACCCCAAGGAGAGCTTCAAGAAAACAGGAATGAGTGTAATCGGTAACCACAAAGCCAAAAAGCGTCCACCATGTGTTTCAAACCTGCCCAACCTTCTACCCCTCTGTACTGCAGTCCAGAGGTTGTACCTACCTGTCAACAAGGATGACCTCCCTTGAATTGAAGGAAGGTTGCTCCTTTTCAAGAACCTCTAAGGAGGAAAAGGGCCGGTCCCGGCCAGCATCATAGAAACCGTCTGGCAAGCGCTCATTGAACCCACAAAAGGATTCACTATGATACTTGTACGAGATTTCTGAAAAACCTTGTGCAGAGCGCCGTCGCTTACTTGGCTTTGGATTCCTGTCTGTATCACTGCCATGGCGCCTTAACCTTACCTCCTCCTTGACTCCTACACTATTGACGGATGACCCAACCTTCGTGCCCTTTCCGTTGCCTTCTTCAGAATCCACTGAAGACTTGTCTTCCTCGTTTCCAGAAGATCTATCACCACTAATGGCTATCCTGGACCTATTTTTATCTTTCAGATTTCTACGGTCCACATCACTGTGATAACCCTCGTCTTTCGACCCCACCAAGTTATCTGCCTTTCCACCAATGTCCCCTCCTCTCGGTTTCCCGCTGTTCAAACCTGACTCACTGTAGCAACTACCTTTCTCAGATTGCATCGTTGAGTTCAATTCCAGCTTTGCTGGAATACTAACGCGAAGCCCTTCCCCACATCCATCTCTCCCCGTACCACCAACAGCACATTCTGAAACACTTGGCTGCTGCAAATCCATGACATTCTCGTCCGCACTGGAACTTACACAAGGCACATCTTCAACCTGCGCATCAAACCAGATGGTTATGGTCTAAAAAGCATGAAAAGAGTAGAAATGAGACTGAAAACTTCGACATAAACCTAGAAAATGGGAGTTGAACCACTTTACCTCCACAGAATGGTTCACCTTCTCGTTCCTGATAGTAACCTCCTCGTTGCTGACACATAACTCATCATTCCGATGCTTGCGACTATTATTTAGACGATCCTGCCGAGCTTTATACTGCTGATTCTCCTGCTTTCGCCATCCGCGCCTTAATTTCAAGTTTGCGGTTACTTTCTGATTTGGTGAATTTCCTTTTGCGGATGGACACAGAGGCTCATCGACTGCAACACAACAATTATCAAATTAAGCAGGGTGGACAAAGAAAAACTTGAACAAACTAGCTAAACATTCGAGATTTGTTATCGTAATGCTTACGGACTAACCCCCACGAATCTGGCCAAGCATAGCCGCCCCGCAGAGCATCAAATTTGCAAGATATTAACAGTATTCAGGGACAGGATACAGAGCTATCCGTATGTTTGAACCCCACCTTTGACAACAAGAGAATTTCCTGCAGACGGGGAGACCTCCCAGTCCAACTGATAATCCTCTCTGCAGTATATACTTTCAGCCTCCACGCCATAAAGTTCCGCCTCCAGCTGATCATTTCCTTCCAGCTGGCAGCACACCCACTCTGGAATCTGGCCTACGTTTTGGAGTTTGTTGAACTATAACGTAGAACCACATTTACACTTATAAGCACCCACACATGAAAGAAACCGTAACAAAGAACAGCTTCAATCTTATAGCTTACATCTGTCCAAAGAGCCCATGGCACTGGCAAACTTCATCTATCAGCATAACAGAGGCAAGCTCGCGCATCTAGACACATAAAAGAAAGATCCCAAGTATCAGGATAAAAGACAAACTATGATGAAGGTTCTGTTTATGTTTATGATGCGCTCAATTGAGGACTGGCTGCTCTCAAGCCGTACGCAGATTCTCATGTGTTCAGAGAGACCATGCCTAATATTTTTTAGTCGCGTTAGATAATAAATAAAAATAGGACAGCAATTAGAAGTACCTGAGCATTGAGAGCTCTCAGTGAAGTCATGGACTGCAGACCAAGGGAATCGAACGAAATGAGGCGATTGTGAGCCACGTCAATACTAGTCAAATTCGGCAGCTCTGAAAGTTCAGACGGCAGCTCCACCAACTTGTTACTAGCCACTCTTAAACTCTTCAAAGCCCTGAGCCCTGCTATTTCCTTTGGTAATGCTCTCAACTTGTTGAAAGACAGGTCCAAATCCTCTAGGTTCTTGAGAGAACCAATCTCCGCAGGAATCCACCTGAACCATCAGACAATAGTCAACAGCTAGCCATCGAATATTGACCCCGTGACCAGCTAAAAAAAGGACATAGATTGCTAGTCGTGACCGGAATCAACAATTTCAATAGTCAGCACTCACACTTCTAACGTCCTCCAAGAGTTTAGACCAGCACTCGCGTCGCAGATCAGCCCACTAACCGATCATCATTGACATCATGGAACCCAAGCTGTTCAATTGCACACAACGAACCATCACCATTCTGCATATAATGACGACATGTACTTATCCATGCTCAAAACATAGTCACCATCAGTACTCTGCTCCGCTTTTGACACTGCGACCAGACGACTACACAGGCATAAACCTTCAACACGGTGGAGCACAGTGACTTAGTAAAACTTACGAGATGGAGAAATGGCAAACCGACAGGCGGGTGAGAGACCGAAGTTGAGCAATGTCGCGCGTCAAAGTGGCCGAAGAAGGAAGTACAGGTGCTTGGTGGAGCTCCAAAGCTCTCAGCCCGTTGAGCTTACCAAGGGAAGGCAAACTGGCGAGACCCGTTGGCGACATTTTCAGGTACACCTCTTTCAACTCAGTCAATTCCCCGATCTCATCAGGTAGCAATTTGACCTCGTTCGCCCAGTACTTGAGCTTCCTGAGTTGTTTGAAAAACCTCGTTGAAGCCGGCAACACGGAGAACGAGTTGTCGTACACGTACATGTTCTTGAACCGGACAGCCATATCATTCGGCATGTACGCCAATGAGGCCAAACTGTTTCCATTCGGCGAAATATCAACATCTTCCTCCAAAATGGCTTTAGCAGTCCCATCCTTGGCACTTTCTTTCACAGCCTCTTCCGGCTCTTCCGAAACCCTAACAATCTCTTCTTCCTCCCTCAACTCCTCGACGCCTTCATTCTCACTTCCAGGTTTAGAGTCCGAACCTAAAGCAGTAGTCGCCACCACAACCTGCTCCACTTCTAGGGTACTATATCCTTCCGTCGCACCCATGCTTCAAAAACCAAGCGGTCAATACCGCGCATCGACTCAATACCGCTGATCAAACCAGGCGCTCGTCGGAAAATTATCAAGCTCCAAGTCCCCCGCAACTTCTGTACTTATGCTCAAAAACTCCATAAGTACAGTAGTAACCCTCCATCCGAGGCTTCCTGACGACATTTCCAATAAAAATTTAAGAAAATAAATCCAACCACGCGAACGAGACCTCCTCAAATGGCTTCACTCCACCAAAACGCACGCAAAATACTACAAAGCCGGAACGCTGGCTCGCCGCCTTGCTCCGCACTCCACAAAACACCAACTGAAGTCCACAGGGGATCGATTTCTTCACTAAAACCGACCCCGAAAACATCAATCGGTACAGAAAAGCGGGAAAAGAACGAGAAATGATCTACAACAGCCCCGAAACTCCACCGATGGTCCGATTTTCGCCCCTCGGAGCCCGAAAAACCGACAAGCTCTCTCGTTTCGTTCTGCCCCGGGAACCAAAGCCACGACTGACTACTGTCGATCCAAACCAAACCCCAAGGTCAGGGACCAGTCCAAATCCCGAGGCCAGCGAGGCTGGTCCGAGCCAACGCCCCGAGAAGAATGCTGGTACCGAACCTATTGCTTCGGGTTCGAATCGTGGGCAATAAAGTCTAGGGACGTTTGTCAACTGGTGGCATCGGAAAGCGAGCTTCGGATGTGACGGACTTGACGACCGAGGCTCGGGAAATGACTGTTGCAGAAATCATTGTCAAGTCAAGTTGGGCCGCCGGATCGGGAGGAGGGTCGGTTTCAGGCTCGGACTTTGGAGTATCAACATCAACACAGAAGTAGTGTCTGGGTTTTGTAAGTTATGGAAAATTGTGTTCTGGGGGAGAATTGGGGAGTTCGTCGAGGTCAGTTGAGAAGTGTCTGCAAGTTACCAGAAGACTTGAAGAACAAGATTTCAGCAAGACTAACTTCCCCAGAAAAACTGGGAATTTGTTATAAAACCATATTACTTGGACTTGAAAACAAAATACACTATTAAAAACATTGCTAGCATAGATTAGAGAAGCATGTCCAAAGACTTACAATGACTGTAGTCAAGTTCATCATGTGAAGTCTTTTCCTGTATCTTTCCGCTAGTATACACATGCATGTGGTGTCTCTACTAATGATAGTTGTTTCTTGCTCGAGGCTCACCTCTCAACTATAATATTCATAAGAGCGACAACAAAAAGTGCCTTCCCGAGCCCTTTTATACAAGTCTTACATGCCTATCTAAATATAGTTTTAATTCAAATATTAAGTAAAAACTCCATAGATGAACTTGTATGGTGTAAATAAAAGCTTCATAAATATATACATTCATACCCAAAATAAATTCAACTTTGATTCTTAAATGTCTATATTCATCTCTTGATGTGAAGTTTTGTAAGGATGAATTATAAACAACTTGAAGAAATAATAATTATGGTATTCTCTTCCAAAAAAAATCACAAATGTTGAATTTTAAATCACATTTGTGTGGTTAAATATACTATTACTATCTTCAATTTTTGAGGCTTTTTAAAAACTATGAAAGTTTTGTTTTCTAACTTGATGTAATTTCAATTTATTATTTATCAAATATCAATAGGAAGTAGTTTTGGAAATTTATGTCATTTAAGTATTACTTACTTATCACAAAAACCAAGAAAAATTTGAATGAATGAAAAATGCATTTTTGGAGACTAAAGGACACACTCCAATCATATTCATCGTCAACATAATGAACTTTGCAACACTTCATGATTAAGGTCATCATTAGAATAACAAACTATAAGAGGTTTTGGTGTAAACTTTGAATGAGGTTAAATGTATGGAAGACAAGAATAAAAAAATAAAATGCAATGTGCATATTAAGACTAGATTGAGTTCAATGCTCATAAAATATGATTCTTGAATACCACAAAAAAACGATATCTTTAGAATTAACCGGATTCCCAACAATTACAATGATTGAAAAGTGTATTACATTTTATATATAAAGTTTCACCTTATATATAAAGTCTTGAATGTGAAGTAGTTGTGGTACTAACCCCTAAGTGACGGATCAACCATTTTATGGTCTCTGCCCTTTTTTTATGGGCTGCCCGAAATAGAAAAAACATTTTTATAGAAAATAAAAAATATTTCTAAATAGGTAATCAAGTCTACTTTCCAATCCAATTTGAATCATGTCAATCCGAGTTAAACTCCACCCGGGAGAAATTTTCAAAGAAAAACACTTCTACATTGTTTAGTGTTAGAAAACTTACTATTTGGGGAAAGTAATGATGTTATCTCCGTTGAAAAATTTGCAATTTTTGATTTTAGAATAGAATGTCTAGTTTTAACAAATCATACAAAATTTCAAATTCTAAAAATAAAATTTGTGATTCTTATAAATATTTGAAGTTAAATGCTTCTAAATTCATTATGAGATGATAAAAAGCTATTTTTTGATATTTGACGGCATGGAAAATTACTAAACATCGAGCTCCTCACTTTCTCTTTTGGACCAAACTTCATCAAAGTTGAAGAAGTAATTTTTTATAACACATTTATGTTTTGCCCTTACCCCCTCCGTCATTTAGGGGTTAATAATAACTAAAACAAAGGTATAATATTCTTGCATGTTGTCATATTTTGGGCCCATATTACACAATCCACCAAATGAGAAGAATGAAATATTGTTGCCTTTGCTCTCCTTAACATGGTTTTAAACCTTTGCCACATCAAAATGAAAGTTCTTTTTCCTTTTTTGAATGTGTTTGAAAAGATAAGAAATAGCATCATTTACTGCACCAAAGTTGCACTCAAAGACAAAGATCTTTCCACCTTTAACCCCTAAACATTCTCACCCTTTTCAAATTTGGCAGTTTTCCAAAGATGCATTATAAAATGTGACTAAGAGGGATATTTTCAAGTTGATGAATGAATAAAAGTTGTACATTGTGCATTTTAGATTCTATCCATACGGTTAGATTTACGATTGCTATCACCAATATTTGTGTATTTAATTTCAAACTTAAAATTTAACACTCCTTTGTAATATGATTACGAATAAGATATTGACAATCTAACAATGAATTTTTTTGGGATGGGTTGAAATGTAATACTCTAAGTGTAGTGATTTTTGCAGATTTTTTGGTTGCTTGATTTTAGTAGTTGACTTTTTCAAGAGCACTTTTAGACTAAAATCTTTAAAATTTTGGGTGGAACACTACAAGATGAAATGAGGCATAAAAATTTCACAAATCATTCCCTTTCTAATCGGATTACATATGCACAAAGCTAATTTCCCATAAAAGTTTCAATAAAAAATCCACACTGCAAAAAGTGCATGATGGATGAGAAATCGGACTTCAAATCTGTACATCATGCAAAATATGCATGGTTGGGCGGTTAGGGGTTAAAGAGACTTCTAAGTTAGTGAAGCTCTTCCAATGTGAAATCATTGTCACTAACAGTGACTGTACAAAATACTCAATTACCGTATTTCTACTACTGAATTCTCTACTGAATTAGGGTTTTGGGTTTGCTGCGTTGCTGACCTCGAGCTCCACCGCAGCGTTTGTCAATAACTCACAACGACGGTGGTGGTGGTGGCGTGGAGCTTTGTCCGTGCGCAATGCGCAAGCTGCGATTGCTTCTGGGGCGCTTTGGAAATTCCTGGACCCGTTTCGAGGGCCGTTTTCCGTGGACTTTTGCGGCCTCTCAAGAGACCGGGGTTTGGTTGAATGCGCCTCGTGATGGAGGGATTACCGTCACGGGGAGCTTTGACTCTTCTGGTGGTTTATTATTCGACAGGATCCAGTGTGGTTTCAGGCATTTCGGCAATACTCACACGGTTCGTGATGAAGAATTCAGGGGGTCGGGTAAAAGCACTTGGAACTTGATTTCCTGTAATGCCGCAATTTCTAGGTTTGCGCAACAAGGGCGCCGTGGAGACGCGTTTGCGCTTTTCTTCCGGATGCAGGACGAGCACCTGCGGCCGAACCGGGTAACGTTCTTGAGCCTGCTGAAAGCTTTCACAAACCCTAATGACCTAACAAGTGGCAAGCGCGTGCACGACCTCGTTTTCGAACGGCGTTTGGAGTCGGACGTGCGTGTCGGGACTGCTCTCATTTGCATGTATTTTCGATGTGGCAGTCCACAAGATGCACGACGTGTTTTTACTGGAATCCAGAACCGGGATATCATTGTGTGGAATGCCATGATCGAGGGCTACTGTCAGGCCGGTCTCCGTGAGCAGGCTTTAGAAACGTTTAGGGCTATGAGAGTCCAACCAGACATGGCAAGTTTTCTGAGCATTCTAAAGTCGTGCAATGAACCTGCGCACCTGGACGAGGGAAAGCAGCTTCACAAGGCGATTATCGAGTCGGGGCTTGAACTTAGCGTTCGTATTCAGACGGCGATCGTTCAAATGTATAGCAAGTGTGGAAGCCTGGTGGATGCCCGTCTAGTGTTTGATAAACTTCCGAGGAAAGACGTAGGTCTATGGACGACTATGATCGCTGGATATGCGCAGGCAGGTCACGGGGATGAAGGTTTGGAACGGTTTGAAGCCATGGGGAAAGCCGGCATGCATCCCAACAAGATGACTTTTCTGGCTGTGCTCAAGGCATGTACGAGGCCGGAATTTTTACAGAAGGGCAGATGGTTGCACGAACAGATTCAGCTTGCCGGATATGACGCAGATGAAAAAGTGTGCACGGCTCTCATCAGCATGTATAGCAAATGCCGCAGTTTAGGAGACGCACGAAAGGTGTTTGACAATCTTCCCAGAAAGAACGTGATTTCGTGGACTGCGCTTATTGCGGGCTATGTTCTAAATGGTCGCGCCGAGGAGGCGCTGGATTTGTACGAGCAAATGCAGAGAGAGGGTGTTCAGCCAAACGAAGTCACCAGGAACATAGTTGTTGATGCATGTGGCCGGTTGGGTGCTGTGTGAAGCTTGAGAATTACTTTGAAGTAACAAGAACTCTTCACTTTCAAACAGAGAGATCAAGTTTGCGAATTGAAAATGGGTACGGTCTTTGATTTGCAAACTTTTTCTCTCCGATTCAAAGTGTACCCGCTCGAGGTTCCATTCTGATTCAAGTATCTACTGGGGCTGTGTGCAACCACAGAATCGTAAGTGTGCTTTATTCTCTTCCAAGGTTCCCATGTTGTCGCAAAATTCAAGGGCTACTTAAAATGCTCATAAGATCATAATCACTCACTGTTCAAACAAGAAGTAGAATTACTCGGGCTAAATGATGTGGTCATGACATTCCCTCAGTGTTCTGACACATGCCGGGATTGTTTTTCTTCCAGATGACATAGGAGAAGCTCGGGGTTTGACGAGGTCGTAAATATTGTCATTGTCCAGCGTTGGCCTAGTAGACTGGCACAAGTGAAGTTGTCAGATTGGTTTTGTTCGGAATGGACCAAAGAAGGAATGGGTGAATGTTGACAGACGCTGTGGGAGCAGTTTCACAGAAGATGTGTTAAATAGTGGCTACTTTCGAGGGTGTACAATGCTTGAAAACGATGCTACAAATTTTTTCTGATGTGAGCAGGAAATGCCCTAATGCTGCACACCATGGACATCACACTGTCCTTCATTAGCTATGAGAAGCATTCTGCAATTGGAAGTCTTGTGTACAAATCGATACTTCTTGTAAAGGGACCTAATCCCAGTGGCTTTTACGCTCAACACTGAGAACCGTTTCAAGATTTGTGAGTAGCAGACCATGGTACTTGTAAGCTTCAAAAGTGTTCAAGAGACATTCTAAATTGCATGAATGTCACTGGGGTGTCTCATGGGTAAATATGGGTAAACGTATCTACAGTTATTTGCAAAATTTCATCTTGAGTTTCACCTTCATAACATTCTTAACCCTTAACCCCTTAACGCCTGGGAGGCCAAAAAACTGGCTTATGAAAACGTGTTCTATTGCATTTGAGCTTGATTAACATAATAAAACTTACCAAGTCTATTTTCTACTCCGTTTTCAATTTTTGGAAAACTTTGTAAATTGAGTGTTTTATTAGAGTTACAAGTTTTAGACAAGGCTTCATCTACTAAAAGTAAAAACTTGAAATTTTATCTTATTTATAGTGGCAAAATTGAGTGTGACAAGTATAGTTTGATTTTGCGGTTATGGGCTCGATGTTTAAGGGTTAAGTTGGGCTGCATTTTCCTATGATTGAAAGGAAAGAAGCAAAATGTTCAGCCTCTTGTTAGTGCTTGAAATTTAACAAAGAGGTACAATAAGTAAATGATATTGGCTTTTTGGAAGTTCTCAAATTGAAAAAAATATTGGAAAGAGGTTGTATGATTTTCTACCTCATGTCATATTAGAGTTATCCGCAAAATCTTTTAACCCCTAACGTATCAAAGTGTCCCTAGGATTGACAATTTGAGAAAAATCATCATAAAGCACTATTTAGAAGAAATATTTTGGAATTGATATACAAATGAAAGTTCTAGATTTTGAATTTTAAATTTCATCCACACGGTCCAATTCCGAGTTCAATTCACTAATACTATCACCAATATTTGATTCTAAAATTTAAAAGTTAAAATTAAAAATTCCTTCTAAATTCAATTACAAACAAAATTTTAATATTTTTGGAGTAAAATTTGTTGGAATGAATTTGAAATGAGATACTCTTAAACATGGTGATTCTTTGAAAATTTTGTATTTTTCATAAATCTATGACCTCATTTTTGTAAGGCCACTTTTGAACTACAGTCAATGCAATTTTGGCTTGGTCAACGACTTGACATACTTCTACATTTGTAATTTTAGAAAAATATGTAATCTAGTATGACTAAATCCAACTGTTAGATAAGACAACAACTTGGTGAAGAATCTTCAAAAAAATGGATGACTTTCATTCAAGCATTGATGAAAACGTGAGAAGGGTTTGAATTTGTTAATTGTTTAGTTTTTGAACACTGTGACATTTAGGGCTTAAAGTGGGTTGAGTGATCTTAGTTTGAGTAACGAGAGGGGTGAGATCCCAAGAAAGTAGGTGTGTTAGGCACCTAAAAGAAATCGAGGAAGAAAAATTTGAAAGCTCCAAAAATGGTTCCCAAAAGAATTTGCCTTCCAATTCACATTAACACTCAAAGGCCTAACATGCTTTAACTAGTATATTTAACACTTGCAACAAGAGCGATGGAATAGTTGGAAAGGAGATGGATATTTATATGTAGATGTTGCATATGAGTTGTTAGAGCTCCCAATACACATGACCTTCCATGCAAAAATAATAACTCACATGTACCTTATTGCCTCTAATTTTTTTAAGGGGACTTTGTGTTTCTTTGAATTTCATTAGAACTTATCTTCTAAAACCTATTTACTTTGTAGAAAAATCTATCCTGCATATCAAAGGAGTGTGAAGTCACAATGAAAGTCACAATGGAATTAAGTCACAATGAAAGTTAGTGTTAGATCATTGAGTTGTTAAGAACTGTATACGGGTATCAAATCATTTCTTTTGGTATCACTTAGTTAAGCGAGTAGTAGAACTATATAAGACATTAATAGGTCCTTCCCATCATGGGTTCAAGACCACTAATTCTCACGTAGCCTCTCACAATGAGAGAAAGATCCAATTTTGATTTCCATATTTTTATTCAATCCTCACTCAATTATAGTAAATGACCACTCAATTTTTTTTGAAAATTATCTTGGTTTATTGAAAAACCATAACGAAAATCTTGGTTTAACCCTTTGACGCCAGCGTCCATATTCTGAACGCTGGATGATTTATGACGCGTCCGTTCACAACATACGGTGATGTTTTTCATCCATCCCAACATTTCTTAATTCTTGTGCTAGTTGACTACCATTTGTATGGTATGGATTTTCAAAATAAGATAATGTGAGTTTTTGAAAAATTACAAAAGTGGTTTATGTCGAGTTTCAATCTTAGTTCAAAAAGTGAGACCTTAAACATGATTTTCCATAATATGTAGAATCAAATAATGGAAACCATACCATCTTGAAGTGCATGTTATTCCAATTTCGTCAGAATATTTTTTGATTTTTTTCGGAGTTGATTTTGGATTTTTAATTGAATTTCAAGAGAAAACCTTGCAAAATTAATTAAAAATATTCATAAAATGAATCAAACCATACAGATGTGATCTTCATATAGACATTTACAACTTTGCTTTGTACATTAACTCTATTTCCGTTTTTCATCAACCATTTTATAACGGATCTTTGAAAACAGTGTTGAATCGGGACCTTAAAGGTTTAATTTTCAATTTGATTGTAACTATAATGCCATTTGTTTTTGGGTATTTTCATGCACAACTTCACACCATTTAAGTTATTTTGAGATGGATACCAAATCAACAGCGAAGCTGGATGTGTCGAGTCACCATGTTGACCAATGTGGATCAGCTGTACAAAAATGCCCGGACCCGCGATTCAGCACCGGGCGACCATATGGTGAGTCAGCAGGGACCCGCGATCCATTCCCCCGCTGTTTCCCCGGGTCGCAAACGAAACCCCCACCCGGCGTAACGTCGGGTGGACTGGATCGATACAAAATGGCATTGACGGAACGCAGCACCATACGACACTCGGAGTGCCCTAGGGCTTGGCTTTGTGCTATTGGAGGGGGCCGGGGTAGAGTAATTTCTCTTTCATTGCCTTGATGATGCAGAATTGGATTCTTCTGATCGCAAGTTAACGAATGCGTAATGTAGAACTCGTTTCGAGCTAGAATTCAATACATGATTCCGGTCTAAGCATACATCATTTCCATCAGGGCCGATAGTTGTTCTCAAAGTTATGAAATGATCAATGATCAATGAGCTTCGTACATGTCTTAATTGTGTGCACCCGATCGAGCTTGGGTCATATTGTGTTCCATTTTATGGGTTTCTGGAACTAGGGTTCATAGACGGTCTCTTGATAGCAATGCTGGAGCTCTGTCCCTGTGGGAGTCGTGTTGATCATACGAGGTGTTACATTTTGCATCGGATCCCTCTCTCTTTGTGGATTTTAGGTTTTGGATAGAAAACCAGAGTAGGGTGTATTTGTGCACGATGCTTCGATGTAAGGAAGATAAATTCGCTTGGTGCAGATGACGCGTTGAATAATAATGTAGTGTTGTGTGCAGCACTTAGGTCTTGATTTTATTTATTTTTTAATTCATAGGATTTAGATTGCCTGCTACATTGACATTAGAATTAAAGGTGAAATGTGTTTTACTCCTCTGTCCCGTAATAAGCTTCCTGTTGAAAGGTAATTCCTAAATTAACTCCGCCATTGCAGTCTAATGGTGTACACCCTAAGGCAATAGTCAGCTTGACGAAGATGAAGCTTCATTATGGGACAAACTGAAAAGGGGTTGAGGAGGCTTATTATGGTTCATTAT
Organism: Pohlia nutans; assembly: GCA_022496805.1. Taxonomy (NCBI): domain Eukaryota; kingdom Viridiplantae; phylum Streptophyta; class Bryopsida; order Bryales; family Mniaceae; genus Pohlia; species Pohlia nutans. Next base: position 1,467,950 of record CM040103.1, read on the forward strand.
GGGACAAACTGAAAAGGGGTTGAGGAAGCTTATTATGGGACAGAGGGAGTATGTATGAATGGAGAAATAAATCAAGTATTTAGAAGTGAAATATGTGTTTAGTTTATTGGCCTTTTGGTTTCTGCGGCCTCTTGATCTTCATGAAGAACGTGTTTGAGTACATTGTCAGACTAAGCAGCAGTGGTTTGTGCAGATTTCATTTCTAATGCGTTTCAGCGTTCCTGCGCTTGAGAGCATACTCACTGCATCTGTATACACTCTGTAGTCTGTGGAGGGTGAGCAGCTAGCGATGGTGGGGAGATCCATTGTGCGCGCTGCTGCGACCGCAGGCGGGCACGCCCTGCTCAAGCAAGCAGTGAGGGCGCCCACGCAACCGCTGAAATGCGTGACAGTGGATGTAACAGGGACGTTGATGGGGTACAAGGGCGCATTGGGGGACTACTACTGCATGGCGGCCAAGAGGGCCGGGCTGCCGTGCCCCGACTATGAGCGTATGCACCAGGGCTTCAAGGTGGCGTACAAGGAGATGGACAAGATGTACCCGTGCTTTGGCAAGCTCAACAACATTCCCAACCAGGAGTGGTGGAGGATATGCGTTAGGAAAGCCTTCTGTGAGGTGACCGTTTTGATCTCTCATACTCCCTCCGTCCCAAAGTTATTGTCCAACTTGTTTGCTTGGTATTTCTTTGAGCCAATTTCATTGATCATATTGTAAGAAACATGATTAAAAAAGGTTCCAAATTATGTCACTAGAATGTTTGAAGAACATTGCATGTGTTCTTTGCAACCTAAATAAAATTAGCCACAAGGTAGTATTTTTTTGACCTACTTAAAAAAGCACTTTCAAGCATGACTTTCAAACATGACAAGAAGTTTGGGACGGAGGGACCGAGGGAGTACTGTGGAAAGACAAATTTTCTATCACTAGACTCAGTCAACAACATTGCACGAATTGGTCAATTTTTTGGACAAATAAAAATCTCCATCTTAAAACTGCTGACAAATCTAAAACCAAAAATGGGCTTAAGAGTTAACTTACTCGTAATTCACTGCTCAGTTCTGTGAGGGTCCAGTGTTGATGTGATTATATGATCTGAGCCTCCAATTTTAACCCCTAAGCGTCCACTGTGTATTTTCTGTAGTGTAGGAAAATTGGACCCCTTGCTGCAAATCATATGTTTGTGTGGAAATGACTTCAGTTCAACACGATCAACATTGTCGATCTTGTAGTATAGAACAAGAGCTTTAAAATGATGTATTGCAATTCAGAAAACCGAGGTAAAATGAGGAAATACCACCGTTGCAAAGTTCAGTGATGCATATGGCCATATTGGGCATTTTAGACGCTTAGGGCTTAAGGTCGTTTTTGACTTTGGAGGTCCAAACGACGTGTGGAAAACAGGCTGGCTATGACTATACCGACCAAGAGTTTGATGCTGTTTTTTTGCGCATTTATGGAATCTTTGGGTCCTCGGCGCCATATCAAGTGTTTGAAGACGCAAAACCCTTTTTGAGATGGGTACGAGCGCAGGGTATTGTGGTTGGAGTTCTTAGTAATGCATCTTACAGATATCGCGATGATATTCTACCTCAATTAGGACTCAAGCAGGTCAGATTCTTTACTATCTTCTTCCATTATATCATCTACACTAGTGAACGATTGAACCTCTCTTGTTCGTGTGCAGTAAGGTAGAGGATACTATTTGCGCATTTTAACCCCTAAAGGCCCAAGGATTCATGGTTTTACATTCCTCTACCATATCAGAAGTCTCATGATGTCAATGAATGTGGCTAAACCCTTAGGACCAAGGATTCATAGTTTTAAAATGACAAGTTTAAACGATCATATTGTGAAAATTATAATTTGAATGAGACCAAATTTTATATCACTGGAATTAATGAAGAACATTACATATGTTGAATAAATAAAAAATAAACAAAAAAAGAATCAATATAAAAGCTACTCAAAATTACTGTAAAAAACAGGAGCCACCTGGTGGCTTTATGGTCCTTTAGGGGTTGATTATGATAACGTTCTTTTGACAGTTTTCTAACATGTACTGTTCTGTACAGGGAGATGAGTGGGATTTTGGTGTGTTTTCTGGGATTGAAGGCGTGGAGAAGCCGAATCCTGAAATTTTTAAAATCGCGCTGTCGAGGGCAGGGAGCAACATCCTCCCAGAGCAGGCGTTGCATATTGGAGATAGCCTGAGAAAAGATTTTGTTCCTGCAGCTTCCCTGGGCATGCATGCGTTGTTGTTGAACCGCTTCAATTCGAAGGAGGCATGTGCCGCGAAGGAGACGGGGGTAGCCGTGGTGACTGACCTTCAGCAATGCCAAGAGTATATTGCTGCTGTTCAAGAGGAAGCAAAAGCGAGCCTCTTGTCGTGAGCAACTATTCTTACTGCTCTCTCTGCCTAATCAACCACAATACTAAGGTACACTGCAGCTTTTGAAAACGAAGGCTCAAGAGAAACGTTCCTAGTTTTTGGCCTGCTTCCTTCTTTAACATACAGTGATTGACCTTGCTAATGAATTGTGCTAGTTCGGCACACTATGGACTCAGGGTTGCTGTTATATGGAGAGAAGGATCGTTAGGGCTTTCCCTGCATTAGGGTCTGTTATTACAGAACAATTGAAAACCGACTGCTCGATTCCTGTACATTATGTGCTATAATAAATTTAGTCCCTGGAAATCTTCTTGCTTCAATTCTCTTTGGTATTCTCCTTGCGTACATTAGAAATGGCTGGACTGAGGTGCTGGCTCTGATTGCCACTTCGTTTGAAGCCTTCTATAAATGGGTTTTGTATGTCTAATACTTTACATATCAAAATTTTAAATGTATGACACTGGTACATAGTGATCACAAATAGGGTGGTTTAGCTTATCTGGTGCCAACGTCCAGTGTATCATACTACTCTTCCCTTAACTATATTTCCATGTATGGTTACCGCATTTCATTCAGCAGGCGGGTCGCTCAGACAAGAGGATTAACTTACAGGCCGAGATACAAAACAAGTATCTCCGAAGAGGATCTTGAGTTGTTTCTCGAAGGTACCAATTATAGCAGGGTGAAACTTGATTTCTGTTTTTGCTGCAAAAAGAGTTTGACCCTGTGGGTTTATCATTTTGAGCACTCACCAATTCACCGTGTGTTTGGTCCTCTTTATTCAAGTTCAGACAACCTTGTTGTATTTTTTTTTTAATTTTTTAATTTTTCATTATTTGTGTGCTTTGTAGTTGTTGAAGCAACAAATGAAAGCTGTTGATATGAAACAATAGCACTTTAAGCTTTTCATGCAAATGTAGTATAGAATTCGGAGCTTTCAATGAACACCTGTTGGAGATATTGTTGGTTTATAGCACGTGTCAGTTATTGGGTTATCCACTTTAATGCTGAACTCCAACCCTGTTGCCAACCTCTGTTTTTCAACTTCATTTCATTATAAAAAATTTAAAATCAAGAGAGCAACTTCGTACTATATGGCTACCATTACTGTTTATATAACACTTAGAACATTGCCATTGTGTGGTGGCAATGGCCACGGAAGAGGAACTTGGTGGGTCCATGATACAAGTGTGGTTGATATCTTGAGCAAGACATGTTAGTTGTATCAAGTCAAGAGCAAGAATGACAAGTATTTTGCGTACAAACATTGTTGGGTATGGATTAAAGACCATGTAATGTAGGCTAACGACTAGAACGTTGTGAAGCCATCCACACAAAATGCAAGATAAGGTAGGGCCATCAAGATCCAAATGTTGCTTTATTGATAAGAACTCAAACACTCCTGAACTCAATTTGAGTTTGCAATTGCATTAAAGCTTCAAATCCTTCCTTGGTGAGAGAATCTCTAAATCCAATTAACCCAATTAATCCAATCAGTAATCCAATTAACCCAATACTCAAGAATAAGTCACCATTATTGAACCAAAACATGCAATCTTACAACTAGCTTCTTCAAGGATTGAAGAGACAATAGAGTTATTTGTAAAGGCATCCGGTCCTTTGTCCTGTATTTTTCATGGACCAAAGCTGGTACCAGAGCATTCTGACACCACTCCTCCTCATGGTCCCACCCCACTACCCAATTCTTCTCCTTCCCTCCAAATTTTTATGAATAAAAATTTCAATCTATCCAGTGTTCTATTTTGGGTCTACACTGAGATCATGCCGATCCTCTCCTTTCCAAATTACAAGTCAAAAAGAAGGGTTTTGAGGTACTTTACAAATAACTCTAATGCATTTAAAGAGTCTCTCGGGTGAACTATTTGAATAGAAGAATAAAATAACAAATTGATATTATCTTTAACCAAATCAAAGTAGAATAATCATCTTCATTAATGTGCAGGTTTAAGGCCTTGATCTTTAACCCCTGAACGTTTGGAACTTGATAATTGCAACTTAGCTTCCATGCAATAGAAACATACTACACTGAAATAACCATATATTGCACGGTCCACAATATTTACAAGAGGCTTTATTAATAATATTTTTTTCATAAATATTATGAAATTGTGGTAAAATTCATCCAAATTAGATGAACATCTATCAAAATGGATGAATGTATCCACGCCATTTGCCCATCCACAATATATGGTAATTTCAGTGTACCATGCAATTTTCTTGGAAATATCTCTACATTGTGAAGATGTTCCTTTTTGAAAAGTCCATACATACTTTATTTCATTTCCATTTATACAATTATCAAATGATCAAAATTGAATTCAAGTTGTTACACAAAGCATAGCACTTCAAGCTTTTTTTTAACAAGTCTTGAATAAAAGTCATGTACGCTTAAACGAGATTGCAGGAGCTATTTATTTTCATTCGGTGTTTATAATTGAGACACAACAATGTTCATAGGTAAGGGTTTTCTTTTGATTAAGGAAAAAGTACCTAAAAGCAATAACTTAAGCTACCTAGACTATTTGGATACCATCTATTAATAGGAAAAATTATTTTGTTGGAAGCTAGTTTTCATGAGGAATGCAAAAAATTTCTCAATTTATTTTCCAACATGAGTAGTTTATCCACAAAAATTTATTTGATTTCTTGTAAATTCATCATTTGCTATAAACTATACTACTTCGAAAAAAGTGCCCTCCAAAAAGTATGTTGAATTGCTTATTTTAAAGGTTTGAAGTTTCCTACCTCATATTTAATTTAATGATTTTGATGAACATGAGTATGATGAAATAAAAGGCCTTCTAAGGTAACTATATCTTAAAGCGAGCATTTACCTTAAAGCATCTGTATTTACTATAGTGTGACGTTTCTCGGTTGAAATGTCACACTACAATAAATATGGACGCTTTAAGGTAAATACTTGCTTTAACCCCTCACCGCCGAAGGGGACGAAAAGTGTCCTCTCATAGTCTGGCAGTAAAATTCAAAGTGCTGTAACTTTTGCATCCAATGTCCGAATTCAATAAAACTTGTTGGGAAAGTTGCGCATATCAGTCTAGTTTCAGTGGTAAAATTTTCAAATCAATCCAAGATGTACTGAGTTTTTGAGAGCCATTCGAAGTCACAGGTTCAATTTGAGTTCACCTCACTGCATTATGATGGCTGCAACTTCGGGGGTTTGTATCTTTCTCATCAAATGTTCGTTTTCAATAAAAATTGTTGGGTTTTGCTCTCAATAAAGCCTAGTTATTGTGGTGAAATTTTCATGTCAATCCAAGTTGTTTTGAATGTTTGGGAGCATTTCGAAGTTCAAAATCCAGACATTTTTGCATTACAATTAACTTCGGCAGCTTATAACTTCTTCATACATGGTCCGTTTTCAATAATTTTTGTTGGAAAAGTTGCGCATACTAGTCTTGTTTATAAGATTAAAATTTCATAAGAATCCAAGAGGTTATGAGTGACTGAGAAGCATTTTAGTAGAGGGAGGTTCAGACATAGATGTGATTTTTTGCTACTTTTTTCATTGTTTTTTGACATTTCAAAACAATTTTGCAGACACAATGAGTCAATTGAATGAGATTTTTTTTCACCAAAGTGTTTGTCTTTTGGTTTGAATCACTTTGTGGTTTAATTTTTTTTCATTTGAGTAGGTTTAGAAATTGAATTCACCTCCAAATGTGTTTTTAAGAAAATTTCAGCATCTTTTTTCAATACTAAAACATTATAATCTTTCGATCTATACGGTCAAATGACCCCAAATTGTTTTCACACCATCTACAACATACACACTACAATATTGTACGGTTGAGATTTTCATACCTCACTGAGATTTAGACTTATAGGACTTGAAAAGCAAGTCAACTTTTACACATGTTTGGACTTCAGGCGGTGAGGGGTTAAACGATAGTCATTCCGTTCTCATCCACTTTTATAGTCACTCGATCTCTACTCCTAGTAAAAATTTATCAGATGTTGGTTTAGCCGTATATTGTTGGTCAATATCTACGAAAAAACAGAGATTTAACTCTTAAAGCTCTAGAGAACTCTTTTTGACCAATATAACACAACACTATTTCATTGTATTTGACATGGTTCCACACTTCCCATGAGTTTAAGTTCAAAAGTGAAGTTAAAATTCCCGTCAATATGATTTTAATGAGCTATTGAGATCTCAATTTGAAACTTTCTATTTACAACAAATGTCAAAATATATGCCAACATATCTACAGTATTATCTCCATTAACCTTTCAAGGATTAACAACTCCTAGGGTTTGTCTTCCTCCTTTGCATTGGACTTTGGTGCAGTGAAATCATCTTATACTGTGGGTGTATAATTGTTGTGGGTACATTCATCCATTTATACATATTCTCGTTTGCTTGAACAAATTTTCATTGAATTTGGATAAATTTTACCACAGTATTTTGGAAAAATATTTATTAGTGTGGCCGTTCAAAAATACTATGGGCCACAGCAAATGGCGATGCTGTGCGAGCAAGCTTTTGCATTGCTTTTATCGGATTTTTACACTCCCGCGCTTTTATCTGTGCTGCTTTGGAGTAGGGTTTGGTTTGCAGCGGGCTCTGCATTGCAGTTTCCTCCACGATCGCTGCGGCTATGGCGGGTCAGGGAGCGTCCGAGCCCGCTGTCTTCACGGAGCTTGAGGCAAGTACTCTCACTCTTCTGAAAATTTCAAGACCTTTTTTGGAAGTAATTGCATTCCACAAACAAATTTCATGCCTCCTCCAGCTTTGCATTGAGAAAAAAAATGCGAAAGGTGATAGGTAGACGAGAGCCAGTCCTCAGTCGAAGCAACAAATGCGTATTCGTTTCGCGAAAATTTGATCACTTCTTGGATCATCTTGTGGAGTATCTAGTATTAATTGACTGTTTTCTCAATCGTTTTGTTCTTCCCTGCAGGTGGAGTTTATGGCCGAGGACGAATCGATTAACATTGTTCCTAATGTTCGAATGGATACGCTTCATATGATTTGTGTAGGTGCCGTTTTCACAATTTTTTTAATGATTGACAAACAACATGAATGATTTTTTAAACATTCTTCGAGATTACGGTAAAGGATATTTATGTATTTCCATTGAGTTATCTAGTGAAGTGTCTCTTCTTTTTGCTATAGGTTCTAATACTAAGGGATGTAATAGGGAGAGGAAACCTTATTGACTATCACATCCGAAATTGCAGGGAGACTATGGACCATTTAGGCCTCAAATACCTGTTACAGTACCGCTTTGGCTCGGTATAGCAATGAAGAAAAGAAGCAAATGTCGAATCCAACCACCGAGTTGGATGTCGGTCGGTGAGTTCGCTTTCAGGATGTAGTGATATCACAAATGCGATGTTTACTAGATTATGAAGTACTGTTAGAGATCATTTAATCAATCTTGTGGCTCACGTATCATCGATATTTGATCATGACAGTTGTTGATTGGCACAGAAAGGTTGACGGAAGTGCTGGAGATGGAGAGAGAAGCTCCTCGTGAGTTTCAGCCACTGCCTTTCCACTACGTTGAGATATCCAAGCTGCTGCTTGACAAGTAGGTTATTGCTTTGGACTGTTGTTTCAAGGTTGTTATTGATAGATTTTTCCTCTATGACCTACCTAGTTTAAGTCATTTTCAACTATAGTTTCCTGCATATGTAGTCAAATTATATCTCAACAGGTGCTGTGCTTTAGGTTCCTTGTGCTTAAAGCCTCTTAAAAGTAATATGAGAAACCGCTATTGATTTTCTGTTGTTTTTCTGCATATGCGAAGTGCTCGGGAGGATTTTGAGAACAACTACATGGTACTCATTCTTGACGTACTCGTTACCACCGAACTTTTGTGTTCTTGGTTGATATTATTTATAATGCCAGTTGCTTGATTTGCAACACGAAAAACTCCCTTGTACATGAAAGCTGGACAACCTTTTGAGTTTGGAAATTGTTCTAATTGGACAGGTGCAGTCATTGCTTGAGGATATCAAAGATGTAAGATGGGACAAAGTGGAGAAAGGCCTGAAAACCCTGGCTGGTCGGACTCATGCTGTGAAGGTGATAATCTTCCTACTGAGTTCTATGCCACTCGATAACGGAACTGTTGTTTTCATGCTTGATACTAGTTAGTTTGTTCAACCATCGTCACGATAAGCATGCTTTAAGTGTTACACAAATGCCTTCACTCAGAAAGCGCTCACTCATTGGCTTTTGCTTGCATCAACCTCGGGAAGGCATTCTGTAAACTGATTGCATGAACGATGTCGTTGTCTTCAGCTAAAAAATCTTTCTGCTATGGAAGTCAATAAGATGCGAGCTTTTACCGTCAGAGCCCTTCAAAGCTTCTTTAAACATGACAACGATGATATGATGAAGCAAGCTTCTACAGACTCAGATAGTCGGTCAACGCCTGCATCTGCAGATCGCTTGCCTCGCGTACGTAGTGAAGATTCTTATATCTGTCATTTCAGTAGAGTGGGCATCCTATCGCAATACATGCTGTTTTGACTATTGAGTTTGATGCCTGGAAGTAAGGGGTGTTGTGAAATCAGTCCTTCTCATGGATGATATTTGGATAGTTGGATTCGGTACAAGAAACTGTAATTGTAAAGATGTGAACTGTGAATTGGTATTTGGACACCACCTTTAAGGTAGTCTGAATCTGAATTCTGTTGCACTCATCTAAGCATTGTGCATTTTGGTGTATCAGCGGACATTACGGCCTCGTTGACAATTTAGTGTTGGTGCTGAAGTTGGCGAATTCCTTTACAAAGGTACGTTTTCTTCCCATGATTATGAGTGGCTTCTTTTGCTCGCATTTTCTATCATTGATTCTGACGTGTTATTGGAAACGTGTTGGATTTGTTTTAGGTGTAAAGAGAACTCGACATACTTGTTTTCACGCATTTTTAAGTGCTAAAAAATCTGAATCATTACAGTGTTAATGTGAAAATATCATATTGCTAACGACTATGCAAACGTTTCGTTTTCAGAGCTCAAGGACCTCGAGGCAATGAAGCATTGTCCACATGCCCATAGCTGACTACAATCATAAAGTCACGTGTGAAGTAGTTTTGGGAAGGTCTTGAAATCATTTCTTGAAGTGTTTTGCTTCCAGTTCTTCATGTGATTCTGAAAAAGAAGCATTGATACTTATTGAATATTCAAGACTTGAAAAAGCTTCAAACAGATGGGTTATAGGATTTTAGTGTTGCAAATAGTGATGAGATTTTCAACGATCACTGTGAATATGGAAACCAATTTTTTTCGATTTTCCAGTTGGACTTTAAATAAGCAAGCAATTTGTTTAGCTCCAGGCTCAACCGTCTGGGGTGTCTGTTGGTTTCTATTGTAAGTAGCGTGGTCCAAACACAAGTAATGAAGCTACAAGAGCACCGCCACTCTACGACATAACCAAGCACAGCTACGGTGCTGTTGAAGCTCCCAAAATCTTCTGCGCCATCGTATTTTTTCAGGACCGCAGAACACCAAGGTCTCAGTGGGTTACCCTTGGGGAATATGAACACAACCAGTGTGCACTTAAAAATAAAAATAAATTATGAAATATTTTAAGTGTGAATAGAGAATCAAGTTCTAAACATGTAAGTTTGTCAAGTCTAGTTTCCACTCCATTTTTAAATTTTGGAAAATTCCTAAAATTGAGCATTTTGTTGCAATTTCAAATTTAGTACATATTATCATGGAATAGATCATATTTAATATATTGTAAAAATGAATGACTTTCATCCACCATATGTTCCTCATTATGCTGGTATGAAACATTCAATTGGATACAACTGTAGTTTTGACTCTGCGGTAATAGGCCCAAGCATTTCAAAGTTAAGTAGGTGAACAAGATAGATGTCTAGTTTTAACAATTGGTGAGAAACCTGACTCACATGGAATTGCATGAATTTTTTGTAAAAATGCATTAGGGATTTAGGACCTCATTGACTTTTGACGATTTCCGTGCAACATCTAACATTTCATGGGTTCGTACATTTTTTTGCACGGATTTTGGACTAACTCTGCATTGAATCCACACCATTTCTATGTTCACTCTTTCCATTATTTAACAAAGTGCAAAATCTGTGCGGAATTAGTACGAAAAATGTACGAACCCATGAAATATTGGATGTTGCACAAAAATCATTTAAAATACGTGAGGTCCTAAAATCTTCATATGTATCTAAAGAAACACATCATCCCTAATACTCCAATCCCCCATCCACTACTGTAAAAGGGCAAAAATTATGGCAAAACTCCTCTTACATAAAAGAAAGCTCAAAAACTAGTTCTAAGCAATGTTGAGAGGCAACCAAACACAATCTAAAGCAAGGCTCACCCAATCGTAGAAGACGTTCCCTGATTGATACGGGGACAATGTCTACTAAAGATGTGACTGTAGTAGATGTCAGTTTTGATAATGCATGTTGATTCAAGGTTGAAAAAGAGGGGATATCCAGCACCAAAACTAAAGGTATCTTGGGTGACTTTATGAATAACTCTATTGGTCTTAAAGACATTTGAGAATTTTTTATGAAATCCATGAAATAAGGCATTATTGACCAATGTAAGAATCTATATGTTGAGTTCACTTTATTTAATTTTGCACATATGCCCTTATAAATAGTGACTAACAAAAACTAACTAATTTTAAATTTAGCAATCACATAAACTCCAATTTCTTCAAAATAAAGATATTGGTGTATAGTCGTATAAAGCTTTATATCTAGTGAATTTATTAAAATTATAAGTTTTAAAATTATATTTTACAACTACTTTTTTTCACTTCTCTATTCATGAAAAGATACAAAAGTGAATCACTCCAAAACATACAAAAAATCAAGAATGAAGAAACTACCTCAAGTGATCTTAGAGAAGAAGTGGGATGCAAATTTTTTTTGGCACTGTAGCAGTACACCATGCACACAAAGAAAGAACCACCTTTCAAATTAACCTCTAAACGTACCAGGGTGTCTTTGGAATTGATAATTTTGAAAAAAATCATCATGAAGTACTATTTAGAAGAATATTTTGGAATTGGTACATAAATGAAAGTTCTAGATTTTGAATTTTAGATTCCATCCATATGGTTTGATTCACTAATACTAGCACCAATGTTTAATTATAAAAATTGAAACTTAAAATTAAAAATTCCTTCTAAATTGGATTACAAACAAATTTTTAATATTTTATGAGTAAAATTTGTTGAAATGAATTTGAAATGAAATACTCTTAAATGTGGTGATTCTTTGATATTTTTGTGTTTCTTAAATCTATAACCTCATTTTTGCAAGGCCACTTATGAACTACAATTAATGCAATTTTGGCTTAGTCAACGACTTGACATATTTCTATACTTGTAATTTAAAAAAAATAAATGTACTCAAGTATGAGCGTTTTGACCGTCACCGGTCAAAAGCCCATATGTCCGGCCGGAAAGTGGGTGAAATGTGGACGCAAGCAATGGACTCCTAAATAAGATTGGCGTTTGTGTCGGGAAATTCTAGCCAAAATGGTGAAAAAGTAGAGAAAAGGGAACGAACGGGCAAAAAGCCTAAAAATTACAGCGCATAACCCTACTCTCACAAGGGCATTAAACTCCCACTATTGAGAGTTTTGTTAATTTTCAATCTTTGCTAAAACCATTCTAAGAACAACAAGCACCTTTGTGCTCTAAACAATCGTAAATTCCACAATTAGGGTTAGTTGGTCAATTTTGGGCAGCGCTTCCCCGTCGTGCCCAAAACCCTAAATCCAAACCCTAATCGATACCAAAAATACTTAATTGGCCCGGTGAATTCGGACAGCGCTTCCGCGCTCCACCCTTCACCGGACCACTTAGAACTCACGATACACAATCAAAACCACAAGGTACAAAGCACCCAAATTTGATAACAAGTGGAACAAAATCATACAAAAAAAACTCACTCAAATCTTGGCAATTACAATTACCAATTGAATAATAAAAGTTCCTATACTAACCTCCTAATCAATCATAAATTTGTTCGACATAATTCGAAGCCACAATATGCAAAAATTAAAGAGGGGATTGCCTCCCTCTATAATGGCACCCTGGCTCCCTCCGTATTATCACACGGGAGGAGACAGGGATTGTGGCGATGGTCGTCTTCTGCTCTCGGTGGTCGTCGATGCAGGTCGCCTTCGCTGCCGAAGCTCGTCGCCGTGCTTACCACCCGTGGATTCTGGGTGTCGCTCTCCGAGCAACTCCACTGCTCTTCTCGCCGTGATGCTCGTCGCCCTGGCCTCGATTGGCCGTCGTGATCTTCGTCGTTGATTGTTGGGCCTGCTTCTGCCCTGGTCTTCGTCGATTGATCTTGGTCGTTGTTGGGTCGCCGCCGTTCTTCACACGCTGGTCTTTTGCCTGGTCGATGGAGCTCCGCCCCGCCGTTGAACTCGTTCCGCACTCACCGTCGCCGTTGCCACTGCTGCTCTGCAGCAGCTTGTTGGCCTTCGTGTTTTCTGCTGGGTCCGGCCTTCGTTGTCGCCGCTCCGCCCTCGTCGTCTTGTTCGTCAGTCTGTCTCCAATCCGTTGCTACAGTAGCCCCCCGACCGCCGTGAACCCCGGGGCCAATCCGTGGCCGTCTTCCTTCGTTTCTGTTCCCAGCCGCAGCACCCTTGCTCGCTGGATTCAATTCCTTGTCCGTTTTTGCAGCAGCTTCGCCTGTTCTCTTAATCTGGCCTTCACAAGACCTCCAATTCCCAAATTCCAAGCCTCAAAAAACGACTACTTTCTATCACACCAAACCTCTACACTCAGATTTTGTTGTTTTTCACCACTCTCTCCACAAGAATTCCAACAAGGCCAAAAGCTAGATCTAGATCTCAAAAATTAGCGTCTCTCCCTCAAACTCCTACGGGCGTAGACACAATCAACTGGCCAAGCGGAAGCGACAGGGTGGGACTTGAATCCCACCAAAACTACATCCATCCACTTCCATCTAAATCCTAAACTACCACTTCACTCTCATTCAACCGGGAGCACAATACACACTCACTCTACTAATCAATTAACAAATAATAAACCCTATCTAATCAACCAAAGAATAAACTCAACAATAGCCTACAAGATAGAACTAAACCGATAAGGATTTAAAGGACCAAAATAACGGACCAAAAGGAATAACTAGGATAACTCGTAGAATCATCTAGTAAACTAAACTAAACTCACGAACTAAAATGATAATCAAACCTCATAGAATAAAATCATAGAATAAAACAAAAGGGCAAACGGCTCAACTGCACATAATCACAAAATTAAATCGGTAAACGTAACTAAACACACTAATTTATTTAGATAAAAAGGAATCTAATAATTGTTGATCAAAACCGGACACCAAGGTACATAAATCCGGGAATTTGTCTAACCGGCTAAAATGCCCCGGTTAGACAAATATAAATCACTAAACATCCAAAAACTATCGAGCTAAAAATTCAATGCTAAGTGAGCCGTTTCAACGGTTCACATCAAGTATGACTAAATCCGACCATTAGATAGGACAACAACTTGGTGAAGTATTCCCATAAAATTGAATGACTTTCATCCAAGCCATGATGAGAATGTAGGTGGGTTTGAATATATTAGTCATTCAAAAACTGAACACTGACATTTAGGGATTAGCCCTTATAGAACTAGAAAATCATCGTACTGTAAAACTCGCAATAATATTGTAGAGATTTGAAGTGTGAATTGACCGTGATATTCAAATGACATTTAAGGGGAGAGTAGTATTGTCCCAATGTCCCTTTGTCCGGTGGGCACCGGGTCATTGACATTACGAACGGGCACTTTATTCACGCCGGCCTTGCAATAGGGTCAGTGTTTCTATCTATCTATCTATCTTCAAATGACATAATTGAGGACTACACATGGTGTTTTGTCTGGTTGAGTAGTTTGATACCATCCTCCCATGCATCTTCAAATTTTCAAATGTGCTATCTTCAAATCTCACTATTTGCGTACCTCCAGGTTTTGCCATCGTTTTTCTTTTTGTATAATCTTGACATGGCTTTGTAAAATTACGATAATTTTTTATTGTTACGATATACAGAGAAAATTATCCAAAAAACATTACGGTTTGTCAGCGTCTAACCAACCAATTATAACGGTTGGACGAGCAGAGCCTTTGTCCATCACCAATTTGGCTTTGCCACCGAGGCATGCATCTAATCTATGCATAGCTTAGCTTATTAGGTTTCTTCTCACAATCACTTACTAGGAGAAGCATATGCTTTTTCTTTCTTTCTTGTGTGGTACCATTTGCAATTGCTTTTGCTCGACGGTGGAATTATTCCAAGTGGTGTATTAAATCACTGCTTTGTTTTCAGGTTCTCTTGGAGCCTATAGCCAAACAGGTGCTGTCGAGGCTTACCCTAGAATGTGAAGTTGTTCTTTGTGAACAGTTTGAAGTTGCTTTTTAGGTATAGGTTACCTTCAGACTTACTTCTTCGGTGATGGAACAAATTGTTAGGGTTTTGCATTTTCCTGCCTTACTTTTACTGCCTCGTGTTTGGGATGTTGGAATTATGGTTTTTTCCTGGATGGTTGTGGGTGACTAAGTTTTCATGTATCATCTCTAGAACTTACAGTGTAACGCTTTTCGGTGATCAGATCATAGGCTTCTGTTGCTTAGGTGTAATGGTGAAGCAAATCATTGGCACATTTTGCAGTCAACAAAGTACCTTGATAATTCAGTCTTTGTCACTGATTTTTGAAATCTTGGACTCGAGGCTATAGAGCTTTGGTTGGTTGACAGAGGAGTGTTACCAATAGAAAATTCTCTGGGTGGAAGCATACTGCGCAACTATGACCTTGTATTACTTTTCAGTTTGTGTTAATATAGCGTGCTGAATATTTGATTACTTTGGTCAATTATTAAAAAATAGCCTACCTGAAAATTGTGCATATTACAAAATTATTAAATTATACGGTGCAGAAAAATGGCAAAATTAAAATTATTACCTCCGGCTAGAAAAATACCCCATTATCTCAGGTGCTACAAATTTTTTACAAGGAGTGGATCCCCCAAATTTAGATGTTGTTACGTTGGGTCTGAAGCTCTGCAAACTCAGTTGAGTTTCTCAGAATTCTAGCTGCACTTCTTGCCTTCCGATGGTGATATCTGTCGTCTACATTGAATAGGTAGATTAGTGTTAGAGAATTATAAGATTTGAAAATATTATAGATTTTTACTCTCGACAAAAAAATTACAACAAACATTGATTCCAATACTATTGAAAGATCCCCATCTTGACCAATATAGTGGGTAAAAAAAATTGGTCAACAGTCAAAACTTACAACATGTTTATGTAAATTAGTGTATCTAACACTAATCTACCTGTTTAGTGTAGTTCTTTAGATGCAATATTTTCACCCACATCGCCTCGCCTCTGTGTTTCATGTTCTTCGAAGAAACACATTCTGTGCTTCAGTGATTGTTGTATATACAGGTTACTATGTAGCGTTGAATGAGAGTTGGGGTCTTTTCATCAAGTTCTTAGGGTGTACGCATCTCCTTTGGTGTTGCCCGTTACTACAAGATCGAATTAAAGGTTCAGAATTAGGCCTCACATCGGTCACTTTGTGGTCATTGTGTAGACTATTGATTCAGATGCTTTTCTTTCCACAGGGTTCAGAGTAGCACTCTATGGTGCGAGACAACGAGGGGTTTGATGTTTTAGGGTTTAGGGTTTAGGGTTTTAGGGTTTAGGGTTTAGGGTTGAGGAGAAGGTGTGGATTGGAATTTGTAGACATGGCAACGAATGGCTTTGCTTGGTGGGGAGTTTATGATGTTTTTACGGTTCATAACGAGACGTAATCTAGTTGAGAGTGTCAGTTTCGCGAACTTTGCGCAAGTGGTGTAAGCGGTCATGAATGCGTAGAGAGATAGGGTTGTTTTTGTCGAGTTTGCTGGTGACGTTGCTGATTCATTTCTCTTGACTTGTGTTTCCGATGACCAGATTCACGCCCTGAAGCTACAGTGCCGGTTTTTTTGAATTGCTGGTGAGAGTTGAATGGTGTTTTGGATCATGCTCTTGCAGGTTGTGCAAGTTATCACCAAATGGATTTTCAATTGACTGGTTGTTTCTGTAGAAGGCAACTCAAAGTAGTACAGTCCAGCTGGTTTATGTTGTCTTTCGCTAATTATCGAATTGGTGATTGTGTTCTTTTTGCAGTACGCTCTTCGGGTAGAACGTCGCTGCCCAATCTAGTGGATTCTCACGCTTGACGATTTGTTTCTTCAGAAAAACGAAATGCATTCAGTTGTGGTTTCAGACTGGCGGGCAGCGTCGGCGCTTGATGCCATCACCGCGAGCACCTCGTATTCTACAAAAGATTTGGGGCCTCCTCCCATTTCAACTCGTCAGCAAAGACATGCATTCAAAGCTTGTGGACGTTCTTTTCGAACAAGTGCCGGCGCCTGTGGAAACTTGCAACGGATCGACCTTGTGCATAAAGCTGTAAGTTCCACAACTCCAGGTTTGGCCTCTTTCAGGTTGAAAGTTGAGGATTCTTTCAAATTTTAGCGAGCCATAAAGACCGTCGGAGCATCAAGATGAGGCTCATTGCTTATGTTGGATATACACCTTTGCGGGCGGAAGAAGGATTTGTCAGTCAGCTTCTTGATTAACCCTTAGAGGGCTGATGGGGATAGTAGATACGGGGACGTATATTTGACATTTGTTGTAAATAGAATGTTCAAAATTGATACCCAATAACTCGTTAAAATCATGTCGACATGAATTTAAACTTCACTTTTGATCTTAAACCCATAGGAGGTGTGGAACCATGCCAAATACAATGGAATATTGGTGTATAATACTGGTTGGAAAGGGCTCTTTGGACCTTTAAGGGTTAAATTGCCTTGTGTACGATTAAGGTGGTGATCACGGGTGAGCACTTGCTCGGAAGGTAATGCTTGATATATAGGTTGTTACATTTTCCCCAAAGTAGCAGCACATGCACTTGGGCGACTGAACCCCGAACCCTGACCCAGAACCCTGACCCCAGTATTGATAAGCTGCTCTGCTACTAGTGTGCAGTTTTTGAATCACTGTTGGGCTTTTTGTGAGCAGGATGTGCGCGCAAACACATTGTTGAAGTCTCCATGGCCTGTCTACCCTTTGTTATCCGCGCTCTTGTGCTTTCATGGAGGACGGTGTGGACAAATTAGGTGTTTATTGACACCGTCGGTTTGGAGAAGATCATCCGCGAGTGCCGAAGCTCCAGGTGTGTGACAGGTCTCGTGGAATGAATTTGTCTTCCCTGGAGAGAATGTGACTGACATGAAGTGTGTTGCACTTGCCTCAGACAGAGCTGAGCGGACTGAAGAGCTTTGGGAAGAGTACTTTGAGGATCCTTCCCAGTGGTGGGACAACAGAGTTGACAAGGTATCCCAGGACTGCCAGTGGGTTGATGCTAGGAAGTGGATGTAAGCCTTGGATCAGACACGTGAGGTGGATATTTCTTAGTTGTACAAAGAATGTGGCACTAGGCAAGCATAAGTATTGTGATTTGTGTACTTTGGAGTCGAGTCTGATCATTGTAGTGTTGATAAAAATGTTATCCTTGATTGTTGAGTGTTGGGTGCAGATTAGCCGGGCTTAAATATGCGTCACATGTTGCATATTTGATGGTGGGTTGTGGTGCCTACAGAGGAACTCCAGTTCACCTGACTTCAAACATAAGGTGAAAAGAGAAGCACTGTGGCTCGATGGCTGGAAAACTCCAACCTGGGTGAAGGCAAGACTCAAATTGGTCACTGGGGGCACGTCACTTTCTCATGCTATTGGTAGTAAGCTTATTTGGAGCACAAGTACTATGAGTGAAGCGCTTGCTGTTCTGGAGAATCTACTCCAACAAGGCATCACTATAGACTCGTACATGTTTGTTGAAGTTTTGAAGCGGTGCTTGAAGCAGAAAGACCTTATGGCGGCCAAGCAGGCTCATGACTGCATCATCAAGAGTGGAATGGAGCAAAATGTACGTGTGGCGAACAACCTTTTGAGTGTGTACATCAGATGTGGGAAGCTGCAGGATGCACGCCGAGTGTTTGATAAACTTCTGAACAAGAATGTTTATAGTTGGACCATCATGATTGGAGGTTATGCTCAGCACAATTGTGCTAAAGATGCACTGGAAGTTTTCAATCAAATGCGCCAAGAAGGTGTGCAGCCAAATGAAGTTACTTACTTGAGCATCCTGAAGGCATTTGCGAGTCCAGCAGCTTTGAAATGGGGCAAAGAGCTTCATGCGCTCATCAGACACGATGGCCTTGAATCAGATGTGCGTGTAGGGACTGCGCTTGTTCACATGTACGCAAATAGTGGCAGTATCGATGACGCGCGACTGGTATTTGACAGAATGGTGGCTCGCAACGTCATCACATGGAACGCAATGATTGGTGGACTTGCAGACCATGGACGTGGGCATGAGGCATATGAATGTTTCCTTCGAATGCAAAGGGAGGGCTGTGTACCAGATGCAATCACGTATGTGAGCATTTTGAATGCATGTGCAAGTGCGGGTGCTTTGGAGTGGGTGAAGGATGTGCATAGCCATATCCTAGCAGATGGATTGGAGTCGGATTTGCGAGTAGCGAATGTGATTATTCACATGTATGCAAAGAGTAGCAGCATGGATGAGGCCCTACGAGTTTTTGACAGAATGAAGGAACGTGATGTGGTGACATGGAGCGCTATGATTGGTGGACTTGCAGACCGTGGACGTGGGCGTGAAGCATATGAATGTTTCCTTCAAATGCGAAGGGAGGGCTGTGTACCAAACGCAATCACGTATATGAGCATTTTGAATGCATGTGCAAGTGCAGGTGCTTTAGAGTGGGTGAAGGACGTGCACAGCCATATCCTAGCAGATGGATTGGAGTCGGATTTGCGTGTGGCTAGTGCGCTTGTTCACATGTATGCAAAGAGTGGTAGCATCGATGCGGCCCTTCAAGTATTTGACAGAATGGAGGAACGTAATGTGGTGACATGGAGCGTGATGATTGGTGGACTTGCAGACCATGGATGTGGACACGAAGCCCTGGAAGTCTTTAGAAGAATGATTGCTGATGATGTTGAACCTGATGCTTACTCATTTGTGGCAGTGTTGTCGGCCTGTAGTCATGCAGGCCTTGTTGATGAAGGCCGTCGGCTCTTTCGGGTTATGATGCAAGATTATGGCATGGAACCTACTGTGATTCATTATGGGTGCATGGTGGATCTTCTTGGGCGGGCTGGAAACTTAGAGGAAGCAAAGCTCTTTATTGATAACATGCCAGTCGAAGCAGATGGAGCTACCTGGGGAGCTTTGCTTGGTGCTTGTAGAAGTTATGGTAATGTGGAGTTGGGCGAACTTGCTGCTAAAGAGGTTCTGAAGTTGGAACCGGAGCGTGCCGCTCCATACGTGCTCCTCTCCAACATCTATGCTGCTGCTGGCCAGTGGGATCAGGTGTCATCAATACGGTGTATGATGCAGGAAAGAGGTATTCGCAAGGAGCCAGGGATTAGCTGGATTGAGATTAATGACAAGATTCATCGCTTTGTTGTAGGAGATAGCTCGCACCCAGAAGCAAAGCAGATCTATGCTGTGCTGGAGAACTTGACCAAAAAGTTGAGGGCTGAAGGTTACGTTCCTGATACTCGGCTTGTCTTGCGCAATATTGATGAGGAGGACAAAGAACTTGCTCTTTGTGCTCACAGTGAAAAGCTAGCTATTGCTTATGGAATGATGCACACCCCTCGCGGAAAGCCAATTCGTGTGTACAAGAATCTTCGGGTGTGTTCAGATTGCCATAAGGTAGAGGGTCATATTTCTGACCGGGTTGTATTTCCGACCCCTACTGGTTGGGGATGGGTGTCAGAAACCAGCCAACATGGTTTCAGATAGTGTCCAAGAGTGTTCTAATTTCGTCCATGCTTGGAAAAATCAAGAGCTTCTGATTGGTGTAGAAGCACTCTATTTTGAGAATCCAAGCTCTCATGAAAACCATGACTCTATGAGTGGTTAATGGTCACTCTAAGCTTTCAGACTTAAAAAATCACAGAAAATTGTAGAAATGTTCAAAAAATGTTTTTTTTTTGGGGATGCCTTTACAATAGCTTTGCAGAGCATCCAAAAATTATAAAAAATTCTTTCACAAGTCTAAGTATGCAAACCTGAAATTCAGTCGGGAATTGGTCCCACTACCTTACAGCAACCAAGTTCATCTCTAAGGTGACTGGACAGGAGATTGTGGCCAGGGATGCCAATTGCTTTCACCACTTCAAAGATGGCGTGTGCTCTTGTGGTGATTATTGGTGATGGCGTTGCAAATTTTCAGACTGAAAGTTGTTGGGAGATGTGCAAGATGCTGAGAGTGCGCCAATGGTATTAGTTGCATGGTTTGCCATTCATTTTATCTTTGCATGTTCTTGGAGTTTTGAACTTCGTATCTTTAGTAAATAGTATCGTTTGGTTTGCAATTAATTGTCTCAATATTGATTGAATGAGGTGGTTTGTGTATTTTATTTTTGTTTTTTACGATTGAAGTTTTGGGTTTGTTAGTTGTTTAAGAACCAATTGTACGTTTGTTCTTCTGAGAAATAACATACAGTGGAAATTGGGATGGTTCTTTGATGAGAGCTTGCTGATTGTATGGTATGTTCTTTTTTTCATCTTTCTGTTAGGAGTTGTACTAAAGAGGAGGTTAAACTTAAAACGTCCATTATTTGATACTACTTATTTTGAGAAATCATGTTTAAGGTCTCACTTTTTGAACTAATAATCAAACTTGACATAAACCAATTTTGTTGTTTTTCAAAAAATCACAATATGTTATTTTGAAGATCCATATAGTACAAATAATAGTCAACTAGCACAAGAACCAAGAGAAATTTGGATGGATGAAAAATTGTATTGTATGCAGTGTTGGGAAAGGTTGCAATCTGCTCGTCGTCCATATATTGGATGCAGGCGCATCAGAGGGTTAAATAATCCGCAACAAAGTAGAGGGACAAATCTAGCATTGTTATGTGTCCCTGGAGTCTTGCTTCCTTTTTTTAGTCACTCTATTGAATGCAATGAAAGTGTCTCCAGTTAGGTAGAGTTGTGAAATTGGGAGCATTGCATGAGGGTGAGAAATCTATTTATTTGTTTATCAAAAACATGCAATGTTCTTCCCTAATAATGGTGATGAAAAATTTGTTCTCATCTAAATTATATTTTTTATAATATGATAAATTGAATTTGAAGTTTTAAAATCATGAATCTTTGGTCCTTTAGGAGTTAAACCACAATGCCTACCATAACACTTGTATATGGCTCCAAGAAACCAAAAACAAAAAATTAGAATAAAATATGGTGATGATGTGACATGGATCACAATTTGAAGGTACAAATTATACCTTGTTTGTGCTCGAATACATAAGGATCCCATTTGTACCACAATTTCGAAGTCACACTATTTGTGCCACAATTTAGAAGGCACCCTCTTTGTGGGAGGGCAAACCAACCACCACTCATTTCTCTAGTTTTCTCATTTTTGGGGTCTATGTACTTTTCAAAAAAATTAATTCCACCAATTTGGGGTTTGCAACCCCAAAGTGGTAGCTGAGATGACCTACCACGCCCAAGAAATAGGGTCAAGCTTTTATTTTTGTTTTTTTTTCCTTTGGTGCAACTGTGGGGGTTAGTTTGCCCAATCCCTCTTTGTGCCACTTTGTACAAGTAGTGTAGATATCAAAAAAATTAATTAACAACAATGATATATCTCACCCTCCATGGAAAAACTAAACAAGTTAAACATAGTAATTTGGGATCCTATGTTATAGAATGGAGTAAACTAATAAAACTTGATTTCCGAGCGATCTAGTAAAGCCACCCCAAATTCTATTTTTAACTTGTTTAGTTTTTCCACGGAGGGTGAGATATATTAACCACAAACTAACACAAATACTCATATAGCACAAATTGGGACCTTTTTATTTCTCTTTTCAGAGTATTCATGTGTTTCAAGTTCTCTTTTACATCTGAGGTTTAAATTCTGAGTGATTGTTTGGGACTTGTGGATGAGGATATAGGTCTCTGCCTACCCCAACTAAAGTGAATATAGAACCGGGTACTACAAACTTAAGTGTCTTACAAGGAATCTCTTTGTGGCTCTCTTTGTGCCCCCTATAAGTACCCCACTCACTACCATTCTCAATACACAGCCTCCTTATCTTTGAGCTTGGTTTTGTTAGTGCCGGTTCTTCTGGACAGAAGAACCAGCTCGAACAAAAACAAGTTCAAAGATATGAACTCATTCAAACTCCAAGAGGTGCAGGAAAGCCCTGTTGGACCTCATAAAATCGATTCATCCCACTTGCAAGAATGAGTCATCAATTCGTGCATTAAGGCAGTCACCTAGTAAGCATGACAACTTCAGGCCTAGGCAATCAGAACAAAACTGCCCGCAAAGAGCAATAAGAGAGAAGAGTACCGTCTTGGTTTGAATAGAAGGATGAACGTTAACCCCCAATTTCGTATCACAATTTCATGTGTGAGCACCACACGATAAACCCTGCAAACTCCATGTCTTTTCAAAACGTAGATTCTACCCGAAGATTGAAGTGCAGTCTTTTCTGCTCTGCTTCACGAAGTAATGGAGAAACACAGCACACACTATCCAGACTTAAACCTCCCAAAAACCATTTACCCTAATGAACAAGCGACTGTCTCTAGAATTGCAATTTCTTCTTATAACGCCTCTCCTTTCTCAACCGTCCTTGACTCTTTCCTCTCTTCTTGATGCCACCTCGTGCCTTCAACTTGGAGTCGTTGCTGGTAGCGGCCTCATCAACCACCATAGCTGAAGAGGCTTGGCCTACCCTTCCTCGACTTGGTTCCTCGACTTCTGCAAACAAGGAAACACCTCTTCCTCAGAATAAATATTTCACTGCCGTCCTCAAGTATACAGAACCCTAAACAAGCCTCTCGCCGGTCATTGTGAATCCCAGAGCCAAGTATAGGGATTTCAATGCTTCAGAGCCCACACTAAACCTTAAACCTTACGTTCTCCGAGCTCAGACAAGAAACGCACACATTTTCACCGACAGACTCAAAACTCCTTGCCATGCAAAAAACCGGCTAGAATGTTGTATCGGGAACCTCCCGTGTATTACCCCTGTAGAATGTAGCCAGGGGGTACATTTGCGGAGGTGAGGTTCCTGATGCTACATGTGATCCGATTTTGGTTGTTGTTAATTTTTACCTGAATATCTACATAAAAATTTGAGCCGGCTAATTGATACAAAGGATTTTTGCAAAAAGAAGAATAATAGCCAGATTCCTACGTGTAGCCTCTTTAAACCTAGGTCTCACCAGGTATTGCCTAAGTAGCATATGTGTATTACCCTGATATTACCTATATATTAATATGAAAAGAGCATCCAAGGAGCCTGGATTGCTCTTCAAGCCATTGAAAAATAGTAAAAATGCTAAATTGTCTCCTGACAAAAAATCACCGATATACACCTCTCCCTCAGTAACTAACATAACAACACCAAAGCTCAGAATAAAAACTTCGCTGTCGTCCTCAAGTCTACAGAACCCTAAACCAGCTTCACTAAATCCTGGATGCTGATCATTACGAGTCCCAGAGCAAAGCATAGAAACTGAGTACTTCGGAGCCCACACTAAACCCTAAACCTTATATTCTCGGAGCTTGTGACACAACCAGTTTCGAAACGCACACAACGCTCAGAATAAACAGTACACTGCCGTCATGAACCCTAATCCAAAACCCTAAAACAGTTTCACTAAATCCTGAACGTCGATCGTTACGAATCCTCGAGGGGAACACTTCAGAGCCATAAAAAATTTCATTCTCCGAGCTCGAGGCACAAGCACGCACAGCTTCACCGACAGGAAGAAGTGGTACAAAAGTACTTACCCATGGCTTCTTCACGTGAACGCTTCTTCGGAATCTCAACCTTGGGAGCATTCAATGCAGCTTCCATGATGGAATTCACCGCAGCCTCCTTTTCATCGTAGTGGGGCGCCACAAGCTCCCGCTTCAGCGTCCTCAACCGCTTCAACCTCTTCGACCTAATTGACTTCCCCATCACGAAGGGAGCGGAAAAGCTCTAAAGATGAGTTTATGGTTTCCCTTTGGCAATTGAAAGAAGTGCGAGAGGGTTGCTTCGCTCCGCAGCTGCGGCAACGGCGAGAGCGAGAAGAGCCTCTTGCGAAAAGGAGCCGCTTAGGCTGGAGAACGCAGAGAAGACGACGTCGTTTTTTCATTCATCCAATGACGATAATGGATGGGATGTCATCCACTCTATTTCGTGGGGAGTTCGGTTGAGTTGAACTTAACCCTAAAAGTCCCATAGGGATAGTAGATACGTGGCTGTATAATTGGTATTTGCTACCAAGAAGAAGTTTTAAACTGTGATCTCAATAGCTCACTAGAACCGCATTGATGAAAATTTTAGTTTCTGTGTTGAATTCAAACCTGTAAAAGGTCTACATCCATTCCAAATACTAGAAAATACACCGTATTCTACTGGCCGCAAAGGCATTTACTTTCAAACGTTTATGGGTTAACCAGTTGGGATTTTTAATCAATTCAATTGAGATTTTTAATCAATTCAGTTGAAATTTTTCCAACTTTAGTTTGAATGTTTCAACTCTAAGCTGCACAAAAAAAACTAGCTGAAAATAAAGAGATGAATGAGAAATCATAATTCATCAATGCACCTTTAAACCTTTAATTCATAAAAATCATTCAATTGCAATTATTAATTAGTATATGAACTTAGACCTTCTAACTTTTTAATTTGTACTCAATTGAATAAATCATTTGAAAGTCATATTCAAATAAATAAGAAGGTATTGTTATAATTTTTCATATAATATAATATTTTGAAATATTGTGATATGTTTTTAAATAAATTAGATTGATTCAAAAAATATATTTTTTAATTGAACCCCTAAAGGACCGAGTGTCCTTACTAAGACATTTAGAGAATCGGGTAGGTTCCGGTGAACACATTTTTAATCAAATCTTGAAGGAAATTTAATAATAGATTCCCCATTGTGCCACAAAAATGGGGATTTCTTTTTTTGAATTCCGACACCGTATGTGAAAGTTATGAGGGGAAATGTGTTTTTTTCGAGAGAAAGAGTAGAGGGGAAGTTGAGAAATAGTTGAACTTTAGGGGGGGCAACAAGATGGGCGTCGTGTGGAAAATGGAGTGCACTGTGGGGGCAGAAGATCACCCCATTTTCCAAACTCATCAAAAAAGCTTTCGTTCAAAATAGTTCAAAAGTGCTCTTGAAAAAGTCAAGTCATAGAACTAAGCAACCAAATTTAGTATGATTAATTGAATTACCTGTCTTTAGAGCTCTTTGCATTTATCATCCTATACATGGTGTATTAAATTTAACTAAAAGTTCAATTTCATAATAAAAAAACATTATTTAAAAAATTGAAAATTAAAATCATTTTTTAAAATGATAAATAATAAAATCGTCCAATGAGGGACTTCCACGTGGCTATACACTTTGACAGTTAGTGGGGTCATGAACATTGGAATGGGTTGGCTCTTCAATTCCCTTCCTCCACCCTTTATTTTCCCCCTAAGTGAGTATCTTCAAAGTGTTTATAAGAAATTTTGAAGAAATTGTGTTTGAAAGAAGAGGATGAGTAAAACACCAAGCCCCCTCTCAGTAGGCTTCATGCCTCCATGCCAAAGCCATCTCAATTTTTTCTATAATTGTATAGCTAGAAGAGTGTAATTACTTTCTGTATCATTGCAAATTATTGTACTTTTGTGAATTCATTTCTTGCATACTGCAATATTCTTCTTATTTCTCCAATCATGCTAAAGCACGAGGAAATTCAAAAGACTTCTTAAAACACGCAATTCGCTATTTATGCCCTTGGTCAAGTGCGCTCATTTCATAAACATATTTGACTTTAAAAAAAACCGGTTAAAAAGTTCTCTAAAAAACATCAATGTTGTCTTTTACAATCACTTAAATTGTAAATAAATAATTATTTTAATTATTTTTTATTCTTATCTTTATCTTTTCTTTCATCTTTTCTTTTTCAACTTGATTTCTTTTTTGTCTTCTTTCTTGTTCCCCCTTGTCTTTCTTTTGTCTTTCTTCTTATCTTCCTTTTTGTCTTCCTTGTCTTTTTTTCTTCTACTTTTTCTTCAGTTGTGGCCGCTGAACTCGAAACAATGGGAGCAAACCCAAAACAAAAAAGTAAAAAAAGTTTTTTTTTCTTTTTTTTCTTTTTTTCTTTTCGTTTTTTCGTTTTTTTTTCGGGTTGGCTATGAGGTGCTGCTGAACCCTGAATGGTAGCCGCCAAAAAAAAAAAAAAAAAAACTTTTTTTTTCTTCTTTTGGTTGGTCGTGGGGTGTTGCTAAACCCTAAATGGCGGCCGCCCAAAAAAAAGTTTTTTTTTTGGACTTTTTTCAAAAATTTTATTATTTTTAGCCTCTGGGTGCGCAGCCACGCACCCAAAGACCCTCCCATCTCTCTCTCATCTTCTTCTCCTCTCCTCACATATATAGAGGAGAGGAGAGGGATGGGAGAGGGAGTCGGAGAATGATGGGAGAGACTCTCTCCTCTCCCCTATATATATGAGGAGAGGGGAGGGAGATGGAGAGGAGATGAACGTAGAGAGGGACATGGAGAGGAGATGAACGTAGAGAGGGAGATGAAGTTGGACAGAGAGATGAAGATGGATAGGGAGATGTAGAGGGAGACGAAGATGTAGAGGGAGATTGAAGGGTCTTTGGGTGCGCGGCCGCGCACCCAGAGGCTAAAAATAATAAATTTTGAAAAAAGTCCAAAAAAAAGAAAAAAACTTTTTTTTTTTTTTTTTTTTTGGGCGGCCGCCATTTAGGGTTTAGCAGCACCCCACGACCAACCAAAAGAAGAAAAAAAAGTTTTTTTTTTTTTTTTTTTTTTTTCGCGGCTGCCATTCAGGGTTCAGCAGCACCTCATAGCCAACCCGAAAAAAACGAAAAAAAAAACTTTTTTTACTTTTTTTTTTTGGGTTTGCTCCCATTGTTTCGGGTTCTGCAGCCACAGCTGAAGAAAAAGTAGAAGAAAAAAAGACAAGGAAGACAAAAAGGAAGACAAGAAGAAAGACCTCGAGAAAGACAAAAGAAAGACAAGGGGGAGACAAGAAAGAAGACAAAAAAGAAATCAAGTTGAACAAAAAAAGATGAAAGAAAAGATAAAAGAAAAGATAAAGATAAGAATAAAAATTAATTAAAATAATTATTTGTTTACAATGTAAGGGATTGAAGAAAGACAATAATCGTTGTTTTTAAAATAAAAAGTTAGGCCAAAAAAATTGTGCGCCGGAGGACCAAGTGCATGATTATACGGCCAAGTGCGTAAATAGCGAATTGTGTGTTTTAAGTGTTAGGAGGTCAAAGATGATAACCATTGCTCACTTCCATCCCCCTTCACTAGAAAAATAATGGAACTATGGATTAGAACTACTTAGTAACCAACTACCATATGATGGAGTACTAATAAGACTGTTTTGCATCAATTGAGTTTGGATTGATTGTATGTGTAGGCACATCTTGATAGATTGAACAAGAATCGATCAAGAGACATATGGTTCATGTTTGAAGATGACATTGAGTAGCATGACTAAACTTAATTTAGTTTGAACTATAAAAACTGGATACGTGAACACATCACTTTTAACTTTAAATTGGCTAGCATGTTAAATGCCCTGCATATTTATAATCTTCAAATTTGTGACAATTGCGACTATAACATTTGTGAATTACTTTCTAATGACGTTGTTTATTGCACAATTTCTTATGGAAAAGCTCTTCCCATATAGGTTTGAGAATATGGATTGTACAATATATATAGATTTGTCTATGATGTAAGTAACCAATGATACGACTGTCATGTTTCATTGTGGGTATGAAGATAGTAAAAGGGGCGGATTGAGAAGGGGGGAAGTTATGATGAGATTGGAAGATTGAAATACACTAGGAGTAAAGCCTTTACTCCTCAAGGGTACTACTAATTGTTGAGTTGAAGCACGTTGGAGACGAAATGTAAGTGACTTTCAAGCAAACGGTTCATGTTGCTATTAGTACTACTAGTTTTTCATTATCTACTTGTTGACCTGATTTTGACTTTAAATCATTTATTGTAGGTAATATTGAATATATATAGTTAGCCAGTACATGAATCTGGATAAATTGTTGTTGCCACTAAACATTGGCCATTCTAATATATATATATTTTTACCCCTAATGTCATCATTGTTATTGTTATTGATGTTTAGTGTTACTCTCGGTGCTATTTTGATAGCATACTAATGGTGGATGTTTTAGTATCAAACTGACATGGTGCAGTTTTTAAGCCATTTTAGGACCAAATTGCATGGCATCAGAAAAGTTAATTCAACCTATTTTGGTGCCATTTTGACACCAAAGGCCGCAAACAGGTCATTTTAGTGTCATTTTATCCATACTAGGCTGGTATGGAGGTTGGCACCAAATTATCTTAATTGCATTTCAATGCACCCTCATGGAACCATGTTCACATGCCTTGAAGTTCTTGATGGATGCCGGCATATTAGTGCAGTTTTGGAACCATTTTAGTGTCACAATCACATGGTATTTGTGCGACTCCAATTTAGTATAATTGTGGGGCCATTTTAGCATGAAAAGTATATGATGTGATTTCAACGTCAAAATCACATGGTGTCATTTTAGCACCAATTTAGCACCAATTTAGCACCATTTTAGCACCATTTTAGCATCATAATTACAAATTGTTGTGTTAGCGCAATTGAGGTGATATTTCAACATCACAAGTTAGAAGCAATTTTTGCATGAAAATTATATGTTGTACTTTTAACATCCTTTTAGTGTCAATTTTGGAGCATTTTAGAGCAATTTTTCCTCTAGCCTAGTGCCAACATTACATGGTGTCATTGTAGCGTAAAAGTTACATGGTGTAGTTTCATCGCAATTTCCTTGCTCTTTTTCCACAATTTTAGCAAATTGTATCTAAATTTCATGGTGTTGTTTTATATTTATTTTACTACAATTTTAGTGAAACTTTGGCCCAATTTTGGGGCCATGTTAGTTAAAAACTACATGTTGTCATTATAGTGTCAAAATGACACTAAAATGACTTGTATGTGGCCTTTGGTGTCAAAATGGCACCAAAATAGTCTGGCCCAACTTTTTTAATGAGCCATTTCTTAATATACTAGGATCTAGAGTCAAGTAGCATTCTAGAAGGGCCCTTGGCACTTTTCATCTAGTTATGGAGTGCGAGAGACTCTGGGAGGGCTACGATGGAGCTAGATAGATAGAAACTCCGGACCTCTTTCAAGGCCGGCGTGAATAAAGTGTCTGTTTGTCTCGACAATGACCTAGTGCCCATTGGTCAAAGGGCCATTGGTGCAAAACTGCTCTCCCCTTTTGGGAATAAATGCTTTAGTGACCGGTAACAAATACTAGTAACAACAGTAATAATGAGTAGTTAGATGTAGAAGGGGTATAATTTGGTGTTAGTTTTGTTGGTGGTCGCCAAATCATGGGTTTCTAGGTTGGTTGGTGAAAGACGTTGTATTACAATTATATAGTGTGGGTTCGATTCCCGTTGAGTCTGTCTAAGCTGTAATGTGATATACATGATTTGGTGCTGCTAGTGAGTATCATAAGTAGGAAAGTTGTACCAACCATACGGCCCCCTGCCTTCCTAAGACAAAAGATTATTTACGAGGTTGATCCAAGAATTATAAAAGGAATAAGTAGTAGTTTTAACTATTACCCCTCCCCATCTCTCCCCCCTTTTTTTTTCCTAGTTATTCTGTTGGTAGAGGTTGGTTATTTTCTATTTCTCTTTTATGTAGAATAATTGAACCGGCATGTTGTATTGCAATGGTGTTTATTTCTTTGAATGTGTGTTTAATGGAGGTTTCGGGTAGTTTAAATTTATTTTCAAGGATTTTCATTAAGAGAACATGCGTTGTACCTCTAGCTCTTGCGGTGATGACTATAAGTGGATCTACTTTCCAGCCTAAATCAATGATGCTATTGATAAGTGGTTGGTATTTTTGGATTTATTTACAATTGTTTCTTTTGGGAATCTGTCCTTACAGTATGTAAATTCTATAAATTGTATTGTGAGGTTGTCTATTGGATTTGGTGGTGGATTATTTTTGTACGGGAGTCCTTTTATGCATAACATGTCTTGTTTAAATCTAGCGTTGCAGTAACATCTTTGGTGTTCACATGTGCATGGTAGAAGTCATAGGGGTACTGTGTTTTTTTGGGGGTCGTTGTTGAATGATTCTGCAATTCATGAGGTTGTAGCATCTAGATTTTTGTGTTGAAAGGATTAGTTTTCTTAATTCCGACACTACTTTATTATGTCTTTTGACTTTAATGACGTATATGTGACGTTGGTTGCATTTTAGAAATACGTGTCTGCATCTGCGAAGTTACAAATAGAGCATGTGATTGATGGAAATCTTTCTTTACCAAAGAATAGTTGTTTTCGCGGTGGAGCTACTCTAAGGTGTTATGGGATAATGTTACTATATTGTCCATCCTCGAAAGGGAAGAGTAGTATTGTCCCAATGTCCCCTTGTCCGGTGGGCACCGGGTCATTGACATTACAAACAAACACTTTATTCACGCTGGCCGGAATAGGGTCGGAGTTTCTATCTATCTGTTATGGGATTGAGTGAGAGCACTGGTCAAGTTGCCCGCCCGCCCTGTTCTTTTTACCCTCCGCCCGCTGCCCCGTCAAGCCTCCCATTGCCATGTCGGATTCAGAGGGCCACACGATCACTTGGAGCGATCGGAGGGCTCAGATGCAGGGTCACCCTACCGCGACTGAGTGACGCGGGCTGTCGCGCGTCAGTCCAAGCTGGACGTCGCCTGACCAGGAATGCGGCATCTAGGGCTTTTGTCCCGAAGCTGACGGGCGTAGTAAGTCCGGCTTAACAAACTCCAGTTACAATTTAGCCGCAGTTAGCCTCACCAATTCGTATTGTCCTCTCCCTTCCACTCCCCTGTTTGCACTGTTACTTTGCTCCCGCTCTTGCGCACCTCCGATTGCTCGTCGCGAGTTCTTAGTCCCTGCGGCGTGTAGATCAGTGAAGGAGCTATCCGTCGACACTAATTTGGTCTCATTTGGTGCAGTCTTGCGGAAGTTTTGGTCGTTTGAAGGAGAGATGGCGGCAGCGTCGTGTATAGGCCAGGCAATGCCGAGCACGGGCTACGAGCATCGGCCTGATGCAGCCGGAGGTGCGAAATGCGGATGCGGAGCCGGCGGGGAGAAGGTGCCGGTGATTAATTTGGCTAGCAAGGGTTTCTTTTGCCCGCCGTGCATCACCCGGTTTCCGCCGAATTTCGTGCGCCAGTCCAGCATCAAGGCGCGCCGCAACTGCAGCAACATTGGTGTGGCGCAGGTCGTGGCTGCCTCGGCTACGGATCGCAGCACTCCCGCTGCTTCTGCTGTGACGGCGGCTGCGGCGGCATTGACGTCCGAGGTCGTCGGCGGGCCGCTGGAGCTCGCCAAGGCCGCTAATGGCATTGCTGTCGCGCTTCCTAGTAAAGAAAATGCGGAGGCAGATAAAACCGGTCGGAAAAATTCAAGCACACTGGCTGTCCATGGCGGTGAGCAACTTTGGCTTCAATTTCGGCACATTCTTTTCATAGCGTTGGTGCGATTACATGTGAATGCAGGACTTAACTTGTTCTCTTTCATTTTGTCAAGAGTCCAAATCTGATGTTAAGATTCTCCAATTGGCTGTGAATTACTCGTTACTTATGACGCTGTTGTGTGCGATGAGTTGGAAATTGCTATCGAAGAGTGAAAATTGAGTGCTGTTCAGGAAACATGAACTTTCACTCTTCGATAGCAATTTTGACTTTTAGAACATGAGTTTTCACTCTTCAAATTTGAGCATGTCTACATGTTTATCTCTGTCACTGTGCGGAAAATCTCCAGTGAACCTGTTACTACATATCAGGGAAGGACTGCGAAGATTTCTGCAGATGTTCTCGTTGGACATATTGTGTCCTGTCTAAGGATGCGATTTTATCATCTTCACTAGTTTGCCTGCATTGAACTCTTGGTCGAGTGTCGTATAAATTTCTTAAGGATTCCTTCTGTTGCAGGTGAGAGAACCAGGCGTCCAAAGGTGCAAGATACGCTGACCATACCAATTTGTCAGACATCTACTTACACATTCAAAGATACAGCTGAGTTGATTGCGTTTCAGGTACTTTTCTAAAGTAGTTTGAATGACAATTGCACGTCTGCTTATTATTCTTGATTTCTCTCCTGTGAATCTGATGTACGTGGAGAGCGTGGATGATAAAGTACCTCTTTATATACAGTTGCACCTTGTTGTGAGATCATTGAGCTTGTTTTTCCTCTTGTAGGAAGGGACTTTCACTAGTTTTGAGTATGGACGATACGGCAATCCAACTACAAATGCCGTTGAAGAAAAGATCAGGTTAGTTCTTCTGAGTGATGCTACAGCTTCGGCATTTTGAAGTTATTTTGTCTCAGATATCCCGTGTTTGCAGGTTTGGTCGTTGAGATGATTGTATCAAGTTATTCTGGAACAGAAGACGTATTCATGTAACCATATTCTTGCTGTAGATTACGTTCCCATCTTGGTATGGTGTTGAGCTTGTAAGAATTTGGAAATAATATGCAACTTTTGCCGTACATTTTGGCAGCGCTTTGGAAGGGGCCGAGGCCACATTGCTTTCTGCCTCAGGCATGTGTGCAGCAACCACCATGCTTCTTGCGCTGGTCCCAGCTGGTGGGCACATCGTCACAACAACTGATTGTTACCGTAGGACTCGCCAATTTATCCAGACCGTGCTTCCCAAAATGGGTATCACGGTAAGATCCGTCTACCAATTTTTGTTGTGCAGTAAGGAGGTTTTTGTTGTTCTGTTTTTTTGTTGCATTCTGAGTTCTAGCAACATCTCTTTCTAGAGGTTTATAGCTCCTACTTCTTGACTACAGGTGAATTGGAGAATGGGTTGTCATGATATTGATAATTGTATCATGTTTTTTGCGTGAATGTATATGAGTTGAACTTGAACTGATCTATTATGTATTCTGGCTTCTTGACAGACAACTGTGGTTGACCCTGCGGATATACCTGCCCTTCAGTTAGCACTTGAGAAAAACAATGTACGTTGCATATTCTGTGTTTGGGTGCTGCTCTTGGTTTTGATTTTCATACTTGCGTTCTGTGTTTCATGCTTTCCTTCATTTATATCTCATTGCGGTGTATTTTAGAAGACAAATAATGATGGCATATCAACTGTTGCCCAGCTTGAATATGACGACAAGAAAGTCGTGTTTCTCTATTTTGAATGCGATTAGATTCTTGCAGAGCTTGAGGGTGACCATTGTGATTGGATATCTCAGGTATCAATATTCTTTTCGGAGTCGCCTACGAACCCCTACTTGCGGTGTATTGACGTAGAACTAGTTTCCAAGCTTTGTCACGAACATGGTGCTCTCGTGTGCATTGATGGGACATTTGCGACTCCTGTTAATCAGCAGGCTTTAGCTCTGGGGGCCGACCTTGTACTTCACTCTGCAACCAAGTACCTTGCTGGGCACAATGATGTAAGTTCTATCTTTGTAGCTGTCTGGATTGATTGTTGAGCTATATTTTTTGGATATGTTGGCCACTCGTGATTACTAGTGTTGAGCAAGCACTGGGAACACTTGCCTGTCCCATGCTCTTACAGGATACACTGTGGTTTACCGAGAAGTTTTTGATTGCCGTATGTGGCTAGGATGTTTTATCGGGAACCTCCCGTGTATTATCTCGTGTAGAATGTAGCCAGCGGGTAGGTGAGGCTCCCGATACTACATGTGTCCCGCCGTATGTTGCATCATATTATTGCTTAACACACCGTAACCTTATGAGAGACTCTTGAAGGTTTATATGAACTTAGTGGACCGTTAATAATTTTGTATTTACAGGTTCTGGCAGGGAGTCTCAGTGGGTCTAAGCAATGTCTCTCTGCTGTGCGAGCTCTGCATAACATCCTGGGAGGTGTTGTTGATGCAGTAAGTACCCTCATCAGAATAATGGGGTTTTTATGAATCTAAACTGAGTGGGGTCCGTGAAATACATGAGGATTGTTTTCTCTTCATGGGGCAAGCCGGGCAGCATCTAGAGCTATATATGCATTTTGGATTAAATCTTTTCATTGTAAGTATTGTGATAGGACTTCAGTGTTCGGTATTCTCATGCAGTGCAAGGAATAGGTCGTCTAACCGGTTCTGTCATCTTGGAACAGAATGCTGCTTATTTAATCTTGCGAGGTTTGAAGACCTTGGATCTTCGTGTCAAGCAGCAGAACAACACTGCAAGTCTGCTTGCATCGAAATTGGAATCCCACCTTAAGGTATGCAATGTGAGCTATTTTCAGGATCTTAAAATACTTCACCTGTATTGTAACTCAACTGCAAGGGTGATGACTCTATGATGTGTTTCACTTGCAGGTGGCACGTGTACATTATCCTGGCCTGGAAAGTCATCCAGAGCATCATATCGCCAAGAAACAGATGAGTGGCTTTGGCGGTGTCATTAGTTTTGAGGTATTTTCAAACCTTCTTGGTTTTCAGAGCTTTGAGGATATTGTAGATTATTTATATACTTTCTCTGTAATTTAGACCTGTATCATATATGCTCATTTGAAGCAACACATTTGGTTTTTAAATACAGATAGCAGGAGACCTGGAGACCACTTCAAAGTTTATTGATGGTCTTCGCATCCCTTATATTGCACCTTCTCTTGGTGGAGTTGAAAGCCTGGTGGAACAGCCAACCATCATATCTTACTGGTACTTTCCTTCTCTCTGACTGCAGTCGGTGCATTTTCCTTCATGCTCTCTGGTTGGTTTGAATATTGCTAGCTCTATTTTTATGACCGGGATTGTAAGCAGACTCTATTACTGAGAGCAGTATCTGAAACTACATTAGATGGTATTGGGCTTAACATCTGAAACTGTAATATTGAATTTGTCAGTTACCAAGATACTCTAGCTACCAAGTCAGTGAAGAAATGTGCATTAGAATGAATTTAATCCGCAATTTATCTTCTTTTTGGTAACAGGGATCAGAGCCCAGCAGAGAGAGCACGACTTGGAATCAAGGACAATCTGGTTCGCTTCAGCTGTGGTATAGAGGATTACCAAGACATCCTGAATGATGTCATGCAGTCACTAGATGCTCTGTAATGCATCCAGCTGGTTCGTCCACCTTAATACTTCACGTAGTATTAAGACTACGTGTAACCTTATGATATGTGTTCCGTGCTCTTTTAGATGATTAATTGGGCAAAGTTGTTGCAGCGGTACGTGACGTGGCGAATGAAAGGCCAACTGTTTTGTGGGTAAACCTCAAAGCTCATGTCTTATGGTTTAAATTACCATCATATTTTGCAATGCCAGTGTACCTTGATTTGCTTTAACCTCCCATTTTTATATTGGTTTATTTGGGTTGAATGCTACTCTTGGATGTGCCAGTACAAAATGATCATCGAGGCAAGTGAACTACACGTGACCTTGTTGCAAAACCAACCCGTACAGGTTTTTGCCTCAGCGACCTCGTTGCAAAAGTGTAAAAGTGACCTTGTTGCGAAACCGAAAGCGATCTTGTTGCAAAAGTGTAACAGGAATCCTTTTGTGAAGCTGTGAAAGCGATCCTGTTGCAAAACTGATCCCTACAAATCATCTTTCCAAGTCATTTTATAGATTTTTTATAACAAATCTCCAAATGTTGAGATGAATATGGTCTCTTCATCCCTAACTATATAACTATCATGTGTACCATAATAATATAGTACTTCTACAAATTTTGGAAATACATGTCTAAAAGATGATGTAAGGCCAGTTTTTCATGTGTGGAGGCCACCAGAATTTGAAAGGGAACTTCAATCAATATAGAATAAAATCTTTGAGGGCCCAATGAAGGAGAGTTGGCTATTTGTTATGGTCCAACCTAATCTTACAATTTCTTTTTGTTCTTTGACATTTTAGTCAAAAAAGTATCCAAAAGAGTCTCAAACCTCATTACATTTTATAAGAGTAGGGTTTTGCACATTTGATTTCTATTCATAATGTAACTTAGGCCCTCTTTACACTAGAGGCGAGGGCCGTGAAAAGAAATTTCAGCCAATGGGATGCGTAGAAATCGAGACGACCAATTAAGGTCACTTTACACCCGAAATTTTCAGTCCAAGGGACAAAACGAGGAGAAAATGACATGGACAGCACTTTTGTCCTTGGTGGCAGCAGAAAGGCACATTTTTCAAGTCCCTCGGATTTTTCGTCAGGGGGGCGGGGGGGCTTATACCCAGCAGACACGTGTCTTGACAAACATTATGGGTTTACCGGGCACTTACTATGCTGTCCTCATACTTTAGGGCCTCAAATGAGGCTCTTCCGGTTGTTTTTTTGACATTTTTGAGGATGTTTTCACTATCATATGCTTGTGTATGAATGCACTAATGAATTGTAATGTAAAAGGACGAAAATCGGGAATGAATAGTAATAGCTGTGGGTAGAAAACGGGTCAAAAAAACTGGCCGTTAGTAAAAGTGGCCGTTCTGAAAAATTATTTAAAAAATGAAAATGATTGGCTGTGAGAATTTTGGCCAAACGGCCCCCCGAATTTTGCGTCAGACCCACCTCAAGTTCAAAGTTTGGCTTCTCAAGAATGAGCCATGGCCCTTGGCCGGTTTTCTCCACGACTTCTCGTTTCTAGTGTAAAGAGGGCCTTAGCTTGGAATTCGAGTGAAAGATGCTACTTGCCGTTCTATGAGGGAATTTAGTAGGAGTCAAGCAACGATGACAAACTTAAGATGTGAAAACAAAGAGCATCCAAGAGTATTGGAGAGAATCATTGGAACTTTAGTAGTGGTACAAAGTTTAGGATCTAACCCCTAAACACTCAAACGACCATTTTTTGGTTGTTGCTCCAATCAAAAGAGTTGCCTGAAAAAAAAAAAGTTTTTAAAAAGAAAAATTTAAAAAATTACTTCATCAAGTCTGCTTTCCCACTTAATTTGAATTATGTCAATCCGAGTTAAACTCCACGTGAGAGAAATTTTCAAAGTGGATCACCTCAACATTGCCTTAGTGTTATAAAGTTTGCTATATGGGGAAAGTAATGATGTTCCCTCTACCATTTTGTTTCTTTTTCAAAGTTTACAATAGATAAACCAAATTTAACTAATCATGCTAAATTTTTAAACTCTAAAAGTGAAAATTAGAATTTATACAAATTTTCAAAGGTTAATGCTTTTAAATTCATTAAAAATATATCTAAAATTATTTCTAAAAGTTTGACCGTACGGATAATTTGTAGAAATGATGCTCAACATGGTTTTTATTGAACCAAACTTCATCAAACATATGAAAGGCACATATTATAATACATTTATGTATTGTCCAATACCCGTCAGGCTTTTAGGAATTGACAATGTTATGTAATATGCCGAAAAGAGTGTCAAACTTCAAATGTCGTAGAGTGTTGAAAAGATTGTCAAAAAAAGTGTCAACACTTTACAATTAATTGATTTTAGGAGTTTGATTAATTGATTGAAAGTTTCAAACCCTTCCAAAAAAAAATTAGTACATTTTTCTAGAAAGGAAATGAGTGACAAATCTAATCTAAAATAGACATTATGATGAAACACAACAATGCTAGCCATACCACTTGCAAAATTTAGGGAGGTTCTAATAGAATTACACATGTTACAGCTCACTTTAGCATAAAGATGACTTGTTCAACTCACGTCTTCACATTGTTAGGCTTATAAGGTTTTTGTAGTTTCTTCAAAATTACTACATAAAGGTTATAAATCGTGGAATGTTCAATGTCACTCATGGATACAAAAATGGAATGATTACTACTTAGACATCACTAACCGGGAGACTACTAACCGTGACATGATCGCAATCTATTAGCAAAGGAATGGAACTCCTGTGAATAGTTAAGAAAGCTCACTCTTGAATTCAATTGGTAGGTTGTGTCCCTGTGAATAATGAAATTTATCGATTTTAAGTCAAGTGATGGGTGGTTGTGTTAAAAATCTATCCATTGTTTTTGCATTGCTAGTCGCTTTAAGGTTCTTCTACCTTATTAATTCTACCACATTAAATCTAGATTTGACCATGTTCCTCCTTTTGAAAAAAAGCTTTCTTTTGACAATGTTCAAGCCACCATGCTTCTACTATGCTACTCTGAATAACATTTTTAGCTAGTCCTGCAACACACCCTTTTACTTGTGCATAGAATCAATATATGAATAGGGAATTGATAATGTGGAACATGTAGAAAGTAATAAAAAAATACAAGTCTGTTGAGCTACCAAGCCATCATTAGTTAGAGTCGGTTTGGATTCTCCATAAGATTACGATTCCTGCAATGATTTTGGTCTGCGATGCTGATTCCCAAGGGCGAACAATGGAACTACTAAAGAATGTTATGTGATGCATAGAACTTGCACATGCTAATATACTTGATTATCAAATATTCATAATGCTTCTGTAAACAAATCTCTCTATACGTTAGCCCTTGCACAATTTTCTTGTACAGATCACGGCGCCCATTTAGTGATAGTTTCTCAACAACTAACAAATTCAAACCCACCCTCCGTTCTCATCAATACTTGGATGAAAGTCATCCATATTTTTGAAGATACTTCACCAAGTTGTTGTCCTATCTAATGGTTGAATTTAGTCATAATTGAGTACATATTTTTCAAAAATTACAAGTGTAGAAGTATATCAAATCGTTGATCAAGCCAAAATTGCATTGACTGTAGTTTAAAATGGCCTTGCAAAAATGAGGTCAAAGATTTAAAAAACACATATAATTTCAAAGAATCACCACATTGAAGAGTATCTCATTTCAAACTCATTTCAACAAATTTTACTCAAAAAACATTAAATTTTTGTTTGTAATCGAATTTAGAAGGAATCTTTAATTTTAACTTTTAAATTTATAATCAAATATTGGTGATAGTATTAGTTAATCAAACTGTACGAATGGAATTCAAAATTTAAAATCTAGAACTTTCATTTGTACATCAATTCCAAAACATTATTCTAAATAATACTTTATGAAGATTTTTCTGAAATTGTCAATTCCAGGGACACCCTGGTATGCTTAGGGGTTAACCCCTAAAAACCTAAAGGGTATTGGACAATACATAAATGTATTATAATATGTGCCTTCCATATGTTTGATGGAGTTTGGTTCAATAAACAACATGTTGGGCATCATCTCTACAAATTATTCGTACGGTCAAACTTTCAAAAATAAATTTAGATATTTTTTAAATGCATTTAAGGCATTAACCTTTAAAATTTGTATAAATTCTAATTTTCACTTTTAGAGTTTAAAAATTTAGCATGATTGGTTAAATTTGGTTTATCTATTGTAAACTTCAAAAAAGCAAAAGATATGATAGAAGGAACATCATTACTTTCTCCAAATAGCAAATTTTGTAACACTAAGACAATGTTGATGTGATTCACTTTGAAAATTTCTCTCAACTAGAGTTTAACTCAGATTGACATATTTCAAATTAGGCTAAGAAGTAGACTTGATGTAGTGTTTTAAAATATCGTTATTTTTCAGAAAATACTTTTTTATTCCGGGCAACCTGTTAGATTCGGAGAGCGACCAAAAAATGGTCGTTTAGGCATTTAGGGGTTAACTAGGACATTTAACCCTAAACTGCCCAACCAAGCAAAAAACGCTTGATGTACAAAATCACTTGCCGTTTTCTCATCCATGGTGAATTTTTTGCAGCTTGAAATGTTTATGGTTGATTTTATGGGAAGTTAGCTTCATGCATGTATCATCCGATTAGAGAGGGGGTGCTTTGTGAAATTCTCATGCCTCATTTTGTGTCGAGTGATTCACCAAAAAATTTGAAGATTTTAGTCTAAATGTGCACTTGAAAAAATAAACTCATAAACTAAGCAACCAAAAAATCTTCAAAATTCACTACACTTTCAGTATTACATTTCAACCAATCACAACAAATATCATTCAAAAATTGTCAATATCTTACTCGTAATTGATTTACAAAAGAATTTTGAAATTTAAGTTTCAATTTTATACAAAAATATTGGTGATAGCAATTAATAATCTAAATGTATGGATAGGATCTAAAATTCATAATGTACAAGTTTTATTCATACATCAAATTCAAAATATCCCATTTAGTTGTATTTTATAATGAATCTTTGCAAAACTGCCGAATTTGGAGAGGGGTCAGGACGTTTAGGGGTTTAAAAATTCGACCATTCTACTAATAGAAATTCTGCTCAGTTGCAATGAATTGTGATCAAATTCCCACGACATCCGGGCTTCACATAATTCCAGGTTAGTAAATGTCCAGGTTAGCTAATGTTTAGAAATCTCTGAAACTCATCCGAGGATCTTCACCTCTTCCCCTGCTACGGCCACGGCCACGGCGACCACGGCCTCGACCCCTGCCTCTACCTCTCCCTCGCCCAGACCTACTAAAAAACGATCTACCATGCTTCACCTCCACCAGTGAATACAGCAGCTTGTCACATAGAAGACAGGCTTTATGTAAGGTGGCTCCATCTGGTAGCGGGGTTGAATTTTTGTTAAAGTTGACCTGCCTCCAAACAATGTAATCAGAACAAGTGCCATCAGAATCAGATGTAATCAGATGTAATCAGAATCATAAAATCTTGCACTACCTTCCAGAAGCAGTGATCTGAAAACTGGCTAAAATTAGCTGGATTTCTACCCAAAAAATGGGGCTGCTAAACATACAAAGAAAGAAAATGAAAAAAAATTGAAATGTAGCGAGAATGGTCATCATGATATAAATATGTAGCAACTTCATGAAGCAATATCTGCGGATATCATCATGGTAACACCTTAATATATCAAGGGTATTGCCAGATATTATAGAGGTATCGTGAGAATTGTACGCACTGGGTAGCAAAAATAGATACCATTTATGTGGGAGGTCGCATAATGTTCTAAATGTCATAAAGTGGTTCTGAGATCACTGTCCAGAAGATGTACGTAGAAGGAAAACGAA
Organism: Pohlia nutans; assembly: GCA_022496805.1. NCBI lineage: Eukaryota > Viridiplantae > Streptophyta > Bryopsida > Bryales > Mniaceae > Pohlia > Pohlia nutans. The sequence goes on from CM040103.1 coordinate 1,509,509, forward strand.
TCCACAATTTCATCATGTGGGAAAGGTACAAATCATTCACAGCATGCCCCCAAGGACCTCTACACGATCATAACCCCTAAGCGTACACGGTGACCAGAATGATCACCAAGTTTTTTTCAACAGTTTTGAGTAGGTCTTAATTTGGACTTCCTCGTGTTCTAATTTATTTGTTTTTTGATCAACACAAGCAATGATCTTTGCTAGTTCTAGTGATAAAATTTGGTCCCATCTGAATTATGTTTTTCACAATATGATCAATTGAACTTGACATTTTAAAACTGTGAATCCTTGGTTCTTGCCAGGTGACTTAATGAGCATCTTGTACTGCATATTGAGGTCCCTATCTAAGGAAATGAGATCAATGTACAGTACCTCCAGAAGTGCGGAGCCACAGTCGTCGCATCGTTCTTGGCAAACTGAGATTTTGTGTGCATTGTGCGGGAGATACACGAGATTGCTGCATTTGTTGCAGTCGAGCCTCCATTTAGGAGCACTCACTGGGTCCAGAACCAGAGTGCCATCGCATTCGGGGCAAGCACACACCCCTTGTTGGATCATGGAGTTTCGGCAAGTAGGATGAGGACACAGTGTACATGGCATTCCTCCCTTGCCACCCCCTTTACCTGGTTCCTTGGAGAATCCTACTCCACCAAACAGTTTTTCTGCCCCCTCGAACGGCGGGTTGTTGTAACAGTAAGGACACAGGGGATATGATTTTCCGTCGGGACCCGCGAGCGAGAAGAGCACCAGCTCAAAGTTGTCAAGCGGGCAAGTGATCTCCTTGTACAGCTGCAAAATACATGCAGCTTGCCTTACATTAATACGAACTGCTCAGGAAGGAAGGACGACACCATTGCAATAGCTTTACTTCCAGAATCTAAAGCTGCTTGGCTTCCTAAACCTGTTCCTACAATACACTTTTCAGGTTTTATAAGTGGAACCGCTTGACGTTGCATATTAGATCCCATTAAAGCACAATTTGCATCATTATGTTCTAAAAACAGAATTAAAGAAGCTCCAACAGAAAAACATTGTAAGGGATAAATACTTCGAAAATGTATTTGTTCCCAAGCAATAGCTAAAAATTCTTGTCTATATCGAGCTAGAGTTATTTGTATTTTTTGTAGTGACCACAATGTCGTACACTGACGCCTCATATCATTCAGGACAGCTGGTTGATCACAACATTAGCACAACTAAACTACAGAACTAAAGTACATTAGGCATTTTCTCAGGTAGATCTATTGTGTACCCACACATGTTTCTAGCTGAGTATATCAAAAACAGTGCAGGTGTACCTTTATGTGACCATTCTGTGGAAGGGCATGCACTTCTTCACATGAGGGACAATAAAGGCGTGAAGGTCGCATGGCTATGTACTTCATGTAGCGCAAACACTTCCCACATTTGCTTAAAGGCTTTCCAGAGTCCGCAAGAGGAGAGAATTGGGCCTCGAAAAGGGAATCCATTTTCTCGATCTGCCAGGGGAATCAACACACGAGGACGTAAAACCATGCCTAACAACGATAAGCAAAGAAAACTAAAAAACACATTTGCAGTTTCATTCTAGATTTGATTTATTTCAGAAAAAATACCACGACTAGATTTCTAGGAAGAAATGAATGTTCAGACACTGCCATAAAACTGTCTTCACAAGGTTACCTGAGCGACAAAGTAGGAGAACTTGGCAGCGAACTCTTGTAAAACATGCCGTACCACCCGAGTGTACTCTGCCTGTCCCTTGGCGATGAGCGTTATTTGTTTCTCAATGAAACTACGAATGTCAGGAAGACACAGATCCACATCTATTACTTGGTATCCGCGTACAAGCGTAATACCTAGCGGTGTTGGCACTAATCGTCTGCCCGATTGCACCTGCAAGCACAAGAACATTCTTTACTATCAGTACTCTTAATGACACTCTTAATTAGTTCCCATGACGAAGCTCATGTGTTCTGGTGCCCAAAAAAGAAGAGACATGACGCATTATACAAGAATGATACAGAATTGATGAATGCTGTAAAAAGTAACAAAAGTTTCTGAACATTCATTTCTTCCTAGAAATCCAGTTGTGGTACTGTGTTTAACTTGATAGCAAAGTAACCATCATATCACCTGTGCATAGTTACGTTCACAAATGTTGTTGATGTGTACAGCAATGGATGCATCCGTGCCTATGCCATTCTTTTCCATCAGACTTATGAGTTCACTCTCAGTCAAATAGTCCGGAGCTGAAGTTCGGCCCTGAAATATCAACAAATCATTACCGTATGAGCACCAGGTATTAGAACAGTTGAGAGCTGTACTACAAGCAAAGCGAACCACTGAGTTCCACATCAGAAAGCCAGTAATTATGATCAAATTGCTTCAACATTGAAGAGAAATTGGTTGAAGTCGACAAACCGTAATAGAACAGACAATGAAAGAAGGGTGCAGAATCAAGCAGTAAAGCAGCAGTAACGAATCATGTGTATGACTCACATAACTACTGTAAAAATCCTCAAAAACCACAATATCAAATTATGGCTGTTCTTGCACTGAACCAAAGCATAAGTATCAAAGAAACACCCACCTGGTAAAGTTCCACATCCGTCATTGGGATCGACTCTCCAGCAGAAATAGGTGGCAGACTTTCGTCTGCCACAGCAAGCCACGGCATCACAGCAGTGAACCCCGCAGAGGTCACTGTACGCCCACTTGCAGAGAATTTCTCACCTCCAGCAGCAAAAGTAACCTTTGTTCTGACAAAAGAAATAGAACAAATCAATATGAGATAGGTTTTGCGTCAACAAAAGAAGCACTTGAAACTAGACTGATTACAACAAGACACCATTAACAGGAAAGGTTCACCTCACCTTGTATACTTGCAATCAGGGCTCACACTGCCAAGAAAATGTCTAGTAACATATTCATACAACCTCCACGAGTCCCCTCCTCCAAGCTCTGACTCTGTCGCTGATCTCATTGGGGTAATGGGAGGATGGTCACCTACATCAACCCCCGACTTAGGAGGATGAGGGCCTAGGGACATCAAAGAGGATGCATAGTCTCCCCAAATTGGGTGGTTTCTATGTACTGAAAGAGCCTCACGGACATCATAGCTTGCTGGATATGCTGTGCTCTCTGTTCGAGGATAACTGCATCAAAAAAAGATCTTGTGATATGTCCCACAAATGAGGTGAGGACCTAAAACGCTGCATGCACCGAAATTGACCTGCTTTCACAGCTAAAGAAAAGGATGCATTCCAGGCAAGTGAAAGATAACTATCATCTCCAGCTGCTATAACATCAAGGTAGTGAACTGCAGCTTTGGATCAACCAAGATGTAAAATCAACACTTAATCGTCGCAGTAGTGCATACCTCAAATAACCTTGTGTATAGAGGCGCTCAGCAATTTGCATGGTATGATGTGGACCCATGTTAAGTGCACTTGATGCCACCTACATCAAATATCCAGCCAGTCATCAGACATCAGGACCAAGACAATGACCAGTGCGTAATGAGAAACAGGTCAAGCATCAGAACGAGTGACGAGCAGAATGCTGCGTAGGGGACACATTGCACATCTCTCATACGGCTCTCATCAAATCAAATGAATGTTCCTTGAAACACCTCGCAACCCATCACATTCAAGGTATTCAAAATGATCGCATCGTAAAAATTATGTTTGGGCTACCCTTTTAGCTCGAGTCGAGCTAAACATGTTCATTGATTACGTTAATACTATATATAATATTCATTTTGATTTGTAGTATTGTTAGTAATAGTTTCAATATTTTATTAAAATAATTTCATGATATCATTACTCAAGGCCTCCATCAAGTTCAAAGGTGAAAGCCAAGACAAAACTGAACAAATCGTGCGCACCAATCTGGCTTACATATGCGACTAAGCAGTGGTGGGGAAGTCACCTTGAGCATGTCAACGGTGTTGAGACCATGTGGACGGGCCTTTCTATCTTCTTTCTTTGTGACATCTGTCACACGAACTGATTTGGCATCGGATACCAACTTCTGGAACAACATTGCGGCCTGCAGCATACGTATAGGATTTAGCACCCAAAAAACAATTCAATCATGACAGATCAGTTTCAATAAATCGATTCTTTCCTCTTTGATCCAATACCAAGAGAATGAAAGTAGGGATACTATAGCATTACTGATCACAATGTAAAAGAAACTCCCGACCGTGGTTATGATACTGATAAACAGAATTCAGAATAAAACCCGAACTCAAAATAATCTAGCATCCACTAGGATAGTACATCCAAGAGTCAGGAAGACAGCAACAAGCAGATGCTAAACACCTCACGATCAAAAAGGCGATTGCGGTCCCATTCCAGCATCAGTTGATGCCCGCCTTTGCTTATATGTGGTCTCACTACCCAAAAAGGCTCTGGAACAAAGGTTGTGATTCGGAGGTGGCGCTCCACACAGAAACCAAGAGTTGGGGTTTGGCAAGGTCCGTACCTGCACAAAATAACAAAAGAATCATTGGTCAAATTTCAACAACCAACAGAGTCTTGCGAAAAACATATTGTTGGTTGTGAAGCCAAGTATATGGTAACAAAATAACCAACGTGATATTCAAACGAATGCATAATTTCTGAACCAAGGCTTCGTTCAGGCCATGTTAAGACCACAGGCTAAACAACATCTTGCCCCTATTTTGTACTTGTTGATTGGAAATCTCTTGCTCCTACAATAATTCCATACTTTTGAAACGAAACTGGGGTCAATATTCCAAAGAAAGGAAAAACCATGCCCCATGACAATTCCTGCGTTTTACCATCATCAGGAACTTCATGGCATGTGAACATGGTGCTATGATTAAAATGCAATTAAGATAATTTGGTGCCAACCACCATACCAACCTAGTATGGATAAAATGACACTAAAACGACCTGTATGCGGCCTTTGGTGTCAAAATGGCACCAAAATAGTCTGGCCCAACTTTTCTGATGATGACCTGAACGAAGCCTTCAGCCAAATTTTGACAGATTTGTGCCACAAATTTATCTCCCCAATGAATTTCAAATGTCATTGCCTGTTTCATTCAGAGTTGAAGCCCTAAAGACAGCAGGTCCAAGCCTACGTTACCTCTGTAAATCTCTAGACAGCTGATTTCAGTTTAATCTGGATCTAGTTGACACACCAACAAAACAAAAAGAAGGAGTGGGAATTACCCCAAAAGACGTACGAGATAACACTGGCGTCAAGGTTGCCGTATTTTCCTTGAAAATATCGAGTCTGGAAACGTGTAAATGCTACACCAACTTTCAAATCTATTTCCTGCCGCGCGTCTACTGACAAAGACTCATTCTTATTAGGCTCGCCAAGAGTGCTCATTGCCGTTCGAACGTCCTTCTCACTGATAGCTGAAAACTTGGCTCGAAACACTTGTTGCCCTGGTAACTTTCTCAAGACTGGAACAGCACTCTCCATCACTGGAATCGTAAACATAAATAGTACATTAGCACGGATTAGATAAGCAGGTTCCACCGACAACTCCAAAAAATAACAGCAGATGCCACCGAGTATGGAAAAATTGCAATGGCAGGCTACACTAGACAGTGAGTAGCTTTGCCCATACAGCCACCATCTTTCAAGCACAGATATCCAATGAATCAAAACCACCAACTCGTATAACTAGATTGCTACGAGCCTAAGTCCAGAGTCAAATCATCTTGACCTTGATGAAGACTGATTTAGGGTTTAGGGTTTAGGGTTTAGGGTTTAGATTTCCAAAGTCATATTCTCACTACCTTCGAAGCAAATATTTTCTCCTTCCCGATCACAATCAAGCCATAGCACCAGATAATCACAGCCACGAGCCTCTTGTTGAAGATGCTTGCACACGTGAGCCTACACTTCCGAACAAGTAGATCTTAGCACTTGTCAAACCCAACCTGCCGCTTCAAAAATCACGGACTGCAACATGGTGCATATCACACAACTTCAAAATCTTCTTGTCAGTAAATACTATGGTTGCAATAGTGAGCACCTAAAAAATTGAAGTGTATTTATAATATACACCTTCTGTCCCATAATAAGCTTCCTCAACCGCTTTTCAGTTTGCAATGGCGGAGTTAATTTAGGAATTTTCCTTCTCCAGGAAGCTTATCATGGGACATAGAAGTATGAAATAAAATGTTAAGTTTTCCCATTCCACAGAGTCAACAATAAACAGAATGAAGAATCATACCTTAGGATTGGCTTCAGTTTTTATCGTTGGTGCCTCAAAGAGCTCAAAGGGGTCAGTGGAATCCCAACTCTGGTACTTTGAAGGGAAGTCTATGCTGTTAAAAGAAAATAAATTCATACACAGGTCAGAAGTACATACACGAAATTCATGACTCTTCCGTCTGAGAGGTACAGAACTCATTACTCAGAAAACTGGTCTCCTAGTCATCTTAGAAGAGGAATCCTACAAGAAACGAAGAAAAGTTGATCCACTAGTCACTGTAAAAACCAAAAATGACTTTCTCTTGCAAAATCTGTTCCGTTTGTACCAAAAAAAGGAAAAAAAGGAGGGAAACCAAAAATAAGCAGCTACGCACCTGAGAACATGACCAATCACTGATGTAACCTTAAACCGGACAGGCGTACCCCTGAAACTCCCATCGAACTCGTGAACCTCCAAGTAAGACCTTCTACTTGACATCTGTTCCACGATAGCTTGTCATTCAATTAAAAAACTCATTCCATTAACAAATACTCCCTCCGTCCCAAAGTTATTGTCCAACTTGTTTGCTTGGTATTTCTTTGAGCCAATTTCATTGATCATATTGTAAGAAACATGATTTAAAAAGGTTCCAAATTATGTCACTAGAATGATTGAAGAACATTGCATGTGTTCATTGCAACCTAAATAAAATTAGCCACAAGGAAGTATTTTTTTGACCTACTTCAAAAAGCACTTTCAAACATGACTTTCAAACATGACAATAACTTTGGGACGGAGGGAGTACAAAATGTTGCCAGTCTCACTTCATGTTGTAATGCCAGTTTAAACACAAAGATAAATGAATGAAGCATTAGTCAGACATCAAAGTGAACATTCTAGACAAAACTCACGGTATAAAACTCCACAACTAAACAATTAGGTTAGAAAATCAATACCCGGCCATGCGAGAGAAAATTAGCGATAGACAAAGCGATGCTGGGCTTCTCCGCCACCTGATTTCAAACAAACAAATTAAGATAATCCGGCACACTTGTAAAATAAAAAAATCTCCGCTAAAGCAATCTACCATTTCAATCAAAAGAAACGATAAATGTCTCAAAAAAATCCATGAGGTACAGACCATGAGCACCGACGGCGCCATGACGAAAAACCTCAAAACTTCCACAATTCAAAATTCTCCAAAACCCCCAATCAATGTTTTTTGCAAAAACACGATCACTAGGGCTTCTCATCGTCGTCTCCCCCTGCTTTGACCGGGAACGTTGGTTCCCACTTTGAGAACTCGGTGCGTTCCCGATGATATTGACGGTGGAGATTCAGACTAGATCGGACGGTCTGCGATCGGCTCCCAGGGCTATCCTCTTCTTCAGTGTGCCTCTTTCTTCTTCCGCTGAATTTGGGATTGATTGTTTTGCAGCATTTCGTGTTTTAGAATTTGTGAGCAGGGATGGCTGCCATGGCTACAGCCTCTCTTTCATCGACGAGAGTCACAGTGACCTCTGCGGCGTCCACGTCCTTCAGGAGCGGCCAATATGCCATGACTTTGCCGATGACTTTGCCTTCGTTGCGCCGGTTCTCCACTCTGAGTAAGTTACTGCGTTTAAGTGCATTGATTCAGTTTTTAGCTCGAAAACGAATTAGAGCAATATGAATTTGACGAAGAGTTGATTGTGCTTTTTGAGGTTGCTCCTCACTGTCTTTTTTTTTAGTGCATTGGTTGTTTCTTACGTGGGTTTACGGTTTCGGGGGTTTCTAGTTCAATAAATTCTGTTTAGTAATTGCAGCGCTGAGCATAGTTTGTTATTATTAGGTTGATCAGTTTTTAAATATTCTTGTTAGGATTCTAATGCACCAAAGAATGTTGCTGCATTGGTTGTTTTTTACTCGGGTTTAAGGTTTTGGGGCTTTTAGTTGAATAAATTCTGTGTACTGAAAGTAACCACACCTAATTGCGACACTAAGAGCATTGAGTTTTCTGTTTGGTTTTTAGCTCTAGAACAATGTGGATTTTGACGGAGAGTGTGCTCACATTGATTGTGGCTCCTCACTGCGTGTTGTCTTTATTTTTAAGTGCATTGGTTGTTTCTTACTTGGGTTTATGGTTCGGGGTTTTTATTTTAATAAATTCTCTTTAGTAATTGCAGCGCTGAGCACAGTTTGTTATGATTAGTTTTTAAATATTCTTGTTAGGATTCTAATGCACCAAAGAATGCGTTATTTGGATACCATATGCAAAAGTCAAAAGCGTTTAAAGTTTTATTGATAGATTATTTCAAATGGACAGAAGTTCTGATGTTGACGTGGTTTACATTCTCAAAATCAATCAATGTACTCATTGTGCAAGACTTTGAAGTGAGGTGTTGCAATTAGGTGTGGTTAACTTAAATGATAGGCAGTGTTCTTAAAAGTACTGGCTGTGAGTTCTTTTAGCTACACTCAAAACCATAAGTTGAGCTAGAAACGAATTACCAAGAGTGCATTTTCCTTATGCTCTGACGACCTTACCAGTTTTAGTGAAACGTTCGTTGCAATGCGCTTTCTGAACCATGACTCATTTTTATATTCTCGTCGAATAGGTTTGTACATTGGTTTTTTTATTTCTTTTGGAGTTCAATTATGGGATCATTACAACAGAAGTATTGGATGAGACAAATACCTTGAAGTAATAAGAATATCTTGCTATTTTTATACAAGATTGTATCTAATGTCGGTCATTTTGAATGCAGAGATTTGTGCCTTAAGTAGCAACGACTTCAGAGGCGGAACCAACATTGTGCTGGACGGAGTACCATGGCGTGTACAAGGTACGGTTAGGATTTTCTACATTGAATCTATTTACTATCCCTACGAAACCATGAATTTTTTGTGTGTGCGTCTACATCACTTGGTTAATGGTTCCAACCAATCGAGAAATGGCTCGTGTCATTTGATTTTCAAAAAACGGTTATTGCTGCTATGTGTCTAAGTACCAATTGTTTCTAGCCTTTTTTATTCTTTCATTGAGTTCTAGAAGGTGATAGCAGAAAGGCAAAGTCCCACCTCCCAATGCTCTTAACCCCTAAAGGACCATAAGGCCACTAGGTGGCTCCTGTTTTATTTCAGAAGTTTTGAGTAGGTTTTATTTAGATTTTTTTGTTAATTTAAAAATAAATAAAAATTCAACATATGTGATAGTCTTCACTCATTCCAGTGATATAAAATTTGGTCCCATTAAAATTATAATTTTCACAGTATGATCGTTTAAACTCGTCATTTCAAAACTATGAATCCTTGGTCCTTTAGGTGTTAATGTTAGTTGAATGGTTGTTGATATAACATATGTTTTCTTATTAATCTTGTGTCAGTACGAGATTTAAGAGAACGTTGTGTTGGTGTTGCTTAGGGCCGCTTCACACTATGGCCGTCCAAGTCGAGAGGCCGTGGGATTGAGAGTCCAAAGAAATCTACTGAAAATAGGTATAAAATATAGTTTTCATTTTTTATGAAAAGAAATCGACGGCCTCTTGACCATAGTGACGGGTCTTGCAAAATGTAGGACCCAAACTTCCTCTCGAGAGGCCGTCACCTTGGTCAAAAAGTGTTGCCATGTAAGCATTTTGAAGGTCCACGGCCTTTGGACTTTGGCCTCTAGTGTGAAGGGTCGAGAGGCCAAAACCATGGTTTCTTGCAATTTGATTGGTGGAAATCGACGGCCTCTCGACCTTTGGCCATAGTGTGAAGCGGCCCTTATAATCGGCTGGCCTTGGGACTTGAGTCCTGTGAAGTCTTGCTGGTACAAGAGTTGTTGAGCTTATAACTTGTATTTGCATTGTGGCGAAGAGTTTTTGCATGTGAAGCCTGGAAAGGGAGCTGCATTTGTGCGTACCAAGCTGCGAAACTACATCTCTGGCAACACAGTGGAACGCACTTTCAGAGCCGGAGAGCAGGTGAGTCTAACTGCCCTTCAATTGAATGCAGTTGGCTTCTTTTCACAGTTGTGTTTTATAACAACAAAATTGTTGAAGGACGGATGTTTGTATTGGTGTAATTGTAGATTGACGAGGCAAACATTTCCAAGGAAGCTAAGGAGTTCACGTATATGGATGCTGACCAGTACGTCTTCATGGACATGGTATACCCTTCTATCGTCAAAAACACTTTGCCATGTCTCCGGTTGTTTATTCACCATGTCTACGTGGGTTGCTTTCATTTTTACTAGTGTTGGTAAATTAACCCTTAAAGGACATTAGAAAGAAAGGTGTATTTTTGAGTTTTAACCTCAAAATATAGAAGTAATTTACATTCTAAAAATGTAGGTATATACTGTTCTTGTCACAGATGATGCCTGAAAAGAATTCATAAAAACATTTCTCCATTATTAGCAATTCATGGTCAAAGTGGTTTGAAAACTGAGAAAACTAACTTGGTATGTCCATTAAGGGTTAAACACCACCATGATATTTGTTCAGCGCTTTTACGCTCTTGTTTGTACTAGTCCCCTTTTTCACAGTAACATGTCATTTCGTGAACGCCATCTCATTCATACAAAGCATCGGGTATTCAATATTTCTTAAAAAGTGCAATACTCTATTGGTTTTTTCTAGACCTCATTTGAAGAGACCAGGATGGGCGCCACTGAACTTGGCGACAAGACCAAGTGGTTGAAGGAGGGCATGGAGTGTAATGTTTTGATGTGGAATGATAAGGTATTTTCACTCATTGACACTAAATATTGTCCTGCACATGATATTACGCTACGCCATTCACATTTGCATGAGAAGATCTAGTAGTCACGTAATCCATGGTGCTTGCAGGTCATTGATGTAGAGTTGCCTATCACAGTGGTAGTGAAGGTCACACAAACAGATCCTGGTTTTAAAGGAGACACAGCTCAGGGTACGTTTTCTGCTCGAACTCGGAACTTCCAAATTTATTCTGTTGTAAAATTTTAGTCGTTTTCCCCGTCAGTTCTTTTTGTCAAACTACACTGATAATTGCTATTAAGTTGCCCCACACTGTACTATAAAACCTACATATAATGTGTGAACCTTCACATACTGAAGATTATAGAGTACACCGAATAATGTGATGTAGTGTCTGGGACAATATTTCTCAACTTGACTTTTTGGAGATCAATAGTGTCCCTGTACTGTAAAATTTAAAATGATAAAAAGTTCAATTTAACCTTTTGGATGTAGTGTTCCAATGACAAATGGCAACTTTATAACAAGCGGCTAATCGCGTAGTCTCTGCCTTAGTATTTGCCCTAGATTTACGTTTACATCTTGTTTGAATTGTTCAACCATGAAAACGAAGCATTTTCGTAGTCTCTCCCGTGGTGGGGTAGAGACAATAAACATGGCATGCTAGCTCACATCACTCTCATCACTTTGGAAGGAACATGGCACTCTTAGTGGAAAGAGGGAATGACAAGTGGCAAACTCCTACTGGACAACTATTTCTCCTCACCTTTGAACAAACTGTGGTAAAAGACATCAATTCTTGCTGAACACTAAAATCACAATTTGCGGAATGTGCGGCTTTGGTGGGTGCCCTATATCACACGCCATATGAGTGATACACCATTGCTGACTCCTGTGGTGTGAATGACAGGAGGATCAAAGCCAGCGACAACAGAAACCGGGGCTATAGTGAATGTGCCTCTGTTTGTCAACCAAGGGGATTCCATTCAAGTTGATACCCGAACCAGTCAGTACATGAATCGTGTGGGAGCATTCTAGGTCCGTTTTTGACATGAGACTCTTTTGTTCACAGGCAAATTACCTGGTGTTCTGGGTAATTACTTCCTCTCTGAGACCTGGTTTCATTATTGATGGGATGCCATGTTAGAGGAGTTTTGTAATTTGAGGAGAGAAACTAGCAACGAAAGCACAGAATTTTATTTAGGCCTAGCAAAGATTGGAAATTTATCATTGGGATGCTCCAAAGAACAACAGTAGTAGTAGTAGTAGATCCTGTTCAAGTGAGATGCTGTGTGCCCTGAAATGGACCTTTCTTGCTTTCTTTCTGACTTGGAGAAGAGGGCCACCAGCCATTGAATTGGGGGTGTAACTGACGCATCTAAGGATCGTCAGACATCCTGAATGATTGATCAAAGTACTTGTTCCTACGCCATTAATTTAACATCTTTTCTGGGTCCTGACTCTCTAGTATTGTGTGCCTGCTTGAGACTTCCTTGAAATCGCTCGTGCCTGGCTGAAACTTCCTTGCAATTGCTTGTGGGAAGCTATGTGCACCAATCCCTGAGTGACCGATCAACAATTTTTGGTAGCAGACCAAACAGTAGTTGGGCCAGACTTATCAGATAAGTTGGGCTAGACTATTTTGGTGTCATTTTGACACCAAAGGCCGCATACAGGTCATTTTAGTGTCATTTTATCCATACTAGGTTGGTATGGAGGTTGGCACCAAATTATCTTAATTGCATTTCAATGCACCATCATGGCACCATGTTCACATGCCTTGAAGTTCCTGATGATTGCCTATGGTCAGGAAATGACTTTTTTCAAGTTTTGATTTTTTGGACTAAAGTGGGGGTCGAGATCATGTTCTAAGGTTTAGACACCCATCCCCGACTAGGGACACAAAACCAATCAAGCCTAATTTCTAAATTTTGAAATAAAAGATGTACCTCATCTGTACATTAGAGCATTGATCGGTTTTGGGTCCTGAAGTACTTTTCACTTTGAAAAATTGAACAAATTTCAACATTGGGGAATAATTCATGGAAAAATTTGCATTCTCCGCGAAAACTAACTTCCAACCCGGGAAAAATATCACCCTATTAATGGTTGGTCTAGAAATAGTGCAGGTAGCTTAAGTTATCGGAATAAGGTACCTCAACCTTAGTGTTGTTTGATACATTTCATTTGCAATATTGAAGTTCACTAAGGAATTTTTCAAAGACAATGACCTCAACATTGTCCTACTGTTATAAAACTTACTGTTTTAGGAAACTCTTGATGTTCACTCATTTAAAAAAAATCCTTCTTAAATTTTAGAATTGAATGTCTAGTTTTAACCAATCATCAAATTCTAAAAATATGATTTTTAGTTTTAGTAAATTATAAATAGTGAATGCTTCTAAATTCATTAAATGAGTATCTAAAACTATTTTTGGAATTTTGACTATACGGATAATTACTAAACATCATGCTTCTTATTTTCTCTATTGTATAATTGAGATTTTTATATCTCACTTATATTTAGACCTATAACACATCAAAAGCAACGATGTTTTAAACCCAAAAAAGGTAGGGACGCTTAGGATTAATACAAAACTAGTATGCCACATTGCATGTACTCCCTCCGTCTTGCAAAAAGACCTTTTTTCACTTAAATTCATGAATTAAGCCTAATCCTATGATTACAAAAGGAGTGTGTTGATTGTGACGCAAATCCAAGGATGAAGTGATTACAAAGGGAGTGTTTTGACTGCTGAAAAGTGTATACATGACCAAAATCCATGAAAATAATCCATGATCAACGTGATCAAAATTCATGGATTAAGGTACCAAATTGTCTACAATGCCCTGAAGTAGTTGTCAATTGCGCGCGAAGATTAATTGCCAAAAATCATGGTATTATTTTGGGACAAAATTTAAGTCAATTGAGTTAACCGAACACGGAAGAGGAGTTGAAGAGGAGTTCCCTCTCTATAATTAAATTTTCTGACAACCATTGTTCATGAATAGTCCCCATGTTCAGGGCTCTTGGCTTGGAAGAGCAGGCGGGAAGTCACCTCCAACATTGGGGAGGCCACGACTTTCACACCCCGTGGCGGCACAGGGTCTTGCTCTAGATTATTCTCCAACTCATCATTGACTAGTTTTGCGATCTTTTTGAACTAAAACGAGTTGAAGGTGAGTATGAGGTGAGTTTCCACTTTGAGACTCGGGGGGTGCAGTGTACTAAACATGTACAAGTATACGTGAGTGCACAGAAGGGGTATTAATTTGAACACTGCCGTATTACGTATACATACAATAAACACATTTAGAACTGAAAATATTCACGTATACTTACACTAAACGTATATTTAAAACAGAATATACTTGTATACAAAGGTATTTAGACATGTAACCTCTCGTATACAAGGGGGTTTTTAAAAGGGGTCATGAACGCACGTGATTCTCAAACATAATGTAGAGTGCACCCCCCGAGCTTTGAGATACTCTTTTCGGTTAATTCTAATATCATAATTTTTTGAGGGATGGAGGGAATACACTTTTAACAATAGAAATGTTACTTTTATGTTCCAAATAGTGTCAAGCCCAAATTAATATTGCCTCGTAAGCTCCAGATCTATAACGCCTCTCGTGGCTCTCATGATGGGTTTCGTTTATGGACCACCACCTGCAGAAGACCTGGAGAATCAAAAACTGCAATGGTTATCTGCAATGCATGCACATGCCTACGCTCAATGAATCACGTACTCGATGAATTAGCGCATAGAGGAAGTCTTAGGGTGCAATTGGTTTTGCGTGTAGAAGTCCTTCAGTGCTCTGAGTAGGCACCCAGAAGTACCTCCAAAAGCATAATCACTAAGTTACTGTATGTGGGATGCATATCTGTAATAATACTCACATGCTGGTTCCTGCCCTGCAACTGAGAAACCATTCAGCAATTCTCTATGCATCATGCCATGGTGGCCTGCGCTGCCCTCTTCAACCAACCAACAAGTGCCACATGGCTTGCCATACTATTTATGAATAGCCTTTTTTGGCAGTGCTAAATTCCCAAAAAAAATATGACTGCATTCGAAATAGGTTTTGATGAGGATTGCAAAAATTTGCAACATCTAATTCGCATTTGTCAATTTTATACAAAATTCCAAAGTGGAAAGTAACCTTTTACCACGGGGGGTTGACTCCTTGGGGGGTGTTGTATATCACGTGTGACAGAGGGGTATTTTTTGGGGGGGTATTTTCATGGCCTGGACTAATTAAATAGACCCTTCCATTACCTAATTTTCTAATTCTTCATGTTTTTGGAGTCCATATAATTACTTACAATTTCTAAAAGGGAGTAATATTTCAACCCCTTAATTTATTGTAACAAATTAAAGTAAATCAGAAAAGTGAATTTTGAAGATTAAAGACAAAAATCTTTCAAACATCATACAAACAAAATACAAACGCCCCAATATACAAACGTCCCATCATACAAACAACATACAAATAAAACACCAGCGCCCCATGAACATACAAACAAAACACAAACGACCAATCATACAAACAAAACACTAACAACACTAACAACCCTAAATCCTAAAAATTCTAAAATAAACCAATATTTCAGCCATCTGTAACTCCCCAAAAAAAAACACCAACATTTCATCCATCCACTAGTTCTATTTTCAGCCTAAAGCCCTTTTTCTAGACGATATATTAGATGTAAAAATTCAAAATTGAATGTATTATCTATAACCTTATATTAGTTATAATCCAAATTCTCATATTTTATCCGCCCTATATTACCTCTAATAAATTTCAAATTTTTAGCTCATAATAATTAAATACACCATATCTTTGGTTACACCATTCCAGGTAAATTTTTCTAAGTCCCCCACCCGGGCCTTTTACCCATACATCACATACCAATTTCCTAAGTTCACACTTTGTTGTTCCTGAATCCGCTCACGAGCTAACCCAAAACCACCAGCTATTTCTTCGCAATTCTTGGTATGCCATTGGTCTACTTGAATAGTGAAATTGGTGGTTTTTGGGTCTCAATTGTGGTGGCTCCAAGAAAGTTGTACGTGTCATAATTGGGGGAGGTGGTGGTAATAGGTTATCCAACCCTAGGTGAGTCAAACGGCCCTACTTCACAGTCACTGCTCAAGGTGCTTCATATTAAGAATAGCGTTTGCAAGTGTTGGGACTATAGTGCTTTTTAAAAAATTAGGATTTTTGAGCTTCTAGCTCTTCATACGTGATGGAAGATTTTAGAAACAATCTCGGTGAATTTCACTAGAAAACAAAACAGTGTTTGGAAATGAAATGAACACCTAACTCCTAATTATGACAAATACTGTCATGCCCATTTCATTTTCTTTTGTCTTGGGGAAATTTACTTCTGTGTGTAAATAGTACTTCATTTTTTTAGTGGCAACGAACACAACTTATTAACACTACACATACCACACACCCACAATGTTAATTTCCAACATGTCTTGGGTCCCAGCTCCCATGACTCTTACACTTGGTTCCCACAAGACAACTTAACATACCATTTGATGACATGAAGTGAAATTTCTACAAATGTCTAAGTGTACGGTAACAATACTAGTCGCCACCAGCACTGAACCGCCCTTCGTCGACGTCCAATTCTCGACTAAATCTTTATTTCTCACCATAGGACTCACCATATAGGACTCGCTACTTGGGACACCACAATAGTAGTCTAGTGTGGAGTAAGACATTTCTAAACTCGTGTTAAGAAGTGCAACCGAGCACCTCACAATGCCAAAGGTGTAGGAGTGAGGCCCCAACACTAGCCTCACCCCTTGAAAGCCACCGAGGCTTACCTTTGCACTGTGCACAAACAAGGAAGGAGACCACCCCTACTCATCATACTCTTTGCGGTCTTTGGCAAGCCGTCCCATGCTCTTGATCTAACACACTTTCTAGTCACTTTTCTTTTAGAGAGACCACTCGCTTCTTTGTCACAGAGTCTCGAAACTACCCTTCAACGGACCCTCGAACTTCCAACCGGCATAGCTTGTAGTTGGGTTGTCCAAACCTCTAGTGCAAGCCCATTATCATGATCTAATCTTTGAGTAGATCACGAGGTTGTATTTTTTTTATCTCATTCCAACCTATACTAACTAAATTAGGGCCTCCTAAAGATTCAGGTCACTAAATAGTAGCGTTTCCAATTAACACACATTTCGTTAATTTTGTACTATTTTCATTCCGGAATTAGTATATTTAGTTAATTTTGGACGGGATAATAGCGATGGGGAGGTGGCTAGAGCAGCTGGAAATGGGGAGGCCTCCCTAGAAGACAGAGGAAGCCTCTGTAGAATACAGCTGCTTGCACGCAGCGGGAGCGCGCTACTCAACTGAATTCGAGCAGAGGCATAATGTTGGATGGGGAGATCTCCCCACCGTATCTATGAATCAGCCTGTAGGGAGGTTTGATTGCCACAGACTGGACATCTAGATGGTAGGGAGACCTCCCTATCCAAGGTCCGTGGATGGGAAGACCTCCCTACTTTGGTAGGAAGGTACGACGACTGAGTATTGAACAAGACGCGAATGTCCAATGCAGAGAAAATCCCTACTTTTGATTTCCTTGGTGGTAACAATTTGATGCACGGTGTATTCCAATAACAAGAGGACTATATTTACATTGATAAAAGTACAAAATTCCGGCCACGGTCATTACAATGCATTGCAAAGTTCAGAGCCTACATCGTTCATGCAAACTTTGGGAAGGGTTTAGGGTCTCCTACGCTACAAGGTCGTCACTGCAGCCGTCTATTGCGGCGCCTTAGAGCCCTCCAAGAGGAGTCTCACACGATCAGCGGTAACAGGTGGATTAGACCAAGCGGGTCTGTTCCGCTCAACATACTCCCGAACGTCGCCTGTCCACGCACGCAAATTGATTAGCCACCGCTTCATCACCACGAGCCCGGGAGGTGCATTCGGATCACTCGAACGGTACGTAAACGGGTGGATTGCATTGCGGGGATCGTTCATGCAACTCTTGTCGGGCGAGTCGTCAATGAGGACTGTGTTCGACGCATTAGCATCGGGGCATTGTGCGAAGAACTTAGAGAGGGGCTTTAGGAAAATGGGCTTCTCCGGGTTCAAGGGATCCTGATGCTGGGAGCACTTACAAAGGTCTTGGCCAAATAGCCGGTCCGACCTTAGAATGACTTTTGTGAGTTCCTGAAGCTCTTTCTTGTATCGCTCCAATTTTTTTCCCCCACATGCGGACCAGAAAACGACCTCGAACTGGACAAAGCAATACCGCAGAAAACCATTCAGGTTCTCCCTCCACCGAATTTTGCCGCTGGCCCCAGAGTCAGAGTCACATAATAGTCCGTTCACGTCAAACACGAGAAATATTGTCAGCGACGGAGACGAGGGTTGCCAACTCAAATCCACCTCGGGAAAGTCTGCCATGTAGAGCAGAGCCTGCAGTGTCGCCCGGTCTGTGCAAGATACAACGACGGGCTGTTAGATACAAACTACGGGCTGTTAGAACCAAAGGCCACGCTCGGAACGCATTGCCTTGTCTTGGAATACCAGAGTACCAATGGGGAGACCTCCCCATCCAAAGAGAACACAACACTCATGAAATGAATGACCTTAACATGCACGACACACATTGAAAGGCCAAACGTTGTGAAAACATAAGTCATATTCGATAGTCCAAATAACACGTACATTACACAAAATGGTCCATCGCAGTTATCACGGCAGACAACACATACGGGCCGATATTCTACGAGGGGAAGCCTCCCTATCTACCTGGAGACATATGAGTGTCCGGTGCCTCTGACATGCTCGCCATCATGCCCTCTGCGCTCAAGTCAACAGTGTCTGTGTTCGATCAACTAACACGGTCCGCTCGCTTGCTGGACTGCTTCTTGGATTTGCCAGCATTGGACCGGACACGCCTCGCCGATGTCTGTGACCCGCCGGCGTCTATGGATTTAGAACCTGCAACGTTTGGGGCACCCGATCCCACGCGCGCTGCTAGGGAGAGCTCCCCAGGCGCGCCTAGAGAGATCTCCCCACGGGCGCTGCTCGGGAGATCTCCCCAGACGCGCTGCCCGGGAGAGCTCCCAACGCGCACGCCTAGAAAGATCTCCCCATGGACACTGCTGACAACTCGGGAGATCTCCTCACGTCCAAGCATCGGGAGAGCTCCTCACGTACGCGCCAAGGGAGAGCTCCCCACGCGCCCCTCGAGAGATCTCCCCATGGACGCTGATCGGGTGATCTCCCCACGCGCGCGCCTAGGGAGAGCTCCCCACGCTTGCACCTGGGGAGAGCTCCTCACACACGCGCCTGGAGAGAGCTCCCCACGCGCGCCTTGAGAGATCTTCCCATAGACGCTGCTCGGGAGATCTCCCCACGCGCGCACCTAGGGAGAGCTCCCCACGCTCGCACCTGGGGAGAGCTCCCGACGCACGCTGATGGAGAGAGCTCCCCACGCGCGCTGCTGGGGAGAGCTCTCTACGGACGATGCTCGGGAGATCTCCCCACATGCTCTTCCTGGGATAGCTCCCCACTCGCGCGCCTAGAGATCTCCCCACCGACGGTGCCGTGGGGAGATCTCCCCACTGGCGCTGCCCGAGAAAGCTCCCCACGCACGCGCCTAGGGAGATCTCCCCACGCCCGTGCATCGGGAGATTTTCCCACGGGCGCTGGTAGGGAGAGTGCTCCCTACGTGCGCGCCTAGGGAGATCTCCCCACGGACGCTACTCGGGAGATCTCCCCACGAACGCTACTCGGGAGATCTCCCCACGCGAGCGCCTAGGGAGAGCTCCCCACGCTTGCACCTGGAGAGAACTCCCCACGCACGTAACTAATATCTAGAGAGACCTCGCTAACAAGCAGCTCGGGAGAGCTCCCGAAGGAAGTTGCTGAAAAGAGCTCCAGAGCCGGTGGGCTGGGGAGTCCTCTCTACAAAACGGATGGGGAGATACATGGTGATCTCTCCAGAGACAATATAAAATAGATAGAACGCACAACCGGGCAGGGTTGAAGAGCTTACCCCATAGCCATGGACGAAGATATTTGCGTCGAGGATGACGAGACCAAAATTGGGCAGCGCTTCGCGATGACAGGAAAAGCGAGTGAGGACAAATGAGGCCTGGGAAGACCTTATATAGTGCGGCGGAGCCGCTTGAGCTTGATCCAATGGTTTAGGATGGTTGCCCTAGATCTGACGGTCGTCCGCGCGCCACTGCGACAGGCTAGAGTAGCCATAGTTTCGCCCGTGTAAGACCGGGTCTCAGCCGTGTAGCAGGGAATGGCAGCCGGGTATGAGCGGTTCTCAGCCTTGTACGAGCGGATCTCGGCCGTGTAAGGTCGGATCTCGGCCGCATATAGGAGGGTGTCGGCCGTGTATAAGGGATATTATATTTCTTCCCAAATATCTGGACGCGTGGCGCTATCTGAGCCGTCTATATGTGCAATCCGACGGCTGCGCAGGCCCACCAATGGGAAGCCAGGATGGAAAACTATGAGTTTGAAACCCTACAATAAATCCCCATTTCAATGCCGCCAACCATTTTGAGAGCCCGCTCATTTGATCCATCCTTGAATTCCGCGTACTTTCTGTATTAAATGTTGTTGTATCGACGTGGCGCATCCACCGCTTGACACGTGTACTTTCTGACATCAGCCGCTTACGTGGCAGGTGGGTTTCTTGGCACCTACTGCAATGTTCATTTATGTTTTGTCCTTTTTTTTTAGTTTTAATTATTGTAGGGTTCTTTTTCTGTCATTTATTGTGTACGGAAATATTGTTTCGCCGGCGACACTCATCCCCGTCTGACACATGGAAGAAAGATCTGCCTATCGGATTTGTCTTACCCATAGGAAGGCCTCCCTACATGTCAGCCCTAGGATGCCAGTGGGGAGGTCTCCCCACCAGACAAAGCCCGTAGATAGGTCTCCCCTAGATAAGCCGGAACAACCGCAGTCCCGCCATGGCCGGCCTCCATCACGGTGTAGGGAGTGCTCCCGGAGTGCCAGGTGGGCAGCCAACCCCACCTCGCCCTCCGTGTGGAGCGCTAAGTGATGGGGAGGTCTCAAAACGCGGATGCCCGGGACGACCGCCGCGCCTCCACGGTCGCCCCCGTCACGCTTCACGGAGGCCTCCCGGAGCGCCAGGTGGGCAGCCAACCCCACCTCGCCCTCCGTTTGGAGTGTTTGGGGTCCATTATCCTCGCACAGAAATTATCCTTGTAAGAGTCTGTGAGGTGGAAGTAGAATGAATCCCCCAGGCATTGCTACCATAGCTGGGCAATTGTTTCTGGGGGGCACTCTCTATCTCCCACTCGCCGTCTCTTTGGCGAGTTGTTTGGAGGGATTAACTGTCATGCCGAGCCGACGGAAGTGATCGTGCGTGATGGCATTGATGGGAGTTACGGCGTGTTTGCATCTGGCAGAAGAGATGGCGAACTGGTAAGTGCACGAAGATGTCCTCCTACTGATGGATGGGCGAGTAGCTGCATTTGGCATTGTGGTGTCTAGTCCTTTCCGACATGTTGGTGACGACGTCCTTGAATGCGAGATGTTTCTCGTTAGAATCTCCACCGTTGAGGCCGACTTTGAAAATACAGTATTGGCGGGGTTCAATTCCTGGAGGCTTGGCGACTGTATCGGCAAGCAAGTTCCTTGGCCAGATGTGGATATTGTACGTGCATCAGCTGGCGCTACGGACTCCGGCGCAGCCTCCAACGATTTCTCGCGATGCTTGAATGCCATCATTGCCGCTGACGCGACGGATGACACCGACGACCTCGCTAGAAATGACGATGGCGGGGACAGTGTCAATGATAGTGAATATGAGGACGATGGGGAGGCCTCCCCGTCCTCTGACAATGAGGAAGAATCAATGATGGACGACGGCCTTCGACGCTTTCTGTAGACAAATTAATTTTACCTTAAATAAAAATAAAATTAATCCTATAGTTTACGAATTCGATCACAGGGAGATGAATTCAAGTTTCAATTGGATCTGCTCAATTGGATTTGTAAGCTACAAATAAATTCCCACTCTAAACCAATAGTATAGGGTATTGAAATATCTTATCAAATCTTATTGGTGCTTGTCTTCAAGCTTTTCTCCTTAACTTCTTTCTCCAATTTTTCTTTCTTTAATGCTCCCAGACTGAATCTCTTCCAATTGTGTCTTGATTACTCCATCAGCATATCTTTTCGATTCGCTCTCTTACCAATTGTAATTCAGCACTGACATGACCTCCCAATTGATACCAGATTCTCTCAATCTTATAAAATATTCTCTTTCATCTATTGTCTACCAACATTCTCCTTTTTTGATTTACCCGATTGGCTTATTATTCACTCACAGCTCATTCTCTCCAATTGATCACTTTAGTTAACACTCCCAGACAATTCCATTAACCAATCGTCTCACCCACAGCTCAAATTCTCTCAATTGATATTTTCCACACACTTAATTAACATTCATCTCCAGATAACAAATTTCCAATTGACTCTAATCAGTCTCTCACCATTCAACTCAGATTCTCATTCTATTGCAAATTTTCCTTTCAATTGCATACACACAATTAATTTTTAACTTCAAACTTTAACACTCCACTAGTTTCACAATTCACTCACTTAATTCACAGTTTTCAATATGTTCACATTCAGTCACTCTATCTCTTTTACTTTTGTACTTTATTCAACTACCAATTGGATTATACATTCTCCAATTGATCAATCTCAATTTTTACACTATCTCTTTTCCAACTCAGTTTAATTCTTTTTTATATTTTTAGGAATAAAATTCCAATTGTTAATCTGCCCCTTTCTACATTCCAATCACTCGTAACAATTACTCACAATTTCCAATTGCAAGCACATTCAATTACACATTAATTTCTCCACACCAGTTTCTCAATCACACACAAATCTCCAATTTCCATACAATCAATCACACACTTTCCACAATTTCAAATCACACACAATTAATACAATTTCACACTTCCCATTGTTCCAAAACTATTTTCTATTACACAAATCATTCACAAAACACAATTGTTTTACTTCCTCAAGCGGAAGGAGCTTCCTGCTCAACTTGCAAGGAAAAGACTGAGAACACCAATCGGCATTCTCCCTCTAAATACCCATCAGCCACACAACTACCTAACTACCCTGAACCTATTGGAATCCAGATTGGGAAATCTATTGGTGATATGACCTATTTACACTACTCATTCCAAAACCAATTGATAAGATCATCTTTTTACACTGCAGACTACCCAATCGGCTAAATTCAAAGTTAAAATGAGTCCACACTTTCCACCTCGAATTCTATGGCGAGGAAAAAAATGTGTGCTCGAAGGTGAGGGTGGAGCCGTAGTAGCTGCAGGGAGAATTCAAGCAAGCATGCCCGAAGAGATATTTTTGGACGCTCTTTTGGGGCACGACGAGGTTGGAGTTCTTGTGCTCCAGGAGACTAACGCCGCCGCGGGAGAGTTGATGTCGCACCGTCGATGGCCCCTCACATCGGTGCGCTTGGAAGGGGGTGAGGTGCTCGCCACCATTGCCGCTTTCCACAGGGATGATCCATTAGCAGACGCCGTGGCCAGGCTGAAGCGTGGCGTCCCAAAGGCACCCTACACGTCTAAGACGCGGATACTGAGAGGCGAGGGTGGACGGCCATCGAAACGTCTCAGACTGTCCGGAGAGGATGTTGCTAGAGAAGTCAGCACGGAAGAGTGTTGCCCGTGGAGCTGCTGCCAAATATTCCCGTGGTCCAAGACCGTCCAGGTCCGTTCACACTTTTGGGGGAAGTCATTCGACGAGCGCCGAGAGGTTGGAGTCGAGCTATTCGGCCGATTCCGGGTTGTCAATGGGGCTATGTCCGGAGTGGGTGAAAGCACACTACGGTTGTACGAATTTGTAGTCACGGCATAGTTTCAAGGCATAGTAAGGGTTTAGACCCAAATTCCCCCTAATTACTTCTACTTTATGTCAAAATAATAAATAGGCATAGTCTTACATCTTGCATACATTGAAGATTGCACAAGAAAATTTTATTTGCATGCAAAATATGCATCATTATGAGTACAAAATGTCAAAGTTTGTACCGTCATAGATTCAAGTTTACATGTTTGTACTCATTTTGTCAATTTATACTTTTAATCCTTACATTTGAAAGAGTTTTACGTAATCTTCTACTCTTTAACTACCATGCCTTACTATTTGATTATACTAAATGTTAGTATATAGTTGAAAAACTTGAGAAATATGGGATTTTTGTTGGGGCCCCAAACATAAGGTTAATGTCAAATTATTTGAATTTTTTTTGGAATTCAAGTATAAAACTTAATGGTGCAGAGGGGCCAAAATTTTAATTTTGATGGAACTAAAATTTTCACTTCCATTTGGCACATCAAAGAATTTTGCCTAAAAATAAGCTCTGGCCCTTCAAAATCCTCTATAGATTCCTTTTTGTACAAGTGTGTACTTGATTTTGCACTATTTGTACATTTTGTACAATATGGACCAATCATCACCTTCCGTGTGGCATTCAAATCGGAATCCACTTGACGTGTCGAGCAATCTATGGTGTTGTAGGTCGGTGCTGGAATATTGAACGTTGTGCGTTTTGTACAGTTTGTACAATTTGTACTTGGTTTGTACTGTTTGTACAAAACGGCCAGGGAGGCGACCGTAGCGTGCGATGGCCCGAGTAATAACAATGGAAGGGGTGGACGTGTGCGAGACTGCTTGCTGGAAAATACTTGGCATAGGACGCGCGACCTTCTACGATTACAAGTGGAGATATCAACGTGGAATTCGTTTGGGCCGTCACGGCAACACTGGGCAGATTAAGCGTCGACCGGCGACCGTGCAGGCAGAGGGGACGGTACTCTCGATCGTCAATGACACCTGCGACGTCATGCCGGCGACCAGGATGAAGGGAATCGGCGGCGGGCAGCAGGACATCCAGAAGTACCTCCCGGTAGCCTTCACCTGGGAGATCGTCCGCAAAAAGGTGAACAATGTAAGGTCACGCTCTTCTCTCTTCTTTTAGCACTCCATGCCATAAATAAAATGACTTCACACTACCCTATCGTTCCAAGATGTCGTCATCGGTGGGGAGGCCTCCCCACTGTTGGGATACTCGACTACTGATGGGGCGGTCCCCGCGCCGTGGGAGTGTGCTTGACGGGGATAACAGGCGTCTCCTGACGCCCGTTGATAGGAAGCGCTCCCGAGCAGTGTACGTGGGGAGCTCTCCCCACTAGCATGCGTCTAGAGAGGACTCCCCATTGGGAGTATCCTGAATGTGAACGATGAGCGGCGTGTGTGGAGGGTTCTCTGGAGTTCGAGGATGTCACCGTAACGGGTCTTGTTTTGGCAGGTGAACACCGCAGTTCGTATGGACGATGTGTCGCAGTCTGCGATGAGCCGCATGAAGAAGAGGGTGTTCAAGAACGTCGAAGTCAAGAAATGTGGCTCTACGTTTTCGAAGTGCTCCGAGTGCAACGAGCTAAAGGAGTTCATTGAAACAGCGGCAAAGGATAGCCCAGAGGCGTTGTACCACCAGAGGTTGTACGACGCTCACGTTGCGCACCAGCAGTCATGTCGCCGGCTGTACTACAGCTGGAGGAGCGAGTCATAGATGAGCCAGGCAAAGGTGCTCTGCATAATTCACGATGGTATGGATAGCCGAAAGACCGCCCTTCCATGCTTGCGGGTGATTACGAAGGGAACCGCAGGCCTCGGGCAGCTACCAGTGACACTAACTAGAATGGTAACGCACGGACATGGCGACGGGGCCTATGCCGACTTCTCGACGGATCTTTGGCCACGCAATTCGAACTTTACTATCTCTTCCCTTGCGCGTTGCCTCCGGAAGTTGGAGAGGCTGGCCATCCGAAATTCCAAGAACCTTTTTTACGAACCACCATTGAACCGGTTTTTTGAGAAGCTCATGAGGGGGAAGTCCCGATGTGTAGGAGCGATACCGGAAGCCACCGCCGACGCTGACCACGCAGACCCCCTCCCAAAGAGGTTGTACCTACAATTGGACAATTATTCCGCTAAGGATAATAAGAACGAGTTCGTTTTTGCGTTTCTCTCGTTACACTAGTAGAAATCTTGTCTTATGTGACAAGTCTTTAATGACTCAATGTCGGGAATGACAAGTCCGTAATGACACAAAGTGGGACTTTGTGTCATTACGGACTTGTCATTCCCGACATTGAGTCATTAAAGACTTGTCACATAAGACAAGATTTCTACTAGTGTTACTTACTGCACGGAAAGTGTTTGTGGAGATACAGGTCAGGTTTTTGATGGTCGGCCACACGCACGAAGACATCGACGGGTACTTCAGTTACGTCTCGAATGTCCTGAGGAGGAGCAACACTTTTGTGTTGGCGGACCTCATGAAGCACTTCATGGAATCGCAGAAGCTGAGTTTTATGCCGCATGTGGTCCAGGAGGTGGCCGACTTCAAGTTATATATCAAGGGATATGTTCGGCCATTGGAGGGGATTAAAGACAAACACATTTTCCGCTTCTTTGTGGACAGCGATAGGTGGCCGGTATTCCAGTATAAGGAATCCGCGACGGACGGGGTTTGGTTGCCACGTGCAGGCCCTCATAGAATGTGGAAGGAGGACCCTTACGGTCAGCCCTTGTTTCCTACAGGTACGCCTCCGACCCTACATAGTGTTGCTCGGACGGATTGGAGAGTACTCTCTGTATGTCGAGTCATGCGTGGTAAGTTGTTGGCATGACGTTAAGGGCCCGCTGTTGGTGGAGAGGCCTCTCCATCCATCGTCGATGTATCGTAGGGGCAATCGTAGCGGAGAAGCCTCCCCACCCGTCGTTGAGGTAATGTAGGAACAGTCCCTAGTGGGGAGGCCTCCCCACCCATCGTCAAGGTAATGTAGGAACAGTCTCTAGTAGGGAGGCCTCCCCACCAATCGTCGAGGTAATATAGGAACAGTCCCTAGTAGGGAGGCCTCCCCACCCGTCGTCGAGGTAATATAGGAACAGCCCCTAGTGGAGAGGCCTCCCTCTATCTGCAGGGCCTCGTAGCCCGAGACCCGTCACGTCTGATGGAACTAATTGTGGCTTCTCCAAATCCCCGTGTGTTGTAGGTGACCCCGCCCCGGTGAAGATGAAGCCCGTTTGGGGATGCGAGAGCGGTCTTAACCCGAGCATGAACTCTGAGGTGACCGAAGAGGACGCCGCGAGGTCACGTGAGAGCAAGCAATTAATTCGAGCGGGGCTCCAGAGATTTGTGGACATCTGGAAGGGTGGCTGCCATCGCAGCCAGGCCTACAGGAGTCGAATGGAGGCTTACGTGCAGTATTGGGTGGACATTATTACGGAACTCCGTTCGGACGATCCGCCGCAGGTCCCAAGGACACTGGTGTATGGGTTTTGGCCGACGACGCAGTGGACGACAGCCCACCCTCCTCCCGCGCCAGCTCTAGATGAAGTGCGGAGGCAGAGGGATCTTGCCAACGCAACTCCAGAGGACGAGCGGCATGATCCTTGGTACGGTCCTTTACGGCGGCGACCAAGGCCGGCGTTCAACCCATTCCGCGACGCCCTCGTTGGGAATTTTGTCCTCATTAGGCCCAACGACACCGCAATCTATCCAGTGTGGATGGGCAGGGTGCTTGCACCGGCTGTGCGCGACGCCCGGTCCCCACACCATGGAAAGTGCCAGATTCGATATTGGAGGCCTGCCAGAGGAAGCCGGGTGATGACAGACCGAGAGAGATATAGAGGTTGTTGGGATGTGAAATGGGAGCACGATGGCAGTGATGATGCCGTGCAATGGGTGGATTGCACTTTCATCCTCTGTGGAAGCTCGCCGAAAATTAACTTCGCTGAGACCTCGCTACGCAAGATTCCAAGGTTGGATGCGGACAATGCCAAGGCCGTTTTGGCCGACTCCCACGCCGCCTCCGAGGCCGCAGGTGACGTACGTCATGTAGGGTAGGTCGCTCAGAAAGTCATGGAATTCTAAGTAGAATGTGGGGACTCCGGCGGAAGCGTGTCCTCATGTAATCGATTGGAATTGAAATAAAATTTCCCTTCTCTACATGGTGTGCATGTAATGCCACGTCCATATGTTCAGGCTTTGCAGTGCCGAATAGTACAAGATGACGTATGGCTGTGGGGAGGGCTCCCCATTACAGATTCACAGCCCATGACTGCACACAGAGAACCCTGAAAATGGCATTGCTGGGGAGGCCTCCCTGTCATTTGGCAGATGACAGTAAAGATGAATCTATATCACGATGGCAAAGCACCACTATTCTGGAGTACCACCATGGAAAGAACTCTCTGGCGCAGAAAATCAGAGTGTCAATACCTCTATATTAGAACACTCCTCCCCACAAATGGCGATCTCTCCATGACATCTCCCCATGGCAATTCTGGATTCTCAGTCCAAAAATCGCGCATAAATACAAAATTAACGAAATGTGTGTTAATTCTTCCCTCTTTTGTTGGGCCATAACTCCTAAATCTTTGATTTTTTTCCTTATGAGTATTGGCAATCTGGATATATCTCTTTCCTTAGGTATCGAGCGATATACAACATGCCCTATTTTTTTGAAGGTGAAAATAAAAATATTTTGACTACATCCTCTCTTACATCAAATCTATTTTTGGATTAGAGTACATTATACTTGCCCACTCAATCATGTGTTTAATTGACATTTAGTATAGGTCATATTATTAATTATTGACAGTAAATGTGGTACAATTGGTCTTTGGGGCTTCACACTATGGCCGGCACACTTTGAGAGGTCAAAGGCTTGGCCTTTGGACTTTTAAAATGGCCAAAGGTTTAGATATTGGGCTTGCCCCTTAGAGGCTTCACACTATGGCCGTTCAAGTCGAGAGGCCGTAGGAGTTTATAGCCAAATGTTTAAACTTTAGGCTTGGCCTTTAGAGGGTTCACACTATAGCCGGATGAAGGCTCCAATTTCTACATTTTATTACCTATTTTGAGCCCATCTTTTGGACTCTCAACAAATTTTGACCACGAACTCCCACGGCCTCTCACTTTAGATGGCCATGTGTGAAGTGACCCTCATTGCCAAAATAGACATGGTTCACACTTCAAGTATAAAACATAGGACAAATATTAGAGTTAATCAAAAAGAGTGTCTCAAAGTAGAAAGAAACTTTAAACTCACCTTAGACTCATTCTAAATTCAAATAGACTGCAAATCTAATTTATGATGAGTTGAAGAATAATTTAAAGCAAGGCCCAGCACCGCAATGGGCGTGGAACTAGTGACCTCTCCAATGCTAGAAGAGAGTTCCCAGAAGTTCCCCACGCCAAGAGACCCTAAACCCTAAACACAATTTGGGGCATTCAATTAAAACAAGCCCAAAGTCCAAAGAGGCAAAACCACCTCAGAATAAAGCATATTGGGAAAGCCCAGTCCAAAAAGCCAAAGCTCAAAACACCTAGACAGAACATCAGACTGAGGGAACAAAATTAAAGCCAAGCAGCCAAAAGCAAACCCGACCATGGAGACTATTCATGAACAGTGGTGTCCAAGGTAGAATGGCGTTTTTGGTTTCGCAGTGGAAAAAAAAATCAAGTCTGCCCACTTTGAAAGCCTCTAGAGAGATCAAAAATTGGTATTTTACCTTGAAATTTTTACCATGAACCTGAAATTAAGTTTTTAATATGCCTATCAAATTTCAAAGCCAAATAATTTACCAAAAACAAGATATTCAAAATCTACCAAGATTGGTAGTTATTCACTGCTGCCAACTTTGACAGCCTCCCAAAGATTAAATTTTTTATTTTTTTGCCATGAAATTCTTGGAACAAAAATCGCTTTATGTTAACAACATATGATAAAAATTTCAAGACCAAAAGACTAATGAAAAAAAAGATATTAACAATCTACCAACATGGGTAGTTGTGGGAAACAACGGGGGAAACCATTTCATTGCTACCAACTTTGAGTACTGCCAACTTTGAAAGCATCTCGAGAGCTCAAAAATTGGTATTTTACCATGAAAATTTTACCAAAGAATTATCTTTAAGTTAATTATATGTATGCCAAATTTCAAGGCCTAAAGATTCACCAAAAAAAGTTATTCATAATCTACCAACATAGTAGTCAAAGTTGGTAGCAATGAAATGGTTTCCCCCATTGTTTCCTACAACTACACATGTTGGTAGATTGGGAATATCTTTTTTTCACTAATCTTTTAGACTTGAGATTTTTACAATATATTACTAACACAAATTGGTTTCTCCCAAAAAAAAATCAAAGTAAGGAAATTGTTTTTCAATTCTTGGGAGGCTGTCGAAGTTGGTAGGAGTGAAACTTTTTCCACAACTACCTATATTGGTAGATTTTGAATAACTTTTTTTTGGTGGATTATTTGGCTTTGAATTTGGTATGCATACTAACAACTTGATTTCACGTTCATGATAAGACTTTCAAGGTAAAATACCAATTTTTGAGCTCTCTAGAGGCTTTCAAAGTGGGCAGACTTGAATTTGTTTCCACTGCGAAACCAAAAACGCCATTCTACCTTGGACCCCACTGAACAATGAATTTCAGAAATTATAGTTATAAGAAGAAAACTCCACTTGAACTTTGCTCATGGAACAGTTCTGTTTTTGAAAAACTCCATTGTCGCCAACAAAATGTCAAAAACTATGACAATTATTTCCAAACCGAGAGAGTGACAAACTGATGTGAGGGCCTTTGCATGTGCAACATGTCAGGCTGCTAATTTCAGACAGATCTGTGGGTGCTTTGTTGATGCATCTTTCTGGCACTGTGGCATGGGCTTATGCCTACACTATTTGAAAGACTCCATGTGGGCGTCCATGTGGTACTGCTGCGGGCAAGGTATATTAAATTATTTTATTAGTTGGTGGGAAATTGAATTAAAAAAGTCACATTATTAGTAATTAACCCTTTAACGTCCCATTCCTTTAAAGAATAGTCAAACTACACTTTTATACACAGTTCAGCATTCAAGAATTAATAAAATATATTTTTTTGATATTTTTCATGCATGAAATTGTATGTTTCCTATTAGTCCTAGAAATTTCTGATTTTTTCAATACAAAATGAATTTTTTACAAATTTTTAGGTCAAACACTTACAAAAAATCTTCAAAAAATATATATTTTTTAGAACATGTGCAAATGCCAATGAGAATCACATGATATATTTTTGTAGAATTTTTGAATTTTAATTTTATAATTAAAAAAGTGAACACTCTATGCAATGCAATTCAGACCTTGAGCTACCTAGCTTGCAACAGAAATAAAATATTCAATACTTGAAATTTGTAAGATCCGAAAAGTGAAGTGAAAACTAGACTTGATAAACTTCATTTTCTCAATTGAAAGCAATATCAAAAAAACGTCATCTTCAAGTTCAAAATTGGCTTTGACCAATAATCATCCACTATTTGGATGCGCGGTCCTTAAAGGGTTAACCTGCAAATGTACCAGGGGTGTCTTTGGAATTGACAATTTGAGATAAATCATCATAAAGTATCATTTAGAAGAATATTTTGGAATTGATATACAAATGAAAGTTTTAGATTTTGAATTTTAAATTCCATTCGTACAGTTTGATTCACTAATACTTGCACCAATATTTAACCATCAATTTTGAAAGTTAAAATTAAAAATTCCTTCTAAATTCAATTACAAACAAAATTTAATATTTTTTTAGTAAAATTTGTTGGAATGAATTTGAAATGAGATACTCTTAAATGTGGTGATTCTTTGAAATTTTTGTGTTTCTTAAATCTATGACCTCATTTTTGCAAGGCCACTTTTGAACTAGAGTCAATGCAATGTTGACTTGGTCAACGACTTGACATACTTCTACATTTGTAATTTAAAAAAAAAATGTAATCAAATATGACTGAATCCAACCGTTAGATAAGACAACAACTTGGTGAAGAATCTTCAAAAGAATGGATGACTTTCATTCAAATATTGATGAAAACGTGAGAAGGGTTTGAACCTGTTAGTCGTTTAGTTTTTGGACGCTATGACGTTTAGGGGTTACAGCAAGTGGAATTAGCTCAAAACAAATTCACATTGTGGATTATTTTCAAGTGACTTATTTCACTGATAATATAAATTAGTACAAGTACTTCTAAAAACAACCTCACTTTTTATCCCTAAAGGTTCTCATCTCTTTCCAAATTCGGCAATTTAGTAAGGACTCATCATAAAATAAGGGATATTTTTAACTTGATGTAAGGATAAAACTTATACATTATAAATTTTAGATTCTATCCATGTAGTTAAATTTGCGATTGCTCTCACCAATGGTTTTGTATAAAATTTGAAACTTAGATTTTCAAAAATTGTGATTCAATTATGAATAAGATATTGACAATTTGTGGATAAAATTTGTTGTGATGGGTTGAAATGGAATACTCCAAGTGTAGTGATTTTTGGAGATTTTTTGGTTGTTTAATTTTATGAGTTTAATTTTTCAAGATCATGTTTGGACTATAATCTTTGAAATTTTGGTGAATCACTCCAACATGAAAAGAGGCACAAAGATTTCACAAATCATTCCCTTTCTAATTGGATCATTCTTAAATTAGTGAATTCATTTTCTCAATGTCACTTTTGAACTAAAGATAAACTTTGTCAATTTTCACATACGTCAATTATCACAATTTGTTTGAAGTATATTCTCTAGTAACATCAAATTTAACTATTGTGATCTAAAGTAACTTCTTCAAGCTATTTTCAAAAAGTAACATACTTAGAAAAAATAAAATTGATTTTGAGTAATGGAAATTCGAAAATCATCATTGGCCACATAATCAAAGATTATTTCTAAGTGTAATTTGACCTATAAATTTTTTTTATAAAAGTTTCATAATGCAAATAACATTAAATTGGAATTTTTATTTTTATTTATTTTTAGTTTTAAATTCAAACAAAACTTTACTTTCAGTGCAAAAGGACAACTTTAAATTGTTTTTGGATAAAAATGAAAAGTACACATGAACGGCAAACACCATAGGCGCTTGCTTTTTATCAAAACAAAATCTACAAGTTTGATAGAAACTTTTATGACATGGACATGTGCAAACTATTGCATATTTGTGAAAAAAATGTTATACAAAATATACGAATTTTCTCAAGGCATAATTATGAAACCCGATCAAAAGGTTGTCTATATGCCTCAATTTTGAACTCAAAATGTCCAAAAATAGACCAAGAAATTATCCATATAGTAAAGAAGGTAGTTTGTTTGTTTTGTTTCATCTGTTTGTAAATTACGTTGAGATCGCTTGAACCATGCATTTTTTGGTACGATTAGAAAGCTTTAAACAGAAAGGGATGCACTCAAATCAATTCGTGACTTTAGAACCTACAGTGTGGAAATCATGGATTTTTTTAGTGATTTTGTCACGATATAATAAAATAAAATAAAATCTAAAAATATGATATAAATATAAACCTAGTTAACCCCTAAAAGAGGTTGTCTTGTCCATACAGGCAGTATACAGAGAGGAAAAAAGAAATACATTGCGCAACTTCTGTCCACCAACATGTCGTATGAGGCCAATTTTTTTTATAAACATACAAGACCTACATGGGAGTGTGTTGTGAAATTTCCATAAATGTCTAAAGGTTGCAATGTTTGAAAGAATTTATTGTATAAATGAAAGAAGACAGTAGGCATAGACCACATTGTAGTTCCTACCTGCATTAGGGGTTAAATCACAGGGAACACTTGGGACAATTGCAAATAGCTACACTATCAGTGCAGTGATTGGCACATTCAGTGTTCACGACACTATTTCTCAAATCCGGACACTATTCTAGTACCATAGTTGGGTTGCCACCCTACAAACAAATATTTAATGCTCTTTCTTCAAAAATCAATTTCTTGATTTTTGTTTTTGAGGGAAAAAAATGATTGAAAATGGCCCCGAAATGGCCCAAAATAGCTCAGATTAAGCAAAATATAGCTTAAGATTCTTTTTTCTTTTTTCTTTTTTAGTCCTCATAATTTTCATTTTTTTAGGTTTTTATTTTTTAAATATTTTTTGGCGACCTAGCTATGGTACCACGGTATTTAATTTTAGGGAGATATAGTGTCATTGTAAGAAAAGAATGAATGTAGTATTCCAATGTCATATGGCAACTTTATAATAAACATGGCATGCCACCTCACGTCACTCTCATTACTTGAAAAGAATGTGGCATCTCAGTGAAAGTGGAAATGACAAGTGCCAAACTCCTATGTAGTGTCAAGGGACATTATCTCTCTTCACCTTTGCACAAATCATAATAAAAGACATCAATTATCTCTAAACACGGCACCAAATACACCATTCAAAATTTTAAAAAACCAAAAAAATATATTAAAAAATTAAAAAATTGTAAACCCTGAAAAACTTGTAAACGCTTTGTATCGTCGTCTGTGTCATCTGTGGCTCAATTAAACTGGCAATAACTTGTCATTGGTTTTGAACCCAAATTTTTGCCCTTTATTGTGAAGATAAAGCACATCATCAGAATCTGCAGCACTTTTTGCTTTTCACATGTCCATAGATCAGTACCGGTACTGTAGTAGTGGTAAGGGACAAAAATTAATTAATTAATAAAAGAGAGATTTCGGTAACTGTTTTGTCCTCTTGTTATGAAATGAAAAGAGAAAGTTCATTATTGTAACTTAGACTCAAGTACTACTTCTCCGTCTTTGAAAGGGAGCATTGAAGGTAGCACGTGCCAACTTGGTATTGGTTGCCCATTTAGCAGCACTTCTCCTAGCACTTCCTCTAAGAGACTCTTTTCCAAAGTTACCCTTCTTTTTAGGCTCGAATCCGTTTGCCAAATTTTTAGAATCCGTTACACGCTCATTGACAAACATTACGATAAAATTAAAATGAACTAGGTTGGTCCAAGAACCAATATTTTTCAATTGGAATTGTCCTCACATATATGCATAGTTTGTATAGATTCTTTTGACATAAAATGAAGTTGGTGATTTCATCAAGTAGTAGACCACCTACATTCACTCGTTATTGAACATGTAAAAGTAAAATATCTACTATTTTGTAGATAATCAAAGTAGGTTTATTGAAATTTAAAATACGGTATGCTAGTACGGTCTATGAGTTTTTTCAAGGCATAGGTGTTTTG
The DNA here is from genome assembly GCA_022496805.1 of Pohlia nutans. Taxonomy (NCBI): domain Eukaryota; kingdom Viridiplantae; phylum Streptophyta; class Bryopsida; order Bryales; family Mniaceae; genus Pohlia; species Pohlia nutans. Next base: position 1,544,577 of record CM040103.1, read on the forward strand.
AGCCATAATCAAAAAGTTTTGTTTGAAAAGTTGGTCTTCTTAACTCAAATAGTCCACGCATCCAAAAAGTGAATACACCTTGATCAAACTCGATTTTGACCTTTAGTATATTCATTTTTTGTTTTTGATTTTAACCCCTAAGAGATCAATAAACCTGGATTTTGCCTATTTGTTTTTAACAATTGAAAGATAAAACAAAAATTATTAGTTGTGTATAGTCTTCTATTTTTATTATTTTACTAGTGGGTTTTTTTAAGTGATAAAACAAAATATTTTAATATTTTAAAATTGATGTGTCATTTGTGTTAAGTAAAAATTATATCACCGCCAATAAATTATACATAAAGTAATTCAATCTTCCAAATGTGATTGATTGGAGTGAACTCAATTTAAAGTGAAAGCTATTTCCATCTCTTTGTATGAATTAAACTTCTCAAATTCAAATGGATTTAAAACTATACATTATAGTTGCAATTAAAAAATAAAAAATAAGAGTTCAATATTTTACAATATATAAAAGCAGTATGTCATATTCATCATTGCTTCAAAATATTTCATTAATACTTATACAATATTGTTGCAGTAGAATGCAATGTGCCATGCATTTTTTAGAATTCAGAATGTATCTATATTGACACAATGCTGTTGTAACGTGCATGCAATATTTCAAAACAATATTGAAATTGGCATTGCGTTGGAACTAAGAGTTACTTTACATGTGCAATCAAGGGCGTTTTGATGTGTAAGAGGGCTTGAATCCTCATTTCTCAGTGGTCCAAATTCCTAAATCAACCCCAACTCCATTACACCAATATTTGAGGCCAATTTTTAAAATTAAAAACAACAAGGTTTGACATAGGCTCAATTTAAAGAATTGGGTGCACCAAAAATAAAAGACTAATTTGTGGCCTTAGGCATGTTCCATATTTCAATAAAGATTTTTTTCTTCCTTCGATTCTTTTTTTCCTTTGATTCTTTGGGCCTGATGCCATTAGACATGGGATAAATGGCCTTTGTTATAACTTTTGTTGTATTGAGTACTTGAGGTTGTCTTTAAAGCTACTACAAATTGAATTTTTTTTGAATCGACCCCAAAACATAAAAACATGGGCTTCACATGTAAAGCGGTCCTAAAATATTATTGCATGTACTATGATGTAGAAGCATCCATAGTTGATAACTTTAGCTTTCTAGCCTACGTGGAGTAGGAGTATAAAGTGGATAGTATTTTTCCTTCGTAGGAAAATAGAATCATAAAGAGTGCAAATTTTTCCATAGTTTAATTCTTTAAAAATGAAATTTAAAAAAAATTCAAAGTGAAAAGGTAGTCATCACCTAAAACCGTTAACTAGACTATCCCAAATCTATAAACATATGATTCTATAAATTAGCCCAAGTTGCTTCTTGGAATTGACTAATATAAGTAATAGTGCAAGAAGTTGATTGGTTGACAAAAAATTTGACACAAGTAGCATTGAGTTTGGATGACTTTGGTTGTTACCCCTTTAGTGCCCATAATGGTTTTGGAGAAACCACATGTGTTTGGATGGTATTTTTTTAAACTTTCTCTATTGAAATTATAGATACTGTTAATAGCATTCAACCATATAAATGTAATTTTAGCCTAATCAAACAAGTGTTGGTTAAATCTTGGTAAGATTGGATTATTGAATTAGAAGATTACAGTATATCTTTGAATTGTATAATGCACACTCAAGAATGAGATTTTGGAGGGTGTATAACTTCAAAGTTAAATAGGATTTGGTTAAGTTTTCAAGAATGACAATGAAGATTTGACTTGCGTCAACACCTTTCCATTGCAATCTTTCATGTTAATAACATACTCGCACATAATTATTGTGCATTTTACAAGTGAGAGTGACTTATATGTATATAGTTCAGGACAATAATTTATAAGTTAATATATGAAAGGAGTTGGTACATTGATCAAGATCATAATATATACACTAATGGAACATGAACAAGAGAACACGATCTAAAAAATAAATACATAATGACATACTTCCAAACACAAGAAATATTGCATAGTACATGTGTTTTATTTGTAAGTATTTACATAATGTAATTCATCAACATTATGGAGGTATAACAGAAATTTCAACATGATTGGAAGTTATTTGAAATATTTATAAACTTTGTCATATAAACAAGATAACAATTTAGAACAAATGAATTTTTGAAAATTTTAATATCAAAAATAATATTGAAGGTAGATAAAAGTTATGTACACAAGTAGTTGAAATGTGAAATTGAAGAAATTAAAAGAGACGCATGATAGGAGCATCCTTAAAAAGCCCTTTGTATTTTGGATACTCAAATTTCAAATTTCTCAACGTGTAAAATCTTCAAATGAAGTCTATTCTCCAATCCCAATGGTCAAAAGATGTATGATAACTCAACATAAACCTTTAATGAAAATACCAACTTCAACAAAGCTAAAACACTTGATTTTGTGGGCCTTTTACCAAAATCCGTCCAAAGAATAGATGGTTGGTCTTTTTGGAGTTAAAATTAAACTCAACGTTGTTTTTACCAAAAAGTTGTATTTAAAAAGTGAACATGAGGTTGATAACGTTTCCACTCGAGGGAGTGGCCCTTGTAGAAATAAATTCATGAGAAAAAACTAATTGCATTCTAAATAGTCATAATTTATGAATTACAACTCATAAAATTTGAATTCATTTGACTTTGGAAAATCTTATGAGGTACACTTTAAAATATGAAAATTCATGATAAATTCAATTGAAAATCTTATGAGTTTTAAAATGGTCATCCCCGTTTAAAATGAATGGGACTCATATTTGAAGTATAAAGGAGAGAACGATTATTCCAGGTAAAAACAACCAAAAGATAGGACTGTTATTTTTGATAAAAAAGAGTACTTTAGAATTGTATGGTAAATTGTAGTATTCATAAATATAGTTTTAGTTTTAATATGAAGCAATGTCATTTATATATACTAAATGTGCTTTTGTAAAGTATTATGTTTGTATTATAAATCTTAATTTAGAAAAAGGATTCATTCAAAATAAGGTTGGTCAAGTTGAAGCATTGATTTTCAAAGAATATGTTTCAAGAATTCTTTTATTTGATTTGATTAAAAAAAATTAAAATCAAAATTGAAGATAGTTGAAAAGAAATGTAATTTCTTTTGGAAATGTGTACCACTTAAAGGTTCTTGTAAAGGACATTGATGAATGACACTTGGAAAACATAGTATGACTTTTGAACTTGTGAGATGATTTGAAAGGACGTTTATAGACCATATTGGAAGACATCGTGATGACTCTTGGACTTAAATATACCCTCGTATGTTGGAAGTTACTATCATCGTTTTTTGACCTTGATCTTAGTAGTAAGGTATTTTACACAACATTCTTGAATAGATTAGTTCAAGTTTCCTCATTTGATCAAAGATGCATGAAAATCTCAAATTAGCCTTCAAACCCTGAAAAGGGCCATGTTCATTCCTAAAATTGATCACTATTTGTGATGCTTTGAAGGTTGCAGTTGTATCTCTCAATTGATGTTTATGTCAAAAACTTCATTATTGAAGCTCAAAAAAGACTTAGTCATGAGAATGTATTTCAAATTTCAAGACAATATATTGTATATATTACATAATAATAAGGTTTGATCATGCGCCTTCTTTCAAAAAGAATTATTCAGGTCAATATGACATTCACTGCAAACATTTTCATAATTTTTGAAATCATTATTAGCAATTGAAATTTTAGGAGCATACAAAGATGTATTGTATTTAGGTGCTCACCAAAAATGATGTTTTAAAACTAAATACAACAACAATGATTGATTCCAAAAAAATTAAGTTTGGGTGAAGTGACTTATTGGAGACTTGTTGAGTCCTTACTAATTATTACATTGCATAAAATGTGTAAAGATTTAAACTGTTTTTGGAATATTCCAAAATAATATAAAATGTGTAGAAAAGTTTCAAAAGATTGTAAAAATATGCCACTTCAAATATATTTAAACTTCTTTTGTAATTATTATATAGTGTTAATGACATAATATTGACAAATGTTTTGCATATTGTACACCTTTTTCTTGAACAAATTTGATGTCATAGTGTGGAAATATCTTTTAGGTCACAAACCTCCCTAACTACCATGTCCCAAATTCACTTAAACCAACCTCTTAGTTTTTTCCCTGGCGGGTCAATCAATGTAATTGCACATCTTGAAGGATTTTTCTATTCTCGTATCGGACATTTACAATTCATTTGTTTAGGGTTTTAGGGTTTAGGATTTAGAGTTTAGGGTTTTTTACTATATATTTTATGAAAAGTTAGCTTCATGCATGTGTGATCCGATTAGAAAGGGGATGATTTGTGAAAGTTCTATGCTCATTTATGTTGTAGTAATTCACTCAAGATTTCAAAGAGTTTAGTGTAAAAATGCTCTTAACCCCTAAACGTCCTCACCTATGTCCAATTTGGGCAGTTTTGCAAAGATGCATTATAAAATGCAATTAACATGAATATCTGAAACTTGATGTATGAATAAAAGTTATACATTTTGAAATTTAGATTCAATCTATACGGTTAGATCTGTGATTGCAATCACTAGTATTTTTCTATAAATTTTGAAACATAAAATAAAAAATTATTTTGTGATTCGATTATGAATAAGATATTGACAATATGGAGATAAAATTTGTTGTGATGGCTTATAATGTAGTACTCTAGGTGTAGTGATTTTTGGAGATTTTTTGAATGCTTCACTTTATGAGTTTATTTTTTCAAGAGCACTTTTAGACTAAAATCTTCAAAATTTTGGGTGAAACACTGCAACACAAAATGAGGCATAAGTTTTTCAAAAATTGTTTCCTTTTCGATCGGATCATACATGCATGAAGCTAACTTCCCATAAAAAATTCAGTAAAAAAATCACACTACAAAAAGTGCATGACGGATGAGAAACTACGGATGAAATTTGTACATCAAGCAAAATATGCATGGTTGGGCGGTTAGGGGTTAAAAAGGTCAACTCATATAATTAAGCAACCAAAAATATCCAAAACACACTACACTTAGAGTATTACATTTCAACCAATCACAAAAAATCTCATTCACAAATTGTCAATGTATTATTCGTAAGTGAATTACAAGAGAATTTTTTAATTTATAGTTTATAATTTTATACAAAAACGGTGATAGCAATCGCACATCTAACCGTATGGATAGAATCTAAAATTGATAATGTACAACTTTTATTTATACATCAAGTTCAATGGGGGAATTTTGTTATATATATATATATATTTTTGGGATTGTGTTCTGTTGTTCATGTTCCATTAGTGTATGTATTCCGATCTTGATCAACGTACTAACTCCTTTCATATTCAAAAGTATAATATTTTGTCCTAAACCGTATATGGATAAATCACTATCGCATATAAAGTTCACAAAAATTGTGTGTGAGTTTGTTCTTGACATGAAAGACTGCAATGAAGAGGTGTCAACATAAGTCGTTGCTCAATCTCTTCACTTTCATTTTTGAAAATTAAACCCAAATTCTATTTAACTTTGAGTCACACATCCTCCAAAATCTCATTTTTGAGTGTGCATTGTATGGTTCAAAAACATACTATAATCTTCCAATTCAACGGTCTGATCTTACCAAGGTTTGACAAGAACTCGTTTGATTAACCTATGCTTACATTTATACGGTTAAATACTATTAATGGTATTCATAATTTGAACAAAGAGAGCTTTAAAAAATACACTTAAAAACTTTGGTTTCCCTAGAACCACCTTGGGCACTAAAGGGTTAAAGGTGATCCCAACCAATTACTATACCGTACGTGGAAGGCAGGGTCGGCAGAAAATAATTTCCTAAAAAATGCCGGAAAAAAATAAAAATTTATTAAGTATTTTGTCGAAATCAACAAAAATAAAGTCAACAAAAACCCGAAAAAGGAATAAAAACATAACACTCAATGAAAATTGCAGACAGAAAACAAAAAAAAAAAAAAACGTTTAGTCGCTGATTTTTTAATGTTAGCTATTAATAGCCGATTTCTTATTAATTACTTTTGAAAGTGCCGACCTAATGTGTTTCAACTTTTATTAATTATTTGACATGAAAGTGGTGACCCTACCTTCCACGTATGGTATTCAAGAATGGTATCAAAGGACGGATAGGCTCATGTCCTAATCAAGAAGATGAAAAGTCAAAAAGGTAAAGAACTCAATCACCCATGAGAGTAAATGAAAACTTGTTGTACTCCTTTACAAAGTCAAAAACATGAAAAATATCTAATATTGACGATATCCAATAAGAATAAACTTTCGAATGGATGAAAATCTCAAAAAGTATATAAGTAGAGCTTGAAGGTGATGAGTGACATCCTTTTCTTTTGAACGTAACGTACTCTCGTCAAGATGCAGAGCTCTTCGCCCAAGGCCTTGTCACACATCTTGATTGTCTGGATTGTGTTTTAGTTTCAGAGCTTTAAATAAACGGTGTAGCGCCAGCCAACAGTCAAGATCACTGAATCCAACGGCGGAGATCAGCCAGGCCGACGTGAGCCACGAATGGCCGAAATCAATCGGCATCACGCGCCGTTCGACGAACGAACGAGAAGCATCCACTCGTTCGTTCGCTTGACCGACCGAAAGTCGTCCGCCACATAAAAAGGTGAGCTGCAGTCTGCCTGTGCGCCGAAAGCCTTTCAGTTCATTCCATCTTCCATTTTGTTGCTGTCATTTTGTTGCGAAAAGCAGAGCTTCTTTTTCCTTTGGCGACCTCGTAGATGCATATCTGAGCGTGCCAGTTGCAGAGAAAGCTCAAGCTTATCGTGTGTGCTTTGGAGCAGTGAAAACAGAACAATGAAGATGGAAATAGTTCAAGGAATGACGATGTTGGATCCTTGCGTGCGCCTCTAACGTATTGCGTCGTCCGGCTTTTTGCGATCTCTCAGGTTTGTGATGCGCATTTCTGTGGCTGAGGTGCTGATTTTTTATTTTTGATTTGATTTTTTTTTGTTTTTCTCGCTGAAGTAGTTTAGCGATTTGTTGATAATTTTGTAACATGTCTTTTAAATTCGACAGTGTTTTTTGCGAGCTCTGACGTATGTGATGCGCATGTGCGGTTGCTGAGGTGCTGATTTTTGATTTTTGATTTAGTTTTTTTGTTTTTCTTGCTGAAGTAGTTTTAGTGATTTGTTGATAATTTTTGTAACACGTCTTTGAAATTCGATAGTGTTTTTTGCGAGCTCTGACGTATGTGGTGCGCATGTGAGGTGCGGGTTTTTTTACTTTTTTTTACTTTTTTTGTTGCTGAAGTAGTTTAGTGATTTGTTGATAATTTTGGAAGATTTTCTCTTTTTCTTTTTTCTTTTTCTTTTTTTGATAATATAATTTTAATTTTGATTTTGATTTTTGGAAATTGAAATTCGAGGACTGAGTTTCATGTGGTGGACTCGGGGTTTTTATTTTTCTGCTTGTTCAGGTGGATCATACTTTGTGTTTTAATTCTTTACGAGGGATTTGACGTGAGGGAATGTCGATGTTGGATTCTTTCGTTTGCAATGTCTTTTTACTGTAGTGCGTATCGCGCATTGTGTTTTTAGTTGTTTTGCGAGCTTTTAGTTCTGTGTTGAATTTGTGATGGACGATTTTTCGCTTTTGTTTGCTTCTGTTTCTGAAGTAGTTAGAGATTCGGTGATATTGGTGAGCTGACGTCGTGGATTTGGAAATTTGACAGTATTTTGGATGTTGTGGACTCGAGGAATTTTTTTTCTGCTTATTGTGTGGATCATACTTTGTTAGATTATTGACGAGGATTTGGTCCTTTTACATTCCTTTCACATCCATGTCACATTCTTTCGTGCGCTTCTGTTAATTTATTGTCTCTGTCATGGTCGTGGTGACGGTTTTGCGAGCTCTGTTGCATGAAGTGCGGATTGTTTGCTTCTCTTGTTGTGTCGTGATTCGGTGATATTGTTGTGCTGCCTTGTATGACGTCCTTTGGGAAGAGTAAATTGGAAATTCGACGGTGTTTTGGATTGAGTTGCATGTGGCGGTCTTATTGTTGTGAGGGTTTTGCGTGCTCTCAGTTACGTATTGTATTTGTAGTGGGCGAGGTTCGGTTTTGTATGCTTTTCTTGCCGAATTAGTTTAGTGTTTAGGTGACATCGTTGTCCTGTCTTGTAGCTCTTCCTTTGAGAAGTGGAAATTGGACATCCGACGGTCTTTTGGATTGAGTTGCATGTGGCGGTCTTGAGAAAATTTTCTGCTTTTTAGGTGAATCATACTGATTTATGTCTGATTTGTTGACAAGGTTTTGACGCATGACGGTCCTTTTAGTCTCGTTTCGTGATAGTTGAATGTCGCTATTGGGTTCTCTCGTGCGCCTCTATTAATGTATTGCGTTTTTTTCTGTTGTGGTGAGGTCTCAAGAATGTCTTGCATTTGTTGTGGCCAAGCTGCGGATTTATTTGCTTCTCTTGCCGTAGTAGTTTTGTGATTCGGTGATATTGCCGGCTTTTGTCACATTGTGCATCGTGTGCGAGAGGGGTTTTAGCATTTTCAATACGGTAGCACTGAAATTTATATTGGCATCTGCTGCTTTGCGTCATACCTCAAATTTTAAGTCTAAAGTTGGAAAGTGTAATTTTGCATTCGGGAATTGTGGTACCAGCTGGTCCTGAAACTGCCATATATCCATCGGAGAATTATGTCGTTAGAACTGGCACTTACAAATTTCACAGTTTGGCTGTCTACTTATTCGGTTCATTTTCTTGATGACAGGAATTACTCTAGGAATTGTAAACCCGCCTTTTGAGGAGCAGTGCACTGGTACGATAACTTTCACAGTCGACAACCGCCGCCTTTATAATTTCGAGCAAGGAAGAGAAGGGCTAGATTCGCGAACGGAAAGAGATCTGAACGTAGTGACGTTACCTGCAAATTCTGGGAACTCTCTATCGCTAAGTTGAGCGTGTGAAGGATGGCTGGAACGGATTCAAAATTGCAGAGTGACTGGTGCTTTGCTCATCGCCCGATTCCCATTCTCATTCTGTCGAGGAAGCTGGGTTCTTCTCAACAGCGAAGCAAGCGTTCTACCGCCGGAGAAGGGGTTCAGTGAAATAGCCTCAGTACGATTCACCTTTTCGAATTTGCGAAACTAATTTTATTTGGTACATGGCCTTTACTTCACACGTCACACGGCGATTCTCGTCGCTGAATTAGCTCCCACTGATTGTGCATCCACATGCCGGATTGTTCAAGAAGTGGTTATGCTCAACAATTAAAATCTTAGGAGGCCTATTCGATGTCACTTCACTACCTGCTTCCTGCAGTTCAAAGCTTATTGGCTTACCCAGTGTCTCCAAACGTGTCCACGGTTTTCTGAAGGGGTGAGATTTTACCAGTTATTCCCGGAAAATTTGTGGCGTTCCTACTATATATCTGGTGAAGAAGAATCCATTTGATATGCCAGTCTAGAAATTAAATCTAAAAAGAACTGTGGAATTCGAGATCTGATTGGCGGTTCCGGGACCATGGGTTCACTCGAAGTGGATCAAGAGCTGGGAGCAAATCGTGAAGGAGAAGTTGAGAATCAGGTTGTGAATTCAAAGCAGCTTCGCTTACGGAGAGCGGTTTCAGATGTGCATTTCAAGGCTAAGTTAGCTCCTGTTTTTCCTGGTAAAAAGGTGCGCTTATCAGCTTACTCTAGTTTGAATACAGTAAAAATATAGATGCGTAGTGTTTATGATATCTTGACCTCCTAGATTCACAATCCTAGAATGTCCTTGATTAAGAAATCTCACACTCAAGAGCTTGGATACATATGTGGCTTTTTAAACCAGGATATAAATCTCAACTAACAAGTATTTGTCATGTAAAGTAGAAAGTTGTTCGCTCGTACTGTGCTGTCGTTCTTTTAATCAGAATGAGCTTAGAGGTTAAGTTTTCACACCGCTTACTGTGATAAGTTGGAACTAAAGTATGCGTTTTTTGAGATCAGAAAAAATGAAAGCCTAAGCAAGAACTCATAGACTAAGCCCTAAAATACTTTGCGGTCGTTGAAACATATACGGCAATGGCGCTTCTATGTGACGTTAAACGAAATTCATCAAGAGCTTGAATGAACTGCTTGAGGAAGGATTGGAGGGATCACTAGTGGGACAATCAACTGAGCATCATGTTGTTGGATCAAAATCAGGATTACGGCAAATGGGGTACATTTGTGTTGGCATACCAGACGCTTGGCGTTGTGTTTGGAGGTCTGGTAACTTCTCCACTCTACGTGTGGCCAACTATCCAGCTTTCCAATCCTGGGGAAACAGAATTCCTAGGTGTACTAAGTCTTATATTCTGGACATTTACACTGGTGGCGTTAGTGAAATATGGCTTCATCGTCATCAATGCCGATGATCATGGCGAAGGTTCGGTTTCCCAGCCCATATCCCTCTTCGAAATTTGTCATATACGTTATCTGGACGTTGCTGGTTTTCCCTTTCATGTTGGTTGACGCTTCTTTTCTGCAGTGGTCCGGTTCTAGAGGGCTGGTATTAATAGAAACCCAGTCTGGCCACTAATCTGGTCAATTCGGCTTGCATGCACGACTGGGTGGAGTCAGGTCAGGCTTTTAATGAAATTTTCCTTAACCATTGTACTTCGGAGACATGGCTGAACCGCTGTGCATGGCCAAACAGGGGGAACATTTGCAGTGTACTCTATTCTATGTCGGCACGCCGATTTTGGACAGAGGACTGGGGAACCATCGGACTATCCCTCAACGGAATCATACAAGAACAGAAGTTTAGGGTATTCGGAGTCCGGATTAGCTACCAAATTGCGACGTTTTATTGAGAAACGAGAGGGCGCTAGATTTTTCCTTTTCTTCACAATCATGCTCGGTACCGGCCTCGTCATTGGCGATGGCATACTCACACCTGCCATCTCAGGTTAGCAATAATATTTTCATTCCTATTTTGAAGTATTGTCCCAGATTCATTTTAACAGATGGTGGAGGGGAACTATTTTCGTATTTCTATGATCGATGTTTAACTTTCTATTTGCTTGACTGTGCAGTGCTATCAGCCATGGCAGGCATTCAGAGCGAGAATCCGTCTCTCCCTACTGGTACGTAGTGCAATAGCATCATCGTCGTGCAATACCAGAAGTAGGATGTATGCCGCAGAATAGGAATGTGTTCTTACGATGCTGAGCCTTTGGATAAAAGCTTACCTTTTCGTTTGTTTTGCACTCCTGGATTCATGGAAGGAATAAACGTATGTCATCATATCGATGTTTGTTTTGAATATGATCTGAGTCGCTAATTATTTGTATATGCTTGATATGAAAAGATTGCTAATATGGAATTCCTGTTTGCGATTTTGGGGGGCAGCTGTTGTGACTTGGGTTTCGGCAGCCATATTGGTGGTATTATTTCTGTTGCAGCGTTTTGGAACAAACCAGATAGGCTTCCTATTTTCACCAATAATGCTTTCGTGGCTGTTGGTAACTCCAATGATCGGGGTCTACAATGTTGTGAAGTTTTACCCCTCTATATTCAAAGCTATATCTCCTTACTACATCATCGAGTTCTTTAAGAAAAATCAGAAGGATGGGTGGGTTGCGCTAGGAGGTGTAGTGCTCTGCATCACAGGTACGTGCTCTGAGATCCTTGCCCTCAGCTCATTATAAGGTTGGGAGATGTATGTAGTCGTATCTTACTTGAGTCTTGAGCACGTCATAAACTTATTTCCTTGTCGCTCCCTCGTTTAATTGGCAGGTGCGGAAGCTTCTTATGCAGATCTTGGTCATTTCAGCAAACGCTCGATACAGGTGAATCTCCTGTCTTGACGGATGTTTTACCGCAACTTGTTTTTGGTACATTGTGGATCTCAATGTATGATCAGTTTCAATACCGATGCAAAGTTGTTTTATAATCTAACATAGTGTTGCAACGTTCAGATCGCATTCACATGCATCGTCTATCCATCATGCATGCTCACATATGCCGGTGAGAGTGCGTATTTGATAGCCCACCCAGGCGACCATACGAATGCCTTTTTCAAGTCCGTCCCCAAGCCGGTGTATTGGCCTGTTTTCGCTGTGGCAACATTGGCTGCAATAGTGGCCAGCCAGTCACTGATAACAGCAACTTTTTCTCTTATTAAGCAATGCGTGTCACTTGGATGTTTCCCTCGAGTCAAAATGGTGCATACTTCTCCGGACAAAGAAGGACAAGTTTATTCTCCCGAAGTCAACTACACCCTTATGGTTATATGTGTCGCAGTGGTTCTTGCGTTTCAGGATGCTACGTCGCTTGGGAATGCTTTTGGTACGTTTCTGAGGCTTCGTGGTTTTATGTTACAGCTTTTACACAGTGAGGATTCTTGGGTTTTCTCAAGATTTAGAGCATTTTCTTTCACTTCTGGGGTCAAGAGAATCTTTTCTGACGATTGGAAAACTATTTGTGTGCAGGAGTGGCGGTGTTAGGCGTGATGTTCATAACCACTTGTTTTATAAGCTTGGTGATGATTCTAGTGTGGAAACTTCCATTCCCACTGGTCCTGTTGTACTTGCTTGTGTTCGGATCTATTGAAGGCATTTACTTCACGGCCGTATTGAACAAAATACCACAAGGTGGCTGGGTGCCCTTCGCAATGGCCGGGGTATTTCTTGGAATATCTTTGTGCTGGAACTATGGGAGGCGGAGGAAATTCGTTTATGAGATGGAGCACAAGATGGACCTAGAGAACTTAGCCCCATTGCTTTCTAATGGGGGAACGCAGCGGGTACCTGGAATCTGTTTCTTTTACAGCGACTTGGCGCTTGGCGTTCCCCCAATAATCACGCACTACGTGAATAACGTCCGCACGTTGCATAAAGTTCTCGTCTTTACTACAATAAGGTTTTTACCAGAACGTACAGTTCTACCCGAAAACCGGTTTTTTATTGGGCGGGTGGGATTCAAGGGAGTGTATCGATGCGTTGCATTTTATGGCTACCAGGATGTGATTGAATGCAACGACCAAGAATTTCGTGATCGAGCTATTGAAAGTCTTCGACTATACCTTGAGAATGGAGAAAGGAACGAACCAGATCCAAATGCTGAAGATGCTCGGACTCTATCATTTCAAAGAACCATAGCTGACCAGAATCTGGAGGACTTAAAGGAGTTGGAGAAAGCCCGTGAACACCATGCAGTTTATGTTATGGGCAAGGTTACTGTCCGGAGCAATGTCTCTACTGGCTGGTTTGGCCGACTTGTCATTAACGGAGGATACTCTCTCCTCAGGACTCTTTGCCGATCTGCTATAAAGGAGTTGCAGATCCCGCCAGCTAACTACCTCGAGGTAGGCATGCTCTATGAAATTTGAGAGCTATAAGTGTACCGGATGCTCATTTGGATACGATGTATATGTTACATATGCATACATACATATATATTTCTGTTGAGAATCTTGTTGAGAACGAAAGTCCTTCAGTTCCGGAAGTGACGCTCTTCAGATTCTTAGTCGAATAAGTCGTATTTGTAAGGAGCCCCACTCCATTAGATGGCCTCTAATGCTCGTACAGTACAGTGAGTGTCCTTGAAGTTGTAGCTATTTCCACAAACATCAGGGGATTTCGGGCTCCTCTACATACCTGTTGGTAGATGGGAGTGGTATATTTATGATTCAAAGTGTTGTGGTTGTTCTAGTTTAGAACTGTGCATAGTATATATTGGTGTCCATCAGGTTCAGGAAGAGTGGAGCTGGATGCTATTATACCTCTCAGTTCTGTATCTGGTCTCACATAATGCAATACAGTTGTGAAGCTGTTTGTTGAATTCATTTTCTTTATATTACCATTGCTTATGTCCGTATCTGATGTATTTCCCTTGTTGAGAAGTTGTATCCTGGCCGAGCCGAAAGCAATGAGGAGTTGAATTAAAGTAATTAGAGACAAAGACTTTGACTGTATCGGCTGCCAGCCGATACAATGTTAAAAGGACACAAATACCAGTGAGAGCATTGGGTTGTAGGGAAGGAGTGAATTAGTGTCGCCCACTTGTTAGTTTGCAACATGGTTGATATTGTGACTCGGGATTTACTGTGACCCGGGATATCGATTAGGTGGGATTGTTCAGTGGGGTACCAATCAAAATGTCGTTTTCGAATTCGCAGTGAGAAAAATTTCAGTACTGCCAACTTTGAAAGCCTCCCGAGAGCTCAAAACTTGGTATTTTACAACAAAACTTTAACCAAAGAATCATCTTTAAGTGAATTATATGTATGCCAAATTTCAAGGCCAAAAGATTCACCGAAAAAAAGTTATTCAAAATCTACCAACATTGGTAAATTTCCACAGCTGCCAACTTTAACAGCCTCCCAAAGATTGATTTTTTCTTTTTGCCATGAAATTCTTGGAACAGAAACCTATTTATGTCAATAACATATGATAAAAATTTCAAGGCGAAAAGATTAATACAAAAAAAGATATTAACAATCTACCAACATGTGTAGTTGTGAGAAACAATGGGGGAAACTACACACAATTGGTGGATTGTAAATATTTTTTTTTGTATAAATTTTTTGACCTTGAAATTTGGCATGAATGTGGTTATCATAAAGAGCATGTTGTGCCAAAAATTTCATGGTAAATAGACAATTTCTCAACCGTTGGGAGGGTGTCAAAGTTGGTAGCAAAGTTTCCCCCATTGTTTCACACAACTACACATGTTGGTAGATTGTTAATATCTTTTTTTGTATTAATCTTTTTGCCTTGAAAATTTTATCATATGTTATTAACATAAATAGGTTTTTGTTCCAAGAATTTCATGGCAAAAAAAAAAAAATCAATCTTTGGGAGGCTGTTAAAGTTGGCAGCTGTGGAGATCTACCAATGTTGGTAGATTTTGAATAACTTTTTTTCGGTGAATCTTTTGGCCTTGAAATTTGGCATACATATATTTAACTTAAAGATGATTCTTTGGTTAAAGTTTCGTGGTAAAATACCAAGTTTTGAGCTCTCGGGAGGCTTTCAAAGTTGGCAGTACTGAAATTTTTCTCACTGCGAATTCGAAAACGACATTTTGATTGGTACCCCACTATACATTGCCCTAACAATAACATCGTAGCTTGTCACTCATAGCCAAAAATTGGTACTTCTTAAAAAAACATGCGATGTCATCATTTTTTGTGATTTCTTCATGGAAATTTTCAAACTTCAGAAATATCAAGTCTAGTTTCATTCCACTTTTTTTTTTTTTTTTCCCTCCAAAAGTTTCAAATATTGTGCATTTTATTACATTTCTAAACCTTGTGGATCAAAATCTGATTTTCATTCTACCTATGAAAACTGTAGAATAAATTTTTATGGGGGATTCCTTTTGCACAATATACTTTTCTATTGTGAAATTCACCATCCACCAAGGATAACTTTTATAAGTATGGATAACTTATAATCACTCAGTGAGTCATCAACCATTAAGGACTTGTTGACATGACTGTAGAAAGTGTAATGTGAACTTAAAAATATCAATAATTCTTTGAGAAGTTAAATTGGCTTGCAAATTCCCTTGATCTCAACCCAATTGAGAATGTTTAGAAGATCCTCAAAGATTTTGCTCAACATTGTCCTAGTATTGCCCAAAATTTGGAGGAATTGAGGCTAATTCTTGAATGCCAATGAGATTTGATTTGTGGAAACAATCTCCTTGAGTTGTGTCCATCTATGCATTTTAGATTGGAAGAAGTGAATACACCAACTTAGGGTAGATATGACATGCTGGTAGATTAGTCCAGTTTGGTGATCATTAAATCACTCTTGTGTGTAGAAGAATATAGACAATCAAGTAGTTGGAGAGCTCAAAGTAGTTAAATGTAGAATGCAACAATGAATATGCAACTACGTTTATATGAAAATCTAATTTAATTAATTTTTTTGTTCTTTCAACTGCAAAATTGCTAATTTTTATATTTTTGACTAGAGTGTTTAATTAGAACTTGAAAATCTATCATAAAGGATTAATAAGCAAATTTTTAAAGGTCGAACACAAAAAACACTTAGAAAGGTTTAGCAAAAATCAACATTTCATTACTAAAAAGTGAAACTTGGTATGATTGATTATAGATTATCTGGTAGTGTGGATTTTATTTGCAAAGTCTTGTAATTCAAAAGAACCATTAAAGTAACTACGTAAGACTTTATATGTATCAAATTAGCGCATATAGATTTTTTTAAGAATTTATGAAAACGATTAACATATAGTAAAACTAATTCATTATGATTTTAAAAATTTGAAGTTAATTTATCATCATAAAATGTTTTACGTCCGTTTTGTTTTGAATGGCTACTATATTTAAATAAACTTGAACACAAGTTTCCTCTAATTGTTCAAATATAGACAAACATTGTTTCAGGGATTTATCATTTAATCTATGTTCAAGGGCTATCCTTAATAAGTGAATCTCCAGTTCTATTGGTAAATTGGCTTCTTAACCATAAAAAAGTTGAAATGGGGTACTTTTTATAGTCACGTTATGAATAGTTTTATAAGCCCATAAAGCATCAACCAGTCTTTCATTCCAATCCGTGTTAAATATTTGGAATATTTTAATAATAATTTTACAAAAAGTTCTATTACTCTTTTCATTTTTATGTTTGCTTTAGGATGATAAAGTGTACATTTGTCATGTTTGATGTAGTATATGTTTTGTAAGATTTCAATGACAGAATTTATAAAATGACTGTGACAATCATTCACTAATTCTTTGGAACATTCAAATTTTTTTAATTATATTTTCATATAAAAACTTAGCTACGGTTTTAGTATCATCGGTGCGTGCAACTTGCGTTTCTACCCATTTGGTGACATATTCAATAGCTATTAATATATATCATTTTTGACTAAAAGGTTTGATAGGTTTAACAAAATCAATGCCATAGTTCTCAAAAGGACCTATGTTTATATTAGGAATCAAAGGCATTGGTCAAAAAAAGAGTGAGTTTTTCCACCTTTTGACAAAGATCATATCTTTTAACATATATAGTTTAGGGAGTTTATATTTTCACATGATTTCTACAAAATTGGTTTAACAAAAAAAGTTCACAGCCATGTACTCCTATACATACTAGCAACTAGTTACACAAGGTCATAGCTACAGTAGATTTCGATATATGATATTCTCTGACAATGGAAGCTGGTTTAGGGTCGAATTTCCCACATGCCACTGTTCATGCACAAGGAAAACACCAAATTTTCCCACCTCGCTCAAGCGGGAACTTGCCAAAGGTGCCATGTGACAAAAATCACATCTTTTAACTTATTTAGTTCAGGATATATTTAATTTGACCACCAATTGCCCAAGTGTAGCATTTTTTTTTGCAATTACAAACCCTACAAAAATAATCGCGACAAGCTTCCTTATGACAATTTTGTAGAATTAAAAAGACTTCACTTGGATTAATACATCGCCTTAAAATTTCATTTTAAATATAGATTGTCGCTAATTAATATATAAAGAGTACTACGCATAATCAAGATACAGATCTAAATATAATGGATGGTTTGTTCCGTTCCCGTTTAAGGATGCAAATTGTGAGAGACTACTATTACGACCCTGGAGATTTTTTTTTGACACCATCACTTATCACAAATTTAAACAATTGGGAATTCCACTCGACAATAGACAAAGAAAAATTGCATATTTAGACAATATGAAACAAGTAGTAGTGAATATCGTAAGAGAAAGGTTAGCTCGAGGTGAACGTGCAAGGCGGGAAGGCATTGAGTGTATCAATGCAGCGAAGGATCTTCATCCTAGTTTGACACCTCAAACACTCAATGAATAGTATTTGGAATCAATGAGAAAACTTGCAAGATTTGGTGGAATATAGAGGGGCTACTTCATAGCAGTTTTTGTGGCATGTCAACTTTGTTGGCCGATTGTATCCTACAACATGAATATGATCTCCATATGTAAAATTCTACAAATAAGTAAAATTGATGGCCACAACACCAATTCATAGCCATACATTCATTGTTGGCCACTGAGACTGTAATCTCTTAATAAATTACATCGTGATTAGGCCGGCTGCGATGCTACCGCAATGAAGGATGAATGGCCTACGTACAGTCCTAAAGGTACAAAATCAAAACCGAAACTACAAGATGGTAAGAAATGTTAATAGAGATGACGATCAATCAATCTATAAACTACTTCAGAGAACTGTCTTCATATAAATGATTGAGACCGTAGACCTACTTACCAACTGTTTCGCCGCTAAATAGAGAGAAAGTCGTTGGGGGCGGGGTTGAAGAGGAATTTACGGTGCAACAAACATGGTCAAATCCATTTCAAAAATAACAAACGAGATCTCACAATGTCAAAAGTTATTCATCTAGTTGACATCTAAGATCACTTAAAATGCAATTGAAGCTTCATGAATAGTCTTTAGAAACACTTCCATATCTACTCCCAAATAACGGCAAATAATAACAGTAATTTACTCAAGTTACAAGATCAATCCATGATTCAAGTCTTGACGAGGTTACGCAAGAGAAAAATCTGGCGTACATTTTGGGGCTTCATTAGTATAGGACTACACTACATAAAAGGTTCTTAAGATTACTAAGCACAAATCATGCAATAGACAAGCTACAAATCAGTATTTCTCATAACCTTGGATATAGACTTGAAAGATTGAGTTCAAGAATAGCAATGGTTACAATGGTCCATAAAACACGTGTGTAAAGTCCGCTTAGTTCTCACAACCTCATTGTATTCAAAACCTTACCCTAGCTATTACCATACTAAAACATACGCACATACACAAATAGAGGATAGAGAGCAATTGTTCAAGTTAGAGAGTGAGCGAACCAGCGTTATATAGTGAGCAAGTGATTTAGGGTTACGAATAGCAAAAATAAACCTTCATCCATTGGCAAAATCCCTTCATTGAGACGATGAGAGAGCACTTACAAAGAGGCGCAAAGAATCCAATGCAAAGAGAATTCAATGCGAGAAAGGAGGCAGACAAAGAGGCAAGGAAGCTGACAGAAACACGGGAATAGAAGCACAAATGCGAACAGTGTTAGAAGTACATTTACCGTGTTAATAATTCCTATTAGAACATGTGTTAGTTATGTACTTTGACAAAGTTGTTAGTTAACAACTTGTAAGCAGCGTAGCCGTAGTTGCCGTAGTAGCCGTCATAATCGTCATAGCCGTTTTGGCGGTAATAGCCGTTATGGCGGTAATAGCCGTAGTCTTGTAGGTAATTGACTACGTGTGTTCACGCTTGGTGTGAATGGTCTAAGTCACTTAGACCATTGTATAAGAGCTCGGGGGTGAGGCTCTTGATCATATCTTGATCATACCTCTACGGTTGGGTGGAGAGCTCCAATTTCATTTGCATTAGTAAAACTCCTATCTTCATAAACACCTCTTGTTTTTCTACAAACAGAAAGGAGGCATTGAAGCAAAAAGAGAGACAACGAGGCTAGTAGAATGTACTGTCTACTTTGGACCAGCAGAAACTCAACTGCCAGGATAGTAGTTACTGACCGTCATGTCTCAACATAAAACGACCATCATAGCATCATTCATCAGTGACCTAGTGATAAAAATAATGTAAAGTCTATAGAGTGATCATGCATCAGAAAAAAATAAAATAAAAACAACAACCTCTGGCAATACAAAAAGGGATAATAAAATCATTTTAGATAACGATTCCAGATACTTAGGGCCATGGAGACCCTGCATACGTCCGCAGGGTTATATTAATAGGACCTATAGATGTTGCCGACAAAAAAAAAACAAAATATGCCACGAAGAAGAATACAATTTAACTCTTAACAAAATGCACACTTGAATGAGAACCTTCTAGGTTAGACACAAATATTTAAGTTAGTTACTTTACGTTGAGTATCAATTTTATATTGATCATGTCTAAAAATTATGCCTGCCTATTTAACTAACCCCCTTTCTAAAAGGATGAACAAGAACAATTTTGTGCAACACGGATTCCAAGATACACTGTATTTATGAATGTATCAATGTCAACACAAGAATCGAACTTACGGATTGAACTCATCCACGGTGAAGATTTCTAGACCTGAGGCGCGCAGGTGCTATCACCTCCAATCGCCACAAATTTTACAAATTCCTCGCATTGTTTAAAACATATGCCCAAACATTTTGCATCTTTGTCTTGTGTGCTAAATACACAAAAGTCATCCAAAAATATTTCTATAAACTTTTATGAATACTTTTGAAAAGCTATAGTCATCAACTTTTGAGATATTAAATCCATATATGGTAAGAGTTGAAAAAAAAATTACTATTAATCTTAAATATATGATATTTAATCACATCAAAACTTTAACCAAAATTCATTTATAAGACCAACTCTTGTAACCGCAGAAGATTTATACATACAATTGAAGTCTATGAACCTAAACAATCATCTAATTTGATATTAGAGAAAATTTTAATTTTTTAATTTATTATTTAAAAAAAATTATATACAAAATTCAAGAAGTTGAAAGCTTGATGTTTTAGTGAAAATGCATAGCAAATAAGTGAAGAAGATTTCATCATTGCTCTAACTCAAGATAGTAAAAAATAGATTGTTAAGTATCTCACATTTGTAGAGTATTATTTTATTCTTAATTAGTAATGAAGTAGGTTGTGTGCAAATAAAATTTGTTGAATGTAGTTGTTTGAATTATGATTCACATATGTTTGAAGTAACTAAACGTAGTAGAAATCAATTCCTTTACAACTAGTACATTGTCACTTAAATGTTTCAAAACAACATCCGTTTACAATATTTAAATCATAAATGACCTCTTAAGTCTTAAACGTCAAGAGTGCTTGGACGGGGCAACCCGGAAGACATCATAATTTTTGAAAGAGAAAAAATCGGAAAAAAATGAAAAAAGAACTATGCTGGCCAACACTATTGCAACACTATAGTACTACGGTACTTTTGAAGAAATGACCCCAACTGCCCCTACCTCAAGTCCTGTTCATTTTGATAATTATGACTAGTTCTTCTCATTATCGTGATTATTTTATATTTTGAATAATTTAATAATTTTAAAGATTAATTAATATTTTAAAATTATAAATATATGAATACTTGTTATGCCTTATATTCTAAAAATATTTTTCTTTTCAATATACCAAAAATGCTTTGGGTTTCTTAAACCATTAGAAACCCCAAAAGACATAATTATTTTTAACCCTTTAGTGCCCAGGGTACTGTAGCTGGGACCTCTAGATTTCACTACTTTTTTCCATTGTGATTGAGATTACCAGAAATAGAATGGATTAAATTAGAAAATAGCCGTACAATTCTATTCTCAACTGGAGAGCACACATTTTATTAAAATTTGAGAATCATCCAATGGTGGGATTGGAAGATTATAGTATGTATTTGAACTGTATAATGCACGCTCAAAAATGAGATTTTGGGGGGTGTGTGACTTCAAAGTTGAATAGAATTTGGGTTAAATTTTCAAAAATGAAAGTAAAGAAGTCCAGCTATGCCCTATGTCAATACCTCTCCGTTGCAATCTTTCATATCAAGAATAGACTCACACATGATTATTGTGAATTTTATAAGTGAAAGTGACTTATCCATATACGGTTTAGGCAAAAATTTATACGTTGAAAATTGATAGGAGTGGATACATTAGTCAAGATCGGATTACACACACTAATGGAAGATGAAGAAGAGAACACAATACAAAAAAGAAAAACAAGATAACAAACTTCCAAACACAAGAAATACTGCATAATACATGTGTTGTATTTGTAAGTATTTACTGTATTTTCAAGTATTTGCAGTATTTTCACGTTTTGATGATAGGTATTTTGATAGCTGTACAATTCCAAATTGAAATATTTTTTGTCTGGAAGGTGTGTAATGTATATGGCATAATCTGAACTTCAAAACTGAAGTTCCAATTCTTCACGGATTCTCTTCTATTTGCATTCCGAACGTCGCAGTGACCATAATGTGGTCTGCTGGGCACTAAAGGGTTAAAGAGCATGAGAGGCGGAGGTTGCATTTTGCACTTAGTGTCAAAGTTTTGGCAAAGGACAGAGAGTTATAGTTGCATATGTTTCTTTCTTTTTATCAATTACAAATCTTCTTTTTAAATCCCCAAACCTTATTAAGAATTTTCATTTTCTACAAAGAAAACAAAAAATTCAAAAAAATGCATGAGGGATTTATATGTAGGGGGCAACTGCACTTGTTGAATTTAATCTAGATGGTTACAAGTGTTAAGGGTATAAGCTTGAGGATGCTTTAGTGCTTTACTGGAACCGCTCCTGACGGTAGCATAAAATCAATGGTGTTGCTTGGCAACTAGATTTTGTTGCGCAAAGTGGTGGACTTTTGGTTCAAGTCGTCCAAGGGCCAAGACTTCACACGACGTATCACTCGTGCCGTTGATGCAGCGTACGCGAAGCACAAGTATTTGCGGTCATGCCATGATAGTTGCATGCAGAGTGAAGTCAAGACCAACATCACACATATCGCACGTGATGAGATGCACGAGAAAGACAAAGCGGCTTACGAGAAGTACTTGGTGAAGGCGAAGAAGTGCATTGAGGAAGACTTAAAGACTAGCTCATTCTTGCACGGGGAGACGGACCTCACCCTCTCGATTGATGGATTTGTTAAAATTTTTGAACTCTATCTTAATGCCAACTCTTCGGTGCACTAGGAACTCTTGTAGTCGAATTTGGAGCAGACTGTCAGGGAGTCAAAAGAGGGACGTTACTGATTTGAAGAGGCTAATCATAGGCTCTTGAAATTGGCATTGGAATGTATTTGAAGGATCCACAAGTTAGCAACATTTGATTGGATCTTCAAATTCTCTGAACGTGTTGTAATTTCGGTGGTCACTTTCCAATTTGCATTTTAATATGATGGGAGCCAAAAATTTGATATTGGGATGCTTGATCGACATTGCGAAGTACTTGCCCTTTTATTTTTCCATTCCTGCTATCTTACGTCTACGGGTGGCAAAGCAACACCGTGGATGTGGCACCGTGCACTACAGCTGCGCCAACGCACGAATGGAGGACAGCTCAAATCCCAAAGGCATGAGTCATGCCCTCTATGCCCATGCTAACGTTAGAAACGAGGCTCACACAGGTCACTCAGTAATGAGGCTCACCCAGCGTTCCCTTCTTCGTTTCCACCCTTGTTCCCGATTCCATGGCGCGATTGACACGGGCAGCTTAGGAGCCGGGCAGCTACCCGGCCAGAAAAAGGCTGCTCTCACAGCAGAACCTCTCAGTTTCCCCCGTGAGCATCACAGGGGATTGATATGTGGGATTAATACGCCCATCGTGGGGCCACCACCGTCCAACGGGGGACGGCGTCCGCATTGGTGGAGCCCACCACCGTCGAATGGAGGACAGCCGTCCGCCCGTGGTGGGGCCTACTGTCGTTCGTCCAACGGGCCGCCCGTTTGAAATGGAATATATGGTCGTTCGATTTGAGGTTAGCCGTCTGATTTGGGTTCGTCGACCGAGCTGGGCCTGCCTTTTGAATTGGCCCCACCGGCTTTGTAATTGCCATTTGTAAATATGTTTAAGAAATATATTTAATAATAATTTTTTTATTATGTAACGTAAACCACAGTGCAGGGATTGGAAGCCTATTTAGATCTGGTAATGGGGAGAGCTCAAAACCTTAAAGCCTATCACCTTGGATTCTGAATATTGCAAGTGGACTTGATAACCTCAGGCCTTTTGTGCTATTTAGCTTACACAACCGTAATATCATGTTATCATTCATAATAATTTACATGTTTCCGAATAAGTCTTCTGTGTATTTGGCTCAAACAACCGTAATATTATTGAATTGAAGCAATTCTAATATTATGGCAACTCTCTTTGAATCAATGGCAATGCCTTGGTAAAAACACTATATCCAATCAATTTCTCATATGGAACAACAAATTGACATTTAGTTACATTAACAGAAATTCCTAATTCCTCGCATTGTTTAAAACATATGCCCAAACATTCTACATGTTCGTCTCATATGCTAAATACACAAAAGTCATTTAAAAATATTTCCATAAACTTTCATAAATACTTTTGAAAAGCTATAGTCATCAACTTTTGAGATATTAAATCCATATATGGTAAGAGTTGAAAAAAAAATTACTTTTAATTTTAAATAAATGATAGTTTATCACATCAAATCTTCAACCAAAATTTGTTTATAAGACCAAATCTTATAACTGCTTAAGATTTATACATACAATTGAAGTCTATAAACTCCATACAATCATCTAATTTGATATTGGAAGAATTTTTTAATTTTTAATTTTTAATTTTAAAAAGTTTATTTACGAAATTCAATAAGTTGAAAGCTTGATGTTTCAGTGAAAATGCATAGAGAATAAGTGAAGAAGATTTCATCGTTGCTCTAACTCAAGATGGAAAAACTAGATCGTTAAGTGTCTTACATTTGTAGAGTATTATTTTCTTCTTAATCAATAATGAAGTAGGTTGTGTGCAATTTTTTTTTTGTTGAATGTAATTGTTTGAATTATGATTCACATACAATTGAAGTAACTAAACCTAGTAGAAATCAAGTTCTTTACAACTAGTACATTGTCGCTTAAATGGTTCAAAAACAACATTTCTTTACAATATTTGAATAAAAAATGACCCTTTAACCCTTAAACGTCAAGAGGGCTTGGGCGGGGCAACCCAAAAGACATTTAAATCTTTGAAGGAAAAAAAAACTGAAAAAAATGAAAAAAGAGCTATGCTAGCCA
The DNA here is from genome assembly GCA_022496805.1 of Pohlia nutans. NCBI lineage: Eukaryota > Viridiplantae > Streptophyta > Bryopsida > Bryales > Mniaceae > Pohlia > Pohlia nutans. The sequence continues at coordinate 1,569,386 of CM040103.1, forward strand.
ACACTATTGCAACACTGTAGCACTGCGGCACTTTTAAAAAAAACGACCCCAACTGCCCCTACCTCAACTCCTATTCATTTTGATAACTTTGATTACTTGTTATACTCATTATCGTGATTATTTGATATTTGTGATAAAATAATAATTTTAGAGATTATTTAATATTTTAAAATTGAAAATATATGAATACTCGTTATCCCTTATAGTCCAAAAATATTTTGCCTTTCACTATACCAAAAATGCTTTGGGTTTCTTAAACCATTAGAAACCCCAAAAGACATAATTATTTTTAAAGAGCATGAGAGGCGGAGGTTGCATTTTGCACTTAGTGTCAAAGTTTTGGCAAAGGACAGAGAGTTATAGTTGCATGTGTTAATTTAGATTTATCAATTACAAATCTTCTTTTTGTAACCCCAAACCTTATTTAGAATTTTCATTTTCTACAAAGAAAACGAAAAATTCAAAAAATTGCATGAGGGATTCATACATAGGGAGCAACTGGACTTGTTGAATCTAATCTTGATGGTTCCAGGTGTCAAGTTCTAAGTGACTTCAAAAGTCAAGACCACATAAAGGATACATATTTATATGCCCGGCATGGGTGTTCAATTGAAATTAGTGAGGACATCAGCCAAAAATTAGAAACCCTAATGTACAAAAAAATTCAAAGAAAGGTATAGGAAGTGGTGGTAGCATTTTGCAACACGATTTTCATTATACGTAAATGAATTAAAAATTGGGAGAACGGTTCTTTGCTTAGAATTAAAGGCTACAAGTTGTATTTCATTTTTAACTTCTTCAAAAGTGATTTAAGAACCTCTGAGGTATATTTTATTAATTCATCCCATATCATATTTCTTTCATTATCACCATTTTTCCTTCACTATAACATGTCAAAGGTAAATCTTTGGTTTCAAATTTGAAGAGTAGTGACAAGCCTATGGTTTCAATCCATGATGTGAATTCCTAAGTCACAAAGATAAAAATAGAAAGTCTACTTTTGAAGCTAATAGGGTGTGATTTTGTTATTCTTCCTAAGCACAAGAATCTCAAAATCAATGCATACTTAGTGTTTATTCATGAGGCATGAAGGAGAGAGCTGAAAGGTTAAACATTTTATACATTAATTGTAAATTTTATATTTCGAGTTCCAAGCAATGTAGTCTAAATATGTTAAGATCTTTGAAGAGACCGTATTTGGCAACAAGCCATGTGAACGTCCCCCAATTGGACTCTTTGGAAAGGAAACCAATTAGTCCATAAAATTTCCTTGTCTTACAAAAAAAAATTGACCTTATTATCCTATTCTACAATACATATCCTTATCTTTCATTCAGTAGAACACATCATATTGTGGATTCAATTGATACTTTGTACACAAGAACTTCTTCCACTGCACATGACCATCTAAGCTTTCCTTTCAATTAATGTTCAAACAACCAATTTATAATTTAAATTTCTTATCATGTTTGCTTTATTGTCCTGCACTCGACTTGGTGATGCTTTCTAGTTTTATTCCTACTAGTGTTGAGATCAACTTGGTGATGCTTTCCAATTTTATTCCTACTAGTGTTGAGAATACTCTATTTGACAATCTTCTATCCTTGAGAAGTTCAAAATCAATGAAACAAATGTCTTTAAATTGACAGATTAATTCCTACTCAGTGTTTGAGTTTAGAAATGGAAAACTATCAGTTTCTACTATCAGAGGACATGCGAAGCAAGCACGTCATACTATATTGGAGGATCCTCTGTCAGACTTCGTACGGTGTTACTATTTTAAAAATCTCTTTCATTGCTAATGAAAAAGTTCAAATAGACCAAGGTGTTGATGAACGAGTTAATTATTTGAGTGTCAATTGGAGTGCTTTCATATATCAATTAACCCCTAATTGCCTAGAGCCCTCTCCAAATTCGGCAATTATGCAAAGATGCATTATAAAATGCAACCTAGAGGATATTTTGAACTTGAGATATGAATAAAAGTTGTGCATTATGAATTTTAGATTCTATCCATGCGGTTAGATCTATGATTGCTATCACCAATAATTTTGTATAAAATTTGAAACGTGAAATTCGAAAATATTTTGTAATTCAATTACGAATAAGGTATTGACAATCCATGGATGAATTTTTTTGTGGTTGGTTGAAATGTAATACTCTAATTGTAGTCATTCGTGGAGATTTTTTGGTTGCTTAATTTTACGAGTTAATTATTTTTAGAGCATTTATACACTGAAATCTTCAAAATTTTGGGTGAATCACTACAACATAAAATGAGGCATAAAAAATTTCACAAATCATTCCTTTTCTAATTGGATCACATATGCATGAAGCTAACTTCCCATAGAATTTACAATAAAAATTCCACACTACAAAAAAGTGCATGACAAATGAGAAAATTTGGATGAAATCTGTACATCATCCCAAAATTAGGGGTCAAACCATTGGTTCCACCCAACCGGATTTAGATTTATACAACAATAATTATTTCCACTGTCAATTTACTAATCATATTTCAAACCCTCTATTCCCTTGATGCATGATGAAGGTAGATTAAATTGTTTAAATAATGATAAGGTCTAAGGATCACTATTGCATGGTGCCGATGCAAGGGTATAGGTCAGGGCAAATTGTGCGAAATTGCTCCAGAAAAAAATAATTTGGCTAAAGAATGGCCAAAATCCGTGAAGTTATGATCCAAAAAACTTCAAACCAAGAAAACATTTTGGATGAAATCGCCAAATTGTGGATGGAAACATAATTACAATTATGTGATATCCTCTAATGTGAATTTTTCTATCCTATATGTGGATGAATGTTGAAATATGAAGCATAACATTTTATATCACCACTTTGGCATTTTCTGAAAAATGAAAAAAACGTCATGATACGATTGCAATATATTCCTTGAATATTCAAAGAACATTCTCTAATGTCAACAAAAATGACATCAACCTGAACCCTGAACCCCAAATCTTAAATCCTAAAACCCTAACTAATATGTGGCAATGGTATCAAGGGTAGAATATTCCACACCCCGATCCCGCTCCACACAGTAGCTGGCCCCCTTAATGAGAGCCACACTTTGCTAATGCTTTCAGAAAAGCAATATAAGCACCATTTCAAAATTTCATAACATGTACGATACACTTACAAACAAAACTGAGTATTGATTTGAAACTTTTCCATTCAAACAACCATCTTATGAGCATCAATGGGCAAAGTCCAAAAGTGAATTTGCAAAAGTTGTAGTGTGCGACATATAATACATTACTACAGAAGTTTGAAGAGAAACTCAATCGTGATTTGAAAGAAAATTAATTTCAAAGTTAGCCATGTCTAAAACTCGGTTTTGTGCGCTACAAGTTGGAAGTACTTTAAATTTTGTGAATTTTTTCTTATAGCTTCAATAAAACTTTTTGTGCCTTGGCATGTTGGTATACATCGTTTTAGAGTGTTGTACGCAAAAATTTAAGGAAGTTGACATTTATAGAATTTAAAATATCGACAATTTGACAAACATGCAAATGATGTTGGTTTTCACGATATTTGAATTTTTTTTTGGATTTGAGAGTTTGGGACTGAATTGGCCATTGTATAGAGAGCATAGGTTGCAATATGACCATTGTTACATCTTAATACCTTTACATTTGAAATAGTTGTTGAATAGGCCAATGCGTTCAATTTATATATTGGAGCTATACGATGTAGTTTTTTGGTTTAGGATTTTTATACAAAAACTAGAGTTTATGACGCACATAATCAATCCTACAAATCAAAATTAAAAAACATATTATTTTCCATACCATCAAAAAATTCAAAACTGCCAGAAATTACACTGACTTTCATAAAATTGACAATATTTTGATGATACTGACCACAAAAAAAACAAGTTTTTCAATTGGTTAATTGAGTATGTGCATCATAAACCCTAGACTTTGTACAAAAAAAGTCAAACCAAAAAACTGCATCATACAACTCTAATATATAAATTGAACACTTTGGCTATTCAACAACTATTTCAAATGTAAAGGCATTAAGATGTAACAATGGTCATATTGCAACTTATGCTCTCTATACAATGGCCAATGCAGTCCCAAACTCTCAAATCCAAAAAAAAATTCAAATATCGTGAAAACCAACATCATTTGCATGTTTGTCAAATTGTCGATATTTTAAATTCTATAAATGTCAACTTCCTTAAATTTTTGCGTACAACACTCTAAAACAATGTATACCAACATGCCAAGGCACAAAAAGTTTTATTGAAGCTATAAGAAAAAATTCACAAAATTTAAAGTACTTCCAACTTGTAGCGCACAAAACCGAGTTTTAGACATGGCTAACTTTGAAATTAATTTTCTTTCAAATCACAATTGAGTTTCTCTTCAAACTTCTGTAGTAATGTGTTATATGTCGCACACTACAACTTTGCAAATTCACTTTTGGACTTTGCCCATTGATGCTCATAAGATGGTTGTTTGAATGGAAAAGTTTCAAATCAATACTCAGTTTTGCTCGTCACTGTATGCAAATAATACATATTTCAAAGCATTAAGGTAGGATGTCCTAAAACCACCACCTCCCCCAATTATGACATGTAGAATTTTCTTGGGGCCACCAGAGTTGAGACTCAAAACCACCAATTTCACTATTCAAGTAGACCAATGACATGCCAAGCATTGTGAAGAAATAGTTGGTGGTTTTGCGTTAGCTCATGAGCGGAATTACGAACAACAAAGTGTGAACTTAGGAAATTGGTATGTTATATATGGGTCACAGGTCACTTCCGACTTTGGAATTTTGTATAAAATTGACAACCCTACTAAACACTTGCAACATGTAGCTCAATGCAGGTGGACCAAGGTAGAGCTCCTAAGGTAGAGGGCTCCAAAACCAACAAGGTTCTATTTCCAAGAGAATCTAGGCGTAATAATCATCCTAGAACCAAAATTTAAGTAGACCATAGATAGCTTATCATTTCGGTCAACATCCAATAAGAGCTCTATGATGTGCTTAGATTTGTGTTATAAAATAAATGCATGGTTTAGATTCTCTTGGAATTAAAACCTTGTTGGTTTTGAATCCCTCTACCTTAATTGTGACAATCACCTAATTATGACAGATTCTAGGAATGGTCTTCATTTCATAATACTTTTCTACAATGTCATAGATCACAGATTTCAAGATAAAGTGTCATAATTAGGTGCTTCTACCTTACAAACAATTGATGGTGGTCATTATTGTCTTTCCCTCAAGCACATCAGGAACTTCAAGGCATGTGAACACGGTGCTATGATGGTGCATTGAAATGCAATTAAGATAATTTGGTGCCAACCTCCATACCAACCTAATATGGATAAAATGACACTAAAATGATCTCTATGCAGCCTTTGGTGTCAAAATGGCACCAAAATAGTCTGGCCCAACTTTTATGATGCAGTATCATACCGAGACATTGTAACAAGAGTTGCAAAAGCCTGGCCTATTTAACCCTGAGCCAATTCCTAACAGGCAATCAAAATTCAGTCTGTTTCTCTTTCCCTTTTTTTTAAGTCCAGTTGTTTGTTGCTTACGAAAACATCATACTTGAGGAGAGAGATTCAGAGACTAGAGAAGCCAGTTTGTCATGTTGTCTGACTTTGTAGCATTGAGTAGTAATAGACAATGTTACATAGAGTGGTCTACATACAGAGCCATTCCCAAACAACAGCAAATTAAGGCTCCTGACAGATGTCCCTACATGTAGTCATTTCAAAATAGCTGGACAGAAACTTCCACTTCTCACTCCTGCACATCAACGACACCAGCATCAGCTCATTCATAACTCAAAATAGTACTCCTTCTGTTTCATAATAAAAACCACATGTTTCCTTGCGTAAAGGCAAGATGATCCCATTTGGTTCAAAGCAAGATGATCCCAAAATACCAATAAACTCGTGGAGCTCTATGTGTCCATTGAGGGTCAACTCAGGTTGTATATTGTACTGATAGCTAGTTTGACATAAATTATTATTTCAAAAACAACATTTATAGTATAGAAATGAAGACAAAATTATGGATATGTGATATCCTCTAATGTGATAATTTTTATCCAATATATGAATGAATGTTGAAATATAGAGCACCACTATAACATTTAATATCACCACTTTGGCACTTAAGGTAGGAGCATGAAAAACCAACATTGTACCTAATGCCAATAGAATTTAGACCATATAATCATTTTAGAACGCAAATCTAGGCACATCATAGAGCCTATTGACCCAAATGATAAGCTATCTATGATCTACCTAGATTTACATTCTAGAATGACTATCATGCCAAGATTCTGTCGACTTCTGTCGACATTAGGTACAATGTTGATTTTCGGTGCTCTTCCCTGAATGAAAAATGAAAAAAAATGCCATGGTGATAGAGAAGAGAAGGGTACTGACCTCGCCCTCTTCTTTGTGCTTGAGAGTAGTCTCGCTGGTCTTGTTGAAGGGCAGATGCATAGGGCCAAAGGGAGTGTCCACCTCAATGGAGCCCACCATGGTGTACCCGGTGCCCCGGCCTCGCATGATGTCCCACAGCGCCCCTCCGAAGTCCTTGGGCCGGAATGTGATGGGCACCTGCAACGATCCTACGCCTTCGCCCTTCACTTCTGTTGCCTCCTTCAGGCCTGCCTTGCCGATGGACACGTCCGCAATCTGCAAATCGTACTCGAACGAGTTGATCCCTGCAATCCCGCGACAATGCACACGATTCAAAATCACAATTTCAGTCACTATGGACAAGTCACAACGGAATTTAGTCATTAAAAACAAGTGACATTTCACTACATATTTAGTGCCTAGAGATAATTGATGTCTTTTTTCAGAATTCGTTCAAAGGTGAAGAGAAATAATGTCCCTAAACACTACATAGGAGTTTGCCACCTGTCGTTCCCATTTTCATTGAGAGTGCCATGTTCTTTTCAAGTAATGAGAGTGACATGAGATGGCATGCCATATTTATTATAAAGTTGCCATATATCATTGCAACACTAATTTCATTTTTTCCTTACAAGGACACTATATTCCCCTAAAATGTGTCTAGATTTGAGAAATAGTGTTCCAGGCACTAAATACGCCAATTCAGTCCAGTGATTGACCATGTTCTGAGGAACATCATTTAAATGGACTTTTTGTATCACAAGAACATTGCAAGTGTTTGTCCAAAAAAATTAAAAATTAAAAAAAAGAAAGAAAGAATAAAAACTGAAAAAGAAGTGCTTAAAAAAAAGAACATATGTTTGGTACTGAAGCTTCTACACGTCCCAAAGGTCCTCTTTTTGCACATGTAATTGTTGTTAGTATTTCACTAAACCAGCATATTTAAGTACATTGTACTTGAATATACAGCTTGTTTGAGTATATTTACATTTTTCACGTTTTGCAGTTTCAACTTTGCTTGTTGGTTCAACCCAAATGCTTTACAATAGTACAATGAGTGAACTTTGTCTGCCATTCAAAAATAGGCTTCCCTAGCAACTGTCACAGTGTAATTCAATACAACTTGATGCAGGTTTAGCTCGAATGGAGCTAAAATCCTAATTTTTTATTGAAAAGAGTTCGCTTAAAATTTTTGAGTAAACCCTAATTCGTTACAAATTTAACTAGAATCAACGTGAAGACACAACAACAAACTCTTCATTGAAACTACAGCCTGCTTTATTCAACTCAAGTCGAGTAATATTTTAACCCCTAAAGGACCAAGGATTCGTGGTTTTAAAATGACAAGTTTAAACAATCATATTGTGAGAATTATAATTTGAATGGGACCAAATTTTATATCACTGGAATTAGCGAAGAATATTACATATGTTGAATGATTTTATATTTTTAAATTAACCAAAAAAAATCTAAATAAAACTTACTCAAAATTACTGAAAAAAACAGGAGCCACCTTGTGGCTTTATGGTCCTTATGGATTATATGAGCAAATATACTGTGGTGAGAAATTTGGGTGCTATGAAAATTACCAATGTCAAACTTATTCATGTTCTTGAGAGTCAAGTGCAAAGTGGCTGCCGTCTCTTCCAACGAAAGGTGGTCCCAGTCAATCTTTTCCAAGTCCACATCTGGCTTGTGAGGAATCGGAATCTCGCCTTTCTTCTCCAATGGAATTGTGATCCTTCCAATCACTGGAACATCCACCAATAGAGTAACCTACGCCAAAACCCACAATCCACACACCACATATTTCTCTTCAATTCCTAACCACACCGCAAAATAAATCCAACCTGTAGGACTAGCTGTTGAATTTATTTCCTAGTGATATACCTGCACAGCCAAGATGTACTCTCCACCCTCTTTATTAGGAGGTTCTCTGATAATGACATTGTGTATAGTGTTTGTTGCTACTTGAAAACCGAGCGCTCGTCTCGAACATACTCAAGCCTCTTGAATTGTAACAACTTTTTCACTATGACATGATTTACCCCTAAACGTACCGAGCCTTTGAACACAAGTAGATGCTATAGATATTAGCATGGCTCACATGTACATGAGGTGTACATGAGAGGATCATTGCAAGCATAAAATCTACCAATATTATCGACATCTTCCCATCTCAAGATTTACTTTAATTGGTAGAGAATTTAATAGGCTTGCAAAGGTGACTTGGATGAAAGTCATCCAAATTTGTATGAGAAAGTTACAAGGCCTTGAATCTGCAGTTTCTGGATGCTGGGACGTTTAGGGGTTAAACTGTGTGCTACAAGTAATGATAGTTGGGGGAAAGTGTCATTTTAAAGGAGGTCATGATAAAGAGGCTTGAGTATAATTGCAGTGTGTTCAGTTTTGGTGTTTTACTCAACCCTTAGAGAATGTGCAATTAGAGAGGGTTGAGTATAAAACTAAAGCTCAACAAACTGCAACTACACTCAAACCTCTTCGCCATGACCTCCTCTAAAATGACATTCTAAGCACAACACAAAAGATGCACACTTGTGAAGCGTTCAAAGCTACGACAGATAGTCCGAGAAGGTTATGAGAAGATGAAAGATTTTTACCTTGGCGAGGTACGGAATGACCTGGCCGGGCTCGATATCATCGAACGTATCGACGATGTCCTTGTAGATCAAGGTGAGCGGGATCTTGACAGTCTCGGAGCCGTGGGCATGCACAGTCCCGGCGTCCGGGATGGTGCCATTGCAGAGCTTTCTTCCATCACTAGAGATGTCGTAGATCATGTCCACGAGCGGGATGGGCACAGGGTTGGGGTTGGTGATGAGCACGTCGATGATGACCTCGCAGCGCTTCGTGTTGATCACGGGAATGTTGAACCCCGTGATGTCCGCGTCCGGCGCTCCCCACTTGAAAATCCCCCCGATGGCGTGCCCCACGTCCTTGAGGAACCCCATCACCCCTCCTTCCTCCTTCGGCGTGATGTTTGAGCCCCTGTCTTCCATTGTCACGTTGCCCAAGTTCTCCGTCACGGCTACCACCTCCTTTTCTTCATTGTCCGCCATTGCTCCTGCACTACCTTCCCCTGTCACATCCATCATCCGTGAAGGTCAGTTATTAATAGATTAGATACAGTTGTTATTGATCAATGTTTTAAGATCAATAGTACTAAACTGTCTTTGCCTGTCGATCAATGTTTTAAGACCGATAATACTGAAACTGTCTTTTCCTGTCCTGTGATAAGATCAATTATCATTGAAGTTAAGGTAGATGATACCACAACTGCGAGAGACCTGAAATAATACCAACAACAGCTCATCTATTCATACAATTGACTGGGCTTAAAGTGTGTAAACATGATTTGACTAATTGTTTATGGCCACTCATGTTTGTCTGCCATAGCTGGACTGTCTTTGCAATTAGATCAATAACTACACTTTTCAGTCGAAGTAGTGTGGGCCTCTTTATTTCAAGAGATTTTTCTTGCTGCACCAATCATGTTGAATTCACCAAATGACTTGATGATAATGCTTCAATGACAAGGAGGGCGTTATTTCGGAATCCATAGGTGACCATAGCCATCGTAAAGAGCCTAATTCTCAGTATGAAGTCGGTTGTACACTCAACTCTCCCTAATGACACTGCAGAAATGGCGTTCTCAAGTTGACAAGCGAAAGTTGTGTACAATCGGATTTGACGGATAGACTGGAAATGTGCAATTATAGAGAGGGTTGAGAGTAGTGGCAAGGGTTGAACTAGTTGTTGCAATGTGAGAGAAACGCATGAACTTACAGCGATCGGACGTCCTTGCAATCCCCAACGCGTTTTCCTGCATCGATTGACTCACGTTCAGCCACAGCATTCACAGATCGGTCCATTTCAATCAATACGAGCTAATGTTTCCAAGCAATAATTTCACAAGCTAAGCCTTCAAAGGTCGACATAGCCCCCTTACAGGATTGGCAACCAGAGGTCTCAAAAAGAGCCAAAATCATTCCAACATGGTTGATAGAGTTTCGAAACCAAGATCTTGGTCTAGCCTAGAATCAAACTAGAAAGAAAAAGAAAAAGAAAAACCTCTAAATGGATCCACACAGAAGAGGGTTGGAAACACTATCGTTGTTGCAATGTAAAAGCTTGTACTTACAGAGCGTGTGATCAGATCCTTGCAATGCTCAAAAGTTTCGCACCTGCATCAATTGCGCAACAAGGTGAAGGTCAAAAGAAACGAATACAGACAGATCGGCCACCAAGTGATACAACAAAGCTCTAGCCACAAAAAGCATTATACTCCACGCACAATAATGAGATGGTCGGTGGAATAGAAAAAACCCAGGTGTTAAGTTGAAAATCTCTAACTAGTCAGAATCAAATGGATCCAAATGCAACTGATCAAACCAACCTTGCAGCACACGTGCAAAAGGAGTCTAATAGTTAACCCCAAAGGTTGGTTTCCTCACGGATCTGTGGAAGCTCTAACTTAGGCAATCGAAACACTGAGTGAGCTAGTTTTTCACGATCTAGTCAACACACACAGCAACAAAAGGTGATGGTGATGATGAGGACGTGTACGATCGAGAGAAACAATCACGGAAATCGTAGTACCTGTTTTGCTGAAGAACCGCACCGACGAAGCTCCAGGCGATGGCATGTGTGCGCTCTCGAGCTCTCCATTTGGAGCTGGATAGCAGGCTTTTGTAGAAATGTACTTGCTGCGTACATTGTCTGTGAATTCTATGAAATGTTGCGTGTTTCCTAGATTCGTAGAAATTCTAATTTAGCAGACTGAGATTTAAGTTATCATGTTCCGAAATAGTGATTTTTCAGATATTTTTGGGGGTTTGGTAGATGTGGTCATTCATCTTCACATAGGGCCGGTTCATACTATGGCAAGAGGTCGTTGCAATTCAAATCCAATAGAGTTAACGGAAAAGTCAGCTCATAGAGGAAAGTTTTAGCAAACTCGTGTTGGATTTCTCTTGAACTCATATTGAAATATAAATAAACTAAAAATTAGTCTATGATGAGTTGGGAGACAATCTAAAACAAGCCACTGTCATTATTCTTCACAACTCGCACACGAGGGGGCAATTTATGACACGACACTATTCAACCCAAGTATAGTTCAATAAAGATAGAGCAAAAAGGAGGTTAGATGGGCTTCTTTTTGGTTAACTCAAATGCATGTCAAGAGTTCAAAGTCTTGGATTGAATATATATAGTAAAATATACAAATTGGAGATTCTAATTATTTTATAAAAAATTGGGTTTCCATTTTTTATTGACCTAATTCTTCGTCAAGAGGTTGTTGCATTGGCGTCGAGACTCACAAAAAGTGTTGTCTCATAAGCACTTTAAAAGGCGATGGCCTTTGGACTTTGACCTCTGGTATGAAGCCGGAAAGGCCGATTTTCAGCTTTCTTACAATATAATTGGTGAAATTCGACAAACTCTAAACCTTCGTCGATAGTGTGAATTGTCCCTCAAAACATCCTTTTTCTGATTCATAGAAATGGAGAATAGGGGTGTCAGAGTGTAAATATTTGCCCCAAATTTTGCAGGCGCTTCATCAACGAGCTTTCAAACAAAGACGTGGTTTTATATCATTGTAATTTACACCTATGGTAAAATCAAAATTTTGAGTACATTTTGTAATAGATATGAATTTTCTTTCAAAACACTTCAAAAAATCATAGTAATTTCAAAATTTCAGCAATTGTTTGGAAAAAATTTGATTTGTAGGAAACATCTGGTTTCATTTACTAAAAATGTAAACTGAATTCTCAACTTATTTACATTGGCAAATTGAATGTGATAGGTACAACATGATTCCATGGTCATAGACCCATGCATTTAGGGGTTGAAAAGCGTGACAAAACCCTGCAATTTCAATTCACGCAAAGAAGGCGATTGTTTTTTTGAGTGCCTCGGGATTGTCAAATTGGATTGCAAGAAGCACCATGTAGGAACCGCGTTTGCAAAGTCTCTCCTCACAAGCTTGCACTAAGGTAAAGGGCTCCAAAACCAACAAGGTTCTGATTTCAACATAATTTAGACCATGCATTTATTTTAGAACACAAATCTAGGCACATCACAGAGTTCTTATTGAATGTTAACCAAAATGATAAACTATCTATAGTATACCTAAATTTAGGTTCTAAGATGTTTATTGTGCCTAAGTTCTATTGAAATTAGAACCCTGTTGCTTTTGGAGCCCTCTACCTTAGATTAGATAGGGGGCTCCAAACCCATGATTCTAATTTTGCATGGGTTATGTTTTGAAATGGTTGTATTTTGTGATTGGCAGATGGGAACTCTGGAAAATACCTCAAATTTGCACCTTTTGTAGATTCTACAGGAATGGGGCCATTGGCAAATGTCTGATCGAGGAGGATTTTGTTATGAAATAGTGATTTTTTAATGTTTGGTAGATGTGAGTGGTGGATAAAGGCTCACCAACTTCCAAGGCAAGTTGGAATCATTCAAATATTCAATTATTCGCTATGTTACAGCCTTGGATCGCGGGTGACTTGGAAACACTGGCTTGAATCCCAGGATGGGCTTTCGGCCATTTTGGGCAGATTTTCATAAGTTTGACCCAGTGGCTCCCAGGCGGGTATCAATAGATAGATGCACCGACCACCAACTAGGGAATGCCAAAAAGGCCATATTTTCTTGTCACCCTTGATCACTAGAAAGATTCTGAATACTACTCAAAAGATTCCAAATATCACTAGAATTTTTTTGAAATCATTAGAAAGATTCCGAAACTATTATAAAGATTTCGAAACAACGAGAAAAATCTAAATACCACTCGAAAAATGCTAAAATTTTCTCGTAACTAGTGGAAGCACCGTTGTTTGACGTGACTATATTTTACCGACTGTTTGTATGAATACAATATAAAAATACGTTGATGTATTACATGTTTCAATTATTTTTTAGCCCCTAAACGTCCCATGGGGATAGTAAATACGTTTTCGTATAATTGGCATTTGCTACCAACAAGAAGTTCTAAATTGGGTTCTCAATAGCTCACTAGAACCACATTGATCTAAATTTCAACTTCTTTGTTGAACAGTCAAATCCATTAAAGGTGTGGATCCATTCCAAATAAAAGAAATATACATTGTATTCTACTTGCCACAAAGGCATTTTCAGACGTTTGGGGGTTAAATGCCATAGGCAATCGGGTCTCTTGGACGACTAGGCGGGCTCCTCTTTCTACTCTTAGAGTGTCTGTGGCCGAGTGAAGCTACAGTTTGGAAAGAGGAATTGTGAAGGATGGAATGATCGCATTAGATTTCTGTGGCACCATAGCTTAAGCGTTTTTTTTTGAGCGAGGTATCAATAAATAGAATCTTGCGAAGCTTGTTAACAAAACCGGGACAGCCTTTGTACCCTTCAAGGCCAACACACATTTTGTATTACTCTTCTTTCTAACTTGACAAACTTTACTAATCTCTTTTGCAAAGGTCGTGATTTAGCAAGAAGGGTGTATACATTGTATTGTAATTTTCAGTGGTATAATACTAATTTTCAACAAGATGTGTGCATTGGTCAATGAATTGTAGGTTTGCTAGAATTTTTATGGCAAACAAGTTTCATCGTGCAATGAAATTGCACAAGCCGGTAATCAAGCACCTATGGTTTGAGGATTCTCTGCGAGCAGGCAAAAAGCTTCCAAAACGTCCTTACAAGCTTCATTGTTATGACTAGACTGTGGACTGATTTTGAACTTTGAATTGCAATTGTAGTAATTTATTTTTGTAGCAGGAATAAAGGAAAATTTGAGAGGGTCGATTGATGGATGATGCTTGAACTTATTGCAATGAAGGTTTGATGATTCATTGGCAAATTATAAAGATTTTTTAGGGCTTTGTATGGCTTTAGTTCCCCTGCAAATCAGGGCACAATCAAATATCAAGAACGGCGTTGACAAATTTCATTCAAGTATGTCAATTTGGAGGCTATTGATGTGATTGATGTCAAGGCTTTTCCAAAATTCATTAACTCAAGAGACAACACAATGTGTGTCAAAGAAGTAGGTGATCTTTCCCAAGATATTAATGTTCAAATATGGTAACATTCTCTGAGGAGAAGAAGAGAAGGTGAAAGGTAGCTCTAAGTGAAGTAAAGACCATGTTTGAGAGGGAACTTTAAAATATCTTAAAAATAGAACTAGGTTGGTTACCAAAAATTAATAAGCAACTCTACTGGCTTCTGTGATGCCGTGATGTTTACATGGTACCATACAATTAAGAGTATTATCAGGGCATCGGGTCATTGACATTACGAACGGACACTTTATTCACGCTGGCCCTTTCCTTAGGGTCGGTGTTTCTATCTATCTATCTATCTAAGAGTATTATCACAATAAAAACAATATGGCAATACCTTCAAACTAAAGATGACATGCAAGCACTTCCCACAAAAAACAAGAGTTTGCATCAACTCTTACATGGTCAACTATCACAAAAAACAACAAACTAGTATTTGCCCAAAATCACCCACCTTTCGTAAGTTGAACTTGCTAATAAGGAATCGACAACAGGTTTGGGTAGGCACTTTAGGATCCACAATCACAAAAAATTGCAATAAACAACTAAATAAATGAGCAAACAAAAGACGGTCTTACCAGAATTAGTGTCTTTTTCAACAACCCATTTAATATGCGAATGATACTCACTTTGTCCGAAAATAATTGTTCTAGTTTTTGGCAATTTTTTTTTGAGCTATTTCTGTTTTATGAACTATGGACTAGGAGCTTTGGTGGAAGATGTGGAAGCCAGAGCGAGGTACGGAGGATAATGACAATGCTTTGTTTTAAATTGTCTCCTAGCTCGCCATAGATTGGTTTTTGGCCTATTCAAATTTCAATATGAGTCCAAAAGGAATTCAACAAGAGTGTACCAAAGCTTTCCTCTCTAGGTTTTATTTTTTGTTTGAAACAAATTGATGCTTTACTTCCATTGCACAACAACAAATTACAAACATCACACTGTGAACGAAGAGACTGCATTTCCAATGCTCCCCCGCGAGTGATTTTTTTTGGAATTCTTCTTCCTACAATTTCTAAACTAGACCCAAAGCTCCTAATAATTTCCTACTAAAAGTGACTCCCCCACTTTAACATGAGGCCCTGCAGCAATCCCCATCATGCTTGAGGTTTCTATCAAACAAGGAAGTATTAACCCTCACGACGTGCATTCAACCGGAATCAAACCGTCGCCCTCTCTTTGGTGCTAATAAACAGTCCTAAAGGGAGCCCACTTCTTGACTATCACCGAACCAAAAAAAAAGTGTGCGCTAGAAGGAGGGGTCGAACCTCCGACCTTGTGGTTAACACCCACACGCTCTAACCAACTGAGCTGAAAACCCGAAATCCGGGGGATTAAAAACGAGGCGAAAAAACCGCAAAATACAAAGCCTCGCGGCAAAGGGAGCACCGAGCAACCCAAAAACCAAAAAGAGAGCCACTAGGACTAACAGAGGGGAAAAACCCAGGAATGAAAAAAACAAACCCAAGAGCCCATAAGGGCCAACCAGAGTCAAAGAACAAGCCAATGAGCAAGTCAAAGAAACTGGAACAAAAGACAAAAACACTAATCAGGTTCCCTAGGGTAAAACCTGTCTAAGCTACCATTAAAGTTGCCTATGACATGAGAAGAACTAACAAGAGGAGCAACAGTACGAGGACTCCATTGTTGAGCTTGCGCGAGAAGAACAGGGCCTTGAGCGAGAGGGAGACCTCTGGGGTCGTGCTCGTGCAGAACGAGCTGCTCACTCTGAGCCGCACTCGGCTGGGAAGCTTCGTGCGACTGGGGGCCGGCTAGAACGCAAGGCCGCGTAAAATCCGGGAGAACAGGAGACTGACTGAAGTCCTGGGGTGCGAGGCGCTGAGAAGGAGACGCCTGCGAGGTGCTGGCGTGATCGGCGCTCAGACTCTGCTGGCGGGAAGCAGGAGGAACGGCAAAGCTGGGGTCAACGGCGGGTCCTGAAACCTTGGTCGGTACGCAAGGCCCCGTAAAGTCCGGCAGCACACGAGGCTGACTGAAGTCCTGGGGTGCGAGGCAGTGAGAGGGAGACACCTGCGAGGTGCTGGCGTGGTCGGCGCTGAAACTATGCTTGCGAGAAGCAGAAGGAACGGCAAAGCAGGGGTCAACGGCGGGTCCCGAAACTCTTGTCGGTGGCTGAAGACCTTGAGTCCGCCTGAAAAAGTCGTTGCTGTACGGAGGAGTGGGAGCTCCTCTGCCTGGAGAGAGACAAGTCCAGAAATCCGCTTGTCTTCTCAGCTCGGCATCATTCTGTAAATCGAGAGGTAAATTTTGCACTTGAGCCTCTGTGTCTTGGTTGTGGTGCAGGGGAGGCTGAGAAATTGGCTCTCGGTCCTCTTGATCGCTGAAGTCTTGACTAGCTTCTTGTTCAACCTCGTTCTCCAAATCCTGTAGAATTTGAGCGAGTATTTCCTCTGCGTTTCTCTCAATTTCAGCTTCATGATTGGGTGACAATGAATGTGTATCCCTAGAGAGAGATGGAGAAGGATCCATAGCCAGTCGTTGGGATGACTCTGAAGCCTGATCCGTGCCTTCTGAAACAGGGGTCGGAAGTCCCGGTTGAGTGAGGCCGGAACGGAAACTCCGATACCTGTTAGCTAAGTCCTTAGGTAGAAATTCCATATGCGGTGCTAAGTTCCAGTGAATACCGTTGATCCTAGAACAGAATAGATTACCCCGAGTCCAAGTATCTAGGAAGGTTGCTTCTTTTTGCAATTGATTCTCGGACTTGAAAGAAGCGTTGTACTTGGTCATTTCTAACCAGGCCCCCATTCCTGTTTGGACGGTAGTCTGCCATGCACGGAAAAGTGCAATTCCTATGTGGAATTCACCATCGCGCAGATCGTAAGAAACCTTCTGACACCATAGGAACCAGATGAGACATCCTCGTAAAACTTCCCACGGTGTTTCGTCTACTGTAGCTGGTGGAACTCTGGCCCCTGGAATTAATGTAGCTGAAGAGTCCTCTAACCAACTGAGCTATTCCAGCAGTAGGCTAACTTTTCTATTATCTCCGCTGACCAAAAAGTTTAAGGTGTCAAATTTACAACACTAAGTTATTAGAATTGGATCCACACATCACATATCCTCTTCAATTCCGAACCACAAGGAAAATAAATCCAATTTTTTTTCTATGGCTCCCTCAACTAACTTGAATTTTCAAAAGTCAATGCAAACACTTTTCGTTTAGTTGTTTAGGGAGAATCTCATGCTTTCAATGGTAAGGTGCATCTAAAAGCATCTCTATCATCAACTCAAATCTGTACTGAGAAGGTCATCCAAAAATTACATGGCATACTATGTAGTTTCCACGAACATCATTCAATTAGGCTCTAAGAATAATGAATAAGGTTGGATAACCCATTACTACCAACTTAACCCCTAAACGTCAAGAGGGCCTGGACGGGACAGCCCGCAAGGCATCTAAAATTTTTTTGGGAAGAAAAAAAAAAAAAAAAAAAAAAAAACCCCAACAACAGCTCTGCAGTGCACTGCTAGCTAGCACTGTAGCACTGCGGCAATGCTGAACTTCAGCTGCCCCAACCTCAAAACTTGTTCAAATTTGATAACTTTGATTGCTTACCAACGATTCCACAATCTCTCAAATGAGGCAAAAATTTGGAATCTAGATCGCTTTTTCAGTAGCTTTCCAACGCAACAAGTCTCGCTTGATTTGGTTGAGAAAATCAACTTTTTTCTTGATTATTCTCTCTTAAATAAGCCCATGGGGCTTACCTTGACGTTTAAGGGTTAAGCAATTTGGCCTATTTTGGGCAGTGCGAAATTCCAAAAAAAAATATGACCGCATTCAAAATAGGTGTTGATGAGGATTGCAAAAATTTGCAACATTTGATTTGCATTTGTCAATTTTATACAAAATTTCAAAGTGGAAAGTAACTTTTGACCGAAATCAAACCTCTAGGGTTTCCCATGTCCACACCATGTGGTACTAACTTTCACTCATAATGATACCCAAAACCACCAACTATTTCTTCGCAATGTTTGGCGTGCCATTGGTCTACTTGAATACCGTAGTAGGAAGGCAGGGTCGGCACTTTCATGTCGAATAATTAATTAAAGTTTGAAAAGTAGGGGTCGGCACTTTCAAAAATAATTATTAAAAATTCGGCTATTAATAACTAACATTGAATTTTACTAGCGGCTACACCTTTTCCTTTGTTTTTTGTCTACAATTTTTGTTGACTTCATTTTTGTTGATTTCGACAAAATACTTGATAAATTTATTTATTTTTTCGGCATTTTTTTGGGGAATTGTTTTCTGCCGACCCTGCCTTCCTACTACGGTATAGAAATTGGTGGTTTTGGGTCTCGACTGTTGTAGCCCCAAGAAAAGTCTACATGTTCTGATTGCGGGAGGTGGTGGTAATAGGTTATCCAACCCTAAGTCTCTCACAAATCACCACGCAAGGATTGTACAGTCAGGTCTGATTTGCTTACGAATTCCTATCTGCAGGAAAGTTTTTTTGAAACTTTGAACTATGCGTATGTGCTAAAAAATGATCCGATTTGGAAACTGCAAAGTGCATTGGAATCACATCGGCGTGTACTACAATATCATTACAAATTTACACATGTATTAGTGAAAGTTATACAAAAAGTCAAAAATAATGTATACACTATCTACCGTTGAGTGCTCTCACCCTTTGCTTCAATTATGGTGTCTATTCTAGCAAGCATATATGAAATGAGCGTTTGAAATTGTTCTTGAAATACTTGGACCTATAATTGTAAGATAATTTGTATCATTCCATTTGTCTTTTTTGTACTTTTTTATTTTGTAATGGTATAGGGGCTTTCATGGGTTTTAACAAAAGTCCACTTGTCATCATTACTCCAACTAAACAACCAATAGTTGATTTTGTGTAACTCCTTGATGAAATTACATTGAGCCCCTTCTATTTTATGCATGATAGACCTATTCCATTCACATTGATGGAAGATGGTGCTCCAATACATCGTAACAGGTACCTTAATGATTAGAGACAAGCATATAGAATCAAAAGATTATGAAGAAAAAAGATGAAATGATACAAATCATTCAAGAAGTATGAGCTCAAGTATCTCAAAAACAACTTCAAACACTCATTTCATTTTTTCTTGCTAAAATGAACACTATAATTGAAGCAAAGGGTGAGAGCACTCAATGGTAGATAGTGTATATATTATTTTTAACTTGTTGTATAACTTTCACTAATACATGTGTAAATTTGTAATAATATTGTAGTACACGCTAATGTGATTCCAACGCACTTTGCGGTTTCCAAATCGGATCATTTTTGAGTACACACGCATTGTTCAAAGTTTCTGAATTTTTTTCTTGCAGATGGCAATTCGTAAGCAAATCAGGCCTGACTGTACAATTATGATTTGCAATTAAAAAGAGAAAATACACTAGCTTGAAGCCCAATTTAGACTATGGACCAAGAACCATAATTAAGAAGAACGGGTTGTTTTTATGGTCACACTTCATAAAAATGCATTATGGTCACATGTTCATTTTTAATTTTTAATTTTAATTTTTTTTCACTAGTGTAAACCTAAGTTGTCCCGAGAGGAGTTCATAGGCTAATCAAAGATTTCATAGAGGCATCCATAGGACAACTTCTTGTTCTGTAGTCTAAGTTGCCTCTAAATTGTTTTGAGGGCTCTGAATTGGATTGATGTATTTAGTATCTCCTTCTATATTAACTGTTGACCAATCCATGTACATTCATTTTCCAGAGTCAGAGAGCTATCCATAGTATTGGTGGAGATGTTTTAAGGCCAAGCTTCCATGAATCAGTAGTGGGTACTCAAACGATTAAAACTAACTTCCTATAAACTGATCTACAGTAAAAAAAATCCACACTACAAAAGTGCATCATGGATGAGAAAATATGGATGAAATCTTTACATCGTTCAAAAAATGAACGTTTAGCCAATGCAGGGTTAAATGTAATGAAAATATTTACAAGCAATTAAGGGTTAAGTGCTTGTAAATAATTTCATTACATTTTTGAATTGATTTGAAACCTTAAATGATGCCATTTATTTTAATTTTGCTTCAATACACTATTTCCTTGGAAACATTGCTATATCGAATAAAACCAAGTATTTTAATGCATCAATTTTTAACTGAGTTGTGACTGGAGACAGTGAGAATCTTTTATGGATAAGTTGATTGTAATGTTGTAAAAAACTACCCCATGCAAGATTAACCCTTTAGTGCCCAACTGACCACATTATGGTCACTGCAATGTTCGCAATGCAAATAGTAGAGAATCCGTGAAGAATTCGAACTTCAGTTTTGAAGTTCAGATTATGCCACATACATTATACATCTTCCAGAAAAAGAAATTTTCAATTTGGAATTGTACAACTATCAAAATACCTATCAACATAACGCAAAATACTACAAACACTTGAAAATACAGTAAATACTTACAAACACAACACATGTATTAAGTATTTCTTGTGTTTGGAAGTTTGTTATCTTGTTTTGTTTTTTCTGTATTGTGTTCTCTTCTTCATCTTCCATTAGTGTGTGTAATCCGATCTTGACTAATGTACCCACTCCTGTCAATTTTCAACGTATAAAATTTTGCCTAAACCGTATATGGATAAGTCACTTTCACTTATAAAATTCACAATAATTATGAGTGAGTCTATTTTTGATATGAAATATTGCAACGGAGAGGTGTTGGCATAGGGCATAGCTGAACTTCTTTACTTTCATATTTGAAAATTTAACCCAAATTTTATTTAACTTTGAAGTCACACACCCCCAAAAATCTCATTTTTGAGCGTGCATTATATAGTTCAAATACATACTATAATCTTCCGATCCCACCGTTGGATGATTCTCAAATTTTAATAAAATGTGTGCTCTCAAGTTGAGAATAGAATTGTACGGCTACTTTCTAATTTAATATATTCTATTTCTGATAATCTCAATCACAGTGGAAAAATCCACTGAAATTCAGAGCTCCCAGCTACAGTACTCTGGGCACTAAAGGGTTAAAGGCTCTGACTGCGTTTCCAAGAATTCCAACCCAGTCTGCCCGTGTCCAGAAGCTTGGACCCACTCAACTGCCAGCTCGGACTCCTGGGTCCGTAGGATCTCGTTTAACCCTTTAACGTCCCATTCCTTTGTAGAATTGTCAAACTGCACTTTTATACACAATTCAGCTTTTAAGATCTGTTAAAATATATTTTTTAATATTTTTCATGCATGAAATTGCATGTTTCCTATTGGTCCTAAAATTTTCTGATTTTTTTCGATACAAAATGAATTTTTTACAAATTTTTAGGTCAAATACTTCAAGAAATTCATATTAATTACAAATAATCTTCAAAAAATATAAAATTTCTAGAACATATGCAAATGACAATGGAGAATCACATGATATATTTTTTGTAGAATTTTTCAATTTAAAATTTAAAATTCAAAAGGTGAACATCCTACGCAGTGTAATTCAGACCTTGAGTTACATAGCTTGCAACAGAAACAAAATATTCAAAACTTGAAATTTATAAGATCCGAAAAGTGAAATGAAAACTAGACTCGATAAACTTCATTTTCTCAATTGAAAGCAGTAGTAAAAAACTTCATCTTCAAGGTTAAAATTGGCTTTGACCAACAAACATCCACTATTTGAATGCGTGGTCCTTAAACACTAGACGTTCTTACCCTTTTCAAATTTGGCAGTTTTTCAAAGATGCATTATAAAATGCAACTAAGAGGGATATTTTCAGCTTGATGAATGAAAAAAAGTTGTACATTATGAATTTTAGGTTCTATCCATACTGTTAGATTTGCAATTGCTATCACCAATATTTGTGTATAAATTTTCAAACTTAAAATTTAGAGCTCTTTTGTAATAGGATTACTAATAAGACATTGACTATCTAATAATGAAATTTTTTGGGATGGCTTGAAATGTAGTACTTTAAATGTAGTGATTTTTGGAGATTATTTGGTTACTTAATTTTAGTAGTTGACTTTTTCAAGAGCACTTTTAGACTAAAATCTTTGAAATTTTGGGTGGAACACTACAACAAGAAATGAGGCATAAAAATTTCACAAATCATGCCCTTTCTAATCGGATCACACATGCATGGAGCTAACTTCCCATAAAAGTTTCAATAAAAAATCCACACTACAAAAAATGTATGGTGAATGAGAAATTGGAGTTCAAATCCGTACATCACTGCCTAAAGTACGGCTGGAAAAAATCCTTTACGTTTTCCGGGCGCCTCACCAGCGGGAGATACCAATCGGGACACCCTACATCTCACGGTGCAAAAAAATTGCACGGGCAGCTTGGGCAGGTTCGAATTTTTTTTCCAGCCATGCTTTAGGCCGGTAGAGGCCCCCGCCCTCCGGGCCTGCACGCGTAGTGAGAGACTTGCGTCGCCCGTCAGGGCTGGCACCCTCCTGGGGCTCCTCCGGTCTCTCACTACGCGTGAGGTCCTCCGGCGGGGGCCTCTACCTTTACGTTAACAGCGGGGCTTCCTGATTCGGGGGGTTTCCCTAGTCGAATTGTGAAGCCGAATCTGCAGGTACTGCCAATTCTGAAACGAAATTGGCCCCCATGGCCGATTCTGGAGTTCTCAATGGGGAACGCCCTGGCTATTAACGCTAGGGAACGCGCCTCCAAGGGCGCATTCTGTTTGGGAGCGCGCCCAAGGGCTCGCCCTGACAGGCTCGCCCAGGGGCTTGCTTCCAAACAGAATGCGCCCTTGGAGGCGCGTTCTCTAGTACTCCCTCCATCTCAAAGTTATTGTCATGTTTGAAAGTCATGTTTGAAAGTGTTTTTTTAAGTAGGTCAAAAAAATACTTCCTTGTGGCTAATTTTATTTAGGTTGCAATGAACACATGCAATGCTCTTCAATCATTCTAGTGACATAATTTGGAACCTTTTTTAATCATGTTTCTTACAATATGATCAATGAAATTGGCTCAAAGAAATACCAAGCAAACAAGTTGGACAAAAACTTTGGGACGGAGGGAGTACAAAATATGCATGGTTGGGCGGTTAGGGGTTAAAGGGTTAAGGGAAGGCTGAGATTGGAGGAGCCGGCGACACACACAAGCCCTGCAACGCGGGCTACCCGTAGCGGAGCTGCTTGTTCCATTGATAGAAGGGAAACCCTTCGGCGATGAAACGTCGCAACAGACTTTGGAGCCACGCAAACGGCTGCGCCCAAGTTACCGACGCCGCCTGCCTTACCAAAACGCGACGTCACGTGCGCCCCTCCATCATTCCATTGCAGTCACTCATCAAGCACATCATTCACTCCTGTAACGTACGTCTAGATTATAATAATAATAATAATAATAAAAACAACAACAAGAATTTTCTGGCTCTTTGACCTCCTCGATCAAAATCCATCGACAACAAACTTTTCTTCCTGCTCGGGCCATGCGCGAATTCAGTTGACCAGTCTCATCACGCAATTTGCAAACAGTCCGGCCATCGATGGCGACCAAGTCCCGCCACACACCCGATCCCGGAATCCGGTGATCGAGAGTAGTATCACATCACTCACGCAGATTCCACGATCAATTAATATCCCACATGCATCGATTCTTTGGTGGGGACGACGACGAGATTGACCACTTTCGAACGCAACGACGCCGGAAATAAAGCCGGCTGCGAACTAAGAGCAGGCCCAGCAGCATCCTCTTTCCACTCACCAACGCTATTCTGACTGGTAAAGTGCCTCTTATAGTTTGGAGTTTGATATTTCTACACTGAATATTGTCCTTATGGCCGAGGTGGTTTCCACATCAAGCACTTTATCCTAGATCGTGCTCCCACTTTATGAAGTTAACTTAAGTAAACTTATTCTCCATCATCATGATTTGTTTCAAGTTATGACAAAAGTAACAGTTTAAAAATTGATTGATGACCTCTATTCTAAGCACTCTTGGTGTTTGTTGCTGGGAAGTTCTTAATTCTCTCACAACATCTTGGATGTGCACTTGGTGCACACTCACAAACTGCTGGGCTTGCTCTAAGGTTTTCCAATTCGATTTTCCTGGTGGGGTACATACGTGGGTCCCTGGAATTCAATTTGCCATCAATCAAGGGGAACGTAATTTGCCACCTCTCCTGAAATTGCGTTCAATGCCCGCATTTCGGTATCCGCTACTTCACGCTGGTTGGTGTTCGATCGACTCATACTTCCGTGTTTGTTTTTTTCGGGTTGTAATTCTGAAGCTTGCTGGCGCCGTGATCGATGGAGTGCACTTCATCGCCATAGCCAGTCGAGCCTCTCTCAGTCCGCCATGGCCATGGCATTCTTATGAATTCTCTCTTGTTGCTCTTCAATCGTCGATCAGAAAAAAACTCTGCTCGACGAAGTGGGTTTCAGTTCTTGTAGTAAGCGATTTTCCTGTGGGTTGCTTTGAGCGGTGATTTAGAGGTGATGGTGGGGATTACTGGAGCGACTGATTGATTGGGGAATTTGAAGGCGGAGGCTACGTACCTGCAGGATCGATATAGTATTATTCCGGAGGAGCTAGTAAGATTCGATGAAGCCAGGATGGGATTTTCTGTACTGGTTCGCGGGCGCGGTGTGTCGGCGGTTGATGCGGTGGATCTGCAATTGCCTCAACACGGCCGTCATCGTGGCGGACGCGCTGCGCGAGGGCGATATTGAGCTCCTGCGCGTGGCCTAGTCACAATTCTTCGCATCCGGCATCCAGCCACACTTGCTGTAAGTTGAGCACTTCCTTCTGTGTCAGTCCCTTGCAGGTTTTTCTGTTTTGCCAAATGCGGGATCACTACAAGAAGGAGAAGGCGTCGCTGTGAGTCAAAACGGCGCCAGTTCGCACTCACCAATTTTTTGGTTGGACTTGGTGAGTACGATTAGTCACTTAGGACAAGCATATAGGAGAAAAAACGATGATGAACATGATCATCCTGAGTGAGAAACAACGCCTCGGCTTGTTGTGAATGATGATGTTGGAGGCCTTTGAGGCATGTTTCCCCAACAAACTCTTCGTTCACGATGGTCTTCATGTTAGCATTATGTACTAAGTAGTGTATTGAAGAGGGTATTAGACACGAAGAGCAGCATACACATAAAAGCACGTTATTGGTTCACACCATCACATGTGTATCCATGTTGTAAGCTATGCTAGGTTCAGTACAAGGAGAAGGCGTTGCTTTTCACTCGATAGGTGAGTCAAATGGTGAAATGGTGCCACTTCGCACTCACTGCGTAGGCACTCAAGACTTGGTGAGTGCGATTCGTCACATAGGACAAGTGTGTACAGTGAACTTTGACACTTAGTGAGAAGTGACGCCTTTACTAGTAGTGGTAGTGCATTGGAGAAGATATGCTACAGGCTGTAACAAGATGGGACATGTTGCCTACCGAGTTACTTCGCTACCTACATACATGGAAAGTGCTCTTTAGAAGAACTACTTTGTTGTCTCTCTCACCAGAGGAGAGACTACGAAAACACTTCATTCATTTTTTAGGACTTACGCGCCTGAATAATAATAAAAAAGCCGTAAAAGTAAACTTGGGGTAAATACTAAGACGGAGACTTCTTGACTAGCTGCTTGTTCACATTAGTTTTCGGTCCAAAATTTTTCTTCTGTTTTCTTTTGGGGTCTTGGAAGTGAAACCTAAAAGATTTAGACGAGGATTTAGATTTACGCCAAAACTCTTTAATATCACTTTCCTTATTCTTTAGTAAACACACGTATTAAACTCAAAACTCGCTATATTCTTTCACTATCACACGTTTGTGTATCTCACATTTTTGTGTCAAGAAGTTATATAACAATAATAAGGAGTTTGATCAGTGAAGAAATCTAGACCACCTTCCTGATCCCAAGTATTTCTTTACTTTAATGTTACTTTCACATTCAACACTTGACTCAGTTGTTATAGAACTCTATTCAATCAAGTGCATTTAGGCTGTGACAGTAAAGAGGTGTGGGTGTCTCATTGTCATAAAAGAGAATCGGACAGGAGGGTATTATTTTTGTATTGAGATCTAATGGTCGGTCTTTATGAGAAACATGCCACACCTACTCAAGGCACAATCTGTTAAGGTAAAGCACTTTGTAAGGACTCAGCAGAAGCCTCTGTTTATGAACAAGATAGTCAGGATCTCTACATGAACCAAATGTGTTTTAAAATGCATTTTTGCCAAAGACCTGATACTGTAACCTGTCAATATTTTGCTTCACTTTTGATAGGATTTTGTTTCTTGGTTTGTGCAACTTCCTGTTTGTAAGTTCGCCATCAAGAGCAAGAGCTCCAAATGTTAATTTTCTGCATCTCTGAGTAGTTCATATGGGGGACTCTTTTGTTCTGTTTTTATACAGTTTTTTGACCTACTATTTTAACTTCAGGGGTTAAGTAATTAGGTCATGGCCACTGAAACTCATTTATAAGTAAGAGATTTAAAATAATAATAATCATATAGTAGTGCAGTTTTGATCCTCTTGTAAATCTGTGTGTGACATGCTGCCTCGTAGTTTATTCCTTGCTATATGGGGAAGTTAAGATATGGCTATGATGTTGGCATTGTCACTCGCATTGCCAAAAAGAAGAAAAACTCTAGTCCTAACACTAGTAGAAAAGGTGGCACTGCCGAGGGAGATGCTCAAGTAAGTAGTGCCCAATTCCACGCATGCATAGTGATTTTGCTTGGGCATGTCCCTAGGGAGCGCCACCTTTTCTACCAGTGTAAGACAAGCATGAATGAAGAATATGCTTAAGGTAGTTTTACTAGCTACTGCACATGAGAGCAAATAGTGAGTACTACTCTTACTGCCTCCTCTTGGAGACAGACTATTGTATCCAGCAACTAACATTACCTACAATAGTTCCTATTGCTTGCTATTTTTGTTTGTATCCTTTCACTTCACACTCGGACTCACAACTTACAATACCAAAATAACAGTGTTGTTACCATCACTCTTTTTGACATTGAAGTGTCCAAAACAATGTCATAAATAGTGTCAAAAACAACACCTTTTTTTAGTAGTGATAGTGGGCATGAAACCTTAAAAGTTCATTTGAGTCAGAAGCCCATCTGACCTCCCTTTTTACTCTACTTCTACCCTCTTTCTTGAACTATACTTGGGTTGAATAGTGTCGTATCATAGATTGTCCCCTTGTTGACCATGGGCTCGGAGCTTTGGTGTAAGGTGTGGGAGTCATCGCGAGATGTGGAGAATAACGACAGTGGCTTGCTCTAGATTCTCTCCCAACTCATCATAAAATAGTTTTTGGGCTATTTATATTTCAATATGAGTTCAAGAGGAGTTTGCTAAAACTTTCCTCTTTGGGCTGACTTTTCGATTAACTCTATCAATTCAAATAATTTTTCCCACTGTTTGATCTGATCCTGCATTCAATTGGAGTGTTGAACTAATTGATAATATTTCTGCTGTTATGTTTTGATAGGTAATGGGCACATGGCCCGTTCCATAAGATGTAATCTAGTCATGTCGAGAAATTACAAAAAAATGAAGAAGAGACAATGGACGGGAGGTTTGGCTACTTCAGACGCAGACAAAGCTCACTGCTATATTTTTAACTGCAATGAGCACAGAGTTGTCAAGATTTATCAGCTCAAACATAACCGCTAATTTATCATGTAGAGGGATGGCTGTAAAAAGTATGCAAAAGTGCCTCAACATCCTCATTAAATAGAACTGCAAGATATTCATCAATTCTTATTCTTGACAGGTACATTTCATAGCAAACATTTGTGATTCTCACTTTGAATTGCCAGGTTACTTGTGTGAGCTTGCTGTGTTTCTCATCAAATTCAGGGCTTTTTCTGTAAATTATTATCAGTTAATTAGCATTGATCAGGACCCATCATGTAAGACCCTCTGCAGCTGAGCTCAGATACTGTTCGTTGCCCACAATTGAATTGTCCTTCAATTTTTGTCTTGTGAAGATGTGTGGTACCGAAGAAAAGGGTTGTGTTTTCAACACCTTTTTTTGACATTGTTTTTAGTGTCTGGATATTGTTTTTTAAAAACAACACCTTTTTTTGGGTAGTGGTGTTTTAGTGGAGATAATGCCAAAAAGTCCATTCAAATTGGTTAGAAGTGGTCCATTAACCCATAAACGTCCCATGGGGATAGTATATACGTTGTCGTATAATTGAGATTTGCTATCAACAAGAAACTCTAAATTGGGAACTTAATAGCTCACTAAAACCGCACTGATTTAAATTTCAACTTCTTTTCTAAACTCAGACCCATTAAAGGTGTGAATCCGTTCCAAATACAACCAAAATACACCGTATTCTACTGGTCGCCACTGCACGTTAAGACGATTAGGGGTTATGTAAGAGCACCCAATTCCAACAGTGTACCGAATGCCGATAATTTCTAGATATGGTAGTCATTCTAGAACATAAATCTAGGTAGACTATAGATAGCTTATCATTTTTGTCAACAAACAATAAAAGCTCTATGATGTGCTTAAATTTGAATTTTAAAATGAATGACGTGTTTAGAAATTATCGGCATTGGATACACTGTCGAAATTGGGTGCTCCTACCTTAGTACCAGATTGATGAGAGTCTCTAGTTAGAATATGACATGATCTTCACTAGTGTGGTATGGAAACCAAGGTAATAGAATAATAAACTTTGACAACTAGAGAACATGACGTCAAGTTTTTATTTATTGAATCACAAACGTTTAGTTGACGTACTTTTGATTGATCCAACGGTTCCCATTCAGCAACAAGGTTAAAAAATAATCCTCTTCTTATCCACCAATATAAAATCATGTGGCATTGTAGTATTATCTACTCTCTCTAAATTATAGCTTGTCTCAGTTTCCATCATTTTATTTGCTAGTTTGGTGAAATATGAGTATGGTTTTGATCCATAGTTTCATAAAGTGCTTTGGGTTTGATTAAAGAAAACTTTTGTGTCTTCATGAAAAATGGCATAGCTCAAGATTCATTGGCCAATGAACAAGTTTTGTAGTACTTGAGGGCCTAGATTGATCACATGTCTTCTAAAGGACTGTGGGTTTTTCTTATTTTCCTCTTTTTGTTCATTTTCTTGTGAATTGTTTTTTTCTCAAGATAGCTAATACCAATTTGAACATCACAGATGGTGAATGTGTTTTTTTTGCCATTGCAGCATTAAATGCACTTATCTGGTTTTGCATTGATACACATGACTATCTTACAAAGGAAGAAGGGTGGTTTCTGCACAATAATGAATATAGAGAAATGAACTCCACTTACAAACTCGTGACTCGACTCGTGACTGGTTGAATTTACAAACCTGAGGAAAAAATTCGACATGTCTTGATGAGACTTGTCACATGTCACATGTCATGTCCCAATTGGTTGAGGTCCCTAAAAATCAACTTTCTAAACAATTTATCAAGAAGCTATGACTAAATGATTTTAATTAAAAGAGGACCATTGCAAGTCCCTCCCAAATTCTCCCCAAACTATGCTCCATGGGCTAAGATATCTATACATTCAGGAAGGTAGTTTGTTCGGGAGTTTGTTTTGTTTTGTTTGTATGTTATGTTGAGATCTTCTAGATTGTGAACTTGCCAAGAGCGTTCTTGAAATTGTTAGAAAGCTCTTGACAAGAATGAGTGAACAAAAGTCGTTTTGTGACATTTGAACTTACGGTGTAAAAGTTATGAATTTTTAATCAAATTTTGTCACCATAAATCTATTATATTAAGTACAAAGTATCACAATACCATGTCACTACCTTGCTTGGTACTCCGTATTTGTCAAGAATACCGGTACATGTCACAAAATCATACAAATTTTACATTCACGCCTTTCATTCAAATTTTCATCATGTTCCCAAACTGTTCTCCACAGTTCCTTTATGTTCCCCCAAAGTTTCCATCATGTTCCCTTTATGTTCCCAATTGCTTCCCACGTTCTTAATGCAATCCTTGCGCTTTCCTTTGCTCTTGTTGCATTGCAAGAGGATGTTTCCTAGTTGATTTAAATTACGGATACATTATTCTAAAAATAAAATAAAAAGTTCAAGGATGGCTGACTGGGCTAGCGGCACAGGACCACACTAGTTTATATTACAATTCTGTAAGTTAGCAAGAACTGATTTCATTAAATCATCACATCCAGAAGGAAGGGAACAAGAGGATGGAACACAGGCCAGTATTCAAAGTTGGGGAGTAATTTGTATGAGTAAATAATCTGCAACTGCTCCAAACTGGCAAAGCCTTACTACAATACCATGTGCCAAATTCTTGACAAACTTATAGCACCTGTGTTCAGTACAATAAAGTTACATCCTGCAACAAAGCCCAGCGTGTAAGGTTTGTATACCCAAAACCAAACAGCAAAACCCAAAACCCACACCCTAAAATCTTAAGAGATTTAGGGCCGCTTCACATTATGGCCATCCAAGTCGAGAGGCCGTGGGATTGAGTGGCCAAATGTTTTTGGGAGTCCAAAGAAATGGGTTGAAAATAGGCAGTAAAATATAATTTTGTTCCTTTATGCATTAAAATCGATGGCCTCTCGACCCTAGTTTGGGTTTCCATTCTTGTCCGACCCAAACTTCCTTCAAGAGTCCGTCGCCTTGGTCAAAAAAGTGTTGCCATGTAGGCATTTTGGAAGGTGACGGCCTTTAAACTTTTGTCTCTAGCGTGAAGGGTCGAGAGGCCAAATTCATGGTTTCTTGCAGTTTGATTGGTAGAAATTGACGGCCTCTCAACCTTCAGCCACAATGTGAAGCGACCATTAGACAATAGGTAAGGTTGGATGTCCTAAAACCACCAACTTAAGAAATATGACTTCATTTTAACAAGGTTATTTATGAGAAATATTTTTCGATCATTTAGCTAAAGATTTCTCAAGGAAAGTACACATTTTTACAATTTTATTCCCAATATTCAAATTGATACAAATTTTAAAAGAGGAAAGAACATCGGCACTCAATATCAGCATATAGGTTCCCCCATGACCACACCATGTGGTACTAATTTTCACTCATAATGATGCCCAAAACCATCAACTACTTCTTCGCAATGTTTCACATGCCATTGGTTTACTTGAATAGTGACATTGGTGATTTTGAGTCTCAACTGTGGTGACCCCAAGAAAACTCTACTTGTCATAGTTGAGGGAGGTGGTGGGTTTAGAACATCCAACCTTATATATCATAACATAGTAGCAACCATGGCACCCTTGGAGTTTCACGTTAACTTTCCTGCCATTCACATTCTCTTTTTCATGGTTCACAACCAATAAGATAGAAGTACCTTAACCCCTAAACGTCCCATGGGAATAGTACATACGTGGCCATATAATTGGCATTTGCTACCAATAAGAATCTCTAAATTGGGATCTCAATAGCTCACTAAAACCGCATTGATGTAAATTTCAGCTTTTATGTTGAACTCAAACATATAAAAGGTCTAGATCCATTCCAAATACTAGAAAAATACACCATATTATACTGGCCGCAAAGACACTTTCAGATGTTTAGGGGTTAAACCAATAAAACCACCAACTTTTACACCCCTCTTTCATTTCACATATTCCTACCACCATATTTTCTACAATATCATTGTACTACACTAAATACTTTTGCTAATAGTGCATGTGGGACTAATTCCAAAAACACGTTCTATTTTGCAAAATCATGAAATTGACGAGGGCTAAAATTTGCATTGATTTTACATTTTTAGTGTCACCTTCACTACTTACCCGCCTTCACTACTAGCATAAAGTAGTGTAGTTGATGAAAACATATCAACAAATCTCTAACGATTGTATTTTATTCCAAATTTTGGACCACAGAGTTACAGTTAAAGGTTAAGTTAGAAATAATTATTGTACTGATGCAGAAATTGCTAATGACTAAGATTGCTGATGGAAATACCTGCATGAGTATGTGAGAATGTTAATTTGAACGCCATGTTACAAGCTTACTGCAAATTAAGTTTGAAATAATTATAATACTGTTACCTTTCACGATTTCATGGGTGCAGGAGTTGCTTATGACTCAAATTGCTGATAGAAATGCCTGCAAATTTGATGTAAATTTGATGGAATGTAAATTTGACAGAATGGGATGTAACAAGCTTACTGCAAATTTAAGTTTGAAATAATTACAATACTGGTAAATTCATGGGTGCAGAAACTGATGGCAATACCTGGCAGTGCATGTGTAGGAATGTAATTTGAATGAGATGTTAAGTTACAGGCATACAGCGAATTAGTGTACTTTTTAGGAGCGCATTAAAGATGGTTAAGGTACGCAAGGACACTAATTGAGCTCTTCTCTGTCCACACAGAGCGTTTAATGTAATTCTATCCTACATTCCAGCCAAGGTTAGTACTCGTAGGAGAATCCAATTCTCATAAGTTAGTGTTGTTATTTTGACATCTTAAAATTTTTGGTCAATGGAGTGAACAGAAAAGTCAGCCCACTGCTGGAATAGCTCAGTTGGTTAGAGCGTGTGGCTGTTAACCACAAGGTCGGAGGTTCGACCCCTCCTTCTAGCGCAAACTCATCTTTTGGTTCGGAATGACCTTAAACTACCTAGGTGATAACCACGAGGTGAGCTCCTTGTAGGGGAGTGCTTATTATCACCAAAAAGGATAACGGTTTCATTCCAGTCGAATGCACGTCCCGAGGGATTGCTGCATAGAAACCCCAAGCATGACGGGGATTGTTGTTGGACCTCATGTTACGGTGGGGGGGTTGCTTTTAGTAAGAAATGATTAGGAGCTTTGGATCTAGTCTAAATATTGTAGGAAGAAAATTTCCAAAAAAATCGCCCGCGAGGGTTAGTTTATGACGAGTGGGAGACAATCTAAAACAAAGCATTGTCATTATTCTTTATATTTCGCTCTAACTTCCACATCTTCCACCAAAGCTCCAAGCCTATGGTTCATGGAACAAATATAGCCAAAAAATTGCCAAAAACTGGGACAATTATTTCCGGGCAAAGACAATAAAACGATTATAGACCTGCTCAAATGCACACCAACTTCTCCTTTACTCCAACTCCCAAGAACTCGAGCTAGGGCCACTTCACACTCTGGCCGTCCAAGTTGAGAGGCCATGGGATTGAGTGACCAAACTCTGTTGTGAGTTTAAAGAAATGGTCTGAAAATAGGCAATATAATATAGTTTTTATTTTTTATGGAGAGAAATTGACGGCTTCTCGACCATAGTTTGGATTTCCATTCGCGTTCAACCCAAACTTCCTTTTGAGAGGCCCCCCACCGTAACATGAGGCCCAACAACAATCCCCGTCATGCTTGGGGTTTCTATGCAGCAATCCCTCGGGACGTGCATTCGACTGGAATGAAACCGTTATCCTTTTTGGTGATAATAAGCACTCCCCTACAAGGAGCTCACCTCGTGGTTATCACCTAGGTAGTTTAAGGTCATTCCGAACCAAAAGATGAGTTTGCGCTAGAAGGAGGGGTCGAACCTCCGACCTTGTGGTTAACAGCCACACGCTCTAACCAACTGAGCTATTCCAGCAGTGGGCTGACTTTTCTGTTCACTCCATTGACCAAAAATTTTAAGATGTCAAAATAACAACACTAACTTATGAGAATTGGATTCTCCTACGAGTACTAACCTTGGCTGGAATGTAGGATAGAATTACATTAAACGCTCTGTGTGGACAGAGAAGAGCTCAATTAGTGTCCTTGCGTACCTTAACCATCTTTAATGCGCTCCTAAAAAGTACACTAATTCGCTGTATGCCTGTAACTTAACATCTCATTCAAATTACATTCCTACACATGCACTGCCAGGTATTGCCATCAGTTTCTGCACCCATGAATTTACCAGTATTGTAATTATTTCAAACTTAAATTTGCAGTAAGCTTGTTACATCCCATTCTGTCAAATTTACATTCCATCAAATTTACATCAAATTTGCAGGCATTTCTATCAGCAATTTGAGTCATAAGCAACTCCTGCACCCATGAAATCGTGAAAGGTAACAGTATTATAATTATTTCAAACTTAATTTGCAGTAAGCTTGTAACATGGCGTTCAAATTAACATTCTCACATACTCATGCAGGTATTTCCATCAGCAATCTTAGTCATTAGCAATTTCTGCATCAGTACAATAATTATTTCTAACTTAACCTTTAACTGTAACTCTGTGGTCCAAAATTTGGAATAAAATACAATCGTTAGAGATTTGTTGATATGTTTTCATCAACTACACTACTTTATGCTAGTAGTGAAGGCGGGTAAGTAGTGAAGGTGACACTAAAAATGTAAAATCAATGCAAATTTTAGCCCTCGTCAATTTCATGATTTTGCAAAATAGAACGTGTTTTTGGAATTAGTCCCACATGCACTATTAGCAAAAGTATTTAGTGTAGTACAATGATATTGTAGAAAATATGGTGGTAGGAATACAACTGTATGACCTTTGATGCATGAGCACTTATAAGAGCATTTCCATTTGCGCTTTGAAGGCCATTCAAAAAATCAATGTAGTTCCCCACCAATATCACTCAATTAGACTCTTGAAAATTGTAGGTGAGCTACTCACAAGTCATCATGCATGAATTGTGCAATTATGATGTGCAATTAAGAAGAGGAGATATGCTAGTGATTTTGAGGGCCCTAATTTTTAGTTATTTTCAATCCAATGCTACCATCAAGATCCCCACCAATTTCAAAGGACCTTCATTTTTAGCCCCTTCCACGTCATATTTGTTGAACTTGTTGTGCCCTCCACTTCCCTTTATTTTCTAGTCAAGGTGCTTTCATTAAACTGAATTCAAGGTGGTTGTTGATATTGGAGGCGTCAACGCAAGTCCGTGTGTTGTCTACCCATCTTTCTTTCAAATATTCCCTTGCTAATGTCCTAGTCAACCAGTGCCAACTCAACAAAGTACCAATGTGAATGGGCATGGTCCAAGGTGATGAAGGGCTTTTGAAGAATGATGACGGGCTAGCATTGAGCCGCAAGTGCCTGCATCTCCCCCCCAAAAATCAAGGGCCCGCCACCAGACCCTCTTCTTGCAATGTTAGAGTCCCACCATTAAGGATGCTCTAACACAGCTATCTCCATACGAGAATTGCTCTTTGAAGGTCATCCAAAAATGTACAGTGTGCATTCATTTTGGTGGGGCAATTTGATTGCACATACCGTATGACTCCAGGCATGAGAGACTGAGAGCCCGTCATTTTTACATCACAATCAAAACGATCAAATAATAGTCAGACTGATGCTCACGGCAAATTCGGCAGCCACTCCAGTAGTTAACTTGCTGAGGCAGAAACAGGCACAGTCTGATTTCAAGCCACACAGCACAAGGCAAATTCAGGCTCCCAATTAATGAGAGAATATGGGACAATCTGACACTAATCAAGGTTATCGAGCCTTCATTGCTGATCTCTACAACTAACGTCTGAATGCCTGTTGAGGTTAGGAAAAAGAGGAACACTGACCATAACGCAATCCATGCTTTTCAGGAAGCGGGTACACATTCTGTTCATCGACCCAAAATTCTGCGGAATTTGAATTGGGCTGTACACTGTAGCTCGCCGGATTCAAAAAATTCAAAAAAACACTGTAGTCGAATTGTTCATTACTCCCGGGAAAAATGGTATATTCTTTTCTGCGCACATGTTAAAAAGCAGGTGCACCCAAATGTTAAAACACATGAGGAAGCTGAAAGGACCTTGTGGCTATATATACAGTCGATAGGTGTAAAATTTTCAGTTTACCCAGGCTGGCAGAAGGCCATAAGGGGGGTTTCTATTATCCTATTCCTCCTCCTCAGCCTTCTGGTTAGCTTGGGCGGTGGTGGTGGTGGTGTTCAGACAGTTTATAAATGTCAAGTCCAACACACAAGCATTTTAGTATTGTATTCTACTCATTATTCGCTTTCATTTTTATTCTAAGCCCTGGATACCAGGCTGAGCAATTTGATAAAGAGAAACTGAAGATAAAATCAAACAGAATATGCAGAATTACTATTGGGCTAAAACTTACATTAGAAAAAAACTCCAATTTTCCTGGCAGACCATATTGCAGAGGGCAATCAATAATGGAGCTGCGTATCTGCCTCAAATGAAGGGAATAGTCTGATGAACCTGAGCTCAACACACTTCTGGGAAGATGGATGTACTTTGCCCTACCATATTTCCAACAGTATTTATTCATTCAATGTAAGTTTTGGACGTTCACTAAGTTGATGTCTGTATTGACATTCATGCTGCAGACGGTGTCAATCAAAAAGATTTTTCCTGCCTGCTCATCCTCTTTGTAAGGATGGTTTTTCTGTGTAACCTAGGGTGGACCAAAACAGCCATGCTTTGTATGGCAAAGGCCTCGGGCAGAAGCGCAGGCCACCTTGGGGGTAAAGACTAGGTCGCCCGCGGTGAAGTGTGGATCACCCCCGGCCTCATGCCACCACACGTCCTCTAGTACAAGGCCGGGTGGTCCGAATGGCCTACGCTTCTACCCGAGACCCACTACATCCGAATGAGGCTTTTCGGAGTGGTCACTTCTCATTCGGTGAGTGTAATTGGTCACATAAGACATTCTTACAAAGATATCTCATTCGATGAGGATGGACAAAAACCAACTCAGTCTTATGTGACCAGTTACACTCATCAAGTGAGTAGCAACCTCTGAAAAAAGACTCATTCTGCCAAAGTAACCTTTGTCATACAAAGCATGGTTGTTTTGGTCCACTCTAATAACCATGTCCTAGAGTAGGGATGGATGACATCACTAGAACAGATGAATGTTTGTTCGTTGACCTTGAGCATCGATGGATACGGTGGATATAAATGAGATTCATCACTCTTGGGTGCTCTTCAGTTCAATCACGTATATTTACATCCATTCCTCTGTATTTTTATGCTTGATGAATGAATTTCTAAAATTTGGTTTTGACAACTTTGCCATCCCTACATTCAGTTCTTCTTTTCTCCTTTGAAAAGTGATGGTGTTGACCATTGAAAAGAAACTAAAAGAGGGAATACAATTGAGTCTGGAGTCCCAGGGTAAAACAGCAGAATAGTGAAAGTATACATTAGTAGTTCTCAATTGGAAGAGTAAATTAAAGCCCTCCTCAGAAAAATGGTTTTGTTTTGCACCAATTTTCTAAGAATTCAAGGACAAATAGTAGCTTTCTGATTCTCACTACAATTATGGATGTGAGTGAGGATGTGGGTTTGCTAAACAATGTCACCAAAGATAGAGTCTTTCCAAGCTAATAAACTGATATTAAGAATAATATTAAGAATATTAAGATATTAAGAATAATATTATTTATGGTGGCATTGAACTTCTCTTTCTTCATAGTGCATTTGTTACAAGTGCACAAAATTGTCTATATAATAGCATACTGAAGATTATCACCAACAATTTTGTTGGTAAACATCGACTGTTTGTAATAACCTTCAATGTCATA
The DNA here is from genome assembly GCA_022496805.1 of Pohlia nutans. NCBI lineage: Eukaryota > Viridiplantae > Streptophyta > Bryopsida > Bryales > Mniaceae > Pohlia > Pohlia nutans. The sequence goes on from CM040103.1 coordinate 1,607,303, forward strand.
AGTGCCATGAGAAATGTTGGTGATGGTCACCACGAAATCTCAATTAGTTGATATGACCCTTGTACATGAATGTAGGTTCTTTTCAACTGAATTCACCACTAGAAAGGGAGGCACTATCTAGGGAGGTGCGCAGACAAATGACTTGTTCATGCGTGAAATTAGGCAGTACTTGGATATGCACCTACCCCAATAGTGCCAACTTTATCTACTAGTGATTTACAATAATTGTTTCAAAATTACAAAAATACATCCCTTGATTGGCCAATAGCTCTTCAATATGTGGAAGCATCACCCACACTCTTACAAATAACCCTACTCTTTTTCTTTTCTTTTTTTAAATTGAAAATTGAAAAAAAAGAAAAGAAAAACCTTTACACCCCACGAATAGAATGTACACACGTAGAACTTCAATCCTCACTTATCACTATGCATTTGTATCAATTACTTTGGTACGATTTCCACGTGGTAATGGAATCCTCATTTCCACTATTTTCAATCCTTCAAACGGATGAACACGTACTAATTCACATGTTCGCGTTAATTCGTGACTTGACTAGATGCATTTCTCGATGGACGGAATTCCCAATGAGCATCATTCTCCTCACTGGCAACAATAAGAATCCAATTTTACTGCAACTGTAATTGTTCTCCCATATGATACAATAATTGACCATTTATTTCAGAATAATACAAGTAATCATAATCATAATCACTGTGACAGTTTATTTAAGTTTTTAGTATGGGATGAAGTTAAAAACTACTGTATACTGGTCAAAACAAAGTCCATGGGCACCTGCTGTAGCATTGTACACCACTTTGTTTACTTGCACATATGCACACAATTCCTCCCTGTATTTTAGTCAAGAATGCAAGGTTGTCCTCTCATGATGTGCTCTGACCCTTCAACCATGTGTTGTCACCAACCCAAAAATTGAAGGAGTGCAAACTTCTGTACAAATCATGCTTAGTACTAATGGACCAGTCAACAGCACTTAGATTGAAATTGAATGGAGACAAAATATGCCAAAATCCAGGTTAGGTGATATCCCAATGTTTAAGGCATGGAAAGAAGGGAAGTAGTACCCTAAACTCAACGCTCAAACTCATTACAAGAAACGATGGGGTCAGAAGATTCAGTACTCACACTAATCACCATGATTAACCCCTAAACGTCACAGCGTCCAGAAACTGGACGACGAATGATTTCAAAGCCTTCTCACGTTCTCATCGATGCTTGGATGAAACTCATCCAATTTTTTGGAGATTCTTCACCAAGTTGTTGTCCTATCTAATGGCTGGATTTAGTCATACTAGAGTACATATTTTTCTAAAATTACAAATGTAGAAGTATGTCAAGTCGTTGACCGAGCCAAAATTGCATTGACTCTAGTTCAAAGTGGAATCGTGGAAAATGAGGTCATAAATTTAAGAAACACAAAAATTTCAAAGTATCACCACGTTTAAGAGTATCTCATTTCAAACTCATTCCAACAAATTTTACTCAAAAAATATTGAAATTTAGTTTGTAATCGAATTTCGAAGGAATTTTTTATTTTAACTTTCAAATTTTATAATTAAATATTGGTGATTGTATTAGTGAATGGAACCGTACGGATGGAATCTAAAATTCAAAATCTAGAACTTTCATTTGTATATCAATTCCAGAATATTCTTCTAAATAGTAATTTATAATGCTTTTTCTCAAATTGTCAATTCCAGGGACACCCTGGTACGTTAAGGGGTTAAGGTAGGAAAACCAAAAACGGTTAATGTCCTCAAGGTGTGCACTAGAGTTGCAGTAAAACAGGGAGGTGGTAGACCGAAAATGGAGAATTTTTGCATGACCAAGATTCCTAAAAATTTACTAAAAATTACTAATTTTTCTGAATTTTTAGTAGCCTTGTGTGCGGTTTTCTGTGATATTAGTTAACCGTTTTAGGTGTTTTCATGTGTAGAAAAGGAAGAGTCTAGTATACAAGAAGGGGGTTGGACAAACTTCCCACTTTGAGAAATTGTAGATAATTATTTACAGGGAATAAAAATACGAAACAACTTGCATTCTTCATCATTTCTTCTTCTTCATCTCAAAAAGGTTTCACATAATTTCTAATTCCATTCCTTCTGGTCAAATCACCTTATTTTCACCGTTTTTTGGTTTTCCTACCTTAGTGTTACACTACTTTCTTTTTGGCTAATAGTGCGTGTAGGTTTATAGTGAGGGAGGGTAGTTAGTGAACGTGACACTGAAATGTAAAATCATTGCAAAATGAAGATTCAAGCACCCAGTAAAAATTTCAGCCCTCGTGAAATTCATGATTTTGCAAAATAGTGTGTTGTCTTTGAAATTAGTACCACATGCGTTGTTAGCAAAAAGTAGTGTAGTGTTAGCATAAAATAGTGTAGTGTTAAAATAATGTAGTATAGTGAAGCCAATTACGTAGTACCATCTATAACACGCTATTAATATTTTAAGGTGATTTTCAAAATGAATGGAAAGGTAGATTACGAACTATGTAATTTGATACACTCGAGAGAATACGGTGGGTAGAGGGATTGGCGCAGGTACCTACCGAGTGCGGTAACACGAGGTAGGTACCTGCGCCAATCCCTCTACCCACCGTATTCTCTCGAGTGTATCAAATTACATGATGTGAAAAACGGCCCGGGCCGTCGAGCGCTGCCACTTGGAGTGATATGGTTGGATATGAGTCATATGGTTCAGATTTGATTTGATTTACCAGCTTAGTCCGTCTGTGACAAGACGTACAACAGCCGTCCTTCTAATTAAACGTCGCTTTCGCTATGGTAGGTAGATGACAGTTGAATTATGGTGAGTAATTCACTGCCTCTTAACGAATCACAGAGCGAGACGGGTCAGGGTAGTTTTTTACCATAACTTGGTAGTAGCTTCAGGATCCTTGGAGTTTCACGTCGGCTTTCCCACTATCTATATTCTCTTTTTCATGGGTCACAACCAATAAGAAAGTGACACGTGGCACTTTCTAAATAATTGAATTAATTTTTACCAAAGATGCTACTTGGTTATGGTACCTTAAAATGCTGTGATCGTTGAATAGGATTTGGTTTTTTAAAATTGGGATGTATATATTAAGAGAGAATGCCATGTTCTTAAAACTTAATTATATTTATTTGTTTGTAAGTCATAAGACATTTTGGAAATAATCGACCACATATATTAAATTTGACGTGATCTGATGTCGTAAAGTTTTGGCTATGTTAGAGTGGATATTAATATATTGATATATTTATAGTAATAAAGATTTTTTAAATTGACATTCTCAATAATATTTTCTTTACAAAATATTTTCTTAAGAAATTAGTTTTTATTCAATAAAAATTTCAATAAAAATTAAGATTTTGGCATGAGTTTCAAAATGGCCCTTTGGAGGCTTCAAATCCTTTGGCTTTTGTAAACTTTGGCACTTTGTGACTAGATCTAAAGGTCACATGGATAAATCTCCTTCTTGGTTATTGAAATTGATCTTTGTTGTCTATAGTCTTTGTTTCTTTGATATCATGTGGGTCTTTGGCGCCATCTCAATCTTTGCCGTCCCCATCTCAATCTTTGTCAGCATCATTTTCAGTCTAATACCTTGTGTGTCTTTGGTGCCATCTCAATCTTTGTCGGAGCCATCTCAATCTTTGTTGACACCATTTCAATTTTTGTGGGTACCTTTGCCTGTGACATTTCAAGTTTTGTGTGTGCCACTTCAATCTTTGTTGGTGAGATTTCAATCTTTATCGGCCCCATTTCAATCTTTGCTTGTGTCATCTCAATCTTTGGTACCACCTCGATATTTAGTGTTTGCTTTGGCCTTTGTAGACTTTGACACCATATCACTAGATCTAAAGATCATATTGATAAATCTCTTTATAATTATGGAAATTGATCTTTGTTGTCTATAGTCTTTGTCTCTTTGATACCATGTGGGTCTTTGGTGACATCTCAATCTTTGTTGCAGCGATATCAATCTTTGTCGGTGCTATCTCAATTCTTGTCAACATCATTGAGTCTGACACCATGTGGGTTTTTGGTGTCATTTCAATTCTTTTCGACATCATTCAGTATGACACCATGTAGGTCTTTGGTATCATTTCAATTCTTTTCGACACCATGTGGGACTTTGGTGCCATCTCAATTCTTGTCGGCATTATTCAATCTGACACCATATGGGACTTAGGTGCCATCTAACTCTTGTCGGCATCATTCAGTGTGACACCATGTGGGTCTTTGGTGCCATCTCAATTCTTGTTGGCATCATTCAGTCGGACACCATGTGGGTCTTTAGTGCCATCTCGATCTTTGTCGAAGTCATTTCAACTTTTGTCGAAGCCATCTTGATCTTTGTTGTAGCTATCTTAATCTTTGTTGACACCATTTCAATTTCTGTCGTGCCACTTCAATCTTTGCCAGTGATATTTCAATCTTTGTCAACGCCATTTCAATCTTTACTAGCATCATCTCAGTCTTTGTTACCACTTCAATATTTAGTGTCATTTTGAAGTCACGAAAATCCTCTCCTTTGACCTCATTAGATTTTGATGCCATATGAGTCTTTTGACATCATTTCAATCTTTGGCACCTTTGCAATTTTAAACAAGATTGCAATCTTTGGCACCAGTTGAATTTTAGGTGCCATTTTAATTTTCGGCGCCATCTCAATATTTGGCACCATTTCAATCTTTGATTCCTTTTCAAGCTTTGGCGTCATTTTACTCTTTGAAACCATTTTAATTTTTGGCATCATCACATCTTTTGGCACAACTCAGGGATGAAGTGGTTTGAAATTAACGTAACTTTCTACATCAATTTTTGATGTCATTTGTTCGTTCACCACAAATATTATTAATTGAAGATTTCCAATTTTATAAAACCCGCACTTGCCCTTCCAAGTTAGGCATCAACCTTCTCCATTTGACCAAAAAAATTATTATCATTATTGTAAGTTGTGGCCATCTAAATATCCTATATTCAAATTATATTTGACATAAAAAAATTGTCCTTTTTTTTTGTTAAAAAGTGATTGGTGGTAACTTTTAAAATGTGACATAAAAGTGTAGAAATTCACTTGAACATACATTACCACATTTACTATCAACAATTACTAATGTAACCTATAGTAAATGTCAATTAAATACACTCAAGAATAATAAACACTACTCCAAAAATAGATTTGATGTAAAAAGATGTACTCAAAATATTTGCATTTTTATTTTCATATTTAAAATCAAACGGACATTTTCAAAATGCTAGAGAGGCCAACAAACGAATTGGGAGAATCAACCCCCACACTGGTATCAAAGATAAAAAACAAAAACAAAAGTTTGCCCCTATTTTTGAACATGGTGGGCAGTCCTTGACTAACTTGGGGTCGCAGACTCCAAATATAGAATTATAATTTCCAAAAAAAATCACCCAGACCCCAAAATGAGAAATCCAGAAACGTGACAGGTCCCAGTGTGGGGGTTGGTTCTCCCTCCCCCCAACAAACTAAGTGGGCACTTGAAACATAGAAAGAGAATTTTAGTATATCTGAGGTGTACAGTTGTTCCTACAGTTTGTATGTACAAATACACGTACGTACAAATGTAAAAAAGAAAAGTCACTGTGGGCCAAGTGGACCATTCTTCAATGTACACGACTAAAAGGTCTGGCCACTGTGGCCAACCTACCTAAGGTAACTATATCTAAAAGCGACCATTTCCTTAAAGCGTGCATAGCTCAATCTTCCATTATAAGTAGATTCTGACAGCCTACTGTTGATGAGAATGTGCACAATCTGAACATCAAAGTTTAGGGTCGCTTTAAGGTCAACCTATAGTTAGCACTTTGGAAATTCATAACTTATTCATACGGTGTCCAAATAATGCATGCTAAAGTGCGTTGGAATCCTCTTGAACTTGCTAATAAGACCCACTGAAAATATTTTCTGTTTTATGTGTGTAAATAGGCTCAGTTGGTAAGGTGAACGCTTTAAGGTATAGTTACCTTACAATAAAGGTTCATGCCAAGAGAGCAGAAACTCAAGTTCATCCAGATTCATTAATATCAGGAACGGCGGTAAGTTATTGAGCTGGCAGTCACAAGGAAGCAACCTGGGTGAGTTGGCATGCCCCGCCACTTGGAACGTACTTTTTGAACTGATAACAGCAAGTTTTGCCGGGAAATTTGAACTGGGGCCTCAGTTTTGCCGGGAATGGCCAGCCTTGCTCCACGCCAGTCCACGGCAGGAGCGGTTGGATCTGATCCTGGGGTTGACAATAAAACCGCCCACGCTGTCCTGCCCTCACTTTTCCCTTCTGTGATGTAACTTAGAAACTTACAGGGGGGCCTCAGACCCAATTAATTTTTTTAGAATGAATTGAAAAAACTGAATAATTGATAAAAAAACTGAAAAATAAAGGGAGAACTCGTCGTTGCATAGTGTCCCTTGCCAGACGTGGAAGCTAGGCTGTCAGCCCATGAAGAACCTTCCCTGCTGCATTCATAACGCCCTCTGACATGGAGGACCACATGCCATACCATAAGGCTCAAATCAACAAAGCCTTGACAAGATTAATATAAGTTTCACTCAAACAGCCAAGCCAGTATCAGGAATCGAATAACACTTGGATAGGTCTTATTATAAGTAACTACAGCAACCTCCTTCCTGCCTTGAACAGTATAGAAAAGTTTGACGTTGTTGGTAAGAATTTAAGAATGAACAGACATTCGAAGAGATGATTTCGTAGTGAGGAAGACATTATAGCAATGAGCATTACAAGCCAGCCAATGAGTACAATCGACTCCAAGAGAAATTGAGCGAAAAATTGCGCGTAAGTTTGCAGATTAAGGTGATCATGTATCGCAAGTCCTGGCCCTTGAAGACAATATTACAGAACCATACTGTACATGTCTCTGAGCTCCAACATGGTTGGAAAATGCTGTAAGGCTAGCCGTATTATACACTACGAGTGTCAGGGCAGCTGAAAAGGACTTTTCTATCTAACTAGCGCTCGTAATTTACACTCATCTCAGTCCACCTCGCTCACTGCGAGACATCAGGCCCTCGCTTGGGCTCGCATCCTTGTTTGATTGTTTGACAGGTATATCGTTCTGAGAAGAGAAAGAAATTTACACGGAGCTCTCGCATCTAAGAATTAAACTCTGAGCCAGCAAAAATGGATCTAAGAGGGCCCCTTCAGCATAAGTCACCAGCAATTTGCCATCTTTTAGCAAAACACTGAGCACTCCTATCCTCGGGTTCTCATGATAGTGATGGTACCATTGCCTTCAGTGGTGATCTTGGTGCAAGCCACAACAGCTTTACCAGATAGTCCTGACCCAGATTGAGCTGGGGACTTCTGGTCTTCCATTGGAGGCAGACGACGTGAGGGCCTTGGTGATGGACTCTTGATTCGCTGGTTTATGTCACTTAACGTAACATCACCATGAGCGCTATTTGGTTTCACCAAATTAAATGGATATGCAACAGGCGTAGCTTTAACCCGAAACCTTGTAAGCGGGCTTGGTCTCCACCCTGCAATACCAAGATGTATCAGAAGGAGGCCAAAAATGTGAAAAACGATCATGAACATAGTCTTTTACAGCGAACTAAGTCTCTGAGAGGGATGTACCAGGAGTAGACCCTTTGGAAAAGGGTGTGAGGGGCCCTTGTAGAACCTCCCCTTCAGATGATGGTGATGACTGTACGGACATACCTGCGGATGATTCAAACCCAATCTTAATCCTTCGGAATTATGCAATTTATCTGGGTTGATTTCTAGACTGAAGCAGACAACTAGCAATGCAAGAAACAGAATCAATGTCCCAAATGCAGTACCTGATGCTTCACTGTGATTGGCACACCGCACCACAATCATCCTGCAGTACATGCATGTCACAACATTATATTCCACGCCACAGAATCCATCTACTTCTGAGAGCTGATATGGTATGTAGAAGCAGCTAACTACAGACAAAGAGTGCAACGATATATTTCAATTCGTTACTTACGATTGATCAGATGGACTGTGGGGCTCCTTCTGCTCCAAGCACTTCGACAGCCATTTGTCGTCGGTACCCTTCCCAGCATCTTTGGGAGCTGCATTGAAGAGCACATACAGCACAACATGTTAATCGGAATCTTGGCTATGCAACAGTCACTGAGCAAGAGCACTCTATCAATCCATGTGAGGTGGATTTTGCTGACATACCATTCTTGGGGCACCAAATGTGACTTGGGGACGAAGGAGCCAACATCAGAAACTCATCAGTTTCAGATACTAATGAGCTCACACAGCTCTGCAGACACATTCAGGGCGTCAGAACCGTTCTCTGAACAGCTACTAAATACGCAATTGGGAGGAACAACGGGTAATGAGATGTACCACAAACGGTGGTTCGTTTGCAGCGGCAGATTCGAAAGCTGGAGAGGAGGCAGGTACGCACTCCTCAGCTGTACCGGAGAATTGTAGCATCCGGCGCCTCTTAACTCGTCCACAGTTCTCGACATCATAATTGGCAGGGCTGATGCTATCACTTTCTGTTGAAGTGAAAGGGACAGTCAGTGTACATCCCTGCAGATTCCTAATCTTTGCTAGAAATTATAATCAAGGGACGTCGCTGCAAAGGAAGAGCTCTTGATACCTTGACTACACTCGGCAAAATACGAAGGGCTTGATTCCCTATCATCCGCAATTGGTGGAGTTGAGGCGAATATTTCTTCATCGTTCTGAGTCAGATCATCCCAGAAGGACTTGACAATTTCTGCAACACAGTAATCAAGACAATCTGGCCTCAGCGGACACCCTACGAGTCTGACATGCTGCAAAAAGAACAAGCCTGAGTGGACGATTCTCGACATGTGTAAACTCAAAGCCACATAATTGACCATCTGCAGTGCTAACAAAGAGGATGGCAACCGCTTGCAAAACATCTGAACTGTAAAAAGACTCGCGTGCTGACCTATATGAGATTCTGAGTACAACTTGAACGGGTCTTCCGCCCAGAGCCAAGAATCAGGATTGTCTTTCGCAACAGTTTGGTTCTCGGTAGCATCAAGGTCATCAAACGGTGTAATGTCCATATCTCGACTTCTGAAAGAGACGCCAGAAACTTAGATTCCTTACCGGAACTTGAGATCCACCCGTCCACAAAATTATCTGCAGAACAATTCCAAGTCGATATTAGGTTACGGCCATACACATGAAAATGCATACGCACATAAGGTATGATTGAACGACTGTAACGAGTTTGATAAGAGAACGGAAATGGGAAATGCAGGACCCTGGCGGTAGCGACAAATCGGTTCTCAATCGTGAGGCCTGAGGGAGCTCGTTAATTAGGAGGCCTTGCAGAGCAGAAGCTTTCAAACCTACCAGGAGGTGCTCGTGACTCAGTACAAGGAACAGATCTGTAAGCATCGGTTCACGACAACAGCAGGAAGTGAAATTATCTGTGTTGCGCATCGTTAAGCATTCTCTCAAAACTTGGCTTGGAGACGTGACGGCGCGTGAATAATTCCCAAGAAGATGCAGAGAACAGACCTAAGCGCCGCTCTGTTGCTTAAGGAACAAGTATGCCGCTCATCGAGTCACTCGGACGCTACATTTGGATATCCTCAACCACGAGAAGCGGTCGTGCCCCTTGAGTTACGCTCGAATCAAGAAGAGAGGCAAGGAGCAAGAATCTGAGGCTCATACCACAAGGGAGCCAATAGCGGATCGACAATCACTCTTTCCCCTAGTTCACGGCAACTCTGAAACTACTGGATCCTTCGGAAACCACTCGGAGCAAGATTGACACAACATTCGATACCTCATCAAAGGATTCAATACAAAGCTATCCTGCAAATAAGGTAAGAGAGAACTCGAGAATCACTCTTTCTCCTCCTAATATATACACACGAAGCTACGTAGGCGTCAACTGAACACAATACAGAACCTAAAGGCTCAATCCGACAAGCAACAAGATCACCTCCAAAAGATCTCTCGATAATCTAATTGCGCAAAGAAAGAACGAACTCGCACAATCTGAAAGAAGAGGAGGCCACCACAAACGTAAAGAAATCCAAACAGAGCACCACGGAATGTCAGAGACGAGCCGTCCTCTACAGCTCGTCCGAAAACCGACATTCATTCAATCACAAAACCAATCTCTCACATGTCAATCTCTCTCTCGTTAAAACAGTCCCTCTACACACCTCTCAGGTAACACAAGAGTCCGCAAACTCTAAACCACAGGATCCATCAACCGACCTGCACACAAGAGTCCTGCGACTCCTCACAACACCGCCATCGTAGTCATCTTCCAATGCTTGCAAGAGCTTCTTCACACCAGCCTCGACCTCCAGGGCTATCACTTCGGGAAAAGATCTATCACTCGACACGAGACCAATACACGACCTCAAGCACGATAAATCCTCTCATTCGGCAGCCTGAAACAATCGCTACACAAGACTATATGGGCTTCCTAAGCACGGGATCGGATGCCAAACCAGGCATCCTCAACCCGTTGACGATTCATCCATCAGCAGCGACGAAATGCATCGCTCAAACGGCTCCAACAAATGGTTGCATAACCTTTCTCTGCCCAAAAACAGAGCTCCATTCTTCCCTCCTCGTTCAGTGGACATTCAAAGGAAGAAGACAGTGCAGGATCGCGGGACGGGTCGCGATGGAAACCCCGACATCAGCCCCGCCACCTCACCAAAAGGCCCTAATCCCGCGCTTTTGTGTTATCCGCTCTGCCCGAGCTCTCCCGCGGTTTCGAGTTCCCTTTTGGCCCAACGGAAAATAACAGGCACCTACTCCCGCCATTGGAGCCCCTGCCATTGGCCCGCGGGGTCAATCCACATCATTGTTCATTCATCACGTCCAACGTGGACAGCCGAACTAATGAAAAACATTCCCGCGGGAGAACTCGGCCAGCGTGGCACAGTTTACTGTTGCCCATATCTTTCTAAATTTAATTCGTCTGTTGCCGTGGTGGCCCCCTCCTTTCTATATGGCACTTGGGGAAACGGGATCCAGCTTTGCATTGACACTGGAATCTGGGTGAGAAATCTAGGAATTTGGAAGAATTTGATACCTAATTAACTGGATTGTAAGGGATCTAGGAAATTAGAAGATTTTGATCCTTGATTAAGTGGCTTGTTACGAAGGCTTAGGGGAGCCAGTGGCTGGCGCTCTTCATGTCCACTCATTCATTTGTTTTTATTCATGGCCGGCAAGTTCCTCCTCCTCTGTTGATTAGTTTATTGTTATTTATGAAGATTTCAGGCCTATTCTTTATTCCATTAGTGAACGCTCACATACTAAATGAAACCCCTCCTTGCATTGAATGCCGAACCCCACGTCATATGACTCATATTTCCGTTCAACATCTACAAACTTTAATAGTATCTAATGTAACTACGTTTAATAGTGTGTAGGTTTGATAGTGTATACAGGTTTAATAGTGTATATAGATTTAATAGTGTGTGTAGGTTCAGCCACGTCATCTTGTGGTCATTCCCTCCTCTGAAGCTCTTTCATCTTTTCATATTGTCAGTCTCTGCTCTGTACTGTCCAATCAAATTGCATAAAATGCATGTTACAGCCCAGGGCTTCTTTTTTTCATTTGTCATTTTGTTGCTGGGTGGCTCCAAAAATTTGGTTCTGGTGAAATTTGCTCAAAACTTACATTTGCTTTAACCTTATTTTTGAAACTGAGGCTAAATGATTTCATTTTCTTCATGTATGCTTGGATCGAAAATAAAAATTGTGTAAATCTAGCCAAAACAAAGTGCCACTTCTGCAACCCAAGAGTTTGAGGTTTTCATTTGTTTTCTTTTTTGAGGCCTTTAGTACTGGACTGCTTGGAAATTACTGAACACAAATGTCATTTGAAGTTTTTTTTTTTTTTTCCTGGTTACCGTAAGCAAAGATTGGTTATGCCATCATTTCACATACAAGCATTCAGGCACACAGACAAGTTGTTATTTGGTGCACAATGCATTCTGTGAGCTAATGTAACTGCTCATCAATATGATTCCGAGCACCAATCAGACCATGAATGACAGTGACAAACACATCAAACATCATGTAAAGTGTGGCTCTGATAGTGTAGAGGGATTTCAATACGCAAGTCAACCGCAATGCAACTAAAGTTACAAATACCAAGGACTGTCTGCCTCATAAACGCAAAATCAACTATTTGCTAATGAAGGAATGAACAAAATGTTAAATAAGGTCAGTACGAACACCACATTTCCATTGATTTAACCCACTGTATGCATGTATCCACTCCTTTTACGGGATGTTTTTATGAAAAGATTTTTATATATCACTTCTATATGCTCTTTGGGACGGAAAATTTGCAAGTTATATGGATGTCACAATAAACCCCTCTACATCAAGTTGCCCGTATGATTAGCAAGTCTGACAATGATATATCATTTGAGGATTTGTGTTGGAATACATGGCAATATGACATTAGTTTAAGATTGTGCAACTAGGTAGATTAAAAAAAGATTCCCATGTTTGTACAAATTTGGATTGTGTTAGTAATCATCACTCATTACTCAAATACCACGTACCAAATCAAGAATAGAATATCCAACATGTATATGGATAATTTTGTGTATTCAAAATTGTAACATGTTGAAGGTTCTATTTACCAAAATTAAAAATATATTCTTCAAAAAATGACTATCAAAATCTTGTAAAAAATCATGATAAAACTAGAATTTATTCATCTTCATTTGATGATCGTCCTTTAGAGGACTAGTGCAATGTGGACAAATTTGTAAAAAATCATAATTTGCTTCAACAATAACTAGTGGCTACAACACAAGATTGACCAAGTGAACTCTTTTATGAAGTCTTTATTGATCATTGTTGAATGGCACAAATGCTTTTCAAAGGTCAACGGGGCTCTACTCCCAATTAAAGGTTCAATATTTAATGTGAATATCATTTACATTTTTTGTTCAAAACAAGGGGTACATGTTATTAAGTCCGAGGCTAGGCCATGGATTAGGCCTTATACTTGTTATCTCAGTAGTTGTATTCTTTCCGTTTTTTCATTGTTGGTTTTTTTCTTTGTTTAATCAATTTATTTTGTTTTCTTACAATAGATTAAATTGTCTATTTGTTTCAATAAAATATAGTTGCACATGAGTAAATTCAGAATTAAAAGAGGACAATACCCTTGACAATGTGATATTTCAACATCTATAATTTGAAAAGGTAGAGTTTTAAGATCGAAGAAATGGTGCTAAAAAGAAATATTGTTGGAATGACTATAGAGTGCCATTTGTATTATTGGCTTTGAATTTGTATCATTGTTTCTGGAAACCATGCATCAATGTTCAATTTGAAAATTTAGGTGTTGATTTGAGGCATTGTTGATCTCGGGGGGGACACTTCTTGAGTATTTTGGGGACCCACGTGCGACGGTGGGGTATTTTTTGGGGGGCTATTTACCTCTTAGAAAGCATTTAAAGGACCCCTACTATTACTTAAAGCAAAAAAATTACCCATGTTATCATATCTATTATTACTTATAATATGTAGGCCAAAGGAATATATTAGAGGCTATTTTCTTTGTAAGGAAAAAAACTAACTAAAAAAATAATGAAAATACAAGTGACTAACAAATACCTTGTAGAAAAAAAGATCTGCTCCGAAATCAAAGTGGAATGACATTGATGCTTTAAAGAGCTGGTGACTCCCGATGTCACAATAGCCCTAGAGTTCACTAGATCAGGAACTGCACCTGCTTCACAACCGAGAGCACACTTTCCATCTTTGGGTAGGGCCTCACATCGCGTACCTACATTATCCAGGTGCTGGCGTTTGGAGGCTACCCCTGAAATCTCATTGCCCAATGGCAAAACAAAAACATCCGCAGGCATGTTGCTGAAAGAATCCATTTTCTGCAGAACTATGTTGCCTTCCTCCTTGTCCCTGAAGTCGAATGGCCATTCAACGCTGATTTCTCTTCTAAACGCAGCCTCAGTGATGCATAGGTTTCGTCCTCGGAAACCTTGACCTTGCTGTAGAAAGTTGGTTCTTCAAAGTCCTCCTCCATTGTCCACAGTTTAATTGTAGTGGCCATGAATGAACTTTAGTAAACCCTATCCCAATCCTTAAACCATAAGGAACTAACAAAAAACGCATGGAACCCCAACCGCAAACGAGTGATGGCAAATGAGCTCACGCAAATGCCTTGAACTGAAACCCTAAAACATCATATCCCTCTACGAAGAAGAAACGCGCGAACTACGAGAACCTCGGCACCTTGATCCCTCCACGAAGAAACGCGCAAACTTCGAGTACCTTGTCACCTAGGAAGAAACGCGGGAACTGACATTTTCCTCTAGCCGTTACAGTTATGCTTGGGGTGATCATACTTGTTGCCATTGAACATACTAATTTTTTTTCCTAGGATCCCATTCTTTTGCCCCTAATTTATATCTACCTAAATTTTAATGGATCATATTTTCCGGTTCCCTATGTTACTTATAAAGGACATGCCACTTTCAATGTCCCCTAATTTATATATAAATTTCTTATAAATTTTACCTAAGATTATTTAAATGTACCCTAAATTCCGCCGCACGTAGGTTATTAAAAAACGGGAAGTGTCCCCCCCCCCCCCCCCCCCCCCGAGTTGTTGATGTTGTCCTACATGTGGCCATTTGTATTCTATGTCTTGTGAAAAAGGTGTGTGAATACTTGACAATTTAGACTATGAGCAAGTAGTAAGGCAGCCTTACCCAATACCAACACTAGAAGAAATGCGGATTTTACGATTACAAGTATATGACTCAACTAGTGCAAAAACTACCCTGTAATGATTGTCATTAATCATTATGGATTAATTTGAGTCGTATACTTGTAGTCGTAGAATCCCACATTTCTTTTCATGCGATCACAAATCCAGTTATGCTCAAATGTACAACGTACATTTATTCTTAAATGAAAACCTAGGGAGACAATATATGTTTTAACTTCTAAGTGGCAAAACAACTAGACATGTATTGTAGTTTTACATTCTAACTCTAGAATCAATGTCATGCCTTCATTTCAACCAAAATTGGATCGATGGATGTTATTGAATCAAGCTACCTTATCCAAAACTAGCAACTCTTGAAACAAGGCAAGTTGAGTATCGTACTTGCCCGAACGTAAGGGTCGACATGTCAAACCAAATTATTAATTATTTTAGAAAAATACTTTTCAACAAAACCAAGTTATGTGAATATTTTAAGAGATCCTCTTTTTCACCATACAAAATAAAATTATATATATATATATATATATATTTCTAAAGAAATAATTTCTTAAATACTTAAGCTTCTCTTTTTATAATTATATTTTGCCAATCTTGATGACCAAATACAGTAATGTTGAGATTAACCTCAGGCAATGAGTGAAGAGTGTGGATGGCCATTGCCCTCCTCCATTACTTGAGTAAGGGATCTAAGTTTTTTACGTGCAATGACCTCGATGACACTAAAATAAATTTTCACATGATAACTTTTTAACTCCGCTGAACGTCCTCACTCCACTTCAAATTTGGCAATTTTGTGAAGATGAATTTAAAATGCAACTAAGAGCGGTATTTGGAACTCGATGTATAAATAAAAGTTGTACATAGTAAATTTTAGATTCTATCTATATGGTTTGGTCTACAATTGCTATCACCGATATTTTGTATAAATTTTGAAACTTGAAATTCAAAATGATTTTGTACTCAATTAAAAAAAGATATTTGTAATTCAATTACAAATAAGATATTGAAAATAGAGTTAACCGAAAAGAAGGACAAATTCATGTTATGTAAGGTGAGTAGAAGGTGAGTCAAGGGCAAGGAAGTTGACTGGTACAGTTGCCACATAATCCAAAGATAGAATACATGTTGAACTAGTTTTTCTATCAAAAAGACTGCAAAACTAGTCCTAAGAGGAGTTTGGTGTCATATGCATGCATTGGTTAACTAATGCGGCTTGCAAGCTTCTTTCTTGGCCATCCACCTTTTCTACTAACTACATAATTTTGCCTATTATAAGATTACAACAACCTTGAAGTTCAGGAAAAGTGAAGTTTTCAATATGAGTTTTCATTTTGGCTACACTCGCGGAGAGCATAGACTTCCATTCCTTAAAATTTTGGGGGGTCAAAACTAAGGTTTTGATTTCAGTTAACTCAATTTCATGAATGACATTTGTTGTGATGGGTTGAAATGTAATACTCCAAGTGTAATGATCTATGTAGATTTTTTTGGTTGCTTAATTTTATGAGTTTATTTTTTCAAGAGCACATTTAGACGAATTTTTTTGAAGTATTTGGTGGATCACTCCAACATGAAAAAGGCATAAAATTTTCACAAAACATCCTCTTTCTAAAATTGAATCACACATGCATGAAGCTCTTTTGCCATAAAATTTTGTTGTATTTTTCTTCCTTGCAAAAAGTTTATGATGGATGAGAAAACGTGGATAAATCCGTACATCGTCCAAAAAAATGGAAGGTTGGTGCTTTAGAGGTTAAAAGTTACCAAAATTAGTGAGCCCAGCTGGGCAATAATGGAAATGCAATATTGCAGAGCTCCTGCAGTTTGCCACGGATTAGAAGAGAGCCTGGTGTACTAAAGTCTTTTCAAACAACATGATGTGAAGACCAGAATGAGCCACTCTCATTGCCTGTACATACCTGAGTGCGTAATTAAACATTTGGTGATATGTCTTAATTCAAGCATTTCTGTACAGAGCGAAACTGTTTCAATTTTTAAGAGATGGGGACATACAAATCTTAACATGAAATAAGAAAAAAAATTAACCCCTAAAGAACCAACAAGCCCAAATGGGGTCTTATTTATTTATTCTTGCATTTTCGGTAGCTCCTATGTGAACTTCCTTTTGTTCACATTTGTTTGTTCTTTCACCAATATATGCAATGTTTTTCATTGATTGCGGTACTGCAAATTTGGTCTAGATTATATTTTTCACAATATAATTGATTGAATTTATCATTTGAAAACCCAACAAATCCTTGGTCTTTTAGGGGTTAACAAGTAGGAACAACTATTATCTCCCTAGTTCACCCTGCAAGTTAAGTGTTAATTCTTAATGAACGCACAAAACCCCTCGAGCATCTTCGCAAGAGAATCTTAAGCATAACTTTTTCTTCGGTTAATCCAATTCGACTCGGAGGGGATTAAACTGTAGTTGCGAGGAGTGTTGTGGCTGTGGACTCAATTGCCACATGAATTCAAGAGAATTGGGTTTGTGGGAGGGACGAAGTATGCGAAAGGAAACCCTAAACCTCTACCTGCAGAAGGGTTTGATAGAGAACTCAAATTTTTGTCTTCAGGGCACAAATACTTTTTGAGAAAACAAATAGAGAAATAACGCAAGATATGAAAAAAGAGGAGCCGTATGATGGGCAACTATCACGTACGGTTCTATGGGGGGAGGTGCGCATCGTGAGTACCTTCTTGTTGCCGTGAAGGGAAATATGAAAATAACCCCCTATCCGACCTCATTCTTAAGGATTAGGACCGGGAAGCTACAAAGAGGAGAGGATCGTGAAGTTTTCAAGAACCACCTTTTCCCAACTCCATTTGGAACAAAGGACAGAGAATTAATGATGTCTGGATGGGAGGAAGTTGATTTAGAATCCTTTAGGCTGTCTTTTGATAATACATGTTTAATTAAGGATTAAGCATTAACTGCATGCAAAAATTATAGTGTCTTTTGACAAGATACTTTTGTTGCACACTTTGCAGTGCCATTACCTTTGATGTGAAGCAATGAAGACTCTTGACCCTTCAACGCCCAGGTCAGTTTCCACGAAACTTATTTTTCAAAAGGTGCAACTGGATCGGTGGAATTTTTGCACAAAGGGATTCCTTAAAAAAAATCCAACCATTCTAAAGTATACTTCATTTTCACGCATTCTATTAAAAGCTCGTGTAGATTTGACCGTTCATTTGCAAGATTATGTCCTGTATTCTTAATCAAACTTGCACTGCCATTGAGTGCGTACACAAAATTTTCTATGTTGAACTTCATTCCGAGATTTTAATAAAAAAATATTTAAAAAAAAACTTAGACATGACTCGCAGTTTAAATACCTTCTGATAACAATTTTCCATACCACCTTTTAATGGTTATTCAATTTTAAAAAAAAATCAAAGTTCGCACATGAGTTACATATACTTTTTTTGAAATAGGTTTATACGTTAAATATAAAAGGAGTTGGTACATTGATCAAAGATTGGAATACATACAATAATGGAACATATACAAGAGAACACAATTTAAGAAAAATGAGATGACAAACTTTCAAACACAAGGAATAATGCACAATACATGTGCTATATTTGTAAGTATTTGTTGTATTTTGAGGTATTTTGATAGCTTCACAACTCCGAATCAAAAAAATTCTATTTGCATAAGATGCACATTGTAAACCCCCTCCTTTGTTCTTTAGGCAACTAAGTCCCATTTACAACAAATGTGGAGCTATATCAAGAAAATACCAAGCACCTCCAAATATTGGTCTCTTGGGGCACTAAAGGGTTGAGGTAAAGGGACTTAATTCCAACCCTTTAAGAAATTTCGACCATACAAATCGATAGAATAAACATGGATATGTTTGCAACACAGAAGAATATGAATATATATACATATATATATATATATATATATATATATATATATATATATTATTGCTAAAAAGTAAAGAACACATGATAATTTAAATGTGAAGAATTGGTAATTTAAACATTCTATTGTAAAGAACCCTTTGGAAATCTTTGGACAAACTACCTTTGTGGATACAATGTACATTCAAAACTCATTGCAACTTTGTAGGTTCATTTTTTTAGATATCATAGATTCTATTGTGACACCACATTCTAACAATCAATCATTACTAAAAAAATGTGTAAGTAAAAGGTTACCTCACATATGACAATAATGATTGGAATTGTGTTATCAAGAATAAATTTTGTATCTTTAAATCTTTAAAATTGCAAAGCATCACATCTTGGTTACAATTTTCTTTAAAAAAAACTTAAAACCCCATGATAAATAAATGCCTATCAACATGCTTCAAGTGTGTCACTTAGCATAGCGGGACTTTACTCATGCGGCTATAGCTCACATGTGTCAACATGAAAGTTGCAATTAACCTTGAATTCTTCTCGATTTGATGTCTTAAAGGTGTTTTTAATATTGGTCGTATTCATGTGCCCAAGTGGAAATTGGCTTTTATCCTTTTTGACAATCTCCTATTATTGAATTGAGACTTAATTAGTCCTTGTATCTCCAGGTGCTCTTTGGACCACAATAAGAAGTTATCATCTTAACCCCTAAATTTCCTTGTGTTTTTGGGAGCTTGAAACCTCAAAACTGCGATTTTCTACCTCTATGTACTCCCGGGGATGTGAACCAAGTTTTTTTACTTCTTTTAGAATTCCAACCGTAAGATCTTGTACCTAAGCCTATTCATAGCTACTGTTTCAAAAATTGACCGTTGGATGTTTATCATTTGCAAGATCATAACATCCAAAGTTTGTGCTAAAGTTTTTTTGGGCATTGCTTGGGAGGCATTGTCTCCATAGTGCAAAGGGGGACTTGAAGATTGTTACTCCAAACATTTTGATCATATTTTTTTCCATGTAGATAACTAAGTTGGGTACGCTCATGCAAAATTTTAGAGACTCATTACGCGTTTCAAACCTTCATTCAAATTAATTTCCGGAAGAAGGTATAAAAATGGCAATTTGGTGAAACATGCATCACATTAATTGTATTTGATTTTTGGAAAAAATGAATGGTGACTAGGTACCTCTATGATTTTATAAATTTTAGGCGAAATTATTTTAAAAAAATTTCAAAATCTCAAATTTTGACAAATTTCGAAAGAAACAAATGTGAAATTACAAAAAACCGTGGAGGTTGCTGTTCTTTATTTTGGAGGCTGCCCTTGTTAAGCCAAGAATATAATCAACATGGGTCACTTCAAATTCTGAGCTTAAATGTGGTGAAGAGCATGTCTCCAACAAAAAAAAATTGAAAAAATGATTATAATAAAAAGTTTTTTTCTGCCCCAGTTGGGCTTGAAATCAAAAATTTCAATAAAAAAATTATAAAATCCGAATTTGACTTTGTAATTTTTACCACACACACCTTGTATGTATGACCACGCCCACGCCAAATTATAGTCTAAAATTCGTAATTTAGACCTTCCATCTAAGCTGCCCGAAACAGTAAAAAGCCATTTTGGCTTTTAAGGGCCTTTAGGGGTTAATCAAATAAAATTAAAATTAACATAATTTATGACAAATATATGATACATTTTCATTTTACACACGGCTATGTGTGAGTTTTATTGTAAAATACCAAAAAGAAAAAGAATCCACACACGAAGAGATTTGTATGTGCTACTTAGAATAAAATAGTGATGAAAATATGACGTGTATGGACACTATTGGAAACATTGGTATGTGGTCATTGCATTGTGACAAAAATAAAGGTGGAAGGAAAAAGAATTGAATTATAATTGAGCATTGAATGAGTACTTTTTCCTTGTATTTTGCAAAATTCTTATGCACAATGATAAGGTTCAATATCATATTGAAGAATTAGGGATGCAAGTAGAGGTGAAGTGAACATGATGTTCATTATTGTGGATTGGACAATTTGTGAAAACTTATTAGGTCCATAACAAAATAATCATGTATTCAATGCTTGCAGTGAAGACGATATATAACATGGTCTTTTGATCACAATAGGAAACAAATCTAAATGGTCAAGGTCTTGTTTAAGAGGTGTTGCATCTTTACATTGGATTCTTTTCTTTTTAATACATAGTTTTCCTATATATGATCTTATTATCCTCAAAAGAGCTATATGAAAATTTGTAGCTTTTGTGTGTTTTACACTTTTTTACGTCATTTGTATGGAATATGTTCTTGACTATAAAACACATTGATCTATCACTAAACTCATATATTTTAGTGATACGTAAATACATATTTAGATTTAATATTTAATCAATAAATAAACATTTATGTGGTTTGTTGCTCTGCCAAATCTAGAGCTCTAGTTTTGCAAAAATGCAATATAAAAAGCAACCTAGAGGGATATTTTGAACTTGATATATGAATAAAAGTTGTACATTATGAATTTAAGATTCTATTCATACGGTTAAATCTATGATTGCTATTACCAATAATTTTGTATAAAATTTGAAACTTGAAATTCAAAACTATTTTGTAATTCAACTACAAATAAGATATTGACAATCTACAAATGAAAGTTGTTGTGATTGGTTGAAATATAATACTCTTAGTGCAGTGATTTTTGGAGATTTGTTGGTTGCTTAATTTTATGAGTTGACTTTTTCTAAAGCACTTTTACACTGAAATCTTCAAAATTTTGAGTGAATCACTACAATATGAAATGAGGCATACAAATTTCACAAATCATTCCCTTTTTAATCGAATCACATATACATGAAGCTAACTTTCCATACAATTTACAGTAAAAATTCCACACTTCAAAAAGTGCATGACGAAAGAGAAATTATTTACGAAATCAAAATATTGTCCCAAAAAATGGACGCTCGGGCACTTAGGGGTTAAGAAATAAAAACCACAAAATTTGGCTGAAAAGAACATCAAAATGTAAATGCAAAAATATTCTCTATCCAAAATATGGATGAAATTGTAAAGATGCGGTTCTACCATATTATTTTGTGTGGCCAGTTTAACACTCTCTGCAGTTTTCAGTCAAAAGTGAAATGCCAAAAACAAAAAACAAAAAATAAATGTCGACGTATAATTTTCCCCGACTACGTGAAGTAACAGCAGAAAGATTTCTATTTCTTTCTTCCGTCCAGAGTTGTCCTGGTTTTCCGGCCTCATGTAGGGTTGGATAACCTATTACCACCACCTCCCCCAATTCTGACATGTATAATTTTCTTGGAGCCACCACAATTGAGACCCAAAACCACCAATTTCACTATTCAAGTAGACCAATGGCATGCCAAGAATTGCGAAGAAATAGCTCGTGGTTTTGGGTTAGCTCATGAGCGGATCTAGGAACAACAAAGTGTGAACTTCGGAAATTGGTATGTGATGTATGGGTACAGTAAAAGGTTACTTTCCACTTTGGAATTTCGTATAAAATTGACAAATGCAAATTAGATGTTGCAAATTTTTGCAATCCTCATCAAAACCTATTTCAAATGCAGTCAAATTTTTCTTGGGAATTTAGCACTGTCAAAAATAGGCCAGATTGCTTAAGTTGGTGGTAATAGGTTATCCAACTTTATGTTACACTTGGCCTAATACCCACCAAAACCCGGGCGCCAACACGGACATGTTCCAGAAGCCAAAGCCTGCACAATTCTCTGGGTTCTTGCAACAGCTTACAGAGTCCGACCAAGGCTGCTTTTACGAGTGACCTATCAACATTGGAAAGTCCAACGCATTAATTAGGGTTACGCACCATGCGTCTCAATCACAAGATACTATGGTACACTGGAGCCCCGGCTGATGAGGACGTATCATCCGTTCAGTTATTACATCTCGTTCAGGTTTTCGTTCTCTCATTCTTCCCAGAGTACCAAGTAACTAAGTGGGTACGTGGTAAGTACGTGGTGCAATCCACATCATTACACCAAAAGCACCATATAGTGTGGGTGGGTGAATGGAGTGGGTACATTCATCCATTTGAACTAATTCTCATCCAATTTGGATGAATTTACTTGGATGACTTTTAATTAGTAAAGCTTCTTTTAAGTACCGTGATTTTGGTGTGGTTGTTACATCTCATTCTCTTACTTGGTTAGGTTTTCCTTCTCGCATTCTTCCCCGAGTACCAAGTAACTAAGTGGGGTACGTGGTAAGTACGTAGTGCGATCCACATCATTACACCAAAAGCACCATATAGTGTGGGCGGGTGAATGACGTGGGTACATTCATCCATTTGAACTATTTTCATCCAATTTGGATGAATTTACTTGGATAATTTTTAATTTGTAAAGCCTTACGGTGATTTCGGTGTGGTTCACATCTCATTCTCTTGGTCAGGTTTTCTTTCTCTCATTCTTCCCCACGTAGTACCAAGTAACTAAGTGGGGTACTTAGTAAGTACGTAATGGGTTCCACATCATTAGTTATTGTGGCTATTTTTTGGGTTTTCAAACCTAAGCACTGAGTCCATGTCAAAGGTGTGGGAGTCCCTGGTGTTGTACGCAGGCTTATTAATGACGACTGCCAACGCTTGTGTGGCCAGCATGAGGACGATGGAGCCCCGAGGAGGGGGAGCCTCTTATAATATTGCAGAAGATGCTTATATGCATGAGAAGAAAAAAAAACAGTAGAGTGTGTGAATCCTTTGGGTAGTATAAAATGCATGCACAAAGATCCTTAATGGATTTTTGGTTTATTTTTATTTTTAAATGAAATAGTTGTTTAACAAGAGAAGATCCGTCATGGATTTTGATCATGATTTTAGAATTATGTTTTAGAAGATAAAGGTTGCATTAACCCCTAAACGTCCACCCGTCCTAAAAATTGATGATGTACGGAATGAAACACAATTTTAAAAATTTAGCATGCAGTTTTTAGCAGTATGGATTTTTTACTGAATTTTTTTTATGGGAAGTTAGCTTTATGTGTGATTCAATTAGAAAGGGGACGATTTGTGAAAATTTTATGCCTCATTTCATGCCACATTGTTTCACTATATTTTATGAAGATTTTAGTTAAAAAAGGCTCTTGAAAAAGTCAACTCATAAATTTAAGCAATCAAAAAATCACTACACTTAGAGTACCGTATTACATTTCAACTCATCACAAAAAAAATCATTCACAAATCGTCAATATCTTATTCGTAATCGAATTACAAACAAATTTTGAATTTTGAGTTTCAAAATTTAATCAAATTATTTGTGATAGCAATCAGGGATCTTACAATATGGATAGAATCCAAAATTCATAATGTACAACTTTTATTCATAGTTCAAAATATGCCTCTTAGTTGCATTTTACAATGCATCTTTGTAAAACTGCCCAATGTGTACAGGGTGAGGACATTGAGGGGTTAACCTTGAAGGACTACATAACATTCTTTAGCTAGTATTGCAACAAACCTTTTTGCTTGTGTAGTGTGAACAAGGAATTGATGATGTGGAACATGCAGAAACTATTAAAAAACATAAATTTGTTGAGCTCCCAAGCCATCTTTAGCTAAAGACGGCTTTGCTTCTCCATAAGATTGCGATTACTACAACAATTATAGCTTGGGATGAATATTCCCAAAGGTGATCAACGGGGTTCTCAAAAGAATGTTATGAGTAAGAAGCCCAAATCAGGCCTCATGAGCTTTGTTTTATAGTATTTTTGAATAGGTCCTATGTAGACCTCCTTCTATTTCAAATCTATTTGAATGTTTTTAATCAACACATGCAATGCTCTTCATTGATTCTAGTAATATAAAATTTGGTCTCATCTAAATTATATTTTTCACAATACGATCGATATTTAAAAACCAAAAAGCCTTGGTCTTTTAGGGGTTCACCCCTTAAGGACGAAGAAGCCCAAGTTGGACCTCATACTTTTTTAGTAGTTTTGAGTGGGTTCTACATGGACTTCCTTTAGTTCAAATTTGTTTGTTCTTTTACATTGTTCTTCACTGAGTTTAAGGATATAAAATTTGGTCCCATCTAAATTATATTTTTCACAATACGATCAATTGAATTTGTGATTTAAAAACCATAAATCCTGAGTCCTGTAGGGGTTAATTTACACTCAGCTCAGTGGTACTTAAGCCATGCCGAATTCAAGGCTACGAGGTGGACTAGGGTATGATCATCATATATGATGCAAAAATGTGGTGTCTACGGTATGGGTGAGTCTCTGTATACGCACGTGTGGTGGTGTCCTTGCGACGTCCCGGCTGGTGTTTGCAGAAACTTGCTTAATTACACGGTAAGTACTGAATTAATTCCCCAGCCTTTCAGTGTGTCCTGCGCGGTAGACCAGCGTTCAGCGCCCTATCGCTTCAAGGAGATCAATCTAATCATGCCTTGCGCTGGCTTTTAATTTGAGTGGCTAGCTTCTGCAGTCTTCTCATGCTTCAAAATTGTTGTCAAATTTAAGGAAACTCTCTGTAAGTACTCGCCACAAGTTTAGTGCCGGCGCTACTGAAAAGTTCCAAACTGGAGGACTAAGTGAAAACGATGATATGTATGGATTTTGGCAGACTGTGTTTTGTCCTTGCAATATGACATGTGGACCAGAGCTTACACATGCTTTGAAGTTGCCTATTCTTTTGAGGGTGTGCAATACCTGAAGGGGTGTCACGAGGACTAACGTGGTACTACAACCATGGCAGCAGGCTCTGCTAATTTTGCCTCTCGATTCAAACAGTGTGTGAGAATTAATGCCCATCACAGTGTAGTGGGCAACAAGCTCATTTAATGCTCCGACTGTTGTCAGGGTGTTCCTCTGCACTTGAAGCAGGTTAACTTTCCCTGTTCTTTTCCCTTTTTTTTTATCAAAAAGAAAAGAAAAGAAGGAAAGGAGGTCAAGCGAACTGGCTTCTCATCAGACATGTAATGGTTGCACGGTAAATAGCCACTGCAACGGCAATGGAAGGGTCTTGTGACGGGCTCTTGATTTTGGCTGGGGAGATGTTGATTCATGCGTCCCAATGCTAACCGTCATCGTTGTTTAAAGAATTGCCATTGCCCACGTTGGGATGCAAGTGTGAATAGGACTTGGTTGAGGTGGCCGCTGTTGGGTCGCAAGTTGACTCCTGACTGTGCGTAAAAAAGTTGGAATATAACAATTGTTGGATCAACCCCTAAAGGACCAAGGATTCATGGGTTTATAATGATAACTTCAATTAATTATAGCGTGAAAAATATGGGTCAAATGGGGCCAAATTTTTTTATAACAAAATTAGTGAAGAACATTTCATGTTATGTATGAGAAGAAAATAAATTTGAACAAATAAAATTCTGCGTAGGAGCTCCTCAAAACTGCTTTAAAAAGCATGAGGGTTTCTTTGGTCCTTTGGGGGTTAAAAAGCAATTGGAATAAAAAATTGGCTGGTAGTTGTCATAACGAGAAGTTGATTATGGAATGAGAGGCAAGTGGAGGGCACAATAGAATTACCAAATGTGACGTGCAAGGGGTTACAAATTGAGAGGCTACGGAAATCATGCCGGCAACATTGGGCCAAAGAGAACAATTCTCACCTGCAAAGTAGAGTTGGTGTCTATGATAACGGGTTCCATTGAGGATGCTCTAAGATCCATGCAGTGGTAAGTTAAACCATCCAGCCAATGGATTCAAATATGGGCTAATTTTTTCAGCAAGTACGTCGTACTACTTCCGCTGTCCTTTGGAAAAAGTACATGTATGAGAGGGCTTCTGCCTTCTGTACAGGCTCGATCCACTGCAGGGCGCCTTTTTCAATTTGAGTCAATTCCTGTATTGGAAATTAGAAATACATGATAGAGGCTCTGGCTGATGGATGATGGCCTGCTGGGCGGTGGGGTTGCAGGCTGCCCTGAATTTTTAATTTTTTTAATTTTTTGATGAACCCGACTGGTTCACTTCACGGGAGCTCAGAATGAGAACGTGACCGGGAGCCAGTTACCCCAGTGAGTTCATCATCTCTTTGATGTGCTGCTGCTTAAGTTTGACTAGCTTGGACCCCCATCTGATTGGCTGTCCCAAGTCAGTTGAAAACTCATAAAACATGTCACCGCACAAATTAGGTCACCATGTTAGGGCATGGCCACCCGGCGGCGGCTTACCCCTGTATCCCCATACTGCTGCCCGGGGGGTGTACTGTACTTAACCCCTAAGCGTCTGAAAATGCCTTTGCGGCAAGTAGAATACGATGTATATTTCTTGTATTTGGAATGGATCCACATCTTTAATGGGTATGAGTTCAACAAAGAAGTTGAAATTTAAGTCAATGCGGTTCTAGTGAGCTATTGAGATCCCAATTTAGAACATCTTGTTGGTAGCAAATGCCAATTATACAAAAACGTATATACTATCCCCATGGGACGTTTAGGGGTTAATACGCGAGTGCACAGAAGGGGTATTAACCTCTAAACTTCTGAATGTGCCGTGGCGACCAGTAGAATACGGTGTATTTTGATTGTATTTAGAATGGATCCACACCCTTAACGGGTTTGAGTTCAAAAAAGAAGTTGAAATTTAAATCAATGCTGTTCTAGTGAGCTATTAAGATCCCAATTTAGAGTTTCATGTTGGTAGTAAATCTCAATTATACGACAACTATGTTTCTCTCCAACTATGTTTCTCCTGAGTGTTTCTTCCCGATAGGACCACAACTATGTTTCTCTCCAAACACTCCAAAGTATCCCTTCTTATAAAAAGACAAATAGTTTTTGATCTAAAACTTTTTTGACCGATCCAATTGTAGGATAATTCAACCAACTTGAATTTATTTCAACCAAAAAACTTTGAATTGTTGAAGGTTCTTCAATAGTAAGATTATAAGCCTCAAAGTTGGTAGCATTTTTTTTTTGGCTTGTTGCCCAAGTTTGAAACTTTCTAAAAATCCCCAAAATGCAAAGTTTAGTCTCAGATTTGGTACAATGAATTTGGCAGTTGTGTATGTGGGGGTGTTAGCTCATTGTGTACAAAAATTCAAATGCATAGCTCATTGTATGAAAATTTTCAGGAGTTGCCAACAATTAGGTTTTTCACCTTTACATGATTGTATCTTTTGATCTATACATCATCTGCATATACAAATTACCATCCCATCTTAATTACAAAGAGTAGAATCACCACAAAATCTCAATAATTGAGAATCAATACTCATTCCATATGGAGGTGACCGAACTTGGAAAATTGGCCTTGGTCCTTTAGGGATTAATTTGAACATTGACATATTACGTATACATAAACATATTTAGAGTTGAAAATATTGATGTATACTTACAATAAACATACAATTAGGAAAAACTTAATTTGTATAAATAGGTTTTTAGACATATAACCATTTGTTTACAAGGAGGTTTCTAAAGGGGGTCATGAACGCACATAATTTTCAAACATAATGTAGACTGCACCCCCTGAATACTGATGCTATAATATATTGCAGCATGTGACTAGGCTGCAACAAGAGGTCCTTCTATATTCAATGCCGAATCTGGGTCTAGTATAGATTTGAGCGATTTCCCTCACAAAATAGTAAATGTGGATTATTTAGTGTGCACCATCAATTGTTCCAATGTCCTATAATAAGGTAGAAATACAATAAACTCCAAGAAAATAAGAAGTTTTGTCTAACCGGATCACACACGACCATATGAAGTTAACTTCCCATAAAATCTACCATAAAAAAAAAGATTGTAAAAAGCGCATGATGAATGAGAAATCGGAGTTTGCTTCTATACATCATACCAAAAAAAATGCATTGTTGGGCATTTAGGGTTTATAGGATAAACCTATTGAACAAAAAGATTATGGATTATGAACTTCTTACAAACTAAGAAGAAAGTGACGATTGCGTGAAAATTCAGACTTGGCATTGTAGAATTGTGTGACCAAATACTAATGACCCGAATGAATATGGGAGTTTGGACATCAGTAAGTTACTTGGTCTAAAACAAAAGCTGAAATGAACTTTAGATAACGAGTAGGTTACACCAAAATCACCATATCCTGTGGTCCATAGTATTTACGAGAGGCTTTACTAATAATTATTTTTTCAAAGTATTGTGATAAAATTCATCCAAATTTGATGAAACTTTGTTACAATGGATGAAAATTTGTCAGAATGGATGAATGTACGTACTACCCACACCATTCGCGCACCCATAGTATATGGTGATTTCAGTGTGATGAGTTTTGAGGCTTAGAATGCCAGATGCCAGTTCCTGGGAGCATGGGTTTGTTTATTTCATCATCGGTTCCACCTGCATCATCATGACGCACAACCTTTTTACTCTTTTTTCTAACAAAATTGGAACTGCGCAACTCATGAAACTCTCACATATCTTCAATTGATACAGTATATCCAATCTTCGGTACTTGCAGTGCAAAACATCTCAGCATTTTATGGCAATGTGGCTACCATGCAAACCATGAAACAGGTGATCCAAGCCTTCTAGAGTTCTAGTATCTCTCAGTTTAGGGTTGGTGGTGTACTAAGGTAACTATACCTTAACCCTTAAAGGTCCAGATTGGCCATTCCGGCCAATGTACACGACCGTATTTCATTGTATTTGGAATGGTTCTACACCTCCTATGAGTATTGTATCAAAAGTAAAATTAAAATTCATGTCTACATGGTCTTAAAAGCTATCGGGATCTCAATTTGGAACTTTCTACTCATAACAAATGTTAAATATACGGCAACGTATCTACTATTCCCTAAATCTTTCAAGGGTTAACCCCAAAACGTTTGAACGTGCCGTGCCGGCAAGTAGAATACAGTGTTTTTTTTTTTTAAATAAATAAAAAAAATAGAAATGGATCCACAGCTTTAATGGGTTTGAGTTCAAAAGAGTAGTCAAAATTTAAATCAATGCGGTTCTAATGAGCTCTTAAGATCTCAATTTAGAATTTCTTGTTGGTAACAAATCTCAATTATGTGACAACGTGTATATAATCCCCATGAGACGTTTAAGGGTTAAAGCGTTTACCTTACCAATTGAGCCTATTTACACAAATAAAACAGAAAACATTTTCAGTGGGTCTTAGTAGCAAGTTCAAGAGGATTCCAACGCACTTTAGCATGTATTATTTGGACACCGTATGAATAAGTTATGAATTTCCAAAGTGTTGACTATAGGTTGACCTTAAAGCGACCCTAAACTCTAATGTTCACATTGTCCACATTCTCATCAATAGTAGGGTGTCAGAATTTACTTATTATGGAAGATTGAGATATGGACGCTTTAAGGAAATGGTCGCTTTTGGATATAGTTACCTTAGTAACATATAAAATAAAAACATTGAAAAATTGTTAGAAGGGTTTGTGTGGTGGGAATTACTTCTGTAAGGTTTAGGGTACTGATCAAGGTAAACTATCCTATTTGTGGCACAATTTGGAAGTCAACCTATTTGTACCACCATGTACTAATATTATACATATATCAAAATTTTAACCCTTTAACGTCCCGATTCAACATTGTTTTCCAAGATTCGTTATCAAATGATTGATGAAAACAAAAATGGAGTTGATATAAAAAGCTAAGTTGTAAATGACACTGTTAAGATCACATCTCTACCGTTGGATTCATCATACTTTTTTTTAATTAAATTTGCAAGGTTTTCTCTTGAAATTCAATTTAAAATCCAAAAATAACACATTTTTTTTAATAAATATTGTAATGAAATTGGAATAACATGCACTATGAGATGGTATGGTTTCAATTACTTGATTCTACTTATTTTGAAAAATCAGTTTAAGGTCTCATTTTTTGAACTAAAAATGAAACTTGGCATAAACCAATTGTCAATTGTGTTGTTTTTCAAAAAATCACAATATCTTATTTTGAAGATCTATACCGTACAAATGATAGTCAACTAGCTCAAGAATTAGGAGAAATTTGGATGGATGAAGAACTATACATATTGTATTCCAAAGAAAGGTTGCAATCTGTTTGTTGTTCATTTTATGAACACACTTGCGTCAAAGGGTTAAAAGTAAGATCATGTTACATAGTGACCACAAATACGCACAAATAGGGTGGTTTACTTGAACCGCTAAAGGACAAAGAAGTCCAGATTGGGTCTCATGTTTTTTTATAGAAAATTTGAATAGATTCTACATAGACTTCCTTTCATTCAAAATTATTTGTCTTTTAATCGACACATTCAATGTTCTTCATTGATTCCAGTAATGTAAAATTTCATCCTATATGAATTATATTTTTCACACTATGATTGATTGGATTTGTCATTTTAAAACTATGAATCCCTCAGTTGGTTCCGTAAAGGTTAACCCCTAAAGGGCCAAGAAGCCCAATCTTTTTTAGTAGTTTTGAGTAAACTGTCTAATGTGGACTTCTTTTTGTTCAATTTTATTTGTTGTTTGACCAACACACAAAATGTTCTTCACTGATTCCAGTGATACAAAATTCAGTCTCATCTGCATTCTACTTTTCACAACGTAATCACTTGAATTTGTCATTTTAAAACCATGAATTCTTGGTCCTTCAAGGGTTAATAAACTTGCTTTCTAAGGTGGTTTCCCCATTCCCAACTGGTGCCTTAAACCAATAGCTAGGGGCATTTCCCACAATCAATGATGCAATGATGTTGGTTGTAGCCTGAGTTACAGTTGGTAATGGGTTCTCTCTTATTGGTTTTAGTATATGTAAGTGTGGTTATGGATTCATTGTTGGTTTAAGCATCTTTAGTGTGTGCAATACAAATCTTCTTTGGACAGAAACAACTCCACCTATGTGACATGAATGGGATGTGTCATACTTCAACTTTGAAAATTTATAACCAATTCATTCTTCATCCAAAAATTATGTTTCAACTTGTATTGGAATCTATTTTTTCTTCCCTAACTCCCAAAAATTAATAATACTAAATAATATCAATGCCTCATATCCGTATTTCTTATTAAGTTGGGAATGGAGTAACCACCTTATGAGGTTTTTTTCTTTTTTCTGTTCTACAGCGTTTGCATGCAAATCTCTTTGAGATTGTCTATTCATGTATGGCTTGCAAAGTCTGCTCTGGCTTGAATGGTATTTTCCTGGGGTTGTTCAGCAGCCCGGACTGGTCACTTTTAGTTGAATATTCCATTATCACAGATATGCCCATTGAGATTGTGTATATAAATCAGGAGCATCATGATCCTCAATTGTCTCATAACTGAAGCTGGTCTCCCATGTGGCCTTTCTTTATCAAAATGGTTAGAACGGGCTTAACGTTGGCAAAGATGATGAACTCGAGTCATAACATCCGCTGTAATTTGTTGCAACAGTCTTCTTTGTGCAATGATGAGGCCCATCTTTTTTTAACATCCCAAGGGGAATGGCCTTATATGGTTACTACTTTTACGCATCTCACATAATGTAACTTAAGTCTAACTCATTTTATGTGTGTTAGAAATTTTGTCTTTAACACCATGTATATTGCTTGTGTTAGAAATTTCATCTTTAACACCATGTATATTGCTGCAGCCATGGTGTCTATAACACCATTTAATTTTTGTATTTTCTCAATGCTTTTTCTTACCAAAAAGATGATCTTTATTGAAAAATCACACTATTTTTGGAGGGGTACCCATATCATGCCATCACACCCAAATGAATACCAGCCAACAAAGGAAAAGAGGGTGTCTGAGCTGGTAAGAACGCAAATGTTTAAACTTCCAGTACCTCTGAAGTTTCACTAGTTGTGTGGAAGCAGATTGTATAAAGCAGAGACTCATTGTCTAGGGACTGATCTTTGTTAAGTTAGAGCGTCTTCGATGGGCTAACTATG
This sequence comes from Pohlia nutans, assembly GCA_022496805.1. Lineage (NCBI taxonomy): Eukaryota > Viridiplantae > Streptophyta > Bryopsida > Bryales > Mniaceae > Pohlia > Pohlia nutans. Next base: position 1,639,818 of record CM040103.1, read on the forward strand.
GCCCCTGCACATAGCAGGTTCAGGTTCACTATTAGCAAAGGTGTCACTTCTCACTCAAAACTCAAAACAGTGTTCAGAGTTCACTGTATACACTTGTCTTACGTGGCGAATCGCACTCACCAAGTCTTGAACGCCTCGGGTAGTGAGTGCGAAGTGACGCTATTTGACTCACCTAGCGAGTGAAAAGCGATGCCTTCTCCTTGTAGTGGTTGCAAAGGCACATCCACTCAACATATGGAAGGCTTGGCTAGTAGGAGGCAGAGCCCATGGCTTTGCATTTTTTCCCCTGCATGCATCATAACCCCTTCCACTTCATCCATGCTACTGACACCCATCCCACATACAATGGGTTGAAAATCTAAAAAGGGTGCTCCAAATCTAAACACTTCCCACATGAAGTGAAAATGCCCCCCCCCCAAAAAAAACTCATTGCACTGGATAGTGCAGACAACTGCTACTATGTTTTACTATGTTTTGGCCGCAAGGGACGCTCATACAAGCAACATGTGACAGGGTGTACAAATTCCTACTAAATTTTGTGTCTTAAATTTCTCAGTGAGGTCTTCTAATGTCATTACAACAATGAATAAATGTTTGTTTTCTGGCTTCTTGAACATGAGAAAAAGTAGCATTAACAAGTAGAGGTCAAAAACTGGTGCAACTTGTGGTACGGTAGTAGTGAATACAAGGAGGTCTTACAGCATGTCCTGTTTGAGACAGTGAGTTCATTTGTGACCAATCGCTAGTAGAAAAGGTGATGTTCCACAGGGAGATGCCCAAGCACAATCGCTATGCATGCGTGGAATTGGGCACTATTTGCCTAGGAATCAATAGTGTCACCTTTCTTACTAGTGAATTAGTGACTGGATGGAGTAGGACATGGTTCCTAATAATAGCTAGAGGATTCCCCATGAGAAAAAGATACTGAATTCTGTAACATTTTTACCTCCTCTCAATGCCTACATATTGTTTTAGTGGAAATTGTTGACCATTTTGCAATGGATTGCCAGGAAAGGGTGGCCCTCCTTACAAAAGAAGAGCGTGCTGATGAAAATGGAGAAATCCTCTCTTCAGAGACTATAGGCAGCTAGATTTAAGTTCATCCCTCAGAAAATGAGGAACCAATTCTTGAAGTAGTAGGAAGCCTAACTCCAGGCCTCTTTTTAGGTTGGCGTGAATAAAGTGTCTGTTTGACCCATCCACAGTTCAATGTCCACCAGACAAAGTTAACCAGTTCTTGCATTCTTATGTAGCAACAAAAGTACTAGAGAGCCAACCATCAACTAAATGTAACTAGAAGATAACATTCTACTTATCATCTCCATGACATGACAATTTGTACGGTTTAGGGTTTAGGGATCAATATATTTTTTCTTGAATGAAAACATGCGAGGGTTATGGACACATGTTCTATGCAACCAATTATAATCCATAACCTATTGTGCCCTTTTTTGAGCACATGTGTCACAAGATGATAGGCTATTTTTTCATGGGTTAGAACTCATAACTAAAGATGTTCTTTTGAACCACTAGATCTAACAAAAACTGAAATTGAGCGATCTACATTAAATGAGCGCACATTAGGTTATGTAGTCCACAAACTTTAATGCGAGCGCTTCTATCAACCAGAGGTTCACATCTGGATGTTCAAGATTTAATGAAATGACTTGGCATTGTGTTCAATAAACTTGAGCCTCGAGGCTCTTGAAGGTTGTCCAGTCCATAAATCCTCTTGATGGTACTAGTTAAACTGCATAATTTAATATCAAATGCAATGCCACATGTTATTGTGTGTTTCCGGCTTCTCAACATCAGGAACTGTTGTTGTTTGATTGGCAAGTTTTTACTGGCTGCTGTTATAAGACCTAAAGAGTGTCTTTGTGCAAGAAGAATGACATCAAATGGCTCCTTGTTGCAACAATTTCTGGCGAGGACAAATACGACAGTAAGGAAAAATTCTCAGAAGAATTAGAATAATTCTCAAAACTTGCTCTGTATAAAAGCTCAATACCCTACGTCGTGGTCAGTTTCGACATTAATTAATTTCTTTTTGTCCAAAAGTGCCACACATCATCTTGTGATTGGTTTATGGTGACGTATACCTCTCAAAATATGATGTGGAAATTAAATTTTGACACAATGTTGTCCAAATCTAACCCTCACATATAGTACCCCACAAAATAATTTGAGTGCATGGAAAAAAACAAGAAGTAGGTTTAAATTTACACAATCTATTTACACTGAGTTTATAGAAATGGTGTTATACAAGTGCTTTTAACAACATGATAAAAATAACATTTCTATGGAACATGCTAGAACAACATTTCAATGAACTCACATTGAAATGTTGTTCCAACTCGTTAAAACAACGTGGCTAGTACAACATTCCAATGTCATTCTATATTGCCCTACCCCTTTGTGTTAGTTTTGAATGTATTATGATAAATTGCACAAAAACATTGTTCATTTCTTAAACCTTTACCAATAAAGATTGACTTGGTTGGACTGCCCGAAAGCTTACCTGATTGCAAGACAACATGATGCCCGGAGTCCAAATGCCAAAACATCTCCATGGATTGTGGCACAATGCAGGAGCTTCTCAGAATTGAGATGACGATGATATGTAGTGCATTTAGGTCCTCCCTGCACAGACACTTGAGTTTGTAAACTCTAACCTCATGTGTATGTTGTCACAATTTACAAGCTGTGGTTTAGTTTCAAAACTCAATCAAATATTTGAGTTAACCGAAAAGAAGCTCATCTAACCTCCCTTTTTGCTTTACTTCTAATCTCTTTTTTGAACTATACTTGGGTTGAATAATGTCGTGTCATAAATTGTCCCCTTACGGGCCATGGGCTTGGAGCTTTGGTAGAAGGTGTGGGAGTCATTGCGAGGTGTGGAGAATAATGGCAGTGACTTACTTTAAATTGTCTCCCAACTCATCATAGACTAGTTTTTGGTTTATTAATATTTCAATATGAGTTCAAGAGGAATTCATCATGAGTTTGCTAAAACTTTCCTCTTTGAGTTGACTTTTTGGTTAATTCTATAATGAGAATGAACCATAACTAAGGTAGGATGCCCTAAAACCACCAACTTATAGAAAAACGAGTCTTTACACTAGAAACAAAAAGTCATGAGGAGAGAAATTTCAGTCAATGAGAAATTGGTCTACTCGATTTCTAGGCCTCCCATTGGCTGAAATTTCTCCCCTCACAGCTTCTCGCCTCTAGTGCAAAGAGGCCCTCTTAACCCTTTAGTGCCGAGGGTACTGTAGCTCAGAGCCCTGGATTTCAGTAGATTTTTTCACTGTGGTTGAGACTACCAAAAATAGAATGGGTTAAATTAGAAAGTAACCGTACCATTCTATTCTCAACTCGAGAGCACACATTTTATTAAAATTTGAGAATCATCCGATGGTGGGATCAGAAGATTATAGTTTGTATTTGAATTGTATAATGCACGCTCAAAAACGAGATTTTGGGGGGTGTGTGACTTCAAAGTTAAATATAATTTGAGGTAAATTTTCAAAAATAAAAGCAAAGAAGTTCAGCTATGCCCTATGTCAACAGGTCTCCGTTGCAATCTTTCATATCAAAAATAGACTCACACATAATTATTGTGAGATTTATAAGTGAAAGTGACTTCTCCATGTACGGTTTAGGACAAAATTTTATACGTTGAAATTGACAGGAGTGGGTACATTAGTCAAGATCGGATTACACACACTAATGGAAGATGAAGAAGAGAACACAATCCAAAAAAATAAAACAAGATAACAAACTTCCAAACACAAGAAATACTACACAGTACATATGTTGTATTTGTAAGTATTTACTGTATTTTCAAGTATTTGCAGTATTTTCGCGTTCTTTGATAGGTATTTTGATAGTTGTACAATTCCAAATTGACATTTTCTTTTTTTGGAAGGTGCGTAATGTATGTGGGCAAATCTGTTCGAATTCTTCACGGATTCTCTGCTATTTGCATTTCGGACGTTGTAGTGACCATAATGTGGTTTGCTGGGCACTAAAGGGTTAAACTCCTTCATGCAACAACCAAACGTTCCATTGTTTTGTATTCACTTGTGGGAGAAAATCTTGAATACAATGTGCCGTTTCGGTCTCCGGGACTGTAATTGCGGTCAGTTACATTCTGTTATTGATCTGAAGGAGTGAGCCAAGACTTGAGTAGTCTCGACGCCTCGACTCTCTGATCAGCTCATGCAATCTGATCTCAACAACAAGCTCTTGATTCTTACATTGAGCTTCGTTAGGGTTTTACAAAGCTGGCGTTCCTGTTTTAAGCTCACTGTTACATTCGGCAGCTCCACGCTCGGGCGCTCATACTTCGGAGGAACCGCAGGTGAAAATATAGCTATGGCGGTGGTGCTGAGAGTTCGTTTTCATCCGCATTCGTGAAGCGGTAAGGCATCTCTACTTTCTTTGCTCTAATAATGACAGAGCTGGAAAAACCGATCGTAATTCTGTCTTTTCTTGTTTGGCCATGACGTTTCTTGACAATTAATAAAACCGTATAGTTGTGGTTGAACAGGGATTGAAGAGCTGTGGCGAAATGGCGGTAAGTTGATATGCCGCGCAATCTTTCTCTAGACTGCCTTAATTGTTCTTTAGATATGAGTGATCGAGTGTTCCATTCTTGATGTGAGTGGAGGTGGCAAAACGTTGTTGATAAATTGATGAATTGAATACCTGAAGTTGAGTAGTGATTAGAAATCTGAGGCTAAATTAAATGGCGGTATGCAGCTTTGCCGCACAATCTTTTTCTCAATTGCTTCGGTTGTAAACGAAGATATGAGATGCGGAAATTCTTCACTCTAATAATGACAGAGCTGGAAAAGCCGATCGTAATTTTCTCTTTTCCTGTTTGGCCATGACGTTTATTGACAATTACTAAAACTGTATAGTTGTGGTTGAACAGGGATTGAAGAGCTGTGGTGAACTAGTGGCGCGCAATCTTTCTCTAGACTGCCTTAATTGTTCTTTAGATCTGAGTGATCGAGTGTTCCATTCTTGATGCGAGTGGAGGTGGCAAAAACGTTCTTGATAAATTGGTGAATTGAATACCTGAAGTTGAGTAGTGATTAAAAAGCTGAGGCTAAATTAAATGGCGGTAAGCAGATTTGCCGCACAATCTTTTTCTCGATTGCTTCGATTGTAAACGGAGACATGAGATGCGGAAATTCTTTGGATGTTAGTGTTTCTTTCTTGAAGATGAAAGCGGCATTTCCGAGTGGAGTCTTGTAAATTGATGAATAGCTGTATTTGAGCAGCGATTGTAAAAGCCTTGGGCCTACGTGGTGGAGTAGTGGCCAAATGGTAAGCAAATGATTTGCCTTACAATCTTTCTCTCGTTGAAATGGAAGATGTAAAATGCGCATTCCGCTCTCGAATTCCTTAGATCTGAGTGATCGAGTGTTCTTTTCTTCGAAATAGACTGTGCAAGCGATGGTGAGTGCAAGTAATTGCGTTTTAGGCATAGGAGAGTTCATCAATTCTGACATGATAGGTAAGCTTGAAAGACAATTTTCGAACGATTAGATAGCTAGCAGTCTTGGAAGTGGTTTGAACTGGTGTAGTTTGCGTCTCATCTGATTTATGTTTGTGCAGGACATTAAAAACGACGGAGCTCGGTATGCTTTCTTGGTCAGGTGGTTGGATCCGATGACGGAGATAGTGTGGAAGTATCAATTTATGTACCACATATCAGACAGATCCATTGAGATGGTGCGTTGAAGTAGGCCTTCATTGTTAGAAATTTCTTCTAGCAGTGAAGGCGAACCTTTGAGATGTAGTGTGGAATACTTCTTTGATTTGTTATTTTTCATTTGATGTACTAACGTCAGCAAACGTATAGAGAATCCACTCTCCCACCGATCTGGATAACGGCACGTTTACGGTGAATTGAAAGAGCTGGAGCGATAGTGAGCTGTTTTCTTGTACTGTGATGAAGCGTTTTCTTGTATTGCTAATGTCATTCATCCAAAGGAAGACCCTAATTGTATCACTCTGGTAAATTGATTCTGAGGAACTAGGATCAAGATTTCTTTTTTAACCTGTGCGCTTTTAACCAGTTGATTCGGTTCTTGATTATTTGGAATGCAGTTCGATTTGAAGAACCAAAAAACGTTTTTGAAGAGAGTGGCTTATCCCGCCTTGTCTCTGGAGCAACTTTACATTGGGAACACCGTCTACGTCTACTCTCGACAGCTCTTTATTGAGGACTACGGCGATGATTTTACCCGAAAGCATTTGCGTGGGCTGCAGGAAACGTAACAAACTGCTCTCTAATTCTCGAATTTTTCAGATGCCGCTGATGTTTTAATACACCCGATGCACTTATACAAATTCCTGTAGTAGTTTACTGATCGAGGAATGTCAAGTTACTGGCTAAGTTCGATTCATTGATATGTCAATGCAATTCTGCTTCAGGACATTGGCAATGATAAAACCAGATGCGTTCCAGCATACAGGAAAGATCTTGGAATGCATTACCGCGAATGGACTTATCGTCAAGAACCTCCGCATGTGCCAGCTTTCTCTTCCTCAGGCAGAGGAGTTTTACAAATGTCACAGGGGGAAGCCTTTTTTCCAGTGAGTGAGCACCCATGGCTCTACTTTTGATACTGATGTTTTTTTTACTATATTTTGGTGATGCAAACTGGTATACATGACAGTCCTGAGAAATCGCTGTTCAGATTGAAGGACAATAATATGGATACTAATCAAACTTGAGGTGGTAATTTTCGTTGTGCTTGTAGTTGCCTCACTCAACTAATTGCTAGTGGACCAATCGTGGCCATGGAACTGGTCGGTGAAAATGCGATTTGCAGGTGGCGTTTGTTACTTGGTAAGCAATTCTTATTGCACGAATTCATCACCAAGTATTAGAATCGAGATTGACAACCTTCTTAGAGCGATGCAGAAATTTGACCTACTAATCGCATATTGTAAGTCGCACAGGAACCAAAGGCAGGTCGTCAAGTGCCTCTTGAAACTCATCTCTTCAAAGAAATTTAAAGCCGTTTTCGCTTTTTCCTTGCCAGGGCCTACGAGTACTGAAGTCGCAAGAATAAAGGCACCTTCATCTATTCGCGCCCAGTTTGGCACTGATTGTACCAAAAATGCTTGTCATGGTTCAGATTCGCACGAGTCTGCTCGTCTGGTAACGGATTATTTCAATTCTGATGTTGGAATCCGGTATTGCATCCATACCATGCTCACCAAGAAGCCTTGATGTTGTATTTGGTTCAGTTATGAAAATCACCTATCTATTTTTATTTTATATTATCAATTGTACGAACTGTATCTTGGCAGGTCAAACTGGGGCTAGATAGTCTTTAAGTCTTGTTGCGAGCCTGAGAGCCTAATTAGATCACTACTTGATTTTTGATATGTTCGCAGGAAGTATGTTTCTTCTTCATCAATAGGAAGCTTGGAATGTGCGCGCGATTCTCTAACTGCACTGTTGCAATTATAAAACCACATGCCATGATGGCAGGTGATGATGCCTTGGTTGTCCCCACTGGCCCAACTTAACACATTCCCAACGGACAAACTAGAGCTGAAAATGCATGACAAGATGACACTTTAGAACAGATCTTTGGCTCTTTGTCACGACATTCGAAGGTGATGAGTATGTGGACAAGGAACCTCCTTTCACATAAAGATCTTTAGAAATGTGCACTGTTTTCATTAAGAATCCTTTTCTTGAAACAAAGAGCTCATGGTGAGTAGTATGCGTACAGGAACTGCTGGGGCCATCATAAGTCGAGTAATGGAAAACTTCAAAGTCACAGCCATGGAATTGGCGCAGTTCACACGGGCAACTGCGATGGAGTTCTATGAAGTGTACCGAGGAATTGTCCCAGACTTCCTTGTAACGTCCTTATAACCATCTTTTCAGCTGCTATAAGGATTACTGCTATCTGAAATATTAGTCACCAATACATAGAATCAATGGTCATCTTAAAATACGTGATTTGACAATATGGCATGCTCTGACCGTCCAATTGTGCACTCAAACTTGGAGCCCCGAGTCTCTAGTGTTCCCTTCAAGCCCATGCCTAGAGAACTACTGATGTCAGTTATATCATGGTGTTTCCTACAACTTCCTAGATTCCAATTGTTTATAGTTTTTGTTATTGAGCTCCTCAAAACGGACGTGTACCCTACGGTTACAGTACCCTGGTTCTGTGGTGTGCATACAGGCAATGATATTTGAACTTGCTTCTGGAGATTTCATAGCCTTGGAGATTGCTGATAAACAGAATCCTTGTGCAAACCCTGTGAATAAATTCAGAGATCTTTGTGGCCCTGTTGACCCTTGCATTGCACGCTCTCTTCGGCCTCACACTATTCGTGCTGAATTTGGTGTGAACAAGGTATCTAATCTCCTGAACTACTTATGAATCTTTATGTCCCTAAACTAGACAGACAATTTTTATTCAATACCTTAGAGCAAAAGCATCTGCTTAGTTTTTTCTATAGCCCCCTGGAATTTAGTAGGAGGTTTTTAACTACGATCCTATGATCATAAAAGTACAGGTCAAGAATGCTATCCATTGCACAGACCTTGAAGACGATGGCCAGCTTGAATCACAATACATTTTCATGCACGAGTGGGCTCTCGATGGAAGAAATCCACCTGCATTGGTGTCCAAATCCTCTTGCAATAAGAAGAATTTCGGGTCTACTGATACTTTTGACTACAATACATCATCAGGTACTTCGTCCTCCGGTACGTGTTCCGGTACTACATCCTCCGGATCCTCCTCGTGTTCATCCTCGCAAAGCGATCGAGGTAATCCCCCTCCAAGATTTTCTTGTCGGGCTGCATGAAGCACAGATCATCTCAGTTTAGTTCTGCAGCATCATTTTTATGGTTACCAGGATGTTGTCAATGCCAAAAGAACAGACATAAGGGTTCATGGCACAACATGCCTAAACAGTTTAGATAGAGTTCCATTTCTCACAAGTTCTGACAATATTTAAGTTAACTAAACAGATGTTAGAATCAGTGCCACCACCACCTGATCACCTGATCACGTGTTACCTGAAACCATGGTTTTGCACCCTAATTTTGTTATAGATCTTACTTCTCTTTACATGAGGGCTGCTATAGTTAACCTCCTCGTATGTTGTCTTTAATAAGCAAATGACCCTCGGATGGATCTGATGACTCTTGAAAAGCTCGTACTTGATAGCAACAGTTTATCAAGTTGATGTGTATAATTTGCTGACTGGGAATTATACACTCATGTTCAACTAAACAATTCTTGATTGATTATAATGATAAATCCAATCAAATTAAATTGTGTCTAGTGTAGATTTCTCAAGTGAATATTACTGACTGAACGTGACGTAGAATATTACATGCATCATGTAGTTTAGTGTCATTCTGTGAACGTTTTTTTACTTCACGTTGTTCGATTCCCAAAGTGACTGACAACTCTCTAGAAAAGAGTACTGAATATTCTATTGCAGGGAGGTACGGGAAGTTAGTGTAGGGATCAATCCATGTTTTGACTGGCGGGCTTGCTTGCCATTGCCTGGATAACACTCCCTTATGATGACTGGCACAACTGAAATGAAGAGTCTACTGTATTCAAAGGGTGGTCATGCAGGCCATTCAGAACCGACTTCCTGACATGTACAGTAGCATACTATACTCATTATTGCATTTCGTTTCATCCACGTTTAATCCCTAAACGTCCCAGCATCCAGAAACTGGAACAGATTAAAAGCTTTGTAACTTTCTCATACAATCTCAGATGACTTTCGTCCACGTCATCTCTGCAAGCCCATTAGGTTTTCTACCAATTAAAGTAAATCTCTTGTGATGGGGATATGTTGATAATATTGGAGAGGCCTTCAAATGAAAGTATGCCAAAAAATTCGGGTAGATTTTATGCTTGCAATGGACCTCTCATGTACACATTATGTACATTTGAGCCATGCTAATATCTATTTTTGAGGCTAGCATCTACTTCTGTTCAAAGGGTTGGTACTATGTTTAGGGGTTAATGCAACACCAAAATAGTGGAACATGGGACCATGGGAGTAAATGGAAATCTTGTCCTTAAATTGTGTACTTTGGGACCACGATCAATAATAAAGAAGTGGCTTAGAGCGTCGCCATTACTTCCCCTAATTCTTACTTAGCAAGGTTGGTTTATCAAGGGCAAAATTTATGAATCCGGGCGCACATGGCAAGTGTTCCACCCATGACCCCACCTATAGTGGATTGGGAGAGACAACCCCCACACTGGGACCAAAGATAAAAAACAAAAACAAAAAATTGCCCCTATTTTTGAACATGGTGGGTCGTCCTTATCTGACTTCGGGCCGCAGACCCCAAATATAGAATTAAAATTTCCAAATTTTTTTACCGAGACCTCCAAAATGAGAAAACTAGAAAAATGACAGGTCCCAGTGTGGGGGTTGGTTCGCCCTCCCCACCTACAGTTCCATGCTTATGCTGACCCTCAATGGGTAGAGTGGTAGACTATGATTGGAAGGGGTCCAAGGATAGCAGGTGGGAGGGCGTAGAGGGGGATTTGTCTAAATCCCCCCATCGAGCGTGGCTCGGAGGCCAGGTTCAGTAGGGGGTGGCGGGGGTGAGGTAAAACCTGCCCCCTATTTTGAAGTTGAATGGGGCCTTACTTGACCTCATCGGGGGTTTCTAAGAGCAAAACGAGGCCGCAGGCCCCAAATTTAGCAAAAAAAAAACCAAAAAAAGTCCCCAAGGGGCCAAAACGGGGAGGGCCAGAAAAATGAACCCTACCGAGCCTGGCATCCGAGCCACGCTCGATGGGGAGAAATAAAGAGACCCCGTGGAGGGAGGGAGAGAAGCTCAAATCTCCTTGCAAATTGCTTTGAAATTGTGTGAATTAGTAATGACCAAGAGGATTGTAGTTTGGCTGCAGTGGTCATGATTTTAATGGCCAATCAACAAGTGATCAACACAAGGTACGAAGCTTAGGTCCTCTTTACACTAGAAACGAGAAGTCGTGGAGAAAATCGGCCAAGGGCCATGGCTCATTCTTGAGAAGCCAAACTTTGAATTTGACGTCCTTTGGATATAGTGTAAAGTGAGAAGGGGCCTCAAAACAATGTGCTGATTTTTTTAATACCCCTCTCATTTCTACCCCACTCCTTTCTACCCCAACTCTAGACTCTACGCTCTTATTTTGAAGGGGGGGGGGGGGGGCTTGGGCTTATACCCGGCATCCACATTATGGGTTGGCAAACATTATGGGTGTACCGGCCACTTACTATGTTGTCCTCATTCTTTATGTATTGTAATGTAGAAGGACGAAAATCGGGAATGAATAGTAATAGCTGTGGGTAGAAAACGGGTCAAAAAATTGGCCGTCAGTAAAAGTGGTCGTTCTGAAAAATTATTAAAAAAATGATAATGATTGGCTGTGAGAATTTTGGCCAAACGACCCCCCGGATTTTGCGTCAGGCCCACCTCTTCAGGTGGGCCTGACGAAAAATCCGGGGGACTTGAAAAATGTGCCTTTTTGCTGCCACCTAGGACAAAAGTGTTGTCCATGTCATTTTCTCCTCGTTTTGTCCCTTGGACTGAAAATTTCGGGTGTAAAGTGACCTTCGTTGGTCTTCTCGATTTCTACGCATCCCATTGGCTGAAATTTCTTTTCTCACGGCCCCTCGCCTCTAGTGTAAAGAGGGCCTAACCTCCCTTTTTGCTCTACTTCTAACCTCCTTTTTGAGCTATACTTGGTTTGAATAATGTCGTGTCATAACTTGTCTCCTTGTGGACCATGGGTTTGGAGCTTTGGTAGAAGGTGTGGGAGTCATTGCGAGGTGTGGAGAATAATGATAGTGGTTTGCTTTAGATTGTCTCCCAACTCATCATGAACTAGTTTTTGGTCTATTTATCTTTCAATATGAGTTCAAGAGGGGTTCAAGAGGAGTTTGCTAAAACTTCCCTCTTTGAGCTGACTTTTCGATTAACTATAATGTCAAACAGGCATTTTGGAGATGACTCTACACTGTATTTTCTTGATTGCCTCGGAACTGATACAATGTTCTTAATGTAATCAATTAGTATGTATTCATATTTGCCCGATCGACTGTATTTTTCAAACCCCGACTCTAAATCTCCTCTCGACGTTAATGCAAAGATTATTCATTTATGGGCCCCATTTTCTGAAATTTTCATTTTGAGCACCCTAAGATTTTTCTTGGCAATGTGTTTTTAAATTTAGGACATCCAGTCTCAATTTAATTGAGGAGGATCCCTCATAAATTTTTAATCCTTGAAAAAGGGGGTTATTTTTTAAGGTGGCCCCTACATGCACAAAATCAGGGGCAATTTTTGTCCTCTTGCATCAATGTCGAGGGATTTAGAGTTGACATTTTTAAAGACGGGTGGCATGGCCTGATTGGGTTGAACAACTAGCCTAAAGTTTTGGCCCTCTTTACACTAGAGGCGAGGGGCCGTGAGAAAAGAAATTTCAGCCAATGGGATGCGTAGAAATCGAGAAGACCAATGAAGGTCACTTTACACCCGAAATTTTCAGTCCAAGGGACAAAACGAGGAGAAAATGACATGGACAACACTTTTGTCCTTGGTGGCAACAAAAAGGCACATTTTTCAAGTCCCCCGGATTTTTCGTCAGGCCCACCTGAAGAGGTGGGCCTGACGCAAAATCCGGGGGGGGCCGTTTGGCCAAAATTCTCACAGCCAATCATTTTCATTTTTTTAATAATTTTTCAGAACGGCCAGTTTTACTGACGGCCAGTTTTTTGACCCGTTTTCTACCCACAGCTATTACTATTCATTCCCGATTTTCGTCCTTTTACATTACAATCCATTAGTGCATTCATATACAAGCATATGATAGTGACAACATCCTCAAAAATGTCAAAAAAACAACCGGAAGAGCCTCATTTGAGGCCCTAAAGAATGAGGACAACATAGTAAGTGGCGGGTAAACCCATAATGTTTGTCAAGACTACTCCATATTATCAAGACAGTTGGCATGGCCTGATTGGTTCGAATAAGTGGCCCAAAGTTCAGTGAGTGCCTACATTGGAAGCTTCAGTTTCCCACAAGTTTACAAGTGTCACCGGCGCCATTTTACCAAGTCCCAATGTCTTACTATATTGGAAAAAAGAAAATTAAAAATATCTTGACATTTCACAGAATATCACACTTGTTGGGCCTTGTAATATGGCCACCTGTATGTGCTGGAAGATAGTATGATGATGAAAATTACATTTGAAAAGGTGTAAGTTCTGAAACTCTTTTATATTACCTCTTTGATGACCAACATACGTGAGTTGGCGTGTAGAAATTGTCCAATCACTATTATACACAATTGTAAATATTCTTCATACGTATTAAAATGTGATATTGGGATTGTGGATATTAAAATGTGATATGAGAGAACTCTTTTGTATCATTCCTTTCGTAATCAACAAATATGAGTTCAAAACTTGGCATGTAAAAAGCACTACAATAGTAGAATGGGTGGTCTTTAGCCACTTAAGAAGGAATAGTATCAGAGCATGGTGCCCAAAGCCCATATTAACACTAGTTTGGTACGTATTTTGTTATGACACTATTTCCTTCATGTCTAACAGACCACCTTTTTACTAGTGAAGTGTCTAGTCACATCTGTATACAATAACAAATATAGAGCATTCTTTGTACACTAAATCTAATATTGAAGAACTCTTTAATATCAGCCCTTTGGTAACCAATGTACGTGGGTTCCTAACTGTGTAGAAAATTGTACAAAGAGCAAATATGTTATCTATAGAGTGGAACATGATATTGGAGAGTGTGACAATAGACAAGTCTTACCAACCAAGTATTGGCAACCCACAGTGCAATGGTACAAAGCCACATTTGTTGACTTCAATACAGCACTTTCACTCACAGCATGAACGAAATTTGAGACTTTTTTTTCACCCCTTCTGCCTTGGGCCTCTTGGTTCTCATGAATCTCACATTGTCGCACGTATTGTCCTTTATAAACGATGTGCTTTGCCCATTCTATTTAAAAATAAACCGGTAATTGCAAGTGTTTATCCTTTAAATAGAAATAAATAATAATGTACAACATAACATTTTTAATTGCCATAATTTGGCCCATCTTTTATAGTGGTATTGTAGAGCATTATAAATATAGTGAAGAATGATGAGCCTAATGGTTAATTTGGAAATTTTAATTGAATTTCAAAAGAAAATCTTGAATATCTAATTTCATTTCATCAATAAAAGAATGATAATTCTTCACATTGAAATACAAAATGTTTTTCCCATAAATTAATTCCATTTTTGTATTTCATTAAAAAAATTCTAACAAAATTGTTGTTGAATCGGGATGTTAAAAAGTTAACCTTATTATATTTTAGTTTTAAACATTTTCTTTGCAAAACTCGGCATCATGTATTTCAAAGAATTTTCCATAACGGATGCAAAGAGACTGTACCCAACTTTTAACCCCTAAAGGACCAATCAACCCAATTATGCTTGATTTTTGGTCAAAGGCCCCAAAAATCAAGTGTCTTAGCTTTATTGTAGTTGGTGTTTTCATTAAATGTTTAAGTTAAGTTATGATACATCTTTTGACCGTTGGGATTGGAGAATAAACTTCATTTGAAGCTTTTCCACCGTTGAGAACTTTGAATTTTGAGTGTCCAAAATACAAAGGGCTTTCTAAAGATGCTTCAATCATAAGTCTCTTTTAAATTCTTCACCTTCAATTTTTTACTCCATGTAAATATAACTTTTATCTACCTTAAATATAAATTTTGATATTAAATTTGACAAAAACATATTTATTTTGAATTTTTACCTTGTTTACATCATAAAATTTGTAAATATTCAAAATATCTTCCAATCATGTTGAAAATTTTGTCATACCTTCATAATGTTGATGATTATCTATGAAAATTTATAAATCATTCAATGTGATATTTAAAGTATGCAAATTATAGTGCTTTGACTTTTGCAAAAGAGGTGAGGACCTTTAGGGGTTAACTGTGTAAGTGAAGAGTGATCAAAGGTTGACCTTGGAAATGACAAATGATGGTAATGATAAGAAATTTTGAAACTCACATGCAACTGGGAGTGGCCATTTCAGCCTAACTCTAAGTGATTACCTTAGCTTTAGGTGGATATCAACTCTCTTCTTGACATTACCAGATACATTGATCAGGACAAACTGAACGGATAGTTACAAGTCAGCTAGTTTATTTTTTAAAATAATTGGTTGAATCTCGAGAATAGAGGCAAAAGACTAGACTAAATGACTAAAAATTAGTTATATTTAATATTTATAAACAAAATATATGGGATATATTCATAACCCTTTAGCGCGCCGGCGTCCAGAATCTGGACGCTAGATGAATTTTAGCAGCTCGATTTCTATAGGTACCGGATGTTTTTCATCCATTTTTATTTTTTTCAATTCTTGTGCTAGTTGAATACCATTTGTACGGTATGGATCTTCCAAATAAGATAATGTGAATTTTTGAAAAATTACAAAAGTGATTAATGTCAAGTTTCAATCTTAGTTCAAAAAGAAAGACCTTAAATATGATTTTCCATAGTAAGTAGAATCAAATAATGGAAACCATACCATCTCGTAGTGCATGTCATTCTAATTTCATTACAATATTTTTTAAAAATTTAGTGTGAATTTTGGATTTTTAATTGAATTTCAAGAGAAAACCTTGCAAAATTACTTTAAAAACATTAATAATAAATATGATGAATCCAACCGTACAAATGTTATCTACACATTGACATTTACAACTTTGTTTTGTACATCAACTCCATTTCCGTTTTTCATCAACCATTTTATAACAAATCTTTGAAAACAGTGTTGAATCGGGACGTTAAAGGGTTAAATAACCGATTGGCTTTGAAAAATAAAGGAAATTGATTGGTTGGCTCGAAAAGTATCCCAAACATTGACCAGATACACAGGAGATGGTGTAGAGAAATTGAATATCATTTTACCTCCCACCAACTCATGCACTGTTGAAGTTTGTTAAAGAAAACAAATATCTTTATGCATTTTTTGAATTTTCTTTTAATCAAACAGTGACGGGTTTCTCTTTATGCAGTTTCATTGGGTACCTTAGTAGACATGCCTGGCAAAGAGGAAGAAAAGCCCTTATGTGTTTGACATGCAACCATCTGTTGAAAGGATAAAAGCATTCTGTGTATGCACTTTATTACCTTTTGTCACCATCAAGTAAGAAATTATTTATGTCAGATTGAATATGAGGTTGTTATCATCCACAACGTTTACATCCTTCGGATAACATTGGCATTCTGGGTTACTGATGGTCCATTCACATACACCAATGCATGCGACAGGCGAGGCGACAGGTAGCTTTGAGGAAATCTGTTGTCAACCAAGGAATATAAAATACGCAATTAGAAATTACTTTAACACACGGCGGATAGAAACGCAACACATAAGAGTATATTAAAATACTTGTGTTTATTGTCTCTGTCCACTAGGGGAGAAACTACGGAAACGCATCGTTTTTGAGGAGTTTCCATGAGTTACGCCCATGGACAATAAAAAAGAAGTTATAAAAGTAAATTTAGGGTAAATATTAAGGCAAAGACTCCGCGACTAGACGCTTGTTTGTAATGCGGTTGCACGATGCTTGAACAATAGTTGCAGCAAAAAAAGACAAGGCTTTGAATAATTTTTTTTGTCTCTCGGTTTTACCTTCTTCCATTTCGGAAACGCACATGCAAGTGTGGCAGGGGCTTAGTGTGAATGGATTTATCGTGCCTTGTCGTTGGATTTGGCATTTCGCAGCCAAAATTCAATAGTGTTAAATCCACTAACTCTCCTTGAATTTGAATAAAATACCATGGATTTTCCTTTCATATACTCTTGTTCGTTCACTCCAAGTAGTTAAAAGGTATGGAAAAGTTTGGTGATTTCTCATTATTAGGTATGCAAGAGCTTGGTGGTCTCCAAACTCAAAAAGAACTCAAAAAAATGTTTATTTTGATGGCAATTTTTTTTTCTTGAGTTTAAAACCCACCAAGCTCTTACACACCTAATAATTAGAGACCACCAAATTCCTCCATACCTTTTAAATATTTGGAGTGAACAAATAAGAGTGTATTAAAACAAAATTAATAAAATCCTATTCAAACTTAAAGTGAGTTAGCAAATAACTCTATTTTCAACTTCATCTTTTAATAAACTTGTACCAATCACATGATTACATGTCGCATTTAAATACACCTTGCGCACAAAGACAATGTTATTTTTTATAAGAATTTATAAAAAAATCCTCTAAGATTCAAGATTCAAATGATGAAGTGTGAATTTTAATTTGTCAATGCATAAGTAGAGGCTGGTTCTCCCCATTCATTCCAACAAAAGATATTAATGAATATGGATCGAATAAAGTGTACTTTCAAAAGGCAAGAAGGAGTTAGACCTTTGTACCTTTGTCTTTGTTTGAAGCATGAAGCTACAAGAGCCTAATTCTAAAATTGGTGTAATAAATCTGAAATTTTTAGGTAGCATAGAAAGTTAGAAATGATTATTTTTTACAACAAAATAATCAAAAACAGAAATTAAAAAATGTATAAGAAGAAGAAGCTCCAAGATATAAAAGCTTCGTAATTGGCCAATGCCAATGATGCCAAGGGACAATCATCTTTCCAATGCCGATGACACGGGCTTTGCGCTAGTATATAGCATACAAAAAAATATCAAATTTAAGTCGATATTTACAATCGACCTTCTCATGACTTTGTGGAGTGCCTAAACATGTCTTTAAAACAATAATTTGATTGCCCAATGAATTTGGATTTCGAGTTGGAAAAGGACTATTTGGAGGGAATAAAAATGGGATTGAAAACATAATAACATACAAATAACAAACTCGACTTGATACCAATAACCGACCTTGTAGAATGCCTAAATATGACCCAAAAACAATAACATGATAGATCTGTGCATTTGTTGAAAAATAATAACATCAAGAAACGATAGTTTGAAACAAAAGAAACCAACATTAAAAAGAAAAGAAGGTCCCCCTAATTGGAGCTCACTTTACATGAGGTTGTAGGCCACTAAAACTTGAAAACTAACTTGAATAAAATACAGTAAGGGGTGAAGAAAGAAAAAAAAAATTCTAAAAATACTCGAGGAAGGAGAGGTGGGTTTCTATGTTGGTTCAACCCAATTTTTGAAACTCGTGCCACGTCAGGGTTTGTCTGTAGAATATAATTTCAGCCCATTAAAATATAAATTTTAGGGAATGACCTTGCGTCCATCATGTGAACATCTTGAGATTGATTTCGGGAACCCAACCAATGAACTACAAAGATTCTAGCTTGTCATACCCCGCAAAAGTGACCTTCACCCTTCGTGTAAAGCGGGCCTTAGACTCTTTATTCACAAGGGTCCAAAATATTCAGGTGCTGATACTTGAGCATTTTAGGGTTGGGGCCAAATGAATGCAGACAGCCTCGATGAGTGACGAAGTGAGGGATGATCATTGGCGTATCATACACTGACACCTCACTGAGCAGGCCTTTGTTATTCACACACCACCGCGTCCCAACAAGCCAGTGATTTCTTTTTGTCAGGAGACACTCTTTCACATTTTTTAATTTTTTTTTACTTTTCCATAAGCAATTCAGGCTCCTTGGATCATGCTCTTTTCATATTGTAAGAGCGTTCCCACCCATGCACATTAGAGTCGACTCGCTAAAATTATTCAACTAAAGAGGAGGCACCAATACTTGTAAGTTTAAGGATTTTGACCCATTTAGAGCGATGGTTTTCAATGATAAAAAATTGCAGCACATAAAACTTTGGGTTTAATAATCCAGCCCAATTTTAATTAATTTTGTCACAATATATGTTTTTTTTTTGAATTTTTTTTTTTTGTTTTTGAATTTTTGAATTTTTGAATTTTCAAACTTAATATGCATAGACCACTATTGATGTTAGTAGGAGAACCAACACTCGTCTTTCATTTTTAGTCCAATTAGTTTGCTAACTTGGCATTTATAATTGATCATCAAGCTGCTACAACTAATGGTTGTGATAATTTGATTGAAAACTTATGAATTTTGCATATGTGATTAGAATTGGTCCCTAACAGGTTTTGATGCTTTTACCTTACATTTGAAGAATCCTTGCACCACGCCTTGTACTTACACTCCTGCATGTTTACATGCCCTACACATCAAAAGTGCACATCAAATAATCAACGATCCAATCCCAAGTAGAATGTGGGATATAGTCAACTAAACTGTGATTTGAAGGGCGGTTTCTCAACACGCTTAGATTGATAGTCAAGAGGCATTTATGAAGGGCCCTAGGCACTTTTCATTTAGTTATTGAGTGAGAGACTCTGGGAGGCTATAGGTAGCCATGCTCTAACATCATGGATTAATGGTAGTAATACACATGTACTGCTGAGACGCTATTTAGGCAATACCTGGGTGATACCTAGATTCAAAAAGGCTACACACCTTGACTCCATGTAGGAAAGCTAGCTATCATTCGTTTCAAAAATTCTATCTACTGACAAATTTCATACAACAACAATTTATTTTTTTATTTTTTCCATTTTTTAAAGAGTGCTATACTTGCAACACAAAATAATACAGTAGAACCACATATTTCTACATTCATCCGCATTTTGGATAGAAACCATTTGAATTTAACCATAAAGAAGCAAAGACATTTGCTAAGTCCATACAGAGTCTCTGCCTCAATAATATCAATATTTGACACATATTGTGCATGAATAGTTCTTTGGTCCCTTCATAAATAGCCCCTTAGGCTAGGGGAACTTGTGCGAACTCTCCTTTAATATTGGGGAGGTCACAAGTCTCACTCCCACGTGCAATACAAGACCTACTCACTATGAACTAGATTTGCAATCTTTTTGAACTGAAAACAAGTTTAGGTTGAGTATAAGGTGAGTTTCCACTTTGCAACACTCTTTTCAATTAACTCTATTGTCATCTATATTTTAATGTTATTTTCATCCAAATATGACGGTCACATCCAATATCGTATAAAAAGTTAACATCTAATAGAGTTAACCGAAAAGTTAGCTCAAAGAGGAAAGTTTTAGCAAATTCCTCTTGAACTCCTCTTGAACTCATATTGAAATATAAATAGACCGAAAACCAGTTTAAGGTGAGTTGGGAGATAATCTAAAGCAAGCCACTATCATTATTCTCCACACCTCGCAATGACTTCCACACCTCCTACCAAAGCTCCAAGCCCATGGCCCACAAGGGGACAAGTTATGACACGACACTATTCAACCCAAACATAGCTCAAGGGAGCTCAAAAGAGCGCTTGAAAGAAGGTTGAAAAGGGAGGTTCCATGGCCTTCTTTTCGGTTAACTCTAATATCGTATAAAAAGTTAGAAGATTTCTTGACTTGAGTTCTTGGTTATTTTGTAGCTAGATAGTGCGCAACACTGCCCGGGAAGAACTGTCAGTTAGTTACAAGTGAGCCGGTTAGTTTTTGGAAATAGCTGGTTGAATTTCAAGAATAGAGGCAAAACACCGAACTAAATGACTGAAAAATAATTATATTTAGTATTCATAAACAACATATACTGGATATAAGAGAAATTCGTAAAGTCCTGAAATCTCAGGCTTCCGGTACTGCGCCAGTACAGATTCTGGCTCATAGGACATTAAAAGTAGGAGTGTCGGGCTCCAAAAATAAAAACCGGATGAGTTATATTTCCGGTAAGTAAAGTAGGGTGACTGAGTTTGCTCCCGTGTCGAGGCGCGCCACCGAGAATGCCGCCGGGGCCCGCCTATTAGTGCACCTCAAGGTTGACCAATGGTGGCCACCAAGGTTTGAACCGTGGACCTCGTGGCCACCAAGAGCCTCATGATTCCTATTCCAAGGCCGGCACACCACTCGTGGGCTTGTGTTAGAAACTATTCGGATATCTGAACTTATCCAGGATACAGGATGCATCTTTGGATCACTGATCCAGAGAGTTTGCGAATTTCTCTATAATCTCAAAAAACCGGTTGCTTTTGGAAAATAGAGGACATTGACTGGTTGGCTCAAAATCTTCCCGAACAGTGGTGCGCAATCTGGCACTAAAAAGCCCAAAAGAAAAGGGCTAGAACCAGTTTGGCTAAACTTAGAAAAAATCACTTGGTCTCAACAGGCCCATGAAGACGACGACGCCGCCGCTAACGACGCCGCAAAGTCCTCAATGGCCGGGGTCGCAACGACGCCCGTCGTCACCGCCCGCCCCCTCCCGGCGTCCCCCCCAAGGCCCCAAAGCCCAAGCAACGCAACCACGACGGAGAGCGACGGAGCAGGTAAGCAAGCAAGCAAGCAAACAGAACGAAAGAGAGAGAGAATTTCAAGCCGCAACCTCGCCCCCCTCCTCGAACTTCGTGCAGCACAGGCATCCATCCCTGGATTAGGGTTTCGTCATCGAAAGGAAAGGCCACCCCGGCCGGTGAGACTCGAGGCAGGGAACTTCATGCACCAGCTTCTACTGTACTATGCTCATGAATTCCAGGCGCTTTGTCCGGACCAGGAGCGGCAATTTTTGATTTACTTAGCTAGTCGGTTGATTGCTTTTCACCTCTGGATCACCACAGAGAGCGAGAGAGACAGGGGTTAGCGTTCTGAGAGCTTCCGAAAATTTATGCGTGGAGCTTGAATTCGAGCCGGGAGCGGCGGAAGTGGTTGATTTTCAGTATTGGATCCGTGGTGTGGTGGAGGACAGGGATAAAGAGGTTGGTTTTTTGGATTTTTTTTTGTGAATTCGAGGCGCTTCATGCGGAAGAGCGGCAATTTTAGGCTAAAGTGTTAGTTCATTAAGGGAGTGAGCATTGGATCCGTGGTGTGGTGGAGGACAGGGACAAAGTGATCAAAATATTAGTAGCTGCTGGGGAAGAGAATCGACACCACGGTAGTTTCAAATTCGTCTACACAGGTAGCAGATCGAGTGGTAGTAGCCCGGGTGCAATATAACTGAGAACGGCGTGAGATTTTTGGAAATTTTGTGTGTGGCGATAGTACGCCTATGAATTCGAGGCATTTCAGCGGCAATTTTCGGAGCTTTTAGGTTATTCATTTCTTTTCCGCATTGGATCTGCGGTGGACGGAGAGACCGAGGTTCGCCGCCGTTTTGAAATCTTTGCGGTAGCAGATCGTGAGGATTCGTTTCTTGGAATTTTTCTGAATGATCGCGATCGGGTGGAGTGCGAGCGAATAATTTTTGGAGTTTGATTCGGCCAATACTTTGGCTTCCGTGCAGTGAATTGGAGTGAATACTTTGGCTTCAGTGCAGTTTAGGGAGTGACACGGGCTTCAATGAGCTTGGTTTAGGGTGTATATTTTTCGGTGTGATTTTTTTTTTTTTGGCTGTGAATACTCGGACGATGGGAGATTTGAAAGCGAGGCTGTTGCCGCCCCGGCCGCCCGGGGCAGCGGGAACCTCAGACCACGTGCCGAAGAGAACGGAAACCCTGAAGCGGCCGCTGTTCCAAGGCATGGAGGGCGCGTCAGTGAAGAAACGCGGCCACGGAGTGCGTTCCTGGATCCGAATCGACCCTTCCGGAAGCACGCAGATTCTCGAAGTAGACAAAGCCTCCCTAATGCGCCGCTGTGACCTTCCTGCTCGCGATTTGCGTCTCCTTGACCCGCTCTTCGTTTACCCGAGCACCATCCTTGGCCGTGAGAAAGCCATCGTTGTAAACTTGGAACAAATTCGGTGCATTATCACCGCGGATGAGGTATTTTTTTTGATCGCCAACTTGCTATTTGAAACTTTATGTTGCTATAAGTAAAAAATTCTAGTATATCGCCATAATCTTCCCTTATCATTGGTCTGTATCAGTGATCTCACAACTGGCTAAAATTAGCTGAATTTCTACCAAAAAAATGGGGCTGCTAAACATACAAAGAAAGAAAATGAAAAAAAATTGAAATGTAGCGAGAATGCTCATCATGATATAAACATGTACTCCCTCTGTCCCAAAGTTTTTGTCATGTTTGAAAAGTGTTTTTTTAAGTAGGTCAAAAAAATACTTCCTTGTGGCTAATTTTATATAGGTTGCAATGAACACATGCAATGTTCTTTCAATCATTCTAGTGACATAATGCGGAACCTTTTTTAATCATGTTTCTTACAATATGATCAATGAAATTAGCTCAAAGAAATACCAAACAAATTTGTATGACAATAACTTTGGGACGGAGGGAGTAGCAACTTCATGAGGTGATATCCGCAGATATCATCATGGCATCACCTTAATATATCAAGGGTATTGCCGGACATTATAGAGGTATCGTGAGTATTGTATGCACTGGGTAGCAAAAGTAGATACCATTTATGTGGGAGGTCGCGTAATGTTCTAAATGTCATAAAGTGGTTCTGAGATCACTGGTCTGTATTATAGCCAAGAACTCTATAGAAAATCGCCTAAAAAGGCTTGCTATTGGATTCAAGTTTCAATGTTCAAATCGCCAATGGGACTCCCTTGAAAAAATGAAAGAAAAATTTGCAGGTCCTTCTGCTAAACTCCCTGGACAATTACGTGCTGGAGTATGTGACTGAGCTGCAGCGACGGCTGTACATGAAGAGTCGGACTGATTTAACCAGTTTTAAGTGGCGCCCGCCCGGGGGGTTGTCTGTTGATTCCCATGATTTTGAAGCTGGCCAGCTCTTGAGCCCGGACGAGCGGAGACAGACGTTGCATGACGGCGACATGTTTAGTGGCTCCTCGGCTGACGACCTTCCCTTTGAGTTCCGGGCGCTCGAAGTGGCTCTCGAGGCCGCTTGCACGTTTTTAGATACTCAGGTATTGCTCTCAAACACCTCGGGTTTCGGATCTGAGCCAATTTTGAATGTCTTAGATTATAATGTACGCAGTGATTTTTTATGTCTGGAGACAGTTTAGTTTTTTTGCTTCTTTTCCATGGCTTGAAGAGCAATCCAGGCTCCTTGGATGCTCGTTCCATATTAATATATAGGGCAATACACATGTGCTACTTAAGGAATACCTGGGTGATACCTGGGTGATATTAAAGAGGCTACACATCTTGACTCCATGCAGGAAATTTCGCTATTATTCCTTCTTTTTTTCAAAAATCCTTTGTGTCAATTAGCCAGCACAAATTTTTATGTAATAATTTTTCAAAAATCACTGAATGTACGGTCGATGTATTGTTTAGTTTCTTACTTAGAATTCACGGTTGTGTGGTATCACTGCCACCAGGTGGTTAACATTATCCTCCCTAGATGCTTTTATGGAGAGCTATAGCACTATGGAAAGCGTATGAGCGGTGATAGGGTTTTCTTTCCAGATTGTGACTACTCATTATGGGTGCATTTTTCTTTTCTCCTTTCCGCCTTGATTTAGAGAACGGCAAGAGCTATCAAGATAACGAGACTGCAGCTCCCAATTCGTGACTGCTACCTGTTGCAAAGGATATTCAAAACATGGAAATGTTGCTGTCTGGTTAATATTTTCCTAGCATATTGATTGTGCTATACCAAACCATGTATTTAGGCGACTTGAGCTTCTGGGGTTATTAATTTTGCAGGCTCGTTATTTTGAGTGCAGGCAGCTGAGCTAGAGGAGGAGGTCTATCCCGTCCTTGACGAACTAACCACCAAGATTAGTACACTCAATCTTGAGCATGTCCGTCGGCTGAAGAGTCGTCTCGTGGCCTTAACAAGGCGTGTGCAGAAGGTCAGTCTTACAGTTGCTTTCATCTTGCAGTGACAACTTTCGAATATTGGATTCAACTTTGAAAAGTACCAAGGTTTTTCCTGAAATGAAGTACACGTGTGTGCAGGTGCGAGACGAAATCGAACAGCTAATGGATGATGATAGTGACATGGCAGAGATGTATCTAACAGAAAAGAAGGAGCAACAGGCAGACTTTGCATTTTTTGATCAAAAGCCTGGGGCTCATTTGAGCTACATTGGAGCGGGGGGTTCGATTTCGGCTCCTGTCTCTCCTGTGGGTTCACCCGTTGTATCGTCCTTCATGGAGAGACGACTGGAGAAGAGCTTCAGCCAAAAGTCCAGGCATGATAGTATGACTAGTTCACGAACAACTGAAGTGGAGGAGCTGGAGATGCTCTTGGAAGCTTACTTTGTTGTCATTGATGGAACCCTCAACAAGTTAACCTCGGTATCCATCTCACCTTCCTGTGTCATTATCAACAGTAAATTACATTTCTGTTCCACTTTCGTCTTATCTCATACTTCCTCCGTTTCAAAATTAGAGTCCACTTTTTTGGCGTTTCTTTTTCCTAGTTTTTGTCCTATGTTTTATACTTCAAATGTGAGCACTATCCACTCCAAACGGGGCGGACAACGAGAGTGACACAAAAACTAAATACTACTATTAAAGAGAGACCATTTTTAAAGTATCGAGGTGACTTTGTTTGGCAAAGTAAACGTTAAGCTGAAAAATGCCAAAAAAGTGGACTCTTATTATGAAACGGAGGGAGTATTTGAGTTAACCGAAAAGAAGCCCATATAACCTCCCTTTTGCTCTACTTCTAACCTCTTTTTTTAGCTATACTTGGGTTGAATAGTGTCGTGTCATAGATTGTCCCCTTGTGGGCCATGGTTTGGTAGAAGGTGTGGGAGTCGTTGCGAGGTGTGGAGAATAATGACAGTAGCTTACTTTAGATTGTCTCCCAACTCATCATGAACTAGTATTTGGTCTATTTATATTTCAATATGAGTTCAAGAGGAATTCAACACAAGTTTGCTAAGACTTTCCTCTTGGAGCTGACTTTTTGGTTAACTCTATTATCAGTAACTTATAGAGTTGTCCCACTACTTTGTGGATGTGAAGAATGATGGGCTTGTTGTGCATGTATGCAGCTGAAGGAATACATAGATGATACTGAGGACTTCATCAACATACAGCTGGTAAGTCGAATTCGCTCTGGAAGATATATGAATGTTGCGGGGGCTGCTGTACCTCAGATGGCAAACAGAGTGTTCAATCTCGTGCAATAACACTATATGCTACTAAATATTTAAAAACAAATTGGGAGCTTGTACTACAGGATGTTTCAGTTTGGATAAGCAAAGTCGGACAAGTGCGAACCGATGCTGGTTATTCCTGATGGCAATATATCAATTCGACTTTTGTGTAATATTTTTGTATCAAACGTAGTTAGTGATAAACCAGTAACTAATTTCGTGAGTGGTTATTTGAACAGGACAACGTTCGAAATCAGCTGATTCAATTCGAGCTTCTGCTTACAACAGCGACATTTGTCATGGCCATCTTCAGTGTGGTGGCGGGCGTGTTTGGAATGAACATTCCAATGTTTTTGTTTGAAGAGCCCGCGGCGTTCAAGTGGGTCCTTATTATTTCCGGGTTGGGTGGCATCCTGATTTTCATAGCATTCTTGTGGTTCTTCAAGCAAAAGCGCTTGATGCCGTTGTAGTTATAGTACTATTTTATAAGTCTCTTGTAGTAATAGTGAGCAAATGGAAAGAAAGTGAGTCCCAACTTGTGTAAAAGCTTACCCTCTGTAGAGTTAAGTTTACCCTGATTACTCTACACTTCAAATCATTCAAACCAGCGCATTACAGTATCATAGAGCCGCGCATCCCATATTTCTTTGTAAACATCAAAGGTCCATTTGTTAAGGAAACACTAGATTCAGGTTGAGGGAAGGTCTCTCCTAGTTTCACGGTGCACATATGTCACTGGAAAAAAACAAGGTTCCGTCTCGGAATGGCCCTCATAATGGAGGGCGAAGCTATTCTTTGTCAATGACAATGAAAGAAATTTCAGGTTATACTTTTGTTCTGTCTCTCTATGATTGCCTATGTTCAATGATTTTGCCGTCCTTTGATGCTGTACGTAACTATTGCAACCACCCAGGACCTCAGTGGAGGTCTAAAGTAACAGATCCTTGGGAATGATGGAAATCTGGAAGGACTCGCCTTGACAGTAGCGTTTTCCGCAAACTTGACGCCACTTACAGCCTCACTTTTGTTGAATTTTTGAGAAACGTAAATTGAGTGAGGTTCGTTAATTAGAAAAAAAAAACAGAGCATGCATGGGATGAGCTTGTGGTGTAGACAATAGAGTTAACCGGAAACAGAACACGGATCCTGACCCCCAAAAATCCAGGAAGTGAGAGCCTGTGCTGTCTTGTAGCGTAGCCGAAATCAAAGCAAAAGGGATAGAAGATACCCTCTATTTTTAATTTTAGACACGAGCTACAATTTGTTAGAGCCAACTAATCAATGAAGTCACCTAATTATGTCTCAAGTGGATGTGGGCCACGGCCTCCAAGCCTTGGCTCTCTTTGAACTCACCTTCATCTCAATTTTGCCTCCTTTGTGACGGCAAAACTAGTTCACACTGCTTTCTATTTTGAATTCTTTGGAAACCATGCCAGTTTGCTTGGCTGCCTTAGATACGGGTCAAACACACCTCACCTAACATGTATTTTCTCTTCTTTTCGGTTAACTCTAATAGTGAGCAAAAAACTAAATCGGGGACTCGGTAGCAAGCAAAAGCGTTGATTTGGATTTCACAGCAAGCTAATTTGGGGACATCGTAGGTGGAGTCAAGGCTTGGGGCTCCTTGGATTAACTAAGATTTGTTGAATCAAGAAAACAAAGGGTTAAAAGTTTTTGGGCACCATTTCACCTCCAGTTTTTGTAAAGAACTCAACATGTCTTTTATTGGGTTCTCAACCATAGTTTTCCAAAAACTTTGGTCCAGTCACGCCTCTTTTACAGACTTTGCGGAAAACTCTAGTGAGACATGTAGAATCTTAGGGATTTTGCTACACGAGCTTTTTCCGCTTCAGGATTCCCGTTGACCCTTTCATCATTTTAGGCACACAGTATTGCTAAGCTTACTGTACAGTACAGTACTCCGACATACTAAAGGTTCGATTTGAATATTCTTAACATTCTAGGGCAGTGGTGCACAGCCTCTCCTCTGCTTAACTTAAAATTTGTTGTCTCTGCCCTTCCAAGAGAGACTACGGAAACGCTTCATTTTTGAGGAGTTACCAGGAGTTACCTGCCTGTACAGTAAAAAGAAACTGTAAAAGTAAATTTGGGGTAAACACTAAGGCAGAGACTCCGCGATTAGCCGCTTGTTTTTTTCTTAATGATTACAATACCACTGCATTGTACTAAAGCATCAATTTGAACATTCGTAAAATTCTTGAGCTTCAATGCCCTCTTTGGGGGATATTAGAGTTAACTAAAAAGAGTGTGTACAAGTGGAAAGAAACCTTAAACTCACCTTAGACATGTTTTGAGTTTAAAAAGATTGCAAAACTTGTCTATGGTGAGTTGGAGAATAATTTAAGCAAGGCCTTGCACAACCATGGGGTGTGGAATGCGTGACCTCCCCAATGCTAAAGGAGAGTTTCCACAAGTTCCCTCAAGCCAAGAGACCCGACCATGGAAACTATTCACGAATAAAGTTTATCTGAAATTGCAATTATAGGAAGAGAACTCCACAAGTTTGAACTTCGCTCATGAACCAATTGTGTTTTTGAATAACTCTATTAACCCCTAAACGTCCCATGGGGATAGTATATACGCTGTCGTATAATTGGGATTTTTTACCAACAAGAAACTCAAAATTGGGATCTCAGTAGCTCGTTAGAACCGCATTGATCCAAATTTCAACTTTTTTTTGACCTCAAACCCATTAGAGGTGTGGATTCATTCCAAATACAATCAAAATACAACGTATTCTACTGGTCGCAAAGGCACGTTCAGACGTTTAGGGGTTAAAAACAAAAATCACTAAGCACATTAAACACACATTTCGTTAAAATTGAACTTTATTTCGTTATAACTGGACTACTAGATTGAAAAAGTGAGGGGAGTGCTACCCTTCGCAATAGAGATAGGTCTCCAATTTTTCTACATTGTTCTTCTTTGCAGAATAAGAGTGTTGTGGAAAAATTGGAGACCTATCTCTATTGCAAAGGGTGACACTCCCCATCAGTTTTTCAATCTAGTAGTTCAGTTTTAACGAAACAAAGTTCAATTTTAACGAAATGTGTGTTATTAGCACAAAGGGAGTCAAAGTGGTTTGACATGTTTTTGCAACTTTCTTGGGTTACAAGGGGGTTCTATAGGTTTTCAAGTTTTGCTTTTGGAATTGCTATTTTTTCTAACCCCCCATTTTCGATGCTTGTAGAAAGAGTGGTATAGTTGGAATCCTATAAAATATAATCGATTGCAAGATGTGAGACATTTAGGTTTTTGGAACTAAAATAAGATTTTTTGGTTTTCAAGTGGTTTGTGTTGGAGTTAATACGCAATGTAGGGGATGGAAAGAGCTTTCCGGAATAGAGTGGAACTCCCAAATCGGACATTTTATATATGAGTTATGAGTGGATGAAGTATAGTGTTTAGGATTGAATGAAGTTATGAGCGTAGTACTTCATCCAATGATTTCTCATCCATAAATGTTGAATGATGGATGATTTGACTATTCTAGATTCCTTCTTTGATTCTCTAGAGTGTTGAACGTGAAGTTACTATATATAGAATTGGGATTGACTTTTGACTTTTGAATGGATGATTTTTGTGTGCAAAACTTCATTCGTAGCTAATTTTTGGTTGAAGTATTGGAATGGAGCAAATTTTATGTTTTCGGAAATAGCATGGCATGATTAAGAGCATGGTGAAATCCTAAACCCTATACGGTAAACCCTAAATCCTAAACGGTAATATTGTATAGGTAGATTATTGCATTGTTGGAATCGAAGCCCTTGAAAATGTGGGCGTCGGTACGATAAAATCCACACCCTAAAATACCAAGTCCCTATAGAACCCCCTTAACCCTCAATATGCTATAGTGCTACTCATAAGCTTTCCGTAATGCTAAGATACATCAAAATTGGATAAAATTTAAAATGATTAGACAATTTTGAAGTTTTGGGTGTTTTTAACCCCTAAACGTCACAGCGTCCAGAAACTGGACGACGAATGATTTCAAAGCGTTCTCACGTTCTCATCAACGCTTGGATGATACTCATCCAAAATTTTGGAGATTCTTCACCAAGTTGTTGTCCTATCTAATGGCTGGATTTAGTCATACTAGAGTACACATTTTTCTAAAATTACAAATGTAGAAGTATGTCAAGTCGTTGACCGAGCCAAAATTGCATTGACTCTAGTTCAAAGTGGAATCGTGAAAAATGAGGTCATAAATTTAAGAAACACAAAAATTTCAAAGTATCACCACGTTTAAGAGTATCTCATTTCAAACTCATTCCAACAAATTTTACTCAAAAAATATTGAAATTTAGTTTGTAATCGAATTTACAAGGAATTTTTAATTTTACCTTTCAAAATTTATAATTAAATATTGGTGATTGTATTAGTGAATGGAACCGTATGGATGGAATCTAAAATTCAAAATCTAGAACTTTCATTTGTATATCAATTCCAGAATATTCTTCTAAATAGTAATTTATAATGCTTTTTCTCAAATTGTCAATTCCAGGGACACCCTGGTACGTTAAGGGGTTAATGTCCAAATGAACACTTCAAAATTCTTCCCTGGACTGCAGAAAGTCGTTTTTGCAGTATCAGTTTATACTGTATTATAGAATTTGGGTCTAAAGTTTTGGACCCTGGCTAATTTTCAAGGTTTCAGTCATCAAAGTCTCAGTGATTTTGGACATGAGTCAATAAGAAACTAACTTTTCATGCATAGAGTTCAAAACTGTTTGGTTTACAAAGATAACTATTAGGTCAACAAACTCCTAAAAAGGAAACCAAGAAGCTTGAATCGGGTCTCATGTTTTTTTTGAAGTTTTGATTAGGTCCTCTGTAAAGTTTCATTATTTTTGACCAACATACGCAATGTTCTTAACTTATTCTAGTGATATGAACTTGGTCCCATCTGAATCATGAGTTTTTGGTCATTTAGGGGATGAATTTTGTTGACATATTTCGTTGTTCAGGGTGGAGTTGGGAAATCGACCTTGGCAATAAATCTTGCATTTCACCGGCGCAAATGGGAGCAAGGATTGGCATTTATGATGCTCACATTTATCATTACAAGCAGAGGCGTCGTTTCTCACTCTGGATTATCCTGTTCATTGTTGCTTTTCACTGGACATGCTTGTCCTACGCGACGATTTGCACTCACCAAGTCCAACCAAAAACGTGGTGAATGCAAAATGGCACCATTTGACTCACAGAAGAAGTGAAAATCTACAACTTCTCTTTGTAGTGTATCGACCCAGCCTCCCAACCATTACGTCACCGGAGGTTCGTGTGTTGCAGATGGTAAGTACATGGTTGCATATTCACCCCTCATTTCATGGTTTTAAAATGATCATAAAATTCAGACGGGGCTGGAATTTATATCATTGTATGTGCTGGTCAAATTAGAAAATATAATTAATGAAAGAATGTCCTTCAAAAGTGCTTAAAAAAATAAATACAAATGAGGCCCAGTTTGCTTTAGGGCTAGTTGATGTTGAGACTGGTCTCTTGAAGTTCATTTTATGTCAGAATAATATTTCATCTTGATGCATTGATCTTCACATTGCAGAATCCAGAGACAAAGGCAATGACAGACAGAGTTCCTGGGTGTGAAGGTTGTGATTTCTTACTACCGCGGACTGGTAAGAATGTGGATTCATTATTTTAACCCTTAAATGGCTGATGGGGATAGTATATACGTTGGCGTATATTATCCATTTGTTGTAAATAGAAAGTTTAAATTCATTTGTTGTATATAGAAAGTTTAAATTGAGACCCCAATAGCTCAATAACGACGCTATTATTGCTTAAAACAATGCAACAAAAATTAGAAAATAATGTCCAAATGTTGTCTTGAAGTCTCAATGATGTACCATAGTTGTCTTAACAATGTGTCGTTATTGCCTCAATGATGCATGCATGACTAGGGCATGACTAGGAAATGATTGACAAATGTTATCTCAATGATGTATCATCAATGTAACAACAATGCCATTGTTATCTCAACAATGTTTGTACAATTAGGAAGTTATTGGCAAGTGTTGTCTCAATGATGAATCAATGATGCAACAACGATGTAATTTTTGTCTCAATGATGTAGAAATTGTGGAACTTCCATTTTGTGCAACATATTTAAATTGTGTTAAGATATAACCCCTAAACGTACCAACCCTTTGAACAAAAGTAGATGCTAGCCTCTAAAATAAATATTAGCATGGTTCAAATGTGCATGAGACCGTGTACATGGGAGGTTCATTGCAAGCATAAAATCTACCAATTTTTTTGACATACTTGCATGTGGGGGCCTCTCAAATATTATCAACATCTCCCCATCACAAGAGATTTTCTTTAATTGGTAGAGAACCTAATGGGCTTGCAAAAATGACTTGGATGAAAGTCATCCAAGATTGTATGAGAAAGTTACAAGGCTTTTAATCTGTTCGTGATTCAGTTTCTGGATGTTGGGACGTTTAGAGGTTAAATTGATGCAGCAGATGTCCCGTATTTAAAATCACTACACTGATCTCAATTTTATTTAATCTCTACAGCTCGTGTTTACTTCTGCTGGTCCTCGCCATGTCGGCAATCCTCTGCTGCAAGATCCAAGCAAGGGATCCAACGGTACTCCTTCCATGTGCCGGCGAATGAACCTCAGGGACTCACCGTGCCTGAAGGCCCATTCACACCGGTCATTTGAATGTGCTTGCGTTGGGAATCTGCGTCCGTGAAGGTAAATGATGGTGAAAATAAATCATAGTTTAATGCAATCTACAATGATGAAGACATAAGTAAATAGTTTTACAAAACAAAAAAGGAATAGTAATGAACTTGTGGCAACAAAATGCAGTTGAATACCGGTAGTAGAGTTAACCAAAAAGTTA
Organism: Pohlia nutans; assembly: GCA_022496805.1. Taxonomy (NCBI): domain Eukaryota; kingdom Viridiplantae; phylum Streptophyta; class Bryopsida; order Bryales; family Mniaceae; genus Pohlia; species Pohlia nutans. Next base: position 1,672,735 of record CM040103.1, read on the forward strand.
GCCCAAAGAGGAAATTTTTAGCAAAACTCATGTTGAATTCCTCTAGAACGCATGTTGAATTATAAATAAACCAAAAACTAGTCTATGATGAGTTTGGAGACAATCTAAAGCAAGCCACTCTCATCATTCTCCAAACCTCGCAGTGATTCCCACACCTTCCACTAAAGCTCCAAGCCCATGGCCTACAAGGGGACAATCTATGACACGACACTATTCAATCCAAGTATAGTTCATGAAAGAGGTTAGAAGTAGAGCAAAAAAAGGAGGTTAGATGGGCTTCTTTTCAGTTAACTCCTAAAGGACCAGAGTGTTTTTCCTCCAAAAACACTCCAATGCTGCCATTTTTACCCCCCCATGCAAAAAATCCAAAAAAATGTTATGTTTTACCTTCTAACCGTAAGGTCTTGTCTTGAAGTATTTGAAAAACATACACAACAAATTTCATTGATTTTGACCGCACGGATTGCTAGATAATTGCGTTTAATGGGAAAAAAACACCCCAAAAACACACATGCCCGGAAATTTCAGATGAGTTTGACCATGGCTACATCAAAAAATCCTCACTACCGAAACCTGTCGCACTTCACTTTCACATTCTATATGATGTTACTTGGTTGTATACCATTTTTTGTTGCATTTGGAGATGTTTAGGATGTTGAAGAACACCTTGCACTTGTTGGGGGTTTAAAAGTTCAGAAAAGACTATATGTTTTTGCAACTGCAATATTTTCGACTTTCTTTATTTAAAATACAAATCCAAGCGGTGAAACACAAGTACATTCCACCCTTTATAGAATGACAAATTTTTTTTTGAAAAAAGAATAAATTTTGAAGTTTTAGAAGACATGTAGCACATTTTTTAAGATTTTTGGGGGTTAGGAGGGACATAAAGGGTGGAGGAAGGGAATTGAAGTGCCAACCCATTCCAATGTTCATGACCCCACTAACTCTCAAGGTGTATTGCCATGTGGCAGTCCCTCATTGGATGATTTTAATTTTTTAATTTTTTAATTTTAAATGATTTTAATTTTCAAAATTTAAAATAATATATTATAATTATAAAATTGAAATTTTAGTTAAAAATATTATTTTTAAATTTAAAATAATAAATTTCAGTTTAAAATAATATTTTTTGTTTATAAAAATAAATTTTAATTTTAAAAATAAAATTTTAAAAAATTAAAAATAATGTTTTAAATTTTTTTGAATGAGTTTGGAAAATGGGGTGGTCTTCTCCCTCCCACAGGCCACCCCACTTTCCACTTACTGCCCATCTTCTTGCCTCCCCTAAAATTCAACTATTTCTCTAATGCCCCGCTGCCCTTTCTCCCAAAAAAAAACACATTTCCTCTCATAACTTTCACATCCGGTGTCGGAATTCAAAAAAAAAAGAACCCCCATTTTCGTGGCACATTGGGGAATCTACTATTAAATCTCCTTCAAAGTTTGTTTAAAAACGTGTTCACCGGAACCTACCCGATTCTCTAAATGTCCTAGTTAGGACACTTGGTCCTTTAGGGGTTAACTCAAATGCTGCACAATTGAGTTAATAAAAAAGAAGCCCATTTAACCTTCCTTTTGCTTTATTTCTAACCTTTAAATTGAATTGTACTTGGATTGAATAGTGTCGTGTCATAGATTGTCCCTTTGTGGGCCATGGGCTTGGAGCTTTGGTGGAAGGTGTCGGAATCATTGCGGGGTTTGAAGAATGATGACAATGACTTACTTTGTCTCTCAACTCATCATAGACTAGTTTTTGGTCTATTCATAATTCAACATGAAGGCCCATTCATATCCACCTACTCTGCTGCACGCATGCGTGCGTCAGATAACTTTGAAGGAATATGAGGTAAAAAAAAAAAGAATAAAATATGTGAAGAAGAATTACTCCACTGCATGTTAGGAAGCAACTCAACGCAAAAAACGAACATGATTCTAGTTGCGACACCGGAACGCAGTTGCTCGCGCAGTTGTAAAGTGGTTGCAACAGGAAAGGACAAGCCATGAATATCTTTTCATTTCTTCGTTTTACCTCCCATCCTTTCGGGAACACAAACACAACAATGGCAAAGGCCTGGTGTGAATGGGCCATGAGTTGAAGAGGAATTCAGTACGAGTTTGCTAAAACTTTCCTCTTTGTGCTGACTTTTCGGTTAACCCTTAAATGTCAAAGCAAGCCCCACGGGCTTGGTACAAAGGAATAATTGGAGAAAAAAGTTTCATTTCTCAACCAAATCCAGCGAGACTTGTTGCGTCGGAAAGCTACTGAAAAAGCGATCTAGATTCCAAATTTTCGCTTCATTGGAGAGATTGTGGAATCGTCGGTAAGCAATCAAAGTTATCAAATTGAACAAGTTTTGAGGTTGGGGCAGCTGAAGTTCAACAGTGCCGCAGTGCTACAGTGCTAGCCAGCAGTGCACTGCAGAGCCGTTTTTGCCATTTCTTTTTCTTTTTCCCAAAAAAATTTAGATTCCTTCCGGGCTGCCCCATTCAGGCCCTCTTGATGTTTAACCCCTAAACGTCATAGCGTCCAGAAACTGGATCATGAACGGATTCAAAGTCCTGTAACTTTTTCATGCAATGTGGGATGACTTTCATCCAAGTCACCTTTGCAAGCCTATGAAGTTCTCTACCAATGAGAGTAAATCTCTTGTGATGGGGAGAGGTCCATAATATTGGAGAGGCCTCCAAATGCAAAAATGTCAAATTTGTTGGGTAGATTTCATGCATGCAATGGTCCTTTCATGTACACTTATTGTACATTTGAGTCATGCTAAAATCTATTTTTCAGGCTAACATCTACTTGCGTTCAAAGGATCGGTACGTTAAGGGGCGGTTTACACTATGAACCAAGAGCCATGACCATGGAATTCTAAAATCTGTGATTGGCCCAAAAAGAGCTCTTGGTCCCATTTGGCTTTACACTACCTTGAAAAAAGGAGAATGACCACTAACTTTGAGGTCCCCAAAAATGCTAAAATTTCCCAAATGGATAATGTTTTCATGGTCTCCTTGATTATAGTTGAGTCGAAGCAAATGCCTCGACTCAACTATAATCTAGGAGACCATGGGGCTCAAAAATCATTGATTGGCCAGTGTTCAATTATTTAAAGAGAAAGGAGAAAAAAGGGGAGGATAAAGAGAGAATGATGAGCTTAAACTTGTCCCGGTCTAAATCCACTTTACACTACAAAGAGTGACCAAGTCATTTAAAATTGCATTTTTGATTTTTCATGGTCACGGCACTTGACCAAGAGGTATGACCATGAAAATGATTTAATTTTCTTGGTCATGGCTCTTGGTCCATAGTGTGAACCGCCCCTAAGGGGTTAAGGGTTAGCTCAAACGTTTGCAGCAAAATAAGACAAATTCAGAATAATAAATCATTTCTAGAATTTACCCACCCGAAATTCAGAAACGCAGACAGACTTGCTTTGGATTTCTGGTGTGAATGGGCCATGAGCATCTGTCCAAACTGGGCTCCATCGTCGGTTTTTCAGTTGCCATGGAGTCTCGAGTTCATGTTGGGCGCCGCCCTCATCTCCCGACCATTTTCAGGATCTGCGTCCAATTCCTCTTGTCTTCTACACGCACTGCCCGCAAAAGCGCTCTTTCCCGATTCTGCGTTGAATGAGCAAGGAGCGCTTCAATCTGCCGCTTCAATCGCTTCAATGTTGCGGCAGGGACATTTGCCGTTTTTCCGTCTTCAATCTCGCACGCTGAAGAGGAAAACCGAAAACATGGTTGCAGCCAACGAGCATTCCTTCTAGCCGCTGCGTGCGTGGGGTGATTCATCGGATTCACCTGTTTGCGTTGGATCCTGTAGCAACTCTTGATTAGATTGCAGTGTGACAGGGGCTCCATTGCTTTCAAGATAGAATTCTCTTGCATAGCGAATTAGGGTTAGCTGGAGATTCGTATATTACACGGTTAATTCTTTGACGAATTTGCCGATCTCGATTCCTGCACCATGCCGGCAAGGATCCATCCGCAGGTCGGCTTCTTCATCACAGTATATTTCTTTCGTAGCTTCAATGCTGTGTAAAGTCGTCATGGGGGGCTGACGCTATTCTAGAGGGAGAGAGTAATCACATGTTTACACCTGAAGCAAGGAATCACGTTTTCTAGTATTAGCTTCAAAACTTCATGTAGACTGATCTCAATAGGCGGCACAAGTTCAGTTGGCTTCTTGTAGATTCAACCAGTTTCTGTATAGAACATGGAGTAGTGAGAAACATGGAGCGTTAGAATGCTAGCCCCGAAACCCTAAACAGACCAGTGTAGTATATCCTGTTTTTCTCGAAAAGAGGGAGAGAGTAATCACATGTTTACATATTTGGAAGCAAGGAATCACGTTTTCTAGTATTAGCTTCAAAAACTTCATGTAGACTGATCCCAATAGCCTCGTGGGAGGATGGGCCGCACAAGTTCAGTAGGCTTGTTGTAGATTCAACCAGTTTCTGCATAGAACATGTTGATTCAACCAGTTTCTGCATTGAAACAGTACATGTAGATTCAACCAGTTTCTGCATAGAACATGGAATAATGAGAAGCACGGAGCGTCATAATGCTAGCAACTAACTAGTAAACAGACCAGTGTAGTATTATCCTGTTTTTTTTCTCGAAAAAGAGAAAGGAAAAGCGGTGCAGCCATGATCACGTCAGACTCGGTAGACGTTCCCAGCAGTGAACGGCTGCAGTACTGGGATTCGTTTTTCCGGGCACGAAACGGGCGAGTGACAGAGTGGTACGGTGACTGGACGGATTTGCAAGGATACTTGTCAATGCTCATGCCGAAAAATGCCAAGAGCCACATTTTAGTAGCCGGGTGCGGGAACTCGGAGCTCTCGGCGCACATGTATGATGTGGGGTGGCAGAGCATCGTCAACGTGGATTTCTCCAAGGTGGTGATTGCGGAAATGTTGCGTTTACATGTGCGTTCTCGTCCTCACATGCGGTGGCAAGTCATGGACATCACCCATTTACAGGTTTGCCGCATCACCTTCTTTTGGTCCCATTGTCACATATTAAGGTGGTTACCCCATTCCTATGAGACATTGATATTACTTAGTATTAGTATTTTTTAGAGTTAGGCAAGAAGAAATAGATTCCATCACCAGTTGAAACATCATTTTTGGATGAAGAATGAATTAGTTATAAATTTTCAAAGTTGAAGTATGACACATCCCATTCACGTCATATAGGTAGTGCTCTTTCTGTCTAAAGAAGATTTGTATTGCACACACTAAAGATGCTTAAACCAACAATAACGAATCCATAACCACACTTACATATACTAAAAACAACAAGAGAGAATCCATTACCAAATGTAACTCATGCTACAACCAACATTATTGCAGCATTGATTGTGGAAAATGCCCCTAGCTGTTGGTTTAAGGCGCCAGTTGGAAATGGGGTAACCACCTTATTAGCCCTTTTGTTATGGCCTCTAATTTAGGCCTCAATCACATGCACACGTGCCTCGGGGACTTTTCGTAGAAAGCCTGTTGAAGTGAGTTTTTGGAATGAAAGTGAAGACATGTATGTTTTAGGTTGTCAAATAACGCAAGGTCTAAACAAGACCAGACTGTCTATCTTGAATTGTCGGAGATGTGTAGGATCATGCCAACGCCGATGGTGTCTTCGGATGACGAAGTTTGTTGGTGCAGTTCGCAGATGCCTGTTTCGATGTGGTGCTAGATAAGGGCAGTTTGGACTCCTTAATGGGAGATGCGACTGAATGCTCACTGGCAGCCAGAAGCTATCTTTCTGAGGTATGTGGTCGTCAATGGTACTCCCTCCGTCCCAAAGTTATTGTCATGTTTGAAAGTCATGTTTGAAAGTGCTTTTTTCAGTACGTCAAAAAAATACTTCCTTGTGGCTAATTTTATTTAGGTTGCAATGAACACATGCAATGTTCTTCAATCATTCTAGTGACATAATGCGGAACCTTTTTCAATCATGTTTCTTACAATATGATCAATGAAATTGGCTCAAAGAAATACCAAGCAAACAAGTTGGACAAAAACTTTGGGACGGAGGGAGTACGTCTCTGCAGTGTATTGAAAGCTATTGTGTCGGCTACTCACTACTGCGCTTCTTTTGGCATTAAATTTGTGTTCCACAAGAGTCAATACACTGTCTCTATCCATCTCGCACTTAAGTGAATTCTGATTTCAAGTATTCATGGTCGTTAATGTTTTGTGAACGTTGATTTTCATCGAGTTTCTAATTTCAAATGAAAACGGTCTCAGCTAAGAAAGTGTGGGGGTTATCTTCTACTTTCTAGTCCAATTTACCATTCTTCAAAATGGTTAAAATTGCATTTTTTTTCAACATTTTAAAGCTCAAAATCCTAAAATTTCAATATACATTGCAAAAAACGTTTTTCTATTGAACTTCTTTTTCAATCCGGCACTCAACTCCCACCATCTTTGATGGTTGTGGTATCTACAAGTTAGTTCTTTTTTTACTGCAGTCCACCCGGCGTTGCATACCTCTTGCATGTTGAGAACGTATGCAAAAGTACCTGTCATCTTATGGAATAGTGGTGTTGATGTTTTTGTTATTGTTTTGGATTTGTGGTAGGTCAAACGCGTCCTTCGATCAGGTGGGAAGTATGCTTGCGTGACAGGGGCTCAGAGCAATGTCTTAGGTTACGTTCAACCCATTCTTTGCACTTATTTTCTTTAGTGGTTGATGTCCCGCTTTTATTCATGTAATTTGCAGCTCTTAAGTATTTTAATCCGTTCACACATTTATGAACTTTAAATTGTTTGACTTGAGTACCTCTCAACCTTTTGTTCCTATTTTCCTCGTTTATAATATTGTTGTCATTCACTGAACAAGTCTATAGATGGACCTCTTAAGATGTGATCTACTGTAGCATCTCATTTAAGTGGAAAATTAATCAAAGCTGGTCAATTCGTTGCCCCTAAATTTTAGCTTATTAGCGGTTCGTCGTTATCGTTATATTCCGGGGTAAACATTTTCATTTCCGTTCTACGTTACAAACAGTTTTGTACTTACAGTGAGTATTTGTCTGATGGAACCAGGGTTGCTGCTGGAAACTTTCAGGCAAGGCTGGCTGCTCAATGTACACAAAATTCTGCTAGTGTCTAATAATTCTGATCCGCAGCTACAACCATACCTGGTATACGCCATAAAGAGCAGTACAGAGTATTTAGCACCAGTGAAGTGCTTCTTTGGTAACTGTCAGAATACATCTGCTGGAACTGAGGTACTATAAGACGAATCACATCATCTTTCTCTGTTATAATTATGTAGTGATTGAAGAACCAAGTGCAATTAGAATCCCAAGCAACTGACTAGTGTTTGGATTAACCCCTAAAGGGCCAAGGATGCATGATTTTAAAACAACAAATTCATTTGATTGTATCGTGAAAAATATAATTGAGATGGGACCAAATTTTATATCACCGGAATCAGTGAAGAATATTACATGCGTTGGACAAAATAGAAAGAAACTTGAAAAAAAAGATTTTCACATAAGGCCTACTCAAACCTACCGAGAAAAACATGAGGCACAATTTGGGCTTCTTGGTCCTTTAGGGGTTAAAGTGGGCATTTTTGAGGACCGTAGGAGAGTGCTAATGGGACTAGCTTGCTCGTTCCGCACAGAAACAGTATTGTTCTGGATAGTGTTTCTTTCTGAAAGGTCTTGTGTACTATGCAATTTCTAGTTGGATGCAGATCCTTCAGCAGTCTTCCATGACGTGCAACCTGAAAGTCATGGACATGCGCGTCTGGCGAGGAAGATGTAACTTTCCTAGAATATCCTATGGGATGCACATCGTCTATGTTTTGTGGGAAATGCGCCCTAGCAGACGTGATTCAAGTTTTATAAGAGTTCCATGGGCTTTTGCTTTTATTTTTGGGGGGGAATGGCTTGATATGGGTACCACTTTTACGCGTCTCACATAGTGTGACTTATGCTTAACTCTGTGCTAGAAATTTCGTCTTCAACACCATTTGTATAATTGTAGCCATGGTGTCTATAACACCCTCTAATTTTTGTAATTTTCCAATGTTTTTTTCTTACCAAAAATATATTTCTCAAAAATCACACCATTTGTGGAGGGGGTACCCATATCAGGCCATCACCCGGGGGGCCTCGTCTCGTTCTGAATGTAGTATTGCCGGTTCCAAATTATTATTATTATCGACTGTTGGGTCTTGTGGAAAGTAATAACTATGAGTGCTGGGTATTTGTGTCGATGATTTGTATTACTACCGTGATTACAGAATCTGGTCGAACTGGACATATTTTTGTTCCTGGATCTGCAGTAATTTGTTCGTTGATCTGCAGATGCATGTTGTTGTGGATTCAATCAAAGAAGAAAACAGGCTCCGCTCCAAAGGCTGTTTCATTAACACTTCGGATGAGTTTGGCCAACTTGTTCAAGGCCGGAGGACATCCATAAAGCTGGGCGGACATTACCCAACAGTTGTTCTAGATGCTAAACCTGATGCGGAGCCACCTGCCCTACGTTGCGGTGTATTCTTAGTTCCTAAGGTCATTTTAGAACCTCATTCAAAGTTTGGATTACTGACACAGATGATTTAGCATAATGTAACAAGTGTTGAAGACTATATCTAATACCAAATTGTGGCGCCGTTCACAGAGCCGAGCACATGAGTGGCTATTTTCATCTGAAGAAGGACAGTGGCAAGTCATAGAAACTGCACAAGCAGGCCGTCTCATCCTGGTAGAACATCAGCACTACTGTGCATTAGACCTTTTACTTTGTTGGTGTGTCATTCCATTTGTGCTGAGCTCTTAGTTCCGAATGGCCTTCATTTGTGTGGTCATGGTTGGCCATACTGTCAATATATCATCGCTTTTTCTCACTGGATCTAACGTCATATATGAACCATTAATGTACTAATTTGCTTCGAGTTTGGATTCTAGGTCACGTTGGATGCTCAGCAGAAAGACAACATGGAGAACATTAAGGTATGTTCAACTGAATTGAACTTGTTTGATCTTTGACAAGACCGAAGGAATGATTGCAGTGCCTGCCTTCCGAGCTCATAGGAAGGATGATTGCTGAATTCAACCTTAATCGTTTGCCACAACTTTATCACTGAGGTGAATGAATGAGTATTTACTGCTTGGATGCTCTGTGTGCAGCAAGAGTTGTCACCTTTGGTTAAGTTCTTGCTACCCTTGGACTGTCGAGATTCAGATACAATTCCGTAAGTGTACGCTGACGTTGTTGAGCAACTTTCGGATTTCCGATTTCCAACTACTACTTTCATAGCTTTGGATAAAATTACATTTTTCAAACTATTGATTTAAAAAAAACCGACTTACATTTTTTGAATTGGTTGGTGTCAAATCACATTCCAATAGAGTTATCTTAAATCAAAATTTGTGTTTAAATAAGATACCATGTGTTTTGGTTTAAAATACTCTTATTTGTTCACTCTAAATAGTTATAAGATGTGGAAGAGTTTAGTGGCCTCTCATTATTAAGTGTGTAAGAGCTTGGTGGTCTTCAAACTCATGGAAAACTAGTTTAGCCATTAAGAGAACTTATTCAAACACAACTTTTGTTTTAGGATAACTCTATTGGAATGTGATATTGGAGAGTATGATAATAAGGGTGGTTTTCCATTGGAGACCTGAAGGCTCAAACCAGAAACTCTGATTCATGAAAGTTTACCAAGCTTGTAACGTGCTAATCTCGTGATCTCTTTTCAGATATATGACTACAAATGATGCGCTAAGTCAGAGGATTCTATTGGAGGAGGTGAGTTTTCTGTAATGGCGTTTTACAATTGGATGCACTTGATCTACGCAGCTGCAACTATCTGCATGCAAGAGTGGGTGATGCAAAGACTAATGGCTTAGTGTGGTGCAGATTGAGTCCCCTATGACTGGCACAATACATGTGGAGGAGGTTGTGGTTCTTAGCAAGGATTCCTGTGGCAGCCGAGCCGAAGAAACAAAGCCTAAGCATTATCGGCGTCTTGTTTTTCGGAGGAATCCTAACTTGATACAGTCGGAGGCTTCCTTGATACCTGTCAAGGTCTACAGTAAAGAGCGCGACCGAACTAGGAATGGGACTGATGTTGTGAGACGACATAGTGGAAATAAGAAAAAGCATAAGGCCAAGGATCCAGCCTTGGGCTGTCGAACAGGTGCATGTTTTGTCGTTTTCCAGTTGGAAAATTTGGTGTCTATGGCATTGAGAATAGATGCTGTTTTTTGAAGACCTCAATAGTCGTCTTCAACGATTTATGGCGAGATTCTGATTTTGAAATAATCTCATACATTAGAGTTATCCTAAAAGAGAAGTTGTGTTTGAACAAGATACCATGTGTTTTGCTTTAATACACTCTTATTTGTTCACTCTAAATAGTTCAAAGATGTAGAAGAGCTTAGTGGCCTCTCATTATTAGGTGTGTAAGAGCTTGGTGGTCTTCAAACTCATGCACAACTAGTTTAGCTGTCAAAAAAGCTGGCTAAACTAGTTTACCATGAGTTTGAAGACCACCAAGCTCTTACACACTTAATAGTGAGAGACCACCAAGCTCTTTCAAACTTCATAACTATTTATAATGAACAAATAAGAGTACATTAAATCGAAACACATGGTATCTTATTCAAACACCACTTGACTTTTAGGATAACTCCATTGGATTTCGGATATTAACGTGAAATATTGTAGAGAAGACGTCACGGCCTTTGTTTTAGGTTCTTTGAATATTAGCCAGGACGTAGAGTAGGTCACTGAGCTAACGCTGACTTGTCTACAATTCATATTGGTGGGTGGATGTGTGAGGACTGATGCCAAATATACATGGTTGCAGGTTACGAAGAATTAAGAGTTGATTTTAGTTACTTGGCGAGTGAATACCATGCAGGAATGATTTCTGGGCTGTCTTTGATTGCTCACAGTTTGGACGAGTGGATAGCTACAAAGGAGCCGGTATGTCTTCACCTCCTCATTTCTGCTGGTCACATCAAATCTTTTCTCTGTTCACCAATCTGTAATGGACCCCTAAAGGACAGAGGGTCTTTCTATCTTTGAAGATTTGCAAAGATTTGTAACAATATTAAAATAGCGGAATCTTTTGGTGTTGATGTGTGAATTAAAAGTTGCAGATTTTGAAATCTAGGTTGTATCTGTATGGCTAAATCTATCATTTTTGAGTGAATGGACTTGAAATGTGAAGATCTCATTGTAGTAATTTTTGGATTTTTTGGATTTTTGCTTAAATCTATGAACTCACTTTTTGAATATCATTTTTGAACTGAAAGTCAACTCTATCAAAATTTCACATACTTCTATTTCCAACAGTCTTTTGAATTGCACTTTCTAATAACGTCAGATCTGACTGTTGCACTATATATAGTAACCTTGCCAAGCGACTTCAAACAAAGAAACCACATTAAAAAATGCTTTTGATTGTGAGTAAGAGAAGTTTGAAAAAATTCATCGACCCGAAACGGGTTGGATGGTCCTTTTATGGGTTAAAATATTGGTCCTTGGTGAATTGTGGGATGTGCAGAGAAGAGCGATGATTGTTGGGCTTGGAGCAGGACTATTACCTATGTTTGTACACAACCATATTCCAGTCGATACAATCCAGGTGCTTAAATACCGTTTTGTAGTGACAGTTGACAATAAGGTTCTACATTTCGTTATGAAATTGCTGTAGGTTTCTGATTGATATTGGGCAGTGAGATTATCAGAATTTGCCGTGTGTTGGTTCTAGAGCTCAGGTCGCCGCATACCGTATGTGAGGGTCAGATTTGGACAGTATTGTGTCGAAATCTAATCTCCACATCATATTTTGAGAGGTCCACGTCACCATGAACCTATCACAAGATGACATGTGGCACTTTTGGACCAAAAGTAATTAATTAATGTCGAAACTGACCACGACGTAGGGTATCATGCAGCTCTTGTAAGTTTTCGTGGCCATGCTGCAAAATGGGCAATCTCCCCTTATCTGCTCTTTTGCATGCCTGAGCTTGCGGACCTTTTCTCTCACGTGCAAACTGCATGAAATTGGCACAATTCTCATTTGTTTAACGATGTGGGCTGTTCAAGTATGTTTCTATTACTAAAGTTCTAGACGATGTGATACTTCGTGAAGGTTATTGAGCTTGATGGAGTAGTGGGTGACGTGGCAAAGCGTCACTTTGGGTTTGTGGAGAACGAACGTATGAAGGTACATTCAAAAGACCTGCCACTACAGTCTAGTGTTTTACCTCTCGAGCTACTCTTCAGATCCCTTCTTTGATGATAAATAAGTAGCCGCTAAATTTAGTACTGAGGCGATACGTTATGATGGTTAACCCCTAAAGGACCATAAGGCCACCAGGTGGCTCCTGTTTTTTTCAGTAGTTTTGAGTAGGTTTTATGTAGGATTTTTTTTGTTATTTAAAAAAATTAAATTATTCAACATATGTAATATTCTTCACTAATTCCAGTGATATAAAACTTGGTCCCATTCAAATTATAATTTTCACAATACGACCATTTGAGCTTGTCATTTTAAAAGCATGAATCCTTGGTCCTTTAGAGATTAAAGAATTCGGTACTTCGATATACAATCCTCAGTTCTGTTATATTTATGCTCGATTTACATCATACCGACACCCAGATGACCAGGTTATGATCTTTGGGATGCCTTCAGTAAAATGTAAATTGCATTATGATCGTCTGGATGAACTCCTATGATGGCACTATTCCGTTTTGCAATTGAGGTTCGAAACTGCTGATATCTTTCCTGTTTTTACTTGCGCAGCTTTATATTGGTAATGGAATTGAAGCTGTTGTCGCAATTGCAAGACGGAACTCAAACACGCTCACTTTGATGGAGGAAAATCTTTCTCTACTTGATCTGTCACCTAGAAACTCCACGAATATGAAAGTGTCTGACTCAAAAGTCTTACATGCAACAGAAGTCCTGGCGGCCCCCTTTCAAACAAGTGGTCAAAATCATGGAAACATCAATAAGGACGAGAAGTTGCATATACTAATAATTGATGCAGACTCAGAGGATCCAAGGTGGGTTTCGTTACTATATTTATAAATGATTGTACTGTTGGTAATTTACGCTTCTTAGGCAGCTGAGATGAGAAGTGATTGGTGTTTTTTGGAGATGTGGGAGAAAATTAGTCTAGGACTGCATGAGAATTGTTATGTAGCTGGATGTGAGTTGCTGTCAGTTTAAGCATTTCAACCTACATGGAGCGGTGATTTTCAATGGTAAAAAATTGCAGCACATAAAACTTTGGGTTTAATAACAAAGCTCAAACTTTAATTAATTTTTTCACAATGTATGATTTTGTTATAGATTTTCAAACCTAATATGCATAGACCACTATTGATGTTAGTAGGTGTACCAATAACTGTGTTTCATTTCTAGTCCAATCAGATTGCTAACTTGGTATTCATAACTAATGCTTGTGATAACTAGATTGGGAACTCTTGAAGTTGAAACATGTGCTTTTATAGGTGACCATAATTGGTACCTAACAGTTTTTGGTGCTTCTACCTTGATTGATGGTTTTTGTGCCAAACTGTAGTATGGGGTTGAGCTGTCCGCCTGCTGAGTTTTTGGAGGAGCCATTCTTACGATCAGCGAGAGAAGCTCTTGTGGATGGTGGAATCCTGGCAATCAACCTCGTGTCACGAGCGTCGTCGCCGCACTTAACCTCAGTTGCTCTGCTGCAGAAGGTGAGCAGACTGGCAGCAACATAACCTAATTGTGACACTCACCTAATTGTGATAGATTTTAGGAATGGTCTTCATTTGAAAACACTTTTCTACGTGAGTCATATATTACCAAATTCAGTCATAATTAGGTGCTTCTACCTTACATGTGTGTGAGCTCTGCATCATTCTGATTAGTGATTGTAAAATGGCATTGTCTTGGACCGAGGGTACAAACAAACACTTCATTCACACCGGCCTTGAAAGAGGACTGGAGCTTTTATCTATCTATCTATGGACTTCTTCTTATCAAATTTTTGACCAACACATAGAATGTCATTTACTGATTCTTGATTGTTATGTAATTTGGTTGCATTTGAATTGTATTTCTCATAATGGAGTTATCCTAAAAGTCAAGTGGTGTTTGAGTAAGATACCATGTGTTTTGATTTAATGTACTCTTATTTGTTCACTCTAAATAGTTATGAAGTTTGAAAGAGCTTGGTGGTCTCTCACTGTTAGGTGTGTAAGAGCTTGGTGGTCTTCAAACTCATGGTAAATTAGTTTAGCCGTCTTTTTTGATGGTTAAACTAGTTGTGCATGAGTTTGAAGACCACCAAGCTCTTATGCACCTAATAATGAGAGGCTACTAAGCTCTTCTACATCTTTGAACTATTTAGCGTGAACAAATAAGAGTATATTAAAGCAAAACACATGGTATCTTGTTCAAACACAACTTCTCTTTTGGGATAACTCTAATTGATCAATGAAATTTGTCATTTTAAAACCATGAATCTTTGATCCTTTTGGGGTTATTTTGATGAGTGATTGGTGTGCATGGGACAAACCCATAATATTTTTTTGTGACAGGTGTTTGAGGAGGTGTATGATTTAGAGATTGAAGAACATGTGAATCGAGTTCTATTTGCACGGCCACACCGTAGCCTCAATAGTGAGCGTTGTCACAAGGACGGGCAAAGGCAGGCTGAAGCGATGGAGGAGGCCAGGACGTGTTTTGAGAGACTGGCAAGAGCATTTGCCCCTTGGGAGAATGGTCCATCCGTTAAAGATTATGTAATGCGGCTGAACCGACTCAAGTGACCCCTGCACTACTTTTGCTACCCAAGTATGCACAAGTAGAAAAGGAAAGGTAAAATTATTTTCAGGAAATATATTTAGAGAGTTCTTATTAGTTGCCAAGTACTTATGAAGCCTTAATTGGTTGTTATTGATGCTACCTCCAAAGTGAATGATGTAGCAAATTGTCTACTGGCTTATAAAATTTGTTATATATTTTGCTAATGACTATCTTTATCTACAATGTACTAGTAGCACAAGAATTTTGTTTGGTAGAAATCCAGCTAATTTTAGCCAGTTTTGGGATCACTGGTTGGGACCCAATGGTTGTTGCACCAAGAATTTTATTAATACCGGTTAGAGGATTTAGGACGGTCTACCAAACCCTTGATTTTGGTAATTCAGAAATTGATTACAGGCAATGGAAGATGGCCACTGTGCCAGTCTCTACACTAGTATCGATTATTGCTATGGAGCTGAAGAATGCATCTCTCAGTTGGCACAAGCTTTATATAATAATATGAATTGCTGTATAAATGAGACCAGCGTTTGGAGGTTCTGTCTGAGCCTTATTCATGTAGATTAAGAAGGCTTTGAATGTGAGTAGATGCAAAGACATGGCCAATTTTTTTACTATGATATTGTAATTGCTTGTAAAGCTTCAAAGATGAACTTGATTTGGAATTTTCTTTTCAAAAATGTCTTAGTTACCGTATATAAGAAGTAAGGTCTAGTTGGAGATCCATGTTTAATTTAAGACTTTTGAAAACTCACTTTTTATCACATTATGGTACGGGTGTGGTCATTGAATTTCAAGGCCAAGATCATACCCTATTGTGAAAACATCTGTTTCTTAATATCAAAATGGGAGAATTTTAAAAAATAATTCAAGGAAGTTAGTTTTTGTATGTGAAATCATACATAAAAGGAAATTTTCATCCAAATCAATTCTCACCACACAATATGTAGTCTACAATTGGTATACAAACATGTGTGAGAATTCTTCTAAAATTTTAACAAATTCTTTTCAGTGCTAGATTTCAAATTCATCTCTATAAATCTATGTTTTGATTATAAGAAAAAATAATCAAAATAAGTCAATTAATTTCAAATTTTACAAATAGTGCCACACACACACTAATTTCTTGTGACGCTAATTTCCTACACACACTAAGGCCCTCTTTACACTAGAGGCGAGGGGCCGTGAGAAAAGAAATTTCAGCCAATGGGATGCGTAGAAATCGAGAAGACCAACGAAGGTCACTTTATACCCGAAATTTTCAGTCCAAGGGACAAAACGAGGAGAAAATGTCATGGATGGCACTTTTGTCATAGGTGGCAGCAAAAAGGCACATTTTTCAAGTCTCCCGGATTTTTCGTCAGGCCCACCTCAAGAGGTGGGCCTGACGCAAAATCCGAGGGGCCGTTTGGCCAAAATTCTCACAGCCAATCATTTTCATTTTTTAAATAATTTTTCAGAACAGCCACTTTTACTGACGGCCAGTTTTTTGACCCGTTTTCTACCCACAACTATTACTATTCATTCCCGATTTTCGTCCTTTTACACTACAATTCATTAGTGCAGTCATAGACAAGCATATGATAGTGAAAACATCCTCAAAAATGTCCAAAAAACAACCGGAAGAGCCTCATTTGAGGCCCTGAAGAATGAGGACAGCATAGTAAGTCAACCCATTATGTGTATGCCGGGTATAAGCCCCCCCCCCCCCCCCCCACAAAATAAAGAGCGTAGAGTCTAGAGTCTCGGCTTAGGGTAGCAAGGAGAGGTAGTGGGGTAGAAAGGAGAGGGGTATTAAAAAATCAGCACATTGTTTTGAGGCCCCTTCTCACTTTGCACTATATCCAAAGGACGTCAAATTCAAAGTTTGGCTTCTCAAGAATGAGCCATGGCCCTTGGCTGGTTTTCTCCACGACTTTTCGTTTCTAGTGTAAAGAGGGCCTAATAACCATAATCATTGTAGTTGATCATAAAAAGAAATGCCCTAGAATTTGAGCACTTTGAACTTTATATCAATATCAATATCTCAATATTAAAGTGGATTCCTAGAAGAATAAATTTATTCACTTTGCTTGGAAAGTAATGTAAGATTGTTTTGGATCAACAAGTGGTTTAACTACTTTCCTTTATTGATGCTACCTCTTGCATTGCTTGTGATCACGTTCTGACTAACCTAAATTACGCCACTAGGCATGCGCATTGAACCCTCCCAAGCTTGCGTATTGGGCACTTTTGAGAGAATTGTTTACTACAAGTGCATTCTTTACATAGATAATTGTCAATAGATTGTCCCATATTTTAATTAATATAGGGCAATATTATGGCAATTCTCATTGTAGTATCTATAATAGCAATCTGAATTGACTCCCTTTCAAGTAACATCTCAAGCTATTATAAGGTTTTGCAATGTCAATTTCAATTGAACATGTTAAAAGAAGATCAAAGCTTATTCTTGTTGCAATTTATTCCCAAAGGTTGTACTAGTATTGGGTATAATTTAAATAATACACCATCTATGTTTTTATACATTAAGAGGACAACTTTAAAACATAATACATGGAAAGATTAAAACACTTTAACTTCTTTATTTCGGATTTAAAATTTAGCAAAAATAAGTTCTCCATTTACAAAAAAGTTGATTTAAATAAAATGAAGTATTAAAACTATGTTATTCTTTAACTTTATAATGAGCATCCATAATTGTTGAAGATATTAGCGATTCATACAATTTAAGTTTATTTCCCAAATTGTAATTTCAATAGCTTTGGGTGAGAATGCTCACGATTATTATTTTAAGGGTTTTGAAAATCTTCAACAGTCAACCATGTTGATGATAAATCTCTATCCCTCATTATGATGAAAGAATGCCTTTAACCCCTAAGTGACCGAAAGACCATTTTATAGTCACTGCCCTTTTGTTATAGGTTGTGTAGGATGGAAAAATATTTTTATCAAAAATAAAAATAATCTTAAAATAAGAAATCAAGTTTACATTCCAACTCAATTTGAATTATGTCAATCCGAGATAAAATCCATTGAGGAGAATTTTCCAAAGACAAAGACCTCAATATTGTCCTAGTGTTATAAAATTTACAATTTGGAGAAAGTAATGATATTCTCTCCTTTCAAAAAAAATATTTTTTGAATTTTATAATAGAATGTCAAGTTTTAACCAATCATACCAAATTTCAAATTCTAAAAATAAGTTTGTAATTTTGGTGAATATTAATGGTAATTCATTAAATGAGTATCTAAACTTTTTTGAAAGTTTAACCGTACGGATAACTACTAAACACCTTGCTTCACATTTTCTCTTTTAGACCAAACTTCATCAAAGTTGCAAAAGTAACATTCTATAGCACATTAAGGTTTTGCCCTTACCCCCTCTGTCATCTAGAGGTTAAAGATACACCTCAACTATTTTTTAAATTGGGAGACAAATACCTGACATGACCATTTATGCGAAGGTCAAAACTTCAAACTTGCATAGTTTTGATGTTTTTACAAAGGAGTGTTAGAATCTAATGCCCCTGCTGGGAAAGTTCAAATATATATATATATATATATAAATATATATATATATATATATATATATATATATATATATATATATATATATATATATATATATATATATATATATATATATATGTATATACACACACATACACACACAGTCCTATAAGGGGTTACACTCCATGGGTTTTTTTAGAGACTTATGAACCATGTTTATGCACTACAAGCAGAGGCGTCCTTTCTCACTCTGTAGGATCCTGGTCATTGTTGCTTTGCCCTATACACACTTCTCCTACATGACGAATCACACTCACCAATTCCAACCAAAAAATTGGTGAGTGCGGAGTGGCGCAGTTAGATTCACAGAAAGAGTGAAAAGCGACACCTTCTACTTGTAGTGATGATATGAATAAATTCATAACTTTCAAATCAAGACATGAAATTTGACAAATTTGGTGTTGTTGGAAAGCTAATGAAAACGAGAGAATTCAAATACTAGGAGAAGCTATGGCGTGAACGAAACAATAACAACCAAATTTGGATTGCAAAGGAGTTTGGGGGTCAACGTTGATCTGTTTCCATTTTGCAATTCTGGAAAGTCGTTTACACGTACAAGAGCCTTGAAGCCTGCAGACCGACAGCTTGACTTGAGTTGCTAAGAACAAAAGGAGACAATGTTCTCCCCTTTGTTCAGTTGTCCTTGTTGCGTGCAGGCCTCTGCACACGCTGCTCCGCCCATCATGTAAACAAACCTTCAAGCTCAACATTTTTTTTCAACATTTTATTGGCTCTGATCGAAGGGAAGAGGCATTGCGAGGACACTCATTTTTTTGGGCTAAATATCACTGTAGCAAATATGTTCCGCCCATGATTCTACTCTCAAGAGGTCATCCTTTGTATCTTTTGAGTATCACGTGTGAACAAAGGGCATTTAAAATACCCTAAAAAATAAAAATAATTCTTACTATAATTAGTAATTATTCAAGAATATTTTCATTTTTAATTCTTGTAATGAATTGTGAGCATCCTATATTAGTGTAAATCATTTGTAAAATTATCTTCAAAGATTTATTTGGACCCTATCTTTATTTGCACGTTGTTATGTAATATTTGGAAGTGACCTCTCCGAGATTCCGTTGAAATGCATTCTCGTCCTTCTCCTGTTTTGTTATGGTCAGAGCACCTCGTAGCCAAGCTGCTTATTCTATTGAAGGTAGGGTTGCAAATATAAGCTTGTAAAAAAACATAAGTGACGACTATTATTTGTTGTCTCTGCCCCACCAAGGCAAAGACCACGGAAACACTTTGTTTTAAGGAGTTACATGGTTGAACAGCACAAACGTGTAAAAATAAATCTAGGGTAAATACGAAGGCAAAGACTACGCGACCAGTCACTTGTTTGTACAAGAATAGTGAGTTTCATATTTTACAGTTAAACTCACCACATAGAAATCACCATATACTGTGGCCCACTATATTTACAAATCAGAGGCTTCACTACACTCATTATCCCTTTTAGCGCGTGGTACTAAATAATTCCCATAGCACACACTATTTTAAGAAATCTCAAAATTAGTGAGGGTTGATTTTTCTTTACTAAGTGGAGCCAAAAATCTTCATATCATGTTGATTTTACATCATAATGATATTTAGTATCACCTTCACTGATTTCCCACGCATATTATAAACCCTTCCTCACTAAATAGGATAATTAGTGTAATAATTATTTTTTTCAAAATATTATAAATTATTCATCCTAAAAGTTTGTTCAAATTGGATGAGAATTTTCCAAATAGATGAATGTACCCACGCCATTCATTCATCCACATTATATGGTGATTTTGGTGTAGTACGATTACTCAATAGTGCGAGAGCATGGTGCCTAACGCCCATTTTGACACTACTTTGGTGTCAATATGGGCCTTAGGCACCATGCTCTAATGTTATTCATTGGTATCTAAGTATGGCTTTTTTACTAGTGATTTTTGTTCCATTTCAATCTGGAATATCTTGGGGTTGACAAACCGGTGTTTAATCCCTAAATGGAACCAAGAAGCTTAAATTGAGCCTCATATATATTTTAGTATTTTTGAGTACGTCGTATGTAGACTTCTTTTAGTTCAAATTCATTTGTTGTTTTACCAACACATGCAATATTCTTCATTGATTTGGGTGATGTAAAAGTTGGTCTCATTTGAATTATAGTTTTCACAATATGATCAATTGAATTTGTCATTTTAAAACTATGAATCCTTGATCCTTTAGGGGTTAAAAATACGATTCTTTGATTGAAGAAAATAATCTATTTAATGAAATATCACATGTAACATAGCATAATAGAATAGTGCAATGGAGCACCCATTTTGAAAACTGGATCGAAAGAGAGTCTACACTTAGATTCACTTTTCTAAGTAATAAAGGAATGCCATTTACATTCCTTAAATTTTGGGACTATTGTGTCATTGCCATGTAAATTTAATTCCTGATTGTAATTAGACTATAGTCCCATTGCAAAAGAGTGTTGGCTTCCATTATTGTATTATGCTATGAATCTTGAACACGTTTTTTTTCTCTCCCGAGTTTACAAAATTACATTGTACTTCATTCGTGCATTTGCATGACATGAGTGGCCATGACATAACCAATGGGCGTGTTTTTTTGGTAGTTGACCACTCCAACTCTTCATACGTGGTAGTTTTTAGGGAGAATCTGGCTGAGGCTTGCCCGGGGGAAAAATGCACTGCCCAAGAAAAATTTCCTTGGGTGTTGATAAATTTCCTTGCAGAAATAGTGGAAGATGAAGCTCCCCAAATCCCAATGCACAAATTTGGGAAGATTTGGAGATCTGAGAGTGGAAAATTGGGAAAGATCCAAGCTAGAGAGTGGGGTCTGGGATAGAGCCCTGGTGATGAGAGGCTCCAAGAAAGGAGGCCAATGGGGAGAAAGGGCAGGCATGGGGGGTGGCGTGCAGCGTTGGAGCATCTCTGCTCAGACATTTGGCCCCCACTTGGGATATTTTTCTTTTAATCCTTTTCACTCCAAACAACTAAATGGACCCCACATTTTTAAAAAAGATAGAAACTGCAAATTCAAAACTAAACCCAAAACTTTATTAACCCCTAAACGTAAGGTAACCGAGAAGGTAACTATACCTTAAAGAATTCACCTTACCAACTCAGCCTATTTACACACATAAACCATGAATATTTTCAGTGGATCTTAATAGCAAGTTCAAGAGGATTCCAAAGCACTTTAGCATGCATTATTTGGACACCGTATGAATAAGTTATGAATTTCCAAAGTGCCCGCTACAGGTTGACCTTAAAGCGACTCTAAATTCTGATGTTCAGATTGTGCACATTCTCATTAAGTAGATTCTGGTGTCAGAATCTACTTATTACGGAAGATTAAGCTATGAACGCTTTTAGGTAATGGTCGCTTTTAGATGTAGTTACCTTAACATTCCTTTATCATCAAAATACTCA
This sequence comes from Pohlia nutans, assembly GCA_022496805.1. NCBI lineage: Eukaryota > Viridiplantae > Streptophyta > Bryopsida > Bryales > Mniaceae > Pohlia > Pohlia nutans. Next base: position 1,694,529 of record CM040103.1, read on the forward strand.
TCCATCTTGACATATTTTTTCACCCATTTGAGAAAATTCTCATTCAATTAAATTACGACGACTTCATATAAATTGCAGGAAAATCCGTCCCTGAGTAGCACTTGGACGGAGTGGGTTACAATTTTAGAATAAATTTGTTTTGGAAAGCAATGAGTGGAGCCCAGTTGGGATATGTACAGTAGAGCAGTTAGACTTCGTGGGGCCTCACATGCTTGGGCCCCAGCTGCCATTGGTCCGAATGCGGCGACCAGTCCAAGTGAAAGGGATGGAATATCCAGGTGGACCCCGGCCTTCCTTACTCACATGATGAAACCGTGACGGACTCTTAAAATAGGATATTCCCTAAAACAATAAATTAAGAAGATAAAATTTTAAAATACAAAAAGAAAAATGGATTCCTGCCCAACTGCTCAAGGAATCCAACATGAGACGGAATAAAGGACCCAAGGACATGGTAAATTCAATCGCTTCTATTGTGAAATGTATAATTCAAATGGGACCAAATCTCATATCACTAGAATTAGTGAAGAACATTACATGTGTTGGTAAAAATAAAATAAAAATTGAACAAAAGGAACTTCATATAGGAGTTACTAAAAAAAAATGAGACATTTAGGGGTTAAAAGAAATAATATTTGTCCTAGGAAAAAATGGTGATTTGGTGTTGTTGAGTTGTTGTAGTCGGTTGTATGTGCCACATTCAAAAATGTAATTATATGAAGTATGAAAAATTCTAGTTCCTTTTAGAAATGATGTTAAGCCTTAAACGTACCAGGTTGTTCTTAGAATTGACAATTTGAAAAAAACCATCATAAAGTACTATTTAGAAGAATATTTTGGAGTTGACATGCAAACAAAAGTTTTAGATTTGGAATTTTAGATTCCATCCGTACATAATAATATCCCGTTGATATATACAAAATCATGTAATTTTAATCATGTAATTTTAATTTTAATTTTACATGTGATTTTGTACATAAATCAATAGGATATTATTGGCAAACTATCTAGGTATCTTCTTGGAAAATTGAATTACTAGTTGTTCAATTTATTTTACAAGATTTTATTAGTAATTTTCAACATTGCCTTTGGTTCAATGACATAACATTCAATAACTCTTGCACAGACTACCTTGGGATTTCATCCAACTTCGTTTTTGGGGCTGATGAGATGATGAGGTATATTCCTCATCATTTCATTGGTGAGAGGGTAGTCATTGAATTTACTACTAAACGTTACAAACATCCTAAAATTAAAGTACAATCTTTGTTCTACCCTAAACCCTAAACAATCTCTAGAATGATTTTGAATTCAAAATCTTGGCTCCAAAATGCTTGCTCTATCGAAAAATTTACTTGGGAAAAAAATAGAATTAGAGGCACTATTTCGAGAAGCCTCAGCGATTATGCGCGTAGTGCGTGGGATTGCGCCCGTGATAGGATTAGGAAGTCTCCTCAGCTTAACACTCAGGAGTATGATAAGTTTGACCACTCTTGGGGCAGGGAGCAGCTTCTTTGTATTAGACAAAGGATCACATCTCTTGGGTTGCCTACAACCCTTATGATTTTAATAGTTAGGCTGGCTCTCTTGTCCTCTCGCAGTCTTTGTCGTGGTGGCTCTGGATTTTATCTCTTTGCAATTAGTTCTTTCAATTTGTGCCAAAAAATAAAATAAAATAAAAATATATATTTTTTAATATTTTTTTGAATTTTGAATCATGAATGGAACAAGGAAACACAGCAGGAAGCAACACCACAAGCACATATACTAAGGGCATCCTCAATCTTCACGGCAAGAAGGCCCGCCAACTGCACTTTCCCGGGGTGGAGCCTCCTACGTGCCCCAATCCCGCCGTCAAAGGCTGCAGGAAGTTCGCGGCCACTCCAAATGAACCTCATCAGCCGGTACTTTTATCTCCTTTCCCGGAGCTGGAAACTCCACGCTACAGCAAGTCAACTGGCACAGGAGCTGCAATCGAGGAGCGCAGGAGTGCAGGATCAGCGGGTACGTAGATCAAGGAGCGCAGGACCACACGATGAGGATACATGAGCGCAACAGGGTTGGGGCCGCTTCAACGGCATATTTTTTTTTTCACATCCTGCTGCCAAAACAGGCACGCCAAATGCGGGTGGCGGGGCTCCTTGCCGAGGAAAGATTGAGGATGCCCTAAGTCTCAAAACAAAATCCCCGTTGCGTCGAGTTTCCACAACCGAAATCGCGCACTCTGAAACCCCCAAAATTCAACAGGAACTTGTGGGGTAGTCAACCAACAGAAATCTCAAACTACCGAACAACCGACTACAGTAAAGTACTGTACATTCAACATGGAAGTGAAAAAAGATAAAATAATTATAGGTCATTATCCAGAATGACATTTACACAGCCAGCTAGATAAAGCCATAAGTTTCCCCAGCTCTCACTCCTTTTCTCTCTTATAAGAACTCCGACCCTGCGCTCTCCCATTTCATTGCTCACTCTTGTGCACAAATCTCTCCTCCCTCTCTTAATCCTCCCTTAGAAATCCTGTTTCACAACAATCGTCTGATCTCCAGCTTCAAATCGAGTGCTCGAGCTCCGGAATCGGTGTCAAGAGACCATTCAAGGTGAGAATCTCTCATCTTTGTTGCAAGGATTTATGAAGCTTGTTTGTTTTTTAGCGTCGTTGTTTGGTGAAGGAACTTGGATATTTTTAAGCGGTGGGTTTCGTCTCTTTCTCTTCTGTGGTTGTGTGTGGTTTTGTGGAAATCACCCGGCTATGGCGTCGCCTGGACTTTGCATTTATGCGTTAGAACTTGCAAGCTTAACCTGATTCAAGGCTTGCAAGCTCAACTTGATTCTCGTTGCTATTCTGTGTTCTTGCAAGCAAGGGCTCCTTGAATCAAGCCTTGAATCTGCACAAATGCTGCGTTTTTAGGGTGTTTCTGTAACCCTCATGAAAGAGTTAGAAGCTCTACTACTTCCGTAAACCCACACGGTCCATAGTGTATGTTCGAATGTACGCGGGGAGTACATTTTAGAGGGTGGTGGTGTTCCCTGAGCAATTTGTCATTTTTTGTTGGAAATGATTCTTGAGCTCTGTTTGTGGTACCCCTGTTTGCTTCACTTGGTTGAATGTTCTCCTTTTGTAGTTGTAAATCATCGTTGAAGGTTTATCCTGTGGCTCTTTTTTGTTTTTTCAAGATGCATTCACTCTTAGATTGTAGCAAACTCATCACCACAATTTTCGTAGGAAGAAAAATTTGCAGATTTCAGTCCATGTGTCGTACAGTTATCACGATTCAAAGTCTGTCACGTAGTAGTAAATCTCTCATCGTGACCAAGGGTTGTGCAATAGTGATTACAGGAAACTAAGCATACTTAGTTTGCTCGAGTTCCAAACACACAAGCCTTACATCTAATGTATACCAGAGGATGGTGTTGTTGTCTTTATTTGTTTAGTCCCAGAGAGTGTGTGTGTTTAATTTTTTAACATTTGCGGTGAAATGCCAATTGATTTTCGAGAAACCACCCTATTTGTGCCGAGTGTCTTACATTTAAAATTGTGGTACAAATAGGGTGATTTCCGAATTGTGGGTAGTATACCTTCTGTGCTGTGATTCTCTCTAAATAACAAACCTCTCTACATAGAGTTTGTTTTCCGTGGTATTGGTGTCTATAGAACGTTCACTTCAACTTTTACTTTCAATCTCAAACTAAAAGCACACTAAATGTTGTGTATGTCTACGTTTACACCAATTTTTACTTTCAATCTCAAAGTAAAAGCACACTAAATGTAGTGTATGTCTACGTTTACACCAACTTTTACATTCAATATCAAGTATAAGCACTCTAAATGTAGTGTATGTTTACGTTTACACCTACTTTTACTTTCAAAGAAATACATATAAAAGACATGCTTGGGGAAGATATGCTTCATAACATAATTGTATATTGATCCATTGATTTGTTATTCTCAGATCACGCAATTCGTTTCTCCATCGATCTTTTCACCGTTTCTGCATCAATCTTTGGTTCCAGTTTCTCCTTTCCAAGGAAGAATCCCAGTTGTTTTTTCCACTATGGCCGGAGTTTTGCGCAGCGCAACACTACGCCGAGTCCTGCACTCAGTTTCACGCGCCGTTCCGGTTGTTTCGCGGCGCATTACGGCAGTGCAAGCAATGCAAGCGCACGTGGGAGCCGGCAGCGGGGGGCGAATTGGAGAGGGCTGGGCGGTGCGGAGCCCGCCGCAAGACATCCCGTTCGCAGTGAAGGGGCTGCAGCACATCGCCATCGCGGTCCCGGACCTGTCCACGGCCGCCGAGCATTACCGCAGCGCGTTCGGCGCGCAAGTCAGCGACCCCGTGGCGTACCCGGATCTGCTCGTCACCAAAGTGTTCGTGCAGCTGCCCAACGTGTGCATCGAGCTTCTGCATCCGCTGGGTCCCGAGGGCCCCGTGGCCGAGTTTCTGAAATCCAACCCCAACGGCGGGATTCATCACGTCTCGTTCTCTGTCGATAATATCCGGTCTGCGCAGGGCTACCTCGGCGAAGCCGGTGTCGGTAGCATTCCTTCTAGTGCCAAGAGTGGCATGTTTTTGCAGCCCAAAGATAACATGGGTGTGCTCATTCAGCTGCAGCAATCCTACAACCGCGCGCAAGCCCGCCTGTGAGTGCAAACTCTCAGTCTGCTTTACAGCATTTCCATGTCTAGTTTACTGTACATGGAAATATTTTATTGTACATGGAAATACTGTAATGGTTATTTCTATGTCTAGTTTTATTGTCTCTGCCTTTCGAGGGAAGAGACTACGTAAACGCTTCGTTTTTAAGGAGTTACATGGCTGAACAATACAAACAAGGTGTAAAAGTAAATATAGGATAAATACTAAGGCAATGACTACTCGACTAGGCCGCTTGTTGTACATGGAAATACTGTAATTATGGTTACTTCTATGTCTAGTTTTATTGTACATGGGAATACTGTAATTATGGTTATTTCTATGTCTAGTTTTATTGTGCATGGAAATACTGTAATTATGGTTGTTTCTATGTCTAGTTTTATTGTACATACTTAGGTACATAGTGGTGTAGTTGTGTCGAGGGCCATGTGTACTATTATGAAGCTCTTGAAGGTATATAGTGTTAATTTCATTTTGAAGCTTTTGATGAAAGTTACAGGTATAGTAGAATTGCTGTGGGTTGCTTCATAGAACCACGTCCTTCCGTTGATGAAGGACTTCATGTGGATTTAGCAACTTTGTAATTCAGGGACATGGTCCCTTATAGATGAATAAACAGACTCTTAACCCCTAAAGCATGTTGCATGCCAAAAAGGGTTGCAAGTGTTCTTCCAGATGGTATTTCACCACGAAGACTATGATATTGATAAAATCTGCAAATATGAGAAATGAAGCTTGGAATGGGAACTAAATATACAATTTTTTTATTTAATAATATGTGATGCGGATAAAAAGATATGACTACTCAAAGGGCGTTTTCTACGTATTTTGAGTCGTATATTGAAAAAATACATAGTTGTTTTATGATCCCACAAGTGATGGAAATGCTCTTGAAAATCACCGTATGCACACTGCATGGATATGCACCTCCTCAAAAAATCTCCCTTCCAAATTCACACTTTTACACCCCTTAGCATCATATGTATGTTGATACTACCGGCGTATAAAACACCCCAACATCCTTTAGGGGTTAACCCTTGAACGCTCCTGCGTCCAATATCTGGACGATGGACAGATTCAAGTTATTGGATTCTCATCCGAATTGGACAGTTTTCATCCAAATAAATTTCTCTTGGTTCTTGTGCAAGTTTATTATCTATTGTACGGTTTGGATATTTAAGATGGGTTATTATGATTTTTGGAAAAATCACACAATTGGCTTATGTCAAGTTTCATTCTTAGTTCAAAAAGTGAGACCTAAAACATGATTTTCCAAAATAAGTAGAATCAAATAATGGAAACCATACCATCTCATAGAGCATGTTATTCCAATTTCATTACAATATTTTAAATTATTTTGGTGTTGATGTGGGATTTTTAATCGAATTTCAAGAGAAAACCTTGCAAAAATAATTAAAAATGCTTAATAAAAAACATGATAAATCCAACCGTATTGATGTGATCTTCACGTTGACATTTACAACTTTGCTTTGTACATCAACTCAATTTTTGGTATTCATCTAACATTTTATAACGTTTCTTTGAAAACAGTGTTGAATTGGGACTTTAAAGGGTTAAGGTTCACATTGATAACGTTCTTCAGCCCTTGCTGGACCACAACCTTTCTGTACAGCGATGCTACAATGTAAACTAGTAATACAATAATTTATCTCTTTGACCCTCGTTAAAGTTAGAGAAAATGCTCTGCGATTACTCCAATTTCTTGACAAATGGTTGAGGTTTGGAGGTGCAACAGTGGGCCTCTAAACTACATTATGCAAAGTGTATCTGTGCATGGTGTGTATTTTTTCTCTGCCTTGGAAGGCTTTTATTCTTTTCCTAGTAGGTCCAGGAACTAGGGTTGTTTTGACTACTAGAATGATATAGTGTTCAACAGTACATTGAAGACATCTAGTATATCTCCTTGTGTGTAACACAAGAATTTTCCTAGATGTGCATAGAATATATTAGAATATTCTTGCATATTTGAGGATATTTCATCCAAGTTGTGTAACAAATTTGATACTTGATTAATTAGATAGTTGATGCTAGACATCTAATATGACGTCAAAACGAAAAATAGTGTCAGACATAACAACCCTACCAAAAACTTGTGTGAGATTGGTCCTTTGTTTGGTGGGCACTGGCTCATTGTCAAAATGAACAGACACTTCATTCAGGTCGGCCTGATCAAGGCAAGAGTTTCTATCTATCTATCTGTCCTAGTAAGAAAAGATTGTAGTCCCTTTGTACCACCACTCACAAAATTGTATGTACAGTGATATAAAATCAATTTGACAAAATATTCAATCCATACCTCAAAAAAACAACATTTTGATCAATCATGTCAAGTTTTACTTTCCAAATTAGAATGTTAAATTTTGATAACTTTTTAAAGAGTGTTCAAACTTAGAAATTCATTTTAAAAACATCATTGATAGATTTTAACCCTTTAACGCGCCTACGTCCAATAATGCATGATGCAACCTTTTTCAAGATTACATCTTGTACGATTTTTCATTCATTCAAAATTCTTTTGGTTCTTGTGCTAATTGACTATCATTTGTATGGTATGGGTCTTCAAAATAAGACATTGTCATTTTTTGGAAAAAAACATAATTGGTTTATGTCAACTTTCATTATTAGTTCAAAAGTGGGACCTTAAATATGATTTTCCAAAATAAGTAAAATCAAATAATGAAAACCATACCATATTGTATGGCATGTTATTCCAATTTCATTACAATATATTTAAATTTTTTGTGTTAATTTTGGATTGCTAATTGAATTTCAAGAGAAAACCTTGAAAAATTCTTTAAAAAATACTAATAAAAAATAACATGAATCCAACTATACAAATGTGATCTTCTTAGTGACATTTACAACTTTTCTTTGTACATCAAGTTTTAACTTTTCTTTCAACTCCATTTTTTGTTTTTCATTAAACCTCGGGGGGATCACATCCCTTTACGTTTTGTAACCACGTGCGATAATGGGGTATTTAATAGAGGGATATTTATGCACCTCTGTCTATTTTTTTCCTCCCTATTTGTAGATATAAAGCTACTTTGACATATTTTTTAGCACCCTATATTTATTTGTAATTGTATAGAGAGACTAAATTTTTGCACAATATTTTTTTTATAAATTGTACCAAATAGTGAATGGAATACTATAGCACTATAGCCATTGCAAACCGACTATGTAAGCAACAAACATTTCATACCATTCAAATTGTCATTCATAATTTGGTTACAATTAGTAACATTAATCCTAAACCATTCAAAGTACCATTCAAATCACAACCAATAGCACTTGGATTTTAGTTGAGGGTTACAAATAAACATGGAGATGACAAAATATACAAGCTGAAATTAACAAGTTATAAACACAAATCAAACATAACAAGAAATGCAATCAGCTGTAACAAGACATGAAATTTTGCACAACTACCTACTTCAAAAAAACAAGGTTACATTCAAATACAAAAGAGCGAAATACAATCAATTATAAGCATTTACTTTACCTGTGTTCACAAACACATTCAACTATAGTCCCATTCAAACTAGGGAACAATTATTTACAATGGGAGGGTGTAGGATAAAACTATAAACCCTCCAATACTATCAAGAGACATGTTTAGCATCCTTTACATTGTCATGATATGACTAATAAATTGTGAGAAGTTTAGCACTAATCAAGACGAATAACCAAAACTAGCAGACGGCATGACGGGGGCAACCTTTGAAGTCTTCAACCGCTCCATCTTGGCTTCCTTTAAGGCAAAATACAATCCTCCAAGTCTACCACAGTGAGGTTGGCAAATGTTGTAGCCCACCATCGATCAATCAGACAGGGCTCTTGTAGAAAAAAAAAACACAATCAATATAAAGTTGGCATATTGGATACCGACTATTAACAAGACAAGTAAGAGCAACAACAAAAAGGGATGAAGTATTAACCACATGCCACCGGCTTTAATTTTCACAATTTTGTGATCAAAAAACTAAATTTTCAGATTTAGAGTGTTGAACATGCTAATTCAATAATCTATACAAGACAAAACAAAAAAGGATGCAAATTCAAGGTTTAAGAAAACATAATACCTAGCTTCCTCCGAATTTGGATTGAGAGTTAACTCATCATCTTCAAGCATTTGAAAAGTCTAATACATGCTTACCACTACAGCCATCAAGTGCTCATTAATAAACAACATTTTTGAATGAAGCAAGAGAATTTCATAGATTTCATAGGGTCACAAACAATATCCTAGATCAATATCAATCTCATTTAGACTTTTCAACAAACTCATTCAAGGAGTTCCCATCAACCGGATCAAGTTCAAAGACATCCCCCCCTGCATCAAATGACATAGTCACTGTGCAAATTATGCTATCAATATCAACCCAAATAGAATCTGAGTGGTCATATTTGAATTTGAAGTGTCCGGGGACTCTTCTAAAATAATTAAGATAGACCATAAAACCTGATCCGGCAATACCTGGCTTTTTACCTTTGTTCACCTCCCGATTTTGAAGGTCTATAGGCTGCCAGCAACTTCCCTACCTTGGACCTACCTTCCGTTTCATTTTTTGAACTCGTCCTATACACCATGTGCCCCGGTCAACACCATTGAGGACACATGTCGGTTGCAAATTTTTGGAAGGTCTTCCTCTAGTCCTCTTAACAGCTGATTTGACTGTAGATGAGATAGTTGTCATAGTTCTCTGCATAAAATACACTCCACAATCCATCCCAAGACCCAACAACATTCTTTCTGTAGAAGATGAAGCATTGATGTAATCATCAGAATTGTTAAAATAAATAGAATTTTTCACTCTAGTTAGTCTATCCTTTGACAAAAAAGGGTTAGCATTCAACTGTGACACTAAAGTGGACTTATAAATATTATGCCCACCATATTGAACAAAAGGTATAACCTTATCAGTCGAAAGTGCACTGCTGACTTGAGGCTCTTCCAAGTTCAACATCTCTGTCATTGCATCACGTGTCTCAATTTCTACATCAAAGAGATTTGGGGCCTCATCTTCAACAATGTCTTCTTCTCCTTCAATACAAAGGTTAGAATTACTATTCACGCTATCATGATCTAAAGAATTTTCTTCAAGATCAGCACGAAGAACCTCACCATCACCATCTTCTCCTCTCAGTGGTGATTTTGTAGGAACATATGCAAAATTTTGCGGGTCTGCTTTTTCCACCAACCAAGGTGTCATAAACCACACTTTGTTTGCACATTGGATTGAAGGTGACATGTTTAAAACCCTAAGCATAGATTGGGCTTCTTTCAAACCTTCTTGTAGGGCAGCTATGACATCATCATCAGTGGCAATTAGTGTGTAATCTGATAGGTTGCAAGCAAGTTCTCCCTCAGCAAGCAGATGGAGGTCAGCCCATACATTCTTCATTTTATTATGAACCCTACCAAATTTCAGCCCATTATTTTTGTATTCAGTTGATGTTAAACGATTCAATGTGTTTGCACTATTAACAAGTTGGTGAAAGTCATATGCTCTCTCATGCCCTTCCATTCCCCCAATCTTAGAAAAAATAAATTCACATGAATCACTCCTAGTAAGATGGACAGGAACAGCCAATTCAGGATACTTATCTCCAAAGTGACAAATTAGCAACACTACAAAGTGACATGACATTTGCACATCTATAAAGCATTGTTGTGATATAAAATTATTGGCAAGAGTAAGTTTTTGAGAATTCCCACCAATTGAATGATTTCCAAATTGAAACCAGAGTTTCCAAATACGAAAGAAAAAAGACACTTTAGAGGCTAAAACAATCCTTGACCTCAAATTCAGCCTAGGGGACAAAAAGATGTCAATGTAGTTAGAGCAAACCTCCAAATACAACTCGGTGCCAAGTGTGCGCTCTTGGTGAACCTCCTTGGACCTCCGAAGTTCTGCCAAGCAATCTCTAGTTCTCTTTTGGCAAATTCTTTGTGCTGATGCCCAATTCTGTTGGTCCTTTCGATTTGTGTCTTCTAATTTCAACCCATGTTGGTCACAACTAAACTTATTGTAAACCAATCCCACATGAGTCAACGTGACTATATCAGATCCCAACTGCGGTGTTCTTACAGGAGAATCAATGGGATTTATAAGTTTTTTTCCATTGTGAATGAAATCTTGATCATGCAACCCCATTGCATTACCATTAGAATCTAGTTCAGCGCTAAACACCCACCCTGGCCAATCCACCTTCAAACGCTGTCCATCTGTAGACTTGTAGTCAGCAAGCATGAGCTGCCGCCTCCTTGAATCCCCATCATTTGCATGCCCAATTATCGGTCCAACAACAATTTTGCAATGTTTATCCCATAATTTATCAATTCTATCCCACTGATCTTTAACCCATTGCGAATTAAAACAATTACAAGTGCAAGAAACACATAATACCAACCTTGGCAACTTGTCGTGGAGTGGGCTCACCATCACAACCCTTGCAAAACCTCCCACTTTATCAGATCGAAAACAATTCAAGATTTTATTGTAACCGTCCTCTCCAATGCCTACACTTGGTTTATAATCTGATACACACATGTGGTTATCTTTGGGCCCACAAAATCCAGCAAGGGTGTCAAAACATTGTTCATAAGATACTCTAGATCTGACCTTTGTCTTGTCCTCAGCTAGTATGACTGGAATTGGCCCAGTGATCCCGTGTGCAGCTTTAGCATCCTTGTAAATTTCAGCTACAGCTGCAAAGATCTCTCCATGCTCGCCCGACACATGTTGTATGCCCTTTTTATTATCCCTTTTGATAGTACTATAACTTGGGCCACTATAGTTCAATGCAAATAAGTCACACATCCTCCTACCTCCATAGACCTTCATAGCTTGGGCAAGGGCCTTTGAATTCTTAGAGAACCTAAATCCCTCCTTCATGCGATTCAAATTAGCTGCTACATCTCGCATGAAGTCCCATAATGCTGGTCTACCTCCAAATGCACCAGACCTATGTGCACTCAAGATGTCTCCACAAAACTTATACAAATTGTGTTCATTGGAAGCAGCAATTGCAGACTCTTTTAGGGTTGGACGCTTCACTTTTAATTGAGTGATCCTTAGCTTCGCTGCCCTATGATGTAAACGCTCAATTTTCAATTGTTTTGACATTGAACTACCATGTGTGATCAATTCAGGTAAGGTCAAGTAACCAATTCGTAATCCACCCTTAGTACTTCGTGATCCTCGTTTTTCAATAGATTTATCTTCCCTTACCACCCTTAACCTAAAATCTGTTTCAAATGGGATATTTGCACACATATTGCACGTTAGACCAACCCAAGGTTCATTACTCATAGACACACGAAGGCAACTCTGATGTCTAAATGTTCCATTGATTTTTACACATTTACCATCCACCGTAATAACCTCTTTCAACCAAGGTTTAGCATACCAACTCTGACCAGGCTTTGTATCAAACAACAAACCCTCTACTTCATAGGATTTCCCGGCATAGACTACAAATGGACCCCTAAAACCCCAACACATTAAAGTTTTGCATTCAGATTGACTCATCGAATGGGAAAAATTTACCTCGGGATGGTCTGCTACATGGTTGAAGAATGCATGCAACTGCTTTTGGCTTGATTGAGAGCTGTCTCCTAAAGACTTTGCTGGTCTCCCCCTCTTGCCAGACCTCAAGGCACTTTTTCCCAATCTAGCAACCTCCAACACCTTTTCAGCATGTCTACTCCCTCCGACATGGTTCCTCAAAATGGCTTCCAAGTTTTTTTTCGGTGGGCATAAGCTAAAGATGTCATTGCAAATAACACACTTTGATATCCACCAAAAGCTCTTCAATTCAGTAGTTTGGGGATCTCCTCCAATAACTTCAAAAGTCTTTTTGGTAGAGTCAATGCTATCATTGACAGCATTCAATATGTCTACACCTTCCAACACCATTTGCCTATGATCAACTGAGGTAAGAATGACAGTTTTCTTTCCTTTTGCAATTGATTGTGGGTGATTGCACCAATCTAAACCCTTCCTCAAGCACCAACTTCTGATGTGTTGATTATTCATTATGTGACTTTTTTTGAAATTGGAAAAGAGATTCGAAATTCTCTCCTTTGTATGCTACCCATCAATCCCACCAAAGTCCTTCTTGCACTCCCGACAATGGAGAACCACAACACCTTTTCCATGGCAATCGTACGACTTGAGGTCCCATTCATGATTCTCTAAAGAGACATCCTTCAATGCTTTGCGCAATTTCACTTCTCCCTCCATGTACATTGCCATGACCTCACTTGACACAATTTGTGACTGCAGCAAACATTCTTCACTTGAATCTATAGAGATTTCATGGTTTCCAACGGTCTCAACATTGGGAGGTTGTGGTACCGTGTCCTCAACTTCATTCCTCTCAATTGTGTCAATGCAGTGGTACTCACCTCCAAGACGTTGGCGTTTACAAGCCAAATCTTCAACTTCCTCATTGAGGGCAGGGATCATGAAAACCTTATCCTCAAGGTCATTAAAGGATTCAAGGTTGGTTGCCACTCTACAACACTCATCTACATCCCAATACTGAAATTCAAACTTTAAAACCTTCTTTTCTTCCAAGCGCACTCTTAGGTCAGCTAAGGATTCTCCATCCTCCCCCTTCATAGTTCCAATGCACTTTGGAGATGCTCCTTCATCAGTGAGTGTATACACCTTGATCTTCTTCATTCCCATGCCAAACTGTAACCCTAATTTCAGACCTTACAAACCCCAAAAATAACTCGTAAGCATTCACATGATTTACGTATGTAATAGATGTAATGTAAAACAAGCCGACAAGAAAACAATCAAAGCATTCACATAAGCATTCACATAAGCATTCACACGGGCATTCACACGGGCATTCACGCGGTCAATTCCATCTTCCTCCATATCAACTGGACCAGCTGTCTCAAAGAAGCTCTCGCTGACCAACAACAATAGCCAATTTGGTGACATATTGTGTTGGTCAATGCATCCAAACACGTTGGATCTAATAGCTTCTAGCACAGGCAAAACCAAAGAGTCGGGCACTCTATCTTCATGTTCCACCCAGTCACTAACTTTCAGCAGAAATTGAAGGCGAACTTCTTCATTCCAAAAGAATGGGTGTGCCAAAACATCCTTGGCAGCGGGCCTACATGTGCCACAGATGATATTCTCATTAATAACATGGAACTTAACAAGCTAAGAGCTCTGAGTTGATGACTGTCAACAAAAAGGCTAAGTATGATTGAGGCTATATTATACAAAATTTAACAATGGTAAGAATAGATTTACTGTGCAACGCCCAAGTACTAATATGATATGGATATGCAAGGCAATACATACTAAAAAAAGCTTAAAGATCATCTCCTTAACCCCTAAACGTCCCATGGAGATAGTAGATACGTGGCTGTATAATTGGTATTTGCTACCAACAAGATGCTCTAAATTGGGATCTCAATAGCTCACTAGAACCGCATTGATGTAAATTTCAGCTTCTCTGTTGAACTCAAACCTATAAAAGGTCTAGATCCATTCCAAATACTAGAAAAATACACCGTATTCTACTGGTTGCAAAGGCACTTTCAGACGTTTAAGGGTTAATACATAGCCTAAAAGCTTCAATAGAACTTGAGAATTTACCACAGTCAGCACACTTGTATCTGATACACAGAATATACGTAGAAGTGTTTTTACGAGTAAAGGTTTTCACGAACATACATGTCCTCTACTTCATTGCTAATGTAAATATTCTACTGTAAGTGTTTGTCCCAAAAGACCTAGAAGCTGAAAGAAGAAAATTACCTTTTAGAAGGATCATGAGAAAGGAGTGCCTCAATCAGATGAAGAGCCTTTGGCAGATCCTCAATGTAGAAGAACCCTGGAGTCCTGTTTGTAATATTTGCATCTCTGAGAAAGTTCTCACCATAAGGATGTTGTCCCCCTGTGATGCAAAAGAAGAGACAGCCAAGGCTGAATACATCCAGTGAGTGAGTTTGGCGATCATCTTTAAGCTGCTCTTGAGCTTGCCAACCTTTGCTACCCAATCCACTGTTACCTGCACAGATTCCAAGCTGCAGTTAAGAAGCAACCCATGGAACAAATTGGCTTTATTTGGAAAAAAATTAAAAACACAAGACATGCTTGTATGCATCACACGCCAAGTGGTTATGAAAGCAAGGACTCAAAGAAAGACAAATAACTTTGACACTTTCTTTCTTGTATGTTATGACAGGCATTGTGGAGATGATTCAAAAGATACTGAAGATTGATTAAAACGAGATGTTTGTTCAGCCTGATTTACTATTCTGGCCCGATTTACTATTCTTCAAAACTGTGAAAACTGTGTTTAACATAGCACTTTAAAGCTCAAAACCCTAAAATTCCAATGTACACTATAAAAAAAAAATCTATCAAATTTCATGCTATGTAAGCTCAACAAGCATGCCACCTACACCTTATTGTTCATCACTATTATGTACATTTTCCCTAAGCATTTCATACTATTCTAAGCTGATATGTAATTACTATGATTTTTACATGAAAAAGACTTTGAAAAATCTTATAAAATTTTCTTTTATTTTAATAAGTATGAAAAAATCAAGGTAGACTATTTAACAATACCTTACATGATAAAATGTGAGGGATTGATGAGGTTTGACCAACTTGTTGTAGTGTGGATACTTAAGGGTTAACTATAGCCAAAACTTCAAACAATGCAACTTGAAACTTAAAATTCATTAGAGAAAACTACTTCATGAGAAATCTATGACACGTTAGAGTTATCTTTAAAGTCACCTTGGGTTTGAATAAGAGACCATGAATTTTGCATGAATGTACTTTTATTGTTCCCCCAAGTAGTTGAAAGGTAGGGAAGAGCTTAGTGGTCTCTCATTATTAGGTGTGTAAGAGCTTGGTGGTCTTCAAACTCATGGAAAACTAATTTAGTTGTCATTCTTGACGGCTAAACTAGTTTCCCTTGAGTTTAGAGACCACTAAGCTCTTAAGCACCTAACAATGATAGACCACTAAGCTCTTCCTTACCTTTCAACTACTTGGGGTCAAGAAATAAGAGTACATTAAAGCAAAATTCACGGTATCAAACACAAGGTGATTTCAAGAATAAGTCTGTTATCATACAAAAATAACAATCCGGTAAATACGGTCGCACACCTCTGCAAAGTTGCGTTGATCTGCTGCTGATTGTTTAGTCGACAACTCCTTCAGGGTTTGATTTAGTACCATATCTTTTCATTGACTAGTGTGCTGAATCCAAAGACTGCAACTTCTGCTGCAAAGTTGAAATTAGCTCTGGCCTGCAATCCAATGTGGTCTGATTTTCATAAGTCATACAAAAATAAGAGCAATCCATGTGTTCATAAGAACGCCAGTCTCTACTTCAATGGTCTTGAGTACTACATGTGAACTGGATGACATTAGATTGACTTTGATTTTTTTTATAAATACACCACATATTCTCTAAATTTGGCCCCATCTAATCCACAATTTGATTAAAAAGATTAGCCGTTTATAACCATGATTACTTGGTCCTTTCGAGATTGACCTATCTAGATCAGGAACTTACATGAAAGCACATTCGAAGGCTGAATTTGTTCAAAAGCATCTTCAAACTTATTCAAAAGCATCTTCGACAGGCACAGACAAGTGTTCCAACTCTTCCAAGCTCTGGCCTCCATCCTGCACAAAAAAGGTAGTCCTTGACATTGAGGTACATACTGGAACATAATTTGTCAGTCTGTTGCTTAACCATAAAACAACAAGGATGCATCACAAATTCAATGGATTATAATTTAAAAGGGATCAAAATTTATTTCACCTAACTAGTGAAGAACATTGCATGTGTTGGTAAAAAAAATTAAACAAAATAAATGTACACATACAACTTGCTAAAAAAGCATGAGGACCAATTTGGACTTTCTGGTTGCGTAGGGGTTAAGATGAACCATTTTCTACCGAGGTTACTGGGCAACAAAGCAATATGAAATTTACAAGATGCAAGACTGTTTTTGTCCAAAGAGAAACGAGTGGCCAAAAAAGTGCTAACCGTACAGGAATTGTCATTCTTCATAATCGCTTTAAGAGCCTTTGAAGCTGTCGTTCTTGCCTCAGTCCGTGTCACACCCTCTAGATCCCGAACTAGCTCTCAAAAATTCTCCAGATCCCCAAGTAGCTCTCAAACATTCTCCTGAACAATGATCTGCAAGCACCGCAAGTGAGAAATGCAGACCCAACAATCAATAGGACAATGGAAG
The DNA here is from genome assembly GCA_022496805.1 of Pohlia nutans. Lineage (NCBI taxonomy): Eukaryota > Viridiplantae > Streptophyta > Bryopsida > Bryales > Mniaceae > Pohlia > Pohlia nutans. The sequence goes on from CM040103.1 coordinate 1,711,473, forward strand.
TCGACCAAGTCGTACATGAAATCGCCGAGGTCAAATAAAAGAATGTTGTGACAACTATCGTAACTACACAAAAAACCTGATGCATTGCAAATATAGCAGCCCCTTGCCCTAAAAAATTCCAAAACAGAAACCTCACCTCCGATCTAGATTGAGACTGCGATTTGTGAAGAGGACGCCCTCCACAGGTCCATCGTGCTAACGTGATGGCCACCAAGTGCAGTTACTTTGACTTTGCGCTGGAGATCTCCGCAATAGAAAAGATGTTCACCTCAGGCGCCCGTGAAACGCCTCGTATGAATGCCTCGTGTGAATGCTTACAAGTTTTACAGAGGCAATGGAGTAAAGAAGAAAACTCAAAAACATTCGTCTTACCTACAAGAGCAACGAAAGATCTCCTACCCGGACTCCACGCTTCACCAAACCTTCTATGCTTGCCCAAACCCTAAGCTTGCCTTACCTTGAAATTGCTCCAACAAAACCTCAGCAAAATCTTAATCACGAAACCAACGAAACCAACCATGAAGAGACCAACCTTGAAAGCTACGGACGATAAGAAGAACAGAAGTTGTGGAAAAAACAACCGATCGCAAAAGTTGACAAAAAACCGATCGCAAAGCTGAAGAAAAAAACCGATCGCAGAAGCGGAAGAAAAAAAACCGATCGCTGTAGTGGAAGAAAAGAAAACTGATCGCAGAAGCGGAAGAAAAAAAAACCTATCGCCGAAGCGGAAGAAAAGAAAACTGATCGTAGAACCCTAAACCTATTCGGCGCCGTTGTCAAACCCAACGGCAGTGCCAGCACATTCCTTTTCCCCAAAAAATCCCACCACATTTCCCTCCATACTACAGTACTTAATTCAAATTTAGACAGAAAATACACACTTCTTCATCCAAGTAGTTAAACTTGTAATTATTTTACTGATCCTACTACACACTTTTTGGGGGATCCTATATCTATGATCTTATTTTTTTTCTAATAATTATTAAAATAGATGAATTATCCATCACCCTATTTTACATATAATCCTAATGAGACATATTTTCAATGCTATAGTAGATCTAACAAAGTTATAAATTTTACCCTAAACAAATTAAATTGACCCTATTTTTTATCTCACGTGGTTTTCTAAAATTTCGGTACTCACCTCCCCGAGACCCATTTAACTAGCACAATGTGTACAACACACATCTGAGTAATAAAGACAACATTTGCAGCTTGATGAACATCTCATAATCTTGAAAAAGGACCGCAATGGACCAGTGTAAGACAAAAATGACATCCTCTAGCAAGACTTGAGGATTTCTATAGTTCCATTAAAAGTCTCTCTCGTAAATTCATAAAGATTGCTCAGTTTCAAGAAAGCTACCCTGTCGAAACCCTAAGTTGGCCCTTTTGAAAAAAAACTGGTGCGGAGGTAAAAAGGAAAGGAAACAAATCTAAGCAGAAATGACACAATGACTGAGCTCACGTGCTCTAACTTGGAGGGAGAGAAACCTTGTGAACACAGGACCGCACAATATTTCGCCGCTTCGCCTCTGGCGCTTCTTCGTCCGTTGCTTCAGTTACATCATTGCTCACAGGCTCCGGATTTTACAAGCAAACATGCCAAAAACCTCCACGTCCCAGCCCGCAAAGTTACAAGAACGCCGCCGAGCCTCTACAGTTCCCAAGCTAACAAGCACAAACTTTTGGTGCGAAGAGCTGAGCGCCGCTGGGAAGAAGGGACGCCTTGAAGCTCAACGAGCAGTGAAGTGGAACGTGTTAGGGTTTAGAGACTTTGACTTTGCTGCAAGTGCGACTACTAGAGAATGAAAGAGGATTGAAGAGAAAACGAGCCGGCTAGTGCCTTTTACCCTACTACACCAAAATCACCATATCGAGAGGTTTCAGGATCAAATCTACCAGTCTATGAATTTCGTTAAATTGAGGAAAATTTGGTCAAATGGATGAATGCGGCCGTTCCATTCACGCACCCACAGTATATGGTGATTTCAATGTAGTAAGCCAACCATTTAGCATTTATTAATTGATTAGTGCTACTAACAATACCATTAATAGTTAGATTTGTTACTTTAACCCTTTAATGTCCCGATTCAACATTGTTTTCAAAGAAGCATTATAAAATGTTTGATAAAAAGCAAAAATGGGGTTGATGGTCAAAGCAAAATTGTAAATGTCAGTGTGAAGATCACATTTGTACAAGTTGGATTAATTCTATTTTTATTAAATATTTAAAAAAAAACATTTGCAAGGTTTTCTCTTGAAATTCAATTTAAAAATCTCAAATTAGCACAATTTTTTTAAATATGATAATGAAATTGGAATAAGAGGTACTACAAGATGGTATAATTTCCATTATTTGATTCTACTTATTTTGGTAAATTAGATTTAAGATTCCACTTTTTGAACTAAGAATGAAACTTGACATAAACCAATTTTGTTGTTTTAGAAAAAATCAAATTAACATATTTTGAAGATCCAAACTGTACAAAGAATAGTGAATTTGCTCAAGAACCAAGAGAAATTTTGGTGGATGAAAACTCTTCAATTTGAATGAGAATCTAGCATTTCAATTTGTGTGTCGTCTACATAGTGAACATTGACACATGAAAGGGTTAAAAATAAATAACTTTCACATCTTAGAGGTTCAAAGCCACAAAACGATTTCAATTCACCCCTTCTTGTTGAAAGGTTTTGAAGATACAAGCTAAGAACAAGTTTGGCAGTCACATGGTCCAAGACATCTGAACGCAACGTACAAAAAAATGAAGTAAACAAAACCAACTACCTTTTTTAATCCCTAAATGCTTACAACCCTCTTTAGATTTGAAGAATTGCAAAAATGAATTATAAAATGCACCTAAGAGGAATATTTTGAACATGATGTCTAAATAAAAGTTGTACATTATGAATTTTAGATTCTATCCACATGGTTAGATTTATAATTTCCATCGCCAACATTTTGTATTAATTTTAATTATAGGCCGCCTGCCACGTTAGCAGGGTGACAACAGCCACGTGTTTAATGAAGCTCCTTTAATTTATATGACACATATGAGTTATCAGACTTTTGTGAGTTATATGACTCCTCTGAGTTATAAGGTTCCTTTCAGTTATATAACTCTTTTGAGTTATATAACTTCTCTGAGTTATATATCTCCTTTGAGTTATATAACTCCACTGAGTTATATAACTCCTATGAGTTATATAACTCCTATGAGTTATATAACTCTTCTGAGTTATATGACTCCTCACAGTTATATGATTGATTTAGATTATATGATAAATTTTCCCTACTGTTGAATCTAATTTGTGATTGGCCCAAGTTATTGTGCAAGATCTTCTAATTTGACACATATTAGATGTCATACACTGTGAAAAAAACATCGTTGACAATATTGTGAAAACCATATTAGAAAGCAGGATATCGTTGGTGTTTGTCTCGACATGGAGGAAACGGGTATACGCAAACATCTATGGCTTGTATTAGGATAGAAACTCGGCAATGTTATATTACCTTGGTCTTCATATGTTCTGACAAAAGAAGAGCATCAAATCTTTCGGGGAGGTCACTCTTTGTATTTTTTGAGTATCACGTGTAAACAAAGAGTATTCAAAAGCACCCTAAAATTATAACTACCATTCCATGCAATATGACTACCTCTAGTGATGTTTATACATTATCACTACGAGTGTGTGCAACATGACCGCTCCACGTGATGTTCTAAGCGTTGCAAGTAATGATTTTGTTTGTCAAAATCTTGAAACCGCCTAGAATGTAGTGGTTGCCAAGAGCAACCAAAATTAGCTATATAGATTGTTCTTAAACTTTACTTTTGTGTGAACATTTACGTGACTATAACTCTTCTATTTTACAGGAGAAACGAGGATGACATGGCACGTCGCAAAAGGGAGCACTATGAGTATAGGTGTAAGAAGCGAAAGGCCAGGGTAGTGTACCCAACAAAGATGTACGACGAAGATTTCCACGTCTGGTTTCTAAAAGCAGTGATACGGGCTACAGAAGATAGGCCTCGATGTTACCTCCATTGGATGTAGCCAAATTGTATTGATCCATGTATACATTTGGAAACCACCTCCGTGTTCGGAGTGCAGAGGCGCAATTGACAACCGCGGACTCGAGGGTAGCCGCAACCTTTCGACAACTTTGTCGCGCGGGTACCAAGGATACAAATTTTCGGGCTGCGGAATTGGAGTACGAGAGGTGGATGGAGGAAATCCTTTCAGTGGACTATGGACAGTTTGAGGTGGTGGTCCTTTATTACAATTTGCTGGTTGCAAACATGAGAGGAGATGGCGCCGCCATGAAGCGCGATGATTAGGGTTTCACTACCTTAAACTTTGAGAGATTGATTCTATACTGTGCACAGTCATTTGCTTTCCCGCTCCACATCGAATAGGTTTTTTTGCACCGGATGTGGCCAAGCGTGGATGGGAAGTTGTGTTGCGCAGAGAACCATGAGGAGTTCGGTCATTCTCGAACCACCAACTCACGGATGAAGTACAATGCATATCATTGGAAAGAGCATGTGATTTTCCCGGACTTGAAGCCACAGGCTTAGATTCGGATCTCATACCGAAAACACTTATTTTGAGCAATGCAGTGGAAGTAGCCCCAGAGGTGGTTGCTAAAGCATTAGAACGCCTCGGACAAGATGGCACATCGGTAGATGATTTAGACTATTGCGACTCAGAGTAGGATTGATCAAGTCCCCGTTCAATCACATACAGTTGTGAACATTCCACTCAATGGATATATATATATATATATATATATATATATATATATATATATATATATATATATATATATATATATATATATATATATATATATACATATATATTCACACGTACATGTTTTATTAGTAGCCTCAAGTCTTGGCCACGCAACACACAGTAATTTCAACCTCCCACTTCTCACGTTAGGTGCCAACTACCACTACATGCAGGCACAGACACAATTATAAACCGGCGATTTTCTGCCACATATTCCTTCTCAATGTAAACCCCCACCCCACCCACCAAGCTCCACCACTTAAATAAGTAAATAAATAATCTATTCATCAATTATTAAAATAATGCAGATGGCCAATTTCTAATTACCCTAAACAAATGAAAAACTACTCAATTTTGGACACAAATTCTTCCTATAAAATTAATACCCTAAATTCTCATACTATACAGTGATTGAGAGGGCCAATATACATGTAAACTGTCTCGGGCAGTGTTTATAATCATGGGCAGCCAAAAAAAAAATACGACTATAGGGAAAAATGTGACTGCAAAATATGACTAGGAGGAAAAAGTGACGTCCATATATGACTGTGCGTTCCCTAGGAACGTTCCCACTCGTTCCTTCTCGTTCCCTACGAAGATATACGTCCCTCCCACCCACTTTATATGGTACACGTGGCAAATATGACTGCAAAATATGACTACCAGTCACATTGTCTAATTTGGCTTCCGCCGACAATTTTGCCCTCGCAGAATGTGACAGCCGGCAGTCGCCTATCATCCCCAGTCATATTCTCCTAGTCATAAAAGTACCCATCTCCGGTAGTGAGTTGTGCAGTGTGCACGAGTTACTTTCTTTTTACAGAGTCTCTTTTTGGGCTGACTACATTCAGCCTCGTGAACTGTTCCTCCGACTTCCATGGTAGCACGAGACAGACCCTCTCTTGTGCGAATGGCCAGGGCAGCATAGGCATTGAATTTTGCGAATTCCACCGCCTCCAGCGTGGGTGTCCTGCCAAACTCAGATTCCTGTTGAAGAATACGCCAAATCTACTACCATAAGTAGGAGTTGAAGGAAACCGTAGCCTGAAACAAACAATAGCACATAGTTATGACACCTACTTCACCTAATTCTATAGTAAGTTCCTAATTCTATAGTAAGTTAAGGACATTTACAAATCGTGCCACCATCCCCTTTAGTCCCATCCTTCCCCACCTATGAGTTCCTCCATCTTTGAATCTAGCTTCTGCAGCAACTTGGCACTTGTGTGCCTTTGACTGCTTTTTAGGGTCCGACAATGAGTCCCATATGGCATTCCATGCTTCTATGTTGTACCCCATTGGCACTGTGCATTTATTTTTCTCAAGGCCCTCCTGTTGTTTATCTTTTATTCTAGCTCGTCTCTCCTTTATATTGTTGCCTATATACTTCATTAAATAGTCGTCATCCCACGACCCTGGATACAACTCTCTCATTCTCAACTTGATTCTAGTTTTTAGAGCAGGGCATTGTTTGTTCCAATCTAAATTCCACTCAAAAGTCTTAGCTGCTCTATCACAGGCATATTGACGTAGGTGATCCCAAAACCGACCTATAGGGACTACCTTTGCATTAGTTTCACAAGGAGGAGCATTGTGAACTGGCTCCCAAGTACCTAAAGATACTTCTTCACTTCTGGCCGGGTTTAAAGAGCGTGCACCTGCTGAGCATGACGAGGACGACCGGACTGAGTGCTGGATTCTACCTTCGCTGTGACGATTTACGGTAGGGTCTTTGACGACGAGAGCATTTTTGACACTATTGTGTCCACTACTGTAGCATTGAAACAACACAACGTGTTATTTCCTGAGAGAGGTGCAAGCTTTGGAATGTTGACAATCTCAGAACTGATCAAGGCACAAGTACATGCACATGAAGTGCATGGACCACAGATTTATTGAATGTTGTCTTAATTTTATCATGTACTAAATAAGAAAAATAATTCTTCTCAACATAGATCATGAATTATACCGTAACACCATAGCAAGTTCTCCACTGGTGAACGAATATTTAATTTTTTTGAAAAAACAAGGTTCGCCTCTCAAAAACTGAATTTCTCAATTTTCGTTTTTTAGCAAAAAAATCAGTAAAAATGACCTTAAATAGATTAGAAATAACAAAATATTTCAAAAACTAATTTATTCTATTTTCATTTATTTGTCTTCAAAATTTTCTAATTTTTACGTTTAGTATTTTTAGAATTATTTTAGGACGAACCTGCTATGGTACTACGGTAAGGGTTTATGTTGACTCTGCACAAATCATCCGGGATTCTGTTCACTCAACCGCACAGTTGAGTTAACTGAAAAGACGCGCATCCAACCTCCCTTTTTGCTTTATTTTTAACCTCTCTATTGAACTATACTTGGGTTGCATAGTGTCCTGTCATAGGTTACTAAAGTGTTTATCCTCAAAAGCGGAGAGTAGTTTTGTTCTAATGGCTCTTTGTTCGGTGGACATTGAGTCATTAACATTATTTATGAACAGACACTTTATTCACGCCGGCCTCAAAAGAGGACCGGAGTTTCTATCTATCTATCTATTTGTCATGTCATAGATTGTCCTTTTGTAGGCCATGGGCTTGGAGTTTTGGTGGAGAATAATGAGTTTTGGTGGAGAGTTTTACTTGTGGAAGCAATAGCGAGGTGTTAGTGGAGAATAATGACAGTCCTTTGTTTTCAATTGTCTCTCAACTCGTCATAGACTAGTTTTTGGTTTATTCATGTTTCAATATGAGTTCAAGAGGAATTCAACACAAGTTTACCAAAACTTTCCTTTGACTTCTTGGTTTACTTTAATGTCAATTCAAAAACGCGGCAAGAGAGAATTAATTAGGGTTGAGAGAAGAGAATAGGTACCGATAGGGAGAGTAGCGACAACCATAACATTCAAAAGCCTATATGATTGTTGCCCTTCTTCCAACAGAATGATGTGGAATATCCCACATCATTTTATCCCCCCAATGAAATGATGTGGGACATTCCACATCACATCAGTAGCTATGAGGATAGGTGGCATTAAGCAAGAGCAATCAACCATGGTGAATAGTAATCAAAAGCACTCATTTAATGACAAATCGATAGTGTTTTGTAATTGTTTATTCGATTCATTAGTACATTCAATTACAAATCACTTGTCACTCCATATTAAAAGGCAGATGTAACGAAAAGGCACCTTCTTCGAAAGCTACTGAATGTTACGACTAAGATTAATTGTTCTAAAACCTCCAACTTAAGCAAACTAGCCTATTTTTGGCAGTGCAAAACTGGAAAAAAAAAATGACCGCATTCAAAATAGGTTTGATGAGGATTGCAAAAATTTGCAACTGATATCTAATTTGCATTTGTCAATTTTATACAAAATTCCAAAGTGGAAAGTAACCTGTGACCCAAATCAAACCTCTAGGCTTTCCCATATCCAGACCATGTGGTATCAACTTTCACTCATAACGATATCCAAAACCACCAACTATTTCTTCACAATGTTGGGCGTGCCATTGGTCTACTAGAATAGTGAAATTGGTGGTTTTAGCTCTCTATTGTGGTGGCCCCAAGAAAAGTGTTTTAAGACATCCTACCTTAACCCATAAAGGACCGTAAGGCCTCTTGGGGACTTCATGTTTTTTGAGTATTTTTGGGTAGGTTTTAAGTAGATTTTCTTTTGTTCAATTTTATTTTTTATTTATTCAACATATGTGATATTCTTCACTAATTCCATTGATATAAAATTTGTTTCCATTTAAATTAATTTTTTCACAATATGATCGATTACATCTGTCATTTTAAAACCATGGTCCTTTAGGGGTTACAACATGGGCAGGCAAATAAGCGAAATTCAGAGTTCCAGAGTTCCATATTATCACACAACCTTGAATAAGGTAGGAGGCTCTAAACCCGCCCCTTTAAGGAGTGTGGCATTATGAAGCCACGGGTAGAACTGAGCATGATTTTTCACTGGAAGAGAAATCCAAGCAAAGAGCAACATACTTTGAATTAAATTTTTTGAATGTTCCTAAAATTAGCTTGTTATGAATTTTTGAGTTTGAAAAGACATAGGTTCTATAGTGATGCTCTTCACCATGGATACATCCAAAATCTCAAAATGTTCATCCTTGGTAGAATGCTGGTTTAGAACTGGGTTTAGAGCCCTCTACCTTAGTTGCAGGAAACAGCCTCTCGCAGCACGGAAGAGTCTCACATTGCACAGGGTATCAATCGAGACAGGGTATCAGACCGCGGTCCCAAGAATCGAAGGTTGAGAAGGAAGAAGACAAACCCTCATCGTGCTCGCCCTTTGTTCTTCGCTCTCTGGCAACTTACCTTACCGTACTTGATCTTTCCGAAGCGCCATCTCGATTGATGCAAGAGGGTGAGTCTTGATCGATCGAACCCTCACTTGCTGCCCCGCGTCACTGAGGCGCGGAAATCAGAGCTGGCTATGTAGCCGGCTAGAAGGATCTCAGCCCTCCGTTCGAAGCATGAGATCTGAGGGTCATGGCGGTCCGAGCTGGCGCTTCAGAACACGGGGCTCCATTCACAGGCGGGGCAGGCTGACTGATCATCCATGGCGAGCAGGGCTCATTGGGAGCAACTGAAGGCAACTGAATGTTAACCTGAAGGACTAAGTTAGTGAGGATAGAGCATGTATTTTTTCCCATTTCTGAAGGTTTTTTTTATAACTTTCTTTACATTCTTTCACGAACTCTATTTTCGAAGATCATAGTGTACACAATAATGAAGAAAAATATGTAGTTAATTTCTTTGATCGATGAAATTAATAAAAAAAAATGCATTGCCACAAAGTAGTCACATAGGTCAAATTTATTTTGGTTTATATTGAGTTTTTTTTGGATGTGTTTGTTTTGGTTCATTCACACATTTGTTGCTGCTTTGGGATCGGGTGTGAGGTTCTCGCTCTTGTTTCCCCTTGCCCCCTCATTGTGCATGTAGTTTAAATAGGTCATATTCATGTTGGTTTGTTTGTGCCTTGTTTAAAGGTGTTTGTTTTAGTTCATTCACACATGTGTTGCTGCTTTGGGATCGGGAGTGAGGTTTTTGTTCTTGTTGCCCCTTACACATTCTTCTTGCATGTATTTTGGAGCAACACAATAAAATGGGAAATTGCTTTAAACTGCCAAAAGAATGCATGGTAAAAGTTTCATAGAATTTGACTGTACAGATTGCAAGTTTATAGCGCTTGTAGTGAAAAGATGAAATGACAATCTTTTTTGAGCTTTTTTTTACTGTCTTTGGAGACATGGTAAAAACCGTTAAATTGGTTTTAAAGTTCTTTACTAGTTTTTAAAATGTTCAAATTAGTATCAGTTATCAAGAGCCAAAAAAATTCACAAGAAAATGAATAGAAAGGGGTTAAAACTATTTTCAAAAACAAAAGAAAATCCCACGGTTCTTTAGGGGTTCAATTTCTAATTCTAATTTTAGGTTCACTCAGTCATCCAAATTGAAAACAAACCAAAAAATGGTCTCATGAGCACTTTTCAACAAGCTACTTTGTGGCAATGAATTTTTTTTATTAATTTCATCGATCAAAGAAATTAACTACATATTTTTCTTCATTATTGTGTACACTATGATCTTTGAAAATAGAGTTCGTGAAAGAATGTAAAGAAAGTTATAAAAACAACCTTCAGAAATGGGAAAAAATACATGCTCTATCCTCACTAACTTAGTCCTTCAGGTTCCCATTTAGTTGCCTTCAGTTACTCCCAATGAGCCCTGCCTGCCATGGATGATCAGTCAGCCTGCCCCGCCCGTGAATGGAGGCCCGTATTCTGAAGCGCCAGCTCGGACCGCCATGACCCTCGGATCTCATGCTTCGAACGGAGGGCTGAGATCCGCCACATGTGTACTGTCTTTCTAAAAATTATAAAGTCTGCAAAATAATTTAAGAGGTCGATTAGATCCCTCTCTTGTTGATGGCATATTACGGTTAGATCTAGAGTCGTATCCTCTTTCTTCTAGGCTGTTCGTGCTCCTGAGCTCGTCATTTGGTTTGTGTAATCCTCATCATTAAGGACATGATGGTCGTGGTTTAGTCTGGACGAGAACAGTGTGTTTAACCCCTAAACGTCCAGAAACTGGATCATGAACAGATTAAAAGCCTTTGTAACTTTCTCAAACAATGTCGGATGGCTTTCATCCAAGTCACCTTTGCAAGCCTATTGAAATAAATCTCTTGTGATGCGGAGATGTTGATAAAATTGGAGAGGCCTCCGAATGCAAGTACGTCAAATTTGTTTGGTAGATTTTATGCTTACAATGGACCTTTCATGTACACATTATGTACATCTGAGCCATGCTAATCTATATTTAGGCTACATTTACTTGTGTTCAAAAGGTCAGTACGTTTTAGGGGTTCATGATCGCCTTGGGTCTCCCGGCTCTCGACCATTTATTTACAACATATCTTTTCTAATAGCACTTCCTCTTTGGAACTAGCCTGACAGACTCTTTGTTCAGGTTGGTCTCAGAACCAACTTTGCTTATCTTCTTCATATCTCTCTAGAATTAGGTTCCCAGCCTAATGTTTTCCCCTAGTTGATTACATTTGTCTTTTGTAGATCAAAGGCAGCTCCCTCAAGTGAAGAGAGGATAGTCATATCACTTGAATTTGTACCTTATTTGTCGACTCCTTTGATATTATGTTATTAGCGACTTGCCGTGGTTCATGGTTGCAATGAGACCCGATTCTGTATGTTTCAGAACGTACAGATATGTCTGTCACAGGTTGCCTGTTACAGGGATACCTTTGATACCTATAAGAAGCCATATCCTATGAAAATGGGTTTGGGTTTTGTTGCATGCTTCCATTCTGAAAGAGAAAACGACTACTGAGGTAGTTTTGTTGCATAGCATTATAGAACAGTGCAATGAAACATCCTTTTGAAAACTAGATGGAAAGAGAATCTTTAATAAGATCCATTTTTCCAAGTAGTGAAAGAATGTCAGCTGTATTCCATGAATTTTGGGACTACAATGTCATGGCCATGTGAACTTAGTTACTAAAAATATGGTCCAATTGCAAAAGGGTGTTGGATCCCATTGCCCTATTATGCTCTGTGAGGTTTCAAGCTCATTTCTTCTCCTTCACAAGTGCAGAGACTGTTGAGTCGGTGTGCATCCATCCATGCATGTTCGATGTTCAATTAGTTTGGAAATAACTAATTAGTCTTCGGAAGTTTTGTCATTCGAGTGGCACCAACCAATCTATGGATACACTGAAAACAGATCTGTAGTTGCAACTGAAAGCCTACTCAAACCTTTGGAGAAACTATCAACAAAATTTCATGCCCTTTAGTGAACATGTATCATGTGTATAGTTTGTGTTATGGTGCATCGTACTGTCGAAGTTGAAAATGCCATTACTGTGGTTTTTGACATATTTGTGTTAAAAGCATTGTTAAGAAAATTAACAAAAACAACAATATTGGTTGTGTGGAGATGAGACCCACAAATTTTTCAATCTTCCTAGTAATAGCTAACACATTGAGCCATAAGAAAGATCGAACTGCGTTATTACTTCTCATGTTTAACATGCAAGAATCTATAAGGGGAATGCTTGGTTAAGCTGTAGTTACCTATGAAGGGATGATTCTCCACAACAATCGCCATTTATTGTCATGTTTGTTAAAATGCCAAAGTTCATAGCATCAAAGTGGTTGCATTCATGTGCACCTATCTTTACTTACTAGGAGTGCTACAGATCTGAGGTTCCTGACACGCGATCTGCAAAAATGCAATTGTCTTAAAATTTTGCCATATTAACTAATGTGGCGATTTGTGCAGGTTGAGGCTGCTCTGTATTTTGACGAATAGGATTGCATGTAGAACATTGGACCTCATTCGGATGGTTAATGATTAGTGGGCAACTCCTATCTCTATTCAACTCCTTAGTTCACCTATGGCATCATGCAGGTATGATAACTACACACTACTAGAAAACTGTGACCACTTTAGCAGATTTTCAGCAGATTTCTGTTAAGGAGGGTACCGGCGGTCACTAATTGACTCGTTCAACACTTTTCTGTGAAGGAGTGAGCAGAACCGACGTGATTGCTGTTGACCGTGGCGCCTTTCTTCAGAGGTACGTTAAGGTCTAGAAAATCATGACCAAATCAACACAAATTCAACAGATTTATGTTGTTCAGGGTACTACAATGACCGATTTCACTGATTTGTAATTTTTTTGTAAAAGTCAATAGTTTGCTGCTTACTTTTTTGTTGATTCAAATAGTGCAATGACCAAATCAACAAAAGTTTAGTGAAAGTGGAATATTTTTGGAATCTGCTTGGAATCTTTTGGGAATCTTTTTAGAATATTCTGGAATCTATCAAAATATTATAGAATCTATTGGAATATTCTAGAATCTTTTGAATATTCTTGAACCTTTTGAATCTTTTGCACTTTATATGAGAGTTTTGTAATCATTTAGTACTAGAATGGGTGTTTTATGTAATTAGATTATACAACTGCAATTTTGCAGACTTTCATCATCCCTGACAAACAACAACAGAAGACAAGCAGTTTGATATTCCCTAAATTAACCCCTAAGCTCCCGAGCGACCATTTTTTGGTCGCTGCCCGGAACAAAAAAATAATTTTTTGAAAAAATAAAAAATATTTTAAAATACTGCATCAAGTCTACTTTCCAACCCAATTTGAATTATGGCAATCCGAGTTAAACTCCACCCGGGAGAATTTTTCAAAGTAGATCACCTCAACATTGTCTTAGTGTTACAAAATTTGCTATTTGGGGAAAGTAATGATGATTCCTCCATCATTTCTCTTGCTTTTTTGAAGTTTAGGATAGATAGCCCAACTTTAACCAATCGTATTAAATTTTGAACTCTAAAATTGAAAATTATAATTTATACAAATTTTCGAAGGTTAATGCTATTAAATTCATTAAAAAATGATCTAAAGATTATTTTGGAAGTTTGACCGTATGGATAATTTGTAAAGATGATACTCTACATTTTGTCTATTGAACCAACCTTCATCAAACATATGGAAGGCACATATTATAACACATCTATGTTTTGTCCAATACCCCTCGGGCTTTTAGGGGTTAAAGCTATTGAGGGTGAATCTTGACACACTTCGGCTGCTAACTAACTTTTAGCTCCATCTGAATCAATCACAGGGACACCCTAATAAATAAACCCACTTGAATGGGACAACAGTCAGTCATCTGTGACCCTTTTTTTTTCTTTCTTCTCTGAATCTCTCTGTGCTAGAAACTTGGAATCTTCTTTTTGTTTCTACACAATAATCCGGTTTTTTGAAACATTCAATCAATTGAACTCATTAACCTCTAAGTGACCAATCGACCATATTTTGGTCACACCAAAATAGCAGTGATTGCCCATGGTTAAGAAATGATATTTTCAAATTTTAATATCTTGTCGAACTTGGGGGGGGGGGAGAGATCATGTTCTAGTGTTGTTTGATACATTTCATTTGCAATATTGAGGTTTAGTAAGGAATTTTTCAACGACATAGACCTCAATATTGTCTTAGTGTTATAAAACTTACTACTTTGGAAAACTAATGATGTTCTCTCCTTTGAAACTTTTGCTTTTAAAATTTTAGAATAGAATGTTTAGTTTTAATTAATCATACCAAATTCCATATTCTAAATGTAGAATTAGTACGTAATTTTGGTGAATGTCAAATGGTAAATGAATCTAAATTCATTAAAATGAGTATTTAAAACTCTTTTTGGAAGTTTGACCATATAGATAATTACTAAACATCATGCTTTTCATTTTCTCTTTTGGACCAAACTTCATCAAAGTTGCAAAAGTAACATCCTGTAACACATCTAGGTTTTTCCCTTACCCCCTCTGTGATTTAAGGATTAACTTAATCATTCACAATTTTATTTTATTTTAAATGCAAACTTTATAGGCCATTTTGTCATAGTAAAACAACTTTTTTCAAAAATCTTTGAACCAAGAAAAGTTGCGAAATGAAGTTAAGTTTCATTTCCAAAAATCCGTTTGTGATTTTGAGCCTCCATTCAAAAGTTTTAGACAAAATTCAGAGTGGGGTAACAAGGAATATTTTCATTGGTATTTTCAAACACCCTCTCTGATTTTTGTCTATAACTTTTGATTGGAGGCTTCAAATAATAAACGGATTTTTGGAGGTGAAACTTAACTTGATTTCCCAACTTTTCTTAGTCCAAAGGTTTTTGAAAAAAGTTAATTTACTATGTCAAAATGGCCGCCAAAGTCTGCTGAATTCCAAAACATCGAATTGTAAGTGTTTATGTAAGATAAAAATAGTTCTATGTTCATCAAATTCTAAGTGCGATGGATTGGTTAGAGTGTTGAGTGTTAAATGTAAGGTCACGAGTTCAAACCCGATTGTCAACGGTGTTGTTGAAATTGGGCTGCCCTAAAAACTCGGGCAGCTAAAAACATTTTTTTACTGCCCGAAAATTCCGGGCAGTAAAAAAATGTTTTTTTTTTTTTTTTTTTTTTTTTTTTTTTTTTAAATCTTATTTTCAAGTGACCAGATCAACAGAAAACTTCAACAGATTTCTGTTGAATAATGACCCGCTCAACGCGACCGATTCAACAGAAACCCTCAACACTTTTCTGTTGATTTGGACGATGAATTTTCTAGTAGTGACAGTTGGTTTTTGGAATAGTTTTTGTCTGTGTTTGTGTGCTGCAATTTTCAGAAAGCAGTCTGATGTATCAACTTTTTACCTATGTTTAGGCTCTACAGTGTAAACTTGTCGTTTATCTTGTTCTTGAATAGCCTATCCTATTTCCAATGTGAAAGCCATTAACCCCTAAATGACAGAGGGGGTAAGCACAAAACCTAGATGTGTTATAAAATGTTACTTCTACAACTTTGATGAAGAATGGTTCCAAAGAGAAAATGAGAGGCATGATGTTTAGTAATTATCCGTTTGGTCAAACTTCCAAAAATTCTTTTAGATATACCCATTTAATGAATTCACCAAATTTACCATTTAATTTGGTCCACTCCTTCTTGCTTTTGAGGTTGTAACAATCACTTGTGTTTTGTAGTCTTAATTGTTAGACATGACAGTCATTCTTTGCGTGGACGACACTGACGTAAGATTCGGCAGGCAAGCGCTGAAGTAATTCAACATGTGGACTCTTTGTTTTTTTGTATGAGAAATTATGTGTGAGAGAGCTGCATATATAAATGTTCATTTGGTGTTTGTACAGAGATTTAGGAAGTGCTGGCTTGTGAGGAAATATAATTCTTCAACTTGGACTTCTCACAAATCTGCAATACTTGTTAGTGTACTGAAGGGTGTCAGACTTGCATTTTTTGCCAGTTTATTTTACAACAGCAGAAGTAGTTCGTTGGAGTGTCAGAAATTCAGTCTCAATGAGGTAGTCTTTTAATTGAAATTTCAGCATTAGTGCTAGAGAGAAGGTTCATCTTTCAAGAATTAGGATGTTAGCATACGCTAAGTTGATTTTTGCTTGTGATGCGGTTATGTTCTGGTGGACATTGCAGGGAGTTGTATACGAACAACTTTTCTGGGGTGGAAAGATGGCGAACTGTGATAGACCCTCCAATTATGTTGAGTTGGTGGCGTTAGACACATGTGAAGATATAGTAAAGGACCAAGGCGGTGTTCTCTGCAATGAAGCAGGCTTGGTTTTTCCAAAGAATCACATGTATGAAAGCCAGAAGACTGCGCATCACAACGAGGTTAGCCAAGTGTATGAGAATTTACACCATGTTGTCATCGCATTGTTGTCCACGGGAACTGCTGGACGAGGTGGATCCTCCAGGGAGAAACGAGCTCTTAAGCGGGAGGAATTGTGTGCTATCCTACAAAAATTGGCCATACTTAATGCTAGTAGAAAATATTAGGGGAAGAATTTAGATTTCCAAGTTCATCGTGTAGAGAAATCAGAGCAAGAACGATTAGATCGTCTTATCTCTCCTGAGGGTCGAGAGCAGCTTCTAGATTCTTCAGGGCCTGAAACTAAGTTACAGAATGTAAAAGGGTCCAGTTCAAAAAGAGCAGCTAGCTACAACTTAGAGATTGACATCTACATGTTTTTTAAGCTTGAGCACTCCCCTGCCAGGGGAGTTGCTTTCAAGGCTCCTCATTCAATAGGCTTAAACACATTTGTGAGAGTCTTGGAGCATTGGACAGATCGGCAAAAGGCTGAAGGCTCCTCACATCCAGGTCAGTCGCTAAATATTCTTACCTTGCTTAAATCTATCTGGTGTGCAGACAGCATGCTAATCGTTATTTTTCTAATCGTTATTTTTTTGCCACTATATATTCTTAACTTGCTTAAATCTATCTGCTGTGCAGGCAGCATGCTAACCGTTATTTTTCTTATCGTTATTTTTTTCAGGTAGCTCATACGGAGGGAGTGAAATGGAGTTGGCAAATTTGTACCATGACTCTGCAGACCTCAGAGCAATTCTCAAACCCAAAGCACCTGTGGAGGCCAAAAGGGATGGGGCTACAGGTGTTGATGCTTCAAGCAATATCGATTCAGAACAGGTCTACCTTTTTGTGCTTGAGGTGTGTACCAAAAGTGATATGTATTTGAAGATGTTAGCTCAACTCGAGAGAGATCTAGAGTACGCCCGAATCTTCTTTGTGAAAAGTGAAGATTTTTCTATAATCTCCAAGGTATGATAAATCTTTGGTTTTTTAGTGATTTTGTTTTTTACTTGTCACAAACTATTTTTAATTGTTAGCAAAATCTGATTTTATGTTCCTTGCATTAAACTATTACCTTTTCTTGCAAATGTTTGTAAATGTTGTGCAGAAGGTGGCCTACGCTGGATTGTGCATGATGGTGCAGCCCAGTTTTGGTGTCGAATTCGACATGCTTCAAATGCAGTACATAATATGTGAATTCAAATGCATTTTTCCAAGGGTTTATGAGATGCCTAATGCCGGAGCCCTTTTGTACATTGGGCATCAGAGTAAGATCTCTTCTCTGAATTTTGTTTATTTTTTCATTCTATGTTCTTGGTTTCATGACTTTTATACTAATATTAATTATATCCACAGATTCTCTAAATATGGATGTGCGAAGAATGGCGAGACATCTTGGTGAAGTGCAAGTAAACCTTGAAGGCCTTCAAGTTCAAATTGGGAACCTTGAGAAGATGGCTGAAGAGAACCAAGTTCAAATTGGGAACCTTGAGAAGATGGCTGAAGAGAACCAAGTTCAAATTGGGAACCTTGAGAAGATGGCTGAAGAGAACCAAATTCAAATTTGGAACCTTGAGAAGATGGCTGAAGAGAACCAAGTTCAAATTGGGAACCTTGAGAAGATGGCTGAAGAGAACCAAGTTCAAATTGGGAACCTTGAGAAGATGGCTGAAGAGAACCAAGTTCAAATTAGGAACCTTGAGGAGAAGATGACTGAACAGTTACAGAACTTTCAAGTGCAGGTGTTAGAGGGTGTGCAATCTAAAGTAGATTCACTTGAAATGAAGCTACAATCTATGATTACTAGGTCCCTCCAACCTTTGTTTGGTAAGTGAGGTGGGCTATCCAATGACGAATAATTTAGACTTTCCATCGGAAGCTAGGAATTGGGGTAGGGGCGAAGTTGTCAAGCCTGTAGAATGTGACGGTACCATTAATTTCACTCAATGATGAAATGTTGGGGTGTATTTCAATGCGAGCGAGCCTTCATACGGGCAGACCTGAGCTTCAGTTCATGATGAGTGGAGACGGAATAGCCAGATTCATTTAGGGCTAATTTTTGTTAATGGCGGACAGTGGACTAAGTGGGCGCCACTTCTCAGTACTAGGGCAGTGAGCCACATTAAGAATTCGACTTTGAAACAAAACTGTTGTAGTGAAGATGACCGGCATTGTTGTGTGCTTTCGAGCAGAATCGAAAGTACTGTGATGTAAATGAGTAGGATTGTGTGCATTCCCCGCTTGTCGTATCTTGGAATTGTCTTTTGATAAATGCAAGTTATGAGCACTTTGACCGCACAAGGCGGTCAACGTGTCATAAAAATGGGCCGGGAAAAGGTGCACGTGACCCTAGACCCTCCAAGCATGGACTCTAATGAATCAAAAACCACATATTACTATTTTTAGACTCTGAGATTAGTGAGATAAATGGAAGAAAACGTAACTTAATTGTTGAGTTATCTTTGTGTGGAACTATGAGCAATTCACCCCTTGGAGGTGAAGACACCATACGATGGACCAATAGATAGAAGATGAGACCCTAGCACCAAGTCAATGGACTTTAAACCTAAGACAAAATACTCCTCATTCACATGCATGGCATTGACAACAATCATTTATCTAAGAAATTGCAATGAGTATTCAATAAGGCAAATACAAAGAGAGAAACCAACACCTAGTAGGGGCAGTTGACCCCCGAGCACTTAGATGCTTGCCAAATACTTTTTACCGCTCTAAAGCAATTCATCTTCAAGTATATTGTAGAAGACTTCATGAACCTTCAGCTCTTGGAAAAAATACTTGAAAAGCTCTCACCAATTGAGAGATATTTAGCGCCAAAGTGACTGCTCTCAAAACATGCGGCAGTTGACCTCCTTGCGCTTGATCGGCCGCCACGTCTTCGTCTCAAACTCAAACAATACAATTCTTGGCCACCATTGAAAAGACTTAAACTGCTTCAAGATCCAACAAAAATTACCAAGAAAGCTCTTACAGATAGGAAGATCTCGAGCCCCAAAGTATCTACTCTCAATTCTTGCGGCAGCTGACCTCCTCGTGTTTGATCGACCACCACTTGTTCACCTTCGCTTCAAATCACACTTGCATGGTTTCTTTGGAAAGGAAACCTATTGATACACTAACTTCTCAAGTTTCGGCTCAAAACTCTAAAGAGTTAGGGAGATCTCGCCCTTCAAAGTTGCTGCCCCCAACTTGAATGACAGCGGTCCTTCTTCCACTCCGACGGTCACAACTTCCTCATTTCTACTCTAAACCTCTAGATTTTTGTGGCTATGGAAACTTTACTTGTTAGCCTATCATCTCTAAAAATTCATTGCAAAATCCTTCCTAAGTTGCGAGCAATCTTGCATCAAAGATGCAGTTGTTTTTTTAACCCTACTACCTCCTCTTTGTCCTCCTCTCTCTCTCCTACTACCCCCACTCCTCCAAAGAACTCTCACCCTCAAGGTTTGAACGACCCCAAGGGGTCTCAACCATGGCCATCATCCAAACATCTTCATCTTCATCTTCATCCGCGCCTTCATCTTCATCTTCATCCGCGCCTTCATCTTCATCTTCATCCGCGCCTTCATCTTCATCTTCATCTTCATCTTCATCCGTGTCGCGCCTCCATCCCTTGATTTTCATCCTTTCGCCGCGGCCACACTAACCTAATACTTCCTATCTTACAACCGTTTAACCTCTAGTCTAAACTAGGACTTACACCTTTCTACCTAATTTGGCCCCCACGGCCATGTCCTACGCTAAAACCTAGACTAATAAATAGTCTAATTCTAAAGGAAATCCACATTCGCTAGCACCCCTAATTGCAAAATACTTGCAATTCGACCCTTCAAACGATTCCTAATAATATAAATCACTCCTAAAATGCCTAAATCATGGACCACGCCATTTTACTAATCACGCATTAAAATTCACGATCAAAACACACGAAAACCCCACAAATGCAAAACCAACCAAATAAACAATATAAAAACGTAAATTTTACCAAATGCCACGGTAAATATATTACCGTGGCTCGTGAGCCGTTTCGGCGGCTCACACAAGTCAACACCTTTCATCAATATTACTATGCAATTTAAATGGAAAGTTTAATACTTATTCTTTACTCAATTTAATGAAAGGAAATCTTATCAAATTTTGGAAAGATGACTTAAGGAATTTGAACTTGATGACGAGATGAGAACAATTTTGTAGCTGTACATAAGCAATTTCAGTACCATCGATGCCTCCCTAAACTTGGTGTAGCTCTACTTGCCAGCATCTTGCCTGATTTCGCCAATGAACAGTAGTCTATCCAACGAATATGAAAACAGCAGCTTGACCATTCACACGTGGTTGAACTTACAGCAAGCATGACAGTTAGCAAGCAGAACCTGGCTAAACATGTAGTATTGAATATTTGTAAGGAAAAGAATCCAAACTTCAGCAAATTCATACATTGATCCTAGCCAATAGGGATGCAAGATGAAACTCTGCTTTTGGATCGTTTGTGCCTCGACTGTGAGTTTTACGGAGCTGTGATGATGCAGAGTTCAACCACAGTATCTTTCCATCAGGAATTTCGGACCCCACTGATTCTGCACTGATTCAGTGCGATTTCCGATATTTCAAGGGTTCGTACGATTTTCGCACTGATTCCGCATCGTTGCGTCATTCATCGCAACTACACTGATATGACACGATGTTCGTACAAACGGATATAGTACTGATTCGACACGATTGATACATCCATTGATAACGTATGAATTCAGCACTCTTTATAGTCGTCAAATGTCGTGTTTTAATCGTCTTTAAAACTACACTGATTCAGTGCGTTTTTCATGCGACATCATCTTTTCCATATCTAGATTTTATTTTCTTTTTATATCTAAATTTGATCAAAATAGTATTATTAAAAAATATAAAATAATTACTTTCCTCGCTACCCACTTCAACTACACGGAAATTGCCCGCACGTGCGGTGGGGCCCACCATAGCTTCCCAAGCTCTATCGCCAACGGTGGGATTTGAACTCTCAACCTCCCGATTGCCAATCAAGTTCCAAACCACCAAACCACCTCAAACTCTTCATGCATAGAATGGAACTCTTTTGGTAATTATCGAACTTTTTTTTTCAGCGGACTTTGAATGTTTTTAACTATGTGAAAAAAACTTTTTTTCCATATTTTTTTTTGCACTAGATTATGCAGGACGTTTTCTATATCTAGGATTTTTTTCATAATTTTTTGAGTTTTTTAATTTTTTGCCAAAATCGTGATGGCAGATCATGGCTGTGAGCTGTTTTCTTTTTTTCAGCGGACTTTGAATGTTTTTAACTATGTGAAAAAAACTTTTTTTCCAAATTTTTTTTTGCACTAGATTATGCAGGACGTTTTCTATATCTAGGATTTTTTTCATAATATTTTGAATTTATTTATTTTTTGCCAAAATCGTGGTGGTTGTGAGCTATTTGTTTTTGCTCCTATGATGAAAAGTACAATGATAACCAATAATACCAAATTTGAATTCTAAAAATATAAAATGTTATTTCTTTGAAATTTTAATGTGTATTGCTTCTAAACTCTATAAATGTAGATCTAAAAATGTTTTGGGAAATTAAACCGGAAGTATAATTTAAAGAAGATTCTTGGAATATTCCAAAATATTCCAAAATAATATAAAATATTTTGAAAGATTCCAAAAGATTCCAAAAGATTCCAAAAAATATATTAAAATATTGTACACGGATGTCGTACGAAAATAATTTGCATTATAATAGATACTGAAATCGCACGAATATAATAAATGGCATTAATATGATACGTATACGATACTGAATTCGCATTAACTAAAACCGCACGTTATCCGTGTCTTATCAGCCACGTGATGTAAATACACGATTAACGCACGGATTCCGTCAAGCACGACTTTCGTGCGGAAACAACACTTTTTTGATAATCATTGAAAAGAAACTGCATCGACACTCTAATAATGCATGTCACTTCCGTACCGTAACGACACTTCTAAATACACGTATGACGTGCGGAATCAGTGTTTAACGATAAACGCACTGAATCAGTGCAGAATCAGTGGGGTCGGAAATTCCTGATGTCATTGAAGTACTTACCTCTGTATTGCCTGCTGTTGATGATCAGCGTTGGTAAGATTGTGACATCACCACGTGTACCTGTACCAACCTGTACAATGAGACCATCCAATGTGTGTAAAAGAAACAATTCCCACTAGAGATTAGTGGGGGCTGGCAATTACAATGCCTGTTACAGAGCGTGCTCGGTCTAATTCCAAGAAAGTTTTTACGAGGTCGGATTCTTCTCGTGTAACCTACAAACATCCTTCAGCGCAATCGTTTTACATTGTCCTTCTGAGCTTGTAACAACAATATGAGGCACAAATTTCAAATCGGAGCTTAAACTCTAAGGTTAAATATATGCACCTGGGCATCTTGTTCTTGTTTCAATAGAGGATTGTCAACATCTGCATCAGGGTCCATCATGCATGAATGTATATCTACAGCACTTAGTGCTGCACGACACGAGCAGTGTAACGTTAGAACGACTCATCAAAAATATAACCTCACATTGCACAAGTTCATTGAAATTTCAAGGACTAATTCTTATGCCAATACCGCATCTCAGATTGAAAACTTTTCATTGAGGGACTATACTTTTCATTAGCGAATAAAAATTACGCCTTCCAAATCAGGCCAGAGGATAGGCAACTATCTAATTTACGTTGACTTCCTACCTATTATAGTCAGTTTCATCACAAATAGAATGAAGATTTTTAAGGAACTGATATTTGCAGAGCTGATTGATCAATGAAGCTTACAAAGTGAGGTAATGACTTTTTCAGCACACTCTCGGTTGTACAAGCTAGTTGTCCTTCATGGAACAACGTATTTGGAAATCTGTGACATAGTCCCACCAAACCCAGGGCCGCCTTGCCTCTTTGGCAACCTTAAAAACACACAGTTGCCTTGGATTCTCCATCACAACATCTTTCCCTTCATACCCTTTGTTGAAGTCCCCCTCTGGATCAGGAGCGCAGTACCGGCCTTTATTGATACACTGGGACTTGCATTGCTTGGAATTGATAAAAGCATGAAAAAGCAAGAAAATTATTCACTTAAGATGAAGGTATTGTATCAGAGATCATTTGGCCAGTGCTTGCGGGTCAAGACGGATGTAAAAGTGAAAATTGACAAGTTCAATGAAAAGTTGATTAGTCAATCACATTAATCAGGAGATTACAAAATAGACACACAGAATATATATTGTCTTTTTCAAGTAGTTGCTTCATTCTGTCAAATGATTTAGAAAAAACCGGAAAAACCAGCCGCTTCAAATAAGTCTTCAGAATATTTAGTGAACAATCTAGAACCCCAGTGCAGTATAAACAGCAGAAATTATCTGCATCAAAGACAACAGGGCAAGTATATTACCTGGGGGCAATACCAGGTGATATAGTGAGGGATAAAACTAGTGAATCCGCCTTTTTCCAGCAGTTGAGCCACACCCTTGAAATTGCTCTTGAATTCGGCTTGAGCATCACACTTCGGCCCACATATATCATTGCTACTAGTCCAGAATTCATATTCCACCCTCTTATCTGGGCGAGGAAGTGACTCTCTCCAGTCGAGATTGACATTCACCATTTCGTTTGCCGCCAGACCTCGTTTCAAATCATCTCCTAACTTCTTATCAATCAAAGCAAATGGGATGGTGATGTTTTGTGTCAGGTCAGAGTATTTTCCTTCATCTGGTGTGTCCATGGTTATTAAAATCTCCAGCTTATCATCTGCTACAAGCAAAGCTGCTGCTCCTGCATTCTGTGCATTCCAGGCCTTCAAAGCAAAATAACATCCTGCACACATACTCAAGTATGATTCATATGCACACGAAAGTAGCAGTATTTGAAAGTAAATCTTGCGCAGGAAGCATTGAGATCAGAAGAGTTACCGCCACGGTCGAGAAGAGCAATCACTGGACGGCCTCCAGTGTTGGCACCTTTGAGAGATTCCGAAAAAGGAGTGCATCCATCGGCTTACTTGGAGTGGTAAACTACTGTTCCGGCCATCGTCCCACCGTACTGGGGCACCCCGAAGTTACCAATCGCTGAATCATAACTTCCCTTTAATGATTATGGTGATGTGATGGTCAAACTGCTCGTCTCCACGAAAAACTTACCCCATGTCGAGACTACGAAGCAGAACTCTAATAACACTGTACTTAGAATAACCCATCGAGTCATCATGTGGAAGTTCCCACCCGACTTCTATCCTTCACTTCGGTCTTCCAATGTAGCACTGCGCTCACAAAAAGATCCTCAATTCGAGAGCCTAAAAAACGAAGGAAAGTAGAATCAATTTCGAAGCATTCATCAATTCTAGGAAAAGGCATGCAATGCAACTGAACATCCAGGAGATAAGAACTGATACTGTCTCTGAAACAGATGTCCAAGCTCATTATGCAACAAACATTGGAAACATGTAGATGTCGCCATCAAAGCCTGCCCTACTGTACTATTACAGATTGCGAAGCATAGAATCTAGTCCAGACAAGTAGAGCATATCCATTTTCTGCAAGCACTTAACAGGATAGGCCCCTATCTAAATTGTACGTCGAGACCAGGCATATTCCGAAGCCGGCCAGGCCAGCGCAATTGACGTGAACCGAAATAATTAGAGTTACACCCTCAAAATCCCATCCAAAGTATCTGAACAATGGCCAGGACAAAGTAACGGATGGGGTTTCCACATCAGAGGAGAAGTCACAATCCGCAAAGGAAGTTCCAAGCTCTTCAAGATCAGGCGAGAGTTGCAACAAGTTAAAGATTCTCTAGGAGTGTGGAACCCTTAAGAAAAATCAACAATTTACTGACATTGATTAGTACTTCTCCTACACAAGTGCGGTAGCTAGCTATCAAACTAACCAAACACTCGAGCCAATGAAAACAAACTGATCAAAATCCTTGCCGGAGAAAAGCCACTCCATGTAAGACCACATTGTCCCTTTCCAAAATAATACCATATATATCAGACGTTTATCCCAAGCCATTCAGGGAGAGAACACTGTCATCGTCTTCCATCGCTGCAGTAAGCAGCTCAACAATGTTGTCAAAAACTTACGCTTCCTTTCTGATATTCGCATATCACAATATTTCTGGCCTCTAGGAACAGCTCCACACGAAACGGAGCAACACGAAGAAAGCATGCAACAAATAACAGACACACTATACAGCTTACAGTTACTGTACTTCATTTTCAAAAGCAAGAAATGCATGTTTCGTAGCCAATCAAATCCAATGCAAACACTCTACCTGCCACCATGCCACAATGTCTAAGCTTTCCGTTTCGCCAAGACCGAGCGCTGCAAACACTTGATCACCTACAGACCCCGAAATCCCTGCGCCCTTGAAAACCTTGGAAATTGCTGCATGTGATCGTGGCGGCCATGGGTCGGAGCTTCATTGTCAAGGTCTCGAGTGTCTACAAAATCATATTGATTATGAAGATTTCTACCCGACTCCCGGTAGGAATTAGTAGTGAATATCTCCCTTCCTGCAATTAAATTAATCAGCTTGTAATTGGGTATAACTTGTTTCTGATAACCTGATCATTAAGGCCTTCATTATAACCTCTATTTCCTTGGGTGTGATGCTTGTCAAAAACATTATAATATTGCTCACATATGGAAAAAGATTCACAATATGAATGCTCTTATCCTGTTGTTACTGATTTATTTGTTCATTTTATAAACAAAAAAGGGTTGTATAGATCAATGTCATACCAAAATTCATTCTTGTTGGCTTCTTTGAGTATGAATTTTTTACCATGGCTAACTATCACCAATTGGTGAAATTCTCCAATAGACTTCTCTTGTATGTTGCTACACTCTACGTGACTAGTAAAAACTTCTTGAGACTTTTTTATTGCCTTAATATTTTCTCCAACACATCATTCCTTATCTCTGATAATTATACTTGAACTCAGATCCTTGACCGACCAATGGCCTTCTTCACAGCTGTGCAAACCGGCCCTTGGAGTTCTTCTCCTTCGAAAGACCACCTCCACTTTTGCTTTCATGTGTGAATCTAAGAGTATCCGCACCCATACTCGCCAAGAGTCTAACACACGCAATAAGTGGATGAAAAATGCTAAGGGCCTTTCAAAAATACCTCTTGGCCCTCAACTTTGGCGAGGCAAGAAATGGCCCTCCAAATCTAAGTTTAGATTTGACTATTTGACTTGCACTTGTGTGATTTCAAGGGCTCTTCAAATATAGATGAATAAATTTAGCGAGTCACCTTTAGCGAGCATGAGTGGAGATGCTCTAAGTTAGCTGCCTGGCAACAAAATGAGGGAGAGACAATGACAGCGCGAAGGAAGGAGGCGCAAGACTCGGGAGCAAGTGTCTGCCTCTCACATGCACAGAGAGCCCTGTGCCGCAGACAACAATTGAGACAGCCCCCCTCGCCCTCCAATTCCCGCAATCACCGTTGCCAAAACATTTTACTACGCCCCAAAATCCTATTTTACATTACATTCCCTCATAACTTCAACCATTTCTCCATCCTCCTCTGCAATTTACAATAATTGTTTACGTGAGCAACATAGACTCCCCAATGGAAGTGGACCTTCATTTACCTTACTTCATTAGAAAGTGCCCACATGATAACTTACTTCATTGCAAGGCTACCCCCTCCTTCCAGCCACTCTAGCCAACTCAAATCCCAACCCAATATCTCCGTAGATTATATAGGGCTGATGTTTTTGGTGACCGGAGGTGCTGGGATTTTTGGTGTGGCCCATGTATCACACTTGCCTATTCATTGATGGAGTTGCTCATCAAAAACATCAAAATTTGTATAAGATTGAGTAAAATATTGGTCTTTTTTATCTCCTAAGCATGACTGTAGCTTGTTAGAGTTCAAAGTTTGAACGCAACAAGAATTGAGGGAGAATCCTTTCTTGCTTGTGAGACGCTTTAGAAACATAAGTAATTTTCTTGTATATGGGACAACTTTGTTGTTGTTGAGAATGATATGACTTTTGATGATTGTATGATATTATTTTACTTGTGGTTGTGCATGTTATAATAACAATCCAACCTCTCTTATTAAAGTGTTATCTTGTACAATGGAATATTTTAACTCCTAAAAGCCCAATCAACCATTTTCTGGTCGATTATGAGTTTTCAGTAGCCGTACTAGACTTTAAAAAATAAAGGTTTGATTTTTATCCTCATAAAGATGTATTGAAAAGTTAAATATTCTAAAATAATCTCGTACTCTGATAACCTTGGTTACGGTGTGCGTAAATGATATAAATAATTACATCATACGTTAATTTCCAAAATCAAGTCAAATTTAAGGGACTTGAATAGGAGAGAAGACGACCATGACGTGGATATGAAAACACGTGGAATGAGTTGTTGGGGGCAGGGTGGGAACTGGGAAGATTGCATGCATGACGTGAAGATGCCATTTCCATTCATGGAATAACAATTAACTTTCTTGGTTGCGTCACAGAAGCTTCGTGCGGAAGTTGTATGGCCACCACTTCCCTCTTCTTTTCCTTTTCCTTTCCTATTTGTCTCTTTACTTTTGTCAGTAACTTATGCCCTGTTCACACCCAGCCTTATATAATCCGGTTCAAGGTTGCCTAAGACCTGCTGAACCCGTTTAGTTCACACTGCATCAGTACTGACGTGACGTGGCGAGGAGGTTCAGTGCAGGTTTCGTCGGGTCATAATATTTTAAGAATCACCTCTTTGTTGATGGCGACGGCTTGGTCCAAATGTTCGCCACCTTGCTTGATGTGCCGGAAAGCGTGCCTGCGCGGTCACACTTGCTACACAATTGTACGCGGTTTGCGACCTATTTTGTGCGTTATTCGTCACCCTCTGTCATTTCTCTGCTCCTTTGTCACTCCCGCACACTCCCTTCTGCTGCTAAAAGTTGGTTTTTATGCTACTCAAATTGCCATGTTGTCCCTATGCATTTCTCTGCGTTCGCCATTTCTGCGCTTCAGTCTACTTTGGCCGTGATTGCATTTCTTCGCGCTCGAGTTCGTGTCCAGCCCTATGTATTGTGAGCATTTTTCGTGAACTAATGTGTCAGAAGCACACTCTGGCAGGTTTTCTTCGCCGTGTCTCTTACGAACTCCGGTGCTAATTACAAATTTGTGACCCTCGATGATTGTCTGCGCTTATGCCCACTGTGACCCTTGTGAATTTGCGGTTTTAGTTTACCCGTGTCAGTAGCTGACATTCTTCCGTTTCGATGAAGGCAATATCGTAGGCCACATTTGCGTTCCATCTCTGAGCACTCTTGTGCTAAGGTTTAGTGTCTCTCTTCAAATTGCATAACATGAAATTTTGTAGTGTTCAGTAGCTTCATTTCAATTGGAAATTTCAAATTTTTTTTTTGGAGGTTTAGGTAAATTTGTAGCTAGTTTTGGAGAAGATGTGTGGAATTTGTGGTTTTGACATCATGACATGTGAGGGTTTATGGTACACAGTCACCCTACAATCAGGTGTTGATCAGTGCGACTAATTGAGAATTGTCAAAAGCAAGTCATTCACAGGAAAGCGGGTCATTGTTGTTGTTTAGGCTTCATAGAAATTACCGGTGTTGTTCTACTTCGAAGAGGTCTGTGCACCTGGTCATTTCACATTACAAGTATATCCATCTACCCGCTCTGGAATTGTGCTTGTCATCATAGGTATAATGTATTCAGAAAAAAAAATGTATAATTGTACTCAATTGTTTGCGCAGTGTAACAGGCCTACCATTCCAAAGTTTACGGTTTCTCAACAAAATGTACCTTACATTACTTATGTTAATGAGTAATTTGATTAGGGGTTTATGTTGAAGCACATTGTCTTGCAATGTATTACCTGAATTCATAAGGGTTATGCGGTTCTAACATTGTACTATGCAATTTTTGTTAGGGTGACTTTTCCATATTGAATGGATCCACTAGTAGAAATCTTGTCTTATGTGACAAGTCTTTAGTGACTAAATGTCCGGAAAGACAAGTCCATAATGACGCAAAGACCACTTTGTGTCAATATGGACTTGTCTTTCCGGACATTGAGTCATTAAAGACTGGTCACATAAGACAAGATTTCTACTAGTGATCCGTTCATGCCACCAACAACAATGCTTGCTTTTACATCGTGGCTCCTACTACAATTTCTGAATGAACCTGCATACATGTGATATATGTCTCTACCTGCAAAAACAGAGGATGGTAGCGAAGAACAAATGTTGCTGATTTTGGGAACCTTCATGGGTTCTAGCCATGATGCGAATATCCTGTTCAGTGTGGAGTTGACTAATTACAGGTTGTGCAGCATTGGAAGCTTGTTTGATGATGACCTCGGATTCTAGGTGAAGCCACGGTCTACAATTTGGTTCTACTTGAATAGTATGATGACCAACAAAGGGTGCAAATGTTTCGAATGTCGAAGAGGTCCGTGTTCGCTTTGGCGGGTATGTTGAATCCGCATGTGCAACGACATGACAAAAGATACAAGATTGCTATCCCTACACTCATACACGTTGCTTGTACATTCTTAACCCCTAAAGGCCCTTAAAAGCCAAAATGGCTTTTTGCTGTTTCGGGCAGCTTAGATGGAAGGTCTAAATTAAGAATTTTAGACTATAATTTGGCGTGGGCGTGGTCATACATACAAGGTGTGTGGGATAAAAATTACAAAGTCAAATTCGGATTTTATAAATTTTTTATTGAAATTTTTGGTTTCAAGCCCAATTGGGGCAGAAAAAAACTTTTTATTATAATCATTTTTTCAATTTTGTTTTTGGAGACATGCTCTTCACCACATTTAGGCTCAGAATTTGAAGTGACCCATGTTGATTATATTCTTGGCTTGACAAGGGCTGCCTCCAAAATAAAGAACAGCAACCTCCAAGGTTTTTTGTAATTTCACATCCATTTCTTTCGAAATTTTTCAAATTTTGAGATTTTGAAATTTTTTAAAAATAATTTCGCCTAAAATTTATAAAATTGTAGAGGTACCTAATCACCGTTCATTTTTTCCAAAAATCAAATACAATTAATGTGATGCATGTTTCATCAAATTGCCATTTTTATACCTACTTCCGGAAATTAATTTGGATGAAGGTTTGAAACGCGTAATGAGTCTCTAAAATTTTGCATGAGCGTACCCAACTTAGTTATCTACATGGAAAAAAATATGAGCAAAATGTTTGGAGTAACAATCTTCAAGTCCCCCTTTGCACTATGGAGACAATGCCTCCCAAGCAATGCCCCGAAAAACTTTTGCACAAACTTTGGATGTTATGATCTTGCAAATGATAAACATCCAACGGTTAATTTTTGAAACAGTAGCTATGAATAGGCTTAGGTACAAGATCTTACAGTTGGAATTCTAATAGAAGTAAAAAAACTTGGTTCACATCCCCGGGAGTACATAGAGGTAGAAAATCGCAGTTTTGAGGTTTCAAGCTCCCAAAAACACAAGGAAATTTAGGGGTTAACATTAACTCACGCTGCTAGTCTGATAATATGTAGCGAGATGTTTGCCATTGGGAAAAGTACCTTGTCGTTGTTATTGCGTGACGTCGTTCATGCTATCAACAACAGTATGCACCATGAGATCACTTGGCCAACGGGTGAGAGGTTAAAGAAGTCGCAATCTGATTTCAAGAGATTGTGCGGCCTTCCTGCTATAGTTGGTGCCATTGATGGCACACATGTCGCTATAGCCAAACCCTAGCATGGGCCGGCTGATTACTATATATCACTTCAAATCGGGGGGAGGTATAGATTGAATTGTCAGGTTGTGGTTCATAGTGAGAAACGGTTTAAAGACTTATTTCTACCTGGCTCCACCAACGATTTGTGTATGTTACAGTGTTCATCATCGCATCATTTGGCAATGTACAACAATTTGTTTGACCGACCGAATGCGGTAGAAGGATTTTCACCGTACTTTATCGGAGATTTGCGGTATCCCTTGCTTCCATGGCTAATGGTTCCATATCGAGGTACATGACAGTTGAGTGTTGCTAAACAACTATTCAACAGGAGATTGTGAAGGGGACGCTGCGTCGTCGAAAATGCTTTCGGTATTTAGAAGCAAACTTTCAAGGAGTTCTTGGTGAAGTCTCAATTTTAGATCACATTTCTTCCTGATGTGATTATTTGTTGCGCTATCTTGTACAACGTGACAACGTCCTTCTTGACCAATCGGTTGAAGAAGTCCTACAACATCTACAAGTGCTACGTACATAAGGTCTGGACGGGGAGGTGATAAATGATGATGCAGTGCCGGTAGAAGGTGGCAACGGTAATGCACATGATGTTGTATTCGCTCCAAGCTCCGAGGTCCGCAACGAATTTGGGGTATACCTGACCATACAACAAAACCAATTGTAGTGAAGCAGCAAGTGAGTTCTCTATTTCATTTCCAATAGTCATGCTTTCCTGCTACATAATTTCAGTCTCACCATCATTGTATCATTGTATGTTTCAATTCAATGGTAAGAATACACTTCAGTAAATGATTTATTTATTTTTGGTTTTTTATATTATAGACACAGCATTCCAATGGATGCATATTAACTTCTAACGCTTTCTAGTGTCCTTCTCTATAGGCCATTGACAATACTAGCGCCATTGGAAATATGTAGTATACTAGGCATATATGGTAGTCACTGTAGTGTAGTGATTTCACATAGGTTTGTGTTCATTGCAATCCCTTATTCCTACTTAATTAATATATAGTTGATATATATGATAGTAATTATTGTTCCCCATCTACGTCGATAAGCGTTTGAAACAAAGATTTAGTATGGAGCAATGTGATCAGTAGAGGGAAGCTGGTTTCTTGGGGATCACAACAGCGATGAGCGGATGCAATTTAGGAGCGGTGATGCCATCGAACCGCTCGGCCATATCCAGCTTAAGCGGATTCTCATCACCATGCAAGCGCCAGTAAAAGCAATGTAACAAATGTGCAAGGATATGGCACATATTGACGTTGGCAAGGGGCAAGCCAGGGCAAATTCGTCGTCCAGCACCAAAAGCCATGAGCTTATTCTCCACTCCATCCTTTCGAAGGAACCGCTCGGGGTCAAACTCCTCAGGGTGATCGAAGACCGCAGGGTCGCAGTGAATGGCGTGGATGTTGAAGATCAAGCGCGTGTTGGCCGGGAGATGGTATCCCGCCACGCACGTCGGCTCGCGTGACTCGTGGTTGACGCCGATGGGCACGCTCGGTTGCACTCGCAGCACCTCTTTTACTACTGCATCTAGGTATGGCAGATTCTCTAAGTCCGCCTCGCAGACTACTCTGTCTGTGCCGATCACGCTGTCCAGCTCTGCTTACGCCCATTGCATCACCTCTGGGTTCCGTAACAGATACGCCATCGCCCACTCCAGCGTCGTGGACTGCGTCTCCGCGCCCACGAACAACATATCCTGCACCCCAATTGCGATTTCAACAACTATTTGTAACCTACGTCATTGAAGACTGAAAGCTTGCCCAATGAATCTTTGAAGGTAGTGACGATAAAGAGTAAAGAATTCACAGCCCAATTCCGGAAAGAACAGAAAAGAATGATAGAGTTTGCATTGAGAGTGCTCCAAGAGCGAAAGCTACAGACAAGAGAACGTGAATAATCCTTCGAAGATAGTGACAAAAGAATCCACTGATTCATCTCGTGAATTCACAGAGAAAAAACAAATGATGTTAGCGTTTGTATTGAGGATACTCCAAAAGCAAAAGCTGCAGCCTAGAGAATGTTAATAAACTTTCGAAAACTATCGCGCTTTAGTAATTTATTTTTAACTACTACGGTAAGCATAAATTAAATATAATCTCAGATATTAATTGTGACAAAAAAATAAAAATAAAAATATTTAATTTTAGTCTTGTTGTAAATATTTAAAATATCTTCCAATCATGTTAAATTTTTGTCATACCTCCATAATGTTGATGTTTTCCTATAAAAAATTATATACCATACAATGTGATATTTCAAGTATGTGGATTGTAGTGCTTTGACTTCTACAAAACAAGTAAGGAAATTTAGAGGTTAACGGGCTATTGAAAAGAGAAGGCATCAGTCAAGGCGAGATTTCCTTAGAGCCCTAGGGTGTGCACAAAGAAAAACTTCATGTTGCGATGAATACACGGGATGTCGTGGGATGAAGCAAGGATAAAGAAGGACAAACTAAGGTTGGATGTCCTAAAACCACCAACTTAAGAAATATGGCCTCATTTTAACAAGGTTATTTATGAGAAATTTTTTTCAGTCATTTGGAAAAAGATTTCTCATGGAATGCAAAAAAAATTGCAATTTAATTCTCAATATTCAAATTGATACAAATTTTCGAAGTGAAAAGAACTTCGTGATCCAAATCAGACCTCTAGGTTTTTCCATGTTGACACCATGTGGTACTAATTTTCACTCACAATGATACCCAAAATCACCAGCTACTTTTTTGCAATGCTCGGCATGCCATTGGTTTACTTGAATAGTGAAATTGGTGGTTTTGAGTCTCAACTGTGGTGGCCCCAAGAAAACTCTACATGCCATAATTGGGGGAGGTGGTGGTTTTAGGACATCTAACCTTACAATGGGGCACGAACTTTAGGGTAGTTCATTCCTTTTACTTTTAGAGGGCATTCTATTATTTCATATCAATGGGGCAAATAGAAGTATGGAGGTATGTCATACTATAAATTCTAGCTTATATTCCTTTGAGTTGCGCCCTTTTATAGCCCATCTGTATGTTTTTTAAGAGTTAAAAAAAAATCTCCTTCAATCTAATTTTTAAAATCGTGCTCCATTGCACTGCTCTATTATGCTATAGCCTCAGTTGATATTTCTTATGAATTGGCCTTGGCCCACTATGCAAAGTAGGCCTTACTACCAGTAGTCAAATTTATGCTATGAGCCCATGAGTAATATGCAGCCTAAGCATGCCTCGACTCTAAATCCCCCGTCAACGTTAATGAAAAAGGACAGAACGTGTCCCATATTTTGTGCTAGTTGGATCGGAGCACACATAAAACTAACCCTCTCTTCCAATGGTTTAATTTCTTGAGAGGATTCCTTTTGGTTAATGTGAAATCATAGGCCCCAAATTTGCAAAAACGAATTGCCAAAGAAAAGCCCCTAGCCCAAAATGAAAATTTTAGAAAATGGAACCCATGGGTGAATAATGCTTGCATTAACCCCAAAGTGACATAAGAAATCCATCTAGTTTACCTCCACTGTTTTCTTTTCCTTCTCCTTATTGTGGAATACTATGCATAATCCAACCGTATAGTATTGTTCCGTGCTTATATGGTTGTGAATGGAAAAAAAATCAACCATTGATCTTGGTTTTAGATCCACTTTTGTTACACGATAAGCTCTGCATTTTCTAGGTTTTTGGTGAAAATGGGGCTTTGAAATACTTGGGCCCTTGAAACCCATTCAAATTTGCAGGCAAAAATCAAAATGGTTACTTTGGGGTTAACGTCAGGCAAGAGGGGATTTAGAGTCGGGGTCTAAGCAAGTTTGCTTGTCTTATGCTGTGATTGTAGGTGCACTTAACCCCTAAACGTCCCAGCGTCCAGAAACTGGATCACGAACGGATTCAAAGCCTTCTCACGTTTTCATCAATGCTTGGATGAAACTCATCCAATTTTTTGGAGATTCTTCACCAAGTTGTTGTCCTATCTAATGGCTGGATTTAGTCATACTAGAATACATATTTTTTTTAAATTACAAATGTAGAAGTATGTCAAGTCGTTGACCGAGCCAAAATTGCATTGACTCTAGTTCAAAGTGGAATCATGAAAAATGAGGTCATAAATTTAAGAAACACAAAAATTTCAAAGCATCACCACGTTTAAGAGTATCTCATTTCAAACTCATTCCAACAAAGTTTACTCAAAAAATATTGAAATTTAGTTTGTAATCGAATTTCGAAGGAATTTTTTATTTTAACTTTCAAATTTTATAATTAAATATTGGTGATTGTATTAGTGAATGGAACCGTACGGATGGAATCTAAAATTCAAAATCTAGAACTTTCATTTGTATATCAATTCCAGAATATTCTTCTAAATAGTAATTTATAATGCTTTTTCTCAAATTGTCAATTCCAGGGACACCCTGGTACGTTTAGGGGTTAAGAAAAATGAAAAATGAAAAAATAAAAGAATAAAAAAATAAAAAATAAAATTGAATTGCTGACTAGGATATGTTAATTTACTTTTCTGACAGCTGGACAGGACGATTCTTGAACAGCACGCTTCCTCGGAAGTTAGCGTCCACCCCGGTCGGTCGGGTACCTTACTCACCTTCGTGACTTGCACTTCTCCAAGGAAAAGCATCTGCAATTTCAGAATGTGCTTTCGGGCTAAACGTATATAAATAGGGGTTTCAGCTGCAGTCGGGATTTGACAACTTGCGGTTTCCGAGGGTGACCAGTCTGCAAGGAGCGAAATTGCGAAATATTCAATGAAGACTTCAAGAAGAATTTATTTTGATCATTCATACAAATATTTACTTTTCAAAAATAGAATGTTAATTTTTGGTTAACTTTTTAAGAGTTTTTTGGTGTGTGATTTTAGAAAATAATTTTTAAATCTTCAGTCATAGATTTTGAACATTTGATTGGAAACATGTATAAATAACTTAGAAATACAAATTTTTCTGGTAAGAATGTTTTAACTTTTTTTGTAGAATTACATATAAATCTAGTAAACTAAGGAGTGTTTTTTACTACATATGATTATTCAAAATTCTACAACTATTTGATTGATAAGGCTTCTCACTTACATTGAAATGATCTAACAACTACAAAATCCTATCAATCTACCAAGTGAACATGTATGTTCACATTTTGCCTTGATCATAGCTTCCAATCCAATCCAATAGGCATAAATCGGCACAACTTGAGAAGATTTTTGAACATTGTTTATAGAAACAACCATATATAAAATTCCAAAAATTCCAAATAAATGCAATATTTTAATAGATAATAAAATTCAAAATATGAATTCACATTAGAATATTGTTTTTTTTTGGAAAATATAGCGAGTGAAAAAGCTATAGAATATAATATAGATCTTAACCCCTAAGTGACCGATCAACCATTTTATGGTCGCTGCCCTTTTTTACGGGCTGCCTGAGATTAAAAAAACCTTTTTTAGAAAAAAAAATAATAAGATTTTTCAAATAGGAAATCAAGTCTACTTTCCAACCCAATTTGAATCATGCCAATCGGAGTTAAACTCCATTAAGGAGAAATTTTCAAAGACAAACACCTCAACATTGTCCTAGTGTTACAAAACTTACTATTTCTGGAAACTGATGATGTTCCCTCTTTCTAAAAAAAATCTTTTTTGAACTTTAGAATAGAATGTCTAGTTTCAACCAATCACACCAAATTTCAAATCCTAAAAATATAATTTGTAATTTTGGTGAATATTCAACGATAAATGCTTCTAAATTCGTTTAATGAGTATTTAAACCTTTTTTGAAAGTTTGACCTTATGGATAATTACTAAACATCATGCTTCTCATTTTCTCTTTTGGACCAAACTTCATCAAAGTTGTAGAAGCAACATTTTATAACACATTTAGGTTTTGCCCTTACCCCCTCTGTCATTTAGGGGTTAACACACAAGGCTTGTAAATGTAATAGAATGCACAATATCTAAAAGGTAGACTATAAACTAGAGTTGATAATCTACACTTGTGAAAATTCCTATTGAGAGATCTTGAATGATCATGAAGATTTGTTGTTTTGTTTTAGTACAAAATTTATGGGTTTAGTAGACAGGCAACAATGTTTTTTTAGGGGCACTATACATTCAATGAGGTGCAACAAAGTGAATCGGTGCTCATTGCACTTTCATTTGTTCAATCAGACTCTTGTTTTCACACATAGAAATATGTTTTTGACAATCTGATTTTTCAACATTGAAGTATGTTTTGACACTAAATTGATTTTACTATCATTTTAGTATCACGTAAAGCACTTGGATGGATTGCCTCAATACAAAATGAGGGAGCTTACAGAGCGGAATCTCCTCAAGGAAAATAGTGGAATGGAATGCCCTCGTGAGAGAGAAATGGTGGAATTGAGGGTGAAATAAATTCTCTCGTTTCCTTGCAAAGTAGGGTTCCCTCATCCTCGTGAAAAGCACGTAGAGAAAATCCTTGACCTCACGCAAGCCCTTGTTCTCGGGATTCCCTATGCAATATTCCCTCGGGTCAAGGCTTGCAACTATATAGAATTGTTTATTTTTTAAAATAAATTTCACAAACCCTACGGTACGCTCCACTTACAGTATAGGTCATTTAAGAATGTAACGTTGAGTCAGTGTCAAAATAGAAAGGGGAGAATTCTACTCTTTATTCAATTTAATCCCCAAAGGACCAACTGTTCAATTTTTGGACGATATACAAATTTCATTTACATTTTCTCGTTTGTCATGCACTTTTTGTAAGGAAAAAAAATACTACAAAATTCTATGGCAAGGTAGCTTCATGTCTGTGTGATCCAATTAGAAAGGAGATGATTTTTGAAAATTTCATGCCTCATTCATGTTGCAGTGATTCACCAAAAAATTCAAAGAATTTAATCTATATGTGCTTTTGAAAAAATAAACTCAAAAAACTAAACAACCAAAAAATCTCCAAAAATCACTACACTTAGAATACTACATTTCAACCCATCACAACAAATTTCATCCACATATTGTCAATATCGTATTCGTAATCAAATTACAAAAGAATTTTGAATTTTAAGGTTTCAAATTTTATACAAAATATTGGTGATAGCAATTGCAAATTTAACTGTATAGATAGAATCTAAAATTTATTTGTAAAACTTTTATTTAAACATCAAGTTCACAATATTCCTTTTGGTAGCATTTTACGATGCATCTTTGTAAAACTACAGAATTTGGTGAGGGTGAGGTCGTTTAGGAGTACTTGAGGACGTGAAGATTGATGTTCCCGTACCCGGCAGTCGTCAAGGTTTGCAAAAAACAATCATAAAAAGAGAAGCCCGAATCGTTAGAAGACCACAATGGAATTTATCGATGTTAAAAAAATGAATAAATTAAGAAAATAATTTTTTAAAATAATATTCTCTATGGTGAAAAAGAGAATCTTTTAGAATATCCAATAAATTTTGGACCATTTGGGCAAAAAATTAATTATTTGGCATATCCTGTTGACTTTGACCGCTGGGTACAGTATCCTCTAATGTGAAAGGACAATGGGTGTTGGTTATTGATACTTGAACTTGAACCCTAAACCAACCAGCCAACACAGAAGGGAAAAAAACATTTTATGTACCCACCATAAAATCTACCAAATGTTTGACTTGTATGATTTAGTACTATTTTATATTTAAAGTGCCTTATACAATTGTGAGTGCATGAAGTGCAAATGCCTTCGCAATAGAAAATGCGCTCATTTTAATAAAAAATTCTCAACTAAATTGGCCTAGACATATGACTCCACATAGAGTGCAAATATCCATAGAACAATAAATGCCCTTATCTTATTTATATTTTTGCATTTAGAGTGCCATTGACAACTAAGGGAGCATGGAGTGTAAATTCCCTCACAATAGAAAATTCCCTTATTATAGCAATACATCTTTCTACAGTGAAACCTTGTAAATAGTTGAAAAGAACTTCAAGTGCAAAACAATATTGTGTAAGAGAAAGTAGGTATGTGAAAAAGAAAAACTGAGTCAATCATATCTTTTTTATAAAATTGAGAAATATCAATTCCAATGGTAAGGATGTTGTAGCAAATTCCCTACACCCTATGGAATTTTTTATTTTACAATCATCTTAAGAAAAGGCTTCTTACATCTGCGGTTAAAAGATTTATTAATTGAAAATGCTTTTTCAAACTTAAGGAATGATAAATCTATACACACACAATTTATAAACTACTATGTTGTTGTTCACCAAACAGAGCTCTAGGGCTTTGAAAATCTTGATATAGTGTCACCTTTTTTTACATATACAGCTGCAATGTATTTGAATAGACTCAGTCAATCGCTTAATAAGGCACAAATATGGAAAACATTTGGAGCTACACACAAACAGATCCAAATCATTAGAGTTAACCGAAAAGTCAGCCCAAAGAGGAAAGTTTTAGCAAATTCCTCTTGAACTCATATTGAAATGTAAATAGACCGAAAACTAGTTCAAGATGAGTTGGGAGACAATCTAAAGCAAGCCACTGTCATTATTCTCACACCTCGCAATGACTTCCACACCTCCTACCAAAGCTCCAAGCCCATGGCCCACAAGGGGACAAGTTATGACACGACACTATTCAACCCAAACATAGGTCAAGGGAGCTCAAAAGAGCGCTTGAAAGAAGGTTGAAAAGGCATGTTCCATGGCCTTCTTTTCGGTTAACTCTATTGTGACTACGATTTGAAGGCCCATTCACATATAGCAGTGCTTCAACATTCATGCATGCGTCAGATAACTTTGAGGGAATTTCATATTTTCATTTGTTTTTGGATTTTACCTTCCTCCATTTCGGGAATGCAAATGCAAGTGCGACAGGGTCTTGGTGTAAATGGGCCATGAGAGGAGTGGAGTCAAACAAATCCAAATCATTGTGACTACGATTTTCTCACAAATATAGACCCTGTCAATATTCTCCATACCTAACTATGGCTCCCACACCTTTCACCAAAGCTCCAAATCCGTGACCCATAAGGGGACAATCTATGACAAGACACTATTCCTCCTAAATATAGCTCAAAAGAGAGTTTAGAAGTAGAGCAAAAAGAGAGGTTAGAAATAGAGCAAAAAGAGAGGTTAGAAAGTCTTCTTTTCTGTTAACTCTAATGCCTCTCATAAACACCACGGGCCACAATATAATTATGATGATTCCAGTGTAACAATGGTGGAAAATTACTGGTAACCCTCAAACATCTTCCCGAACTTCTTACTTTGGTGATAGCAAACGGTTGTAACAGTTTGCTATCCAAGGGAGGTTGGTGAATTTAGCAAAGGCGTTCTTTGGGAATACACTGCTAACTTTACCACCTTCCACCATCTTTCCAATGTCCCTTTGTCCGTTGGGCATCAGGTCATTGACATTACGAACGGACACTTTATTCACGCCGGCCCATTTCTTTGGGTTGGTGTTTCTATCTATCTATCTATCTTTGCTATCCAAAGAAAGACGCTTTAACCGAGGCACAGGTATACCTGCAGAGTATAAATTACCTGCAGGTATACCTGTTTGTGCGGTCTTGTTGTGGTGGTGGAGCACACGTGGCGGTGGAGCACACTCAGCTGCCCCACTCAGCTGACATGGCACGCAACTCCTTCGCAACTGTCCTACTTCGCAAACTGGCCTACTTCAGGTGGCCTTCGACTTCTTCAAGCTCTGCCTTGCTATTCTCCTCCCGCCATACTGTATCTCAGTTTTCAGTGTTGTTCTTTGCATTTACAGCGCTCACTCTCTTTGTAATCTAAAAGTACCATAGTGCTCAAGGATAGCATTTAGGTGACATAACCATTAGTCTTGTGTCAGCATTGTTTCTCTTCTAGGAACATGGATGCCAATTACGAGGCCGACGCTTCTCCCGTCAACGTCTACAACCCTCCACAGCCCAAGCCCGTGAGCTCTTCCGATGATTCAAGTACAGAGTGAATTCTCTTACATTGATCAATAACTCCTTAATTAGTGATACAAGGATACAGGAGTGGTCAAGAAATAGGTGATTGATTTTCTGCTTCTTGTGCACGTTTTTTTTCGGCAACCTCCATTCCTCAAATTGTAGTTACACAGATTTGGATTACACAAATCGAGTGCTCAAGCTCCGAAATCAAGAAGAGATCATTCAAGGTGAGAATCTCTCATCTTTGATGCAAGGCTTTATGAAGCTTGTTTTTGTTAGCGTCGTTGTTTGGTGAAGGAACTTGGATATTTTAAAGCCGTGGGTCTCGTCTCTTTCTCAGTTTCTCCTCCGTTTCTGCATCAATCTTTGATTCCAGTTTCTCCTTCCAAGGATCACTTCCCGTTTTTCCATCATGGCCGGAGTTTTGCGCAGCGCAATCGTTCCTGCAACACTACGCCGAGTCCTGCACTACGTTTCACGCTCCTGTAGCAACAATTTCGCCGCGCGCAACGGCAGTGCAAGCAATGCAAGCGCACGTGGGAGCCGGCAGCGGGGGGCGAATTGGAGAGGGCTGGGCGGTGCGGAGCCCGCCGCAAGACATCCCGTTCGCAGTGAAAGGGCTGCAGCGCATCGCCATCGCGGTCCCGGACCTGTCCACGGCCGCGGAGCATTACCGCAGCGCGTTCGGCGCGCAAGTCAGCGACCCCGTGGCGTACCCGTGGCCGAGTTTCTGAAATCCAACCCCAACGGCGGGATTCATCACGTCTCGTTCTCCGTCGACAATATCCGTTCTGCTCAAGGATACCTCGGCGAAGCCGGTATCGGTAGCATTCCTTCTGGTGCCAAGAGTGGCATGTTTTTGCAGCCCAAAGATAATATGGGTGTGCTCATTCAGCTCCAGCAATCCTACAACCGCGCGCAAGCTCGCCTGTGAGTGCAAACTCTCAGTCTGCTTTACAGCATTTCCATGTCTAGTTTACTGTACATGGAAATATTTTATTGTACATGGAAATACTGTAATGGTTATTTCTATGTCTAGTTTTATTGTCTCTGCCTTTCGAGGGAAGAGACTACGTAAACGCTTCGTTTTTAAGGAGTTACATGGCTGAACAATACAAACAAGGTGTAAAAGTAAATATAGGATAAATACTAAGGCAAAGATTACGCGACTAGCCGCTTGTTGTACATGGAAATACTGTAATTATAGTCGTTTCTATGTCAAGTTTTATTGTTCATGGAAATACTGTAATTATGGTTATTTCTATGTCTAGTTTTATTGTACAGTACATACTTAGGTATATAGTGGTGTAATTGTGGCAAGGACCATGTGTACTATTATGAAGCTCTTGAAGGTATATAGTGTTAATTTCATTTGAAGCTTCTGTTGAAAGTTATAGGTATAGTAGAATTGCTGAGGGTTGCTTCATAGAACCACGTCCTTCCGTTGATGAAGGACTTCATGTGGATTCAGCGACTTTGTAATTCAGGGACATGAGTGGTCCCTTATAGATGAATAAACAGACTCTTACGGTTCACATAACGTTCTTCAGCCCTTCCTGGACCACACCCTGTATGGAATAGCAAAACAGCCATCAAGTCGAGCTCCTGACTGTCAGACAGTCAAGACCCCACTTTTACAGCACTTTTTCTACTTTAACGTCACTTTTTCACTTTTACACGTCTTTTTCCACTTTTAACACACGAGGGTTATTGTCTTAAAATCCAGGGAGGGGTTTTGTACAAACCATGAGCCGTGAGGGGTATTGCCTTCAAAATCCAAGGACGGGTTTTCGCATGAACAATAGGCCGTGAGGGGTATTGCTTTAGAATTTGTAGAATGCTTTAGAATTTCTTTTGCTTTTGAAGTTTACAATAGATAAACCAATTTTAACCAATCATGCTAAATTTAAAACTCTAAAAGTGAAAATTATAATTTACATAATTTTTCAAAGGTTAATGCTTTTAAATGAATTTTAAAAAGATCTAGAGTTTTTTTTGGAATTTTGACCGTATGGATAATTTGTAAAGATGATGCCATGAATTTTTTATATTGAACCAAACTTCATCAAACATATGGAAGGCACATATTATAACACATATTTGTTTTGTCCAATACCCCTCGGGCTTTTAGGCGTTAAATGAGGTAGAATGGAGATCTTCAAATACACCACGTCAAGCACCGGCCCCAACATTTAGGAGAATTTAATTAATAAAGATGTTTTTGCAAATGCGAATGCTCCAAGAAAACAATCTTCATTTTTGAAATACCCCTCACGGCTTATGGTTCGGGCTAAAAATCACTAAAAGAATAAAGTCCCTATACAATATCACTCATGGCTTATGGTTTGTGCAAAAATCACTCTTGGATTCAAAAGCGATACCCCTCATGGCCTATTGTTCATGCGAAAACCCCTCCTTGGATTTTTACCCCTAAAGGACCGGAGTG
Organism: Pohlia nutans; assembly: GCA_022496805.1. NCBI lineage: Eukaryota > Viridiplantae > Streptophyta > Bryopsida > Bryales > Mniaceae > Pohlia > Pohlia nutans. The sequence goes on from CM040103.1 coordinate 1,755,112, forward strand.
TTTTTCCTCCATAAACACTCCAATGCTGCCATTTTTACTCCCCCATGCAAAAAAATCCAAAAAAAATGTTATTTTTTACCTTCTAACCGTAAGATCTTGTCTTGAACTATTTGAAAAACATACACAACAAATTTCATTGATTTTGTCCGCACAGATTGCTAGATAATTGCATTTGATGGAAAAAAACACCCCAAAAAACACATGCCCGGAAATTTCAGATGCGTTTGATCATGGCTACAGAAAAAAATCCTCACTACCGAAACCTGTCGCACTTCACTTTCACATTCTATATGATGTTACTTAGTTGTGTACCAATTTTTGTTGCATTTGGAGATGTTTAGGATGTTGAAGAACACCTTGCACTTGTTAGGGGTTTAAAAGTTCAGAAAAGACTATATGTTTTTGGAACTGCAATGTTTTCAACTTTCTTTATTTAAAATACAAATCCGAGCAATGAAACACAAGTACATTCCACCCTCTATAGAATGGCGAAAAAAAATTTGAAATTTTTTTTTTTTTGAAGTTTTAGAAGACATGTAGCACATTTTTTAAGAATTTTGGGGGTTAGGGGGGAAATAAAGGGTGGAGGAAGGGAATTGAAGTGCCAACCCATTCCAATGTTCATGACCCCACTAACTCTCAAGGTGTACTGCCACATGGCAGTCCCTCAATGGATGATTTTAATTTTTTTAAATGATTTTAATTTTCAAAAACTTAAATAATATATCATAATTATAAAATTGAGCTTTTAGTTTAAATTATTTTTAAAATTTAAAATAATAAATTTCAGTTTAAAAAAATATTTTTTATTTTAAAAAAATTATTTTTAAAATTTTAAAATAATGTTTTTAAAATTTTTGAATGAGTTTGGAAAATGGGGTGGTCTTCTCCCCCCATAGGCCACCCCATTTTCCACACACCGCCCATCCTGTTGCCCCCCCTAAAATTCAACTATTTCTCTACTGCCCCGCTGCCCTTTCTCACGAAAAAAACACATTTCCCCTCATAACTTTCACATCCGGTGTTGGAATTCAAAAAAAAAAAAAAAAAAAAAAAAAAAAAAAAACCCCGTTTTCGTGACACATTGGGGAATCTATTATTAAATTTCCTTCAAAGTTTGATTAAAAACATGTTCACCGGAACCTACCCGATTCTCTAAATGTCCTAGTTAGGACACTTCGTCCTTTAGGGGTTAAAGGCAATACCCCTCATGGCATATTGTTCATGCGAAAACCCGTCCCTGGATTTTAAAGGCAATACCCCTCACAGCTCATGGTTCATACAAAACCCCTCCCTGGATTTTAAGACAATAACCCTCGTGTATTAAAAGTTGAAAAAAGACGTGGAAAAGTGAAAAAATGACGTTAAAGTAGAAAAAGAGCTATAAAAGTGGGGTTTTGACTGTCTGACAATCAGGAGCTCGACTTGATGGCCGTTTTGCTATTCCGTAACCCTGATGCTGAAATACTAGAGTTAACCGAAAACACAAGAGGTATTCTGACCCCCTAAAATCGTGGATCCGGAAATCGATGAGGTGTCCGAGTGTAAGTGAAATCAAAAACGAGTTTTGAAGATTCCTGTTCTCCATGCAATTGAGAACTGTTAGAGGCACAGTAAGGCTTCGTAATCAAGGCCTGGTTCGGTAGCAAGGAGGCGTGGGAAAAAAATAGATCATGTGTCTGACATGGTGGGATAAGGCAGCTATACAAAATTGTTATTTTTAAGTAAAGCGAGAGGAAGGAGGCAACTTGCGAGTAGCTCTCCTCAGCCAACGCAGCTTCTGACATAAAACTCCCCTTAGAATGAGTTTTGCAGACTTTTTGACGGCAAGACTAGTTCACACTGCTCTCTATTTTGAATTCTTTGGAAACCATGCTAGTTTGCTTGGCTGCCTTAGATACGGGTCAGACTCACCTCACCTAACATGTATTTTCTCTTCTTTTCGGTTAACTCTACTGTAATGGATATTTCTATGCCTAGTTTTATTGTACATGGCAATACTGTAATTAAGGCACCTTCCCACCTGGCCTTAGGGTGGCGGTCTTACCGAAAAATAGCTGTAATTTTTGATGTAGCATTCCCACCAGCGTACTTTGGTAAACCCCATTCCTACGTGTCAGGTTAGGTGGAGCGAAGATAAGAGCGGTTTTACAGCAAAAAGTGACCACTGCTTTCAGGCCCACCACTAGTGATGTACTAGTTAACTACTAATGACAAATCTTGGAAATTCGGAGATTTCAGAAAATTTTGGGCGCTCCTATCTATTTGAGCTTGAAGTGGCCCATTACGTAGCAGCGGTCTCTGATTCTTGGCCGACTCTTTAGGAAAGCGTAACATGAGAGAAATACGCGATAGACGTTGCGGCTGCGGCGACTCAATACAAAAGCTTCTACGGGAGAGGACGTACCTACATCTCGCAACCGCATTGCTCCCATCAAGTACGTCCGAATTCACGTCTGAGAAGTCCGTCCGAGTGTTTCAATTCCCTGTCAAGTCAAGTCTGATTTCGTAGCAGATCTTCTGCACTTTGTTTTCATTGCTGTAGGACTGCGTTGAAGGTCCGGTTTAGTTTTTTTTTGAGAGGGTTCATAAAAAACCTGGTAGTTCTTTTTGAGAACTGAAGTATGAGATCCCAACGATGGAATCATTACTGTCATGACTGAGTGATTTCAAATTTCACACTTCTACTGAACACTTTGGGTACCACGTCCTTCATGGATCGTTCATGGAAAAGGAACGTCTCTGTTTCTACAAAAATGCGATAGCACTGAGGCATTGTAACGAAAAGGAACGACAATGCTGAACTGTCCCTTCTCAGATGCCTTCCCTAGTGAATTCCCTGCTTATAGTTCATGCATACGTTCTTTGTTTCATTTTTGAAACATGAGAGATTCATCTTTGCAAGTATTTGTAACTTGGGAGAGTTAATCTATGAGGCCTGATTCTGGACCCCCATTGTTGCAGATTTTTGGAGTTACAGCAATGGAGAACCGTTTAGATGCTAACCTGTACGGCACGCCAACACGACCTATTGCTCTGCCTGTGGACGGTAAGCAATCTACACTTGCACTTGTCACATTTTCTTCGAAGTGTGGGTCAGTTCACGAAACATTAAGGAAATGGAATGTACCGATTGTCTAGGCTTCACAGTTTAGACTTCATATAAACAACAACAGCTATTCACTCGTCACATACGTACATGCACATGTAGAGTGAAATCTTTATACAAAGACACATGTACTACTATACCTACATTGCTGTGATTTTCGAGTTTGGTATCGTGTGTACTGCCTATTTCAAAAACTTTAAATAAGACATAGGACCTGCAAAACCACAAACCACACTCCGATGCTTCAATGAGTACGTGTAAAAGGAATTAGAAACAGTTACACATTCACAAAAGAACAGGATTATACTTGCATGACTGCTGTCAGTTCTGTCAGTTTAGGGTTTATGGCAATTGAAAGGTCCTAAACAACTGTATGCATAGATAGTGGACCTGCAAAACCACATAACACTCTCCGATGCTTCAATAAGTACATGTGAAAATGAAGAAATAAAAAACTTTTAACATCATTGGTCATACATTTCCTTAAGTTATTGTTAATGTCATTTGCTAATTTCAGTAGTTCTTATAATTGAATGATCGTTTAGGGTTCAGTTCTACACGGTACTCTTTGTTCATATTATATACGTTATGGTTGTTCTAATAATTTATGGTTTTGTTTACGGAATTCTGTGTCATTTCCATTTCAATTAAAGCATTTGAAGCTCTATCTCGTCATTTTACAAGTTCCCTACGCTACATGTTTTTGGGATGCTTTTATCTCTGTTTAACGAAATCCTATCGGTCCCCATTAATTTCCATTCAGTTCTTGCAATGCAATAAAATTATCAAAACAATCACAGCATACTTTGAGTTCAGGGTTTAGAGTACAAGCACCATTCTAACATGCACTTATTATTGCAGGGACAAGCTTTGGGGGGAACCATGGTCCACGAGTAACAGTTGGCGTCCCGCGTGCTGCCCCTGTTCACAGTGCACCAGAACCTAGCCAAGCGAAGCGCGCCCGCAAGGACAGGGGACCGAACTGGTTACCACAAGAAATTTTCGTTCTCATTCGTGCGAAAAGGGACATGTATTTGGAGGAGTTGGACACAGTCGACGGTCGGGACCTTATGACACCCGAGAGCAGTAAATGGATCCGGATCTCGCAGCAAGTAATGCGGGCCGGTTTTTCTCCATACGTACGAGACGGACCCATGTGCAAGACTAAGTGGAACCAGCTTATTCCGGACTACAAGAAGATTGTGGACTATTTTTCTCGCACGGGTCAGAATTTACCTGACTATTGGGATCTCAGTTCCGCTGAACGGAAAGCTCAGGGCTTCCCCTGCCAATTCGCGCAAGAATTTTACAACGCAATCCACGAGTGGTACAGCAATCGGCCACAAATCCAGCCTCCCCACATCCGCGATTTGTTAGCCCCAAACGATGCAAATTATCGACCAGTTCATCACGGACAACAAGAAGTTGAAGAAGACAGCGAACCAGATAACGAGGACCCGCTCGAGATATCGCAGCATGAAGCTTTCGAGAGTACAGAAGACTCCTCGCAGCCCCGGTCACCCCGTCGCAGCGCCTCCACTCCATCACAGCCGGCTTCCACTCCATCAGTGCCGGCCAGCATTCGTGATGCTTTAAGAAGCCCCGGCAGCCGACCCTTTTCTGGCCTACCCCCCGGGATCACGCCTCACGTGATTAGCTCGTCCGAGACCTCCCAGTACGCCGTTAACCGACGTCCCGGCAACACAGCAGTAAGACGCAAGAACATATCGGGGCACATTGTTATTGCAGAGGCGACAAAAGCAACGGGCGAAGTCATGGCAACACAAATGAACGAAATCGCAAATGCAGCACGTGAATTGGAACGCTCAAAAATCGAGGTCCAATTGAAACTGTTTTCTGAACAGATGGCGTACCAGAGGGAAAAAGACAGACGCATGTACGAGAATGCAACCATTGCCAATGACAACGCCAAACTAGCAATCTTAAAACAAGGAGAAATGGTGAGTTGTCTTTCGCAACTCTCTACTGTTTTGAGCAAGGGAATGACAATGTCAAACACCACAAGGTTTCACAACATGGGATTAGAAAGAACCCCCAACTTCAGTGCCCCGGGCCAGAACTATACTTCACCTGGTGTGAGCGGCGGCACGAACTGTGGATCCACCGGCCCCTCTACAGCACAGCAGACCATGCCTGCAACTACAGCAACTACGGCCACAACTACAGGCCCCCCTGATATCACACCAAGTGGCGATTGCAACGGACCACATGGAACCGAGGCAGCACACCACACTACAAGCCTCACAAAAATCATAGGAACTACCAACGGAGCTGAACCTGCACGTACCTAGGTTGAGCTTCTGCAGAACACATGCATCTACATTACAAACTGTAGAACTTAAGCCTACTTGCACCTTCTATTGCTGAATGGTTGATGCTCCATCGGGTGCGCACAATCTGCATAGGAGACTATGTATTAGTGAAGCATTGTGCGGAATATGGAGTATGGATTGTAACCGTTCATGTTTGCAATCAAATGACTTTTGTGTTAAGTTCTTCCAGCTCTGTGTGATTCACAAAGGATTTATGTGCTACATTATTTCTACTACGGTGGATTTACATGTGCATGCCATTGACGGTGACAGTTATTAAATTGAAATTTATGAAAAGCATTAGAAAACGAAAACAAGATATAAGATGTACAAAACAGTTCTATGGTTTAGAAAAAAACAGGAATGCAGGTGTAGTGCGATGAATACCTGGAACACGCAGCTTCTCGTCCATCAGCAAGCAGATGGAAAGCACCTCACCAGCCTGCTGCATTCCTACATGGCAAAGCCGAGTGCATGTGCAAGAGGTCAAATACTTGCACAGTTTCAATGGAAAACATGCTGTACATATGGTGTGAAACTAAATGGAAGCAAGCATAATTAATGGAAAATTTAAGAGTGATGTTTCTACGTACCTCAATTTTATGGCTGCTGACGACGTCTTGTACTCAAGTATACACCAAGTTGAGCTCGTTTCTGGCTACCTTGCGCTGTGGCTATGGCATCATAAGCAGCGTCTGCTGCGTCAGGGACAGGGCCGTCATCATCTACTACAGCACCCTCTAACCCTTCAATCCGCAGGACTTCCAGCAGCTCTTGCACTTCCTCATGCGATTGCCGTAGTAAAACATTATGTAGAATCGCACAGCAGAGAATGACATCTGGCATGAAAGTTATGTGTAGGTCGGACTTCTCAAGTAATTCCCTGAACGATTGTTTGAGAATGCCAAAGGCGTTCTCTACGACACAACGTCCCTTGCGAAGCTTTCTGTTAAAGAGTGCTTCAGAGACCGAAAGTTCCGCAGTACCTCTATGCGGAATCATAAGCCACGGTAGTAAAGGGTATCCAGAATCGGCTAGCAGATACGGTGTATAGCCATCTACCGCATGCTGGGCCTCCAACAAATTGCCCTGCATGGCTAAACTGTACAATGAAGAGCATCGTAACATACGACTGTCGTTTGTTGAGCCAGGCATGCCCAAATTAAGATCCAGAAATCGCTTGTCACTATCCACAACCGCTTGGCAATTCATGGTGTACGCACCTGACTTAAAGTAATAGTAATCTGCAGCACCATATTGTGGCTTTGATATCCCAACGTGCATACCATCGATTACACCGACCACACCCGGTAATCCACAGAGGTCAGCAAATTTTGCTTGACTTTCCCGTACTCTATCTCCAGTTGGCCACATAATCTCGTGTCTCAAGGTCTCGTTTATGGCATTCACCACTTCACGAAGAATTTTCGAAACCGTGTTGCGCCCAATGGCAAACATCTCACTGCAGATGGTCAAGTTCGCACCGTGTGTCAATTTAAATAACGTACAAGCCACGCGTATCAAGACTGGAATTGCTACTCTGTAGTGGGTGTTTTGACGTGCTACACTTGGCCTCAGGAGCTCTGCCAACGCAAAGACACATGGCTTCGTCATCCGGAACATGGAAACCCAACGGGTATTGTCATATTGCTCCAAAAGGAATCTTGAAAACCAGGTTGTCGAACGAGGCTTCATCCAGAATCCAACGTCATCCTCAAGATAGGTGAATGTTGTACAGAACCTGTAGGTGTGCAACGTATCACGGAGTATAGATTCTGCGTCATGGACCGCGCCATTCATACTGTGGACAATGACAGCCAGCGGGTCTTTGGATTCCTCCTCAGTATCCACCAACTCAGAAACATCTTGCGGCTCATTTGCGTTCAGGAGCAACATGAGAAGCCACACAGTGAATCCTACAACATTCATGGGTGACGTGAACGGCTCCATGGGCTTAAGCTGTGATTAATGATTCGAGTGTAGGGATGAGCCGTCCCAAGCCTGCCAAAACATGCACAGCCCTAAATCAGAGTGCGTACCAGAAAAATACCGTAACCCCTAAAGCCAAAAAGATTGTATATAACAAAATAAATTCCCCACGGTGCATACAATGAGATTCATACACCGAAACAAACTCCCTTCAATCATAGCGCACACAATAAAGAAATCGTAAAATGTAGATGCAAAACCACCGTAACGGAAAGAAAACCCTAAAATCACATCCAAACACATAAAAGCACTACTGCAGTGAAAATGCAAAAAAAAAATTCCAAACCTGGATTGGAGACCACGGTGGAGGACCCGAAACCCAATCCGTTCAGGACAGTGCAATATCACTACACCACTGGAACTAAGAAAATGGATGCACCCGAAAACCTGCAAAGGAACAATTTACACAGAATTCATGGGACACTGATAATTGCCTACACCTTTTTCCCCAATACATCACGGCCCATATGTATCACAACTGCATTTGGAAGGAGCTATGAGGGCAGAGTATGGTTTTTTTCTATACTAACAGATTAAAAATTCATACCCTAATTACAGAATGTAGATGTAGCATTTTCATAAACAAATGCAAGCCAAGAACGTACCTTAATTCGGTAGCAAGAGAGACCCGCAGCATACACACACAATGCCACCTGTGTCCACCTGATCAGTATGGGTGCTGGAGCAATTCCTTACGAAAATTCAAGACCCTAAACCCTACAGAAACGTGCATTCTCAATCCATGACCGCAGCATCCATACGTGCACAACAGTCGGCAATTCACGGAACTACGGAACAAGAACAGGGAAAACTTGAGGTACAACTTGGAACCCTACCCAGAAACACTGAAACTACAAAACGAGGAGACGGGGACAATGACAACAGAACCTGCACTCTTTAAAAACAGAAAACAAAGAACAACCACGAAAAAAAAAAAAAAAAAAAAAAAAAAACGTGAAGGAACTCACCCGGAACGTCTTCAGCGCGCACACTTCTGCACGCACCGAACTACGGCAGCGGATACGCCTCAATCCCGCCCTCTAATCGCGAAAACCCGCCGATGACACACACAGCGCCTGCTGCGCCGCAGCCCTTCCGAACACTCACGAAAAAACTGGCCTCCGCATACAGAAGCACAGAAAACTATGCGCGCACTAAACATCAAAGAGTGAACCTGAGCTACACCACAAAGAATGGCTCCAATTTAACACAAAGAAGGAACGTGAGCTGAAGGAAGTAAACTGAAGGTGATGTCTTGCGAGAGAGACGAGGTCGACAGCCGCAGCTGAGTGCGCAGGCCCCACCGATGCTAAAAACGTTGCTTCATGTCAATCAGGTGAGAACCCTCCCGTAAACTTCTATTCTTATATTCTGACGTGGCACATTACGGGGATAAGACCCGCTGTCTCTGTGAACGCTCATTACGTATTTCACACCGTATAATACGGAAAACTTCTTTATTTTATACCTCAGTGTGAAACCAACAACCGGTTAATTCAGCAGCGCTCTTACAGTCCACAAACCATTTTTATATAAGGCCGGGTGGGAAGGCACCTTTATGGTTATTTCTATGTCTAGTTTTATTGTACATACTTAGGAACATAGTGGTGTAATTGTGTCAAGGACCATGTGTACTATTATGAAGTGCTTGAAGGTATATAGTGTTAATTTTCATTTGAAGCTTGTGTTGAAAGTGACAGGTATAGTAGAATTGCTGTGGGTTGCTTCATAGAACCACGTCCTTCCGTTGATGAAGGACTTCATGTGGATTTAGCGACTTTGTAATTCAGGGACATGAGTGGTCCCTTATAGATGAATAAACAGACTCTTAAGGTTCACATAACGATCTTCAGCCCTTGCTGGACTAAAACTTTTTTTGTACAGTGCTGCTATAGTGTAAACTACTATAATTCAACTCTCTAATTTTCATTGCTAAAGTTAGAGAAAATACTCTCCAATTCCTCCAATTTCTTGACGAATTTTCTTGTGTAGAGTGCCCCTAAGGAAAGATTGTCGTCCTTTTGTACGACCACTCACAAAATTACATGTACAGTGATATAGAATCAACTTTAAAATTTTTATTCAATCCATACCTCAAGAAAACAACATTTTGATCAATCATGTCAAGTTTTATTTTCCAAATTAGAATGTTGAATTTTGGTGAATTTTTAAAGAGGTTAGGGGTTTAAGTAGTGTTCAAGTAGTGTTATAGATCAGGTAGTGTTCAAACTTAGGGTATGTTGGCACCTGGCCTTAGAGGTGGTCTTACAAGGGGGTCTTACATCCTTAAAAAAGTGTGTGTTCCCACCTACATTCTTTAGTAATTACCAATCCTACATGGATGTACACATGGCACACTTTTAAGAATGGGTATTAGCTAACATTTAGGAGGACAAAAAATATTTGAGCAACAGTAGGCAATTGTTAAGGGAGCACCAAAATAAGAAATATTCCCTAGTTTTGAACACTAAAGAATGGTCTTAACTAATGTGGCACTTGAGGGGCCATTATGTAATCCCCCTACTATTACTAACACCTTTCCAAACCTCATTGATGACACCTTTCCTACAAAGAAGGTATTTTTCCCAAAATTGTGGGGGTGTTAAATTTTTATCCACGGTCTTTGCAAAGGCCAAGTGCGAATGGGCCTTTAGAAATTCATTTTAAAAACATCATTGATAGATTTCAACCCTTTAACCCCTAACCGCCCAATCATGCATATTTTGCATGATGTACAGATTTGAACTCCTATTTCTCATCCATCATACACATTTTGCAGCGTGAATTTTTTATTGAATTTTTTATGGGAAGTAAGCTTCGTGCGTGTGTGATCCGATTAGAAAGGGGATGATTTGTGAAATTTTTATGCCTTATTTCATGTTGTAGTGTTCTACCCAAAATTTCGAAGATTTTAGTCTAAAAGTGCTCTTGAAAAAGTCAAGTACTGTGATGTTTTGTTTTCTCAAAGGAATAAAATGTCCTGTTGTTTCAAAAGAAAAAAAAAAGAAAAAAAAGTCAAGTACTAGAAATAAGCAACCAAAAAATCTCCAAAAATCACAACACATAGAGTATTACATTTCAACCCATCCCAAAAAAACTCATTATTATATCGTCAATATCTTATTTGTAATCATATTACAAAAGATTTATAAATTTTAAGTTTGAAAATTTATACACGAATATTGGTCACGGCATTCATAGATCTAACCGTATGGATAGAATCTAAAATTCATATATTAAAATTGTCATTTAGTGTCTAGCGAGAATTGATGTCTTTTACCACAATTTGTTCAAAGGTGAGGAGAAAGTGTCCCTATGGTAGAGTATATAGTAGATTAGCACTTGTCATTTCCACTTTTACTAAGAGTGTCATGTTCCTTGTGGGTGATAAAAGTGACATGAGCTAGCATGCTATGTTTATTATGAAGTTGTCATTTGTCACTGGGGCACTACATCAAGAAGGTTTATTTGAAGTTTTTCTTTTTATGAATTTTACAATAAAAAGTTTTTTTTACAGGTATACTATATCTCCAAAAAGTCAAAGAGTGTCCATGTTGAGAAACAACGTCCAGAACATTGAATTGAAATTTTAGTGTACTTCTCATAATTATTCTAATTCTTTCATTTCACTAAGAGTCGTGTATACTAATAATAGACATTTTGTTTTGGAATATACACCACCAATATATAAGGGCAAATTTGGAAATATAGGAATAATAGGTTAGTGTACCTTTATAAGAATAATAAGGAGTATGATCATTGAAATTGAAATGCCGGTCATACATGCTAAGAGCGTCTCCACTGCTATGTGTAACACAACACGTAAAATGACAAAATGCAAGAGTCGGATAGGAGTTCTCTAAATGAGTGCTAGAAGCATTTTCCAAGGCAAAATGTTTCCCCTTCTTTTGAACTTCTTGAGACCACCCAAGATTCCATGGGATAAGTCCTCAAAGTAAACTTCAGCTAGGCCTCGATTTTGAATTGAAAAAGCACTATGTCCAGAATGAAAAAAATGAAAAAGACCAACCTTGAAAAACAATTGTAGCAGTGTTTTATAAGGGTCCACTCTTGCACGCCCAATCTGTTGTGTTTTGAGAACAAATTCTCATTGCGCCGGGATTCTACAAGAACAAATCCTTATAGTGCTAGAACTTTGCATGAACTAATATCCACATGCTATGTGTCAAGGCACGATTGAGCTAGCCGGGGTAAATGTTCGGGAAATAGCACAAAATTGTTGGACAGGGGTTTGAGAATACCCGCACTTGCCAACAAATATACCATTGGCATGGAGCGTTGCGGAAGTGCTTATCCAAGTGCGTAGAAGGAAGGCTGGCATCTTGAGGGAAGGGTGGAGTTGCTCTTAAATTTGCTTTGAAATTTTGAACTCAAAACTAAATACTGAAGTAATTTTTACATCGGAATTTTTTTTGAAGTTAACTCCTAAACATGTCTTTATATATACCACCCTATATTTAAAGTAAATCTTAAAACATATGGCCTAAGAGGGCCTTTAGATGTTTAGTGGTTAATTCAATTCATTTGGACTTTTGTTCAATCAAATAGATCATTTTATATTGTATATAGGGCAAAAACTCTTTCACCTTTGTTGTCTCAAGAGAATATAAAGTAGTTTGCGCTAGATGTTTTAATTATTTTCCTTGAAAAAATAATAAATTTAGATAATTAATAATTCTTGAGATGATTTAGAAGCTAACATTTCACAATTCTATTGAGGATCTCATAAAATTTTAAGTTCATTTCAAATTAATTAAAATTAATTTATCGTTTTAAAATTTTAAGTTCCACGTTAAATTGTCTTAATCATTAAGTAAAATGTTTTTATAAAAAGCTAGATTGCAGAAGAAAAACCAGCTCTATCAACCAACCAAGTATAGCTAATTTTTTTTTATTGTATATCATAGTTGTAAATAATCTTCAATTCATATGTAGATCCTCCTTGTGGTTTAAATTGGTACCCAATTTTTTATTTAATTATTTTGATGTATTAAGTATATTTCAAAAATTTCATATTATAATGTAACTAGTGGGCCTCACATGCAAGACACCGGCATGTATTTGAATTGATACATAGTTATTTGTGTTTTTTTGTGCTTTCATGTAGAGTACCTTTTATGTTTAAATTTGAGTCAAGCTTGTGCCGGTTGTTCAAAGTGCTTATAGTTTATTGAAATTCAAAAAAATAAATGAAATAAAATGAAATAAAACCACTTGTTAAATCCTTGAACATTGGTGTCCAATGATGGCTTAGGGCTCTAATTTTTTTCAAATAAAAAAATAAAAAACACCTACCCTTTAAATTTATTTCCATATTTTTATTCTTTTTTAAAGATTATAAAAAAAATTAAATAAAAAACCTCTTGTCAAATTCATGAACATGAGTTAAAATCCTTAGTTTAAAATGAAATTCAAAAATGAGAAAACCTCCCTTTAAGGTTGTCTGTAACTATATATAGACTTTTCTAGAATAAAAATTATCAAAAAAGTAAATTATAAACCAAAGAAATCAAATATTTGAACATGTGTTTGTTGAGAGCTCGATACTTTGAGTTTAAAAATACAATTCAAAGACTTGAAGAACCTCAGCTTTAACGCTCTTTCCAACTTTCAGTAGAATTTCTAAGAAAAGTAAAATTATAGAAAAGTAAGAGACTAAAAAAACATAAATTCTATGCAGAACCGTCTTGGTGTTTTACTTTTATATATTATATTATTATTAAAAGACATTCTATTGTATAATCATAATGTCTTTTATATTAATGTAAAAGACTAAAAGTAAACAAGAATTCCGAATGTAAATATAAAAGGTGTACTTTTATTTCTAATAAGTTAATTGAAGTTGTAGATATATTTTAACATTACTTTTTACTTTATGTTTTAATAAGATATAAATTTTGTTTAATACTAATATATGTATATATGTTTGTTTTAGAAGGAGATTATTATGAAATCATTAGTGTGATTCAAGTGATATATGCATTCAATACAACATTTCTTCTATATCTTCTTAAACTATAAATTCTCTACTTAGTTCAGGAGTCTTAATTTAGAAAAAAAATTCAATAATGTAACAAAATCTTAGATTGAAAAAAAAAAATTCAAACGATGATAAATATCAAAAGTTGTCCAAAGTGGTTGTTATGTCTTTTTCAAATTGAGAACTCTATAAATATTCAATGTAATATACACCATAAAAGACAATGCTATTATTGTGTAGATTGTTGCTTACGTATTTGCAAAATATGTAGTGATCAACCTGAACACAATGGACAAGGACACAATATATTTCAACTACGTGTAGCAACTCAAAGTTTGACACTCGAAAAAATATTCTTGGAAAAAGCTAACATTGATCTAAATGATGTACAACTTTATAGTTGTAATTCTTTAAATGTTTATTATATATTTTCTCGGAAATTTCCATATTTGAAAAATTGTAGTGGTTTAAATTGTAAAGTATGTGGTCATACAATTGTAAACAATTACAATAAATTTTGCTCGCTACAATGCAAATCTATTGCCGGCGAGGGTTTAAAAGCTAAAGCTGATGTGGGAGCTCATGAACAGGAATCCTCTGAAGAACCACTTATAAATAAAGCTTTGAATACCGAACTTGATCAATTTCAAGAAAACATTATTGGAATTGGTTTTGATTCTTTTAGACACCAACACCGTAGAAAAAAGAAAAAACCCATATGATCATCCATATATGCTTTTGATCCATTTTGGATGTGTGATTTAAAAACAAATAAAAATCATGCAAACATATTAGACAAAAAACATAATAGATTAAAACGCTAAGCATACAACAATGGTAACTAATTATAGTATTCTTGATACAAGAGGTATTTTACATTGAAAATATACTTTATTTACTATTGTAACAAAAAAACTATGTATAAATTTAGAATGATACACTTTTTTATTTGTTGATGTGTGAAGTAATGTAGATGATTAGTTATGTAAAGTAACATGCTTTAGCCTTTGAGAGCTCAATCAACCATTTTATGATTGTTACCATGTTTGACAAGTTTTCAAGATAGAAATAGTTAATCATTTAAATGAACTTGGGGTGTCACTTTAAATTAATACTCCATACAAAAAAGGTATTTAGAAGTGGCTAAATGAAATAACCTAAATATTCCAAAAAGTATCTTAATTTTTTTTTTAAATTCAAAAAAATTCTCTAAATGAATTTCTTTTGGAACTATTCTGGAACTACGTGTCTTTGTAAGTCTTTCATATTTTACCTTAAGTAGAATTAAATGAATTTAGTCCTTGCCCCCATATACGTTTTAATATTTAAATGGCTTCCAAGCGAGCTTTCAAGTCTACTTTCCGACTCAATTTGAATTATAGCAAAACTATATCTGTGAGATTTTTTTCAAAGTGAGATACTTTGATATTGCTCTAATGTTAAAAAATTTACTATTTCTAAAAATTATTGAATTTTTTCCCATAAAAGCTTTGCCATTTTTTATAGGCTCAATCTAGAGAAGTTGACACTCCCAATGATGGAAACAGGGAATGTGGGCTTTTTGTTTAGAAGAATTGCGTATGCATGTGATCTAAACAAACTCGGCACTTACAATCTTGAGTTTCACTTTCTCTTTTCTTTTCTTTTTTGCCACAAATGAAAGCAAGGTTGATTGCAGAATATGAAAAAGTAAGCCTTGAGTGATTTCACTTTGAGGGTTTTTCAGGGCGTTGAATTTTTCTTCTGAAAATTAGTATTGTAATACCATAGCAAGGTCGCCAAAAATAATTCTTAAGAAAAAATTGAAAAATTATAAGGATAAAGAAAAGAAGATAGAAAAAATTATTTTTATGTAATATAGATGCACTATAAAATGCAACTAAAAGGGATATTTTGAACTTGATATATGAATAAAAGTTGTAAATTTTAAATTTTAAATTCTATCCATATGGTTAGATCTGCAATTGCTATCACCAATACTTTTGTATAAATTTTGAAATTTGTAATTTGAAATTATTTTTTAATTCAATTACAAATAAGATACTGACAATTTTTCATTTGATGAGTTGAAATGTAATACTCTAAGTGTAGTGATTTTGGAGATTTTTTGGTTGCTTAATTGTATGAGTTTGTTTTTTCAAGAGTACATTTAGACTAAATTCTTTGAAATTTTTGATGAATCATTGCAACATGAAATTAGGCATGAAATTTTCACAAATCATCCCCTTTTTAATTGGATCACACATGCATGAAGCTACCTTACCATAGAATTTTGTAGTATTTTTTTTCCTTGCAAAAAATACATGACGGATGAGAAAACATGGATGAAATCTGTACATCGTCCAAAAAATGGACGGTTGTGATTACAGTGTCAAAAACAACACCATTTTCTTTTTGGTAGTGACCTTCAAGTCCTCTAGACTATTTCATGCTTTGGATCACTTGGAATGAACATGCAACATTTCTACAAGTTAGAAGCTATGTCTCCTTAGTAGTGCAGATACAAAGTTACAAGAGTCTACTAAAAGCTGATTTCACAATGCAATTGTATTGTAGATGTAGTTTATTTCATGTTGGGGGATTAAAACTCAATTCCCAAGTAGCAACAAATAAGGTAGGAGCACCAAAAACCAACACTATACCTAACGTCAATAGTATCTAAACCATGCAATCATTTTAGAATGCAAATCTAGGCACATCATAGAGCCTTTTCTGTATGTTGACCCAAATGATAAGCTATCTATGATCTACCTAGATTTACATTTTAGAATGACTATCATACCTAAATTCTGTTGGCATTAGGTACATGGTTGGTTATTGGTGCTCCTACCTTACGATTTGTAAGAACCTAAGGTAGGATGTCCTAAAACCATCACCTCCCCTAATTTTGACATGTAGACTTTTCTTGGGGCCACCACAGTTGAGACCCAAAACCACCAATTTCACTATTCAAGAAGGCCAATGGCATGCCAAGCATTGCAAAAAAATAGTTGGTGGTTTTGGGTATCATTATGAGTGAAAGTTAGTACGACATGGTGTGAACATGGGAAAACCTAGAGGTTTGATTTGGGTCACAAGTTACTTTCCACTTTGGAATTTTGTATAAAATTGACAAATGCGAATTAGGTGTTGCAAATTTTTGCAATCCTCATCAAAACCTATTTCAAATGCAGACATTTTTTTTTCCATTTCAGGACTGCCAAAAATAGGCCACATTGCTTAAGTTGGTGGTTTTAGGACAATCAACCTTACTCATACTAAGTTTATGAATGTAGTTTTTGTTGATGCAAGTCCTCTTCCCCTTTGGTCCAGAGCCAATAAATTCCAACTTTTAAATCAAATATATGTTGGTTGGCAGAGACTTCAATGTGCAGTCACTTTTGAACCATTATATGCTGAGTTGGAGAAGAACAAGTCCTTCGAGGAACAAACTGAAGCGTAGCACCATTCTCCAACTTTGAGCTTTAATTAGCTATGCAAGGGTATTCATCAAGATGTAGACAACGAAACAATGGGAGCCTGCTGAACCGCTTGACTGCTTCCTTTGTGAGTAGAGTACAATTTGTCTGAATCCTGTAAAGAGATGTTGTTAACCCTTAAACGTCAAAGCAAGCCCATGGGCTTTTTATGAAAGAATAATTTAGAAAAAAAAAGTAGTTCTCAAGTGAAACAAGCAAGGATTGGTGCATTGGAAAGCTAATAAAAGAGCGAGTTAGATTATTGACTTGTGCCTCATTTGGGAGATTGTGAAATCATTCACAAGCAATCAAAGTAATTAATTTGAACAGGAGTTGAGGTTGGACAGTTGAGGTCGTTTCTAAAAAAGTGCCGTACTGCAACAGTAGTGCAGCAGTAGCTGGTCAGCAGAGCCATTGTTGTTTTTTCTTTTTTCCAAATTTTCAATGCTTTATGTAGTTTAAATTTACTTGTCTAGTTCTCGAGTTTACAGGCCTAACTTAACTGATGCCTTAGGATTTTGTTATTATTTCACTTGGTTTACAATGAATATACCATTATCCACAGTTATGAACTTCTGCAATGCCTTCTGTTATTATAACATTCTTGAGCAATGCTGACCACTCAACTTCTTCACTGTAGCACATTGAGGTTGGTGGTAACTTAACCCTTTAGCGCGCCGGCGTCCAGAATCTGGACGCCGGATGAATTTGAGCAGCTCGATTTCTGTAGGTATCGGATTTTTTCATCCATTTTTTTTTTCTTTCTTTCTTGTGCTAGTTGAATACCATTTGTACGGTATGGATCTTCCAAATAAGATAATGTGAATTTTTGAAAAATTACAAAAGTGATTAATGTCAAGTTTCAATCTTTAGTTCAAAAAGAAAGACCTTAAATATGATTTTCCATAGTAAGTAGAATCAAATAATGGAAACCATACCATCTCGTAGTGCATGTCATTCTAATTTCATTACAATATTTTTAAAATTTTTAGTGTGAATTTTGGATTTTTAATTGAATTTTCAAGAGAAAACCTTGCAAAATTACTTTAAAAATATTAATAATAAATATGATGAATCCAACCGTACGGATGTTATCTACACATTGACATTTGCAACTTTGTTTTGTACATCAACTCCATTTTCGTTTTTCATCAACCATTTTATAACAAATCTTTGAAAACAGTGTTGAATCGGGACGTTAAAGGGTTAAGTTGTCTTGGCTGAGTAAGGTAAAGGGCTTCAAAACTAATAGGGTTCTAATTCTAACAAAATTACTTTGGCACAATATTTATCCTAGAACTTAAATTTAGGTAGACCATAGATAGCTTATCATTTTGGTCAACATTCAGTAAGAGCTCTATGATTTGCCTAAATTTGTGTTCTAAATAAATGCATGGTCTAGATTTTGTTGGAATTAGAACCGTGTTGATTTTGGAACTCTCTACCTTACCATCATTGTTGAACTAGAAGATTGTTCCTTGAAATAGAAGTTAACCCGTAGTTGTTAGCAGCTCCTTTCAAAAACGTTACATGACCGTCTCGTGACAAGAATGATTTACTTATCCATGAGAATTGAAGAATTTCCTCACATCCATACGACAAGCTTCGGAAACTAATGTATGTATCAACATGTTTGATATGTCCCTGGCGGGTCATTATTTCGCCAATACACTTGGACACAAAAATTGTCAGCATCAAACCACATTTAAGAACAGTTGTCTTACTTTGATCAGTGAACTGAATATATTGTCCTGTCGTGATATCCTGATATGGTGGTTAGTTGCTTCTTGCAATAAGATTGAAGAATATTCTGAGTGGCAGACTCAATTTCCTAATGACTCTTCTACAAAGAGCAAGCATAGCATGGCTTCTTACATTTGAGATATGTCAAACAAGGCATTCACAAGACAATGTTTGACTTAGCCCAGTCATCACCCCCAGTAAGGTCCGCAATTGTATCCCAACACTACAAGGAGAAGGCGTCGCTTTTCACTCCACTAGAAGGAAATGTGTCGTTTTCCACTTACTACAAATGAAAAAGAAATGAAATGGCACCAAACACATGGGTTGTGTTAGTGCTGATGAGTAGTTTTGGTCACATGAAGACAAAAACGTAAGTACAATATTCCAGTACTCTTCACTATTTCCACGAAATGAGGAATGAAAAACGACAAGTTTGCTACTATGATTCCTCTATGAATCAGACGGCATCACTTCGCACTCACCATTTTTTTGGTTGGACTTAGTGAGGGCAATTCGTCACGTAGGACAAGTGAGTGCAATAAAAAAAAGGCAATGAACAGGATCCTCCCGAGTGAGAAATGACGCCTCTCCTTGTAGTGCAGATGGAGCAAGGAAGTGGTCCCTATCTCTTTGAAGGGCGGTCACAAAATTATGCGATTTCAATTCACGTGTAAAAGGCAACATATTTAGTGAGAGTCTTGCAGTCGTAAACATGAATCAAAAAACGCCAACACATTTAAATTGCATTGCAAAGTCTCCCCTAACAAACTTGCACCCTTACACCCCTATTGGAGCACAAGAGCTTTAGTTCTTAATCATGGCTTCACGATGGAAGTCACAAAAAAGAGTTGCTAACCCTACATAGACAACCATGGAGATCATGAAATTTGGAACATGTTTGTAGTTCTTTTCAACACACACTGTGCGTTTAACTCTATGAACCTTCACTATTGATATATTAATTTTTCTTAGTGAACTTCTTAAAAAATACACTACAATAATATCCGGGATTGCTTATGCATCAATTTCACGTTGTGCTGCCCAAATTTAAAATTGAAAGTATACTTTAATCCCTAAACACCTGAATGACCAAATTTGGTCGATTTCATTCTTTCATCATCCATAATTTTCATCTATTTCAATTTTTTTTCATCCGTCTTTTTCGATGCTATACGTTGTTGGTAAATCAATCAAATGGTATATGAAGAATTTCAAATTAAGATGATCACGAATTTTAGTGCGTTATGATAGCCAAAATGGTCAATATTGTGTAGTGTATTTACAATTTCATTTTTTTTGCAATACAAATACAATTTTGACTATCGGGACGATATTTTTTGAATTTGTGCTTCAAAAAAAAATGTAGCATACAAAATCTAGTTTCCATTCCATTTTGAAATTTCAAAAATTTCCTAAAAATTGAAAGATTTATTGCAATTACAAGATCAAGTTTTGTTACTATGGCTCCTCAATGGACTCCACGGTTATAAGTTTTTTCATTGTATTTCCAAATTTAGAAATATTTTTTGAGCATACTAAACAACCTAATTTTTTCACTATGATGTGCAAATTTGGTAAGTTTTTCATTTTTTTTAATATATTTTGTAATTGATATGAATTTTCTTTACTTTTCTTACTTCAAAAAATCACAATAATTTCAATTTTGCTCTAAGAATCTTGGAAATAACTACAGATTATAGTTGACATTTGGTCTCTATAACATAGTCTGTAGAGCAATTCATGAATTCCCCCTTTTTCAAGATTGGCAGGTTATTTGTATCGAGGATTATTGTCTTCATGAGCATGGCTATGAGTATGGGCAGTGTCAACTTCTTGGTCAGCTTCTAACAAATGAATTACTACAGGGATCTACAAAAATAGGAGAACTAAAGTTCTAGGCTTGGCTCTTGAAAGGAGAACCACCTTTTTCTAGCGGTTTGATCTGTTGTGGAAGGTGGAAGGTGAAAACTGAATCATATTAACCCCTAAAGGACCACAACTATGTTTCTCTCCAAGACACTCCAAAATATCCCTTCTCATAAAAAGACAAGTAGTTTTTGATCTAAAACCTTTTTGACCAATCCAACCGTAGGATATTTCAACCAACTTGAATTTATTACAACCTAAGAATTTCAACCGTTCAAGGTTCTTCAATGGTAAGATTATAAGCTTCAAAGTTAGTTGCACTGTGATATTTTGGCTTGTTGCCCAAGTTTGAAACTTTCTGAAAATGCCCAAAAATGCAAAGTTTAGTCTTTGATTTGGTAAAATGAATTTGGCAGTTGTGTATATGGGGGCGTTAGCTCATTGTGTACAAAAATTTAGATGCATAGCTCATTGTATGAAAATTTTCAAGAATTGTTCGCAATTAGATTTTTCACCTTTGCATGATTGTATCTTTTGATCTATACGTCATCTACGTACACAAATTCCCATCCCATCTTCGTTACAAAGAGTAGAATCATGACAAAAAAATTCAATTATTGAGGATCAATACTAATTTCATACTAAGTTGACCGAACTTAGAAAATTAGCCTTGGTTCTTTAGGTGTTAAAAGATGCTGATTTGATCTAGTTTCAAAAGGAGGACATCTATTATAGTACGTCATGTAGGAAAAATATGATATATATATATTTTTTGATTCAATAGTAGTGGTGAAATATAACATATAATCTAAAGTTTTTCACTATAGTGATAGGGTTAGGCATTTAGGGGTTAAATCTCGATATTTAATAGTTAAAAAATATGTACGTATATCAATACATACTATTTAATTGATCTTTGATCATAGTAACTTCCAAAATACGTTTCCATTGTTCATATTCATATATATATATATATATATATATATATATATATATATATAAAAGATTTCGTTCCTTCTTTTATTGGTGTAATTTGCCACCTTTTCAAATTCACTTCATCCATCCCACTTTCATTGATAACGGAACATCATTCATCCACAGACCGGGGTTGGAGAAACCCTAATTCATGCACGAAACCCTAATTCGCAATCTCCAAATGCTTTTTATAATTTTAAGGTAAAAAAATTCACAAGTAACTTAGGGTTTTTCTTCGTCTTCTTCGCCATCATCGACCATGCTGCTGCAATTCGCACCCACGTCGTTTTGTTGTTTCCCATCGTCGAGTGTCGCTCTTCCTCAATCTTCGTTTTGTCCACTGCGATCCGCGAAGAGGAGGAACAACGCGCAGATCATGGCAATGTCCGATAATCCCAAGAGCCAGCTGCGTTTGCTGTTCGTCGAGATGGGCACGGGGTATGATCAGCACGGGTAATTACGTTCTTCCTCTATTGTTTCTTTTGGAATGTTCAAGACCTCTCTGTTCTTGCAAGACCACAGGTGCTCTGTTCTCAAATTTTTTGTGGCTATATATCGCCAAACTTGCAATGGGCTTGCTATGTTGCGATAAGAAAAATTAGGATAAAAAATCAGAGTATATCGCCCTAATCTTCCTTAATCATTGGTGTGTATAAGGTGGTTACCCCATTCCCAACTGAATAAGACATACGGATATGAGGCATTGATATTATTTAGTATTATTTATTTTTAGAGTTAGGCAAGAAGAAATAGATTCCAACACAAGTTGAAACATAATTTTTGGATGAAGAATGAACTAGTTATAAATTTTCAAAGTTGAAGTATGACACATCCCATTTGAGTTGTTTCTGTCCAAAGAAGATTTGTAGTGCACACACTAAAAATGCTTAAACCAACAACAACAAATCCATAACCACACTTACATATACTAAAACCAACAAGAGAGAACCTATTACCAATTGTAACTCATGCTACAACCAACATCATTGCAGCATTGATTGCGAAAAATGCCCCTAGCTGTTGGCTTAAGGCGCCAGTTGGGAATGGGGTAACCACCTTATATCGCCAAACTTGCAATGGGCTTGCTATGTTGCTATAAGAAAATCGGGTTAAAGAATCAGAGTATATCGCCCTAATCTTCCCTTATCATTGGTATGTATAGCCAACAATTCTGTAGAAAGCTATGTATTTGTAGTAAAAAAACTGTAAATCGCAAAAAAAATGCTTTCTATTTTTCAAGTTTTGATTTTCGAATCGCCGATGGACTGCTTAGAGAACATGAAAAAAATAAAATCACTGGTGCTCTGTTCTCATAGACGCGAATGCTACTCCAATCTTTGATGTCGTCTTGCCATTCAAACATGTTCTTGAAATAGGGTCTTGAAGCATTAGTGAATGCAATGATTATGAGTAGCTTGATACATATGAAATACTTTGAGTGGAAGTATAGGATCAACTATACAGAACAAAACAACGTCAGCATTTGAGTGGAAGTATACGATCAACTTTTGGTATAGGATCAACGTCAGGTTTCAATCTGTACAATATTGTTGCAATATAAAAAAATGCACATGTTGTGATTCTCTTCCATTTGCAAATGGTCATACCTAAATGACGCATTTGCAAATGGAAGAGAATCACAACGTAAGTTGTTTTGTGTATTTTTTTTGATATTCCAATAATATTGTACCGATTGAAACCTGACGTTGATCCTATACTACCACTTAATGGGATATCCTTGAAGCATATGAATAAATCTGAATTATTGTTTCAAACAACTCTTCAACTTCCATTGGATACTTTTGAAGATTATGTGCATTTTGAATGGTGCCTCTTTTAGGTGTACATACCTTAGTGTGCAAGACCATGGTAATAAACTGAATTCTACTGTAATCTTTGATGTCATGTTATCAATTAACCCCTAAGCGTCTAAAACGCCCAATATGGCCATCTGCATCACTGAACTTTGCAACGGTGGCATTTTTCATTTTACCTCGGTTTTCTGATTGCGATACATCATTTTAAAGCTCTTGTTCTTTACTACAAGATCAACAGTGTTGATTGTGTCAAACTGAAGTCATTTCCACATAAACGGATGATTTGCAACAGGGGGTCCAATTTTCCTACACTACAGAAAATACGCCTAGGGGTTAAACATGTTCTTGAAATAGGGGTTTTCTGATACTTCTGAATTGGGGAGCATTGTGAGTCTGTGCGCACATTCGGTCGCGTAATTCTATCTTCAGTGGTAGCGTCTCAGTGCTTAGAGAATTGATAGGATTGTTATAATATGCATATTTTGAGGAAATGGGTATGGTGTTGTTTTTACGGTGATGTTTTTGACAGACGTTGGGAATGGGCAGGCAGGATGTGACTGCGGCTGCTGTGAGAGCCTGCAAGAATGCCATCAGCTCCAACTCCATACCAGCATTTCGAACTGGTATTTGTTGTGCATTATTTTGGAGACATTTGTTGTAGGTTCAATCATCAAACTCAATTTAATTAAATCTAAGCCAAATCGTTGTCTAGAAATTCTGTAGTTCAAATAATAGGCAGCCAGTCAAAAAGTCAATAGAACTCTAAATTATTGGTAGATAAACGTTTGGAAGCAATGAAAATGGCTGCACTAAACCCTTGAAATCCTCAAAACGTTCAGAACATACCAGAAATTTAAAAAATGAACTCTTAACCCCTAAATGTACCAACCCTTTGTACAGAAGTAGATGCTAGTCTAAAATATAGATATTAGCATGGCTTGGATGTACATGAGGTGTACATGAGAGGACCATTGCAAGCATAAAATCTGCCCAAAAAATTTGACATACTTGTAGTTGGAGGCCTCTACAATATTATCAACAGCTCCCCATCATAAGAGATTCATTGTAATTGGTAGAGAATTTAATAGGCTTACAAAGGTGACCTGGATGAAAGTCATCCAGGATTGTATGAGAAAGTTACAAGGCTTTGAATCTGTTCGTGATCCAGTTTCTGGACGCTTGGACATTTAGGGGTTAAAGTGATGTTTTTCACCTAAAATAAATACATAAATAAATATTTTTGAGCAAGGATCAATGAATTATTGCTGGTCTAGATTTAAGGAAATAGTCTAGAATTAGTTAAATTTGACTCAGTTGCACTTGGCTGAGCTGCACGCTCTTTGATTAATCACTCGATCTGTTATTTTATGCAATCCTGCTCCTGTGTTGGGCCTCTTATTTTGGGGACAGGTGCGCTTCCTGGAGTGAGTTATCAGCAAATGAAATTGAGGGTGAAGCTGGGAGTTCCCCACGCTGTACAAAAGGATTTGGATATTCAAAAAGTGAAGGCTGTCTTCCCTTAGTAAGTAATGGATAAATGGATTGTCATTTCTTGCAGCGATTCCTGTATTTCTTGCATTATTGTCTGACGCGTATCTGCTGGGATATCCAGTCAGTTGATTTTTAACGAAAGCCCTCAAGTTCTTCACTCAGTAATATTTCTCTGGTAAGGGGTACAGTTGCCGTCAGTTTAAGCATTTCAACCTACATGGAGCACTGATTTTCAATGATAAAAAATTGCAGCACATAAAACTTTGGGTTTAATAACCAAGCCCAATTTTTAATTAATTTTCTCACAATGTATGATTTTGTTGTAAATTTTCAAACTTAACCCTTAAAGGGCTGATGGGGATAGTATATATGTAGGTGCATATTTGACATATTTTGTAAATAAAAAGTTTCAAATTGAGACCCCAATAGCTCATTAAAATCATGTTGACGTGAATTTTAACTTCACTTTTAATCTTAAACCCATAGGTGTGGAACTATGCCAAATACATTGGAGTATTGGTGTATTATATTGGTTGGAAAGGGCTCTCTGGACTTTTAAGGGTTAATTTGCATAGACCACTATTGATGTTAGTAGGTGTACGAATAATTGTCTTTCATTTCTAGTCCAATCAGATTGCTAACTTGGTATTCGTAATTTGGTATTTGTAATTAATGCTTATGATAACTAGATTGGAAACTCCCGAAGTTGAAACATGTGCGAAATAGGTGCTTTTATAGGTGTCCACAATTGGTACCTAACAGTTTCTGGTGCTTCTACCTTAATTGCTGCACTTTGTCTTTACTGTTGGAATGTTTCAATTTGGTGGTCCTTGTGCAGTGGCGAGATATTGGAAGTGGAAGTTGTAGATGGAGGGCTCATATGCTCCAGTGGGGTGGCTTTGGAAGCTATGGGTGACAAGAACGACGATTGTTATGTAGTTAATGCGGCTGTGTATGTTGGGTACTAAAGCTTACACCACTTTTTCTTGTGGCAGGAAAGACCATTTCACGTTGTACCATACTTTCACTTTTCTTGTATTTTCTTTGTTAATGAGGTTCGCAAGGCTTGGACCTTGTGTATATTTGAACCCTATGAATCCAATGTTTAATTGGACTTTTACTAGTCAAGCGCCTTTAGATACTGAATTGTCTAACGGAATTGAGTTGAGTTGAATTGAATTGAGTTGAGGTGAATGGACTTGAATTGTCTGACGGAATTGAGTTGTCTAACGGAATTGAGTGAGGTGAATGGACTTGAATTGTCTGACGGAATTGAGTTGTCTAACGGAATTGAGTTGAATTGAGTTGATTTGAATTGACTTGAATTGTTTTGAAGTGCTTTTGATTCTTGTGACGGATGATTGCATCCATTAGAAGAAAACTTTGCAGATTTGGTTCTGGATTCTATTTAGTTCGTGAATATCTGACCACCCATGTGTCAAAAAGTTTGCCTAAAAGGATTTTTTTGGGTCATAAAGTACATTTGTCATCATGCAAATCCAAAGTTATTCAAGGTTGTGCAACCATGAATAATGAATATAAGGACACAATGACAACAATTTCTCATGTGTGCTTTAACTCTTAAATGTCAAAACCTACCCCTTGGGTTTGGTTTTTTCAGTTTTCAAACCACTTTGACCATGAGTTGCTAATGCCGAAAAAACATTTTTATGAATTTTCTTTTTTTAGGTGACTTGAATTTAGTATGAACCTACATTTTTAGAATGTAAATTATTTTTAAGATGTGAGGTTAAAACTCAAAAATACTCCTAATTTTTTAAATTAAGGAATGATATTTTTAAGGGTTAAATTTACATAACTCTAGTACTACCAAAAAATTGAAGGCAGGAAGAGGCTATGAAAAAACTACAGTGAAAATAAAATTTATGAATTTGGAAATTTACTCTTTCAAATTTTTCTTAGAGAAGTCAAGAGTGCATATTTAATAAGAAATAAAAAATGAACAACAAAAACTAATACTGGAAATAAGAATATGGAAAAGGTTAACCCTTTGACGCTCTTGCGTCCAATATCTGGACGACGAACAGATTCAAGTTGTTTGATTCTCATCCAAATTGGAAAGTTTTCATCCAAATAAATTTCTCTTGGTTCTTGTGCAAGTTTACTATCTATTGTATGGTTTGGGTTTTTAAAATGGGTTATTATGATTTTTGGAAAAATCACACAATTGGTTTGTGTCAAGTTTCATTCTTAGTTCAAAAAGTGAGACCCAAAACATGATTTTCCAAAGGAAGGGTAGGGTTGTGTTCTAGGCGACTATGACGTAGGGTTGTGTTCTAGGCTACCAGAGGAAGTAAACAGTGTTATGCTGGCTGACTCATATCCACGTGGAGCCCCCCAATTGGTCAGATACCTCGTAATTGGAGTGGCCAAAAGTGTGAAGAACTGAACCCACGACGGCGACAATTAGAAAGCGGCCGCAGTAGTCAACAAACAATTGTCTTTGCTTTCTTTTGTTTAAAAAAATTTACAAGCACATAGCCCATTGCAAAACAACAGATTCTGGTGGACAAAGTGTATTGGATAAAGTGTAGTGGATGAAGCATTGAGGATGACAACGTGGCCAATTCCGTGACACGCAGGTCATGACATCGACTGTGATATTCAATCTGCATTTAATATTCTTGACTCTAAATCCCCTCGACATTTCACCCATGGGTCCAATTTTATGAATTATTCCAATTTCAGGCACCCTGGGGTCTTTTATTGACAATTTTTTTGCAAATTTAAGGCCTACGACCCTAAATTACTCAGGGAGATAAATACAAGATTCCCATATGGGAAACGTGGACAAAGTTCCCGCAATTGTAACTTTCCGAGATAAAAAATACACTACAATCATCCCCAAAAAGTTATAATTGCGGGAACTTTGTGCTACTTCCCTGCCATATAAAATCCCATGTGGGAATGTTTGTTTTCCTCCCTGTATTAGTCTAGGAGTATCCCCTTGGGAATTTTCAAACCCTTGGAAGAAGGGGTTATTTTTAAGGTGGGCCCCTACATACAAAAAATAGGAAGCATGTTTTGACGTTTTGTCCTCTTGCATTAATGTCAAGGGGGGATTTTGAATTGGGAATTTAACTCCTAAAAGCCCAAGGGGTACAAAGATGTGTTATAATATGTGCCTTCTATATATTTGATGAAGTTTGGTTCAATACACAAAATACATGACATCATCTCTACAAATTATCCGTACAATAAAACTTCCAAAATAACTTTAGATTTTTTTTAATGAGTTTAAAAGCATTAACCTTTGAATTGTTTTTATAAATTCTAATTTTCACTTTCACAGTTTAAAATTTAGCATGATTGGTTAAATTTGGTTTATCCATTGTAAACTTCAAAAAAGCAAAAGAAATGATGGAGGAACATCAATCATTAGAGGATATTTGAGCTCTAAATAGGGCCTTTAAGACGCTTGTGTGGGGCACCTTGGTTTTATTTAAATTAGTACTTCAAAGGTGAAGGAGAAGAACATTTCCCCTATTTGTGCACATTTACTTCGTGGTATGGTACTATGATTCAAAGCATGGTGGAGGGAGTTGATAGGTGAGTCATTCTTTAGCGGTAGCACTCATTGTCCTCTAGTCTAATCTTTCATACAAGATAGAGACGGATCCGTTGGTACTCACTTAGGCTAAACCTACATCAATAAAATGGGGTTCTTTGTCAATCCTTGAGGGCCCTCTCTAGAGCTCAAATATCCTCTAATGACTTTCCCCAAAATAATAACACTAAGACAATGTTGAGGTGATTCACTTTGAAAAATTCTCCTGAGTTGAGTTTAAGGTAACTATATCTAAAAGCGACCATTACCTTAAAGCGTGCAAAGCTCAATCTTCCATAGTTAGTAGATTCTGACACTCTATTGTTAATGAGAATGTGCACAATCTGAACATCATAGTTTAGGGTTGCTCTAAGGTCAACGGCTATAGTTAGCACTTTGGAAATTCATAACTTATTCATACGGTGTCCAAATAATACATGCTAAAGTGTGTTGGAATCCTCTTGAACTTGCTAATAAAACCCACAGAAAATATTTTCTGTGTTATGTGTGTAAATAGGCTCAGTTGGTAAGGTGAACGCTATAAGGTATAGTTACCTTAACTCGGATTGACATAATTCAAATTGGGTTGGAAAGTGAACTTGATGTAGTATTTTAAAATATTTTTTATTTTTCAAAAAAACAATACTTTTCATTCCGGGCAGCCCGTTAGAGTCAGGCAGCGCCCAGAGAACAGTCGTTTGGACGTTTAGGAGTTAATATAATAGATTTATTTATTTATTTATTTCCATTAATCCTTTGTCCTGTGGGCATCGGATTAGTGGCTAAACGAACAGACACTTCATTCACGTCGGCCCATAATATGCACCGGAGTTCTTATCTCTAGTGCTCAAAATTGAAGTCCTCATATGAATTTCATATTGAAGGGCTTTAAAATTTCCGCATTTCAATTGAAGGGCACCTCCAAATTCAAGACGTCAATGGAGGATTTTCAAAGAAATATAAAACTCATATTAAAATTACGCATAATTTGTATAATACATGCTTCCATTGCAATGAAAAAAATGAAGAATCAATTGTCTAATTCCACTTCCTAAAGTGACAATGCCATACGCGTGTCAACTTAGGCTATCGGTACTATGTTGCATTAGAGAGGTGTGTGCTCTTGAAATTGAACCCTAAGCTTCATTTACAAGCTGTGTAAATAAAAGATTGAAGCAATTTGCATGTGATCGATTAAGAAATTTAATTCAAAAATAATACAGTCACAATAAGTGATTTGATCTTACAAGATACATTGAAATTAATATAGTTCACTGGCAGCAGGCCAACAACATATAGTTCTAATCGATCAAACAAACTTCGCAAGTTGAATCTCGACTACCTTCCATAGATTTGAGCTCTAATTGACGGGCAAGTTGGATCTCAACTTAGCAAGACTCAGGAAGGCAGGAAGATGAAAGTCTCTACTTTGGCACTCCAAAGTTGAAAACTTGAAATGAAAGTCAATTGGGATGAACTGACAGTCTAGCACTTTCAACTAGGGTGAATTGGCACTCTAATAGTCTGACTCTTAGAGTCTCAGAATTTGAATTTGACTCCATTTTGTTTCTTGTAAATGCCGGACTTCATAAACTTATAATGAATAGTAGATGATGGGCATTTTTCACCAAGCCCTTCAAGTGATGGGACCTCCGTTAGATCAGGATAATGTTTTGAAGGGCAATTTTTATAGAGGTATTTTTTGAAGCCCCAAAACCCATTTGAAGGGCACTGAAGACTTCAATTTTGAGCACTGCTTATCTCTCTATCTTTATTTATTTTTGGTCTTTCAAAAAAATGCATCATGGTATGTATTGACGTCCGTCGGCAGCACGTGAACGAGACGAGGTGTTTTTCGGATTCCGTCAGAAATGACGTCGGCATCGACGCACGCTCAAGACTAAAATTCATGACACACACTTTCCTACCCAAACTGAGCCTCTTCAGTCAACTACATGCAGGAGCATCATATTCAGATCCTCATGAATCCAGCTGCAGCCTTGTACGTAAAGTTCAAACGTCAAGGCAGGTGCGGCGACTGTGAGTCCCCACGCCCCAAGGAATTCCAAAGCCCATAATAATAATAATTTAATCCTAGTACTCAGGTTTTCTTTCTTTCCTTCCTTCCGGTCAGGGCCCGGGAAGAACTGACAGTCAGTTACAAGTCTGCCGATTCGGCTGGTTGATTTGCAAGAGTAGAGGTAAACCACCGAACTAAATGACTAAAAAATAATTATATTTAGTATTCATAGACGAAATATACAGGATATAATCTTTAAAAACCGGTTGCTTTTGGAAAATAAAGGACATTGACTGGTTGCCTCAAAAATCTTCCCGAACAGTGCTTCCGGTGCCAATCCATGCCGTCATTCACGCATTATTTGATCGATCATTCATAATATCCCAGCAAATGGCTCATGTCGCGCGCATGTCTTTACTTACTGAGCCTCTCATAAACATTGATGCCGAATCTTAGATCAGTTGCTACCAACGTCCGTCATCGAATTCAGACTGAGCGTTCGAACTTTGCCATTCTATTATCTTGATCGATATATGTTGCCGACTCCTAGAGCTCATCGATCGTAGTACGTACCGACTTTTCATCGGCAGTGAGTCCTCTAATGAATTATATTGTGATCGATATATATGAGTTGAAGCAGATTCGTTAATTAGACCTACATGTTTTGTGTGATTCGATCTCAATACTTCATTGATTTCTCAGCTTGAAAATTCCCTTGCTGTTCTTTAATTAACTTGATTTGTGTGCGGAGCGTTTTCAGGGAGAATATGTATACATATATATTTACTACTGCAGAATCTCGGCAGGTAACCCAGGGTATTAATTAATCGTAGAGTATGAAAGGCTAAATTCCCTTTTTTTTAAGAATTAGTCCCTTTTTTCTATGGCAACTCCCTTTTTTTTCACAATTAGTCCCTCGTGGGACAGGATTTCAACGATCGATGTACACTTTGAAACACTTGCTAATCTTACTAGCAGTTACCTGGGGTCCCAACTTCTACACGTCTAGCCCATATATACAGCTAGTGACTATATGCTACAACCAATGATATATAGTGCAGCAAGATATTTTCATTTTAGAGAGGATCAGAATCGAGAGCGTTGAGTTTCGACTTAGATTGTAGTATCGGGAACCTCCAGTGTATTATCCCCTGTAGAATGTAGCCAGGGGTACATTTGCCGAGGTGAGGCTCCAACACTACATTTGTTGCAATTACAAATTCAGGACTAGTTGAGATTGCACATATATGCAGGTTGCAGTAGTAGCAGACCTGTCGTTTTTCATTCCCCACTTTGTGAAAACAGTGAATAGTGACGGAATATTGTGCCTAGATTTCTGTCTTGTGACCAAAACCACTCACTAGCATTGACACAACCCATGTGCCTGGCGCTGTTTCATTCCTTTTTCATTTATAGTAAGTGAAAAACAACACATTTCCTACTAGTGTGTGCAGATGAGAGATTGAAGTTACTGCAAAATGGGGCAGAATTGTGGTGAGGGCGATGGTGGAGGATCCAAAATCCTTTGGATCTACGTTGGCGAGCAGAGTGGCGGACGGGGTCGCTGATCGATAACATGAGTTCAATTAGAATCTCATTACAGTAAATTAATTCTTGAAGCTCCAAGTTGTATCATTCCGAATTTTCCAGCTCTGTTATGGGACTAAGAAATTATAGCTTACTTAGTAATGGCCAATACTTACTTAGAATCTATTGTAAATTTCTGGAATCAGAGAATGAGATATATAGTGACTAGATGAAGGCACCGCCCACCCGAAAGCAATAATGCGTGGTAGATAGTTATTATAACGTACATTGTGCATGGAAAGGTAATTGAATGAAATCTGGTGACGCCTTTGTTGGTACAGCAATCGTGTAAATAGAGCTGAAATCATCGCATTGGTTTCTACAATTTTTGTGATATTTGAGTGATACCGGCATGATCTCGTGTCATCTCTCACGTGGTAGACATTGGGCATGTGATGTGAGCTGTTGAAATGACCGTTTCTTTGTTTATAAAATCAATATCTGAATTATACTAAAGAATTGGTTTATGGTTTTGCAATGGAATAGAGAATCTATTCATTGACTCTGTCTTCGTCTTGTCAGAGTCGGCTAGATCCAAGGATTGTCTTTTGATTTTTGTTCTCTCCAACAGTGTTCTGGGTACTTTTTGAGCCAACCAGCCTTTTTATTTTTTTAAGAATATATGCCGTATATATTTTGTTTATAAATACTAAATGTAATTAATTTTTAGTCACTTAGTCTTGTCTTTTGCCTCTATTCTTAAGATTCAATTAGTTATTTTGAAAAAGCAACCCGATGATTTGTAACCAACTTACTAACTGCCGTATCTTCCCGAACAGTGCTCCCCAACATTGTTTGGGATACTTTTTGAGCTAACCAGTCAATTTCCTTTATTTTACCAAACTGATTGGTTTTTTTTAGAAAATATCCCATATATTTATTTTGTAAATACTAAATATGACTAATTTTTAGTCATTTGATCCAGTTTTTTGCCTCTATTCTTGAGATTCAATCAATTATTTTGGAAAATCAATTGGCTGAGTTGTAACTAACCGCCAGTTCTTTCCAAGCTCTGCTCCCCAATACCAATACAGTTAGTTTTCTACGTGAAAGTGCCATGTGCATATTTTTTATAGTGAATGTAAGCCTTTCAATATATTGTAGTGATTCACCAAATTTTTTAAAGATTTTAGTTCAAAAGTGCTTTGAAAAGTAAACTCATAAAATTAAGGCAACAAATAAATCTCCAAAAATCACTACATTTAGAGTATTACATTTCAACCCATTGCAAATTGTCAACATCTTATTTGTAATAAAATTACTAAAGAATTTTGAATTTTAAGTTTCAAAATTTATACAAAAATTATTGGTGAAAGCAATCGCAAATCCAACCGTATAGATTGAATCTAAAATTCATAATGTACAACTTTTATTCAAACAATAAGTTCAAAATATCCTTCTTAGTTACATTTTATAATGCATCTTTGCAATTCTGCAAATTTGGAGAGGGGTGCGTGCACTTATGGATTAATTTGTAATTCATTGTAATTCAATAATTGCTTATTCACCGCCCATTCGTGATCTCATCCTCATTCATTCAAAAATTCCTAAAACCACTCTATTTACATCCAATTCCACCTATATCAAGTTATTGCATTTAACACACATTTCGTTAAAAATGTACTATATTTCGTTAAAACCGGACTACTAGATTGAAAAAGCGATGGGGAGTGCTACCCTTCGCAAAAGAGATAGGTCCCCAATTTTTCTACATCACTCTTATTCTGCAAATAAGAGCAGTGTAGAAAAATTGGAGACCTATCTCTATTGCGAAGGGTAGCACTCCCCATCGCTTTTTCAATCTAGTAGTCCGGTTTTAACGAAATATAGTACAATTTTAACGAAATGTGTGTTATTTAGTCTTTACTTGAAGTAAGTTTAGAATTGAATCAAAATTTGGGTGGATTTGGGGTCAATAATAGGGTAGGACTTAACTCCTAATTGCCTAACCATCCATTTTTTAGACGATGTACAATTTTCATTTACGTTTTTTCATTTGTCATGCACTTTTTGCAAGGAAAAGAAGTACTACAAAATTCTACAGCAAGATAGCTTCATGCATGTGTTACCCAATTAAACAGGGGATGATTTGTGAAAATTTTATGCCTCATTTCATAATGCAGTAATTCACCAAAAAATTTAAAGATTTTAGACTAACTGACTGTGCTCTTGAAAAAATTAAGTCATTAAATTAAGAAACCAAGATATTTTTGAATTTCAAATTTCAAATTTTATACAAAATATTGGTGACAACAATCACAAATTTAATTGTATGAATTGATTCTAGAATTTATAATGTACAACTTTTATTCATGCACCAAGTTCAAAACATCCCTCTTGGTTTTATAATGCATCTTTCCAAAACTGCCTAATTTGGAGAGGGGTGAGGATGTTTAGGGGTTATGATGGAATGAGGTATATCCACCTTAATCACTATGCCCGAGCTAGTTCACAGTCAAATATTCTTATAACCGGTTCCAACGACTGTCTTGCCTACGTGTTGCTTCTTGGTTGGCTCCGAGCATATACTTTAACCCCTAAAGGACCAAGTGTACTAACTAGGACATTTAGAGAATCGGGTAGGTTCCGGTGAACACGTTTTTAATCAAACTTTGAAGGAAATTTAATAGTAGATTCCCCAATGTGCCACGAAAATGGGGGTTCTTTTTTTTTTGAATTCCAACACTAGATGTGAAAGTTATGAGGGGAAATGTGTTTTTTTTCGGGAGAAAGGGCAACGGGGCAGTAGAGAAATAGTTGAATTTTAGGGGAGGCAACAAGACGGGCGGTGTGTGGAAAATGGGGTGGACTGTGGGGGGGAGAAGACCACCCCATTTTCCAAATTCATTCAAAAAATTTAAAAACATTATTTTTAAATTTTTGAAATTTTATTTTTGAAATTCTTGAAATTTATTTTATAAATAAAGATATTATTTTAAACTAAAATTTATTATTTTAAATTAAATAATAATATTTTAAACTAAAAGCTAAATTTTATAATTATAATATATTATTTAAATTTTTGAAAATTAAAATCATTTAATAAAATTAAAATTAACAAATTAAAATCATCCAATGAAGGACTGCCACGTGGCAGTACACCTTGAGAGTTAGTGGGGTCATGAACATTGGAATGGGTTGGCATAACATTCAGTAGCCTTGGTTACTGCTGCCTTTCTCTGACAAATTGATGTGGAATATCCCACATCATTTCATCCCCCAAATGAAATGATGTGGGATATTCCTCATCACATCAGTAGCTACGAGGACATGTGGCATGAAGCAAGAGTAATCAACCATGGTGCACAGGAACTCAAAGCACTTCTCAATCACATTCAATAGTGTTCTATAATTATTTATTTGATTCAATAGTACATTCAAATACAAATCATTGCTCACTCTATAAATTAAGGTGGATGAAACAAAAAGGCACCCCTCTTGAAGACTACTGAATGTTATGGGTACTTCAATTCCCTTCCTCCACCCTTTATGTCCCTCCTAACCCCCAAAAATCTTTAAAAATGTACTACATGTCTTCTAAAACTTCATTTTTTTTTTTTTTTTTCCAAATTATTTTTCGCCATTCTATAGAGGGTGGAATGTACTTGTGTTTCACTGCTCGGGTTTGTATTTTAAATAAAGAAAGTTGAAAATATTGCAATTCCAAAAACATATAGTCTTTTCTGAACTTTTAAACCCCCAACAAGTGCAAGGTGTTCTTCAACATCCTAAACATCTCCAAATGCAACAAAAATTGGTACACAACTAAGTAACATCATATAAAATGTGAAAGTGAAGTGCGACAGGTTTTGGTAGAGAGGATTTTTTGATGTAGCCATGGTCAAACGCATCTGAAATTTTCGGGCATGTGATTTTTCGGGGTGTTTTTTCCCATCAAACGCGATTACCTAGCAATCCGTGTGGTCAAAATCAATGAAATTTGTTGTGTATGTTTTTCAAATAGTTCAAGACAAGATCTTACAGTTAAAAGGTAAAAAATAACATTTTTTTGGATTTTTTGCATGGGGAAGTAAAAATGGCAGCATTGGAGTGTTTTTGGAGGAAAAACACTCCGGTCCTTTAGGGGTTAATAATTGGTAACTTGTTTTACAGAACCGGTTATGAGCTAGTAGGAAACGATTATGGCCTCTCACAAGTGACTCGTAAAACCCACCACAGAGGACGAAATGCCAAGTATACACCCATTCAAACAATGTAATTATCTAAAAAAATTATTCATAATTATAAGAATTGTGTTTAATGTGTTTAATTCCTGCATTAGGCATTGCGCACATTCCCGGGCTCACTGGACTATACTAAACAAGTACGAGTATACATGAGTGAAAAGAAGGGGTATTAATTTGAACACTGCCATATTACATATACATATGATAAACACATTTAGAATTGAAAATATTCACGTATACTTACATTAAACACATTTAAAATGGAATATATATGTATACAAAGGTGTTTAAACATATAACCTCTTGTGTATAAGGAGGTTTTTAGAAGGGGTCAGAAACGTACGTGCTTCTCAAACATATTGTAGAGTGCACCCCCAGGAGCACATTAAGCACAACTCTACATATTAGCCCTACATATTAACACAATTAAGAATCGGTGTTTGTATTGAAACAATTTTCAATGTACACTTGAAAAGCCTCCTATGTTTCTCATTCATTGTCCTACAATGAATGATTATAAAAAAACGAACAACCGGAAACTACAAGTTACCAAGCTAATTGCTATTGATTTGCCAAGAAACGGTTGATGTCAAAATTCTAGTAATTGTATAAAGTATTACCAAAAATTGGCGCAACATGAGGTACAGATGCAATATTCTTTCTCCCTGGCAAAACCAGATTACGTACCGGTACTATCTGAGCTCAACATTTGAGGTCCAAAGAAGGAAAACTCATGATGCTCATTCATAACAGGAGCTTCAACATTTGGAAACACTGCTCAAATGTTCGGCACCTAGTTCCCACCAACTGGAAAATTAGGGTATGGATAACTGTACCTTCCACCATTTACAACAGGTCTTGATTGCCGATGATTGAAAACTGCGAGTTATGAGAGGTAGCTTGATTATTCAAGAAAGCAGCTGAGTGTTTGTATGGTACGGTCCACTAGAATTTTTGTCCATGTGCATTATTTTGAGAATTCTAAGAATTTGTAAAATTTATTTCAGAGAGAGAAAAATATTTTTGTGAAATCCAAAGTGGTAGGACGGACCGTACCAATAAAAAAATAAATATATTAATAAAAAAATTGAAAATTTGACGTTATATTTTAATGGAGGATGAAACAAAGGGTAAACTAGTGCATTGTCACGGGACACATGTATTATCAGGAACCTCACCTTGGCAAATGTACCCCTGGTGACATTCTCCAAAGGTGCCCCACAGGAGGTTCCCGATACTACATTCTAACCATTGTCACAGTGCATAATACTCAAGGAGTGCACTATTCAATAAAGCCAGGTATCACGTGCGTGCATCCCCCTTATTAAAACACCCTTGTATACAATTTTTTTGGCTAAAATCAAGCAATATATGTACAAATCTCACAATCTCAAAACACATTTCCATATGTACACATGGGCTAAAAATGAGGAATTGAACTCCAAGCCCCATGTATATCTACTTTCTGCTCGATTGATGTATGCCTCCCATATGTACATTTTGTACAAGTCATGCTTGTTCTAAATAATACCCTTGTTGTGCATGCACGTATATAATTACAGTACTTGAAGAGTGCACTCCCTGGGGCATAATATGCACTCTAAATTCTAGTGAAACTTTGCTCGTGAATGTGACATTGGTGCAATAATGGACTGCATCAAGGATCTCGAACATCGGCTCAAGCCACAGAAGCAGAAGCACCCTGGACAAGTTAATTCCGAATCGGCCGAAGAAGA
Organism: Pohlia nutans; assembly: GCA_022496805.1. Taxonomy (NCBI): domain Eukaryota; kingdom Viridiplantae; phylum Streptophyta; class Bryopsida; order Bryales; family Mniaceae; genus Pohlia; species Pohlia nutans. The sequence goes on from CM040103.1 coordinate 1,792,992, forward strand.
CGCCCCCAATGACAAGGAAGATTTCATGGACCTCGACAGCAACATCGAAGCATGAGTTGTTGAAACATTGTGTGACTTACATCTTCTTGATTTTGAACCAGACCTTCAAGATTCACAGGCTGTGTCGACGTCACATCTTTGAAGCAAATCTTTTATCTTGCTTGAAGCAGACGCTGTAGATTCACCCGTCTCTTGTCTTCATTGACAAACTGTAGCCCGGGGAAGTCACTTGTCAAAAATTTAGAAACTATGAGAATAAATACAGGGTGTCTTTCGTTCATTTGAGATAAAAATTATAAATTTTTAGAAGTAATATAGAACGTTTTAAAACCAATTTGAGAATATTTTATGAATATTCATAGAATATACCACAAACATACCCTAAATATACTATAAATAGTATAATATTCCAATTATTTCATAGCCCCCCATTCAATACCCTTTGTTCGCTCATGTATACCAAAATTTACACTAGGTAACTTCCTCGAGTATTTTAGCACTAGTAGCAGAATTGTCGTTTTTCATTCCCCACTTTGTGGAAACAATGAACAATGACGGAATATTGTGCCTAGATTTCTCTCTTCTTGTGACCAAAACCACTCACCAGCATCGACGCAACCCATGTGCCTGACGCGGTTTCATTCCTTTTTCATTTATAGTAAGTGAAAAACGACACATTTCCTACTAGTGTAGCCCTTGTACAGTCGGGTCCAATATGCTTACGAATTCCCCACTGCAGGGAAAGTTTTTAGAAACTTTGAACAATGTGTGTGTGCTCAAAAATGATCCGATTTGGAAACCGCAAAGTGCATTGGAATCACGTCGGCGTGTACTACAATATCATTACAAATTTACACATGTATTAATGAAAATTATAGAACAAGTTAAAAATAATATATACACTATCTACCATTGAGTGCTCTCACCGTTTGCTTCAGTTACAGTGTCCATCTTAGTAAGAAAAATTGAAATGAGTGTTTGAAGTTGTTTTTGAGATACTTGAGCTCATACTTGTTAGATGATTTGTATCATTTCATCAGTCTCCTTTGTAATTTCTTCTTTTGTACTAATTGTGTAGGGGACTTTCATGGGTTTTGATAAAAGTCTACTTGTCATCATTCCTCCAACTAAGCAATCGATAGTTCATTTTGTGGAACTTATTTATGAAAATCCATTGATTGGCTTCAATTTTATGCATAATACACCTATTCAATTCACATTGATGGAGGATGGTGATCCAATACACCGTAGTAGATATCATGATGATTTGAGACAAGTCCATGGAATCAAAAAGATTATGAAGGAAAAAGATGAAATGATACAAATTATTCAAGAAGTGTGAGCTCAAGTATCTCAAAAAAAACTTCAAACACTCATTTCAATTTTTCTTATTGAAATGGACACTGTAACTGAAGCAAATGGTGAGAGCATTCAATGGTAGATAGTGTACATATTATTTTTAACTTGTTCTATAATTTTCATTAATACATGTGTAAATTTGTAATGATATTGTAGTACACGCCGACGTGATTCCAATGCACTTTGCGGTTTCCAAATCGGATCATTTTTGAGCACACACATTGTTCAAAGTTTCTAAAAAAACTTTCCCTGTAGTGGGGAATTCGTAAGCATATTGGACCCGACTGTACAGTGAGCATGGAGCACATATGCATTGCCGCGATTGACGAATCTGTCCTTTCAGTGGGACTGAACTTGCTGGAGATCCCTTGAACACTGTCCGCCTCGTGGTACTTGGATTCCGGTGCAACACACCACACTAGGAGCTTAAAGTGGATTCCCTGTGTGTTTCCGTGTGTATTCCCTATGTGAATTTCATTACACAGGGAATTTGTAAAGAGTCCATAGGAAAGAACAAAGACACACAGGGAATATTGAGACACACAGGGAAAAGTGAGTGTTCCCTGTGTCTCATTTTTCTCTGTGTGTCTAAGTTTTCCCTATGTGTCTTTGTTCTTCTCCTTTGTCTTTTTACAAATTCCCTGTGTATGTAGGGAAAATGTCACAGGGAATCGCATATGAGACCCTGGTGCCACGTCACCGGTAATGCGTCCGTTTTCTCTACTCTCCAGCAAACCAGCTGTAACTCCCTTCGCTTAGTCAGTGGTCACGGTCACTCTGTCTCTAGCATTGGTGACGTTGAATTGGAATTTCTAGGAAAAGTTTTCCTTAGGTATTCTCCAAGCATTCAAAAATACCTACTTTCAGTTGGCTTTATTGCGGATCAAAATCATAGCCTGGAGTTCGTTTGTGAGGGATGCTACATTTGCTATCATCACACGCGAGAATTGATTACCTATGCCCATTGAGAGCTTGGATCTCGTATGGTTTCCCTGTGTTGATTCCCCTGTGAGTACCACTTTCTCCTGTGAGCTTTAGAACTCGACACATGTTAAAACTTTCTTTCTACAAGTAGGTGACTAACACAGGGAGATAAATACAAGATTCCTATATGAGAAACGTGGACAAATTTTCCTAGATCAAAAATACACTACAATCATTCCATGAAAGTTACAAGTGTGGGAATTTTGTTTCACTTCCCATATGAAATCCCATGTGGGAATGTCTTTATCTCTCCTTGTGTAAGCTTAAGGAGGTGATTTTGTACACATATCAAAACTTGAAATCAGAGGGGAAAGTGACACTCACGGGCGAATCAACACAGAGAACCATATGAACTCCCTGTGACTTGGATTGTATCAACTTTAGGGAGACACAATTTTCAAGACTCAAATTGAAGTAAATTTCATGACTTCTGCTCATCCTATCAAGCCTGAGATTTGGTACAAGCGGCTTCAGTTGGCCATTTTCACAAAGACGATATTCAAAGCATGATCCGCTTCGAAGTTGTTCGAGGCCTACCAACACTGCGCATTTCTGATCGACCATGTGTGTGCTATCTTTACTTCGAAGTATAGCCCAACAACGTTAAAAAAATAGTATTAGGAGCCAAAGTTTGAGGTTTCTTCGCCATACATAGAAGTTTTGGTGCAAGCAAATTACTCACACCAAGCAAGCACCTTTGCACAATCAATAATTAGATAATGTGCTTGAAGACTATTCACTGGCCCAAGCTTTAAGGTCATTATTTAAGTTATTTCCATAAATTTTTTTTTTAATAAGTTGCCTTATTGTTCGCACAAGGAGTGTTGTTGGGCTACTTCTTGTCTAATATTCCTCTAACTTAAAAGTGGCCCTCAAATTAATGTTTGATGGATATGTTTAGTTTCGAGCTGCTAGGCTTGCTCTAAACACGCCTACCAAGTGCTTGCTAGCACCTTGTGCAACTTTTGTGTTGCAATTACTTTTTATACTTTTCGAATGATTAAGAAAAAATCTCAATCATGATCTCCTTCCTAGGTTGAAAATTTACACTATTTCATTCAAAAGTGCCACTCCACCATTCAACTCAATCTCAATTGAAATCAATTGAGTCAATTTAACTTCCATTGGTCAACATTACAATAGAAATAATTACAACATGATTGAAGTTTTCATCAAAAGAGATTATCTTATGCATCATAAATAAAAGATTATCTATACAATGGTTAAATTGAAAAATATCAATAAATATTTGTCAAATCAAATTCTACGTATTTAGGTGTGATAATTCATCAAAATACAATTTATATATATCAAAATAGATTTAGGCTTTAATTCAAAAATTAAATATTTTTAGAGATTGTGAAATTTATCTAAATGTAAAGGAAAAGAATTATTTCGGATGAGGATGATTGTGATGTTCCGGGCTACCTGTGAAAAATCCTATACCCTCTCCATAATTGTTAGATTGAATGTTTGGAGATGAACGACCCAGATCCAGTCCCACACCCTCTTTCTAACTATTATATTGAATGCTTGGAGATGAACGGTCCAGATTCAGTCCCACACCCTCTTCCTAACTATTATACTGAACACTTGGAGATGAACGGCCTAGATTCAAGATTTCGCGAGCAAAATGAAACAACCGATCTCACAATACCCAGTGACTTGGAGGGTTAACCTTTAGTCATATTAGCAACATGAATAAAAAATGCAACTCCCAAACATATATAATTTATTGAAAGTGAACTTCAAATTCTAATGCAATAGGTAATCTTCATTGAGAGGAGCGTTATGGGTTATAATGAAAACCTCAATACACTAAATAGGTAGATTAGTGTTAGATAATTATAAGATTTGAAAATATTATAGATTTTTACTCTCGACAAAAAAAATTACCAAAGACATTGATTCCAATACTATTGAAAGATCCCCATCTTGACCAATATAGAAGGTAAATAAATTGGTCAACAGTAAAAACCTACAACATGTTTATGTAAATTAGTGTATCTAACACTAATCTACCTATTTAGTGTAGTGAGCAGCGGAGTTGAGAACCTATGACACCCAACCAATAAAAATTTAGTAGATTTTTCAGAATTCTATATATACATATATACAATCATACACATACACATATGTGAAGCTGCCCTGAGATGCTGACCGTGGAAGCTGACGTGGAAATATGCTGACGTGGTGAATGAATCATCTTTGGGGATGGTTTTCAGTGGGGGGCTGAGGGGGCCGGTTACTAACTTTAGTTTCGAAGGAGCCATTCCCGTTCAAGTTGGCAAGCTTGCGTATCAAGTTTTCTAGGTCTGGAGAGTCTGTACTTCAATTGTCTGCAAATGTCTGCACCAGATTATGGTCGGTTACGTACGTGTTCTTCGGAACGGGAAGTAGCGGCGAAGAAGGTCAATTCTCGAGCCGTGAACTGACGTTTCTGCAGCCGAGTTTCTGTTTCTCTTGAGATGATTTATTGCAATGTTGACGCACAAGCCCTTTGAATTGGAAGTCTCATAAATGTTTGCTGCATCCGTTGTAGGCCCCGTTTCTGCGATCGAGTGTTGTGAGCGAGTCTGTCGATCGAAAATGTTCAACGAAAGCACGCGGTATTGTTCAACTTATGAAACAGAGCAATTCATTTTTCTCTCTCACAATACTTTCCGCTCTCAAGAATCACAAATAGGTTTGTCTTGGATTGATTGTATTCGTGTCCCTTTAGTACCGGTAGTGTGTCTAGGTTGCAATACGAACAAAATCTGCCAACCCTAACCCTAATTTTGTGTCTGGTTTGCAATGCAAAAAAAATCTGTCCTAATTTCTAGTTCTGCCCGGTTGGTGACTAGGTTAACTGCATTAGTAGACTTTGATTTTTTTTATAAAATGATATATGAGGAATGAAAATTGTCAAGTTTGTGTCAGAATGAAGGTGATTGAGTTTAAAATTAAATTCCAATTGTTGAAAAGAACTTCAAGTGCATAACAATATTGCGTAAGAGAAAGTAGATATGTGATAAAAGAAAAACTGAATCAATCGTATCTTTTTCATTAAATCGAGAAATATCAATTTCAATGGTAAGGATGTTGTAGCAAATTCCTTACACCCTATGGATTTTTTTTTATTTTACAATCATAAGAAGAGGTTTCTTACATGAGCGTCTACAATGCTACGTGTACGGTATTCTGTTCGACATCTGCAATTAAAAGATTTATCAATTGACAATGTTTTTGATAAATCTATATACACACAATTTATAAACCACTATGATTGTTGTCTACCAAACAAAGCTCCAGGGCTTTGAAAATGTTTGCACTTGATATAGTGTCACCTTACAAATACAGAGCCACACACAAACAAATCCAAATCATTGTGACTACGATTTGAGAGGAATGGAGTTTGCCAACGAACTCCACTTTCTCTGTCTCCACTCTGTTTGGGAGCCAGGATGTTGACCGATGTGCCGTCCAATCTTCTCAAATGAATTGTAAGATTTGCTCCGCAGATGCTGCTCTTCGCATGTCGGAAACCGCCCAGGCTCCAGTAGATGCATCCCCTCCTTCAGGGACTGCGAAGGAGAAAGCCCAGGGGAAGGTCAATGGCATCAACATGATGGAGCTCAAATGCATAATAGTTGTATGTCCATCAAGCTTCTGTCAGCCATACACAGGGCGACCAACAGGCCGGGAAGGCCATGTGACGGGCGGCGGTCGAGGAGGAGGAGTGTACCGATCGCCCCGAGAATTGTCTTCGGAATCCGAATCCATGTTTCTAATGAGTCTAGCAGAAAAACCAAGCTACTTATCGCTACGACTGAGGAATCCTCAACAAATGACCAACAACAAAAGTCACAACTGGTAATTAATGTCAACTACAAGAGTTGGAATACTCCGCGCTAGCTATGCTGAGATGGACTTGGGTTTCGTCAGAGGATTGTACATGCTAATGGAAGAAGGGTCTTCGTAAATTGGCAAAGATCTGAATCCGTGTTCCTAGAAAAAGAAAAAAATGTGCACAAGAAGCAGAAAATCGACCACCTATTCCTTGACCACTCCTGTATCGTCCTATCACTAATTAAAAGAGTTAGTGTCCGCTATTGATCAATGTAAGAGAATTCACTCTGTACTTGAATCATCAGAAGAGATCGTGGACTTGGGCTTTGAAGGGTTGTAGACGTTTTTGGGAGAAGCGTCTTCGTAATTGGCACCCATGTTTCTAGAAGAGAAACAATGCTGACACAAGACTAATGGTTATGTCACCTAAATGTTATCCTTGAGCACTACGGTACTTCCAGATTACAAAGAGAGTGAGCGCTGTAAATGAAAAGAACAACACTGAAAACTGAGATATGGCGGGGGAAGGGATAACAAAACAGAGCTTGAATGCTGGAATGCACGGAGACTGATGATCGAAGGCCACTGAAGAAGATGAAGATATGGAATGAGTTATGTCATATATAGAAACCTCGAGAGACTCACATACAAAAAGTCTGTACATTGCCGGTCAGACAAATTACGGTGAGCATTTTCCAGGACCATGCGAGCCAGACATGATGAGAAATAGAAAATATCTCCGGGAGGTTGAGTGCTGGTTCTGAATTCGAAACGTTTTGTCTGCCGCTTAATTTCCGATAGCGATTTAGCACAATAGGAGTGTACTTAGCGTATACAAGGCCAAGCTTTAGCGGTATATGCCCGGTATACGCCCGGTATACGAGTGTAATTATATACAGTAATTTTAACGGAGAGGACAGACTTTCAGCCGAGCGGTAGTTCCAAGCGGGGTGATGCCATGTCATTGCTCAACCACACGCCTCAAAGCTCTGCGCCAGCGCCACGTCAACATGACCGTGTGCCTTCCACACGCACAAGCGCTTTTCCTCGAAGACCATCTCGAGGCGTCTTTCTTTGGATAGCAAACTGTTACAACCGTTTGCTATCCAAAGTAAGAAGTTCGGTAAAAGATGTTTGAGGGTTACCAGTAATTTTCCACCATTTTAGTTAACCGAAAAGAAGAAAAGAAGGCCATCTAACCTCCTTTTTTGCTCTACTTCTAACCTCTTTTTTGAGCTATACTTGGGTTGAATAGTGTCGTGTCATAGCTTTTCCCCTTGTGGGCCATGGGCTTGGAGCTTTGGTAGAAGGTGTGGGAGTCATTGTGAGGTGTGGAGAATGATGACAACGTCTTGTTTTAGATTGTCTCCCAACTCATTATGAACTAGTTTTTGGTCTATTTATTTTTCAATATGAGTTCAAGAGGAGTTCAAGATCAGTTTGCTAAAACTTTCCTCTTTGAGCTGACTTTTTGGTTAACTCTATTGTTACACTAGAATCACTTGGCCCGCGGTGTTTACGAGAGGCATTATGAATAATCATTTTCCAAAATGCTGTGGTAGAATTCAGCCATATCTAATGAAAATTTGTTCAAATGAATGTAAAATTGTTCACATACAAGAGATTTTAAAATGGACAAATCTAGTCATGCTATTCACCCACCCACAGTATATGGTAATTTCATGTCAGTCTTTCACATGACTAATTCAGATTTTACTCTTATTCATAACTAGAAATAAAGAGTGGTAATTATCTTCTGGTTTCAAATTGGAATTGATTTTTTGGGTGATTGAACTAGTTCTGTCATATCATTCTGTGATTAATAAGTGTGGGAGCAGATGATGTGTTCGACCTTTTTGATGCCACGTCACGACGATAATGAACTCTACCGGACTTGGCTAACATCTGCCCAACCTGTTAGTAACCGGTAGGCAACACGGACTTTCCAATTACTGGGAATTCATTTGCTAACTAACTTACACCTTTCTGAGAAAACACGAAGCATCGAGAGAATTGACCGCGTTGCTATCGGAAATTATGCTTTAGTGGCGGCAGACAAAACGTAGAAGCTGCCTCGACCTCCTGATTGTTCGCAGTGATATTTTTACATTTCCGTTATGTCTGCCCGTCTGATCCTGGAAAATGCCCACCGTCATTTGTCTGCGGCCAGCGTACAGACATTTGGTATGTAAGTCTCTCGAGGTACAATCTATATATGACATAACTCATTCCTCACCAATTCATATCTTCATCTTCAATCTTCAGTGGCCTTCGATCATCAGTCTCCGTGCATTCCAGCATTCAAGCTCTGTTTTGTTCTCCCTTCCCACCCCATATCTTAGTTTTCAGTGTTGTTCTTTGCATTTACAGCGCTCACTCTCTTTGTAACCTTGAGATACTGTAGTGCTCAAGGATAACATTTAGGTGACAACCATTAGTCTTGTGTCAGCATTGTTTCTCTTCTAGGAACATGGATGCCAATTACGAAGACGCTTCTCCCGTCAACGTCTACAACCCTACAAAGCCCAAGTCCTGATGATTCAAGCACAGAGTGAATTCTCTTTCATTGATCAATAGCGGACACTAACTCTTTTAGTTAGTGATAGGAGGATACGGGAGTCGTCAAGAAGTAGGTGGTTGCTTTTCTGCTTCTTGTGCACATTTTTTTTTTCTAGGAACACGGATTCAGATCTTTGCCAATTTACAGGCCCTTCTTCCATCAGCATAGCTAGCGCGGAGTATTCCAACTCTTGTAGTTGACATTACCGGTTGTGACTTTTGTGGTTTTTGTTGTTGGTCATTTGTTGAGGATTCCTTGGTCGTAGCAATAAGTAGCTTGATTTTCTGCTAGACTCATTAGAAACATGGATTCGGATTCCGAAGACAATTCTCGGGGCGATCGGTACACTCCTCCTCCTCCACCGCCGCCCGTCAGATGGCCTTCCCGGCCTGTTGGTCGCCCTGTGTATGGCTGACAGGTTTTCCCAAAAGCTTGATCGACACACAACTATTACGCATTTGAGCTCCATCATGTTGATGCCATTGACCTTCTCCCGGGCTTTTTCCTTCGGAGTCCCTGAGGTTGAGTCGGAAGGAGGGGATGCATCTACTGGAGCCTGGGCGGTTTCCGACATGCGAAGAGCAGCATCTGCGGAGCAAACCTTCAAGGATTTTACAATTGTGAGAAGATTGGACGGCACAGCGATCAAAGTCCTCCCACGCACAATATTTCAGACAGAGAATGGGGAATCTGTCAAAATGCCCTGTCTCTTCCTCGAAGGAAAACTCCATTCCTCTCAAATCGTAGTTACACTGATTTGGATTTGTTTGTGTGTTGGGAGATATTTTCCACATTATTTTTTGCCTTAGTTACTGGCTCAGTCTATTCAAGTACTGTAAGAAGGTGACACTAAATACGTGTACATTTTCAAAGACCTGGAGGTCTGTTTGCCCGCCATGGACGACGATCATAGTGGTGTATAAATTGTGTGTTTATAGATTTATCATTCCGCTGGAAAAACATTGTCTACTTGGTAAAGAATTCTTTTAGCAATTGAACAGAATACAGCATTGTAGACGCTCATGGAAGAGTCAGAGGATTGTACTCCGTAGGGTGTAGGGTACTTGTTACAACATTTCTTATCATTGGAATTGAGATTTCTCAATTTCGTGAAAAAGATATTATTGATTTGGTTTTTTCTTTTATAAAGTATCTACTTTCTCTTACTATTTTTCCAATATTGTTATGCTCTTGAAGTTCCTTATGGCTATTGGAATTTTCTTTTAAACTCAATTTCCTTTACTTTGACATAAACTTGACAATTTGCATTTCTCAAATATCATTTTATAAAAAAATTCAAAGTCCGCTGATGTAGTTGAGCTAGTCGCCAACCGGGCGGAAGTAGAAATTAGGGTTGTGATAGGATTGACAGATTTTGTTTGTATTGCCAACCAGACACGCGATTAAAGGGTTGTTTACACTTGCTTGCAAACCAAACACACTGATTGCAAACTTAACACTTTACACTGCTTGCAAACCAAACCAAACACACTGATTGCGAAACAAACACACGATTAAAAGGTCGTTTACACTTGCTTGCAATTAAGGGATCGTTTTCTTTCGGAAACGAAAACCAAACACACGATTCAGGATCCTCTACGATTAAAGGATCATTTTCTTTTGCAAACAAGACACACGGTTAAAGAACCCTTTACACTTGCAATTCAAGGTGTCTTCCACTCACTTGATTGTGTGCCCTATATTCATCAATTACCCACTTACGTGGAATCCACAAACATTTTAACACTAAACCTGTAGCTTCATTGACAAATCTGTCAATATTGATTGACAGAAGAGATTTTGCAGACCCAAATTTAGAAGTTTTTAGTCATTTAATTTGAGGGGTGCACTCTACATTATGTTTGAGAATCACGAGCGCTAATGACCCCCTCTAAAAACTCCATGTATACAAGAGGTTACATGTCTAAATACCTTTGTATACAGATCTATTCCGTCCTAAATACATGTTTAATGTAAGTATACGTCAATATTTTCAGCTCTAAACATGTTTATTTTATGTATACGTCATACCGCAATGTTCAAATCAATACCCCTTTTCGGCACTCACGTACAGTTGTGCGTGTTTAGTATAGTGCACCCCTGGGTTACAACTACCCACGTACTCCATCACCAAGTCCATGATTATTTTTTCTGCTTTAATTCCTGTCTGAGCAGACAATTGGCAGACGTGATGCGGAAGGCCTTTGGCCAAGGCCCCCGGATGCCCCCAACGCAATTTCAGGGCCCTTCATGTGACAGACCTTTGGCTCTTACCATGCCCCTGCCGGGCCCCAGGTGCCCCCACATGCCCCCCGTAATCTTTATGTACACTCATGCCTTGGGCAACAAATGAGCTTTTGAATCAACACTTTCCGTGCAATTACTATGGGCTACATTGAAATTTACATCATATTTTAAATCTTTGAATGTGTAATTTTTTTTTACCTGTAATTTTTTTTTTGAGGTGGAGGGTATCAAATATTTAATTTTTTCAAAAATAAGGTTTAAAAGATGGAACACATAAGAATATTTTGCAAAGCTAGAGCAGACAATTTTATAATTCCCTCTATCCGGAAATAATTGTCTTGGTTTCTGGCGTTTTTTAATTATTATTTTTCAATATTTGTCCTATGTTTTATGTGTCATATTCCACTTCAAAGAGGACAAACAATAGGGGTTGTCACACCTCCTCGGAGAATGGAGAATGGGAGAAAGGAGAATGGAGAATGGAGAATGGAGAATGAGGAAAAAGAGGAGCCAATAGGATAGATTCTCCATGGAGAAGGTGTGACACCCCTTTTGTGGTTTGTGGAGATTGAGAATGAAGAATAGAGGTTGTTAGTTGGTTACTCATCCTCCAAGCATGGGCCATTCTTCATTCTTCATTCTTCACCCGTGAAGGAGAAGAATGAAGATTCTCCAATCTCCGAGAATGGGCCCTCTGCCATTCAAGGAGAGCGTGCCACGTCCCCATTCTCCATTCTTTGAGAATGGGAAGAAAGAGGTATGACACCCCTAATGAGAGTGACACAAAAAGATGTTTCATGTGAGCCATATTCCACATCAAACATGACATTCCACTTCAAACATGACAGATAGACCATTTTTCAAGTGATGAGACGGCCATCAAAAAAAGCATTAAGTTAAAACATGCCTAAAATTAGGACAATTATTTCTGGACGGAGGGAGTCCTTGGAACGAAGGAACGTCATTGCAAGAGAGATCGACTTGTGCATTCTAAGGCCATGAAAGAGCCTCGGCTTAAAACTATTAAGGTCAATCACAGGACCGGAAATCCAAAGATACACCGGTAGCTGCATTCTATTGGGTCTTTACTGATATTGATTTTGAAACTCTGATGGGTGATTCAAGTTGCTTGTGTTGATACAGATTTCGCTTTTATGTCAATTCAAAAGTTTAGCTAGAACTGAGATTGAAATATAGCAACCGAAATCGAAGTCTGCAATGACAACTCACTCAGATTCCGTGAATTTCACCGTCCCAGGCACGTTTATTGACATGAATTCTTGAAAAATTCGGAGGAGTACATGTACAACCGATCACAACCGGAGTTGAAAGACCCCAAATTTGGGTCTCCTTTTCCATCCTACACTACAAACTCTCTGAAGATATCACCGTGTATAAATTAGCCTTGATCTATACATGCTGCTCTCTCACACGTCGGCTCCCAAAAATGCAAAGGGAAGCTGCTTTGTTCAAACTAAAAAATGATGATTCACCTGTTAATTATTCAAACTAAAAAATGACTCTTCACCTGTTCTTTCTTCAAACTAAAAAATGATGATTCACCTGTTCTTTGTTCAAACTAGAAATTAATCATGTAGTAGTGATCTCTTTATGTATAATTCCATAAAGCTATGTTCTACAGTATGTACAGGCAGGAAGTGAGAGAGATTAGTAGAGGCGTATCCGTGTGATAATGGCTCCCCTACAGATTGGACAATGAGTTAAACTGGAAGCACACTGGCGACACGTTTGATGGCCACAATTGAAGGCAGTGTCCTTCTTGTCAGTCAAGCAGACAGGGCATTCAGAAGTTACCTCAACGTCAGGAGCTGGAGCTGGAGCAGGAGGGTAGTAGCCTTGGTATTGGCCATAAGCATTCGGTGAAGGAGCTGCAGGAGGCTGCTGCATGTAATATTCAGGAGGTGGAGCTTGAGGAGTGATACTCGCGGTGCGGCCGTGGCCGTCCATTTGCAGGACTGTGGGTGGGGGGAGGCGAGGCGTGGCCCCCGGGGACGTGCCGCGTCGCTTGCTCAGGAGCCCGAGCTCCACCGTCGCCTTGTACTGCAGAGGAATCTCCATGAGCGCCGCAAGCGCGAACTGCGCCTCCTTGCGGTGCGGTGGCTGCTTGCTGTCCATGATCTGCGTGAAGTTGATGAACTGGAAGTTGTCGAACGTGCGCGCGGGCAGGTTGTCGTCGAAGGCGCGCATCATGTTCCATGGCCCGTCTCCCACGCCCACCAGCACTATGGACAACGGGTAGTTGCTTGCGTTCACTATTGCGTCCACGGTCGCGCGCTCTTGCGGCCCTTCTATCTGTCCATCTGTCATCAACACACAACCCTCACTATTAGAAAACCGTAAGAAGATTTCTCAATTGAATCCTCTCTTCTTCCCACTGTAAGAAAACTTGGTAAAAAATAACACTGCACAGTTTTTTAGACCACCCTCGACTGCACATATGCAATTTTTTTGAATACCGTTGGAAAGGTCTCAAAAACGCGCTTCCAACAGTATATTATACGCCTCCAAATTCAAAAAAATGCACTCACATTTGCACATGTTTTAGGCTAGAATGTAGTATCAGGAACCTCCCGTGTATTATCCCAGTAGAAAGTAGCCAGGGGTACATTTGCCGAGGTGAGGTTCCCGATACTACATGTGTCCCCATGTTTTCATCTGCAGTCTAAGGTGGTCTAAAAATCTGCAAATGACAAACATGTGCAGATTTCTTTTACTAAGGTTCTCTTCTGAGGATCCCCAGAAAATGAGAATAGAAACCAGAACACTACCAGATGCAACCTACGGAGAAAGAGGGCGATCGTTGAAATAAATGATTTGCATCAAGTGATTTGGGACAATTGTTTCTCAAAAGCATCATCTATTATGGGTGGGAGGGAGTAGTAATAAGGACAAAACAGGTGAGATTTCTCAATTGCATCCCACGAAACTAAAAACAGTAACCAGAACAGGAATTTGCGCTCCAGAAAGAAAGAGGGATCGGTCATCGTTGAAACCCTAAGGGTGAACAGGGAAGCGGAATTTGCTTACCGGCGATGATCACGAGGACGTGGTATTGTCCGCCGCTGCCTTCGACGATGTCCACGGCGGCGTTGATGATGGGAGCGAACGAGGTCGGTCCAGCGAGACGGACGTAGGGGACGATTGCTCTGTACCTTGCGAGAGCCTCCTCGAAACCATCGCAGGGGCGGTGATCGGGGTAAAAGCTGAACACGTACTTATCGTGCGTGGTGGAGTCGCCGAAGCCGAAGCAGGGGATCAAATTATCCTCGTCGAACGGCGACAACGTCCTGCCCACGATGCTGAGCGCGATCTCGTAAGGGTTGGGCTGATCAGGGTTTCCAATCGCGTGCAAGCTGCGTCCGCCGAAGGATCTTAGCCCCGTCCATTGGTTGCTCTTCGTGAAATCGATTCCCACGATCAAGTTGGACGACTCCAAGCCCGCTTCGCCAAGCGCCTTCTGGACCTCCTCCACGGATGCGTAATTGTCGGGAATCAGTTGGTATTTCGATTTTTTGGTACCGTGCGTTTCGTAGCTCTGCTTGGCGTATCGAGGCTCCGGTTGCCGCTGCGGCTCGTATTGCCTTGGTGACGACGATGACGACGATGAATTCCCCATTATTTGATCACAATTGAAAAGATCGCTGCTGCTCTTTCGAAACCTGCAGAACTCGCAATCTCTTCAAGTGCACAGAATTTCCTGCTGCTCGTACGAAACTAACACTGAAAACCAGGATGATTCGCAAATTCTACTTCTTCAAGTGCACAGGATTTCAAGTAAGTTATGCCGGCTGCTGCTCTTACGAAATTGACACTCTAAACCGGCTGGACGATTCGCAATTTCTACTTCTTCGAGTGCACAGAATTTCAAGGATGTCGAACGCAATTTCTAGTATGTCGGACGCAACTGTCTGGTGCGCATACCCTGGAAAACCGCAAAATGTCAAATCCCGACCGCAGCTGAAACCCCCAGAATTTATAATAGCCCGATTGAAAGCACATTCTGAAACTGCAGATGCTTCCGTGGAGAAGTGTAAGTCACGAAGCTGAGTAACTAAGGTGCCCGACCGACCGGGGTGGACGCTACGCAACTTCCGAGGAAGCGTGCTGTTCAAGAATCGCCCTGTCCAGCTGTCAGCAAATTAAAAATAACATTTCCCAGTCAGCAACTCATTTTATTTTTAAATTAAATTTATTTTGTTTTGTTTTTTGTTTTATTTTTATTTTTCATTTTCCTTAGAGCATCCTCACTGCGTATCTGTATTGGATGAAGTTCATCTAGATAGTAGTGAAAACCCTCGCACCGCAGTCTCGTATCGGCAAAATTTTCCCGGACTGGATCCCGAATCCTGGATACTGGCTTCGTTTTCCAGGATTGAAAGTTGCTATCCGCATCGCTCATTTTACCCCATTATCTTACTTGTTTTCACCTCCGCGGCAATTTCGAAGTGTTGTATTAGGGTTTGAAGAGGGAACATGCTAAAACGAGGTTTGCAGTTTTACTTTTCCAAGAGTCCGCGATGCAGCGTGTACTACTGCATCTGGAAATTGGGAAAAGACTCATCCCTTTCCGGATACAGAATCCAAAATTGGGATGAGGATGCTCTTAAATGCACATACGACCGCATATTCCTAGACCCCGACCCTAAGGGCCTCCTTCCATGTAAGGGGGGCAGTGGGTGGCCGGTCCTCAAAAGGAGGAAGCTCCACCGAAATGGGTGGAAACAGGAGGATTCAAGAGTATAAATTTCATTTGTACCGAAATGGGTGGAGCATGGGTGGTTCTTGAGACCTCAATTCTTGTCTTCTAGTGCCTTCCATCCAACCGATCCCCACATGGAAGCCCACCCTAAGGGCCGACTTCCATGCAAGGGGAGCAGTGGGTGGTCGGTCTTCCAAAGGAGGAAGCTCCACCGATATGGGTGGAAACAGGAGGATTCTAGAGTATAAATTTCCTTTGTACCGAAATGGGTGGAGCATCGGTGGTTCTTGAAACCTCAATTCTTGTCTTCTAGTGCCTTCCACCCACCACCCACTCACATGGAAGTCCGCCCTAAATCTCCCCTTGACCATTAACACAAAAGTGTCACGGAGGACAAAAAGTGTCCATTTCGATTTTTGCCTGCAAATTTGAATGGGTTCTGAGGGCCTGATGCATCCCGAGTATTTTGAAGCCCCATTTTCACCGTGGATTAGGGTTTGATTAAGCAGCATCCATCACCATACGAAATCTAATAAATGAGCACCGTCTGTCTGTCCGTCTGTCAGAATTTTTAGTTGGTTTTGGTTTCCATCTACAATGGAGAAGGGAAGGGAATACTTTAGGTCACCAATAGTTATGTGTGGGAGGTGTGAGAGACGCAGGTGCGTGAAGATAACTGGAGAGACAAAGCAGTTCATGCTCAGCGTGCGTTTGTGGAAGTTGCTACAGCAATCTCCCAATTCGAGCCTGTCACTGTCTGCGCTAACGGCACCCAGGTTGTTTGTTTTTCTCACTTGTTTTGTGCTACCACATTTATTCATGATTTACTCCACTCCTTCCAGAAAAGGATACGAACTACCACTCGCATTCCTGGTTTTGAGGCAACATGAGATGTATTGATATGTTTGTGTAGAGTAAATAAATGTATAATAATGTTCGTGTGACAAGGCATTGCCATGAGTCTATTGTGAATTGTTGTATTGTGAGTATGATATTGGGTGTGCCCTTTGGTCAAACAAATGGATGTTGTATAAATACCATCCATATGGATGTTCTAACTAAAATGATGTATAGCAATCAAAAAACAATATAAAAGCCATTGTTTGGAAAGTTCAGTGATGCAAATTGTCATATTGGTCATTTTTTGAGTAACCTCGGCGTTTTGGGGGATCTGTGCAAATTGACTTGAGGATTACGGTTTTGATTGGAGTTTGTTTGAAGCAAGACAACGATTTCTTTTAGAGTTTTACTTTCAAAAGGTTAGTGACGATTGATGAAAGCGGTTTTGAAACAGTTAGTGAATGATATTTGAGGTATTTTGAAATTAGTTGCATAACAATTGAGTGACTTTGAAGTTAGTTGAAATCATTTTATATGGTTTTGAAATGATGGCTTGAATTGATCATATTGTAAATTAATATAGTACGAATTGGATCAAATTTTATATCATCATAATCAATGAACATTGCATAAATTGGTAAGAAAATAACCAAAAAAAAACAAAAAGAAGTCTACAAACGATCTACTCAAAACTACTACAAAATATTTGAATTTGAATATTTGTATATTTAATAAAATATCCCATTCAGTGTAATGAAAACACCAATTCCAATAAAGCTAAAATACTCAAATTATTGGGCCTTTGACCAAAAATCAAGCATAATATGGTTGATTGGGTTCCTAGAAGTTAATAGTAAGATATCTTTATTATTCTTTTAGAGACTTCTAGGGAGTACAATGGATGGCCCATAAACGAACACTTTAAGCTTTTCATGCAAATTTAGTATTGGTATGGAATTAGAAGCTTTCAATGAACATCTCTTGAAAATATTGTTGGTTTATAGTACCTATGATCGGTTATTGGGTCATCCACGTTAGTTGTTGAAAGTATTTCTCATTTTTTTCTCTTGACATGTCACCCCAAAAGCATAGCATAATAGAGCAATGGGAGCCATCCCCCGTTTGCAATGGAACCACATTCTAGTTACAATTAGAAACTATGTGTAAGTGGCAATGACACAATAATCCCACAATTCATGAAATACAAATGGCATTCCCTCGTTACTTAAAAAAATGAATGTAATTGAAGATTCTCTCTTGATTGAGTTTTCAAAAGCCAAGGGACTCCATTGCACTACTCTACTATGTTATGAGGTGCTACATATCCACACATGTAATCTCAAAAATATGAAAAGTTGATATGAGTCATCGTTAACCCCTAAACGTACCGATCCTTTGAACACAAGTAGATGCTAGCCTCAAAGATAGATATTAGCATGGCTCATATGTACATGAGGTGTACATGAGAGGACCATTGCAAGCATAAAATCTATTCATGGAGTTAAAGGCTTCTTCAATATTATCAACAATTCCTCATCACAAGAGAACTATTGTGATTGATAAGGAATTCTTTCAAAGGTGACTTGGATGAAAGTCATCCAAAATTGTATGAGAAAGTTGCAAGGCTTTGAATCTGTTCACTGAACACTAGGACGTTTAGGGATTAAAGAGATGCTTCCTTTGAGAGGACAATGCTTGTGGGACCCAATCAATAGACACTTTCCATCTCACTTCCTTTCCACTCATTTATTACGTCTTGCAACCGTTGCTTTTTTCGGCAGCAGTTAATTTCAGAATGTCTGCTGAAGCGGCCGACGTCGGCATGCCGACACTGCCGTTCCGACTATGTCTGCCGTCCCGACCGATCATCCACAGAGGATCGCACTGGGTCCAAACCAATGCGGTAACGCCAAGTGTTACATCTGTTTGCTCTAAATTGACATTCAAGTATTCATCCTTACTTGGATATAAATCCAAATCATGCTCCTCAGTCAATCAAGTTATTCATTCATTTCAAATCGAACGATTGAACTTGAGCATTACAAGCAGAGGCGTCGTTTCTCACTCTAGAGGATTTTGCTCATTGTCGTTGTTCACTGTACACGCTTGTCCTACTTGAGGAATCGCACTCACCAAGTCCAACCATAAAATTGGTGTCTGATTGCGAAGTGGCGCCGTTTGACTCACAGAAGGAGTAAAAACCGACGCCTTCTCCTCGTAGTGGAGACTGTGGCGATCGATCAGTTGTTTGTGGATTGAACTCTTGTGAATTTTGAGACTGAGGTAAGAAAGGACCATGGGCAGCGGAGCTGGAGAAGGCGATGGTGGCGCCTCGATCTTCAACTGGATTCATGTCGGAAGGAACAGCAGAGGACGCAAGCACTGAAGAAACTTTGTCACCCAAATCTTGACAGATACGCTAATGGTGGCATTTTCATACAAAGCCCTCGCAACTGGTGACGAGATTCTGTAACTTCCATCACATGCATTATTATTACTAGGGGCATAGAAAAGTTGGGCAAGACTATTTTGGTGCCATTTTGACACCAAAGGTCACAGAGAGGTCATTTTAGTGTCATTTTATTCATACCAGGTTGGTATGGAAGCTTGCACCAAATTATCTTAATTGCATTTCATGGCACAATGTTCACATGCCTTGAAGTTTCTTGATGGGCTGCTATTTGGAGTGAATTCGTTGAAAGTTGTTTTGAAAAATGAAACTTAATTGGTATTCTTCTTTGTTCCACTTTTAGTGAATGATTGTCATTTCTCCCTCTCAAGAGTAGAGTTTGGCTACCCTTTTTCTATAGGCATGGCTAGATGAATTATCTCCAACAAACTCTTTGTTTACAACATTTAGTCTTTGGGGTGAGGGTTATGATTGTTATTATTCAAATTGAATTTCAATTTGGAGCAATGCAACTATCAAAATACTTGTGTACAAAACACCAAAATATTGCAAGAACCTCAAAATATAGCAAAAACTTACAAAGACAGCACATGTATTATAAGGTATTTCTTGTGTTTGGAAATTTGTTATCTTGTATTTATTTTTTTGGATTGTGATCTCTTGTTCATGTTCTATTTAGTATATGTATTGCGATCTTCATCAATGTACGAACTCCTTTCATATTTTAATGTATAAAGTCGTTTTCACGTATAAAATTCACAATAATGGATAAGTGTCCATTCTTAACATGAAAGATTGCAATGGAGAGGTGTTGACATAGGTCATTGCTAATGTGTTTCACTTTCATTTTTGAAAGTTTAACCCAAATTCTATTAAGCTTTGAAGTCGTACACCCTCCAAAATGTCATTTTTGAGAGGGCATTATACGGTTCAAAAACACACTATGATTTTCCAATCCAACGGTCATATCTTACTAAGGTTTAATCGACACTCGGTTGATTAAAATATGCTTACATTTATACGGCTAAATATTATTAATAGTATCCCTAATTTCAGTAGAGAGAACTTTAAAGAAATATCACTAGAAAATAATGGTTCTAAAGGGTTTAGGGTTTAGAGCCATTGTGGTTGTTGCATGCATTAGGGGTTAAACTACTGTACCGTAGGCCGAAATCAAGATATAATGTACAACCACTGGACGTATGTTTTGCCACTCCCTCATCCTTCAACAAACTGCACTCCCGTTTTCTAAGATGCACTATGAATTTTGAATTTTGGTCCAGTACTCAAACTACTAATTGGTTTCTCTAGAACCACCCGGTACTCAAACTACTAAATGTAGCAAATCAACGCACGTGACAGCAGGCCGGGGAAGGATAAGTGTACTTTGGGCAGTAAATTACACTAAAGTTGAAGCACCAGAACGCGTTACAATAGGGACGAATTCCACTCACCTATGCAAGCACTTGTTTTAACTTCGTGAGTTCCCAATCAGATTATCACAACCATTAGTTGTAGCAGTTTGGTGATCAATTATGTATGCTAAGTGAGCAAATTGATTGGACTAGAGATGAAAGATGAGTATTGGTTTCCCTACTAACATCAATAGTGGGAGTCCATGCACATTAAGTTTGAGAATTCTACACAAAATCATACATTGTGACAAAGTAAATTAAAAATTGAACTTGGTTATTAAACCCAAAGTTTTATGTGTTGCAATTTTTTATCATTGAAAACCATCACTCTAAATAGGTTAAAATCCTAACTTAAATTGACAGGTATTGGTGCCTCTACTTTACCAAAGCATGGTGCCCCAAGAATCCGTTTTCTACTTGTGAGCCGACATCGAGGAAGCTTGCAAACAAAGCTCGAAGTTGATAATCCCATGCTGTCTTCCAGAGCGCCTCATCACCTGCCCCCCATCAATGCATCACCACAGCCTATCAATTCTCAAACCAATCTGCTCACTTGACAATACAGTCCCGGACTCTAAATCCCCTCTCGTCATTAATGCAAGCACTATTCACCCATGGGCCCTGTTTTTTGAAATTTTCATTTTGGGCACCCTAGGATCTTTTTTTTGCAAATTTTTTTTACAAATTTGGGACCTATGGCTGCAAATTAGTTTGACCAAATCTCCTTGGGAATTTTAAACCTTGGAAGAGGGGGTTATTTTTTAAGAAGGGTCCCTACATGCACACATACGGGGCAATGTTGTCCTCTTGTATTACATTATTTAAGGAGTGGATTTAAAGTCGGGGCAATACAGTGGGGGTAAGGGCAAAACCTAAATGTGTTATAAATTGTTAATTTTGCAACTTTGATGAATTTGGTCCAAAAGAGAATATGATGAGCATAATGTTTAGTAATTATCCGCATGGTCAAACTTCAAAAAAATGTTTGACACTCATTTAATGATTTTAGAACTATTTACGATTGAATATTCACCAAAATTACAATTTTAATTTTTAGAATTTTAATTTTGGTATGATTGGTTAAAACTAAACATTCTCTTGTAAAATTTTAAAAGATTTTTTTTAAAAGGAAGAACATCTTCAATTTCTTGAAAGAGTAAGTTTTATAACACTAGGACAATGTTGAGGCACTTGTCTTTGAAATGTTCTCTTCGGTGGAGTTTAACATATTGACATAATTCAATTTGGATTGGAAAGTAGACTTGATTTTCTATTTGAGAATTTTTAAATTTTTTTATAAAAATATCTTTTTCATCCTACGAAGCCTGTAAAAATAAGGTAGCGCCCACAAAATGGTCGTTTGGTCACTTAGGGGTTAGCCCTTTAGTGCTTAGGATGGTTCTAGAGGAACCATAATTTCTCTATTGTAATCATTAGGAGAGACATGGGGCATCAAAAAGGCCCCCACTTAGAATCAGCTGAATTCAACTGGCCGGGATTATATATATATATATTGACAAAACAATTAAAAAAACTAAAAAATAATAAAATAATTGTAGTCTGATGTGGACAACCGTTTGCCACGTCAGAGTGCAATTTTTTTTATTTTTTTATTTTTTTATTTTTTCAATTTTATTTTTATTTTTTTCAATTTTTGATTGGTTGTTGTTGGTTTACTACCTATCAGCAGTTTGACAAAGGGAAGGGTTCTTCTTGAGCCCCCATATCTCTCCTAATGTAGGAATACTACCAATAGTATTCAACCATATAAATGTAAGCATAGCTTAATGAAACAAGTGCCGATTAAACCTTGGTGAAATTGCATAGTACATATATTATATTTGTAAGTATTTACTGTATTTTCAAGTGTTTGCAATATTCTCGTGTTTTGTTCATAGGTATTTTGGTAGTTGTAGAACTTCAAATTGAAATTTTCTTTTTCTAGAAGATGTGTACTATAAATATCTAAGTATGAACTTCACAATTCAGAATTAATTTTTCACAGATTATTTGTTGCTAAGATTCCGTATATCGTCCCATACATTGTCTTCAACCAACCAATTTTCAGGAGCATTCTCTCAGCTAGCCCTTAACAAAAAAAGGAGAATATTCTCTTGTTTCCCCTTGTCCCTCGAATGCTCAGTTTTTTCCTAAGTTTTTTAACTTAATTGGGCAGTTAGTGAATCAAAGTTGGTGAATGACAGAAATGATTGATGTTGGTGCGACCAACAGGAAATAAAAGCTACAATTTGGGAAATACTCAAAACTTTGAAGCTTGGTACAGTAAATATTGAACTAGCATTTTTATAAATAACAACAGGGGTTCTCAAAACATTTTATAGCAAATCCCTAACCCATTCTAAAATCCACATAAGGTTCTTGATCAATCAGTGGGTTTCTCCCTTTTCAACAATAGCACGGTAGATGGTTTGACACAAAATGCAATGCCTTATCACCCAATTTCTAACTAAATCTGACGTGGACTTGCCATAATTATGATATTTGTTATAATGATTTGGGAATAGTAAGTGATACAAATTGTAAGGTGTTAAAGAACGTGTTGTACCTGCTACCGTTAAGATCAACATAAAATAAGTATGAAAAGAGAATCCCAAAGATCCAAAGAAAATAGTTATTTAGCAAGATAAAATAAAAAATAAATTAATGTTGAACCTGAGGGCCAACTACAATATTATAGAAGATGCTTGTGACTTATTTTAACTCTTCAACAACATTTTGAAACCCAATAACTTAGGGTTGCTTCACACAATGGCGGAAAGTTGAGAGGCCATTGATTTTTACCAATTACATTGCAAGAAATCAAGAATTTGGCCTCTCGACTCTTCACACTAAAGGTCAAAGTCCAAAGGTCGTAGCCTTTCAAAATGCCTACATGGTAACAGTTTTTGACCAAGGTTGACGGACTCTCGAAAGAAGTTTGGGTTAAGCATGAATAGAAACCCAAACTATGGTTGAGAGACCGTCGATTCTTTTTCATAAAAAATCAAAACTATATTTTACTGCCAATTTTAACTCATTTCTTTGGGACTCTCAGCAAAGTTTGGCCACTCAATCCTACGGCCTGACCGTATATGGAACAAACAATAGATCTTGTATGTTGGATAGGGTGGCTACGTTACTTGGGGTGATTTCAACCCTCATACATTAACTAGTTGGTTTCTTTTTCCTTTTCCCTACCTCGTGGAGGCCTCTGCCGTGGTGGCTTTGTATTTTTCCTCTCTTTGCAGTTGATTTTGTTCAATTTGTGCCAAAAACAAGCGGCTAGTTGCAAAGTCTTTGCCTTAGTATTTATCCCAGATTTACTTTTACGACTTCATTTAGGCGCATAACTCCTGGTAACTCTTAAAAACGAATTGTTTCGGTAGTCTCTCCCCTGGTGGGCAGAGACAATAAAAATAAAAATAATCCTAGTAAGGTAGGAGGCTCTAAACCCACCCTTTTAAGTAATAAAATAATCCTAGTAAGGGCTGTGGCATTATGAGAACACATGGAGGACTGAGCATGATTTTTCACTGGAAGAGAAATCCAAGTAAAGACCAACATACTTTGAATCAAAAAATTTGGATGTTCCTAAAATTAGTTATGAATTTCTGAAGTTGAATTGACATGGGTTCTAAAGTGGTGCTCTTCACCATGGGTAAGGTTGGATAACCTATTACCACCAACTTAAGCAATCTGGCCTATTTTTGGCAGTGCTAGATTCCCAAAAAAAATATGACTGCATTCGAAATAGGTTTTGATGAGGATTGCAAAAATTTGCAACATCTAATTCGCATTTGTCAATTTTATACAAAATTCCAAAGTGGAAAGTAACCTTTTACCCATACATCACATACCAATTTCCTAAGTTCACACTTTGTTGTTCATTGATCCGCTCATGAGCTAATCCAAAACCACCAGCTATTTCTTCGCAATTCTTGGCATGCCATTGGTCTACTTGAATAGTGAAATTGGTGGTTTTGGGTCTCAATTGTGGTGGCTCCAAGAAAGTTATACCTGTCATAAATGGGGGAGGTGGTGGTAATAGGTTATCCAACCCTACATCCAAACTTTCAAAATATTCGTCATTGGTAGAGTGCGGGTTTAGAACTGTGGCGGGGTTAGAGCCTCCTTACGGCCTCTCGACTTGGAAGCGGCCCTTATAACAACAAAGAGTGCGTACATACCGGATGGTCGTGAAAGGGCGCGCGGACAGCCTCGCCGTGCTGCGCGCCCTGCAGCAGGAGCTCCGTCACGTCGACGCGGACGAAGCCGACGGGCGTGGTGGACACCAGGCCTTGAGCCAGCAACTCGATGTGCAACCACTGCCTTGCACTCCTGCTGCGCTCCATGTCCACGGCGATGGAGATCGTGGTGTCCCACACGGGGTTGCGGCCATGGCGCAGGGGCGATGGCACCCGGACGCTGGGCTCGATCCACGCCACGGCGTAGTACGCGCCCGTTCGCCTCGTCGACATTGCGTGCACAGTTTTCTTCAACCCCGTCGCGGATCCCAACACTATGTCCAACCTCCTCGACTTCATCTCGCCAACAATTCAGACTCCACCACGAATCATGCGTTCCACAACACAATTTAACCCTTCCGTCGATCGATCGATGGAGGCTCATATATCGAATCTAGAAAAGTGGACGAATTATGTGCAGTTTTCTTTTGACTATGTGTTCTCTTTCTTTGCGCTTTTGTTGAATGCTCGATGGAGACATGTGCGGTGAAGATGATGCTTGATTCAGATTCATCGTCTTCTCCTTTGAACGTTTACAATAGGCACCGACAGTGCGCACTGACACTAGTAGTAGAACTGTCGTTTTTCATTCCCCACTTTGTGAAAACAGTGAAAAATGAAGGAACATTGTGCCTAGATTTCTGTCTTCTTGTGACCGAAACCACTCACCAGCATCGACGCAACCCATGTGCGTGGCACGGTTTCATTCCTTTTTCAATTATAGTAAGTGAAAACGACACATTTCCTACTAGTGTGAGCACCTTGACTTCATCTCCGTTGTAGAATCCCGATTCAGGCAACACGATTTCCTGCCTCCTCGACTTCATCTCCGCCAACAATTCAAACTCCACCACGAATGCGTTCCACAACCAACTTGTGGGCACAAAACCCTTCCGTCGATGGATCGATGCAGGCTAATTGAATCTGTTTGCATTTAGAAAAGTGGTCGCATTATGTGCAGTTTCTTTTTGGACTGTGTGTTCTCTTTCTTTGCGCTTTCGCTGGACGCTCGATGGAGACGCTTGCGGTGAAGATGATGCTTGATTAAGTCATCGTCTTTGAACGTTTCTCAAAAGGTACTGACAGTGCGCATTGTGCACCTTGCGAAGGGTAGAGTGCATGTTCTATGTACCAGTGGTGTACATTTTAGGGGGTTCGTCAGCACCCTGTCACAGAAGTCAACAATCAATCTTGAAGGTGCCACGAAGCGAAGCTTTTGGGCATTGGATCGAGATTTACATAACAAAACTCTAGAAGCTTGATTCAAAAGAGACCGGATTTCTTCTTCTCAGAGACGCAAGAAGTATTGAACTGGAACACGTAGAAGAGAGCACACATTCCATGACATATAACATAAACTCCACTAAGTCAGCTATCAAAGTACCAAAACTATTAAACATGAATCAGTTCAAAACTTTGTTAATTTGCAGCGGTGGTGTGTCTGTTGAAAGAAGAGTCCGAGAAACTTGGATTCCATTTGGAAATTTTATTAAGGGCATTACTAGCACATTGATCACAGCACAGTGATGAGGAACACGCATCAACTAGAGCATGGAAATTCAGAAGAGAACTATAAAAGCTCCAATCCCACATGAGGTGAATCTCCATGAACATTTTTGAGTTGGTCGTGGATGGGATTTCATCACTTGGCAGATGACATCAACATCCAAAGCACGCTTCCAGTTTGGAAAATAATGCCGAAGACTTATGAAGCTCCACAGTCACTCAACGATTCGTTTGCCACCATTGTTGGACCACTTGGAGTCTCCACCATCGCCGTTGTTGCCTTGTCCAGCCATAGCCATATGATAGTATATACACTCTTCACTCTAATGTCTATCAATTGACCGAAGCTGTAACATGCTAAAGAAGATTCTGGTATTATCTATCTATCTCACATGAGTTGCTCAATCGATTCAAGGCATCACTTGCCACCATTGCCACTCGACCACTTTGATCCACCACCATCACCGTTGATGCTTTGTCCAGCCATGGCAATTGAATCTTCAAGCGAAGCAAATGGTGGTTACTTGATGAACTTGCAGACGAGTTCAAAATCTCAAGTAAAGATGGAGGATGATTGAATGTGTGGAACAAGGGAATGCGGGCTTGGATTTAAATACCAGTTTCGAATTCGCCACTGCAGAACATTCGAAGACTTTTCATTTGGCCGACATTATAATGCTGCAGTGGTGGTGAAGCGATGATTCTTGGGGACTCTGACTGATCGATGCCGGAGAGGCTTGGCCCCTACCGGAAGGGCATGATTGCCCCTACCTGGCAGTACTCCCATTCTAGCTAGTAAGCTTTGGAGGAGCGATGATCGTGGTTCCGGATGTGGGGGAAGACAAAACTGTCGGGATTTTCATGTCAGTTCAAGGATCGAATGGAGCCTTGATGAGGAAGGTAAGTTGCCCTTGTGTCGTCTGCGATCGGAATGCAGACTGACTCTCATATTGGTCAATGGAAAGGAAGTTTCTGTCAACGTAAGGGAGGTTTCTGTGCACGAGGTCAACGTACATGACAACGGAATGCTGAATCTTAGCGTCTGATTCGAATATTCGATTCAATTTAGTACTTCCGACATTCTAAACAATCCTGACCCCAAAGCGTCTAAGAGCATCTCCACCCTTGCTCTGTATATGTGGCTGGAAGCACCTGTGGCGCGCCCGCGCGTGTTTGAGTCCCCCACCCCTGCTCGCTCAACTGCTTTCTGGGTTCCGGGCTCTTCAAAAATGGTCCTTCCCTCGCCACCTTTCAGAGTTTGCGTTCTCCTTCAGCGCGCCCATTTTGTGCTAATTATTACAAAGATTTGCTTCTATTTTTGGGCAGCGTCGTTGTTGGGTGTTTTTTTGGCAGCGTCGCTCCTCCGGCCACTCCGCTCCTCCAGCCACCTCAGCAGCTCGAGTACCCTAACCCCCCACGTTTTCTGGCTGCCGCATGCATCGCCTGTTTTGGCCTCGTTTCCAGGGCCTCTCTACTGCGCGAGGGTGAGGGTCAATATTTTTGGCGAGTCCCTGCGCCCATTTCGAGCCCTCTAATTGACCTTTGGCGAGTCTCAACTGGCGAGGCAGGGTGGAGATGCTCTAAGGGCCTCTTTACACTAGAGGCAGGAAGCCGTGAGCGTCTAAGGGCCTCTTTACACTAGAGGCAAGAAGCCGTGAAGAGAGAAATTTCCAACCAATGGGAAATCTAGAAATTGAGAAGACCAATTTCTCATTAATTGATTGAAATTTCTCTTCTCATGGCTTCTCGCCTTCAGTGTAAAAAGGCCTTCAATGTTTATGGCCAAAAGTAACCATTTAAAAAAAAAAAAATTTTTTTTTTTTAATTTTAATTTTTTTAACACACGAATTGCATTTTTGCAACCCGCTGCAAGTTTTCCAATCAAGTAGTAAGATGATTTCACAGCAAGGAATCAAACCGCCAACCTCTCCATTCAGTTTGGGTACCTTACCACCATCACCTTGGTAGTTTAGGATCATCAGTCAGACTTAAAAGTAACCATTTTTGATTTGGACTTCAATGCAAATATAGATCATTAGAAATTTCTAGGAAGAAATGTTTAGTATATGAGGCACGTTAATCTCCCCTAGGAAAACCCCTCAACCAATTAGAATAAGGCGCAGAACATGGAAACTGATTTACTTTGATTTTTTCAAAATTATTTAAATAAAGATGAATTTAATAAGATTTTTCAAAGTTCGTTTCTTGTAAAAATCATAGTAATTATAAAAACGCTTAAAATAGTATTTTTTTTTGGAGAAAATGTAATACCAGATATGAACAACAAAGTGTAGGTGGCATGCTTCTTGAGCTCACATAAAAAGAACTTCAATAGAAAATCATTTATTGCAATGTATATTGGAGTTTTAAGGTTTTGAGCTTTAAACTGCTGTGGAAAATGCAATTTTAACAATTTTGAAGAATCATGGTAAATTGGACTAGAAAGCAAAAGATAGTCTCTACACTTTGTCAATTGAGACAATTTTCATTTGAAATTAAAAACTAGATGAAAATCAATGTTTAACTGAAAAACTACCAAACATATTATTTATCTTAGTATTTACCCCACATTTACTTTCACAACTGTTTTTTTTTACTGTCCAGCCATGTAACTCTTGAAAATTCTTGAAAATGAAGAGTTTTTAATCTCTCCTTTATGGGACAGAGACAATAAACGCAAGCCATGGCCATGCCCATTTCTGTCGAATAAATAAATCCATGGTCATGGCCTTTTATTTCAACCCAGCTACGTGCTTGCCGACTTCAACGTGGCCTTATGATCGACAAGTGCAGACAAGTTGAATGTAGCGATTGCGAACAACAGCACCATGATAGTTTCCCTGAATGGCTGCCGGCATTTCAAATCCCCAGATCCGCATGCCTATTAACGATTTAAGACCTTGCAATCCATGCACACTAGTATATACTCTGCAAGTTTCTCTAGAATTCCCATTGCAACTACTGTGCAGACACGGACACTAGTAGAAAATGTGTCATTTTTCACTTACTATAAATGAAAAAGGAATGAAACCGCGCCAGGCACATGGGTTGCGTCGATGCTGGTGAGTGTTAGTCACAAGAAGACAGAAATCTAGGCACAATATTTCCGTCACTGTTCACTGTTTCCACAAAGTGGGGAATGAAAAACGACAGTGAAAATAGATAGATGGGTGTGCCGGAGTTCCGCTTGCAGACAGCATTCCGTGGCGGCCACTGTTGCACATCCAGCCATCTTGTGGTTTGGAAGAACTGGTGAATCCCACAACATTCAACTGACATCTAAATTAAATCCCGACAGTTTTGTCTGAGTGAGTGATTTCCAGAATATGCGCGAGTAGGGGCACGGTAGGGGCCGTTTGGTTACCGGAGTTGACTGGAACGCCTCTCGAAGCTCTCGCATCATATACTTAGCGGAGATGGATTCACCACCAAGTTCAGTACAGACAGAAAATTATGTCGGCCACGCACAACGAAGCTATACTTGGAGAAAAAGTCTTCGAATGTGGTCTTTCTCCTCCAATGCCGAATTCGAAACTTGTATAAATCCAAGACCGCCTTCGCCGAGACATCATTCTTCAGCCTCATCAGGAATTTCCGACCCCACTGATTCTGTACTGATTCAGTGCGTTTATCGTAAAACACTGATTCCGCACGTCATACGTGCATTTAGAAGTGTCGTTACAGTACGGAAGTGACATGCATTACTAAGATGTCGATGCAGTGTCTTTTCCGTGATTATCAAAAAAGTATTGTTTCCGCACGGAAGTCGTGCTTGACGGAATCCGTGCGTTAATCGTGTATCTACTTCACATGACTGATAAGACACGGATAACGTGCAGTTTTAGTTAATGCGAATTCAGTATCGTATACGTATCATATTAATGCCTTTTGTTATATTCGTGCGATTTCAGTATCTATTATAATGCAAATCATTGTCGTACGACATCCGTGTACAATATTTTAATATATTTTTTGGAATCTTTTGGAATCTTTTGGAATCTTTTGGAATATTTCAAAATATTTTATATTATTTTGGAATATGTTGGAATATTCCAAGAATCTTCTTTAAATTATACTTCCGGTTTAATTTCCCAAAACATTTTTAGATCTACATTTATAGAGTTTAGAAGAAATACACATTAAAATTTCAAAGAAATAACATTTTATATTTTTAGAATTCAAATTTGGTATTATTGGTTATCATTGTACTTTTCATCATAGGAGCAAAAAAAAATAGCTCACAACCACCACGATTTTGGCAATAAATAAATAAATTCAAAATATTATGAAAAAAATCCTAGATATAGAAAACGTCCTGCATAATCTAGTGCAAAAAAAAAATTTGGAAAAAAAGTTTTTTTCACATAGTTAAAAACATTCAAAGTCCGCTGAAAAAAAAAAAATAGCTCACAGCCCTGAATCCCTGATCTGCCATCACGATTTTGGAAAAAAATTTAAAAATTCAAAAAATTATGAAAAAAATCCTAGATATAGAAAATGTCCTGTATAATCTAGTGCAAAAAAAAAAATTGGAAAAAAAGTTTTTTTCACATAGTTAAAAACATTCAAAGTCCGCTGAAAAAAGAAGTTCGATAATTACCAAAAGAGTTCCATTCTACACATGAAGAGTTTGAGGTGGTTCGGTGGTTGGGAACTTGATTGGCAACCGGAAGGTTGAGAGTTCAAATCCCACCGTTGGCGATATAGAGCTTGGGAAGCCAAAGCTATGGTGGGCCCCACTGCATGTGTGGGCAATTTCCGTGTAATTGAAGTGGGTAGCGAGGAAAGTAATTATTTTATATTTTCTATTATTTTATTTTATTTTATATTTTTTAATAATATTATTTTGATCAAATTTAGATATAAAAAGAAAAGAAAATCTAGATATGGAAAAGATGATGTCGCACGAAAAACGCACTGAATCAGTGTAGTTTTAAAGACGATTAAAACACGACATTTGACGACTATAAACAGTGCTGAATTCATACGTTTTCAATGGATGTATCAATCGTGTCGAATCAGTACTATATCCGCTTGTACGAACATCGTGTCATATCAGTGTAGTTGCGATGAATGACGCAACGATGCGGAATCAGTGCGAAAATCGTACGAACCCTTGAAATATCGGAAATCGCACTGAATCAGTGCAGAATCAGTGGGGTCCAAAATTCCTGATGCTTACCTTACTCACACAGCTGTGAATGATCTGCTTGAGTTTGAGTTTCATTTATTTGAGCTCCAGTTGCTCGGCCCTCAAGCAATAATCATTCACTCCGACGCTGCTGAAGTTCAAACGGATATTCACAAAAATTGTCACTTTCCTGGGCGGGTGACCTGAGACCTAAATCTATACCGGTCCTAGTTGTCATCTGAGCTTTTTGCAGTTGCAGTTGAATGTCACTATTTCCGTTGCTCTGAATCACTTTTCTTCTCTTTCAAATAAACCAAAAATACATATTTTTGGTTTATTTACTGCAATTTTCAAAAACCTTCAAACGGCTTCAACGAAAATCGATTTTGACTGAGACGGTGCTGAAGATCTATATCAACCATCATGGCTGGTCAAGGCGGCAACGGCGATGGTGGTGGTTCGAAATGGTCCAGCGGCAATGGTGGCAAGTGATGAACAAGCATTCTCCAACATCTTTACTTGAAATTCCAAATTGAAAGTACTTGAATAATCTGCCATAGACTGAGTGTACATAATTAATTAGCACATGTGAATTGTTAGTCAAAGTTTTCAATTCCAGGTCTATTGTTTGTTTCCAAATCCCGTCCTGAACACACCCTTCTGTGATAGTGATAGACAGAGAGAGATTGACCATTGTAGTACTTGTCTTCTTCTTTGGTATATATACTATAGCTTCTTCGTATTATTTAGTGTTAGAAAGACATCTGGCCATGGCTGGACAAGGCAACAACGGTGATGGTGGTGGCTCCAAATGGTCCTCCAACAATGGTGGTAAAAGCTAGACAAGTGAGCTCAGTCAATTCATGAAAGCGAAAGGAGTGAAATTCCCGCATTTCCGCACTTGCAAGACAAGCTTGACAAGTGGTGTTCATCTTCTTTAAAAATGTAGTTCCAGAGCTGCACTTTCATGCCTACCCTTCAAGAAATAAATTCAACATGCTCCGGATTTACCTCCGTGCAGCAAGCTTTTGTCCACAATCGTGCCGAGCATGTGTGGAAATGGAGAACTGGAAGTTGTAGGCGGCTGCTTCAGAATTTCCAGAGTTTAAATGTGTGCTCATTGACCTATATAGGACCGAGGTGTCCAAATTAGGCCTCATATTTTTTTTTAGCAGTTTAGAGTAGGTCATAATTGGACTTCCTTTTGTTCATATTTATTCATTTTTTACCAACACATGTAATATTCTTCAATATTTTCATTGATATAAAATTTTGTTTTATCTAAACTAAATTTTCCACAATGTATTCAATTGAATTTGTCAGTTTAAAACCATGATTCTCTTGGTCTTTTCGAGGTTAATATTATCACATAAGCTTTTTGTGCCCTCAATGAAGTTTCCAAGGATCGTGTTCTACACCTTTTAGTGCAATTATTGTGAGCTACACTGGAATTTACATCTTGTTTTACATCTTACTGTAACTTTTTTCTAATAACAACATTATTTTTTATACATAAAAGACCAAATGATACATGACTTTGTACTTAACTTTTATCTTAAATAAGGTAAAAGTTAGATTTTTAATTTGTAGCTCTAATGGGACAAGAATAATTTTAAGCCGGCCTCATGTTTGTTGTTTTTTTAAGCAGTTTCGAGTAGTTTAAATGGGGTCATTTTGTGTCATATCTGATTTACTGACTAACACGTGAAATGAACATTCTTCACTGATTTTGGTGATACAAGATTTGAACCCACCTAGATTATAATTCTCACAATATGATCGATCAAATCGGTCGTTTAAAATCATGAGTCCGTAGTCGTTTAGAAGTCGATAATTTGTATGAGTTCAGCTGTTGCGAATCTCTCATATGATCTAAACTTTCTATGGTAATTAGCATCCATAGAAATTATTTTGGCATGAACTGGCTATGGCCTTTTCACTTCTGTGTGCCATTTCTGCTGCTTTTATTACAATGGCTAGCACTGGCATCTCAGCAGCTGCAAACTTTGGGTTAATACACTCAGAACTCTTTTGTATCACCCCTTTGGTAACCAGTGTACATGACTACATGAGTACAGTCGGGTACAAATTGCGTGTAAACTTTTCGACTCTTTCCTCATAAAAATAAATTCCCTTGAGTTCCCTAAATTGTAATGTGCTCGATATGGCACCCATGGACCTACAAATTCGAAAGGGACATTCTTACTCTAATTCTCCACCGGAAGGAATTTTTTCTTACCGTATTTGCAATCTTGAGAATCAATGCGGCTACTTGATATAGGATCGACCTACTTTCAATGCTTATGAAAAAATTTGTAAGCATGTTGTACCCGACTATTTACGATAGCAAAGTATACTATTATTGGAGAATGTGAGAATAACGAGTTCAGAGTGCAACTTAGTCGGTATACGTTATTTTTTAAAAGTTTACTGTTCAGAAATGTCGGCACTGAGTATATTATCTTCTGTTATCATAACTACTACCTGCTTGTTGATGTCATGTTCCTTGAGGAGGAAGGAATTTTCCATAACATTCACAGAATACCGTAGTACCATAGCAGGTTCGTCCTAAAATAATTCTAAAAATAAAAAACGTAAAAATTAGAAAATTCTAAAAACAAAAAAAGAATAAATTAGTTTTTGAAATATTTTGTTATTTCTAAGCTATTTAAGGTCATTTTTACTAATTTTTTTTGCTAAAAAATGAAAATTGAGAAATTCAGTTTTTGAGAGGCGAACCTTATTTTTTCAAAAAAAAAAAATATTCGTTCGCCAGGTGGCAAACTTGCTATGGTGTTACGGTATGTACTCGAGGAGGTCACTTCCAAATATTACTTAACAACGTGCAAACCAAAAAAAATTAATGGGGGGTTATGAAATAATTTAAATATTATACTATTTATAGTATATTTAAGTATATTCCTATTATATTTTAGGAATATTCATAAAGTATTCTCAATTTGGTTTTCAAACATCCTATATTACTTCTTAAAAATTTATAAATTTTATCTTGAATGAATTAAAAAAAACACTGTATTTGCTCTCTCATGGTTATTTAAATTTTTGACAGTGTCTTCGTTGGATTTACATTTGACAACATTTTCAAACCCCAAAAGCCTCCCATACCCAGACTGACCTCTTGATTATCACCTTGTCTTATATCACATACTCTGTTCTCTCACCAAACCTGACGTCATATTGCTTGAGGAAAAAGGAACTTTAAAAACATTTGCAAAATGTCCAATTTGCCAGAATCCTCAAACCTCAACCTTCTACACCCTAATCTCCTACTAGAGGACGAAGAAGCTTGGATTGGGTTTCATTTTATTTTATTTTGCATTTTTGAGTAGATCTTATGTAGACTTCCTTCTTTTCAATTTTATTTTATCTTTTTGACCAACATATGCAATGTTCTTCACTAATTTTGGTGATATTAAATTTGGTCCCATCTGAAAAATATTTTTTCCAATGTATGATTCATTGAATTTATCATTTTGAAATCATGAGTCCTTCATTCTTAAGGGGTTAATATCCCAAGTTCTCTAATATCCCCTTTTCTCTTCTCTCATTAAATTTTAGGAAACAGACATGCGCAATTCAAACTCACTTTATATTCTCATTATCACATTTTGTTGTGTCAAAAAATTATATATATAAATGCAATAAGAAAAGTGAAATTTCTTTTAGATTCATATAATCAAAGCTTAATATTACAGAAGCATGTAAATTAAATTAAGTATACTCATGCTAATTATGCATTGCACAGTCATCCGATGCAATGCATATAGGTATGTAGTTTCTGGACAACGCCTAGGCTACCAACACATAAGATATTATTTCCAAGATAAACATCTCAAAATCTCAAACACACCTCAATCCTTTGCTTACCCCCTCAATGCCTGAACCACAAATACATTAGGGGAAAAATGGGGTCCCAAAGGGGCCCTGTAAACTTGACCGGGTTAGGTGAACCGGCTGCCCAGGCACCATTTTCTATGTAAATCCATTGGTGCAGTCGCTGCCCGCTGACAGCGTCGGAAGCCGCAGTGTTGGCAGTGTTGGCAGTGTTGGCAGTGTCGGCACTGCTGGTAGCGTCGATTGGCGCGACCCACGGAACTGCGCTGCTGGCAGCTACGGTGGCACCATTGGTGCCTTCGTCAAAAGTGCACGGGCTGGCCCAAATTTTGCTCCCACGTGACAGTCTCTAGGGCCCCTTTGTGACCACAATTTTCTCCTAATGAAAATTGCATTTCTAACCTCAATAATTAACCCCCCTAAGTATGCAAGGAGCCCCGTGGGATCATGTTTGGTCATTTTCAGTTAAACGTTGATTTTCACCTAGTTATTAATTTCAAGTGAAAACGGTCTCAATTGACAAAGTGTAAAGACTATTGTTTACTTTTTAGTCCGATTTATCATTCTTCAAAATTGTTAAAATTTCATTTTTCACAGCACTCCAATATACATTGCAGATTTTTTTAACAATCGTCTAACTTTTCTCATACGTCAAGCTTGAAAAAAGTGTCAGACATCAACACGTACAGTACAGCTCGAACCTCAGATCTATACTGATGCTTTGGACCGGTTATCTTTGTTGTCAGCGTTCTACAAACTATCACAATCCCGGCACTCGATCTCAAACACACCAATTTAACGAATCTGAGATCTCATAATGGACCATCTTACATTTATTCCACCAAATTACACATTAAACCCTTAAGGAAAACAATTTATATCCTTCTGAATCAGTTCATGGTAATGCATGCATTGTCAGACAAGAACCAAAAGTACAAACATTTCTTGAAAGCAACTGAATCCCGACATGTAATTACGTATTAATATCCTCACTGACTAGCCAAATGTGTAAGTTAACAAACGAGCAGCTTCAATCAAAGCTGTAGTATTATTGTCAAATCAAAGTCACATCATCCTGAGATCGATGTGTGAATAAAGAATCAGGAGCTACTCTAGCTAGACAATCATCTAGCTAGTGCATATATTCTGTAGACCAAATGAATCTGTACAAAAGAATGCGTGCATGAACTGTAACTAATTAACGGAATGAAGTTAGAGCAGCTAGCTGCCGATTCAGCAGTCCAGATCGAAGAATAGTTCATTCGATCCATATTTAGCTGGAAGAGCTGACTAGCACACTCTGACATACAATTCCAAGTAATCCATCGATTGAAGAATGTATGGTCTCAATAAAGGAAAGAATCGGCCAGGTTGTCGAAATTAAACTCATGCGTTTATTGCACGTGATCGAGCTCGATTAGTTGTCCTCCACACTTTGACGCTTTGATGGAGATCGCCATTTGGAGGAGCCACCGTCGCCCATGGGAGACTTGGATGGAGGTCTCCACTTGGAAGAGCCGCCGTCACCCTCGGGAACCGACTGCTTCGGAGGTTTCCAATTCGATGATCCCCCATCGCCCATCGCCGCCATGATATATTGCAAAGCTCTCGGGAAGGATACGAGAACCAAGCGCTGGCAGGTCTGTGTGAAGCTGAGATCGGTTAGAACAGATGCCTTTCAGATCAAGCAGAAGCTGATACCCAACGTACAGTATATCGAATTGGAGCACCGGGTGTAAGTTCGATATCTCACTAGCTTGTTGCAGCGTGGTCAATTTGTGTTGATGAGCACTTGAGCTGAGATGGAATGTTTGTGGAGGAAGACTGAATGTCTGGTGCTGTTTTATACGGTCTGATTCACTTCGCAACGAGCTCTATTCAAATGACGCGGACTTTGTCAGCGGACGCCTTCACAGACCAAAGTGGAGAGATCGCAGCAGCTTGACGTCATCCCATTCTTGACGTCATCCCATTCTTGAAGCGAAGTGGGTACTTTGACTTGAATTGGTACGTGGATTCATATGAGTTCGTGTTGAACGGCGCCGGCGACTGATGGACGACTCGATCTATGGATCGAAGACCCAAAATGCAAGCCGTCGGTACTAATTGACACGGTAGTAAGTTAGTAGTAGAACAGGAGGTTACAGTATTACTATTTGGTCAACTTTGGTTACAGAGGCCTGCATAATTAATGATGATCTGCCGCCAGGAGCTGTTACTTATCCGCCATCGATCTGTGATGCTGCCAGATTTGGTGTCTAGAAATTATATAACTCGGCTGGATCGCGCTGCCGACATCACGTGCCTCTACATCCAGGTCTTGATTGGAGATTGCCAGGAATGAGGCGGACTTCACATTGATTTTAAATTTGAATTTTCTGGGTCCACCTGTACGAACTTTTGTCAGTTTCAGAATGTGAACCATCGTGCGGGCCAATTTCTTCTACTTTTGGTTTTTTCGCTGCTAAAAGGAGGAGTTGACATCATGCATGTGCAGGGTGGCTTACATCATCCACATTGAAATTCCAATTTTTCCAGTGTGAACAGAGTTTTACGTGGAGCGCAATCCTTGCAACGCGCATGGGTGTGAAACGAAAAGAACTACAACTTCGAGGATGTAACTTTCTAGTAGTAACTGTGTCAATTAGTATGACTTTCAAATTTGGTTGGACGGCACTTTGATATATATAAAACTTACATCTGAGGCGCGGCTGCAGTTTGATATACATAGCCTGTCCAGCTTCTGTTTGATCTAAATTCTGAAAGGCATTCTAGATTCTTGAGAACTGTTATAGCTGTTCCCAACTTCACACAGACCTGCCAAGCTTTTGCTCCTCATATCATAAAGAGCTTTGGGATACAGCATGGGAGTGATGGGCGATGGGGGGTCATCGAAGTGGAGACCGCCAAAGCAGTCGGGTCCCATGGGCGTTGGTGGCTCCTCCAAGGCTCCCTTGGGCGATGGGCGATGGTGGCTCTTCCGAGTGGCGGCCTCCGCCAAAGCGTCAATGAAACGGTTAATTGGGAAGACAACTGATCGACATCATGCCCGACTGTCCACACATCCCACGAAAGCATGAATTTGATTAAACTGGCCTGACGTGTTGTTTCCATTGTTGCAATAAACTCGAGTTCTTCAGTCGAAGAATTACTTGCAATTGAGTTCTAGCTCTTACAACCGGTGGACCGGACTACATTTAGGCATTGAATGAGCTGTCCGTTGATTGCATCCAAGTTTCATGCTTGGAGATGACGTTCAATTCCATTAATTAGTTACAATTCATGAGCTCCGAGCTCACCATTCTTTTGTACAGATTCACTTAAGAGAGAATAATTATATAGATAATTAGAGTAGTTTCTGATTCTTTATTAACTTCACACATTAATCACAAGATGAACATTGTAACAATGGTTTTACAAAAAATAATGTATTTTACGGATTTGAATCTACGCAATTTGTTTACATATTGCCTTATTATACACTCATGATGCCTCCGGGTGACTGCATGGTGCATGGATTTGTGATATATGATTAACTAGTAAGTGCTCCTTGAGACCTTTTTCTGATTGTCTAGGTAGTTACTGACCAGAGTTCGTCATTTGAATTGGCCGGTACTTAGGGAGTAGGGTACTAGCTAACGATGAATGTCTGTAGATCAAACTTTGAATCTAAGGGCTCCGGGAGGAACTAAGTTTTCCTGCTGATTGATTAGTAGTTGGAACTTATCCTAAACCTACGGATTGAAAAATTCTAAATAATTAATTCATCCCAATAAAAAGGTTCTGATATTTTTGAAGGTCAAAATTACTGCTTGACTGGTTCCT
The DNA here is from genome assembly GCA_022496805.1 of Pohlia nutans. NCBI lineage: Eukaryota > Viridiplantae > Streptophyta > Bryopsida > Bryales > Mniaceae > Pohlia > Pohlia nutans. The sequence goes on from CM040103.1 coordinate 1,831,919, forward strand.
CAATTGAAGTTCAACTGCTGCAGACGATCGAAGAGCTTTGAGTGCAAGACTGATCGCACATTCAATCAGCTCAGAGATTGAGCTCCAACAATACTCATTTCACAGACATGAAACAGAGTGAACGCACAAATATTTCAATCAACTGAATCTTTTCATATATACACGCGTATATAATGTGTTCACAAATGACAACCTTCAAAGCTCTCTAGTTCTATAATTGTCAAAGCAATGCGACAATATACTATGATCGATGTGCTAATCACGAATCAGGATCTATAGCTATGAATTTCTTATTGCTGTGGAACAAACACCAGGAGCTTAAAGTGGATTCCCTGTGTGTTTCCGTGTGAATTCCCTGTGTGAATTTCATTACACAGGGAATTTGTAAAGAGTCCACAGGAAAGAACAAAGACACACAGGGAATATTGAGACACACAGGGAAAACTGTGTTCCCTGTGTTTCACTTTTCCCTGTGTGTGTCAGTTTTCCTGGGTGTCTTTGTTCTTCCCCTTTGTCTTTTTTCAAATTCCCTTTGTATGAAGAGAAAACGTCACAGGGAATCCACTTTAAACTTCTTGTGAAATGAATCTTTACAAATGAATGAATTGTGAGCTTGAGGCTAGCTCATGATTTGTAAGTAATGGGTTGATCTGACACTGTGAATCTGAGACTAGCGAACAGCTCATTCAATCTGTGTATATGGTCTGCTGGCCGGAAGAGCTAGCTTGCCAGCTCTGGCATTCAATTGCAATTGATTAGAACATCAATTGACGAATTCATCGCAATGAAGGATTAGAACATTTGGCCGGATTGTTCCTATGGATCAAGCTTCCGTTGCATGTGTCGACAGTCGAGCATGAACTCGAACAACCCGTCTCATTGAATCTTTGACGGAGGTCGCCACTTGGAGGAGCCTCTATTGCCCATGGGAGCCGACTGCTTCGGTGGTGTCCACTTCGATGATCCCCCATCGCCCATCACTGCCATTTAATTGCGAACGTACTAAGATCGATAGACGTCTACAGCACTTGGACTCCTGGAGCTCGACTTGTAAACCTCTTGGGATATATGTGGGCAGTACGTGGTGGCTGGTCTGAATGAAGCGTGGATCAGTTAATGAAGATTGCCTCAATTCCTGATCAAACAGCAGAAGCTGGCTACGGTTGACAAATTGGAGCGCCGGGTGTATGTTTGATATATCACTTACAGGTTGCAGCTCGTCTTCAGTTTGTGTTGACAAGTGAGCTGACGGAAGGAATGATTGTTGAGGAAGAATGAATGTCTGGTGCTAGTTTATGGGTTCTGATTCACGTCGCAACGAGATCTATTCAAATGACGCGGAATTTAATTGTCAGCGGACGCCTAGACAGACCAGTGCTCAGAGTACGTTGTTTAAACGTAGCAGCAGGTAGCTTGAGAGTGGTAATCTGAGTGACAGTCTGCGGTATACTATTCGTATTCAACGGCGCCGGAGGGTGTAGGGCATCGTCCACTGCGAACCCAATGAAAATGAAAGCCATACTCGTTGACACTGGTCCAAGTTACTGTGCAGGTAGGTACTTCCTCCAATGAAAGATAGACCAAGGCAAAAAGAAAGCCGTACTAGTGGACCAGTTACTGGACAGTATACAGGACGGTACTTCCTGAGGCCAAGGTTGAACCCGAAACGAAAGCCGTATCAGTCACAGGGAGCTCATATCGTTCCCCTGTGTTCATTCCCCCGTGAGTGCCACTTTCCCCTGTGATTTCAAGTTTTGACATGTGTACAATTCACCTGCTTAAGCTTAGTCACCTACTTATAAATGGAAAGTTTTAACATGTGTCGAGTTCTGAAGATCAGAGGGGAAAGTGGCACTCACAGGGGAATCACACAGGGGAACGATATGAGACCCCTGTGAGTTGACACTGGTCCAAGTTAAGTCTGTGCAGGTAGGAACTTCCTCCAAGGTTGGCACATGCAGGAGGTTTCGTGGGAAAGTGAGATAAACATTCGACAGTTGCCAATACTTGGTCAATTTGCTCAGGCACATATATAGTTATTGACGATCGGCCGCCGGGACCACTTCTCTAGTGTACGATTGCCACATTTGATGACAACACCTTGATTCTTAAGTCAGATAGTTACGTTAGGGTCACTCTGCCGACGGATTGTTCAACATTCATTGCTCAGGTGACTCACACAACTATGATTGTGTTCTACAAGTCACGGTAATAAAACAAGATTTGAAAGATTAACCAGCATTTACGAGCTGAACACAGATTGATCACTGGCTGAATGTAGCTCATAGCATCCGAGCTGTGCTTGCTCAATCCTAGACCTCCGTTAAGCAACGACATACGTTCCCAAGCCGATCCCAAGGGGCTAGTCGTGGAGTTCTTTTTTTTAATAATTTCATTTCTGTTTCTAACAAGCGGCTAGTCGCGGAGTTTCTGCCTTAATATTTATCTCAGATTACTTTTACAGCTTCATTTTACTATCTAGGCTCGTAACACCTAGTAACTCCTCAAAACGAAGCGTTTCCGCAGTCTCTCCCCTGGTGGGGCAGAGACAATAAATTGAAACACGTTCAATTGCAAGAAAGTAAAGTACAGAGCCACCACAAATCAAATAGTACTCATTCGCTAGCCATGATTTGTTAAGTGTGAACAACGGACACAATTTCGAAAAAACTAAGCTAACATTAAGTTTGACGAGTGGAAAATACAACCGGCTTCTGTCGACATGCATACTAATAGCACAGAAGAATTTCAAATCTGACAAGTCCTGCTTTACTGTAGCAAACTAAGATTTCACTACTTTCTACTGAACTATCTCAGTCTGTCGGTGTCACTGAACGGGGTGTCAGATCAAGACTTGTGCTCCGAGAACGGAAACTAAATTTGAAATTTCTATTATTTACAGTTTAGCACTTCGAGACGAGATTCCAAGGCTCTGAATCGTCATGTATGAGATTTGGAAACAGGCAACACAATTGCAGAGCTGAAATTGCAGAGTCTGACAACCTGCTAATAAACTGGTACGTACACTCAGTCGATGGCAGATGCAAGTACTTTGAATTGGGAATTTCAAGTAAAGATCCCGGAGAATGCTTGTTCAGGACTTGCCACCATTGCCGCTGGACCATTTCGATCCACCACCATCGCCGTTGTTGCCTTGTCCAGCCATGATGGTCGATATATCTTCAGCAACGGCTAGGTCAATTTCGTTGTATTTAGGATTAGTATCCAGGTCGCCCGCCCGGGAAAGTGTCAATTCCGCCAGTAAAGAAAAATTCACGTTTCTACAGAGTTGGAGTGAATGAATGTTGCTTGAAGGGCGAGAAGCTGGAGCTCAAAATATATGTCAATCAAAATCATTCACAGCTGTACATGCCAGTAAGGTAAGGCTGAAGAATGAAGTCTCGGCGAGGGCGGTCTTGGATTTATACAAGTTTGGAATTCGGCATTGGAGGAGACAGACCACATTCGAAGACTTTTTCTCCAAGTATAGCGTCGTTGTGCGTGGCCGACATAATTTTCTGTCGGTACTGAACTTGGTGGTGAATCCATCTCCGCTAAGTACATGATGCGAGAGCTTCAAGAGGCGTTCCAGTCAACTCCGGTAACCAAACGGCCCCTACCGTGCCCCTACTCGCGCATATTCTGGAAATCATTCGCTCAGACAAAACTGTCGGGATTTAGATGTCAGTTGAATGTTGTGGGATTCACCAGTTCTTCCAAACCACAAAATGGCTGGATGTGCGACAGTGGCTGCCGCGGAATGCTGTCTGCAAGCGGAACTCCGGCACACCCATCTATCTATTTTGGTCAGTTCAGTGCAGAAGTTTCCGTGTCTGCACAGTAGTTGCAATGGGAATTCTAGAGAAACTTGCAGAGAATATACTAGTGTGCATGGATTGCAAGGGCTTAAATCGATAATAGGCGGCTCTAGGGATTTGAAATGCCGGGAATCTGTTATGGTGCTTTTATTCGCATGGGCTACATTAAAGCGCTACCCAACTCAATTCAGAGGCTATGATTTTGGATGATTCAAAATTGATGGAGTAGGTTTTGGAAAATTTAGTGGTCATGACTTATGAAGTTCCTGTTCTCGAATGGATGCGTCCCACCTGTAGAATCTGACAAGGCCTCACTGAAGTCGGCAAGGAGGTTGCTCGGTTGAAATTAAACTGGCCATGCCCATGGATTTAATTATTGGACAGATATGGGTTTGCCCATGGCCATGGCTTGTTTGTGTTTATTTTTTTTTACAAATTTGGGCATGGCCATATCCACCATTATAGCCTTGCTACGATCAACTCAAAAACATGGTTTTAATTGAGTTATCCGCAAAAGTCACCTTGGATTTGAAGAATCAACAAAGAATATTGTTTTATTAAACTCTTATTTATTCACTCCACATAGCTAAAAGGTGTGAAAGATCTTGGTAATCTATCATTATTACGTGCGTAAGAGGTGTGTAAGAGCTTGGTGATCTTCAAAAGTTTTTTAGCACCAAAAAAGGAGCTAAATTTTTTATGAAAACTTTTGAAGAACACACCTCTTACACACTTAATAATGATAAATGACCAAGATCTTCCACACCTTCTAACTATTTGGACTGAGCAAATAAGAGTATAATAAAGCAAAATTCTTTGTTGATTCTTTAAATCCAAGGTGACTTTACGGATAACTCTGGCAATAACTCATTTTTGTTTAATTTTCAAACAACCTGTACAGTTCATTTCTGTGATTGGCAGTCCACTTCTTTGATTAGCCACAAGCTAAGAGATGGGAACTGAACGAAGTTCAAATATGTGGTGTTCATGCAATGGTATGTGGAGCATAAACTCAGACTAATATGAGACACCTTGATTCAAAGAATTGGCATAGAATGGGATGTAGTGTTTGGGAAATTGTCACAAGTTTTCAAAATTAACAAATTGATGAAAGTTGAAGAGTTTTTTTGAAGTAAAAGAAACTTTTTACTTGGTTTTGTCTACGAATTATAGTTATGCTTGATATTTACTAAGTTATCATTCTTTATTATGTTTTGTATCGAAGTCCAAAACAAGTTACTTTAATAAACTATAGAATTTAATGATGATGTGTTTTTTATCGAGAAATATAGCACTAAATAATGCTTCTTATGCATGTTGTAGTACTACCACATACAAACTTGGTAAAAACTTTCATTTCCAATAAAAAGATTGCCAAGATAAAACAATTTTTTTTAGGTTTGGACAATAAATAATATGAAGAGTGTAGTGAAGGAATTACTATTAAGTCCTAATGCCCAGAAATTGGATCAGGAAGACAGGAACAGATTAAAAGCCTTGTGAACTTTTCATACAATTTTGAATAACTTACATTTAAGTCACCTTTGCAAGCCTATTGGGTGTTTTCACAATAGGGCATTCAAAATGTGTAATGTGACATTGCATAACAAGCAAAAGGTGACAATAAACACTTTATATTGGTCATTGCAATAAGTTTTTTGGGAGAAAGTTAACCACAGTGAAAAGGTATAATTTTAGGATTCTATGTATATTAATAATCTAAAAGACAATATAAAATAAGATTTGAACCAAACTTATTTTAAGTAATATGCCATATTTAACTATTTCTGGACTATTCATTGAATTCTGGACTATGTGGAGTCCAGACAAAGCAAAGGAAAATGAAAGGGCCTTAGTAAAACCATGCCCCACTGTAATGAATAATGTATGATTTGAATGTTTGGATCAGGAGATCTCCCGATATAATGCTGTTCCGACAGAACAACAGTCATCTCATAGTTGCATGAGTGAAAATGTATGGACAAACTAAGTAATATAACAATACAAATAACACACATAGACCGAAGAAACAAGAAGAAAAAGAGTTATCGACGAAGGGAGATGGTGAAATAGTCATTTACATTACAAAAATGAGTTACATGAAGAAGAGGTATTGTCATGAAAGTCATTCGACTGAACGGTCCATCAAAGTGCCACTAATACGTCCAGTACACATGGCCACGAGATTGTAACTGACAAACTGTATGTAATGTCTATTGCTCTACTCTACTGGTGTACCATTGCCTAAGTGATCTCCTACATAATTTCCCATCCATAGGTGTGTTCTGGAGGAACTCAGTAACGGAGTCATAATGAACCAAATCCATAATGAATGGAAGTAAGGCTGTGCAGACGTCTGGTATGACGTTTCGCGGATTAGGTAGGTGCATTTCACCCTTCCAAGGAATTGGGAAATAGCAGGAATGATTTCCATTCATTACATTCTTCCATTCACAATCATCAACAATGAGAACATTACCCGGTTTGCAAAACCTACGAGTTTTAGTACCCATTGTAAGTCGCTGCAGCAACTTTTGGAAGAATGGATAAGGCTTCTGTCGAACACACTTGTCCTGACCATACACAAAAAGCAACTGCGATCTAAGCTCCATTGGAAGTAGATGCACTAAGACAAGGTCCAAGCGGGATGGGGGCATACATGACCATATTCCGACGTGGAATACTTCCAAAAGCATTCGAAAGAAAGGACGAATTCCGGGACGGCAAATGACATTCGCCAAGTCCAGCAACGGCGGGCTGAATCCTTTATAATCCTCGAAGCACAGAACGCCATTCACTGAGAGAACTATCGCCTTCTGCACAGTTGAAATACAAATATCAGGACATTTTTACAGAGACAAAACATCGGGGGATCTTCCGATGTTTGTAAACGACGAATTTCCTAACATAGTTCATCGGGGGATATCTCGATGGTGCCACCCTACGCCATGGCACACAGAGGTCGTCACAATTGAACAAAAAATGTATTACCACAGCAAAGCAAATCAACAACAAAACAAATTCAAAGTTCCAAAACTCCATTGAATTCACAAAGACAATTGTAATCCCAGAGGAACTCCGTAATTGAATTTGCTATCAAAGATGAGCGTGCTACAGCTTCATTACATGGTCATGAGAGAGAAAAGTACATTGGACAATAAAGAACTCTGAATAAAATGAGATGTCGAAAATCCAAAGTCATTTGAACTATACTGCAACGCCCTTCAAAATCTGAATTGCCAAGTCCGACATTCGGTCCACTGGTAACTGACCACCCGGAAGCGGGGCCCGTTTCACATACTCTGTGACAACTTCGCTTGATCTGAAAAGACCCTCCAGCCACGGTTGCAGGTGCATGGTAATAAACCTATCCCCATCATCACCGGACCAGGTCGGGGGGTGGACAGCGCTATGAACATCGTTAAGAAGGTTCTTCTGTGGACTATCATCCACTAGTAGGACATCCTCAACGGCCTCCAATCCCAGCAACTTAGCGAAGACATTAAGGTTCTTCAGAAAGAACGGCTTGTGTGGATTTGACGACTCCACGTATGACGAACGAGTGCAATCGCTTTGGCTAAGAACCTGCACACCCTCTCGCTTCAAGGAGGTACCCTGAAGAACAACATCGACCACTCGAGAAATATTCTTGTCGGCGATGCTGGTCCAAAAGGATACCAGTGCTTGAGAAGAAAGCCAGTCCAGGAAAGCAGAGCAGCCAAGTCTTAGCTTTACAGAGCGCTCTCTGCCCGCTACATACACCCCCTGGTAAATGAGAACCCCATTTAAGTCTAGTACAACCAAATACCTTCGAAGCGGTACCTTTCCGATCACCTTTTCTGGAATGGAGGATGGGAGACGGGGCCCTGAAAAATCCAACAAAAATATAGGTATGATCAGAACTCTGCATCGGGAGATCCCTCGATACAGATGTGCAATGAATTCCTCAAGCGCCTACGGCGGACAATATACGTACTAAACTCTTCAAATCTGACGACATGTACATTTTCTGAGGGTAAAACAAGTCTGTGGATATACATATGACTCCTACACAAATATAGTCTGTCTAGATACCTTTCGCACGGGCGTCCAAATTCGAATCTTGGACAACCGAAGAATTGCGATCGGGGTGGACAATTACAGCGAAGTTCACGTCCTTAGACATTGGCATCTGGTAAAGGTTTTATTTCAAAATTATTAGTGAATGGGATGCTACCAACATAGTCCTTGTAAACGAACTCCTGAGCCTGTCTAACTGCTTCAAGATGTTTAGCGCTGCGAGACGGTGGTTGGTAATTCCTTTGCTAGAACATGTGTTCCCTTACCTGATCTCTGATACTAACACTATGGCAGGAAGTTTTTGTTCCCGCTACAGTGCCTTTTTCCTTAACCTTCCTCTCAGTGCCCTCCTTCACTCTCGTTCCGGTGCTAGGCCCTTCCTTACCCTTGCTTCGTGTGATCGGGGGGCCCGATGCAGTTCCCAAGGGAAGGGCCGGCTCAAGGGACCGTTGCAACTGCTTCAACCCCTTCCGCAATACTAGCTTCTCTACATCCCAGCGGTGACCAGATTTCAAGTCCTCCACGACTGGATCAAGCTCAGTGGATACCTCCGTCATTGCCTTGTCCGGGAGCCCTTCATATATATCAAAGTCCGGGTCCTCTTCTTCCGGGTCACAGTCCGTTGTCTTCTTCTCCGGGCTGAACGCATCCAAATCCTGCAAAGTGTCGTCAACAACTTCTTCGTTCATGCCGGGTACCTTCAGATGCGACTGACGGGTCTCTTCGGGAAATATACTCTGAGGCGGGGGGCTGGATGGGATCACAATAGGAAGGATCGGAAAAAATGTCAGCAGCGCCCTCGTCAGTGACGAGGGGATCCAGTGGATCAGCTGGATTGGCTTCTAACATCGGGATATCTCCCGATGATGGGATGCTCCGTGCTTGCTGAGGATCACCTACTCCTCTCTCAGTCTCACCCTCTTCAAGACGAGGAAACCCTTCCGGGTCCGCAGCATCCCGCTTCGGCCCCTCCGCATCTCCGTCCGCTTCCGCAGGAACTCGTGCTTGTTCCGCAGCATCCTTTTGCGGAACCGTCGAATGCAGTTCGACATTCATGGGATATTTGTGCAGCTCCTCAGCATCCTGTCCCCTTTGTCCCGCGCCACCTTCAGGATCCTGAGCCTCTCGCTGATGAGATGGCGTTGCGTCCTCCATCGGGGGATCCCCCGATGATATTTTCATGTCCACCAAGGACCAGGCTAGGTCCTTGGTGTTGCCTGATATGGCGGCCTGATCGCTTCGTGGCGTGGAGGAGTCCCCAACGTGAGATTGGTCAATCGTGGGATCCCCCGACATAGCACCACCATAGACGTCTAGGGGGTGCAACAGTCCCTGCAATATGAGGGCAGTACATCATTATCGGTATGAAAAGCTGCACCCCAGGAGAATATGGATTGGAGTAAAATGGTACAAGAATATTACAATGTGTTGGAAATTAACCCGATGAGCAGTGCTAAAGCTCTACCGAGGTTCTAGGTACTGGCTAGTCTTTGGAACCTACCGAAGCGGTATCCTCAACAACCTCCATTTGCTTCTCCCTCTCAAGAGCCTCCGAATCTTGCCCTGCTAGAGATGTATCGTTGATAGAGTCTTCTGGCACAGACGGCGGATCCAGCGTCTCCTTAGAGTCGGACTCAGCATCCAGAGTGCGTTCCCGGCCTTGTTCTGTGTCATCCTGACCACCTTCCTCACCACCCTCTTCACGGGTGCCCTCACTATCTCTGTCAGTACCATCCTCCCCACCTTCGAGTAGCAAGACGTTTGGGGCAACTGAATCCTTGTACAGTATGTCCCAGATCTGCTTCGCCGTTCTCTGAGCCAGATCCTTCTCATCTTCTGAGAAGACAAGTTCGAGGACCATGGTCTGGTTTTCCTGTAGACATGCAGACGAGAAGTTGAAAGTGATGTAATGCGAACAGCACACTCTAACCAAATGGAAAGTTCAATATCATGGCGAATGCTTCAGAAGTGTAAGAGAGCCTGGTGTAAACTGCCAGGTCCATCGGGGGATCCCTCGATGATTTGAAACCGCCTTACCATCATTCTAAACAAGACCGGTCCATCGAGGGATCCCACGATGGCCTCTCATTCTTACAGAGTCCAAGGGGTGCAGACAGCAAACTTACAAGTCCAAGGTGGGTGAAGTGAGCCCCGCCGTTGACATTTACAAGTACCATATTCTCTTTGAGGTGCGGCTCGAAGAGAGTACAAAGCGCGGCCAGCTTTATCGTTGGTCGACCACTTCGTTTCCATTGCTGGATATTTTCCGTAATGTCCTTGGCCAGGTACACTGCGTCCATGGCAGTCTTCCCACTAAAATAATCCCGGAAGTTGAGCTGCGTCGACTGTGTCGCCACATATCCGAAGCAGAAAATTATGTACACGACGTAGGAAGTACCAACAACGGGGTCGGGAAATCCGTCCTCGCGGGAGGGAACGTAGTAGACTACATGCCAGTTCCACACCTTCTGCTTTGATGTCCGCAGGCGGGATTCCATGTGCGATACTATAGCATGGAATCCCGCCGCGTCTGTGAAGAGCACTGCCCCTGAGCGAGCAAAGAGTGACCCGTTTTGTTCACTGCCCTCCAGAGGTTCAAATATACGATTCATCTTGCTCTCGTCCAGCACCTCTACTTTCACTGGCATTTCGTCCTTTGCATCAAACAGGAAGTAGAAGAACAGGTGTGTTTTCCCCCCTCCTCTCCATTGAAACACATCTTCACTTCCTATCAGGCGAGCGATGTCGGGCCTAAGCCTGTCCAATACTACGCACTTGTACTTCCTCGCAAACTTGCTCTGGATGTCCGATGCAACCTCTGCTTGCTTCGTTGCGTATATGTGTGCGTCCCACATCACCTTGACCATGTCAGGTAAGTCCTTCGGATCAGAAGTCTTGTTCAGGTTCCTGTTCCGGGCGTCCAACCACTTCTTTCCCACAGTCGATGCATACGCCTTATCCAGCCAGCTCTCCAGCTCCGCACGAGTGATGGACTTCTCCTTGGCAAAGTCCTCCCAGTCCTTCGCAGAATACATAACGTATGTGCTCTTACGGCTTGGAAGCTCCCACTTTAGAAAGTGGTTCATCAACTCGTTCTTCATCAGCTTGACCAGTCGCTCCCTGGTTCCTGCTGCATGAAGAGACGGTAATCTTGCCACTTTATCACCTTTGGTGGCCTTGGAGCCCTTCACAGAGATTTCTTTTCTCTCCACAAGGTCAGCAAGGTAGTTGATATCCTCTGAGCGCAAGCCGTATAGCGCTTTCAAGTCATGCTGGAGAAAGGGCTTGCGCTTCAGGTCATAGTTCTTCTGCACATTCCCTTGCGCATGTGGCAGCTTCCCTTTAATGTACTCCTTTTCAATCTCCACCCATCGGTCGACTGCGCTGTCGTCCTCAGTAAAGAGAAGGGGAATCTTGCAATCCTTTAGCTCTGAGTCCTTCACGTTCGTGAAGATCGATGCGAGAGCAGGAACAAAGTCCTGCATACGAGACACAGAAGAGGTGTTAGTAGCGCTCTCAAGTGAGCTTGTTGTCATCGGGAGATCTCCCGATGATAGTAAATTTATGGGAAGTTATCAGAGGCCAGAGCGAAGTCCATGGGGAGGGAATGCAGTCTTACCAGGAATTCCTGAGGGTGCTGGCGTCCTTGTGAAGATGGCTTGGGACAATTCATCTCTTTCCACTTGATTCGGGCATTCAGCACCTGCATCATGAAGGTGTGCTCCTTTTGCGGGCCAGCCATATCCTGGTTTAGTACGCGCGAGAGAAGCATGAGCTTGATGTGGTCAGTCTTGGGCGCCCACACTGGAATGATTGAGAACGCGGACGCCTTGGCTTTGTCAGCGTCATCAATTTCGCCACTCTCGACGAGATTTCTGTAGCACTAAACCGTATGCTGACCCCCAATAATGTAGAAGTTTGTAGAGCTTTTAATTTGATGCCTCTCAGGAGGACTTGTAAAGAACTCTACAATTTTTTTATCTCCATGCGGGCCCTTCTTCAGTAGGAGTACAGTAATTTCTCTATCTGTTCCACTGTACCTCGGAGCAATGCGCGCCTGGTTTGTCAAGGCTTTTAACCTGTCCTCAATAAATCCGCGGTAGACGCAGGTACCTGGAGGGGCCCTGTGCAGCTTTGAGTAGTGCACAGTGATTTCTTTATCCTTGTCATCCTTCAGCTTCTCGTGGCCCCACTTGTACAGGGGTTTGAATGCCTCGCTATACAAGTTTTTCATCTCGGTCTGCTTGGACTTGTCGAGCTTCTCAATATCCGACGCTGACATTGTCACACACTGCTGAAGGGTAAGTTTCTCATCAGCCTTGCCTTTTTCGGGCTTTCTCGCGACAGGCACCACAATTTCCCCGTCAGTATCCAAGGCGGATTTTTGTTTTGTGCCTCTCTTCTTGGGAGGAGCGGGGTCAGTCAGAGCCTGCGCTGGACCTGGAGCAGCAGGTGCAGAATCAGCGCGCGCCTCCTCGATTTGGTCCCACTACGACTGAAGATATTGAGGAGTCCAGAGCGTCCTGTCCTCCGAGAAGAACATGTATCCTCTCGCAGTGAGGATTTCACACTGTTCCAGGCCAAGCTTGCACACGTCCAGGATCAGTCCATACGTCATAATTCGCTCGGACTTTGGGAGCCTCTCCTCCACCACCATAATAGCTGTCTCGTTGTCGAAGCCTTGAAGTTCGACGACACTTAGGCCAATCGGCGAGTGGATCCGCTTGTCCTTAGAGAGGTGGGGGACTATGACGGCCGTGCTTCCTGCCATATCCTTCCATGACATGGCCCATGTGGTGACCTTCTGGTCGCAGCGGAAAATTGCGCTCGGCTTCGATTCACCATGGAAAATGAAACCATGGATCCAACTATCAATAAATGGGTACAGCTTCACGGGTCGGTGGTCACTTGGTGGTTCCTCGATTTTCTCATTTCTGCAGAACGACGAGAAACCAATGTTGGTCAAATTCTTCCTCCAAAGCCATATACAATATAACAACGGGGATCATCGGGAGATCTCCCGATGACTTTGATACAGTCGATCGCACGAGGGGCTGTGCATAGAGCGTACTCTACAACAACTATCTACAAGGACCACGAAATTTGCAGAGGGAGGGAAGGGGCTATGAAATCATCGAGAGATCCCCCGATGGACCTGGCACTTTCCACAGGAAGGGAAGGGGGTACCAACGCATCGAGGGATCCCCCGATGGACCCGCAAAGTTTCAGAGGGAGGGAAGGGGCTCTGAAGTCATCGAGAGATCCCCCGATGGACCTGGCACTTCAGACAAGATGGGAAGGAGGTACCAAAGCATCGAGAGATCCCTTGATGGTCCTAAAAACTTGCAGAGGGAGGGAAGGGTCTGAGTCCGTCATCGAGAGATCTCTTGATGAGCCTGGCACTTTCCATAGGAAGGGAAGGGGGTAATGACGCATCGAGGGTCCCCCGATGGACCCAGAAATGTGCACAGGAATGGAAGGGGCTTCGAAGTCATTGAGAGATCCCCCGATGGACCAGGCACTTTCCACAGGAAGGAAAGGGGGTACCAACGCATCGAGGGATCCCCCGATGCAATTAGCACTGTCCGTACGGTTCAAGATTTCGGGTTTAGGATACAAGTTTTACGCTTTATGATCTACGGTTTGGGGTGTAGGGTTTACGGTCTAGGGTTTAGGTTTCACGGTTTATGGTTTACGGTTTATGTTTCAAGTTTCAAGATTAGGGTTTAGGATTTATATTTATGGTTTACGGTTTAGGTTTTCCGTTATCCTAGATGTGGATACCCTTCATTTGTTACACTGTAACATCCTTAATCTGAGCACTCAAACTTCCTCACCTTTCACTACGACAGGGATTATATGCATTCCACAAAACTACTGCAATTCCAAATCATTGCATGAAATATTTCAATAGGTATAGAATTCCTGGGTAAGTGAGACTTACGGGTCTTCCCAGATTCTTGCGGTCGTGGGCGCTCTCGATGAAGTGGCTGCCATAGCTGTCAAGAACTCTGCGCAGCGTCCGAAAACTGCAGAGGAAATTGAAAACATTGAGGCGGAGGGAAGCGTACAGAAGGAACTGAAACAGACTCCAACAATGCACTTATCACAGGACATACAAATAGGGTAATCTAACAATGCGATTGCGCGCATTAGACTTACTAACTGCATCAGGCATTAGACTTACAAAGCAAGAATATTGCAACAAAGCAGGGTAATCAAAACAAGTACGTGTAGACAAGCTTGTTGTGCAAGAAACAATTTGATTATGCGCACAGACAGCGCAGAAGGAGTTCAAGCATAATGCAACAAAGCTAGAAACGAAACAAAACTGCAACCCTAAACCGCAAGAATTTAGGGTTCAATGCAAGAATTGTTCATCGCTCGTGAAGGCAAAATTTAACTGCATTGGACTTACAAGAGAATGGAAGAGTCTGGGCCGCCGTATAGCACCTCCCGCAAACCAACGAAGAAACTGAAACAACTCCGCGTCGGTACTTCCCACCAATTGCGCACACTTTTGAAACGCAGACAATTACAAAAACGCGCAGGACATCGAGGGCAAGAAAACGACAAAATCGGGGCGCATGCAGGATGGAAGATGAGGGAGAAAAGTTATGCACAAGTGGACTGACGGGTAGAGACTGCGGGAGACTGGGGAGATTCGCAAAAGGACGTTGGAAAAAACAAGGTGGTGAAAAGTAATTCAGGAAAACAAGCACGGTAATGATGAGCCGAATTTCAGATGATCCGGTACTCTTAGTACCATTATAAAAAATATGAGTATTAGCACGTACTTCATGGAGTACGACGTACACCTTGAAGTGCACCACAATGCATGAGTGCATGCAATCATGCACTAACCCCTAAACGACGGACCTATTACCATGGAATTTCCATGGAATTAGAATAGCATGGGTGTAACTAATTATGAAGATCACCCCGGTAGAATTGTTTTTACCGTGACCGTAAAAGTAGCAAAAATACCCATCCCATGGTAATGGATATTCAACTTGCGACCATCATAAAATAATATAAATCTTAGATTTTTCCAAAACTCAAAATGTAGTAGAAATGAGATCTTGTGAAATTTATATTGCTAGCTATGCTCAAATTCATAACACATCATTTTAATGGTTGAAATTGAGTTTTGGTAGAAAGATACTCAACATTTAACCCTTTAGTGCCTAGGGTACTGTAGCAGACAGCTCTGGATTTGAGTGGGTTTTTCCACTGTAGTTGAGACTACCGAAAATAGAATGGGTTAAATTAGAAAGTAACTGTACAATTCTATTTTCAACTCGAGAGCACACATTTTATTAAAATTTGAGAATCATCCGATGGTGGAATCGGAAGATTATAGTATGTATTTGAACTGTATAATGCACGCTCAAAAACGAGATTTTGGGGGGTGTGTGATTTCAAAGTTAAATAGAATTTGAGGTAAATTTTCAAAAATAAAAGCAAAGACGTTCAGCTATGCCCTATGTCAACACCTCTCTGTTGCAATCTTTCATATCAAAAAAAGACTCACACATAATTATTGTGAGATTTATAAGTGAAAGTGACTTGTCCATGTACGGTTTAGGACAAAATTTTATACGTTGAAAATAGACAGGAGTGGGAACATTAGTCAAGATCGGATTACACACACTAATGGAAGATGAAGAAGAGAACACAATCCAAAAAAATAAAACAAGATAACAAACTTCCAAACACAAGAAATACTACACAATCCATATGTTGTATTTGTAAGTATTTATTGTATTTTCAAGTATTTGCAGTATTTTTGCGTTCTGTTGATAGGTATTTTGATAGTTGTACAATTCCAAATTGAAAATTTCTTTTTTTGGAAGGTGCGTAATGTATGTGCACAAATCTGAACTTCAGAACTGAAGTTCCAATTCTTCACGGATTCTCTGTTATTTTCATTTCCGACGTTGCAGTGACCATAATCTGGCTTGCTAGGCACTAAAGGGTTAAAACACACTACATCACGGTGCATTCTTACTACTCAATTGCCAATTGAGATCCAATATTGAGACCTTGTACATGCAAAAAACACTGAATTAGGAATTTTTGCACTTGGCCAAGTGCATTGTCCGATGGCCACAATGGTGCAAAATTTGCACTATTTTGAAATTTTGCTCCCCTAAAATTATATATATTTTCATTTTCAAAAGAGCAACAAGACATTTAGCAAAGTTTGCTAAACTTAGCAATTTACTACTGTAAATTTCGGAACCCACCATGAAATTTGAATTCCCCTAACCTCTACGAATCCTAACGAATTTTTTGTCTATCGAATCGTGCAAATTCATATTAAATTTGAGAAGCTATGGCAAATTTTACTAAATTTAGCAACTTTTCATGATAAATCTCGGAACCCAACATGAAATTTGGATTCCTTTAACCTCTACGAGTTCTAGCAAATTTTTTGTCTTTTTAATTTTGCAAATTTACATTAGATTTGAGAAATTATGAAAAAAAACTGCTAAATTTAACAACTTTTATTTATAAATCTTAGAACCCAACATGAAATTTGGGCGCTCCTAACCTTTAGGGGCCCTAACAAATTTTTTGATTAAAATTTAAGCAATTCATGAGAAAATTGAACTAAATATGCTAAATTTAGCAGCTGATGCCTAATTGTGGGATCCAAATGTGATGTTCAAAATGCAATTGTACATAACTACGTGCATTTAAAAATAAAATAAAATGATTCGAGGTGAAAACAATACGAAATTCTAAAATTAATGCCTACCTTTATTTGTTATGCGTAATGATGTTCGCTCCAATGAATCACGCCTAAAATGAGTGACAAAAAAAAAAGGTTAAAAGCATCGTACATATGTGTTTTGAAAAAAAATTACTGAAAAAATATCACTTGTGTGTCCTAAGATCCCTATACATTGAGCATTACAACCTTAGTAGGCGTTGTTTGAAAAAATATCACTTGTAATTTTTAGGTTTTTTATACTTTTTTGAATTTGAATTTGAATTTGAATTTGAATTTGTAAATATTTAAAAATAATAATTTGATAATCTTTGATATCTAAAAAATAATTAAAATTTCAAATTGTCAAACATTAATTTTTTTTATATTTGATAACTTGTAGAATTTTTTTATTTGTATTTTTTTTAAATTTGTAAATTTGATAAAAACATTAAATGTTTAAATTTTACAGTGTTATGGGATTTGTGTATTTGTAAAATTTGTAAATTTTTGAAATTCTAAATTTTTAAAATTCCAAAAGTTTAGTTTTCTTTATTTGTATTACCAACATGGTTAACCATTCACTCCGGAATTCGTTCAGGTCACACGAGACGGATGAAATGTGTAGTGGCGAAGGAATTACATCTCATTGTTCGAGGTACGGTCACAAGATTACAACCTCGTTGGGTTTAAATTTTTCCTTCTAGTTGAATTAATCGTTCTTCAAAATTGATAAAATGTGTCTTTTACAATGCTTTAGAGCTGAAACCCCTAAAATTCCAATATACTTTGAAGAAAAGATTTTTCTATCAAAATTCTTTTTATGTAAGTTCAAGAAGCATGCCATCATTACTTTGTTGTTCATCACTATTATTTACATTTTTTACTAAACAATTCATACTATTCTAAGATGTTTTGTAATTACTAAGATTTTCTTTTTTAAATACTTTGGAAAACCAAATAAAATTTGTCTTTATATGACTATTTATGTGAAATTCAAGGTAAATTGGTTAAACAATACCTTATATGAGAAAAATACTAGAAAACTATAATATGAAGAATTGATAAGGTTTGACCACGTAATCATAGTGAAGACACTTAATCCCCAAATGCATGAGGGATATTACCAAAACATAGATGTGTTATAATATATACCTTCCATATGTTTGATGAAGTTTGGTACAATAGATAAAACGTAGGGCATCATCTCTACAAAGTACCTGTACGGTCAAACCTCCAAAAATAAATTTTAATATTTTTTTTAAAGAATTATAATGCATTAACCTTTGAAAATTTGTATAAACTGTAATTTTGATTTTTAGAGTTTAAAATTTAGCCTAATTGGTTAAAATTGGTTTATCTATTGTAAACTTCAAACAGAAATGATGGGGGAACATCATTACTTTCTTCAAATCGCAAATTTTATAACACTAAGACATTGTTGAGGTGATTCACTTTGAAAGAGGCGTTTATGAGCGCAAGACATTTGGAGAATGTGAGGGACTGGAAATTGCTTATTACACCTCATCTTCTAACGGGGGGCAATACACTCACCGGTATACCGGTAACATTCTTACACCACATGAGATTTTATATGGAGAATGGTATGCACTCGTACAACACATACAACACAAGCATTTCATCAAGGACGCATTGGAGCCAACTGAGGTCCATTTTCGAAGCTATATGGTGAGGGACACGAATGGGATATCAAAGACGCGGCTATATTTTCATGGGAAAATGCACCGATAAGAACAAGGGGTGGACTTGTACATGAGAACAATTTTCCAGTGCATGGCGATCTGATGGAGGCGAAGATCAAAATTTCAACAAAAGCAAAACTGCAATTGGTAGAGTATATTGCACTACAATTGGAAGAGATGGACAACGAACGTTTGCAGAATGACCTTGATGCATATTAATAGGTTTAGTACGGTGTATGAGATGCATGGTATAATGAGCTGCATTAGGTAGCAGCAATAGCCGTATAGTATAGCGCAACGTGTATTATTTGGTTCATTGTGTATGGGTGATTTGAATGACTTGATATTTAGGTAGAAAATGTTCATAACTTTGTATTCATTTTTACTACCCCCCTTAATACATTGTTTTGGAATAAATGAAGTACCACTACAACATTTTAAAATGCATGTGTGACCAAATTTGCATGATTGGAGTAAGTTGAAATCTCCAAATTCCTACTTCAACACTTCTAAATTCCCGGCCCGTAAAACCTACGAGTACCAAAATTTTACCCTCCTACAATTTCAAACAGGTCGATTTCTGTTCGACGGGCAAGAAGTGCATTGTCACATGGCCAAGTGCAAAAATTCCTAATTCAGTGTTAAAAGCTATCAACGTAGATAGCAACAACAAATTTCATCTACAAAATGGATGAAAAACGGTTCCCAAAGCACTTTCTGTCGTGTCTTCTTCGTTGAGTCCTTGCCAGCGTTCCAGGGCTAAAGGGTCATGGTGACAGTTAATATTTTAACACGTTATATATAGAAAGAAATTTATTAAAATTAGTTATGAAGTACTATTGAATTACATATAAACCCCAAACATATATATTACTATAAAATCTTATGATGAATATTACTGTAAAATCTTATAATGAATATTACTATAAAATCCTATGATTAATATTAATATAAAATCTTATGATGAACATTACTATAAGATCCTATAATGAATAAAACGAAAAAATCTTATGATGAATATTACTTCTGATAAATGATTAATGAAAGAATCTGAATCATTTGGTTCATTTGTGAGCTCAAGTCACTGCAATCAAATTATTTTAGAACTTATGAAAATAAAAAAACTAAAGTCGGTGTTAATCGAATGTGTTAGAAAAATAATAAGTCAAACTCTACAATGGAATTACTTCACATTTTCACACGAGTTTCTATACCAAATGAATGTAAATATATCTCTAGCTGAAACAACTGTAGAATATGCCTTTCACGATGTACTACCATCATCCAAATGATATTACGCATGTGAATTATATTATAAACTGCCATATAAATATATCTCTAACTGAAACAACTACAGAATTTGCATTTCATGATGTACTACCATCATCCAAATGATAAAACGCATGTGTTTTATATTAGATATTGCCATATAAATATATCTCTAGCTCAAACATTTATAGAATATGAATTTCATGATGTACTACCATCATCCAAATGATATTACGCATGTGAGTTATATTATTAACTGCCATATAAATATATCTCCAGCTGAAACAACTATAGAATATGCCTTCCACGATGTCCTACCAACATCCAAATGATATTACGCAAGTGAATTATATTATAAACTGCCATATAAATATATCTCCAGCTGAAACAACTATAGAATATGCATTTCATGATGTACTACCATCATCCAAATGATATTACGCATGTGAATTATATTATTAACTGCCATATAAATATATCTCTAGCTCAAACAACTATAGAATATGCCTTTCACGATGTACTACCATCATCCAAATGATATTACGCATGTGAATTATATTATAAACTGCCATATAAATATATCTCCAGCTGAAACAACTATAGAATATGCCTTTCACGATGTACTACCATCATCCAAATGATATTACGCATGTGAATTATATTATTAACTGCCATATAAATATATCTCCAGCTGAAACAACTATAGAATATGCCTTTCACGATGTACTACCAACATCCAAATGATATTACGCATGTGAATTATAATATAAACTGCCATATAAATATATCTCCAGCTGAAACAACTATAGAATATGCCTTCCACGATGTCCTACCAACATCCAAATGATATTACGCAAGTGAATTATATTATAAACTGCCATATAAATATATCTCCAGCTGAAACAACTATAGAATATGCATTTCATGATGTACTACCATCATCCAAATGATATTACGCATGTGTTTTATATTAGATACTGCCATATAAATATATCTCTAGCTCAAACAACTATAGAATATGCATTTCATGATGTACTACCATCATCCAAATGATATTACGCATGTGAATTATATTATAAACTGCCATATAAATATATCTCTAACTAAAACAACTACAGAATTTGCATTTCATGATGTACTACCATCATCCAAATGATAAAACGCATGTGCTTTATATTAGATACTGCCATATAAATATATCTCCAGCTGAAACAACTATAGAGTATGCCTTTCACGATGTACTACCATCATCCAAATGATATTACGCATGTGAATTATATTATTAACTGCCATATAAATATATCTCCAACTGAAACAACTATAGAATATGCCTTTCACGATGTACTACCATCATCCCAATGATATTACCCATGTGAATTATATTATAAACTGCCATATAAATATATCTCCAGCTGAAACAACTATAGAATATGCCTTTCATGATGTACTACTATCATCCAAATGATATAACGCTTGTGATTTATATTAGATACTACGATAAAAATATATCTCTATCTAAAACAACTCAGGAATATGCCTTTCACGATGTACTACCATCATCCAAATGATATAACGCATGTGTTTTATATTAGATACTGCCATATAAATATATCTCCAGCTGAGACAACTATAGAATATGCCTTTCACGATGTACTACCATCATCCAAATGATATTACGCATGTGAATTATATTATAAACTACCATATAAATATATCTCCAGCTCAAACAACTATAGAATATGCCTTTCACGATGTACTACCATCATCCAAATGATATTACGCATGTGAATTATATTATAAACTGCCATATAAATATATCTCCAGCTGAAACAACTATAGAATATGCATTTCATGATGTACTACTATCATCCAAATGATATGACGCTTGTGATTTATATTAGATACTACGATAAAAATATATCTCAATCTAAAACAACTCTGGAATATGCCTTTCACGATGTACTACCATCATCCAAATGATATTACGCATGTGAATTATATTATAAACTGCCATATAAATATATCTCTAACTGAAACAACTACAGAATTTGCATTTCATGATGTACTACCATCATCCAAATGATAAAACGCATGTGTTTTATATTAGATACTGCCATATAAATATATCTCTAGCTGAAACAACTATAGAATATGCCTTTCACGATGTACTACCATCATCCAAATGATATTACGCATGTGAATTACATTATTAACTGCCATATAAATATATCTCTAGCTGAAACAACTAAAGAATATGCCTTTCACGATGTACTACCATCATCCAAATGATATTACGCATGTGAATTATATTATAAACTGCCATATAAATATATCTCCAGCTGAAACAACTATAGAATATGCATTACATGATGTACTACCATCATCCAAATGATATTACGCATGTGTTTTATATTATAAACTGCCTTATAAATATATCTCTAGCTCAAACTACTATAGAATATGCATTTCATGATGTACTACCATCATCCAAATGATATTACGCATGTGAATTATATTATAAACTGCCATATAAATATATCTCCAGCTGAAACAACTATAGAGTATGCCTTTCACGATGTACTACCATCATCCAAATGATATTAGGCATGTGAATTATATTATTAACTGCCATATAAATATATCTCCAGCTGAAACAACTATAGAATATGCCTTTCACGATGTACTACCATCATCCAAATGATATTACCCATGTGAATTATATTATAAACTGCCATATAAATATATCTCCAGCTGAAACAACTATAGAATATGCCTTTCATGATGTACTACTATCATCCGAATGATATTACGCTTGTGATTTATATTAGAAACTACGATAAAAATATATCTCCATCTAAAACAACTCTGGAATATGCCTTTCACGATGTACTACCATCATCCAAATGATATTACGCATGTGAATTATATTATAAACTGCCATATAAATATATCTCTAACTGAAACAACTACAGAATTTGCATTTCATGATGTACTACCATCATCCAAATGATAAAACGCATGTGTTTTATATTAGATACTGCCATATAAGTATATCTCTAGCTGAAACAACTATAGAATATGCCTTTCACGATGCACTACCATCATCCAAATGATATTACGCATGTGAATTACATTATTAACTGCCATATAAATATATCTCTAGCTGAAACAACTAAAGAATATGCCTTTTACGATGTACTACCATCATCCAAATGATATTACGCATGTGAATTATATTATAAACTGCCATATAAATATATCTCCAGCTGAAACAACTATAGAATATGCATTACATGATGTACTACCATCATCCAAATGATATTACGCATGTGTTTTATATTAGATACTGCCATATAAATATATCCCTAGCTCAAACTACTATAGAATATGCATTTCATGATGTACTACCATCATCCAAATGATATTACGCATGTGAATTATATTATAAACTGCCATATAAATATATCTCCAGCTGAAACAACTATAGAGTATGCCTTTCACGATGTACTACCATCATCCAAATGATATTAGGCATGTGAATTATATTATTAACTGCCATATAAATATATCTCCAGCTGAAACAACTATAGAATATGCCTTTCACGATGTACTACCATCATCCAAATGATATTACCCATGTGAATTATATTATAAACTGCCATATAAATATATCTCCAGCTGAAACAACTATAGAATATGCCTTTCATGATGTACTACTATCATCCGAATGATATTACGCTTGTGATTTATATTAGAAACTACGATAAAAATATATCTCCATCTAAAACAACTCTGGAATATGCCTTTCACGATGTACTACCATTATCCAAATGATATTACGCATGTGAATTATATTATAAACTGCCATATAAATATATCTGCAGCTGAAACAACTATAGAATATGCCTTTCACGATGTACTACCATTATCCAAATGATATTACGCATGTGAATTATATTATTAACTGCCATATAAATATATCTCTAACTGAAACAACTACTACATTTGCATTTCATGATGTAATACCATCATCCAAATGATAAAACGCATGTATTTTATATTAGATACTGCCATATAAATATATCTCTAGCTCAAACAACTATAGAATATGCCTTTCACGATGTACTACCATCATCCAAATGATATTACGCATGTGAATTATATTATAAACTGCCTTATAAATATATCTCCAGCTGAAACAACTATAGAATATGCCTTTCACGTTGTACTACCATCATCCAAATGATATTACCCACGTGAATTATATTATAAACTGCCATATAAATATATCTCCAGTTGAAACAACTATAGAATATGCCTTTCACGATGTACTACCAACATCCAAATGATGTTACGCATGTGAATTATAATATAAACTGCCATATAAATATATCTCCAGCTGAAACAACTATAGAATATGCCTTCCACGATGTCCTACCAACATCCAAATGATATTACGCAAGTGAATTATATTATAAACTGCCATATAAATATATCTCCAGCTGAAACAACTATAGAATATGCATTTCATGATGTACTACCATCATCCAAATGATATTACGCATGTGTTTTATATTAGATACTGCCATATAAATATATCTCTAGCTCAAACAACTATAGAATATGCATTTCATGATGTACTACCATCATCCAAATGATATTACGCATGTGAATTATATTATAAACTGCCATATAAATATATCTCTAACTAAAACAACTACAGAATTTGCATTTCATGATGTACTACCATCATCCAAATGATAAAACGCATGTGCTTTATATTAGATACTGCCATATAAATATATCTCCAGCTGAAACAACTATAGAGTATGCCTTTCACGATGTACTACCATCATCCAAATGATATTACGCATGTGAATTATATTATTAACTGCCATATAAATATATCTCCAACTGAAACAACTATAGAATATGCCTTTCACGATGTACTACCATCATCCCAATGATATTACCCATGTGAATTATATTATAAACTGCCATATAAATATATCTCCAGCTGAAACAACTATAGAATATGCCTTTCATGATGTACTACTATCATCCAAATGATATAACGCTTGTGATTTATATTAGATACTACGATAAAAATATATCTCTATCTAAAACAACTCAGGAATATGCCTTTCACGATGTACTACCATCATCCAAATGATATAACGCATGTGTTTTATATTAGATACTGCCATATAAATATATCTCCAGCTGAGACAACTATAGAATATGCCTTTCACGATGTACTACCATCATCCAAATGATATTACGCATGTGAATTATATTATAAACTACCATATAAATATATCTCCAGCTCAAACAACTATAGAATATGCCTTTCACGATGTACTACCATCATCCAAATGATATTACGCATGTGAATTATATTATAAACTGCCATATAAATAAATCTCCAGCTGAAACAACTATAGAATATGCCTTTCATGATGTACTACTATCATCCAAATGATATTACGCTTGTGATTTATATTAGATACTACGATAAAAATATATCTCAATCTAAAACAACTCTGGAATATGCCTTTCACGATGTACTACCATCATCCAAATGATATTACGCATGTGAATTATATTATAAACTGCCATATAAATATATCTCTAACTGAAACAACTACAGAATTTGCATTTCATGATGTACTACCATCATCCAAATGATAAAACGCATGTGTTTTATATTAGATACTGCCATATAAGTATATCTCTAGCTGAAACAACTATAGAATATGCCTTTCACGATGTACTACCATCATCCAAATGATATTACGCATGTGAATTACATTATTAACTGCCATATAAATATATCTCTAGCTGAAACAACTAAAGAATATGCCTTTCACGATGTACTACCATCATCCAAATGATATTACGCATGTGAATTATATTATAAACTGCCATATAAATATATCTCCAGCTGAAACAACTATAGAATATGCATTACATGATGTACTACCATCATCCAAATGATATTACGCATGTGTTTTATATTAGATACTGCCATATAAATATATCTCTAGCTCAAACTACTATAGAATATGCATTTCATGATGTACTACTATCATCCAAATGATATTACGCATGTGAATTATATTATAAACTGCCATATAAATATATCTCCAGCTGAAACAACTATAGAGTATGCCTTTCACGATGTACTACCATCATCCAAATGATATTAGGCATGTGAATTATATTATTAACTGCCATATAAATATATCTCCAGCTGAAACAACTATAGAATATGCCTTTCACGATGTACTACCATCATCCAAATGATATTACCCATGTGAATTATATTATAAACTGCCATATAAATATATCTCCAGCTGAAACAACTATAGAATATGCCTTTCATGATGTACTACTATCATCCGAATGATATTACGCTTGTGATTTATATTAGAAACTACGATAAAAATATATCTCCATCTAAAACAACTCTGGAATATGCCTTTCACGATGTACTACCATCATCCAAATGATATTACGCATGTGAATTATATTATAAACTGCCATATAAATATATCTCTAACTGAAACAACTACAGAATTTGCATTTCATGATGTACTACCATCATCCAAATGATAAAACGCATGTGTTTTATATTAGATACTGCCATATAAGTATATCTCTAGCTGAAACAACTATAGAATATGCCTTTCACGATGTACTACCATCATCCAAATGATATTACGCATGTGAATTACATTATTAACTGCCATATAAATATATCTCTAGCTGAAACAACTAAAGAATATGCCTTTCACGATGTACTACCATCATCCAAATGATATTACGCATGTGAATTATATTATAAACTGCCATATAAATATATCTCCAGCTGAAACAACTATAGAATATGCATTACATGATGTACTACCATCATCCAAATGATATTACGCATGTGTTTTATATTAGATACTGCCATATAAATATATCCCTAGCTCAAACTACTATAGAATATGCATTTCATGATGTACTACCATCATCCAAATGATATTACGCATGTGAATTATATTATAAACTGCCATATAAATATATCTCCAGCTGAAACAACTATAGAGTATGCCTTTCACGATGTACTACCATCATCCAAATGATATTAGGCATGTGAATTATATTATTAACTGCCATATAAATATATCTCCAGCTGAAACAACTATAGAATATGCCTTTCACGATGTACTACCATCATCCAAATGATATTACCCATGTGAATTATATTATAAACTGCCATATAAATATATCTCCAGCTGAAACAACTATAGAATATGCCTTTCATGATGTACTACTATCATCCGAATGATATTTCGCTTGTGATTTATATTAGAAACTACGATAAAAATATATCTCCATCTAAAACAACTCTGGAATATGCCTTTCACGATGTACTACCATTATCCAAATGATATTACGCATGTGAATTATATTATAAACTGCCATATAAATATATCTGCAGCTGAAACAACTATAGAATATGCCTTTCACGATGTACTACCATTATCCAAATGATATTACGCATGTGAATTATATTATTAACTGCCATATAAATATATCTCTAACTGAAACAACTACTAAATTTGCATTTCATGATGTAATACCATCATCCAAATGATAAAACGCATGTATTTTATATTAGATACTGCCATATAAATATATCTCTAGCTCAAACAACTATAGAATATGCCTTTCACGATGTACTACCATCATCCAAATGATATTACGCATGTGAATTATATTATAAACTGCCTTATAAATATATCTCCAGCTGAAACAACTATAGAATATGCCTTTCACGTTGTACTACCATCATCCAAATGATATTACCCACGTGAATTATATTATAAACTGCCATATAAATATATCTCCAGCTGAAACAACTATAGAATATGCCTTTCACGATGTACTACCATTATCCAAATGATATTACGCATGTGAATTATATTATAATCTGCCATATAAATATATCTCCAGCTGAAACAACTATAGAATATGCCTTTCAGGATGTACTACCATCATCCAAATGATATTACGCTTGTGATTTATATTAGATACTACGATAAAAATATATCTCAATCTAAAACAACTCTGGAATATGCCTTTCACGATGTACTACCATCATCCAAATGATATTACGCATGTGAATTATATTATAAACTGCGGTATAAATATATCTCCAGCTGAAAACTATAGAATATGCCTTTCATGATGTACTACTATCATCCGAATGATATTACGCTTGTGATTTATATTAGAAACTACGATAAAAATATATCTCCATGTAAAACAACTCTGGAATATGCCTTTCACGATGTACTACCATCATCCAAATGATATTACGCATGTGAATTATATTATAAACTGCCATATAAATATATCTCCAGCTGAAACAACTATAGAATATGCCTTTCACGATGTACTACCATCATCCAAATGATATTGCGCATGTGAATTATATTATAAACTACCATATAAATATATCTCTAGCTGAAACAACTATAGAATATGCATTTCATGATGTACTACCATCATCCAACTGATATAACGCATGTGTTTTAAATTTGATACTACCATATGCATATCTCTAGCTCAAACAACTTTAGAATATGCCTTTCACGATGTACTACCATCATCCAAATGATATTACGCATGTGAATTATATTATAAACTGTCATATAAATATATCTCCAGCTGAAACAACTATAGAATATGCCTTTCACGATGTACTACCATCATCCAAATGATATTACCCACGTGAATTATATTATAAACTGCCATATAAATATATCTCTAGCTGAAACAACTATAGAATATGCCTTTCATGATGTACTACTATCATCCAAATGATATTACGCTTGTGATTTATATTAGATACTACGATAAAAATACATCTCTATCTAAAACAACTCAGGAATATGCCTTTCACGATGTATTACCATCATCCAAATGATATAACGCATGTGTTTTATATTAGATACTGCCATATAAATATATCTCCCGCTGAGACAACTATAGAATATGCCTTTCACGATGTACTACCATCATCCAAATGATATTACGCATGTGAATTATATTATAAACTACCATATAAATATATCTCTAGCTGAAACAACTATAGAATATGCATTTCATGATGTACTACCATCATCCAAATGATATAACGCATGTATTTTAAATTAGATACTACCATATGCATATCTCTAGCTCAAACAACTATAGAATATGCCTTTCATAATGTACTACCATCATCCAAATGATATGACGTTTGTGTTTTATATTAGATACTACGATAAAAATATATCTCTATCTAAAACAACTCTCGAATATGCCTTTCACGATGTACTACCATCATCCAAATGATATTACGCATGTGTTTTATATTAGAAACAGCCATATGAATATATCTCTAGCTCAAACAACTATAGAATATGCCTTTCATGATGTACTACTATCATCCAAATGATATTACGCTTGTGACTTATATTAGATACTACGATAAAAATATATCTTTATCTTAAACAACTCTGGAATATGCCTTCACGATGTACTACCATCATCCAAATGATATAACGCATGTGTTTTATATTAGATACTGCCATATAAATATATCTCTCGCTCAAACAACTATAGAATATGCTTTTCACGATGTACTACCATCATCCAAATGATAAAACGCATGTGTTTTATATTAGATACTGCCATATAAATATATCTCCAGCTGAAACAACTATAGAATATGCATTTCATGATATACTACCATCATCCAAATGATATTACGCATGTGTTTTATATGAGATACTGCCATATAAATATATCTCTAGCTCAAACAACTATAGAATATGCATTTCATATGTACTACCATCATCCAAATGATATTACGCACGTGAATAATATTATAAACTGCCATATAAATATAGCTCTAACTGAAACAACTACAGAATTAGCATTTCATGATGTACTACCATCATCCAAATGATAAAACGCATGTGTTTTATATTAGATACTGCCATATAAATATATCTCCAGCTGAAACAACTATAGAATATGCCTTTCATGATGTACTACCATCATCCAAATGATATTACGCATGTGAATTATATTATAAACTGCCATATAAATATATCTCCAGCTGAAACAACTATAGAATATGCCTTTCATGATGTACTACCATCATCCAAATGATATTACGCTTGTGATTTATATTAGATACTACGATAAAAATATATCTCAATCTAAAACAACTCTGGAATATGCCTTTCACGATGTACTACCATCATCCAAATGATATTACGCATGTGAATTATATTATAAACTGCGGTATAAATATATCTCCAGCTGAAAACTATAGAATATGCCTTTCATGATGTACTACTATCATCCGAATGATATTACGCTTGTGATTTATATTAGAAACTACGATAAAAATATATCTCCATCTAAAACAACTCTGGAATATGCCTTTCACGATGTACTACCATCATCCAAATGATATTGCGCATGTGAATTATATTATAAACTACCATATAAATATATCTCTAGCTGGAACAACTATAGAATATGCATTTCATGATGTACTACCATCATCCAAATGATATAACGCATGTGTTTTAAATTCGATACTACCATATGCATATCTCTAGCTCAAACAACTTTAGAATATGCCTTTCATAATGTACTACCATCATCCAAATGATATGACGTTTGTGTTTTATATTAAATACTACGATAAAAATATATCTCTATCTAAAACAACTCTGGAATATGCCTTTCCTGATGTACTACCATCATCCAAATAATATTACGCATGTGAATTATATTATTAACTGCCATATAAACATATCTCCAGCTGAAACATCTATAGAATATGCCTTTCATGATGTACTACTATCATCCGAATGATGTTACGCTTGTGATTTATATAAGAAACTACGATAAAAATATATCTCCATCTAAAACGACTCTGGAATATGCCTTTCACGATGTACTACCATCATCCAAATGATATTACGCATGTGAATTATATTATTAACTGCCATATAAATATATCTCCAGTTGAAACAACTATAGAATATGCCTTTCAGGATGTACTACCATCATCCAAATGATATTACGCATGTGAATTATATTATAAACTGCCATATAAATATATCTCTAGCTGAAACAACTATAGAATATGCATTTAATGATGTACTACCATCATCCAAATGATATTACGCATGTGTTTTATATTAGATTCTGCCATATAAATATATCTCTAGCTCAAACAACTATAGAATATGCATTTCATGATGTACTACCATCATCCAAATGATATTACGCATGTGAATTATATTATAAAGTACCATATAAATATATCTCTAACTGAAACAACTACAGAATTTGCATTTCATGATGTACTACAATCATCCAAATGATATTACGCATGTGAGTTATATTATAAACTGCCATATAAATATATCTCCTGCTGAAACAACTATAGAATATGCATTTCACGATGTACTACCATCATCCAAATGATTTTACGCATGTGAATTATATTATAAACTGCCATATAAATATATCTCCAGCTGAAACAACTATAGAATATGCCTTTCATGATGTACTACTATCATCCGAATGATGTTACACTTGTGATTTATATTAGAAACTACGATAAAAATATATCTCCATCTAAAACAACTCTGGAATATGCCTTTCACGATGTACTACCATCATCCAAATGATATTACGCATGTGAATTATATTATAAACTGCCATATAAATATATCTCCAGCTGAAACAACTATAGAATATGCCTTTCACGATATACTACCATCATCCAAATGATATTACGCATGTGAATTATATTATTAACTGCCATATAAATATATCTCTAACTGAAACAACTACAGAATTTGCATTTCATGATGTACTACCATCATCCAAATGATAAAACGCATGTGAATTATATTATAAACTGCCATATAAATATATCTCTAGCTCAAACAACTATAGAATATGCATTTCATGATGTACTACCATCATCCAAATGATATTACACATGTGAATTATATTATAAACTGCCATATAAATATATCTCCAGCTGAAACAACTATAGAGTATGCCTTTCACGCTGTACTACCATCATCCAAATGATATTACGCATGTGAATTATATTTTAAACTGCCATAAAAATATATCTCGAGCTGATACAACTATAGAATATGCCTTTCACGATGTACTACCATCATCCAAATGATATTACGCATGTGAATTATATTATAAACTGCCATATAAATATATCTCCAGCTGAAACAACTATAGAATATGCATTTCATGATGTACTACCATCATCGAAATGATATTACGCATGTGAATTATATTAGATACTGCCATATAAATATATCTCTAGCTCAAACAACTATAGAATATGCATTTCATGATGTACTACCATCATCCAAATGATATTACGCATGTGAATTATATTATAAACTGCCATATAAATATATCTCCAGCTGAAACAACTATAGAATATGCCTTTTACGATGTACTACCATCATCCAAATGATATTACGCATGTGAATTATATTATTAACTGCCATATAAATATATCTCCAGCTGAAACAACTATAGAATATGCCTTTCATGATGTACTAATATCATCCAAATGATATTACGCTTGTGATTTATATTAGATACTACGATAAAAATATATCTCTATCTAAAACAATTATGGAATATGCCTTTCACGATGTACTACCATCATCCAAATGATATAACGCATGTGTTTTATATTAGATACTGCCATATAAATATATCTCCAGCTGAAACAACTTTAGAATATGCCTTTCAGGATGTACTACCATCATCCAAATGATATTACGCATGTGAATTATATTAGATACTGCCATATAAATATATCTCCAGCTGAGACAACTATAGAATATGCCTTTCACGATGTACTACCATCATCCAAATGATATTACGCATGTGAATTATATTATAAATTGCCATATAAATATATCTCCAGTTGAAACAACTATAGAATATGCCTTTCACGATGTACTACCATCATCCAAATGATATTACGCATGTGAATTATATTATAAACTGCCATATAAATATATCTCTAGCTGAAACAACTATAGAATATGCATTTAATGATGTACTACCATCATCCAAATGATATTACGCATGTGTTTTATATTAGATTCTGCCATATAAATATATCTCTAGCTCAAACAACTATAGAATATGCATTTCATGATGTACTACCATCATCCAAATGATATTACGCATGTGAATTATATTATAAAGTACCATATAAATATATCTCTAACTGAAACAACTACAGAATTTGCATTTCATGATGTACTACAATCATCCAAATGATATTACGCATGAGAGTTATATTATAAACTGCCATATAAATATATCTCCTGCTGAAACAACTATAGAATATGCATTTCACGATGTACTACCATCATCCAAATGATTTTACGCATGTGAATTATATTATAAACTGCCATATAAATATATCTCCAGCTGAAACAACTATAGAATATGCCTTTCATGATGTACTACTATCATCCGAATGATGTTACACTTGTGATTTATATTAGAAACTACGATAAAAATATATCTCCATCTAAAACAACTCTGGAATATGCCTTTCACGATGTACTACCATCATCCAAATGATATTACGCATGTGAATTATATTATAAACTGCCATATAAATATATCTCCAGCTGAAACAACTATAGAATATGCCTTTCACGATATACTACCATCATCCTAATGATATTACGCATGTGAATTATATTATTAACTGCCATATAAATATATCTCTAACTGAAACAACTACAGAATTTGCATTTCATGATGTACTACCATCATCCAAATGATAAAACGCATGTGAATTATATTATAAACTGCCATATAAATATATCTCTAGCTCAAACAACTATACAATATGCATTTCATGATGTACTACCATCATCCAAATGATATTACACATGTGAATTATATTATAAACTGCCATATAAATATATCTCCAGCTGAAACAACTATAGAGTATGCCTTTCACGATGTACTACCATCATCCAAATGATATTACGCATGTGAATTATATTTTAAACTGCCATAAAAATATATCTCGAGTTGATACAACTATAGAATATGCCTTTCACGATGTACTACCATCATCCAAATGATATTACGCATGTGAATTATATTATAAACTGCCATATAAATATATCTCCAGCTGAAACAACTATAGAATATGCATTTCATGATGTACTACCATCATCGAAATGATATTACGCATGTGAATTATATTAGATACTGCCATATAAATATATCTCTAGCTCAAACAACTATAGAATATGCATTTCATGATGTACTACCATCATCCAAATGATATTACGCATGTGAATTATATTATAAACTGCCATATAAATATATCTCCAGCTGAAACAACTATAGAATATGCCTTTCACGATGTACTACCATCATCCAAATGATATTACGCATGTGAATTATATTATTAACTGCCATATAAATATATCTCCAGCTGAAACAACTATAGAATATGCCTTTCATGATGTACTAATATCATCCAAATGATATTACGCTTGTGATTTATATTAGATACTACGATAAAAATATATCTCTATCTAAAACAATTATGGAATATGCCTTTCACGATGTACTACCATCATCCAAATGATATAACGCATGTGTTTTATATTAGATACTGCCATATAAATATATCTCCAGCTGAAACAACTTTAGAATATGCCTTTCAGGATGTACTACCATCATCCAAATAATATTACGCATGTGAATTATATTATTAACTGCCATATTAATATATCTCCAGCTGAAACAACTATAGAATATGCCTTTCACGATGGACTACCATCATCCAAATGATATAACTCATGTGTTTTAAATTAGATACTACCATATGAATATCTCTAGCTCAAACAACTATAGAATATGCCTTTCATAATGTACTTCCATCATCCAAATGATATGACGTTTGTGTTTTATATTAGATACTACAATAAAAATATATCTCTATCTAAAACAACTCTGGAATATGCCTTTCACGATGTACTACCATCATCCAACTGATATTACGCATGTGTTTTATATTAGATAGAGCCATATGAATATATCTCTAGCTCAAACAACTATAGAATATGCCTTTCATGATGTTCTACTATCATCCAAATGATATTACGCTTGTGACTTATATTAGATACTACGATACAAATATATCTCTATCTAAATCAACTCTGGAATATGCCTTCACGATGTACTACCATCATCCAAATGATATAACGCATTTGTTTTATATTAGATACTGCCATATAAATATATCTCTAGCTCAAACAACTATAGAATATGCATTTCATGATGTACTACCATCATCCAAATGATATTACGCATGTGAATTATATTATAAACTGCCATATAAATATATCTCTAACTGAAACAACTACAGAATTTGCATTTCATGATGTACTACCATCATCCAAATGATAAAACCATGTGTTTTATATTAGATACTGCCATATAAATATATCTCTAGCTCAAACAACTATAGAATATGCTTTTCACAATGTACTACCATCATCCAAATGATATTACGCATGTGAATTATATTATAAACTGCCATATAAATATATCTCCAGCTGAAACAACTATAGAATATGGCTTTCACGATGTACTACCATCATCCAAATGATATTATGCATGTGAATTACATTATAAACTGCCATATAAATATATCTCCAGCTGAAACAACTATAGAATATGCCTTTCACAATGTACTACCATCATCCAAGTGATATTACGCATGTGAATTATATTATAAACTGCCATATAAATATATCTCCATCTGAAAGAACTATAGAATATGCCTTTCACAATGTACTACCATCATCCAAGGGATATTACGCATGTGAATTATATTATAAACTGCCATATAAATATATCTCCATCTGAAACAACTATTGAATATGCCTTTCACGATGTACTACCATCATCCAAATGATAGTACGCATGTGAATTATATTATAAACTGGCATATAAATATATCTCCAGCTGAAACAACTATAGAATATGCCTTTCACAATGTACTACCATCATCCAAGTGATATTACGCATGTGAATTATATTATAAACTGCCATATAAATATATCTCCATCTGAAACAACTATAGAATATGCCTTTCATGATGTACTAATATCATCCAAATGATATTACGCTTGTGAGTTATATTAGATACTACGATAAAAATATATCTCTATCTAAAACAACTCTGGAATATGCCTTTCACGATGTAGTACCATCATCCAAATGATATAACG
Source organism: Pohlia nutans (assembly GCA_022496805.1). Taxonomy (NCBI): domain Eukaryota; kingdom Viridiplantae; phylum Streptophyta; class Bryopsida; order Bryales; family Mniaceae; genus Pohlia; species Pohlia nutans. The sequence goes on from CM040103.1 coordinate 1,867,875, forward strand.
CATGTGTTTTATATTAGATACTGCCATATAAATATATCTCCAGCTGAGACAACTATAGAATATGCCTTTCAGGATGTATTACCATCATCCAAATGATATTACGCATGTGAATTATATTATAAACTACCATATAAATATATCTCTAGCTGAAACAACTATAGAATATGCATTTAATGATGTACTACCATCATCCAATTGATATAACGCATGTGTTTTATATTAGATACTACCATATGAATATATCTCTAGCTCAAACAACTATAGAATATGCCTTTCATAATGTACTACCATCATCCAAATGATATTACGTTTGTGTTTTATATTAGAGTCTACGATAAAAATATATCTCTATCTAAAACAACTCTGGAATATGCCTTTCACGATGTACTACCATCATCCAAATGATATAACGCATGTGTTGTATATTAGATACTGCCATATGAATATATCTCTAGCTCAAACAACTATAGAATATGCCTTTCATGATGTACTACTATCATCCAAATGATATTACGCTTGTGACTTATATTAGATACTACGATAAAAATATATCTCAATCTAAAACAACTCTGGAATATGCCTTCACGATGTACTACCATCATCCAAATGATATAACGCATGTATTTTACATTAGATACTGCCATATAAATATATCTCTAGCTCGAACAACTATAGAATATGCCTTTCACGATGTACTACCATCATCCAAATGATATTATGCATGTGAATTATATTATAAACTGCCATATAAATATATCTCTAGCTGAAACAACTATAGAATATGCATTTCATGATGTACTACCATCATCCAAATGATATTACGCATGTGTTTTATATTAGATACTGCCATATGAATATATCTGTAGCTCAAACAACTATAGAATTTGCTTTTCAGGATGTACTACCATCATCCAAATGATATTACGCATGTGTTTTATATTAGATACTGCCATATAAATATATCTGGAGCTCAAATAAGCCGTAAACCTTGAACGCTAAACCCTAAACCCTAAATCCTAAACCCGAAACCTGAACCCTGAACTTGAACCCTGAACCTTGAAGCTCGAAATCAAGATAGCACATATTAATCTAGTACTCCCAAGAAGAGTGTGGAAATATAAATATATTTGTATTGGATGAATATTAGGTAGAAGTTATTGTTATTCAGTACAAATTTAGTGTTCCTATGGAATTTCAATATGTAAATATTGTATACGTTGTACTTATATTACGTGGTACGTGAGTCTAATAGATCATGCCCTGAAGTGGCTAGAGGTGTAACAGATTTTGACCTGTCGTACTTCTTGGTCCTTCTTAGAGAGTGACGGAGGTACAGTAGTGGACTAGCATGATGACATAGTAACTCCTACAGAAGTAGGGGGGACAGAACAAAAGGAGCTACATCATGATATGGAAACTACTGTTAGAAAGTACAGATGGACAGCAGCATCATGATATGTATGGTGGAGTCGAATTCAAATTTGAAGGGCTCGATCTTGTTTCCCCCTTCTGAATTGGCGGGGATTCTCCGTTTGAATTCTCTGCTGGACCACCATCTCTGGATCATTCAAATGAATTCAGAGTAGCCTCTCAATTCATAGTTTCATTAGCGCGTTTGAGAGCTCTTTCCTGCAACATTGCATGTCATTGGCGGTCTGAAGGGTTGAGGGGGCGGACAAGGGATTGAGGTGGCGGAGCAGGCTTTGAGGAGGCGGAAGAAGCACCGGACGAGGTGTTTAAAGCGGTCGAATACAATCACAGGGAGCACAGGTATTTTGGTCTATCCTTGGAAGATCTTTTGCCAATTGGGTCTGTCCGCATGAGCAGCGTCCCAGGTTCTATCTCCCATTTATGTTACATGTGCTGATCGGGACGTCCAAGTGCGGGGTTTATACCCCTGTTGTACGGTCTGGCCACTTCCTTCGTCGCATCGAGTAGAATTCTTCATGCAGTTCTCCGCGGGTTATGTAGAATTTGCAAAGTTAGAGTGGAATTTGTAGTTCAGAATGTGTCTTGCATGTTGGTCGAATGTAATGCATGTATATGATGACGTCTTCTTTGGGTGATTGTGCAGTACGGACAGTAATTGTGCTGTACGGACCGGTGTGGCGAGGTGGAGGCTGCTATCAGGACCCAACTAACCCGAGTGGCGACTGGAGTATCGGGAGATCTCCCGATGATTATGCGGCAGGAGTGCTCTCCCCGACTCTGGGATTGTACAGTTGGATGAGTTCAGCACTGAGCCTGAGCAGTGGATATCTCACATCGAGGGATCCCACGATATTATAGAATTCGGAGCAGTATCTATAGGTTGCGTCATAAACCATGGTCCCTGCAGGGGTTGTAACGCCGCTTGAGGTATCGGGAGATCTCCCGATGTATATGTGGCTGGAGTGCTCACTCTGAGTCTCGGACTGTAGAGTTGGAGGTGTTCAACAGTGCGCCTACTCGCTTGATATCTAACATCGAGAGATCCCTCGATCTTATAGAATTTCGACCACTTTCAGGGATTAGGTACAAGAGTGGTCCCTGAACGGGCTGGACATCGAGAGATCTCCCGATACTGATTTGGATCTTTTTAGAATGGACTCTGGCAGTGACAGTGATGGTCCCCAGATGCCGTTTATGGGACCATCTAGTTACGACTTCTCTCAGCAATCAACTGCTCGCTCAGATGAGCTTCGACCCGGGCAATCTGTGAAGCTTGTCGTCCCCCGTTTCGGAGATGTTGGATTCGGATCTGTTGTCGAGGTTCATCCTTCTGGGCAGTGGCTTGGAGTTAGCATTCCACCTGGCTCTGCGGAATTTATTCTTGTGCGACCATCAAGCATCGTGTTGGACGCAGAGAACCTCTTCCTCGAACCTCGCCAGAGAGGCTGCAGCGTTTTGAGGGATGCTTTGAATCGAACAGTCCTCTGGACAGCTGGTGATGCGATGGCATTGTTGCAGGATCTTCCCATCGACGATGTTGAATACGTTCGTCCAGAATCCTGGATTGGACTGGAAGTTCAGCGGCTGGACCTTGTGGGTGTGGGTTTAGCCTCGGGGAGAGTGTTCTGCTCTGAACCAAAGGAGTATTTTCGAGACGGAAGATTGGGCGAGGGATACATTGGAGTGACGATCCTCGATGTCTTTGTCGGGGACACTGATGCCATAATGAGTAATGAGCGTTGGTTGATATCTGAATGCAAATTCCCAAACGGCCCTTCTCTTCGGTCAACAGTCGACCACTTTTCTCGAATCCCCAGGGATGTAGATCCGCAAGAGCACCTTGGAGGCAGACGGAAGGCACCTTACCGGTTTATAGTGCGGAGACCGAAAGCGTATGAGAAACTTCCGCAGTACATTACGAAGACAGTGGATGCTGAAGTGAAGAAGGTTAGCTCCGAGAGGTGCTGCTCAAAGCATTGCTGTCAGACATTTCCACAGGGGCTCACACTAATAGTGCGTCAGAAATTCTATTCGAAATCCTTTGGGGAAAGGCGGGAATATGGGATTGCTGCAGGTGGACAGATGCATGCAGTCGATGGCGACCGTAGGAGGAAGTACTTGACGCTGCATGGTTTGGAAGTTTGCGCGACTGCGTGGTATCTTATTCACGGAGTTCCAAAGTCGACTTTTCATAGCTATGTCCAAAGATATAACGAAGGGGTTCTCTCAACAGCGCATGGAAACAAGGGCTACAAGCGACCGCGGATTGGAACAGTTCAAGTCATGGGTACTATTGCTGCTATTGTCGAGGAGAATGCAGATCAGATGCCCCACCAAATGCGAGGAATCGGACATGGAAGAGTGGACACTTTGAAATATCTTCCTGCAGGCAACAACTGGAAGCGAGTGATGGCCGACGCCAATGAGGTACGAGTCATTGTTTCGCGTATCAGTTGCATCGGGAGATCTCCCGATAGATGTTACTCTCGTATTGACAGTCACTTCTCTGTCTTTGCACTCTACCTACGTCATGCAATATATATATCTCTTTGCCCTCTACGGTGGTTTCTCATAATTTGTCGAGTAATACTTGGAGATTGTTCGTTTGCGTTCGTCGCTTTCTTTGCCTCACAACTGATAGGACGTTCCGGTGCATTGCAGACAAATGTTTCATTAGGTCTGCCTACAGTGAGCCAGTCTACAATTAGTAGGATTAGAAAGGACCTCTTCAGCAATATCGCAATCAAGCCTGTTGGAAGTTCTTTTGCGAAATGCTCAACTTGTGACCAGCTTCAAGAATTCATTCTGAAGTCACCTAACGGAAGTCCGGAATATGTTGAATTCGTGAAGCAACGGGAGGAGCACCTTGCTCACCAACAATCTTGTCATCGTCTGTATGGTGCATGGCGCGAAGAATCAAAGCGCAATCCCAGTGAGATTCTGTGCATTATTCATGACAAGATGGATACTGCAAAAACCGCCCTTCCGCGGATGCGGGTTACAACAAAGGCTACTCAAGGTTTGGGCCAACTTCCTATGAACGTAACTGGTATGGTTTCACATGGGCACGGGGATGGCGCCTATGCACATTATTGTCCTCAGTGTTGGCCAGGAGATTCTAATGCCACAATATCATCGTTGGCAAGGCTGTTCCGTCGACTGGAAGGCCCCTCAATTCGGGAGTCTGGGGAACTATTTGAGTACCCGCCTCAGAACTCTCTGTTCGAGGCATTGTTGAGGGGGAAGTTTAGGTGCCTTGATATTTTACCGCGTACTGAAGGTATTGATCTCCAAGGGTCTAAACCTTTACCGAGGAAGTTATACCTACAATTGGATAACTCCGCCAAAGATAACAATAACAAGTATCTCATGGCGTTTCTGTCCTTGCTGACTGCACGGGGTGTTTTCAAGGAAATTCAGGCTAGATTTCTATTAGTTGGTCATACGCATGAAGATATTGATGCTTATTTTAGCCATTTGTCAAAGGCATTGAAAAACAAGAATATGTTTGTTCTTGCGGACCTAATGAAGGCCTTCATGCAGTCCCAAGAGTTGTCATTCATGCTCGAGTTTATTCAAGAGGTTGCAGACTTCAAGTCTTTCATTCATGGCTATCAAAGCAGTGGTGCAGCTCGCCTTATTGGACTTGGAGAGATGCACTTCTTCAAGTTCTATGTGGACGATGATGGTTGGCCGGTTATGAGGTATAAGAAATCAGCCGTTGATGCACAATGGCTACCCCTCAACAGACCCCCTATTCGATTGTGGGCTGCAAACATGGATGGTGGCCCAAAACTTCCTCAGGGCTCACCAAAGCCGGTTCCATTCAAGCCTATGTGGAGAAGTGAGGTTCCTAAATCTACTGGGAATCAAGTGAAGGCGAGAGAGATCGCTACCAAAGCTACTGAAAACAAGAAATTCATGAAGTTGGGACTCCAAAAGTACATTGAGTACTGGAGAAACGGAATGGCCAAATGCGAGGGATTTGCAGCAGCATTTGGGCCTTACGTTGACTACTGGACTCGTTTGTTGTCTGAGCTTGATAAGCCTCTGCCAGTGACACCTCCTGAATTGTTGGAGGGTTTCTGGCCACGCCATGATTGGAAGGTCCTTGAAGACGAAGTACCGCGCCCAAGATGTTTACCCTTCTTACTCGAGGATGTGACTCTTGAGGATGAGGAACCAGAGCCGTATTGTGGCCCAGCAAACGAAGCTCCACAGATTCCTTTCAATCCTTGGCGTGACATTCGGCTTGGCAGCTGGGTTCTTTTGAGACGTGAAGATCCACTCATTTGTCCTGTATGGCAAAGAAGAGCAGCGAGTACTGTATGCAGAGAGGAAGGAGATGTAAACCTTGGGAAATTTCTAATTCAGTTTTGGGAACCCAATAGCGCGGAGAGAGACTTTGTATTGAAATACCGTAATTGTTGGTCTGCAAAGTGGGTAGTAGAGAGGCGCGCTCCGGAGTGGGTCAGTGTTGATGCAGTGGTGTATGCAAATTGGTCGAAAATCATGGATCCGAGGAGTAGAACCATTCCTAAGAAAGCCATGGAATCTGCGTTAGCAAACTTAGAGAGAGCTAACTTATTTGATCCATGATCTTCTATGCCACTTAGGTACGACATCGGGAGATCCCTCGATGATTACGTCTGAGTTTTCTGTCTTGCTGATCTTCTGTTAATGACATCGAAGTCATCCATGCCTTAACGATTCTCAGTCTTCCGTGTAATATCTGCCTTCCTCATGTCAATGATATTTGTTTCTGTATGTGTTTCGAATCTGCTTCCCAATCTAATATGTCGGTCATGTTTGATATTGGGGGCATCCCGTGACAAATACTTCTGAGCCCACATGCCTTCTACTCTTTTGTATGTCGCTCGCCATGTGATATCTCGTTCAAGTTTGATATCGCGGGATCCCCCGATGAATACTTCTGAGCCCACATCTCTTCTAATCTTTTGTATTACCCTTAACCCAATGTACGTATATCTCGGTCAAGTTTGCTGTTTGGGATCCCGTGATGAATACTTTAGAGCCCACATCTCTTCTGTTTTTTGTATCTCGCTCGCAATGTACGTATAATTATCTCGGTCAAGTTTGCTGTCGGGGGATCCCGTGATGAATACTTTGGAGCCCAAATGTCTTCTGTTCTTTTGTATCTCGCTCGCAATGTACTTCTATCTTGGTCAAGTTTGGTGTCGAGAGATCCCGTGATGAATACTTCTGAGCCCCTCCAAGAGGGTTCTTCCCACACATTTTTACGTCAATGCTCTAAATTTATCATGTCCATAATAGGTGATTTCTTATTTCTGGACTCTGGACAGTCCAAAAATAGTTAAATATGGCATTAATACATTGCATTCCAATCGGCGACGTTGTGGTATAAACACTTTATTGTCTTACCTGATACATTTTATTAAAGATATAGTGATGGCAATAATTTCATTAATTCGTATAACATAAAAGTATAATTGTAATTGTTCACAAGAGAATCTAAAAGATTATGTGAGCAACTTGAATATTAGAGGTTTCACGTGACAATTTTTGTTCCTTAGTTAGTTTACATTAAAAGTCCCTTAAAATGACAAACTTCCAAAAAAATTCTTGTGAGCTTCATTGGCTCATTGGCTAATTAAATTGGAGCATGTAGTGTGGCTAGAATTTGCATTCGAAGTGGTTTGCAAGTGGATTAAATGACACCAGCAAGAATATTCCAAATATTCTAAGATGTTCTAAAATAATATAAACTATTTTGAAAAGATTCCAAAAGATTTTGAAAGATTTTTTTTTACTTTATTAAAATGTTTTTGGCATTTTCTTTATTTATTATATTATGTCATTAATGCTAATGCTTTAAAACATTATAAACTTTATTTTTTGTGAACTATATCACGCTTACTAGCTTGAAAACACCCTGTACAATTATCTACCAATTAAAATAAATCTCTTGGGATAGGGTGATGTTGAAAATATTATAGAGGCAGGATGAAAGCATGGTATTTTGTACGAAAAAGTTGATCTATCATGTTGAATTTACAAAGTTTTAGTCAAAGGCTATAAAAGAGTATTAAAATTGTTTTTTCTATTGATTCTAATTTCATGGCACCCTATGTCGTTCTAATAAGTATTTGAATCCAAAGTTTCAAAGTAAGAATCAGTAAAAAAATTACTAAAAATAGACCTTGAAAACAAATGTCTAAATCCAATTTTGAAAGCAAATTTGATGAAATAAATCATATGGTTTAATATCAACATGAATTTTACATTCTGTTTTGGGAGTCCATTGTGTATTTGAGGGCTCCAAACAAAAATATCTTGAAAAAAAATAACATTTAATGCATTTTCAACTTCTTTTATATCAACTTTTCAATTTGGTTCAAAATAACTTTATCAATTTTGACTACATCAAATGTCACTTCAACATACATAAATAATTATTGAAGATGAAATTTTCAGGTTTCTTTGTGAGTCTTTGTTAAACATTATGTCTTTTATTTTATTAGCAAAAACAAATTTACAGAATATAAAACTTTAATGTATTTTTCGGCCTTGCATTATTGCTTCTTTATAAGGATCAATCATTAGCAGAATTTTGAACCCTCTAGAAGCCCCTTTATTTTTATTTTTATTTTTCCTTTTTTTCTTATTTCTTTTTTCTTCTAGTTGGTTGGCACTACAAGCACCAACCTAAATGTCGGTAGGCGCTAGTAGTGTTTAAAAAAAAAATTGGTGGTCTTCATTTCTCCTTTCCTTTTTCATATATTTCGAGTCCACTCCAGCGACCTCCAAAGAGCGGCGTCATCCATCACATTTCTAAATGAACTTCTATACCACTGGATGGATGTAAAGGCATTGCGCCTAAAGGCTTCTGAATGGTACATTAGAGAAAAAAGGAGCCATGAAGAGGGCCTTCATAATTTGACAGTGAGACTATACAATGTAGTGTAGGAGAAGTAGTGATGGTACACAATTTCTGACATGAAAATGTCACCATCTCATGTGATTTTCCCATGGTAAGTGAGTTTTAGCTCATGGTGAATGTACCTTTTCATGCTTATATCAGTGGCCTAGAAACACACTTCTGACGGATGTAGCATTAACTTAGTTCTTTCTGGGCTTGAAAAAGTATTCATTAGAAGAAATCTGTAGTCACAAAGGGGCCTTGGCCATTGGCACGTGCTGAAAAATTTAGGCCAAACCGTGCACTTTACAAGAGGGCACCAATGGTGTCACCGTGGCTGCTAGCAGTGAAGTTCCGTGGGTCGCGCCAATCGACGCTGCCAACACTGCCGACACTGCCAGCACTACCAACACTGCCAGCACTGCGGCTTCCAACGCTATCAGCGGACAGCGACTGCACCAATGGGTTTACATAGAAAATGGTGCCTGAGCAGCCGGTTCACCTAACCCGGGCAAGCTTACAGGGCCCTTTTGGGACCCCATTTTTCTCCTAATGTACCAATCAACATTAACTATGTTCTTAGTCAATCATAGTTAATGAAAGTATTTCAGTGAATTGAAAACATGTTAATCGTAGTTAATCAGCATATGTCAATCAAAGTGTGTCAAAGTGTGTCAAAGTGTGTTAATGAGCATGTGTTAATGAGCATGTGTTAATCAACATATGTAAATCATAGTGTGTCTTCATTACTCATAGTTAATCAGCATATGTTAATCAAAGTACTACTAATCAGCATTAATTACGTAACTTGAAGTATTACCAATCAGCATTAACTATGTTCTTTTTGGGCTTAAAAAAGATTTGTATCAAGCACAAGAATTTTTTTCTACCAACGGGAACTGCCTTCCCTGTCCTACTCTCATAATTGTCTGCCTTCCCTTACCTGAGCAAGTATAGGGGATTCTTCATTCCCCTAGCACATTTAAATGTAATTGAAGGTCCCATTTGTGACTTCTGAAGGGGCCTCCTACAGGGCTCCTATTTTCTCTAATGTGTATTGTAACAGGTTGGCAGCGGGACCAGGCCTGTGTAGGAATAAAAAATACGTCATCACCAAGGTCTTCTTTTGGGCGGTACATCTCACTGATTTGAACTGAACCTTTGTAGTGAAAAGGGAACAGCGAAGATAAACACTGGTCATCACATGTGGCATAATAACTTAGACAGTATCAGTCCAGAAGTGGGTCACTAAGTGATTAATTGATTCCCGGCGGCAGATCGTCATTATTTATTTGTCTGTGACCAAATTGACCAGGTAATAGTAACTGTCGAACTTTTAACACACTTTCCAACGAAACCTCTGGTTCCAACCTTGGAGGACGACTAAATTGAGTACAGTCCGTAACTTGGACTGTCTAACTAGTATCAACTAGTAAGTACGACTTGCACTTTGTTTTCTCTTTAGAAACAAGAGGGGCAACCTTGAAACAACAGGGGGCAAGCCTAATAAACCGGTACAACTTCACGGCCTGCGGATCAAAGGTCAAAACAGACAGACAGGCAACACGAGACACCCAAAACCAGACTCACACGGTTAGCAGTTTGGGTGACTCTAGAATTGCATATCTACAAATATATCTCGTGTTTTCCTCATCACGCCGGCGCCGTTCAACGCGAATATTCTACCCGTCACTCAGATTACCCACTTCCATTGAACTGAATCCCTTCTTCTCAAGTGCGTGCTGCGTTCGCTTCACGAACTTTGGTCTGTGAAGGCGTCCGCTGACAAAGTCCGCGTCCTTTGAACAGCGCTCGTTGCGACGTGAATCGGACCGTATAAAACAGCACCAGAAATTCATTCTTCCTCCACAATTAATCATTCCATCTCAGCTCAGGTGATCATCAACACAAACTGACCACGCTGCAACAAGTGATATATCGAACTTACACCCGGTGCTCCAACCTGATACACGTTGGGCACCAGCTTCTGCTTGATCTGAAAGGCGCGTTCTTCCTGAGAAACTTTTCTAGCTGTTCCCACTGAAGCTTCATACAGACCTGCCAACATTTGCTTCTCGTATCCTTCCCGAGAGCGTTGCAAAATCTCATGGCGGTGATGGGCGATGGAGGATCATCGAAGTGGAAACCTCCGAAGCAGTCGGCTCGCATGGGCGACGGCGGCTCTTCCAAGTGGAGGCCTCCATCAAATTCTCCCATGGGCGATGGTGGCTCTTCCAAGTGGAGGCCTCCTTCAAAACGTGAATGAAACGAGTATATTGGCAAGACAAGTACTGGTCGAGATCAGGCACGACTGTCGGCAAATGCAACGAAAGCATGAACTCGAACATCCTGGCACATTCTGTCCTTCGAATGTTGCGACAGTGTATTCAATCGGAGAATGAATTGCCATCGTCAATGGATGCCTGAGCCAGCAAGATCTTCCGGCAGAACATGAATGAGCTGCCCGTCAGTCTCATCAAAGTTCCACATCAATCCGTTTCGAATAGAATATACTTGTGTAAAATCCATGAGCTCCGAGCTCGCAATTAATTCTTTGTACAGATTCTTTTGACAGCAATAGATGATTAGAGTAGTTCCTGATTCTTTATTCACCCGTGGATCTCAGAATATTGTCACCACAACAATTTGACAACAGTAAAATTCTACAGCTTTCATTGTGAGACTGCTCATGTTTTAACGCATCATATACCACTTTATTTTTAAAAAAAAATTGTATACATGTCACTGTTCAGATGATTGAAACATTTGTGAGGTTACGCTCTTGACTGCTTCTTGTTGGGCAGAATTGTTGCTGCCGCTCTTTTCTGAGCTAAATTCTAGCTGTGGGCACCAATAAAATACTAAACTTAAACCTCCTCGAGTAGGTCTTAATTCCAATGTCAAAGCAACCAGTCAGAATAAACCATTGCAAAAAGGATGAATTGCACCCCTCTGCTAGATTAAGCGTTTGGCAGGCATTAATTCCATGGGTAGACAGTTGATACCTTACCTCCAATCGGATTCATGAGTTGTAGTCGGTAGCGACATATTGAAAATAAGAAGCGCTCAAAGTACGAGTAATTAATCATAAAATTTACAGGCATCACAAATTTATGGCTCGTGTACTGTACACTGAATTCAGATGTATGCTTCTCTGACTATGTGACTATGTGTGGACTCTTTAAACCTAAGTAGCAACTAGGCAGCACGTGTGTATTCCCTCAAGTGATATTACCTATGTATCAACTCTTAAGCGTTCATAATACAATTACCAAGTCAAACCTCATCAATTCTTCACACTTTTAAATATATCATATTTTTCTGGTATTTTTGCATATAACGTATTGTTAACCCAAAAATCCCGTGATTTTCTCATAATTATTTAAACAAAAATAAAATTTATAAGATTTTACCAAAGTATATTTTTGTAAAAACCATAGTAATTAAAAATATGTTTAGAGTACTATGAATGTTTTAGCAAGAACGTAAATAATAGTGATGAACAACAAGGTATAGGTGGCATGCCTCATAACCTTGCATAAAAGGAAATTCAATAGAAAAAATTTCCGGTAAAACTTTTAGGATTTTGAGCTTTAAAGTTCTTTGAAAAACATAATTTCAACAATTTTGAAGAATGGTAAATTGAATTAAAAAGTAGAAAATAGTCTCCACACTTTCATTGTTGAAAATATTTTCATTTGAAATTAGGAACTAGGTGAAAATCAACGATGGACTGAAAAACGACCAAACATGGCCCTATAGGGCTCCTTGCACGCTTAACCTCTAAATGACAAAGTCCGTAAGGGCAACACCTAGATATATTATATAACATTACTTCTACATCTTAAATGAAGTTTGGTTCAAAAGTAAAAATTAGAAGCATGATGTTAAGACACATTTCGTTCAAACCAGACCACATTTTGTTAAAATTGAATTAGAAGACTAGAAAAGTAATGGGGAGTGCTACCCTTTTCAATAGAGATAGGTCCCAAATTTCTGTACAATACTCTTTTTCCACGAATAAGAGTATTGTGAAAGAAATTGGGGACCTGTCTCCATTGTGAAGGGCAGCTAGCATTCTCCATCACTTTTTTAATTTGGTAGTTCAGTTTAAAAAAAATGTGTGTTCAATGTCCTTACGGTCAAACTTCCAAAAACAGTTCTAGATACTCATTTAATGAATTTAGAGTCATTTACCATTTAAAATTCACCAAAATTACAAATTAAATTTTCAAAATTTGATTTTTGGTATGATTAGTTGAAACTAAACATTTTATTGTAAAATCTAAAAAGGAAAAAAATTTCAAATGACAAAACATCATTAGTTCCTTGAAATAGTAATTTTATAGCACTAGGATAATATTGAGGTCTTTGTATTTGAAAAATTCCTTCAATATTGCAAATGAAATATATGAAACAACACTAGAACATGATCTCTACCCCCAACTTTGACCAAAAAATCAATTCTTGTAAACAATCATTTCTTGACCATGAGTAATCAATGTTGCTTGGGCTCCGACCATAAAAATAGTCAATCTGTCACTTAAGGGTTTAGGGCGAGCTTCCATGTGAGGATCGGTCTGGTGGAAGGCAGTAGAAGACAAGAAACGAGGTCTCAACAGTCACCGATACTCCACCCATTTCGGTGGAAGTAAAAATTATACTCCTGAGTTTCACTGATTTTCACCGATTCGGTGGAGCTCCCCTCTTCTGCGGCCCGATCACCGATCACCCACCCCACATGGAAGTCGGCCCTTAGGGGTAACATGGAAAGAGCACCCCAGGAGCCTGGATTGCTCCTCAAGGCATCAAAAGTAGCAATAGTGCTACTGTAGACTGTCTCCTGACAAAAAGATCACTGTCCCTGTGCGTTGAAATAATTCTACCGACTTGCGCTGTACACAAAATTCGGTTCACACTGCACAGAAATTTCAATCGAATTCAGGTCAGCTACCCTGCAGGGATGTCAACTCCTCCTTTCCCAGAGGACGTGGTACAAAACTAGAAGAATTGGAAAAGGTGCCAGCGTGCGAACTGGTTCATCTTCTGAAGCTGGACAAACTTTGTGAAGACCGTGACCTAGAAAATCCGTAACGAGTGAAATCAATGTCCATTCCACTTCATCCATGGCCATCTCCAAGCTAGAAATTATTAAATGGACGTACAGGCACGTGATGTCGGTAACGGTCCTTTGATTTCTCGTCGGCATCACACAGCATGTGGCTGCACTGCACTGAAAAAGTGGCAAACTTCCGGGCGGGATATCATCATTGTTTATTTGTCTGGCCAAAGTTGACAAAATATATTAGTAACTGTCGAATTTCCATCGATCACACTTTCCCAGGAAACCTCCTGTTCCAGCCTTGGAGGAACTTAGTAACTTCTTACTTTGTCAACTAGTAGCCAGGACGTGCAATTTGGGTTTCACTGCCAGACGATACTTGCATATATCGTGTCTGCTCATGAGCTAGCCGGCGCCGTTCAACACGATTTCATATGAATCCACCGAGTCAGAGTACCCAGTGCTTCGCTTCAAGAATGCGACCTCAAGCTGCGTTTGATCGACTTTGGTCTCTCCGAGCGTCCGCTGATAAATTTCAGTCCGCGTCATTTGAACAGAGCTCGTTACGACGGGAATCAGAAAGTACAAAACACCACCAAACCTTCACTCTTCCTCAGAAATAAATCTACCGTAGTTCAGTGATCGATCAACACACACTGAACACGCTGCAGCACGTACTCGGAGCTCCAATTCGACACACGCAATCCGATCGTTCTGTTTTCTGGGACGACATTCTTCTTGACAACTGATTTTGTTGATCCAAGCTTTATACCGACCGGGTGTCACCTCTCATTATTATCTGTAGAGCTTTATATTAAGTTTAAGCCCACAAGTCCATCGATCAAAGTTCGAGAGCATATAAAGTAATGGCAGTGATGGGCGATGGGGGATCATCGAAGTGGAGACCGCCGAAGCAATCGGGTCGCATGGGCGATGGCGGCTCTTCCAAATGGAGACCTCCATCCAAGTCTCCCACGGGCGATGGTGGCTCCTCCAAGTGGCGACCTCCGTCTAAGCGTCAATGAAACTGGTTGATTAGAAAGGCGACAGTTAATCAAGTTCATGCACGACTGTCCACAACTGACAACGATAGCATCAACAGGAACAATCCGGCGAACTTTTCCAATCCTTCACCGCAATGGATTCTACAATAGCGGGATTAATTACAAATGAATGCCGGAGCTTGCTTGCTTCAATCTGCAGAAAAATTTGAATTGAATGAGCTGTCCGTCGATCTGGACCTCTGAAACAGCAAGCGCTGCTGGTCTAACTTCATTCCTTGAATTACAATTCATGAATGCTCACCAGTCTTTTGTACAGATTCATTTGACAGAAGTAGTCTAGGACTAGAGTAGCTAGCTCCTCATTCTTTATGCACGCATCGATACCAAGATGTTGTGACAATGATTTGACTGTAATTCTACAGCTTTCATTGAAGCTGCTCATCTGTTATCAAAATATGTACATAACTATATACATGAAAGGATTCAATGATTGATTAAACGATTTGGATGTGCGTTTGGTTATTGTCTCTCAATGCTGCTGCAGCTCGTTTCTGATCACGGTTGTGCACAAACACTGTTATGTACATACTGCACTTTTACTTAAAGCAGGTTGTCAGACTCTATAATTTCAGCTGTGAAATCCTGTTGCCTGTTTCCAAATTGGATACATGACGATTCAGAGCCCTGGAATCTCATCTCATAGTACTAACCTGTAAATAATAGAGATTTTAAATTTAGTTTCCTAATTGCCTCCATTCTCGGAGCACAAGTCTTGAACTCTGACACCCCGTTCAGTGACACCGACAGAGTGAGATGGATCAGGAGAAAGTACTGGTGATTTTGCTAGAGTAAAGCAGGACTAGTCAGAATTGAGATTCTTCTTTGCTATCAATATAAATGTCGACAGGGGCCGGTTGAATTTTCCACTCGTCAAACTTAATGTTAACTTAGATTTCTCATAATTCTGTCCATTGTTCACACTTAGCAAATCATGGCTAGCGAATGAGTGCTAATTGGTTCGTACTTTACTTTCTTGCAACTGAACGAGCTTCGATTTATTATAAATAAATTTAAATTATGTAAAAAAACAAAACAGTAATTTTATTGCTGAGGAGCCCCTTGTGAGCGGCAGCAAAACGTATGTCGTTGCTTAACGTAGGTCTAGGATTGAGCAAGCACAGCTTGCATACTACGAGCTACATTCAACCAGTGTTCTGTGTTCAGCTCATAAGTGCTGCTTAATCTTTCAAACCTTGTTATCTTACCGTCACTTGTAGAACAAAATTCTAGTTGTGTGAATCACCTAAGCAATGAATGATGAACAATCCGTCGGCAGCGGGACCCTAGTACCTATCTAGCTTAAGAATGAAGGTGTCGTCATTACATGTGGCAATCGTACACCAGAGAAGTGGTCCCGGCCGCCGATCGTCATTACCTATGTGTCTGAGCAGATTGACCAAGTGTTGGCAACTGTCGAATTTTTATCTCACTTTCGCACGAAACCTCCTGCATGTTCCAACCTTGGAGGAAGTTCCTACCTGCACAGTAGCTTGGACTTTGGACCAGCGT
Organism: Pohlia nutans; assembly: GCA_022496805.1. Classification (NCBI taxonomy): domain Eukaryota; kingdom Viridiplantae; phylum Streptophyta; class Bryopsida; order Bryales; family Mniaceae; genus Pohlia; species Pohlia nutans. The sequence goes on from CM040103.1 coordinate 1,883,842, forward strand.
CAACCAAGTACAGAGTGAATTCTCTTAGTACATTGATCAATAGCGGACACTAACTCTTTTAATTAGTGATAGGAGGATATGGGAGTGGTCAAGGAATAGGTGGTTGATTTTCTGCTTCTTGTGCACATTTTTTTTTTTAGGAACACGGGTTCAGATCTATGCCAAATTACGAGGACCCTTTCTCCATTAGCACAATCCTGTGAGGAAACCGATTGAAGTGCATCTCAGCATAGCTAGCGCGGAGTATTCCAACTCTGGTAGTTGACATTACTAGTTGTGACTTTTGTGGTTTTTGTTGTTGGTTGTTTGTTTCTGTAATTGTGAGCAACCCTTAGTCGTACTAGCGATAAGTACCTTGATTTTCTGATTTTCTGCTCGACTCATAAGAAACATGGATTCGGGTTCCGAAGACAATTCTCGGGGCGATCGGTACACCCCTCCTCCTCGACCGCCGCCCGTCACATGGACTTCCAGGCCTGTTGGTCGCCCTGTGTATCCTGTTGCTGGAGGCTGACGATGGATGCCGATGCACATAAGCTATTAGAGCATCTTCAATCGTGCCTCTTCTAAGGGTCCCGCCATCTATCTTTCCCCTTTCCTTTCGTATGTCTCTTTGACACAAATGGTTGGTGTGGCTTTTGCCCCATCCATAGCATGTCAAGAACCAAAGTTGTGGTGACGTGGCTCTCTGTGCTAGGTGAAGGAGTGGAAGACAGGCCGAAAATTCCAAGGTATAAGTTCGAGGTCGCCCGCCCGGGAAACTGTCAATTCCGCCAGTAAAACAAAATTCACGTTTCTACAGAATTGAACTTCAGCAGAGTTAGAGTGAATGAATGCTGCTTGAAGGCCGAGAAGCTGGAGCTCAAAATCTATCTCAATCAAATCATTCACAGCTGTGCATGTGAGTAAGGCAAGGCTGAAGAATGTTGTCATTGCAAAGGCGGTCTTGGATTTAATGTACAATTTTCGAATTCGGCATTGGAGGAGATAGATCACATTCGAAAACTTTCTCACTTGTATTTATGTTCAGCGTCGTTGTGCGTGTCCGACTTAAGTTTCTGTCTGTGCACTGAACTTAGTGGGGAATCCATGATCTCCGCTAAATATAGGATGTGAGAGCTTCGAGAGGCGTTCCAGTCAACTCCGGTAACTAAACGGCCCCAACTGTGCCCCCACTCGCGCATATTCTGGAAATCACTCACTCAGACGAAACTGTCGGGATTTGGATGTCAGGTGAATGTTGTGGGAACTTGTTTTAAAATTGCATGGTCATGACTAATAGAGTTCCTTTTCTCGAATGGATGCGTCCCACCTATAGAATCTCATAAGCCCTCACTGAAGTCGGCTAGCAGGTTGCTGAGTTGAAACTAAAGGCCATGCCAATGAATATAATTATTGGACAGATATGGGGATGCCCATGGCCATGGCTTGTTTGTGTTTATTTACTTTTACAAATTTGGGCATGGCCATGTCCACCATTACAGCCTCTCCATGATGACCTCAAAAAGTCCATAGATTCATCAACTCATTTTTATTTGGCACAATGGGTATAGATCATTTCTGTGATTGGCAGTGCACTTCTGTGATTAGCCACAGGCTAAGAGATGGGATCTGAAAGAAGTTCAAATGTGTGGTGTTCATGCAATGGTATGTGGTGCTTAAATTCGTGATGCCTACTTGTTCAATCTTTTCATTGTCTGGCACTTTAACTACTATCAGCCATAGTTCATCGGATTGAAGATCAAGTATGTTGAACTTAATTTACCCAGGCACTTATTTATATTACAAAAGATTTAGAAGTAGATATCCAACATACTACAGGATGCTACAAAGTGCTACATATAAATGAAGTTAGACTCCTAAATTTGATTTTAAATTACTCATTGTTCAAGACCATGAAAATGATCCTTTTTGTATATAAACTTAACAACTATGTAATAAAATTGTAAATTCTCAATTTTAACTTACTAAAAAAGTCAATATGCTAATACACTCTTTTTAAGGAAAATTCCATATATAGAATGACATAGAAATTTAGTAAACTTATATTATGATATATGCATTTCTATATATTCTCTTCAAAAAGTCACAGTGATTGAAATAAAATGTGAAAATTTATAATTGACTAATTTGGATATTTACCTATCTGCTAAAAGGGACACTTTTGTTGATACCACCATTTCAGGAAGGGCTAAAATCTTCAACCACATTATAGAGTTATCCCTAAAGTCCATCAAATTTTGAAGAAGATATCGTGAATTTTTTTTATTATGCTATTATTTCTTCACTTCAAATAGTTAGAAGGTGTAGAAGATCTTGGTGGTTTATCATTATTAGGTGTGTAAGAGCTTGGTGATCTTCAAAAGTTTTTTAGCTCCAAAAAAGGAGCTAAAACACTTTTGAAAACTTTTGAAGATCACCAAGCTCTTACACACCTAATAATGATAAACCACCAAGATCTTCTACACCTTCTAACTATTTGAAGTGAAGAAATAATAGCATAATAAAAAAAATTCACGATATCTTCTTCAAAATTTGATGGACTTTAAGGATAGCTCTTGTGTATTCACTAAATTGGAAAAAAATCACTATACATGTCATTTTGTACCTTTTGTCACTGGACTAATTATTATTCAATGATTTTTCAAAGCTGAAATTTTTAACTCACACCAAACTATCCCTAGATACCTCAATTCCCATTGAAACTTCCATTAATTGTTTCAAAGGAACTCTTTTAATATTATTCACTTCTTTGAAGAACTTGAGAGTCAATCAGACAATGTCAGAGACTTCTAAAAGATGAAAAAAAATCAATAAATTGACATAGAGTATTCTTTGATGACTTTTAGTACTAAGTCTACCACTTGGAATATGATATATATTAGATATTCGCTCAGTCGACTGCATACTACATGAATTTTGTGCTAATTGCTCATTACCCCTTGTCAATCATTATCAATGTGGCTACCGACCGTTCTGTTCATTCGAAGGTCGGTTATATGGTACATTGGTACCATTTGAACTGATCAGAAACGAGCTGCAGCAACATTGAGAGACAAGAACCAAACGCACATTCAAATCGTTCAATCAATCATTGTTCAAATGCTTTCATGTATATAGTTCTGTACATAATTTGATAACAGAGGAGCAGCTTCAATGAAAGCTGTAGAATTATTTTCAAATCATTGTCACAACATCTTGGTATTGATGTGTGCATAAAGTATCAGGAGCTACTCTAGTCCTAGACTACTTCTGTCAAATGAATCTGTACAAAAGACTGGTGAGCTAGAATTGTAATTCATGGAATGAAGTTAGAGCAGCGCTAGCTGTTTCAGAGGTCCAGATCGAAGCACAGCTCATTCAATTCATATTTTTCTGGAGAAGCAAGCAAGCTCCGGCATTCATTTGTAAATAATCCCGCTATTGTAGAATTCATCAAGGTGAAGGATCAGAACACTTCGCCGGATTGTTCCTGTTGATGCTTTCGTTGTCAAGTGTGGACAATCGTGCATGAACTTGATTAGTCGCCTTTCCAATTCAGCAGTTTCATTGACGCTTAGACGGAGGTCGCCACTTGGAGGAGCCACCATCGCCCGTGGGAGACTTGGATGGAGGCCTCCATTTGGAAGAGCCACCATCGCCCATGCGACCCGACTGCTTCGGAGGTCTCCACTTCGATGATCCCCCATCGCCCATCACTGCCATTGCTTTATGTGCTCTCGAACTTAGATCGATGGACTAGCGGGCTTAATTAGACTTAATATAAAGCTCTCCAGATAATAATGGGAAGTGACAGCCGGTCGGTGTAAAGCTTGGATCAACAAAATCAGTTGTCAGGAAGAATGCCGTTCCAGCAAACAGAAGGAACGGATTGCGTGTGTCAAATTGGAGCTCCGGGTAAGTGCTGCAGCGTGTTCAGTATGTGTTGATCGATTACTGAACTGAGATAGAATTATTGTTGAGGAAGAGTGCATTTTTAGTGGTGTTTTATACTTTCTGATTCCCGTCGTAACGAGCTCTGTTCAAATGACGCGGACAGAAATATGTCAGCGGACGCCCCGACAGACCAAAGTTGATCAAACGCATGCAGCTTGAGGTCACATTCTTGAAGCGAAGCTCTGGGTACTCTGACTCGGTGGATTCATGTGAATTCGTGTTGAACGGCGCCGGCTAGCTCATGACCAGACACGATATATGCAAGTGCTCACTTGTCGTCTGGCAGTGAAACCCAATGTGCACGTCCTAGCTACTAGTTGACACAGTAGGAAGTTACTAAGTTCCTCCAAGGTTGGAACAGGAGGTTTCCTGGGAAAATGTGATCGATGGAGTTTCGACAGTTACTAATATATTCAATGGTCAACTTTGGCCACATACACAGAAATAATGATGATCTGCCGCCGGAAGTTTGCCACTTCTGTAGTACTGTACAGCCACATGCTCTGTGATGACGAGAAATCAAATTACTGTTACCGACATCACGTGCCTCTACGTCCATTTAATCTCTAGGTTGGAGATGGCTATGAATGAAGTGGAATGGACATTCACTCCGAGTTATCGATCTTCTAGGTCCACGGTCTTCACAAAGTTTGTCCAGCTTCAGGAGGTGAACCAGTGCGCACGCTGGCACCTTTTCCAATTCTTCTAGTTTTGTGCCACGTTTTCTGGTAAAGGAGGAGTTGACATCCCCAGGCCGGAGGGTAGCTGACCTGAATTCGATTGAAATTTCTGTGCACTGTGAACCGAATTTTGTGCACAGCGGAAGTCGGTAGAATTATTCAACGCACAGGGACAGTGATCTTTTTTGTCAGGAGACAGTTTGGCACTTTTGGTACTTTTCATGGCTTGAGGAGCAATCCAGGCTCTTGCCAGGATGCTCCTTTCATGTAAACCCTAGACCCCTAAGTGTCGGACTGACCATTTTCGGGTCGCAGCCCAAAGAGCAGGCGCCCATGGTTGGAAATGAGTAAATGACATTTTTCAAGATTCGATTTTGGTATCAAAATTGGGACCAATAGAGATCATGTTATAATGTTGTTTGATATATTTCACTTGCAATATTGAGGTTCACTGAGGAATTTTCAATGACAGACCTCAATATTGTCCTAGTGTTAAAAATTTACTATTTCAAGAATTTAAAGATGTTTTGATATTTGAAATGTTTTCCTTTTTAAATTTTAAAATAAAATGTCTAGTTTCTAAAGAATCATACCAAATTCTAAATTCTAGAAATAAAATTTTAAAAATTTGGTGAATTCTGAATGGTAAATGCTTCTAATTAAAATTCATTAAATGAATATCTAAAACTATTTTTGGAAGTTTGACCGTACAGGTAATAAATAATTACTTAACATCATGCTGCAGATTTTTTCTTTTGGACCAAACTTCATCAAAGTTGTAAAAGTAACACTTTATAAAACATCTAGGTATTGCTCTTACTCCCTCTTTAATTTAACGGTTAAGTGCAATGAGCTTCGTGGGGCCATGTTTGGTCATTTTTCAATCCATAGTTGATATTCACCTGGTTGCTAATTTCAAATGAAACATGTGCCAACTATAAAAGTGTGGAGGCTATCTTTTATTTTTCAGCCCAATTTACCATTCCTCAAAATTGTTGAAATTGTGTGTTTTATAGTACTTTAAAGTTCAAAACTCTAAAATTCCAATATACAGTGTTGGAATATGGAGATCATACATATAGAAAATTTGGCTCTTATTCTCTCTTTTTTCAAAAATACTTTAGCCAATTTTTTCTAATGTCAATAATTGACTACACTAAATGGTGTACTTAATTGGTTTTTGGAATATAGATTTGATGTTTTTTACCACAATTTGTTCAAAGGTGAAGAAAAATAATATTGTCCTTACAATACATAAGAGTTAGCGACAAGTTGTCATTCACACTTTTATTGAGAGTGCGTTTCAATGTTCATTCCAAATAATGAGAGTGATATGAGGTGGCATGCCATATTTCTGTTAAAGTTGCCATATGTCATTGGAATAGTACCGCAGGAAGTTTTCAAAACATTAGCCCCTAGGGTTAATGTTGCGGGAGGGGTTAAAGTGTGCCCCGTTACCCCCCTGGTTTAGCCTTTAGTCCCGGTAATGGGATCATTTTGGGGGCTAAAGTCCAAAGTACAAACAAAATCTGGGATTTTCCGCTGCGTGTGTAAGGGGGGGCTAATCATGGGGCTAACTCACACTGCGTTAGCCCGAGCTAATGTCCCAAAAACTTCCTGTGGTACTAGGCATCCATTTTTTATCTCAAGGTCAGTATAAATTAGGTCATTTAAATTAAATAATGTTCCAGTTGAGATATTATATATCCTGACATTAAATACATTAAATTAAATGATGTTCCAGTTGAGATATAATACATCCTGACATTAAATACGCCATTCAGTTTACACGAGGCATAAATTTGTGATGTCGGTACATTTTATGATTAATTACTCGTTGAGCGCTTCTTATTGTCGATGTGTAGATACCGACTACAACTCATGAATCCGATTGGAGGTAATGTATCAATTGTCTATTATGCATGGAATTAATGCCTGCCAAACGTTTAATCTAGCAGAGGGCCCGTGCAATTCAACCTTTTTGCAATGGATTATTCTTCTTTCATTAGTGTCGAACCCAAATACACATGTTGAACCTAAAGACAGAAAATGTTAAAAATCAGTTCATGCCAATGTATTTCCTTCATTTTAAATTTTAAGGTTGGAATTTGTTGACTGGCTGCTTTGAAATTGAAATTAAGTCCTACTCTAGGAGGTTTCAGTTCAATATTTTATGGGTGCCCACAGCTAGAATTTAGCTCAGAAAAGAGAGGCAGCAACAATCCTGCCTGACAAGAAGCAACGTAACCTCACAAATGTTTCAATCATCTCAATACCGACATGTATACAAGTTTTAATAATACAGTGTTATATAATGCGTTAACACATGAGCAGCCTCAATGAAAGCTGTAGAATTTTACTGTTGTCAAATTGTTGTTGTGACAATTTTCTGAGATCCATGTGTGAATAAAGAATCAGGAACTACTCTAATCATCTATTGCTGTCGAATGAATCTGTACAAAGAATTAATTGTGAGCTCGGAGCTCATGGATTTTACCCTTGGGAGTATATACTATTCGAAATGGATTGATCTGGAACTTTGATGAGACTGACGGACAGCTCATTCATGTTCTGCCAGAAGATCTTGCTGGCTCAGGCATCCATTGACGATTGATGGCATTTCATTCTTCGATTGAATAGATTGTCACAGCATTCGAAGGACGGAATGTGCGAGGATGTTCGAGTTCATACTTTCGTTGCATATGCCGACAGTCGTGGTTGATCTCGATCAGTACTTGTCTTGCCAATAAACTCGATCGTTTCATTCACGCTTTGAAGGAGGCCTCCACTTCGAAGAGCCACCATCGCCCATGGGAGACTTGGATGGAGGCCTCCACTTGGAAGAGCCTCCATCGCCCATGGGAGCCGACCGCTTCGGAGGTTTCCACTTCGATGATCCTCCATCGCCCATCACCGCCATGAGATATTGCAAAGCTCTCGGGAAGGATACGAGAAGCAAGCAAGTGTTGGCAGGTCTGAATGAAGCTTCAGTGGGAACAGCTAGAAAATTTCTCAGGAAGAACGCGCGCGCCTGTCAGATCAAGCAGAATTGAAGCTGGTGCCCAACGTATATCAGATTGGAGCACCGGGTGCAAGTTCGATATAATTATCACTTGTTGCAGCGTGGTCAGTTTGTGTTGATGAGTGAGCTGAGATGGAATGATTAATTGTGGAGGAAGAATGAATGTCTGGTGCTGTTTTATACGGTCTGATTTACGTCGCAAGGAGCTCTGTTCAAAGAACGCGGACTTTGTCAGCGGACGCCTTCACAGACCAAAGTACGTTCCATAGCGAACGCAGCACGCACTTGAGAATAATTATGGATTCAGTTCAATGGAAGCACTTGGGTAATCTGAGTGACGGGTAGAATATGAATTCGCGTTGAACGGCGCCGGCGTGCTGAGGAGAACACGAGATATATTTTTAGATATGCAAGTCTAGAGTGCGTCGTCCAAACTGCTAACCGTGTGAGTGAGTCTGGTTTTGGGTGTCTCGTGTCGTCTGTCTGTCGGTTTTGACCTATCATATATGAAGTTGTACCGGTTAATAGGCTTGCCCCTCTTTTTTGAAGGTTGCCCCTCTTGTTTCAAAAGAGACAACAAAGTGCAAGCCGTAGTTACTAGTTAGTACTAGTCCAAGTTGTGGACTGTACTGAATTTAGTCCTCCAAGGTTGGAACCAGAGGTTTCGTTGGAAAGTGTGTTACTAGTTACTAGTACCTGGTCAATTGGGTCACAGACAGAATAACGACGGTCTTCCGCCGGGAATCAATTAATCACTTAGTGACCCACTTCTGGACTGATACTGTATAATTATATGCTTAGCTTCATGTGATGTGTGATGACCAGTTGTCACTCTTGGCTGTCCCCTTTTCACTGCAAAGGTTCAATACAAATCAGTGCGATGAACCGCTCTAACTGACGACCGTGGTGATGGCGTAACTTTTATTCCTACACAGGCCAGGTCCCGCTCCCAACTTGTTACAACACATAACATTCAGTAGCCATCACATTCAGTAGCCATCAGATGCACTGCCTTTACATCCATCTGACGGTATAGAAGTTCATTCAGAAAAGGGATGGATAGATATTCGTTAGAGGTCGTTGGAGTGGAGTGGAAAAATCAAAAACGGAAAGTAGAAAAAGAAAAACACCAAAAATAAAAAATATATATATATGTTTTTTTTGCCAGCGCTACTCCCACGTAACATGGAGCCTGTAGCACCAATCAAATTAAAATAATTAAAATAATTAAATAATAATAAATAATAATAAGAATAAACTTTTTTACTTTTTTAATTTTTTAATTTTTTAATATTTTTTAATTTTAAAATAGAAGAAGTTGATAGTCAACATTGGCTAGCATTCCACACCAGTGGTGGCATCAAGTCACTACAATATCTTCTTCTTTTTCATTTAGTGCATGAATTTGCAGGATCTGGTTGACCTTCCCCTCCTAGTAGTTGCTATTACCTCCGCCTTCCTGTAAAATAAGTTAGCTATTGATTTTATATGGATGATGATGTCGGATAATATTCACATTCTCCTCAAAAGTAAGGCAGAGCCAATGAAGGCTACTAAATGTTATGTGGGCTTATAAGTAGACGAGCCGGACCAGCAGTCACAGTCATCAAGATAAAAATTAAGCTTGTATAATTGAAAACTAAAGAACAAGAAACTATATACTCTACACTACAAATTATTTTATGCGTTAGTAAAATGTCAGTTTTAAAATGTTTGTACTACAATGTCAAGGAATGCAATGTATTACATTTTGGTCTAAATACTATTTTATATTATCTTTTAAATTATTAATATACATACAATCTTAGAATACCTTTAATTTCAATATGGTTAATTTTTTGCTAAAAATCTAATTTCAATGACTAATAGAAAATGTTTACTGTTACATTTTGTTTGTTAACCCCTAAAGGACCACGTGGACACATTGTGTCCACGAATAATTTCATTACTTGAATAATTTGAATGTTTGGATTTCATAATTTTGACTCAATGTTAACTAGAGAATTGAAAATGTTCGTTTCAAGAACACAAAAAAACTTCAAGATTTGCAATTACGTTGATTGATTCATTGGGAAAAAACTAAAACGTCAACGTACGTGAACCTGGGATATAGTAGTTAGGGCGGTTGATGACTTGGAGGGCGTTCTCACACTTGGACGTCACATTTGTAAAAAAAAGAAGTGTCCAGTATGTAAAATATTTTCCAATACTGCATCATTAACACTATAAAATAATTACGGAAAATGTTTAAATATATTTTAAATGGAATCTTTTCAAAATAATTGGAATCTTTTCTACATATTTTATATTATTTTGGAATAGTTGGAATATTCCATATATATATTTGAATTCTTTAAAACATTTTTGCAATGTAAAAATTAATAACGACCACAAACACCGGCTTAACGAGTCACCAACAAGTCACCTCACCCAAACATAAACCTTTGAGAATCAATCATTGATGTTGTATTTAGTTTTAGAACACCATTTTTTGTGGGCACCTAGATATAGTACATCTTTGTATGCTCCTAAACTTTCAAACGCTAATCATGGTTTCTAAATTTATGAGAAAGTTTGCAATGAATGACCTATTGGTTTTATTCAAAATTTTCAAAAATCAACTTATGATCAAACCTTATAATCATGTAATATATACGGTAGATTGTTCTGAAAATTAATGTACAGTCTCATGACCAAGTCCTTTATGAACTTCAACGGTGAAGTTTTCTACATGAATACCAATCAAGAGATACAATTGCCTTTCTGAAAGCATCACGAGGAAGTGATAAATTTTTAGAAATGAGCATGGTCCTTTAAGGGTTAAGCAATGTCATAGTACTGACACATTTTGGACGCCCTATCGTGAAAAAACCCAATAGGCTTGTAGAAGTGGCTTGAATGAAAGTCAATACATCCAAGATTGTATGAGAATGTCACAAGGCTTTGAATCTATTCGTGATCCAATTTCTGAGCGTTGGAACGTTTTGGGGTTAATATTAAGATCCCTTCACTACATTATTATTTTAATTAGTCTCAAAACCTTAAAAAATTGTTTTATCTAGGCAATTTTTAGCTTCACTTTATAAATTTAGACACTTTTTACTTGGTTTTTTCAATTACTAAATTTGTACTTGGTAGTGCTACAACGTGCATGAGAATCATTATTTAGTGCTATATTTGTCAATATATCATTTAAAAGCTATAACTTATTAAAAGGTGGTTCTGAAAGGTGCTTTTGCAGCCATGGATGGAGTGGAATTCACATTGACTTGTAATGAGTTTTTTGGGTCCACCTTAACAATCTTTGTCAAGTTTTAAGTAACTCGTAAAAATTTCAAAGAATTGCCACGTTTAAGGGTATCTCATTCCAAATTCATTCCAACAAATTTTACTCAAAAAACATTAAAATAATGTTTGTAACCAAATTTAGAACAGATTTTTAATTTTAACTTTCAAATTTTATAATTAAATATTGGTGATAGTATTGGTGAATGGAACCGTATGGATGAAATCTAAAAAACTAAATCTAGAACTTTTATCTGTATATCAATTCCAAAATATTCTTCTAAACAATACTTTATGATGGATTTTCTCAAACTGTCAATTCCAGGGACACCCTGGTACGTTTCAGGGGTTGATTGAGCATCAAGTTTGGTGGTGAAGTAGTTGACTTTAACTGTCAGAGCATGGCCACCCATGGCCTCAGAGTGTCTCTGATACTTCAGGAGTAGATGAAAAGTTTCAAGGGCCCTTTCAAAATGCCTCTTGACTCTGGATTCTAGCATGTTAGAAATTGGGCCTTCAAATCACTATTTAGTTGACTATTCGATGATTGTTCCTCCCATTCTACTTGTGATTGGTTCATTGACTATTTGATGCGCACTTTCGATATGTGAAGGGCGTGCAAGGGTGGGGGAGTGTGAGTGCAAGGGCCCTTCAAATATAGATGAATAATTTTTGAGAGTTAGTCCTAGCGTACATGGGTGGGAATGCTCTCAGTTGAAATCCTGTGGAGGGTAGATTCAAAGGAAATCTCTGTGCAGAATAAACAGAATTTTATGTACAGTGCAAGTCGGTAGAATTCTTGCAACGGATGCTGGAGTGCGTTATGATTGGGTGAAGTAGATCTTAAACAAATCCATTATATGGTGAAATTTAAAAAATTTGGCACTTTCTCAGTCACTTCTGGAACTTCAAATCTTTAGAAATTTTAGTTTTTAGAGCTTTGTGCAGTTGAAAGTCACATTTTTGGTACTGTACAGTACAGTTCCCTTCGGAAAGTCTTCGGACAAATCGAATCTAGGGTTCTTCAGAGTTCTCGCACTACTGACTTCAAACGGCTCCCATTTCTTCAGCCGGCCTTCAAACCCTAGATTTCTTTTCACAACATGGTGTACACAGGAGAGGAAAAGGCTCAAGTGGTTGGGATGTTCAAGGGTGGCTGCAGAGTGAGTGAAATTGCCGTTTCTTTAGGTATACCTAAACAGAGTATTTCTGACATTCTGAAGAAGTACCGCATTGAAAACACCGTGGAGACCTCGCAACGCAGTGGAAGGCCAAAGAAGTTGTCAGAGCGGGATACTAGAGCAATTGTTCGAGTAGCCAAGCAGAACAGGAGGGCAACATTGGCAGACATCACGAATTCTTCGCCTATCCAAGTAAGTCATACTGTTGTGAGACAAGCATTGAAAGATTCTGGTTTGCAAAGTAGAATTGCTTGCAAAAAGCCATTTCTTTCACGTGTTCACAAAGAGAAGCGACTTGCTTTTGCGAAAAGTCATGTCAATTGGGCCGTAGAGCAGTGGAAGAATGTGATTTGGACAGACGAGGCAACCTTTGAAATTGGCAAAAATTTCCAGCAAATTCGGGTGTGGCGTAGCACCAAAGAAACTTACGAACCAGACTGTTTGACTCCAACTTTCAAGAGCGGTAGGACTTCAGTGATGATCTGGGGTGTTTTCTACAATAGTCTAAGGTCATCATTAGGGTTTATGATACCAGGAAAGCGAACTGCTCTTGATTTTGTGGATATAGTTTACGAAGGGCCTCTGAAAGAATTTTTGTTGTTAGTTCCTGGGGCAATTCTCATGGAAGATGGTGCTCCTGTGCATCGTAGTCTTGCACCAAAAAAATGGAGAGAAGATCGAGGATTGCAGAAGCTTGAATGGCCGGCACAGTCACCAGATTTGAATCCGATTGAAAATGTGTGGGCCATGATGAAGAGCAGTATACAGAATCGCTCAACACCAATTACAAACATTGCAGACATGAAGATAGCTCTGCAAGAGGTGTGGGTAGGCTTAGACATTGAGAACTTTGAAACTTTGATTGTAAGTTTGCCCACCAGAATGGCTGCTGTGATCAAGGCCAAGGGAGGAGCAACTCGATGGTAAATTGGTATACTTGCAGAAAGAGATTCTCAATTGACTCAAGATTTTTCTTGTATTTTCATGTGTTGGTTTTCGATGAGTATAAAAAATTTGAGGTCAGTGCATGGATTTTGGATTGTGCTACATCAAATTTGATGCCAAGTGATGCGGCTGTCCAGAGTCAGTTTTCTTGGTTGTCCGAAGACTTTCCGAAGGGGACTGTACAGAACACGCCATATTTATTAAAAAAGACCTTTTTATTAAATTTTCCACATGGGATCTACTGTTAAATAGACACTCATATCTTCAGTTGACTTCATGGTGTGCCCATGAATTTATTATGATCAGTGATTACTCGTTTAGCACGTCTTCCGATTGTCTAGATCGCTACCGACCGTAACTATGGTTCATCCGATTCCAAGGAAATACGGTGTCGTAAAATGTCTGCAGGCCAAATGTTGACTCGAATGGCTCTTGCCAGGCTGGAGTTTAATTTTGCCTGTAGAGCTGATCGATCGTTTAGGAATTACAGCTAGTTTATCCTTCTTTTAATGGATCATGAATTCTTCTGTCCCAAAAAAACACAACGAAGCTAACGAAACAAAAAAAATCTGAATGAACTGATGGAAACAGTCCATTTCGATCAATACCGTGACTGAATCCCCTGACTGAAACTTCGGATCTACACCAATCCTGGTATTCACTGCTCTGGGCATGCAGCTAGTGAACTTCGCAAACTCACAATTTTCCCGCTCTGAAATTAAACACGCCATTTTAACGAATATGACCATGATCGATATCTTCATTTGTTTACATTTGAAGAGCTAGTAGCGCTGGTTACTTAATTGGACTAGGAATTCGTGAAGATGTTCTCAGTTTTTCTGTGCACGTGCGGTCAAGATTCATCACAGATCGCAGATAGATTCGGCTCAGAAAAGAGTTGCAGCAAAAATATCGACACACGAGAACTATTGGTTCAGCATTGTGCTTAAAGTACTGAGTAGATGAATTAGCCTTAGTCGTAGATGAATTAGCCTTAGTCTTGGATGAATGTAGATGAACTTGGATGTACAAATGTCCTTGTCGCTCCCGAGCTCAGCTGAGTGGGTATTTCCCTGTCTCCTTTGCTGTCGCGATCAGTCATTGTAAGTCTTTCTTGTGTCGTTGTAATAAAGCTTGAGGGCTAAGCTTCTTGCCTGATACCGTGTGTAATTACGTTGTGTGTGTGTTCTGTCTGGTTCTGTCGTTAAGTTCAATAGGTTATGGGCCTTGTACACATATTCGCTTGCGGTGGATTTTTCTGCTGTGTATCGAGGATTTTATTGAGCGTATTTTAGTTACGTATTGTTCGTTCTTTAAGACAGAGTAATTCAGTCCAGTATTCAAGAACTCTTAGTCGTTAGTCGTTTAGCAGTATTCGACCAGGATAAGTCGATTAAGATTCACCGTAATAGACAGTTAAGTAGTCTGTAAAATCCAAGAAGTCTGTAAAATACAGTTAGGATCCATCGTAATGGCAGAGACGTCGCACAATGAACTCTGAGAGGCGTATGGTGTAGAGAAGTACGATGGCACTAATTTCCAACTCCGGAAAATGCATATGTCATTCATATTCCAATCGAGGGATCTCTTCAGTATTGTGAACGGTTCTGATAAGAGATTAGAATCCATGTCTGCTAGTGAGCAAGCAATCTGGAATAAGAAAGACAAGCTGCTGCCGTCGCTATTCTATCAGCGATCGACAAATTTCATAAACAAGAAGTAATCCACTGTCTTACGTCCGCAAACATGTGGAAACAGCTCACTACATATCATGAGCTTCATTCAGAAGAGTGCAAAATTTCCCTTCAGGAGAAGTATTATAGTTCTAAACTAGGAGAACACGATTCTATTGCTATATATGTGAGCAGTCTTCAGAAGCTTGCTAAGCAGCTTACTGACCTAGGTCAGCCGATCACTGATTGTCAATTAATTAGTAAGATCAAGTGCGGTCTTCTCCCAAGCTATGATTCGCTTCTTTTGGCATGGGAGTATGGGACATCGTCTCTCTCACTGAGCAGACTCTTGCTTCCTTTCAATCTCGCTTGGTAAAGAGAGAATCCGCTCTTAAGGACAGGGCTGGTTAGACAGAGATACAAGCGGAGAAGGCTTTCTATACTCGCAGCCATCATTCTAAATCCAATTCTAAGCGACGCCCGATGACCACGAATCAAAAGAAGGCCAAAGCAGAGAAGCTTGCTCTTCTCAAGAGGAAATTACGATGTCACAAATGCGGCAAGCGTGGTCATTACCCTCGCGATTCAATATGCAGTGAATACAGTGGTTCAGATGATGTTGATTCCTCTCCAGTTCGTGGCCATCGTTCGAGAGCACAAAAGAAACCGAAGCGCAGTCAGGCGAACGTTACAGCAAGCTCCATTCAAGACTTCTTTTCAGACTCTTCGTTATCTCCGTCAGAAAGCGAGGCATATGTTGTCAGTTCTACTCCGTCTGATCAATCACATTCGATCTGGTACGCCGATTCTGGTGCAACTGAGCACATAACGGATAAGCGTCATTGGTTCCACAATTTTTCACCAATCACAGAAGAGTGCTGGAGCGTAAAAGTAGCTGGCGACTTCACTCTGTGGGTGAGAGGAGTGGGAGATATTAATGTCACAGCTACAGTTAACGGCATGTTATCTACAGTACGTTTAAAGGATGTGCTATACGTTCCCAATCTTCGCAAGAACCTTGTATCCAAAAGCAAACTCACGGAGAACGGTGTGGCGATCGTTCACATTCGAGAACTCTGTAAGATGATTTCTTGTGATGGTGCTGGCGACCTGATTATGATTGGTCACAAAGTCGATGGACTCTGGTCTCTCGATATTACTGTACAGCAAAGGCAGAGCTCGGCCAACGTTGTCATTATCTCGTCTTCTACGCCGCATCAACCCTCTCATGCTGATTCTTCTCTCAGGAAGTGGCACCTTCGACTTGGCCACATAAACGTGCATATGCTGAAACAGATGGCTCGACGAGCTACAGACCTACAGTTACTGGATTATCAATTTCTGGTAATTCCGACTTTGGTGTCTGTGGCGGATGTGCTCACGGGAAACAACATCGAATTCCCTTTCCTGTTAACGCCGAAAGATCTCGCGCCCGCTACCCTGGCCAATTCTTTCACACCGACATTTCAGGACCGATGCAAGTCCAATCTCAAGGCGGAGCAAATTTTTTTGCGGTATTCAAAGACGATTGCAGCTCCTACCGTTTTGTCTTCATTCTCAAACACAAGAGTGAAGTGTATTGATGCCTTCAAGAAGCTGTATCAAGTTTCTTTAAACCAAACTGGCAATCGTATCACCAAGCTCCAAAGTGATAATGCGAAGGAGTACCTGTCTGATCGTTTTCGTTCCTTCATCAATGAAACAGGTATAACATTATATTCATTAAAATGAGAGGATTCCAGAATAATGAGAGTTCAAAAAGTCTAAAATAAACCCAAATTGAACCACTAACCATTCGAAATATAGGTTAAAACAATACGAGATGGACACAATGAAGATCAAATAGAGTACATTTAATAGAAGTGTGCAATAAAAGATTGCAGAAGTGACATCTATTTATAGTAAGTATAAAACGAATATACATTTTTGGGTGTTTGTATTGCAGGATGGTAATCCAATCTTGATAATGTCTCATAAAGCTAGGAAAAAGAATGAGCGAAGCGTAAAATCCTATATAAAAACATGAGCTCCACGTATTTTTATAAGTCTCTATAGTAATCACAAATAGAATGCCTAGCGGATCTAGGGTTGCGATCGGCTCTTCAGTTCAGCTTCGGCCTTCAAGTGAAGTTCAGCTACTGCCTTCAACATCACATGACCACGACTATCGAAATGATACATCGACAATCGCCGTTGCGCAATCTCACGCCTCTGTTGCGCCAACATCAATTCCTCCTTCTCATCTCGAACCAGAGCGGATCTCCGTCTGAATTTGTCATGCGACTGAGTCTTTCGAAGACAAGCATTCACTGAAGGCAGACGAGCACGCAACAGGGCATGTGAAGGCACATCAACACGGGCTTGGGTTAGACGAGTCGTGTCTGATGACAGCATCGCAGGGATCTTTGGGACAGCATTTAAAGTAGCAGAGGACTTGCACGGTTTGGGCATGTCGGAACCCTGCAAGTACAAGGGAATCTACATCAAGTGAATCGCAAGGCAAGACCGTCTAAGCGCAATAATGGTGGGGGAAAGAATGTATTCATACCTCAAGAGAATTAATTGTGTGTGCAGCCTCTTCATAAAGCTTTCTTTGAGGCACCCTATCAGACGGGGAACGCGAGCGATGCGAAGTAGAGGGTTCTCGTGACGGCAAAGGAGAAGGTGAGGACTTGGGCACAGGACGAGTACCACCGTTAGGGGGGCTGTCCACTACGCCATGTTGAATTGGCTTGGTGGAAAAGTCCATGGTTGACTGGGCCGTAGCTGCCGAGCAGAAGAAGTTTCCTCTATTGAGTATAGCATACTGGCCGTAGTCCATGATAGAATCGGTGGACACTGTGCATTGGAGGCCAGCACCGTGGGATGGATCGGCAGCGGCATACCTTGCCTGAAGAGAATTAGGAATGAGGTCAAATCCCAGCAGCGCATTGCAACGAAACAAAATATTCCAAGCAGTAGAAAAAAGAGGAGAAAAATGATGCTAACTATATAAGGAGCCGATTATGACATAATAAATTGCAACGATAACATTCAAGCGTCCATAATATTCATCTCACAAAGTACTCAAGCGCAAATGTTGTGAAGACAAAGGTATATTACAATTACAAGGAATTATACATATCAGTCAAGGGGACCAAAGATCGAACCGAGTACTCTAAAACGGCTGAATCACTAAGAGAAGGGCTTCCAGCTATAGTACAGCACAATGAACTAGAAACTAGTGAGACTACGGGATGCGCGTACAGCCTCCATGAGGAGGTTGTACAGCCGAGGGTCGGGCTCGTCGCAGAGCATACGCCGCCCAATATTATCGTTCCTGCGGAAAGATAACAACCCTGTGCCAGGACTGTGATGTAGACGCTGAAACCAGGGAAGGAGAACATCAATGAGAAAATGATCGCGCGCACCGGCCCCGACGTAGGACCAAGAGTCTGGGAGGACTACATTCTGTGGCCCATTCAGAATGTGCTTATTGGGGCTGTCGTCCACTACAATGGTGTTTGCAGCCGTGAATTTGCCACCGTGCCCTGTGAACAGCTTGTCCAGATTCTTAAGGAACAAGTCCATATCAGTGCCAGGCACTTTGAAGGTGGACACCCTGCCGTGCCTATCCCGACACTTGAGGGTCTCGCAGGAGACCTGGCCAAGTACAAGGGCAGGGAGCTGGATGCCGCGGAACAAATACTGCACTACCGAGTCAGTGGTAGACTTCTTCATGGAGCTCCAGACGGTAACGTCCGCGATCATGGTGAGCTCCCGGAGGAACGAGTAGCAGAGTGGATGCACGTATACTGCTTTGGGCCCCACTACAGCCGGGAGAACGGCTGAGTGCGGCGCCGAGTAGTCGTTAAAAGGCGTACGCATAGTCCGGGATTTCAAATCCTCACAGATGCAGAGGACTCCGTTCAGGTCCAGGACGACATTGAGCCATTTCTTCGGCGGTCTAAGCTGGGGCGACCGAACGACCGCCTCCGAAGAACCTCCACGAGAAAGAGGAGGACCGGATCCCTGGCGATAACGGACAGACAAATGTGCAGCCAGTTACGATCCTGAACTGACACATTTCGGACGACATCGTAATGAAAACGGTAAACGGTCGAGGCGAGTGCGAAGACCAAAAAAAAGACTGATCACTACGAAACGTATGGAACGTACCTGAAGGCCGGAGGTCTGGACTGACTTCGCACTGACCACAGGCGCGACTGCGGAAGATGCAGCGCTCGCGACGTTAAGAGGAGGCGAGGCCGAAGTACGTGTACCATCGCCCAAATGAGCATCCCCCTGCAGTCTACGCGCATACACAAGTGTTTGAGAGGACAGAGGGTCGGCACGAGAAGAAGGGACTCCAGGCGAGGCGAAACTGGGCTCCAACGACTGACGGTCCTGACTAGTTTGTGGGGGTGGGTGAAGAGCATGAGGCAATTGAGCATGAGGCACAATGTGGGCACAGGTGGAGCCTGCGATGACAATAGATGAACATAAATTCCCGAATGAGGAGTATGTAAATTGAAATAAGGTCCAAAATTTGTAAGTACAAAAAATGTCGATGGAAAAATGTCATAAATTGCTTTCTCAACCAGCAATTGAAGATCCTAAGTAATACAGCCGTCTATACAAAGAACCTACAAAACTATGATACAAATCAACTTGAGTCGAGCTAAAACTATACAAATAACATCGAGTGATTATTGGTAACCACCTGCTGCAGCGTCAGTGTCGGGCGAGACGGCAGTGTCCGCATTTGCACTGCTAGTAGGTTCGCTGAATCCCAGACTGTCGTCACCAGTAGCGCTTGATGACACTTGCCGGGGAGCCGGCAAAGTGGAAGGAGCAGACGCAGCAGCGGGTGAAGGCGGGGGTGGCGCAGCGACAGGCGGGGACATCGGTGGAGGCAGAGGAGGCGTAGCGACAGTTGAGTAGGACGGGGGAGGCGGAGGAGGCGCAGGGACAGCCGACGAGGCCGGTGGAGCAGAGTCGTCGCTAGATATTGACCCCGACGGATGATTCGTCAGCAGTAGAGGGGCAGAAAGCAACTGCGGAGGGGGCATTATGGCGACAGGTTGAGGTTGCGGAAGTCGCTCCATCATCGCCTGTATTGTGAGCTGAAAACTATTCTACTGCTGCTGCAAACCCATGAGGTACTTCTGGAAGTCGGCCTGGTTTGATCTCGTTTCTGCCGTTTGAGTAGCAAGAACTTGAACCGTGGCAACCAACGACTTCAAAATGTCTTTGTTGGAAGAGTCACGCTTCTTCCTCTTGGACTTCCGCTCGGAGGAAGGAGTTCCACCTTGACGGCCAGAGGACGCGGATGAAGTACCGGGGGTCTGCAGAGGAGCTTGATAATCCTCGTCCTCGTCGTCGTCCTCATCCTCGTCGTCGTCATCGGAGGAGGAGGATTCATCGTCATCCTCAGCTTTCAACTTCCTCTTTGATCGAGAGGGCTCTGCTCTTGCAGCTGGGCTACTCTGATTCCCTTTAACCTTCACTTTGTATCCGTCCTCGAGGAAGTCTGCCTTGTCCAGCTGCAAGGCGTCGTGTGCAATTAGAGTCCAATATTCTGTACTCGAATTGGGCCCGATAGCATAGCTGTTCACGCAACACATCTGCACAAATAACACGGCAGTCATGAATTGAGCTAGAGGTCGATGATATGGATGAGAAAGAATGACTTAGATCGACTCGACCTGAACAATGACGGACAGGCAAGCAAAGAGGACGTAGTTTCAGGTTGATCGAGGTGAAAAGGAAAATACTGTGAAGGTTAGGTCGACTCGAGCTAACACGACAGGGATGATGTTGACCCGACCTAACACGACAGGGTTTAGGTCGACGCGACCTGAATGTACTTATCATAAGGAATTCGCCGCTAATCCTACCGCGGAATAGGTCGGCCCGATCTGAACCTACATAGAAGGACTCCAGACCGCAGGTTTAGGTCGGCGCGATCTGAACCTACACAAAAGGACTGCTGACCGCAGGTTTAGGTCGACCCGAGCTGAAAGATTGAGTCATGCGCTACGTACCACAGCAGCACAAGTGATCTTGGATCCCGCGTAGACGAAGAAAATATTTGACCCCGTTGTCGTGAACAGCTTCATGAGCGACAAGTAGAACTCCATTCTGAGTTCCCCCCTCCACAGGCGGTACTGGAGCTCATCGTACGCCCGAGGCTTCGTATATACCGTAGAATCTGGCGCAATGAATTCGTCGGGGATCATCCGTACCATCGGTATATCGGGGTTTTGCAAGAAGAGGAGCTCCACTTTTGCTCGCGCCTTCTTAGAATTCGCCGGCAAATCGTACAGACGCTCGTTCTTAGCCGGCAGGTAGGTGGCAAATTTTTTCTTGTATTTGTGGAGGACTTCGTCTCCCTCCGCAAAATGAATCGCCTGGTGCATCTCCTCCATGTCGGCGCAGATAAAGAGCCACGCAGGCACTTGATCGAAGTCCGGTTCACCTCTCCTTTTCAGAGATGTCATGAACTCGTAAAAGTACGGCATCCCCGTACATGATTTCTCTTTCTGCTCCACCCCCGGGAGGTTCCTGAAGTCGATGACCCCCAATCTTAAGAATTTGGCCTCGTCGTCTGTCCAGACGCCGTCCGCCCACTCGGAGTGGATGTTTTCCTTCGGGTCGTATGGCCGGTACTGAGCCTTACCAGACGGCTTCACGAATTCTTTTCGTTTTTCCAGGAAGACTTTGAAGAATTTGTGCGCGTGAGGTGAGATGTCCGCGGTCTTCTTATTTTTGCTCCTCACCTGCTTGGCCTCTTTGAAGTACTGCTCTCCCGGCCGCTCGAGGAGGACATTCATGGTCGCCCTTGTGACGTTGTAGTCCTTCTTGAACTGCCTCCACTTCTCGGGCACTAATTCCCCCGCCGGATTGAAGAGCCCGAGAGAACGATTGATGTTGTGCAATTCCCGTTTCACAAGGTGCTTCCGCTTCCTCCTCTCCACCCATTCCTTGGTGGAATAGCACCTGTCTAGAACCGAGGATATGGCCTTAATCGTGACTTTTGGGTAGTCCTTGGTCCACTTGGGGTTATCGCGATGAAGGATATGCTTGGCCAACTTTGCGAGGTCATCGTAGGTTAAATTTCCCAGCCACTTGAAGAACTCCCGCGTGAGATTCCCACTCTCAGGATTCCAGTTGCTCTTTTCATAGAACTTCCCATCACTATCCGGGTCATGAAGCTCGCCGGCACCTGCGCTCAAGATCACTCCGCTCTACAGAGCAAACACGTCGTCCGGCGCAGTGATCAGTTTCAGGTCATTGTGGATGTTGAGCAACGCTTCGGCATTACTTTTCTTTGCGTCTCTCTGCGCTTGCGCCACGTCGAGCATCGAGAACCGCAACCTCATAGGCGCTTGAAACTCCTGCAGAGGGGGTACGTACACCGTTAGCAATCATACAGTGAATTAAGGTCGACTCGATCTAAACAGAACAAATGTTCGTGAAGTGCATGGATGGCATGGTAGTAGGCGAGGCAGGGGCACAGATCGAGCGTATTAGGTCGAGCCGACCTAACTTGATGTCGACTCGGATCTACTGTATAGGATGGACTACGAAGCGTATTAGGTCGACTCAATCTGAACATTTTACCTTGAATTTTGCTTTGTTCTTTTCGGCCTCTTTCGTCCTGGAGGCTTGATAAGCCGTTCCCACATCTTTTAGTTCTTTTGGATTCTTGGGGCGGTCGAGATTTATCCATACTTGCCGCGCTCCCAATATGTTTGTCGCCCATGACGGCTTGATGGCGCCGAAGTGGTTGACGCGGTTGTAGTATGCGGAAATTTGACGAAGTTTTTCGTTATTCTCCGTCCACACGACAAAGCAATTCCATGACGCGAAGTCTTTGAGGTCTTTCTCGTCAATCCCTTCATCGCGCATCATGTAACTGGCTTTGACGCTGTGCTGCCCATTGATCAGCCAGAACTTTCCATCTTTGATGGCGTCCCAGCTTGTCGGTTTCGTGGCCTGGTCGACAGGCATTACGCACAGAGTCTGCTTCGTGCTTCTATCTGGCATGCTCAGAAGGAAGGTCATAATCTTTTTCGCATGTTCCGGCTCATAACTCTTGATGTTCATGTGCGGAGGCGCATCAATTAGCTGTTCGATGGAGATGGACTTTTTATTGTCGGCGTCGAACAGGAACGCGTCAGTGCAAGACGTCCAGAACGTCCTGTACGCTTCCACCGAGCACGCGTAGTCGGGTTTGTTGTTCCCGACCAGGGGCTCCGGTAACTCCGTCACAGCGGACGCCAAACTATCCTCGTTGACAGCCTCAGGCGCCGACTTCTCTGCAGGTTGCCTCCTTTTTGAGGAGGAGGCGAGGTTGCTTTGGCGTAGTGCTCCTGAAGGTGTGAGAGGCGTGTTCGGCTTGCGTTTGCCTCGACTCTGTTGAGGTCTTGAAGTTGGCGAGAAGTTGCCCATGGATCCCGCACTCCCTCCCTGGCTCCGGTTATCGAGGGACACGCTTACAGGTGCCATTGATTTTTGGTGCAATTCCACCTTGGCCTTCAAGACGTCGAAGTTCTGGATGAGCTTGCGGACTTTTAAGCAGAGCCCTGCACCACGTAGCGGCTGACCGTTGCTGCTCTGGAAGTATTTATTGTCATAATCGTCCTCCAGTTCCTTGATGCAGCCACTGAACTCTGTCGATTCAAGAGAGTGCAGTAGAGGGGTGATGTTGAATGGGATCACAGCTGAGTCGAAGGTGAGCGTGAAGTTGTACTGCTACTTCTTATCCCATTCCGTTTTCGTTGTGACGCAATGAATCAATATCTTGAATCCTTGAGCCGCGCTGATGTCTTTAATCTTCTCGTGGTATGAAAGGGGTAGGAAGGCCGGAGCATTCTTGGCCTTTGTTGTGAAGCATATGTCTCGTGTATTCCCTATCATGTGTAGGCTCCAATACTCCTGTAAGTCCTGGTCTTTCATGTCCCAGAACTCTCCAAAGTTCGCCAGGTCGTCGCCCGCCTGGTCATCATCCGCGTGTGGCTGATGGGCTGCCCTCTCGTAGTAGAGCTCGAGCTTTGGCGTTTGCTGTTCCTTTGGTGTCTTCTTCTCTGATGTTATTCTGTTCACAGCGCGGTCAGACAAAGAATTAGGTCGGTACGAGCTAAAGTGCCAACACTGATATCAAATACCAATTTTATCATGCATGATCACCATTGGCTAGAAACTTGGACGTCTATGTCGATACGTCTTATATCAGAGTTCAGCTCGGGACGAGCTGAAGTTTAGACCGGCCTATATGTTTCACGGTTATAGTACGTTTCATACGTATCATATAATACAGTTCTTTATGTAGGACTCTTTAGGTCGATCCGACCTAAATACAAATTACAGACACGGACTTTGGTGATTTAGGAGTGTGGGATATATTTTGTGGTGCCTATAATATCGGTTGAATGGGCTTCTTTGGAATTAGTCAGAGCTTGGACGCAGGACCTGATTGGACGGGTTTAGGTCGGTCGACCTGATTGGACTGCAATTTTATTGAAATTACGGTATCTTAGGCCGTCTCAATCAAAATTTACATTTGGAACATGCTTATGTGCTAGACTTTTTACTCTAGCATTCAGTAAATCCAGTTCGTAGTAACGAACTTAGGTCGGTACGACCTGATCTTCTGGACTGGTTCAGTGCTTCTTGCTTATGTGATCTTCTATGTTATCGTTCTATTGGTTATGAGCAATAGATATTTAGGTCGGGTCGACCTGAATGGACTGGGGTAATTTAGTTTGATGCGATGTGAATTTGCACATTGGCAAGTCCTCCTACTCTAATATTCGACAAATATGATCTATAAGCGCGCATTTAGGTCGATTCGACTTGATCTGCTGGATGAGAGAATCCGTTTTCCGAATCTTTCCTTCTTTGTTTTCTTTATATTTGTTATAAGATATGATAGTTTTGGTCGGATTGATCTCTACGGACTTCCATTTAGGTCGGTCTGACCTGATCTGAGGCATTTACTGGTGAGTTTTAGGTCGACACGATCTGAAATACAGATTCGGGCAAGACTAATATGTGTACTTAGATGGAGTCGATCCAAATTACTATTTTGCTCGATTCGACCTGGTATGCTGAATGGAGAGAATCGTCGTTTCTTTTGTTTACTTCTAGATCTTCTTTGTCATAATTGATTATGAGATATGGTAGTTCAGGTCCGGTCGACCTAAATGGACTGCAATTTAGGTCGATTCGAGCTGATATGGGGCTTATACTGGTGATTTTTAGGACGGAACGATCTAAAGTGTCGACTCTGCGAAGACTTTGTGTGTGTTTTTAGATCGAGTTGACTTAATTATTGTTCCCCGCGAGAGTTTCTGTGTCCATTTACATCGGCTCGACCTAAACTGATATCGATCTAAACTACCGTCTGTCACCTGCATGTTAACCAAAAAGCAGTAGAGCTTCAACTTAGCAAAACAGAGCAAACCAAAAACTACTCTCTATCATTTGCAGGTGGACCATGCATTCAGTGCACAGTAGAATGAAACATTACAGAATTGATAGTAGTCAGTAGAGCACTGACCTAATCTCTTGGAAGATGAATTCAAAACTCTACAAAAAAAATTGCTCCTCCAGGCAGAATTGCTCAATCTGAAACATTGCAACCAATACCGTAATGAATAAACTGAACTTGTATAGCATATAGCAAATTAAATTCAAATTCAATGTTTCAACCATATCACAATTCAAGAATCTCATAAAAATCCCCAATTGAATGTAAGCACACTGAACACTCCACCAATTCATTTACGGAATTAACCAGACAACTCACTTTAGCAATCACTACAAAATAGGAGCAATCACTTCAAGCATGCAAACAGTATTATGGTGGGTTACTTAATTCAAGCTTGCAAGCATTATTACTTGATTCAAGCATTCAAGCATTCAAGCATGCAAGCGGTGCATCACACAGACAAAGAACCAGTTCCACAGTCCGAGTCTGGCAAATGGAAACCAGATCTTCCATATAGCCTAACCCCGAGAAATCACTATTCAATTCCTCCAGGCCTGTACCTCCCTAGTGTTTCTTAGTCCTTCAAAAAACATTCAACGTCCTCACAGAGTATTTTGTTACAAAAAATTAAAACAAGGGATTTCAGAGTTACCTGAAGACGCTGCCTTTCAAGCTTCCGATGCGCGTTCACTATAGCTTCAATCTCCAGCCTTAGTTCAAGCCTCCAATGCGCGCTCTTCAAGCCTCCGATGCGCGCTCACTCCAGCTTCAGTTCCCAGCTTCAATCTCCAGCCTCAGGCTAGAGCTCCCCACTACAGCCTTAATGTTTAGCTTCAATATACAGCTACAATCTGCAGCTTCTAAACCCTAAGCATGAACGAGCAGGCGCTGTACACCCTACCCAAAACAACAGTGCTCTAAACTCTAAGCAACAACGGAGTGACGACCGAAACCCTAGTACAAAAAAAACAACCTTCACCACAGTTCTAAACGTTTTCTGCTTCGAGAGCTCTTTTACAGCATACGCTCAACTACACCACAAAAAACTGCAGTGACGGTCAACTACATCGACGCTCAACTACACCACAAAGAACAAAACATACACATACACGAACTACAGCGACGACGACAAGGAGGGAGGAATGCGAGAGAAACCAAGAATGCACGCAGCGACAAGAGATACGCAGACACGCAGACACGCAGACAAGAAACACGCAGCGACAAGAATGCGAAGGAAACCAAACCCTAGCTGGTTTCGGGTCTCGACAAGAATGAGAGGGACGAAGCACGGTTTCGGGTCTTCTTCCCACGGGCACAGGTACACAAACCACAGGCGCCAGGTGTATATAATTACGAGCACCGGTACATATAATTTCGGGCACCAGTGCATGGATACACCGGGTATATATGGGTATATACTGTATATACTGTATATATTGTATATACTGTATATAATGTATATATACTGTATACGGGTATATACGGGTATATATGTATATATAAATATAAATATATAAATATATAAATTTATAAATTTATAAATTTATAAATATATATTTATATATATATATATAAATATATATTTATAAATTTATATATTTATATATTTATATATTTATATTTATATATATATTTGTACGGGACTCGTACTCCCGAGACTGAGACTCCAGGTTAAAATCTCTTGAACTCCCCTGACAGCCGTGATGCGGTCTTACCAACTGAAGGCTACTAAGGTGGTTACCCCATTCCCAACTGAATAAGAAACACAGATATGAGGCATTCAAATTATTTAGTGTTAAATTATTTTAGAGATGGACAAAAAGAATTAGATTCCAGCACAAGTTGAAACATAATTTTCGGATGAAGAATGAATTAGTTACAAATTTTCAAAGTTGAAGTATGACGCATCCCATTCACGTCATATAGGTACACCTCTTTCTGTCTAATAAAAGAAGATTTGTCCTGCACACACTAAAGATGCTTGAACCAACAACAACGAATCCATAACCACACTTACACATACTAAAACCAACAAGAGAGAACCCATTACCAACTCTAACTCATGCTACAACCAACACCGTCGGAGCATTCATTGTGGATAATGCCCCTACCTGTTGGTAAAAGGAGCCAGTTGCGAATGGGGTAACCACCTTACACCACATTCCATCAGAATCCTGAAGTTAAGCACCTTAGGGCCGGAATAGTACCGAGTTTGTTTTTATTTCGACTTTATGTTTGGCTTTTTTTTAAATTTATTTTCGTTGATTTTGACAAAACACATAATAAAGTTATTTATGTTACCAGTAACGGAGTGAGGAGACACAAACACAAACACTGCGAGTGAACACAAACACAATTTGTTCAAAACGGAGAGAAACGGACACTAAACTTGTACCCTAAACTGAGCGAAACGGAGAGGAACATGAACACATGGAGCAACAAACGAGCAGCGACAATAACACACAAGCAGCGACAAAACAAACATGGAATTCTCAATTTGTGCCCCAAACCCTAGCCGCGGGAGAGACGAATCCCCCCGGGCAAGCCGAGCAGGGCTACGAGCAGGGCTACGGGCTGGGAGCCCCGTATATATATACATGTATATAGATGTATATATATATATATGTATATCTATGTATATATGTATATATACATGTATATACATATGTATATGTACATATACATATATACATATATATATATATACAATTATATACACATATATATACATATTTATTTTATAAATATATATACGTATATGTACATATATATGTATACGCATGTGGTTTAAGAGAATGGTCCTAAAAAATAAGGTTCGCTTCTAAAAAACTAAATTTCCCTATTTTTGTTTTTTACCTAAAAAACAGTAAAATGACCTAAATAGCTTAGAAATAAAAAAATATTTTAGAAACTAATTTATTCTATTTTCGTTTTTCTGTCTTCAGAACTTTCTAATTTTTACTTTTTTTATTTTTAGAATCATTTTAGGACGCACTTGCTATGGTACTACGGTAGCTCATTATAATCATGTGGACCTACATTTTTACCCTTAAAGGATTTAGGGCATAGTATATACGTTGCCGTATATTTAACATTTGTTGTAAGTAAAAAGTTCCAAATTGAGATCCCAAAAGTTTTTAAGATCATGTAGACATGAATTTTAACTTTGCTTTTGATATGAAACTCGTAAGAGGTGTAGATCCATTTCAAATACAATGAAATACGGCCACATAATACTGGCCGAAATGGCCAATCTGGACCTTTAAGGGTTAACTTCACTTTTTATCTTAAACCCATGGGAGGTATAGAATGAATCATGTCAAATACAATGGAATATTGTTGTGTAAGACTGGTTGGAACGGGCTTGTGGACCTTTATGGGTGAAATTTGGTCTCTTACATGAGCTCTTACTCAAGAATGTCATAGACTAGCAACTGTCATTTTCGTTCGTGTTTTAGCACATCCTACATTCCGGGCAACAAGGACTACGCGCAGGCGGCGCAGCGAAATCTTATAGACCGTATATGTATACGTATATATATATATATATTTATATATTTATTTATTTATTTATATATATATATATATATATGTTTATATATATATATACATATCTGTGTGTGTGAGTGTGTATGTATATATATATACAAAAATCTATAACAGGTATATGTATTTCATGATGTTCACATAATTTCTGTTACATACTTATTATAACTTTTTACAATATTTCTTGAACGTCCCCGCGTTCATAAACTGGATCTCAAACAGATTTCTAGCCTTATAACTGTCTTTTACAACCTGAGATTGTCTTTATGCAAGTCACCTTAGAAATTTTATTAAATTATCGTCCAATCACAATAAATCTTTGACTTGTGATGGGAACTTGTTGATAATAATGGAGAGGCCTCCGACTACAAATATGTCTTATTTGTTGGGTAGATTTTATGCTTACATATAAATCTTTGCCATGCTAATATCTATTTTTGAGGCTAGAATCAACTTATGTTCAAGGGGTAGGTACGTTTAGGGGTTATAGAGACCTGTCTTACACCGTAAATACCCTAAACCAATTGAAGTATTCTTTATTTTTCATCCATCCACAATTGTCTCTGTTGCTGTATTGAGTTTAATTTTTGAATAGAAAGTTTTATTTGGACCATTTAATCGTAACTTCAATCTTAATTCCAAATTTTGTTGCCCCTTCATGCCCTCACCTATGTCCGGTTTGGGTAGTTCTCTAACAACGTATTATAAAATTCAATTGACATGAATATTCGGAACTTGATGTATAAATAAAAGTTAATAATTATACGTTTTGAATTTTAGATTCTAATTATTCAATCATATAATAAAGTCTAAGATTGTTATCACTTATAGTTTTTCTAAAAAAATATAAACATATAATAAAACACTATTCTGTAATTCAATTACGAATATTAAGATATAATTATATAAGAACAGATTGTCTGTATGAAATTTGTTGAATGTGACAGGTTATACTGTAGTAATGTTAGTAGGTGTTGTGATTTTAAAAAAAAATTAGATGCTTGATTTTATAAGTTTATTCTTTCATTGAAGAATAATTTTAGAGTCTGTTTTATCAAGATTTCCGATAATTCATGCGTCCGTAACATACACGTTGTTGATCATTTGAAGAGTGTCATACATATTGGGAAAGCTAGTATTGAGAGGGTCTATGGCGTGAAATAATGTATTCAAATGTAAGTATTTCGAAATGAATCCTAATAAAGTCGTTGAATCAATGTATTAAATGTAAAATCATGATGATTTCATTGACACAAGCTTTAAAATATTACCTTAAACGTTTTATAATATGATTGTGGATCATTTTATCCTAAACCTTCGTGATTTAAACCTTTGTAATTCTAATAATAATGTCTTAATTTTCACGAAATTTCTACATTATTTAGCTGATATAGAGCTGTATCATTCGAAAGTCATGAAATATTAAATATTTACAATTTAGTCATGCTTTTAACAATTTTGGTTTCACGAAGTAGACTGCATGGAGATGAGATTAAAATGATTTTAAATTTAATATTTGGACGTGAATCGTAGAAGTTATGAGCGAATGAAGTTTAACATATCATTCTGATAATTAATTTGTCCAAATAATCATCGGTTATAGTATAGGGTAGAGTAATTTAATGCTTTTTGCGTATTAAAATTTATTTACAACTTGTGCATTTCTTTTTATCATGCTTTTGGATCACAATCTCTTGACATTTAGGATTGAGGCTCCATAATGTAGAACAATTTGCGATCATGAATATTATTTACACGTAAAAAATACTGTAATAAAACACTTGCATGACTTGAATGTAATAATCATGCATTTGACAAATTAAATATGTTTGAACTTGTTAAAATATAATTAAATGTGAATTAGTTGCAATTATTCTTTGAAATGCTCGTATATTATTTTTTTAATTTTCCATATATCTATTTAATATATTCATTATTTTGTAATTATTGTGATAAATTATGGTTTTAACCCTTTAACGTCCCGATTCAACACTGTTTTCAAAGATTTGTTATAAAATGGTTGATGAAAAACGAAAATGGAGTTGATGTACAAAACAAAGTTGTAAATGTCAATGTGTAGATAACATCTGTACGGTTGGATTCATCATATTTATTATTAATATTTTTAAAGTAATTTTGCAAGGTTTTCTCTTGAAATTCAATTAAAAATCCAAAATTAACACAAAAATATTTAAAAATATTGTAATGAAATTAGAATGACATGCACTACGAGATGGTATCGTTTTCATTATTTGATTCTACTTACTATGGAAAATCATATTTAAGGTCTTTCTTTTTGAACTAAGATTGAATCTTGACATTAATCACTTTTGTAATTTTTCAAAAATTCACATTATCTTATTTGGAAGATCCATACCGTACAAATGGTATTCAACTAGCACAAGAATGAAAAAAAAAAAAAAGGATGAAAAACATCCGGTACCTACAGAAATCGAGCTGCTGAAATTCATCCGGCGTCCAGATTCTGGACGCCGGCGCGCTAAAGGGTTAAACTCAATAACACAATGAAGTAACACATTAAATTTAATTTTAACGGAAATACCTCGAACAGTTAGTATTGTTAATTGCTTGTATATATTTAAAAAACTGCTCAGTCATTATTTACGACATTCAACTAGATATTAACGAATGAATCATTTGTCATGAACTCACTCACTGACTATAATACTAGAATGCGTCCTGACTTGTATTTAAGTGGATTATATTTTGACATACTATTTTGCAGGCTTAATACTACAGTCAGTGAAAGATACATAGATACACTCAGGGAAGTCACTTAGTTAGTGTAAATTATAGGTACATATGAACGTACGAAGGGTATTTAATAGGGGGCTATAGGAAAGAATTGGAACATGCTACTATCTGTAGTATGTTTAGGGTATATTCTACGTATATTCCATATAAATTCCAGTAATATTCCTAAGTAAATTGGTTTTATCACACCCTATATTACTTTTGCAAATTTATAATTTTTATCTCAAATGAAAATCATGTTCAGTAATTAAAATCCTTCTCTACGCCAGTGTCTGAGAGTTCGATTGATAGTAGTGCAATGCTGAACTTGCAAAAATGATGTCATAGATTTTTCAAACACGACAATCGTTAGAAGTGACCATGTTTTGAAATATCTACTTTACAATTATTCTAAAGAAGTCCTATTCAACGGAGTCATTAAAATTTTGTAATGATCAAATGTAGACTGAATTTTTAATTTTAACTTAAGTTTCAAAATTTACCATTAAATATCGGGGATAAAATTAGTAAATCCTACTGTACGGATGGAATCTAGAAGTCAAAATGGTGAACTTCCAATTTTATAAATATTCAAAATTAATCTTAGTCATAAATAGAAGTATCTGATAATGTTTACCGATATGTTCACTGGTTACCTCGGGGGATTGAATGTCGAGAATTTTGATAACTAGTATATGAGAACAAATCTTGGGTGTCCTTTTTCATTTCTGATAAATATTATAAATTTATAGAAGTAATATAGGGTATTTTAAAAAAACTTAGAGAATATTATAGGAATATTCTTAGAATATACCATACCTAAATTATGAATACTAGAATATGCAAAATCACTTCGTAGCACTTGATTAAATACCCTAAAACCGTACATGAAATTAACAGGAAGGTTTCTCGCCGAGGTGGTTATTTTATTGTCAACTACGTTTGTACTTTCGACAAAACCAACAAAGTGCATTTTGAAAAATATTATTTTTATGATCTATAATTTAATATAGAATTTTCCGCTCTATTTTTTTACGCCGTAATTCTTTTTTAATATTTTTTTTTTTTCATTTTTCATTTAAAGAATTAAAAAAAAAAAGAATTTTCCGTTTCCAATGTTCTTGTTACATAGGGATGGAATCTATATTTGAATGAAGTATACAAGTACTGTATAGAAATCTATTATTGTCGCGAATATTTTCAGTAAGCTTTCTTCCTCCACAGTTGTAAAGTGCACCGAACTTCGTGGACGATGCGATTTTTTAGTGGATGAGAAACGATGGTTCAAATTCTCCCTCCCTCTTCCCGCCACATCATTCCCGCCATATTGTCTATAAATCATGAAGTGCGACTAAAATATTCCTTTTCTCGTTTCATTGCGTGCTCATGCTCCTCCGTTCGCGCATTCCGCCACACCGGTTCTTGTACTCTCTCATGGTTGAAGGGAGGATTTTCTTTTGCTTAGGCTTTTACGGAGAGTGCGTGTAGTTGCGGGCTGAGGCTGTAGAATCGTGTCAAGAGGCGCTGTGTCCACGACATATTCTGGTAAGGGATCACTACGTATCCAGAACTCCAATTTCTAGGGTTAGCGCGTACGATTTAGATAGGTTTCATTTTCAGTTGCATGTCATACTGTCATGTTATTGTAATCATTCGGACGGCGCTTTCTTTCCCACAATTGTATTTGGAGTAGCTTTCATTTGCAATCCACAGTGCAGTTGCTGTTGCTTCGATTCGAAATGCAGAATGTACATTCCCGATATTGTCGCCGTAAATTACGGAACATGTTAGATCGACTCGACCTGATTATCTCGCCTCGTAAGCGAGGGAGAGCCCTCCACCAATGTAGGTCGAGTCGACCTAACTAGCACCAACGTAACCTACATTAATCCTTGTACCGGAGCGATATTCATCTTCTTGTGTCAGGGACACAAGAACTCAAGAACAAGAAAACAAGAGAACAAGAGCAAGAACATGAACAAGGACCCAAGAACAAGAAGTGCAATAGTACATAAGAGTGGTTCTCAAGAAAGTATATTGAACTAAATCGATAGTTGAACAAGATACAAGACAAGGCACACTCAAGGTTGCTCCTAAACTTGTGTTGACGAGAGTGAGGAGTCCCTCATCTCGTCCCCTAGATATACTAGTACTAAGGAAGCTTCTGAAGGGGCTTCCTAGAGACTATGAGAGTCCCTAGGAAGTATCTAGAAAGATCCTAAAAGTCAAAGGACCTATAGAACTTCTAGAAGTATTCTAGAAGGTTCTATGTCGGTGGCAATACCCATCACAAACTAGTTTGGACAATAACTTATCTCTGGACAACTACGGCAATACCCATCACGAACTAGTCTTGAACAATAACATATCTCTGGCTTCAAGGCCTAGTCTTTGCAATACCCATCTCAAGGTTCTATGTCCGTGACATCCTGTTTAGGTCGACTCGACCTAATTGGAACCAACGATACCATCATCTCGATTTGTATTTCAGCGAGAGTTATCATAAAGTTTAGGTCGAGTCGACCTAATCGCCACCAACGTTACCTACATTAATCCTTGTATTGTTTAGGTCGGCTCGACCTAAATTTCACCAACGGTACCTACATCTAGACTTGTTCTGGAGATAGAGCGATCCTCCAGTTTAGGTTGACTCGACCTGTGTTGCACCTACTTTACCATGCTGTAGCCTGGTACTGGTGCGAGATTTATTGTCGGGTTTAGGTCGACTCGACCTAAATAAGTCAAGTACTCCAGACTTGATCACATGGCTTCTTGTTGCTTCTTCAGGTCGGGTCGAGCTAAACTCTGAAGATGGCAAGAAATCTAATAATCCAAATTCAGGTCGAACCGATCTAAAGTATATCGAGCCCTTCCTTTCAGTAAACATTGTATATTGTATCCCGTGCCATCTGTTCTACTCCATTTAGCTTGAGGCGACCTAAATTGAAAGAACAGTTCAATCTCATATGAGTGATAACATTCTGCATGAGTCTTCTGTATCCACATTTGAGATCGACTTGACCTAAACTACCCCGGATAGTTATCTTCTGTTGAAAATCCAGTGGTGAGTCATATCTCTCAACTGATGTACCTCTCGTTGACGTTCATCTTATAACCGGATGGATGAGGAAAACCATCACATCAAGTTAGCTCGATCCGACCTAAGTTGAGATGATAATCGAATTTAGGTCTCTACAGCTCTGGATGGATACAGTTTAGGTCTTCCGGACCTGCTGTAGAGTTGGTCTCTACGGATAAGGTCGATTCGACCTAAACGATATCCGATGAATGACCGTAGCCTTCCGCTCGGTATTGCAAAAGTATCCACCCTTTTCCTTTCGAATCCCTCTAGTGCCGTCTGTACATCTCCCGAATCCCTCTTGAGATTCAGCTCGCCTCGAGCTAATCAAGAATATGGGGAGCCATCTCCAATGTTCTATCCTCTAACTTTTGGGCTTGCAATCCTTCAGGTATCTTCAGGTCCTGTACTCGTGCCATGGACCCTGCTCGCATGTCCAATGCTGGAATCGACTCCTCGGACGACGAAGCTGAGGCACAACACACACTCGACGTGGAGGTTCCGGATTGTGAAGGCATTCCACAGCGTTAGTGGAATACTCAGCGTGTAGCTCTGTTCAATGACGACGGCTTGCATGTTGGGGACGGAACTTGTCATAGTGTCAGCTCAGATCTTGTCCTCGGTGCGAACGGACCACTTGGAGACACTCACGTTGCTGTTCACATAGTCCGTAGTCACTCCGAGGTTGACATCCCCTGCGAGTGGAGGTACTCGTTGCGGGCTTGGCCGATTGGGCTTGTTCATATCAATGGATTTAGCCTCCATGATCATGAACTTCGCGACAACTACAACCGTCACCAAGCTAGTCTCACGCAGCCCTCTTCCGCTAGGTCGTCGAGATATACTAGTACAGTGAGGAATCCGCCCCGGGAGACTTCCATCAAATCGCAGCAACTCCTCACTCAAGACTCTATCAACTCCGTCTCCAGCAAAGTTTGTTGCTGCAAGAATTGCGTTCAACCCTTTCCGAGAGATAAGATTCGTGCTTTCCGCGAACGTATGTATCAAGGCACCTCTTTCCAGTTCAGATTCCACATGAAGATGGACATCCACAGGCAGATTCACCGTGATTCTCAAAACCGGAGGGTTGTGACTATCGAAGGTATTGATGTTTGCGTGCGAGCATGGATGCATATTGCAGGTGTCCCCGAAGCAACATTCTACCGTTATCAATCATACGCGGTGCAGGGGCGGCAAGCACATCCTCATGGAAATTCGGGAATCCGGAAGCCTCGTAATCACACCGTTCAAGCCACCGCCACGCTGCGATGTATTCTAGACAAATCTGCGGACCACATGCCCCACCGCACGAGGACGCTCAAATCCGGGGAGAAGGTCGTTTCCATGATTCTGCCGGCAACTTTTCAGTGGAAAGACACCATTCCCGAACTGAACAGGGTGAATGCAACGTTTGGGTTGAAGGATGTCTCGCCTTCAAACTTGAACAAGATTAGGACATCCACATTCAGTGAGTTTGATGCAAAGAAACCAGGTGACAATTTCGCTCGGTGCGCAACTTGCGACAAATATCATTCTCTTCGGAGGGGATCTATAGCTGGATCCCAGCAAGCATTGCTTTGGGCTAAGAGGTTAGATAAGCATCTGGCTCTTGCATGTGCGCACTGAGAACACTATTACGCCAACCGCACCCGATCTAGAGACTTCCCCTCGAGTGTCTCACGATCATGCACGACAAGATGGACCACGCGAAAACAGCTTCTCTGGTTTTCTCCCACAAGAGCAAGGAGATTGATGGCCTTATGAAGTTGCCCGTTTCCGTTACTGGTATGCTTGCACATGGTCACGGCGATGTGCGCTATGCGCATTACGGCCTGGACCTATTCTCGCACGATTCCAATTACACTATCGGCTCAATGGCCAAGTTGTTGCGGGATCTAGAGTTGCCTCCTAAGTTTGCATCTGGGGAATTGTTTGTGGGGTCAAGGTCATCTCCATTGTTTGATGCTGTGCTTAAGGGGGCAGAGACTTGTGAACCATCGTTGTGTCCTACCGCTGGAACCTCTCCTCTAGCGACTACTTTGCCGCCCGTTCTCCATGTGCACATGGACAATGCTACCGGGGACAACAAGAATAGATATGTTTTTTGTTTTTGGTCTCTTCTCATTGCAAACAAAATATTTCGTGAAGTACATGTTAATTTTATGCTGGTCGGTCACACCCACGACGACATCGATGCGTTGTTTGGAAGGTGGAGCATGTTGTTGCGGAAGGAAAACTTTCCTACGATTCCTTTGCTCATGAAATCCTTCATGGACGTGGAATCTATCCCCACTATCCCACACCTTGTCGAAGAAGTGCCCGATTTCAAAGGATTCATCGAAGGCAGTATTCTGGAGGGAGATGAAGCACTCGTAGGGCACACCAAGGCACAACAGTTCAAGTTCTACCTTGACTCTACTGGTTGTCCATTGATGAAGTACAAGATTTTCTGCACGGACGTAGACTGGTTGCCCAAAGAAGGTGGAGGGATCAAATTGTGGAAGGAGGATTCCGAAGGTAGGAGTTTGTGGCCCCGCGGAGTGCCAATTCTTATTGAGCAGCGTCCGATGAGGAACGTGGAAGACATCTCCAAAGGTATATCTGGATTTATCAAATACTGGGAGAATTTGTGCAATGAGGACCTCACTGGGGAATTCTGAAGACGCTATGAGCACTTGATTCATTATTGACGGGCTGTGAAAGTAGCGCTTCAAGAGCCTCTGCAACCGTCCAATGTCTTGAAAGACGGCTTCTGGCCTACATCTCGGGTTGAAGCGATTGTGGAGGATCAATACGCTTATACGCAGAGGACGGTGACATTCGGGAAGAGTTTGCAGAGGATGACATTTACGTCGGGCAGATGCGGGGTCGTCCATTGCCATCATTCAGTGTGGGTCGAGACCTTTACGAAGGTTACTTCGTTGCAATCCGACCAGCAGATGGTGACACTCGGCCAGTTTGGATTGCGAGGGCGTTGTCTAATCCTAACTGTAACCCAGAAAGACCAAAATGTGTCCTCATTCAGTACTTTCGTCCAACATCAAGGGATCAAAATGTCCAGGACTACTACACTGGATGGGACACCTCGAGAGGTTTGCGTTGGAAGGTTGATGATACCGAACCTCCACTTTGGGAAAAAACAAATGCTTTGATGACAGCATGGAAGTCTAGGATCAAACGAGGTACTATCGAGTGCATGATCAGAATTCCATCACCTCAGATCGAAGTCATTAACCAAAGTTTGGCTTTGTATAATTCTACTTAAGCCGCTGTTGATTGGAGGCGATGGAGAGTATGGCTGGCTTCCTACGTCTATGTGATAGTGTGTATTTGACTATTATTGTGATACTTTGCGCTTTCATGTAAGCAATATAGAGTCTATACTATGACTAGTTCATTAGACGTTGTAGATTTCTTTTCACTTATTTCTCATTTTATATTTGCGTGTATCACTTTGAAGTTGAAGATTTCCATTTCAAAGACTAAGTGTTTTGATTTTGAAAAAAAAACGTATTGCAAGTGCAATATTTATATTTGATCCGTTTTCTTCTTTGTATATTTGATACGTTTACTTCTTTGTATATTTGATCCGTTTTCCTTCAAAGATTAACTGTATGTGTTTGATTTTAAAAACAAGTATATATAAAAGGTTTAGTGGTTAAGACCACTGTTTTTTGTTAGCGCGTTAAGCACTTGTCACAATTTGGGGTACGGGGCTGGTTGGTTGTTACAAATTTCCTGCCTGCCGAGGCTCACTTAGCAGCACCAAGTCATGCATATCTCATATCCGCTCAAACGAATTCAACGGGAATCGAACCCGGACCACCTATATGAGATAAACACCCACTCACAACCAACCATTGAGCTCGTGACTTGGTGTCCAGGAGATGAGAAACCACTCCCTTATACATAAGCATTATTTTAATTTAAAATGGTATTATATTAGTTTCGAATCGACTGTTCTTTTCATGACTCTCATTTTAATGGAAACTCCTCCTTTCAACTAGGACCGATCATTATTTCGGTAACTCTCGTTTTAATGGAAATTCCAACTTCCATAGGATATATGTACTAACTATCCACCTAAATTGACAACCCATTTAGATTCAATCCTCCCCCTTGAAAATGAGAGATATGATTTTGAGAGGTCCCAATTCTCTCATTTTAATGAATATTATGTTGTATTCGTCATGAAACCTCGGCTCCCTATTCCCTTGAACAAAACTCTGTTGTAGAAAGAGACAACCGCAGTATTGTAGAATACCAGGTCGATGCTCTATAATAAGAGTATTCCTCTTTGTTTCTGGGCCGAAGCAGTGAATATTGCAGTCTATACTCTAAATCGAGTAGCATCCCGAACACTACAAGGTGTTACTCCCTATGAAAAGTGGACTGGTTTGAAACCAGATGTGTCTCACTTCCGAGTTTTCGGCAGCCTTACTTACTGTCACGTTCCCAAAAAAATCAGGAAGACACTAGACAGTAAAACTAGAGAGTGTCTATTTTTAGGCTATGCAACCACCAGCAAGGCCTATCGCTTGTGGTATCCCGCCCAGGAGCGTATTCTCATCAGTCGAGATGTCATATTCGACGAGGAAACAATACCAAACCTCGTAAAAAACGATCGATCTAACACTGTCTGTTATTCAACATTGTTCCCGTTAATTGACTCTGGCGCTTTAGGTCTTTCAGTCGATAGCACTTCAGTCTCTGGAGACATCTACAATTCCGTTTCATCAACCCCACCTGAAATGCAGTCACCTCCAGTTGGAGCTACAACTTCGAGTTAGAGTGTTTCTTCGAACCTTAACTTAGACAATGGGAGTGTTCAAAACACGAATATTGTTGTTAGTGGGAGAATCGGCAGTGGGAGCAGAACCGTCTCATCAGTCCCTTTCTATACATCCAATAACTCTCCAGCTTCTATTATGTCGCCATTGACTCCTTCTGATAGCCCTATTCACCGTTTTCTTGGAGCATCAGACAGCTCATCTGATAGCTTGAATAATGTCATTCGAACACGCTCTGTAGTTGACCTCTACAGTAACTCTGTTACTGTTCCGTTAGACAGATCTTCAGACGATTCTTTGCCTCGCACCTCTAGAGTTGCTTTAGCATCTTCCTCCGTTAAAATGCCCTCGTCGTCTCAAGTCTTTGTCAGCCTACCTGATGAGCCGAAAACTATTGCGCAAATGCTAAAATCCAACCATAAGCTCCAGTGGGAGCAAGCAATGGCAGAAGAAATAGCTTCTCTCCAACAGAATCAGACTTGGTCATTTGCAACTCTCCCCCCTGGCAGAACAGAGGTGGATAACAAATGGGTGTTTAAAATAAAATCCAAATCTGACGGGACAATTGACAGATTTAAAGCTCGACTTGTCGCAAAGGGTTATTCACAGACCAGTGGTGTCGATTATGGCGAGACTTATGCTCCCACAACAAAAATGGACAGCATCAGGGCGTTGATTGCTATTGCGGCAGCAGAGGACTTTGAGATCATAGAATTTGACGTAAAAACAACGTTTCTTTATGGAGAGCTATCTAAGGAAATCTATATGAACCTCCCTGTGGGATTCACAATTCCAAATAGTGAAGGCCAAGTTTGCCGACTGCATAAGAGCCTTTATGGTCTCAAGCAGGCCAGTCGCGTCTGGAATGAGAAATTTACCGCTTTCCTCAAAGCACACGATCTCTAGCAGAGCACAGCTGACCTGTGCGTATTCTTTTCAGCAACAGAACCCCGCCTTGTCACAACCATCTGGGTGGATGATGGACTTGCCATTTGTAAGAGCTCTCAGCGACTTGAGAGTATGATCGCGTACCTACTTGTAGCACCATCCCGAAGTTACCATTGGAAACGACGATATGTACATTGGGCTACGTCTCACTAGAGATCGACCCAAACGACTACTATACGCTGATCAGCAGCGTTTTATTGAGACTCTACTGGCAAAATTCGGTTACGCTGATGCAAATCCTGTATCAACTCTAGCTGACTCGAACGTTCAGCTTCAATCTCCTCGGCCAGATGATAATTCTGCTATTCCCGATTTTCCATATCAAGAACTCGTCGGCAGCTTACTGTACGTGCAAATTTCAACCAGACCTGACATCACGCAAGCCGTCAACAAGGTCTCCCAGTTCTCAAACAATTTTCGGTAGATTCACTGCACTGCTCTGAGCCGAATAGCCAAATATTTGCGAGGTACATCAGACTATTCTCTCTGCTCTGATGGCACTGGCAACAACAATGTTTTGAGCACTTATGCAGATGCAGATTTCGCTGGAGATCTTGACGATCAAAAAAGCAGGAGCGGCTGTGTTGTCCTTTTAAACAGGGCACCCATCATGTGGTTAAGTCGAAAGCAGCTTTGCACTGCAACTTCAACCACCGAATCGGAATACATCGCCACTTCTCTTGCCAGTAAAGAGACTGTTTGGATTCGGAGATTACTCGCTGACATCGGTCTTGCATTGACTTGTGCCACACCACTTCATTCTGACAATCAGTGAGCTATCCGTTTGATCCATAATCCTGAGTACCATAAGCGGACCAAGCATATAGAGACCCATTATCATGTTGTTCGTGAGATTCAGCAACGCGGAGAAATCGATACTGTCTATGTTCCCACTGATATGCAGCTGGTAGATATTTTTACGAAGGCCTTAACACCGGAAAAATTCCATCGCCTGCGCGTTGGTCTCAACATTGTCCCAAAAGTACCGTAGAGTGGGAGTATTTGATGCTCATTCATGGTGACCTATTGCTACTTCATGATCACATATTGCTACTTGTACTTTCAAGAACAAATGAGTGGGAGTATTGGTTTAGCATTGTGCTTAAAGTACTGAGTAGATGAATTAGCCTTAGCCGTAGATGAATTAGCCTTAGTCTTGGATGAATGTAGATGAACTTGGATGTACGAATGTCCTTGTCGCTCCCGCACTCAACTGAGCGGGTATTTCCCTGTCTCCTTCGCTGTCGCGATCAGTCATTGTAAGTCTTTCTTGTGTCGTTGTAATAAAGCTTGAGCGCTAAGCTTCTTGCCTGATACCGTGTGTAATTACGTTGTGTGTGTGTTCTGTCTGGTTCTGTTGTTAAGTTCAATAAGAACCAAACCGGGGAACCAAATGCACAAATAATTCAATGAAATGAATCTCTCATATATACAGTCGTACTAATTACAAATCATTGCCAAAACATCAGGCCTTTGATCGATGTTTGAAGTCAATAAAGACTCAGGAATTACTCTAATAAATCAACTATTGCTATCAAATGAATCTGTACAAAAGAATGGTCACAAGTTCGGAGCTCATGATTAGAAAGAATGGCAACTGTCTGATGGAATGAAGCTAGAGATCGACGAACAGCTCATTCCATCCATATTCTGTAGGTCGGCGGAAGAGCTAGCTCGGACCTTCAATGGCATTCAATTGGCTCCAGGGCTTCTTCAAATTCTTGCTTTCGTTGCACGATCCTGATTAGTTGTCTTCCGATCAGTTGACCTGTTTCATTGACGCTTAGACGGAGGTCGCCACTTGGAGGAGCCGCCATCGCCCATGGGAGACTTGGATGG
Organism: Pohlia nutans; assembly: GCA_022496805.1. NCBI lineage: Eukaryota > Viridiplantae > Streptophyta > Bryopsida > Bryales > Mniaceae > Pohlia > Pohlia nutans. The sequence goes on from CM040103.1 coordinate 1,925,997, forward strand.
AGGTCTCCATTTGGAAGAGCCACCATCGCCCATGCGACCCGACTGCTTCGGCGGTCTCCACTTCGATGATCCCCCATCGCCCATCACTGCCATTTCTTTATACGGTATATGCTCTCGAACTTAGATCGATGGACTTAACTTGCGGCCTAAACCTATTAAAACTCTCCAGATAATAATGGGTCCGTGATAGCCGGTCGGTATAAAGCTTGGATCAACAGAATCAGCTGTCAGGAAGAATGCTGTTCCAGCAAACAGACGGATCGGATTGCGTGTGTCAAATTGGAGCTCCGGGTAAGTGTTGCAGCGTGTTCAGTATGTGTTGATCGATCTCTGAACTACGGTAGATATATTTCTGAGGAAGAGTGCATTTTTGGTGGAGTTTTATACTAAAGTTCTGATTCCCGTCGTAACGATCTCTGTTCAAATGACGCGGACTGAGATTTGTCAGCGGACGCTCGGACAGGTCTACCGAAGTTGATCGATCAAACGCAGCTTGAGGTCGCATTCTTGAAGCGAAGCACTGGATACTCTGACTCGCGCGGTGGATTCATATGAATTCGTGTTGAACGGCGCTGGCTAGCTCACGACTAGACACGATATGTGCAAGTGTCGTCTGGCAGTGAAACCCAAATTGCACGTCCTAGCTACTAGTTGACACTGTAAGAAGTTACTAAGTTCCTCCAAGGTTGGAATAGGAGGTTTCCTGGGAAAGTGTGATCGATGGAGTTTCGATAGTTACTAATATATTTGGTCAACTTTGTCCATAGACGGTACATAATAACTGATGATCTGCCGCCGGAAGTTTGCCACTTCTGTAGTGCAGCCACATGCTGTGTGACGCCGATGAGAAATCAAAAAACCGTTTCCGACATCACGTGCCTCTGCGTCCTTTTAATAATTTCTAGCTTGGAGACTGCCAGGAATGAAGTGGAATGGACATTGATTTCACTCGTTATGGATTTTCTAGGTCCACGGTCTTCACGAAGTTTGTCCAGCTTCAGAAGGTGAACCAGTGCGCACGCTGGCACCTTTTCCAAATCTTCTAGTTTTGTGCCACGTTTTCTGGTAATGGAGGAGTTGACATCCCAGGCTGGAGGGTAGCTGACCTGAATCCGATTGAAATTCCTGTGCAGTGTGAACCGAATTTTGTGTACAGCGCAAGTCGGTAGAATTATTCAACGCACAGGGACAGTGATTTTTTTGTCAGGAGACAGTCTAGCACTATTGCTACTTTTCATGGCTTGAGGAGCAATCCAGGCTCCTAGGGTGCTCTTTTCATGTTACCCCTAACCCCTAAGTGTCGGACTGACCATTTTCGTGGCGATTTCCAAACAGCAGGGAGTGCCCATGGTTAGGAAATGAGGAAATGATACTTTTCAAGATTTGATTTTAGTGTTAAATTTGGGGTAGAGATCATATTCTAGTGTTGTTTGATGCATTTCATTTGCAATATTGAGGTTCATTGAGGAATTTTCAACGACAAAAACCTCAATATTGTCGTAGTGTTAAAAATTTACTAAGTATTTCAGGAATCAACTGATGTTCTCTCATTTGAAATGTTTTCCTTGTAAAATTTTAAAATAAAAATGTCTAGTTCTTAACCAATCATACCAAATTTACAATTTTAAAAATAAAATTTGTAATTTTGGTGAATTTTGAAAAATAAATACTTCCAAATACATAAAATGAGTATCTAAAACTATTTTTGGAAGTTTGACCAAACGGATAATTACGAAACATCGTGTGTCAATTTATTTATTTTTGACCAAACTTCATCAAAGCTGTAAAAGTAACATTTTATAACACATCTAGGTATTGCTCTTATCCCCTCTGTCATTTTAGGGTTTAGTGTGCAAGGAGCTTCGTAGGATCACGTTTGGTCGTTTTTCAATCCATCGTTGATATTCACCTACTAGTTGCTAATTTCAAATGAAAAGGGTGCCAACTATAAAAGTTTAGAGGCTATCTTTTACTTTTTAGTCCAATTTACCATTCCTCAAAATTATTGAAATTGTGTGTTTTATGGTACTTTAAAGCTCAAAACTTTAAAATTCCAATGTACAATGTTGGAAGAGTTTTTCTATCCAATTTCTTTTTATGTTAGGTTATCAGGCATGCACTTTCATTGTAAATAAACAATTATTTTATTTATTTTTTATCCTTATCTTTATCTTTTCTTTTATCCTTTCTTTTATCTTGTTTCTTTTATCTCATTTCCTTTTGTCTTCTTTTTGTTTTCCTTCTTGTTTGCCTTCTTGTCTTCTTCTTTTTCTTTATTTGTTCTTCATTCTCTTCTTTTCATTTTTTTTTCTTCTTGTGGCAACCACAAACTCCACTACCACACCCAAAAAGAAAAAGAAAACTTATTTCCTTCTTTTGTCTTCTTTTTGGTCTAAGGTTCACAAGCCCTAGAAAAATATAAAATATAAAATATAAAGTTCACCCGGCGGCTGAACCTTAAACGGTTGAACTGAACTGAACTGAGAAGTAGAAAAAAAGAAAAAAACGTCTTTTTTTTTGTTCCTTCATTTATTTCGTGCAGGGTGCGCGGCCGCGCACCCTATCCGGCCTTCTTTCCCCTCTTCAGCAGGTCTTCCATGAAGGTGAGCGCCACCAGTACGGGAGCTCTCCGTTTCTCCACTCGCAGGGAACTCTCTGTTTCTCCATTCGCTGGGAGCTCGCCGTTTCTCCACCAACAGTTTTAGGGTTCGCGCTGCCGGCAACCCTAAGCCCATTGACAACTTCGTGAGGCGGCACGGTCAAGTATGTGGGACGCGACGTAGGCGCCAAAACTCACGAGGCCGTGGACGCTGTCAACAAAAAGGTGGACGAGGCCACGAGGGAGGCGATAAGGCCAACCAAGTGCGCGACGAAATGAAGACATACACTCGCGACACCTTGGATTCCGCTACTGAAACTCGTGACGGTCAATCCGTTGTGGTGCGCACATCCCCATCTCTTTGCGCTGCATCTCCATTTCCTTGTGTGCACAGTGCCATCTCCTCTGCACAGTCTGCGCAAGTGTCCTCAAGAATGTTTTGAGTCTGATCTTGGTGTGCAGGAGGAGGCACAAAATGCTGCAGGAAATGTGGGCGACAATTTGAAGCAGAACGTCGATTATGAAACTGGCGCAGTGAAGAATGCGGCGGATGACGCAAGCAAAAACGCTAAGAATAGCACGCAAAGATTGGGCTTGGTTGTAGTGTACGATAGAGATTGGGCTCGGTTTTAGATTTGATTGATAATTGTACAAATTGAAATTTGAATTAATATCGTGTAATGGAAATCTTGAAGAGCAGTGCTGGTTGTTTTTCTCTTTCTCTTTTTCTATGAAAGCAAATGAAGAAATTCATTGCAAGAGCAGTGCTGTTTTATTTTATTTTCCTCTTTCTTTGCAACCAAATGAACAGACTTGTTGCAAAAGCAGAGCTGGTTTAGCTTGCAGAGCAGATGCTTCTTCTTGGATGCTTCATACTTATAAAAAACACTAATGCTTCTTACTTATAAAAAACTTATACTTCATACGTCATTAAAAAAAGAATTCAAAATTTCAAAAAAAAGAAAACAATGGCCATTCACCTCATCTTTTTTTTTTTCTTTTATCTTTTTTCCTTGTCTTCCTCCTCCGCTGGTTAAAGAGAAGAAGATGCCGAAACAAAAAAAAACAAACAGAAAAATATAAATAAAATAAATAAAATAATGTGGTGCACATGTGGGGTTTGCGGTTGTTACAAGAAGAAAAATAATAAAAAGAAATGAATGAAGAAAATATAGGAGAAAGAGAAGAAGACAAGAAGGAAGACAAGAAGGAAAACAGGAAGAAAACAAGAAAGAAATAAACAAGATAAAAGAAAAGATAAAAGAAAAGATAAAGATGAAAGAAAAGCTAAAGATAAGGATTAAAATAATATTTTTTATAATGAAAGTAATTGTAGAAAGACAAAAAGTGTTGTTTTTTAAAGAATATTTTTAGACAAAGTTTTTAATGCGTTCCGGGGCCAAGTGCATGATTATATGGCCAAGTGCGTAAATAGCAAATTGCGTGTTTATAGTGCCCAAAAAGAATACGGTGGTGATGATGTAACTTTTATTTGTACACAGTCCAGGTCCCGCTGCCAACCTGTTACACTCGCATTGCCTTTACATCCATCCAACGGGACAGAAGTTCAGTCAGAGAAAAGGGATGAATATCTACAGCGGGTGGCTGGAGGTCACTGGAGTGGAGCGAAAAAAATGAAAAAAGGAAAGGAGAAAAATGAACCAAAATTAATTTTATTTTTAAAAACTGTAAGCGCCCGCTTGCACGTAGCTTGGCACCTATAGCTCCAACCAACTTTTCAAATAAAAAAATAAAAAAATAAGAATTTCAAAGATTTACAGTTTCAAAAAGAAATGTTGTCAGCTAGCGTTGGCCAACGTGCTGCTGTATTTCAAAAAGAACTACAGACTCAACTTTCATCAATTTGTTAATTTTGAAAACTTGTGACAATTTTACAAACATTACATCCCATTCTATGCCAATTCTATAAATCAAGGTGTCTTATTTCCGGGTACGCAACTTCTATATCATACGGAGGGGGCATCAGCATTAAAACGGCTTAGAGGTTGGGTTTTGTAAATGTTATATCAAATTACAAATAAAAATACAGATCATATAAAGTTAGGTGAAGACCAAATTAAATAAAATGAGATGTAAAAATATCTTAGGTTGCATACTTACTAAAAAAAGCTCGGTCCACATTGTATATAAAGAATTGAAACACCTATGTATAATTATTAAAAATCCATATGAGAAGTTGCCTCCAATTAAAATTAAAAGTAATTTGCAGTGATTTATTTATATTAATGAAAAATCTTGAATTATTATTAAAAAGCCCAAAAAGTTGGGTAGCTTGGCCTATGTTGCATGTATAAAAAAACCTCATATAATTAGGTTCTTAATGCTAAAAATTTCTTCAAAGAATAACTAGTTCCTATGTATAAGTACATTATTAGATTCCTTGTTCAAAGGGCTACAAGAGTTTCTTACATTGATCAAAACAAGTTATAATACTTGAAATTGAACTAAAGTGCAATATTTAGGTGATTATAATTAGGGACATATAATACGGGAGTTATGTACCCAGGGCCTAATTTTTCTCTTTCTCATTTTTTCTCATTCACCATAAACATGAATGACAGACTTCAGAGGTGGTTCTGCGGCCATGGATGGAGTGGAATTCAGATTGACTTGTAATGAATTTTCTGGGTCCACCTTAACGATCTTTAATTGAACCTCAAGTTTGGTGGTGAAGGAGTTGACTCCAAATGACAGTTGACATCCTATGGGGTGGATTCAAAGGAAATCTAATATGTGCAGTTTTAACAGAATTATATGTACTGTACAGTACAAGTCAGTAGAATTCTTGCAACGGATGCTGGGGTGCGTTATGATTGGGTGAAGTAGATCTTAAACAAATCCATTAAATGGTGAAATTTCAAGAATTTGGCACTTTCTCAGTGACCATTTCTGGAACCTCAAATCTATAGCAATTTTAGTTTTTAGACCTTTGTCCAGTTGAAAGTCATATTTTTGGTACTGTAGAGTACAGAACACGCCATATTTATACAAAAATGACCATTTTATCAAATTTTCCACGTGGGATACTGTTAGACACTCACATCTTCAGTTGACTTCATGATGTGCCCATGAGTTTATTATGATCAGTGATTACTCGTTGAGCACTTGTTCCGATTGTCAAAATCGCTACCGACCGTACGGTTTATCCGATTCAAAGGAAATGAAGTGTCCAAGGTTAAATGTCTGCAAGTCATATGTTGACTCTAAGGGCTCTTGCCAGGCTGGAGTTTAATTTTCCCCGGAGTGCTCATCGATCGATTAGGAATTATAGCTAGTTTATCCTTCTTTCGATGGATCAGCAATTCTTCTGTCCCTAAAAAACACAACGAAGCTAACGAAACGAAAAAATTCTGAATGAACTGATGGAAACAGACCGTTTCGATCAATCCCCTGATTGAATCCCCTGACTGAAACCTAGGATCTAAACCAGTGCTGGTTTTCCCTGCTCTAAGCATGCAGCTAGTGAACTTCACAAACTCATGATATTAAACACGCCATTTTAACGAATATGACCATGATATCTTCATTTGTTTACATTTGAAGAGCTAGCGGCGCTGGTTCCTTAATTGGACTAGGAATTCGTCAAGATGATTGTTGTCAGTTTTTATGTGCACTGTCGAGATTCATCACTGATCGCAGCTAGATTCAGCTCAGAAAAGAATTGCAGCAACAATATCGACACACTAGAACCAAACCGGGGAACGAAATGCACAAAATAATAATTCAATGAATTGATTCCTCTCACATATACAGTCGTATTGATTTCAAATCATTGTCACAACATTGATCAGGCCTGTGATCGATGGTTGAAGTCAATAATGACTCAGGGATTACTCTAACAAACTATTGCTATCAAATGAATCTGTACAAAAGAATGGTCACGAGTTCAGGGCTCATGATTAAAAAGAATGGCAACTGTCTGATGGAATGAATCCAGAGATCGACGAACAGCTCATTCCATCCATATTCTGTAGGTCGGCGGAAGAGCTAGCTCGGACCTTCAATGGCATTCAATTGGCTCCAGGGCTTCTTCAAATTCTTGCTTTCGTTGCACGATCCTGATTAGTTGTCTTCCGATCAGTTGACCTGTTTCATTGACGCTTAGACGGAGGTTGCCACTTGGAGGAGCCACCATCTCCCATGGGAGACTTGGATGGAGGTCTCCATTTGGAAGAGCCACCATCGCCCATGCGACCCGACTGCTTCGGTGGACTCCACTTCGATGATCCTCCATCACCCATCACTGCCATTGCTTTACATGCTCTCGAACTTAGATCGATGGACTTGCGGGCTTAAACTTAATATAAAGATCTCTAGATAATAATGGGTCCGTGATAGCCGGTCGGTATAAAGCTTGGATCAACAGAATCAGCTGTCAGGAAGAATGCCGTTCCAGAAAACAGAAGGAACGGATTGCGTGTGTCGAATTGGAGCTCCGGGTAAGTGTTGCAGCGTGTTCAGTATGTGTTGATCGATCCCTGAACTACGGTAGATTTATTTCTGAGGAAGAGTGAAGATTTGGTGGTGTTTTATACTTTCTGATTCCCGTCGTAACGATCTCTGTTCAAATGACGCGGACTGAGATGTGTCAGCGGACGCTCAGACAGACCAAAGTTGATCAAACGCAGCTTGAGGTCGCATTCTTGAAGCGAGGCACTGGGTACTCTGACTCGGTGGATTCATATGAATTCGTGTTGAACGGCGCCGGCTAGCTCATGACTAGACACGATAATTATATGCAAGTGCCGTCTGGCAGTGAAACCCAATGTGCACGTCCTAGCTAGCTACTAGTTGACACTGTAAGAAGTTACTAAGTTCCTCCAAGGTTCGAATTTCTGTGCAGTGTGAACTGAATTTTGTGTACAGCGGAAGTCGGTAGACTTATTTCAACCTTGATTTCAACGCACAGGGACAGTGATCTTTTTGTCAGGAGACAGTCTAGCACTTTGGATACTTTTCATGGCTTGAGGAGCAATCCAGGATCCTGGGGTGCTCTTTCCATGTAACCCCTAAACCCTTAACCCCTAAATGACGGAGGGGGTAAATGACGGAGGGGGTAAGGGCAAAACATAAATGTGTTATAAAAAATTACTTCTTCAACTTTGATGAAGTTTGGTCCAAAAGAGAAAATGAGGAGCTTGATGTTTAGTAATTTTTCATACGGTCAAATATCAAAAAATAGTTTTTTATCATCTCATAATGAATTTAGAAGCATTTAACTTCAAATATTTATAAGAATCACAAATTTTATATTTAGAAATTGAAATTTTGTATGATTTGTTAAAACTAGACATTCTATTCTAAAATCAAAAATTGCAAATTTTTCAACGGAGAGAACATCATTACTTTCCCCAAATAGTAAGTTTTCTAACACTAGACAATGTAGAAGTGTTTTTCTTTGAAAATTTCTCCCGGGTGGAGTTTAACTCGGATTGACATGATTCAAATTGGGTTGGAAAGTAGACTTGATTACCTATTTAAAAATATTTTTTATTTTCTATAAAAATGGTTTTTTTTCTATTTCGAGCAGCCCATAAAAAAAGGGCAGAGACCATAAAATGGTTGATCCGTCACTTAGGAGTTAAGGGACAGATTGACCATTTTCTGGTCATAGCCCAAACAGCAGGGACTGCCCATGGTTACGAAATGAGTAAATAGTATTTTTTCAAGATTTGATTTAAGTGTCAAAATTGGGGGTAGAGATCATATTCTAGTGTTGTTAATTTCATTTGTAATATTAAGGCTCACAAAGGTATTTTTCAAATACAAAGACCTTTGTCAATATTGTCCTAGTGTTATAAATTTACTATTTGAAGAATCTAATGACGTTCTCTTATTTGAAATATTTTCCGTTTTAAATTTTAAAATAAAATGTCTAGTTTTTCACCCAATCATACCAAAATTATAGTTAAATTCTAAAAATGAAATTTGTAAACTTGGTGAATTTTAAATGGTAAATACTTCTAAATTCATTAAATGAGTATGTAAGACTATTTTTGGAAATTTGACCGTACCAATAATTACTTAACATCATCCTTCAGTTTTTTCTTTTGGATCAAACTTCATCGAAGTTAAAAAAGTAACATTTAATAACACATTTAGGTATTGCTCTTACCTCCTGGATATATTCACAGTAACACGATCCAAGGAAACTGTAACGAGTGATTAATTTAACGCATTGTTAAACAACAATCTTATCATATTAATTGATAATGCAATATAAATTAGTAACTACATATAATCTATATCATTATACAATATACTAAAGTTTGACGATGTTTGGGAAGTTATTGGTACTCCAATACGACTAAAATATGGTCGTAACCAGTCATTAATAACAACTAATGTGCTAAAATGTTCAAAATATGTTGCAAAATGTCCTTAAAATTTTCTAATATCTACATAAATTGAAGATATTATTTTCTAAGCACTCATCAAGAGTCGTTATAACTGGGCGGGATTGGGTCGTGTTATTGTGAATGTACCCTCCTCTGTCATTTAAGGGTTAAGCGTGCAAGGAGCTTCAAAGATCTATGTTTGGTCGCTTTTGAATCCATCGTTGATATTCACATGGTTGCTAATTTCAAATGAAAAGGGTACCAACTATAAAAGTGTGAAAGCTATCTTTCACTTTTTAGGCCAATTTATCATTCCTCAAATTGTTGAAATTGTGTGTTTTATAGTACTTTAAAGCTCAACACCCTAAAATGCTAATATACAGTGTTGGAAAAGTTTTTCTATCAATACTCTTCTTAGGCATGCACGCCTTGTTGTTCATCACTATTATTTACATTTTTGCTAAAATTTTCATACTATTCTAAACGTGTTTGTAATTAATATGATCTTTATAAGAATATACTTCAAAAAATCTTCTAAATTTTATATATAAATAGATAATTATGGAAAAAAAGGAAAATTTGGTTAAGCAATTTGTTATATATGAGAAAAATATCATAAAGAATATAATAAATTATTTTAAAATGCAATGAATTGATGAGGATTGACAAGGTAATTATATTATGAACGTTTAATGGTTAAAACATAGGTAATATCATTTCATCATTTGAAGTAATACACATGTGCTACCTAGCCCCTAAGGGTCCCTAGCTTTTTTGGGCTTAAAATCATGATCGCATTTGATGTGTTATAGGTCTAAATGTAAGAGAGGTATAGAAATCTCAACCGTACAATCTTGTAACATACATGTCGATCATGTGAATCAATTTTTGGAGTCATTTGGCCATATAGATTGCAAGATCATACTAGTGTTTTAGACTTTTAGTGCTAAAAAAGTATGCTGAAATTTTCCAAGCAACACAGTTAGAGGTGAAATTTGTTTCCAAAATTACTCAAATGAAAAAACTTTGAACTATAAAGTAGTTCAAAATCATCATATAAACACATTGGTACCAAAAAAGCCTCATGAAAAAATTTAATGTGCCCTAAAATGGCCTTGCGATGTCGAAAAGTAGTCCAAAATGTGACCCACTTGAATCAAAAAGCAAAAAGTGCCCAAACTAGATCCGTGCACTAAAATGACTACCAAACATTCATAACAACATGGATTGACCTGAAAATTTTAATATTTTACCATGATAATTAGAATTCAAAGGGAATTCAACCCCTTAAGTTTTATTGAAAACGGACTTGGGATGAAAGAGATACAAGGCCCCGAAGTTGTTGCCATCAAAATTCATAGAAACTGTTCAAAAAAAGATACCTACAATTTTCAAATGATCACCAAAAATTCAATTTATCTTGTGTTGATTTGAAATATTTATCACACATTCCATACATCATACGGGGAGTTTTTGCACTATTTCATTAAAATTGAAAATGTTTTACAAAAGTTATAGCTCTTCGAAGGTGAATGTCTCCCAAAAACCTTCAAAATATGGACGTCGGGACGTCGGGACAGTTAGGGGCTAGGTGCTAATCTAGTTAGGTTTAAAGAGTCTTTACATGGAGATCATCCATTGATATTGATCATCCATATAGAAAATTTGGCAATCAATCCTGCCCGACAATAAGCAACGTAACCTCACAAATGTTTCAATCATCTCCATACTGACATGTATACAATTTTTTAAATACAGTGGTATATAATGCGTTAACACATGAGCAGCCTCAATGAAAGCTGTAGAATTTTACTGTTGTCAAATTGTTGTTGTGACAATATTCTGAGATCCATGTGTGAATAAAGAATCAGGAACTACTCTAATCATCTTTTGCTGTCGAATGAATCTGTACAAAGAATTAATTGTGAGCTTGGAGCTAATAAATTTTACCCAAGTATATACTATTCGAAATGGATTGATCTGGAACTTTGATGAGACTGACAACCAGCTCATTCATGTGCTGCCGGAAGATCTTGTTGGCTCAGGCATCCATTGTCGATGGCTTTCATTCTTCGATCGAATAGATTGTCGCAACATTCGAAGGACAGAATGTGCCAGGTTGTTAGAGTTCATGCTTTCGTTGCATATGCCGACAGTCGTGCCTGATCTCGATCAGTACTTGTCTTGCTAGTAAACTCGTTTCATTCACGCTTTGAAGGAGGCCTCCACTTCGAAGAGCCACCATCGCCTATGGGAGACTTTGATGGAGGCCTCCACTTGGAAGAGCCTCCGTCGCCCTCGGGAGCCGACTGCTTCGGAGGTTTCCACTTCGATGATCCTCCATCGCCCATCACCGCCATGAGATATTGCAAAGCTCTCGGGAAGGACACGAGAAGCAAGCAAGTGTTGGCAGGTATGTATGGAGCTTCAGTGGGAACAGCTAGAAATATTCTCAGGAAGAACGCGCCTTTCAGATCAAGCAGAAGCTGGTGCTCAACGTATATCAGATTAGAGCACCCGGCGGGTGTAAGTTTGATATATCACTTGTTGCAGCGTGGTCAGTTTGTGTAGATGAGCACTTGAGCTGTGATGGAATGATTAATTGTGGAGGAAGAATGAATGTCTGGTGGCTCTGGTGCTGTTTTATACGGTCTGATTCACGACGCAACGAGCTCTGTTCAAATGACGCACGCGGACTTTCACTGGAAGCTTTGGAGAGTTTAGCCCCCGGGGCTAAACTGGCTTGGGGGGGCTAAACCACCTCAGTTTAGCCCCGGCTAAACCCGAATCTTCCATTTTAGCCCCGGCTAATTTGTGTTTTAGCCCCGGCTAATGGTACAAAAAGGGGGTTAAAATGGGGGCTAATGGTACAAAAATTTAGCCCCCCCCATTTTTCAATTAGTGCTAAGGGGGGCTAAAGAGGGGGCTAAACCACCCCACTTTAGCCCCGGCTAAACCAATCAAAGTTCCCAGTGTTTGTCAGCGGACGCCTTGAGAGACCAAAGTTCGTGAAGCGAACGCAGCACGCACTTGAGAATAATTATGGATTCAGTTCAATGGAAGGACTTGGGTAATCTGAGTGACGGGTAGAGTATTCGCGTTGAACGGCGCCGGCGTGCTGAGGAAAACACGAGATATATTTGTAGATATGCAAGTGTAGAGGCGTCCAAACTGCTAACCGAGTGAGTCTGGTTTTGGGTGTATCGTGTTGTCTGTCTGTCTGTTTTGACCTATTATGTGAAGTTGTACCGGTTTATTGGCTTGCCCCCTGTTGTGTCAAGGTTGCCCCTCTTGCATGTTTCAAAAGAGACAACAACGTGCAAGCCGTAGTTACTAGTTGATAGTACTAGTCCAAGTTACGGACTGTACTCAATTTAGTCCTCCAAGGTTGGAACCAGAGGTTTCGTTGGAAAGTGTGTTAAAAAGTCGACAGTTGCTAGTACCTGGTCAATTTGGTCACAGAAAACGAAATACCGACGGTCTGCCGCCGGGAATTAATTATTCACTTAGTGACCCACTTCTGGACTGATACTGTATATATGCCTCATGTGATGAGTAATGACCAGTGGTTTTCTTGGCTGTCCCCTTTTCACTGCAAAGGTTCAGTACTAAGCAGTGCGATGTAACCGCCCAAAAGGCAGACCGTGGTGTTGACGTAACTTTTATTCCTACACAGGCCTGCTCCCGCTCGGCCGCTCCCAACCTGTTACAATGCATAACATTCAGTAGCCTTGAGGCACACTGCCTTTACATCCATCCAACGGTATAGAAGTTTATTCAGAAAAGGGATGGATAGAGCATATCAGCATATCGTTAGAGGTTGGTGGAGTGGAGTGGAGTGGAAAATTTGAAAAAGGAAAGGAAAAAAAGAAAAACACCAAAAATAAAAAATAAAATAAAATAATGTTGCCATGGTGCCTGTAGCACCAACCAAATTTTAAAATAAATAAATAAATAAGCTAAATTGTTTTAATTTTTTAATTTTTTAATTGTTTGCGATTTTAAAATAGAAGAAGTTGATAGTCAACATTGCCTAGTGTCCCACTCTAGTGGTGGCATGAGGTCACTACAATATCTTCTTCTTTTTCATTTAGTGCATGAATTTCCAGGATCTGTTTGACCTTCCCCTCCTAGTAGTTGCTATTACCTCCGCCTTCGTATAAAATAAGCTAGATATTGATTTTATATGAATGATGATGTCGGATAATATTCACATTCTCCTCAAAAGTAAGCCAGAGCCAATGAAGGCTACTAAATGTTATGTGGGCTCATAAGTAGACCAGCGGGACCGGCAGTCACACTCATGGAGATAAAAAGCTTGAATAATTGTAAACTAAGGGACAAGAAACTATATACTCTATACTACAAATTTTCTTATGCGTTGGTAAAGTGTCAGTCTTAAAATGTTTGTACTACAATGTGGCAAAGAATGCAATGTATTACATTTTGGTCTAAATAATATTTTATATTATTTTTAAAATATTAATATACATACAATCTTAGAATACCTTTAATTTCACTATGGTTAATTTTTTGCTAAAAACCTAATTTCAATGACCAGTAGAAAATGTTTACAGTTACATTTTGTTTGTTAAGCAGTGTCATAGTACACATTTTGGACGCCCTATTGTGATAAAACCCAATAGGTTTGTAAAAGTGACTTGAATGAAAGTCAATACATCCATCATTGTATGAGAAAGTTACAAGGCTTTGAATCTATTCGTGATCCAATTTCTAAACGTTGGAACGTTTAGGGGTTAATATAACACACAATTCGCTATTTACGCACTTGGCCATATAATCATGCACTTGGTTCTCGGGCGCATAATTTTTTTTGTCTAACTTTCTTTTTAAAAAAACGACGATTATTGTCTTTCTTCAATCCCTTACATTGTAAACAAATAATTATTTTAATTATTTTTTATTCTTATCTTTATCTTTTCTTTTATATTTTCTTTCATCTTTTCTTTTTCAACTTGATTTCTTTCTTGTCTTCTTTCTTGTCTCCCTCTTGTCTTTTTTTTGTCTTTCTTCTTGTCTTCCTTTTTGTCTTCCTTGTCTTTTTTTTCTTCTACTTTTTCTTCAGTTGTGGCCGCTGAACCCGAAACAATGGGAGTAAACCCAACCACACAAAAAAAAAAGTTTTTTTTTGACTTTTTTGACTTTTTTCAAAATTTACTACTTTTAGGCTCTGGGTGCGCGGCCGCGCACCCAAAGACCCTTCAATCTCCCTCTACATCTTCATCTCCCTCTACATCTTCATCTCCCTCTACATCTCCCTATCCATCTTCATCTCTCTTTCCATCTTCATCTCCCTCTCTACGTTCATCTCCTCTCCATCTCTCTCCCCTCTCCATCTCTCTCCCCTCTCCATCTCTCTCCCCTCTCCTCATATATATAAGGGGAGAGGAGGGGGTCTCTCTCATCATTCTCCCACTCCCTCTCCCATCCCTCTCCTCTCCTCTATATATGTGAGGAGAGGAGAAGAAGATGAGAGGGAGATGGGAGATCTTTGGGTGCGCGGCCGCCCACCCAAAGCCTAAAAATAGTAAATTTTGAAAAAAGTCAAAAAAGTCAAAATTTTTTTTTTTTTTTTTTTTTTTAATTTTTGGGCGGCCGCGGTTTAGGGTTTAGCAGCACCCCACGGCCAACCAAAAAGGAAAAAAAAGTTTTGGTTTTTTTTTTTTTTTTTTTTTGGGTTTGCTCCCATTGTTTCGGGTTCAGCGGCCACAACTGAAGAAAAAGTAGAAGAAAAAAAAGACAAGGAAGACAAAAAGGAAGACAAGAAGAAAGACAAAAGAAAGACAAGAAGGAGACAAGAGGTAGACAAGAAAGAAGACAAGAAAGAAATCAAGTTGAAAAAGAAAAGATGAAAGAAAAGATAAAAGAAAAGATAAAGATAAGAATAAAAAATAATTAAAATAATTATTTATTTACAATTTAAGTGATTGTAAAAAGACAACATTGATGCTTTTTAGAGAACTTTTTCACCGGTTTTTTTTTAAGTCAAATATGTTTATGAAATGAGCGCACTTGACCAAGTGCATTAATAGCGAATTTCTTAATATTATTAAGATCCCTCCACTACATTATTATTTTAATTAGTCTCAAAACCTTAAAAAATTGTTTTATCTAGGGAATTTTTTTTACTGGAAATGAAAGTTTGAGTTTCACTTTATAAATTTAGACACTTTTTACTTGGTTTTAGTTTTACTTGGTTTTTTCAATTACTAACCAAGTACTAGTTATAGTACCTAACTTTTTACTTGATAGTACTACAACATGCATGAGAATCATTACATTAGAGAAATAATGAGCCTTGGAGAGGGCCCTTGGAAGTGTCATACATAGTCTATTAATCAGACGTGAGTGGGCTTAGGTAAAGTACCTAAATTTTGGCATAAAAATGTCACTACCTTGTGTGGAAGTTAGGTACTATAACTAGTTCATGATACAAGATAATGTACTTCGCATTGGATTACTATAACTAGTTATAGTACCTAACATCACATTGAATTACTATAACTAGTTCATGGTACAAGATAATGTACTTCGCATTGGATTACTATAACTAGTTATAGTACCTAACATCACATTGAAGTACTATAACTAGTTCATGGTACAAGATAATGTACTTTGCATTGTATTAGTTATAGCACCTAACTTGTATTGTTTTCCAGTAAACAATTCTCTCACCCAATGTACCTTAGCTCACATGATGCGAACGCATATAGGGGAAATAGCTCACTTCCTTTTCTTGAAGTACAATTTAAATGCTAAAAACGACCCCCCATGGACTTGCTCGAGAGGCCCTCTCCAAGGCTCAATATTTCTCTAATGTTTAGTGCTATATAACTATATTTGTCAATATATCATTCAAAAGCTATAATCTATTAAAAGGTGGTTCTAAAAGGTGCTTCTGCGGCCATGGATGGAGTGGAATTCACATTGACTTGTAATGAATTTTTTGGGTCCATCTTAACAATCTTTGTCTAGTTTTAAGTAACTCTTAAATGTCATAACGATTAGTTTCTGGACGATTAATAGATCCAAACTCACTCTACATTCTCAAGAATGCTATTTCGCGAGCGGTGAGCAGAAAATCACGAGCGGTGAGCGGAAAATTACGAGCGGTGAGTAGAAAATCTAAAAAGAAAAGATAAAAAGTACTTGAATTTTAAAAAAAGATGAGGCCTATGACCGTGGAATATACTATTTATAAGCATTAAAGAGGGAGAAAAAAGTAATTACACTTGCTAATTTTAGAAAAGATAAAAATCATTTCAGTAAAGTTATCCTAAAACCGTGGAAATTGGGTTTATAACCATGGATTTCAGTTACGCTTTGAATTGGAATTTAATAATCTTTCCATAAACAGATATATAAATAGATTCATGTAATTCTCAAATGATCATATAAGTTGCGAAACCATAAGATAGAGGGAATTTTATTGCTAGAACACACCGGTCATCTACAGAATGGAGTACACATTTTGGATATTTCAAGAAGATTGCAATCAAGTATAATATTACCGCTGAGTCACAACATTTTCTTTTTAAGTGGGATGTTGGTTAAACCACTTCCTGAATCTTTAAGTAGGTGTGACCATGTCTACAATACCACTAAGCAAAATCTACTTGATCTCGTTAAAGTTCAACGTCAGGGCATGTACGAAGAAATCCTCATTGCGTGTCAGGCCACACATTACACGGTAAACATAATAAACTCAATTGATCCTTTCAATGTAGCCTCTTCTTTCAATTTTTATTCTTCATACTAATCATTTTTATCTAAACATCTGGTTTTGCAGTCTGATACTGCCAAAACGTTGACATAGGCATCCATCCGTTTCTACCAGGCTTTTCCCGATAAGTCGCACTGGACAGCAAACAATATGCAGCAGTACATCAATGAGGCAGTCTACCATCCCCCACTTCTAATTCTAATATACTATCCCTCATTTCCAATAAGCATGTACCTCCCCCCTCACACACTTTCAATCTCCGTCTAATATTTTTAAATTATGATTTCCTAATCCCATCCCCTCATCTAACCTCCTTATTTTAACCTCCACCCTTTTGATATGACTCGGTCCTTGTTTTTTAGTTCCTCCTCTAACTCCCCCCCCCTTGTATTTTAATTTCTATCTACCATCCCTCGTAAAATACTTGTCTACCATCCCGGACTTCTAATTCTAATTTACTATCCTCCAATTTTAATCAACATATTACCCCTCCCCCACACAATTTCAATCCCCATCTTATTTTATTTGAAATGTAATTTCTAAATCTTGTCTCCTCGCCTTATTTACCTTCTTTATCTCCCATTTTTTTATTTTTTTATTTTAATTCCAAGTTTCCCTCCTATTTAATATTATTGTTCCATCTTTCGTTTGTAATTTCCATCTACCACCCCCCCTCCAAATTTCATTCCTTTGTTTCTCTCTAATAACTTAATTTCCCACCACCATCCCGAAATTTTAATTAAAAACTTAAAAAGGAAACTGTTAAGTTCAATAGTTTAAACGTATGCCCATAACCATAGCTCCTCTCGGAGTAGATTCGGTCCTTTCCGCCAGAGAATCTTTCGGACATTCTTTTGACTATTAATGCACGTGTCAGAAATTTCCCGATTTGGCCTACACGTGCAAGATTGCACGTTCTGAAACAGAAAGTCTGAAGGACCCTTTGTTCTGCTAAAAAAGTGAGGGAGTTAGGGAGGGGAGGGAGTTGGGGATGAGAGGAAGTTGGGAAGAGAAGGGAGAAGGGACAGTGGAAGGAGAGGGAGGGGTCAGCTGCCTGGGCGGCGGCCGTCCGCCTAATCAGACGACTTGAGGGTAACTTCTCCGCCAAACAACCTTTAGAGGCCCATAACTTCCTCAAAAATCATCCAAATTGAGATTATGAGATGTTTTTTGGCATCTACATTTTTTGTACATGCCAAAAAACATCTCATAAGCCCAATTTGGATACGTTTTGACAAAGTTATGGGCCTCTGAAGGTTCGGACGGCCTTTTCAAAGCCCTGCAGGCCGTCAAATCGGACGGCCGCGATGGCGGACGGCGCCTGGCCGACGGCCGTCGCTAGGCATTCGGCGGTCGGCCGTCGGCTACTTGCAGAAACTTCAAAGCCCCGTAAGAACTTCAAAATGTATTCAAACTTGGGTAAAATCACAATCAAACGTATATTTTCAGAACTATGTGCAAAAATCTCTCTATGCCAAGGTATGTTGTATACCAAATATTTTTGTCCATATAATATCATTAATATGCTGTATTTAGAATAGTATTGACACAAATTATTTAAGGAATAAGGAAATGAATTCGTTTATGTTGAAGTGAAATTATGTTTTTTCAAAGCAATTCAACAAGTTTTGAAGTAGTGTATATTTTGAAGTGGCATAAAAATTTATCTTTGTATTGTTTGTAGGTTATATGAAGATATAATTTCTATTACAAATTTACAAAAAAGAATCATCTTTTGAAAAAATTAACCTCTAAAGGACTATGTAGCCTCATTTGGAACTATTGAGAATTTACGCAAGTCCTAATGACTTAATTGATCTTCATGGACTTTTCGTGAATTTCTCATGAAAATTAATTGAGATAGATCATTATGCTTTATAGATAATGTTTTATTGCACGTGAACGCATCATCTCAATAAGTATTGAAAATATTATAGTTTCAATTGCTAAAAACAAATAAAATTATATGTCAAAGCGTGCATCCCTTTTTAAATTATTGTAAACTTCAAAACATTTATAAGGTAGGTAGGATCTACATTGAAAAATAAAATGTTGAATAATTTTATTTTTAGCAATTGTATGACACCTATGACAACAAAAATCTGCATACAGAGATGGTATAAATAATATACGATATATATTTTTTGATTCAAATTTTTAGAATTTTCAATGATACAACTAAGATATTTCTTGCTTATTCAAATGTTTCATCATTGGAATTGGTATTTTTCAATTTCGTATCAAAATTATTATCAATTGTAATTTTTAGACCATTTGTACCTTCTTCTACTTGTCAAATTTTTATTAAATGAATATGAAATTTATTTT
Source organism: Pohlia nutans (assembly GCA_022496805.1). Classification (NCBI taxonomy): domain Eukaryota; kingdom Viridiplantae; phylum Streptophyta; class Bryopsida; order Bryales; family Mniaceae; genus Pohlia; species Pohlia nutans. The sequence goes on from CM040103.1 coordinate 1,945,027, forward strand.
TAGCTATTTTCTTTCCACCTAATCTCAATTGATTTTTCAACACAAGTTGTGAACACTTATAGCTTTTACGGATTTCATATATGTTTACTAATTTCATATATATTATTTTCATTATTTTTGTATACACTACCACTTTCTTAGAAAAAATAATTCAATAATTTGAAATATGATACGATTTTAAATTTTAAATTTCAATTTCAAAAATTTCAAACTTCAAATTTAAAACAAAGGAGAAGAATTCAAAGGAAAACGAGAAGGAGTAGGGAAACGGATAGAAAGAGAAGAAGGGAGCGACAACATGAAGATGGGTTCCATTCCGACAAGTACAGTTGACGGAGAATTCAATATAAAGCACATTAAATATAGGAACATTCTATGTTTGTAGTCTTGTACTTAAGACAGTCCTCGAAAAACGTGGGGAATCTCAAAATAAATGTTGACTATGAGTGAAGAGAAAAATTAGAGTTGAGATGAAGCAACACAACACTCAATCCTCCAGTTCCAAAAACTAGACACCTTTCGCCGTCCGCTTGGCGCGTCCGATCGGGCCATCCGCCATCCACCGTCCGCTTGGCAAGTCCGATCGGGTCGACCACTGTCCGCCCATTGTCATCCTCCAAGAGTTGTGTCCGATCAAGCCCCGTCCGCTATCTGCCGTCCGCTTGGCGCGTCCGATCGAGTCGTCCTCCGTCCTCCTCTCGCTGTCATTCAAGAGTTGCGTCCGATCAACCGTCCGCCGTCTTCCAAAGAGTGGCGTCCAATCCGGCAGTCCGCTATCCGACCTAGCCGTCCGCTGGCCTCCTCCAAGAGAGTTGCGTCCGATCTGATTGTCCGTCCGATTGATCGTCTGACTAGGTTAAAATGCCGACCGCCAAGGTAATTCAGAATTTACCTTGCAGACGCTACGTCCGGCCGCTCGGACGCGTCGTCCGAACGTCCGAACGTCAAATCGGACGCGATTTGGTCCAAAGACGTCGGAAGTGACAACCCTGTGGATTGCTCGACTCTTATCATCAACAATTCGTTTGAAAAAATTGTAGCAGAGAAGCGTGACACAGGCGGGACTCCAAAAGTTTTGAAAGAGATTGATCAACACCTTCTTATCAGAGATACGTAAATGTCTACATTTCCAATTTCTTGTATTTCTCAAATAAATCGTTTTCTAACCTCTTGTTCTTAAGCTTGTGGCCAACGAACATTGTACTTCAACGGGAAGGTGGAAAAGAAGGCGGCCTGTGACCTTGTCATTATCGATTATCCGGATGGCATGAGCATCTCTAGAGTCTATGATCCTCCAACTCAAGTGCCTGATTGGAATGCACTCTCTCCAAAGTTCCTTTGCAATTCAATGACATTTTAGCTTAGCTACCTTCACCACAATGGTGTTCTTCTTATGTATTACTCAGATGGGGAGAAGATCAAGCAGGAAATCATAAAGCTTCTCAAAAAGTCAAGATTGGAGATTCGTGAAAAGAAGACAGTGATCAACTCAATGCATTTGTCAAATCTAGAGAATCTACTACGACATGTAAGTCCATTGCTCATCCACTCTACTTGAAAGTATTTGAAATTTAAGTTGTCAAACACTGACGGAATATGCGCGGTCACGGTTCTGGATACTCCGGCCAGTGGAAGGTCACTTAGGGGACTGCTGCCGGAACCATCTCATGGTGTTCAACGCGGGCACACCAATTGCCCGCTGCTCGCACCACAAGGGGGTGCCGGCACTGGCAACCCCCTCACCCTCGCACTAGCAGTGTTCGAACTACTGATGGAAGGGGAAAGGGGTGCCGGTGCTAGCACCCTCTCGTGCTGTCCAACGCGAACAGCAGAGTGCCCGTTGCTGACATAGCGAGGGGTGTCGGCATCGGCACCCCCCTCATCCCACGTATCAGTAGTGTTGAAACGGCTGGTGATAGCACGGGATCCAGGCACTCATTCGATTGACTTAGGGAGTGACGATGTTCTATTAAGCGCGGTGGACGAGACCAACATGTGTAATCTTGCAACATTGAGACCATGGCGAGGTCCCAAACAGAAGTGTGATGCTCTGCTCAAAGTTGACTGCTGGCACCCCATTATGGTTTGCTCCATGGGTTCGGCACCAGCTCGTAACGCCAATCAGCGAGAGTATGTCGGCACCGGCACCCCCGTAGTTGCACGCTCCATGAGCTCGAGCTGAGCTCCTGGCGCGAACCACAAGGGAGGTGCCCGTGCCAGCACCCCCTCCGTGACTAGCGCCATGAGCTCGCGCTGAACCCGTGGCGCGTGCCACAACGGGGGTGCCGATGCCGATGTCGGCACCACCTCCGTGACTAGCGTTAGGTTGAGCAGTTGTAGAATTAGTTTCACATTTTCTTTCTTCTTTGGCATTGTGATACGAGAAACCACTCGATTATTTAGAGAAAGGCTTCGTAAGAAGTTCACACGGTTTGGACCCTATAGAGATGTACAAATAATGATTCATTGTCTTCTAAGAGTACTATTCTTTTGCTGCAAATCATCTGTTTGTGTGAATAACTATATGCACTAGTATTGAGTCTGCTTGATGTCAACGTATCGCATTGACAGATATGTAATTCTGATTTAGAACATGTCAATTAATCAAGCAATATAAATCACTATAAGATCCATCAAGGAACTGCCGGCATCGCTCCACAGTTCGCGCCACAAGCTCAGCGTGAGCTTGTGGCGCCACTCAAGGAGGGAGTACCCGTGCCCGTACTCTCGAAGAGGCAAGGTCCTCGAGCTCGCCCTGAGCTCATGGCGCGTGCAACCACAAGGGTGCCGGCACCGGCACCCCCTAACTAAGTAACGTCAAAAGCCAACCTGAGCTTATGGCGCGTACTCCAACAGGGGTGCCGGAGCCGGCACCCCCTCCGTGATTGGCGCCACAAGCTTAATGCAAGCTCGTGGCGCGTGCCACCACGGAGATGCCAAAGTCGGCATGTAGTATAGTTTTTACATAAATCATTTCTTCAAACTCCCAGGAAGTTCTCTCATGGAAGACTCAAAAGGTTTCAAGTTGTGGCTAAAGCTATACACAATTAAATTAAGACTATGCAAAGTTAAATGGTATTAATTTGACATTTAGACAACTTAATTTCACTATTACTCCAACCATAAAATGAGTTGACAAATAATTGCTTACAAACTTAATGCGACTAGAGTACTAGCCACCTATGGAAACAAATGGATAAGCAATTCCTAAACCACGACACACTACTATGTACCAAATTAACAAAAAGTTGGCTTGCAAACTCCAAGCCAATACCATGAACTGATTACACTTGTGAGACGACAAATCCATTGGGACAACTTATCACAACATGTGACACCAACTGTGCACAAGATTATTTGATAACTTTAAAATATATTTGTATATTGCTAAAAATTGTGTGAATTACAACAACTTGACTAAAGCAAACTATGACTCTATTGATTATACAATGTGCAAGAGTGAGTAAGAAAATAGAAGACAAGTGGTCTAATAGCTAGCATTGGGAATTGAAGAGTCGCTTAACTTCTATTAGAAGTTCAACTTATCTACTTATCCTACTTCATATCTTAGCCAATTAGACTACTTGGTATTTAATTTGCAAATAGTACTTTTGTATCAATTATCAACTAATTTATCATGGTCAAATAGAAATACAGTCTATTAGTTATCCCTATTTACACTAGAAAGAGCAAATAGACAAAAAATAAAAAATACACATGACTACATAGCCCTCTTCTTTAGCAATTGATGCCCTCGTCAATTATATTTTTATCTTTTCTTTTTCTTTTTCCCTTTATCAAATTTATTGTAAATTCCATTATCAAATTTTCCATAGAAGGTATGATAGCTTTATTAATAATAAAATAAATGTCTTTCTTCTTTACTTTGGAGTTTTGGAAAAGGGTTTTTTTTTTTTAATTTTTTAAATTCAATGTCATTTGTAGTTCATGTCATATAATTATTTTATATAAAAAAATGTAACCTTTTATTATTATTATTATAGATAATTCTCAACTTTAAGTCACTTTTGTTTGATGTGTTACTTTTCAATTAAAACTAATAAAAAAATTTAAGTATTTTTTTTAATTTTTAATTTTATTTATATTTTATTTTATATAATTTAATCCACCAGGGTCCCAAGTTCTTCTCAATAGATTATAAGCAATTAATAAAACAATTTCATTTTTTGTATTGTAGATATTAAAAAGATTCATGAAATCATCATAAATTTGCATGTTTAGAAATACTCTTTGCATGTTAAATTTTATTTTTTGATTTGGAATTGATCCATAAAGAGAATTTATCATTAACATAGTATTTACACTGTCTTCATTTTGATGCATTTAAATACAAGTTATTTGAGGTACAATAGTCTTTAAACTTAATGCCATCTACCCTTGAATAATTCTTACAAGTAATTTTCAATCTCAGTACGATTTTAACTATATTGACAAGGTGAAATATTGATGTTATATTGCTACCATAATTGAATATTTTCTTTCTTTTCATTATTTCACTTTTATCACTACCAAGCACATTTTCCTTTGTCAAATATTCCACTTTGGCTATTGAATTAATACAAATTTTTGTTTTTGCTGCTTTAGCAATTGAAGTAAAGTCAACATCACCTTGGAAATGATATTGCCCATTTTGTTTGGAAGATATTTTCATATCCAAATCTTTATTTAATTGTTGATTGAAAGTCTCATTATCTTCTTTTGACATGATTGTATTAATGACAAGAATTTTGTTTGTTTGGATAAGACAAATGTGTTTATTAGGTATTTCCTTGATCATATTTGATTTTTGATTTTCATAAGAGAATTTGATTTCTTTACATTCAAAAAGTTGACATAGCAAGTATGAAATAGAAATTTCCATATTCTCATTTTTTTCATGACTCTAGACAATTTATTTGCGACTAGTTCATTCTTTTGAATCAATTCATTTATAAGTATTTTATCTAAAACATTTTTATTTTTAAAAATTAATACTTTGCAAATGCCATCATTATGCTTTATTTTTAAAGCTTCTATTTCAGTAAGTAAAGCATCCTTCTCTTTTAATAGATTCAAATTCAATTCCTCTTGCTTATTCAATTCCTCTTCTTTGACATACAATAAATCGTCCAAGTCTTCATTTTGTTTAACCATATCATTATTAAATATAGACATATTGAATAATTTATTTTTGATTAATTCAATTTTTGCTTCATAATCCTCTTGCATTTTCTTTGAGTGAGCTTTGAAGTTATCTTGCAATTTATTCACTTTTTTTGCATGATCATTTTCTTTTTCAATACTTTGATCTTTCAACAATTTCAACATATCTTTCAAACTTTGATTTTCATTGCATGATTCTTCAAGCTTGTTTCTTACATTTTCAAGGGTATTAATGTCACTAGTTTGATGATCAATAAGAATGTCTCTATGCTCATTCTTGAACTCTTCAAGCTCTTTTTGCATTAAGTTTTTTTCCTCATTACAACTTTTTAATTCCTTTGCATAAAATTCTAAGCCTCTATACAATCCATGAAGTTCTACTTCCTTTCTTTCAACTTCAACATTTATATTTTTACATCTTTCTTGAAGAACATTATAACTATTCACATAATTTTGACATCTTACACATTGCATGTGATTACAATGGCTGCCATTATAAGATTGAAAATACTCCATTCAATGTATTTGTCAAATATTATTTCTAGTTCAAATTACATACCAATTCTAATTTTTGTTTCATCCTATATTGTGCTAAAGCCTCTTGACAACCGGAGCCTTCCCCGGCAGCGGCGCCAAAATGTAGTATAGTTTTTACATAAATCATTTCTTCAAACTCCCAGGAAGTTCTCTCATGGAAGACTCAAAAGGTTTCAAGTTGTGGCTAAAGCTATACACAATTAAATTAAGACTATGCAAAGTTAAATGGTATTAATTTGACATTTAGACAACTTAATTTCACTATTACTCCAACCATAAAATGAGTTGACAAATAATTGCTTACAAACTTAATGCGACTAGAGTACTAGCCACCTATGGAAACAAATGGATAAGCAATTCCTAAACCACGACACACTACTATGTACCAAATTAACAAAAAGTTGGCTTGCAAACTCCAAGCCAATACCATGAACTGATTACACTTGTGAGACGACAAATCCATTGGGACAACTTATCACAACATGTGACACCAACTGTGCACAAGATTATTTGATAACTTTAAAATATATTTGTATATTGCTAAAAATTGTGTGAATTACAACAACTTGACTAAAGCAAACTATGACTCTATTGATTATACAATGTGCAAGAGTGAATAAGAAAATAGAAGACAAGTGGTCTAATAGCTAGCATTGGGAATTGAAGAGTCGCTTAACTTCTATTAGAAGTTCAACTTATCTACTTATCCTACTTCATATCTTAGCCAATTAGACTACTTGGTATTTAATTTGCAAATAGTACTTTTGTATCAATTATCAACTAATTTATCATGGTCAAGTAGAAATACAGTCTATTAGTTACCCCTATTTACACTAGAAAGAGCAAATAGACAAAAAATAAAAAATACACATGACTACACGACACCACCCTGCTGGTTTGTGCCAAGAAGAGGTGCCGGTGCCCACACCCCCTTGCTGGTTCTTGCCAAGACGGGGTGTCGGTGCCGGCAACTCCTATTGGTTCACGCCACGAGGGGGTGCCAGTGCCGGCACCCCCCTGCTGGTTCGCGCCAGGAAGGGTGCCGGTGCCAACGCCCCCCTACTGGTTTGCGCTAAGAGGGGGTGCCGGTGCCGGTGCCGGCACCCCTTTCTGGTTCGCGCGAGGAGGGGGTGCCGGCACCGGCACCCTCTAACGGGTTTGCGCCAAAAGGGAGTGCCGGTGCCGACACCCCCTTTTTTTCTCGTTCAAATACTTAAAGTTTAAGCGTTAGAGCTATTGTTTTGTGTTGGATCTTGGAATTTAGCCCTTTGTCACACTATTTTCATCTAGACCATTGGAATGAGAACAAAATTTGTGTGATTTGCCCTTGCTTTACGATTAAATTGCTCATTTTTGCTCATTTTTGCTATTCATTTGTCTTGGCACGTGAGCTTTGAATGGGGTGCCGGCACCGGCACCCCCTAAGTGACTAGCACCACGAGCCAAAATGATGACTCGTGACGCCAGTCAAGTAGGCGGTGCCGGCGCCGACACCCCTTGAGTGGTGCGCTCCACGAGCCAGAATCGGCTTGTGGCGCGTGCTGCTAAGGGGGTGTCGGCACCGGCACCCCCTTTGTGACTGGCGTCACGAGCCAGAATACTGCTGGAATTTCTTTTTGGTGTAGGAACTGCAATTTTTAAAATCTTAAAGCGTGTAATATGCGGTTAGAAAGGTCTGAAGAATACTTTCCAATGGTACATTATACGCTTTTGAAATAGTGGAAAAGCAACTGCCGGTACCGGCAGTCTAATTGGGGTCCCTAAGCGGCCATGACAAGATTGAGAATTTTCAAGTTTGATTCTGCCAAAGTTTCTTTTCGGTGTAGCGACTCCAGTTTTTTGAATCTTGGAGCGTGTAATATACCGTTGGAAAGGTTTTGCGAACACCTTTCCAATGGTATATTATGTGCCCTTGAAATTGTGGAAAAAGGAATGCCGGTACCGGCAGTGCAATTGGGGTCCCAAAGCAGCGATGACATGATTGACAATTTTCAAGTTTGATTCTGCCAGAGTTTCTTTTTAGTGTAGCGTTTGCAATTTTAGGAATTTTGGAGTGTGTGATATACCATTGGAATGATTTTGAAAATACCTTTCCAATGGTCTATTATGCGCCCTTGAAATTGTGAAAAAGGACTGCCGGTACCGGCAGTCTAATTATGGTCCCGAAGCAGCCATGACAAGATTGAGAACTATCAAGTTTAATTCATTTGGAGGTGGCACATGTATGTGTATTTATAATTTTCAGTTCAATTAATGCTAGCCACGCTAATTCTAAAGAGATTGCCAAAAAGAGGAAACCAAAATCGCTGTGCCGGTACCGGCACTGGAATAGCGCGAGCAAAATTTGAACACTTGAGGAAACCAAAATTGTAGTGCCGGTACCAGCAGACCAAAAGCATGAGAAAAACTTGAACACATGAGTAAACCAATATCGCAGTGCCGGTACCGGCACATGAAAATCCCGAGTAAAGCTTGAACACTTGAGGATATATACTACAATCGCAGTGCCAGTTCCGGCAGATCAAATGCGCGAGAAAAACTTGAACACTTGAGGAAACTACAATTTCAGTGTCGGTACCGGCAGACGAAATGCGCGAGCAAATTAAACTTGAACACTTGAAGAAACTAAAATTGCAATGCCGGTACCGGCAGACCAAATGTGCAAGCAAAACTTGAACACTTGAGGAAACCAAAATCATAGTGCCGGTACCGGCAGATCAAAAGTGAGAGCAAAACTTGAACATCGGTAGAAACCAAAATCGCAGTGCCGGTACCGGCAGACAAAAAGCACGAGCAAAACTTGAACTTCGGAGGAAACCAAAAGCACAGTGCCGGTACTAGCAAACTAAAAAGGCGAGCAAAACATGGTCACTATTTAGAACTTGAAATCCTCAGAAGCTCAAGAGCATGACCCATGAGGTTAAAACTAGCACTCAAAACTTGAAACTCCAGAGTTTGAAACCCCTGAATCTGAATGCCCCAAGTACCTAAAACCTCTGCTATTGACGAAGGTGAAACATGACCTCCAGGCTTACCTTCATCTTTAGTACACTTTGTCTCGATCTAGTCATCTTTGCTCCCCTAACTAATGCTCTCCACCTTCATTTGTTGCTTTGAAGCCATCCCAAACAATGGACCTTCGACCTCCAAGTTCGTCAATTGCACGACAAGAACAAATGCTTAAAGTACTTGACAAAAGAGTCTTCAGGCCAGGATTCTACAAAAAACACGGTTCCGCCATAGGAATTTTGCATTGGTGCTACACTGCATTGGTGTAACATACCCTATATTGGAGTCCACACAGTTACTATTGCGTTGTCTTCACTACTATAGCGTTGGGTAGAACAAATCGTTGCAGGCTTCATGTAGTATTATTTATAATATGTCCACTAAGTTCATTACTCAAATCCTTGGAAGATTCACAATTGATACTATAGGTTAGTACTTCCTATGTTCTCCAAGTTGCAGGATTCTATGTTGTCTTCTTCGTTTTCACGAAGACTTAGCTGCTCCCCTAATTTGTGGCTCTTTGTAATCGAAATCAATAACAAAACTATGGGTGAACTTCTTGTTTGCTCATCTCGGCCCACACCCACAGCATATACTTTTTATTTCCTCAACATTCTAGTTCTCCTTAGAGTTTTAGACCTACTAAAATATAGTTCCTTTCTCTTCTATCTTATATTCCTCTACCTTCTCTCATTCATCTCCATGCGCTCGCAGGATTTGATGCGCAATTCTAATACTCCAGACATAAGCAATATACACTACGCTTAGGTAAACACTTCTATAAGTATATATTACAACTGACAAAATTTGAATTTGCAGTGGGAATCATGGACTCCTAAAACCTATAATGATTTTCCGACTGCAGAGCAAAGCAACTCCGTGGAATGATAAACACTGTGACGGGCAAGCTTGGACTTGTACCTATATGTCAAACATTGTGAGCGATTTAGGTTTGATCTTCTATACGTCGTCTTGTTGTGGTCATCTACAATGTGAGAATGTCGAAGTGTTTTTCTAACATGCGTGCATCGGACGGCCGTTGTAAATGAAACTGAATGGGATAGAGTCTCTTCTTTTATTTTGACGTAGGATCTAATCCTCCAAAAGGATGAAGGATCCACTTTGCTTTGCAAATACTCTAAAGTTCCATCTAACTGCAAAGGTTGTCATATTAGGCTCGTTCGTGAATGCTCACAGTGGATATATCTGCTCTTCTATATTGTTACTTTTGTTTCAAACACCATATATTGATTCCTCTGTGTTGATTCTTGACCGTGATCGTGCTGGACTCGTGACGAACCACGAGTGGCTGGTCTCTCTCTCTAGGGCTGCCGGCACCTGTAGCCCTCGTGACGCACCACACTGATATCTAAAGTCGCGTTGCACACTGAACTCGTGCTGGACCCTAAACTCTTGTTGGACGCACCACGCGTGATGTTGAACTTGTGCTGGAGTGTACTTAAAGCCTTTTATTCAGTATATTAACAGAATATTTACAATGTCTTGTGAGGGAATGGAGTTCTGGTATTTAAGTATTCCTACATATTTACATATCAAAAATATGTTCCGATATTGAAGTACTGTTAGATATTTACGACAACAAAACCTTGCACTCTAAACTATGCAAACCTCAGAACTATTGAGTGTCACGCTCCTTGCACACTTCAGAACTAAGGAATTTGAGGTGGTGCATTAGGATTCCTGTAGTCTGCTCGGGTACACCTGCACCGGATCCCGTGGCGGCATTCCGGATGGTGGCCGTTTATGACTGCCAATTCCAAGAAGTTCTCCATATCCATGCGAATGGGAGCTCCCAGTCTAGTATCACATATGAAACAGGCCCACCCAGGATTCCAAATGATGTTCTCGTACGCGTTTTCGCCACAAAGCCGGGTGATGCAATTCAATTCCTACAGAATCTGGAGTCGCAAATGAAACAAGGAACCATATAGCCAGGCGCACCACACTCGAGACATCGCACTTCCCCATCCTACAAGAGTACAAGTGATTAGAAAATCAATGCATTCAATGTCATTACACTCCAAATTGCTTAAGTGGAGAAGTTCAACTGTAGAAGTTTACATTTCTCCGGAGCATCCTCCTCTTGTAATCAAGATAGGGTTTGCAAATGACAAATCCCATGACTTGGTGGAGGTAAATGTCGATCATTCTCGTCATTCTGGTGCCACAGCATGTGCACTTCACACTCGAGTTACACCTAAAAGCCATGCTCCTAGTAATTATGGGCCTCCTCATTCTGCCAATTCAAGTCCACAATGATAGAAAGTATAAGTGAATGAACATTCCAGTTTAGTAAGCATTAAGGAGTTCAAAGCTTCAAACTAAACAAAATGCATACAATTGAACAATGCAATTCTGAAGCCTGATTTTAAAGCTCTGAAGACTTGAAATGCATTCAAAATTGCAGCGGAGGTTTTGATAAGTGGTTTAGAGCCCGCAGTTTAAAGAAGCATTTGATGCTCATACTTCGCTGCACGAGCACTCCTAACGCACTCTAGTACTCCTGACGCACCCAACAGTCCAACCCTTTAGCACGAACTCCAAAACTTTAGTCCAAAACTCTAACACTCCAGCACGCAGTCTACAACTCCAGCACTCCAGCACGCAGTCTACAACTCCAGCACTCCAATACGCAGTCTACAACTCTAGCACGCAATCCAAAACTCCAGTCCAAAACTCGAGCACTCGAGCACTCCGCCCAAACATGATAATTGAAAATGCAATAAGCTCTCTGAAGCTGAAAATGCAATGAGCTCCTTCTTCCCAAAACCCTGAATTTGTGAAGGTGAATGTGATGTTCTGTGACTGATTTGATTGATGACGTTACAAGAGCATGCCATGATGAGCTCAATGGGGTCAACTCCAAGGCCATTATGTTTGTCAATTCCTTCATGATTGCACGGCTTTAGGGTTTAGACGTGATGTTGGTTCCACAGTCTTAGGCCCAAATTCGAGTACCCTAAACATTGTTTTTTCTAAACCCACGGTTTTAGGGTCCCCAAAAAAATTAAAAAAACTCTTTTTCACTAAGTTAGAATAAAACGTGGTCATAGGGTTCTTCAAATTTGAAATTTTATGCAAAAATCTGCTCATGGGCAACAAAATTTTCCGCTCATCGCTCATGGTTTTCTACTCACCGATCATAGTTTTTTGCTCACCGCTCGCGAAATAGCCACATTGTCCACGTTCTTAGTAATGCTTGGATGAAAGTCATTTAGACAATCTTTTTGAAGATGCTTCACCAAATTGTTGTTCTATTTAATGGTTGGATTTAGTGATACCTAAATTCATATTTTTCTAAAATTTCAAATGTAGAAGTATGTCAAGTTGCTGACCAAGCCAAAATTGCATTGACTTTAATTAGTTCAAAAGTGACCTTGCAAAGTTGCAAAAATGAGGTCATAGAGCTAGGAAACACAAAAATTTCAACGAATTGCCACGTTTAAGGGTATCTCATTCCAAATTCATTTCAACAAATTTCACTCAAAAAATATTAAAATAATGTTTGTAATAAAATTTAGAACAAATTTTTAATTTTAACCTTCAAATTATATAATGAGATATTGGTGATAGTATTGGTGAATGGAACTATATGGATGAAATCTAAAATTCAAAATCTAGAACTTTCAATTGTATATCAATTCCAAAAAAATCTTTTAAATAGTACTTTACGATGATTTTTCTCAAACCGTCAATTCCAGGGACACCCTGGTATGTTTTGAGGTTGATTGAACCTCAAGTTTGGTGGTGAAGTAGTTGACTCTAACTGTCAGTTGAAATCCTGTGGAGGGTAGATTCAAAGGAAATCTCTGTGCAGAATAAACAGAATTTTATGTACAGTGCAAGTCGGTAGAATTCTTGCAACGGATGTTGGAGTGCGTTATGATTGGGTGAAGTAGATCTTAAAAAAATCCATTAAATGGTGAAATTTCAAGAATTTGGCACTTTCTCAGTCACTTCTGGAACTTCAAATCTTTTGCAATTTTAGTTTTTAGAGCTTTTGTGCAGTTGAAAGTCACATTTTGGTACTATAGAGTATAGAACACGCCATATTTATACAAAAATGACCATTTTATCAAATTTTCAACATGGGATACTGTTAGACACTCATAGCTTCATTTGCCTTCATGGTGTGCCCATGAATTTATTATGATCAATGATTACTCGTTGAGCACTGCTTCTGATTGTCAAGATCGCTACCGACCGTACGGTTCATCCGATTCCAAGGAAATAAAGTTTCTTTAAAAGTCTGCAGGCCAAATGTTGACTCTAAGGGCTCTTGCAAGGCTGGGGTTTAATTTTCCCTGTAGTGCTGATCGATCGTTCAAGAATTACAGCTAGATTATCCTTCTTTCAATGGATCATGAATTCTTCTATCCCAAAAAAACACAACGAAGCTAACGAAACAGAAAATTTCTGAGTGAACTGATGGAAACAGACCATTCTGATCAATCCCCTGACTGAAACCTAGAATCTACACCAGACAGTCCTGGTTTTCACTGTTCTGGGCATGCAGCTAGTGAACTTCACAAACTCATAATTTTCCCGCTCTGAAATTAAACACGCCATTTAAATAACGAATATGACCATGATATCTTCATTTATTTACATTTGAAGAGCTAGCGGCGCTGGTTCCTTAATTGGACTAGGAATTCGTGAAGATGTTCTCAGTTTTTATGTGCACGGTCGAGATTCATCACTGATCGCAGCTAGATTCAGCTCAGGAAAGAATTTCAGCAACAATATCGACACGAGAACCAAACCGGGGAACAAAATGCACAAAATAATAATTCAATGAATTGAATCCTCTCATATATACAGTCGTACTAATTTCAAATCATTGTCACAAAATTGATCAGGCCTATTGGAGAAGTCGAAAAGATTCACTGACACCAAGGCAATATACGGTAAAATCAAATAGACTAAAGTGAGAAACGTACACACAAAGCTGGTGAAACAGAGCTCCACTCACTAGAATTAATCACAGATGCCAAAGGCAGGAGATACATCTGGGTCAATCCAGCTCCCACTGACATAAGAGCCTCACTGGTTCTTGGAGTACAAAACGCTATGCAAGCGAGACAGTGGTACAGAGAGAGCTCAACACTGATGGAGTCCGAGTACTAGTCCAGGACGGGGGAACACCCGTTGGAGGGAAAACTAGCATCATGATTACTACAGGGAAATTCAAAAGAGGAAAGATGCTTCGTACTGCATGTCCAGCTGTTACAGTGACTGGCTGGTGCTTCAGTTAGTCTCTTGTGTACAGTACGCTGAGGTGGAGCGGTACCACGTGGTAATAGGCTGAGATGGAACATTACAACACTCCCACTCGCAAGAGACTAACTGAAGGATGGATAAGGTCAACCGGTGCCACAGGAAACTGTTGTGAGGCCGAGAAGGGTGAGAAGCCGCTGGAACTAGTGACATTAATACCCTTGAAAATGAAACCTTTTGAGTCTTCCATGAGAGTCACGGGGGAGTGGCTTTGTGAGCGCATCGGCAACGTTATCGGCTGTGGGTACATAGACAACAGTAATGAGGTTGTTCTGGAGATGCTCACGGATAATGTGGTACTTCACATCCACATGTTTGGTGCGTTTGTGGAACTGCGGATTGCGGACAAGACGTATAGCTGCCTGGTTGTCGCTATGAAGAAGTGTTGGGGCAGGCTGCGGATACCCGAGGTCGCTCAGCAATTGTCGCATCCAGATGACCTCCTGGGAGGCGAGGTGTGCAGCAATGTACTTAGCTTCAGTAGTTGAAGCTGCGGTGCATCCTTGTTTACGGCTCCCCCAAGCAACGGGTCCTCCATTGAGTGTCAGAACGAAACCCGAGCGAGACTTGCGGTCGTCCAGGTCCCCTGCATAGTCGGCGTCGCAGAAAGCTTGAAGCACATTTGGTGGAGTGGTTGCCGCATACGTGATTCGCAGATCAGGAGTACCGTGAAGATACTTTAGAATTCGCTTCACTCCAGAGATGTGGCTGAGTTTAGGATTCTTCGAAAACTTCGATGCGTGACCAGTGGAGTACGTGATGTCGATGCGTGTCCCCTGGCTTGCAAAATGGAGACTGCCCACAATTTCAGAGTAGGGAAATTTTGGGTCCGTACCTTCATCCGTTGACGACATAAAGTCCATCTGGGCGTGGGGATCGGCCGGTATGGACAGAGGAGCACATGTGGTAAAGCCGTATTCCTGTAGCTTGCGTGTGATGTAGCACGTCTGATCAATTTGGAGTGTGCGCTGCACTCTGTTCCGAGAGATATGTAAACCAACATATACTTCAGGGTTGCCAATTGTGATATTGAAAATACCTCGCATGGAGAGAATGACTGCGTCGATACGGGCTTGGTCTTGGCAGGCAATGATCCCATCATCCACGAATAGTGCGAGTATGAGCCGCTGATCATGGTGACTGATATAGACGCAGGGGTCTGCTTGACTGGGCACGAGGCTGTGGGTCACCAGAAAATCATGGAAGCGTTTGTTCCAAACACGTGACGCCTGCTTGAGGCCGTAGAGAGATTTCTGGAGCTTACAGACCATCTGGGGTGAGTCTACATCGATGAATCCCTTCGGTTGTGCCATGTACAGCTCTTCGGTGATCTCCCCGTAAAGAAAAGCCGTCTCAACATCGAATTGGACCAGGTTCATGTCTTCGGCAGCAGTGATGGAAAGAATAGCACGTATCGAGTCGAACTTCACTACGGGAGAAAAGGTCTCGGAATAATCAACTCCCTCCCGCTGGGAGAAACCCTTGGCCACTAAGCGCGCTTTGAACCTGCTGACGGTCCCATCTGCAGCCGTCTTGATACGAAAGACCCATTTATTTTGTATCGCTTTGCGACCTGCCGGTAGATCAGTGAGCACCCATGTGGCGTTGTTTACCAGTGAATCGAACTCTTGCTGCATGGCTATCATCCACTGCTGGGATTCTGGAGACCGTATAGCTTCATGGTATGTCTGAGGCTCGACAAGAGAAGCTGAAACGGGCAGGTTTTGGCGCGCCATTCCCGCATATGTACCGGGCTTGAATGAGGTGACCCAGTCCCCGAATCGCTGAGGGGGGTTTCGTTGTCGTGGTGGGAGAATCGAAACTTGGTTGTCGAGGCCAACATTGGTCAGTGCAGCCATGTCGTCAGGATCCATGGCAAGGTCGACTATGAGTTCACCAATGTTGTGAGCTGCAGGTTCAGCACTGGCAGTGATGTCGTTGCTATTTCCCACTGCTTCCAACGGTGGTAAGCATGCATCGACAGGATCTGCGGCAACTTCTGGTTGGATTGATGGCTGGATTTCCGAGGGAATGAATGAGAGGAGCTGAAGATCGGCATCGGTGAGTGTGATATCCTCCCATTCTGCGAGCGTTGGATCGGGCTGATGACGTGGGCCTCCAAAAATCTCCTCGAGCTGCTCATGATCGGGTTCCGATTGCTCACGTTCAAGCTCTGCTCCTTCTTCAGTTGGATTGCTGAAGGTGTTCACTGGCGCAGGTGATAGCGATTCGGTGGGTGGCGGCGGTGTGAGATCCTCCTCTTGCGACGATGCGAGTGCCGGGTCAATAAATGCAGGTGCTGCTGGCGCTACCCCAGGTAAGATCGGTGGCGGAACGGCTGGTACGACTGGTGGCGCTGGTGCTGGCTGGCCAGGTGGTGCGCCTATAGGCCCGACGAGAATGTGGTGCGCTACTCTCTGTACAACGGCAGCTGGCGGTGGTGGATGCTGATCGATCGGCAGCAGGGGAAGGGGTGGCGCTGCCCTTACGGTTGTCTGCTTGGGGCCTTCACCAGCGGTGCCATTTAGGACGCTGCTCTCATCAAACAACACATCACGTGACTCCACAATCTTTTGGGTGTTGTTTACCCAAATCCGGTAAGCCTTGCTGTATTGACTGTATCCCATAAAGATACCTCGCGTGCTCTTTGGGGCCAGTTTGGTGCGTAGCTCCTTCGGAACAAAAATAAACGCGTCTACTCCAAAGATCCTGACATGGGATACACAGGGGCGGATACCATGCCACTTTTCAAACGGGGCTTCGCCATCCAGCATACGGGTACCGGTTCTATTGAGACAGTAGACTGCCGTATGGAGAGCCTCCCCCCAAAATTTGGCGTGTACATTGGCCGAGTAGAGCATGCTCCTCACTGCCTCCATGATAGTTCTGTTGTCACGCTCCGCCACGCCATTCTGCTCAGGCGTATACGGCGTTGTGAGCTCTTGAGCGATGCCTTCGCGGTGAAGAAAGTCTCGGAAGGCTGCACTGGTATACTCCGCTCCCCTGTCTGTACGCAACCTGCTAACATGCGAGCTTGTCTCTCGTCGCAGTTGATCAGTGAACTGCTTGAAATGTCGGAGAGCTTCCGATTTCTTCACCATACAGTTAACGACGCGAAATCCCGTGGCATCGTCTTTAAACAAGATGAAGTAGCGAGCGCCGTTCACGATGGGCTGGTTCATAGGACCACAAATGTCGGAATGCACCAAGTCGCCGGGAAGAATAGCCTTATGCCTCTCGTCGCTGAATGGAAAGCTGCACCGGTGGTTTTTGCCGTAGGCGCACTCGGTGCAGAAAGGCGGCGGACCAGCTCGCCCAAGAATCTGGAGACCCTCGACGATGTTGTGTGAAGACATCCGCTTGAGCATATCATGATGCACATGCGCGAGGCGTTTATGCCAGACGTCCAGACTCTGCAAACTCTCCTTCTTCGATGGAACGCCGAAACTCCCAACGTGTAGCACGGCTACGGGGCTCGGCAGGAGTGGCGTGATACAAAGCTTGTATAGCTTGCTGATCAGCACACCGGACATCACGACTTGGCCATCTTGCGTAACGAGTCGACAAGAATGCTTGGATGTAATAGTGTCGACATTCCTCTGGGCGGCGCGTTGCGATGAGAATAGACTGGTTCCAAGCCGTGGGACAAACAGTACATCTTGGAGTGTTGCGAACTCCTCCCGGTCACCAAGATGCACTTGGATGTTAATATCCCCTACGCCAATAACCTCTAACGTAATACCTCCTACCCCTTGTACAGTCCTTTTTTCATGAGATATGTCAGTAAAGGCAGAAAAGAACATGTTAGTGTTTGTCATATGATCAGTGCATCCTGAGTCTACATACCAAGATGACGAGTCTGCTGCTGTGCTAGTCGTCATATAAGCCCGATGAGTTGGGGGCTTAGTTGCAGTAACTGGCGGTCTCTGAACTACGGGATCTGGCTGTTCGAGAGGGTCAGAAGACTCTGAAGGATCAGATGGACACTCACGAGCCCAATGTCCTAGTAAGCCGCATTTCCAACCCGGAGTGACCTTCTTCTTTTCGGTAATCTGACGGCGGCGCTTTAAGCGTTGCTCATACGTGAGCTGCGGGCGATTATCGGGAAGGACTGAGGATGACGGATCAGAACGGCGAGGATCTTGACTGTAAGATGTCGCATAGGCTACAGCTACCTTTTCCTCCTCCCGCTCCTCATTTTTGAGTCGGGTTTCATGACGGAGCAAACGGATGGTCAAGTTGTTCAAAGTGCGTGAAGCATCTTCGACATTGTCCCATGCCGAGAGGAAGGAACTATACTGGACTAGCGGCAGATTGGCTAACACCTTAGCGATCAGACTCACGTCTGTGATGGAGTTATCGCCCATATTCACGAGGGAACTCTTGATCACTTCTAGTTTCCCTAGAAAAGAAGCTATGGTGTCAGCACTATCCATCTTGCATTCATAGAATCGCTGCTGGATGTGGTGCACTGATTCATGAGCAGACTG
The DNA here is from genome assembly GCA_022496805.1 of Pohlia nutans. Taxonomy (NCBI): domain Eukaryota; kingdom Viridiplantae; phylum Streptophyta; class Bryopsida; order Bryales; family Mniaceae; genus Pohlia; species Pohlia nutans. The sequence continues at coordinate 1,963,524 of CM040103.1, forward strand.
GTCATGTAGAAGCTTAAGTTTATCCCAAATCTCTTTTGACGTGCTACAGTTCATCAGAATCTCAAGGATAGACTCATCCACTGCCTTGCAAAGGAGTGAAATACACTGGTTATCTTTTCTCATCCAGTTTGCTTGTTGGGCGGGGTCAGTGGGCTTGGGTACGGAGCCATCCACTATGCCCATGAGATCTTGGCCCAACAGAATAACACGGAGCTGAAATTTCCACAGATGGAAATTCTGGCCGTTGTACGCTTTGACGTTCCGTAGCTCGGCGTTAGCATCCATGATGCAGAGAATGGCTAACAGACACTGACACAGGGTTTAACTGTCGACACAACAAGTTAAAGAAAAAAAAAAAACGCTGATAATACTTTAGGCGGTTGAGTTGCTGTAGGCACAGCACTAACGACACATATATTTTTGGTATTTTATGGCTTAAGAGAGGCTTTATTGTAGGCACAGTAGTTACTGATCAATCTGCACTTTTCTAGTTCCCCTGACTAACGTACAGCAATTAAAGGAAACGAGTGTGGGCCCATAACCTATTGGAGAAGTCGAAAAGATTCACTGACACCAAGGCAATTTACGGTAAAATCAAATAGACTAAAGTGAGAAACGCACACACAAAGCTGGTGAAACAGAGCTCCACTCACTAGAATTAATCACAGATGCCAAAGGCAGGAGATACATCTGGGTCAATCCAGCTCCCACTGACACAAGAGCCTCACTGGTTCTTGGAGTACAAAACGCTATGCAAGCGAGACAGTGGTACAGAGAGAGCTCAACACTGATGGAGTCCGAGTACTAGTCCAGGACGGGGGAACACCCGTTGGAGGGAAAACTAGCATCATGATTACTACAGGGAAATTCAAAAGAGGAAAGATGCTTCGTACTGCATGTCCAGCTGTTACAGTGACTGGCTGGTGCTTCAGTTAGTCTCTTGTGTACAGTACGCTGAGGTGGAGCGGTACCACGTGGTAATGGGCTGAGATGGAACATTACAACAAGGCCTGTGATAGATGGTTGAAGTCGATCAATAATAACTCAGGAATTTCTCTAATCAACTATTGCTATCAAATGAATCTGTACAAAAGAATGGTCATGAGTTCGGAGCTCATGATTAAAATGAATGGCAAGTTCTGTCTGATGGAATGAAGCTAGAGATCGGCGAACAGCTCATTCCATCCATATTCTGTAGGTCGGCGGAAGAGCTTGCTCCGACATTCAATGGCATTCAATTGGCTCCAGGGCTTCGACAAATTCTTGCTTTCGTTGCACGATCCTGATTAGTTGTCTTCCGATCAGTTGACCTGTTTCATTGACGCTTAGACGGAGGTCGCCACTTGGAGGAGCCACCATCGCCCATGGAAGCCTTGGATGGAGGTCTCCATTTGGAAGAGCCGCCATCGCCCATGGGAGCCGACTGCTTCGGAGGTCTCCACTTCGATGATCCCCCATCGCCCATCACTGCCATTGCTTTATATGCTCTCGAACTTAGATCGATGGACTTGTGGGCTTAAACTTAGTATAAAGCTCTCCAGATAATAATGGGAAGTGATAGCCGGTCGGTGTAAAGCTTGGATCAACAAAATCAGGTGTCAGGAAGAATGCCGTTCCAGCAAACAGATGAAACGGATTGCGTGTGTCAAATTGGAGCTCCGATTACGTGTTGCAGCGTGTTTAGTGTGTGTTGATCGATCACTGAACTACGGTAGAATTAATTCTGAGGAAGAGTGAAGATTTGCTGGTGTTTTATACTTTCTGATTCCCGTCGTAACGAGCTCTGTTTAAATGACGCGGACTGAGATTTGTCAGCGGACGCTAGGACACACCAAAGTTGATCGAATGCAGCTTGAGGTCGCATTCTTGAAGCGAAGCACTGGGTACTCTGACTCGGTGGATTCATGTGAATTCGTGTTGAACGGCGCTGGCTAGCTCATGACTAGACACGATATGTGCAAGTGTCGTCTGGCAGTGAAACCCAATGTGCACGTCCTAGCTACTAGTTGACACTGTAAGACGTTACTAAGTTCCTCCAAGGTTGGAACAGGAGGTTTCCTGGGAAAGCGTGATCGATGGAGTTTCGATAGTTACTAATATATTTGGTCACCTTTGGCCAGACACAGAAATTATGATGATCTGCCGCCGGAAGTTAGCCACTTCTGTAGCACAGCCACATGCTGTGTGATGACGAGAAATCAAATTAGGTACCGTTACCGACATCACGTGCCTCTACGTCCATTTAATCTCTAGGTTGGAGATGGCTATGAATGAAGTGGAATGGACATTCACTCCGAGTTATCGATCTTCTAGGTCCACGGCCTTCACAAAGTTTGTCCAGCTTCAGAAGGTGAAGCAGCGCGTACGCTGGCACCTTTTCCAATTCTTCTAGTTTAGTACCACGTTTTCTGGTAAAAGAGGAGTTGACATCCCAGGCTGGAGAGTACCTGACCAGAATTCGATTGAAATTTCTGTGCGGTGTGAACCGAATTTTGTGTACAGCGCAAGTCGGTAGAATTATTCAACGCACAGAGACAGTGATTTTTTTGTCAGGAGACAGTCTAGCACTTTTGCTACTTTTCATGGCTTGAGGAGCAATCCAGGCTCCTGTGCTCTTTTCATGTTACCCTTAAACCCCTAAGAGACGGATTGACCATTTTCTCGTCATAGCCCAGACAGCAGGGACTGCCCATGGTCAGGAAATGAGTAAATTAATGGTATTTTTCAAGATTTGATTTTAGTGTTAAAATTGGGGATAGAGATCATATTCTAGTGTTGTTAATTTCATTTGTAATATTAAGATTCACTAAGGAATTTTTCCAAATACAAAGACGTCTGTCAATATTGTCCTTGTGTTATAAATTTACTATTTGAGGAATCTAATGATGTTCTCTTATTTGAAATATTTTCCGGTTTAAATTTTAAAATAAGATGTTTAGTTTTTAACCAATCATACCAAATGTTAAATTTTGAGAATAAAATTTGTGGTTTTGGTGAATTTTAAATGGTAAATGCATCTAAATTCACTAAGTAAGTATGTGAAACTATTTTTGGAAGTTTGACCGTCCGGATAATTACTTAACATCATGCTTCAATTTTTTTCTTTTGGACCAAACTTCATCGAAGTTGCAGAAGTAACATTTTATAACACATCTAGGTTTGCTCTTACCCCCTCTGTCATTTAAAGGTTAAGCGTGCAAGGAGCTTCATGGATCCATGTTTGGTCGTTTTTGAATCCATCGTTGATCTTCACCTGGTTGCTAATTTCAAATGAAAAGGGTACCAACTATAAAAGTGTAGAGGCTATCTTTTAGTCCAATTTACCATTCCTCAAAATTGTTGAAATTGTGTGTTTTATAGTACTTTAAAACTCAAAACCCTAGAATTCCAAATTAAATACAGTGTTGGAAAAGTTTTTCTATCAAAACTCTTTTTATGTGAGTTTATTAGGCATGCGACCTACACCTTGTTGTTCATCACTATTATTTACGTTTTTGCTTAAATTATATTTGTAATCAATATGATTTTTACGAAAATATACTTTAAAAAATCTTCTAAATTATATATATAATTAGATAATTATGGAAAAATGAGGAAAAATTGGTTTAGCAATTCGTTATATATGAGAAAAATACCATGAAGAACATAATAAATTTTAAATATGCAATGATTTGATGAGGATTGACCGGGTAATTGTATTATGACCGCTTAAATAATGGTTACCCGGGGAGATCACTCAATGTATTCCTCATACAACACGTGCGATCAAATCTTTGACCCCCTATTTTATATTGTAAAAAATCATTCAAACAATTTGAAAAAATTATCGTATGCTTTTCTATGTTGAAATTTTATATTATTAATTTTTGTGAATTTTCTTTATTCTAAATAATTACTTACACATTTTTAAAGAAAATAAATACACAGTACATCTAATTATTTTTTTGGACCCCCTATTTTATATGGTAATAATCTTTTTTTAAATATTTTTAAATTGCCAATAATTGAAGGCTTAGTTATAGTTCATGTATACCAATGTTGGATGTTGTTGTAATCCAAATGCAATCTTCATAAATATTTGAAGTGAAAATACATTCATTTTAGTTCAATCTTAAGTTGTGTTTTTAGACGTGGTGTTAAATTTAATCTTATCAAAGTTCTTTTCAAACAAAAGATATAATGATTATGTGACAACACTCAAAAATTTGGAGCTAAATCAAACTTTGTTAAAAAGTAAATAGGGGGTTGAAAAATCACTTGATCGCACGTGGTTTATGAGGAATACATTGACTGATCTCCCCGGGAATGGTTAAAACATAGGTAATATCATTTGAAGTAATACACATGCTACCTAGCCCCTAATAGTCCCTAGCTTTTTTGGGCTTAAAATTATCATCGCTTTTGATGTGTTATAGGTCTAAATGTAAGTGAGGTATAGAAATCTCAACTGTACAATCTTAAAACATACATGTCGTAGATCATGTGAATCAATTTTGAAGTCATTTGGCCATATAGATTGCAAGATCATAGTGTTTAAGTGCTAATAATGAATGCTGAAATTTTCCTAACAACACAATTAGAGGTGAAATTCGTTCCAAAATTACTCAAATAAGGCCTTATTCGTTACAAAGAGACAAAGTGTAGTCTCAATATTATCTTCGACTCGAGGATAAACCATTATAACTGTTCACGTTTGCGACTATTCGGTATTTTGAGACTTTAATACATTAATATATATGAAAACCTTTGATTGCCCAAAGGTTACAGTCTCATTTTATCTTCGACTCGACGATAAATGACGATAATTGTTTTAGGGTTGAAGTCTCAAGATGACTATTTTGTCTCAATTTAACGAATAAGGCCTTAAATGCTTGGGCTCAAATGAAAAAACTTTGAGCCATAAAGTAGTTCAATATCATCATATAAACACATTGGTGGTACCAAAAAAGCCTCATAAAAAAGTTTAATGTGCCCTAAAATGGCCTCGCAGTGTCAAAAAGTAGCCCAAAATGTGACCCGTTTGAACAAAAAAGCAAAAAGTGCCCAAACTAGATCCGTGCACTAAAATGACTACCAAACATTCATAACATGGATTGACATGAAAATTTTACCATGATAATTAGAATTCAAGGAAATTTCAACCCTACAAGTTTTATTTAAAATGAACTTGGGATGAAGGAGATACAAGGCCCCAAAGTTGTTGGCATCAAAATTCACAGAAACTGTCCAAAAAAAAATACCTACTTTCAAATGATCACTAAAATTTCAATATGTCTCGGATTGATCTAAAATATTTACCACACATTTTATACGTTATGCAGGGAGTTCTTGCAAAATTTCATTACAATCAAACATATTCTGCAAAAGTTACAGCTCTTTGAAGATGAATGTCTCCCAAAAACATCTAGAATAATTATGGACGTTGAGACAGCTAGGGGCTAGGTGCTACTTAGGTTTAAAGAGTCTTTACATGGAGATCATCCATATAGAAAATTTGGCTATCAATCCTGCCCGACAAGGAGCAACGTAACCTCACAAATTTTTCAATCATCTCAATACTGACATGTATACAAGATTTTTGGAATACAGTCGTATATGATGCGTTAACACATTCATGAGCAGTCTCAATGAAAGCTGTAGAATTTTACTGTTGTCAAATTGTTGTTGTGACAATATTCTGAGATCCATATGCGAATCAAGAATCAGGAACTACTCTAATCATCTATAATTGCTGTCGAATGAATCTGTACAAAGAATTAATTGTGAGCTCGGAGCTCATGGATTTTACCCTTGGGAGTATATACTATTCGAAATGGATTGATCTGGAACTTTGATGAAACTGACGGACAGCTCATTCATGTTCTGCCAGAAGATCTTGCTGGATCAGGCATCCATTGACGATGGCAATTCATTCTTCGATCGAATAAATTGTCGCAACATTCGATGGACAGAATGTGCAAGGTTGCAAGAATTCATGCTTTCGTTGCATATGCCGACAGTCGTGCCTGATCTCGATCAGAACTTGTCTTGCTAATAAACTTGTTTCATTCACGCTTTGAAGGAGGCCTCCACTTCGAAGAGCCACCATCGCCCATGGGAGACTTTGATGGAGGCCTCCACTTGGAAGAGCCTCCGTCGCCCTCGGGAGCCGACTGCTTCGGAGGTTTCCACTTCGATGATCCTCCATCGCCCATCACCGCCATGAGATATTGCAAAGCTCTCGGGAAGGACACGAGAAGCAAGCAAGTGTTTGCAGGTCTGAATGAAGCTTCGGTGGGAACAGCTAGAAATATTCTCAGGAAGAACGCGCCTTTCAGATCAAGCAGAAGCTGGTGCTCAACGTATATCAGATTAGAGCACCGGGTGTAAGTTCGATATATCACTTGTTGCAGCGTGGTCAGTTTGTGTAGATGAGCACTTGAGCTGCGATGGAATGATTAATTTTGGAGGAAGAATGAATGTCTAGTGCTGTTTTATACGGTCTGATTTACGTCGCAACGAGCTCTGTTCAAAGGACGCGGACTTTGTCAGCGGACGCCTTGAGAGACCAAAGTACGTGGAGCGAACGCATCACGCACTTGAGAATAACTAAGGATTCAGTTCAATGGAAGCACTTGGGTAATCTGAGTGACGGGTAGAGTATTCGCGTTGAACGGCGCCGGCGTGCTGAGGAAAACACGAGATGTATTTGTAGATATGCAAGTCTAACCGTGTGAGTCTGGTTTTGGGTGTCTCGTGTTGTCTGTCTGTTTTGACCTATTATGTGAAGTTGTACACAGGTTAATTGGCTTGCCCCCTGTTGTTTCAAGGTTGCCCCTCTTGTTTCAAAAGAGACAACAAATTGCAAGCCGTAGTTACGAGTTAGTACTAGTCCAAGTTATGGACTGTACTCAATTTAGTCCTCCAAGGTTGGAACCAGAGGTTTCGTTGGAAAGTGTGTTAAATAGTCGACAGTTAGTAGTACCGGGAGTAGTACCTGGTCAGTTTGGTCACAGTCAAAGAAATCCCGACGGTCTGCCGCCGGGAATTAATTATTCACTTAGTGACCCACTTCTGGAATGATAGTGTCTATATGCCTCATGTGATTAGTGATGACCAGTTTTCACTCTTCGCTGTCCTCTTTTCACTGCAAAGGTTGACTACAAATCAGTGCGATGTACCGCCCAAAAGGAAGACCGTGGTGATGATGTAACTTTTTTTCCTACCCTGGCCAGGTCCCGCTCTCAACCTATTACAATACATAACATTCAGTAAACTTTCAGGCTCCATCCAACGGTATAGAAGTTCATTCAGAAAAGGATGGATAGAGCATATCAGCATATCCTTAGAGGTCGCTAGACTGGAGTGGAAAAATTTTTAAAGGTAAGGAGAAAAAGAAAAAGAGTTAAAAATGTTGCCAGCGCTGCTCCCACGTAACATGGCGCCTGTAGCACCAACCAAATTTTCAACAAAAAAAATTTTAAAAATAAAAAAATAAAAAATTTAATTTTTTAATTTTTTAATTTTTTAATTTTTTGCAATTTTAAAATAGAAGAAGTTGATAGTCGACATTGGCTAGCGTCCCACTCCAGTGGTGGCATCAAGTCACTACAATATCTTCTATTTTTTCATTTAGTGCATGAATTTGCAAGATCTGGTTGACCTTCCCCTCCTAGTAGTTGATATTACCTCCACCTTCCTTTCAAATAAGCTAGCTATTGATTTTATATGGATGGTGATGTCGGATAATATTCACATTCTCCTCAAAAGTAAGGCAGAGCCAATGAAGGTTGTTGAATGTTATGTGGGCTCATAAGTAGACCAGCCGAACCGGCAGTCACAGTCATCGAGATAAATAGCTTGTATAATTGTAAACTAAAGGACAAGAAACTATATACTCTACACTACAAATTTTCTTACGCTTTGGTAAAGTGCCAGTCTTAAAATTTTGTACTACAATGTCAAGGAATGCAATGTATTACATTTTGGTCTATATACTATTTTATATTATTTTTTAAATTATTAATATACATACAATCTTAGAATACCTTTAATTTCACTATGGTTAATTTTTTGCTAAAAATCTAATTTCAATGACCAATAGAAAATGTTTATAGTTACATTTTGTTTGTTAAGCAGTGTCATAGTACACATTTTGGACGCCCTATTGTGACAAAACCCAATAAGCTTGTAAAAGTGACTTGAATGAAAAACCCCATATTCATTAAATTGGCCAATCTTGATTATATTGGGCGCTCAAATAGTGTGATTTTAGTTCATTTACTCTCTTTATTTGAATAGTGTGGCGGCCAATATAAATAAAATTGGCCAATTTCATGAATATGGGGCTAAAAGTCAATACATCCAAGATTGTATGAGAAAGTTACAAGGCTTTGAATCTATTCGTGATCCAATTTCTGAACGTTGGAACGTTTAGGGGTTAATATTAAGATCCCTTCACTACATTGTTATTTTAATTAGTCTCAAAACGTAAAAAACAATTGTTTTATCTAGGCAATTTTTTTAATGGAAATGAAACGTTTTACTTGGTTTTTTCAATTACTAAATTTGTACTTGACTAGTAGTACTACAACATGCATGAGAATCATTATTTAGTGCTATATTTGTCAATATATCATTTAAAGCTATAACCTATTAAAAGGTGGTTCTGAAAGGTGGTTCTGCGGCCATGGATGGAGTGGAATTCACGTTGACTTGTAATGAATTTCTTAGGTCCACTTTAACAATCTTTGTCAAGTTTTAAGTAACTCTTAAATGTCACAACGTTTAGTTTCTGGATGATTAATAGATCTAAACTCACTCTATGTGCTTATTAATGCTTGGATGAAAGTCATCCGGACGATCTTTTTGAAGATGCTTCACCAAATTGTTGTCCTATTTAATGGTTGGATTTAGTGATACTTGAATTCATATTTTTCTAAAATTACAAATGTAGAAGTATGTCAAGTTGTTGACCAAGTCAAAATTGCATTGACTTTAGTTCAAAAGTGGCCTTGCAAAGTTGCAAAAATGAGGTCATAGATCTACGAAACACACAAATTTCATAGAATTGCCACATTCAAGAGTATCTCATTCCAAATTCATTCCAACAAAGTTTACTCAAAAAATATTAAAATAATGTTTGTAATCAAATTTAGAACAAATTTTTAATTTTAACTTTCAAATTTTATAATTAAATATTGATGATAGTATTGGTGAATGGAACCGTAATTATGGATGAAATTTAAAATTCAAAATCTAGAACTTTCATTTGTATGTCAATTCCAAAATATTCTTCTAAATAGTACTAAGTTATGATGATTTTTCTCAAACGGTCAATTCCAGGGACACCCTGATACATTTCGGGGTTGATTGAACCTCATTCAAGTTTGGTGGTGAAGTAGTTGACTCTAACTGTCACTTGAAATCCTGTGGAGGGTAGATTCAAAGGAAATCTCTGTGCAGAATAAACAGAATTTTATGTACAGTGCAAGTCGGTAGAATTCTTGCAACGGATGCTGGAGTGCGTTATGATTGGGTGAAGTAGATCTTAAACAAATCCATTAAATGGTGAAATTTCAAGAATTTGGCACTTTCTCAGTCACTTCTGGAACTTCAAATCTTTTGCAATTTTAGTTTTTAGAGCTTTGTGCAGTTGAAAGTCACATTTTTGGTACTGTAGAGTACAGAACACGCCATATTTATAAAAAATGACCATTTTATCAAATTTTCAACATGGGATACTGTTAGACACTCATATCTTCAGTTGACTTCATGGTGTGCCCATGAATTTATTATGATCACTGATTACTCGTTGAGCACTTCTTCTAATTGTCTAGATCTCTACCGACCGTTCGGTTCATCCGATTCCAAGGAAATATAGTGTCGTTAAATGTCTGCAGGCCAAATGTTGACTCAAAGGGCTGTTGCCAGGGGTTTTATTTTCGCTGTAGTGCTGATCGATCGTTTAGGAATACTTCTTTCAATGGATCATAAATTCTTCTGTCATTACTAACCCAAAACAACACAAATGAATGAAGCTAACGGAAAAAAAAACTCTGAATGAACTGATAGAAACAGACCATTTCGATGAATCCCCGGACTGAATCCCCTGACTGAAACGTAGGATCTACACCAATCCTGGTTTTCACTGCTCTGGGCAGGCAGCTAGTGAACTTCACAAACTCATGATTTTCCCGCTCTGAAATTAAACACGCCATTTTAACGAATATGACCATGATATCTTCATTTATTTACATTTGAAGAGCTAGCGGCGCTGGTTCCTTAATTGGACTAGGAATTCGTGAAGATGTTCTCACTACACTAAATAGGTAGATTAGTGTTAGATACACTAATTTACATAAACATATTGTAAGCTTTTTCTGTTGACCAATTTTTTTACCCTCTATATTGGTCAAGATGGGGATCTTTCACTGGTATTAGAATCAATGTCTTTGGTAAATTTTTTTGTCGAGAGTAAAAATCTATAATATTTTCAAATCTTATAATTATCTAACACTAATCTACCTATTTAGTGTACTTATGTGCACAGTCAAAATTCATCAATGATCGCAGGTAGATTCAGGTCAGAAAAGAATTGCAGCAACAATATGGTCAGACGAGAACCTAACCGGAGAACCAAATGCACATTCAAATAATTCAATGAATTCAATCTTCTCATATATACAGTCGCACTAATTACAAATCATTGCCACAACATCAGGCCTGTGATCGATGTGTGAAGTCAATACAGACTCAGGGAATTACTCTATTCAACTATTGCTATCAAATGAATCTGTACAAAAGAATGGTCACGAGTTCGGAGCTCATGATTAGAAAGATTAGCAACTGTCTGATGGAATGAAGCTAGAGATCGACGAACAGCTCATTCCATCCAAATTCTGTAGGTCGGCGGAAGAGCTAGCTCAGACCTTCAATGGCATTCAATTGGCTCCAGGGCTTCTTCGAATTCTTGCTTTCGTTGCACGATCTTGATTAGTTGTCTTCCCATCAGTTGAATTGTTTCATTGACGCTTTGAAGGAGGTCGCCACTTGGAGGAGCCACCATCGCCCATGGGAGCCTTGGATGGAGGCCTCCACTTGGAAGAGCCGCCATCGCCCTCGGGAGCCGACTGCTTCGGAGGTCGCCACTTCGATGATCCCCCATCGCCCATCACTGCCATTGCAAATTTCTCGAACTCGTAAAGCTCGACTTTTGAAGCTCAGTCTCGGGACACGGGAAGTGCAAGCCGGTCTGTAGACTTGGATCAGCGGGAACAGTTCTCAGAGAGAGTCGATGGCTTCTCAGATCTGGCTTAGTGTGTAAATATGGAGCGCCGGGCGTTAGTTCGAGAATATCACAGCCTCACTTGTTGCAGCACAGGCTTCGATCAATTTGAGTTGCTCGATCACTGAGCTGAGTGAGATTGTTGAGGAAGATGGAATGTTTAGATCATTCGCAGCGGTGCTGTTTTATACGTCTTGCTTTAGAAATGTCGCAACTGGCAACAAGCACAGTTGTTCAAATGACGCGGACTTGATTTGTCAGAGCTCAGACGCCGGTCCCGACAGACCGAAGCTGATCAAAGGCGGCAACCTGAGACTGCACTCATTCGCGATGGGAGAGTGGGTACTCTGAATTGAATTGGTGGATTCGAATGAGTTCGTGTTGAACGCCGCGCCGCCGGCGACCGAAGGACAACACGATCTATGCAGCGTGTGTGGTTCCATGAAGACCCAAATCGCACGTCCATCTTGTTGACAGACTCGTAAGTTACTATGTTCCTCCAAGGTTCCTGTAAGGTTGTAACAATTCAGAGCTACTGTAGCTGAGGGGGTTTCCATGAAACTGCGAGAAAAATTCGACAGTTAGTAAACTTCGGTCAATTGTACACCCATCTGTATTCAGCCAATTGTTATACAGATGGGTGTTAAATTGGAAAATATTATATGCTTACTATTATTACTTGCTTTGTAAATGGCTTCGTAAATCGGAAATCATCTCTTAGACACATGCATAACGCAATTTTGGCTTCATTTCAATTACTAGCTACTAGTTACGTTGACACAGCAGGAAGTCACTAAGTTCCTCCAAGCTTGGAACAGGAGGTTTCCTTGGAAAGTGTGATACTGTGATCGATGGGATTTCGAGAGTTACTAATATACAGTATTTGGTCAACCGTTACCGACATCACGTGCCTCTGCGTCCATTTTATAATTTCTAGCTTGAAGATGGCCATGAATGGAGTAGAATGGACATTGATTTCACTCGTTGTGGATTTTCTAGGTCCACGGTCTTCACAAAGCTTGTCCAGCTTCAGAAGGTGACCCAGTGCGCACGCTGGCACCTTTTCCAATTCTTCTAGTTTTGTACGGTCACGTTTTCTGGTAAAGGAGGAGTTGACATCCCAGGCTGGAGGGTAGCTGTCTAGCTGCCCAGAATTCGATTGATCGAGATTTCTGTGCAGTGTGAACCGAATTTTGTGTACAGCGCAAGTCGGTAGAATTATTCAACGCACAGGGACAGTGGTCTTTTTGTCAGGAGACAGTCTAGCACTTTTGCTACTTTTCATGGCTTGAGGAGCAATCCAGGCTCGTAGGACGCTCTTTTCATGTCGACCCTAAACCGGTAAGTGTCGGACTGACCATTTTCTGGTGGCAGCCCAAAGAGCAGGGACTGCTCAGTCATTGTCAGGAAATGAGTAAATGCCACTTTTCAAGATTTGATTTTAGTGTCAAAATCGGGGGTAGAGATCATGTTCTAAGGTGGTTACCCCATTCCCAACTGAATAAGAAATACGGATATGAGGCATTGAAATTATTCAATGTTATTATTTTTTAGAGATAGGCAAGAAGAATTAGATTCCAACACAAGTTGAAACATAATTTTTGGATGAAGAATGAATTAGTTACAAATTTTCAAAGTTGAAGTATGACGCATCCCATTCATTTGATATAGGTACACCTCTTTCAGATTAAAGAAGATTTGTATTGCACACACTAAAGATGCTTGAACCAACAACAACGAACCCATAACCACACTTACACATACTAAAACCAACAAGAGAGAACCCATTACCAACTGTAAATCATGCTACAACCAACACCGTTGGAGCATTGATTGTGGATAATGCCCCTAGCTGTTGGTAAAAGGAGCTAGTTGGGAATGGGGTGACCACCTTAGTGTTGTTTGAAACATTTCAGTTGCAATATTGAGGTTCACTAACGGGGTCTTTAATGTATTTTTTTAGTGAGGTGAAACAAAATTACCGTAGTTTAATAACAGGTTCGGCACAAAATAATTCTGAAAATAGATTCCTAAATTTTTGGAATATTATTGGCATGTTTTGTCGAATATAATTTTAGTTATTTTTCAAAATTGCCGAAAAGTAAGAAATTTTTACTTCTCACAAGAATTTTACTTACGATGGAAGCTTTTGTGAATTCTAGAGTAGAGAAGGTGCTCCTTTTGTAATCTAGTTCACTTACATTAGTCCACAAAGAATACATTAGGAAAGAAATGAGGTCTCAACAAGGCCTCATGCCTTTGAGAAATTGAAGAAGAAATTAGGATAACGGTCAATGTGAAAATTTTATCATCATGGGTCGAATTTGTGTTGACTTGTGCCATAATCTCCTTTCCATGCGCTTTCCAACGCCCTTTAAAACTCCAAAATCCGAGTTAATATGCAAAAGTTACACATGTTTAAAGTTTGTGCATTGGGGAGCACTGAGCAGCCAGCACGCAGTGGTCCCCAATGAACAAACTTTAAACATGTGTAACTTTTGCATATTAACTCGGATTTTGGAGTTTTAAAGTGCGTTGGAAAGCGCATGGAAAGGAGAATGTGGACCACCAAAGATGACGTGGATGATGGTTGTCCACGTAGGACTCCATAATTTTCCATGTCCACATCATCAATTTGGGTTCGGGCAAGGAATGAAAGTCGAGGCCTTCTTGAGACCCCAATTCTTTCCTAATGTGGGTTAAGAAGTAGTAAGACTTTAGGTGAGGCTTTTCAAATGTGTTGTACACAGAGTTTTGGAGTCCAATTGAGCATAGAAGATGAAGTTTCATAGAAATTTGTCCAACTAACAAAAGTTGAGAAATCAATCCTTCTTCCACCTCCAACAATTTTTGTGTCAAAATACGTCTTAATGCAAAAGATATGGACAAAAAATTGCAGCCGTGTAAAGATCAAAAAATTAAAATGTGTTCATAACAGTTTTTGGGAGCTCATTTGTGCATAGAAGATCAACTTTTTTGGAATTTTGTTGGTCTAAGAAAAGTTTAGAAATCAAGTAATCTTTCATCTCCAACAAATTTTATGTCATTTGAAGACTGTATGCAAAAGTTATGCATGTTATAAAAATGAAGACTAACTAGGTGCTTCACCTCAAAGTTTACATATCCCATATGCATTGTTGGACACAACTCCACTCCACTTGCATAAAGCACAGAGCATTCACCTCTCTTCACTCACAACTTGTCATCCAATGCAAGAGAGTTGTACATGATAAAAACTTAAATAGGATTTAAGCCGAATTTTTAAAAATTAAAATAGAAAATTGCCAAAAATTAAAAAAATTCTATTGGTTTAGGGTTTTTTCAGTTCTTGGTCACCCGGATTTTGCAGCGAGAGAACCTATTTTGGTGGTCTCGCCGCATTATCCGGGTGACCACAAATCTTTATTCATTTCTGGACATGTAGGATTCCATGTCATTTTCTCATCCATTTTTAGTCTTGGTCACTTCCTCCTTTTTTGGCTAGCGTAAAGTGTACTTGGACCGGCCGGCTCTTATCCTCCAATCATAGTGCAGAATTTCCCTTCGCCACGGCCCTTGGTCACTAGTGTAAAGAAACCCTAAGGAATTTTCAAAGACAAAGACCTCAATATTGTCCTAGTATTAGAAATTTACTATTTCAAAGAATCTAATAATGTTCTCTCATTTGGAATATTTTCCTTTTTAAATTTTTAAATAAAACGTCTAGTTTTAACCAATCATACCAAATGTTTAATTTTTTAAAACAAAATTTGTAATTTTGGTGAATTTTGAAAGGTAAATGCTTCTAAATTCATTGAATAAGTATCTAAAACTATTTTTGGAAGTTTGACCGTACGGATAATTACTTAACATCATGCTTCAATATATTTTTGAACCAAACTTCATCAAAGTTGTAAAAGTAACGTTTTATAACACATCTAGGTATTGCTCTTACCCCCTTTGTTATTTAACAGTTTATGTGCAAGGAACTTTGTGATGCCATGCTTGGTCATTTTCCAATCAATTGTTGATAGTTACTTGGTTGCTACTTTCAAATGAAAAGAGTTCCAACTATAAAAGTGTAGAGGCTATCCTATACTTTTTAGTCCAATTTTCCATTCCTCAAAATTGATGAAATTGTGTGTTTCATAGTATCTTAAAGCTCAAAACCCTAAAATTTCAATATACACTGTTGGAAAAGTTTTTCTATCAAAACTCTTTTTATGTGACCTACACCTTGTTGTTCATCACTATTATTTACTTTTTTGCTAAAATTTTCATACTATTCTAAACATGTTTGTAATTAATATGATTTTTTAAGAATATACTTTAAAAAATCTTCTAAATTTTAAATATAATTAGATAATTATGGAAAAATGACAAAAAGGGCATAAATTTGCTTGGGGTATCACTTTTTGGACACACTAATTAGGTTATTTTTGTTTAAAACCTCCAAAGTTTGCCTAGTTTGTTCATTTTGATCAAGTAAAAAGACCCTAAAATGAAAAAAATAAAATCTTGCACCTCAATAGAATCAAAATGTATATGTTCAAAGAGTTTATATTAAAAAATTTAATTTTTTGGATCCATTCATAGATATGTGAAAAAATGCTGAATTTTGGGATTTGCAAGCTGCATGTGCACAATTCATTAATTTTTTTAATGATAAAATAAATTATTTTGTACTCTACACAATTAGATGTAGATCATATTCAAAATATATATATATATATATATATATATATATATATATATATATATATATATATATATATATATATATATATATATATATATATATATATATATATATATATATATATATATATATATATATATATATATATATATATATATATATATATATATATATATATATATATATATATATATATATAATTTTATTTTTGATATTCCATTTGCTTGATTTCAGGGATTCTAGGTGATTGGGACATAACTTATTTTTTCAACTAAAAAATCAAATAAAATTACTTAAAAATCTTTGATTGTAATCAATTTTTTTTCTTTGATACGTTATAAGTGTAGAAAACTAAAATCACATTTAATGAAGTCTTACTTTATTAAAATTAAAAAATATGTTTGTTTGACACACCAGCACGTAGTGCAATTGTCCCGAATGCAACTTTTTTGGGTACTCTAGCCAGACCATCATCCAAAAATCGGTTTAACAATTTGTTATATATGAGAAAAATACCATAAAGAATATAGTAAATTTTAAAATGCAATGAATTGATGAGGATTGACCAGGTAATTGTATTATGAACGCTTAATGGTTTAAACATAAGTAATATCATTTGAAGTAATACACATGTGCTACCTAGCTCCTAATGGTCCGTGGCTAGCTTTTTTGGGCTTAAAATCATCATTGCTTTTGATGTGTTATAGGTCTAAATGTAAGTGAGGTATAAAAACTTGAACCGTACAATCTTGTAACATACATGTTGTAGATCAGGGTTTGGGTGTGATCAGGGTACCCCTTCCCGGACTGTCCGGACTTTAAAAGAATGTCCTTTTGGTAATGAAAAAATTATTGGAAAATTACAAAAAATTACATTGTATTATAGATGGCATGTTGGTACACAATAATCATATGCTATATAGGTCAAATTCAATAATTTGAATTTTTTCCTAATTTATCATATCTAGCACCTGGTCACATCATAGTAGCGAAAGGACTATGTATTTAAGGTTTTTTATTAAAAAAAATATTCATGCACACTTTATTAAGTTTATATTTAAGCATATCATATTGTTTTAAGACAAAGATATTATGAAATCATGGTCCTTTTAGATTGTGTAAACATATTTGATTTTTGTAAGCTCTCATAAAATAATAAGGAAATATAATAAAACATCAAATTAAGAGTTAAAATTAAACATAGATATGACTCAAACGTTGTTTTAGCTAAATTTCTTGTTTATGAACTACTTCACTATAAATTGATATTCCAGATTGTTCCTTTTGTCTCAAATCCGGAACTAAGACAATTCCGGATTTGAAGAATAAAAGAATAATTAAAAAGGAATATATAAATTGTTCAATTTTTCTTGCTCAATACTATTTTGGATGGAGTATTACAACTTTCTCATGAATCTACCTCATACAACTTTCTCATGAATTCATGTGAATTGAAAATGTGTAATTTCTAGCACACATTAAGTGAATTATAAAATGATACTAGTCTTTTAATTAGACAATCCTTTTCGGAACCCATATCAGACCCAGACCTATCTTGTGGATCAATTTTGGAGTCATTTGGCCATATAGATTGCAAGATCATAGTGTTTTAGTGCTAAAAAAAGATGCTAGAATTTTCTTAGCAACACAGGTAGAGGTGAAATTCGTTTTCAAAATTACTCAAATGAAAAAACTTTGAAGTATAAAGTAGTTCAAAATCATCATATAAACATATTGGTACCAAAAAAGCCTCATGAAAAAGTTTAATGTGCCCTAAAATGGCCCTGCAATGTCAAAAAGTAGCCCAAAATGTGACCCGTTTGAACAAAAAAGCAAAAAGCGCCCAAACTAGATCCGTGCACTAAAATGACTACCAAACATTCACAACATGGATTGACCTACTAATTTTACAATGATAACTGGAATTCAAGGAAATTTCAACCCTACAAGTTTTGTTTAACCCCTAAAAGACCAATCAACCCAATTATGCTTGATTTTTGTTCAAAGGCCCCAAAAATCAAGTGTCTTAGCTTTATTGTAGTTGGTGTTTTCATTAGATGTTTAAGTTAAGTTATGATACATCTTTTGACCGTTGGGATTGGAGAATAAACTTCATTTGAAGCTTTTCCACTGCTGAGAACTTTGAATTTTGAGTGTCCAAAATACAACGGGCTTTCTAAAAATGCTTCAATCATAAGTCTCTTTTAATTTCTTCACCTTCAATTTTTTACTCCATCTAAATATAACTTTTATCTACCTTAACCCTTAAAGGTCCAGATTGGCTATTCCGGCCAATGTACACGACCGTATTTCATTGTATTTCGAATGGTTCTACATCTCCTATGTGTATTGTATCAAAAGTAAAATTAAAATTCATGTCTACATGGTCTTAAAAGCTATTGGGATCTCAATTTGGAACTTTCTACTCATAACAAATGTTAAATATACAGCAACGTATCTACTATTCCCTAAATCCTTCAAGGGTTAAATATAATTTTTGATATTAAATTTGACAAAAACATATTTATTTTGAATTTTTACCTTGTTCACATCATAAAATTTGTAAATATTCAAAATATCTTCCAATCATGTTGAAAATTTTGTCATACCTTCATAATGTCGATGATTATCTATGAAAAATTATAAATCATTCAATGTGATATTTAAAGTATGCAAATTATAGTGCTTTGACTTTTGCAAAAGAGGTGAGGACCTTACGGGTTAAAATGAACTTGGGATGAAGAAGATACAAGGCCCCAAAGTTGCTGCCATCAAAATTCATAGAAACTGTCCAAAAAAAAAAATACTAACTTTCAAATGATCACCAAATATTCAATTTATCTTGCATTGATCCGAAAGTTTTACCACACATTCCATACATCATACGGGGAGTTTTTACAGAATTTCATTGAAATCAAACACGTTTTGCAAAAGTTACAACTCTTCAAAGGTTAATGTCTCTCAAAAACATCCAAAATATGGACGTCGGAACGTCGGGACAGTTAGGGGCTAGGTGCTAATCTAGTTAGGTTTAAAGAGTCTTTACATGGAGATCATCCATTGATATTGATCATCCATATAGAAAATTTGGCAATCAATTCTGCCCGACAAGAAGCAACGTAACCTCACAAATGTTTCAATCATCTCAATACTGACATGTACTGTA
Organism: Pohlia nutans; assembly: GCA_022496805.1. Classification (NCBI taxonomy): domain Eukaryota; kingdom Viridiplantae; phylum Streptophyta; class Bryopsida; order Bryales; family Mniaceae; genus Pohlia; species Pohlia nutans. The sequence goes on from CM040103.1 coordinate 1,982,634, forward strand.
TACAATTTTCTTTAAATACAGTGGTATATAATGCGTTAACACATGATTGAGCAGCCTCAATGAATCAAAGCGGTAGAATTTTATTGTTGTTGAATTGTTGTTGTGACAATTTTCTGAGATCCACGTGCGAATAAAGAATCAGGAACTACTCTAATCATCTGTTGCTGTCGAATGAATCTGTACAAAGAATTAATTGTGAGCTCGGAGCTCATGGATTTTACCCAAGTTTATTCTATTCGAAATGGAGTGATCTGGAACTTTGATGAGACTGACGGACAGCTCATTCATGTTCTGGTGGAAGATCTTGCTGGCTCAGGCATCCATTGACGATGGCATTTCATTCTTCGATCGATCGAATAGATTGTCGCAACATTCGAAGGACAGAATGTGCCAGGTTGTTCGAGTTCATGCTTTCGTTTCATATGCCGACAGTCGTGCCTGATCTCGATCAGAACTTGTCTTGCCAATGAACTCGTTTCATTCACGCTTGGAAGGAGGCCTCCACTTCGAAGAGCCACCATCGCCCATGGGAGACTTTGATGGAGGCCTCCACTTGGAAGAGCCTCCGTCGCCCATTGGAGCCGACCGCTTCGGAGGTTTCCACTTCGATGACCCTCCATCGCCCATCACTGCCATGAGATATTGCAAAGCTTGGGGGAAGGATACGAGAAGCAAGTGTTGGCAGGTCTGAATGAAGCTTCAGGTGGAACAGCTAGTAGTATTCTCAGGAAGAACGCGCCTTTCAGATCAAGCAGAAGCTGGTGCCCAACGTACATAAAATTGAAGCACCGGGTGCAAGTTAGATATAATTATCACTTGTTGCAATGTGCTCAGTTTGTGTTGATGGGCACTTGAGCTGTGATGGAATGATTAATTGTGGAGGAAGAATGAATGTCTAGTGCTGTTTTATACGGTCTGATTTACGTCGCAAAGAGCTCTGTTCAAAGGACGCGGACTTTGTCAGCGGACGCCTTGACAGACCAAAGTACGTGGAGCGAACGCAGCATGCACTTGAGAATAATGGATTCATTTCAATAAAATCACTTGGGTAATCTGAGTGAAGGGTAGAATATGAATTCGCGTTGAACGGCGCCGGCGTGCTGAGGAGAACACGAGATATATTTGTAGATATGCAAGTCTAGAGTGCGTCGTCCAAATTGCTAACCGTGTGAGTCTGGTTTGGGGTGTCTCGTGTTGTCTGTCTGTCTGTTTTGACCTATCATATGAAGTTGTACCGGTTAATAGGCTTGCCCCTCTTGTTGGAAGGTTGCCCCTCTTGTTTCAAAAGAGACAACAAAGTGCAAGCCGTAGTTACTAGTTTGTACTAGTCCAAGTTGTGGACTGTACTCAATTTAGTCCTCCAAGGTTGGAACCAGAGGTTTCGTTGGAAAGTGTGTTAAAAGTTCAACAGTTACTAGTACCTGGTCAATTTGGTTACAGACAAATAAATAATGACGATCTGCTGCCGGGAATTAATTAATCACTTAGTGACCCACTTCTGGACTGATACTGTATATATGCCTCATGGCCCATTCACACCAAGCCTCTGCCGCACTTGCGTTCGCGTTCCCGAAATGGAGGAAGGTAAAACCTAGAAACAAAAAAATATTGTAAGCCTTGTCTTTTCTTGCTGCAACTACTGTGCAACTACAATTCACTACTGCAAGTTGGGCCATGCTCCTTTTTTGCGTTGCGTTCCTCCATGCGTTGCGTTCCTCCATGCGTTGCGTTGTCATGCGTTCGAGTAATTTCTCATTTCATATTTTATATTTCTTGTTTCCCAGCAGATTCCCTCAAAGTTACCTAACGCACGCATGGATGCTGAAGCTCTGCTATATGTGAATGGGCCTTCATGCGATGAGTAATGACCAGTCTGTGGTTTTCTTCGCTGTCCCCCTTTGACTGCAAAGGTTCAGTACCAAGCAGTGCGATGTACCGCCCGAAAGGAAGACCGCGGTGTTGACGTAACTTTTATTCCTACACAGGCCTGGTCCCGCTCCCAACCTGTTAGAGCATGGCCACCTATAGCCTCAGAGGGTCTCTGACCTCAAGAAGTGGATGAAAAGTTTCAAGGGGCCTTTTAAAATGCTTCTTGACTCTGGATTCTAGCGTGTTAGAAATTGGGCCTTGAAATCACTATTGAGTTGACTATTTGATGATTATTCCTCTCATTCTACTTGTGATTGGTCCATTGACTATTTGATGCGCACTTTTGATACGTGAAGGGCGTGCAAGGGTGGGGGAGTGTGAGTGCAAGGGCCCTTCACATGTAGATGAATAATTTGAGAGGGTTAGTCCTAGCGTGCATGGGTGGGAATGCTCTTAAAATGCATAACATTCAGTAGCCTTCAGCCACACTGCCTTTACATCTATCCAACAGTGTAGAAGTTCATTCAGAAAATGGATGGATAGAGCATAATTATCAGCATATCGTTAGAGGTCACTGGAGTGGAGTGGAAAATTTGAAAAAGGAAAGGAGAAAAAGAAAAACACCAAAAATAAAATAAAAAATAAAAAAATGTTGCCAGCGCTGCTTCCACGTAACATGGCGCCTGTAAAACCAACCAAATTTTCTAAAAAAATAAAATAAAAATAAAAATAAAAATAAAAAATAGTTTTAATTTTTTAATTTTTTGTGATTTAAAAATAGAAGAAGTTGATAGTCAACATTGGCTAGCGTCCCACTCCAGTGGTGGCATCAAGTCACTACAATATCTTCTTCTTTTTCATTTAGTGCATAAATTTGCAAGACCTGGTTCACTCGACCTTCCCCTCCTAGTAGTTGATATTACCTCCGCCTTCCTATAAAATAAGCTAGCTATTGATTTTATATGGATGATGTCAGATAATATTCACATTCTCTTCAAAAGTAAGGTAGAGCTTGTGAAGGCTACTGAATGTTATGTGGGCTCATAAGTAGACCAACCGGACCGGCAGTCACAATCATTGAGATAAAAAGCTTGTATAATTGTAAACTAAGGGACAATAAACTATATACTCTACACTACAAATTTTCTCATGCATTGGTAAAGTGTTAGTCTTAAAATGTTTGTACTACAATGTCAAAGAATGCAATGTATTACATTTTGGTCTAAATACTATTTTATATTATTTTTTAAATTATTAATATACATACAATCTTAGAATACCTTTAATTTCACTATGGTTAATTTTTTGCTAAAAATCTAATTTCAATGACTAATAGAAAATGTTTACTGTTACATTTTGTTTGTTAAACAGTGTCATAGTACACATTTTGAACGCCCTATTGTGAAAAAACCCAATAGGCTTGTAAAAGTGACTTGAATGAAAGTCAATACATCCAAGATTGTATGAGAAAGTTACAAGGCTTTGAATCTATTCGTGATTCAATTTCTGAACGTTGGAACGTTTAGGGGTTAATATTAAGATCCCTTCACTACATTATTATTTTAATTAGTCTCAAAACCTAAAAAAATTGTTTTATTTAGGCAATTTTTAGTTTCATTTTATAAATTTAGACACTTTTTACTTGGTTTTTTCAATTACTAAATTTGTACTTGGTAGTGCTATAACATGGATGAGAAGCATTATTTAGTGCTATATTTGTCAATATATTATTTAAAAGCTATAACCTATTTAAAGGTGGTTCTGATAGGTGCTTCTGCAGCTATCGATGGAGTGGAATTCACATTGACTTGAAATGAATTTTTTGGGTCCACCTTAACAATCTTTGTCTAGTTTTAAGTAACTCTTAAATGTCACAACGTTTAGTTTCTGGACGATTAATAGATCCAAACTCACTCTACGTTCTTATTAATGCTTGGATGAAAGTCATTCAGACAATCTTTTAAATACTTCACCAAATTGTTGTCCTATTTAATGGTTGGATTTAGTGATACGTTCAAAAATGGCCTTGCAAAGTTGCAAAAATGAGGTCATAGATCTACGAAACACAAAAATTTCAAAGAATTGCCACATTTAAGAGTATCTCATTCCAAATTCATTCCAACAAATTTTACTTAAAAAATATTAAAATAATGTTTGTAATCAAATTTAGAACAGATTTTTCATTTTAACTTTCAAATTTTATAATTAAATATTGGTGATTGTATTGGTGAATGGAACCGTATGGATGAAATCTAAAATTCAAAAATCTAGAACTTTCATTTGTATATCAATTCCAAAATATTCTTCTAAATAGTACTTTATGATAATTTCTCTCAATTGAAACCGTCAATTCCAGGGGTTGATTGAACCTCAAGTTTGGTGGTGAAGTAGTTGACTCTAACTGTCAGTTGAAATCCTGTGGAGGGTAGATTCGAAGGAAATCTCTGTGCAGAATAAACAGAATTTTATGTACCGTGCAAGTCGGTAAAATTCTTGCAACGGATGCTGGAGTGCGTTATGATTGGGTGAAGTAGATCTTAAACAAATCCATTAAATGGTGAAATTTCAAGAATTTAGCACTTTCTGTCACTTCTGGAACTTCAAATCTTTAGAAATTTTAGTTTTTAGAGCTTTGTGCAGTTGAAAGTCACATTTTTGGTACTGTAGAGTACAGAACACGCCATATATATACAAAAATGACCATTTTATCAAATTTTCCACATGGCTAGCTGTTAGACACTCATATCTTCAGTTGACTTCATGGTGTGCCGATGAATTTATTATGAACAGTGATTACTCGTCGAGAACTCCTAATTGTCTAGATCTTTACCGACCATACGGTTCATCCGATTCTAAGGAAATAAAGTTTCATTGAATGTCTGCAGGCCAAATGTTGACTCTAAGGGCTCTTGCCAAGGGTTTAATTTTCCCTGTAGTGCTGATCAATTGATTAGGAATCATAGCTAGTTTATCCTTCTTTCAATGGATCATAAATTCTTCTGTCGTAACGGACCAAAAAACGAAACAAAACAATTCTGAATGAACTGATGGAAACAGACCATTTCGATCAGTCCTGGTTTCTACTGCTCTGGGCATGCAGCCAGTGAGCTTCACAAAATCATAATTTTCCCGCTCTGAAATAAAACACGCCATTTTAACGAATATGACCATGATCGATATCTTCCTTTATTTACATTTCAAGAGCTAACGGCGCTGGTTCCTCAATTGGACTAGGAATTCGTGACGATGTTCTCAAATTTTATGTGCACATTCAAAATTCATCACAGATCGCAGCTAGATTCGGCTCAGAAAAGAGCTCCAGCAACAATATCGAAAGACGAGAACCAAACCGGGGAACCAAGTGCACAAATAATTCAATGCATTGAATCTCTCATATATACATTCGTACTAATTACAAATCATTGCCAAAACATCAGGTCTGTGATCGATGTGTGAAGTCAATAAAGACTCAGGAATTACTCTATTCAACTATTGCTATCAAATGAATCTGTACAAATGAATGGTCACAAGTTCCGAGCTCATGATTAGAAAGAATGGCAACTGTCTGATGGAATGAAGCTAGAGTCGACGAACAGCTCATTCCATCCAAATTCTGTAGGTCGGCGGAAGAGCTAGCTCAGACCTTCAATGGCATTCAATTGGCTCCAGGGCTTCTTCGAATTCTTGCTTTCGTTGCACGATCTTGATTAGTTGTCTTCCCATCAGTTGAATTGTTTCATTGACGCTTTGAAGGAGGTCGCCACTTGGAGGAGCCACCATCGCCCATGGGAGCCTTGGATGGAGGCCTCCACTTGGAAGAGCCGCCATCGCCCTCGGGAGCCGACTGCTTCGGAGGTCGCCACTTCGATGATCCCCCATCGCCCATCACTGCCATTGCAAATTTCTCGAACTCGTATTAAAGCTCGACTTTTGAAGCTCAGTCTCGGGACACGGGAAGTGCAGCTTGGTCTGTAAACTTGGATCAGCGGAAACAGTTCTAAGATTGACTTCGAAGGCTTCACAGAATTGGCTTAGTGTGTCAATATGGAGCGCCGGGCGTTAGTTCGAAAATGTTACAGGATCACTTGTTGCAGCGCCTTCGATCAAGTTGTGTTGATCGATCACTGAGGTGAGTGAGATTGTTGAGGAAGATGGAATGTTTAGATCATTCGCAGCAGTGCTGTTTTATACGTCTTGCTTTAGACACTTCGCAACTGGCAACAGGCAAAGTTGTTCAAATGACGCGGACTTGATTTGTCAGAGTTCAGACGCCGGCCCCGACAAACCAAAGTTGATCAAATGCAGCAGCGTGAGACTGAACTCATTCGCGATGGGAAGTGGGTACTCTGAATTGAATTGGTGGATTCGAATGAGTTCGTGTTGAACGGCGCCGGCGACCGAAGGACAACACGATCTATGCGGGTGTGGTTCAATGAAGACCCAAGTTGCACGTACATCTTGTTGACGGACTCGTAAGTTACTAAGTTCCTCCAACGTTCCTCTAAGGTTGGGACAATTCAGAGCTACTGTTGCTGAGGGGGTTTTCATGAAACTGCGATGAAAAATTCGACAGTTAGTAAACATTTGGTCAATTGTACACCCATCTGTATTCTGCCAATTGTTATACAGATGGGTTGTAAATTGGAAAATATTACATGCTTATTATTGTTACTTGCTTTGTAAATTGCTTCGAAATTGGAAATCATCTTTTAGACACATGCATAACGCAATTTTGGCTTCATTTCAAGTCAAAGTCAAATAGTGTTTTTTCTGGCCACAATAAGTTGCTCGCAGCTGCTTTGAAGCACGTGATAACAACTTTTTGTCGCCCGACAAGAAAAACATTAATGTCAGATCTTCCAAACCGTACGTTCTTTGTTGAGAGTTGTGGTAAACACCTTTACAGTACTAAAACCTGATATCATGATTTATGACTGGATGGGTACTAAACATTTGTACGGAAGCCACCCAATCTGTGGGTCAATGTTGGGTTGGGTTCCACAAAGGAAGAGATTCGAAGAGTGACCTCTAAGTAGTACCTTAGGCTGCTGATGGTGTTGTACTCATAATTTTAACAATGGTTTCGCCCATGGATTACAGTCACTGAAATAAGCAGCGTGCGTAGTATCTTCTACTTTCTAGTCAAATTTACTATGCTACAAAATTGTGAAAATGGCATCTAGATCGTGTTGTCATTCGGTCGCCGCCGGCGCGGCGTTCAACACGAACTCCTATGAATCCAGCTATTCAATTCAGAGAACCCACTTCCCATCGCGAATGAGTTCAGTCTCACGCTGCTGCCTTTGATCAACTTCGGTCTGTCGGGACCGGCGTCTGAGCTCTGACAAATCAAGCTAGCTAGTCCGCGTCATTTGAACAACTCTGCTTGTTGCCAGTTGCGATATGTTTAAAGCAAGACGTATAAAACAGCACCGCTACGAATGATCCAAACATTCCATCTTCCTCAACAATCTCACTCAGCTCAGTGATCGAGCAACTCAAATTGATCGAAGCCTGTGCTGCAACAAGTGAGGCTGTGATATTCTCGAACTAACGCCCGGCGCTCCATATTGACACACTAAGCCAGATCTGAGAAGCCTTCGACTTTCTCTTAGAACTCTTCCCGCCGATCCAAGTCTTCAGACCAGCCTGCACTTCCCGTGTCCTGAGACTGAGCTTCAAAAGTCGAGCTTTAATACGAGTTCGAGAAATTTGCAATGGCAGTGATGGGCGATGGGGGATCATCGAAGTGGCGACCTCCGAAGCAGTCGGCTCCCGAGGGTGATGGCGGCTCTTCCAAGTGGAGGCCTCCATCCAAGGCTCCCATGGGCGATGGTGGCTCCTCCAAGTGGCGACCTCCTTCAAAGCGTCAATGAAACAATTCAACTGATGAGAAGACAATTAATTAAGATCGTGCAACGAAAGCAAGAATTCGAAGAAGCCCTGGAGCCAATTGAATGCCATTGAAGGTCCGAGCTAGCTCTTCCGCCGACCTACAGAATATCGATTGAATTCATAAGCTATTCGTCGATCTCTAGTTTCATTCCATCAGACAGTTGCCATTCTTTCTAATCATGAGCTCCGAACTCGTGACCATTCTTTTGTACAGATTAATTTGATAGCAATAGTTGATTAGAGTAATTCCTGAGTCTTTATTGACTTCACACATCGATCACAGGGCCTGATGTTGTGACAATGTTTGATACGACAGCTTCAATCGAAACTGACCGTTTGTTAACACACTATACGACTGTATAATTATGTATATGAAAGGATTCAGTTGATTGAAATGTTTTTGCATTTCGTTCTCGGCGTGGTTCTTGTCTGTCGATTTTGTTTCTGCAGCTAGAATCTAGCTGCGATAAGTCATAAATCTTAACTGTGCACATGAAAAGTGCGGACATCTTCACAAGTTCCTACTAGTCCAATCGAGGAACCAGCCTGCGCCGCTAGCTCTTCAAATATAATGGAGATATGCCCATATTCGTTAAAATGGCGACCCGTCCGTGATTAATTTCAGAGGCTCGAGGGCGAAATTAAAATTGTGAATTCAAGACATTCACTGCATGCCCAGAGCTCTGAAAACTAGGACTAGTCTAGATCCCAGTATTCAGTCAGGCTATTGGAAGTGCGTCATGAAAATGACCTGTTTCTAGCTATCAGTTCATTCATAATGTTTTTGCTTCGTTAGGTTCAATGTGTTTTCTTGGATGACACTACTGAGATAGGAACTAATTATCGGGCAGTGCAAGAAGGGTTACTTTACTTCTACTCCTAATTAGGACTCCTAATCGATCAACTTTCTAGGGAAAATGAAACCGCTGGCAGGAATCCTTAGAGTAAGCATTTGTACTGCAGACTTTCAACGCACTTTGCTTCCAATCTGATGAACAGTAGTGTCGGTAGCTAGACAATCAGAAGAAGTGCGCAACAAGTAATATCTGATCAAATGTCCGTGCGTTCAACTGAGATGTGTGTTTAACAGTTCTCCCTCCATGTGGAAAATTTGATAAAATGGTCTTTATCGATTAAAAAAAGGAGTGTTCCATAGGACCAAAATTGTGATATTCAAGTGCGCAAAGCTCCAGATGAAAACTAAGATTTCTGTAGATTTGAGGTTCTAGACTGTAAGTGACTGAGAAAGTGCCAAATTCTAACTTGTAAATTCACCAGTTACTGTATTTACTTATCACTTCACCCCCGTTATTATCCATCATGTGCGTTGCAGTAAATCTACAGACTTCACTGTACATGAAATTCTGGTCACACTGCAAAGAGATTTCATTTGAACCCTCCCTCCACAGTATGTCAACTGACTTGAGTCAACTCCTCCTTCACCTCCAAACTTGAGGTACAAATCAAACTGGACAAAGTCGGGGACAAAGTTCGTTAATAAGGACCCAGAAAATCCATTTGAAGTCAATGTGAATTCCACTCCATCGGTGGCCATCTGGCAAGAAATGCTTGCAGAACCACGTTTCAACCCTGTCATGCATGTATATGGTAGTGGACCGTATAAGTTAAGAGACAGCAAAATATGACACTTTTATTTGGCATTAAAAGGGAAGTAAATTAATAATTCTTCTAAAGCTGTCAGAAGTTGTCAAAACAAAAATAAACATTAGAGTTAACCGAAAAGTTAGCCCAAAGAGGAAAGTTTTAGCAAATTCCTCTTGAGCTCCTCTTGAACTCATATTGAAATATAAATAGACCGAAAACTAGTTCAAGAGGAGTTGGGAGACAATCTAAAGCAAGCCACTGCCATTATTCTCCACACCTCGCAATGACTTCCACACCTCCTACCAAAGCTCCAAGCCCATGGCCCACAAGGGGACAAGTTATGACACGACACTATTCAACCCAAACATAGATCAAGGGAGCTCAAAAGAGCGCTTGAAAGAAGGTTGAAAAGGCATGTTCCATGGCCTTCTTTTCGGTTAACTCTATTGGCTTCCCTAAATATTCATAACCGGTCAATGTGAATTCCAATTCATGCATGGTAATCTTGCCAGAAATGTGGTACTTCCATAATTGGTGACATGGTCTTGTCAAAGAATACTTAGGACAAAATGCTTGGTGTGAGAACCAACCTTGGCTATTTTGACAATATTTGGTGTGTAAATATCAAACTCCACATCATAAGAGGTACTTTATCATCCACAAATAGGTTTGGTGACTGAGTGGAAAATGACTATTGTTGTCTTGTTGGGCCTACTCTAATTTGATGCAACGCTTAGCCAAATCAAACGTGGAATCAGAAAGTTTTCTAGCCTTATTAATTTTCACCTTATCACTAATCATTGTAGGAGATTTGGAATCATGGGCAAGTTCACATCATCTTTAGCTACAGATCAAACATTTTACTCTATATTGAAAGCTTTTAGAGTGCTAGTGTCAAAAAGGGTGACTGGACTCCACTAACTGCTAAAGAACCATACAATTGGTTCACAACATTCTTAAATTACTGTTTTCGTTCGTTTGAGGCAACTTATGAAAACATTCGTATTTTAATATGAATGTTACAGAGCACAAGAATGCGTTGGAAATAAATCTACTAGACTGTTCAGGTGATGACCAGTTCCAACTTTCAGGGCTGCCGGCTGCCCAGGAGCTGACGGACCTGGTCAACAATATTATGTTGAGTAAGGTCCATTGGCTGGGGTAGCCTGGAACGTGGCTCCCAGGTCCACAGTTGCAGCAACTGAAAATGGATGGATGCAAGCGGACAGAAACATCCTGGAGTTGACATGGAATTCATTCGTCACTTGGACCTTTTCTCATCCAAGGTGGGACATGTCATCACTCTGGGGCATCATGACCGACGTCATAACGGAAACGCTGCTCAAACTTTAGGAACAGCCGACGCGCTTCAGCAAATCTGGTCACGAATACATACCGACGTGGGTCAGTCAAAGGCTTGGCCGGGCTGGCTAGCCAATTGAGCCAGGGTGACTGTCTGTAATCACGGCTTGACCACGCAGTCAAAATCTCACACTCCACCAGCTACTCGCCAATCTCCATGCAAGCACGCCTCCAGTCAGACTCACTCACTCACTCACCCCGTCATGGCCTGATCGATCTGAGTCCCCGAGGCCATTATATAAGCAGACGAACTGGCCTCCATTCCTCATTCATTCTCAACTTACAGCTCCAGATAATCATACCATCTCAGTCGGAGTCTAGCATTTGAGCTCTCTGCTGAAGACCTCCAGTGCAGTGATCGACTTGTTGGCTGATTCCAAACTAAGGCAATAACATACTTGAGTATATTCTTGAGCAAGCTTTGCTACATTTCGAGATTCGGCACTCTTGATCTTGTCCCTACGTACGAGAAAAACTAAGCTCTGCGCATATTCGAAGACTTGACAGCAGTGCAATTGAAAATAGTTCCTGAAGTGCCAACAACGTAGTTATTGAAATGGCTGCCAACGAAGGTGATGGAGGTGGCTCCAAGTGGAACCCTTTCTCGTACACTGGCGACTACGACGACTGCGAAGGTGATGGAGGGTCCTCCAAATGGAGACCTCCCTCGCACCACGCCGAAGGTGATGGCGGCTCTTCCAAATGGAGGCCGCCTTCGCACAGCTGCGGCTTCGAGCTCTCAGAAGGTGACGGCGGCTCCTCAAAATGGAGACCCGGCAAGGGATTCTGAAGCGGATCTATTCAGCAATTTTGTACAGCAATACACCGAGCAATGGTAGTCACCCAGAGTGACCAGTTGCGCAAGCTTGACGTGCGGAGGCGATGTTTCAGTCTAACTCGAGAGACATCATTTTTCTCCGAGGCTTCATCCTTTCGACATATCAGCAATTTTTTTGGTGTCAACGTAGTTGTCCCCATGGGTCGTTCCGACATGTATTCAGAACAGATCATTCATACAACCATTCTTTAGGACCCCGATTAGTACGTAGACTAGGGGGCCGCGCCTGATGTAAGTCAACACTACAAGCAGAGGCGTCGTTTCTCACTCTCGAGGACGCTGTTGATTGTCGCTTTTCACTGTTAGTACACGAATTGGTTACTTGACGAATCGCACTCATCAAGTCCAACCAAAAAATTGGTTCATAGTAGTATGCAGTGGCGTTGTTTGACTAAAAAAGGACTGGGATGCGACTCCTTCTCCTTGTAGTGTAATAGCTGCCATTCTGAGCCAATTCGTCATTGGCGATGTAAAAGAGGATGAGAGGATTACAAATTAACTTGAGGATATTTCGTAAGTTCATCATCTCTTGACTAAACATGTCTAAGTATCTTGAATTAATTGGGCGTATTTATTGAGAATGCATACTCGTCCGGGGTCCATTCAAGCTAATAGGAGCCAAGGGTGCCCCCTTTGGAGTGCTTTCGAGAGTCCTTTTGAGAGTCCTTAGAGAAAAATAAATCATGATTTTCATTCAAAGAACAAATTTTTAATGCATTTACCTCAATTTTCATTGAGATAATCATCATTCTCATTCAATAATCCCCAAAAAATTACTTAAAAAGCATTTTTCATCATTTAGAAAAGCACTTAAAAGGTCATTAAAAGGATTGATGACAGGGCTTTTTTAGTGCTTTTAATACCTAAATATTGACAATATTGTCATCATCCTATACTATGTGATTTATATACATGTTACAAACATTGACATATCATTTTAATTTTCAATAACAAATTAAATTAAACAAAATATTGAAAATGCTTGAAAAAAAGCACTGATGACACTTTAGTTGGGTCCTATTAGCTTGAATGTACCCTCCGTCGTTATTTACATCCCCGGGTTTGCATCATTTTGTGCTGTATGAGGTCCACGAAGTCACAGACTGGCACTGTTGAGCCCTTTTGTTATTTAGCGCAAATGCATAACCCATGCTTAACCTTAAATGCCTGGGCGTCCATTTTTTGAATGTTGTACAAGTTTCATCCATGTTTTTGCATGTCATGATAGTGACATGCACTTTTTGTTGTGTGGATTTTTAACTGTAGACTTTATGAGAAGTTAGCTTCATGCATGTGTAATCCCATTAAAAAGGGGAATGATGATTTGTGACAATTTTTTGTCTGATTTCATGTTGTAGTGATTCACCTAAAATTTCAAAGATTTTAATATACAAAATTATGCTCTTAAAAAGTCAACCTATAAAATTAAGAACCAAAAAATCTCAAAACAATTACTACATTTAGAGTTATACGTTTCAACCAATCACAACAGCTTTCATCCACAAATTGTCAATATCTTATTTGTAATCAAATACAAAAGAATTTATGTATCCTTGTCATCACAACTACTCACTAGCATTGACACGTACAGTCAATGTGCATGGCACAGTTTCATTCCTTTTTCATTTATAGCAAGTGATAAACGACACATTTCCTACTAGTGAATTGTGAAGATCGGCAATGTTTCCTAAAATGTACTACGAACTCGTGAACTCGTGAAGATGTTCACAGATTTAATTTCATGTGCACAGCCAAGATTGATCCCAGCTAGATTCAGCGAGAAAAAAGTTGCAGCAACATTGACAGACGGAAAGTCAAGAACTAATTATACGCACAAATTATGCTTCAATCAACAGAAATTATTCACATGCTCACAGTCGAAGGTATAATTATGAAATGTTCACAAATTAGTGAGCAGCTTCGATGGAAGCTGGAGTATTATTGGCAAATCAATGTCACCACATCCTGAGATCGATGTGTGAATAAAGAATCAGGAGCTACTCTAATCATCTACAGTATGCAGCCCTGTCAAATGAATCTGTACAAAAGAATGAATTGTAACTCATGGAATGAATCAAGACCAGCTTATTCAATCCACGTTCTGCCGTAAAGGCTAGCCAGCTCAATTACAATCAACCCCGCAATCAATTCAGAATCATCAATTGAAGAATTTCACGCTATCGCCAGGAAGGAAACAATTGGCCGGCCGGGTTGCTCAGACTCATGCACGCTTTCGTCGCATGTGCCGAGAGTCATGCATGATCTCGATCAGTTGTCTTTCCCAAAGATCCATTTCATTGACGCTTAGTCGGAGGTCGCCACTTGGAAGAGCCACCGTCGCCCGTGGGAGACTTGGATGGAGGTCTCCACTTGGAAGAGCCTCCGTCGCCCTCGGGAGCCGACTGCTTCGGAGGTCTCCATTTCGATGATCCCCCATCGCCCATCACCACCATGATAAATTGCAAAGCGGTCGGGAATGATATGAGAACCGGCGAAGTGCTGGCAGGTTTGTATAATGCTGGGATCAGCTAGAGCGATTCTCAGGAAGAACGCCTTTCAGATCAAGCATGCAGAAGCTGGCAACGTATATCAAATTGGAGCACCGGGTCCAAGTTCGATATAATTAGCACTTGCTGCAGCGTGGTCAGTTGTGTTGATGAGTGCTCACTTGAGCTGAGATGGAATGGTTGTGGAGGATGAAGGAATGTCTGGTGCTGTTTTATACGGTATGATTCACGTCGCAACGAGCTCTGTTCAAACGACGCGGACTTTGTCAGCGGACGCCTTGACAGACCAAAGAGAAGCGAACGCAGCACGCACTTTGAGAATGGATTCAATCCAAGGGAAGAGGGTATTAGTAAATGGGAGTGGCAGTTTAGAATATTCGTGTTCAATGGCGCCGGCGAGCGAAGAACAACTGTGTAAACTGTGTCGTCCAATGCAGACCCAGAATGAAAGCTGAATATTTGTACTGGTTGACCTGCGCACGAGACTGTCAGACTTAGTATGTTACTTCCTCCAATGTAAGTTACTCTTTCTAATTGACTGTAAGTTGGTCAGTCCGAAGGTTAATTTCGTGGGAAACTGGGATGAGAATTCGCCAGGTACTTGTGTACTGCTGCCACATTCAATAACGAATTAAAGAGCTTCATCATTCCTTGGAGGGGTCCCGCTGCCGACATGACGTGCAGATGTTGCTAGACAGGGCATAAGTTTGACTAGTGTCTCAGATTCTTTTCCAAAACAAAATTTTTATTTGTTTATTATGGTTTTGGCACAAATTGAATACAATTTGTGCCAAAAGAGAAATAAAATACAGGGCTACCACGACAGAGTTGACACAGGCAAGAAAAAGATTGGCCTAACTATGAAAAATAATCAGTGTGGGGGGTTGAACGCAACGTACTCACATGATGAGAATTCCCACCTAATCCAGAGCAGTGGAGTTGTTGCTGGCCCTACATAACATTCAGTAGCCTTTGTGATTGTTCCCTTGACTTCCCCCAACACAATGATGTGGAATATCCCACATCATTCCCCCCAATGAAATGATGTGAGATATTCCACATCACATCAGTAGTTAGGGGAGTAGGTCGCAATAAGCAAGAGCAAATAACAATGGTAAACAGTAATCGAATGCACTCACTCAATTACAATTCAATAGTGTCTTGTAATTTTTTATTTGGTTCAATAGTCCATTCAATTACAAATCACTGTTCACTCTATATATAAAGGTGAATGAAAGCCAACCTTCTTGAAGGCTACTGAATATTATGTAGCTCCAATCAAAGTTGTCATATTGTGCTCAGTCTTGAGGAGTTGAGGGGGACATTGGGCAAAAATTTAAAAAGTACGTGAAATCAAATTAGGGTGGTTTTTTATTGATTGGAGATAAAATTTAGAATTCTTTTTATTTACTCTAAGTGTATTTGAAATATGCAAAACCCATTTTTAGGTAAGTAGGAGCTTATTATATTAGCTCAATTTATGAAAATTATATGTAAATAAGGGTTTAGCATTTAAGGTGAAAGAAACTACTTTTAAGTCTACCTTCCATAAGATGCCCCAAAGATTATACTTGCTTGCAACTTGTTTTTCATTCTCACCTATAATTTTGTTAAAAGTTTTAAATTATTCTAACGCACTTTGTAATTGATGTAATTTTCTTACACACTATACTTTTAAATATCACAATATTTAAATAAATTTTAGATCATCAATAAATAAAAATCATAAAAATACATATTTTTAATTAAATACTAGAAATATCAAAATTGATTTATTTTACCACGTAAAAACTAAATCAAGCATGATAGTGGTAGTTTGACTTGATTGTCATACTCAAGGTTAGGGTGATTTAGAGTATGAAAATAAAATTATTGCTTAAAGATATGTAGTGGAGATTTACTTCAAAGGATTTGATGCTCTTTAATGTTTTGCACTATATTTTTTTAACCAAGTGGACTAAGTTAGGTGACTTATGTATTCACAAAGAATACATAGAATATTTCATTGCCTTAGGTAGGTATTCCATTCAAAAAATACAAAGAAATATTTAACCTCTAAAAAACAATGTGTCCTAACTAGGACTCTTCAAATATTTAGATAGGTTCCCACGGTATCAATTTTTATCATAATTTTTGGAAAACATCATGTTCATTCAATGTGTCAATGAAAAAATGGAGATCCGATTTTATATGATTCCAACATTGTAACTGGAAGCTATAGAGAGAAAAAGGTTTTTTTGGAAAGAATGTGCAGTTTGGGCAGGGCAATTCCTCAAATAAAATTTAGAAATGATTATTTTGCATTTCTAATTGTAGGATCTTGCTTTAAACTTCCAAAAACATGCATGGTAAAAATTTCATAGAAATTGACCGTACATATTGCAAGTTTATAGCGTTTGGAGTGAAAAGATGAAATGACAATCTTTTGAAACCTTTTTCCGACCGTCTTTGGAGACATGGGAAAAATTGTAAAATTGGTCAAAAATTCTTTATTTTTTTGAGAATGATGTTCAAATTGGTACATTAGTTATCAAGAGCCAAAATAAAATAAAATAAAAAATAAAAAATAAAAAATCATAAGAAAATGAATAAAATGAGGAGAAAATGATGCTTAAAAACAAGATGATGTTTAGATCATTGTAAGTTTGCATGCAAATCAATATGCTCAAGAAGATACCTCAAATGAACGAATACAACAAATAAAGACCATTTCAGGCCCCAACATCACAAACTTAAGGGGTTAACCCTTTAACGTCCCATTCCTTTGTAGAACAGTCAAAATACACTTTTATACAAAATTCAACTTTCAAGATTTGTTAAAATATATATTTTAATATTTTCATGCATGAAATTGTATGTTTACTATTGATCCTAAAATTTTCCGATTTTTCTGATACAAAATGAACTTTTTACAAATTTTCAGGTCAATACTTTAAGAAATTCATATTAAATACAAAACATCTTCAAAAAAATATTAAAGTTCTAGAGCATGTGCAAATGTCAATGGAGAATCACATAATATATTTTTTGTGAATTGTTTTAATTTAAAATTTAAAATTCAAAAGGTGAACATCCTATGCGCTGTAATTCAGACTTTGAGCTACACAGCTTGCAACAGAAATAAAATATTCAAAAATTGAAATTTATAAGATCCAAAAAGTGAAGTGAAAACTAAACTCAATAAACTTCATTTTCTCAATTGAAAGCAGTAGCAAAAAACTTCATCTTCAAGGTCAAAATTGACTTTGACCAACAAACATTCACTATTTCGATGCGCGGTCCTTCAATCAAAGGATTAATTTTCATCATTGCAACAAAGACTAAAATCCCAAACTTACCATAAAATGCAATGGATATAAAACATGTATTCTATTCTACAACCAATGTGCCTGGTGCGATTTCATTTCTTTTTCATTTACAATAAGTGAAAATTGACACATTTCCTAATAGTGAAACATAACATTCACTAGCCTTTCTGACTGCTACCTTCCTTCAACGGAATGATGTGGAATATCCCACATCATTTCATCCTCCCAATGAAATCACATCAATTCAGTAGCTATGGGGACACGTGGCATTAAGCAAGAGCAATCAACCATGGTCAACAGTCGAAAGCACTCATTCAATCACAATTGAACAGTGTTTTGTAATTGTTTATTTGATTCATTCACAATTTGACAACAATGTTTTGCAATGAATATTTAGTGGTCACTCCATATATAAAGGTGGATGAAACTAAAAGGCACCCTCTTGGAAGGCTACTGAATGTTATGAAATTGTCAACGCGTCCCACAAAAGAAAAGAAAAAAGTTGCTGAAACGCAACAGAAGTTGCACAACCAAGAATCCAACTGGCTGAAGGCCCATTCACATATAGCAGAGCTTCAGCATCCATGCGTGCGTTAGGTAACTTTGAGGGAATCTGCTGGGAAACAAGAAATATAAAATATGAAATGAGAAATTACTCGAACGCATGACAACGCAACGCATGGAGGAACGCAACGCAAAAAAGGAGCATGGCCCAACTTGCGGTAGTAAATTGTAGTTGCACAGTAGTTGCAGCAAGAAAAGACAAGGCTTTCAATATTTTTTTGTTTTTGGGTTTTACCTTCCTCCATTTCGGGAACGCGAACGCAAGTGCGGCAGAGGCTTGGTGTGAATGGGCCATGAGTCTCAGAGTGTTGGGTGTAGCGTGACTGTATGTTATTTATAGTCTACAAGCTTTTTCAAGGCATAGTCCTAGGGAGGCCCAATTTTGAGGGTCCCATACACTACATTTTTTACCGTAGTTGAGCTTCCAACTCTTTACGCCTGTTACCTGTTACTCCCTCTGTTCCAGATTGCAAAGCACTTTTGAGAACTTACTAGAAACAATGTCCCCACGGACTTTTTATTTCAGAACAAAGGGAATACTCTTTAGGGAAGATCGTAGGACTTTTCCAACATATTGGGACTTTTTGAATTAAATGCACTAAATGACTTTTCCAACATATTGGGACTTTTCTGCCATATAATTGGGACTTTTTGATTGCCCACTAAACCTATGCCAGTTGTAGATTTCAAAAAGTCCCAATATGTTGGAAAAGTCCCAACTAAACAAATATTGCCATTGAGGCTTGTGTATCCCATAAGACCCACTAGAAAGAATTTAGGACCTCAACAACCACAAATTTGGGACACGTCTCTTTTCTTTTTATTTGTTTCATTTGTTTTTTCTTTCCCCTCCGGCGAGCAGACATACGCCCTGAAAAAACAGGTAAAGATACTGAATAACTGACGCTTCTAGTGATGTAAGCTCCAAAAGACGAGAATAGATCGATTGGTTTCTGCAGAATTGGTAACGACTTTGCATGCAGACGTAGCAGACTGTCACCGCGTCTGTACGTATGCCGACGGATGTGAAAGTATTCCATGCCAATTCAACTGTGATTCATTCATTTTATTATCAGTAACTATTACTATCTTGAACTCGCGTGACCGACGCACCAGGCTCGTATACATAACGGAATCGACATCCTCCGGAAATCACACACTCCTCAAATAATCACATCTTGTTGGAAAAACACATTCCATTCCTGCTCTACACAAATCCTCGGCACACATCGAATTCTTGAGCATAATATGCTAAAGAATCTTTTCTTTGATTGTAAAAACAGACTGTTCACGTGAGTTGATCTTCCGGTGTCCATAACTCCCTGGTTAGTGTGGCCGAAGAAATTGAGAGCGAGTCTGTGGCATATATTGTTGTTAGTGCGGGTCGGTTGTGATCGTGGAGATTTTGAGCTGAGCGGTTGATTTTGTGAGGAGAACAATACAAGGAAACTGGTCGCTTGTCAATGCTGTTTTGAGCCATTCCAGAGTTGGTGAACTCGTGTTTTTTGTCACATAAGACAAGGTTCACTCAATTTCAGTTAGTGAAAAGCGACAGGTTTGCTTGTACTGGAAGAATTGAGGACTTGCAACGATGGGGAGTGGAGGTGAAGGCGATGGGGGTGCTTCGATCTTCGACTGGATGTACGTCGTCGCCGGAAAGAAAAGCGGAAGGTCTAGCTCCTGAAGAAATTATAATGTATTGTAATGTATACACAATAGGCTAACTACTCGGTAGCAATATGTAAGGTAGACGGTGCTTAATCCGTGCGTTTGCTAAATCCGTGCTTGTGGTCCGAGCATTAAAACCATGCACTGCAAGACTCAGACCCAACCTAGTAATGTTCGCAAGTTGGGTGCACTCACAACTGCATCTAGGAAACGAAGTGGGTGGATTTGTATACCACCATGGCCAATTCTCACCTTGGTCTTTACTGTCAATAGTGGCAATAGGGCATGTCAATGGGACATTTTGTTGATTTCACTTTGAGCATTTTCCATTAATTGAGGTGGTTTGGTTTGCTCCTATGCACGTTGCCGAACGGCTCCTCTAATTCTTGCAAGTATGTGAAATTTTTGAAATTACTTTTGGTTGATTCAAGCTATTCAAATTGCTTAAGTGCACGGTTTAAGCACCGTCTACCTTAAATACTACTCGTAGTTGTACACGTAGTGCTAGTTGGAGAGAGCTGTTCCCAGGCATCAGCATTCAAATTTCCGCAAGAATCATCATTGTAGAGATTCCCGCCAGATGGAGCTGCCACTCAGGGGTTTAGTACCAGTACCCTCTCAGTCGACGCTCTCTCTCGTCTTGGTGTACTTTCGTCGTGTAGTGTTCCACATCAGGAATTTCGGACCCCACTGATTCTACACTGATTCAGTGCGATTTCCAATATTTCAAGGGTTCGTACGATTTTCCCACTGATTCCCCATCGTTGCGTCATTCATCGCAACTACATTAATACGACACGATGTTCGTACAAGCGGATATAGTACTGATTCGACACGATTGATACATCCATTGAAAACGTATGAATTCAGCACTCTTTATAGTCGTCAAATGTCGTGTTTTAATCGTCTTTAAAACTACACTGATTCAGTGCATTTTTCGTGCGACATCATCTTTTCCATATCTAGATTTTATTTTCTTTTTATATCTAAATTTGATCAAAATAGTATTATTAAAAAATATAAAATAAAATAAAATAATATAAAATATAAAATAATTACTTTCCTCGCTACCCACTTCAACTACACGGAAATTGCCCACTCGTGCGGTGGGGCCCACCATAGCTTCCCAAGCTCTATCGCCAACGGTGGGATTTGAGCTCTCAACCTCCCGGTTGCCAATCAAGTTCCAAACCACCAAACCACCTCAAACTCTTCATGCATAGAATGGAACTCTTTTGGTAATTATCGAACTTTTTTTTTCAGCGGACTTTGAATGTTTTTAACTATGTAAAAAAAACTTTTTTTCCAATTTTTTTCTTTGCACTAGATTATGCAGGACGTTTTCTATATCTAGGATTTTTTTCATAATTTTTTGAATTTTTGAATTTTTTGCCAAAATCGTGATGGCAGATCATGGCTGTGAGCTGTTTTTTTTTTTTTCAGCGGACTTTGAATGTTTTTAACTATGTGAAAAAAACTTTTTTTCCAAATTTTGTTTTTGTACTAGATTATGCAGGACGTTTTCTATATCTAGGATTTTTTCATAATATTTTGAATTTATTTATTTTTTGCCAAAATCGTGGTGGTTGTGAGCTATTTTTTTTTGCTCCTATGATGAAAAGTACAATGAATCAATGATAACCAATAATACCAAATTTGAATTCTAAAAATATAAAATGTTATTTCTTTGAAATTTTAATGTGTATTGCTTCTAAACTCTATAAATGTAGATCTAAAAATGTTTTGGGAAATTAAACCGGAAGTATAATTTAAAGAACATTCTTAGAATATTCCAAAAATATTCCAAAATAATATAAAATATTTTGAAATATTCCAAAAAATATATTAAAATATTGTACACGGATGTTGTACGAAAATAATTTGCATTATAATAGATACTGAAATCGCACGAATATAATAAATGGCATTAATATGATACGTATACGATACTGAATTCGCATTAACTAAAACCGCACGTTATCCGTGTCTTATCAGCCATGTAATGTAAATACACGATTAACGCACGGATTCCGTCAAGCACGACTTTCGTGCGGAAACAACACTTTTTTGATAATCATTGAAAAGACACTGCATCGATACTCTAGTAATGCATGTCACTTCCGTACCGTAACGACACTTCTAAATGCACGTATGACGTGCGGAATCAGTGTTTAACGATAAACGCACTAAATCAGTGCAGAATCAGTGGGGTCATAAATTCCTGATGCAAGAACTGCTGCTGTGTTAGTGGGAGCTAGGCTAGATGCTGTTTGTAAGCTCCGTGCATTAGGAGTGGCTTTATTTAATCGAGCTTTATGGAATTCTCTGCTATCCCTTGTGTACTGTAAACCTGCGTACTGTATTTAGCCTGTGCATATTTAAGTCTTTTCTTTAGTCTTCTGGTCAAGTGTGTAACTAACTGAAACCAGCGTTTGAGTCCTTTTTACTTATTTCAATAGGTTATGGGCCCACAATCTTTGACACTGCCACTCTGATCTGTAAAGAAGTACTAGAAAAGTGCCGGTAGCATAAGCTTTGTCATCCGTGTTCTGTGCCAACAGAACAATTGTCTTGTTCGAAAAAAGTACTGTGCCTACAGTCTTTATATTATTTTTCTTTTTTACTCAGTCAGTCAGTCAGTTAGTAAGCAGAGCGCTTTGGCAATTCTATTTTTGAGTAAAATATGGACGCTAATGCCGAGTTGAGGAACGTCAAGTCGTACAACAGGAAAAATTTCCACTTATGGAAATTCCAGTTATGGGCCATCCTTTTGGGCCAGGACTTGATGGGAATTGTAGATGGTACCGTACCAATGCCAACACAGGCCGACCAGCAAGCGGAGTGGATTAGGAAGGATAATCAGTGTATATTGCTTCTTTGTAAGGCCGTTGATGAGTCGATTCTTGAGATTTTAATGAACCGCAACACCTCAAAGGCTATCTGGGATAAGCTAAAATTGCTTCGTGACCAATCCGCCCATGAGTCAATGCATCATATTCAGCAACGGTTCTATGAGTGCAAGATGGAGAATTCTGACACGATCGCATCGTTCTCAGGGAAGTTAGAAGTCATCAAAAGCTCGCTCATAAACATGGGTGATAACTCCATTACCGATGCTAGCTTAGTTGCCAAAGTTCAAGCAAACCTCCCGGCAAGCCGCTACAGTGCCTTCCTATCAGCGTGGGATAACGTTGAAGACGCTTCACAAACTCTCAACAATCTCACTATACGACTGTTGCGGCACGAGACCAGGCTGAAGAACGAATAGCGTGAGGAGGAGAAAGTTGCGATGGCATACGCCACGACCTACAGCAAAGGATCCACTAGTGCTGCCGGAGCGGATCAGTCGCAAGTTGCCGGGCCAACGCTCACGTACGAGCAACGCCAAGAGCGTAGGAGGGAAATCAATGAACGTAAGAAGATCACCGTGTGTTGGCGCTGCAACCAAATGGGCCATTGGGCGCAAGAGTGCCCACTCAACGACAATCCAGGCGGACCTGCAGACTTGCTTGAGGAGGCCAAGAATCCGCAACAGTTTCCTCCCCCACCGATACCGCCCTCGCACCGAGCGTATATGACAACTACGACTGGCGCCGACTTTTCTTCTTGGTACGTCAATAGTGGGTGCACCGACCACATGACGAACATCAACACCTTCTTCTTGGTGTATACTGACATTTCTTGCGAGAAGCACATAGTCCAGGGAGTTGAGGCGCTACACACGGCAGTGTACTGTCTGAACTAATCGGGCACTCGTATGCTAATGGCGAGACACCATTCGAGAAGTGGCATGGAGTTCGACCATCGGTTTCTCACATGACTAACATGAGGATATTTGGAGTGGATGCTTTCATGTTCATTCCGAACGAACTCAGGACAAAGCTGGAATCGAAAAGCACACGAGGGATTTTTATGGGTTACAGTCAGCATAGTAAGGCTTACAGAATATGGGTGAACAGTTCTCAAAAAATTGTTGAGTCACGTGACGTGCTATTTGACGAGTCCAGTGTCATCTCCGGGATTTATGCTTCGACCACCAATCACGCACTAGTTCGAACGGCTACAAAACAGAGCCTGTTCCCAGTGGTCCATCCACAGCCACCGATCGCCGAAATTCCTGGGCCACCTGCCATGTCGCCCGGTCTGGTTGGTCACCACGTGGTGATCGCACCACCCATAGTCATCGCAGTGCCGGTCGCACCAATACCAGTTCCCAAAGCCAATCAGCTAGCCCAAGAAATCGAGTTGACACCAGCTAGTGGCAGCGATGATCCTCCATCCGATGGACCAGTGAACACCTTCAATACGGGAAATAACGAAGGACGCAACCTGGAAGACGAGCCACTCAAAGAAATCTTTGGAGAACCGCGTGAGGCAATTGACGGCATCTTAGCCCTATGGGAAGACATCACACTCACCGATGCGGAGTTTGACACATTTCTCTCACGACCCTAGCCAGCAATCCAACCAGACCTACATGACTCAGTGGTGTCAGTGGGAGATATCATCGATGGCGCCACACCCGCCATTGTGTCAATGGGAGATGTGATCGATGACGTCGCACCCATCCCTGTGCCAGTGGGCAGTTGCGAGCCAGTGGGAAAGATTCACTCCGGTACCGAATTCACCTCAGCAAAAGCCGACGTCTGCCTCACGCGAACAGCGGGTGAAGTGCTCCAGGAACCCGTTAGCGACACCGAAATCCACTTGGAAGTGTACATCCCGCTTGAAGCCGATCTATCCCGAGGGAGTAGCCCACCGTCGACACGCCCCCAACTCCAACGTAAACCACTAGAGCGACTCGACGACTGGGAATATCCAAATTCTCATGATTCCTATGCGGTCATGGCCAAGGTGAGTCAGCACGCCATTCCTCCCGATCCTCAGACGTATCACGAAGCGTTACAGTCACTTGAAGTCCAGCACTAGCACTTTGCTATGGAGCGAGAGTACACCTCGCTACTTGCAAACGAGATGTCGACGCTCATAGAGTTTTCTCTCGGACGCCGTGCCATCCAAAACAAGTGGGTCTTCAAGGTCAAAACCGCAACTGACGGATCTGTCAGCAGGTACAAAGCCCGCCTAGTTGCAAAGGGATTTTCGCAGCGTGAGGGAGTGGATTACTCAAAGACATTCTCTCATGTTGTCAAGTTTGATTCTATCAGAACTATTATCTTGATTGCTGCTGTTGAAGACATGCATATCATCCAATTCGACGTGGAGACAGCATTTCTGCATGGAGCGATTGAAGAAGATATCTTCATGGCTCAGCCCAAAGGCTTCGTCGACTCCAGCCACCCGACCAAGGTCTGCAAGCTACAGAAGGCGCTATACGGCCTGAAGCAGGCCTTGCGAGTCTGAAACAAGAGATTTCATGATTTTTTTATTCAACAGTCTCGTACCAAGTCAGGCTGACCGGTGTGTCTACATTGGGGCAGGAGACACCAAGCTATTTCTCACTCTATTTGTAGACGACGGAATTATATGATGCCCCGACCTTGGCCGAATCAACACTGTTATTGATTCCATGAAAGGGATTTTCAATATTACGACTGGGATCCGGAGATTTACATAGGCCTTCACATCACAAGAAACAGGGACGAGCGCACACTGCAGATTGATCAAAGCCGGTACATTCGACGGAAATTGGAGGAGTATGCATTCCACAGCTGTGCCCCACTCTCTGTACCCGCAAATCCGCACGCCCCGATGGACTTCATGTCCTCAGTGGACGAGGGCACCGATCCACGATTTCCATATGCAGAGATCGTTGGGAGTCTCCATTTTGCTAGCCAGGGCAGTCGAATTGATATCACCTATGCGACAGGGCATGCATCAAAGTTCACACGCGACCCTAAGCTCAGCCATGTTTCCAGGGTCAAACGCATATTGAAGTACCTGCATGGAGCACCAGATCTACGCATTACTTATTCCGCCAGCTGCCAATCCAATGTCCTTCATGCCTACTGCGATGTCGACTATGTTGGCGATCTAGACGATCGGAAGTCGCGCTCATGGTTCGTCATTACCCTCAACGGCGGACCTATTGCCTGGAGAAGTCGAAAACAGGGTTGCACAGCCGCTTCGACTACCGAGGCCGAATACGTGGCCGCTCACCTTGCCTCACAGGAGATAGTCTGGATGCGTCAGCTTCTTTTTGATCTTGGTTACCTACAGGTAGCACCGACATTTCTCAGGAGCGATAATCAGGCGGCTATTAGGCTTATGCGCAACCCCGAGTTCCATAAACGAACGAAACACATTGACGTAAAGTACTATGTCATTAGGGATCATTTTCAGCAGCCTGAGCGCATCACCATTGCGTACGTGCCTACTGCAGATAATGTTGCTGACTTGCTTACCAAACCCCTGCCGCCAGTGCCGCGTGACAAATTCCAGCGCCTTACCAGTCTACTTGGACTTACTACTGTCTCTTGCGAATCCTTCCCCGAACGTGGCAGCGGTTGAGCTTCAGCTGATCAGCCGTTAGCCTATTGTAAGTAGGAGTATTGTAATGTATACACAATAGGCTAACTACTCGGTAGCCATACGTAGATACTACTCGTAGTTGTACACGTAGTGCTAGCTGGACAGAGCTGTTCCCATCAGCATTCAAATTTCAGCAAGAATCATCATTGTAGAGATTCCCGCCAGATGGAGCTGCCACTCAGAGGTTTAGTACCAGTACCCTCTCAGTTGACGCTCTCTCTTGTCTTAGTGTACTTTTGTCGTATAGTGTTCCAAGAACTGCTGCTGTGTCAGTGGGAGCTAGACTAGATGCTGTTTGTAAGCTCCGTGCATTAGGAGTGGCTTTATTTAATCGAGCTCTACGGAATTCTCTGCTATCCCTTGTGTATTGTGAACTTGCGTACTGGATTTACCCTGTGCATATTTAA
The DNA here is from genome assembly GCA_022496805.1 of Pohlia nutans. Classification (NCBI taxonomy): domain Eukaryota; kingdom Viridiplantae; phylum Streptophyta; class Bryopsida; order Bryales; family Mniaceae; genus Pohlia; species Pohlia nutans. The sequence continues at coordinate 2,009,146 of CM040103.1, forward strand.
GTCTTTTCTTTAGCCTTCTGATCAAGTGTATAACTAACTGAAACCAACGTTTGAGTCCTTTTTACTTATTTCAATATAATGATAGAGCTCAGAGACAGCAAAAAGATCGAAATAATGGCCACATTCCTCCTAACTATTATACAAGGAAGACCAGTTCACGCACGCACGCTCCCCACGACAATTACACTTGAAAAACACTATGTGTTAGTTTCGGCACCAGCCAACCTAGATTGTAGTATCGGGAACCTCTCGTGTATTATCCCTGTAGAATGTACACTAGTAACAAATATGTCGTTTTTAATTTCCTACTTTGTGGGAACAGTGAATATTACCGGAATATTATACCTATATTTATGTCTTCTTGTGACCAAAACTACTCACCAACATTGACACAACCCATGTGCCTGGCGCGGTTTCATTTATTTTTCATTTATAGTAAGTGAAAAGCGACACATTTCCCACATTTCCTGCTAGTGGTTGCTAGGGGTACATTTGCCGAGGCGAGGTTCCCCATTATACATGTGTCCCCCCTGGGCACTATATTAAGTATTAACCTCATATTCGTTATTCTGGCGAATTTCAGTGTGCTGAAAGTTAGGACTTTCAAGTGCTCATATCATGGGTCTTGTCACCCGAAACCTCCTGGAGATCTCTAATATCTAGGATAGGTATAGATTTCAGATGACTCTCAAATTGCTCCAGTTCCAGACAAGCATCTCAAACCGCTCTGAGAACCTGTTTCTGATACCTCATAGCTCCTAGATTCTACGAATTAATTATGTCATAGAGCTGAGATTTCAAATGAGTCTAAACCGCTGGCGTGCAGTTTGGGAGCCTTAAACTACTCCGGTTCCAACCGGCGAGCCCTTTTCCAAATGTGGTGAAATTGTGCCAATGTAACGCCTACGACACTAGTAGCAAATTAAACCTGTCGTTTTTCATTCCTCTTTTCGTGGGAACAGTGAACAGTGGCGGCATATTATACTTACGTTTCTATCTTCTTGTGACCAAAACTACTCATCAGCACTAACACAGCCCATGTGCTTGGCATCATGTCATTTCTTTTTGATTTATAGTAAGCGAACAACGACAAATTTCCTTCTAGTGTGACCATATACTCCGTATGTACAATTTATGGACAAGGTGCCAATTGAACAGAGCTTTGTCTCGGTTCATTTCATTCATTATACATAGATCAGTTCTGAAATCTGGACCACATGAGTATCACTTTCAGATTTAGATTACAAAGGAAATAGAATGAGGAGAATGAGTGTAGGACATGGAGGCATTCAATGCCAGCTTTACTTGCCATGATTCCCATGAAAATTGACATATGAAATAAAATTGATCTCTTCCGCTGATGGTCCAGCTCTAGGATCAATACTCTACGAAATAAAGTAATGTAATTACATCCCTGATAATAGAAGTAATCTAAGTGTTGAGAACTGCAGCTCAACGTTTCAATGACATTTGGAAGTGTGAATACCAGCAAGCTAAGCTTCTTGGTGTTCAGAAAGAAAATGAGAAAATTCAACTGAGCTTGCTTCTGTTGGGCCACTGAATGGCCTGCTGCAGCTCGGCATCACCTGATGCGCGGTGGGTTCCACTTCGAGTTGCCTCCATCTCCTTCAGAATTCATTCTGCTCACACTGCAACCTAATTCTAATCCTATTGAAATTAAGTCGTTGGGAAAATTGAAAAGTCTAAACTATCAACCTCTCGAACGAGTGAGTCTGAATTCTATTCCGAAACCAGCAGTGAGTCTGTTTGGAGTGAAGAAGCTCTGGAGACCGTTGGCAAAGTCTGTTTGAACACTCTGAGTAAGTCTTGCTAGTCCCAAGTGAGATTGAACAATCAATTACGTACACGAGTGAAGAGAACCAGGAATGATGGGCTATGGAACACGCTGGTTCCTGTTTATACCCATGATCTCGTTCAGTTACCTTGACTGGCAAGTCTCCCTGGCGGTATGGTCGGCACCCCCTGCCTGGTCTCCTTCCTCAGTTGACTGCGAATGAATTTCTTCAATCATTCTTGCGCCACAATTCATCATCTCCTTCCAAAGAAAAATGAAATTAAGTGCCGACATTCTTGTTGAGCAAGAAACTAAGTTGAGACGATGTTGTGCTTGCCCTGGCTGGAGCCAAGTGTTATATTACATTACTTGCAAGGAAGATTCATGAAAAGGTGTCGACCGGGGTGACTAAATTGGCAGTGAGTGTACTGTTATGGCAGTTGAATGTGCCGTTCACGTATTGCCGAGTCTCATCGACCTGCCAAGTTGACAACCAAAAGCTTGTTGGTGACGGACCCCACAGACGAGGTAGTTTCTTGGCCCTCACAGGAATTTTGACTGACAATAATTTCAAAAACACATGCCCTAGTATCACAAAACTTCTCACTGAAAAAACAGCGTAAGTTACTCTAGCTTGAGCTCTTGCGTGCCTCTAGTAACTAAAGGCGGACTTCTATGTGCTGACAAGATAGGCAAAGCCACAAAATCAATTTTGGGGCTGGAAAAGTATCCTTTTATATTTGAGTATTCCATAAATGTGTGCAAAAGGGGCTGTGTGAACGTAAGAAGGGGTGGTATGGTCAAGTTTTAAGGCCGCTTCACACTATGGCCAACTTAGATTGAGAGGCCATCAATTTTCACCAATCGGATTGCAAGAAACCAAGAGTTCGGCCTCTCGACCCTTCACACTAGATGTCAAAGTCCAAAGGCCGTCGCCTTCCAAAATGCTTACATGGCAACACTTTTTGACCAAGGTGACGGCCTCTTGAGAGGAAATTTGGGTTGAATTAATGGGAATGGAAACCCAAACTATGATCGAGAGGCAGTTAATTTCTTTTCATAAAAAATGAAAACTATATTTTATTGCCTATTTTCAATAAATTTCTTTGGACTCTCAACAAAGTTTCGCCACTCAATCCCACGGCCTCTCGACTTGGACAGCCATAGTATGAAGTGACCCTTAGTGTAAAAGATGAGTTGGATGGTATGCTTTTTAATTTAATAATAACCTTTTAGACTAATCATTATCAATTGTCACTTTCATATAAGTAGGAAAAATTAAATAGAGTAGGATTGTCAAACCATGCCAATATCCAAATGTGTTATCATTCTCTCGTTAACAAAATCATCCAAGTAAATTTTTTGTTCAAATAAAATGTGTAATAGAGTGAATATCCATTAAGTTTAGCGAAACTTTACTAGAAGAGGAAAGACAATTAAAATATGGTTTTTTTGAATTCAACTGCATCAAAAATGATTTTTTCCTTCTTTTTTTTTACCAATGATATTGCACTACGTTGTTAGAAAGATGTGATCCTATTAGCTCTCCAATGTGAAAGAAGCTCCTCCAAACCTTGCTACCATTCCCATGAAAGATTGATCTTGACGTCCTCTCAAGCCGGCCTTAACCCCCAAGCTCCCAAGAGATCACTTTTTGGTCGCTGCCCATTTTTAATGGACTATTCAAAACCAAAAAATAAGTTTTTAAATATATATATATATATATATATATATATAAAATACTTCATCAAATCTACTTTCTAATCCAAGTTGAATTATGTCAATCCAAGTTAAACTCCACCTGGGGGAATTTTTTAAAGTAAATCACTTCAGTATTGTCTTAGTATTACAAAATTTGCTATTGGGGAAAGTAATGATGTTCCCTCCATCATTTCTTTTTCTTTTTGAAGTTTACAATAAATATATTAAACCAAATTTAACTAATCATACTAAACTTCAAACTCTAAAAGTGAAGATTAGAATTTATACAAATTTTCAAAAGGTTAATGCTATTAAATTCTTTAAAAATGACCTAAATTTATTTTTGAAAGTTTGACCATAAATATTATTTATAGAGATGATGCCCTACATTTTGTTTATTGAACCAAACTTCATTAAACATATAGAAGGCACATATTATAACACATCTATGTTTTGTCCAATATCCCTTAGGCTTTTAGAGGTTAAGCTCGACTCGTGTTAGAAGTTGTCAACAATTTTCTACTTGTAGTGCGAAAAAGAAGGACTGTAAGAGGAGAGGACGATGGACTACTGAGGAGCTCCGCGAAGTGCGGTGAGGGGAAGGAAGATGGATCTGGGGAGCTAGCCGCACGAGCAAAGATCTTTGCACTTGACAAGAAGCATGGCGTGTCTAGTGGTGCGTTGGGGCACCGTTCATACAAGCAATGGTAAGGTGAGCAAGCTGAGTTGTTCTCCGGATCTGTACCTCTGTAGATCTAGATCTAGATTTGCCGGGGTTCATCTCATTGCATCTGGTGGGGGAGTGTTGCACTAGAATGTTAATTGAGTGTTGGAACAAGAAGTGTTGCATTAGATAGAATAGGCTGGGCTATTCTTTCTCCCCATTGCTTGTCTGTAACTAGACAGCCATCTTCCTCGCTCAAGTCAAAGATCCAAACTCTTAGGCTTCTCTTCAACCAGATCTGACTCGCCCCAAACCGCACAAGCAAGACACACCAAATGACTCGACTGTCAACACCCAGGCTTGCACATTCTTACATTACTCTTGCAATTTGTGTTATTTTGCAAACTTTCACATCTCATTCTATCATGTACTTCTGCTATAGCACTACCTCCACTGCCCAAACTTCTATGCTAACCATGTATTACAAAGATCTAATGCCTTGTGCGCACAAGCAGCAACCTTTGAGCATGAATCTGAGTGATTTCAGTGATGGGAAGCGCCTTGGTCCTCACACCAGCCTGCAACGCCCACCAAACAGTCAAAGATCGTATCAGCAATACAAACCAAGAGCTCAGCATCAAGAGATTAAGCACGCAATCCAACACCAAACCCATCAACCAAAGGTAAGATTTCTAACCTCTTTTAATTCTTGCTTGCCCCATTACAGCATGCAGATTAGCTGTGTTGATGCCAACAACGAAAAGAGGACCGCTTCAAGCTGCACCCGGAAGCCTCAAATGCGGTACAATTCGAATAACAAGCAGATCCATACCAACCTTCAACGCCCATCAAGCAACCGAATGAGGTTGTATCATCAAATGACAAACAAACCAGCACCTTTGCATCAAGGTGCTCAACCTGCAATCCAACACCAAGCTCGGCAATTAAAGGTAGGATCTCTAACCTCTCAGCTTTGTTTTTCTTCCTTGTTCCATTACAGCATACAAATCGGCCAATTGCAAAGTCGACCTAAAACGGAGGAAGAGAAGGGAACATCACAAATCGAGGGTAACGAAGAGGCTAACGTCAGAGCAAAGACAGAGGTCAACACAAAATCCTCCTCCAGCGGGCAATTCAGCACACCTGGTGGAGCAAGAACAGAGAAAAATACCAAGAATTATACCTCGGTGTCTACGCAGCAGTTTACGCAGCAGTTCGAGCAGGAAGACAACGCAGATACGGCACCAGCTTCTCCGCAGCCAACTAGATCTAGGCAAAGTCCAAAAGGCCGTCATCGAAACATTGGAAGTGCCCCGAATGCGACCACTGCATTCAAGAGCGCTGCTGCAGCAGAGCCTGTCTCTGCCACAACACACGTCGACGCCAAATTAGGGTTTCGAATTGCCGCTGCAGCCAAGAACGTCGCAGCTGCCAAATTCGGCAAAAAAAACATCGGCCGAACGACATCGCGCAGAAACAAGGATACTCGGACGACGACATAGGATCGACACTCTGCAAGAACTCATGCAGGGAGCGGCAAGAATGGCACGTTCGGCAGCAACGGCGCCACCCCGACAACTCCAGCATCAACGATACTCCTCCGACAGCAGCAACAGCGCACGAGTGTCACCACCCTCGCTTCGCCTCCGACTCGGCATCAGCATCGTAACCAGAACCGTCACCCCAGCGCCGACAGCGGCAGAATTCAACACCTGCGGCCAGAAAGAATTCGCATGCAAGAGAGATGCGACTACACCAACATCGTGGGAAAATGCAAAAGCGACCCATCCGCCACGCCCAGCCAGAAACCGTATAACAGAACCAAGGCCAAGCGACCTCCTCCCTTAGCACGGCCTCACTTACACCACGAAGACTGGCACACAATCGTGGATGTCCCCACGCCACTGACTGATTACAGCGTAGGGATGAAACCCTATCCCCAACTCAATCGCAGGTACAGACAAAACTGCGACCACGTAAGCCTCGCCCCCAACTCCCCTGATTGCCGCTCGGCGCCTTGTCCAGCTCCAATATCTCCTCCAATTCGGCTGACAAGTATGAAGAACGTGCGGCCAATGCATGACGGTGGAGCTCCCACCACCACAAGAATTCACTCGGCGCCCATTCCACAGATAAGCAGCCCAATAATTCAACCTACAGACAAGAAAAGCGTGGAGCGGTTAAGGCAGGAAAAGCTAGGGAATCAACGCGGCCTGCTAGGAGTGGTCCCAAATTTGAGTGCCAACCGATGCCACAACCCTTGGAAGCACCGGAAAGACAAAGAAGACTCAGCCACAACCAGCCCCAATTTAGAAAACACGCAAGACAACCCACACCGAAGCCTGTCTTACTCTCCTGTAGCAGCCCAAGTGGAGGAAAACGACGCATCAAATATAGAGATACTCTTAGTACTGAAACCCCGGAAACAACCACGACGCATCATGAACCGGTTCAACAACGTGGACAAGTCCGAAATTAGCCTGCCGACAAAACTCAACTCTGACGGAGCTGTGAGCTCCAACACACCAATCTACAGCCCCAAAGCACAACAACACATATTTATGAAGCAATGGTTTTACGACAAACCTCACTTCTCAGCCTCTCTGGCGAAGTTCTTGCTGCCGTCTCCGCCCAGACTCCTTTGCTCTCCAGGCAGTCTCTGCCAGCCTCATACTCTCTCCGCCCCTAAGCTCCACTTAGGTCTATTCCTCCTGCACTCTCCTTCTCACCAAGCGTATTTCATCTCAGCATCCCTGCATTACCTTCGTACTTCATTATTGTACTCCTTGCAACCCATCTCTACCTCTAAGCGTAGAAACACAGCAACCCTCTGTAGCCAGAGCAGTCCCTTCCTAGTAGATGAAGTGCTTAGTCACTGCGAAACATCGACGACACACGCAATAGGACCGCTGGTGCAAAGCGAAAGAAAAGTTACTGTGGGGCAGGCTGCAACAACACAGCCAGGAAGAAGGTCTGGGGACGCCTTTGCAGAGAGACAACGCCACATCAGACCAGCCTCGGTTCAAGCAGCCCCAGCCACACAAGGTTCTCTTCTTTCTGTTAACCCTCAGTCTAGAATGCTTTGCAATTTTGTTAGTTTTTTCGATATTCACACTGTCAAAATCAAGGCTTATTATGCAAGCCTCATTATGTACCGGTCGATTCATATGAAAGTGGAGATCTCTGTGTCGTGTACAGGGTTGTCACTTTGGACGTCTTTGGAGGAAATCGCGTCTGGTTTGACGTCGGGACGTCCGGACGTCGCGTCCGAGCGGCCGGACGCCAGCGTCCGCTGGGTAAACTGTGATTTACTTTATCCGCTGCCGTTTTTACCCTGCGGACGGCTTAGCGGACGGCTTAGCGAACGGCTTAGCGGACGGCTTAGCGGACGGCTTAGCGGACAGCGTGGCGGACGGCCTGGCGCCCGTCCGCCCGGACGGCTCGACGGACGGAGTTTGATGGCGGACGGCAGAGCGGACGGCGGGACGGACGACCGGGCGGGCAGACGGCACGCGGACAACTAGAGGACGGCCAGGCCGGTTTAGGGGTTCTCAAGGACTAAACCCTGAACACTTCAGGCCGTTCTAGGGTGATTGTAATGGTGGAAAATATAAATTAAAATCTCATTAAGTCACTGGAGCCTCATTGTAATAAAAATATAGCGACCTTGTTTAGGATTATAGCCACTCTCGTTCCAACAACATAAAACATAAAAATAGTGTCATATATTATATTTCGCAGGTAAACAAACATTCAATAAAGGCAACGTCAACAAAATATTGCCATCTATTCATGTACGTCATACATAACACTACAGAAATATATACTTATAAAATCTATCTCCTGTCCAAACAACTACAATTACTGAATACTAGAATATCTTATAAAAAAAACTCTACGAAAATACATAAATGCTATTGAGTTTTCAATCTGCCTTGTAATCAGAATCTCCTTTCACCTCTGCTCCGCTACTGTCCTCTGCATCATATGACTCGTCCTCACTGTGAGAGTAATACTCGTTTTCCTTTCTCTCCTTCTTTACTGGTTGGATACTCTTCATTTTCCATGTGGATCCACTTGCGTCAAGGGGTGTTTTAACTCGTCCTGGCTTTGGCGGAGAAGCAGCAAATGGTTGCATGAGCCTTTTTCGTTTAGCGCTGCCGTTTCCTGTTGCTCCAAATTTCTCTCCACTCGATGATATATGTTTCGGGCCCACAAGTGTCTCCTTCACCGTCATCTTCTGCATTGGCCGTTGATTGTGCCTTGGGGGCACACCTGATGGCTTCTTTATTATAGCTACTGATAAAGGCAAATTTCTGTCGCTTTCCGAATCTCCATCCGATTCTCTCACACGTTTATTCACCGCTTTGGAAAGGGATACCAATCCCGTTGAAGATGCAAGTGGAACTCGGGGTGTTGGTGTTTTAGAATTATCAAATAAGGCTCTAGATGCAAGGGCGGTCCTCTGCATTTGGTCCTCAAGACGGGGTCCACGAGGAGAATCTCTCTCTCCAAAATTCAACGGACTCTTACTGATTGGACCAAAATCTTCCTCTATGCCTTTCCATTTGGAGTGGCCATTGTTCACCGTTGTGGCCTTTCGTCCAGGAGAAAGCTCCAACTCAGAATCTTTGGGGTCCTTCAAAATACCCTCCTGCACGGTGTCAATCCTTGTGCCACCATCTTCACCACGTTTGTCCCCCTCTTCTTCATCCAACGCCAGAATTGAATTGTCCTCTTCTCTGACATTCACACCGGTATCGTCGGCATTTGATGCTTGCACGTGATTGCCCTCCTCTCCATCCTCAGCAAACTCGTATACATCGTGGCTTGATCGACTAGATCTTGCTGGAGACGAATCCGGCCTTCGTGGAGAGAGTTGATCACTCCAATCGTCAAGAGGCACATCAGCCCAGCGATCATCGTCTGATGCATGATTACCCACCCAATCGCCTTCATCATCTCCATCCGATTCTTCTGAAGCGGAATCCGAATCCTCTGATGATACATTTTCGTCGTACCACTTCTTCTCATCCTTTCTCTTAGCCTTTGCGAGGAGCTTTGAATTTGTGTACACGTACACTAAATCTTCAGCCCTCTTTTGTTGGAGGAGATTCCGAGACCTGTTGTGCACGAAAGAATAACTACTCCAATTGCGTTCGCATGATGACAATGACACGGTTTGGGCTAGGATTCTCCGTGCTATTGGTGCGATGAGCTTTCCGCATGCCCCTTCAAAATCCCACCATGCATGAGGCAAACACTTCTGTTGTTTCGGATCCAACATATTGTGGAATGGCGGTTCCTTGTGACGGAATGCCAAGAACTCTAGCACCACATCCGGATATGTTTCTGGAGAACATAATTTCCCAAGCACACGCTTGCATGTTGTGATGGCATCTAAATCGTCTGCGAGTTCCTTATCGTGTAGCAAATACGGATTCAAAAGTGCACCCGCATCGTGTAAATCCGTTCTGACCAATGCCCATCGGTCGCGGAAGTGCTTCTCCACATCAATGCTTTCTCCACCGTCCAATGGAAAGAACTCATCCTTCACCCTTTCAATGTGTTTCTCCACATTGTGAAAGATGTGTCGAATTTTGCCCATACCAGGTTCCCCACTGTCAAAATCCCGCAGTGCATACATCAACGGTGCAACCACCTCCTGAAAGTTAGTGCATCTTTGCCAAAAGTGATCATCCAGTATATACCTTCTCACACCTCGAGAGATAGTGCGCGCTTTGATCCCCCCCCCGCTTGTCTCGGAGTGTGACGACATAGGACGTCCACTGTTCGTCCACAACTGACTGCTCTAAGGCCTGTCTGACCTCGAGTAATCGATCTACCATCATGAAATTTGATCCAAATCTAGTTTTCCCTGCCAATACTAGGCTGAACTTCTTCTCGTACTTTCGAAATACTGCAAGAGGCATGTGTCTCTTCTTTATAAACGTCACGATCGTCCGGGCCTTCTTCAACACGTGAGTTATCCAGTTTGCCTTCGCGATGTCTTCCAATAACAGGTTCATTGCGTGAACAGCACATCCTTGGAAGTATATGTGGTCATATTTGTTCGTCACGAGATCCGCTGCTGCCTTCATGACAGATGCGTTGTCCGTTGCAATTTGCACCACGTTCTGCGATCCAACGCCTTCAATGAACTTCTCTATGATGGTCGCTTGGTACGTTGCTGTCTTCGAATGTCCCGAAGTGTCTACCGATCCAAGAAAGTGTTCTCCTACCGCAGACACTATCATGCAATTGAATAATGGTTGGTTTGTGCACGAGCTCCATCCATCAAATGTCAACGTGGCTCCAAACCTGCGAATGCTATCTGCCATTTTACCTTCCAAGACCACCCCTAGCTCATTCTTGGCCTGCATCAAGAGTCTCTTCCGTAAGTCATTGTAAGAGGGTGGTGTGTATGGTCCCCGAAAAGCAGAAGTCCTCCGTACGGCCTCTTTGAAAGTTGAATTCCGTGCTATCGCAAAAGGGATATTCGCCTCGTAAAAGAACCTTGCCCATATCTTGTCTAACTCCCTTCGTTTGTCTTCCTGAAAACCCTCTGGTATTCCTGCTTGTCGCAATGGACGGGCGGCCCTGCCAGCTGCACTGTCACGTTCCGTGGATGGTGGTCTGCTCGCGGTAGTTTCATTTGTATTAGAACCTGACCTCTGATTTGGAATCTCTTGTGGTCCATCGCGTGACTCTCGATCTAGCGATTGCGGTGTGCAAAGCTCCATCATGTCCATATTTCCCGCTCTCGGAGTGCGACATTCATCGGATAGATCTGGATTTGGACGCTTAGGAGGATCTCTTCTGCAATTAAGAAAGAGCCCTTTAATCTGCGGTGTGAGTCTCTTGCATATACCGACGCCAGTGTCACGGTTTCCTGATGCGTTCCGATACCCAAGGTGACTCAACATCCTCGCGCCTTCCTTGCAAAAAGTGTTGCACATAGTAAGCACTTCACTTTTCCGGGGGCTATATCCACATACCAATCTTCCCAATCGCTGGGCATCTTGAAAGGTTCAAGCGGGTTTAGGTTCCGCTACCCAATAGTTTTAAGTGACGGCGTGCAGTACCTCGTGATCGCGCGACGAAAAAATGTATCATGTATATAAAATACAGTAGTTGTCAAATTCCGAACGGAATTTGACAACCGCGCATTCAAACTCGGTAATGGTCAAGCAAGGGATACCAAAAGGTTGCCCCCAGCCCTTGACAACTGGTGAGTTCGAATGAACTCACCAAAACAAAACCTTCATGCTTTATACTACCATCTGCCGAACTAGCCGTTGGCTGGTCCGTTCTGCCGTCCGCTGTGCCGTCCGATATGCCGTCCGATCGATTCGGGCTGGATCGGACGCACTGGAGGGACGGTCCGGATCGGCCGGGGTGGATCGGACGGGCTGGACCGGACGCGCTGGATCGGACGGCCTGGATCGGACGGCAGAATCGGACGGCAGGATCGGACGCGATGCATCGGACGCACCAAGACAGCGGACGCCTTAGGGTTTTGCTTTAGGGTTTACGGTCCGCCGCCGCCACCCCATCGGACGACGATGATCGGACGGGCAGCACGCTCCGGACGACAGATCGGACGGCAGGCTCGGTTCGGACGGGCGGACGGGCTGGTTCGGGCGGACGGCAGTATAGAAGGCCCGTCCGGCCCCATTTCCTCTCACTTCTCACTCCTAAATCAGGTTGCTGGCAATTCCCTTTGTGGACTTCGTGGCCTTATTTACTACAGGGGTGAGAGGTCATATGTTTATTGTGACCAATCACCGGTTGGTCACAATAAGCATCTTACACACTTTGTTCATATCTTCGCGGTATTTTCACACGGACGGGTCACTCACATTATCGCGGTTTTCTTACACAGACGGTTCTTACACATTTTCGCGGGGTTTTTACGCAAACGGTTGATTCACATTATCGCGGGATTACCTCACGGTTTAGGGTACACGATCGATTCACCTCGTCGCGGCATTCTGTCTCGGTAATTGCACACGGTTCATTCACACATTGCTAAGCAATGGCCGATGACCAACGTGAGGGTCACGTTCCGAATGCTAATGCTGGGCCTAGGAGGAACAAGCCTAAAGGGGCCCCGCATGCGATCGATTACGCCGTATTGGACGACCCAACTATTCTAGCCGCACCACGATGGGAAGAAGTTAAGGACGAATATTGGTCTGCCACGGATTGCAGAAATTATGTCAAACTGTCCCACATTGGTAAACTGTGGCCGAGGGATCAATTACCAATGATGGCAAGAACCTTTACTGCCAAACCAAACTTGTGCAAAGATGATCATTTCCTTCACCGAGCGGAAGAGGTATGGAGGGCATTGTTTGGAGGTCGTTCGAAGTCAAAGGGAACATTCAACTACAACACATTGGCAATGGTCTATGTGGAATTAAGGTTGGAGCGCAAGGTGGATTGGAGTACATACCCTGCAATTAAATCGATGCCAATTCAGTTGGCAGACGGGCAGCGAGATATTCCTGATTTGTATGATCCAGCATCTACAAGCACAAAAGAGATGTTAGTCTCTTTAAAGAAACCAGGCACGTCGACTACAAGCAGCTCAGGTCGAGACACTCGAATGGAAGTCAAACCAAAGACCGCTAAATTACTAGTACTGCCTATGGCCGCTTTGGACAATTTGGATGCAAATGTGGAAACCGAAGTCGATGCTGAACGGGAGGAAATAGAAGTCAAAGTTGAATGGGACTTAGAAGACAAAGTCGAAGATATTGCAACTTCTCCGTCTCGATCGGTACCGTGCAAGGAGGGCGAGGAACTGTTGCCGCATAACCCATCCACGCTAATTCAGGGAACTACAGAATCAAAGGGGAAACAGAAGTTGAGGTCCAATACAATTACCACGGAGGACCGCCAAGAAAAGTATAACTTTGGAACGGACTGGGCGGTTCGGGTGGAAAAGGGCGGTCCAAGCAATCCAAGTTCCTCGACTCCGAGCGAGAAACGTGCATGTCCGGATGACACGGATACACTAATTCGGGATCCAAATGGACGTTGGGGAAATTGCGGGACTTGTGAGGCAAAGAGAATGCCTATTGAGGATCTAATGATTTCGTACGGGCAGTTGGCGGAGAAAGTTCCCAAGGTGGGTGAAATTGCAGAAGCAGAGCAGTGGGAACTGTCCGACGAGTTCCCCGACTTGAAAAGTGATCTAGGTTCATTGAAACTTCTTTCGAAGAACGTGTACGTGAACTTGGTAAAAGCCATGGCCGTAACAACATTCCTTCGTACAATCGCACCACAGCTTGCTAGAGATGTCCAATCAATTGAGAAAAAATTGGGCCATTGGGGGCCAGTCATCGAAAAGGCGAAGCGTGTTGATGAGCTCACGAAGAGACTAAAAGAAACAATGGAATGTGCAAGGGGATTTGAGTGCTTGACGAGAGAAACCATAAAGCAACTGCAGTCGACCATCATAAAGAACCATTTGAAGACCCTGCATCTCCAGATGATGAATTGGCAGTTGATAGAAGAAGTAGAGAAGCTGCGAGAAGAAACTACAAAGAAAGAAGCATTACCTCAAGAATCTCACGTCCCTTCGGAGCAGCTCGCTATTCCGTTGAATGCCAACACTTCGAACGCAGCAGTACTTGAAGAAACTCTTGCCCCATCGGACCAGTTGTCTCTTCCATTGGATGCGCAGGTTTTGGACAGAGTAGTACTTGAAGAAACTCTTTCCCCATCAGACCAATTGTCTCTTCCATTTGATGCCCATACTTCGGACGAGACAGTGGTTGAAGATACTCTCGCTCCATCGCACCAGTTGCCCTTTCCTTTGGATGTCCAAACTTCAGACGAAACAGTGGTTAAAGATATTGTACGGCCATCGGAGCAGTTGCTCCTTCCTTTGGATGCCCAAACCTCCGACGGTGACCTCCACAATGAACAGAATCCTTCGAATTCGCTAGAGCGGCCAGGCGTAGCGGAGGTATTCGTGGCGGTTGATAGGATGCAGGAAGAACCTTGGAAAAGGCCACCAACCGAAGCCGGTGAAGCCAGTAACCGTGAGATCAAGACGTTGAAACAACGATTGCATCAAGCAGAGATTGACAGGGATATAGCGAGGTGTGAATTACTTTTCTGGAAAAGTGATAAGGAGATGCCCATACCACCTCGTGAGCAAAGCCTGCCTTGGTTGAGTTATGTCCACCAATTAAAGGATGTGGATGAATTGGTCGCGCGTGAGTTGTATTTGATGTTCCAGTACGAGGAGAAAAAAAGTGGGAATCTCTCTTGTATGCTAGGAAGTTTGAGGAGGGTGCAAGAATTATTTGATCGACAAGCCGCGCTGCCTCGAGCACATACAATGACTATGTTTACCATGTGGGGTGATGTTGACGTGATGATGACACGGGCACATGGGATTTGTGGTTCTCTGGAAACAAACAACATGGATTGGGCTTCGGCGATCGAAGAAGGGTGGATGCCATATAACGTGTTTTTCTCGCATTTGTTGGAGAAGGAGAAGACGGTGGTTCATACATGTAATCCAGCTCCCGACTTTCTGAAGGAGACATGTTGCTTGTGTCAATATGGGTTTGGTCCAGAAGGAGCGATCCAATTAGGACAATGTCAGCATACCTTTCATATTAAGTGCGTTGCGGAACATTGCTTACGACGCTCTTGGTGTCCCCTGTGCAATGCTCCTATACATGTCAGATTCTACGAAATGATGGGCCTTCGCGCCTTTATGCCATCTGGTCATGAATACAACCAGTGGAACCTTCCTCTGGACCAAAAACCGAAGAAGTTTCTAAATTACAAAAACTGGGGTCAACCATTGGTATGGGATGTTAACTTCGACTGCCATGACTTGTACCATTTGCACGCAGAAGGGTCTGAGGTAGAAGATTTTGTGGACAAGGACGAACTTTTCTGGATGACCCGAGATTACGAGATCGAAGTGCGAGCACGTGCAATTGTGAACGAGGCGGACCGGGAGGTGTTTTGCCGCAACTTTGGGGGACATTGGAGCGTACATCACAAAAAGTTCTTCCGATTCCCAAAGAATGAAGTAAAAAAGAGAGATGATAACACGTGGTACGAGGCGTCCGGTCCCGTCTTAGGAGAACAACACGGAACGTATGACCGTACGTTGATTGGCAGAGCTCTGGTCCTTTCAAAGTTGGAGGAGGCGGCTAGGCTTCGTGCCACAACGACCGAGGACATGTTCATTGATGAGGAGAATTCCTGTGCGGATGTTGCAGGTGCATTTGATAGGAGGATCAATGACGTCATCGAAATGTGGCGACGTCATATGTTGACATCGAACTGGTCAACGACATTTGGGGAAACTGAGCAAACTGTAACTCTTGTTGTCGGTCGTGTGGAGAAGTACATGGAGGTTTTTAAGGCAAGAGAGGTGGATATGGATCGTTCTCGCAAGGGGAAACGAAAGGCCGACGAGGATGACAATTGGGAACCATCTCAAGACAACGTTGAAAAGAAGCTTGCGATAGATTCAGAGGTTGAGGCAGGCGGTACAATCACTCATGACAGTCAGCGTAGACGTACTCGTTCGATGAATATTGATATTGCATGACTGTTTTTTAGCCATTTGGCTACTATATGAATATATATAACTCTATTCACGTTTCCATTCTTGTTGACTTCCATGTAGAATACTTTTTCCACACTCGGTTTTCTTTCACTTCTCTATTTATACTTTTTACAAAACTCATAATAATAGAGAATTCGCATGACAATTTTTTCATTTCAAGGACTCCCACAAATGCAATTTATTTTTTATCGTGTTATAATTTGAAAAAAGAAACTGGGACAGCAGTGTAGGCATTTAGAGGTTTACCTAGTCAAAGTAGCTGATCAGAAGATGTAATGAAGGAAGGACTCTTCCTCCAAGCCAGTTTTTTTTTTTCACTGCCGCCGTCCGATGCCTGCCGTCCGCTTCTGGCCGTCCGCTGCTCGCCGTCCGCTCCGGGGCCCAAAATGCCGTCCGCTTGACGGTGTCCGATCCGCCGTCCGATACAGCCGTCCGATTCGTCCGTTCGGACCGCCGATAGTCAGATTTCATGACGTTGTTCAACTCAACTACTTCCCAGAACGGATTAAATGCCATGACGAATCCAATGATCGTGATTAAGTGAGCCAAAGACTCCTATTAACCCCTAAACGTTCGAACCTTTTTCAGATTTGGCCGTTTTTCAGAAATGCATTATAAAATGCAACTAAGAGGGATATTTTCAACTGGATGAATGAATAAAAGTTGTACATCATGAATGTTAGATTCTATCCATACGGTTGGATTTGCAATGGCTATCACCAATTTTTGTGTATTAATTTTCAAACTTCAAATTTAGAGCTCTTTTGGAATATGATTACGAATAAGATATTGGCAATCTAATAATGAAATTTTTGTGATGGGTTGAAATGTAATGCTTTGAGTGTAGTGATTTTTGGAGATTTTTTGGTTACTTAATTTTAGTACTTCACTTTCTCAAGAGCACTTTTAGACTAAAATCTTCGAAATTTTGGGTACAACACTACAACATGACATGAGGCATAAAAATTTCACAAATCATCCCCTCTCTAATCGGATCACACATACACAAAGCTAACTTCCCATAAAAGTTTAAGTAAAAGATCCACACTGCAAAAAGTGCATGATGGATGAAAAATCGGAGTTAAAATCCGTACATCATGCAAATTATGCATGATTGGGCCGTTAGGGGTTAACCCTTTGAGGACAACGCAACATGTTGGTATGGTGAAATCGATTACAGGATTTGCATATTTGAAATATCACATTGGGTGATTTATAATTTTTCATTCCTAGTCATTAGCAATATGAAGGTATAATAAAAGTTTCAACATGATTGGAAGATATTTTGAATATTTACAAATTTTATTATGTAAACACAACAAAATTTCAAAATAAATATACTTTTGTCAAATTTAATATCAAGTTTTTTATTTAAGGTAGATAAAAGTTACATTTACATATAGTAAAGGTATGAAAGCAAAAGATATAAAAGAGTCCTATGATTCGAGCATTATTAGAAAGCCCTTTGTATTTAGGACACTCCAATTTCAGATTTCTCAACGTTGGAATAACTTCAATAGATTTTCTACTTTCCAATCCCAACGGTCAAAAGATGTATCATAACTTAACTTAAACTTCTAACGAAAACTCCAACTACATAAAAGCTAAAACGCTAGATTTTAAGGACGTTGGACCAAAAATCAAGCATAATATGGTTGATTGGGCACTTAGGTTACACATATGAGTTTTAGATTCAATCCATACTTTAAGATCAACGGTTACGAATACCAATTTAGTTGTATGAATATAAAATGACTTGGGATTCAAAAAGAAGTGAATTTCAATGGTTGAGATCATATATGAATAGTCACTAAGTGAAGTCATTTTAACAAATGTTGCCACACAACAATATAACATGCATCACTTCTTGTTAGAAGTCCCAAAATGTAAATCCACCAACCTTTTACACAATAAACAATAAAATGGCACCAAGATCGTTCCATTTTGGAACTATTTCATTTTTGCTGATAACAAATTTCAGAGGATATTACGGGCTCCATTATTCAAAGAAGATGATTCATACATTCGCACATGCGTACACAATATATTTATATTCTGTTCATATAAATTTATGTATACATAAAAATACATGTGCATATATACGTATATATATATATATATATATATATATATATATATATATATATATATATATATATATATATATATATATATATATATATAGATGGATGTGTCGACCATTTATAGATGTACATATTAATATAAACCCTAAACATGCATGCACATACGCATAGAATAAGATTTATTAATATGTATGTAAATATAAAGGTACATACATGTGCATTCAATATGTTAAACTATAATTTAATTTCATATATACTATTCATATGAACATGCATACAATAGGTTCAAATCTAATTTAATTTCAAGTTTTCCCCTCTAACTAGGTTTGTAAAATATAAATTGTTACATATATTGTGTGATAATTTGTTTATGAAAATTGACGTGGTCTTTCCCTCTTAAATTATGTTTGTGAATTCATTGAATGAAGTCACTCTAGTAGGTTCGAAGTAATGTATGCATAAAAAATTGCTAACTCTTATGGAATTCAAATTGGAACGCAATGCTTCATTGTATTGCCTTTACATTTGAATATTTTGCCTATTTATTCAATTGGAAAGTAATTACAAGTCAAGTCATGAAATTGACCAAAAGTGAGAGGGAGAATGAACAAAGGAAGAAAGGGAGAAGGGTAAGGTGGGGGGGGGGGCGGAGTTAGTTAACAATGGAGAGGTAAGAGACATCATGAAAGAGGTGGTCCGGACCGCTCTCCTAGAAGTGAAGCACTACAAGAATTCAATGCGAAGGACAATAAATGTTGGAACATTCTTTGACCGTACTCAAAATAGTCCTCGAAGTCCGCGAGGATTCTTGAAGTGCGTGTAGACCCAAGGAGTTGGGCTGGAGGAGGAGGAAGGGAGAGCAATGAAACACCAAAACTCAATACTTTGGAGAACTGCTCGCGCAGGCCGTCCGATGCCTGCCGTCCGATCCGGCGTCCTCTCTGCCGTCCGATTAGGCGTCCGCTCTGTCGTCCGATCCGAGGGTTTCGTCTGATGGATCCTGTCCGTTCGATCAGCGCGCTCCATTTCATTCAATTCGTCCGATCTCGTCCTCTAAAACCGCCGTCCGAGGTGCTTCTGCAGATGACCCTTAACCCCTAAAGGACCATATTATGCTTGTTTTTTTGTCAAACGCCCCAAGAATCAAGTGTTTTAACTTTATTGTAGTTGGTGATTTCATTAGATGTTTAAGTTAAGTTATGATACATCTTTTCACCGTTGGGATTGGAGAATAGACTTCATTTGTAGATTTTCCACCGTTGAGAAATTAGAATTTTGAGTGTCCAAAATACAAAGGGATTTCTAAACATGCTCATATCATAGGTCTCTTTTAATTTCTTCATTTTCAGTATTTTACTCCTTGTAAATATGACTTTTATGTACCTTAAATATAATTTTTAATATTAAATTTGACAAAACTATATGTATTTTGAATTTTTCCCTTGTTTACATAATAAAATTTGTAAATATTCAAAATATTTTCGAATCATTTTGAAAATTTTGCCATACCTTCATAATTTTAATGACTCTCTATGAAAAATCATAAATCATACAATTTGATATTTCAAGTATGCAAATTATAGTGGTATGACTTTATCAAAAGAGGTGAGGACCTTTAGCGGTTAACCCTTTGACGCTCGCCTTCATATTCTAAATATTGGATGGTTGCTCATGCGTACATCCATCACATACGGTGACTTCGTACAATAATTAAAATTTGTGATTGTCCATGGTCCATTAAAATATGAATTCCTTCAACTATTTAACCTGCATAATTTTAAAAGGTTCATTTTCTATTAGAAAATACATAACACTTTAGGACTAATTAGATACATACAAATTCGTGCGTGTGTAAACTTTAATTAAAAAAATAAACCAATCCGAAAGGTAAAATTTATATAAAAGTGTATATTGATTGTTGTGAAAGGCAACATTAAACCAACATTAACCCCAAAATGCCGAATCAACCATATTATGCTTGTTTTTTGATCAAACGCCCCAAAAATCAAGTGTTTTAACTTTATTGTAGTTGGTCATATCATTAGATGTTTAAGTTAAGTTATGATACATCTTTTGACCGTTGGGATTGGAGAATAGACTTCATTTGAAGATATTTCACCGTCGTGAAATTTGAATTTTGAGTGTTCAAAATGCAAAGGGATTACTAAAGATGCTTCTATCATAAGTGTCTTTTAATTTCTTCACTTTCAGTCTTTTACTCCTTGTAAATATAACTTTTATGTACCTTAAATATAATTTTTGATATTAAATTTGACAAAACTATATTTATTTTGAATTTATCCCTTGTTTACATAATAAAATTTGTAAATATTCAAAATATTTTCGAATCATGTTGAAAATTTTGCCATACCTTCATACTGTTAATGACTGTTTATGAAAAATTATAAATCATACAATGTGATATTTCAAGTATGCAAATTATAGTGCTTCGACTTTTAGAAAAGAGGTGAGGACCTTTAGGGGTTAAGATAGATAGAAGTAGTTTGATCGATCACAGGATTTCTCCGCCAAATGAATGCCTAACGTTTACAATTTCCTTGATAACAAATAAGATCCTATTTTGTGATTTTGTCCATAGCATATTATTCATCCAATCGCACATGTGTACACAATATATTTATATCGTGGATATGTAAATCTATATAAACATAGAAATACACGAGCATAAATATATACATATACACATATGTATGTATGGATATATGTATGTATGTATATGTAAATATGTGGGTGGATATTTGTATGTACATATACATGGAAGCACTTACGAATATACATGCACTACAAACATGTCTTCCACGATATTGCACCATCATGAAAATGGCATGCCACATGTGTTTTATATTACCAATTGGCATATATTATTATTCCAAGCTTACTAGGGATGATAATATGCCTTGCACGACGTTCTACCATCATGTATACTTGTATGCACATACGCACACACATACACGGTAACTTATGGAATTCGAAGTGGAATTCATATTTTGAATATTTCGCTTCTTTATTCAATTGGTAAGTAATTACAAGTCAAGTCATGAAATTGACCAAAAGTGGGAGGGAGAATGAACAAAGGAGGAAAGGGAGAAGGGCAAGGTGGGGGGGGGGGGGGGAGTTAGCTAACAATGGAGAGGTAAGAGCCATCATGAAAGAGGCGGGACGCACCGCTCTCCTAGAAGTGAAGCACTACAAGAATTCAATGCGAAGGACATTAAATGTTGGAACATTCTTTGACCGTACTCAAAGTAGTCCTCGAAGTCCGCGAGGATTCTTGAAGTGCGTGTAGACCCAAGGAGTTGGGCTGGAGGAGGAGGAAGGGAGAGAAACACCAAAACTCAATACTTTGGAGAAACCCCCTGGGCTGCTCGCGCACGCCGTCCGATCCTGCCGTCCGATGCCTGCCGTCCGATCCAGCGTCCGCTCCGCCGACCGATGCGGCGTCCGCTCTGCCGTCCGATGGATCGAGCGCGCCTGTCCGTCCGATCAATCCGTCGGGCCGGCGTGGTCCGTCCGATATGGGACCCGGCGCGGGCCGTCCGATTTGGCCACGCGATCGTGCGCCCCTGCCCGTCCGATTCGAGGGTCGAAACGTACGCGCGGACAGCGGCCGTCGGATGAGAATGTCCGCACGCACGCCGTCCGATGGATCTGGTACGGTCCGATCGAGGCCGTCCGATCGGGCAGGCGTCCGTTGTACGCTTCGTCCACCCTAGGCGGACAGTATAAATGGCGGACGACTTTCTTCGTCCGCTCAGAGAGGCGGTGGGCATGGTGAACGTCCGCGTGCACCTGAATCGACTCTGTCACGTGTTTTTTGAGTCACTGCGTCACGCTGTACGCACGTTTGACTTTATTTGAGGACGTCTGCACCACGTTGCGCTTCTACCTTCCACGCGGTTTCTTGGCGTTGCTTTGACTTCCCACGATGTCCCAGCGAAGCAGCAGTAGTAGGAGATCTTCGCAAGGGACTCCTCAAGTTATAAACTGGGATCAAGTCGCTGACCCCAATTGTGTTGCGGAGCCGGGATGGGACATGGAGCCGGCGAGAACGTGGATTTTAAAAATATGCAAAGAGTACGTGAAGATGACACATTTAGCCAAGATTTGGCCACGAGATCAAATGCTAGTGTCTGGCCCTTGTTGGGAAGGCCCAACTAGGACGTGCCAAAGCAACCATTTTCGACAACGGTATTGGGAGGTGCACGATTTCGTTGGGTTGCCTAACTCCAAACCAACCATCATGAAATATGGCCTAATGTCAATGGTTTGGGCTGAGATTGTACTGCACAAGGATGTGGATTGGAGTACGGTGAATGGAAAAAATGTTGAACATTTGAATCGTTCACAAAACTTTATTGCCACCAATTGGACTGGACTGAGTGATTGTGTGCCGCAATGGTCTAATCGTACAGTGCATGCGACAAACGATGATGTTCCTGATGACGACACCTCGCAATGGGAAGTACGTCCACGCAATACATATCGGGAACGCGACGTTGAGAACTATCCCGTGACGTTCGGAACTGCTCCTGAACGTGGCTATGAAAATTATCATGGAACTTCAGATCCAGTAGGCAGGGGATATCAGAGGGGAGCTAGCCATGGCTACGATGATAATGCATACGCGGTACACAATGATGAATGGGTTCCATATCCGGACAGATACAGTACTCCACGAGCATATTCTCCCGAGAGGACCCACAACGATTTTGGACATCATGGGTTTCAAAGCCATACTCCTATTTATTCTGGCCCCGGCGAAAGCTCAGGAAGCGGTGCACCCGTGAGTTTTGGTAGGGATATGTATAGTGCTGCAGACGGCCCCCCTGACGGATATGCTTTTGGGCCATTGAGTCAGTACCATCGAGATGATGAGTATGAAAGAGATCTTCAAGAAGCAATAAGACGGAGCGAAGAAGAAGAGAATGAAAGGCGGCTGATAGAGCAACGCTTTTATGAGCAACAGTGGGACGCGGAACGTGGAACATTTCGGGGACATCCGCGATATTAGGCGGATTTAACAAGACTATCCATGCTCAAGTGGAAGTTGAAATCTAGCCTAGACCGTAGAATCCAATGTCTTCAATTTTGCTTTGTATAGACCAAGACATGTCCTTAGTTTGAATTTTGTTTGGATGCTACAAACTTTGGATATATTGTAGGCTGCTAGCGCTAATGCTCTAGGCTTATAAAGTATGTATGGCTCATTGTGTGAACATTATTGGCATAAATATTTATATATATATAAATATATAATCTAATCGCGAAGAGTGAACTGGTCATGAGTACATAACGCACCGTTATTTCCATTAACAAGAGATCGAGTTCATGACTTACAAAAAGATATATAAATTGGTTTGGTGTCGCCTTGACTTTTATTGCAGACGTTACATACCTGATTGAAAACAATATGAGTTTAGTTCAAATGCAATGGAGGGGCTAGAAGCTTATCTTAGAACTTGGTTGTGCACAGCACAGTTGACTTTCCAAGAAGGACTCCCATCACATTCTCATTTCCTACTCCTTTTATAATTACCTTGTGCAAGAAAAACCTCCTTCACGAATGAAGTTATTCATGAAAAACATCTTGTCTCACTATCTTGAGAAGTCCATGGCGGCGAACGAACCACCAAAAGTGCACTTTATTGAACCCCTCTTTATGTTAGGTCCTTGCTACACACTTTTCACTTGAATTAAGTGGCTTCCCGTATTTACTTTTGGCCGAGTACTTTCTTTGAACCGTCTTCATCATCGAACAACCTCATGAGCTTCTGTGCTTCAAGTGCAGTTCGGCAACATCAGATCTCACAGAAACGCAATCGTGAAGATCGTAACGAACACCTTTGAAGTGCATACTCTCGCAACTTGAGATCCAGCCAGTCTAAACCCTAAACTTTAGTCCCGATTGAAACACTTGAGATGATATTGCCTATTCGCCCCCAGCTTTGTGGATGCATGCTTTGCTTTTTCTAGAAAAAGATGAGCATGCAATTTATTAAGTCACTCATAAGCAAGATAAACACACGTAGTTTGCGAAGAGGTAAGCTAGTCTCGCACACACTCACCTTCGAAACGCTCTACTAGAAAAATATAAGCATTCTAGGGTTTCTAAGGCTTTTGTAGCATGCAGCGTTAAGATGAGGTGACAACCAAACTCCAAGAGCCATGCCGCAAGATTGACAGTTGAATACCTTCCTCATAGAGTTCATCCAAGTCTTAGTGGTGCCTAGTCCTCCCTCATGCGCTATGATTGTATCATAGTACTACATTCTAATCTGACTTTAGACACCGTGTCCCGTGACACCCTAAACCCTACTAGTGTTAGTATCAGATTGAGAATTTGGAACGATACAGAGAACATTGCCCTATGTAGTCAAAGGCTGTAGTCCTATGGTAGGGTGTCGTACTGTAGGACTATCATGGTGCATGAGGGAGGACTAGGCACCACTAAGGCTTGGATGAAGTCTACGAGGAAGGTATTCAAGTGTCGATCTTGCGGCATGGCACTTGGAATGAGGTTGTCACAAGGGCAACAAGGCAATACCCTCTCCTGCGTTTCAATCGAGATTAGAGTTGACGTTAGGCAAAGTGGATCTCAAGCTACGATAGCATGCACTTCAAAGGTGTGCGTTCCGATCTTCACGATTGTGGTTTTGTGAGATCTGGTATTGCTGAACAGCACTTAAGCAGAGAAGCTCGTGAGGTTGTTTGATGATGAAGAGGGTTTGAAGAAAGTGCTGGGCCAAAGGTATGTATGGGAAGCCACATGATTCAAGTGGGGAGTATGTAACGTGGAACTAAAATGAAGAGGGGTTGAAGAATGTGCACTTTCGGTAGTTCGATTGTCCTATTGAACTTCTTACTATAGCGAAGCAAGATTTTTTTTCAGAAATAACCCTATTCGTGATGGACGTTTTCATTGTACAAGGTAGTTATGGAAGGGGAGGAAATGAGAATGCAGTGGGAGTCCTTCTTGGAAAGGCCTCTGTGCTATGCACCACCAAGTCATAGGGTCAGCTCAGACCCTCCAAATTGCATTAAAGGTAAAGTGAACTCATTTTGTAGTCAACCATGTATAGAAGGTCCGATAAAAAAATGGAGAGAACACCAACGAAATTGATATATCTTTTAATGAGATACGAACTTAATCAATGACCAATGGAAATAACGCTTGATTAGGTACTTAACGAGGTTTACAATTTGCGAGACGGATTTTTCAATATTACTTTGAGTTATTGCAGGGTGCAGATTTTTCAAAACAAAGGGCATGGTCGTTAAATATTTAGTACCTATGGTCACTTAGTGGCGGACCAGGCCGTGTATCACATCAGTGATCACACGTGCTCGAGTAATCTCGAACTTTGGTCTGAAAGTCCTGACATATAGTCATAATTTACCCCTAAGGGCCGAACCATGCATATTGTGCAAGATGTACAGATTTCATCCGTATTTTCTCATCCGTCATACACTTTTTGTGGTGAGAGTTTTGTACTGATTTATTTATGGGAAGTTAGCTTCATGTATGTGTGATTCGATTGAAAAGGAACTAATGTTTGAAAAAATTATGCCTCATTTTGTGTTGCAGTGTGTCACCGAAAATGTTCAAGATCTTGGTCCAAAAGTGATATTGGAAAAAAAAAACTATGAAAATGAAGCATCCGAAACAACTTCAAAAATCACTACACCTAAAGTACTACATTATAATCCATCACAAAAAATTTCATCCACATATTGTCTATATCGTATTCGTAATTGAATTACAAAATAATTTTGTATTTTATGTTTCAAATTTTATAGAAAAAGATTATTGATAGCAATCATAGATCTAACCGTATAGATAGAATCTACAAAAAAAAATGTATAACTTTTATTCATACATCAAGTTCCAAATATTCGTGTTAGTT
The DNA here is from genome assembly GCA_022496805.1 of Pohlia nutans. NCBI lineage: Eukaryota > Viridiplantae > Streptophyta > Bryopsida > Bryales > Mniaceae > Pohlia > Pohlia nutans. The sequence continues at coordinate 2,034,926 of CM040103.1, forward strand.
GCATTTTATAATGCATCTTTGCGAAACTGTGTAAACTGGACATAGGTGAGGATTCTAGGGGTTAACCAACAAGACCGTGGGATTTGATGATCATGCACATTGAATATTTGATAGTATTCTAAAACAAAGAGAATTTGGTTAATGTGTCCGGTCCGGTCTGCCGTCCGATCTGCAGGTCGTCCGATCTGGCGGACTGCGCGACCCGTCCGATCGCCGACAGCCGGTCGATCGGACGACGTGTGTCCGATCGGGTGGCGGACGGTGCGGCCCGTCCGATCGGTTGGCGGACGGTGCGGGCCGTCCGATCGGGTGTCCGACCTAATCGGACAGCACGTCCGCCTATAAAGCCGTCCGACCAGAGCGGACGGCTCACTTTTTCCTCCCTACTCACATTATTGTGAGAGTAGTTACGGATTGCTGTTGGCAGGGTTATCCCATCCTCTGGTTCGTCACTCGGGGAGGAAGAAGTCAGCGTTGCAGGGGGGTATATTTTGCCAATTTTTTAAACGATTCCGGAGCTCCGTCACCATGCCGAAGGGAAAAAAGCATAAGATAGGTAAGACGACGGAACAAAAATCTCTTGAAGACAGCCCTTACATACCATCGAATGCGTGTAAGAAGTTTCTCCAGCAGTTCACGGTGGATTTTTACCGAAACAACACGCTTATGGCGTTGGAGAGTAAGTTTGTTCGGTACAAAGAGCAGAGTGTGCAAAAATTTCAAGACGACATGGCGAATAATATGTTGCAGGCTCTTCGGGATAGAATTTGGTACCGGGAGATGGAAAAGCGTGATTTCTCAACGTGGTTGGGGTGGAGGGTGAAAGATTCTTTGTGGAATATCGAGGGAGTATTAACCAAGTATGGGAAGGACCACAAGCTGCTTGAGGACAATACGTATATTGAGGAAGTGATGAAGAAAGCAGACACCTTTGCGAAGTTGATGAAACCATGGAGCTTTGGACGCCAGCGCAATCAAAATATCGGTTGGTGGAGACACGTTGCTCGTAGATCCGAGGAGTTAATGAAGAATAAGTTGGTCCACTCATTGCCTACTACGGCCAATATCATTGAAGTGGAGCACACATCACTCAAGGGTGCATATGCTACGGTGAAGAGGGTTCGAATTGAAGGAGCCCCAGGGTTTGAACCTTATTGGGAGTTTGCGGCAAAGCTTTCCAAACAGTGGAAGACAAGACCGGATCTTGCAAAATTGGAACACCAAAATGAAACGATGGCCGTTCGAATTGACCATCCAGGTATTATACGGTATGTGGCTATTAATCCTTCGAAATACGAGGGTCATGCATATTGGTGGAATGGTGGGACATTGCGACAGATGCTGAATTTAGACAACACGTACGGAGACGATATCTACGCGCATACGTTGCATACAACTATGTCAGCAGACGAAGTCGTCAAAGCAAGTTATCTGAGGCGGTTCCGTAAAAAAAGAACGGAGTTGGCGTGGGCATTGGTGATTATCATGATGGAGGTACACATGACCGACAACCTGCACAATGATTTATCTCCTGATAATATCCTTTTTCATTTCCCTACGGACGAGACGTGTGTATACATCGGGGTATGTGACTGGGGCATGTTATCCTTTGCGAGTGAGCCGATGAAGTCACTATATGGGTTCAACAGTACAGAGGAAATGGAGAAGGATCTTGCAGATCGGTACTGGGTGGATCCTACGATTGCTTATGTACGTAAGCCAGATGCAGATGTGGAGATATGCCCGCTAGTGACGAAGGCAACTGAGGCATATGGAGTTGCAAAACTTGCGTTGCGCATCAACAAGGGCAACATGTCGGAGGATTACTGGAAGTTGCAGACGCCTGGGGAAACTTCAGTTGTTTATCGACAACAGGAGTTGGCAGATGTGTTCGAGAGCTATTTGAATCGATTGTGCAGCCCGAATCGAGGAAATATTGGAGGTTTAACTCATTTAGTGACACGTTTTAGGATGACGTACCATTGGCCAGTACCGTACGAGCATTTTAGACATGTGTATTAGACAAAACATAGTGATATAGTTCTTCTTGTTTTAGAGTAGTAGTAACGGTATTGAATTGTTCTATGGCTATTGTTGTGTGCTTATGTATAGAACACGTGGACTTCTGTCCGACTATCAGTAAAACATTTTCCTTGTTGACATATACGGAAAAAATAATTCCATATGTTTTATTGTTTTTGGGATTTTGCTATCTCTATATTCATTGATATTTGTGGGTTTTGCAGCCATCAGTCCCGAGACTCCAATTTGGAATTTGTTTGCACACATGGGTACCTAACGTTATTAGAATTTAGAAACACCCTCGATTTTCTTTAATATTTTGGAAAATAGTTCTTCCATGTGTTATTGGAATTTTGCTAACTCTATGGTTTTTGTCTTTTTAACTATGATTTGCAATCGGTGGATTTGTGTTCACTGTTGGGATTGGAGAATAGACTTAATTTGAAGATTTTCCACCGTCGACAAATTTGAATGTTGAGTGTCCATTGTCCAAAATACAGAAGTATTTCTAAAGATGCTCGTATCATAGGTCTCTTTTAATTTCTTCACTTTCAGGTTTTTACTCCTTGTAAATATAACGTTGCCGTAAACCTTAAATATAAGTTTTGATAGACCCATTGACAAAAATATATTTAACCCTTTAGCGCGCCGGCGTCCAGATTCTGGACGCCGGATGAATTTCAGCAGCTCAATTTCTGTGGTACCAGATGTTTTTTCATCCATTTTTTATTTATTTTCATTCTTCTGCTAGTTGAATACCATTTGTACGGTATGAATCTTCCAAATAAGATAATGTGAATTTTTGAATATTTACAAAAGTGATTAATGTCAAGTTTCAAACTTTCAATCTTAGTTCAAAAAAAAAGAGTGACCTTAAATATGATTTTCCATAGTAAGTAGAATCAAATAATGGAAACCATACCTTCTTGTAGTGCATGTCATTCTAATTTCATTACAATATTTTTAAAAGTTTTTGTGTTAATTTTGGATTTTTAATTGAATTTCAAGAGAAAACCTTGCAAAATTACTTTAAAAATATTAATAATAAATATGATGAATCCAACCGTACGGATGTTATCTACACATTGACATTTACAACTTTGTTTTGTACATCAACTCCATTTTCGTTTTTCATCAACCATTTTATAACAAATGTTTGAAAACAATGTTGAATCGGGACGTTAAAGGGTTAATTTGAATATTTCCCTTATTTGAATAATAAAATCTGTAAATATTCAAAATATCTTCAAATCATGTTGAAAACTGTGATCGGACGTCCACTGCACCGTCCGATCGGGCACGTTCTCAGTCGTCCGATCTTGCAGCCGTCCGATCGCGCCGTCCTGCCGTCCGACCCAATCATCCGTCCGATCCCGCCGTCCGCCATTCTAATCCCACTCGCCCGTCCGATTGGGCACATTCTCAATCGTCCGATCGGGCAGCCGCTCGCCCGTCCGATCGAGCACCCAATCCCTCGTCCGACCCGTAGATGGAGATACCAAATTCATAGATTTCTTCGATTTCAGTGAATTATAATCTGCCCAGCACGAGGATGGGACTAAAGATCTCGTAGATTGCGTCGTAAACCTTAAACAACCGTCCGCCGTCCGCATAAACATTGCAAAGGGATTTTACCTTGCCGTCGGACATGGGCGTCCGACCTGTCCGCCGTCCGATCTGTCCGCCGTCCGACCTGCCCGCCGTCCGACCTAGGAAAAACCGCCGTCCGACCTGTCCTGTCGTCCGGACGCGAACGTTCGCGTCCCAGCGTCCGAACAACGCTGGTCGTGTATGAGTAGCGTCTGTATGGACAATGATGACAGTAAAATTCGCAGTGTAGCCTTTATTTTGCTAGATATTATAGCCAGTCGTAATGTCCAAAACGTATGGTGTATGAATCCAGTAGATACTTCTTCTTGGCTTATTCTCGTTAAGCTGCGTAGAACTAGTAATGCTTTCCATAACAACATAGATAAAAGGTACGTTTGGTCAAAATGTATGTGTATGACCAAACGTATCATTGAGAAACATTTTCCCTTTACTTTAAAGGATTGTTGCTTAGCTTACGAAATGTATCACTGCTTAAAGGACAATTTCAAAAACCACAAAACTCTTAGTAAAAATTACTTTTATATCTTCTTCTCAAAAGTCATACTCCGTGCGGCCCCACAAATTAAGTTGTGGGTAGGAGCAGACCTTGAGATGATAAGAAGAAACTCTATTTTCAAAAATTTCACTCTTTTGACAAAATAAACTTGTATTTTCAGAATGTCTCAAAAGCCTTCCAGCGCTACGTCCGCCCAAAGATACAAAGAAAAACTCTTAGCTTTAAACGATGCAGATGTAGAAATGTGTGTCACACAAAAGCGCTCTTCTCATGCCACACAAGAAGCTACAAGCCAAAAGAAGGCTAACAGCAAATCAAAAGCGGAAGCTTTGAAATGCTCTCCATTTTGGCTTGGCTTCCAAGCTCTAAATTGGACCAATAGAGGAAAGGGTTTGCCTATGGACACAAAGGAACCATTAGCCATCTTAGTAAAGAATGGTATGAAGGAACAAGAAGCTTTTGAATGCACACTAAGCGACTCTTGTTTCCCCTTCGTTGTGCAAGAAGAGTGGCCAAACTCTAGGGAAGATTTAAAAGACGGTCAGCATTTTAATCTCACCCAAATCCCATCAGATGTCGAAGTAGACAAGTACGGTTTCTCGTTGGATTATCATGTTGCCATCCACTTTGAGATGGGTGAGATTTTGTGGGAAAAAGAAACTATCATGACACTAGTAATTCATAGATTGAAAGAGATGTCAATTGAGCTTGGGAATGAAATTGGTGAACCCATAGCCCTCATGTGCTTTCATAAGAGCACCAATTGGAGTGGGGTGATCAAGTTGCACTTGCAAACCCCCGAGATTGATGGCATTGGGCTCCTCCAAGGGCTTCGCCCATTCATCCTAAAGCTTGATGATGGCAAGTTAAAAAGAGGAAAAGTATGCAAAACTTACGACTCTTTAGCTCTCAACAATCTTCTCTCCGTCAAAATTACAAGTGAGCAACTCGAGATGAAAGAATGGTACGTCATGTACGAGACCATAGTAAAAGAGAGCTTCCAAAGAGGGGTAGAATTTGAAATAACAAACATACAAAAGAAAAAAGAAAATACCTTTGCATGGGTAGTGGCAGCTTCACCCGAACAAGCTAAGAGGATGAGAGAACATAAAATCACCTTTAACAACGAAGTTTTAGAGGGTAAATTAGCCGATCGTACATGTTCATCAGCGGATGACATAGCGAAGAAAAACGCCCTCATCCTCATCGGCAAGAACCTCAACAAAGTCAAGAGCATTGAGGAGATCAAGACAAGCATTGGAGAGTACATGGGGCCAAATAATGCTGTCAACTACTTCTTCAAACTTGATGAGAAGAACAGGAAGCACCTCGGATCATGCAACATTCAATGTTTGAATGCGACTGTGAACAAACAGTTTGTCAAGAAGTCTGCCAAACTTCTTGGTAAACACGTAGAATTCACCACGCACCCTAGAAGTCTTGATGGTGCCAATGCACCAAGCGCTTTGGAACTCACTAGGCTAGGGTTTAGTGATGTTAACACTGCCCTTGCCAACACCATTGAAGCTATAACGAATATCCCTCTAAAGGAAAAACCTCAGAAAGATTTCTCAAAAGAATTGGCAGTAATTAGAGAAGAAATGTCAACCCTAAAAGAAGACTTAAGGGGTGAGCAAAAGATGATTGCGGAAAGAGTAGTGGAAAAAGCTTCATCTAGTCTCAACAAACAAATGACACTTCTCAAGAGGCAACTAGCCTCAACCATGCAAGCCCTTGAAAATGTCCATCCGGGGGGATCCAATGAAGCACAAATGGACACGTCAAACTAGGTTGGTCAAACAACGCACCACCAAGAGTATACATATATACTATAAAACCTAGTAAAAGCCCAAAAAAACCTAAAAATATATACCAAAAAATCAAACAAAATATAATAAAATTAAAAACACTAAAAAATAATAATTATAATCTTACCTCCCAAAAAACCAACAAAAAACATAACAAAAAGATAGTATATATTTATACTATACCAAAAATCCAAAAAAAGAGAATAAAAAAATACACATTTAAACTACTTTACAAAAAACAAACAAAACCCACCAAACCAAACCAAAAAACTTCAAAAAATTTAAAAAACACTCATAAAAATCACCAAAATCAAACATCCACCACCACAACTAACCCTAAATGGCCTCGACCTACCGGCCTCGGCCAAAAAACACATAAAATAATACCACTATACAAATCTAATATATATATACCTTCCAAAAAAATATTCAAACACACCCCATTTAGAACTTATCTATATAATACCCTAAAATTCAACAACCCCCCAAAATATAAAAGTCACACTTTTAACAATATAAATAAAAAGCCTTCAAAACCCCTTAGAAAAAACAACAAAAAACACCTTCCCAACAAAAACAAAACTACCAACATATCAAACTGTATTTATAACATCTCAAAACTCCTACTACTCCTTTGTGGTGATATAGAAACCAACCCGGGACCAATGCCAAACTTACTTAAAACACATCCACCATCACATAAACATAGAAACAAAACATATTTTATTCCATGCACAATAAAACTACACCCAGAGTATCAACACTTAGCAAAAAAGTTTTCCTCTTGTTTAAAAATAACACACCCAAATCATCTAGAAGCAACTAATGATTACCCACACCTCTCAAAATTCGTACATGAAAACCAACACCACTCACGCCCACGCATACTATATGCACTCATTACCACGATAAGTCCATTACTAGAAACATGTGACCATCAATTAATACAAACACCCGATCCAGACTGGACAACAATACTCCTTGAAAAAATGGCACTTCTTCAAAACCCCCCCGAGAGACACATTTCAAACCCACACCCATACACCAAATTCAAAAACACCAACCAAAATCTAATCAACCCCCCCAATACCATTCATAAACAACTACATGATTTTATCGAACAAAACAATAATCCACCAAACCTACAAACACTAACAAACAAATTTCCATTCCTACCCGAAAATTTACTAATAGAATCTCTTAAATGCAATGAACCTATAATTGAATATTCACACCCACCTCCACTACCCAATATACCACAAAACCAAGAGTCGCAAACAACAAACCACAACACACACATTATTACATGGAATGCCTCATCTTTAAACACAGCCCTACCAAGCCTACAAAACTTAATCTCAAACACCACAACAAACCCAGCAATCATCACAATACAGGAAACCAAACTAACCGCAACAAAGTCAACAAAATATATACAAAACCTATTCCCAAGATATAAATTAATTTTCAATAACACACACGCCCTGACAAGATGCATGCAACAAAGAATGCCCTATACCCCTGCAAGAGGCGGACTACTCACTCTAATAAATAACAAATATGCATACCCAGGAAATATCACCAAAATACCTACTCCCGCCGAAATTTCACCATACTTACAAATTATACAAATAAAAAATGAACCGTTACAACCTTGGCTAATCCTACACATGTACATGCCTTCCCACTTAGAAGATATTCAATATATTACAACAATACAACAACAAATAACACAACAGATCATCGCACATCCAAACTATACACATATATTATGTGGTGACTTCAACAGAGACATAGCCCTTATCGGGAGACAAAATGAATCCAACATAACACCACCGCAAACAGAAGACATAGAATGGCGTGCATTCACAGACACTTTACATTTAACATACATTCCAACAAATAGCACATTTACCAGACAAGGTGGACTAAACTACACTCAAACAAGTTTAATTGATGGATACTACATCAAAACTCCTAATAATACATTGTATACTTCAATCACAAACCATGACTACAACCTAAACTCAGATCATTCACCAGTCACTATACAAATCCCACCAAACACACTACTAGCACGCCCCACACAACCAAAAACAGATAAACCACCAAGAATTCTAAACCCTATCCCACAAGATAGCATTGAAAAATTCAAAACACTATTCTTCGAAGAAAATTCACTCCAAATAAATGAACTCACTACAACATTGATGAATGAACAACTAACAAGCAATCAATGGCAAACATCTTGTACAAAACTAGACTACTTAATACAACAAATATCAGAAAAAATTCAAGAAACTTGCAGTGCTCCACCTCTACCTTCACTAACACACCGCACAGCCCAACAAGGAGGATTTTTACCAAGAAAACTCCAAAAACAATGAAAAAAACACCTATCCACCTACCACCTAATCAGAAAAACAATATACATAACAAAAACCATACCAAATTGGCAAAACCATCCAGTAATAGAAGAATTAAAAAACCATAACCATATTACCATCCCACCACCTCCTAGTCCAGAATTAAATCCACAAGAATGGATTAAAACTTTAGCAGAACTAGCTAAAAACGCAAACAAACAAGCACGTAAAATTACCACAAAATACACACAAGAATGTGTTAAAAAAGCCATCACGAAATACAGACAACTATATGAAAAAAGCCCCAAGAAAATAAATAAAAAAGTCTTCAAAAACCAAGAAACACCACCATTAGATTGCATAATGGACAGAAACAACAACATACTAACTAACCCAGAAGAGATAGCTAATGAAATCTATATCCAACAATCAATTAGTAATAGACCTACAGTCCCAACATGTTACTACCAACCAGAACACCCATCTAATTGCACATGTGGAGTTAAACAATACCCATGGCACGATCTAGATGGATTTATAATAGAGAAAAGAGGAGACCCCGAATCACCACTGCATAAATACTTCGACCAAGGAACATACGACTTATGTTTAAAACACCTATCCAATAATAAAACACCAAGCCCAGATAAAATTCCAAACTCAATTCTAAAAAATATGCCTGATAGCTTTCATAAACTACTATTCTTATTTTTCACCCACTATTATAAACAAAAGAAAATCCCAGCATCATGGAAAACAAGTTTAACCATTCTTTTATACAAAAAAGGGGACCCATCACTATTACCAAACCACAGACCTATAGCACTTGCAAATACAATTTATAAATTATTCACTAGCACACTAACACTAATACTATCAGCATATGGTGAAAAGTTTCAAATTCTACACGACAGTCAAGAAGGATTTAGAGCAGAAAGAAGTACATCTAGACAACTACAACTACTCATAGCAGCCCTGGAAGACGCTAGATTTACAAACCAAAACATATACCTTCTATACATAGATTTCAAAAATGCATTCGGCTCCCTTGACCACACTAGACTATTAGCTATAATGAAAGACCTTGGATATCCAACAGATGCAATAACACTAATTGGAAATATTTACTCACACTCTACCACTATATTTACCGGTGAACATTTCGGCAAAACGAAACCAATACCCATTCAAAGAGGCACTATCCAAGGAGATACACTAAGCCCATATTTATTTCTTATATTCCTTGAACCACTACTCAGATGGTTACAAAGAGGAAAAAATGGGTACACATTTGGCACATCGAAATTTACTATTTACTCTGCAGCATACGCCGACGACCTAGCAGCTATAACAAATAATCTCCAATCACTACAAACGCAATTAAACAAACTAGATAAATTCTGTGAATGGGCTGGAATGGATTTAGGTGTACAAAAATGTGCCATCACTGGATGCCCCAACAAATCTAAACTAAATCCTGAAAAATTTAAAACCCAAATGCAAAACCAGAACATATTTTATAGAAATCAACCAATACCCGTTCTACACCAAAACGAACCATGTGTATACTTAGGCATTCAACTAGTACCCTCACTAAAATGGAAACTCCAAACGCACATCACCACTAACAAAATAACAGACCAATGCAAACAACTAGCCAAATGCCCTGCCACAATTAAACAAAAAATCAGCATGGTTGACACCGTCATTAGAGCAGGCATTGCATACAGTTTTTACGCAGTCCCATACTCACTACTGACCATCAAAAAACTAGATAAAAAAATTATAGGAGTCCAAAAAATAATATGCGGACTACCAAAATGCACAGCAAACGTAATAACCCAATTACCTCACGAACTCTTCGGTCTTGAAGCCTTCTCACTAAAAAACGCATATTTACGATGCATCGGTGAACAACTTCGAAACGCACTCAACGACCAAGGGAGACTAGGTATAATATACAAAGGACTTATACACCACATATTAGCCAAATATGGAGGCGCAGAAGAAATCCCAAGAATCACAAAATATGATTGCATCAATTCACCAACCATACGTACATTATTTCTACTAAAAAACGCTGGAGGAATACACCTCAAAAGTACAAATGAAAATTTCCAACTATATATGACAGAATTAGAACGAGAATGGCGTGCACAAGCGACAATCGAACTTCCACTTCTTAACCCTGAACTATCACTCAAACTTTTACACAAATTATTAATTCATAACATATACGAAATAAAACATATCACCCTTCCCAACGGAACAACCCTTATGATGCCAGAAAACTTCAAAACATACTACAAAACACCAACCAAACTAGAAAAAAGCGCACTTCAAATAGCTGAACAATTGTTCTGCTACCCAAGTTGCACACCAAATTGCCCAAACCCATGTGCAAGACACCCACCCACCCGAACGCTCAAACCAAGATTCATCTCAAATAACCAAAACATACTACCAAGAGCACTAGCTAACCCACCTCAACCCCCAGCCCCACAACAACACCTTCACCCAAACCCACCCCCTAACATAAAAAACAAACCCCTAAGATTTCCCATCAACATAATATTAAACCACAAAACAAATACCTCAAAAGATAAATATAAAATAACAAAAAAAATATAACACATACCTATGTCAATGGACTCTTCAAAACAACGATACATACAACAAATGGATGCCACAAAGAGAACTCTTTCCTTTCAACCACCCAACAACCATTGCACACAACATCAAACTACTAACAGAATACTACACAAAACTACAACACAATCACTATAAAAAAATTATTTACACACACTTCACTCCCGAACAAAGCAGAGATACAAGATTCATCCCTCCACCCACATCCACCCCGCTTACACACATACACATACAGGAATATAACCCAGAAAAAGACATCATTTCCAATTACGATACCATACAAGTAAATAATGAACAAACCCACCTATATGAAGATACCGGTAGACACCTCATCACTATACCAACCACAAGACTAAAATGGCTATGGCAACAATACAATAAAGCAATTTATAGCTCACACGGCCTAGTATCGCAAACACAATCATTTGAAAAAGAAGTAATATGGCTCTATCAAAGATACAACCATAAAATTCCAAGAAAAGACCCACTAAAAGTAGCACAACATACTCTACCAACAAGTATTTTGGACTCCATTACTACCTCCTTTAATATCTCACACTCATACTTCTCCTCACCAATAACATGTTCCACACAAATTTCAGAATTTTACTCTCCCTATGCAAGAGATAAAGTCTTTGGATCACTCAGTACCGCCTTCCAATACAAATGGAAAGGCATAGGCTACGCCCACCCACATAATGAAGAAACAGCCCAACAAGCAATTCACTGGGCACGATTAGCAGCCAAAACCGACCCAAATAACATCACTATACTGGTAATACCAGATACAAATTGGTACCAAAATTTTTCCCCACACATAGGGCCATTTTCAGACACCCATATAATTGCCCACTTTGCCGCAGATTGCATCACATATGAAGAACCAACAATCCCACAAGAACTACACAAACCAAAGACAGAACCCCTCGCAATCCGCGTCCTATGCATTCATCACCAAGATCACAACATTGGTACACCATACCAAATAAATACAATTAAAGCAGCAATTGAAAACCTACAAATCCCACAATATCATATACAAAATGCCCCACGTACCCCCCACAACACACCGGTCAATAAAAATAAAAAATGGAACAAACTCATATACCCGCCTTCCATAAACCCAACCACTTTAAACACGCCACCACTACCAAACTTTGTGACAAACACTACACCTAAATTCCAACCACAACATAGCTACTATACAGATGGATCCTTCTTTCCTCCTGAACAAGCTCCTGACGGACATTGAAAAAAAGAAAAAGCCGGGTACGGAATATACAACTCTACGAAGGCTGACATGCAAATATCAGCAAGACTACCAGGCTTACAAACATGTTTTCGAGCTGAACTAATGGCTATCCATAGAACACTTAGATTAATCACTACTAAATACCCAGATGAACCGGCACATATATTTACAGACTGCCTCAACTGCCTATACAATCTAAACACACACATCAAACATCCAACCACTCACAACAATCACGCGGATAAAACCATACTAACAGACATGGTTGAAATGTTAAAAACTCGTACTCAACCCACCACATTCCACAAAGTCAAAGCACATATTAACATTAAAGGCAACGAACAAGCGGATATACTTGCAAAACTAGGGGCCAAAAAAGAATACTTCAGAGTCACAAGTTCATATGAACTTGCACATACTACACCATTCTATTTTCAAAAAGATATATGGTCAGGACCTATAAAACGGCCAGACAAAGGCCCCGTCAGATGTCTCCAAACATATCTAACTAAATACGACCAAGAAAATAACCTTGAAGAAATGGCAATCGAATTTCCAAACATTAGCAAATGGACCATGAACCCAAACATCGATAACGAACTATCCAACACATTTTGGTCCAATCCTACAATCACTGACTCACAAAAAACAATTATATTAAAACTTCGTACCGGCCAATACATGGGTAATCCTAGAAAACAACTATTTTTTGGAAGAGAAAGATTCCCCTCAATAACATGTTCTATCTGCAACTCTGCAGATGCTAACACATGGCTACACGCACTTCTAAAATGTAGTCATCACCACATTCACGCCATTAGAGTCAAAAGACACAACAAAGCAGTTTGGGAACTAAGGAAATTAATCCTCTCATCACAAAAATCTAGATGTTACACCCTCATGAACGCAGGAACATTCAACAACAACCCCCAAGAAAACACAATACCCCCATGGCTACTACCATGCTCATGTGAACAACAAAGATGTCATTGCAACGCTAGATTCAAACCAGACATCCTTTGCGTAAAAGGACTCCCATACAAAAATGACCGACCATCTCATCCATCTGACAACCTCACAATTCAATTTATTGAATTTACATACTGTAATGACAGATTCCCACAAACAACAGTAGATATCAAAAATCAGAAATACCAACCACTTATTAACAACATTATTAATCTAGGATGGAAAGTTGACCCACTCATAGTCATCACGGCAGGGGCTAGAGGCACAACACATATCCCCTCAATGAAACTCCTTGAAAAAAAATTTAAATTACCATAAACTGCCATTAAACACACATTCAAAGAAATAAACACCATTGCTATACATCATGCCGGATCAATTATTCTACATAAAAGAAAAATAGAAAATAACCAACCATTACCAATAGATCACTAAACAAAACAAAACAACCAAACAAAAGGAGGGTAATGGTGTAGACCACTACTTATTTCTTTTTGTATTTTTGATTTGATTAGCTCACAGTACACACTTGTCTCAGGTAGATGGGACAGGGCCTGTTGGTTGGTACAAACTTTCCTGCCTATGAATAATTCACTAGCAGCACCAAGTCATGTATATCACAATAAACGCTCAAACGGACTCCACGGGAATCGAACCCGGACCGTAAAATCGTAACATAAACGCCCTTCTCCAACCAACCTTGGAACCATGACTTGGCGACCACCAGCAAAACAAACACCAACTTATACCCACACTAGTCCTAATCTAACATATTTTACTAGTGTTACTAGTATTTATCTTTGGTCACTAAAGTGTCTATTCTCGAAAGAGGTGAGTAGTCTTGTACCAATGGACCTTTGTCTGGTGGGCACTGGCTCATTGTCAAGACGAACAGACACTTTATTCACGCCGGCCTCGAAAGTTTACCGGAGTTCATATCTATCTATCTGCGAAAAAGAAGGGTCGGCTACTGTGTGGTGCACAGTTGGGATGCGTAGTGCAAGGAGCGCGGGTTGTAGGGGTGTTGGTGTGAAATATTCTTGGAATATTCCATCTTGTCAATAGTGCCATTTGACAATTTAGAGTTTATAGGGTTTAAGGTTTTAAGGTTTAGGATGTAAAATTTGAAGTTTCGACAATATTTTTGATAATGTTAAAAAATATTCACAGAATATACTATACTTGCACCCGGTACTAGTACCAAACAAGATCTTTCCATTGATATATTAATCAAATGAATTGGAGTTAAGGTGCAGTTTTGATTACCGAATATAACAATATAATAGCAACTTTCAAATATCACTCAAGGATCAATGTACTCCCTTTGCAACATTACCACTTTTTAGAAATTAATTAAAGATTTTTTTGAAAGATTTTAAAAATTAATCAACCCCACTTAATTTTTTTAAATAACTGAATATTTAACAATACTTGCCCAAAGGTAACATAATTCTATAAAAGAGTGATAAACTTCCAAAATATGAAACAACAAAGTTTTCGGACCCTGTTCTTTTCCGGAACCAATGAAACTTCAAAAGCTTCAGTTCAGAGCAAACACCAAGCCAGACTAAGATGGAACCTAAAAACTCCAGCCCAACTAAGACTCAACAGACAACATAAGGTTCTTTAGCCTATGCTAGGGTTCATCCTTTTGCTGTCACTGCATGAAAGATAAAAAACTCAAAACATGTGATTCTTGAGGCGGGGCTATTGTGGACTTTCAACTCTCCATCATCATTTTTTTCTCAGGGAGTGCACTATTCAATAAAGCCAAGAATCATGTGCGTGCATCCCCCTTATTAAAACACCCCTGTACACATATGTTTTGGGGCTAAAATTAAGCAATATATGTACAAATCTCATAACCTCAAAATACATTTCCTTATGTACACATGGGCTAAAAATGAGGAATTTAGCCCGAAGCCCCATGTATATCTAGTACTTTTCGTTCAATTGAAGTATGTCTTCCATACATACACTTTGTACATGCTTGTTTTTAGTAATACCCTTGTTGTGCACACACGTGTATAATCACAGTACTTGAAGAGTGCACTCCCTGGGCATTTTTTAGGCAAAGAATGACGTGACATGTACAATATTCTAGAATCCGCTGCAGAGATTCTTGTGTAACAATTCTTATTCCAAGGTACAGCTCACAAGGACTGAAGAACCTTACATAAAGAACCTTACGAACACAAGGAACTGTAACAAAACACAAAATAGAAAATAGTGATCAGTACAGTGAGAGCATTTAATATTATTATCAGAGAAGGTCCCGGCGAGATTTGAACTCGCGTTACTGGATTCAGAGTCCAATGTCCTGACCGCTAGACTACGGGACCTTAGGAAATGGTGCCAGGCGCTCAAAGGGGCCTTTCACAGTCGTGAAAACTTTCCTCCCGCACTTGTTTGCAGTTTCACCTGAAGAGTCTGTCTGAGCTGCCTTCACAAACTGGGTCACAAACGGAGAAGCCAAATGGTACTGAATTTAAATTTAAGGTCAGGATTTTATGAAGTAAAGCTTCCAAGTCATGCTCTACTGGGAGGGGGTGTTGTTTCTCATTCAGGATTTTTTTTAGTGAAACTGCGCCACTTCTCACTATGTCAGAGGTGACTGCAGGATGCCGCGTAGGATAAGCGTCTATAGTTCACAGTTCATACTTTTTCAAATTCTTAGGAATGAGAAATGATGGGCTAGCTTGTAGTAATGGAATGACTCACTATTAGCAAAGGCGTCGCTTCTCACTCAAAACAATGTCAGTGTTCACTATACATATATACTTGTCCTATGTGAAAAATCACACTCACCAAGTCTTGAGTGTGTGGATAGTGAGTGCGAAGTGGCGCTGTTTGACTCACCTACCAAGTGAAAAGTGACCTCTTCTCCTTGTAGTGACTTGACTGTGCTGAAGCATGACGGGGAGCTTCCGGCTGTACACTCAGGGCCGCTTCACACTAGCAAGCTGGCAGGAAGAACAAGAGGAACTGTTATTTCCACTCCTCAACCATGATTACTTAGAATTTCACATCGTGATGCTTGGAAAAGCGTGTGAAAATTATAATTAGGCAAAAAAAACCAGCGTATTGTCTTCATGTTGAATTCACCACCAGTCTCCGCAATTCAAGACAAGCAATTTTCAGAGGATCGCTTTCAGTGACAGTGACAACAAGGACATATTGAGGTGTCACTACATATAGTGGCGTCGTTTCTCACTTTGGAGAATCCTGTTCATTGTCGCTCACTAGTAGTAGACCTATCGTTTTCCATTCCCCACTTCGTAAAAACAATGAATAGACTTGGCTGAATATTATGTTTATAATTTTGTCTTCTTGTGACCAAAACCACTCACCAGCACTACATAGCCCATGTGCTTGGCGTGGTTTCATTCCTTTTCCATTTATAGTAAGTGAAAAACAACACATTTCCTACTAATGGTTTTTCACTATATACATTGACAAATTATACTCACCAAGTCCAACCAAAAAATTGGTGAGTGCAAAGTGACGCCGTTTTGACTCACAAAAGGAGTGAGAAGCGTCGCCTTCAATTCTCCATGTAGTGTGTCAACGTATGAGGCAGCCGTTTTGCCGTGTGAATGAGCACTGTACCACAACACGAATTGAGGTGCGACCACTACAGCAACGAAGAGTGCCTGCAACTCTCTCACGTGAAGTCGTCCTCAGACTTTTCACAGCCTCAATTTAAATAAGCAAGTTTGTTCTGACGGCGGATAGACTTTCAACTTTCAGTGTCTCTGACCAAATTTTATGTTTGGAATCTCACTAATTTCCTCCTATTCCTCCATGTTGAACTACTGAGAACTCTGACATTGTTTGAGTGAGAGGCAATGCCTTTGATAATAGAGGGAATGAAAGGCCAAGGCCATAGCCATGGATTTATTTATTAGACAGATATGGACATGGCCATGGTTTTTAGAAAATAAAAAATGAAATAAAATAAAGTAAATAAAATTTATTTTTTACATATTTGGGCATGGCCATGTCCACCAAATGTTACATCTTCCAACATCCTATACAATTTGATGCTACAAAGAGCTCCTCATTTAAATTAGACTCCCAAATTTAATATAAGGTACACTTTGAAGACCCTCAAAATGATCCTTTTGGTGAATAAACTAATCCCTAAATGCCTACAACCCTCTCCAAATTGGACAGTTTTACAATAATGCATTATAAAATGCAACTAAAAGAAAAATATTTTGAACTTGATGTATGAATAAAAGTAGTACACATGAGTTTCTATCCAAACAGTTTAATCTATGATTGCAATCACCAATATCTTTGTATACAATTTAAGACTTAAAATTGAAAATTCTATTGTAATTTAATTACAAATAAGATATTGACAACCTATAGATGAAATTTGATGTGATGGGTTGAAATGTAATACTTTAAGTGTAGTGATTTTTGGAGATTTTTTGGCTCTCTTTTTTGGGATTTTTTCGTTTGATTTTTTTCTAATTGGTTCTCACATATGTGAAGCTAACTTCCTATAAAATTTATAGTAAAAAATTCACATTGCAAAAAGTGCATAACAAATGAAAATACGTTTAAATGGAATTTGTGCATCGTTTAAAAAATGGACGCTCGAGCAATCTATTAAGTTGAAAAGAATCACAATGCAAGCTCGGGGGGTGCACTGTACTAAACATGTACGAGTATATGTGAGTGCACAGAAGGGGTATTAATTTGAACACTACCGTATTACGTATACATACAATAAACACATTTAGAACTGAAAATATTCACGTATACTTACACTAAACATATATTTAAAACGGAATACATTTGTATACAAATGTATTTTAGACATATAGCCTCTCGTATATAGGGGGTTTTAGAAGGGGTCATAAACGCACGTGATTCTCAAACATAATGTAGAGTGCACCCCCGAGAATGCAAGTCATTTAATGAATATGCAAGTCATTTTGATATTCGATGACTTCTCCCAGTTGAATTCATGAGGAATCTAAAGCTCCTCAATTGGACTAGGAACTTATGAAGATAATCACAAGTGTTCATGTGCACGTACAGTCAAGATTGATGACTGATCGCAGTTACATTCAGCTCAGAAAAGAGCTGCAGCAACAATATCGACAGACAAAAACCAAGCCGGGAAACCGAATGTACAAATAATTTAATCAACTGAATTATTTCATATACATAATTATAGAGTCTTATAATGTGTTAACGAACTGTCAGCTTCGATCAAAGCTGCACATGTATGGTATAATTTTCAAATCATTGTCAAGACATCCTGTGATCGACAGTGAAGTCAAATAATGACTTAGGAATCACTCTAATCAAGTAATCAACTATTGCTATCAAATGAATCTGTACAAAAGAATGGTGGGTTCAGAGCTCAATCATGATTAAATGAATTGTAACTGTCTGATGGAATGAAGCTAGAGATCGACGAACAGCTCATTCGAACTATAATTATTCTGTCGGCCAGCGGAAGAGCTAGCTCGGACATTCAATGGCATTCAATTGGCTCCAGGGCTTCTTCAAATTCTGGCTTTCGTTGCATGATCTGATTAGTCGTCTTCCCATCAGTTGACCTGTTTCATTGACGCTTTGAAGGAGGTCGCCACTTGGAGGAGCCACCATCGCCCATGGGAGCCTTGGATGGAGGTCTCCACTTGGAAGAGCCTCCGTCGCCCATGGGAAATGACTGCTTCGGAGGTCTCCACTTCGATGATCCCCCATCGCCCATCACTGCCATTGCAAATTTCTCGAACTCGTAAAGCTCGACTTTTGAAGCTCAGTCTCGGGACACGGGAAGTGCAGGTTGGTCTGTAAACTTGGATCAGCGGGAGCAATTCTCCGAGAGGGTCGGAGGTTTGTTAGAGCTGGGCAAAGTATGTCGAAATGGAGCGCCGGGCGTTAGAACTTCGAAAATGTTACAGCATCACTTGTTGCAGCGACTTCGATCAATTTGAGTTGCTCGATCATTGAGCTGAGTGAGATTGTTGCGGAAGATGGAATGTTTAGTTCATTCGCAGTGGTGCTGTTTTATACGTTTTGCTTCAGACACATCGCAACTGGCAACAGGCGAAGTTGTTCAAATGACGCGGACTTGATTTGTCAGAGCTCAGACGCCGGCCCCGACAGACCAAAGTTGATCAGAGGCAGCAGCCTGAGACTGAACTCATTCGCGATGGGAGGTGGGTACTCTGACTTGAATTGGTGGATTCATATGAATTCGTGTTGAACGGCGCCGGCGAGCCAAGGACAGCACGATCTGTACAGTGTGGTTCAATGAAGACCCAAATTGCACGCCCATCTTGTTGACAGACTAGTGAGCTAATAACAACCAACGAAGACCCAAATTGCACGCCCTTCTTGTTGACAGACTAGTGAGTTACTAAGTTCTTGGAACTGGGAACAAGTCACAGTTACTGTAGCTGAGGCGAATTGCATGATAATGTGATGGAAAGTCAACAGTTATCGAACTTTGGACAATTGTACACCCAGGGTGATCAGGCTATCATATTGGTTAGTTTCGCCAATTCTTGTTATTTTCTAGTGTAACTTATAACCTGTAAAACTGATAGAAACGGGGATTTTCCAATTTTACCAATAACCCCATATTCATGAAATTGGCCAATCTTGATTATATTGGCCGCTCAAATAGTGTGATTTCAGTTCATTTACTCTCTTTATTTGAATAGTGTGGCAGCCAATATAAATAAAATTTGCAAATTTCATGAATATGGGGCTCAATATGGTGTTGTACGTGTACATATATGCAAACAATACTTAGGTAGAGGGCGAGCACATTAATTTTATTTTAATAATTTTTGGTAGTGCAAGTTGCAATCTTGAGTGAGATTATGAAACTATTTGCGTTTCATGATTTGGATGAAACATGTAAAATATGGATGAATTATGATTTATTCATCCAACAATGTGTACATTCATCCAAAATGAAGCGATATTATTCTTGTAGTACACCCCTTTTCTGCGATTTTTGCATCATTGTATGGGTTCATTTCAATAGTCTATTTTTGGACAATATACTTTGAATGGCAATCTAGTGATAAATCGCCCCAAAATCCATTGGAGTGGCCACGTTTGTTTCAAGACCAAATTAAATAAGGAAGAATCGGTCAATTTGGTCATGGACACATTAATAATAATTGCAACTAACTGAGGACATCATTAAACTTGGGGATCCCATTTTGACATCATTTTAATGTGATTATCTTTTGAAGATCATTCTAATAATGACAATTTTCATAATAGGTTAATGTTGGATTATTTAACTTGCATTGAATCGACATCAAATTATCAATGCTGAAACAACATGAGACCAATATCTTATTGGGAACAATTATGATATCTTACTTACTAATCCACATTAAAAAATTCATCAAATTATTTTTAAATCAACATATATTTTTCCAATTATTATCAAATCTACATACATGATATACCAGTATTAAAATAATAATGCATCATATTTACATTGATCCAATGTGTATTTAGCTGGACAACACGATATATATGCACGTGTCGTTCAATGCAGACTCAAATTGAAAGCCATACTAATTGACACTCCTAGACTGGAACAGGAGGTTTTGTGGGAACTGGGAAACTGTGATGTCCAGAGAATCGACAGTTTCTAAATTTGGTCAATTTTGAGTCGCATAGACACATAGTGGATGCCGTGATGATGATCAGAATTACTTGTTGACTGGTTCTTGAATTTAAAGTTCAACTACTGAAAACGATAAAGAACTTTAAGTGAGAAAAACAGACCGCAGATTAAATCAGCTCCGCAACATTCATTTGACAGACAAGGAACAAAGTGAAGGCACAAATATTTCAATCAACTGAATCTTTTCATATAATAATAGAGCCTGCGTATAATGTGTTTACATTTGACAACCTTCAAAGCTGTAGTACTATAATTGTCAAAGCAATGCGACAGCATTATACAATGATCGGTGTGTAGTCTAAATAAAGAATCAGGATCTACTAAATAACCTTACTATTGCAGTTGACCAAATGAAATGAATCTGTACAAAAGAATTAACTGTGAGAGCTCTTAGAGCTCATGACTTTTAAGTGATGAATTGATCTGACACTTTGATGAGACTAGCGAACAGCTCATTCAATCCCGTACATGTTCTGCCGGCCGGAAGATCGAGCTTGCCAGCTCTCGCATTCAATTTGCACTGAATTCTTCGATTGAAGAGTTCATCGCAATGAAGGATTAGAACAGTTGGCCGGATTGTTCCTACTGATGCTTTCGTTGCATGTGTCGATAGCAGAGCATGAACTTGGTCAGTCGTCTTTCCAAATAACCCGTCTCATTGACACTTTGACGGAGGTCGCCACTTGGAGGAGCCACCATCGCCCATGGGAGACTTGGATGGAGGCCTCCACTTGGAAGAGCCACCATCGCCCATGGGAGCCGACTGCTTCGGTGGTCTCCACTTCGATGATCCTCCATCGCCCATCACTGCCATTTTATTGCAAACTGAGATCGATAGACTTGTAAAGTACTGGACTCTTGGAGCTAGACTTGTAAACCTCTTAAGATATGGGAAGTGGAGGCGGGTCTGTATGAAGCGTGGATCAGTTACAACAGTTGTCAGTCTTGAAGAATGCCTTCCCGATCAAACAGCAGAAGCTGGCTAAGGTTGTCAAATTGGAGCACCGGGTGTATCACTTGTTATGCAGCAGCTCGTCTTCAGTTTGTGTTGACGAGTGAGCTGAGAAGGAATGCTTGACCATGAGGAAGAATGAATGTCTGGTGCTAATTTATACGTTCTGATTTTACGTCGCAACGAGCTCGGTTCAAATGACGCGGAATTTTCTTTTTAGCGGACGCCTCGACAGACCAGACTCGTACGTTGTTCAAACGAAGCTTGAGAGTGGTAATTATCTGAGTGACAGTCTGCGGAAGAATATTCGTATTGAACGGCGCCGGCGAGCGGAGGACAACACGATATATGCCAGTGTCGCCCACTGTGGACCCAAAATGAAAGCCGTACTAGTTGACACTGGTCCAAGTTACTGTACAGTACGAGTAGTAGGTTCTTCCTCCCAGGTTGGACTGAAAATGAAAGCCGTATCAGTTGACACTGGTCCAAGTTACTGTGCAGGTAGGTACGTCCTCCAAGGTTGGAACAGGAGATTTCCTGGGAAAGTGAGATAAAATTTCGACAGTACTTACCAATACTTGACTAGTCAATTTGATCAGACAGATAGTTAATGATGATCTGCCGCCGGGAATTTCTTCACCACTTCACTACTGTACGACTGCCACATGTGATGACAACAGGTAGGGTCCCGCTGCCGACGGACATATTGTTCATCATTGCTTACTAGGTGACTACACTCCTAGGATTTTGTTCTACGAGTCACAGTAGTAAAACAACATTTGAAAGATTCAGCAACGCTTCCGAGCTGAACATTGGTTGTTTGATGTAGCTCGTACGTAGTGTCAGAGCTGTGTTTGCTCAATCCAGGACCTACGTTAGGCAACGATTTACATTCCCAAGCCGATCTTGTTTGCTCCCCAGCGACCAACTACTCTGGTTTTCTTTTTAACTCCTAAAGGACCACAAATATGTTCCTCTCCAAACAAATAATTTTTGATCTAAAACTTTTCTGACCGACCCAACTGTAGGATATTTCAACCGACTTGAGTTTATTACAACCTAAAAAATTTCAACTGTTCATAGTTCTTCACTAGTAAGATTATAAGCTTCAAAGTTAATTGCAATTTTTTTTTTTGGCTTGTTGCCCAAGTTTGCATAAATATGTTTTTTGATCTATACATCATCTACCATCTCATCTTCGTTACAAAAAGTAGAATCACCACAAAAAAATCTCAATAAGTTTTCATCCTATGTTTATGTAAATTCCTAAGTACTCCCATTTTTTCCTACCCTAATATGTGTAGTTGTAATTTTTCAATCTCCTTATTAAAATAGTCTTTTTTTAATTTATAATATTTACATTTAGCGGAAAAAATTTGTAAACAATGTGTATGAAAATCAAAATTCCTCATGCGATCCCTCCTTCCTTCCTTACTACAGCCAGAAAGAGATAACTTCATTGAAGAGAATCTCCTGTGAGTGGGAAAGGAAATTCAAAAAAAATTGGACCATGAATGAAAATTGTTTCCCCTGTGGCCCTAGAAAACAGAATTCAAAGAGTGTCATCCAAGTTTTAGAGGACAATGTGTTATTTTTCATTCAATTTCATTGGAGATCTGAAAAAATATTTACACTTCATAAATTATTTAATTTTTCCTTCACCTTATGTTGAACTCTTATTTATATATAATTTTTCATAAAATGAGCTCATAATTATAATAAGCCCCTACTTATTTTAAAATGGGTTTTGCATATTCCAAACACACTAGAATAAATTTTTAAAAATATAAATTTTAACTCCAATGAATAAAAAGCCATCCTAATTTGCAACTCACGTATTTTCTAACTTTTTGCCCGCTGTCCTCCTCAAGGCAGAGTAGAGTATGACAAGTTTGACTAGATCTTGGGTAAACAACTCCTCTGCTCTAAACACTCAGGATAGTCTCATCATATGGGTTGCATTCAACCCCAACACTGATTTTCATAGTTAAGGCCAATCTCTTTCTTGCCCATGTCCACTCTGTCGTCATCACATTGTATTTTATTTCTCTTTTGCAATTGACTCTCTTCAATTTTTTCCAAAAAAATAAAAAATAAAAAAACAAAATCTTAGTTTTGGTAAAGAATCTGAGATACTAGTCAAACCTATTCCGCTTTCTAGCGACATCTGCACGTCATGTCGGCAGCGGGACCCCCCAAAGGAATGATGAAGCTTTAGTTCGTTATGGCATGTGGCAGCAGTACACAAGTACCTGTCCAATTCTCATCCCAGTTTCCCACGAAATTAACCTTCGGTCAGACCAACTTACAGTCATTTGGAGGAAGTAACTTACTAAGTCTCACAGTCTCGTGCGCAGGTCAACCAGTACAAACATTCGGCTTTCATTCTGGGTCTGCATTGGGTGACACAGTTTACACAGTTGTTCTTCGCTCGCCGGCGCCGTTCAACACGAATATTCTAAACTGCCACTCCCATTTACTAGTACCCTCTTCCCTTAACTTGAATCCATTCTCAAAGTGCGTGCTGCGTTCGCTCCTCTATGGTCTGTCAAGGCGTCCGCTGACAAAGTCCGCGTCGTTTGAACAGACTGAGCTCGTTGCGACGTGATTCAGACATTATAAAACAGCATCAAACATTCGTTCTCCCTCCACAATTATTCCATCTCAGCTCAAGTGCTCATCAACACAAACTGATCACGCTGCAACAAGTGATAACTATATCGAACTTGCACCCGGACGGGTGCTACAATTTGATATACGTTGCCAGCTTCTGCATGCTTGATCTGGAAGGCGTTCTTCCTGAGAATTGCTCTAGCTGAACCCGGCATTATACAAACCTGCCAGCACTTGGCCGGTTCTCATATCATTCCCGACCGCTTTGCAATTTATCATGGCGGTGATGGGCGATGGGGGATCATCGAAGTGGAGACCTCTGAAGCAGTCGGCTCCCGAGGGCGATGGCGGCTCTTCCAAGTGGAGACCTCCATCCAAGTCTCCCATGGGCGACGGTGGCTCTTCCAAGTGGCGACCTCCGTCTAAGCGTCAGTGAAATGGATCTTTGGGAAACACAACTGATCGAGATCATGCATGAATGTCGGCACATGCGACGAAAGCGTGCATGAATCTGAGCAACCCAGCCGCCCAATTGTTTCCTTCCTGGCGATGGCATTTCTTCGATTGAAGATTCTGAACTGATTGCGGGATTGATTGTAGCTGGCTAGCCTTTACGGCAGAACGTGGATTGAATAATTAAGCTGGTCTTGATTCATTCCATTAGTTACAATTCATTCTTTTGTACAGATTCATTTGACAGGGCCGCAGTCTATAGATGATTAGAGTAGCTCCTGATTCTTTATTCACACATCGATCTCAGGAATGATGTGGTGACATAGATTTGCAAATACTATTGCAGCTTCCATTGAAGCTGCTCATTTGCGATCATTTCATAATCATAACTTCGACCAGTCGTGAGCATGTGAATAATTTCTGATGATTGAAGTATAATTTGTGCGTTTAGTTTTTTCTTAACTTCCCGTCTGTCATTGTTGCTGCAACTATTTTCTAGCTGAATCTAGCTGCCCGGATCAATCTTGGCTGTGCACATGAAATTAATTCTGTGAACATCTTCACGAGTTCGTAGTACAATTTATGAAACATTGCCGATCTTCGCAATTCACTAGCAGGAAATGTGTTGTTTTTCACTTACTATAAATGAAAAAGGAATGAAATTGCGCAATGCACATGGGCTGTGTCAATGCTAGTGAGTAGTTTTGGTCACAAGAAGACAGAAATGTAAGCATAATATTCAACCACTATTCACTGTTCCAGAAAATGGGAATGAAAAACGACATGTCTTCTACCAATGTATGGCAATTAATATAGTCATTTTCGTTAAAACAGAGCGCCAAAATTGTACGTGACATTCAAGTGCCCAGGACTCTGAATATTGAACTGGTCTAGATCTCAGGTGTCAACGCTTTAACCCCTAAACGTCCTCACCTATTTCCAATTTGGGCAGTTTTGCAAAGATGCATTATAAAATGCAACTAACATGAATATTTGAAACTTGATGTATAAATAAAAGTTATGCATTTTGAAATTTAGACTCAATCTATACGGTTAGATCTCTAATTGCTATCACTAATATTTTTATATAAATTTTGAAACATAAAATAAAAAATTATTTTGTAATTCGATTACGAATAAGATATTGACAGTATGGGGATGAAATTTGTTGTGGTGGCTTATAATGTAGTACTCTAGGTGTAGTGATTTTTGGAGATTTTTTGGATGCTTGATTTTATGAGTTTATTTTTTCAAGAACACTTTTAGACTAAAATCTTCAAAATTTTGGGTGAAACACTGCAACACAAAATGAGGCATAAGTTTTGCAGAAATTGTTTCCTTTTCGATCGGATCACACATACATGAAACTAACTTCCCATAAAAAAATCAGTAAAAAAATCACACTACAAAAAGTGCATGACGGATGAGAAACTACGGATGAAATCTGTACATCAAGCAAAATATGCATGGTTGGGCAGTTAGGGGTTAAACTGCGTCAACTTCGAAGCGGTGGCATGAACTAAATTTTTCAGATCTTTTTGTTTCATCAGGTTCAACGGTTGCTATGTTTTAAGTGACACTAATCAAAAAAGAATCATCCCCGGAGAAAAGGATAAATTATAACTCCTAATGGATCAGCTGCAGGAGAAACCCTGGCAGGAGCTTTTAGAATCTTAGAATCACCGTTAACATTGGCAGATATTCAGACGGTACCTACCTCCCATAAGATGAACAGTTCTAGGTCTGCGGTATCTAGACAATCAGATGAATTGTCAGAAATTCAATCACCATGCAGTCATCTACAGTATTAGTGTGTTACATTAGTAGAGAGGCATTAGGGGAAAAATGGGGTCCCAAAGGGGCCCTGTAAGCTTGACCGGGTTAGGTGAACCGGCTACCCAGGCACCATTTTCTATGTAAATCCATTGGTGGAGTCGCTGCCCGCTGACAGCGTCGGAAGCCTCAGTGCTGGCACTGTTGGCAGTGCTGGCAGTGTCGGTAGTGCTGGCAGCGTCGATTGGCGCGACCCACGGAACTGCACTGCTGGCAGCCACGGTGGCACCATTGGTGCCCTCTTGTAAAGTGCACGGTTTGGCCTAAATTTTTCAGCACGTGACAATGGCCAGGGCCCCTTTGTGACTACAGATTTCTTCTAATGTCACACTAATTTCAATAATTTGGGATTTACGGGGCTGAAAGTTTTATGTGACAGTAATGGCCCACTACTAGAAATGGGGGGGTCAGCAACGTTTGACAGCAACGTTTGTGTTTGGGTAACTTTTTGGAGATGAGAGCAACATTTTGTGTTCCCAATGACGTTCTCAAGATGTTCTCAAGCCAAACCATTTATCCCATAAGGTTTGTCAAGGGATGAGTGAGGTTGAGAATACTTTTTGTGAAGCCGGCTACACCATATGTAGAATGGTCTACTACCATTGAATTGAATACTATATAGTATACAATATATTGTATAATATAATGTATAGTATACTATATATATAATATAATATATTGTAAATTATCCACAGTAAATTCCTACTATAAATTCCCATAGTAAATTACCATGGTAAATTCTTACAATGGGAACTTCAAAGTACAAAGTTCCCAAAGCCGAGCCCCACAAACGTTGTAAATGCATGTTCCAAAACGTTGCTGCTTTACAACAACTATTTCTGTCAGAGTTGTTCCAAAAATGTTTATTTCGGCTCGAGGGCTCAGCCACTCTAGTGTTAAGAGCTACGTTAGTAGTGTTGCTGCCCCCCATTTCTAGTAGAGGCCATTAATCCAACCCATGAGACGTGAGACCCAATTTGGGCGTCTTGGTCCTTTAGGGGTTAACCCTTAAATGTCAAGAGGGCCTGAATGAGGCAGCCCGGAAGGAATCTAAATTTTTTGGGGAATTGTTTTTTTTTATGTTTTCTTGTTTTTTGTTTTTTGTTTTGGCAAAAACTGCTGGCTAGCACTGTAGCACTGCGGCACTGCTGAACTTCAGCTGCCCCAACCTCAAAACTTGTTCAATTTGATAACTTTGATTGCTTACCAACGATTCCAAAATCTCTCAAATGAGGCAAAAATTTGGAATCTAAATCGCTTTTTCAGTAGCTTTCCAACGCAACAAGTCTCGCTTGATTTGGTTGAGAAATGAAACTTTTTTCTCCAATTATTCCTTTATACCAAGCCCGTGGGGCTTGCTTTGACGTTTAAGGGTTAAGCATGGATTATGCATTTGTGCTAATTAATAAACGGGCTCAACAGTGTGCAGAATGTGACTTCGTCCACCTCATGCAGCACAGAATGATGCAAACTAGGCCACCAGGGGATGTAAATAAGGACGGACGAGTATGAATTCTCAATAAATACGCATAATTCAAGATACTTAGACATGTTTGATCAGGAGATGATGAACGAAATATCCTCAAGTTAATTTGTAATCCTTTCATCCTCTTTTACATCGCCAATAACGTATTGGCTGAGAATGGCAGCTATTTCACTACAAGGAGAAGGCGTCGCATTCCAGTCCGTTTGTGAGTCAAACAACGCCACAGCGCAATACTGAACCAATTTTTGGTTGAACTTGGTGAATGCGATCCGTCAAGTAACCTATGCGTGTAATAACAGTGAAACTTTAGTGACAATGAAAAGCGTCCTCTAGAGTGAGAAACGACGCCTCTGCTTCTAGTGTTAACCTACGTCAGGCGCGGCCCCCTTGTCTACTTACTAATCGGGGTCCTAAAGAATGGTTGTATGAATGATCTGCTCCGAATACATGTCGGAACGATCCATGGGGACAACTAAGTTGACACCACTGAAAAAATTGCTGATATGTCGAAAGGATGAAGCCTCGGAGGAAAATGATCTGAGTTAGACGGAAACTTCGCCTCCGCATGTCAAGCTTGCGCAACTGGTCACTCTGGGTGACTACCATTGCTCGGTTTATCGCTGTACAAAATTGCTGAATAGATCCGTTTCAGAATCCCTTGCCGGGTCTCCATTTGGAAGAGCCGCCATCACCTTCGGCGTGGTGCGAGGGAGGCCTCCATTTCGAGGACCCGCCATCACCTTCGCAGTCGTCGTAGTCACCAATGGACGAGGGAGGGTTCCACTTGGAGCCACCACCATCACCTTCGTTGGCAGCCATTTCAATAACTACGTCGCTGGCACTTCAGGAACTATTTTAATTACACTGCTGTCAAGTCTTCGAATAGGCGCAGAGCTTAGTTTTTGTCGTACGTAGCTAGGGACAAGATCAAGAGTGCCGAATCTCGGAATGGAGCAGAGCTTGCTCAAGAATATGCTCAAGTATGTTGCTGCCTTAGTTTGGAATCAGCCAACAAGTCGATCACTGCACTGGAGGTCTTCAGCAGATATTAGCTCGAATGCTAGACTCCGACTGAGATGGTATGAGGAGAGCTGGAAGTTGAGAATGAATGAGGAATGGAGGCCAGTCCGACTGCGTGGTCAAGCCGTGATTGCAGACAGGCCTGGCTAGCCCGGCCAAGCCTTTGACTGACCCACGTCGGTATGTATTCATGACCAGATTATTTGCTGAAGCGCGTCGGCTGTTCCTAAACTTTGAGCAGCGTTTCCGTTATGACACGCCCCAGAGTGATGACATGTCCCACCTTGGATGAGAAAAGGTCCAAGTTACGAATGAGTTCCACTCATGTCAACTCAACTCCACGGGCACTCATGGATGTTTCTGTCCGCTTTCATCCATCCATTTTCAGTTGCTGCAACTGTGGACCCGGGAGCCACGTTCCAGGCCACCCCAGCCAATGGACCTTACACAACACAATATTGTTGACCAGGTCGTCCCTTAGGCAGCCTTGGAAGTTGGAACTGGTCATCAACTGAACAGTCTAGATTCTTTTCCAACACATTCTTGTGCTCTATGAATTCATATTAAAATTTGAATGTTTTCACCAGTTGCCAAAAACGAACGGAAACAATAGCTAAAGAATGTTGTGAACCAATCATGAGCAGTTAGTGGAGACCACTCTTTTCAAGAGTAGCACTCTGACTACAAGTTTTAGCATTAAATACAATGTCTCACCACACAATCTATAGTTAAAGATAATGTTGACTTGCCCTTGATTCTAAATCTGTTATAATGATTTGGGAACAGTGGTCAAGATTTTGAGGTGAACAATAGAGAGACTAAAGAATCTTATGGTTCGAAGTTTGATTTGGTTAAATGTTTGAATCAGGCCAATAACAATGGTTTCCCACTCACCAAACCTATTTGTGAATGATAAAGTACCTCAGTCTCATGGTGTGGAGTTTGATATTTGCACACCAAATATTGTCAATATAGCCAAGGGTGGTTCTCACATCAAGCATTTTGTCCTATTCTCTGACAAGACTATGTCACCATGCTCACACTTTATGAAGTTAAGTTTAATAAATTTATTCTTCACCATTTATGATTGTCCCATGTAGTGACAAAAGTAATACTATGTGATTGATTGATGCACTCTATTCCAAGCATGCTTGGTGGTTGTTGTTGGGGAAATTTTCATTTCTCACATACCATCATGTATCATGTACGTGAACTTAGTGCACAATAAGCATTTGTTGGGCATCTTACAAATACAACACAATCATGTACTATATGGTATTTATTGTGTATGGAATTATTTCTAAATTCATTGTGTAAAGATCTAAATGGTTATTTTCGGAAAATTAATTTTACGGATAATTTTAACATCATGTTTTTTCATTTTCTCTATTGTACCAAACTTCATTAAAAATAAAAGAAATCACATATTATAACACATCCACACTTTGTTCAATATCCCTCTATCATTTAGGGGTTAACATATAAATTTTTGTCCTAAACCATATATGGATAAGTCGCTCTCACTTATAAAATTCACAATAATTACACTCTTGATATAAAAGATTACAACAAAGAGGTGTTGGCATAGGTCATTGCTGAACCCGAAGATCACTTTTATTTTTGAAAATTTAATCCAAATTCTATTCAACTTTGAAATCACACACCCTCCAAAATCCCACTTTTGAATGTCCATTATATAGATCTAACACATACTATAATTTTTCAATTCCACCAATGGATGATTCTCTAATTTTGACAAAATGTCTTCACTCTTCCTGGAAATACAATTGTACGGTTTCTTTCTAATTTAATTCATTCTATTTCTTATAATATTAATCATAGTGGGAAAATCCACTAAAATCTAGTGCACCCAGTTACAAGGCACTAAAGAATTAACCGCTAAAATCCATTGCACTAAAAAGTTAACCACTAAAGTCCATTGCACTAAAGGATTAACCACTAATAAAAATCCATTGCACCTAGTTTCAAGGCACTAAAGGGTTTACCCTTAAAATGAATAATTAGAAACTCGAATAGATTTATGTGCAAGTCAACTTTTTTTGGATGTTTGTGAAATTTTTATTAGGAGTGTACAAACTTATGTGGGATTTTCTGTGGGATCATTGTATTCTTGATCATTCAATTATGATTTTGTTGGAAGTAACCGGTCAAGAGCCAACAAGTCCAAAATAATTCTAGAACATAATCCCCTTTTTTTTTAATAAATCAAGACCATCATATTTTAGAAATCTTTGGTTCTCTCAAAGTAAAGAAAAGACATACCGTAGTTTAATAGCAGGTTGGGCACAAAATAATTCTAAAAATAAATGCCTAAAATTTTGGAATATTATTGGCATTTTTTGCCGAATATAATATTAATTATTTTTCAAAATTGCCGAAAAGTAAGAAGTTTTTACTTCTCACTAGAATTTTACTTACAGCGGAAGCATGTGTGAATTTTAGGGGAGAGAAGGTGCTCCTTTTGTAATCAAGCTCACTTCATTAATCCACAAAGAATATGGGTTAAGAACTAGCAAGCCTCTAGGTGAGGCTTTTTAAATGTGTTGTACACAGATTTTTGGAGTCCAATTGAGCATAGAAGATGAAGTTTTATAGAATTTTATCCAACTAACAATAGTTGAGAAATCAATTCTTCTTCCACCTCCAACAGGTTTTGTGTCAAAATAAGTCTTTATGCAAAAGGTATGGACAAAACATTGCAGCTGTGTAAAGATCAAAAAATTAAACTACGTTCACAATAGTTTTTCGGAGCTCATTTGTGCATAGAAGATCAACTTTTTTGGAATTTTGTTGGTTTAAAAAAAGTTTAGAAATCAAGTAATTTTTCACCTCCAATAAATTTTATGTCATTTGAAGACTCTATGCAAAAGTTATGCGTGTTCTAAAAATGAAGACTAACTAGGTGCTTCACCTCAAAGTTTACATATCCTCGGGGGGTGCACTCTACAGTATGTTTGAGAATCACGTGCGTTCATGATCCCTATTAAAAACCCCCTGTATACGAGAGGCTATATGTCTAAATACCTTTTGTATACAGATGTATTCTGTTTTAAATATATGTTTAGTGTAAGTATACGTGAATATTTTCAGTTCTAAATGTGTTTATTGTATGTATACGTAATACGGCTGTGTTCAAATTAATACCCCTGTTGTGCACTCACGTATATTCGTACATGTTCAGTACAGTGCACCCCCCGAGTACATATCCCATATGCATTGTGACACAACTCCACTCCACTTGCATAAAGCACAGAGCATTCTCACCTCTTCATCCACAATTTACTTGTCATCCAATGCAAGAGAGCTGTACATGATAAAAACTTAAATAGAAAAATTAGAGAAGCATTTATAAGCCAAATTTTTAAAAATTAAATGAGAAAATTGTCGAAAATATGAATATACTATTTTTAGGTACCGAACTTACTTTTTGAACTTTAATTAAATATTAGGCAGCACGTTGCCAAACCTGCTAGCAAACTACAATATTGTGACTAAGGTTGGCTATCCTAAAACCACCAGCTTAAGAAATATGGCCTCATTTTAATAAGGTTATTTATGAAAAATATTGTTTAATCATTTGGAAGTAGGTTTCTCACGAAAATGCACAAATTTTTGCATTTTTATTCTCAATATTCAAATTGATTCAAATTTTAAAAGAGGAAAGAACACCAACACTCAAAACCAACATATAGATTCTCCCATGATCACACCATGTGGTACTAATTTTCAATCATAATGATACCCAAAGCCACCAACTACTTCGCAACGCTTGGCATACCATTGATTTACTTGAATAGTGAAATTGGTGGTTTTGAGTCTCAACTGTGGTAGCCCCAAGAAAACTCTCACAACATTCAATAGCCTTCCAGGAAGTTGCTTAAAAATTTCATCCATCTTTATATATAGATTTCAGATGACTATCTCCAACTGCTCCAGTTCCAGACAAACATCTCAAACCGCTCTGAGAACCTGTTTCTGATACCTCATGGCTCCTAGATTCTACGAATTATGTCATAGAGCTGAGATTTCAAATGAGTCTAAACCGCTACAGTTCGGGAGTTTTAAACTACGTACTCCTGGCGAGAACTTTTCCAAATGTTGCGAAATTGTGTCAATGTAACGACTATGACCATATACTCCGTATGCACAATTTATGGACAAGGTGCCAATTGAACAAAGCTTTGTCTCGGTTCATTTCATTCATAGATCAGTTCTGAAAATCTAGACCACATGAGTGTCACTTTTGGCTTTAAATTAAACAGGAAATAGAATGACGAGAATGAGTGTAGGGCATGGAGGCATTCAATGCCAGCTTTACTTGCCATGAAAATTGACATATGATAAAATTGATCTCTTCCTGATGGTCCAGCTCTAGGATCAATACTCTACGAAATGGAGACTTAATGTAATTACAGCCCTGATAATAGAAGTAATCTAAGTGTTGAGAGCAGCTCAACGTTGCAATGAGATTTGGAGGTGACTGAATACCGGCAAGCTAAGCCTCTTGGTGTTCAGAAAGAAATTGAGAAAATTCTCAACTGAGCTTGCTTCTGTTGGGTCACTGAATGGCCTGCTGCAGCTCGGCATCACCTGATGCGCGGTGGGTTCCACTTCGAGTTGCCTCCATCTCCTTCAGAATTCATTCTGCTCGCACTGCAACCTAATTCTAATCCTATTGAAATTAGGTCGCTGGGAAAACTGAAAAGTCTAAACTATCAACCTCTTGAACGAGTGAGTCTGAATTCTATTCCGAAACCAGCAGTGAGTCTGTTTGGAGCGAAGGAGCTCTGGAGACTGTTGGCAAAGTCTGTTTGAACACTCTGAGTAAGTCTTACTAGTCCCAAGTGAGATTGAACAATCAACTCCACGAGTTAAGAGAACCAGGAATGATGGGCTATGGAACACGCTGGTTCCTATTTTTACCCATCTCGTTCAGTTATCTTGACTGGCAAGCCTCCCTGGCGGTATATAGTCGGCACCCCCTGCCTGGTCTCCTTCCTCAGTTGACTGCGAATGAATTTCTTCATTCTTGCGCCACAATTCATCAACTCCTTCCAAAGAAAAATAAAATAAAGTGCCGACATTCTTGTTGAGCAAGAAACTAAGTTGAGACGATGTTGTGCTTGCCCTGGCTGGAGCCAAGTGTTATATTACATTACTTGCAAGGAAGATTCATGAAAAGGTGTCGACCGGGGTGACTAAATTGGCAGTGAGTGTACTGTTATGGCAGTTGAATGTGCCGTTCACGTATTGCCGAGTCTCATCGACCTGCCAAGTTGACAACCAAAAGCTTGTTGGTGACGGACCCCACAGACGAGGTAGTTTCTTGGCCCTCACAGGAATTTTGACTGACAATAATTTCAAAAACACATGCCCTAGTATCACAAAACTTCTCACTGAAAAAACAGCGTAAGTTACTCTAGCTTGAGCTCTTGCGTGCCTCTAGTAACTAAAGGCGGACTTCTATGTGCTGACAAGATAGGCAAAGCCACAAAATCAATTTTGGGGCTGGAAAAGTATCCTTTTATATTTGAGTATTCCATAAATGTGTGCAAAAGGGGTTGTGTGAACGTAAGAAGGGGTGGTATGGTCAAATTTTACTGTAAAAGTGGAGTTGGATGACCATATGCCATTGAATTTTAAAATAACTTTAGACTAGTCATTATCAATCACTTTCATATAAGTAGGAAAAATTAAATGGAGGAGTACTTAGGATTGTGAAATCATGCTAATATCCAAAATGTGTTGTCATTTTTCCATTAACAAAATCATACAAGTAGAATTTTTGTTTAAACAAAATGTGTAATAGAGTTAATATCCATTAAGTTTAATAGAACTTTACTAGAAGGGGAAAGACATGGTAAATATAGTTTTTTTAGATTCAAAGGTAGCAAAAATGATTTTTTCCTTTCTTTTTTTGACCAATGATGTTGCATTGCGTTGTTAGGAAGATTTGATCCTACTAGCTCTCCAATGCAAAAGAAGCTCTTCCAAACCTTGCTTCCATTCCTATGAAAGAATCTCACCGTCCCCTCAAGCCGGCCTTAAGCTCGACTTGTGTTAGGAGTTGTCAACAATTTTCTACTTGTACACTGTGAAAGAAATGGGCCGGCTATTGCGTGGTGTGCGATTGGGATGCGGAGTCTGTGCAGGGAGTGTGGGTTGTGGGGGTGCGGCCCGTGTAGAATATTCTTTAAATATTCCATCTTGTCAATAGTGCCAC
The DNA here is from genome assembly GCA_022496805.1 of Pohlia nutans. Lineage (NCBI taxonomy): Eukaryota > Viridiplantae > Streptophyta > Bryopsida > Bryales > Mniaceae > Pohlia > Pohlia nutans. The sequence continues at coordinate 2,070,384 of CM040103.1, forward strand.
GTGGTAGTTTAGGGTTTTAAGATTTAGGATGTAAAATTTGAAGTTTAAAAAATATTTTTGTTAATGTTAAAAAATATTCACAGAATATACTACACTGCACCCCGTACCACGCAATAGTCGATGTTTCACTGCATGTTCACTTTATGGATTACCCACATATATTCTTGAAAAGCTCTAAACAAGATCTTTCCATCAATATATTAATGAAATGAATTGGAGTTAACCCCTAAAGGACCGGGGGGATTTTTAGCTTAGCTCTTGTTTTCTTGACTAGCTCTTAGAACAAGCTCAATTCCTCGTCGGTGTGGAATAATTTTGATGATCGGCACCGTTGAAATCAAAGAAGACTTACATAGCTTTTGTATGAAAAAAGATCAACAAAATCGCACAACTTTTGAGAAAATGCCACACGATTGATGGAACTTATTTAGGGTATTTTGTACACATGCTAAAATCGTATTGATCAAAAGTGCTCCAAAAAATCTGAAATTTTTACTGTGAATAGAAATCATCATTTTAGAAATGTGGGAAAAATTTCAAGTGATTTGGAGATGCAAGGAAGAAGATAAGAGGGTCTGAAGTAATGCCAAAATACCCACCGTGCAACTCAAAAAATTCATCAAAAATTGCACACTTCATGAAATTTCGATCAAGAAGTACTCACGGATTCAGCTCTCGAAAAGAATTAGGGTCTCTTTGTTGCTCACATTACAATTCACGGTCCAACAACTCAAAATTCCTTACTTTCTAGTTCCGGAAGCCACGTGGTGGCCTCGTGGTCCTTTGGGGGTTAAGGTGCAGTTTTGATTACTGAATATAACAATATAATAGCAACTTTCAAATATCACTCTTGAAAGGATTAATGTACTCCCTTTGCAACTTTACCATTTTTTAGAATTTAAATAAATTTTTCTGAAAGATTTAAAAAAATACTTAAGCACTTAATTTTTTTAAATAACTAAATATTCAACAATACTTGTCCAAAAGTTAACATAATTCTATAAAAGATTGATAAACTTCCAAAATATGAGGCCACAAAATTTTCAGACCATTTTCTTTTTTGGAACCAACGAAACTTCAAAGCTTCATTGCAAAGAGAGAACAAACACCAAGCCAGACTAAGATAGAGCCCAAAAACTCTGGCCCAACTGAGACTCGACAAACAACATCAAATTCTTTAGCCTTTACCAGGTTCATCCTTTTGCTCTCACTGCATGAAAGATAAAAAACTCAAAACATGTGATTCTTGAGGCGGGGCTATTGTGGACTTTCAACCCTCCATCATCATTTATTAGGCAAAAAATGACGTGACATGTTCAGTATTCTAGAATCTGCTACAGCCATTGATTTCTTGTGCAACAATTCTTATTCCAGGGTATAGCTCACAAGTGCTAAAGAACCTTATGAACACAATGAACCGTAACAAAACGCAAAGTAGAAAGTAGTGAACAGTGCAATGAGAGCATTTAATATCAATAATCAGAACAGGTCCCGGCGAGATTAGAACTCGCGTTACTGGGTTCAGAGTCCAATGTCCTGACCGCTAGACTACGGGACCTCACGAAATGAAGCCGGGAGCTGAGAGAGGCCTTTCGCAGTAGTGCCAACTCTCCTTCCGCAGTTGTTTGATCTTTCATCTGAAGAGTCTGTGTTGCCTTCACAAACTGGGTCACAAACGGAGAAGCCAAATGGTATTGAATTTAAAAGTAAAGTCAGGGTTTTATGAAATGAAGCTTCCAAGTCATGCACAAGTCATGCACAAGTCATGCACTACAGGGAGGGGGTGTTGTTTCTCATTCGGGTTTGTTTTTTAGTGAAATTGCGCCACTTCTCACTATGTCAGAGGTGACTGCGGAATACCACATAGGATAAGCGTCTATAGTTCACAGTTCACACTTTTCCGGATTCTTGGGAATGAGAAATGATGGGTTAGCTTGTAGTGATGGGATGACTCACTACTAGAAAAGGCGTCGTTTCTCACTCAAAACAATGTCAAAGTTCACCGTACACTTGTCCTAGTACGTGACGAATCGCACTCATCAAGTCTTGAACGCGTGGACAGTAAGTGCGAAGTAGCGCCGTTTGACTCACCTACCGAGTGAAAAGTGACGCCTTCTCCTTGTAGTGACTTGACTGTGTTGAAGCATGTGATACGGCGGGGAGCTTCCGGCTGTAGACTCAGGGCCGCTTCACACTAGCAAGCTGGCAGGAAGAACAAGAGGAAGTGTTGTTTCCACTTCTCAACCATGGTCACACAGAATTTCACATCGTGATGCTTGGAAAAGCGTGTGAAAAGTATAATTAGGAAAAAAAAAAACCCAGCATATTGTCTTCATGTTGAATTCACGACCAATCTTCGTAATTTAAGACGAGCAATTTTCAGAGGATCCCTTTCAGTGACAGTGACAACAAGGACATATTGAGGTGTCACTACAAGTAGAGGTATCGTTTCTTACTCAAGAGAATCCTGTTTATTGTCGCTTCTCAGTGTACACGCTTGTCCTACTTGATGAATAGCACTCACCAAGTCCAACCAAAAATTTGGTGAGTGCGAAGTGACGCCGTTTGACTTACAGGAGTGAAAAGTGACGCTTTCTCCTTGTAGTGTGTCAATATATGAGGCAGCCGTTTGCCGTGTGAATGAGCACACGAATTGAGGTGCGACCACTACAGCAACGAAGAGTGCCTGCAACTCTCTCACGTGAAGTCGTCCTCAGACTTTTCACAGCCTCAATTTAATAAGCAAGTTCGTTCTGACGGCAGATGGACTTTCAATTGTCAGTGTCTGTGACCAAATTTTATGTTTGGAATCTCACTAAGGGCGGACTTCCATGTGGGGATCGGTTGGGTGGAAGGCACTAGAAGACAAGAATTGAGGTCTCAAGAACCACCCATGCTCCACCCATTTTGGTACAAATGAAATTTATACTCTTGAATCCTCCTGTTTCCACCCATTTCGGTGGAGCTTCCTCCTTTCAAGGACCAGCCACCCACTGCCCCCTGTACATGGAAGGAGGCCCTAATTTCCTCCTTTTCCTCCATGTTGAACTACTACACTGTACAGTGAACTTTGACATTGTTTTGAGTGAGAAGCAATGCCTTTAATAGTAGTGGGAATGAAAGGCCAAGGCCATAGCCATGGATTTATTTATTGGACAGATATGGCGATGGCCATGGTTTTTAGAAAAAACTAAAAATAAACAAAAAATAAAAAAATAAAACTTATTTTTACATACTTGAGCATGGTCATGTCCCCATTACATCCTCCAACATCCTATACGATTTGATGCTACAAAGAGTTCCACAATGAAATTAGACTCCCAAACTTGATTGAAGACCTCGGGAGGTGCACTGTACTAAACATGTACGAGTATACGTGAGTGCACAGAAGGGGTATTAATTTGAACACTACCGTATTACGTATACATACAATAAACACATTTAGAATTGAAAATATTCACATATACTTACACTAAACATATATTTAAAACGGAATACATCTGTATACAAAGGTATTTTAGACATATAGCCTCTCGTATATAGAGGTTTTTTAGAAGGGGTCATGAACGCACGTGATTCTCAAACATAATGTAGAGTGCACCCCCTGAGTTGAAGACCCTCGAAATGATCTTTAGATGCTTACAACCCTCTCCAAATTGGGCAGTTTTACAAAAATGCATTATAAAATGCAACTGAAAGAATTATTTGAACTTGATATATGAATAAAAGTTTTACATGATCATGATTGAATTTTAGATTCTATCCATACAATTTATTCTATGATAGTTATCACCAATATCTTTGTATATAATTTGAAACTTAAAATTCAAAATTCTTTTGTAATTCCGTCGACTAGGAACTCGGAGAGGGTCTTACCCCAGAAAAATATGAAGGAAAATCGTCAGCGTCGTCGTCGTCGTCGTGACCATCGTCGTCATGTCCTTTGGTATTATTAGTCCTATATGGTCGTGAAAAGAAAGAAGAGATTGAAGTTGGAGTTGGAAACTTGAAAGGTTGTTTGAAAGGTTATATAGATTATATATATGGCTATTCAAAAGGTTATTGCAAAAGTTATTTCAAACAATATTTAAAAATCAATTGACATATTTTAAAAACAAAAGCAAAGCTCGACTTCATTCATTTTTTGTGTAAATTTTATTTTATTTCATTTTTATACGAACACCTTTCATTTTTTACTTGTTAGTTTTGATTTTTTTGGAATTTTTTTCACAAAGTGGTCTTCAAGCAATTTTCAAATTTACACACTGCAAACCATCATTCAAAAAACAAGTAACTTTGTTTTTAACTTTACTTTAATTTCGTCGACGAGGTACTCGGAGAGGGTTTTTACCCAAGAAAATTACAAAGGGAACTGGAAGGCGTAGGCGTAGGCGTGGTCGTGATCGTCGTCAACCTAGCCTCGCTTGCAACTTCCTAAATATACATCTAAATATACATTTATTTATTTACTTCCTAAATGTGAGACTTCACACTTCTCTGGCGAGTGCCGCAATAGACACTTCATTGTGAAATATTTTAATTTATATTCAAATTAAAAAATATGGAGTTTGTACCAAAGGACATGATAGATTATGATTTTCGTCGATGGTTGTGCGTAGCATTGCGTAGCCCTAGTTCAATTACAAATAAGATATTGACAACCTATAGATGAAATTTGATGTGATGGGTTGAAATGTAATACTTTAAGTGTAGTGATTTTTGAAGATTTTTTGGTTCTCTTTTTTGGGATTTTTTGGTTTGATTTTTTACTAAATGGTTCTCACATATATGAAGCTAACTTCTTATAAAATCTAGAGTAAAAAATTCACACTGCAAAAAGTGCATAACGGATGAGAAAATGCGAATGAAATTTGCATATTGTTTAAAAAGTGGACGCTCAAGAAAAAAATTTATTAAGTTGAAAAGAATTGCAATGCAAGTCATTATTTTGGTCTTTTTTGTCACTCCAACAATTGACATTCGATGATTTCTCAAAGTTGAACTCATGAGGAATCTAAAGCTCACACTAAACTATTCCTTGATGCTGAAACTCCCATTGAAACTTTCAATAATTGCTTCAAAGGACCCTTAAAACTTCTATTGGTTACTTTGGAGAACTTAGGGCCGCTTCACACTATGGCCAAAGGTCGAGAGGCCGTCGATTTCCACCAATCAAATTGCAAGAAACCATGATTTCAGCCTCTCGACCCTTCACACTAGAGGCCAAAGTCCAAAGGCCGTGGACCTTCAAAATGCTTACATGGCAACACTTTTTGACTAAGGTGACGGCCTCTCGAGAGGAAGTTTGGGTCCTACATTTTGCAAGACCCGTCACCATGGTCGAGAGGCCGTCGATTTCTTTTCATAAAAAATGAAAACTATATTTTATGCCTATTTTCAGTAGATTTCTTTGGACTCTCAATCCCACGGCTTCTCGACTTGGACGGCCATAGTGTGAAGCGGCCCTTAATTATGAATTAGATTAGCTTAGAGACTTCTAAAATAATGAAAAAAGAAAATGATGTCAACTGACATTGTTGGAGATCTAATTTTCCTAGTAGTGCTAATTGATTCTTAGGAGTCCTTATTAGGAATTATAGAAAACCCTTCTTGCAATGAATCATTAATTCCTTTTTCAAAAGTGTCATTCAAGCATTAGTAGAAATCTTGTTCAATGTGACATATATATCTACAAATATGACTAAATGTGTGTTACAATCAATGTACGTACAGTCAAGATTGATGACTGATCGCAGTTACATTCAGCTCAGAAAAGAGCTGCAGCAACAATATCGACAGACAAAAACCAATCCGGGGAACCGAATGCACAAATAATTCAATCAACTGAATTATTTCATATACATAATTATAGAGTCGTATAATGTGTTAACAAACGGTCAGCTTCGATCAAAGCTGCACATGGTATAATTTCAAATCATTGTCATTACATCCTGTGATCGATGTGTGAAGTCAATAAAGACTCAGGAATTACTCTAATCAAGTAACCAACTATTGCTATCAAATGAATCTGTACAAAAGAATGGTGAGTTCAGAGCTCACGATTAAAAAGAATGGCAACTGTCTGATGGAATGAAGCTAGAGATCGACGAACAGCTCATTCGATCCATATTCTGTCGGCCAGCGGAAGAGCTAGCTCGGACATTCAATGGCATTCAATTGGCTCCAGGGCTTCTTCGAATTCTGGCTTTCGTTGCACGATCTTGATTAGTTGTCTTCCGATCAGTTGACCCGTTTCATTGACGCTTTGAAGGAGGTCGCCACTTGGAGGAGCCCATGGGAGCCTTGGATGGAGGCCTCCACTTGGAAGAGCCGCCATCGCCCTCGGGACCCGACTGCTGCGGAGGTCTCCACTTCGATGATCCCCCATCGCCCATCACTGCCATTGCAAATCTCTAGAACTCGAAAAGTTCGACTTTTGAAGCTCACTCAGTCTCGGGACACGGGAAGTGCAGCTTGGATCAGTGGGAGCAATTCTCCGAGAGAGTCGGAGGCTTCTCAGATCTGCCTTAGTGTGTCAATATGGAGCGCCGGGAGTTAGTTCGAAAATGTTACAGTATCACTTGTTGCAGCGCCTACGATCAATTTGTGTTGATCGATCACTGAGCTGAGTGAGATTGTTGCGGAAGATGGAATGTTTAGTTCCTTCGCAGTGGTGCTGTTTTGTACGTTTTACTTCAGACAAGTCGCAAATCGCAACAAGCCAAGTTGTTCAAATGACGCGGACGTACTTGATTTGTCAATGCGCAGACGCCGGCCCCGACAGACCAAAGTTGATCAAAAGGCAGCAGCCTGAGACTGAACTCATTCGCGATGGGAAGTGGGTACTCTGACTTGAATTGGTGGATTCGTATGAGTTCGTGTTGAACGGCGCCGGCGAGCCAAGGACAACACGATCTATACAGTGTGGTTCAATGAAGACCCAAATTGCACGGCCATCTTGTTGACAGACTAGTGAGCTAATAACAACCAACGAAGACCCAAATTGCACGCCCTTCTGTTGACAGACTAGTGAGTTACTAAGTTCTTGGAACTGGGAGCAAGTCAGAGCTACTAGACTGTAGCTGAGGGGGATTCCGTGATAGTGTGATGGAAATTCAACAGTTATTAAACTTTGGACAATTGTACACCCGGGGTGCTCAGGCTATCATATTGGTTAGTTTCGCCAATCCCTGTTATTTTCTAGTGTAACTTATAACTTACCTGTTACACTTGAAAATAACAGGGATTTTCCAATTTTACCAATATGGCATTTATGGTGTTGTACACATATATTTTAAACAATGGGTAGAGGGCGTGCACATTGATGTTATTTTAATAATTTTTGGTAGTGCAAGTTGCAATCTTGAGTGAAATGATGAAACTAAATGCAGCCCCATATTCATTAAATTGGCCAATCTTATTTATAATGGCCGCCATACTTTTCAAATAAAGAGAGTAAATGAACTAAAATCACGATGAACTATGATTTATTCATCCAACAAAATGTACATTCATCCAAAATGAAGCGATATTATCCTTGTAGTACACCCCTTTTCTACAATTTCAGCATCATTTGTATGGGTTCATTTCAATAGTCTATTTTTGGACGATATTCTTTGAATGGCAATCTAGTAATTAATAAATCGCTCCAAAAACCAGTGGACTGGCTACGTTTGTTTCAAGACAAAATTAAGGACATTGTTAAACTTGGGGGAGCCCATTTTGACATCATTTTGGTGTATATCTTTTGAGGATCATTCTATTGACAATCCTCATAGTATTCTCGGTTCATGTTGGATTAACTTGCATTGAATCAACATCAAATTATCATTGTTGAAACAACAAGACACCAATATCATCTTACTAGGACCAATCATGATATCTTACTGATTAATACGGTATTAAACATTTTGACACCAAATTAATATTAAATCAATATATATTATTCCAATTATTATTAAATCAACAAGTACATGTTATTCTAGTACGGAGTATTAAAATGATAATGCATCATTTTTACATTGATCCAATGTGTATCTTATCAACATCATTCTAACATCATTCAATATTGGAGGAGGTCGGAAAGATTTTAACTGGTGGCAACGTATTCAAAAACAGTTACTCAGACAAAGTGACTAAGGACACAGTACACAGGCTCTTGGCAAAAAGTCTCGTACAATCGGATTAAAATGTCAGGAATCCTGAAACGACGCAGGGCATCCGTGCTAAGCAACTCCCACTGACACAAGCTATGCATACTGGAATCTTGGAGCACACTCGCTTGCAAGAGACACACACTAGCGCAAGAGAGCTACTCTACTCACTGATCCGGGTACAAGTCCTAGCTGGTGGTGGCTAGTTTTGGAGGGAAGAATCGTCATGATGACTGATTGCCAGATTCAAACGCACAGGAAAGAAGTGTACTAGTTACAGCTGTAGTCGTGTCCAGCTGTGCTTGTAGTTAGTCTCTTGTGTATACATGCTGAGGTGGAGCTGCTGAGGTGGAACAAATCAACATTCAATGAAAAAATTTAGTCAACCAGTCAGAAGAGCTTTGCTAGGCAGCCTAGGCTCTCTGGAATATAATCAATTGCAATTAATTCTTGGATTATTTTGATGAATTTGACTTTACCGCAATAAGAGAAAGAACAGGTCAGTTTGATCAAATCGATGCTTGCGTTGCATGTATCGAGAGTCAGGCATGATGTCGATCAGTTGTCTTCCCAATCAACCCGTTTCATTTACGCTTTGAGACCGCCACTTGATTCCCGCTTTGAGAATCGACAGTTTCTAAATTTGGTCAATTAGGTCGCATAGACACATAGTGGATGCCGTGATGATGATCAGAATTACTCGTTGACTGGTTCCTCAATTGAAAGTTCAACTACTGAAAATGATCAAAGAGCTTAAAGCGAGCAAAACTAGCTGATCGCAGATTAAATCAACTCTGAATTGAGCTGCATCATTCACTTGACAGACAAGGAACAAAGTGAAGGCACAAATATTTCAATCAACTGAATCGATCTTTTCATATAATACAGAGCCTGCGTAATTGTGTATAATGTGTTTACATTTGAGTGTTTGACAACCTTCAAAGCTGTTAGTAGTACTAAAATTGTCAAAGCTATGCGACAGCATACTATCGGGAACCTCACCTCGGCAAATGTAGCCGCTGACTACATTCTACACGAGAGGTTCCCGATACTACATTCTAGCCCTATGGATCGATGTGTAGAAATAAAGAATCAGGATCTACTATAAATTTTCTATTACTGTTGACCAAATGAAATGAATCTGTACAAAAGAATTAATTGTGAGAGCTCTTAGAGCTCATGATCTTTAAGTAATAAACTGATCTGACACTTTGATGAGACTAGCGAACAGCTCATTCAATCCGTACATGTTCTGCCGGCCGGAAGATCGAGCTTGCCAGCTCTGGCATTCAATTTGCAATAAATTCTTCGATCGCAATGAAGGATTCGAACAGTTGGCCGGATTGTTCCTATTGATTCTTTCGTTGCATGTGTCGACAGTAGAGCATGAACTTGGTCAGTCGTCCTTCCAATTAACCCGTCTCATTGACGCTTCGAAGGAGGTCGCCACTTGGAGGAGCCACCATCGCCCATGGGAGACTTGGATGGAGGCCTCCACTTGGAAGAGCCACCATCGCCCATGGGAGCCGACTGCTTCGGTGGTCTCCACTTCGATGATCCCCCGTCGCCCATCACTGCCATTTTATTGCGAACTGAGATCGATAGACTTGTAAAGCACTGGACTCTTGGAGCTAGACTTGTAAACCTCTTAAGATATATATGGGAAGTGGTGGCCGGTCTGTATGAAGCGTGGATCAGTTACAACAGTTGTCAGTCTTGAAGAATGCCTTCGCGATCAAACAGCAGAAGCTTGCTACGGTTGTCAAATTGGAGCACCGGGTGTATCACTTGTTGTGCAGCAGCTCGTCTTCAGTTTGTGTTGACGAGTGAGCTGAGAAGGAATGCTTGAACATGAGGAAGAATGAATGTCTGGTGCTAATTTGTACGTTCTGATTCACGTCGCAACGAGCTCGGTTCAAACGACGCGGAAATTATTTTTTTGGCGGACGCCTCGACAGACCAGACTCGTAAGTTGTTCAAACGAAGCTTGAGAGTGGTAATTATCTGAGTGACAGTCTGCGGTAGAATATTCGTATTGAACGGCGCTGGCGAGCGGAGGACAACACGATATATGCCAGTGCCGTCGTCCACTGTGGACCCAAAATGAAAGCCGTACAAGTTGACACCGGTCCAAGTTACTGTACATTCAGTACGAGTAGTAGGTTCTTCCTCCCAGATTGGACTGAAAATGGAAGCCGTATCAGTTGACACTGGTCCAAGTTACTGTGCAGAACATCATATTCATTAAAATGAGAGTATACTCTGAAAATGAGAGTTTAGATATGTCACAATATCCATGAATTTGATTTGAATATGCAACACAAATGGAGTGAAAACGGTACTTTGCAAGAGAATTGAGACACTGGCCATTGAAATGTAACGTAATATATGTTTATTTCTAGAAATTGCATTGAGCAATAGACAATTGGTGAGGAATTGTTGCATATCATTACCACAAGGAACTACACTCTAATAGCATTTAGGTACAAGATACACATCTAAACTACGGTTCTGTACATCACTAAAGTATACTACTTCTGTATAGTAATCGCAAATACCATGCCAAATGTTATCATGAATACAATCGCGTCTTAAGTTCAGCTTCCTCCTTCAACTTCAGTTCAGCTGCTGCCTTCAACATCTGAGGACCACGAGTATAGCCAGCATATATCGAACATTGTTGTATTGAGATCTCTCGCCTTTGTTGCGCCAACATCCGTTCCTCCCACGCATCTCGAACAGGAGGGGATCTCCTTCTGAAAAATTCGTCGTGCGACTGAGTCTGTCGAAGCCCCTCGTTCAATGAAGGGTGTCGAGTACGCAACAGAGCACGAAGAGGCACATCAACACGGGGTAGGGTAGGTGGAGGCGCGACAGTTGATTGCCCGATAGGTTTCGTAGATTGCCGGTTCGGTTTCGAAGAAGCCCGAGGGCGTGGCAACGGCAGAACTTTCAAAGGGGAAGATGCGGAACATGGTGTAGGATTCACAGCCCGAGAGTCAGAACCATTCGTTTTCAACTTGATTTCTCCACCTGCAGACTACATCCAAGTAACAGACGTATGAGTATATGAGAATGTCTCATGACAATAAAAGCATGAGATGCAAGAAATAAATGAATATTTAACTTCACGCGCACCTCTACCATAATGAGATCCTCCTTCATCTCAGAATCATCGTAAAGCTTCCTCAGAGGCGGTCCAACAGCACTTGATCGGTTATTCGGGGAAGGAGGCATTGCTCGTGCTTTCAAAGGCGAAGGTGAACTCACAGGTCGTGGTCTTTTACCACCGCTGGGTGGGCTATCTACAACACCATGATTGATTGGCTTGACAGAAAAGTCCATTGTCGATTGCGCAGTAGCTGCCGAGTACATGATATGCCCCAGCTCACTCTGCAAAATTGCGTATTGTCCGTAGTCCAAAATCGAATCAGCAGAAGCAGCGCAACGGTAATCAAAATCATTGTCCATATCCGAGAAACAACGCAACACCTGAATACGAAAAGATTTCAAAGGAGACTTCAACAAGAACAGAGTCACTGTGCTACTGTCGATTCAACACGACTCGAGTTAAATGCAGCCAGCTATGACTTGGCAACAAGGATTACGAACAAAGTCAAATCAACTCGACTCGAGTTGAATGAAGGCAACAAGGAACATGAATCATACAGATCTAAACCATGAAAGTGATAAATGAAAGAATACTCACGTGTGATTCTATGACTAACACTGCGATGCAAGCATCCACAATAGAACTACTAAATCCATCATCGACGAATTGACTGATCCGACATTAGAGTCTTGGAGTTCTCTATGGCGGTCATGAGTTCATCATATTCTTGCGTATCGGGCTCCTCAATGAGCATCCGACGCCCAATGTTATCTTCCCGGCGGAAAGACAGCAAGCCCTGACCTCGGCACTGATGCAGCCGTTGGATCCAAGGGAGGAGCTCGTCAACCAAGAATCTATCAGCAGCATGATGTTGCGACCACGACATGGGCAGAACAACATTCTCTGGTTCATTAAGGACGTGCTTCTCACGGCTATCGTCTACGATGATGGTGTTTGAAGAGCTAAACTTGGAATTCTGGGGTGCAAACAGTTTGTCCAAGGGCTTGAGGAATAAGTCCTTGTTGGTCCCCTTGACTTTCAGAATGGACAACTTATTCCGCACTCCACGATACTTGATAACATCGCAGGAATCCTGCCCCATTATATGCAACGGGGGCTGTAGACCCCTAAATAAGTATTCGCAAATCAATTTAGTAGTGGTAGTCGCCATGGAACTCCATACGGAGACATATGCGACAAGCGATAACTCACGAAGGAAATCAAAGCAGTGCGGACGAACGTAGACGGCCTTGGGACCAACCACCGCCGGTAGAACAGAAGAATGGGCATGCGAGATGTCATTATACACTTGGTCCTTGGCCATGTGTCTCCGATCCAGACAGACACAGAGAATACCATTGAGATCGAGAATGACATTGAGCCATCTCCCTACCGCACTGGATACAAACGCATGATCGACAGGCTCCACTGCGGCACCTACCCCACTGTGCGATAGACTGGTCCCCTGTTCAGAAGGGGGAGAGACAAATGTGCAAACAGTTAAGGACTGCACTGACACATTTTTGACTGACCCAAGTCATTGCAAAACGAATACGAAATCCCAACGAAGATAAAAAATCAAACGCAGAATCGCCGAATGAAACAGAACAGTTTGCCTTGAACATGATGACTTACAGGATTGTCTGATGAATTGGTCATCGGTGCAGGATCGGGGACGACGACGGAGGATGGAAGCGGAATGTGGACCTCGAGCAGAACAGCGTCAAGAATGTCGGAGTCACTCTTGTTGTCCACACGCATGGCTTCAGAATCAGAAGTTGATGCTAGGAGATTACGTTCTAGCGCGTCGAAGGACTCAGGTGCTGGGACTTGCTCGACAGTAAGCAGACGCTGAGGACTACTCAAATGCCTCGGGGACGCAGCAGTGGATGGATTTTCGCATGGTATACTCAGGACATTGGGAGAGCCTGCGCGATGCGAAAGTGCAATAGAATAATATGTAAGAAGCAGCATTATATTTCATTCTCGGTAAAAATGAGCAGCATTTACAAAATAGGAGTAGCATTTACAAAAATGTACAGAACAATTGTTTTAATAATTCTGCCATGTCCTACTTCAGATATTAACTAACAAAACTCCTATATCATGATGCTGGGGATCCCCGTGTAACTGGAAGTGAAATTCAACTCGAGTCGAGTTAAATAAAAAATAGGATCACGAAGATGAACCTGGTGGCACATCTGACGCCTCGAGTTCCATCGCATCACAAGTAATGTCGACCTCGGGTTCCAGACCTGTATCTGGACAGGGGTCATTTTGAGATCGATCTTCCTCCTGATCCGTCTGCGCGGTATTAGATGCAGGTGCAGGTGACGCACTTGAAGTCTCGCGGGTAACGGGGGCAGAAGGAGACTGACGAGTGGCAGCTCCACTGTCGGAAGAGTTCGCCGGGCGATATGACAGTAGGAGCGGTCCGCCATGACCATGCGCTGGATCGACTATCATCATCGGCCTCGGTCCACATTCTGCAACCAACGTCTTTACCATGGAAGGGATCTTCTCCGTCATTAAGAAGGTCCACTTGTCCTCATCGGCCTTTCGCTGTCGCTCTATCATATCAAACATGAGCTGGTTTGTACGCTCCTCCATCTTCATCATCTTGTCGGAAAGGCGGTCGAATAGTGCCTCAGCTAGATCAACACCTCCTTCTTCCTTTCGTTTCTTCTTTCCTGGCTTGGAAACGGGAGGAGGATCTGGCATCGACGAATCAGATGAGTGAGTTTTGCCATCTTCATTTGGCTGCGAACATGATCCGAGACCGGTATGGGGCGTCACAGGAACCTGCGATCCTGGCAGTCCGATGTCTTCATCCTCACTTGATGAATGTAGAATGAATGGTTTGGTGATGTCCTCGCCACGGTTGGCTTGGCTAGACTCTCGTGGCCTCTTGCCCCTACCGGATGAGGAGGCTTCTTTGTCGCCTCTCTTAGGATGTTTGGACTCATCAACGTTGTATCCGAGCTCAAAATCCCTCCTGTCTAAGTTCAGGACCTTCTCAGACAGGTCAAGAAATGCAGCGGTCTTGCTGCTTGGCCCGATGATGTAATTCTCCAACGAATTCATCTGGAGTATGAAACAAAATAGCATTAGAGGTTGGTAATTGAAAGAGACTTGTCATTAAAGTCAATACCTGGACAGTTCAACTCGATTCGAGTTGAAAGTTCAACTCTACACTATTGAAGACACGGTAAGCAGATCCTAAGACAGAATTGATTTAACTCGACTCGAGTTGAATCTCTCCAACAGTCAAATGTTGATCAGACAGTGTTTAACTCGACTCGAGTTGAATCCAACATAGAGATAATTATAGAAGGACTATTCAACTCGACTCGAGTTGAATGAGTTGGTTTGGTGAGTACCCAAGCAGCACACGACAGTTTCCCACCACCAAACACGGTCAGCACTGCGTCCCCTTCCTTGCAAAAAAGGTCTAATAGCTTCAAGTAGAATTCCATTCGCAGCTCCGTGTTGTAAATCCGGTACTCCAATTCGTTGTAACCACCTGGAGTGGTAAATACCGTCGTTAATGGAGCCTCAAACAAATTGGGGAGGTTCTTGCGCCTAATCCTCAGTCCCTTCTTGAACATGTAGATAATCTGCACATTAGTGTGTGCACGCTTGCTGGTCGCGGGATGATCCTCTAACCGCTCATATTTTTCCGGAACATAATCAGCAAACTCGAGAGTGTAGTTATCTCCATATTCGGAAGCGTGAAGGTGAGGCAAAATTTTTGCCTGTGCCACTTTGTCACTTCAGATCCATACCCATACGGGGAGTTTAAAAACGTCGGAATCGTCGATCCCTGAGAGCACGGAGAGCACGGAGAGCACGTTGTAAAAGTACGGTGAGTCATTTGAAGACCCTGCTTGTTCAAGCGCACCAGGGAGATTTCTGAAGTCCATAATGGCCACCTTAATCCTCTTGGCGGTCGTCTCATCCGATGCGTCTGTGGTCCATTCTCCCAGGAACATCCTCATCCAAATTATAGGGCCTGTAGTATGCATTGCCCTTGGGAATCTGAAACTTTCCCTTGTTGACGAGGAACACCTTGAAGAATTCATTAGCATAGGGAGACATATCCTCAATGCTCTTGTTCTTATTGTGCGGAAGTTTGGCGGCTGTGAAGTAGTCCTCTCCAAGAGCAGATAGCAGGACATTGAGAGCAGCTTTTGTGATTCGGAACTCCGCCTTAAAACGCTTCCAGCTGTCCTTCTTGAATTCGCCGCTGGAGCTGTAAAGGGCGAACTCTGGCCGCATGCTGTGAATCTGCCTCTTCACAATGGTCTTCCTCTTGCATCTCTCCAGCCAATCCTTGTAGCTGTAGCAGTTAGGATGCACACCCTTGATCTGTTTCATCGTGACTTTGGGGTAGTACTCCTTCCTTTTGGGGTCTGGCCTATTGAGCAGGTACTCGGCAAACCTCTTTAGTTGTGCTTCGTTCAAGTTCCCCAACCACTTGAAGAACTCTCGGGTCATGACTCCATCCTTCTCCGGATTCCAACTGTTGAGTTCCTTAAACTTCTTCCCCGTATCAGGATCCATGAGTTCCCCCTGAGAGCATGCGGAAATAAGCTCGCTCCACAGGCTGTACACCTCCTCGGACGCGGTGATGATCTTCAGCTCGTTGTGAAGAGCCAGCTCCTGCTCTCTTGGCTTCTTCCCGCTCAATGCTTTCTGGGTCTTCTTTACGTCTATCAGTGCAAAGCGAAGTTTCACCGCGTCCTGGAATTCCTGTGGCATTCAATACACGAGTACGCGGATCAGTAAAACAACTCAAATCGAGTTAAACAGTTTTGTCTGTCTATCCCGGGCTTAACATTAATTGAGCGTATGACCAACTCAAACTGAACACATTCAACTCGATTCGAGTTGAACTTTATGATTACTTTGTATTTCTCTGCATCTTCCAGTTGCTTCTTTGTTCTCTTAGCGGGTAAGGCCCTGCCAACTTCTGTAGCCGCCTTCAAAGGTGTTGGACATTTGAGGCTTTTCCACACTGCACGAGCGCCTATGATGTTCGTGGCCCACGTCGGATTGAAGTTTTGAAAATGGTTCACCCGGTTGTAGTATGCAGAAATTTTTCTTAGGATGGACTTGTCGTCATTCCACACGATGAAGCACTCCCACTTCTCGAACTTGTCTTTGATCTTCTGACTGATCTCAGGCCTTGTTCTCATATGCTTTGAAGCTTCCACGCTGTGCTGGCCGTTGATCATATAGAATTGTCCATCCTTGATCTCCTCCCAGCTGCGCGGTTTAACCTTAAAATCCTTGGGGATTGCGCACAGTGTGAGTTTTTTATCCTTGTCCGGCATCTCGACAAGAAAATACATTACTTGCTCCACCTTTCTCTGCTCCAGGCTACAAACATTGAGCTCTGCAAGGGGAGTCAGCAGCTGATCGATGGAAATCTCAAACGACTTTTCGATCCCCCAGATGTACGAGTCGGTGCATTGCGACCAGTAGTTCTCGTACACCTCCATGGAGGTCTTGTAGTCAGTTTTTTTCTTGTCGTAATCTGTTGGAATGTCTGTCAGTGTTGATTCCATGCTTAATTCTCCTTGGTGAGATGGCTGACCTTCATCTGCTAAAAGGGACTTCCGCGTTTGGATCGCCCTCAAGTTTCTAGGGGTCGCCAGTGTCATGGGGGTCTGCGATGCGGAAGGTTTTTGTTTCTTGTTCCCACTCGTCCTAGTGTTAGGGGTTTCAAACAGCAAGGATTCCTGGCTTCCACCCTGGCTACTAAGTTCCCTGCTCAAATGTAATGGCTTCATCTGCTTCCTGGTGACGTCGAGCTTCATCTTGTACATCTCAAGAGCTGTCAGCAGACTCCTCAAACGCGGTGCAAGGATATGCGCAGGGTGCTGGTCCCCGATTGCAGTCTTATACCGATAAGTATCAGCGTGAGCCTCCACATCCTTTGCGAGGCTCTCAAAATCTGTGTCCTTAAGGCTGGCAATGTGTGGAGTTATGTTGAAGGGAGTCTTCTCCGGCTCCATCATGTACGTGAAGCGGTAGTCGTGGTCAGTCCCTTCATCACGGACCACGCTCGTGACGCAGACGTAGCCTTTCGGACCAGGGGCTACATCCACGACCTCCTCGTATAGGGATACTAGTAGAGTGGGATCGCAGTTCTTGTATTTTTTTATTAGTGCCAGCTTCTCAGCGTTGGGAACTAGAGTTAGGCTCCACCACTCGACGTTCTCCGGGTCCTGAAACTCCCAACACTCGCCATGGGTAACCTCGTCGCCAAATGGTACTCCATCATCGCCGGTTTGTTCGAACCGCTTGAAGAAGGCTGCAAGCCGAGCTTGTTGGTTCTCTGCGTTTGAACCAAATAATACTATGAATTAGTTGTTTTTTCTACAAAATTTCATTATTGATTCCTGGATTTCAACTCGAATCGAGTTGAATATGCTTGCAACATTGTTTCATTCTGGGCTATTTACTGATATTTAACTCGACTCGAGTTGAATGTAAGTAATTGATTCCTTATAGAAGTTTGTAATTAAACATTCAATACAGGAATACCTAACGAGTTTATATTGTTTCATTAAATTAAAACCTTTAACTCGAATCGAGTTAAATATTTTTATCAAGTTGTTAACTGCGGAAATGACATTCGTGTGTCTCCAGATCATTCATTTGTGTATTAGGAAATTCAACTCGATTCGAGTTGAATTACCTGATATGGAATTCGTTTATTTTTTACTGGATTTTCTTTTAGCTCTGTCTGTTTGTATCTTGATATTCAGATTTTTTCAATTTTTTACGTATAGAGTTTGATCTATTTAGTCCATTTAACTCGATTCGAGTTGAATTATATGGATCCTTTTGATGTTTGCGAACGATTCAACTCGAATCGAGTTGAATATTATGAATGGAATGCAACTCGATTTGAGTTTACTTGATCTATCTACATCTGGATCCGTTTTTGGATCTACTTAGTGCTTGAATTTCTGCATTTTAAGTATATTGTTTTATCGAAGATGTACATTTAACTCGATTCGAGTTAAATTGTGTGGTGTATGCTCGAGCAATTCAACTCGAATCGAGTTGATTATTGGTAATAAGTCTTAGTTTTAGGTGCAAATGATTATTTAGAGCAGGAAATTCAACTCGAATCGAGTTGAATTGATCTATTTACCTCTTGTTCCTATCGTAAACGTCTATATACTTAGCTCCGTATTTAGGTCAAGTCGAGTTAAAATTACGACGTTGAGATATATTTTTGGGTGCATGTCGAGTTGAATTGATATCGAGTTGAATGTTTCTCGAGTTAAATTCATATAATTCTTTCAGAATACGTATTTCTATTAGTTCAGATTTCCTAGTTTTAATTTATGAGTGCAGAAAATCAACAATAACACTGATTTCCATATTAGGCAATGCTGCAACTTCAGATTTCACATGCACAGTGCATTTGTTCAAATGGTGTGTAATCTTACTGCTACAATGAAAAAAAACACGCCATACGTTTCACAGTACAAACATGCAGCAAACGAGAAAACCATAAGTGA
The DNA here is from genome assembly GCA_022496805.1 of Pohlia nutans. NCBI lineage: Eukaryota > Viridiplantae > Streptophyta > Bryopsida > Bryales > Mniaceae > Pohlia > Pohlia nutans. Next base: position 2,089,190 of record CM040103.1, read on the forward strand.
TCTAACAAGCGCAAATAATCATACACCCTATCTACAAAGTACTAATAATACTCACCCATAATAAGCTTGCAAGTTCTTGGTGCAGCTACTAGATGAATGCCACTCCCCGTGCACGGTGACAGATAGAGTGAGCACCTGTGCAATGCGGAAATTAATTTTCCTATCAGATTTAGACTGATCGCAAAGATAATCTAGACAGTACAAATTCCTCTTGAATTGACCATATCTATAAGCACCATGCAAGTGAAACTGAAATCTCACCTGAACACAAGCACTGTACAGTGAATGCCACACAGCCTCGATTTGTCCGTCCTCCACAATGGCAGCTGCGAAAATTGATTTGCAAATGCCGGTCCTTGTTCTCAACTGCCACAAAGAACAACAGCTTCACATTGACACGTGCATCCATCACAAGCTGCCTATATTCATTTACCTTAAATTGCACAATGACTGAAACCCAAAGCAATCACTGAAACCCTAAGCAATCACTGAATTCAAGCAAACAGCCCAGCAGCATACGTTGGGCATCATAAGTTAGACATCATAAGTCGGACAGCAGTGAACCACTGGTCCCTAAGACGGACAATCGCGCTTAATGAAAACTAAAAACCGCGACGACTTCACCTTCTCCACAAGTGAACCCTTGCAATCTACTAGAGAAGACAATTGAGACCCCAGTTTTTGCTCATGTTCGCCACTCCAACTTTAAACTTCCTAGCTAAGCCTACACATTTCTAACATCTTGGACTCCATTGTCTCATTGCAGACTGAAAAAATCCCAGACGCAAGTGCTCCCGAGACCCAAAGAAGAACTCACCTTGGTCGGTCACCTTCTGTGAACCTCAGATGGACTGAATTACAGTATTCAGGGCCTTGGCGCTCAACTGGAAGTCCTTGAATAGTTGCTGCCCGAAACGCTTGTCTTGCGCATACGCCAAAACCAAATGCTCCACAGAAACGAACGAATCACCGTAAACCCTAGGCAATCACCGAAACCCTAAGCAAGCGAAGGAGAGAGCAGTAAGCGGTGTGAGAGAGAGCGACAACGATGTGCAACAACACAGCGGCGGGAGGGAAGAGTTCGAGCGCCGCAGAAAAACGATGAAACCCGGCACAGAAGAGGGCGGCAGCAGCGTCCGAATAAGGAGCGGGCGGCAGCAGGGGCGCGGAGAAGGAGAGGGCGGTGTGAGAGCAGCGACGGTGAGACGAGGAAAACGAGCGCCTCAGAAAACAAATGGAAACCCTAACTCTGGGGTCGGGGGAGACAACCTCGAGTTCAAGCTGCCCAGGGCAGACGGGCTACCTGATCTGCCCGTGTACACATGCATGTGTGTACACATACACGTGTATATACGTATGTACATACAAGTGTATATACACGTGTACATACATGTGTACATATATGTATATACATGTGTATATACATGTGTATATACATGTGTATATACATGTAAGGCCTTATTTGTTAAAATGAGACAAGTTGTAGTCTCATTTTAATCCTGTCTATATTTAGACGAGAGGAAGGGTTCATTAAATTGAGACATTTCAATAAATTGAGACTTTTAAATGCCAAAATACATTTGAAATTACTATTTTGCGACTTTAGATCATAAAATGGGTTCATTAAATTTAGACATTTCAATAAATTGAGACTTTTAAATGCCAAAACACATTTGAAATTACTATTTTTAGATTCATGGAGTAGGATGCCACAACAATGAACCTTTGAAATATTCCATCTCATTCGAACCTCCATAAAACACAAATTCAAAGTAATTAATACCATTGCCATACAATAAGCCGGATCTATCCTTCTACATAAAAGAAGTATAGAAAATAATCAGACAATACCAACAGACGTAGTACATTAAAAGAGGGGGGGTAGTGGTGAAAACCACTGCTAGCCACTCTTTCAAATCACTAGCTTAGCTTGTCTCAGGGGATAGGTGGGGCCAGTTGGTTGGTACAACTTTCCTGCCATAATAACTCACTAGCAGCACCAAGCCATGTGTATCACGCCAATGCTCAAACGAGCCCAATAGGTTTCGAACCCGGACCACATAATTGTGATACAACGCTCTTCACCAACCAACCAAAGAACTCATGACTTGGCGATAAAAACGTTCACTAAACATACCTTTATACAAAAAAGAATACATCCATCATTACTTTGGTACTATTACTGTTACTTTGTTTTGGTTACTATAGTGTCCATCCTCGAAAGGGGAGAGTAGTATTGTTCCAATGTCCCTTTGAATGTCCGGTGGGCATCGGGTCATTGACATTATGAACGGACACTCTATTTGCACCGGCCCATTTTTTGGGTTGGTGTTTCTATCTAATCAACAATCGATACATTGCCAAACTGTTTCAATAAAATCGATAAAGTATATATATTTAAACACCTGAAAATAAGTAAATGCGAAGTGTATTCATCGCCACACCGTACAAATAAGACATCTTACGTACGTATCAACCATTCATCCATCTCAAAAGTCTTGGCCACACCCTAGAACGAGGACAATTTCTATACCTATGACTTACTCATCCCTCCGAAATAGATGTGTCATCCCCGGAGTCAACCATAAAAGCTTCCACAGATGCCTTGATGATGTCAATTTGTGGCTTTGGAATTGCAACCCTCGGATCAGAAGTTCCTACTCGCATTCGTGGCTTCCAAGCAGTCATGATACAGTCCGTGCTAGACCACGTTGGGTTTAGGGCTCGATCTTCGCGCCACACATTGCCTTTTTTTGTGTCCCATCCATCATATGTTTCCATATTGATGTGTCGTTCTGAAGCAGACGTCCAATATTGAATTTGGATCATATGCAAATGACCTGGATCCGGACTTGGGTTTGTTATTGCTCTAGCAAGCCAGAATGGCCTTGCGTCACTGTCAGCAGGACGGACTGCAACAAAGTATCCTGCAAACGTATCGCGATTGACACGGAATGAAACGCGTGGACGATCACGTTTACGTCCAACAAATGGTGCATCCTCAACATCCTCTTCTTGCAATGTGCCGTCCCTCCGCATCCGATCAGACTCGTCATGAGTGATCCTTGAACCCGGCCAAAATCCTTGTTGTAATCTTTCACTGTCCGTACACAAATTCTTGTACTCCATCAAAGGCCATCCACTAGAATCCATATAGAACTTGAATTGTTGGCATTTAGAATGACTCGATAAGAAGTCGCCGCCTGAGCCTAAATAACCATCAACGAAACTCTTGAAATCAGGAACCTCCTCAATAAAATGTGGAATCACAGGGTGTGCTTCACACTCTATGAAGGATTTCATGAGTCTTGGAACTGTCGGATAGTTATTAGTCTTCAACCTCTCACTCCATCGGCCGAACATGGCATCAATGTCTTCGTGCTTGTGTCCGACTATGAAGAAGTTGATGTACACTTCGCGGAAAATGCCTTTGTATATCAGGAGTGAACAAAAAGCAAAGACTCATCTATTCTTATTGTCTCCTGAAGCATTATCCAACCGCAACACTAGTACTAGGGGCAAAGATTGCGCCGGGACCAAAACCTCTGGTAGGGGAAGAAGGGAGTCCAAGCAAGACTCCGAACCCTGTAGAACCGCCTTGGTTAATGGTGATTGCGTATCCTCCTCCAAGAACAGCTTACAGGAGGAATTCCTCGGTGGTTCTTCAAGATCACGCAAAAGCTTTGCAATTGACCCAATGGTGTGGTTGGAATTTGTAGGAAAGATGTCAAGGCCATAGTGCGCATATCGAACATCTCCATGTCCGTGAGTGATCATTCCCGTAACAGCTACAGGCATCCTCATGAAAGAGTCAATAGCTTTGGTCTTGTGCGAAAAGTGTGGGGACGCCGTCTTGGAGTGATCCATTTTATCATGGATGATGGTTAGCATCCTATCAGGGTCATTTTCGGAAAGGGTACGATTGAAATAGTAAAGTTCCCTATGTGCCCTCTGGGCTCTGAGGTGGTTATCTAATGCCAGGTTCCACTTCTCTTGTGCATATGATAGCGGAGTGCACGTGCTCCGCAACTGCTTGTATTTATCACACAAACCACATCGAGAGAAACTATCTCCACGAGCCTTTGGAGCGTATTCTGGAAAAGAAGCACGCCGAATGTTGCTCAAGCAAGTTGAAGAAATTGGCTGCAAATCAAAAGCAACATTTGCCTCATTGATGTGTTTCAACTGGTCACTCCAACGAAAAGCAGATGGCAAAACCATTGCCGGGACCTTCTCGCCTGAGGGGAGCGTTCTGGATTTGTGAGGCATTTTGTCAGCGTCAGAGACTATTAGCGTTCGAAGTGTGGCAGTAGCTTGGACTATATGTAGCCGCGACTTCTTCAACCCCACATTCCCATGCACCTCAGCTTGTTTCCCGCATTTGGCCATATCTCTGTACCTATAAAAGGTAGCCTTTGAAATCCCGTGAATGGTCCACCAGGCCGTGGGACAAACTTCCCTACCTTTCAAGGTTATCCACTCCTTGCCAGCGACATCTTTGTGGATCTACCTATGCACCTCAAGAAGACACTTCTTCCGAGCATATACTCCATCGTTGACGTGTAGTTGAGTGCAAATGACTTGGATCTGCTCGCGCGGAAAGGGCTGCAAGCAATTTCTCTCGCAACATGTGAGGGTGGAGACTGCAGTGATTGCTTCGGGAGCTAAGAGAGCCTCTTTCTTAGGGGAGGCGGCAGTCTCCACTCTCTCACGAAAGGTGTCATAGGAACGTACGGCTTTCCGACCTCTACGATCAAGAGCTTTCATGGCCACCCTATACTTATACGTCTGGTCATGGTCATAGAGATTAACGCCATCTAGAATGACCTGTCTTATGTGCCAGGAGAGAATGGACCACATCCATCCGGACGGAACTTCATCCTCGCATAAAGACTCCGCAATTTGGACGGCAACTCGATCATCACCAAGAGGCTTGTCGTCGTTGTCGAGAACGACAGTCGGATCAATGTTCTGGCACAATGCTTTGGCGACGTCAAAACCTTCATTGTTGCGTAGAATGACTGCTTTAAAATACCATTTCGAACGAGGAATCCCGTCGCATACAACGACGTCCAAAGGTAATACAGGCACATGCTTAGCGAATTCAGTAGGTTCATGAGCATCAATTCTGCAAAAAGAAAACCTTTGTCAGTACAGGTGAGCAAGAACCAGTTGTGCGGAAATCTAACAACTATGTGTATCTTCAAATTCCGCCTGGCATGATAACCATATCTTCTGAGACACTGAAGCACATATCGTCACGTCGACGACACGAGATTACTCGCTATGGAATTTAAGTCTCGCCATGAGATATGATCACCCAACAATAAAAACATGATCGTCATTAGGCCACACTCAGCATCAAAAGGAATCATCTACCCGACGATAAGTACGGGTGATACAGAAATTTATTTTTTCTCAAATAATCACCGTCTGCGGAAAATAATATTCAGTATTTCGAATATAATTCTGACGCACTACGAGAGAATGTCGGGTCAATTAGTAGTTGGAATATATCGTCGGACAGATAATATTTAGAAGGGAATCGTTGACCCGACGATATGTCTATACGGGTATTCATCGATTTCCGTGAATGCACTAGATTATGGCCAGAGGATATACCACTGATAGCGGATAATATTGTGATACTAATTAGGCTATCGTGGGGTCAACGATTACATTAATTGTTCAGCTATCACGCTTACTGGCAGGATTATCGTTGACTCGACGATAACACAGAAGAAGACGACAAGTTAATGGTAGTGGACATGTTATCGTGGGGTCGACGATAAATTGAATTATTTCTTATCATGCTTACGAGCGTAGTAATCGTTAACCCGACGATAACATGTTGCACAGCTAGTTATGTATAAAATCTACGTTACAGTTGGACCGACGATAACAATGACATTCCGATACAGTACAATTATTATATCAATATTATCGTTGGGACAACGATATGCATGCCCTTATCGTCGGGTCGACGATATGCATGCCCTTATCGTCGTGTCGACGATATGCATCCCCTTATCGTCGGGTCGACGATATGCATCCTCTTATCGTCGTGTCGACGATATGCATCCCCTTATCGTCGGGTCGACGATATGCATCCCCTTATCGTCGTGTCGACGATATACATTTTCTTATCGTCGGGTCGACGATATGCATCCCCTGATCGTCGGGTCGACGATATGCATCCCCTTATCGTCGGGTCGACGATATGCAACCCCTTATCGTCGGGTCGACGATATGCATCTCCTTATCGTCGGGTCGACGATATGCATCCCCTTATCGTCGGGTCGATGATATGCATCTCCTTATCGTCGGGTCGACGATATGCATCCCCTTATCGTCGGCCCGACGATATGCATCCCCTTATCGTCACTACCACGTTCAGTTGTCAGTTATCGTCGGGTCGATGATATGCATCTCCTTATCGTCGGGTCGACGATATGCATCCCCTTATCGTCGAGCCGACGATATGCATCCCCTTATCGTCACTACCACGTTCAGTTGTCAGTTATCGTCGGGTCGACGATATCCACGAGGAAATTAGTTTAGACACTGTGGTCCACGCGAGATCATTTAACTGACGACAGCCTTAGTAAATAAGAGTTACAAATTGACCGAAGTGTTATCGTCGACCCGACGATTCCATCCCCTTCATATTTTGAAAGTGTTCCGGAATTTCCGGCATAAATATCAGAATCCGGATAGACACTGTAACGAAGTACAACAGCAACTGATCCCGATAGCTCAGTGAATTGTATCAGCAATCATGAACATCAAATGATGTGAATGTGATAACTGCAAGAAGGGCGCTAAAGACTACAAAGAGGGTACTCGAAGGATTGCATCCGATCCTTGCGAAGAAACCAGCGCTGTGTAGAAGTAGGACCAAAAACCTTGGCAAACAAAGAGCAAGCATACACCGTGCGGATCTGAGATGAGCAGTAGAGAGTCAAGAAGAACCTAGCAACACGAATGTGCAAAAAGAGGAGAATGTCGACGTCGAGACCAAACACATCTTTCAAGAACGTCTGGGCGGGAAATGAAATGGGGCGCGAATTCTGCATTTCAAATTCCTTGGAATCTTTGGCGCGAATGAACATTGAATGCTGACATTCCCTGCCAGCGCCGGACTGCCGATTTCTATGTGTCTTTTGACAGATTCTTCACCAAAAGATGCGGGTGTAATAAAGCAGACCGAAAAGGTCTCGTCCGGATATAGTTTAATTCGATAACGGTGTTATTTTCTGCTTTTCGTCACGGGAATTATGCTTTTGGTTGACTTCTGCATGGGATTCCATAAATTATCTTCACTATTTAAAGCCTTAATTTCACAAATTCGTTGACCTTCTCCGCGTACATTCGTTAGAGTTAGGGCAGAGGGCATGAAGTTAGGTTTTAGGGGTCAGAATAGGCTTTAGCATGAAAACGGACATTACTATTCAGGAGATATGGTAGGAGTCAATTTTTGGATTTTACAGTTTAGATTCTTGACTTTAGGGTTTAGAGATTCTCATTGAACATATACATATATTATATTATATAACTCGAATATATGTATTAAAGTGATATATTGTCTTGGTATGCTACATAGGTAAATTAGTGTTAGATGCACTAATTTACACAAACATGTTTTAAGTGTTTACTGTTGACTAATTTTTTTACCCTTTATATTAGTGAAGATGATGATTCCAGGTGCAGAATTTCATATGTCAAATGAAGTTTGATTTAATAAACAAAATGTAGTGAACAATTCTACATATTTTCGTTACATTGAAACTTTAAAATGTAACTTTAAGAAAATCTATTAAAGTATTTTTTAGATTTAACCTTTGAAAATTTGTATAAATTATAATTTTCACTTTTAGTAATAATGATTAGTATTTAGTATGATTTAAATTTTTACTATGATTGATAACATTTGTTTTGTCCACTGTAAACTTGAAGAAGGCAAGTTGAATATTGAAAGGTAGATTAGTAGTTTCTCGAAAATAATTTCAAAGTCACTTAACTCTAAGACAATGTTAAATTAGTTTACCTTGGAACAATCTCCTGAGTTTAGGTGAACTCTTTATCATTGAGAGAATTGAAAGTGGTTTGAAAAATACATTCGATTTAATATTTTAAAATAATATCACTTACATTTATTTTTCTTTTTTTAAATCCAGACAATCTATTACATTTTGATAGCGACAATAACTGAGCGTTATGAGGTTTGTAGGTTTTGACAAGACGATAAGGGCCCTGTGTGAGGTGAATAACCTTCTAAATAAACGAACTTCTCAATGGCTTCATGACTTAGAGGAAATTTAGCCATTTTCATTACAAATGTGTTTAATCATGTCGATTCCTCCACAAGACCCAAGATTATAGGTCACAAGACCCGAGTGTAAAATTCACACTGTAGCATATAAATAATGATGATTATAAGTGTTAAGAAATATTAATTATGGATTTTTGCTAATTGTAAAAGATTATGTTATTACGTAAAATATCAATAAAATTTCTAATTACATCACAGGTATTAGGTAATTCATGTAGAAAGCTTTGATTATCACTTCATGTCAACATCAGGGCTCATAATTTTCATTGTCTCTCTATTTAATTTGGTTCATAATTTTTACACAATCTGATGCCCCTACTGTCATCTTCAGTCCAAGTCGCTGCAATAAAAGATTTTATGCTGGATATTAAACTATCAACGTTACAAGTGACTCTTTTCAGGAGGCATATGCAGTGTGAGTCGCTCTTGAGGGTCTCATTGTAGGGATGGAGGATGTTGAACTTGGAGCCCTACATCTAAAATTCTTGGATCAAAAAGCTCTTACGTCGTTCGACAAAGACTCACCAAATATAAGAAACGAGTAGCTCACTGTGAACATGAATGTGCACATCACGCAGCATTGATGAACCCCACAATATAGAGTGACACGCAAGAGGAGTTGCTGCAGCGTGTCTTTGCACGTGTTTAGTCGAACTGATCTTTGATGGGCTAGCTAACTTTTCAACAAAATTCGGAACAAGCAATGCGAGCTCTGCAAATCTGATTTTACTTAACGTATGCCTACTAGAATGAAATTGCAATTCTCCAGGCTCTTTTTTCAGGCTTTAAGAAACCTGGATTTCATTTAAAAAGCTCGGTGACTGGGCTATTCGAGTAGTTGAGGTACAAAATTAAGCAGTCATTTCAAACTAGTAAACTCAATGGTAAGTGAACTAAATAGTCATAACGATCAAGTGATCTCAACAGCTGTGATTGAACTCAGCACAGTCAGCAGTCATATCATGTATTAGCAGTTAGTATTTCTATACTTATTAACATTATGTTGTAGTGCAGGACTTCACTAGGTTTGAATTTATTCTTCATGAATGGTGTATCTAGTTTCTTCCACTTTATAGTTGAAACGAAGTAAAGGCCACTTTTCAGTTTGTCAAATGTCAGTTAAAGAGATGATGACCTCATTATTTTATGTAATAGTGGACAACGAGAGGGTTGTAATCAAAATACCTTTGATGCTTCTCTACGTCGCTGGGCTTCTACATATCTTTACAACCATGGTGAGCGTACTTGCAGCTCACCGATAAGGATTTTATTAATGTAGTTGTTAAAGACCAATAAACGGTGATGTTTTAATTTTGCCCTAGCTTGCCAGAAACATTTATTGTATAACATATAACTGTATATTGAAAGCGAAACTTTAAATGAGACATACATAACGTAAAAAATATTGATGATAATACAAAGGTTTAAAATTACTCAAGATTTGAGGCTCATAAAACTATATTTAATTTCCCTAAACTGTATTTAATAGTACTTCTATGTAATTAATTTAAATAATAACTATATTGAATTAATTGTAAGTATTCTCTATTACATATATTTTATTGACTATATAATATTATGTATTTTATTGACTATACAATATTATATATTTTATCCATTTATAATTATAACAGCAACATTGTAATTCATTAATAATCACTAATGTCATTACAACATTAATAATGGCAGTAATTACATTTCATTTGAATGTTATTTACAGGTTAAGAATATTACCTATAATTTATATTAATTTTTGCTTGACATCAATGTTCTCAAACATTTCACTTATTTACACTACTTACACGAAGTAAGAAGTGAAATGGATGATTATGATAGTAAAGTCACGCAAAAATCGTTATGAAAGTCACTAGTTCACTTGGTAGAAAATACTAATTACTAGTAGCAGAAAGAGTGACTTGCCGGTTTGTGAGTACAGTACGTTGACTTAACTGCAACTTGATCGGAGCTCACTGGTCTGCGAAAGAGACTACAGTATGACGAAAGTCTGCCTCTCCAATGTAAGTTTGGGCTTCTTGATCTTTCTCTCTAGGTAGACGTCCTGGAGTCTGTAGCTAAGCTTCTAGTGATCATCAGAATTGGAACCTGATGTGTTTATTTTTAAGAAGTTGTGAGCAGGTTATATGCGGTCTTTTCACTTGTTTAATTTTCTTTCCGTTTTAGAGCCACACATGCAATGTTCTTCTAATGATGTACAGTACAGTTTTGAATTGTGTTTTCCATATTATGATCAATTGGACTGTGTCTTAGATTTTTTTTTGGATCCGCAAGACATAGGCGGAGATGGAGTCGTCTGAACAAATGGAAGATAGGCTTCAAATTACATCTGACAGAGTCTTCTAAGAGAAAGTATCAACTTCACGTGAAAATCAGTGAAGAGCAGACATACTCCGTGAACTCTGTATCCACGTCTAGCATGCAACTAGGTGACCAACTCGTGATTCACAAACAGCGAGGTGATGACACTGTAAAGCGTTGCAAAATTAACTTTGGGTAAGATTAGGGCTTCCAGCCTTTTGTTTTCTTGATGTCACTGTGAAAGTGTGAACCGGGATATGTTATGTAAGTACGTAGAAGAACTCGTGCAATCAAACTTTTTTTTCTTTTTGATTAGACTTCGAATTTTTGAATTCCTATCGTGATTACCTTACATTCCATAGACCTCATTCCTACATCATGTTTTGATTCTAATTGGACATTGATCATATAGTGTCTCTAAATTTAATATCTATTTTAATAGATACTTAACTTTAGTATCTATTTTAATATTTATTTAATGTAGTATCTATTTTAATATCTATGTTAATAGATATTTAAATGTAGTATCTATTTTAATATATATTTTAATATATAATTAAATTTAGAATCTATTTTGATAGATACTACAATTTAGTATCTATTTTAATAGAAAATTATGTGTAGTATCAATTTAAATAGATACTTAACTTTAATAGTCATGCCAATATATATTTAAATCTGGCATGATATAGTATTATGTTCATAGGATCAGTTACCTTGCTGATAAGCCGAGCGGAGAGCCGAAATGGGAAAGCAGGTTTCAGGTTTTAGATAGTTTAAGCTGCGATTTGGTATATCAAGTCCAAAATATTCTTCTACAAGTACTTTAGGATGATTTTTTGAGAATCGTTAATTTTCGTAACACTGAGAAACGTTTAGGAATGAGCTTGACATTCACATATTTTGTATTTTGTTAACCCCTAAATATCCTCACCTTTGTCAAATTTGGGCAGTTTCGCAAAGATGCATAATAAAATACAAGTAACATGAATATTTGAAACTTGATGCATGAATAAAAGTTATACATTTCAAAATTTAGATTCAATTTATACGGTAAGATCTATGATTGCTATTACTAATATTTTTCTATAATTTTTGGAACATAAAATAAAAAAATTATTTTGTGATTAGATTGTGGATAAGATATTGACAATATGGGGATGAAATTTTTTGTAGTGGCTTATAATGTAGTACAGACTCTAGGTGTAGTGATTTTTTGAGATTTTTTGGATGCTTGATTTCAATCATGAGTTTCTTTTTTGAAAAACACTTTTATATACTAAAATCTTTAGAATTTTAGGTGAAACACTACTACACAAATGAGGCATAAATTTTTCAAGAATTGTTTCCCTCTACGATTGGATCACACATACATGAAGCTACCTTCCCATTAAAAAATCAATAAAAACATCACTGTACAAAAAGTGCATGAAGAATAAGAAATTGCAGATGAAACTTTTACATCATGCAAAACATGCATGGTTGGGCAGTTAGGGGTTAACTCCTAAACATCCCAGCGTCTAAAACCAAAATCATGAACAGATTTCAAGCCCTGAAATTGTCTCGTACAATCTAAAATCAGCATCATCCAAGTCACCTTTTCAAGCATATTAAATCTTCTACTAATTAGAGTAAATATATCGTTAAATATCTGCAGCTGTACTTTTCTATATCAATTCTAAAATATTCGTCAAAATTATGAAGATAATATTTACAATCGTGATGATGATAATAACCTATATTACTTTATAATGATAATATTTAGAATCGTTAATTTTCGTAACACCCGTGAACTTATGTAACTGAACTTGACATGAATTAATTTTGTAGTTTCTTAACCTCTAAATGTCATAGCGTACAAAAATGGATCACAAACACATTTCAATGTATATAATTGTCTTGTACAATCTAGGATGCCTTTTATCTAACTCATATTTGCAAATCTATTAACTTTTCTAGTACTAATTCCAATAACTCTTTTGTTACAAGGAAATGCAGATAATATTACTTAGGCTTTCCAATGCAACTGATCGAAAATTGCTAAGTAGGTTTCATTCTTGCAAAGGTCCTCTCCTCTATACCTCACGTACAACTCACTCATGCTAATATCTATTTGTGAGGCTAGAATCTAGTACTTCTGTTCAAAAGATCTGTATGATTAACCTTTTGACGCGCCAACGTCCAGATTCTGGACGCAGGATGATTTCTAAAGCGTCTTTCATCATGTACGGTGATGTTTTTCATCCATTCAATTTTTTTTTAATTCTTCTGCTACTTGACCACCATTTGTACGGTACGGATCTTCAAAATAAGATATTCAAAATTTTAAAAAAATAGCAAAAGTGGTTTTTGTCAAGTTTCATTCTTAGTTCAAAAATTGAGGCCTTAAACATGATTTTCCATAATAAGTAGAATCACATAGTGAAAACCATATCATCTTGTAGTGTATGTTATTTCAATTTCATTGCACTATTTTTAAATTTTTTAATGTTAATCTTGGATTTTTAATTGAATTTCAAGAGAAATCCTTGTAAAACGAATTAAAAAATATTAATAATAAATATGATGAATCCAACCGTACAGATGATATCTTCACATTGGTATTTATAACTTTGCTTTGAACAACAACTTCATTTCAAGATTTTATCAAATACTTTATGACGAATTTTTGAAAACAATGTTCAATCGGGACGTCAAAGGTTCACGGGTTTAGGGTTTCATTTTAGGCTCGGCCCACCCAAGCCTGGGAGCCGAGCTTTGGAGGCGTGCATCGGTGCCGAGCCTCCACCGATGCCGTGCTTCGGAGGCGTGCGTCGGTGCCGAGCCTGCTGCCGAGCTGTTCCGGAGCCGAGCCTCCAGGTTCGGCGTAGGTTCGGGAGGTCGTCTCCCTCGCCAATCCCCCGCAATTCCAGGGTTCTGTGCATTTCGCTTCATTTCTCCTCTCCTGCTACGCGCGTGGTCACTGCGGCTGCTCCTCTCTAGTTTTTTCTAGCTCGCATCTCCTTGCTTGCTACTACTGCTGCTACTTGTTTGTTACTCTCCTACTCAATTCACGCGCCAGTAGTTTAGGTGCTATTGTATTCTCTGTTGCTGCAATAGGCCTCACGTTTGTTTATGAGCTCTTGCTGTAGTAGTTCATTGTTAGAATTAGGGTTCTCAGTACAGAAGGGCGAGATTCTTGATACCTGGGTGTAGAGCTGAAGTTGAGGTGGAGCGCCTGCGGTTGAAGAATATCAAGCTGGAGCGCCTATGATTGAGATACTCCAACCTTCTTCTTTCTGTGCGTGTGCATTGCTAATATGTCCATGTTTCGTTGGATGTAGCGAGTCCTGGGAGGGTTTGTCTATTTTTGTAGGGTTTAGGGTATTAGAGTTAACAATTTGCTATTTAGATACAAAACTGAAGCCTGCCTTTAGGGGTTTAGTGTTTATAACTGAGCTCCAGGATGCTATTGTTCAGCTTCACAATGAGTGCATGGGATTGTGCTTGTTGCCCTGTTGACAAGGCTGTGCACTCCCTGAGTGATTATCTTTCACAAACACTGACACGCTTCACTTTATTGGATTATTTTAGTTTTACATTGCATGGCTAGGGTTGTGCAGCTTGCTTCATAGCTTTAGGGTCTTGTTTGCTAGTACTGGATGTTCTAGTATTTGCATTGGTGTACTTGTTTTGTCTATAATTTAGCTTGGTTAAGGTTTTGTATGCTGGAAAGGGTTCTCTAGGGTTTTGTCTGTTTATTGGAATTCTTTGTTCACGTACAAAGCCAAAGCCTGGTTTTAGGGTTTAAGAATTCAGCATATTCTTATGGGTCTTGTATTGAAGGTTGAGCCACGGGTTTCTTGTATTATTTCTTACTTGTAAAGCATTTAATCGAATTTAGTTCCTTGTACTTCTGGGTAAGTTGTAACCGTGCATTCTACCCATGGCAGCTGAATATTGGACTCAATTCTTCTATTTCTATCATCTTCAAGCGCAAGTACACCAAGCCCAGCTTCAAATACTAGGTAACAACGTAACTCCTTTTGGTTCATGAATTAGGGTTTTGTACATTCCAAGTTCCTGTATCGTCAACTCGACGATTCAAGTCCGTTCAAAACCAATACAGTACTAAAAAAATCACCTAGCACTGATATTAGTAACTCATATTGTCGGGTCGATGATAAATGTGGTGCACTCTGCCATATCGTCGACCCGACCATACACACAAATACAAGATGGAGAACATAAACACTTCATAGAGCATCCAACATTTCAAATACGAGATTAATAACACCAAATTAGCAACGTGCAGGAAAACTGAACATAACAAATAGGCCCTGCATTTATAAAAAAGACAGTATCCTCGGGTCGACGATTAACCAAGAAATCTGCAAAATAAACGTCAAACCAACACAAAAAATTTCGAATACAATAAAACAAATATCAGAAAATACAGGTCCAGAATCATATCATGATGCTCATTTCAAGCACCATAAATGAACACGCCAAGAAAGAATGATACATGGATAACTGAATCGTCGAGTCGACGATTCAGAAATCCCTACTCGAAAACACTCCGCGATTCGTCGGGTCCACGACTAAATGTTCAAATATCCGGTGAAGGACTATCGCAACAAACGGATAGAATTAGAATAAAACCACTTATAAAATAAGAATTAGAATAGAACCACGAAAAAATAAGCTGATTCATAAAACTGCGGTCATCCTAGGGTGTCCGATGACATCTCATGAATACTTGAAAAGACATAGATTGAGATAATATCCACTAAACAAAGAATAACAAAATAAATCTATAGGTGACCATTGATATATGTCATGTGACAAAGCCTCAAACAGCCACCTATATAACTCCAGACAAGGAATACGAGATTGGATTTGTAAAGCCAGTGCTTTACGCAAACGGTAGTGCTATCGTCGAGTCGACGATTACTAGGAAGTTTCAATATTGTTCTTAACAACTGACCTCTTACAATTGCTCCTGAACTGTGCCATAGATTGTATAGAATGGCAGACGAAGACACATACGACTACTCCGCCACCGCACCTCACCTTCAACCGTTCGTGTATCCCGTGACGGATGAGCCATTCATCCCCGAAATGCAAGAAAACTACGGGAAGCTCTGGGAGTTTCAAGAACACATCCACAGCTGGAGTTTTGGTGTCAACCGATTCAAGAATTACGTGTTCCTCCGCTACAAAGCTGAAGGAAATACGTTCTACCTGAATTGGAATGTGCAGGAGAAAGTCTCCATCATTGAGAGTCAGCGAGATGACTACGTCGTCATCGTGCTGCGCGCTGTCGATGACGACGAAAAAGTCTTGGACCACTGTCACTCAATCGTGATCGATGTCAACAAGAGCCACGGAAAATTCGATCTGGACAACCTCATCGCTTTCCTTGCGGGATCTGACATGTCGAGTCTCAACGAAGACTTTGCTAAACTTGGCTACGTTCCATGGGTAAATGGAACGGCAAAGTCTAACGCCGATCGACTCATGCGAATCTATCAGACACTCGATCACTACGCGATGGAGCACGAAGAGCGGAGACCAACCGTCGGGAGAGGCGCAAATCGATCCCAGAGAAATACCTCAACTCCGCGAGCTGAGAGAAAGAATACCGTAGGAGGACCGGGAGGCAGAAAGACCAAGCCAAGCCAGCGAAGAGCATCCAGCAAGAAAAGGGACGCCCCCGATACAGAGGCTGAAGGGTCCACCCGAAAGAGAAAGAGAAGCCTGACAAGTGCGTCTGGAGCTGCAGCGGCTGGTGGAAGTTCAGGTTCGGCACTGACTACAGTCTCAACCGATTCATACACTTTAGAGAAGATTCCAGATTGGGAGAAGATTGCACAGAATCAGAAGTTGTTCTGGAAAGAGCATGAAGAGCTATTTCTAGATGAAATGGCAGTAAGAACGGTCCATATCGATCAGTGCATTCTGGCGAACGACAAGTATGTCATTCGAACTCTGCAGAGGGACATTCTTGATGACGTAAAGAAGGAGCTAGTTCTGATGATCGACGTAAAGCAGAGGCAAATCGTCTGCTTAACGCCGGTCGACGACAATCATAAACTGCTGAAGAAGCGGCCTGGGACCTGGGAAGAGATCATGAAGGGAAAGTTCATGATCATCAACGGGCAGCATAGCATTTACGCATCGAGAGAGTTACAAAATGGAGGATGCGGTGAGAAACGTCGAGATGAACTCCGCACGTGGGACGCGTACATTGTGTACTCCCGGGATGCGAGTCAACTAAGGAATATCTCGAAGTACTACAACTGCACAAACCATCTAGACCACGCCCAGCCCACTTGGGGTAACCAGATGATAAGTTGTAGAAACATCTGGACCACATACAGACGTCCAACAAGCGACAAGGAGGAAGCCACAGCCAGAAAGAATAACGCCACCTACAACGTCATCCGCTACAAGGTATCCTCCTGTTCCCTCTCATTATCGTCGGGTCGACGATACATCGCGACAGCTACTGATACAACCGTTCACTTGAATTCTAATGTTTCATGTCTTTGTTGTGCAGGCCTTTACAGATGCTGTGGTACAGAGATTTCAGAGTATAAATCCGGATAAGGACGGGGCCACGGTGAAGGGCGTGTCGGACCTCAAAAATGAAATCCAAATCATCACCCTTCCGGACCATCTGTGGGCGCATTGGCATAAATTCCTTATCATGCACGCCAACGGGGACTTGATAGATCCGGTAACGTTAGCGCCCTACAGGGATGCAAAGGACGGCAAGAAATGGAAGCCGAAGTCATCCTCTCTGAAGAAGCAGTTCTTCAAATCCTTCGCGTGGTTCGGGAATGCTAGGATGTGAGCCTAGAGAAGAGAGCCTGAGGGCCTGAGAGCCTGAGAGCCTAGAAAATTTTCAAAATTTTTCCGTTTTTTTCTGTAAGGGTCCTATAACCGTGGATTCAGTATGTATTGAATTTGGAGTATAATTGATCTGGAAATTTTCCATTTACATACATGTATGCAAATAGTTTATGAAAAATTTAGAGTTTACGTATTAGGGTGTATCGTTTAGACGTTGAAAAATTATACATGAACAAGAGAGTATACAAATCAATGAGGTTGGATAGTAAAGTTTAGGATTTTAGCAAAGTGAAGTACAGTACGGATGGCATTTAATTGGAGTGGTTTAGAGCTTAAATGTGAAATCGGTGTAATTCACATACTACATCTATGCAAATTAAAAATGAAAATTTGAGGAATTAGGGTGTAGAGATTGGACATTCAAAATGCAACATTACCCTTTGGCTTTGGAACGTGAATTCTGAAATGCAACATTACCAAAGGTTTGAACAAATCAATGAGGTAGGAGAATAGAATGGTTAGCAATGTGGAGTACAACACAGATGTAAAAATCCAAAGTAGTGGCCCTTTTAGTCTCACTACAAATATAAAATAGAAAGTAGTACAAATATGTGGAGAGAACATCGAAGTTCCTCTCAATCATCACTAGAATTACCGCTAGCAGTAGACCCTGAGCAAGAGCTAGATGTAGAGCGGCTCGGTGAACTAATACCATTACAATCAGACTCTTCAGCCTCAACATCAAAGTATACAAGTGCGTCAGAATTCAACACCTTTGGCTTTGGAATGTGATCCCTCATACCATGTCCTACAAGAGCCTGTGCAACTGGCTCAATGTAGCATGGCAACTGAAAAGGTTTGGGTGGGCTCTCAAGAAACTTTGGCCGTGCAAAGAATGGCCTCTGCACGGTAGAATACGTGGTCTTCATTTTTCTGCACAAACAAAAATGAAAATGAGATCAAAGTGATCAAGAAATCATCAAACAAAACTGTATCAATTGGAATGATTGAATTCAAACTTACTGAATCGAGATTTCTTCAACACTCGAACGACCGCTGATGGAACAGCGTCTGGATCCTCTGTTGCAGATGATGATGCAACGACTAGCGCGGGTTCGGGTTTAGGGACACGTCGTATAGACAACAGCAGTCCATCATATAGCTCTTGGTCGTCTTCCAGTGCCACAATGTGGCGTTGCACGCGGCGGCATGCCAACAACGACGCACCTAAAACAAGGCATAGATCAAAAAAACATATAAAAATTAGCCCGAGTAAGTGAAAGAGAAATTGAAACAAATAGAAAGCAAAAACAAAAAATAGAAGAAATAAAACCCAAGTAATACCGAGAAAGCATGTTAGAAATGTAAACCTGTTATAGCGGTGCAATCCAAGACAACATCGTTGGGGCGAGAAGAAGCCTCAATCAGCATCTGTATGAACTGGCTATCCTTCTCACGAGGACCTCGCCAAGGCTTGATTCCATTCATTTTTTGTGAACTCTTGGTGGTGAAATTCTGTAACATGTCATCACATTCCACATCTAATCCCATAGCCTCAAGCGCTGGAATAGATCGAAATGCAAACCGTGCAGGAGCACCCTCGGGCAATACACGAACCAAGAGGTAAATGCCAAAACGCTGAGTCTGCAACATATAGAACCAAAAGAGTTAGCTAATAGTAATAGCAAAATAATAATGAATTTTTAAATACTAGGTAGTGCACGAGAGTTTACCGTCTTCAGATGGTTGACTGGTGATGCCAAATGGAGTCGATTCATGCAAGTCCAATCCTTGTACAACGTAAAACCCGTTGCATTACCGTAACCAAGTATGTTAGCCTTGGTTGATTGCCTATGTGGATGCACAATGATGATAGCGCCATCATCAACTAAGTAATTGTCTGCAAAATCAAAAATGGGATCAAGCCAATCGTCCTCTGCTGCATTCCATGGTGGAATCTGTCCCGGCGGATCCGAGATGGTGGGAACAGGCAGGTTCTCGGGCATGTCCACAAGAATTAAATCTACACATGGATCCTTGCACGAATGCCCTTTGAATACTCGTGGGCGGTCCGCTTTGTGCTACAAGAAACAAAACATACACATGTAAGTAAATTAAAACTGCCAGACAAGCTTCAACAAAATAAATTGAAGTATAAAGAGTCCAAGAAGTATGTCAAACCGCATACCTCATCCAAAAACCTCTGAATCTCTTCAAACATCTTTGGAACAGGGTCATCTTCATCCTGTGGAAGAGTAGCTGCAAGTGATGTGTTGAGTACCAACTCGTCGATGTCCTGGTCCTCTCCTAAGTCCACCACATCACGAATTTGGCCAGAAAAGGCCTTGTCTTGCGATAGCTCCAAGTACCCAGAATCCCTCTTGGTACCCCGCGGCTCTTGGCTCTGGTGCTGAGATTCTGCATCAACAATACTAGAAGAAGAAGGCTTTGGGACTTCTTGTACCTTTGGATTCTTCTTTTTCTCTTCCTTCTTGGCTATCTTCTCTGCTTGTTTCTCAATCTTAGCTTGCTCCCGGGCGGCCACCTTCTCTTCATGTTGAGTAATCTTCAACGCCTTCTTCTTGTCTTCAGCCTCAACCTTAGCAATGAGTTTACGCCGCGCCTCCTCATCAAGCTTCTCCAATTCACCAACCAACAGGGCAGGTGTATCGGCAGTCTCGGCTAAGGATTTGAGATCCTTTTCCTCTGCATGTACATAACCCAACCCACAGTCCAAATACCAGCCAACCCCCTTGAGATGTGTGCTGGTCCACGTCTTCAACTGTTGCGGTGAGAACATGCAATACTCAGAAGAAGGATCCATCCAACTCTCAAAGAACACAGGAAGATCTGTCTTGGCAATTGCCTTCTTCTCCAGTAACTCATGCTTGAAATACCTGTAGCCATACAATACTGAGCAATTAGTATTATCATTTGATGCAATATTATGTGTAACTTTATAAAAGTAACGGTTTACCTTAAAACCAAGTTAGACAGAAAGCAAAAATACCTGTAGACTACACGTTTGACCATGAGATCAGAACCCTTGAAATCCTTGAAGGCAATTGATTTCTTGAAGGCTTCAGCCCCCTTGAAAACGTCAACAAATGCCTTCTCCCAAATCTTCACTTGCCAATACTCTATGAATTGGGAAAGTATACTGGGCTCTGCTGGGACATCCATGTTCAAAGGAACATTGTCTTTGTGGACAATAGTTTCAAACAACTCCACGGCGCAGTCCTCAATCTACAGAAAATATAGTTATGAAATTAAAACAATAAAATTACAAAGTATGATAGTAGAGACAGAATGTAAACAAAGTAAATCAATATTGATAGAGAAACTCACCCCTCCCCACCATGCGGCCTTCAGAATAAAGGAATTGAGGTCCAGAGCGTTAACTGGCCTCAAAGGAAAACGAACTGCCTCTCGTGTGTGCACAGAGGAGTTCCACCACTTCAGCCATCGGAGCTTGTGGTGAGGAGGACCAACTGTTGTAGCAATGATCTGAAGCTTGTCCAAAGTGAGCTCCAACTGCGAGGCATTCATAGTCCAATGCCTCTCAATCTGAAAGGAGTGAAAATCAAACCGTGAGCAACATAAATACAAGCAACTTTAAGTAAAAATGAAAGAAATGAATTGATGTATACCTCTTGTAGAAACTCTGGACCGTGCGCTGGATTCGCCACAGCTGTCATCTTCCCTAACTTAACAATCAGTTTTGAAGTCCTTTCCTTGATGCCCATCTTCATAGCAGCCGCAATGCCTTCCCGAGTCACATCTTCTGGTTTGGTCTCCTCACGATAAACAAGCACAGCTAAGTCACCAGCAGCAGCAATGTCTTGCTGAAACAAGGTCCCAAAGAAAAGGATATTAGAGGTACAAATTTTAATACTAAAATGCACACATTCACGAGAACAAAAAATGCAGTAGAGGAGTGAAAGCAGAAATATTACCCTAAACATGAGAGAAGTAAAAACGTCCTGTTGTAAATTTGTCCATCCTCTCTTCACGGAATTACGACATCTTTCCATTTCCTCGGGGCTCAGTAGCTCTGAGAAATAACTGAGCAGCATTGACCCAAACTTCCGAACCTGATAGAGCTGATGAACAAGATTTGTTTTGACGTGGGAATACTCTGTTTGCCTAAAGGTCATGAACCACATCAATCATAATTAGAAGACGTATATAATCAAAATCTAGTAAACTTTGAAATTTGAAAGAAAGGATTATTGAAGGAAATCGTTTACTCACTTGTTTATGTCATTCATGACGGTCATGAGAACACCAAGTTGACCCTTGGTATCCAAGATGATTGTGTCCACGGAGTAATGCCAAGATGGAACGTCATTGTAGAGTCTAGTAATATGGTTCATCCAAGCTATACGACGGTGATTTCCATCGCATATGAAGAACATATTCCCTTTCAAGAAACGTAATGAATCCTGGGAATCAAGATACTGATCAAATTTCTCGCTCTCAGAGTGCCAAATTGGTCCCCAATCACTACGGTCTTTGGATGACACGTGCTCCCCTTCACCTTGCTCGTTTGTTAGGGAGACATAAAAAACACAAGCACCTTCACGATAGCCATGGACGAATTCCTGCTCAAGCTTGACAAGATCACTTTCCAGAGTGGGCCTTACCATCGGCATGACAACAAGCCTGCACAAAGGAATGTTGTGGCGAGAAATATTATGCGCTTGCAAACGTAGGGCTGCAAGTGCTGCAACGGTGTTGATCTTCTGTGATCGCCGAATGTCATCCTCATTCAAACCATCCACAGTGGCGATGATTGGAGATTCTTCCTCCTCATCATCATCCTCATCTCCAATCGGGGGTTGAGGGGTCTCAACAATCTCGTTTGCAATATCATACTCCAGCTGAGGAACCTGTAAACGAGGAATTGAGAAGAACATGAATAAAGAGCCAAAAATCTAGATGGACGACTGAACCTGTGTCTTCCTTACAGAAGACACAAGATCCTTTTAACAAGGTGTGGGAAATTTACACTCCCCACAGGACTTAAACATGTGACGTGACGAGCCATCAGAGACCCTCGAGACAAGACATCGGCCCCATCGCAAAACCCTGGCCCCATAGATGTGGAGAATTTTGAGAATAGTTTTGTGAATAGTTCGAGAATTTAGCCCTCCCATCTCACAACCCAGTTCGTCACGTGACGAGTGCAAATTGTAAACCCTGGCCATGGGAGATAGACCTCGGCCAAGACGCCTCACCCACGCCCCAACAAGTTCGAGAACTCCCCCTCACCACTCACACCCCAGCTCGTACGTGACAAGTTCTCATTGTGATTCTTGGACCCTGGGATATAGGCCTCGGCCACGACGCCTATCCCACGCCCCAGCGAGTTCGAGGATTCTCCCCTCACCACTCACCCCAGCTCGTCACGTGACGAGTACTCATTGTGAAACCTTGACCCTGGGATATAGGCCTCGGCCACGACGCCTCACCCATGCCCCAACAAGTTTGAGAATTCTCCCTCACCACTCACACCCCGGCTCGTACGTGACAAGTGCTCATTGTGATTCTTGGACCCTGGGATATAGGCCTCGGCCACGACGCCTATCCCACGCCCCAGCGAGTTGGAGAATTCTCCCCTCACCACGCACCCGAACTCGTCACGTGACGAGTACTCATTGTGAAACCTTGACCCTGGGATATAGGCCTCGGCCACGACGCCTCACCCACGCCCCAGCAAGTTCGAGAATTCTCCTTCACCACTCACACCCCAGCTCGTACGTGACGAGTACTCATTGTGATTCTTGGACCCTAGGATATAGGCCTCGGCCACGACGCCTATCCCACGCCCCAGCGAGTTCGAGAATTCTCCCCTCACCACTCACCCCAGCTCGTCACGTGACGAGTACTCATTGTGAAACCTTGACCCTGGGATATAGGCCTCGGCCACGACGCCTCACCCATGCCCCAACAAGTTTGAGAATTCTCCCTCACCACTCACACCCCGGCTCGTACGTGACAAGTGCTCATTGTGATTCTTGGACCCTGGGATATAGGCCTCGGCCACGACGCCTATCCCACGCCCCAGCGAGTTGGAGAATTCTCCCCTCACCACGCACCCGAACCCGTCACGTGACGAGTACTCATTGTGAAACCTTGACCCTGGGATATAGGCCTCGGCCACGACGCCTATCCCATGCCCCAGCAAGTTCGAGAATTCTCCCTCACCACTCACACCCCAGCTTGTACGTGACGAGTACTCATTGTGATTCTTGGACCCTGGGATATAGGCCTCGGCCAGGACGCCTATCCCACTCCCCAGCGAGTTCGAGAATTCTCCACTCACCACTCACAGCCAAGCTCGTCACGTGACGAGTACTCATTGTGAAACCTTGACCCTGGGATATAGGCCTCGGCCACGACGCCTATCCCACGCCCTAGCGAGTTCGAGAATTCTCCTCTCACCACTCACCCCATCTCGTCACGTGACGAGTACTCATTGTGAAACCCTGATCCTAGGATAAAGGCCTCGGCCACGACGCCTATCCCACGCCCCTGCGAGTTCGAGAATTCTCCCCTCACCACTCACACCCCAGCTCGTCACGTGACGAGTACTCATTGTGAAACCTTGACCCTGGGATATAGGCCTCGGCCACGACGCCTATCCCACGCCCCAGCGAGTTCGAGATATCTCCCCTCACCACGCACCCCAGCTCGTCACGTGACGAGTACTCATTGTGAAACCGTGACCCTGGAATATAGGCCTCGGCCACGACGCCTCACCCATGCCCGAGCAAGTTCAAGAATTCTCCCCTCACCACTCACCCCAGCTCGTCACGTGAGAACTACTCATTGTGAAACCTTGACCCTGGGATATAGGCCTCGGCCACGACGCTTATCCCACGCCCTAGCAAGTTCAAGAATTCTCCCTCACCAATCACACCCCAGCTCGTACGTGACGAGTACTCATTCTGATTCTTGGACCCTGGGATATAGGCCTCGGCCACGACGCCTATCCCACGCCCCAGCGAGTTCGAGAATTCTTCCCTCACCACTCACACGCTAGCTCGTCACGTGACGAGTACTCATTGTGATTCTTGGACCCTGGGATATAGGCCTCCGCCACGACGCCTCACCTATTGAGGTAATTGATGCAACGTAGTATTGCTAGAAGCCAAAGACGATCGGGTGCTAAATAATGGTGTGTGGGAGGAGGGGTTAGGCATGGGCTGATCTCTAGAGTGTCCTTGTGATGAGTTATCCCATATGGTTTGTCCATGGTGACCTCCTAGTGTACACTACTTAAGGTGGAAGGCCTTTGAGTAAAGATCATCTCTTTCTACGCATTCCTTGTGTTTGTGTGTGTGCCTTGTGCAATCTTCTCTACCTTCAATAGGTTATGGGCCCACTCATGTGTGTTTCATGAGTATTAGATTGCATTTGTGCAAGTATTTTGAGGTCGGTGCGCAACGGGCGGTTTCGGAGCATTGTTGGAGGTTTTGGAGCTTGTTGAAGCGTTGGTGTTTCTTGGAGGTGTGCATGGGCTGAAGTTACATGTTGGAGCACTCTCTTTGGTCAATTTCTTCCCTTGATCTCCTTCTTTTCTTTCTTCTATCTCTTCGTTGCGAGTGGAACTTCGTTTGGTTCAATTGTGAGCATTTGAGTAAATGCAAGTGATTTGTGAGGTGTGAAGGCTCTCGTGGAGGGTCTACCATCTGATCCTAGTGATTAGGCACTTGCTTTGAGGTGTTGCATGTGTTTCATGCTCTTGGGGTGCTCAAATTTTCATTTGGAGCTAGTTTGTGCACAAAAGTGCGGTTTTGAGCAATTTCAATGCGATTGGGGTTTTGAGGGACTTGTGTGAGTTCATGTGCATTGAGTGAGTGCTCTTGAAGGACACAAAGGTGTCATTGACGTGCATTGAGTGTTTGGGGACACTAAGGCGTCGTATTGAAGCATTTGGAGTTGTTTTGAGCTCCATTGAGTGATTTGAGGGGTTTTGGTGAGCCTCTTTGCATTTTTGGGTGAGGGTTCTCACATTTGAGTGTTGGGAGGCGTGTGTGGAGCACAAAAGTGCTGATCTAGTGTTTGGGGTTGTTTTAAACCCATTGGGTGCACAAAGGTGCAATATCAAAGCAAAAAAAAAAAATCACAAAAACAAAGTTGTGTGTTTGAGTTTGAGGTTTCATTTGTGTGGGGAGGCATACGTAAGTGAGGATCATGGCATCTTTTGAGGGTGAGGGTCCCAAGGTCGTGGACAAGTTCGATGGGGTGAATTTCCACTTGTGGAAGTTCAAAATGGAGATGGTGATGGCCGAGAAGGAGTTGTGGGAGATTGTCGAGGGTAGTGAGGAACCTCCTTTCTCTTCTACGGATCCTAGGATCATGCAAGCGTACACGAGGAGGGAGAAGAAGGCATTTGCCATTTTGGCACTCAACCTCGCGGATTCGCAACTTGCGCACATTCGTTCGTGCAAGACACCCGCGGAAGCATGGTCCAAGCTTTGCAACATTCACGAAGCGAAAACATTGGCCAACATTTTGTTTTTGAGGCGCAAGTTCTTCACCATCAAGATGGGCGAAGAAGATGACATGTTGGCGCACATCAACAAGGTCAAAGCTCTCGCGGATCAACTCAACGGTTGCGACGTGTCGGTTACGGATGGTGACATCGTGATGACACTTTTGGAGAGCCTTCCATCATCATACGAGTACCTCATCGTGGCGATGGAGTCAAGACCCATTACGGAGCTCACATTGGACTATGTGACCTCACGGTTGTTGCACGAGCTTTCGCGGCGAAAGGAGAACGAGTCTCGAGAAGATGGAGCGGCACTCGTGGCGAAGCAATCCAAGAATGGAGGCGGTGGGAGCTCAAGCAACAAGGTGTGCTTCTATTGTGGTAAGAAGGGCCACATTGCCAAATTTTGCTTCAAACGCAAGAGGGATGAGAAAGGGGAGAGTGCAAACAACACTAAAACTCGTGACGATGATGAGTACGCATTTACGGCTAGATATGAGGCAAGCATGAGCGATGGCATCGAGGGTGATGCAAGCATGAGTGATGGTATCGAGGGTGATGCAAGCATGAGTGATTGGATTGAGGTTGGTGATGAGTATGCAAACATGGCAAGCAATGTATCGTGCAATGGTAGTACGAGTGATTGGATTGTTGATTCGGGGGCTACAAGCCACATGTCACCACATAAAACTTGTTTTCATTCGTATGCTCTCATTAATCCAAGGAGAGTGATTTTGGGAGATGATACGGTGCTTGAGGCCGTTGGCAAGGGCCAAATTGTTGTAGACACCGAGGTGAGGGGTCGTGTGAAGACAATCACTATCAAAGATATCCTCCACGTTCCCAAACTAACGGCAAATTTACTATCGGTGAGGCAACTAGTGGCAAAGCACTTGAGAGTAGAGTTTAGTGATAAGGGGTGTTATGTGTTGTCACCGAGTCGAGATGAGGTGGCCATCATTGAAGAACACGAGGGCTTGTACCACATCAAGTTCTCCAAGGTGCATTCGAAGGAATCGGCGGCGTTGGCGCATTCAAACTTGAAGGACGACAAGTTGGCGTTGTGGCATCGTCGACTTGGCCATTTGAACATCAAGAGTGTGAAGACACTACGCGGCATGGTAAGCGGTATGGATCTTCATCAATTGAAAGTGGATGCTTCTACATTCACGTGTGAAGGTTGCATTGAAGGCAAGCAACAACGGTTGCCATTTGCGGGTGAAGGGGCGACACGGGCCACAAAAGTTTTGGAGATCGTGCATTCGGATGTGTGTGGCCCCATGAAGACCACATCGATGGGAGGTTGCAAGTACTTTGTGACCTTCATCGATGATTTTTCAAGGAAGATATGGCTCTACCCTATCAAAGCCAAGAGTGAGTGCTTTGAGAAGTTCAAGGAGTTCAAGACATTGGTGGAGAACCAATCCGAGTTGAAGATCAAGGTGTTTCGGTCGGACAATGGCGGCGAGTACATGTCCAAGAAATTTGACGAGCTTTTGAAGAATGAAGGCATTGCACGCCAAACTTCGGCCCTGTACACGCCTCAACAAAATGGAGTTGCGGAGCGCGCAAATCGCACCATTGTAGAGATGGCGAGGAGCATGTTGCACGCTCAAAACTTGAAGTTGGACCTTTGGGCGGAAGCGGTGGTGAATGCGGTATACACACGCAATCGGTGTCCAACAAGCGCGGTTGAAGGCATGACGCCGGAGCAAGCGTGGAGTGGGAGGCAACCATGTGTTGCACACATGCGCATCTTCGGATGCATTGCATATGCGAAGGTTCCCGACGAACGGAGGACGAAACTCGAGGCTAAGGCCTTGAAATGTGTGTTTCTTGGGTATTGTGAAGGTACCAAGGCGTATAGACTCATGTCGGTGGACACGAGGAAGATCATTCGGTCACGTGATGTGACATTTTGTGAGGAGTCTACGATGGAGGCTCCTTTGGAGGTTGGTCCAAGTGGGAGTAGTGGAGACGTTTTGGTGGACACACCCTCCAAGTCTCCTAGTGTTGTTGATGTAGGTGATGATGACGGTGATGACGAAGATGGCGACACGGAGGTTGTTGAAGCGCCATCGAGCTCAAAGGCCAAGAATGGCGCAAAGGGCACGCAAGAGGAGCAAGTTTCTTCAAGCGAGCGGCGGTACCCCGAGAGATCGCGCAAGCCACCTGGAGAATGGTGGAAGAACCACATCTTCCCTCAAGTGGAGGACGAGCATGCGAATGTGGCATTATCGGATGGTCCATTGACCATTCGAGAAGCCATGCAAGGTGAGGATGCGGTCAAGTGGGAGCGCGCCATGCAAGAGGAGTACGACTCTCTAATTGCTAACGGTACGTGGCAATTAACTCCCATTCCAAAGGATCGCAACCCCATTGGTTGCATATGGGTGTTTCGGACAAAGAGGGATGTTTCGGGTATTGTTGTGCGTCACAAGGCAAGATTAGTAGCCAAGGGGTTCGCGCAAGTGCATGGGGTGGACTTTCACGAGACATTTGCTCCCGTGGCCAAGTTCACCACCATTCGATGCATTCTTGCCATTGGAGCGGCCTTGGACTTGGAGATGCATCAAATGGATGTGAAGACCGCATTTTTGAATGGCGATTTGGAGGAGGACATCTACATGGTGCAACGTGAGGGGTTTGTGCAACAAGGTAAAGAGCACCTTGTTTGTAAGTTGCAAAAATCATTGTATGGGTTGAAACAATCTCCAAGAGCGTGGTACCAAAAGATTGACACGTTCTTGCTTGCACACGGGTTTACTAGGAGCATTGCGGATCATAGTCTCTACTTCATGCAAGAGGGGCAACATGTGGTGATTGTGATCATATATGTTGATGATTTGATCATTCTTGCAAGCCTCATGAGTTTAATGAATGCATTAAAAGGCATGCTTGAGAGAGAGTACGAGATGAGTGATCTTGGAGAATTGCACTTTTGTCTTGGTGTTGAGTTTGTGCGTGATAGGGCTACACGCACTATCACCATGAGTCAAGGCAAGTATGTGATGGACGTGCTCAAGAGATTCGGGATGGAGGATTGTAAGCCCGTGGCAACACCATTGGATGCAAACTCCAAGCTCGTCAAGCTTTCGGAGGAGGAGTATGCGATGGAGGCTAAATCGATGGGGGAGGTGCCATACAAGCAAGCGGTGGGGTCGTTGATGTATGCGATGATTGCGACACGGCCCGACCTTGCGTATCCAATTAGCGTGGTGAGTCAACACATGGCGAGACCGGGCTCGATGCATTGGATGACGGTCAAGAGGATCATGCGTTATTTGAAGGGCACAAGCGATGTGAAGTTGTGTCTTGGAGGCAAAGACATTGTGTTGAGCGGCTATTGTGACGCGGACTACGCGGGAGACACGAGCGATCGAAGATCGACAACGGGCTACATGTTCAAGGTCGGATCGGGAGCGGTGTCGTGGAATAGCAAGCGGCAACAAACGACGGCGACATCAACGGTGGAGGCCGAGTACATGGCTACGAGCCATGCCACGAAGGAGGCCATTTGGTTGAGGCAACTAATGGTGGATGTGGGTTGCACACAAGGTGAGGCTACAACGATTATGTGTGACAACCAAGGGTGCATTTCACTTGCAAAGAACCCTACACATCATTCACGCACGAAGCACATTGATGTGCAATATCACTTCATTCGGGAGAAGTTGGAATTGGGAGTTATACATTTGGTGTATTGCCCAACGGAGCACATGGTGGCGGATGTGCTCACAAAGGGTCTTTGTAGAGACCGACACCAACGATTAGTAATAGCATTTGGACTTAGAGGTTTTGGCTCTACGCAAAGTGGGAGTATTGAGGTAATTGATGCAACGTAGTATTGCTAGAAGCCAAAGACGTACGGGTGCTAAATAATGGTGTGTGGGAGGAGGGGTTAGGCATGGGCTGATCTCTAGAGTGTCCTTGTGATGAGTTATCCCATATGGTTTGTCCATGGTGACCTCCTAGTGTACACTACTTAAGGTGGAAGGCCTTTGAGTAAAGATCATCTCTTTCTACGCATTCCTTGTGTTTGTGTGTGTGCCTTGTGCAATCTTCTCTACCTTCAATAATCCCAGGGTCAAGGTTTCACAATGAGTACTCGTCACGTACGAGCTGGGGTGTGAGTCGTGAGGGAGAATTCTCGAACTTGCTGGGGCGTGGGATAGGCGTCGTGGCCGAGGCCTATATCCCAGGATCAAGGTTTCACAATGAGTACTCGTCACGTGACGAGCTCGAGTGCGTGGTGAGTGGAGAATTCTCGAACTCGCTAGGGCGTGGGATAGGCGTCGTGGCCGAGGCCTATATCCCAGGGTCAAGGTTTCACAATGAGTACTCGTCACGTGACGAGCTCGGGTGCGTGGTGAGTGGAGAATTCTCGAACTCGCAGGGGCGTGGGATAGGCGTCGTGGCCGAGGCCTATATCCCAGGGTCAAGGTTTCACAATGAGTACTCGTCACGTAACGAGTTCGGGTGCGTGGTGAGGGGAGAATTCTCCAACTCCATTTTGTTGAGGCGTGTACAGGGCCGAAGTTTGGCGTGCAATGCCTTCATTCTTCAAAAGCTCGTCAAATTTCTTGGACATGTACTCGCCGCCATTGTCCGACCGAAACACCTTGATCTTCAACTCGGATTGGTTCTCCACCAATGTCTTGAACTCCTTGAACTTCTCAAAGCACTCACTCTTGGCTTTGATAGGGTAGAGCCATATCTTCCTTGAAAAATCATCGATGAAGGTCACAAAGTACTTGCAACCTCCCATCGATGTGGTCTTCATGGGGCCACACACATCCGAATGCACGATCTCCAAAACTTTTGTGGCCCGTGTCGCCCCTTCACCCGCAAATGGCAACCGTTGTTGCTTGCCTTCAATGCAACCTTCACACGTGAATGTAGAAGCATCCACTTTCAATTGATGAAGATCCATACCGCTTACCATGCCGCGTAGTGTCTTCACACTCTTGATGTTCAAATGGCCAAGTCGACGATGCCACAACGCCAACTTGTCGTCCTTCAAGTTTGAATGCGCCAACGCCGCCGATTCCTTCGAATGCACCTTGGAGAACTTGATGTGGTACAAGCCCTCGTGTTCTTCAATGATGGCCACCTCATCTCGACTCGGTGACAACACATAACACCCCTTATCACTAAACTCTACTCTCAAGTGCTTTGCCACTAGTTGCCTCACCGATAGTAAATTTGCCGTTAGTTTGGGAACGTGGAGGATATCTTTGATAGTGATTGTCTTCACACGACCCCTCACCTCGGTGTCTACAACAATTTGGCCCTTGCCAACGGCCTCAAGCACCGTATCATCTCCCAAAATCACTCTCCTTGGATTAATGAGAGCATACGAATGAAAACAAGTTTTATGTGGTGACATGTGGCTTGTAGCCCCCGAATCAACAATCCAATCACTCGTACTACCATTGCACGATACATTGCTTGCCATGTTTGCATACTCATCACCAACCTCAATCCAATCACTCATGCTTGCATCACCCTCGATACCATCACTCATGCTTGCATCACCCTCGATGCCATCGCTCATGCTTGCCTCATATCTAGCCGTAAATGCGTACTCATCATCGTCACGAGTTTTAGTGTTGTTTGCACTCTCCCCTTTCTCATCCCTCTTGCGTTTGAAGCAAAATTTGGCAATGTGGCCCTTCTTACCACAATAGAAGCACACCTTGTTGCTTGAGCTCCCACCGCCTCCATTCTTGGATTGCTTCGCCACGAGTGCCGCTCCATCTTCTCGAGACTCGTTCTCCTTTCGCCGCGAAAGCTCGTGCAACAACCGTGAGGTCACATAGTCCAATGTGAGCTCCGTAATGGGTCTTGACTCCATCGCCACGATGAGGTACTCGTATGATGATGGAAGGCTCTCCAAAAGTGTCATCACGATGTCACCATCCGTAACCGACACGTCGCAACCGTTGAGTTGATCCGCGAGAGCTTTGACCTTGTTGATGTGCGCCAACATGTCATCTTCTTCGCCCATCTTGATGGTGAAGAACTTGCGCCTCAAAAACAAAATGTTGGCCAATGTTTTCGCTTCGTGAATGTTGCAAAGCTTGGACCATGCTTCCGCGGGTGTCTTGCACGAACGAATGTGCGCAAGTTGCGAATCCGCGAGGTTGAGTGCCAAAATGGCAAATGCCTTCTTCTCCCTCCTCGTGTACGCTTGCATGATCCTAGGATCCGTAGAAGAGAAAGGAGGTTCCTCACTACCCTCGACAATCTCCCACAACTCCTTCTCGGCCATCACCATCTCCATTTTGAACTTCCACAAGTGGAAATTCACCCCATCGAACTTGTCCACGACCTTGGGACCCTCACCCTCAAAAGATGCCATGATCCTCACTTACGTATGCCTCCCCACACAAATGAAACCTCAAACTCAAACACACAACTTTGTTTTTGTGATTTTTTTTTTTTGCTTTGATATTGCACCTTTGTGCACCCAATGGGTTTAAAACAACCCCAAACACTAGATCAGCACTTTTGTGCTCCACACACGCCTCCCAACACTCAAATGTGAGAACCCTCACCCAAAAATGCAAAGAGGCTCACCAAAACCCCTCAAAT
Organism: Pohlia nutans; assembly: GCA_022496805.1. Lineage (NCBI taxonomy): Eukaryota > Viridiplantae > Streptophyta > Bryopsida > Bryales > Mniaceae > Pohlia > Pohlia nutans. The sequence continues at coordinate 2,121,775 of CM040103.1, forward strand.
CACTCAATGGAGCTCAAAACAACTCCAAATGCTTCAATACGACGCCTTAGTGTCCCCAAACACTCAATGCACGTCAATGACACCTTTGTGTCCTTCAAGAGCACTCACTCAATGCACATGAACTCACACAAGTCCCTCAAAACCCCAATCGCATTGAAATTGCTCAAAACCGCACTTTTGTGCACAAACTAGCTCCAAATGAAAATTTGAGCACCCCAAGAGCATGAAACACATGCAACACCTCAAAGCAAGTGCCTAATCACTAGGATCAGATGGTAGACCCTCCACGAGAGCCTTCACACCTCACAAATCACTTGCATTTACTCAAATGCTCACAATTGAACCAAACGAAGTTCCACTCGCAACGAAGAGATAGAAGAAAGAAAAGAAGGAGATCAAGGGAAGAAATTGACCAAAGAGAGTGCTCCAACATGTAACTTCAGCCCATGCACACCTCCAAGAAACACCAACGCTTCAACAAGCTCCAAAACCTCCAACAATGCTCCGAAACCGCCCGTTGCGCACCGACCTCAAAATACTTGCACAAATGCAATCTAATACTCATGAAACACACATGAGTGGGCCCATAACCTATTGAAGGTAGAGAAGATTGCACAAGGCACACACACAAACACAAGGAATGCGTAGAAAGAGATGATCTTTACTCAAAGGCCTTCCACCTTAAGTAGTGTACACTAGGAGGTCACCATGGACAAACCATATGGGATAACTCATCACAAGGACACTCTAGAGATCAGCCCATGCCTAACCCCTCCTCCCACACACCATTATTTAGCACCCGTACGTCTTTGGCTTCTAGCAATACTACGTTGCATCAATTACCTCAATAGGGATATAGGCCTCGGCCACGACGCCTATCCTGCGCCCCTGCGAGTTCAAGAATTCTCCCCTCACCACTCACCCCAGCTCGTACGTGACGAGTACTCATTGTGATTCTTAGCCCCTAGGATATAGGCCTCGGCCACGACGCCTATCCCACGCCCCAGCGAGTTCGAGAATTCTCCCCTCACCACTCACCCCAGCTCGTCACGTGACGAGTACTCATTGTGAGACCTTGACCCTGGGATATAGGCCTGGGCCACGACGCCTATCCCACGCCCTAGCGAGTTCGAGAATTCTCCCCTCGCCACTCACCCCAGCTCGTCACGTGAGAAGTACTCATTGTGAAACCCTGATCCTGGGATATAGGCCTCGGCCACGACGCCTATCCCACGCCCCACCAAGTTTGAGAATTCTCCCTCACTACTCACACCCCAGCTCGTACGTGACGAGTACTCATTGTGAAACCTTGACCCTGGGATATAGGCCTCGGCCTCGACGCCTATCCCACGCCCTAGCGAGTTCGAGAATTCTCCACTCACCACGCACCCGAGCTCGTCACGTGACGAGTACTCATTGTGATACCTTGACCCTGGAATATTGGCCTCGGCCACGACGCCTCACCCATGCCCCAGCAAGTTCGAGAATTCTCCCTCACCACTCACACCCCAGCTCGTACGTGACGAGTACTCATTGTGAAACCTTGACCCTGGGATATAGGCCTCGGCCACGACGCCTATCCCACGCCCCAGCGAGTTCGAGAATTCTCCCCTCACCACTCACCCCAGCTCGTCACGTGACGAGTACTCATTGTGAAACCTGGACCCTGGGATATAGGCCTGGACCACGACGCCTCACCCACGCCCCAGCAAGTTCGAGAATTCTCCCTCACCACTCACACCCCAGCTCGTACGTGACGAGTACTCATTGTGAAACCTTGACCCTGGGATATAGGCCTGGGCCACGACGCCTATCCCACGCCCTAGCGAGTTCGAGAATTCTCCACTCACCACTCACCCCCGCTCGTCACGTGAGAAGTACTCATTGTGAAACCCTAATCCTGGGATATAGGCCTCGGCCACGACGCCTATCCCACGCCCCACCAAGTTTGAGAATTCTCCCTCACTACTCACACCCCAGCTCGTACGTGACGAGTACTCATTGTGAAACCTTGACCCTGGGATATAGGCCTGGGCCACGACGCCTATCCCACGCCCTAGCGAGTTCGAGAATTCTCCCCTCGCCACTCACCCCAGCTCGTCACGTGAGAAGTACTCATTGTGAAACCCTGATCCTGGGATATAGGCCTCGGCCACGACGCCTATCCCACGCCCCACCAAGTTTGAGAATTCTCCCTCACTACTCACACCCCAGCTCGTACGTGACGAGTACTCATTGTGAAACCTTGACCCTGGGATATAGGCCTCGGCCTCGACGCCTATCCCACGCCCTAGCGAGTTCGAGAATTCTCCACTCACCACTCACCCCAGCTCGTCACGTGACGAGTACTCATTGTGAAACCTTGACCCTGGGATATAGGCCTCGGCCACGACGCCTATCCCACGCCCCTGCGAGTTCGAGAATTCTCCACTCACCACGCACCCGAGCTCGTCACGTGACGAGTACTCATTGTGATACCTTGACCCTGGAATATTGGCCTCGGCCACGACGCCTCACCCATGCCCCAGCAAGTTCGAGAATTCTCCCTCACCACTCACACCCCAGCTCGTACGTGACGAGTACTCATTGTGAAACCTTGACCCTGGGATATAGGCCTCGGCCACGACGCCTATCCCACGCCCCAGCGAGTTCGAGAATTCTCCCCTCACCACTCACCCCAGCTCGTCACGTGACGAGTACTCATTGTGAAACCTGGACCCTGGGATATAGGCCTGGACCACGACGCCTCACCCACGCCCCAGCAAGTTCGAGAATTCTCCCTCACCACTCACACCCCAGCTCGTACGTGACGAGTACTCATTGTGAAACCTTGACCCTGGGATATAGGCCTGGGCCACGACGCCTATCCCACGCCCTAGCGAGTTCGAGAATTCTCCACTCACCACTCACCCCCGCTCGTCACGTGAGAAGTACTCATTGTGAAACCCTAATCCTGGGATATAGGCCTCGGCCACGACGCCTATCCCACGCCCCACCAAGTTTGAGAATTCTCCCTCACTACTCACACCCCAGCTCGTACGTGACGAGTACTCATTGTGAAACCTTGACCCTGGGATATAGGCCTGGGCCACGACGCCTATCCCACGCCCTAGCGAGTTCGAGAATTCTCCCCTCGCCACTCACCCCAGCTCGTCACGTGAGAAGTACTCATTGTGAAACCCTGATCCTGGGATATAGGCCTCGGCCACGACGCCTATCCCACGCCCCACCAAGTTTGAGAATTCTCCCTCACTACTCACACCCCAGCTCGTACGTGACGAGTACTCATTGTGAAACCTTGACCCTGGGATATAGGCCTCGGCCTCGACGCCTATCCCACGCCCTAGCGAGTTCGAGAATTCTCCACTCACCACTCACCCCAGCTCGTCACGTGACGAGTACTCATTGTGAAACCTTGACCCTGGGATATAGGCCTCGGCCACGACGCCTATCCCACGCCCCTGCGAGTTCGAGAATTCTCCACTCACCACGCACCCGAGCTCGTCACGTGACGAGTACTCATTGTGATACCTTGACCCTGGAATATTGGCCTCGGCCACGACGCCTCACCCATGCCCCAGCAAGTTCGAGAATTCTCCCTCACCACTCACACCCCAGCTCGTACGTGACGAGTACTCATTGTGAAACCTTGACCCTGGGATATAGGCCTCGGCCACGACGCCTATCCCACGCCCCAGCGAGTTCGAGAATTCTCCCCTCACCACTCACCCCAGCTCGTCACGTGACGAGTACTCATTGTGAAACCTGGACCCTGGGATATAGGCCTGGACCACGACGCCTCACCCACGCCCCAGCAAGTTCGAGAATTCTCCCTCACCACTCACACCCCAGCTCGTACGTGACGAGTACTCATTGTGAAACCTTGACCCTGGGATATAGGCCTGGGCCACGACGCCTATCCCACGCCCTAGCGAGTTCGAGAATTCTCCACTCACCACTCACCCCCGCTCGTCACGTGAGAAGTACTCATTGTGAAACCCTAATCCTGGGATATAGGCCTCGGCCACGACGCCTATCCCACGCCCCACCAAGTTTGAGAATTCTCCCTCACTACTCACACCCCAGCTCGTACGTGACGAGTACTCATTGTGAAACCTTGACCCTGGGATATAGGCCTGGGCCACGACGCCTATCCCACGCCCTAGCGAGTTCGAGAATTCTCCCCTCGCCACTCACCCCAGCTCGTCACGTGAGAAGTACTCATTGTGAAACCCTGATCCTGGGATATAGGCCTCGGCCACGACGCCTATCCCACGCCCCACCAAGTTTGAGAATTCTCCCTCACTACTCACACCCCAGCTCGTACGTGACGAGTACTCATTGTGAAACCTTGACCCTGGGATATAGGCCTCGGCCTCGACGCCTATCCCACGCCCTAGCGAGTTCGAGAATTCTCCACTCACCACTCACCCCAGCTCGTCACGTGACGAGTACTCATTGTGAAACCTTGACCCTGGGATATAGGCCTCGGCCACGACGCCTATCCCACGCCCCTGCGAGTTCGAGAATTCTCCACTCACCACGCACCCGAGCTCGTCACGTGACGAGTACTCATTGTGATACCTTGACCCTGGAATATTGGCCTCGGCCACGACGCCTCACCCATGCCCCAGCAAGTTCGAGAATTCTCCCTCACCACTCACACCCCAGCTCGTACGTGACGAGTACTCATTGTGAAACCTTGACCCTGGGATATAGGCCTGGGCCACGACGCCTATCCCACGCCCTAGCGAGTTCGAGAATTCTCCACTCACCACTCACCCCCGCTCGTCACGTGAGAAGTACTCATTGTGAAACCCTAATCCTGGGATATAGGCCTCGGCCACGACGCCTATCCCACGCCCCACCAAGTTTGAGAATTCTCCCTCACTACTCACACCCCAGCTCGTACGTGACGAGTACTCATTGTGAAACCTTGACCCTGGGATAAAGGCCTCGGCCTCGCTTCCTATCCCACGCCCCAGCGAGTTCGAGAATTCTCCACTCACCACTCACCCCAGCTCGTCACGTGACGAGTACTTATTGTGAAACCTTGACCCTGGGATATAGGCCTCGGCCACGACGCCTATCCCACGCCCCTGCGAGTTCGAGAATTCTCCACTCACCACGCACCCGAGCTCGTCACGTGACGAGTACTCATTGTGATACCTTGACCCTGGAATATTGGCCTCGGCCAGGACGCCTCACCCATGCCCCAGCAAGTTCGAGAATTCTCCCTCACCACTCACACCCCAGCTCGTACGTGACGAGTACTCATTGTGATTCTTGGACCCTGGGATATAGGCCTCGGCCACGACGCCTATCCCACGCCCCAGCGAGTTCGAGAATTCTCCCCTCACCACTCACCCCAGCTCGTCACGTGACGAGTACTCATTGTGAGACCTTGACCCTGGGATATAGGCCTCGGCCACGACGCCTTACCCACGCCCCAGCAAGTTTGAGAATTCTCCCTCACCACTCACACCCCAGCTCGTACGTGACGAGTACTCATTGTGATTCTTGGACCCTGGGATATAGGCCTTGGCCAGGACGCCTATCGCGCGCCCCAGCCAGTTCAAGAATTCTCCCCTCACCACTCACCCCCGCTCGTCACGTGACGAGTACTCATTGTGAAACCTTGACCCTGGGATATAGGCCTCGGCCACGACGCCTTACCCATGCCCCAGCAAGTTTGAGAATTCTCCCTCACCACTCACACCCCAGCTCGTACGTGACGAGTACTCATTGTGATTCTTGGACCCTGGGATATAGCCCTTGGCCACGACGCCTATCCCGCGCCCCAGCGAGTTCAAAAATTCTCCCCTCACCACTCACCCCCGCTCGTCACGTGACGAGTACTCATGACCATGACATGACCATGACTAAGAATACCGTCATGACCATGACTTAGACCATGACATAACAAAGGACCATGACTAAGACGCTTTTACTTAATTCTGAGGTTTTGGGCTACTGGAGGGTCTTACATTTTCTGGAGGCTGCGAATTTGGATCTTCACGTTGCGATCTTGAGGTGGCTCCGCCATCTTGTGCTTCCATCTGTGATAGCTCCTGGATCCTCAAATTCGACCCCTGAACATTAAAAATATAGTTTGGTTTCACGATCGCCTTTAAACTACTAGAGCATTGTAAGCACTGATTTGTATCTTAGACCTAGGCACTCAAGTTACCTGGCGCATTCGATTGATGTCAGGCGGATCTGGACCCCTCGCTCCCGAGGCTGCTCCTCTCCTCTTCCCCATGATAGTCTAGAGTGGCCATCCACAAGATCCATTATTAGACACAATTTATCAAACTTCATTAAAACGAATCTCCAATACTGTAAAGTACGACAATCAGGGTATCGTGAACCTATACCAACAGCTCCTGATCGAGCTGGGGTTTCGTGCTGTCAAGGAAATGCGCTGAATCGAGGTTGTACAAGGGTCGCTCGAGGCAGTACGCAAGGCCGCTCGAGGCTGTACGAGGGTGTGCAAAGAAGGACGAGGGGGCGCAGAGCAGTACGTGGGTGCGCAAGGCCGGACGAGGGTGCGCGGAGGAAAGTCGAGGGTGCGCAGAGGCAGCACGTGGGTGCGCAAGGCTGACGAGGGTGCGCAATGGCAGGACGATGGTGCACACAGGCAGCTCGTGGGTTAGGGGCGCAGTCGCACAACCTGGCTGGCCCTCTTCCGAGGTGGCTGGTTGACCAACCCTAACCCGTAGACTCCACGTCCAGTTATATTACAGTTATATTATAATTCAAGTAATATTACAACGCAATCTTCACAAATTAATTTTACTATTGTGCGATAATGTTCAAATTAAGACGTTTCGTGATTCGTTAAACAACCAACGCGTGGATCATAAGAAATGCATCAAGAGACATTGACTTACAATTGGTTGTGTAGTCTTGTTTCCCTGTAATCTGGAGTTGTCTTCACAAGTACCCTGAACTGCCACTTCTGGTGTAGGCAATTCTGGCAGACTCGCTAAATTTGTCACTTCTTCTTCTCCAAAATCAATCTTCACGGCCAAGCTATTGTGCACTCCTGTCAATCGTGTCATCTGCTTAGACGCTCTCATCCTAGAACGATCCAAAATGCGCTTATTTGAATAGAGTAGACGCCCTCGTTTCTTTCTCTTCCTCGGCGCACTCACGTACTCTAAGTCCTTAAAACTGCTCGTCTCCAGCATCTGCCTAGTCGGTCGTCCACCATAGCAGTCCTCTGTTTCAGTTCACTAACTCTATCTGAACACTAGCATACCTCATTTCCAAGGAGCACTAAACATGAGTCATAGTGGACGAACAACAGAGTTTCTATCAGAAATCCAACACTCGTTCACCTGATATCTAATCTCAATGACCTAGACATGGCGTTTAGCATATGCAGATGCCTGTTACACAATGATTCCCAGGATTTCTATATTCTCACACACCCGTCATCGCGGGCAGTTTTTGACGCTATCATTAGTGTGACTCTATTCATTCTCTACAAGATCTTAACTCCACCGTCCATATCGTTGCTTTACACTTACCATTCAGCAAACGAGCAGTGGTTGAAATTTAGATATATGTATGAGGTGTGAGCCTTTATCAATTGCAGGCGCTTGCTATAGACTGTAATATGTCGGCCTCACTGTTTATGAAATTTCCGACTTTGGTATTGCTATAATCTGTAGTCTATACCCAAGTCTAGTATAATATGGCACCAAATATATCTCAGATCTCAGTCATGATCATTGATTTCGACGCCTCAACGGAAGTATATCTGCATGTCCCAATTCATACATCATATCTTCTACACTCATTTTGATTGCCATCATCACTGCTGTTCACGCTCTGAAATCTCTCGCCACCATAACTCATCATCAGTGATGGATGCTTCGGATGATCGCGAAGTCGACGAAGTGATTGACTTGGAAACCATTCACTGGTTGTGGTCGCGAAGCGAAGAAGATTACCCCATAGTGTCGAGGAATGGACGTCTGGTGCAGATGAGAAATGCCATCAACAGCTTGGAGGGTGCCGTGGAATTGTGGATGGGCGAATTCCCAAACTGTCAAGACTATGACATCGACCTCGCCATCATCTTGCTAGACAAAGATCGACTTCGATTCTACCCAGTCCCGTGTGGAATTTGGGACTCCCTCCCTCGACATCCTCTTGTCTGGAGGCTCATGTGGTCTCATTATGCTTGTAAACTGTTGAGACTCCCCGATCCTTGCAACCTCGAAAGCGAGGGTGTTCCAATTGTGCCAGAGGAGATTGCAACTGCCGTCCAAGACTTCTTTGACGATGAACCCAAGCCTCCGTTCTAGGGTTCTGTTTCAAACACCATGCCCATCTAATTCTCCGCTCATTGAGTATATTTTCGAGATACTTCAGTAGAAGGTTCAGCTTAGTTTTTTATGATTGTAGTCAAAATATCTTTGTACTTAGCATGAACTGTTATATATATAAATTAATTAAAATTAACATACAGTTCATAATTATTCTTTATTCGATTATCAATATGATACCGTGTGTCCTAGAAAGTTCGTCTATAGTTCATATGGATCATTCGTACAATAAGCTGAATTTTCACAAGGACTGTGTCCTCATAGTATAATCAAAGCTCAACGACGACTTCTTCACGTAAATACTATATCACTTTTTTCTGTATGACCAAGCCAACTCTGAATTAGAATCTTCCCACTCTCATTACATCCACTCATGAACGTTGAGCTGCGAGCTGATGCATTTGGCAGACTACATTTTCTCTCTATTTTAATTAGCTTGCGCAGTATATCACTCTGACATTCTTTAGATTAGTCAATCGCCTAAGGTGAAAGTGATGTCAGTTGCAAGGCGGCTCCAATCTTAGACCTATCTCACCGTCTACTTTTAATTTCTACTGTGACTCTGAATATAGTCACTCCCTAGGAAACGACACCACTTTATATACTATACCCAAATTCATTGCCCCTCACAATCCATCTTCTCATGTCTTCTTTGTTGATTTATTTCTCTTGCTTAACCAAGTAGTATCTCTCTAGCCCGATTTTTTCTATGGCCAGCATTTCTGTTAGAGGTGACGAGGTCCCACTAGTTCTACCCGTAGGTGAGACTGGCTTTGTCAAAGTCACCACTAAACTTCTCTACATTAGGTTCGGTCTAGCCGAAAGCTCTATGATGGTCGAAGAAGAGGTCCTTGAGAAGTATGGAATAGTGAAAGAGGGCATTTTACAGTCTAGATGCGAAGATGACGAAGGTTTCTACTGGCTCCTCCATCCGGGTCAGTACAAAGCATACGGTCTTACCCCGCAGCAACTCGCTGCATCTACTGAAATTTTAGCCCCTGCCTCAGATACTTCCACTGTAGAGTTGCCTCACGCACGTCGTGATAGGAGGCAATTTGCAGATCCAACTCGTTCCGTTGCAGATATTATGGTCAATCTTCGTAATCCGAAACGCGAGAGTCTAGACCCCATCATTGAGTTGTCCAGTGAATCTGAGGGGGAAACACCATCACTACCATCGCAACTTCCAAACTTGAATGATCCAGCTCCTTTTGTTGCGAGTCAAGCTACTGTCCGCACCCCCGCTAATAGTCCATCTTCTTCCTCATTCTCCCTCCCTCCTCTATATCCTAGTAGTTCACAAGATTGCCCTAGTGTTATGCAATGTCTACGGAAGCTGTCTAGTGTTCCTGGCTCTCGTAATGAACTTGCTCAAATAGATTTTGATCGCATCGAATATCATAAGGTGCAGTTCCTTCCCTCGCAGTTTGACGGGGATGTGGTCTTTGAGCTACCACCGGTTTCTGGGCGTGTACACTCTTCCGGAGCTCGGAGCATGGAGGGAATGGACAAGCGTTATGATGGCCACACTTGGTGCCGCACCACGACGTCCAACATTCACAACCCCTTCGGTTTGAAGTTCAGGAGGTCGGCGTGCGTTGGACACTTGCGTTGCGACAACGAAGACTGTGACTATCTTGCTAGAACGTATAAGAAGAATGAGACTGAGTGGACTGGTACAACTAACTTCCCGTTCGATATTCGTCAAAGCCCTCCTCCAGAATCTTCCATTGCATGTAGAGTCTGCAAGAAAGCCCCTTCTTGTCGTGACTCTTGCACGGCGCGCGTGTATTACGTGCTCAATGTGAACGACAGGTCTCGTGCATGTATCCATTTGGGCTTCCATCGACATCCCGTCGCTGATGGACCGTGCAGAGAGTCCATGGAGACCATCACCGACTTGATTGCATCGGAGGTGGCGAAGACTCCCACCGCCAAAAACTCGGCCATCGCTCTTGCACCTAGCAAGGAGTTCCTCGAGACGTTTCTTGTCCACAGTGGGCCAGGCCCAAAAGAGATGCTCCAAGGACAGGAACTGGACAAGGTGATGGACAAGTTCCGCATGCTCAGCTCTCCGAACGTTCGAAACATGATCGCCACTTTTCGCGCTCATGGCAAAGGCAAAGGCGAGATTGATCAAATTCTAGAGATGAAGCGGCATGCAAAGATCGAGTTTATACACGACAGTGTATTCCCGGGACAAGGCCAAGAAAAGGTATATCTCTTCAAAATGCTCGTGCATGGCCCCGGGAGTGGCGTCGACCTCGTGAGAAGAATGCAACCTGGAGGTGACCTCCAAAATTGCTTCGTTATGTTCGATCACGTGAAGAGAGTGAAGCCATGGACCACCATTGCTTGCCATGTTTATGACTCCACCTACTGCAAGGTGATGACCATCGCTGTCTGCGATATGCAAACGGAAGGCACTGAGGGACAACTTATATTTTGGCGTTGCCTGAACAAAGTCATGGACAACAATGGCGTACCAAATCCAAACTTCAAAGGTTTCATGTGCGACAGCGCACAAACAAACTTCAATGCAGTTCGCATTGTCTATAGCTCGGGCAATCCTGCCGTGCCTATGGTAGACCGTGAAAGGACTTGTCTATTCCACTGGGCAACGAGCATGCACAAGCACACTGAGAAGCTGATCGCCAAGAACTTCCAGAATCAGCACATTAGGCTTTGCAAACAATATAAAGATGCCCAAACAATGGACGAAGTTGACAGGATGTACCTTGAGTTGAGAGCGTGGTGGTACTCGTCCGGTGCTGCTTCAGAGGATGCGATTCGCGAGCTTGAAGACTGGCTGGCCTTTTGGCATTTTCGCTACCGTCAATGGGGCGGTTTCATGGAAACGGTAAAATATCAAAAGCACCCTTTCATTTCACGTGGATGTTGAGAATATGTTGTAGTCCCTCGATGTCGATGGCCCTTCCCCCGTAATTGCCTGCATGTTGACGGGGTCAAGTATTGACCCCTCATGCCCGACGGTTGCTTGGACACCTACCACTGTAAATAAATTTAGAGGAACAAAGGGCACTTAGAAAATAGCCGTCGGCCACGACGGCTATTTTTCTTAAATATATATATATTTCTTTTTTCCCAAATCAGAGTAAAAAAATAGAACTTGAGAAAAAAAAATTCCTTCAAACGCATTTTTTATACATCTATCACCCCAACGTAATTATTATTAAAACTTTCCTAAACCGTGAGATCAAAATTGTTTTGTGCAATAAGATAAATTGGGTGATGCCATTTCTACAGAATCTTACCGCAGATGAATTAGCAGACATCCCAACATGCAACCTTGCAGAGACCGTTTACAACAAGTGGATGCAAGCCTCCGGAAAGCGAGGCTCGGACCTCTTTGTCGCCACCACCGATGATTGGGCACGTGCGTTCATGCAGATGACCAACTACAGAACATTTCTATGTGGAGGTCTGTCTGGAATTGGTCCGTCCAAGCACGATCTAAAACTCAAGAGGGCTATGGCATCCCATGACGGCAAGAAGATTGCCGAAGCAATTAACAACATGCCTGGGGCTGCGGAGGTTTCTACACGAGTTCCACACTTGGAAGGGGAAGAGGTGTTTGGCTCGTCCAAGAGAAAGCTCGACATGCCAGTGGGTTGCGAGGGAGATTGTCATCGCCCTGACAAGGTGAACTTCTCGCATCCACGTGTCCAAACACGATCTGCCTCCGCTAGAATGAACTCGGAGCAATCACCAAGATCTACTTCCCCGGTTCCATTCACAACTAGGGTGTTGGAGACTGACTGTGACACTTCAAAATGGCATATTGCAAGGATGTCACACAAGTCCAGAAAGCAGTGTCACACAGTGCAAGCGGGGAATGGCAACAAGTGCAAGATGTTGATTGTGAAGGGCAGAAAGGCTACAGCTGCCCCAACCTACCGAGGGACTAGGACGGAGTACAAAGGGACTAAACCTCAGACGGCTGATTTCTGGTTCTGTCCTGACCAAATCGCACAATGTGTCATGGGTCCGAAGCGCTTCTTTGTCATAGATCGCCCGGAACTCCCAGATGTTTTGCCCGTCCTCTCTAGTACGAACCTCACGCGTTTGGAGATCCTAGAGCTCCAGGAGGCCGGCTTTCGTCTGCAGTCCACTACAGCCCTTTCGCCTCGACGCCTCTTTACGACCTCGAAAGTGTTTGAGCCGGTGCTCTGGACTCACCCACGGCCATTGCATGCTGACAGAGTCCCGTCATCTCGAAACGGCAAAAACGTGCGTCGGAACACCAAGGCTCCCACGGAAGCTCACCGCAATCAATGGGAGAGTGCACGAAACGTCAAGGCTAATATTCTCCGCGTGAACCTACTCCCCTATCCCGGGCTTGGTGCCATCATCGTGCTCCAGTCCGGGGTGGAGCCCGATGATAATTTGTACAATATCACATTGTGCAATTTTCCGTCATGTACGTGCCCTCATTACGCCAGCATGAACTCTGCAGCTGTTGGGAGGCGTGGCCAGTACGTCAACTGCAAACACCTTTACTATATCTTTCGTTTCTTTTGCAAGCTGGACTATAAAGTTGACACGTACATCCATGCCCCTACTCTCAGCTGGGATGAGGTTAAAAATATTCTGCTGGCAGCTGGGATCATCAAGACCGAGGAATGAAGAATGAGGACCAGTCTATGTTTAGACGTGGAGACTAGAACTAGCTGCAATATCTTCCTACTTAGAATAGCTGATGCCCTATATTGAATTGGTTGAAGTACTTGCATGATAACTTTGTCCACTATAACTATGTATTAGAAAAAAAACAAAAAATAAAATACTACATATAGATCCACATGTTATCTTTTCGTTCTTTGTCTCTTTTAAAAAAGCTCACGTGATGGGGTTCAGTTTCACCCATGTACCCTATAATTTTCCACCTCTTTACCCCAAAACTTTAACACTGAACTACTCTAAGAAGCAACCCACGGTTATAGGGGCAGCGGTCATAGGGTACCAAAATTTACTATTATTAGTAAAAACCCTAAAAATAGTATTTTATTTTCTAAAATTAGTGTCATTTTTAAAATTCAGATGGACCCTATGCTCTAGGCTCTCCAAATCCCCGCTCTCCGGACTTGGGCTCTCCTCTTTAGGCTCGCACGGTAGCGTCGTTGCGCGTGGTTCACTGATAAGGATTTCGGAGTGGTGGCCCAGCATCTCCTAGGAGATACTCCCGGGCGGTGTGCGCCATATCCAAAAGTCTCAGTCCCGAAGACAAAGATTCTCGTGGCCGGAAACATGTCAGCCGCGGATTGGGCCGAGCGCCGAAAGCGCAAGAAGATTGTGCTGTAGGATATTATGTCCATAAAGCCAACCCTGAAATTCCTCGACAATGGCGGCGACGTCAATCATGAGAAGTGGAGGCCGTGGAAGAAGAGGCACATGTGGTCGTCTGCAACTTGGGATTTCCTGCTCTCGCATCCGAATAAGGATTACTTCGTGAAGCGGCTCCGCCTCGAAGGATGGCACAAGCGTCCGAAGGACTACACGGTGGCGTTCCTGGAGGTGCTCCACATGTACACGAGGTTCATGACGCTGAAGTACCATCTCTCGGTCCAGCAGGAGGAGTCCAAATCAGAGGAGTTGACATGAGTGTCAAAGCTCTGGTGACCAGCTCCAGTTACTCCTACACTTCTCGTACAGTGAATCTGGCGGTGCTCGACGCCCGCGCAATTCCCAGGACAAAGCCGACCGAGAATGCAGGCGCAATCGATCCCTTCCTGGAATTCCTCGCGGATACCCTTGAGCCCGACGTAACTGAGCCGAACATTTGGCTGATTATTCTGTCCGGGAAAGAAGACTTCAAAGCTGCATCGACCTTTGTAGAAGACGAGCTCGATGAATATGAGGCTCAAGTATCCACGTACGTTCCAAGCAGAGGGGAGATGCTCAACAACGTGACCAGCAGAAATATTGCCCCAGACGTCATACTTCTCTTTCTATTCAAGAAAGACAACAAATTCGCCAAGGCTGCGCGGAAGTTAGTGACGAAGAAATACACTACTCCGCTACTCTGTGAATATTACAAGGATGCCTCGAAGAACACGGAGGCCAAATGGAGAGTTGACACTACTGAACTCCGCATGGAGTTCTACTTCCAGCTCTTGCACGCCTGCGCAGTTCCAAAGGAGAACGTTCTGGGGATTTATGCGGGGGCGAAGTTCATGTTGGCATCGAAGGTATACACCCATTCTTATCGTCGGGTCGACGATTATAGTTTAACTGTCATAATTAACGACGTCAATGCTCACCATTATCCTCGGGTCGACGATACCAGTCAATCGGTTGTGATAGAATGACTGATTTCATTGAGGACTAACCTGTAATGATTTCTGTGCAGATGTTCGGAGCGTACTACTAGGGCTTCGTTGATCGGGCACACGTGAAGGCAGACACGAAAATCGGTAGACTTGCCAGCAAGTTGGATCGGAACGATTTCATGTTCTCGAATTCTCCGTACGCCCTTGGGTACGAGATTCCCGCCTGTCGCAGCCCCGTGATCGTTCACTCCGACTCTCCTCCGTCCCCACCGATGACATTAGTGTCTCCAGCAGACCCTGCTCCCGCTGTTGATCGGCAGACAGAATCCGTGGGTGCGCATGTGTCAACTGATCCGAGCGTTGAGGGGATTGACCAATTCGGCACGAATACACTCCAAATCCGTCTGTGGCTCAAGCGAGATCATGTCGATAGCACCCCTGAGCAGGCGATGGAGGAGGAGGGCGACGATATCGGGTTAGAGCGTCACGAAGATGAGCTGAATCAGGAGAATCCTGCCGAGGCTCGACGGGATCAGCCCTCTCAACAGCCTGAGGACAACTATGAGACAGACTCAGAGTATGATAATCGAGTTGTCCAGCAATCACAACCTTCAGACGATCAAGACACGGGGAATCCGCAGCTGGAGACGATCCGTGATTCTCCGGAGGATCCAGAGCTCGACCAGGACATCCAGCAGCTCGTGGAAACCGTTGTGGAGCAGGCTGTCGAGGAGGCCCTGCTCCAAACTGTCGATCAGCAGGCGGAGGAGTCCACGAATCCAGCTGCTCTCGGCCTGCAGACCAGGGACGAGGGCGTGGAGCAGGCCGCGGAGACGGTTGTGCCGGAGCCTGGAGAAGAGCAGGGGGCAGTGCAAGACAAACCGCCGGGAGACGACGACGACGATATGACCATTACCCCGGTGGATACGAACCGTCCTCCCAATCCGAAAGACGTCGTTATCTTGGACAGTGATGACGAAAACGATCATAAACGCGATAGTGACGACGACGACATGGAGCCTGGTCAGGACAAGAAAGAGGTCATAGACAAAAAAACTGGGGGGAGGGTCAAGGTGGACAAAGACTGGTTCACTCAACACATGGAAATGCTGGCAAGAAGGGCGGCGAGGGCAAAACAGAAGGAAGAAATTAAGAGGGAACTAGAAGAGTCAAAGAAGGCCACTGCTGCTGCTACTGAGCAGATGAGCAAGCTAGAGAGGCAGATTCAATTCCTAGTCAAACATTTGAAAGTCCCGCTGGATTTGATTCCGCTTGGTCCTGAGTCGCCCCCATGCGACTCACCCCAACCTCTTTTGGCTTCCACTAGCGCCCCCGTTCCTCAGCTCAGGGAACATCATTCGGAGGAGACCCCCGATCGTCGACCCGACGATACGGTTAATGCGATGCCCATTGTCGCCGACCCTTCGCCTCTCCTTCCGTCTGCTAGCGCTCCCGTTGCTCCTGTTGTTGAGCAAGAGCCGGTGGAGACTCTTGATCGTCGACTCGACGATTCGGACGTTTCGGGCTTGTTGGCCCCTCTGGATCATGTTCCATCCACTCCTCCGTCTCAGGTCGTTAGGATTCCTTCTCCCGAGGGGTCTGCCTTCGAAGTCCGGGTTCCCCAATCGACTGAGGAGGAATTACCCCCGACGCAAGATCGTCGAGTCGAAGATGCTGTCATGGCGGTCCAACAGCAGGCGACTGAGGTCGAGGCTCCTGAGGCGTTGGTGTGCACAACCTCTCGCGAGGACCCGTCGGAGTTGCAGTCGCCCTCCCGCATGGAGTTGGATTTGGTGGACTATGAGGTGGGGGAAGAAGACCGCGCGGACGACCACGACACCGAACTTCCACCCGCGTCAGACGTGCCATTGTAGGATCCAGCCGAGCCGGATCAGGTACAACCCTCCGACCCTTATGATTTTGATTGATTCCAAGTTGCTTGGAGTCATTCATTTTTGTGTCGGGGTGCGAACGGCTAGAATATATCCTGTAGTAATCGATTCTCATCTGTATTCATCGTTCTTGACAGGATGTCGTCACCGGTCCTTGAATACCTGGCGCTGACGGCCATCCCATCTGTGGCTGCCATCGTTGTACTCTAGTGTATCATAGTGTTCGGAGTAGTTTTGAGTCCACTACAGACTTATGTTAATTATACGGATGTAATATTTTGACTTTGTAAATAAAGAGTGCGGAAGTTATATATATTTGAGCACCTGTCTAATTGTCTTTGCCTCTCAATGTGCATGTTGCTCAGCTCCCAAACAATATTTGCGTGCTCCGTCCGCTACCAATGGAAGCAGTCTCTAATGGGAGACCGCAGTCGCTTAGGACATCAGATTGCTCCTATCCAGTCTCTGGCTCTCCCATTTCTGCGCTAAAACAGGTAACTCCATCTCTTTGTTGTGATGTTTTGATCAGGTAGAATGCGAGGGTGGCAGAGAGATCGTGCGGAGGACCGTGCCTCCCACCCTAAAACCGCCGCGTAGGAAGTGGCTGAACATTGTCTTCGACTTGAATGGCATTCTCTGTCATACGGCGCAGAAGTCGTCTGGAGAAAAATTTAGCCCGTATCAACTGCAAGACAATGTTCTCAGCCACAAAAATCCCACCATCATCGGTCCCAAGGCGGTCTATGCTAGGCAGAACATAGCTGAATTCCTCCGCGAGGTATCGTCCCTCGCGGACAGGGTGTTAGTTTGGACCTCCATGTTCAAGCGTAACGCTGAACCCATCGCGGGGCACCTCTTTAGGGGTTGTAAGGGGCCGTACGATATCTTGAGCCAGGATCAGTGCTCGAAGATAGAGGTCTCGCCGGGGAGGTTCTTTCAAATCGGCATTGCGGTGCTGTGTATGAAAGTCCTCTCCGAGCACCTGTTCACCAATGTTAGCGGCGACACGTCCTTTTCCCCGGACAATACTCTTCTCATTGACGATTCTCCAGCCAAGAGCATTTGCAATGAGAATGGGAATGCTATATTCCTCCGCACTTGGAATCAACACGAACGGCAGGACGACGTCCTGATGGGGGAGCTGCTGCCGTGGCTGCGCCGTCTTGACTCGAACTGCCAGCCGGGTCAGCTGCGCAGATACGTGGAGGAGAATAGAATCGGCCTGAACCCTTTGCGACCCGGTGACTACCACGTGAAGGACATCATTAACGGCATGAGAGAGTCGTCCAAGAACATGGGGTCCCGATACAGGCTTCCTGGGATAGGCGTAGTCATAGAGGGAGGACGCGTTATAGAGTAGACCCTCCGGACGTTGGGTTTTTCTGACGATGATAACGATCCATTGACTGTAGTAATTCCTATTGATTGCGTCTGCTATGTACATTTGTAAATAATAATTTAGATATGTCACCGCGTTTTCACTCCATTTTGCGTTACTATTTGTTATGCCGTCGATGGTCATTGCGTGTTCCCCCTTCTCCATTCCAGGCTGTTTTGCTCTTGTTCATTGTCCGATAACGTGGGCTTGTGGTATATATCTCTGTACTGCAGAATGGATGCAATCGCGTTGTTGGACCGCGGAATCGGCTTACCAGGAGTTTCCTCTCCGGATCCGAGTCCGACGGGGGGAGTTGCGACACGGCTCCGTATTCAAGACCTTACCTGTTGCGGTCTGCCCAAACCGCTACGTCCGCGGCCATAGACTACTCCAAGGGTGACGTTGAGGCGGGCGTTGTGAACAGCCCCCCGAACCACGGACCCGTCAGGACTCCGGCCAAATCCCCGTCTCCGTTGAAGCGGGCAACGCCGAGTCGAGGGGATTGCTTCTCGCCTGAGCGGCGGACGGACTCCCCGACGAATCGCAAGCTGATCCTCCCCTTCGATGGCGCGTCCGCGCACCCTCGCCTCGATGATGCGATTCCGACTCCGTCTGTTGTTCCTGTTGTTGTCACGGATGGATTGAAGGCCACAGTGGCCTCGGACACTCAAACGAGGAGGCTGAGGTCGAAGGCCACTTCTAGCGATACGGTGCTTCTTCTGAGGGATGGGCATCCTCATCCCGCACAATCTGCGGGAGCCAGGCGAGCCCCTTCCGCAGAAGGTCTCGTAAAGAAACGTATCCTCATCGAGCCCTCCCGTTCTGTACTGCCCAAATCCACTTCGACCCAACTTCCGCACACAAAGACCCTCGCTCCGATGATGACAAAGCCGCCCCTTCGAGGGTCTAGATCGCATTCCGCGTCTCAGGCCCGGGAAACCACTCGAAGGTCAAAACGAAAAGCCACCGAAGCTCAGAGCCTAAGCGTATTCGATGCTTGGGCGGCTAACCCTAATCCCAACTACAGTGAACGACAAAAGGTTATCTTGAGAAGACTGGCCAAGCTCAAAGCGGAAGAGGCGGCGAAAGTCGTTTCCGCGAAATCAGTCAAGTAGTGTCTACGCTAGCCTATAAATCCAAATCATCTTCGTGATGTCTTTAGCATAAAGATGAGTTTACTATAAATAGATATCGTAAATAGCCGTACATATATTCCTTTGATCTCACTGCCTTTTGTGGAAGAGAATGCAGCCTAAATTCCACTATTTGTTTTACTTCCATATTAAATTCACTCCGGAGGATTCTACCACAGTATATAGTATTCAGACACTGTTAAATAAAAGGCGTTCTCTTTTTTGACCAAGTATTCTTATACTTCTAGTCCTGTATACGAATCACTTTTTCACTTCATGTTATGTATGGATGTTACTGGAGTGCCTTGTTTGATGTCCATTGTATCAAATTCTACACAATTTTTGATCGGTGTTCAATGTACGAGCTCAACATATCGTGGGGTTCAACAACTATTTCGTCACTAGAATTTTGTCTCAGTTTTTGAAGGTCTCAAAATGAGCATTTTGTCTCATTTTAACGAATAAGGCCTTATGTGTATATACATGTGTATATACATGTGTATATACATGTGTATATATACACGCATGTGTGGATGTACTCCGTCCGTTCCAAATTATGTCACTAGAATGATTGAAGAACAGTGCATGCGTTCATTGCAACCTAAATAATTTTAGCCACAAAGAATTATTTATTTTCGCCTACTTTAAGAAGCACTTTCGAACTTGACTCTCAAACATGACAATAACTTTGGGACGGAGGGAGTATATAGAGGTATATGTATGTACATATGTCTGCCTATATATGTATATGCATATACATACAATACGTGGAAGGCAGGGTCGGCAGAAAATACTTTTGCAGTAAACGCTAAAAGAATAAAAAAGTGGTATAAAGTATATTGATCATATTGTAAGAAACTAGATTTAAAAAAGGTTCCAAATTATATCACCAGAATGATTGAAGAACATTGCATGTGTTCATTGCAATCGAAATAATTTTAGTCAGAAGGAATTATTCTTGTTGCCTACTTAACCCTTTAGTGACCAGAGCAGTTTTGGAGAAACCACACTTTTTTGGGTGATGTCTTCTTAAAACTTTGAATGTTGCAATTAGGGATACCATTAACAATATCCAACCGTATGAATGTAAGCATAGCTTAATGAAATACGCGTCGGTTAAATCTTGATACGATCGGACCGTTGGATTGGAAGATTATAGTATGTCTTTGAACCGTATAATGCACACTGAAAAATGAGATTTGGGTGTGCAACTTCAAGGTTAAATAGAATTTGGCTTAAATTTTCAAATAAAAAAGTGAAAAGATTCAACAATAACTTGTGCCAACACCTCTCCATTGCAAACTTTCATGTCCAGAACGGATTCATACATAATTATTGTGGATTTTATAAGTGAGAGTGACTTATCCATGTAGAGTTTAGGAAAAAAGTTTATACATTCAAATAAGAAAGGAGTTGCTACATTGATTCAAATCGGACTACATACACTAATAGAGCATGAACAAGAGAACATAATCCAAAACAAAAATACAACAAAACAAACTTCCAAACACATGAAATATCACATATTACGTGTGTTGTATTTGTAACTATTTGCTACATTTTGAGGTATATGCGGTATTTGCGGTATTTAGGTGTTTTGTACATAGGTATATGGATAGCTAAGAAAGACAAATTCCAAAATTTCTTTTTGCATCATCTGCAGAATCAAATGTTACACATCCGAACTTCAGACAGTCACGGGACAGAGATGATTTACACATTTTCCATAATTTCATTTTTTAATGATCCAGTGACCACTTAGTGGTTACCTGGGCATTAAAGGATTAAAAAAGCACTTTCAAACATGACTTTCAAACACGACTTTCAAACATGACAATAACTTTAGGACGAATGGACTATATTAATAGAAGTACATGTATGTACATATGTCTGCATATATATATGTATATGCATATACATACATTACGTGGAAGGCAAGGTTGGCAGAAAATACTTTTCCAGTAAATGATGAAACAATAAAAAAGTTGTATAAAGTATATTGTTGACATCTTAAGAAATGAAGTTAACAAAATGCAAAAAATAAACAAAACCTTGTTTGAACAAAATTGGATTAATAATTAAATACAATATGGATCAAGCACTAACCTATATCGACAACTCTTAGTTACAATCTTTCATGATTGTCAAGAATGGACTCACTCAAAATTATTGCGATTTTTATAAGTGATAGTGACTTATCCATTAACGGTTCACAACAAAAATATACGTTAACCTTTTAATGTCCAATTCAACACTATTTTGAACAATTTGTTATAAAATGGTTGATGAAAAACGAAAATGGAGTTGATGTAGAAAACAAAGTTGTAAATGTCAATGTGTAGATAACATCCGTACGGTTGGATTCATCATATTTATTATTAATATTTTTTAAAGTAATTTTACAAGTCTCTCTCTTGAAATTCAATTAAAAATCCAACTATGGAAAATCATATTTAAGGTCTTTCTTTTTGAACTAAGATTGAAACTTGACTAAAACCACTTTTGTAATTTTTCAAAAAATCACATTATCTTATTTGGAACACCTATGAAATTTGAACAAGAGAATACATTCCTAAAAAACATAACAAAAGAACAAATTGTCTTCCGAACTAACGCTAGAACTTCCGCATAATACATGTGATGCATATATATTAAGTATGTATTGTATTTTGATTTGCGTATTTGCAGTAATATGACGCTTCTTTAAGTAATATTTTGATAGTTACACAACTCCAAATGGAAAATGCATAAATTTGTGTGAAAGATGTATATTATAAGTGTCTAACTGTGAACATTACAATTCCAAAGTTAACCATTTTTATTGATCTGCCAAAAATTGAAATATCGTTTTATGAAAAATAAAAAATTATTAAATACGTTATCAACTTTATTTTTATACATAATCTGAATTATGTCTAAGTATCATTCAAAGATAAATCATTTTTTAAAGATACATATTATAACACATTTATGTTTTGTCCAATAG
Source organism: Pohlia nutans (assembly GCA_022496805.1). Lineage (NCBI taxonomy): Eukaryota > Viridiplantae > Streptophyta > Bryopsida > Bryales > Mniaceae > Pohlia > Pohlia nutans. The sequence goes on from CM040103.1 coordinate 2,143,793, forward strand.
TACACAAGATTTTATTTGTTAAAAAATATTTCAATATTCATCCTTAAATAAATATATCATCCTCATATATTAATATTTTATAATATATACACTACGTTGAATGCATGTGAACTGTGAAGTATTTCATACTTTTTTAAGATGTAAAATGCGTACTAAAATTCAAATTTAGAGCTACCTCAGTCTTTTTAAATAAGCTAATTTATTATATTTTCGAGAGCAAGAAAAGCGCTTTGATAGGAGTGTAAAGTTATAATTAGTATGTTCAAATTGTATAAGTTGCAAATAATGTCTACGTTTAAAATTCATGGACCTTTAAAATTTAACCCGCCGTTTATATTATTAATGTTGTTTAGTAAAACTTAAAATACAGTGTTTGCTGTAGTTTAAGTAATGCATTCAAAAAATAAAATGTTTTAATGAGGCAAATTATATCTTCAAAATCATGGAGGAACGTACAAGTTGTAAACACATTGAATAAGTAAAATGCATGAGAAAATTTAAGGAATGGAAAAAATATTTACAAGGATTAATTTGTAAAAAAATTTAAATGTGAGCACTAACAAAATATTTAAAGACCAAATTATATTTTATTACAACTCTAAGTACAACAATTCAAAATAACAAACCCTACAAGTTGCAAATAACGTCAAGTACTAAAATCCATGAGAATTATAAATTTATGCAAGCGTTTCTATACGTAATAATGCTTTATTATATTAAAGTACAGTGTTTGTTGTACTTTAATTAATGCATTCAAAAATTAGAATGTTTTAATGAGGCAAATTATATCTTCAAAATCATGGAGGAACGTACAAGTTGTAAACACATTGAATAAGTAAAATGCAGGAGAAAATTTAAGGATTGGAAAAAAGTTTACAAGGAATAATATGTTTAAAAATTTAATTGTCAGCAGTAGCGAATTATTTAAGGACCAAATTATATTTTATTACAATTTTAAGTACAACAATTCAAAATAACAAACTCTACAAGTTGCAAATAATGTCGACTACTAGAATCCATGAGAATTTTTAATTTATGCAAGTGTTTGTATGCTGGATAATGCTTCAAATAAATCATTAAATTAATTAAAAGGACCGTTGTTGTTGTAGTTAACTTCATTAATGCATTCATTAAATAATCGTATTTGAAGAAATGAGAAAATCGTATTTAATATTAAATAATGAGATTAAACATTAAATAGTCGTATTAAATCTTACAAATGAGAAAATCGTCAAGTAGTAAATATTATGAATATATTATCGGCATTATTAACAAATATTATTTAAAATTATGCAAGGATTTTATTGGATTATGTGTAATGCTAAAAAAATTAAATTTTAATGAGGTTGCAACAATTGACACTTGACATTTCACGTTTAACATTAAACATTACGTATTAAACATTAATAGAATTTGACATTGCGGATGCATTTGCATAATCAATTTGTGAGTTTGAACGATGTACAAAAGAAAAGTCATTTTAAAATTACTTTAAAAAACGACTATAAATTTTGTCACCATTGTCAAAAGAAAATATGCAATGTATATGTAAAAATACATCTCGTATTCCCAATTTGTACAACATTTGAGGAAGTAATGACGTTTTGAAAATTATGACGATTGATTGTTTCGTTTATTGAATTTTTAATGAAGTACCTGCTGAGTGCATGCAATTTAGTTGAACTAGACATAACCAGTTTTTTCACAAATACATTAATTTTGCCATTATAATGTATATGGTGTTACATAAGTAAAGCGATTGAATTGTTGTATATTATTGCAAATCCTCAATTAAAATGTTATACGAAATGAAATTAAAGTAATTATCCTAAACAACGGTCATGACAGTCACGTGTATAGTAGTTTTGAAATTGTAGGTCTATAAAATTGAAATTTTAACTCATTTGCAATAATGTTAATCAATCATTAATTAACAATATATCATTGAAAGATATGACAAAACATTTCCCATTGTGAAGTTTAATTTTGACCATGCCTATTTCAATACTAAACAAATACAATCGCAACTGAAGAAAAGATGAACTTACATACTTAGTTAATATACTGTCGAAGAAGATAATACATGTTATTCTTGTACAATTGAAACACTCTCAAATTTAGGGAGAGGTAGCGATTTGTAGAAAGTGTTGGAGAAGATGCTCTTACCGATACAAACTGTCTTGATGATGTGAATGACTTTAAGTTTCTTGAAAAAGCAAGGAAGTTGAGAAGTTCCTGAAGTTTTATTCTCATCCGCTAATGTCTAATGTCTACATAATGTCTTATGTCTAATGTTACCAAATCTACATTAAAGGCCATATTCGTTAAATTGAGACAAAATGGTCATTTTGAGACTTCAACCCTAAAACAATTATAGTCATTTATCGTCGAGTCGACGATAAGATGAGACTGTAACCTTTGGGCAATCAAAGGTTTTTATATATATCAATATATTAAAGTCTCAAATTACCAAATAGTCGCAAACCTGAACAGTTATAATGGTTTATCCTCGAGTCGACGATAAAATTGAGACTACACTTTGTCTCAATTTAACGAATAAGGCCTTATTAGGTATTCCCCGTTGTCCTTGGGATTTGCGGTTAGAGCTAGTGACAAGTTTCAGCATAGATACATTTCATTTTCTGGTCTGCATGCATGGATACTGTGTCTACTTCGCAAAAGTGGTTTATGACAGGGTCATATGAATATATATTTGCAAAAGTTGTCATGTTCATGCATGATGGAACCGCTTGGCTTATGCATGCATGTACGTGAAAAGCAGTGCGATCCGTATTTCCGGATGTACATACTACTATGATATATCTCCACGCATATTCAATTGAGACTGTAAACAACAAGGATTAATTGCTAGGCCAAACAGACAGATAAAGACATTATACATTAGAATAATCCTTGCATGATTTCACTGTTATCATGCATTTAACTTAACTATTCAAAATATTTTGAACTTCTCTATTCATTGTTTCGTTCCATAGATCTAATGTCCTCGTTATGCATACAATCGTGGCCTTAATTTCATAATTGTCTTAAATGTTTAATGTTGTAATTATTTAAAACTTGTAAAATTGAAAATATTTAGACTTCATACATTAGACATTAGACATTTGATAGTAGACATTAAACATTAAACATTATTTAGACATAATTAGACATTAGACATTATTTAAACATTCAACATTTATGAAAAAACTTAAGTATGTATGATTTATAACGTTTAAACAAAATAAAGTTCAGTTCTAGTAATAATTTTATGCGTTAGATTAATTAAAAGATTATAGCGAGGGCAATTAAATCTATGAAGACAAATGTAACTTAATGCAAATAGTTGGACATTGCCTGTTTAATAAAAGTCGCATGACTTCATTTCAATATTAATTTTTTATTTAAAAATTTAAATTTAAATTATTATTTTTACAGACGAATTGCATTGTTTAGCAATTGGGAATTAAAAGAGCTGGACTGCTACTGCTGGAGTAGTTACCATATGAGTATCGATGATTGATATCATGGTATAACAGAGAACAACATTTTATCGCTTTTTGAGAACAAATGCGAAGTTACAAAGTTTCTTACTCCATAAGTATGGATGATTGATATCGAAGTATTAATAGCACGTTCTTCAGGTTTTTATCTATGCATTCTTATAAAACTTGATAGCAAAATCCGCAAAAAATTAAAACACCTTAAAGTGCAGGATAAAACGGTCTATCTTGCTATGCAATTATAAAATATTAAAATAATATGAAATTGACGATCCAACACTTATCATGCAAGTAAAGGTTTTAAGTATTTTCAAAGCAATTACAACATAATTATACTATACTTGTTATGTTTAAAGGATTTTCAATTCATGAATTTATTGACAATTTATCTCCAATCGAGCTACAGTGCACCCACTGCATGCCTGGGTACTTCACTTAAACTGAGCAAAACAATCAATCGTTTAATTTTTCAAGTAGCCATGAATTATTCACATGTTGTTCAAATTGGGCATATGAGGTGTATTTTGACATGTTCCTTAAATAAGATGTTTCTGTTGACAAGAGTGACCAAGTTCTTGCAAATCCTTGCAAAACTTTAATGTTGTCCATAAAGCATTTAACGTATTCATAGTACTTACTACTTTACCGTTCTCTCTTTTCTAATATTTAATTTCTTCTCATACGACTATTGAATGAATGCATTAATTAAATTATTAATTACAGCAAATACTGTACTTTAAATTTTTTGAACATTATATCGCGTTAAAACGCGTGCATTAATTTTAAATTCTCATGAATTTTAGTGGTTCACATTATTTGCAACTTGTAAGGTTTGTTATTATAAGTCGTTGTACATAAAGTTCTAATTAAATATAACTTGGTACCAGTAAAAAATTACGCTAGTGCTGAAATTTAAATTTTTTACCAAATTATTCATTGTTAATTCATTCGATGACTTCAATTTTCTCATGCATTCTACATATTTAATGTAATTACAACTTGTACGTTATTCCATTTTCAACATATAATTTGCTTCATTAAAACATTTTAATTTTTTAAATGCATTAACTACAGCAAGCCCCGTACTTTATTTTAATTAAAGCTTATGAATTATATAAACAGTGGCGTAAATTTAAAAGTTCTCATGAATTTTAAACGTGCACATTCATCGCATATTCCCAAATTCTTGAAATTTTCCCATTACAATGAATATGCTGGTTAACTCTATGAATCATGAATTATTTCAAGTAAATTATTCATGCAATATCTTCTCAGAATAGAGTCAAAATTTGACCAAAGCAGTTTATTGTTTATCAGCTCGAATTTGACAAACCCCTTGCGCACCACCGTTGTCGCTAGCGAGCGAGGATCTCGCCATGGCATGATGAATTACGAATTTCTGTCGTAGTCATGATCGAACAGTTAATGCAGCTTTCTTGTTAATTCTCAAAACTATTTCATCTTAGTGTTTTTATTTTGTTCAAAACTATCAAATCAAATCAAATGAATGAAGTAAACATTAAATACTTATGAAAATCCTATAATTGTTAAAAGTTCTTGCATTGTACAATTGATTCAATTTGTTCATGAATAAGAAATGGTGCACAATTTATTTGCTAATCTTATTGTTCATTGTTGTCCCTATTATTGGTCATATTCGGTTATCAATTCTTTAAGAAGTGTTAAACAGAGCATCAAAAGTAAGGTTTGGATTATCTACTCAAGTTTTTTATCTCTCACGTCCCAAAACTGAAGCTCTTTTTAAAAGTGAAAGTATTTTTTTAAAACTGTAGGTTTTTGTATTTCTAATTAGTACTTATAGACTTACTTCATAGTGTTTTTGTCCTCAATGATTGAATAGAATTGGCTCTTAAGAGACCGGTTATGTAATTCGTCAAAAACTTGATCATACACACGTGTTTGACCATTGATGAACAATTATTTAAAATTGTCCATTTTGGACGATAACATTATATGGATGCAAAGATTTAATTTCAGGGTTGGTACCACAACTATTGATCGTAGAAAATAAATTCTCCGTAGATGATGAACATGAAGAATAAGTATAATTGCCATAAAAAATTTAAATTCAAAACGCTATGTGTATTCTTTACACTTATTGATAAAAACGATATTAATATATTTTCATACATTGGTTTGAGAAAATATCGCTACGAACTCCTAATTTTAAATGTTAAAGCCATTGTGCATTATAACGAACTTTGCATGGCTTCGTGTTATTTAAGTTTTAACGTATTCAAAATATTTTTAAGTTATACGATGTCAGCCTTTACATTGTTAATTGTACTTGCTATAATTTTTTAAATGATGCGTTGCAAATAAATACTGCAAGCACTGTGATTTTTTTTATACGTTATAAATTTTACATACGGTTTGAAATACTTACAACTTGACTGTGCGGTGATTTCTCTCATACATTTAACTGCCGTCATTATAAGTTAATCTTTAGATTAATCGAACGTATAAGATTATCGCAGCCACTATATTTTATCTTTTGTAAACGTAATAAATCATACACACGTTTGCAAAAATATAATATTCTCATGAATTCTACATATTGAAACTATTTGCAACTTGTGAAGTTTCTTGATTACTTTAAAACTACTAAATTGATTAATGAATTAGTTAATTGTGTTCAATAAATTACAGCTAGTGCTCAATTTTAACTGTTGCGCTAAATTTTAATTGTTATCGCGAACACTGTATTTTATCTTTTGTAAACGTAAAAAATCATGCGCAATGTTTGCAAAAATCTAATATTCTCATGAATTCCACACATTGTAACTATTTACAACATATAGGGGTTTTTAGTTACCTTGGAACTACTAAATTGCTTTAATGAATTATTTACTTCTGTTCAATAAAATACATGTAGCGCTAAATTTTAAGTCTTTGTAAAAGTATTTCAAAAATTTGATTTTTTCTTATGAAGATGTACTTTATAAGGTGAAGCGATTATTATAATTATTATGCAGTGAGCACTTCAACGTATAGCTAAAAATAAACTAGTTTGATAACAAGTTTGAATATATAATTTGAATTAAACCTGAAAGGGTCACACTACAGAGCCACGGCCCTTCACATACAAAATTGGATGGAAAACATCTAGGTATCCGTCGGAATTGACGAATTATTTCCATGGACGAATGATATTTTGCGTGTCCAGGATTAAACATGAACCTGGGACATCGTGTCGTAAATAAATGTATTGAAAAATAATGATGCATAGATTTCATAGGAATATGTCGTATGTATAAAAATTTGGAATAGAACGTTTCATTACTTTTTCAGCAGTACAAGGGCACTTAATATCACCTACCTCGACGTTGTAAAAATAGCACGCTAAAGTTTCCCGCCCTTGCCATATATTAGCCCCAAAAAAGTCACATTCACTGTAAAGGGACCCGGAGTCCTCGTCACCGGCTGTGAACAGCGAATTTGAAATCGACCGTTTGAACTCGTCGATTCCATTCCCGCTGAAATTCTCCCGCCATTTCGCCTATAAGTGCCTTTGCGGAGCCGGGGCCAACCTTTCTTCCATTCGGTCTCACGCTTACGCGCTTGCGCTATTCGAACTTCGTTTCTCTTGCATCGCTTTGCAAGTAGGTCCTTCTTTGCGAGAGCGCAGTATTTGGCTATTCGCAGTAGACATTAGTTGTTGAAGGTGTTTTGGAGTACGCACTAGCAGTGCTCACCGCTTTGTGAGTTCAAGGTACAACAACGCGTTCCGGGTGGCTTTCATTCAAATTTTGGTACGGTTTCGTTGCCAAGGGTTTCAGTTTCTTCGCTTGATGCATGCTGTTGACTTGCGTTTGATCAACTTTAGCGAGGCAATAAACTATGAGGTTAGGGTTTTGTGCGATTCACGTATTCTGCTGTAGACATGTTTCTGGAATTGTAGAATTCAGAATTGCGGTACAATGTAGCGTGGAATGCGACTGGATTCATTGTACCCGATTATTACGCCGTAAATTCCGGGAATTGTAATTCAAATCCCCTGTACTCTGTCTGAAAATAGTTCAACTCGACTCGAGTTGAATTACTTGATTCGGAAACCGTACACAGATAATGAGGAGGACGCCTATGAATTGTCGACTGGATTCAACTTGACTCGAGTTGAAGTTGCGGAATAGAGTCTAGATAAACATATTGATGATTTGGGAAATTCAACTCGACTCGAGTTGAATTATGAGTAAATCACAAGTATGTCAGATCTCTTTGTGACAAGAAAATGATGATATATCCCCACATTCAACTCGATTCGAGTTGAATTGTACCAGATCTGTGAAACTAGCAGTGAAACAATTGATTCAACTAGAATCAAGAGATATGAGATGGACACATTAAAGTTGATGGAGTTGAACGTCCCATTCAACTCGATTCGAGTTGAACGGGATGGACCTATTCAACTCGATTCGAGTGAAGTGGAATGTACCCATTCAACTCGATTCGAGTTGAATGGGTTGGTCGCGTTTCACTCGAGTCGAGGTGAATAACCTGTTTATATTAAACTCTGTTCCCGTATAATGACCTATTCATGTCTGGACTCATTCAATTCGAATCGAGTTGAATAGTCTGGACCATTCAACTAGAATCGAGTTAAATGGTCTGGACCCATTCAACCATTCAACTTGATTTGAGTTGATTGGTTAAGTCAATTCAACTCGATTCGAGTTGAATGGGTCCAGACCATTCAACTCGATTCGAGTTGAGCGGTCTAGACTATTTAACTCGAATCGAGTTGAATGATTTGGACCATTCAACTCGAATCGAGTTGAATCGATTGGGCCTATTCAACTCGAATCGAGTTGATTGGTCTGGGCCCATTCAACTCGAATCGAGTTGAATTGTCTGGACCATTCAACTCGATTCGAGTTGAACGAGATAGGCTAGTATTAGTTATATTTGATTCAAAGGAATCCTGGAGAGAATGCGATACAGTTAATTGATATCAGGATATAGGGTATTTAACTCGAGTCGAGTTTAATTGTTTTGTTTAGTATACTTGTGAGTAATACTATTGATGTCTTTGAGTATGCAGGGGTATTATGGATGCGGTGCACGTTCCAATGGTTACTGATGAGTTCTCTTCCGATGAAGACGTTGACGCCAGACCGGAAGAGTCTCTCGATATTCCCGACTGCGAAGGTATTCCACGGAGGCTATGGGTTACCAAGTTCGTAACACTATACAGCGATGGAGGCTCTCCTGTGGCTGAAGGCTTATGTCATAGTGTAAGCTCCGACCTTGTGCTCGGGTGCAACGGGGCACTTGGGGACACTCATGTGGCCGTTCAGATTTCGAAGAGCCTCTCTACTGCTGATGTGCCAGATGATTGGAGGTACTCTGTTCGGACTTGGCCGATTGAGTTTGTCTACTGTAATGGTGCTAGTCTAAGAGACCACGATCTGCGGTACAATTACAACTGCCGTTTAGCAAGTCTTACCCAGCCGGGACCGTCGCGTAGCACACGTTACACCAGTACTGTGAGGAACCCGCCACGTGAGACATCCGTCAAAGCAAAAGGTTTTCTAACACAGGAGTTGATAAACGCTGTTTCCAGCGAAGTCTGTTGTTCCAAGAACTGTGTTCAGCCATTCCGTAGGGATAAGATTTGCGCTTTTCGAGAGCGTATGTACCGTGACACTTCCTTTCAGTTCAGATTCCATATGAAGCTGGATGTCCACAGGCACATTCATCATGACGCCCTTGGTAGGAGGGTTGCCACTGTCGAGGGTATTGACGTTTGCATGCCTGCATAGAGGCACATTGCTGGAGTGTCAGAAGCCACTTTCCATCGCTTTCAAGGGTTCGCACCTGAAGGTCTTCAAGCACAGCCTCATGGGAACACGAGTTTACTGAAGCCTCGAAAGTATACGTCTCAGGCCACTGCTACTCTGAGGTGCATTTTAGAGAACTCTGCAGATCATATGCCACACAGAACTCGCACTCTTAAATCGGGAGAAAAGGTCGTGTCCATGATTCTTCCGGCCACATGGAAATGGAAGAATACCATCCTGGAGATCAATGCTGCAAATGCGTCATTTGGTTTGCAGAATGTGTCGCCCTCTAGTTTGAGCAGGATTCAAAGGTTAAGCTTTCCTGAGTACGACGCAAAGAAACCGGGAGATAATTTCGCCCGGTGCTCCAAATGTGATAGATTGCACGCTCTTAGGCGGGGCGCCACAGCAGGGTCGCAGCAGGCTCTGCTGTGGGCAAAGAAGCTCGAGGTGCATTTGTCTGCTGCTCGAGCTCATAGAGAGTTATATTACGCAAACCGGTACAGATCCAGTTCTTTCCCGCACGAATGCCTGACCATTATGCACGACAAAATGGATCATGCAAAAACCGCTTCTCCCGTCTTCTCTCACAAGAGTAAGGAGCTTGATGGTTTGATTAAGTTGCCCGTGTCAGTTACGGGTATGATCGCCCATGGTCATGGGGATGTCCGCTACGCGCATTACGGGCTTGATAATTTTGCTCACGATTCGAACTACACAGTGGGTTCTTTCGCGAAGCTATTGCGAGATCTCGAATTACTTCCAAAATACTCGTCTAGGGAATTGTTCGTTGGGTCAAAGTCCGCTCCAATCTTCAATGCTGTCCTTCAAGGAGCTGACATGTGCAAGTCCTCTCTTCGACCTGCTCCAGAAACTTTCGTTCCAGCAACTTCACTTCTTCCCATTATGAATGTGCAGATGGACAATGCCACCGGTGACAATAAGAACAGATATGTGTTCTGTTTTTGGTCACTTCTTGTAGCCAAGAAAATCTTTCGTGAGGTGTATGTTAATTTTATGTTGGTGGGTCACACCCACGACGACATCGACGCTCTGTTCGGAAGGTGGAGCATGTTGAAGAAAGATAACTTTCCTACAATTCCTTTGCTCATGAAGTCTTTCATGGATGTGGAATCAGTACCCACTATTCCCCATCTCGTCAAGGAGGTGCCCGATTTTAAAGGTTTCATTGAAGGTTTTATCAGAGATGGAGATAAGGCTCTTGTCGGTCACACAAAGGCTCAACAATTCAAGTTCTTCCTGGACTCCACTGGTTGCCCCGTCATGAAGTACAAGTTATCTTGCACTGATGTCGATTGGTTGCCGAAGGATTGCACTGGGATTAAATTGTGGAGGGAGGGTTCGGAAGGTCGTAGTTTATGGCCTCGTGGAGAACCAGCTCCCGTTGCGCACCGTGCAATGAGAGGTGTGGAGGACATTGTGAAGGGCCTCTCGGGATTTATCAAGCACTGGGAGACAATGTCCGCTGAAGACAGATCTGGAGAGTATAGAAGACGCTATGAACATTTGATGTTCTATTGGCGAGCTGTGAAGGCAGCGTTGGAGGAGCCTATTGAACCGTCCATTGCACTCAAAGACGGATTTTGGCCATCCACTCATGTTGCTGCGAGGGTCGAGGATCAATTTGCTGAAGATGGTGGGCTTCGTGAGGAGTTTGCGGAGGATGATGCGTACGTCAGGGTTGTCACTTTGGACGTCTTTGGAGGAAATCGCGTCCGGTTTGACGTCGGGACGTCCGGACGTCGCGTCCAAGCGGCCGGACGCCAGCGTCCGCTAGGTAAACTGTGATTTACTTTATCCGCTGCCGTTTTTACCCTGCGGACGGCTTAGCGGACGGCTTAGCGGACAGCGTGGCGGACGGCCTGGCGCCCGTCCGCCCGGACGGCTCGACGGACGGAGTTTGATGGCGGACGGCAGAGCGGACGGCCTGGCGGACGGCAGGACGGACGACCGGGCGGGCGGACGGCACGCGGACAACTAGAGGACGGCCAGGCCGGTTTAGGGGTTCTCAAGGACTAAACCCTGAACACTTCAGGCCATTCTAGGGTGATTGTAATGGTGGAAAATATAAATTAAAATCTCATTAAGTCACTGGAGCCTCATTGTAATAAAAATATAGCAACCTTGTTTAGGGTTATAGCCACTCTCGTTCCAACAACATAAAACATAAAAATAGTGTCATATATTATATTTCGCAGGTAAACAAACATTCAATAAAGGCAACGTCAACAAAATATTGCCATCTATTCATGTACGTCATACATAACACTACAGAAATATATACTTATAAAATCTATCTCCTGTCCAAACAACTACAATTACTGAATACTAGAATATCTTATAAAAAAAACTCTACGAAAATACATAAATGCTATTGAGTTTTCAATCTGCCTTGTAATCAGAATCTCCTTTCACCTCTGCTCCGCTACTGTCCTCTGCATCATATGACTCGTCGTCACTGTGAGAGTAATACTCGTTTTCCTTTCTCTCCTTCTTTACTGGTTGGATACTCTTCATTTTCCATGTGGATCCACTTGCGTCAAGGGGTGTTTTAACTCGTCCTGGCTTTGGCGGAGAAGCAGCAAATGGTTGCATGAGCCTTTTTCGTTTAGCGCTGCCGTTTCCTGTTGCTCCAAATTTCTCTCCACTCGATGATATATGTTTCGGGCCCACAAGTGTCTCCTTCACCGTCATCTTCTGCATTGGCCGTTGATTGTGCCTTGGGGGCACACCTGATGGCTTCTTTATTATAGCTACTGATAAAGGCAAATTTCCGTCGCTTTCCGAATCTCCATCCGATTCTCTCACACGTTTATTCACCGCTTTGGAAAGGGATACCAATCCCGTTGAAGATGCAAGTGGAACTCGGGGTGTTGGTGTTTTAGAATTATCAAATAAGGCTCTAGATGCAAGGGCGGTCCTCTGCATTTGGTCCTCAAGACGGGGTCCACGAGGAGAATCTCTCTCTCCAAACTTCAACGGACTCTTACTGATTGGACCAAAATCTTCCTCTATGCCTTTCCATTTGGAGTGGCCATTGTTCACCGTTGTGGCCTTTCGTCCAGGAGAAAGCTCCAACTCAGAATCTTTGGGGTCCTTCAAAACACCCTCCTGCACGGTGTCAATCCTTGTGCCACCATCTTCACCACGTTTGTCCCCCTCTTCTTCACCCAACGCCGGAATTGAATTGTCCTCTTCTCTGACATTCACACCGGTATCGTCGGCATTTGATGCTTGCACGTGATTGCCCTCCTCTCCATCCTCAGCAAACTCGTATACATCGTGGCTTGATCGACCAGATCTTGCTGGAGACGAATCCGGCCTTCGTGGAGAGAGTTGATCACTCCAATCGTCAAGAGGCACATCAGCCCAGCGATCATCGTCTGATGCATGATTACCCACCCAATCGCCTTCATCATCTCCATCCGATTCTTCTGAAGCGGAATCCGAATCCTCTGATGATACATTTTCGTCGTACCACTTCTTCTCATCCTTTCTCTTAGCCTTTGCGAGGAGCTTTGAATTTGTGTACACGTACACTAAATCTTCAGCCCTCTTTTGTTGGAGGCGATTCCGAGACCTGTTGTGCACGAAAGAATAACTACTCCAATTGCATTCGCATGATGACAATGACACGGTTTGGGCTAGGATTCTCCGTGCTATTGGTGCGATGAGCTTTCCGCATGCCCCTTCAAAATCCCACCATGCATGAGGCAAACACTTCTGTTGTTTCGGATCCAACATATTGTGGAATGGCGGTTCCTTGTGACGGAATGCCAAGAACTCTAGCACCACATCCGGATATGTTTCTGGAGAACATAATTTCCCAAGCACACGCTTGCATGTTGTGATGGCATCTAAATCGTCTGCGAGTTCCTTATCGTGTAGCAAATACGGATTCAAAAGTGCACCCGCATCGTGTAAATCCGTTCTGACCAATGCCCATCGGTCGCGGAAGTGCTTCTCCACATCAATGCTTTCTCCACCGTCCAATGGAAAGAACTCATCCTTCACCCTTTCAATGTGTTTCTCCACATTGTGAAAGATGTGTCGAATTTTGCCCATACCAGGTTCCCCACTGTCAAAATCCCGCAGTGCATACATCAACGGTGCAACCACCTCCTGAAAGTTAGTGCATCTTTGCCAAAAGTGATCATTCAGTATATACCTTCTCACACCTCGAGAGATAGTGCGCGCTTTGATCCCCCCCCCGCTTGTCTCGGAGTGTGACGACATAGGACGTCCACTGTTCGTCCACAACTGACTGCTCTAAGGCCTGTCTGACCTCGAGTAATCGATCTACCATCATGAAATTTGATCCAAATCTAGTTTTCCCTGCCAATACTAGGCTGAACTTCTTCTCGTACTTTCGAAATACTGCAAGAGGCATGTGTCTCTTCTTTATAAACGTCACGATCGTCCGGGCCTTCTTCAACACGTGAGCTATCCAGTTTGCCTTCGCGATGTCTTCCAATAACAGGTTCATTGCGTGAACAGCACATCCTTGGAAGTATATGTGGTCATATTTGTTCGTCACGAGATCCGCTGCTGCCTTCATGACAGATGCGTTGTCCGTTGCAATTTGCACCCACGTTCTGCGATCCAACGCCTTCAATGAACTTCTCTATGATGGTCGCTTGGTACGTTGCTGTCTTCGAATGTCCCGAAGTGTCTACCGATCCAAGAAAGTGTTCTCCTACCGCAGACACTATCATGCAATTGAATAATGGTTGGTTTGTGCACGAGCTCCATCCATCAAATGTCAACGTGGCTCCAAACTTGCGAATGCTATCTGCCATTTTACCTTCCAATACCACCCCTAGCTCATTCTTGGCCTGCATCAAGAGTTTCTTCCGTAAGTCATTGTAAGAGGGTGGTGTGTATGGTCCCCGAAAAGCAGAAGTCCTCCGTACGACCTCTTTGAAAGTTGAATTCCGTGCTATCGCAAAAGGGATATTCGCCTCGTAAAAGAACCTTGCCCATATCTTGTCTAACTCCCTTCGTTTGTCTTCCTGAAAACCCTCTGGTATTCCTGCTTGTCGCAATGGACGGGCGGCCCTGCCAGCTGCACTGTCACGTTCCGTGGATGGTGGTCTGCTCGCGGTAGTTTCATTTGTATTAGAACCTGACCTCTGATTTGGAATCTCTTGTGGTCCATCGCGTGACTCTCGATCTAGCGATTGCGGTGTGCAAAGCTCCATCATGTCCATATTTCCCGCTCTCGGAGTGCGACATTCATCGGATAGATCTGGATTTGGACGCTTAGGAGGATCTCTTCTGCAATTAAGAAAGAGCCCTTTAATCTGCGGTGTGAGTCTCTTGCATATACCGACGCCAGTGTCACGGTTTCCTGATGCGTTCCGATACCCAAGGTGACTCAACATCCTCGCGCCTTCCTTGCAAAAAGTGTTGCACATAGTAAGCACTTCACTTTTCCGGGGGCTATATCCACATACCAATCTTCCCAATCGCTGGGCATCTTGAAAGGTTCAAGCGGGTTTAGGTTCCGCTACCCAATAGTTTTAAGTGACGGCGTGCAGTACCTCGTGATCGCGCGACGAAAAAATGTATCATGTATATAAAATACAGTAGTTGTCAAATTCCGAACGGAATTTGACAACCGCGCATTCAAACTCGGTAATGGTCAAGCAAGGGATACCAAAAGGTTGCCCCCAGCCCTTGACAACTGGTGAGTTCGAATGAACTCACCAAAACAAAACCTTCATGCTTTATACTACCATCTGCCGAACTAGCCGTTGGCTGGTCCGTTCTGCCGTCCGCTGTGCCGTCCGATATGCCGTCCGATCGATTCGGGCTGGATCGGACGCACTGGAGGGACGGTCCGGATCGGCCGGGGTGGATCGGACGGGCTGGACCGGACGCGCTGGATCGGACGGCCTGGATCGGACGGCAGAATCGGACGGCAGGATCGGACGCGATGCATCGGACGCACCAAGACAGCGGACGCCTTAGGGTTTTGCTTTAGGGTTTACGGTCCGCCGCCGCCACCCCATCGGACGACGATGATCGGACGGGCAGCACGCTCCGGACGACAGATCGGACGGCAGGCTCGGTTCGGACGGGCGGACGGGCTGGTTCGGGCGGACGGCAGTATAGAAGGCCCGTCCGGCCCCATTTCCTCTCACTTCTCACTCCTAAATCAGGTTGCTGGCAATTCCCTTTGTGGACTTCGTGGCCTTATTTACTACAGGGGTGAGAGGTCATATGTTTATTGTGACCAATCACCGGTTGGTCACAATAAGCATCTTACACACTTTGTTCATATCTTCGCGGTATTTTCACACGGACGGGTCACTCACATTATCGCGGTTTTCTTACACAGACGGTTCTTACACATTTTCGCGGGGTTTTTACGCAAACGGTTGATTCACATTATCGCGGGATTACCTCACGGTTTAGGGTACACGATCGATTCACCTCGTCGCGGCATTCTGTCTCGGTAATTGCACACGGTTCATTCACACATTGCTAAGCAATGGCCGATGACCAACGTGAGGGTCACGTTCCGAATGCTAATGCTGGGCCTAGGAGGAACAAGCCTAAAGGGGCCCCGCATGCGATCGATTACGCCGTATTGGACGACCCAACTATTCTAGCCGCACCACGATGGGAAGAAGTTAAGGACGAATATTGGTCTGCCACGGATTGCAGAAATTATGTCAAACTGTCCCACATTGGTAAACTGTGGCCGAGGGATCAATTACCAATGATGGCAAGAACCTTTACTGCCAAACCAAACTTGTGCAAAGATGATCATTTCCTTCACCGAGCGGAAGAGGTATGGAGGGCATTGTTTGGAGGTCGTTCGAAGTCAAAGGGAACATTCAACTACAACACATTGGCAATGGTCTATGTGGAATTAAGGTTGGAGCGCAAGGTGGATTGGAGTACATACCCTGCAATTAAATCGATGCCAATTCAGTTGGCAGACGGGCAGCGAGATATTCCTGATTTGTATGATCCAGCATCTACAAGCACAAAAGAGATGTTAGTCTCTTTAAAGAAACCAGGCACGTCGACTACAAGCAGCTCAGGTCGAGACACTCGAGTGGAAGTCAAACCAAAGACCGCTAAATTACTAGTACTGCCTATGGCCGCTTTGGACAATTTGGATGCAAATGTGGAAACCGAAGTCGATGCTGAACGGGAGGAAATAGAAGTCAAAGTTGAATGGGACTTAGAAGACAAAGTCGAAGATATTGCAACTTCTCCGTCTCGATCGGTACCGTGCAAGGAGGGCGAGGAACTGTTGCCGCATAACCCATCCACGCTAATTCAGGGAACTACAGAATCAAAGGGGAAACAGAAGTTGAGGTCCAATACAATTACCACGGAGGACCGCCAAGAAAAGTATAACTTTGGAACGGACTGGGCGGTTCGGGTGGAAAAGGGCGGTCCAAGCAATCCAAGTTCCTCGACTCCGAGCGAGAAACGTGCATGTCCGGATGACACGGATACACTAATTCGGGATCCAAATGGACGTTGGGGAAATTGCGGGACTTGTGAGGCAAAGAGAATGCCTATTGAGGATCTAATGATTTCGTACGGGCAGTTGGCGGAGAAAGTTCCCAAGGTGGGTGAAATTGCAGAAGCAGAGCAGTGGGAACTGTCCGACGAGTTCCCCGACTTGAAAAGTGATCTAGGTTCATTGAAACTTCTTTCGAAGAACGTGTACGTGAACTTGGTAAAAGCCATGGACGTAACAACATTCCTTCGTACAATCGCACCACAGCTTGCTAGAGATGTCCAATCAATTGAGAAAAAATTGGGCCATTGGGGGCCAGTCATCGAAAAGGCGAAGCGTGTTGATGAGCTCACGAAGAGACTAAAAGAAACAATGGAATGTGCAAGGGGATTTGAGCGCTTGACGAGAGAAACCATAAAGCAACTGCAGTCGACCATCATAAAGAACCATTTGAAGACCCTGCATCTTCAGATGATGAATTGGCAGTTGATAGAAGAAGTAGAGAAGCTGCGAGAAGAAACTACAAAGAAAGAAGCATTACCTCAAGAATCTCACGTCCCTTCGGAGCAGCTCGCTATTCCGTTGAATGCCAACACTTCGAACGCAGCAGTACTTGAAGAAACTCTTGTCCCATCGGACCAGTTGTCTCTTCCATTGGATGCGCAGGTTTTGGACAGAGTAGTACTTGAAGAAACTCTTTCCCCATCAGACCAATTGTCTCTTCCATTTGATGCCCATACTTCGGACGAGACAGTGGTTGAAGATACTCTCGCTCCATCGCACCAGTTGCACTTTCCTTTGGATGTCCAAACTTCAGACGAAACAGTGGTTAAAGATATTGTACCGCCATCGGAGCAGTTGCCCCTTCCTTTGGATGCCCAAACCTCCGACGGTGACCTCCACAATGAACAGAATCCTTTGAATTCGCTAGAGCGGCCAGGTGTAGCGGAGGTATTCGTGGCGGTTGATAGGATGCAGGAAGAACCTTGGAAAAGGCCACCAACCGAAGCCGGTGAAGCCAGTAACCGTGAGATCGAGACGTTGAGACAACGATTGCATCAAGCAGACATTGACAGGGATATAGCGAGGTCTGAATTACTTTTCTGGAAAAGAGACAAGGAGATGCCCATACCACCTCGTGAGCAAAGCCTGCCTTGGTTGAGTTATGTCCACCAATTAAAGGATGTGGATGAATTGGTCGCGCGTGAGTTGTATTTGATGTTCCAGTACGAAGAGAAAAAAAGTGGGAATCTCTCTTGTATGCTAGGAAGTTTGAGGAGGGTGCAAGAATTATTTGATCGACAAGCCGCGCTGCCTGGAGCACGTTGTCGTGATGGAAATGCTTCCATCATGTACATATATGCTCTAAGCTTTGTATTTTCAATGAATGGAGTAGCGGAATGAAAATAGTACATATAGTTTGTCTTTCGTTTTAATTAAATCATCAAAGGATTAGGTGGTTTGAAAGGTGTGAATAGGAAAGGGGGGAAAAAGTACCTTCTTTGAAGCTTCAAAGGGGAGCATGGGCATATGTGCCCCACCGCCACCTTTGATTGGATGAGATTTAGTGAGGTCTTGGGGTTTTGAAGATTGTCAAGAGTTTTTTTTGTGGGTGTGAATAGTGAGAGCTTTGGAGGCAGAATTTTGACTTGATGTAGCTCATTGAGCAAGACTTTTTTTAAATTGAAATTTTGAGAGATTGTTCCTTGTAATGAGACCTTTCCGAATTGATCTTATAAGTTGAATTTGGAATTGTATTGCAAAAGTTGTGAAGGTTGGAAGTTTGTGGAAACCCTTGGCCATCCATTGAGAGGGCAGAGGTTTCGACGAGCCACAACTTTTGTTGTGTGTATCAACTTGCTTTGGAATTTTGAAAGTGTATGTATCATTGTAATAGATTTTCAAAAAGTTATTACTTTTATGATTTGGAGTTCCGAGGAGGAAGTTATGAAGGTGTGAAGGCTTGGAGGTTGACTGCCTTTGGAAAGAAAGAAGCTAAGACTTCGAGGACCATAACTTTTGGTCACTGTGATAATTTCTTTTGAAATCTACATGACTGATAGCCTATGAAATTAGCTCTCCAGATTGCTATCACTCAATCTATTTGGAGTTTTATTGAAGGAGTTGTTGTGTGTTGAAGTTGAGAGGTTGAAACTCTCTAAAAATAAAGAGACCGAAACTTTGATTAGCCATAACTTATAGACAGAGTTTAGGGGTTCTATAAAAATTATACATATTGTAGTAGTTTGCATTAGCTTTCCAAAATGCTATTGCACTTGTATGTAAGAGCTTTAGATCAAAAGTTATGAAGATATAAAGAGGCGGAGGTTGGTTGTCAAAAGAAAAATAAAGCTTCCACTTTGCTCTCTTATAACTTTTGGACAGTAACTTAGATTCAATTGAAATTTTGAGGAGTGTTAGTTTGTTGTTTTAGCTTTTCAAAAGGCTATTATACTTAGCTTTTGGAGACTTGAGCCATCTGTAGCATCAATTAGAAGCTTGCAGCCACAATAGAAGATTGCCTTGAAGGTTTCTTTGTGTTTTTAAACACTTTGAGACTTTAAAGGAAGAAGATTTGAAGACTTCAAGACAAGAAGACGAGAACATTTGTGTGTTGTGGCTTGTGGCTCGTTGTCTTTTATTGTTGTTCCTAGTCGGTTTTGGAGGCTCGTTGTTTTTTATTGTTATTCTCAGCCGGTTTTGGAGGCTAGTTGTTTTCAATTTTGTTTTGTAAACTTGGTTGCGGCGAAGTGGGATTGATCACCCACACGGTCGTGTTTATGTTGTTCCCACCGGTGAGGTACGTTTGCTGGTCACCGTGGGTTTGAAATTTAGGAGCCATCTTTCGGACGGTTTCAGCTCGTGGTCTGGCCGTCCCGTTTTACCCGTCCGAGGCCCGTGGTTTCTTATTACCCCACCCTTACCCTTAAACCTTTTAGAGCCATTGCAGGATAGGACTGGGAAGAGATTTGAAGATTTGAAGAGTACAAGAATTGAAGACAAGACCGATCTCCCAAGCTATCTGGTCATCGTGTCGCAGCCAAATTCCCCGCGAATTCTCAGAGCGCGCTCCTCTCTACCCGACAACGTACAATGACTACGTTTACCATGTGGGGTGATGTTGACGTGATGATGACACGGGCACACGGGATTTGTGGTTCTCTGGAAACAAACAACATGGATTGGGCTTCGGCGATCGAAGAAGGGTGGATGCCATATAACGTGTTTTCCTCGCATTTGTTGGAGAAGGAGAAGACGGTGGTTCATACATGTAATCCAGCTCCCGACTTTCTGAAGGAGACATGTTGCTTGTGTCAATATGGGTTTGGTCCAGAAGGAGCGATCCAACTAGGACAATGTCAGCATACCTTTCATATTAAGTGCGTTGCGGAACATTGCTTACGACGCTCTTGGTGTCCCCTGTGCAATGCTCCTATACATGTCAGATTCTACGAAATGATGGGCCTTCGCGCCTTTATGCCATCTGGTCATGAATACAACCAGTGGAACCTTCCTCTGGACCAAAAACCGAAGAAGTTTCTAAATTACAAAAACTGGGGTCAACCATTGGTATGGGATGTTAACTTCGACTGCCATGACTTGTACCATTTGCACGCAGAAGGGTCTGAGGTAGAAGATTTTATGGACAAGGACGAACTTTTCTGGATGACCCGAGATTACGAGATCGAAGTGCGAGCACGTGCAATTGTGAACGAGGCGGACCGGGAGGTGTTTTGCCGCAACTTTGGGGGACATTGGAGCGTACATCACAAAAAGTTCTTCCGATTCCCAAAGAATGAAGTAAAAAAGAGAGATGATAACACGTGGTACGAGGCGTCCGGTCCCGTCTTAGGAGAACAACACGGAACGTATGACCGTACGTTGATTGGCAGAGCTTTGGTCCTTTCAAAGTTGGAGGAGGCGGCTAGGCTTCGTGCCACAACGACCGAGGACATGTTCATTGATGAGGAGAATTCCTATGCGGATGTTGCAGGTGCATTTGATAGGAGGATCAATGACGTCATCGAAATGTGGCGACGTCATATGTTGACATCGAACTGGTCAACGACATTTGGGGAAACTGAGCAAACTGTAACTCTTGTTGTCGGTCGTGTGGAGAAGTACATGGAGGTTTTTAAGGCAAGAGAGGTGGATATGGATCGTTCTCGCAAGGGGAAACGAAAGGCCGACGAGGATGACAATTGGGAACCATCTCAAGACAACGTTGAAAAGAAGCTTGCGATAGATTCAGAGGTTGAGGCAGGCGGTACAATCACTCATGACAGTCAGCGTAGACGTACTCGTTCGATGAATATTGATATTGCATGACTGTTTTTTAGCCATTTGGCTACTATATGAATATATATAACTCTATTCACGTTTCCATTCTTGTTGACTTCCATGTAGAATACTTTTTCCACACTCGGTTTTCTTTCACTTCTCTATTTATACTTTTTACAAAACTCATAATAATAGAGAATTCGCATGACAATTTTTTCATTTCAAGGACTCCCACAAATGCAATTTATTTTTTATCGTGTTATAATTTGAAAAAAGAAACTGGGACAGCAGTGTAGGCATTTAGAGGTTTACCTAGTCAAAGTAGCTGATCAGAAGACGTAATGAAGGAAGGACTCTTCCTCCAAGCCAGTTTTTTTTTTTCACTGCCGCCGTCCGATGCCTGCCGTCCGCTTCTGGCCGTCCGCTGCTCGCCGTCCGCTCCGGGGCCCAAAATGCCGTCCGCTTGACGGTGTCCGATCCGCCGTCCGATACAGCCGTCCGATTCGTCCGTTCGGACCGCCGATAGTCAGATTTCATGACGTTGTTCAACTCAACTACTTCCCAGAACGGATTAAATGCCATGACGAATCCAATGATCGTGATTAAGTGAGCCAAAGACTCCTATTAACCCCTAAACATTCGAACTCTTTTCAGATTTGGCCGTTTTTCAGAAATGCATTATAAAATGCAACTAAGAGGGATATTTTCAACTGGATGAATGAATAAAAGTTGTACATCATGAATGTTAGATTCTATCCATACGGTTGGATTTGCAATGGCTATCACCAATTTTTGCGTATTAATTTTCAAACTTCAAATTTAGAGCTCTTTTGGAATATGATTACGAATAAGATATTGGCAATCTAATAATGAAATTTTTGTGATGGGTTGAAATGTAATGCTTTAAGTGTAGTGATTTTTGGAGATTTTTTGGTTACTTAATTTTAGTAATTCACTTTCTCGAGAGCACTTTTAGACTAAAATCTTCGAAATTTTGGGTGCAACACTACAACATGACATGAGGCATAAAAATTTCACAAATCATCCCCTCTCTAATCGGATTACACATGCACAAAGCTAACTTCCCATAAAAGTTTAAGTAAAAGATCCACACTACAAAAAGTGCATGATGGATGAAAAATCGGAGTTAAAATCCGTACATCATGCAAATTATGCATGATTGGGCCGTTAGGGGTTAACCCTTTGAGGACAACGCAACATGTTGGTATGGTGAAATCGATTACAGGATTTGCATATTTGAAATATCACATTGGGTGATTTATAATTTTTCATTCCTAGTCATTAGCAATATGAAGGTATAATAAAAGTTTCAACATGATTGGAAGATATTTTGAATATTTACAAATTTTATTATGTAAACACGACAAAATTTCAAAATAAATATACTTTTGTCAAATTTAATATCAAGTTTTTTATTTAAGGTAGATAAAAGTTACATTTACATATAGTAAACGTATGAAAGCAAAAGATATAAAAGAGTCCTATGATTCGAGCATTATTAGAAAGCCCTTTGTATTTAGGACACTCCAATTTCAGATTTCTCAACGTTGGAATAACTTCAATAGATTTTCTACTTTCCAATCCCAACGGTCAAAAGATGTATCATAACTTAACTTAAACTTCTAACGAAAACTCCAACTACATAAAAGCTAAAACGCTAGATTTTAAGGACGTTGGACCAAAAATCAAGCATAATATGGTTGATTGGGCACTTAGGTTACACATATGAGTTTTAGATTCAATCCATACTTTAAGATCAACGGTTACGAATACCAATTTAGTTGTATGAATATAAAATGACTTGGGATTCAAAAAGAAGTGAATTTCAATGGTTGAGATCATATATGAATAGTCACTAAGTGAAGTCATTTTAACAAATGTTGCCACACAACAATATAACATGCATCACTTCTTGTTAGAAGTCCCAAAATGTAAATCCACCAACCTTTTACACAATAAACAATAACATGGCACCAAGATCGTTCCATTTTGGAACTATTTCATTTTTGCTGATAACAAATTTCAGAGGATATTACGGGCTCCATTATTCAAAGAAGATGATTCATACATTCGCACATGCGTACACAATATATTTATATTCTGTTCATATAAATTTATGTATACATAAAAATACATGTGCATATATACGTATATATATATATATATATATATATATATATATATATATGTATATATATATATATATATATATATAGATGGATGTGTCGACCATTTATAGATGTACATATTAATATAAACCCTAAACATGCATACACATACGCATGGAATAAGATTTATTAATATGTATGTAAATATAAAGGTACATACATGTGCATTCAATATGTTAAACTATAATTTAATTTCATATATACTATTCATATGAACATGCATACAATAGGTTCAAATCTAATTTAATTTCAAGTTTTCCCCTCTAACTAGGTTTGTAAAATATAAATTGTTACATATATTGTGTGATAATTTGTTTATGAAAATTGACGTGGTCTTTCCCTCTTAAATTATGTTTGTGAATTCATTGAATGAAGTCACTCTAGTAGGTTCGAAGTAATGTATGCATAAAAAATTGCTAACTCTTATGGAATTCAAATTGGAACGCAATGCTTCATTGTATTGCCTTTACATTTGAATATTTTGCCTATTTATTCAATTGGAAAGTAATTACAAGTCAAGTCATGAAATTGACCAAAAGTGAGAGGGAGAATGAACAAAGGAAGAAAGGGAGAAGGGTAAGGTGGGGGGGGGGGGGCGGAGTTAGTTAACAATGGAGAGGTAAGAGACATCATGAAAGAGGTGGTCCGGACCGCTCTCCTAGAAGTGAAGCACTACAAGAATTCAATGCGAAGGACAATAAATGTTGGAACATTCTTTGACCGTACTCAAAATAGTCCTCGAAGTCCGCGAGGATTCTTGAAGTGCGTGTAGACCCAAGGAGTTGGACTGGAGGAGGAGGAAGGGAGAGCAATGAAACACCAAAACTCAATACTTTGGAGAACTGCTCGCGCAGGCCGTCCGATGCCTGCCGTCCGATCCGGCGTCCTCTCTGCCGTCCGATTAGGCGTCCGCTCTGTCGTCCGATCCGAGGGTTTCGTCTGATGGATCCTGTCCGTTCGATCAGCGCGCTCCATTTCATTCAATTCGTCCGATCTCGTCCTCTAAAACCGCCGTCCGAGGTGCTTCTGCAGATGACCCTTAACCCCTAAAGGACCATATTATGCTTGTTTTTTTGTCAAACGCCCCAAGAATCAAGTGTTTTAACTTTATTGTAGTTGGTGATTTCATTAGATGTTTAAGTTAAGTTATGATACATCTTTTCACCGTTGGGATTGGAGAATAGACTTCATTTGTAGATTTTCCACCGTTGAGAAATTAGAATTTTGAGTGTCCAAAATACAAAGGGATTTCTAAACATGCTCATATCATAGGTCTCTTTTAATTTCTTCATTTTCAGTATTTTACTCCTTGTAAATATGACTTTTATGTACCTTAAATATAATTTTTAATATTAAATTTGACAAAACTATATGTATTTTGAATTTTTCCCTTGTTTACATAATAAAATTTGTAAATATTCAAAATATTTTCGAATCATTTTGAAAATTTTGCCATACCTTCATAATTTTAATGACTCTCTATGAAAAATCATAAATCATACAATTTGATATTTCAAGTATGCAAATTATAGTGGTATGACTTTATCAAAAGAGGTGAGGACCTTTAGCGGTTAACCCTTTGACGCTCGCCTTCATATTCTAAATATTGGATGGTTGCTCATGCGTACATCCATCACATACGGTGACTTCGTACAATAATTAAAATTTGTGATTGTCCATGGTCCATTAAAATATGAATTCCTTCAACTATTTAACCTGCATAATTTTAAAAGGTTCATTTTCTATTAGAAAATACATAACACTTTAGGACTAATTAGATACATACAAATTCGTGCGTGTGTAAACTTTAATTAAAAAAATAAACCAATCCGAAAGGTAAAATTTATATAAAAGTGTATATTGATTGTTGTGAAAGGCAACATTAAACCAACATTAACCCCAAAATGCCGAATCAACCATATTATGCTTGTTTTTTGATCAAACGCCCCAAAAATCAAGTGTTTTAACTTTATTGTAGTTGGTCATATCATTAGATGTTTAAGTTAAGTTATGATACATCTTTTGACCGTTGGGATTGGAGAATAGACTTCATTTGAAGATATTTCACCGTCGTGAAATTTGAATTTTGAGTGTTCAAAATGCAAAGGGATTACTAAAGATGCTTCTATCATAAGTGTCTTTTAATTTCTTCACTTTCAGTCTTTTACTCCTTGTAAATATAACTTTTATGTACCTTAAATATAATTTTTGATATTAAATTTGACAAAACTATATTTATTTTGAATTTATCCCTTGTTTACATAATAAAATTTGTAAATATTCAAAATATTTTCGAATCATGTTGAAAATTTTGCCATACCTTCATACTGTTAATGACTGTTTATGAAAAATTATAAATCATACAATGTGATATTTCAAGTATGCAAATTATAGTGCTTCGACTTTTAGAAAAGAGGTGAGGACCTTTAGGGGTTAAGATAGATAGAAGTAGTTTGATCGATCACAGGATTTCTCCGCCAAATGAATGCCTAACGTTTACAATTTCCTTGATAACAAATAAGATCCTATTTTGTGATTTTGTCCATAGCATATTATTCATCCAATCGCACATGTGTACACAATATATTTATATCGTGGATATGTAAATCTATATAAACATAGAAATACACGAGCATAAATATATACATATACACATATGTATGTATGGATATATGTATGTATGTATATGTAAATATGTGGGTGGATATTTGTATGTACATATACATGGAAGCACTTACGAATATACATGCACTACAAACATGTCTTCCACGATATTGCACCATCATGAAAATGGCATGCCACATGTGTTTTATATTACCAATTGGCATATATTATTATTCCAAGCTTACTAGGGATGATAATATGCCTTGCACGACGTTCTACCATCATGTATACTTGTATGCACATACGCACACACATACACGGTAACTTATGGAATTCGAAGTGGAATTCATATTTTGAATATTTCGCTTCTTTATTCAATTGGTAAGTAATTACAAGTCAAGTCATGAAATTGACCAAAAGTGGGAGGGAGAATGAACAAAGGAGGAAAGGGAGAAGGGCAAGGTGGGGGGGGGGGGGGAGTTAGCTAACAATGGAGAGGTAAGAGCCATCATGAAAGAGGCGGGACGCACCGCTCTCCTAGAAGTGAAGCACTACAAGAATTCAATGCGAAGGACATTAAATGTTGGAACATTCTTTGACCGTACTCAAAGTAGTCCTCGAAGTCCGCGAGGATTCTTGAAGTGCGTGTAGACCCAAGGAGTTGGGCTGGAGGAGGAGGAAGGGAGAGAAACACCAAAACTCAATACTTTGGAGAAACCCCCTGGGCTGCTCGCGCACGCCGTCCGATCCTGCCGTCCGATGCCTGCCGTCCGATCCAGCGTCCGCTCCGCCGACCGATGCGGCGTCCGCTCTGCCGTCCGATGGATCGAGCGCGCCTGTCCGTCCGATCAATCCGTCGGGCCGGCGTGGTCCGTCCGATATGGGACCCGGCGCGGGCCGTCCGATTTGGCCACGCGATCGTGCGCCCCTGCCCGTCCGATTCGAGGGTCGAAACGTACGCGCGGACAGCGGCCGTCGGATGAGAATGTCCGCACGCACGCCGTCCGATGGATCTGGTACGGTCCGATCGAGGCCGTCCGATCGGGCAGGCGTCCGTTGTACGCTTCGTCCGCCCTAGGCGGACAGTATAAATGGCGGACGACTTTCTTCGTCCGCTCAGAGAGGCGGTGGACATGGTGAACGTCCGCGTGCACCTGAATCGACTCTGTCACGTGTTTTTTGAGTCACTGCGTCACGCTGTACGCACGTTTGACTTTATTTGAGGACGTCTGCACCACGTTGTGCTTCTACCTTCCATGCGGTTTCTTGGCGTTGCTTTGACTTCCCACGATGTCCCAGCGAAGCAGCAGTAGTAGGAGATCTTCGCAAGGGACTCCTCAAGTTATAAACTGGGATCAAGTCGCTGACCCCAATTGTGTTGCGGAGCCGGGATGGGACATGGAGCCGGCGAGAACGTGGATTTTAAAAATATGCAAAGAGTACGTGAAGATGACACATTTAGCCAAGATTTGGCCACGAGATCAAATGCTAGTGTCTGGCCCTCGTTGGGAAGGCCCAACTAGGACGTGCCAAAGCAACCATTTTCGACAACGGTATTGGGAGGTGCACGATTTCGTTGGGTTGCCTAACTCCAAACCAACCATCATGAAATATGGCCTAATGTCAATGGTTTGGGCTGAGATTGTACTGCACAAGGATGTGGATTGGAGTACGGTGAATGGAAAAAATGTTGAACGTTTGAATCGTTCACAAAACTTTATTGCCACCAATTGGACTGGACTGAGTGATTGTGTGCCGCAATGGTCTAATCGTACAGTGCATGCGACAAACGATGATGTTCCTGATGACGACACCTCGCAATGGGAAGTACGTCCACGCAATACATATCGGGAACGCGACGTTGAGAACTATCCCGTGACGTTCGGAACTGCTCCTGAACGTGGCTATGAAAATTATCATGGAACTTCAGATCCAGTAGGCAGGGGATATCAGAGGGGAGCTAGCCATGGCTACGATGATAATGCATACGCGGTACACAATGATGAATGGGTTCCATATCCGGACAGATACAGTACTCCACGAGCATATTCTCCCGAGAGGACCCACAACGATTTTGGACATCATGGGTTTCAAAGCCATACTCCTATTTATTCTGGCCCCGGCGAAAGCTCAGGAAGCGGTGCACCCGTGAGTTTTGGTAGGGATATGTATAGTGCTGCAGACGGCCCCCCTGACGGATATGCTTTTGGGCCATCGAGTCAGTACCATCGAGATGATGAGTATGAAAGAGATCTTCAAGAAGCAATAAGACGGAGCGAAGAAGAAGAGAATGAAAGGCGGCTGATAGAGCAACGCTTTTATGAGCAACAGTGGGACGCGGAACGTGGAACATTTCGGGGACATCCGCGATATTAGGCGGATTTAACAAGACTATCCATGCTCAAGTGGAAGTTGAAATCTAGCCTAGACCGTAGAATCCAATGTCTTCAATTTTGCTTTGTATAGACCAAGACATGTCCTTAGTTTGAATTTTGTTTGGATGCTACAAACTTTGGATATATTGTAGGCTGCTAGCGCTAATGCTCTAGGCTTATAAAGTATGTATGGCTCATTGTGTGAACATTATTGGCATAAATATTTAT
Organism: Pohlia nutans; assembly: GCA_022496805.1. NCBI lineage: Eukaryota > Viridiplantae > Streptophyta > Bryopsida > Bryales > Mniaceae > Pohlia > Pohlia nutans. Next base: position 2,172,281 of record CM040103.1, read on the forward strand.
ATATATATAAATATATAATCTAATCGCGAAGAGTGAACTGGTCATGAGTACATAACGCACCGTTATTTCCATTAACAAGAGATCGAGTTCATGACTTACAAAAAGATATATAAATTGGTTTGGTGTCGCCTTGACTTTTATTGCAGACGTTACATACCTGATTGAAAACAATATGAGTTTAGTTCAAATGCAATGGAGGGGCTAGAAGCTTATCTTAGAACTTGGTTGTGCACAGCACAGTTGACTTTCCAAGAAGGACTCCCATCACATTCTCATTTCCTACTCCTTTTATAATTACCTTGTGCAAGAAAAACCTCCTTCACGAATGAAGTTATTCATGAAAAACATCTTGTCTCACTATCTTGAGAAGTCCATGGCGGCGAACGAACCACCAAAAGTGCACTTTATTGAACCCCTCTTTATGTTAGGTCCTTGCTACACACTTTTCACTTGAATTAAGTGGCTTCCCGTATTTACTTTTGGCCGAGTACTTTCTTTGAACCGTCTTCATCATCGAACAACCTCATGAGCTTCTGTGCTTCAAGTGCAGTTCGGCAACATCAGATCTCACAGAAACGCAATCGTGAAGATCGTAACGAACACCTTTGAAGTGCATACTCTCGCAACTTGAGATCCAGCCAGTCTAAACCCTAAACTTTAGTCCCGATTGAAACACTTGAGATGATATTGCCTATTCGCCCCCAGCTTTGTGGATGCATGCTTTGCTTTTTCTAGAAAAAGATGAGCATGCAATTTATTAAGTCACTCATAAGCAAGATAAACACACGTAGTTTGCGAAGAGGTAAGCTAGTCTCGCACACACTCACCTTCGAAACGCTCTACTAGAAAAATATAAGCATTCTAGGGTTTCTAAGGCTTTTGTAGCATGCAGCGTTAAGATGAGGTGACAACCAAACTCCAAGAGCCATGCCGCAAGATTGACAGTTGAATACCTTCCTCATAGAGTTCATCCAAGTCTTAGTGGTGCCTAGTCCTCCCTCATGCGCTATGATTGTATCATAGTACTACATTCTAATCTGACTTTAGACACCGTGTCCCGTGACACCCTAAACCCTACTAGTGTTAGTATCAGATTGAGAATTTGGAACGATACAGAGAACATTGCCCTATGTAGTCAAAGGCTGTAGTCCTATGGTAGGGTGTCGTACTGTAGGACTATCATGGTGCATGAGGGAGGACTAGGCACCACTAAGGCTTGGATGAAGTCTACGAGGAAGGTATTCAAGTGTCGATCTTGCGGCATGGCACTTGGAATGAGGTTGTCACAAGGGCAACAAGGCAATACCCTCTCCTGCGTTTCAATCGAGATTAGAGTTGACATTAGGCAAAGTGGATCTCAAGCTACGATAGCATGCACTTCAAAGGTGTGCGTTCCGATCTTCACGATTGTGGTTTTGTGAGATCTGGTATTGCTGAACAGCACTTAAGCAGAGAAGCTCGTGAGGTTGTTTGATGATGAAGAGGGTTTGAAGAAAGTGCTGGGCCAAAGGTATGTATGGGAAGCCACATGATTCAAGTGGGGAGTATGTAACGTGGAACTAAAATGAAGAGGGGTTGAAGAATGTGCACTTTCGGTAGTTCGATTGTCCTATTGAACTTCTTACTATAGCGAAGCAAGATTTTTTTTCAGAAATAACCCTATTTGTGATGGACGTTTTCATTGTACAAGGTAGTTATGGAAGGGGAGGAAATGAGAATGCAGTGGGAGTCCTTGGAAAGGCCTCTGTGCTATGCACCTCCAAGTCATAGGGTCAGCTCAGACCCTCCAAATTGCATTAAAGGTAAAGTGAACTCATTTTTTAGTCAACCATGTATAGAAGGTCCGATAAAAAAATGGAGAGAACACCAACGAAATTGATATATCTTTTAATGAGATACGAACTTAATCAATGACCAATGGAAATAACGCTTGATTAGGTACTTAACGAGGTTTACAATTTGCGAGACGGATTTTTCAATATTACTTTGAGTTATTGCAGGGTGCAGATTTTTCAAAACAAAGGGCATGGTCGTTAAATATTTAGTACCTATGGTCACTTAGTGGCGGACCAGGCCGTGTATCACATCAGTGATCACACGTGCTCGAGTAATCTCGAACTTTGGTCTGAAAGTCCTGACATATAGTCATAATTTACCCCTAAGGGCCGAACCATGCATATTGTGCAAGATGTACAGATTTCATCCGTATTTTCTCATCCGTCATACACTTTTTGTGGTGAGAGTTTTGTACTGATTTATTTATGGGAAGTTAGCTTCATGTATGTGTGATTCGATTGAAAAGGAACTAATGTTTGAAAAAATTATGCCTCATTTTGTGTTGCAGTGTGTCACCGAAAATGTTCAAGATCTTGGTCCAAAAGTGATATTGGAAAAAAAAAACTATGAAAATGAAGCATCCGAAACAACTTCAAAAATCACTACACCTAAAGTACTACATTATAATCCATCACAAAAAATTTCATCCACATATTGTCTATATCGTATTCGTAATTGAATTACAAAATAATTTTGTATTTTATGTTTCAAATTTTATAGAAAAAGATTATTGATAGCAATCATAGATCTAACCGTATAGATAGAATCTACAAAAAAAAATGTATAACTTTTATTCATACATCAAGTTCCAAATATTCGTGTTAGTTGCATTTTATAATGCATCTTTGCGAAACTGTGTAAACTGGACATAGGTGAGGATTCTAGGGGTTAACCAACAAGACCGTGGGATTTGATGATCATGCACATTGAATATTTGATAGTATTCTAAAACAAAGAGAATTTGGTTAATGTGTCCGGTCCGGTCTGCCGTCCGATCTGCAGGTCGTCCGATCTGGCGGACTGCGCGACCCGTCCGATCGCCGACAGCCGGTCGATCGGACGACGTGTGTCCGATCGGGTGGCGGACGGTGCGGCCCGTCCGATCGGTTGGCGGACGGCGCGGGCCGTCCGATCGGGTGTCCGACCTAATCGGACAGCACGTCCGCCTATAAAGCCGTCCGACCAGAGCGGACGGCTCACTTTTTCCTCCCTACTCACATTATTGTGAGAGTAGTTACGGATTGCTGTTGGCAGGGTTATCCCATCCTCTGGTTCGTCACTCGGGGAGGAAGAAGTCAGCGTTGCAGGGGGGTATATTTTGCCAATTTTTTAAACGATTCCGGAGCTCCGTCACCATGCCGAAGGGAAAAAAGCATAAGATAGGTAAGACGACGGAACAAAAATCTCTTGAAGACAGCCCTTACATGCCGTCGAATGCGTGTAAGAAGTTTCTCCAGCAGTTCACGGTGGATTTTTACCGAAACAACACGCTTATGGCGTTGGAGAGTAAGTTTGTTCGGTACAAAGAGCAGAGTGTGCAAAAATTTCAAGACGACATGGCGAATAATATGTTGCAGGCTCTTCGGGATAGAATTTGGTACCGGGAGATGGAAAAGCGTGATTTCTCAACGTGGTTGGGGTGGAGGGTGAAAGATTCTTTGTGGAATATCGAGGGAGTATTAACCAAGTATGGGAAGGACCACAAGCTGCTTGAGGACAATACGTATATTGAGGAAGTGATGAAGAAAGCAGACACCTTTGCGAAGTTGATGAAACCATGGAGCTTTGGACGCCAGCGCAATCAAAATATCGGTTGGTGGAGACACGTTGCTCGTAGATCCGAGGAGTTAATGAAGAATAAGTTGGTCCACTCATTGCCTACTACGGCCAATGTCATTGAAGTGGAGCACACATCACTCAAGGGTGCATATGCTACGGTGAAGAGGGTTCGAATTGAAGGAGCCCCAGGGTTTGAACCTTATTGGGAGTTTGCGGCAAAGCTTTCCAAACAGTGGAAGACAAGACCGGATCTTGCAAAATTGGAACACCAAAATGAAACGATGGCCGTTCGAATTGACCATCCAGGTATTATACGGTATGTGGCTATTAATCCTTCGAAATACGAGGGTCATGCATATTGGTGGAATGGTGGGACATTGCGACAGATGCTGAATTTAGACAACACGTACGGAGACGATATCTACGCGCATACGTTGCATACAACTATGTCAGCAGACGAAGTCGTCAAAGCAAGTTATCTGAGGCGGTTCCGTAAAAAAAGAACGGAGTTGGCGTGGGCATTGGTGATTATCATGATGGAGGTACACATGACCGACAACCTGCACAATGATTTATCTCCTGATAATATCCTTTTTCATTTCCCTACGGACGAGACGTGTGTATACATCGGGGTATGTGACTGGGGCATGTTATCCTTTGCGAGTGAGCCGATGAAGTCACTATATGGGTTCAACAGTACAGAGGAAATGGAGAAGGATCTTGCAGATCGGTACTGGGTGGATCCTACGATTGCTTATGTACGTAAGCCAGATGCAGATGTGGAGATATGCCCGCTAGTGACGAAGGCAACTGAGGCATATGGAGTTGCAAAACTTGCGTTGCGCATCAACAAGGGCAACATGTCGGAGGATTACTGGAAGTTGCAGACGCCTGGGGAAACTTCAGTTGTTTATCGACAACAGGAGTTGGCAGATGTGTTCGAGAGCTATTTGAATCGATTGTGCAGCCCGAATCGAGGAAATATTGGAGGTTTAACTCATTTAGTGACACGTTTTAGGATGACGTACCATTGGCCAGTACCGTACGAGCATTTTAGACATGTGTATTAGACAAAACATAGTGATATAGTTCTTCTTGTTTTAGAGTAGTAGTAACGGTATTGAATTGTTCTATGGCTATTGTTGTGTGCTTATGTATAGAACACGTGGACTTCTGTCCGACTATCAGTAAAACATTTTCCTTGTTGACATATACGGAAAAAATAATTCCATATGTTTTATTGTTTTTGGGATTTTGCTATCTCTATATTCATTGATATTTGTGGGTTTTGCAGCCATCAGTCCCGAGACTCCAATTTGGAATTTGTTTGCACACATGGGTACCTAACGTTATTAGAATTTAGAAACACCCTCGATTTTCTTTAATATTTTGGAAAATAGTTCTTCCATGTGTTATTGGAATTTTGCTAACTCTATGGTTTTTGTCTTTTTAACTATGATTTGCAATCGGTGGATTTGTGTTCACTGTTGGGATTGGAGAATAGACTTAATTTGAAGATTTTCCACCGTCGACAAATTTGAATGTTGAGTGTCCATTGTCCAAAATACAGAAGTATTTCTAAAGATGCTCGTATCATAGGTCTCTTTTAATTTCTTCACTTTCAGGTTTTTACTCCTTGTAAATATAACGTTGCCGTAAACCTTAAATATAAGTTTTGATAGACCCATTGACAAAAATATATTTAACCCTTTAGCGCGCCGGCGTCCAGATTCTGGACGCCGGATGAATTTCAGCAGCTCAATTTCTGTGGTACCAGATGTTTTTTCATCCATTTTTTATTTATTTTCATTCTTCTGCTAGTTGAATACCATTTGTACGGTATGAATCTTCCAAATAAGATAATGTGAATTTTTGAATATTTACAAAAGTGATTAATGTCAAGTTTCAAACTTTCAATCTTAGTTCAAAAAAAAAGAGTGACCTTAAATATGATTTTCCATAGTAAGTAGAATCAAATAATGGAAACCATACCTTCTTGTAGTGCATGTCATTCTAATTTCATTACAATATTTTTAAAAGTTTTTGTGTTAATTTTGGATTTTTAATTGAATTTCAAGAGAAAACCTTGCAAAATTACTTTAAAAATATTAATAATAAATATGATGAATCCAACCGTACGGATGTTATCTACACATTGACATTTACAACTTTGTTTTGTACATCAACTCCATTTTCGTTTTTCATCAACCATTTTATAACAAATGTTTGAAAACAATGTTGAATCGGGACGTTAAAGGGTTAATTTGAATATTTCCCTTATTTGAATAATAAAATCTGTAAATATTCAAAATATCTTCAAATCATGTTGAAAACTGTGATCGGACGTCCACTGCACCGTCCGATCGGGCACGTTCTCAGTCGTCCGATCTTGCAGCCGTCCGATCGCGCCGTCCTGCCGTCCGACCCAATCATCCGTCCGATCCCGCCGTCCGCCATTCTAATCCCACTCGCCCGTCCGATTGGGCACATTCTCAATCGTCCGATCGGGCAGCCGCTCGCCCGTCCGATCGAGCACCCAATCCCTCGTCCGACCCGTAGATGGAGATACCAAATTCATAGATTTCTTCGATTTCAGTGAATTATAATCTGCCCAGCACGAGGATGGGACTAAAGATCTCGTAGATTGCGTCGTAAACCTTAAACAACCGTCCTCCGTCCGCATAAACATTGCAAAGGGATTTTACCTTGCCGTCGGACATGGGCGTCCGATCTGTCCGCCGTCCGACCTGCCCGCCGTCCGACCTAGGAAAAACCGCCGTCCGACCTGTCCACTCGTCCGATCGCGCCGTCCGCCGTTCGAACGCCGTCCGCTGAGGTAAAACCGCCGTCCGACCTGTCCAGTCGTCCGATCGCGCCGTCCGCCGTTCGAACGCCGTCCGCTGAGGTAAAACCCCCGTCCGCTGTACTAAAACCGCCGTTCGCTGTGGGTTTTTCAAAATCACCGGACGCTGGGATGGGAACGTCTACGTCAAGCGGACGTCCGGACGCGAACGTCCGCGTCCCAGCGTCCAAACAACGCTGGCGTACGTTGGAGAGTTGCGCGATCGTCCATTGCAATCCTTTCGAGTTGGACGTGATGTCTTTGAAGGCTATTTTGTTGCTATACGGCCCGCGGATGGTGATTCTAGACCCGTATGGATTGCGAGAGCCTTGTCAGATCCAAACACAAACCCGGATCATCCGAATTGTATGCTCATTCAGTATTTCCGGCCCACATCCAGAGATGAAATTGTTCAAGAATGCTACACTGGGTGGGATTCCTCCAGAGGATTGCGTTGGAAGGTTGATGAAAGCCAACGTCCGGTGTGGGAGCATACGGATTCTCTGATGACAGCGTGGAAGTCAAGAATCAAGAAGGACACAACGGAATGTATGTTGAAAATCCCAGTGGCCCAAATCGAAGTCATCAACGACAGCATAGCTGCATATTCTGGTGCTTGAAATGGATTCATGTATTGATGACATATTTGAGTGTTTCTACATCTATATAGTGATGTATATGTCTTCATTGCTTGCGTAGATAATCCTTTGGCCCAATTGCAAAGGATTTTGTGTATCTACTCTGAGAGTAGACGTATTAGTTTTGTATGTTGCGAAATTTAGTAGTATAGAAGTTACGTGTAATAGTTTGATGTTATTTGTTTGAACTGTGTTTTTCTATTCTATTGTATTTGGTTTGTTTTAAATATGCAAGTGCATTCTACGTATCACGTTAATATATTCATTGTTTCATTGTACATGTGCATTTGTTTTTGGTAACTTCTTTACATGATTTATTTGTGGTGTATGTTTGATTGCATAATACTTTTGATTTATAAAAAAAATTGTTAGTGGTTAGGACCACTATTTATTGTTTTTTTGTTAGCGCGTGAAGCACTTGTCACAGTTTATGGTACGGGGCTGGTTGGTTGTTACAACTTTCCTGCCTGCCAAAGCTCACTTAGCAGCACCAAGTCATGTATATCTCATAGCCGCTCAAACGAGTCCAGCGGGAATCGAACCCGGACCACCTACATGAGATAAACACCCCCTTACAACCAACCACTGAGCTCATGACTTGGTGTCTGGTACACGAATAATTTAGACCTTGTACACGAGATTTGCAATCATAAATCAAAAGTTTGACAGTCAGAATGTCTTTTTCTATATAAAACTCTCAATTTAATGAAAACAGCGAGTTTCTTTTACTATTTATAATAACCATTAACTCCCATACATCCACTTGAAATTTCATAATACTATTTTGAGAGGTTTCCATTCTCTCATTTTAATGAATATGATGTTGCAGGTAGGTACGTCCTCCAAGGTTGGAACAGGAGATTTCTTGGGAAAGTGAGATAAAATTATTTACGACAGTTACCAATATTTGACCAGTCAATTTGATTAGACAGATAGTTAATGATGATCTGCCACCGTGGATTTCTTCACCACTTCACTACTGTACGACTGCCACATGTGATGACAACAGGTAGGGTCCCGCTGCCGACGGACATATTGTTCATCATTGCTTACTAGGTGACTCACACTCCTAGGATTTTGTCCTACAAGTCACAGACTTAGTAAAACAACATTTAAAAGATTAAGAAACGCTTCCGAGCTGAACATTGGTTGAACCGATGTAGCTCGTAACTTAGTATGAGAGCTGTGTTTGCTCAATCCAGGACCTACGTTAGGCAACGATTTACATGCCCAAGCCGATCTTAAGGGCTCCCCAGCAACCAACTACTCTGGTTTTCTTTTTAACCCCTGAGAGCATTCCCACCCATGCACGCTAGGACTAACCCTCTCAAATTATTCATCTATATTTGAAGGGCCCTTGCACGCCCCTCACATATCAAAAGTGCGCATGAAATAGTCAATGGACCAACCACAGTCAAGTAGAATGTGAGGGTATAGTCAACTCAATAGTGTTTTGAAGGCCCAATTTCTCACACGCTAGAATCCAGAGTCAAGGGGCATTTTGAAAGGGCCCTTGAAACTTTTCATTTACTTCTCGAGGTCATAGACTCTATGAGGCCGTGGGTGGCCATGCTCTAAAGGACCACAACTATATATGTTCTTCAATCTCCAAATACTCCAAAGTATCCCTTCTTGTAAAAATAACCAATAGTTTTTTATCTAAATTTTTTTTGACCGATCCAACTATAGGATATTTCAACCGACTTGAGTTCATTACAACCTAAAAAAATTCAACCATTCAGGGATCTTCAATAGTAAGATTATAAGCTTCAAAGTTGATTGTATTTTTTTTTTGGCTTGTTGCCCAAGTTTGAAACTTTCTGAAAATACCCAAAATGCAAATTTTAGTCTCAGATTTGGTAAAATGAATTTGGCAATTGTGTATATGGGGACGTTAGCTCATTGTGTACAGAAATTCAAATGCATAGCTCATTGTATGAAAATTTCAGGAGTTGCCCACAGTTAGGTGTTACACGTTAGCATAATTATATCTTTTGATCTATACATCATCTACATACGCAAATTACCATCTCATCTTTGTTACAAAAAGTAGAATCACCACAAAAATTTCAATAATTGAAGATTAATACTCATTCTATACTGAGCTAACCGAACTTGGAAAATCAGCCTTGGCCCTTTAGGGGTTAAAACGTGAATATGTTGATTTTTTAACCCCTAAAGGACCAAGGCTGATTTTCCAAGTTCACTTGCAAGAAAGTAAATCACAGAGCTATCACAAACCAATTACTCATTACTGCAATTACTGCAAAATCCTGATTTTGTAACCAGGGCTAGTAATTAAGCAAAAAAATTGTATTATCCAACTGTCTATGTCCAAAAAGCATATCCATTGTTCAATGATCAAAACCCGTCTACCATATATTAATTGGGGGGCTATTTATATATGTGTCTAAAATTTTCACCATTCTATATTTATGTAAATTCCTAAATCCTCCCATTTTTTCCTACCCTAATATGTGTAGTTTTTTTTCAATCTCCTATTTAAAATAGTGCCTTTTTTAAACTTATAATATTTACATTTAGCGGAAATTTGTTGTAAACAATGTCTATGAAAATGAAAATTCCTCATGCGATCCCTCCTTCCTTCCATACCACAACCTAAAACATAATGCCCTCGTTGAAGAGAATTTCCTCCAAGTGCAAAAGGAAATTCAAAAAAAATTGGACCATGAATGAAAATTGTTTCCCCCGTGGCTCAAGACAAACATAAATCATAGTATCATCCAGGTTTTAGAGGACAATGTGTCATTTTTCATCCAATTCATTGAGGATTTGAAATAGCTTTAACACTTCATAAATTAATTTTTCCTTCACCTTATGTTGTCAAACTCTTATTTATATATAATTTTTCATAAACTGAGCTAATATAATAAGCCTCTACTTACATAAAAATGACTTTTCCATATTCCAAACACACTGGAGTAAATTAAAAAAGAAAACCTAAATTTTATCTCCAATGAATAAAAAACCACCCTAATTTCGCACCTCACGTATTTTCTAAATTTTCGCCCACTGTCCTCCTCAAGGCCGAGTAGAGTATGACAACTTTGACTAGATCTTGGGTAAACAACAACTCCTCTGCTCTAGACACTCAAAATTTAGTCTCATCATATGGGTTGCGTTCAACCCCAACACTGATTTCATAGTTAGGCCAATCTCTTTCTTGCCCATGTCCACTCTGTCGTCATCACATTGTATTTTATTTCTCTTTCGCAATTGACTCTCTTCAATTTGTTCCAAAAATAAATAAATAAACAGAATCTTACTTTTGGTAAAGAATCTGAGATACTGGTCAAACCTATTCCGCTTTCTAGCAACATCTGCACGTCATGTCGACAGCGGGACCCCTCAAAGGAATGATGAAGCTTTAGTTCGTTATGGCATGTGGCAGCAGTACACAAGTACCTGTCCAATTCTCATCCCAGTTTCCCACGAAATTAACCTTCGGTCAGACCAACTTACAGTCATTTGGAGGAAGTAACTTACTAAGTCTCACAGTCTCGTGCGCAGGTCAACCAGTACAAACATTCGGCTTTCATTCTGGGTCTGCATTGGGTGACACAGTTTACACAGTTGTTCTTCGCTCGCCGGCGCCGTTCAACACGAATATTCTAAACTGCCACTCCCATTTACTAGTACCCTCTTCCCTTAACTTGAATCCATTCTCAAAGTGCGTGCTGCGTTCGCTCCTCTATGGTCTGTCAAGGCGTCCGCTGACAAAGTCCGCGTCGTTTGAACAGACTGAGCTCGTTGCGACGTGATTCAGACATTATAAAACAGCATCAAACATTCGTTCTCCCTCCACAATTATTCCATCTCAGCTCAAGTGCTCATCAACACAAACTGATCACGCTGCAACAAGTGATAACTATATCGAACTTGCACCCGGACGGGTGCTACAATTTGATATACGTTGCCAGCTTCTGCATGCTTGATCTGGAAGGCGTTCTTCCTGAGAATTGCTCTAGCTGAACCCGGCATTATACAAACCTGCCAGCACTTGGCCGGTTCTCATATCATTCCCGACCGCTTTGCAATTTATCATGGCGGTGATGGGCGATGGGGGATCATCGAAGTGGAGACCTCCGAAGCAGTCGGCTCCCGAGGGCGATGGAGGCTCTTCCAAGTGGAGACCTCCATCCAAGTCTCCCATGGGCGACGGTGGCTCTTCCAAGTGGCGACCTCCGTCTAAGCGTCAATGAAATGGAATGTTTGGAAAGACAACTGATCGAGATCATGCATGAATGTCGGCACATGCGACGAAAGCGTGCATGAATCTGAGCAACCCGGCCGGCCAATTGTTTCCTTCCTGGCGATGGCATGAAATTCTTCGATTGAAGATTCTGAAGTGATTGCGGGATTGATTGTAATTGAGCTGGCTAGCCTTTACGGCAGAACGTGGATTGAATAAGCTGCTCTTAATTCATGATTCCATGAGTTACAATTCATTCTTTTGTACAGATTCATTTGACAGGGCCGCAGTCTATAGATGATTAGAGTAGCTCCTGATTCTTTATTCACACATCGATCTCAGGAATGATGTGGTGACATAGGTTTGCAAATAATATTGCAGCTTCCATTGAAGCTGCTCATTTGTGAACATTTCATAATTATACCTTCGACTGTGAGCATGTGAATACTTTCAGCTGATTGAAGCATTTGTGCGTATAATTGGTTCTTGACTTCCCGTCTGTCAATGTTGCAGCAACTATTTTCTAGCTGAATCTAGCTGGGATTAATCTTGGATGTGTGCATAGAATGAAACCTATGAACATCTTCACGAATTCGTAGTCCAACTGAGGAAACAATGCCGATCTTCACAAATCACTAGTAAGGAAATGAGTCTTTTCTAGCTTACTATAAATGAAAAAGGAATGAAACTGCGCCATGGGCATGGGCTGTGTCAATGCTAGTGAGTAGTTTTAATCACAGAATATAGATATACAAGCATAATATCCAACCAGTGTTCACTCTTTCACAAAATGGGGAATGAAAAACGACATGTCTTCTACCAGTGAAGGCAATTAATATAGTCATTTCCGTTAAAACGGTGTGTTGAATCTCAGAGCGCCAGAATTGTACGTGACATTCAAGTGCCCACGACTTTGAATATTGGACTGGTCTAGATCTCAGGTATCAGCGTTTGAAACTGCATCAACTTCAAAGGGGTGGCTTGAACTAAATTTTTCATATATATATTTATTTTTTATTTTTTATTTTTTATTTTTTTAATTTTATGACACGAACGACCTCATATTTGAGGGTTACAGCAATGGACTGACACGGACACTAACCCATGCAACCGGTTCCATTGGCCGGGGGAGATTACAAGCACGGGTATCCCATCGGGGTGCAAATGTAGGTTGATCGAGTGGCTAACAGATCATTTTGTTTCATTAGGTTCAACGGTTGTTACATTTTCAGTGACACTAATGAAAGAAGAGTCATCCCCTGAGAAAAGGATAAATTATAACTCCTGGATCAGCTGCAGGAGGAGCCCTTAGAATATTATCTAGATTCAACGTTAACATTGGCAGACATTCAGACCGTACCTACCTCCCATCGGATGAACAGTTCTAGTTCTGACGTACGGTATCTAGACAATCAGATGAATTGTCAGAAATTCAATCACCATGCAGTCATCTACAGTATTAGTGCGTTCATTAGTTGAGAGGACACACACTAATTTCAATAATTTAGGATTTGCGGGGCTGAAATTTTTATTTTATTTTATTGTGTGACAGTAATGCCCAATAATCCATGTCTCTAACCTTTACAGGTCCAACCCATGAGACTTGAGACCAAATTTTGGCTTCTTGGTCCTTTCGGGGTTAAGCAGGGTTATGCATCTGTGACTTCGTCGACCTCATGCAGCACAGAATGTTGCAAACCCGGGGATGTAAATAACGACGGACGAATACGCATTCTCAATAAAAATGCATAATTCAATTGCAAGATACTTAGACATGTTTGATCAGCAGATGAGGAACGAAATATCCTCAAGTTAATTTGTAATCCTATCATCCTCTTTTACATCGCCAACAACAAATTAGCTCAGAACGGCAGCTATTTCACTACAAGGAGAAGGTGTCGCATTCCAGTCCTTTTGTGAGCCAGACAACGCCACTGCGCACTACTGAACCAATTTTTTGGTTGGACTTGGTGACCTATGCGTGTACTAAGAGTAAAAAGCGACAATTAACAACGTCCTCTAGAGTGAGAAACGACGCCTCTGCTTCTAGTATTAACCTACGTCAGGCGCGGCCCCCTGGTCTACGTACTAAGTAATCGGGGTCCTACAGAATGGTTGTATGAATGATCTGTTCCGAAAACATGTCGGAACGATTCATGGGGACAACTAAGTTGACACCATTGAAAAAATTGCTGATATGTCGAAAGGATGAAGCCTCGGAGAAAAATGATCTCTCTCGAGCTGAGTGAGACTGAAACATCGCCTCCGCATGTCAAGCTTGCGCAACTGGTCACTCTGGGTGACTACCATTGCTCGCTATATCGCTGTACATATTGTGTTGGGAAATGTATCCGTTTCAGAATCCCTTTCCGGGTCTCCATTTGGAGGAGCCGCCGTCACCTTCTGAGAGGTCGAAGCCGCAGCTGTGCGAAGGAGGCCTCCATTTGGACGAGCCGCCATCACCTTCGGCGTGGTGCGAGGGAGGCCTCCATTTGGAGGACCCGCCATCACCTTCGCAGTCGTCGTAGTCAGCAGTGTACGAGGGAGGGTTCCACTTGGAGCCACCTCCATCACCTTCAGCAGCCATTTCAATAACTACGTTGCTGGCAGCTCAGGAACTATTTTAATTACACTGCTGTCAAGTCTTCGAATATGCACAGAGCTTAGTTTTTCTCGTACGTAGGGACAAGATCAAGAGTGCCGAATCTCGGAATGGAGCAAAGCTTGCTCAAGAATATACTCAAGTATGCTGCTGCCTTAGTTTGGGATCAGCCTACAATGCAAGTCGATCACTGCACTGGAGGTCTTCAGCAGATAGCTCAAATGCTAGACTTCGACTGAGATGGTATGATCATATGGAGCTGGAAGTTGAGAATGAATGAGGAATGGAGGCCAGTCCGTCTGCTTATATAATGGCCCGGGGGCTCAGATCGATCGGGCCATGACGGGGTGAGTGAGCGAGTGAGTCTCGAGGTATGCGTGCATGGAGTTTGGCGAGTAGCCGGTGGAGTGTGGGATTTTGACTGCGTGGTCAAGCCGTGATTCCTGACAGTCACCCCGCCTGGCTAGCCCGACCAAGCCTTTGACTGACCCACGTCGGTATGTATTCATGACCAGATTTGCTGAAGCGCGTCGGCTGTTCCTAAACTTTGAAGCAGCGTTTCCGTTATGACGTCGGTCATGACGCCCCAGAGTGATGACATGTCCCACCTTGGATGAGAAGAGGTCCAAGTGACGAATGAATTCTATGTCAACTCTGGCATTGATGGATGTTTCTGTCCGCAGCATCCATCCATTTTCAGTTGCTGCAACTGTGGACCCGGTAGCCACGTTCCAGGCTTCCCCAGCCAATGGCCCTTTCTCACACAATATTGTTGACCAGGTCGTCTCTTGGGCAGCCTTGGAAGTTGGATTTGGTCATCAAGTGAACAGTGTAGACTGTAGATTCTTTTCCAACAGATAGATAGATAGATAGATAGATAAGAACTCCGGTCCCTATTATGGGCCGGCGAGAATAAAGTGTTTGCTCGTTTAGCCACTAATCCAGTGCCCACGGGACAAAGGGTTAATGGTGCTAAACTACTCTCCCCTTTCAGGAATAAACACTCTAAAGAAAACCGTAAATAATAAACTACACTAACTAAACAAGAGAAAACCATGCTTTGTTCAGGGTGTAAATGTAGTTGGTATGAGAGAAGGGTCGCCAAGTCACTACTTCAATGGTTGGTTGTTTGTGAGGTGAGATGTTACAGTGAAGTGGTCCGGGTTCGATTCCCGTGGGGTCCGTGTGAGCATTCCTGTGATATGAGTGACTTGGTGCTGCTGGTGATGTTATCATAGGCAGGAAATTTGTAATAACCAACCGACCCCATCCCTAAACCTGAGACAAGTGTGGAGTGGTTATTACCGCTATCACACACCTCCCCCGTTTTCCTTTTTTTCTTTTTTTTCTTTTTAAAAAAAAAAAAAATTGTCTTTAAGATTTTTATGGATGGATCACAAGTAGTTTCGCATGTGACGGCGGTAATGATAAGGATGGAATCTGCTTTCCAGCCGAAAATTAGTGTGTCGTGTAATGGCGGTAATAATAAGGATGGAATCTGTTTTTCAGTCGAAAGTTAGTGTGTCGTTAACCCCTAAAAGCCCGAGGGGTATTGGACAAAACATAGATGTGTTATAATATGTGCCTTCTATATGTTTGATGAAGGTTGGTTCAATAGACAAAATGTAGAGTATCATCTTTACAAATTATCCATACGGTCAAACTTCCAAAATAATCTTTAGATCATTTTTTAATGAATTTAAAAGCATTAACCTTCGAAAATTTGTATAAATTATAATTTTCAATTTTAGAGTTCAAAATTTAGTACGATTGGTTAAAGTTGGGCTATCTATCGTAAACTTCAAAAAAGCAAGAGAAATGATGGAGGAATCATCATTACTTTCCCCAAATAGCAAATTTTGTAACACTAAGACAATGTTGAGGTGATCTACTTTGAAAAATTCTCCCGGGTGGAGTTTAACTCGGATTGTCATAATTCAAATTGGATTGGAAAGTAGACTTGATGTAGTATTTTATAATATTTTTTATTTTTTCAAAAAATTATTTTTTTGTTCCGGGCAGCCCGTTTATTCCGGGTAGCGACCAGAAAATGGTCGCTCGGGAGCTTAGGGGTTAAGTGATAAAACTTCAAGGTGACGCTTCTGAATAGCTTTACTATGACGTTTCTTGCTCTCGAAGTTTTTGTATAAGAAGGGATCTGGAGTTAGCTCTTTCAGTGTAGAGTTTTCTTTTTGGTTTGTGGAGAGTTCGTATATTGGTTTGAAAATGTCGAACTGGAGGGTTCTTATGGGGACGATGGATTTAGAATCGCAGCTAGAGGCAAAACTAGAGCTTTCGTTGGCTCAACTACCGGATCAACCATCTGAACCAGCTGTTTCTATGCCAATGGTGGTTCAGCGTCTAGATGAAGCTGGGCCATCTCGTCCATCAAAGCAACCTCGTTTGGAGCAGCGGTTTCATCGAGATCTATAAAAAGATGCTTGGGCGTTAGTGATTCTGCTTCAAGTGGCGTGTGTTAAGCCTGGTACCAGAGAGGTTATGTTCGAGGCGAGTTACGAGGGCTTACATCACGATCAGTATTTTTGCTGTATGTCTAAGCCGCTCAGAGGTAGTCCAAGCCATCACCGTTGGTTGAAGGGGCCGGTGAATTCTTTAGCAAGAGCCGACCGTGCTGATTATATTGCAAGCACTATCAAGCGCATCATCAATTTCTTACAAATGGGATAGATAGATTCGGAGACAAGTGTGTAGTGGTTTATTTATTGCTAATGTATTCCCCTCTTTTTACTCAAGTGGTAGGGGTTGGTTATTTTTGAATTTTTCTTTTGTATAGAAGAATTAATCCAGCGAGATGTATTGCAATTGTGTTGATTTCTTTAAATGTCTTGTGTATGAGAGTTTTTGGAATTTTAAATTTGTCTTCTAGGATTTTCATAGAGGGAGCGTGAGTGGTTCTTCGTGCCCCTGTAGTGATTATAATAGTGGGATCTACTTTCCAACCTAAAGCCATGATGTCATTAAGTAGTGGTTAGTATTTTGCAATTTTAGTATTTATAGTGTCTTAAGAGAATCTATCATTAGTATATGTGAATTCAATAAATTATATTGTGAGGTGATCTTGTGGTATTGTAGGTGGGGTGTTTTTGTATGGGAGACCTTTAATACAAAGGATATCTGGTTTTAATCCGGCATTACATTGACATCTGTGATTGCTGCATGTACATGGGAGGAGCCATGTGGGTACTGTGTTCTCTGGTGGATTGTTATTGAACGTGCCTGCATTCATGAGGATGTAGCATCTGGATTTGTATGTAGTCAATATTAATTTACGGAGTGTCCATATTGCTTTATTATGTCTTTTAACTCTAAGTGCATGTATATGGTGATGATTGCATTTGAGAAGAACATGGAGCCAGGTGTCAGAGTCTTGTGAGTTACAGATGGGACATGTGATAGAGGGGAATCGTTCAATGCCAAAGAAGAGTTGTTTCCTAGCATTACCCATGTATTGGCCTGTTCTAAATTTTAATATGGCGGTTTTTTGTGAGTCTGTAATGGTTGGATTAGTCCAAAAATCATTCCAAAGATCATTGTCTATATTTGGGTTCATAGTCCATTTGTTAATGTTGGGGAATTTGCGAGCCATTTTTTCTACATTTTTCCTACGGTCTCTTTGTAAGATGTATGTTTCAAGACACCGTACAGGTCCTTTGTCAGGTCTTCTGACGGGCCCTGGCCATGAATCTTTTTGGTAGTAAAATGGTATGGTATGTGCAAATTCGTGTGGTTTGGAAGTAAATTTATATTCTTTGCTTGTACCTGCTTTGGCAAGTTTGTCCGCTTGTTCATTTCCATCAATATTAGCATAGGCTTTTATTTTGTTTAAAGTGGTGGGTTGTGTTCGATTTTGGAGCATGTTGACTATGGAGGTTAGGATGGTTATATCTGGATGATTACGGTGGAGGGTCGGGTGTTTTATTTGGGTGTTTATTAGATATAGGCAGTTAAGGCAGTCAGTGAATATGTGAGCAGGTTCATTTGGGAATTTTTGTGTTATTATTTTGAGAGTTTTGTAAATGGCGATAAGTTCTGCATGAAAGCAAGTTTGCAATCCCGGTAGTCATTTTGAGATTTGCATGTTGGGTTTAGTTGAATGATAGATCCCATATCCCACTTTTTCATGGATCCAATATCCATCTTCATGTCTTTTGGGTGGTATGAATGAGCCATCTGTGTAGTAGTTGTATATTAGTGGGTATCTGAGTGGTTTATTTGTTGGGAAGTTGGGTATTGAAGGTGTATTTGTGTTTGTTGTGTTGTAATTGAGAAGGTAAATTAGTTGATTCCATTGTGTGCTATTATTTACTGTAGTATTGGGTGGGGTGTGTGGGATTTTTTGAATGTGATAATGTGGAATATGAAGATATTAATTGTTTCTTTGAGTGTGTTGATTTGTTCGTTATTATAGATAGGTTTGTCTTGATGGTGTATACAGAGTATTTGGATTGCAAGTGTTTTGGTATGTGGTTTGGGTTTATGTGTTGGAGCGTTGGGTTGTTCATAAGTAATGGTATCTGCTTCAAAGTGCATGAATATGTGTGTGTCGAGGTATGGACCTTGATATGGAGATGGATTTTGGTACCAAGTTGTGTCTGGGATGGTTAGTATAGTTATGGAGTTTGGGTCGTTTTTTGCTGCCAATCTTGCCCAATGTATGGCTTTTTGGGTAGTTTCTTCATTATGTGGGTGTGCATAGCCGTGTCCTTTCCATTTATATTGGAATGCCGTTCCTAGTGATCCAAATATTTTATCACGTGGGAAAGGGGAGTAGAATTGTGTGAGTTTGGTGGAGCATGTGGTGGGTGATGAAAAGTATGAATGAGTAATATTAAGTGTAGTTAAAATGGAGTCTAGCAATGTGTGTGGGAGTGTGTGTTGAGGGGATTGTGTTGGGTGTTTTTTGGATGTGGTATGTTTATATCTTTGGTAAAGCCATACAATTTCTGTTTCAAAGGATTGTAGTGATGGTATTAGGCCATGTGTACTATATATTGAATTGCTAAATTGTTGCCATAGCCATTGTACTCGGGCGTAGGGGATTATGATAATATATTTACCGTTGTTGTCATATATGGAAGAGAGACCATTTTGGGTTTGTATTGTGTTTTGGTTTGTCAATATGTCTTTGTCTGGATTGCATTCGCGGATAGAGATTTGTGTGTGTGGTATTATAGTTGGCGGTGGTATAAAACGTGTGTCTTTAGGTTGGACGGGATTGAACGAGTGGTTTATGATGTTTCTGTAATGTTTGTATTGTAGTTGTTGATAGTAATTTGTAAGTAGGGAGATGTTGTGGGTACTTGTGGTTGGGTAATTATATGGGAAGAGATCACGTTGTGTCACGGACATAGAACCATGAGATGGGTATTGCAAAGACTAGGCCTTAAAACTAGAGATATAATTATTGTGTCCAAAACTAGTTAGTGATGGGTATTGCCTTAGTGATGGATATTACCATAGTGATACAATTATTGTGTGAAAACTAGTTCGTGATGGGTATTGCCACAATGATACAATTATTGTGAGAAAACTAGTTCCTGATGGGTATTGCCACCGACATAGAACCTTCTAGAATACTTCTAGAAGTTCTATAGTTCCTTAGACTTTTAGGACCTTCTAGATACTTCCTAGGGACTCTCATAATCTCTAGGAAGCCCCTGCAGAAGCTTCCTTAGTACTAGTATATCTAGGGGACGAGGTAAGGGACTCCTCACTCTCGTCAACACAAGTTAGGAGCAACCTTCAGTATTGCCTTGTCTTGAATCTTGATCAACTATCGATTTAGCTCAATATACTTTCTTGAGAACCACTCTTGTGTACTATTGCACTTCTTGTTTTTGGGTCCTTGTTCATGCTTTTGTTCTTGTTCTCTTGTTCTTGTTCTTGAGTTCTTGTGTTCCTGACAGTTTGACGAGAGTGACATTGACAATACTAGAGCTTGGTCTTTCTTGATAAGAGTGGATTACCCCTTTCTTGAAAGTGCTAGAGCCTTCTAAAGGTTGCGGATTACCCTCCTCTAGGCTAGTATTGTTATGTGTTGTAAAATTCTTTCTTGATCAAGAGCGGATTACCCCTTTTTCAAGATTGGGTTTTAACATTTTAAAGGTTGCGGATTACCCACCTTTAATTGTCTCTACTCTTCATAGAATTCTTTTGTTTCCTTCTCTAGAGTGATTTTAAGATGTCGGGAGTTGTAGATACGAACCCAGCAGACTTAGCTGAATCAAAACTAGACGCCGTTCTCAAAGCCATCGAATCCTTGTCGATTAGGACCAACCAAATTGAGAATTTTGTTACTAGACTTCACAATGATCTCGGGGCTGGACCTTCACAAATGAGTGTTGCGCCTCAAGTTTTTCCATCCGGAGAACCATCAATTCTTCCAACTCAAGAGGAGAATCCATCTCCTCAACATGTTGAGACTCCGAGGTTCAAGGAGCCCCGGATTAGCCTTCCAGAGAAGTTTGATGGCACGCGCTCAAAATTTCGAGGGTTTGTTAATCAAATCCAGCTTATTACCTTTCTTCAACCGCATCGCTATCCGACAAACGAATCGCGAGTAGGTCTAGTTGGAACCTTACTTACGGGGCAAGCTCTATCTTGGCTTGCTCCTCTGTTTGAAAAAAGATCACCGATCTTGAACAACTTCGAGATGTTCTTAGCTGCTTTTGGAGAGGCGTTTGGAGAGCACGACAAGATTCATTGGGCGACAACCAAGATTCGTTCTTTGCGACAAGGATTGCGATCTGCATCTGTGTATGCATCAGATTTTCGACAATTAGCGTGCGACATCAATTGGGACGAAGAAGCACTCATGAGTCAATTTCATTGGGGACTACGAGATGACGTCAAGGACCTGTTATTATCTTTGTCTGATCCTCAAACACTCAGTGAGGCAATAAGTCAAGCCGTGAAGTGCGACAATCGATTATTTCAGCGACGTCAAGATCAACGTTCTTGGACTTCATCAAAACCATATAGAAGTTCTTCTCACTCGGCTGCTTCGACAAATATTCCAAGCAGTCATTCGGAAGTGGAAGACATGCAAATTGATGCGGTACGATTCAAACCACTTACGCCACAAGAGAAGAAACGACGATTTGAAGAAGGTTTATGTCTGTATTGTGGAGAACCAAGCCATAAAACTGACAGTTGCTCCAAAAAGCAACACCGTCATACTTTCAAGACACGGAGCACGTTTGTGGGGGACCATCAACAATCAAAAAACGAAGAGACTCAGCCACAATAGAGACCGTGCATTTGGACGAGTTCAAATCACAAGGTCTCTTCCTTTCCGATCAACCTTCTCGTTGTTTTAACGTTCCTTTTTCTTTTGCTTGTTTGAACTTTCGAACATCCGCCTTGATAGATTCAGGAGCCTCTGCTTGTTTCATAGATGAAGAATCCGTAAAACTTCACAATAATCCTTTAGTTAAAAAACCTTATCCCGTTCCAGTAGAAGTAATAGATGGACGTCCCTTAGCCTCAGGTCATGTCACCCACGAAACTACTCCTTTAGAAATAGAGCTAGAAGGCCATAATAGTTTTATTGTTTTCAATGTCATTAAAACCCCTACAAGCTCTATCATACTAGGACTATCTTGGCATAGAAAATACAATCCTAATATAGATTGGAGTAACCTCAAAATCAAGTCATTCCCAAGTATGATTCCCCCTACACAACCAACTAAGTCCAAACTTCGTCACCCTAAACCATTGTTCGTTGGAGCAAAGGCTTTTATGAGAGCTGCGAAACATAGCAATCCATTTGTTATTTATGCAACTCCGACTCGTGAAGAAGCAACTATGGGCACGAGCATTCCGGATCAATATAAGGAGTTTCAAGATGTTTTTGAAAAGAAGAATGCTGATATTTTACCGGAACATCGACCTTACGACTGCGCGATTGATCTGCAAGATGGCGCGCAACCACCTTGTGGCCCAATTTACAACCTCTCGCAAAACGAACTTGTAGCGTTGAAGGAATATATTGAAGAGAATCTTGCCAAAAACTTCATCCGACACTCGAAGTCCCCAGCTGGTGCCCCAATACTCTTTGTCAAGAAGAAAGACGGCTCTTTACGAATGTGTGTCGATTATCGCGGTTTGAACAAGATTACTGTGAAGAATCGATACCCGTTGCCGTTGATATCTGGGCTTCTTGGTCAACTTGGACAGGCCTAGATCTATACGAAGGTTGATTTACGCGGAGCTTACAATCTAGTACGCGTTAAAGAAGGGAACGAATGGAAAACTGCATTTCGAACAAGGTATGGTCATTTTGAATACAATGTCATGCCTTTCGGACTTACGAATGCACCTGCCATATTTCAACATTTGATGAACGACGTCTTCCGCGAATTTTTGGATAAATTTGTCGTGTGCTATCTAGATGACATTTTAATCTATTCCAAAAATGTTGAAGAACATGAAGAACATGTGAAGCTTGTATTACAAAAACTACGAGATGCTGGATTATACGCAAAAGCAGAAAAGTGCGTATTTCATCAACCGCAAGTGGAGTTTCTTGGGTATATTATTTCAAATGAAGGCTTATCTATGGATCCAAAGAAGATTGAAGCTATCACAAATTGGTTAACTCCTCGAACGGTACGTGATGTACAATGTTTTCTCAGATTTGCTAATTTTTATCGAATTTTCATCCAGAATTATTCTCAAATCGCTGCTGCATTGACTCGATTAACATGCAAAGACAAACTCGATTGGGGACTTGAAGCAGAGACTTCTTTTCAAAATCTGAAGACTGCTTTTACAACGGCTCCAATTTTGATTCATCCAGACTTCTCAAAATCATTTTACATGGAGACTGATGCATCAGACTTTGCATTAGGTGTAGTCTTATTGCAAAAGGGAGATGACGCAAAACTTCATCCGATTGCGTTCTATTCTAGAAAATTCTCTGCGGCAGAAATCAACTACGAGATCCATGACAAAGAACTACTTGCTATAGTGGACTCGTTTCAAGTATGGCGTCATTTCCTTGAAGGCGCTTCGCACCAGGTGACTGTATATACAAATCACAAAAATCTTGAGTATTTTATGTCAGCTCGTATATTAAATCGGCGACAAGCTCGTTGAAACATGTCATTATCTCGTTTTGACTTTGTCATCACATATCGGCCTGGAAAACAACAAGGATTATCAGATGCTTTATCTCGAAGATCCTATCTTGCGCCTAAAAAAGGAGATGCAGCATATGAACAACAACGAACAACTCTTCTAAAGACCGAGCAATTTCGAGTTTATGGAGCGACTATGGCTATGCCAGTAGACTCATCATTTCTTGACCAAGTTCGTGCAATATCAGCAACGGATCCTTTTGTTCTTGACATTCAGCGTCGCTCTGAGATTGATCGCGACAATTTCAAGTTTGTGGATAACCTCTTGTATTTTGAGGAGCGCTTGTATATTCCAGAAGGTTCTGCACGCTGTCGTGTAGAGAGGAGCGCGCTCTGAGAATTTGCGGGGAATCTGGCTGCGACACGATGACCAGATAGCTTGGGAGATCGGTCTTGTCTTCAATTCTTCAAATCTCTTCCCAGTCCTATCCTGCAATGGCTCTAAAAGGTTTAAGGGTAAGGGTGGGGTAATAAGAAACCACGGGCCTCGGACGGGTAAAACGGGACGGCCAGACCACGAGCTGAAACCGTCCGAAAGATGGCTCCTAAATTTCAAACCCACAAAAAAAACTCTCGACAATCTTCAAAACCCCAAGACCTCACTAAATCTCATCCAATCAAAGGTGGCGGTGGGGCACATATGCCCATGCTCCCCTTTGAAGCTTCAAAGAAGAAACTTTTTTCCCCCCTTTCCTATTCACACCTTTCAAACCACCTAATCCTTTGATGATTTAATTAAAACGAAAGACAAACTATATGTAGTATTTTCATTCCGCTACTCCATTCATTGAAAATACAAAGCTTAGAGCATATATGTACATGATGGAAGCATTTCCATCACGACATGCACCCTTTCTAAACCTGCACATCCTCCGGTATGTGCCACGTTTAACCCCCCTCGCTGTCTTGATTGTCATCAACTGCATCCTCTAGTTCTTCATCTTCCTCTTCATCTTGTTGATCATCCTCTAGTTCTTCTGAATTGAAGTGTTCTTCAAGGTCTTCAAGATGAAACCTTCCACTTCTGCGAAAGATTTTGATGCGCTTTTCAGCTACTGGTATACATAGAGAAGTTCCATCTAACTCACGGAGTGAATAAGTGCCATTGAGGTGCACTTTAATCACTACATAGGGTCCAAACCATCTTTTTGCAAATTTTCGCACCGTGCTGTGTTGATGCTCCAATGTGCTATCAAATACAAGGACCCAATCACCCTCTCTAATCTTCTTTCTTCTCATTCGGTGTGTTCTGTCAAAGCGCTCTTTGTTGCTCAGTCTTGCAGCTTTCATTTTCTCCAATGCAATCCCAACATCCTCTGACAATCTTTCAAGTTGTTGGATGCGAAGCTCCAACAGTCTTTCTCTGCTTATGCCATCTTCCCATGCAAGAAACACCCATCTGGGAATATCGACCTCCACCGGCATGATTGGTTTCTGTCCATACATTA
The DNA here is from genome assembly GCA_022496805.1 of Pohlia nutans. Lineage (NCBI taxonomy): Eukaryota > Viridiplantae > Streptophyta > Bryopsida > Bryales > Mniaceae > Pohlia > Pohlia nutans. The sequence goes on from CM040103.1 coordinate 2,196,800, forward strand.
GTTCTACAGGCATGTAACCGGTAACCGTACTGTATGTGGTTCTATCAGCCCACAGAGCAAACGGTAGCAATTTTGGCCACATCTTAGGCTTTCCTTTACAAGCTTTGACTAAAGCATGAATGATTGGGGGATGTCCCCTTTCAATCTTGCCATTGGCCTCAGGATTGTAAGCCGTTGTCAGCTTCAATTGCACACCATATCGGTTGAAAAATTCCTTGGCTTCAGCAGCATTTAATTCTCCTCTGTCAGCTCTCATCCGACCAATACTCCCGTACCGACTAAAAATGTCTTCAAGTATGAATCGGCAAACATTCACCGTTCTCTTGGTCCTCAAAGCTCTTCCTTCAACAAAATTTGAGAGTTCTTCTCGGGCCAAAACAAGGTATTTCATCCCCCACATTGCATTTGGCATAGCAACCAAATCAATCATCCATTGAAAATGGATTGCAATGGGATAGGTCGGATGCAATTCGTCTCTGTGTCGTACCTTGGATTGTAATTGGCACACCACAGAAGAAGCTACAAATTCTTCAACATCTTTGTATAACCCCTTCCACCAATATCTTTCCTTGATTTTTGTATAGGTGGCCCAAACTCCTCTATGACCGGCCCAAAGCGTATCATGAAATTCTTGTAAAACTTTGGTCTTGGTCTGAAAGTCTCCCACCACCCTCAATGGCATTTCACCAAGTCTTTTTGCTCTCTTCCATAAAACCCCATCTTTCAACAAATATCCATAAGACTGATGTCTGATGTCTTTGAATGTTTTATCCACCCAGCTTTCTTGCCGTTCCATGATACTCAAATAGAGTCCAATGTCTCTTAATCTTCCTTCGTAGATCTCACTCTCGAAAGGCAAAGCTCCGGTGGATGAGCTTTCTCCATCTGTAATCATCACATAACCTCCATGTGACAATTCTTCATCACCTTCATTAGCCATCATGTCCTCTTCATTGAAATACCTTGCTCTAGACAACATATCGGCAACACAATTCTTTTTGCCTTCAATGTGAACTAAAACAGGGTTCAAAGATTTGATGTAGGCTATCCACCGCAACATTGCAATGTCTGGTGAAGAACAATTTGCTATCATCCCCAGCAAAGGCAAGCAGTCAGTTTCTAACACCACCTCCGCTCCAATCAAGTAGTTTCTGTCAGCTTTTAGAGCTGTAAGAGCACCATATAATTCTCTTTTCACTTGTGGATATGCTCTCTGGCGATCTGTCAAGATTCTTGCTCCAAATCGGATAGCAAATCTCTTCCCTTCTTCATCATCTTGTCCAATAGCCCATCCAATTGCAATTGGACTTGTGTCAACAGTCACAATCACCGGTCGTCCACAATTGTAGCTCACTTGTTTAAGAACCGGTGGTGACTGTAAAGTTCTTTTCAACTCTGCCATAGCCAAATCTTGCTCAATTTGCCAAACAAACTTGTTCCTCTTGCGTAATAGCTTGTATAGAGGTTCTAATATATGAGCAAAATGAGGGATCCAAATTTGATAGAAGACACAGGCTCCTAAAAACCTCCTTACTTCAGTGACATTGCTACAGGCCATCATTCTCCCAATAGCATCCACCTTCTCAGGGTTAGGTTTCCTTCCATAAGAACCACATAAGTGTTCAACTACCAAAATCTCATCAACCCCAAACTTGGACTTGTCAATGGAGAGGGTCAAGTGCACCTCTTCAAGTCTGCTCAAGATTTTTGCCACGTCTTGTATATAATTAATCACAAAAGCTCTGCAACCATCATCTTGAACTGTTAAGTCTCTTTCTTTCTCCTCGCACCCCTTTATGGGAATGTCATTCACAATAGGTATGGTTTTGTCAGGCACAAAGTCTCTTAGAATTTGATTCATAGCACTCTGCATATGTGCCACTGAATTGGTAGCACCTTGAGGCAATGTACACATGCGCATCAATCCAAGTGGAGTCTTCATGGTTGTCAAATCTCTGCTCTCAGCAGCTAGTTGGAATTGATCATAGCCAGAATATAGATCTCCAATGGAATATATTGCATGCCCCGCAAACGCTTCTGCTACTTCATCAACAATAGGCCCTGAGCCTTTGTTTCTGATTGTTACTTTGTTTGCTGGCTGCATGTCTTGAATAAACCTCAATGCTCCTGACTTCTTTGGCACCGTGAACCATCGGTTTGAATACGGCGCCATCGAAGGCTCAAGTATGCCCATGTGCCTCTTTTCTTTGAGCAACTCCACTAGTTTTGGAAGTAGAGCTCTAGGCACAGGTATAGGCTTTAAATCCCATGGTACGTGTGGTACAGTAAAAATAACCATTGGTGTTACAACGCTTGGTTGTACACATCCAATTTCATCTGGCAAAGAAGCAAAGGCCTTTCCATGCATAGAAAGCATGTCTTGAAATTTCTTCTTCTCCGGCTCAGTCAAGAAATCATCTCCTTCAATCTTCAAGTTTGCCAAAGTCTCTTTGGTGAACTTGTGTCCAATTCTTCTTCCTTCTCTCAAACTTGGCTCCTTCTCAGCTTGTTTGACATGTTTATCAGTGTCAGGTGGTAACTGAGTAGCCACTGGCTTCACCTTTTTGGCCACAGTTTTGTACTTTGTATAAACTGTAGCTTCTGACCTCCATTCATCAATTTTGGAATCACACAGCCTTGTCATTGCTGTAGAGATCTCTTCATACATTGAACTTGTATGAACATTGACAAAGCAATGAGTAGCCGTATTCGCATCCTTGTTTGTCTTTATATCTTGCAAAGTCTGCAAAATATCATCTGGCATACCATTTTCTTCATAAATACCAGAAATGCCTTCATCTTCCTCTAGAACCTTCATTTTTTTTAGATTTTTCTCCATTTTTTTCACAAGCTTTCTATGTACATGGTCCAAGTCTTTGACATCAGAAAAGCTCACAATACCATCGTTTGTCACACTTGTAAATCTACACTTCACACCAGTATGTACAGTGGAGAATTTGTCAATCTTACTTCCCTTAGCACTCGTGGATCCCCACATTCCACGTGTGCCCTTTAGAAATCCGGGAAGTTTAGAGAAGTTGGTAGCGGAACCTCTCTGAGTTGAAGTCGATGCCTCTCATTGTCAGGCTTCACTGTTAAGAATTGCACTGACTTCTTCCCATCAAGACTCCTGATTCGGGCATAATGAGACCCGTTATCCAACACCTTGGTCTCCATTCTCGAAGCGGTGATGAAAGGTTGGCCCAAAATTACCGGATAGGCACTAAGGTTTTGAACAAAGAAATTTTGTTCAACTTCCACATCTCCAATCTTTGTGGGTATCGCAGGGCAAGCTCCATGTAATCGAGTCCGCCCGCTATTGGCTGATTTCATGATCCAGCCATGGTCTATGTCAATTGGCCATTTGCCCTTCTCATAGACATTCCGAGACATAATGTTGATCTCAGAACCATGGTCAACAAGGGCCAAAACATGTTCATCAAGCCCTCCCAGCTTCATTTTTGTCTCAGTGGTGGCTCTGGCCCAAAATGGTAGATCATACTCAATTCTTTCTTCATTTTCTCTCATGTTGGGAAGATCATAAGATCACTCAAAAGTCTGTGTCTCATGGCCTTCAACCTTTGGAACTTCTTCTTTTTGAGTCACCTCATCACCCATCATGACAAATACTTCACCAATCTCCATCTCTTCCTCTTCGGTCATGTGGGTGTCTAAAGCTTTGACCATCACAGCCTCAGCTGTCATTTGTCTCTTCCTCTTGATGATGTCAATGATTAGATCATGAAAATCTTTCATTGCTATGCCAAGTGCTTCCCTCAAGGTGAATTCGATCTTGGCATCCAAGATCCTTTCCTCTAATATTCCCTTCATGTCAATAGAGGTCTCAATGTCTGACAGGAGCTTGTAAATAGGCACTCTCCCCTTTGCCTTGCCAGAATCTCCTTTCTCTTGGCCCTTTTTGCTATGACTGGACTGCCCCCAATCCTTCTCAGGTACTGGTGCATCTCCTGGATGTACAGTGCTAGGGCTTGCTGTCTTTGAGCGTGTAGGAACCTCACTCATTTCTGTATCAGGATCATTTTGTAATTGAATTCTCCTTTTTGATACTGGCTCCTCACTATTCTCAGCGTTAAGTCTTCCACGTTTCTCTTCAACTGAGGCCTCATGCAGCTCATCAGTGTCCTTCCCTTCATTCATAAATGCTCTGATGCTACTAGCATCTACTGGGTCTTCCCATCCAGTTGCTTTCTTAATGGCTTGAGCCCCTCTCTTCATCAGTACGTTTTCTTGAATAGATGAAGCACTAATTGAATGCTCCTCTATCTCAATGTGGTATGCATCAGCTTCATGCACTTGCACAGAGCTAGATCTTGCCATCCTTTCTTCCACAAGCCTCTTCATTCCTCCTCTCCCAAAGTTGGTTGCCAACGGAGAGCCTGTAGAGGCATCATGAATCTTCCCATCTTTGTAGAAGACAAGAACATTTTTGAGTGCCTCTTCATAGGATTCACACCCTCTCAGAGTATGTTCAGTCTCCTCATCACACCAAACACACCTCCTTGCATATTTTCTAGCACCTTCAGATGGTTGTGAAGGAGAAGCTCCTCTGGCCTTCTTCAATTCACTAAACTCCACCCTTAGCTCTCGAAAACCCTTTATAAGCTCCTCAAGGGCATTTCCTTCAGTGCTCTTAGCAGCCCTGAAAGTGGTTCCCGAACTTGTTGACGGTGTCGGAGAAAAAGACACTTTAAGAGGCTTTGGTATCTGAATAGGCTCAGTATCACCCCTCCCTTCAACACCTCTTGACCTTACACGCTGTTGTTTGGCCAAAAGAACCACGGTTTCTTCAACCCTCCTCCAATCGTTGGTGAAACCACCTTCCGTGGTACGATCTCCAAGTAGTAGAAGAAGTCTGTCTTCCAATGCAACATCAGTTGCTTGGAGGAAAAACTCAGCCTTCCTGGAATCTAGAAGGCGTCTCTCTGCCATAGGTAATTGGCCAAACTTCTTCTCAAAATCTCTCAACAGCTCATTGGGACCCATCGTGTTTCCCGGCCGTTGCTCCACCCACTCAAGAAAAGATCTCTTCGTCATCCTCTCTGAGTCTTCATCAAAATACTCATCACGGAGCCGTTCAGCAAACTCCACCCATGAGACAACAGCTTCACGGATCTCTTGCACTCGGTCACGGATATAAGGCTCAACCGCCACATCAAAAGTGTGCATCATCTGATTGTCATCAGCCTGATGCACTTCCATCTCACAAACGTAGGTTCGCAAGAACTTAGAGATGTTCTTGCCATCAAACCTTCCAATCTTGGAAACAACAGCCTTGAGAGCCTTGGTGGCACCTTGTCCACCCTGAGTTGCCCTCTGTTGCTCCATAAACAAGGCCAATGCCCCTAAAATGTTCTCCATTGGAAACTGCACTCCATCGGTGGCGGCAGTCTCTTCACGGTCTCCCATAGCAACAATCCCACCAGTCGCCTCAAAGCTCTCTCAGTGGAAGCACCAATATGACGTGTAGAGAGGAGCGCGCTCTGAGAATTCGCGGGGAATCTGGCTGCGACACGATGACCAGATAGCTTGGGAGATCGGTCTTGTCTTCAATTCTTCAAATCTCTTCCCAGTCCTATCCTGCAATGGCTCTAAAAGGTTTAAGGGTAAGGGTGGGGTAATAAGAAACCACGGGCCTCGGACGGGTAAAACGGGACGGCCAGACCACGAGCTGAAACCGTCCGAAAGATGGCTCCTAAATTTCAAACCCACAAAAAAAACTCTCGACAATCTTCAAAACCCCAAGACCTCACTAAATCTCATCCAATCAAAGGTGGCGGTGGGGCACATATGCCCATGCTCCCTTTTGAAGCTTCAAAGAAGGTACTTTTTCCCCCCTTTCCTATTCACACCTTTCAAACCACCTAATCCTTTGATGATTTAATTAAAATGAAAGACAAACTATATGTACTATTTTCATTCCGCTACTCCATTCATTGAAAATACAAAGCTTAGAGCATAAATGTACACGATGGAAGCATTTCCATCACGACAACGCCTTCAAATTCTTCAAGCCCGTCATGATTTTTCTATAGCCGGACATTTTGGGTTCAACAAGACGTTAGAACTCATTTCTCGAGATTTTTGGTGGCCTCAGATGTGGAAGGCTGTCAAAGACTACGTTCTTTCTTGTAACATTTGTTCTAGATCGAAGAATCCACGACATCGTCCGTATGGACTTTTGCAGCCGTTGCCTATTCCAAAGCAGCCATGGTCTTCTGTTTCTATGGATTTTATCACCGATTTACCTCCATCAAAGTCATTTGACACCATATTCGTGGTTGTTAACCGATTGACAAAAATGACACATTTTATTCCTTGCAAGAAGACAATCACCGGAGAAAAGACAACAAGATTATTTTTGGACAACATTTATCGATATCATGGATTACCGGATGACATCGTTTCAGATCATGGACCGCAATTTGTCTCTAAATTTTGGAGATCTCTCTTTGAAATCTTGAAGGTGCAAATCAAACTCTCTTGAGCTTTTCATCCTCAAACTGATGGCCAAACGGAGCGGGTAAACCAAGTATTGAAGCAGTATTTGCGTTGCAACATCAACTATCAACAAGACGATTGGACCGTGCACTTGCCATTGGCTGAGTTTGCGTATAATAATACCGTTCATGCATCGACTCAACAAACGCCATTCTATGCCAACTATGGATATCATCCAAAGTTTGACATGTTAAATCAGTCAAAGAATGAGAATCCGGCAGCTGTCGACTTTGCAACAAGATTATCAGAACTTCATGCGTTGATGAAGATTCATTTAGGAGAAGCCCAAGATCGCTACAAAGCCGCCGCAGATAAACTTAGAAAGGAATCACCGTCATTCCTAGTCGGCGACAAAGTATGGCTTATTCGGCGCAATATCAAGACTACAAGAGCATGTGATAAGTTGGACTATCGTCAATTAGGACCATTCCCTATTCAGCAACAAGTCAATCCGGTGGCTTTTCGGTTGGACCTACCAGCATCTATGAAGGTACATCCTGTTTTTCATGTATCACTGTTAGAGCCATACAAAGAGTCGAATATACCAGGAAGAAAGCAACCACCACCGCCCAGCATTGAAGTTGATACCCACGAGGAATATGAAGTTGAAAAAGTACTTGATTCGCGGCAAAGACGAGGCAAATTAAAATATCTTATACACTGGCGTAGTTACGACATCAATGAATGGACGTGGGAACCAACAATAAATGTCGTTGGCGCGCCTCAAAAGGTACAGGAATTTCATCGACGCTATCTTGATAAACCACGACCTATTCGATGATAACTTCAACAAGAAGCTCTTCCGTTGAGAGCTGTATATAAAGAGGGGAGAGCAGTCAAAGAGCAACACAGTTCTCAACCTCGGAAACATCTTCTCTTGTACTTCTTTTCTCTCAGTATGTCTAATTAGAAGGTATTTCAAGACTCTTTAGATTTTGAATCGCAACCGGAGTCTGAGCGTGAGCTGTCTTTATCACAATTGCCGAACCAGCCTGCAGATCCTTTGCCACCACACGAGCCTCGAAATGAAGCTGGACCTACTCAACAACGAAGACGGCCTCAAGATGAAGAACCTCTTGAACTACGGCAACGTCGAAAAATACCTAGTAGCAGATCGTTGGTGATTGTCATCGAAGTAGAGCCTGCTTTTGAAGGTCGCCCGGAAGCTGTATTTGAAGGACTTTTTTGCAACGAAGATACAGAGGTCCAAGCATGGTCTCAAGTAGCGGGCGTCGGTCACTATCGCTGGTTGCAAGGGCATTTAAACCACTTGACTCGCGCTAGACAACTTGAGTATGTCGAAGAAACCATGAGACATATTTTTAATTTTCTTCGTCTCTGATCGAGAGTCCACAACAACACTCCTCGTGAAGACTCGTCGCTAAAGAGGGAGGTGATGTCACGGACATAGAACCATGAGATGGGTATTGCAAAGACTAGGCCTTAAAACTAGAGATATAATTATTGTGTCAAAAACTAGTTAGTGATGGGTATTGCCTTAGTGATGGATATTACCATAGTGATACAATTATTGTGTGAAAACTAGTTAGTGATGGGTATTGCCACAGTGATACAATTATTGTGAGAAAACTAGTTCCTGATGGGTATTACCACCGACATAGAACCTTCTAGAATACTTCTAGAAGTTCTATAGTTCCTTAGACTTTTAGGACCTTCTAGATACTTCTTAGGGACTCTCATAATCTCTAGGAAGCCCCTGCAGAAGCTTCCTTAGTACTAGTATATCTAGGGGACGAGGTGAGGGACTCCTCACTCTCGTCAACACAAGTTAGGAGCAACCTTGAGTATTGCCTTGTCTTGAATCTTGATCAACTATCGATTTAGCTCAATATACTTTCTTGAGAACCACTCTTGTGTACTATTGCACTTCTTGTTTTTGGGTCCTTGTTCATGCTTTTGTTCTTGTTCTCTTGTTCTTGTTCTTGAGTTCTTGTGTCCCTGACACGTTGGGGCATCCATTTGGTATATGTATCGTGATTTGGGGTGTTCCATTGACATAGATATGTATTATAGGTTTTGGGAATGTTGTTTGAATCTTTTGTTTTGATTGTTTTGTGATCGGTTATGGTGTGGATAGGGAATTGTAGGGGGTTGTTTTTTATGAGGGGAGGTGGGTGTGATAGTGGTGGTTGGATGGGGTTGGGCGGGTGTCGAGGCGTAAGGGTGTGATGATCTGATATGTAACATGCTTTGAGAGTACGGAGTCACTACTAGAAAGGGGGGGTCAGCAACACTGCAAACGTTGCTCTTAACACTAGAATGGCTGAGCCCTCGAGCCGAAATAAACGTTACTGGAACAACTCTGCAAACGTTGTTGTAAAGCAGCAACGTTTTGGAACATGCATTTGCAACGTTTGTGGGGGCTCTATTCAGCTTTGGGAACTTTGAGAACTTTGAAGTTCCCGTAGTAGGAATTTACCATGGTAATTTAATATGGGAATTTATCGTGGGAATTTACTGTGGATAATTTACAATATATTATAGTATATATAGTATACCATACAATATTGTATATAGTATACTATATTGTGTTGTATATAGTATACTATACTATGTTGTATACAGTATACTATATTGTATTGCATACAATGTACAATACTGTATTGTATATAGTATATTGTACATCGTATACTATATAATATTCAATACAGTGTACAGAATGGTAGTTAACCGTTTAACATACGGTGTAGCCGGCTTCACAATAAGTATTCTCAACCTCACTCATCCCTTGACAAATGTTATGGGATAAATGATTTGGCTTGAAAACATCTTGAGAACGTCATTGGGAACACAAAACGTTGCTCTCACCTCCAAAACGTTGCTCTCACCTCCAAAAAGTTACCCAAAGACAAACGTTGCTGTCAAACGTTGCTTATTTCCTAAACATTGCTAAGGGTACATAAACGTTGCTTACAAACGTTGTTGACCCCCCCCCCCCCAATTTCTAGTAGTGAGTGCGGGATGATCTTGACATTGAGGAGGGCATTGTGGTTGACAAGTGGGGTAGCAGAAGAGTTATTCGGCGATATGCAATGCACTTTTTTCTAGCTTGGTTGGAGTGTGGTAATAGAGTTTAAAGTCTTCTGGTGACATGAAGGAAGTGCCATTGGGGAGGGTGATGTGTTTGATTTCCAAAATATTGTTTTGTAAGAGTTTGTGTAGGAGTTTTAGAGAGAGTGTGGGGTTAAGGTGGGGAGTTTCTTTTCCAACACATTCTTATGCACTATGAATTCATATTAAAATTCGAATGTTTTCACCAGTTGCCTAAAACGAACGGAAACAATAAGGGCCACTTCACACTATGGCCGTCCAAGTGGAGAGGCCGTAGAATTGAGAGTTCTAAGAAATCCATTGAAAATAGGCAATAAAATATATTTTTCATTTTTTATGAAAAGAAATCGAAGGCCTCTCGACCACAGTTTGGGTTTCCATTCCCGTCCAACCCAACCTTCCTTTCGAGAAGTCAACGCTTTGGTCAAAAAGTACTGCCACGTAGGCATTTTGGAGAGGGATGGCCGTTGGACTTTGACCTTTAGTGTGAATGTTCGAGAGACTGAACCCGTGGTTTTTTGCAATTTGATTGGTAGAAATCGACGGCCTTTTGACCTTCTGTCATAGTGTGAAGCGGCCCTAATTAAAGAATGATGTGAACCAATCTTAAGCAGTTAGTAGAGTCCACTTTTTTCAACAGTAGCACTCTGACTACAAGCTTTAACATTAAAATAATCCAATGTCTCACCACCCAATCTATAGCTAAAGATGATGTTGATTTGCCCTTGATTCTAAATTTGTTATAATGATTTGGGAATAGTGTTCAAGATTTTGAGGTGAACAATAGAAGGGTTAAAGAACCTTATGGTTTGAGGTTTGATTTGGCTAAGTGTCTAAATCAAATTAGAACAAACAATTGTTTTCCACTCACCAAACCTATTTGTACATGATAGAGTACCTCTCATGGTATGGAGTTTGATACTTGCACACCAAATATTGTCAATATAGCCAAAGGTGTCTCTCACATCAAGCATTTTGTCCTATTCTTTAACAAGACTATGTCACCATGCTTACACTTTATGAAGTTAAGTTTAGCCATTTATGATTGGCCCATGTAGTAACAACAATAATAGTATATAATTGGTTGATGCACTCTATTCCAATCATGCTTGGTGGTTGTTGTTGGGGAAGTTTTCATTTCTTACACTCCATCTTGCATGTGAATTTAGTGCACAATGAGCAATTGTTGAGCACCTTACAAATACAACACATACATCATTAAAAAAGTTGGGCTTAGAAACTATTTGGTGCCATTTTGACACCAAAGGCCGCATATAAGTCATTTTAGTGTCATTTTATTCTTACTAAGTTGGTACGGAGGTTGGCACTAAATTATCTTAATTGCATTTCAATGCATCATCATGGCACCATGATCACATGCCTTGAAGTTCTTGATGATGTACTATACGGAATTTCTTCTCTTTGGAGGTTTGTTATCTTGTTTTATATTTTTGGATTGTGTTGTCTTGTTCATGTTCCATTAGTGTATGTATTTTGATCTTGATTGATGTACCAACTTCTTTCATTTTTTAACCCCTAAGTGACCAAATGACCATTTTATAGTCGCTACCCATTTTTTACAGACTGCCCAAGATGGGAAAAAATTATTATAAAATTATAAAAAACATCAAATAGAAAATCAAGTTTACTTTCCAACCTAATTTGAATCATGTCAATCCAAGTTAATTTCTACTAAGGGGAAATTTTCAAGAACAAAGACCTCAATATTATCCTCAATCTTATTATTTGGGGAAAGTAATGATGTTCTCTCCTTTTATTACGAGTCGAACTGTGCTTGACACAGCGTTAACTGTAGATAGAACATCCACTTGACCTATGCCACGTACCCAGAGATTGTGATCATCGGCTACTGTAATTGATCAAGAATATTCCGGAATTGTCTCGAAGTCTGTGAACTACTGACACTTATCAGTCATATGCTCTGTTGCGCCAGAATCGGCCAACCAAACATGACTAGCAGTTAGACTGCCACTGACAACAAACGCTTCACTCGAAATGGATGATAAAGATACAGTGGAGCAGATGAAGTGGAGCGACTGCGGATGGTACTTGCAGTTATATTTGCCTGACTTTTTCGCTTGTGACGAAAATGCTTGTTCGAGAGCTTTCGACGCAGCCGGGACTTGGACGAAGGAGGTGTACCCTGGGATTCAGAATCTGATTCGAGGCGAGAGCATTCATTGGCAAAGTGGCCAAGATCACCGCAATTAGTGCAGCGGGAATGCTTTTTGAGCTTGGCTAGACGATGAGCCTTGTGCTTCTTTTGTTCGGTAGTAAGACTCTGTTTAGAGGACCGGGATGTAGTAGGATTCCCTGCACTATGTGCAAAGAAGGCTTTCTCTATTTTGACCTCAGTCTGGCCTGCACGATCTTTAAACGATTGTTCTCTCTTAACAACTCGAGACTGGAAACTTTGAAGGATCTGTTCATTAAGCGGAATACTATCCCAAGCTAGCAAAAAAGAATCGTAACTAGGAGGTAGTCCGCATTTTATCTTGCTGAGTACTTAACGCTCAGAGATCGTTTGTCCAAGATCAATTAGCTGCTTGGCTAATTTTTGAACGTTACTAATAAACACAACAATAGATTCATTAGAGGAGAGTCTACACTTATAGTACTTCTCCTGTAGAGCAATAATACATTCTTCCGAATGCTGCTGGTGATAAGCGGTTAACTGGCTCGACATTTCTGCACACGTTGCACAGTTGATAAATTCATGTTTGTGTTTAGTATCCACAGCAGAAAGAATTGCGACAGCAGCTTGCTTGTCTTTTCTTTCCCAGTAATTTCTATCATCCTCTGTTTCTTGATCCTCACGCTTAAGAATACCGCTAACGATATCGAAAAGATCACGGGATTGAAAAATGAAGGACATATGCATTTTCCATAACTGGAAATTAGAGCCGTCATAGCGCTCGACACTGGACGTCTCTTTGATCGAGTCTTCATGATCAGTCATCGTGACTTGAGACTACTGGACTTAATGGTTTCGAATCAAGAATTAATAGAAAAAACTACGCACGCGCGTTATCAGCAAGAAAGAACACACCGCCTCGTTTAACACCTCTCTGTTAATACGTTCAATGATGTAACACCTCTCTGTTATCTCTCCGCTTTTCAAATCTACAGTGCGTCACGCAGCTTTCACAGCGTCAAGAATAAGGCCCATAACCTATTGAAAATTCTTCGACAGAAACAAACACGTATACTAGACTTAACGCACACACGTCAATACATGTGCATGCTCACACACACAGTTCGGCCAAGAGCATCATGGCTCAATATAACCATTGCAAAAGAAAGATACAAAGACGACAGACAAAATCATCACCAGCACGTACACTGTGTCTAAGTACTGAGTGTTCAGGTGTGGTAACGAAGAGTACGAGAACGACTACGTTCATCCTTCTAACGTACAGAGCTCATTGATGAAATCTATCCAATAACTATTGAAGAAACACATTGAACCTGACGAAACAAAAAAATTATGAATGGACTGATAGAACCAGGTCATTTAACTGACGCAGTTTCATAGCCTGGCTCCTGAATGAATACTGGGATCTAGACCAGTCCTAGTTTTCACAGCTCTGAGCACGCAGTGAATGTCTCAAACTCACAATTTTCCCGCTCTTCAATTTGACACACCATTATAAAGAATAATTATGACCATATCTCCAATACACTTGACACGCTAGCCGCTCAGTCTAGCTAATTCCTCAATTGGACTAGGAACTCAATCATGAAGATGTTCACAAGTGTTTATGTGCACGTACAGTCAAGATTATCGAAAGAGCTGCAGCAACAATAATTATCAACAGACAAAACCAAATCGGCGAACCGAATGCACAAATAATTCAATTCAAGACTAAATCCTTTCATATACATACATACAGTCGTATATATATTGTGTTAATAAGTGGTCAGCTTCGATCAAAGTTGCACATGGTATTATTTTCAAATCATTGTCACAACATCCTGTGATCGATGTGTGAAGTCAATAATGACTCAGGAATTATTCTAATCAAGTAATCAAGTATTGCTATCAAATGAATATGTACAAAAGAATGGTCATGAGTGTGGAGCTTATGATTAGAAAGAATGGCAACTGTCTGATGGAATGAAGCAAGAGATCGACGAACAGCTGTATTCTGTCGGCGAGCGGAAGAACTAGCTCAGACATTCAATGATTGGCATTCAATTGGCTCCAGGGCATCTTCAAATTTAGTCTTGCTTTCGTTGCACGATCTTGACTAGCTGTCTTCCAATCAGTTGACCTGTTTCATGGACGCTTAGACGGAGGTCGCCACTTGGAGGATCCACCATTGCCCATGCGACCCGACTGCTTCGGAGGTCTCCACTTCGATGATCCCCCATCGCCCATCACTGCCATTGCAAATTTCTCGAACTCGTAAAGCTCGACTTTTGAAGCTCAGTCTCGGAACACGGGAAGTGCAGCTTGGTCTGCAGACTTGGATCAGCGGGAGCCAGGGTTATTCATCCTGTCGTGTCGGAGAGAAATCCCGACACAATGTCGTGTCATGCCGGCATGATGTCATGTCGGCATTATGCCGGATCGTGTCGGGATCATGCCGGCCTGTTTTTTTACCAGGTAATTTTTTTTTTCACTTTTACCACGCATGTCGACACGTTAGTATTTGACGTGGACTACTTGATGACGTGGACTTCTGTTGAAATGAAGGTCCTTTAGTAAAATCAAATGGTTTTACCCATCATCCCCACCCGACTGCCCACTGCCCGTCTGCCCCCCCCCGACTGCATCCTTCCCGTCTGCCCTCGCCGACTGCCCGGGCCGACAGACCCTCCCCGTCTGCCCTCGCCGACAGCCCCCGGTCCGACTGCCCCCTCCGTCTGCCCCTCCCCGTCTGCCGTGGCAGTCAGCTTGAGGCAGTCGGGAGTTGAAAAGGTGCAACTGGAAGTTGAAAGGGTTAGTTAAGCAAAAACAGTTGGAAGTTGAAAAGGGGCAGTCGGACCAAGGCAGAGGCATTCGGACAAAAGCAGAGAGGCAGTCGGACAAAGGCAGACACAGTCGGACAAAGGCAGTCGGGAGTTGAAAGGGGACATTTGAAAGTTGGAAAGGGTAGACATGGTGAAAGTAGTCGAGAAATAAAAGGAGGCATTCGCTTGGAGGTTGGAGGCAGTTGGTTGGTTAGAAACAACAAAAGGTAGTCGAGAGTTGAAAGGGGAATTGGTAAAATCAATTGAGAAGGCGGTTGGGAGTTGTCATAATATCATTTGGGCTAAAGAATGTTTAGAATTGAAAAGGAACAATCGGATTAGAGGCTCAAAAGTTGAAAGGCAAGTTAAAAGTTGAAACGCAAATTAAGAGTTGAAAGTAGTCAATTTAAACACACAATCGGGCAAGAAACATTTGGGAGTCAAAGGGAGACAATCATACAAGAAGCACTTGAAGGAAGTGAGCTAGAAGTTGGGAATTGAAAGGAGCAACGAGATTGAAGGAAATCTGGAGTTAAATGGGAGAGTAGGGCTAAAGTCAGTTGGAAGTTGAAAGGGGCAATTGGACTAAAAGGAGTCCAAACTTGAAAGGAGGAGTAGGACTAGAAGCAAGTCAAGAGTTGAAAAGTAGTTGGTCAAGAGCTAGGAGTTGAAGGAAACAGTAATGCTAGAAGTAGTTTAAGAGTTGAGGAGTTCAAGGGGCATTGAGGTTAGGAGTTGGGATTTGAAAGGGCTAAAGGAGTTAAATAGAAGTATGCATAGTTCTAATTGGGGTACCCCTCTTTTTACATGACAAATAGGTGAATTTTGCTTCCTAACTTCCAAATTTTATTGAATTTTTTCATTTCAATTGACTAAAATTATTATTTTTTAAATCAAAAAATCATTCACACCTCGATGAAATTAAATACTTCAATTCAAGTTCAACCATTTAATTGAATACATAACTTTTCATATTTTTATGCTTGTTGGAATATGATTCCTAAAAATCTAAAATGAACATTTGTATCTAAAATTTGTACCAAAATGACATCATTTGATATTTTAAATAATTTTTTTGAATGTTTATTAGTAGATAGGACAAACATTG
Organism: Pohlia nutans; assembly: GCA_022496805.1. Classification (NCBI taxonomy): domain Eukaryota; kingdom Viridiplantae; phylum Streptophyta; class Bryopsida; order Bryales; family Mniaceae; genus Pohlia; species Pohlia nutans. Next base: position 2,212,476 of record CM040103.1, read on the forward strand.
ATCTTTAAACATAAAATCTCTTTTAAAATGTTCAAAACTCTTCAATTTTGACATGAATTTTTTCTTAAGTACTTCATGAGTGTAGGAAATCAAAACCACATTTGGTAGATTCAATTTCTATTTTTTCTTATTAATAAGAACATAATCAAAGTTGCTATAAGGGCTCATTTAAGAGTTAAGACTGTCTTTTGGAGTACCCCGAGTAGAAATATGCCTAGGTATGGCAGTAGGGAATTAAAACAAGCAATTGGGCTAAAAGAAGTTCAGACTTGAAAGGGGAATATGACTAAAGACATTGGTAGTTGAAAGAGGGGCAGTCGGGAATTAAAAGGGGGCAGTCGGGTTAGGGGCAGTCGGACAAGAGGTAAACAGGAGTTGAATAGGGAATTGAAAAGGGAGTTCAACAATGAAACTATATACTTTGAGCTTTTAATGTTTTTGTCAGACTATATTAATGATGGATTGACTTAACTTTTGTTTTTTGTCACTTCCAAAATAAGCCCCGTTCGGGGACACACGAAGGGAAACACTACTCATACAAAGGTGGATTCTTGGTTTTGAGCCCAACAGCTCCCTGAGGGGGCAGTCGAACTAGAAGCAGTCGGGAGTTGAAAGGGCGCAGTCGGGTTAGGGGCGGTCGGGAGTTGAAAGGGGCAATCGGACTAGAGGCAGTCAGGAGTTGAATAGGGGATTGAAAAGGGAGTTCAACAATGAAACTATATACCTAGAGCTTTTAATGTTTTGGTCAAACTACATTAATGATGGATTGACTTAACTTTTGTTTTTTGTCATTTCCAAAATAAGCCCCGTTCGGGGACACACAAAGGGAAACACTACTCATACAAAGGTGGATTCTTGGTTTTGAGCCCAACAGCTCCCTGAGAGCATGGCCACCCTTGCCCTCAACAAGTGGCCTTTTGGCATTGTAGAGGGCCCTTACACTTTTTTCTCTCCCACCCTTGGGTTTGGCAGTGGCCTCTCTTACAAGGCCTCTGTAGAAATGAGCTTTGCCACGCTAGATTGTTGAGTCTTGCATTTGCCTCTAGAGCTTGAAATCCAGGCTATTTGAGGGAGATAATCATTGCATTAATTGCGATAATCACCCATGGTCCAACATGCATGTGCTGGCGCGGTGCTTTCCATCCTCTTGACTTGAATGTAATCAATGAATCATTCCCACCCATGGCCCAGCATGCATGTGGTGCTTCCCATTGGCCATGGGCTCTTCATTTTTCAGATTCTCAAATTCAAGGAGACTCAACAGTGGGGGTTCAAAATTTGAAAGGCCACTTGAACTCCTACAGTGCCCTCTCAAACCACTGTTGAAGGCCACTTGATGAGGGCATGGGTGGGAATGCTCTGAGGGGGCAGTCGAACTAGAGGCAGTCGGGAGTTGAAAGGGCGCAGTCGGGTTAGGGGCGGTCGGGAGTTGAAAGGGGCAGTCGGACTAGAGGCAGTCAGGAGTTGAATAGGGAATTGAAAAGGGAGTTCAACAATGAAACTATATACTTTGAGCTTTTAATGTTTTGGTCAAACTACATTAATGATGGATTGACTTAACTTTTGTTTTTTGTCACTTCCAAAATAAGCCCCGTTGGGGAACACACGAAGGGAAATACTACTTATACAAAGGTGGATTCTTGGTTTTGAGCCCAACACCTCCCTGAGGGAGCAGTCGGACTAGAGGCAGTCGGGAGTTGAAAGGGGGCAGTCGGGAGTTCAAAGGGGCAGTCGGACTAGAGGCAGTCAGGAGTTGAATAGGGAATTGAAAAGGGAGTTCAACAATGAAACTATATACCTAGAGCTTTTAATGTTTTTGTCAAACTACATTAATGATGGATTGACTTAACTTTTGTTTTTTGTCATTTCTAAAATAAGCCCCATCCGGAGACACACGAAGGGAAACACTACTCATACAAAAGTGGATTCTTGGTTTTGAGCCCAATAGCTACCTGACGGGGCAGTCGGACTAGAGGCATTTGGGAGATGAAAGGGTGCAGTCGGGTTAGGGGCGGTCGGGAGTTGAAAGGGGCAGTCGGACTAGAGGGACTAGAGACAGTCAGGAGTTGAATAGGGATTTGAAAAGGGAGTTCAACAATGAAACTATATACCTAGAGCTTTTAATGTTTGTGTCAGACTACATTAATGATGGATTGACTTAACTTTTGTTTTTTGTCACTTCCAAAATAAGCCCCGTTCGAGGACACACGAAGGGAAATACTAATCATACAATGGTGGATTCTTGGTTTTGAGCCCAACAACTCCCTGATTGCCCATCCGACTGCCATTCCCGATTGCCCCCACCCCCCGACTGCCTCCAACTGCCCCATTTCGCCGACGACCTAGCATCCGAACAAATGTTTTGAATTCAAAAACCACAAATCCATCCCGGGGAGGTCACTCCATTGTCAAGTTGAACACCACGTGCGTTCAAAGTTTGCTACCCCTATCTTATATGCCATAAATAATTTTAAAAATTATGATATTTTTTCTACATATACGTAACCATTGATAACATCTTTTGTATATTTTTTTGAAATTTTTAGTCATCTTCATTTTTTTTAGTAATTGTTTTAGTTCATTTCTACGTCATTCTAGTTAGAAACGGTATGTTTTATAAAAAAAGAAAGATCATCAAATTTGGTTATCTTTTTTTACTATGTAATAGATACTGAGTATATCTACTCATGAAAAAAAATTGATAAAATTTTGACCCATTTTGGTGATGCAACTTAGAAAACTTAGATTTATTTTGAACGCACGTGGTTTTCAACTTGACAATGGAGTGACCTCCCCGGGAAATCCATCTCCATACCACATCTCTCCACTCCAACCTTGCTCAAGAGACACGTCAGAATAGAATATCAGGTGTAGGTGTAGAATGAAGAATTTTAAATCCATAATCACGCTGAACAAAAAACTATATACCCAAAGCTTTTAATTTTTAAGTTAGACTGGATTAATGATGAATTGACTTAATATTTGTTTTTTGTCACTTCCATAATACGCCTTGTCAAGGGGCACATGGAGGGAAACACTACCCAAAGAAAGTTGGATTCTTGGTTTTGGGCCCAACAACTCTCCATCTGCCACTCCCGACTGCCCCTGCCACTCCCGACTGCCCTGACTGCCTAGCGTCCGTACATCACCAATTAGAAAACCAAAAGTCCCTCTTCATACAATATCTCTCCGTAGAGCATCCTAGAAGGCATATTATATAATCTATTAAGCTTTGGATATAATTATATCAATTTCTAATATAAAACACATGTGTCATATCATTTGGATGATGTTAGAACATCGTGAAACGCATATTATATAATCTATTAAGCTACGGATATAATTATATGCTCCTGTGTAATATAAAACACATGTCATATATCATTTGGATGATAGTAGAACATCGTGGAAGGCATATTATGTAATATATTAAGCTATGGGTATAGTTTTATGTCCATGTCTAATGTAAAACACATGTCGCATGTCATTTGGATGATGGTAGAACATCGTGGAACGCATATTATATAATCTATTAAGCTACGGATATAATTATATGCTCGTGTCTAATATAAAACACATGTCGCATATCATTTGGATGATGGTAGAACATCGTGGAACGCATATTATGTAATATATTAAGCTATGGGTATAGTTTTATGCCCATGTCTAATATAAAACACATGTGGCATATCATTTGGATGATAGTAGAACATCGTCGAAGGCATATTCTATAATATAGTAAGCTTTGGATATAATTATATATTTATATGCCCATTTTCTAATATAGAACACATGTCACATATCATCTGGATGATGGTAGAACATCGTGGAACGCATATAATATAATCTATTAAGCTACGGATATAATTATATGCTCGTGTCTAATATAAAACACATGTCACATATCATTTGGATAATGGTAGAACATCGTGGAATGCATATTATATAATATATTAAGCTATGGATATGTCCATGTCTAATATAAAACACATGTGGCATATCATTTCGATGATGGTAGAACATCGTGGAAGGCATATTCTATAATATCGTAAGCTCTGTATATAATTATATATTTATATGCCCATTTTCTAATATAGAACAGATGTCGCATGTCATTTGGATGATGGTAGAACATCGTGGAACGCATATTATGTAATTTATTAAACTCTGGATATAATTATATGCCCATTTCGAATATAAAACACATGTCGCATATCATTTGGATGATGGTAGAACATCGTGGAACGCATATTATATAATCTTTCAAGCTATGGATGTAATTATATGCCCCTTAATATACATCTATGGTATATATATGTATATATATGTATGTGTTTTTATATCATATATGCATACAGATCATATTGGAATGATGCTCATACATCACCCACGACATTTTATATATATGATTTTGGGCTTTGTATATTAGGATATGCATTTATATCATATGATGAACATATTTTATAAAATTTGGATGATGCCCACACCTTGTCATAGGCATTTGACATATAACTATGGGCTTTTCTAGTAAGAGATGTTTTTATACAAGTATAAGAAACACATGTGTCATAATATTTTGATGATGCTCACTCGTCACCCATGGCGTTTAATAGTTAACTATGGTCTTTTTGTACTGTTATATGGCATTGTATTATATAAAACACATGTTTCATATTATTTTGATAATGCCTATACATCTCCATTAGCATTTTATATATTACTATAGGCTATGTATATATGTAATACGTATATGCATTTATGTTATATGAAACATTTATATACATATATATATATATATGTATATATGTATATATATGTATATCATATTATTTGGATGATGTCCACTTATCAGCTATCACATTTTACATATAACTATGGCCATTGTATATTTTAATATATGAGTTCATATTACATAAAACATTTATCTCAAATTAACAGGATGATGCCCACACATTAATCACATTTTAAATATAACTATAGCATTTGTGTATATTACAACATGCCTTTACATCATATGAGACACATGTGTCGTATTATTTGAATGATGTCTACATATCACTCATGGCATTTATATATAACTATGGCCTTTATATATAATTATATGTTTTTATATGATATAAACACTCAAGTCGTAATATTTGAATAGTACCTACACATCAATCATAGAATTTTTTATATTTCACTATGGCATCTCCACCTGATCATATGCTCTTATATGATATGACACATATGTATCGTATTATTTGGATGATGTCCATACATCACTCATGGCAATTTTATATAACTATGACCTTTCTATATAATTATATGCCTTTATATGATATGATCACACAAGTCATATTATTTGAATGGTCCTCATATATCTTTTATGGCATTTTAGATTTAATTGTGGCCTTTACATGTGTATGCCTTTATATCATTTGAAAAACACGTGACATATTATTTGAATGGTTCCAAACATTATTTGTAGCATTTAATATATAACTCTAGCCTTTGTTTATTCTTATATAGCCTCATATTTAATGAAATTCATATGTAATACAATTGTATTTGGATGATGCCCATATATCACCTATGGCATGCGATATATAACTACGGTCTCTATATACAATGTGTACAATGTATAATAGTATGTGCCTTTATTAAATGCCTCTATCATATTGTTTAGATGATGCCTATACATCTCTCATATCATTTTATATACAACTATGGGCTTTATATATTATTGTATGTCTTCATATCATATTAAACAACTATATCATACTATTTGATTAATGCCCATATAGCCATATAGCATTATATATGTATATATGTATGTACACATATACATACATACATGTATATATATATACATACACATATACAAATGGCATATGTATGTTAGTATACACCTTTCTATCATAAGAAACACATATGCCATATATTTGGATGATGCCACACATCACCCACAAAATTTCATGTATAAACATGAGCTTTTTATATTAGTGTATGCCTTTATATTATATGAAAAACATGTCTCATATTATTTGAATGGTGCCTACATATCATCCTCGGCATTTTACAAATAAACATGTTCTTAGTATCCTTTTATGTGCCTTTATATCATATCAAATACATGTCTTGTATCATTTGAATGATAATTGTATATCTTTTATGACATTTTATATATAACTAAGGACTATGTATATTAGTATATACTCTTACATCATATCAAACATATGTGCCATATTATCCAAATGATGTCATGTCACGAGTAACCCATGGTATCTTATTACTATAGTATTTTTGTATTAGTACATGTCTTTCTTTTATTTGAATCACGTATTTCACATAATTTGAATGATGTCTACACTTCACCCATGTCATTTTATAAGTAACAATGACCTATTTATTTTAAGTTCCTAAACGTTTCTCATGTTGTTATTCTACTTGAAGTTACAATTATTTTTAAGATATGTTTGAGGGTTTAGGGCTAAAAATGGGCATATAACTGTATCCAGGGCTTAATAGATTATATTATACACCTTCCACGATATTAAACCATCATCCGACTCTTATGCCACATGTGTCTTATATTAGACATAGACATATAAGTATCTCCAAAGATTAATAAACTATATAATATGCCTTTTACGATGTTATAACGTCATCCAAATGATATGCGACATGTTTTTTAAATTAGAATTATATTCAACGCTTAATAGATTATATAATATGCCTTTCATAATGTTCTACCATTATCTAAATGATATGTGACATGTGTTCTATATTAGAACTGGACATATAATTATATCTAAAGCTTGATAGATAATAGAAAATGCCTTCCACAAGGTTCTACCATCATCCAAATGATATGCCATAAATGTTTTATATTAGACATGGGCATAAAACTATACCCATAGCTTAATAGATTACATAATATGCCTTCCACGATGTTCTACCATCATCCAAATGATATGTGACATGTGTTTTATATTAGACACGAGCATATAAATATATCCGTAACGTAATAGATTATATAATATGCCTTTCACGATGTTCTAACATCATCCAAATGATATGACACATATGTTTTATATTAGAAATTGATATAATCATATTCAAAGCTTAATAGATTATATAATATGCCTTCTAGGATGCTCTATGGAGAGATATTGTATGAAGAGGGACTTTTGGTTTTCTAATTGGTGATGTACGGACGCTAGGCAGTCGGGGCAGTCGAGAGTGGCAGACGGAGAGTTGTTGGGCCCAAAACCAAGAATCCAACTTTCTTTGGGTAGTGTTTCCCTCCATGTGCCCCTTGACAAGGCGTATTATGGAAGTGACAAAAAACAAACATTAAGTCAATTCATCATTAATTCAGTCTGACTAAAAAATTGAAAGCTTTGGGTATATAGTTTTTTGTTCAACGTGATTATGGATTTACAATTCTTCATTCTACACCTCTTATTCTATTCTGAAGTGTCTCTTGAGCAAGGTTGGAGTGGAGAGATGTGGTATGGAGATGGATTTGTGGTTTTTGAATTCAAAACATTTGTTCAGATGCTAGGCAGTCGGCGAAATGGGGCAGTTGGAATTGGGCAGTCGGGTGGGGTAGTTCAAGATTACATTACAAGGGCGAAGGGCAGATGGAGGCAGTCGGGAGGTGGGGGTAGTCGGGAGCGGCAGTCGGATGGGTAGTCAGGGAGCTATTGGGCTCAAAACCAAGAATCCACCTTTGTATGAGTAGTGTTTCCCTTCGTGTGTTCCCGAACGGGGCTTATTTTGGAAGTGACAAAAAACAAAAGTTAAGTCAATCCATCATTAATGTAGTCTGACAAAAAAATTAAAAGCTCTGACTAGGTATATAGTTTCATTGTTGAACTCCCTTTTCAACTCTCGACTGCCTCTAGTCCGACTGCCCTCTCAGGGAGCTGTTGGGCTCAAAACCAAGAATCGACCTTTGTATGAGTAGTGTTTCCCTTCGTGTGTCTCCGGACGGGGCTTATTTTGGAAGTGACAAAAAACAAAAGTTAAGTCAATTCATCATTAATTTAGTTTGACACAAACATTAAAAGCTCTAGGTATATAGTTTCATTGTTGAATTCCCTTTTCAAATCCCTATTCAACTCCTCACTGCCTCTAGTCCGACTGCCCCTTTCAACTCCCGACTGCCCCCTTTGAACTCCCGACTGCCTAACCCGACTACCCCCTTTGAACTCCCGATTGCCTATAGTGTGACTGCCCCTTTTCAACTCCCGGTTGTCTGTAGTCAGTAGTCTGACTATAGTCCATAGGTTTCATATGATATAAATTCATATTATAAATTTATAATGTGAGAGAGCAATGTTTACATAGAAATTCTAAAGACATGAAGAGTTTTCTGAAGAGTAGCTTTGATATCCTTTGTGATGTTTAATGCGCAACGTTATGAAGTTTATCAAATTTTTGTTGCTAATTTGAACAAGATTCATCCTTAAAATTTAGCGTAGTTGATTGATACAATTTTTTTTAAATGGGAATAAAAACTAGATTTCCTACATGGAGTGGAGATTTATAGACTCTTGAAACCTAAGTGTCATCCAAGTACTGTATGAGTAGCTTTAATGTAACAATGTAGTGCATATATATATTCTTGATATATTTTACATTTTAATATAAAAAGAGCATCCTAGGAATCTGGATTTTCTCTACAAAGCATAGATGAAAGCATAGTAAAGTGAATCAACATTGATCCCCATGAGAAAGCAACAATGCACGGTCGAAAAATTCATTAAAATTTTATTTTTTGTAAAACCTTTTTTTGCTAATAAAATAAAAGACATGATGTTTAACAAAGCTTGACAAAGAGTATTGAAAATTTCATCTTCAATAATTATTTATGTATATTGTAATGACATTGAAGTAGTCTAAATTGAAAAAGTAATTTTGAACGAAATTGAATAGTTGATATTAATGAAGTTGAAAATGCATTAAATATATATTTTTCAAGATCTTTTTGTTTGGAGCCCTCAAATACACAATGGACTTAAAGAATATAAAATTCACGTTGATATTAAATATGATTTAGTTCATCAAATTTGCTCCCAAAATTGAATATGGACATCATTTTTGAGTTCTAGTTTTAGTAATTTTTTTAAATGATTCTTACTTTGAAACTTTGGATTCAATCACTTATAAGAACAACATAGGGCGCCATGAAATTAGAACCAATAGAAAAGAAAATTTGATACTCTTTTATAGCCGCTTTGACCAAACCATTGTAATTTGAACTTGGTTGATCAACTTTTTTGTACACAATATCATGCTTTCATCCGCATGTTAATCCCTAATTGCGCCAACGTTCATTTTAAATTTTTTTTAGAGTACTTTCACCTTTGGAGAGTTGTAACTTTTGCATATAGTGTTAGGTTTTAATGAAATTTTGGAAAACCCCCCTCATGATGTCTAGGTTCTATGTTAGAAACTTTGTATCAATCCAAGATGTATTAAAATTATGGGAATCATTTGGAAACACAGGTTTTAATTTAGGACAAATATTGTGAATTATAAAGACTAGAATTTCAAGGGCTTGTTTCTTCCTCATTCAATGTCTGTTTCTATTAAAATTGTAGCATTGGATTTTCCTTGAAGTTTAGTTACTACAGTAAAATTATCATTTCAGCCCAAGTTGTTCTAATTGCTTGTAAGTCATTTAATGCACATGTCTCTTTTGGACACTTTTTGCTTTATGGGTCAAGTGGGTCACTTTTAGGGCTATTTTAGGATTAACCAATTTTTTTCCAAAAGATTTTTTTTGGTACTAATGTATTTATATGATGATTTTGAACCACTTTGTAGTTTAAATTTTTTCATTTGAGGATTTTTGAGATTAAATATCTTTAAAGTATTTCTAGGAAAATTTCATCATCCTCTTTCAAAACTAAAACATGATGATCTTGCAATTGATGTGGCCAAATGACTCCGAATCTAATCCACGCAATCTGCAACATGTATACTACAAGATTGTACGGTTGAGACTTCCATATATCACTTCAATTTTTATCTATGGCACATCAAAAGCAATAATATTTTTTTTCATTAATTTTTTTCAATCCTGTAGGGGTTAAAGTAGCAAAATTGCTAAACTCTCTCTAGAAAAAAAGAATTTTTAGTGAAGGTTGTTGAGGTACTGAGAGCCTTTTTTAGGAGGATTTAATAATAGAGGTTTAGTTAAAATCAAGCATGATTGTGACTATGGTAACAAGGACCAAGGCCCATGTCAAATTAATCAAATTGAACATTTTCATAGTTGCTCAAACAAAACATTATTTGAAGTGATTAATGCAATAATTATTTGTGTCAAAAAAATTCAACCAAACAATCTACAAATAATGTGGTAAACAATTGGACTAGAGGCACTCAAGAGTTGGGAGTTGAAAAGGGAGTTTAAGCTAAAAATAATCGGGAGTTGAAAAGCGGCAATTGAGAGTTGAAAGGAAAAAATGGGCTAGAAGCATAGTTGAAGGGGGGCAGTCGAAGGCATTTAGCTAAAGGCAATCGGAGTTGAAAAGTGATTGTTGGTTAGAAGTAGTCACTTTGAAAATTTGTATCAATTTGAATATTGGGAATTAAATTGCTAAAATTTGTGCATTAGTTCAAAGACACATAGAGGCCGTTGGGAGTTGAAGGGACAATTGGAATATGAGGAGTCCGAGAAATTAGATTAGAAGCATTGGGGAGTTGAAAAAAGGCAGTCGGGCTAGAGGCAGTCGGGATAGGTAGATAGGGCAGTCGGACTAGGCGGTCAGGAGTTGAAAAGGCAATTGAATAATAATAAAGGGTAAAAACAAGAGGCAGTCGGACTAGTCGGACTAGGCAGTCGGGGCAGTCGGGGCAGTCGGACTAGGCGGTCGGGAGTTGAAAAGGCAATTGAATAATAATAAAGGATAAAAACTAGAGGCAGTCGGGGCAGTCGGACTAGGCGGTCGGGAGTTGAAAAGGCAATTGAATAATAATAAAGGGTAAAAACTAGAGGGCAGTCGGGGTAGTCGGGGCAGTCGGACTAGGCGGTCGGGAGTTGAAAAGGCAATTGAATAATAATAAAGGGTAAAAACTAGAGGGCAGACGGGGAGGGGCAGTCGGAGAGGGGCAGACGGGATGAGGGGCAGACGAGGAGGGGCAGTCGGAGAGGGGCAGACGGGATGAGGGGCAGACGGAGAGGGGCAGACGGGATGAGGGGCAGACGGGGAGGGGCAGACGGGATGAGGGGCAGACGGGGAGGGGCAGTCGGAGAGGAGCAGACGGGATGAGGGGCAGACGGGGAGGGGCAGTCAGAGAGGGGCAGACGGGGAGGAGCACACGGGATGAGGGGCAGACGGGTTGAGGCAGTCGGAGAGGGGCCGTTGGATTGGGGCAGTCGGCAGGGGCGGATGGATCTAAGCCGTAGGATTGAAGCAGTCGGCATGAGTGGGGGCAGTCGGGAGGCATGGCAGTCGGAGGGCAGGGGCAGTCCGGAGTGAGGCAAGCGGACTGAGGGTAAAAAAATTACCCGGGACCACATAGCCACGTAGGACACGACTTTCAAGGGGTCCTACGTGGACATGCCACATGTGCTGCTTAAGCCACGTATAGCTTGCAAGGTGACACAAAGGTAACTGTTTTACCCCTACCTGGTGAAAAGACTAGCTCCAGTCTAGGTTGACCCTATCGTGTCGTGCCGGAGGGGTCCGACACGACATGATGGGCATGACACGACATGACCGACATGATGAACAACCCTGGCGGGAGCAGCTCTCAGAGAGAGTTGGAGGTTTCTTAGAGCTGGCAAAGTACGTCGATATGGAGCGCCGGGCGTTAGTTCGAAAATGTTACAGCCTCACTTGTTGCAGCACAGGCTTCGATCAATTTGAGTTGCTCGATCACTGAGCTGAGTGAGATTGTTGTGGAAGATTGAATGTTTAGTTCATTCGCAGTGGTGTTGTTTTATACGATTTGCTTCAGACACGCCGAAACTCGCAAGAAGCTAAGTTGTTCAAATGACGCGGACTTGATTTGTCAGAGCTCAGACGCCGGTCCCGACAGACCAAAGTTGATCAAAGGCAGCAGCCTGAGACTGAACTCATTCGTGATGGGAGGTGGGTCTTCTGACTTGAATTGGTGGTTTCATACGAATTCGTCTTGAACGGCGCCGGCGAACCAAGGACAACACGATCTATACAGTGTGGTTCAATGAAGACCCAAGTTACAGGCCATTCTTGTTGATAGACTAGTGAGTTTACTAATAACAACCAACGAAGACCCGAATTGCACGCCCTTCTAGTTGACAGACTAATGAGTTACTAAGTTCTTGGAACTGGGAACAAGTCACAGCTACTGTAGCTGTCAAGGGGGATTCTATGATAATGTGATGGAAATTCAACAGTTACTAAACTTTGGATAATTGTACACCCGGGGACCGGGGTGCTCAGGCTATTATATTGGTTAGTTTCGCCAATCCCTGTTATTTTCTAGTATAACTTACAACCTATTACACTTGAAAATAACAGAGATTGGCCAATTTTACCAATTTGGTGTTATTTTGTAAATTATTACCTGTTACACTTGAAGATGACAGGGCAGGGATTGACCAATTTTACCAATTTTACCAATTTGGTGTTGTACACATATTTTAAGCAATGGGGAGAGGGGATGCACATTGATTTTATTTTAATAACTTTTGATAGTACAAGTGGTGATCTTGAGTGAAATGATGAAATTATTTGCGTTTCATGACTTAAATGAAACATGTAAATTATGGATGAAATATAAATTTCTCATCCAACAAGATGTACATTCATCCAAAATGAAGTAATATTATCTTTGTAGTACACCCCTTTTCTACAATTTCAGCATCATTGTGTGGGTTCTTTTCAATAGTCTATTTTCGGACAATATACTTTGAATGGCAATCTAATAATAAATTGCCCCAAATACCATTGGACTAGCCACATTTGTTTCAAGACCAAATCAAGGATGAATTGTTCAATTTGGTCATAGACACATTAATAATGATTGCAACCGACTGAGGACATCATTAAACTTGGGGATCCCATTTTGACATCATTTCAAAGCGATTGTCTTTTGATGATCATTCTAATAATGAAAATTCTCATAGTTCTAGGTTAATGTTGGATTAACTTGCATTGAATCAACATCAAATTAATTATCATTGTTGAAACAACATGAGACCAATATCATCTTACTGGGACCAATTATGATATCATACTTACTAATTAGCATTAAAAAAATTCATCAAATTATTATTAAATCAATTTACAAGTATTATTCTAATTATTATCAAATCAACATACATGTTATTCCAGTATTAAAATGATACTGCATCATATTTACATTGATCAAATGGGTATCATATCAACATCATTTTAATATCATTCTAACATCATTCAATGCCAAAATGTAGTCAAACAGTCATAAGAGCTTTGCTAGGCTCTCTGGAATTTAATCAATTGCAATTAATTCTTGTATTTGATGAATTCGACTTTATAGCAATAAGAGAAAGAACAGGTCAGTTTGATCAAATCGATGCTTGCGTTGACTGTGGGTGATGGTATGGTTGGGGTACCTAAAAAAGCTGTCTTCGGGACAATTGCACTATGTGCTGGTGTGTCAAACAAACATATTTTTTAATTTTAATAAAGTAAGACTTTATTAAATGTGATTTTAGTTTTCTACACTTATAACGTATCAAGGAAAAAAATTTGATTGCAATCAAAGATTTTTAAGTAATTTTATTTGATTTTTTAGTTGAAAAAGTAAGTTATGTCCCAATCACCTAGAATCCCTGAAATCAAGCAAATGGAATATCAAAAAATATATATATATATATATATATATATTATTTTTGAATATGACCTACATCTAATTGTGTAGAGTACAAAATAATTTATTTTATCATTAAAAAAATTAATGAATTGTGCACTATGTAGCTTGCAAATCCCAAAATTCAGCATTTTTTTACACATCTATGAATGGATCTAAAAAATTTAATTTTTTTAATATAAACTCTTTGAACATATACATTTTGATTCCATTGAGGTGCAGGATTTTTTTTTTTCATTTTAGGATCTTTTTACTTGATCAAAATGAGCAAATTAGGCAAACTTTGGAGGTTTTAAACAAAAAATAACCTAATTAGTGTGTCCAAAAAGTGATACCCCAAGCTTATTATTGCCCCTGTGTGAGAGTCAGGTATGATGTCGATCAGTTGTCTTCCCAATCAACCCATTTCATTGACGCTTTGAGGCCGCCACATCCCATTGTTGAAGGGAGTTTAGTAAGTAATGTGATTTGATCGATGGATTCATATGAATTTGAGTTGAGCTGCGCTCAAGGGGTGCACTGTACTAAACATGTAAGAGTATACGTGAGTGCACAGAAGGGGTATTAATTTGAACACTGCCGTATTATGTATACATACAATAAACACATTTAGAATTAAAAATATTCACGTATACTTACAATAAACATATATTTAAAACGGAATACATCTGTATACAAAGGTATTTAGACATATAACCTCTCGTATATGTTAATTACGGGGTTTTTAAAAGGGGTCACGCACGTGATTCTCAAACATAATGTAAAGTACACCCCCGAGGAGCTGCGCTGTCTAGGTAAGGACAACACGACATATATGCAAGTGACGTTCAATGCAGACTCAAATTGTAAGCCATACTAATTGACACAGTTACTTCCTCCTAGATTAGAACAGGAGGTTTTGTGGGAACTGGGAACGCGTGATGTCCAGAGAATCGACAGTTTCTAAATTTGGTCAATTTAGTCGCGTAGACACATACAGTATGTAGTGGATGCCGTGATGATGATCAGAATTACTGGTTGACTGGTTCCTCAATTGAAAGTTCAACTACTGAAAACGATCAAAAGAGCTTTAAGTGAGCAAAACTGATCGCAGATTAAATCAGCTCTGAATTTAGCTGCAACATTCACTTGACAGACAAGGAACAAAGTGAAATCACAAATATTTCAATCTCCAAAAAACGTACCAAACCTGTCTACTTTTGGTTGCTTTGGAGAGTCCTTTGGAGAGTCCTTTGTAAAATAGTTAGAGACAAGAAAGTCATGATTTTCTTTCAAAGAACAATTTTATAGTGTGTATTTTTCAATTTTCATTCACATGATCATCATTCTCATTCAACTATTCCAAAATTTATACCAAAAAAGTGTTATTTAGCATTTAGAAAAGTCCTAGGTGAGTCATTAAAACCACTGATGATAGAGCTATTCTAATGCTTTTGATAGCTAATTGTTTACAATATTGCTTTCATTTTGTACTGTGTTTTATATACATGTTGGAAACATTGACATATCAGTTTCCTCTCTAAATAATTACAATTTAAATCAAACATCACATTGAAAATGCCTTGAAAAAAAGCACTGAAAAAGCACTGATGACAACTTAGGCGGTACGTTTTTTGGAGCCCTTCAATTGAATCTTTTCATAATTATAATAACAGAGCCTGCGTATAATGTGTTTACATATTTGACAACCTTCAAAGTTATAGTACTATAATTGTCAAAGCAATGCGACAGCATACTATGATCGATTCATGTGTAGAAATTAAGAATCAGGATCTACTGTATATTTTCTATTGCTCTTGACCAAATGAAATGAATCTGTACGAAAGAATTAACTGTGAGAGCTCTTAGAGCTCATGACTTTTAAGTAATGAATTGATCTGACACTTTGATGAGACTAGCGAACAGCTCATTCAATCCCGTACATGTTCTGCCGGCCGGAAGATCGAGCTTGCCAGCTCTCGAATTCAATTTGCAATGAATTCTTCGATTGAGAGTACATCGCAATGAAGGATTAGAAAAATTGGCCGGATTGTTCCTATTGATGCTTTCCTTGCATGTGTCGATAGTAGAGCATGAACTTGGTTAGTCGTCTTTCCAAATAACCCCTCTCATTAACGCTTCGAAGGAGGTCGCCACTTGGAGGAGCCACCATCGCCCATGGGAGACTTGGATGGAGGCCTCCACTTGGAAGAGCCACCATCGCCCATGGGAGCCGACTGCTTCGGTGGTCTCCACTTCGATGATCCTCCATCGCCCATCACTGCCATTTTATTGCAAACTGAGATCGATAGACTTGGAAAGCACTGGACTCTTGGAGCTAGACTTGTAAACCTCTTAAGATATGGGAAGTGGAGGCCGGTCTGTATGAAGCGTGGATCAGTTACAACAGTTGTCAGTCTTGAAGAATGCCTTCCCGATCAAACAGCAGAAGCTGGCTAAGGTTGTCAAATTGGAGCACCGGGTGTATCACTTGTTGTGCAGCTCGTCTTCAGTTTGTGTTGACGAGTGAGCTGAGAAGGAATGCTTGAACATGAGGAAGAATGAATGTCTGGTGCTAATTTATACGTTCTGATTCACGTCGCAACGAGCTCGGTTCAAATGACGCGGAATTTTTTTTTTAGCGGACGCCTCGACAGACCAGACTCGTACGTTGTTCAAACGAAGCTAGCTTGAGAGTGGTAATTATCTGAGTGACAGTCTGCGGAAGAATATTCGTATTGAACGGCGCCGGCAAGCGGAGGACAACACGATTTATAGGCCAGTGTCGTCCACTGTGGACCCAATATAAAAGCCGTACTAGTTGACACTGGTCCAAGTTACTGTACAGTACGAGTAGTAGGTTCTTCCTCCCAGGTTGGACTGAAAATGAAAGCCGTATCAGTTGACACTGGTCCAAGTTACTGTGCAGGTAGGTACGTCCTCCAAGGTTGGAACAGGAGATTTCCTGGGAAAGTGAGATAAAATTTCGACAGTAAGAGCATGCCCAGCAGCATGTGTTTTGGAGGGACCAACGTCAAGATTTGGTGTAGTCATCTCCATTTGCTTCGAAGTTTGGCCCAGCAACTACCCACTAACGCTAAATAATAGTTTTTGGAGCCAAAGTTTGAAGTTTCCCCGCCATCCAGAGATGCATCGGCGCAAGCAAATTTCTCACACCAAGCAAGCAAAGATGCTCAATCAACAATTAAATAACAAGCTTAAAGACTATTCACCGGCCTGTGCTTCAAGGTCAACAATTAAATACCAAGCTTAAGACTATTCACCGGCCCGTGCTTCAAGGTCATCAAGTTACTTTCATAAAATCTTCGTTTTGTATGTTGCCTTGGTGTTCGTTCCAGGAATGTTGGTGGGGTACTTCTTGTAATACATTCCTCCATATTGAAAATGGACCTCAAGTTGATGCTTGGCAGACATTTTTTCTCTGGAACTGTTGGACATGCTCTAAGAGCATGCCCAGCAGCATCCTTTTTTCACTCACCAAATTGATTAATGACCTTTATTCTAAGCATGCTTGATGTTTGTTGCTGGGGAAGTTCCTAATTCTCTCACACCAACTTGCATGCGTTGGTGAGTGAAAAAAGGATGCTGCTGGGCATGCTCTAAGAGCATGCCCAGCAGCATGCAAATTGCAAAAGCACCAGTCTAACCTCAAGGTGGCAGAGGTTTGGCATGAACATGGCCCCAGCAGCAGTAGAAAATCTCATCTCAATCACCAAGATAGCTTGGCAGTGGGCTTTATTTGAGTTTTCTCCGCCATATACTGAAGCTTTGGAGGAAGAAAATTGCTCACGCCAAGCAAGAATCTTTGCCAATCAAAGGTAAGATAATGGCCTTGAAGCCTATTCATTGGCTCATGCTTCAAGGCCATCAAGTGTTATGAAGTACTTTCTCTTTTAATAAACTGCCTTGGAGTTCGCACAAGGATTGTTGCTGGGGTACTTCTATTCCAACATTCCTCTAAGTTTAAAATGGCCGTCAACTTGATGCTTGGCGGACTTATTTGATCTGGAGCTGCTGGGCATGCTCTAAGAGCATGCCCAACAACATCCTTTTTTCACTCACCAACGCATGCAAGTTGGTGTGAGAGAATTAGGAACTTCCCCAGCAACAAACATCAAGCATGCTTAGAATAAAGGTCATTAATCAATTTTAAACTACTACTTTTGTCTCTACTTGAGACAATCATAATGATCATGGAGAATAAGTTTACTAAAGTTATCTTCATAAAGTGGGAGCATGGTTTTGTCACAGAGTAAGACAAAGTGCTTGATGGGGAAATCACCTCCGCCATATGAACAATATTTGGAGTTGAAATATCAAACTCCAAACTATGAGAGGCACTTTACCAGTCAAAAATAGCGATGGTGAGTGAAAAAACGGATGCTGCTGGGCATGCTCTAAGTTGCCAACACTTGACCAGTCAATTTGATAAGGCATGATGATCTGCCGCCGGGAATTTCTTCACCACTTCACTACTGTACGACTGCCACATGTGATGACAACAGGTAGGGTCCCGCTGCCGACGGACATATTGTTCATCATTGCTTAGGTGACTCACACTCCTAGGATTTTGTTCTACGAGTCACAGTAGTAAAACAACATTTGAAAGATTCAGCAACGCTTCCGAGCTGAACATTGGTTGTTTGATGTAGCTCGTACGTAGTATCAGAGCTGTGTTTGCTCAATCCAGGACCTACGTTAGGCAACGATTTACATTCCCAAGCCGATCTTTAGGGCTCCCAAGCGACCAACTACTCTAGTTTTCTTTTTAACTCCTAAAGGACCACAAATATGTTCCTCTCCAAACAAATAGTTTTTGATCTAAAACTTTTCTGACCGACCCAACTGTAGGATATTTCAACCGACTTGAGTTTATAACAACCTAAAAAATTTCAACTGTTCATAGTTCTTCACTAGTAAGATTATAAGCTTCAAAGTTAATTGCAATTTTTTTTTTGGCTTGTTGCCCAAGTTTGAAACTTTTGAAAATGCCCAAAATGCAAAGTTTACTCTCAGATTTGATAAAATGAATTTGGCAGTTGCGTATATGGGGACGTTAGCTCATTGTGTTCAAAAAAAATTCAAATGCATAGTTCATTGTATGAAAATTTTCAGGGGTTGCCCGCAATTAGGTTTTACACCTTTGCATAAATATGTTTTTTTGATCTATACATCATCTACGTACGCATATTACCATCTCATCTTCGTTACAAAAAGTAGAATCACCACAAAAAAATCTCAATAAGTTTTCATCCTATGTTTATGTAAATTCCTAAATACTCCCATTTTTTCCTACCCTAATATGTGTAGTTGTAATTTTTCAATCTCCTTATTAAAATAGTCTTTTTTTAATTTATAATATTTACATAATTTAGCGGAATTTTTTTGTAAACAATGTGTATGAAAATCAAAATTCCTCATGCGATCCCTGTTTCCTTCCTTACTACAGCCAGAAAGAGATGCCTTCATTGAAGAGAATCTCCTCTCAGTGGGAAAGGAAATTCAAAAAAGATTGGACCATGAATGAAAATTGTTTCCCCTGTGGCCCTAGAAAAACAGAATTCATAGAGTGTCATCCAAGTTTTAGAGGACAATGTGTTATTTTTCATTCAATTTCATTGGAGATCTGAAAAAATATTTACACTTCATAAATTATTTAATTTTTTCTTCACCTTATGTTGAACTCTTATTTATATATAATTTTTCATAAAATGAGCTCATAATTATAATAAGCCCCTACTACTATTTAAAAATGGGTTTTGCATATTCCAAACACACTAGAATAAATTTTAAAAAATATAAATTTTAACTCCAATGAATAAAAAACCATCCTAATTTGCATCTCACGTATTTTCTAACTTTTTGCCCACTGTCCTCCTCAAGGCAGAGTAGAGTATGACAAGTTTGACCAGATCTTGGGTAAACTACAACTCCTCTGCTCTAGACACTCAGTATAGTCTCATCATATGGGTTGCGTTCAACCCCAACACCGATTTTCATAGTTAGGCCAATCTCTTTCTTGCCCATGTCCACTCTGTCGTCATGGCATTGTATTTTATTTCTCTTTTGCAATTGACTCTCTTCAATTTGTTCCAAAAAAAAATTAAAAAAATAAACAAAATTTTAGTTTTGGTAAAGAATCTGAGATACTAGTCAAACCTATTCCGAAATCTTAGTTTTGGTAAAGAATCTGAGATACTAGCCAAACCACAGTCCGGGAAGTTTTTTGAGCTTTACCGGTTACTTTCCTTTCATTCCAAGATTGAACCAGTTTTTCAAGTGTGGAGTCCGGTTATTTTCTCTATTTAATATATAAAATAATTTTTTTTTGCTTTTTCACCCGGTTTTTAGCCGCTCCTTCTAAATTCCAATCGGTTTTTTAGAAAATCAACCGGCTCATCTTACACTAGCTGCCGGTTCTCCCCGTTCATTGAGTCAAACCTATTCCGCTTTCTAGCGACATGTGCACGTCATGTCGGCAGCGGGGCCCCCCAAAGGAATGATGAAGCTTTAGTTCGTTATGGCATGTGGCAGCAGTACACAAGTACCTGTCCAATTCTCATCCCAGTTTCCCACGAATTTAACCTTCGGTCAGACCAACTTACAGTCATTTGGAGGAAGTAACTTACTAAGTCTCACAGTCTCGTGCGCAGGTCAACCAGTACAAACATTCGGCTTTCATTCTGGGTCTGCATTGGGTGACACAGTTTACACAGTTGTTCTTCGCTCGCCGGCGCCGTTCAACACGAATATTCTAAACTGCCACTCCCATTTACTAGTACCCTCTTCCCTTAACTTGAATCCATTCTCAAAGTGCGTGCTGCGTTCGCTCCTCTATGGTCTGTCAAGGCGTCCGCTGACAAAGTCCGCGTCGTTTGAACAGACTGAGCTCGTTGCGACGTGATTCAGACATTATAAAACAGCATCAAACATTCGTTCTCCCTCCACAATTATTCCATCTCAGCTCAAGTGCTCATCAACACAAACTGATCACGCTGCAACAAGTGATAACTATATCGAACTTGCACCCGGACGGGTGCTACAATTTGATATACGTTGCCAGCTTCTGCATGCTTGATCTGGAAGGCGTTCTTCCTGAGAATTGCTCTAGCTGAACCCGGCATTATACAAACCTGCCAGCACTTGGCCGGTTCTCATATCATTCCCGACCGCTTTGCAATTTATCATGGCGGTGATGGGCGATGGGGGATCATCGAAGTGGAGACCTCTGAAGCAGTCGGCTCCCGAGGGCGATGGCGGCTCTTCCAAGTGGAGACCTCCATCCAAGTCTCACATGGGCGACGGTGGCTCTTCCAAGTGGCGACCGCCGTCTAAGCGTCAGTGAAATGGATCTTTGGGAAACACAACTGATCGAGATCATGCATGAATGTCGGCACATGCGACGAAAGCGTGCATGAATCTGAGCAACCCAGCCGCCCAATTGTTTCCTTCCTGGCGATGGCATTTCTTCGATTGAAGATTCTGAACTGATTGCGGGATTGATTGTAAAGGAGCTGGCTAGCCTTTACGACAGAACGTGGATTGAATAATTAAGCTGCTCTTGATTCATTCCATTAGTTACAAACTTACAATTCATTCTTTTGTACAGATTCATTTGACAGGGCTGCATAGATGATTAGAGTAGCTCCTGATTCTTTATTCACACATCGATCTCAGGATGTGGTGATATTGATTTGCCAATAATACTCCAGCTTCCATTGAAGCTGCTCATTTGCGATCATTTCATAATCATAACTTCGACTGTGAGCATGTGAATAATTTCTGATGATTGAAGTATAATTTGTGCGTTTAGTTTTTTCTTAACTTCCCGTCTGTCATTGTTGCTGCAACTATTTTCTAGCTGAATCTAGCTGCCCGGATCAATCTTGGCTGTGCACATGAAATTAATTCTGTGAACATCTTCACGAGTTCGTAGTACAATTTATGAAACATTGCCGATCTTCGCAATTCACTAGCAGGAAATGTGTTGTTTTTCACTTACTATAATGAAAAAGGAATGAAATTGCGCAATGCACATGGGCTGCGTCAATGCTAGTGAGTAGTTTTGGTCACAAGAAGACAGAAATGTAAGCAGAATATTCAACCACTGTTCACTGTTCCAGAAAATGGGAATGAAAAACGACATGTCTTCTACCAATGTATGGCAATTACTGTAATATAGTCATTTTCGTTAAAACAGAGCGCCAAAATTGTACGTGACATTCAAGTGCCCAGGACTCTGAATATTGAACTGGTCTAGATCTCAGGTGTCAGCGCTTTAAACTGCGTCAACTTCGAAGCGGTGGCATGAACTAAATTTTTCAGATCTTTTTGTTTCATCAGGTTCAACGGTTGCTATGTTTTAAGTGACACTAATGAAAGAAGAATCATCCCCGGAGAAAAGGATAAATTATAACTCCTAATGGATCAGCTGCAGTAGAAACCCTGGCAGGAGCCTTTAGAATCTTAGATTCACCGTTAACATTGGCAGATATTCAGACGGTACCTACCTCCCATAAGATGAACAGTTCAATCTAGTTCTGCGGTATCTAGACAATCAGATGAATTGTCAGAAATTCAATCACCATGCAGTCATCTACAGTATTAGTGTGTTACATTAGTAGAGAGGTCACACTAATTTCAATAATTTGGGATTTACGGGGCTGAAAGTTTTATGTGACAGTAATGGCCATTAATCCAACCCATGAGACATGATACATGAGACCCAATTTGGGCGTCTTGGCCCTTTAGGAGTTAAGCATGGATTATGCATCTGTGCTAATTAATAAACGGGCTCAACAGTGTGCAGAATGTGACTTCGTCGACCTCATGC
Source organism: Pohlia nutans (assembly GCA_022496805.1). NCBI lineage: Eukaryota > Viridiplantae > Streptophyta > Bryopsida > Bryales > Mniaceae > Pohlia > Pohlia nutans. The sequence goes on from CM040103.1 coordinate 2,235,148, forward strand.
AACACAGAATGATGCAAACTAGGCCACCAGGGGATGTAAATAAGGACGGACGAGTATGAATTCTCAATAAATACGCATAATTCAAGATACTTAGACATGTTTGATCAGGAGATGATGAACGAAATATCCTCAAGTTAATTTGTAATCCTTTCATCCTCTTTTACATCGCCAATAACGTATTGGCTGAGAATGGCAGCTATTTCACTACAAGGAGAAGGCGTCGCATTCCAGTCCGTTTGTGAGTCAAACAACGCCACAGCGCAATACTGAACCAATTTTTGGTTGAACTTGGTGAATGCGATCCGTCAAGTAACCTATGCGTGTAATAACAGTGAAACTTTAGTGACAATGAAAAGCGTCCTCTAGAGTGAGAAACGACGCCTCTGCTTCTAGTGTTAACCTACGTCAGGCGCGGCCCCCTTGTCTACTTACTAATCGGGGTCCTAAAGAATGGTTGTATGAATGATCTGCTCCGAATACATGTCGGAACGATCCATGGGGACAACTAAGTTGACACCACTGAAAAAATTGCTGATATGTCGAAAGGATGAAGCCTCGGAGGAAAATGATCTCTCTCGAGCTGAGTTAGACGGAAACTTCGCCTCCGCATGTCAAGATTCCGCAACTGGTCACTCTGGGTGACTACCATTGCTCGGTATATCGCTGTACAAAATTGCTGAATAGATCCGTTTCAGAATCCCTTGCCGGGTCTCCATTTGGAAGAGCCGCCATCACCTTCGGCGTGGTGCGAGGGAGGCCTCCATTTCGAGGACCCGCCATCACCTTCGCAGTCGTCGTAGTCACCAATGTACGAGGGAGGGTTCCACTTGGAGCCACCTCCGTCACCTTCGTTGGCAGCCATTTCAATAACTACGTTGCTGGCACTTCAGGAACTATTTTGAATTACACTGCTGCCAACTCTACGAATATGCGCAGAGCTTAGTGTTTCTCGTACTTAGGGACAAGATCAAGAGTGCCGAATCTCGGAATGTAGCAAAGCTTGCTCAAGAATATACTCAACTTGTATGTTATTGCCTTAGTTTGGAATCAGCCAACAAGTCGATCACTGCACTGGAGGTCCTCAGGAGATATATAGCTCAAATGCTAGACTCCGACTGAGATGGGATGAGGAGAGCTGGAAGTTGAGAATGAATGAGGAATGGAGGCCAGTTCGTCTGCTTAGATACTGGCCCCGGGGGCTCAGATCGATTCGGCCATGACGGGGTGAATGTGTGAGTGAGTCTGGAGGCATGCGTGCCTGGAGTTTGGCGAGCAGCTGGTGAGTGTGGGAATTTGACTGCGTGGTCAAGCCGTGATTGCAGACAGCCCTGGCTAGCCCGGCCAAGCCTTTGACTGACCCACGTCGGTATGTAGCGATGACCAGATTATTTGCTGAAGCGCGTCGGCTGTTCCTAAACTTTGAGCAGCGTTTCCGTTATGACGTCGGTCATGACGCCCCAGAGTGATGACACGACCCACCTTGGATGAGAAAAGGTCCAAGTGACGAATGCATTCCATGTCAACATCACTATCTATTGATGTTTTCTGTCCCCTTGCATCCATCCATTTTCAGTTGCTGCAACTGTGGACCCGGGAGCCACGTTCCAGGCTTCCCCAGCCGACGGACCTTACTCAACACAATATTGTTGACCAGGTCATCTCTTGGGCAGCCTTGGGAGTTGGAACTGGTCATCAACTCAACAGTCTAGATTCTTTTCCAACACATTCTTGTGCTCTATGAATTCATATTAAAATTTGAATGTTTCCACCAGTTGCCAAATACGAACGGAAACAGTAATCAAAGAATGTTGTGAACCAGTGTTCGGGAAGATTTTGGGCCAAATCAACCCTTAGCCTCTATTTGAGAAGCTTGATCAGTCCTCATTTCATTCCTCCTAGTTGGATGTTGGAAGCTCCATATTTTAGCAAGTCTAAAACCTAAAATATTTACTCCTAGTCGGTCTTATACTTCCAAAAGAACATTTCAACCCGATAAAAAACCCTCTCATTTACAATTGAACCGGTCAATATCCATGGCAGGAGTTGAATCTGAATGAGTCCATCACCGGTTGATGGCCATGGATCCCTGTAACCTCTCTTATATCCATTTAGTAGAAATAGTGTGAGAGATTATAAGGGTCACCCTTATATAATGCAACATAAGAGAAGGGTGACCTCTATCTTACTAAATACACAAAGATGAATAACAATAAAAAAAATTCAAACATCAAGCTATAAATCAAAATCAGCGCCTTCTATCTTACTAAACACACAAGGAAGAAAAAAAAATTCAAACATCAAGCTATAAATCAAAATCAGCAACTTCTATCTTACTAAACACACAAGGAAGAATAACAAAAAAAGAAAAAAATCAAACATGAAGCTATAAATCAAAATCAGCGTCTTCACCTTCAAGATACACATGTCCAGAAAGGTATTTTTCGGGGTGAGAAAACAAAAATCTAAACTTCCTAGAGTTCTTCCACAAAGCAATGGCTTCTACCAAAATAGAATCACGATCCACATGCATACCTTTCATAGCAACACGTATAACAAATTCTAAATTCTTAGTTTGCAAATTATTACGAAATTTTGTTTTAATGCAATTTTGAATGGAAAAGGCTCGCTCACATTGAGCTGTGCTAACACATTGTACCCTAGCTATGTCTGCAAGAACACGAAGATTAACATACTTCAATTGAAGTGTGTGATTCCAACTTACCATAGACCATAAATCATGGAAGGTCTTATCAGGTCATTCCGTAGATGCTTGGATCTTGTAAGCATGGAACTCCCTTCTAACAGCATCAACGTTGATCGCAGCAGCAAATTTCTTCTCCCCGATCATTTTTTCTTTCTCAAAATGGTCACAAATCTTCTCTAACTCTGTAACACCCCAACTTTTCATACCAACTTGTATAGAAGGCAACTCACATGGGTTCAATATTTTAAAACAACCAATCACGTCATTGTCTTGAAAGCGATTCTCTAAGCCTTTACAGACCTCTTCTGCAAAAGTAGTAATAACATACTTAATTACAGTAGTATCCTTTTTACCATCAGGAATGTCCAGCAATCCAAGAAACACAGATGCACACACACCATCCTCAAGAAACGTGGTAAATACTACTAAATGACCTGTAATTGAAATATCTGTGGATTTATCTATCATGATTCCATAAAATGGAGAATTTCGGACTCTATCAAGCATTTTCCTTTGAATGACACTTGATATACAAATCAACATATCGGCACATGCTTTATCATCAATATAGAGAGTAGGAGTGATTTGAATTTTCAAGTCAACCAATAAATGACATAAGGGAGTGAACTTACTGAAAAGAATGGTTCCCATTCCTATGTAGTATACTGTTTTAAAGAGGGTAAAGAGAGCGGTGTCCGCCGTTCTAGAATGTTCTGCAATATGTTTCTCCATCCTCTTACTCCCCGATTGGGCAGTCCATGCCAATTTCCGATGCTCTACACTTTGGGAATGATCATGGAACGCTGAATACTTGATATTTACTGATCCATCTGTAGCAAAAACCCCACGTCCTCCTCCTGCTCTACAAACACTACAAAAAGTTCTTCCAAGTTCGGAATTGAACTCCAACCAATTAAAATCATGGATCCATTTGTCCTTCCACAACATGTTTGCAGCTTGGATTGTATTTACACAACTGCTGGCCTCATTAGAATTAGTGCCAGAAGCAGATGCAACAACTAAATGAGCCACTTCTAACTCTGGTTGTGCATAACCAGCCCTAAACAAGGTATCTCTTAATGTTCTTTGTCTTTTCCTTCCCGTCATTTTCATGGCAATGAGGAGACCTACAAAAGGAATCCACAACAAATGTTTAAATCTTAACTTCAAAATAATTAAGACTAAAACCGTAACCCTAAGCTTTAAAACTGATGTATTTCTAAATTCTATCATCAAAGACATATATCTCCTTAAAACCTAACATAAATTTGCATTGGAACGTTTAGAAGAGATTCATTACAAAGCTGATGTTTAAAGGAATTTACAAAATCAAGAATGTGTAAAAATTGACAAAAATCAAAGTGGAAGAGAGAAAACTTACTTTGCAGTAATGCAGCTGCTAATGATCTGATGTGCAACACAACAGCATTAACCTTTGTATTTTGAGTCAAAAGACTCAATATCCTTTCAAAGTTCCTCCTCACCTCCTACTTTCCCTAGATTTTAAACATCAACACATAATTATTGAGGGTTTAAACTTTGAAGGAATTAAAACACCTAAACCCTAAACAATATTGGTTGAATACTAAACCCTAAGCACACATATTAACACCTAAACACCAAAACCCTTAAGTCTAAACATTTAAACCCTAAACAAAAAACACCTAAACCTTGAACCACTGCCTTGAACACTAGATAGTAGACACCTAAATACACCTAAACTTTGAACACAACACCTAAACTCTAAACACCTAAACCCTGAAAAATAAACACCTATACACCTAAACCCTAAACTAAAAACATAAAAGCTGAACATGAACAATTGAACACCTAGTAAACCCTAAACCTCTAATTCCTAAACAAACATGCACACTTAATTCAAAAGACAAAAGAACAGTAATGAGAAAAAGGAAAAAGGAAATAAAAAATAAAAAAACTTACCAAGAGCGGATGCTGAACAGTTCAGCAGTTCGAAGCTGCGGTCAATTAAAGATTGGGACTTCGGTGAGGCAAGGACAGCTGGTAAGCTCCAAAAGTCTGAATCCTTCGATTGAGCTCCGAATCCTTCGATCTCTCCAGCATAGGCGGCTGTTGACTGCTCCGATTGGATGTGGGAGGCATAGACAGCTCCGAATGAGCTGCGAGCCTGCGACTACTCCGATTGGCTGTCGCTCCGGGGAGGCGGGAACAGCTCCAATTTAGCTACGAGCCTACGACTACTCCGATTGGCTGTCGCTCCGGGGAGGCGGGAACAGCTCCAATTTAGCTACGAGCCTGCGACTACTCCGATTGGCTGTCGCTCCGGGGAGGCGGGAACAGCTCCAATTTAGCTACGAGCCTGGCAGCCTGCGACAGCTCCAAAGCCTCTGATTACTACTCCGATGTGGCTGCAACTAAGAGTACTGCTCCGAAGCCTCCGATTACTGCTCCGATGTGGCAGCCTCCGATTACTGCTCCGGAGCTCCGGTAATTCTAGCCGTCTGGCGCCTGCGACTGAAGCTCCAGAGTCCAGACCTCCAGTCAGTCCGGTGACTGCTTTTGGCCTCGAACGAAGCGCCTAATCTTGCGAAAACGACAGACCCCAATCCGCCGCAGATTCTACCAAGAAGACAAGAGACTTCAATCCGCGGAACCGAATGCGGCAACACAAGACAGATAAAGGGCTGCAGTGGGCGTGATAAGTCGAGCAGGTGAGAGAAGTGGGCGGAAAACAATGGGCGGAAGCGGAAAACTATGCGACAGCAAAAGGCGGAATAGCGGACAAGAGCGCGAGAGCGGTGGACAAGGAAATGAGCCCTCGTTTGCCCAACGTCTCCGACCCTAGGCAGCTCCCTCCATACTCGCTTGAGAACCGGTTGATATCCGGCCCACTACAGCAGCACTCAGTATATATTCGGCTGCTAAACTAATACCATGCGATATTTAACTAAATATGGACTTTGGCGTCAATTCTGGACTGCACATGGTTCAAGGGATCGGGGGATCTCCCGATTTCCTACAAAAAATAGGACTAATGACATAATAATACTCGAGATCAAACTGAAAAAACAGTGTATACGAAGAAATACTGTAACAAATTGACTATGTAATGGCTCTTTCCAGAATGAGGGGATCCCCCGATGTCCTCTTAGTAATATTTGGACGATTCATAATATAACATGTAGCAATGGTAATTGAAGGACATGAGGGAAACGTGTGTTCGAATTGAAGAAGTACATGCTTTAAAGATAAGGAACTCTGAAATTATTCTACATAGAATTCTTATACTCTAAAGTGAATTAAAACAATTTGCGAAATAAAAGTGACAAGTACCATTGCATTATGACTAAAGGAGATAGGAAAGCAAATTATAAACCTCACTCAATAACACTATTCAATTAGAAGGCTATAAACTAAGAATTTCAATTGAATACATGACAACATCCCCGCTTGGAATTAAGGGGCAATAAATTGTACAAATTTTGAATGGTCGACATCTCCATCCAAGCCATCAACGAACTATCGGGGGATCCCCCGAGAAAGCCGTCAAAAGCTATGTAGTCATTGTAATGACTGCCATGAGCGTCGATTCCATCTATACATATAGACTACAAGTGCGGCCTAGCCTTGCGCAAGAGTCAGCGACGGAATTTCCCATCCATCTCAGAGTTCAAGAGGAATTGACTAACACTTTCATAGGAAAAAAGAGGCATAATAAAGGGCAACAACGCTGTAGAGATATTTGGAATGACATTCCGAGAATTCGGAAACTCCCGCTCCCCTTTCCAGGACCTCGAAAAATAGCAGCAGAGGTTACTATTCCGCCTATTCCTCCATTGGCAGTCATCCACCATCAATATATGATCCGGACGACAAATTTCCCGAGTCCTGCAATCTTTCGTCAAGCGCTGAATCCGCTTCTCGCAGTAAGGGTACCAGTTTGGGTTATGGCACTTATTTCGTCTATAAACAAATAATAGTTGTGAGGTAATGTCCTGTGGCAGCAAAAATTGAATAACATGCCGGAGTCGTCCAGCAGGCATCGAAGACCAGATGCCGATATGAAAGTAGTTCAGGAGGTTCTGGAAAAAACCATGCAGTCCGGGACGTCGACGGATTCTCTTAACGTCAAACACCGCAGGGTTGATGCCCTCGTAATCCTCGAAGCAAAGTACACCGTTGACCGAAAACACAATCACATTCTGCAAGAAGTCGATGCAAAGTGTTAACGTGATATCCATTCCGTAAAGAGTTACAATAGCAGAAGAATATCGGGGGATCGTCCAATCCTCTGAGACTGAGCGGTTCAATTTATCCCACTGTCCTAAACAAAAAAAAAAAAAAAAAAAACAGAAGATATCTGCTGAGAAATTGTGATAGGAAGACGTATTCAGACGCTCCGCACCATACTACTAAGTTCAAGGAAAAAACAAGCATTTGTATCATCGATACAGTGCTCAGCTTCATTCCTCTGTATAAAACTCTTAGACTTATTAAAATAGTGGTGATCATGCATCTGCATGCCCAATCAGACTCCCTACAATTGGTTTACGCTATCAACCCATCATCTATAAAATTCAGTCCATTAAGCATTGCACAAAAATGAAAATTAGACAACATTATACTACGGCGAGACACAGAACAACGTAACCAATATATTTACTCCCTCCGTCCCAAACATATTGTCAAACTTGTATGCTTGGTATTTCTTTGAGCCGATTTCATTGATCCTATTGTAAGAAACATGATTAAAAAGGTTCCAAATTATGTCACTAGAATGATTGATGAACATTGCATATGTTCATTGCAACCTTAATAAAATTTACCACCAGGAAGTATCTTCTTGACCTACTTAAAAGAACACTTCAAACATGACTTCCAAACATGACAATAACTTTGGAACGCAGGGAGTACTATTTAGAATAAAACGAGATACCTATTTGCGAGAATACTTTTCCACGATGGGTACCAGGAAACTTATCGAGCGATAGCCCCATGTACCGGAGCGACCACTAAATTCGTGAGGAGTCACCGAAGTCTAAGAAGAATCAAAAGAGTAAATGACTAGCAGTGACGTTATCGGGGGATCGCCCCATCGACAATCCCGTCCTCTTTCACTCAGCCTTGGAAATTAACACGCAATTCGCTATTTACGCACTTGGCCATATAATCATGCACTTGGCCCTTGGGCGCAATAAAAAATTTGTCTAAAAAATTCTCTAAAAAATTTCAATTTTTGTCTTTCTACAATCACTTACATTGTAAACAAACAATTCTTTTATTTATTTTTTATCCGTATCTTTATCTTTTCTTTTACCTTTTCTTTTATCTTTTCTTTTATCTTGTTTTCTTTCATGTCTTCTTTCTTGTCTCCATCTTGTTTTCCTTCTTGTCTTCTTTCTTGTCTCCATCTTGTTTTCTTTCTTGTCTTCTTCTTTTTCTTCTATATTTCTTCATTTCTTACTTTTCATTTTTTTCCTTCTTGTGGCAGCCGCAAGTCCTACACTCACAACAAAAAAAAAAAAAAAAAAAAAAAAAAAAAAAAACTTTTTTTTTTTTTTTTTTTTTTTTTTTTTTTTTTTTTTTTTTCCGGTTTTCTTCTTCTTTGTATAGGGTTCAGCCATTGTGGTGCTGAACCCTAAAATAAATTTTAAAAAATTGATTTTTTTTAGGGTTCAGCCGCCGGCTGAACCCTAACCGGCGGCCAAAAATAGTGTGTTTTTTTTTTTTTTTTCGGCCGTTTCGGCTTCTCCCTCCCCTCTTCTCTCTTTCTGTCATTTACCTCTCCCTCTCCCTCTATTTCTCCCTCTCCCTCTCTTTCTCCCTCTCCCTCTCTTTCTCCCTCTCCCTCTCTTTCTCCCTCTCCCTCTCTTTCTCCCTCTCCCTCCCCCTCTCCCCTATATATATGAGGGGAGGGAGAGGAGAGAAAGGAGAAAAGAGAGACGAGAATGAGATAGGGTGCGCGGCCGCGCACCCTATCGACCGAAACAGCCGAAAATAAATAAATAAATAAAAAACAAAAAAAAAATAAAAACACTTTTTTTTTTTTTTTTTTTTTTTTGGCTGTGCCGGCGTTTAGGGTTCAGCCAGAGGCTGAGCCCTAAAAATAATAATTTTTATTTTTATTTTTTTAGGGCTCAGCGCCACAATGGCTGAACCCTAAACAAAGAAGAAAACCAAAAAAAAAAAAAAAAAAAAAAAAAAAAAACTTTTATTTTTTTTATTTTGGTTTTTTTCCTCCTTTGTTGTGAATGTGGGACTTGCTCCTGCAACAAGAAGAAAAGAAGTGAAAAGTAAGAAATGAAGAAAAATAGAAGAAAAAGAAGAAGTCAAGAAGGAAGACAAGAAGGAAAACAAGAAGGAAAACAAGAAGGAAAACAAGATGGAGACAAAAAAGAAAACAAGATAAAAGAAAAGATAAAAGAAAAGATAAAAGATAAGGATAAAAAGTTAATAAAATAATTGTTTGTTTACAATGTAGGTGATTGTAGAAAGACAAAAATAAAAAAAATTTAGAGAATTTTTTAAACAAATTTTTTTAAGCCAAATTTGCTCGTGAAATGAGCGCACTTGGCCAAGTGCATAAATTGGGAATTGCGTGTTAATTATAGACTCGATTATAGTAAGATTAGATAGTGACAAATACCAAAGCTTGTAACAAAAACTCTAAGAGGGGGCAATTAAAATTCTCAAACCTAATCACTTAATAACTACAGAGTTCTCAATGCACATAACATTCATAAAAACTAAAAGATCCCCTTAAATAGTGGTCTTCATGCATCTGCATTCTCTGTTAAGCTCCCCAAAAAAAGGCTTACACATTTGTTGGACAGCATTATGATTATGATCATGGTCAACAACCTAAGAAGTGTAATTAGGAGTAAAGTTCACACCTAGGTATGAAATTATTGTTCCAGGATAGGGACCACTTAACATATCAGGGGATCGCCCGATGTAGAGAAGCGGCGATATAATCCGGCAGGTGTCAGCGAAACCCAAGAAAATGCAGCTATAGATAAACAACAGTAAAGCCATCGGGGGATCGCCCCATCGACGTCCGTGGCCTTGCTAGCAGAGGCTTCTTAGTTCAAAGTACTAAACAAACGTAACAAAAACTAAAATTTCAACAGAAACTGCCCAAGAGCTCAATTACAATTATCAATACACATCACTTCCTACTTACTGTTTTCAAAATCGTCTGAACAACCTCCCCTGACGACATCTGCTGGCCATCTGTATGCGGATTGGTCTTCAGAAACTGCACAAGAGCCCAATTACATTTATCAAACCACATCACTTCCTACTTTGTGATTTCAAGATCTTCTGAACAACCTCCTCTGACGGGATCTGCTAGCCATCTGTAAGCGGATTGGTCTTCACATAATCTTTAACTAATAATCCTGACTCGAATAGGCCTTGTAGCCAAGGCCTCAAGACGGAGTCTAAGAAGGTATCAGCTTGGTCATCCTTCCAAGTTGGAGGGTGGATTGCACTATGCTTCACGTTCAGGACAGACTTCATGGGAGTATCGTCCACTAATAGAATATGATCAGTAGTACTTAACGACATACGCCTCTGCACTACGGTTAGATCCTTGAGATACAGCGGTTTCTTTTCACCGACCACGATTCCCGCGTCCGTGCAATCAGCTTGGGTTAGCCGAAGAAGCTCCTGTGGGTTGAAGGAGCAACCCTTGGTGGTCTCATTGACCATGTCCGTAACATTCCCCATGTTGGCGGAACTCCATATGACGATTTTCGCATTGCTATTAACAAAATTCAAGAACTCCGCACAACCAGGTCTAGGATGTATTATCCGCTTCTTACCCATTTCAAAGGGGCTTCTAGAACAGAGGACCCCATTCAAGTCAATCACAACTATGTATCGCGGTAGCGGTACCTGGGTTTTTTCTTCTGGGAGCTTGGGCCCAATAACTGGTTCTGGGAGTTTCCTTGTAATAAATCAAAAAGCTTGAGACAACAACATTGGAATAGGGGAGGATGAATGAGCAAGGTAACAAAAGATGCCGAAATTATGTGCAATATCATGTAGGTATTCAACAAAAACTACGTACCCTTGGGATCATTACACTGTTTCACCTCTTCAACAGGCCTAACTGCACTTGGTGCAGCACCTGAGATCGGGCGACCGCCCGATAGGGTGTTTACATCGAGTAAGTGCTCCCCCTGGGAACCAATAATTGTTAATGCCAGATTCACATTTACAAGTCAGCCTTAGGAACATTTACAAGTCAGACTTAGGAATCAAGTTAAAGTTAAAGCATTCATGTTCATCATAAGCAGACAGGCTTTTAGTCTTGTACAGATCTTCAAAAGCCGCCTCAATTGCACAAACCTCAGCCGACTTGTTGCGCAATATCTCGGAAATAATTTTCGAAGTGTCCTTTCGAAGTTTACTCGTGACAGGATGCCTTAGCTTCGTCCTGGCTTCTTCCTCCTACCACATCGCAGACCTTTCAGCTCTCATGAAGTCCTTGACGTTTGTTTTCCGCCTGTTAGAAACCGGTGACTCGTGCGGCTTTGCAAAGGATCTCTCGGAGTTGATGCGTTTAAAGCAGGGCCTGCAGGAAGAGTTGTGGCGTCCTGCTCCATCTCCGCAGCATGCTACAACTCGATTAATTTGCCAGAAGATTCCTCCGGTCCACCAACTCCATCTTCCAGTGGATTGTCCTTCCCCATAGGACCCATCGGGCCACCGCCTGATACTATATCTGGACCATCTTCGACGACGTCGTCTTGGATTTGCTGCAAATCCATTGTTTTGCCAGAAGATTCCTCCAGTCCACCAACTCCATCTTCCGCTGGAACGTCCTTCCCCAGAGGAACTATCGGGCCACCGCCCGATATTGTATCTAGACCATCTGTGTCTTGGATGACTTCTTTTACGGGCATGCTAGAGTCTATCTTCAACAGGTCATCCCGACTCTCTTGATTTGGAGTATTAGGCGCATCAGGACGCGCAGTGTCAGGATCGTGAGCAGGACTCCGCATGGAGTCCACCAAGCATGGGTCCAGAGGTTCTGCCTGGCCCACAGCATCATCTTCTTTGCCTGACGGAGGAGAGTTGCCAGAGAGTATTATGGGGAGATCCCCCGATGACCCCTCCACCGTCTTCACTTTTTTTGTCACTCCACCCTCTATATCCAGTGACTGCCCTTGAACAGAAGCCTCAACATTGGCCTTTCTTTCATTAAGGAGAGACTCTGCCATCGTTCCGCCCTGTGCATGTGAAGCATCCTGTCTATTTGATGATACAATCCAGTTGGAACCGATCACGGGGGCAGCTCCTGAACGAAGCGCAGCAGGACCTTCGATGGCATCCGCAACTCTTTGCAATGCACCGACATCAATTGTTACAGATGATGATTTCCTCTTCTCTGCCACTCGTTGCACCTGTATTGAGGTCGGTGTAGTGGGGTTAGCTACCTCGTCACCGATTGCATGAATATGTTGCACTTTATGTGCAAGTATATGCATAGGCGGTTGCGTCCTCCGAACTTTCGCCGCATACTTACTAGCTATAGAGATGGGATCCCTATAGCCGGATCCAAGCAACTGAGCCCAAGAAATCTCATCCGAGATATCAGCATCAGACTCAGGAAGATTCCAGACATACATGTTTGCGTGGAACGACTCTGCCTGCACTGACCAGTACATAGTAACATATAAACTCGGGGAATGCTCATCAAATATTAATTGAGATTTTCACTTTATTCCCATTAAGAAAAGCATAAAAGTCATCATCATACCGGGCTTGCGTCCCTGCCAGCATCGGTTTCACTTTCATCATTGCGCAGTCCAAACAGAGCCTTAGCCGCAGACTTAGTAGTCCCTGCACTTGACTGATTGTGCGGTACAGGAGAGGGGGAATCAACCCGTATGCGTTTGTTGGTAGTCCCGTCGCCCTCGCGTTCACCCTCGCCCTCGTCCTCGTCCTCGTCCTCGTCCTCGTCCTCGGCATCGCTGTCATTCTCGGAGTCCGAATCAACTTTGACATGGGAGGCTGATCTGGTATTAGACCTCGAAGTTGTGGCATCATCCGCAGCATGTGGGACAACTGCACCTGTAGGTTCCAGAGGAAGAGGTGGACGCACGGGATTGTCAAACACAGCCTCTTTGCTGATGACGTCCCACATTCTTTGTGTTCGACTTCTGGCGTTGTCGAGCCTACTATCATTCTCCACAAACTCCAAGATATGGGCGTTGTTTCTCTGCGCAAATCAGTCCAAGCGTCACCCAGGGAGGTCACTCCATTGTCAAGTTGAAAACCACGTGCGTTAAAAATAAATCTAAGTTTTCTAAGTTGCATCACCAAAATGGGTCAAAATTTTATCAATTTTTTTTCATGAGTAGATATACTCAGTATCTATTACATAGTAAAAAAAGATAACCAAATTTGATGATCTTTCTTTTTTTATAAAACATACCGTTTCTAACTAGAATGACGTAGAAATGAACTAAAACAATTACTAAAAAAACTGAAGATGACTAAAAATTTCAAAAAAATATACAAAAGATGTTATCAATGGTTACGTATATGTAGAAAAAATATCATAATTTTTAAAATTATTTATGGCATATAAGATAGGGGTAGCAAACTTTGAACGCACGTGGTGTTCAACTTGACAATGGAGTGACCTCCCCGGGAAGCGTCATCGGTCAATCCCCCGATCCAGTGACAAATATTCTCAACAGAGATGGGGCGATCCCCCGATCAACTGGCAGATAGTGCAACATAGATGGAGCTAAATAATATAAATCTGAACTATTGAATCGTGAAGGAATTTGAGAACTTAACAATCCCACGTATGTAATATTGGGGCCCCCATGCAAATTGATAAGAAGTATATCCTTCTTCAATAAACACTTGAACATTGCAGACGCAGTGCTCAAATTCAAGGATGCATTTCCCGGAATTCGCCATTCTCGGTCGACGGTTACATCCGAGGAGTCAGCTATTGAATACAATGCCGAAATTCTATCCCGAAAACCTCTCCCCCTCTCGAAGAAGAAGTCGAAGTCTGCACGTGTCCCCCGCCCAATCCTCCTGAATACAAAAACAACATACACTACAACTTAAGCGCTGATGTCGCATGGAGGGAATTCATCATCAGGCTGTGGAAGGTAGTACACGACATGATAATCCCATGCAGTGGCGTTCGATCTTCTTCTCCGCACTTCGATCTCCTTTGCAATCTGTGTCATCCCGTGCACGTCCGTGATGAGGATTGCTGGTGAGTGTATATTGGTGGTCGCAATCTCCTTTACCTCGCATGCGTCAAAAATCACTGAAAGTCTTTTGTCTTCCAACAGTCTTGCCTTAGTCTTGCCAGTTTCAACAGTGGTAAAGCAGAAACAGACAAAAAGAAACCTAACATCTTCGGGCATGTCTTCCATCCAGGCCCGAACGTTGGCATCATCATTCATTGCTGCACTCAGGTTCCCTTTGAACCAGTCATAAGTGACGCATTTTTACTTTTTGGAATACAAATCAACGACTTGAAGTTCAGGGCGGTCTAAATCCTGTGCACCGTAGGACATATAAACGCTCTTGATGTTGTCGGGGAGGTCGCCGGGTTTGAGATTCTTCACTAAATTGTGAAGGCGCTTATTGAAGTATGCCTCTCCCTCAGGTAGTTTCAGTATTCGCAAAAGAAGTGCCATCATGGTCTCACGAGTGTAACCCCGTTGCGTCGACAGGGCATCCCAATCCGCAGCTAAATATGGGACGTACTCCGCTTTCCTGCTAGGTAGAGGAGATTTCTTGAAAAGATTCATAAGCTCATCTTTCATGGCCCGGAGCTTCCTTTCTTGGTTACAGAAATCCACCATAGACATCATGGTCGCAGGTGCGCTCTTAGAGTTCGTGCTCTTCAGGCAGATTTTCCTCTCCAGGATCTGAGTTGCAACAAAATTGACATCCTCATTCCGCATCCCATGCAGAATTTTCAAGTCGTTCTCTACGAAGTTCTTCCTCCCGCTAATTCCTTGACTGTGCGGAGCAACAACTCTTCCCCATTAGTCAGGAAGTCTGCCTGCTAACCACTGGTTCTCAATCGAAATCCACTGGTCAAAATGATCGTCCTCTAGATATAGCAATGGAAGTCTCCCATCACCGGCATTCTTGGATTTCACTGATTTACTCGCGAATATAAGCTTCACTTTCAGGAGGAACTCATTCTGAAATCAAAAAACGAAACACCATGAGTATGCTTCCATGAAATGGGGGGATCGCCCCATAAAATTTCCTAATGATCAGTGAATCTCCAGAAGCATGGGGCGATCGCCCAATGAGCTATTCCAATTGAAGTGGACTCTAGGAAAAATGTTTTAGATTTATGTATTACCATGGATTACAAGAGGGAGTCACCTAAACATTGAGCATATCGGGCGATCGCCCCATGATCCATGTAATAACTAGTGCTAGCAATATCCTACTGAAATTGAGATGCATAATGGCTTTATCTCACCTTAAATTTCGAGGAATGCACGCGTCCACATAACGCAAGCATGGGCCGATTCATCTTGTGCGACGCCACTCAATCGTTTCCGAGCTGTTGCATAAATGTCTGTTCCGTTCGCTCGTCCGCTACATCTTGATTCAAAACTCGAGATAGATACAAGAGCTTTTGGAAATTACTCTCTTCGCACCAGACTGGAATGATACTGAATCTTGACAGCAAGCCTTTCTTAAAGTCAGAAATATGGTCCTTCGTGCTCAAGACCTTCTGGTGAGCTGCTACGGTGTGCTGGCCGCCAATGATATAGTAGTGGGTACTTGCGTTAATGTCTTTCTTCTCCGGTCTGCTAGAAAAGTAGACCGGCGTCTCCTTAGCAAAACCCTTCAGGGGCAGCACGATCACCTGAGCTCTCACAAGGCTAATGTCTGGAACTATTTCCACCTGCATCGCAATGCAATCTACTCTGTCCTAGACGAGCCCTCGGTACACAATCGTCCCCGGCTCTGCCCGGTGAAGGTAGTCGAAGTGCACGTGAAGCTCCTGGCCGTCTGGATTCTTCCATGATTCCATCCCGATTGTGTTATCTGAATGATGAATATAAAGAGGGGAGAACTCGGCATCGTAGAGCTTCCTGATTTCTTCTCTCAGTTCAGGAGTCAAGCGTTTTTTGTCGTCAGATCCAAAGTTCACAGCATCTGCGAGGGTCAATCCCGGTTTCTTCCCAGCGTCATCTTTCTCGATTGTAGTCTTCTTCGGACGCTTCGGCTTCATTGGTGACTTGCGCTTCTTGCTCGAAGTTGTAATATTTGCCGGCGGGTCCTCTTCAACAACAGCAGATTCGTTTTAGGCATCCATCGGAAGCTCCCATGACTTTTCCATATCCACGACTTTGCGCTCCGGATCCTCGTAAATTTCAAACCCCCTCTCCGTCACAGATGTGCATAGTGTTGAGTCCAATTTGTTTGCGTCTACAAGTAGTCCATATATTCGGATATCTGTGTCCTTCCCAAGTGGCTGTTCTCGGATAACTAAGAAAATATCGTATCTACGATTGTGAGGCACATGTACCCCCAATACTTGGACCCCTACTGCAGTACTCTTAGATTTCCCCCCTGCTGCAACCATTACTGGGACGATTCTCGCACGCTCGTCCGACTTCTATTGCCACATCAACCCCCACGCTTGAAGATGTGGATCAGCTCTGAATGCAATTCTAACGGGGGTCCCGTCATCCAACTCAATGTTTTCATCTCGCAACCACACATCCACATACCGGGATAACCGTCTAGGTTGAAGATCAGGAGGTGCCTCCGAATACTTTGGATGCCTGCGTGGAACACTCACGGTCATCAAATTAGGCGACTTACATAATCTGAAGTCCGCGATTCCAATTCACTCTCAGCCTAAAGATTGCTTTCAACTCTTACCAAAGCCAAACGTTCATAGTATCAGATCCATAATTGCATCGGGCGATCCCCCCATGCATAAAGACTGAATATCTATTTAAATACAGGCCTGGCTAGAATTTAAGAAAAATTATCGAGCGACCCCCCCATGCATAAGGACTAAGTATCTTTTGGTTTTAGTGCAGTAATGCGCACTATACATCGGGTGACAGCCCCATGCGCATAGAGCTAAATGCTAGACTCATCAATAGAGGAAAATAGTAATCTAGACATTATTATAAACCGCCATTACAATTCACTTCCAGCCTAATGAATGCTAGAAACTCTTACCAAAGCCTATATCTCATAGTATCAAATCCGTAATTGCGTCGGGCGATCCCCCGATGGTTACTGTCTGAATTTCTTATGATGGAAATCTATTTTAAGCAATTATAAGCATTTTGCATCGGGCGACACCCCCATCGTGAATGACTGAATTTCTAATTATTGAAGGTTAGATTAGAATGCCAAAGCCTCACACAAACACTTGGAATGCATAGGAAAGAGATGATCTTTACTCATGGGCTGCCCCTCTTAAGTAGCACACCCAAGGGAGTCCCCTTGGCAAACCATATGGGACATCAGCCCATACTCCACTCCTAGTACACTAGGATCAGCCCATATCACTTGGGAGACCCAATTCTCATTACTTCTAACTAGTACCACTTCTCTAGTTGCAACTCTAGCTCATTCGCATCATCTACTCTAGCTAATGCGCATGGCTATGAGCAACTTCAGCCCACGCAATCATCCTACTTCAACACTCCCACTTTGCAAATAGCCAAAGCCTTCGAGCCCAAATGCCACCACTAGTCTTTGATGTCGATCTCTCGCAAGAGCCTTTGTGAGCACGTCCGCCACCATGTGCTCCGTTGGACAATACTTCAACTCTATCACCTTCATCTCTAACTTCTCTCGAATGAAGTGATATTGCACATCAATGTGCTTTGTACGTGAGTGATGCGTTGGATTCTTCGCCAATGACATACTCCCTTGGTTGTCACACATGATTGTTGTAGCCTCCTCTTGAGTGCATCTCACATCCGCCATTAGTTGCCTCAACCAAATGGCCTCCTTCGTACCGTGGCTCATCGCCATGTACTCCGCCTCAACCGTTGACGTGGCCGTGGTTTGTTGGCGCTTGCTATTCCATGAAACGGCTCCCGATCCAACTTTGAACATGTACCCCGTGGTGGATCTACGATCATTGGTATCACCCGCATAATCCGCATCACAATACCCACTCAACACAATGTTGTCACCTCCAAGACACAACCTCACATCACTTGTGCCTTTCAAGTACCGCATGATCCTCTTGACCGCAACCCAATGACTTGAACCCGGTCTTGCCATGTGTTGACTCACAACGCTGATTGGATACGCAAGGTCCGGCCTTGTTGCAATCATAGCATACATCAATGACCCTACAGCTTGCTTGTATGGCACATCCACCATAGATTGAGCCTCTAATGCATACTCCTCATCGGTGAGTTTCACGAGTTTGGAATTCACATCCAATGGAGTGCCAACCGGTTTGCAATCCTCCATGCCAAAGCGTTTGAGCACATCCATAACATACTTGCTTTGATTCATTGTTATGGTGCGTGTTGCTCTATCTCGCACAAACTCAACTCCTAAACAAAAGTGCAACTCACCCAGATCACTCATCTCGTACTCGTTCTCAAGCATTGCCTTCAATGCCTTCAAAGAGCTCATACAACTTGCAAGGATGATCAAATCATCCACATATATGATCACGATGACCACATGTTGCCCCTTTTGCATGAAATACAAGCTGTGATCAGCGATGCTCCTTGTGAACCCGATATGAACAAGAAACGTGTCAATCTTTTGATACCATGCGCGTGGAGATTGCTTCAACCCATACAATGACTTGTTCAACTTGCAAACAAGGTTCTCATTACCTCGTTGCACAAATCCTTCGGGTTGCACCATGTAGATGTCCTCGTCCAACTCGCCGTTCAAGAACGCCGTCTTCACATCCATTTGATGCATTTCCAAATCCATGGCAGCCCCGATGGCCAAAATGCATCGAATAGTGGTGAATTTCGCCACCGGTGCAAAGGTCTCATGAAAATCAACACCTTCGATTTGTGAAAAGCCCTTTGCCACCAATCTTGCCTTATAACGAACCACATCACCCGTTGCATCTCTCTTTGCACGAAATACCCACTTACAACCGATAGCGTTGCGATTCTTGGGGAGGGGAGTCAATTCCCAAGTGCCATTGTCCATCAACGATTTGTACTCCTCTTGCATGGCTTGCTCCCACTTGTTTGCATCATCACAACTCAACGCTTCACGAATCGTCAATGGAGCATCTAAAAGTGCAACGTTTGCATGCTCCTCCTCACCTTGAGGGAGAATATGATTCTTCCACCACTCGCCAAGTGGTCTACGATTTCTCTCTGGATAACGACGATCGCTCGAGGATGCATTGTCTTCAACCGCCGTTGCTTGTGCCTTTTTCTCGCCATTCTTCGTCTTCAAAGGTCGCTCCTCAATATGTTCCTCATCACCACCATCTTCGTCATCTTCGTCTTCATCAACAATATCAATAACGGGAGATTTGGAAGATTGGTCCACAATCGCTGGTTTATCGCCACTTCTCCCACTTGGACCATCGTCCAAATTGTCTTCAACCTTGGAATTCTCGCAAAATGTCACATCACGAGCTCGAATGATCTTCTTGGTCTCGAGCGACATGAGCCTGTACGCCTTGGTACCTTCACAATATCCAAGAAACACACATTTTGTTGCCTTGGCCTGAAGTTTGGTTCTTTGGGAATCGGGTACCTTTGCATATGCGATGCATCCAAATGTGCGCATGTGCTCCACGCGGGGTGGCCTCCCACTCCACGCTTGCTCTGGTGTCATGTTTTGAACCGCACTCGTCGGGCATCGGTTGCGTGTATACACCGCAGTCACCACCGCTTCCGCCCAAAGGTCCAAACCCAAATTTTGTGCATGCAACATACTCCTTGCCATTTCCACAATTGTTCGATTTGCACGCTCTGCAACTCCGTTTTGTTGTGGTGTATATGGCGTTGTGGTTTGTCTAGCAATGCCTTCTTTCTTCAATAACTCTCCAAATTGGTTGGACAAGAACTCGCCGCCATTATCCGATCGAAACACCTTGATCTTGTGCTCGGATTGCTTCTCAACCAACGCCTTGAACTCTTTGAACTTCTCAAAACACTCGCTCTTTGCTTTGATCGGATACAACCATATCTTCCTCGAAAAATCATCAATGAACGTCACAAAATACTTGCAACCCCCCATAGACGTGGTCTTCATTGGACCACACACGTCGGAATGCACAATCTCAAGAACCTTGGTTGCACGAGTTGCCCCATCAACTGGAAACGGTGAGCGTTGTTGCTTGCCTTCAATACAACCCTCACATGTGAATGAATTAGGTGCGACGTGTGATTGTGCAAGATCCATGCCACTTACCATTCCACGGAGTGCTTTCACACTCTTGACATTCAAATGCCCGAGACGACGATGCCACAACGCCAACTTGTCTTCGTTTGAACTCGATTGCACCAACGTTGCGGATTCCGCCGCGTGCATCTTGGAAAACTTGATTTGGTACAAGCCGTTGACTTCGTGTATAATGGCCACCTCCTCACGACTTGGGGACAACACAAAACACCCTTGGTCGCTAAATTCCACTCGCAAATGCTTCATCACCAAATGTCGCACCGATAAAAGATTTGCCTTCAACTTGGGAACGTGGAGGACATCATGGATGGTAATTGTCTTCACACGACCCTTCACCTCGGTGTCTACGACGATGGATCCTTTACCCACGGCTTGAAGAACCGTATCATCACCCAAAATGACATTCTTTGGAGATATGACGTGATATGATTGGAAACAACTCCTAATGGGCGCCATGTGACTCGAGGCTCCCGAATCAACAATCCAATCGATCACACTACCATTGCATGACACGTCACTTGCCATCATTGCATACTCGTCCCCGTCATCACTACAAGAAGAGACGCTAGTCATAAATGCGTACTCATCACCTGCATCGTTGACCTTTGTATTGTTGGCACTTTCCTCTCTCTTGCGTTTGTAGCAAAATTTTGCCAAGTGGCCCTTCTTACCGCAATAGTAGCATACCTTGTCTGTAGAGCTCCCACTGGCACCGCTCTTGGATTGCTTCGCCATAAGCGCCGCGCTATCGCCACGAGTCTCGTTCTCTTTGCGCCGCGAGAGTTCATGCAACAACCGTGATGTCACATAATCAAGAGTGAGCTCGCTAATGGGCCTACTCTCCATAGCAACGATAAGATACTCGTACGACGGCGGCAAACTCTCGAGGAGCGTCATAACGATATCACCGTCGGTAATGTTGACGTCTGCGCCGTTGAGCTGATCCGCAAGAGCCTTGACTTTGTTGATGTGCGCCAACATGTCGTCGTTTTCTTCCATCTTGATGGTGAAAAACTTGCGCCTCAAAAACAAGATATTGACCAAGCTCTTTGCCTCATGAATATTGCAAAGCTTGGCCCATGCCTCGGCGGGAGTCTTGCACGACCGAATATGAGAAAGCTGGGAATCAGAAAGATTAAGAGCCAAAATCGCAAAGGCCTTTTTCTCTCGCCGAGTGTACGCAGTTCGTACCCTAGCCTCGGCGTCGGACGAAGGCGGTTCCTCACTACCCTCAACTATCTCCCACAATTCTTTTTCGGCCATGACCATTTCCATCTTGAATTTCCACAAGTGGAAGTTGACGCCATCGAACTTGTCTACAACCTTAGCACCTTCACCCTCAAATGTAGCCATATCCTTGATTGAAGGACGTACAAAATTCAGCCCCTAGAAAGCTAAGAAAAATTGTTTTTATGATTTTTGACAATTTTGTGATTTGTGAGGCAAATTGCACACGTACGTGCTTCTAATGCCTCCAAACTAATTCCAAACACTAAATCAGCACCTTTGTGCTACACATCAACCTCACAACACTCAATCGTGATGGTTCTTAGTGAATTTGCACAAGATCATACCACAACACCCTAACTAGGAGAATTGCGCACTCGTTGGCTCAAATCCACTCAAATCAGCACCCTTGTGCTTCACAACATGTAATGCACCCTATGGACACCCTTGTGCCTTCCAAGGACTCTAAATCAATGCAAATTCAGCCCCTTCAAGTCCTAATTGCATTGAAATTCATCAAATCAGCCCCGTTGTGCATTCACTAACCCAAACTCTAATTTTGAGCACTCCAAGGGCATAACTCACATTCCAAACCCTTGTGCAAGAATTGCAATACCAAAATCAGATTGTAGACTCACCCCAAGAGCCTCAAAGCATAAAAGTGCCTTGCAACAACACAAGTGCACAAATTGAGCACAAATTGAGCCAATAAGCTTCAATAAGCTCAAATACGCTCCAATAAGCTCCAATAAGCTCCAATAAGCTCCAATATACTCCAACAAGCACCAATAAGCTCCAAAGCTCCAATTCAGCCCTTGTAGACGTGTATAAACTCCAAAGGTGCTCCAAAGTGCTCCAAAAGCTCCAAATCAACAAATGATAGCTCCAAAGTGCGAATTCAGCCCTCCAACACGTAGATCAAAGGTAGGAAGATTGTAATACCTCCCAATGTCGAAATCAGCCCACCAAAGCTCGAATTCAGCCCTCCAAAGCTCCAAATGAGCGCTCCAATACTCCAAAATCAGCGCTCCAACGCACGACCTCCACACAATGAGCAATCTAATCTTTGACTCACGCAAAACACATGAGTGGGCCCATAACCTATTGAAGGTTAGATTAGAATGCCAAAGCCTCACACAAACACTTGGAATGCATAGGAAAGAGATGATCTTTACTCATGGGCTGCCCCTCTTAAGTAGCACACCCAAGGGAGTCCCCTTGGCAAACCATATGGGACATCAGCCCATACTCCACTCCTAGTACACTAGGATCAGCCCATATCACTTGGGAGACCCAATTCTCATTACTTCTAACTAGTACCACTTCTCTAGTTGCAACTCTAGCTCATTCGCATCATCTACTCTAGCTAATGCGCATGGCTATGAGCAACTTCAGCCCACGCAATCATCCTACTTCAACACTAATGTTCTATGTTTAATAGGATCCCCTCATTCACCATGGGGGGGTCGCCCCAACCTTTACAACCATCGGGGGTCTGCCCATCTTCTCATCGGAGGATCGCCCCATCCTCTCATGCAGAGTGCATAAATTCTGCATTGGAGGGATTGAAATATAGCCCTGGTTAGAATTGAAAATTTAGTATCGGGCGACCCCTCGATGCATAATGACTGAATATCTATTGATTCTAGTTCAGTCATGCGCACTTCACATCGGGCGACCGCCCCATGAAGATTGAGCTAAATGCTAGATTCTACATCGGTTTCTACCATCGGGATCTATCTACCCTAAACCCTAAACCCTAAACCCTAACCCCTAAACCCTAAACCCTTACACTAGCAGTTTTCCCGAATGAACTGTATGGATCGGTGGATCCCCCAATGTACTCTAACCTCTACTGCACAGTGTTTGAGCATCCGAATAGGAGCGCGGATTTGCAACTTACTGCATTTCTGGATGATCCTCACTGCCAGTGGATTCTTCGACTACTAGCTTTTGCCGCTGCTCAAACATCGTTTTGATTTTGTCAGGGCCGCTCCTCGTTATCCGAGCGGTGCTCTTTGTTCGCGCCAGACTTGAAAGCTGGAAATTTCTGACGTGCTCACTTCATAATCTATATATGAATCCTGCGTGCACACAAAAATTCTCCCACTCATTCCTGACATATGTGGACGTCCTAACTCGTATAATCCAGTTCGAATGAATAACAGTGAAATGTAAAAACTAATACTTAAGTAACAATTGAGCTTGCAAAGCAACAATGACCGCAAAATCACCAAACAATTAAACAGCGTTTTAGCAATTCCACTTTGAAATTCGAAAGACCTGCAATTCGAAAGACCTCAACCCTAAACCTACGTGTTCTGGCCATTGCTAACTGAAGAATGATCGGCATTGCGCTCTCTTGAATCTTAATGACAGAAATTAGGTTTGATGCGTGTGTGAGAGATAAGAAGCGTGCGTGAGAGAGCGCGTGCGTGAGAGAAGAATCCAAACCCAAGAAGAAACCACAGATCAGAATTCCAAAACCCTAGAACTACAGACTTACCTTCTGAGGTGCAAAACAGAGCCTTCAACAGCAACAGCAGTAAGCGACCATCACCAATAGCAGCGCGACTTCTACCGCAACCAATAACAACTGAAATTCAAGCGCTAAACAAGCTAAACAAATCCTAAACAAGCTCCCGCTATCACACAGCAAAAGCTCAAGGCACAAGTTTTGAGGAAACTGGAGGAGGATGGTGAGAGTGAGGGAGCGCGGGAAAGGCTGTACGTACGCCGCCCCTCGTCACCAGCCCCTCTCGATCCCATGAGTTCGAAATTCAATCATTTAAAGTGATTAAGCTACTTATGAGGTAATTATGCTATTTATGAGGTAATTAAGCTACTTATGAGGGAAGTGATAGACCAACAGTCTCTGACTTCAAGTTAGTTAGAACACCAAAATACTAGTCTAGTTAGTCTGTGCATAAGGTGGTTACCCCATTCCCAACTGAATAAGAAATACGCATATGAGGCATTGATATTATTTAGTATTATGGTTTTTTAGAGGTAGGCAAGAAGAAATAGATTCCAACACAAGTTCAAACATAATTTTTGAATGAAGAATGAATTAGTTACAAATTTTCAAAGTTGAAGTATAACGCATCCGATTCACGTCATATAGGTACACCTCTTTCTGTCTAAAGGAGAATGTATTGCACACACTAAAGATGCTTGAACCAACAACAACAAACCCATAACCACACTTACATATACCAAAACCAACAAGAGAGATCCCATTACCAACTGTAACTCATGCTACAACCAACACCATTCTAGCATTGATTGCGGATAATGCCCCTACCTGTTGGTAAAAGGAGCCAATTGGGAATGGGGTAACCACCTTATTCTTAGAATGTAGACAGACGGTACGAGGACTATAAGTGTGGCTTGGTGGGTGAAGGATATACGATTGTTTATCGAACAAGATGTCATGGTTGGGTGGCAAGTCACATAATAAACATTGTTTACCTAAAGTCTAGAACTTATTAATGTAATGATGATAAATGTTGTAAATGTTTAAAATATCATCTAATTATATTGAAATTATTGTCATACCTCCCTAATATTGATGACTATTTATGAAATATTATAAATCATAAAATGTGATAGTTCAAGTATGCAAATATATAAATAATACCTTGGGTTCCTTAATATGCCATTAGGCACACATATGTGCAATTTTTAAAAAAATTAGAGCTTAGAGTCAAGCCTACATTCTACATTTTGTCAATTTTAATGCCTATATTGAAATTATTGTCATACCTCCCTAATATTGATGACTATTTATGAAATATTATAAATCATAAAATGTGATAGTTCAAGTATGCAAATATATAAATAATACCTTGGGTTCCTTAATATGCCATTAGGCACACATATGTGCAATTTAAAAAAAAATTAGAGCTTAGAGTCAAGCCTGCATTCTACATTTTGTCAATTTTAATGCCTAAAATGTATTTGAGGTACTCGAAAGTCATGCTTACGAGTAGTTAAGAAATGAAAGATGTAATTTCACTGCTAAAAGATCACTTGTGTCAAAAAATAAAAATAAATAAATAAATCTTTTGCTAAAGGTAATAGTAATGGATGCAATTAAAAAAAAATTAAAAATGTCAAAACCATTGTTCTAAAAATTAGTTTATCCGATTAGAAGATAAGAATTGAGGTCTCAAGAACTACCCATGTTCCACTTATTTCGAGAGAAATGAAATATATACTCTTGAATCCTCCCGTTTCCACCCATTTCGGTGGAGCTTCCTCCTTTTAAGGACCGGCCACCCACTGCCCCCATACATGGAAAGAGGCCCTTATAGTCCTCGTACCGTCTGTCTACATTCTAAGAATATGTACATACTAACTAGACTAGTATTTTGGTGTTCTAACTAACTTGAAGTCATTGACTCTTGGTCTATCACTTCCCTCATAAGTAGCTTAATTACCACATGAAAAACTTAATTCCAACAAAATGAATATTTCCACTAGGTGTCAACTTACTACACTTTTAGAAATGGATTCAAGTACAATTTTCAACTAAATCCATATTGCATGTACATTCTTTTTTACTTTAAATGATTCAATTTCATTTATCATTAACTAAACCCTTTAACGTGCCAACATCTATATTCTAGATATTGGATGCTTTCTAAGACGCCCCATTACCGTTTGCAATGGTGTTTTTTATCCATCCAAATTTCTACTGGTTCTTAAGTCAGTTGACTACCATATGTACAATATGGATCTTCAAAATAAGATAATGTGATTTTTTTAAATTAACAAAAGTAGTTTATGTCAAGTTTCATTCTTAGTTCCAAAAAGCGAGATATTAATTAAAGATGATTTTTTAAAATAAGTGGAATCAAATAATGGAAATTATACCATTTCATAGTGCATATTCATCACAAGAATTGTAGATGTAGGATTTATAATTGATTTTTTTTACACCTTACAAAATAAAATAAATAATATTAATAAAATATCAAATGTCGACTCCGTTTCTTTGATTCATTGAGATTTTTTGAAATTCTCCCCTTTTGAGCCGGCTCATCTTCTTGGACCACCCAGAATTCCACATGTCAATTCCACATACATGTTTGACTCATTAGATTTCTACCCTCATTAAATAAATCTACCTTACTAAATGAATCCAAAGTGTCAGAGTACTGTAGAGTAGCGCCGCAGGTCTGGTGAGCGAGCTGCTCAAACAGGGTCAGTGTCCCGTTCTGACTTCGTTGAGCCCGGTCCGATCCTCTTGATCGTGGCCGTCCATCACAACGAAGGGCTCAGATTGCACGAGCCCTTGCTCAAACTCGAGAGGGGTCAGTCGCTAGGTACGCCGCCATCTTTTTCATCATTTGCACATCTCAAATCACCGCCATGTCAACTTCAATCGGCCTCAAAGCCGCCAGAATCCACCACTGAGGTGCGGCCACGTGGAGGCCGTCAAGTCACCTTTTCGTTTATAATTTTCCAAATTAAACGTATTAAATAATTACGGTATTACATACGTATTTACTATTAACTTATTTACTACAAACCATGGTAAATTAACCTAGTAAAAACGTAACCAAAAACTATTATTTAGTAAGTTCACCAAATTGAATTATTATACTTATCACAAAATTAACGCATGGCTCGGTGATAGGTGACGGTCTAAACCGCTATCTATCTCGATAATAAGTTTGCTTCCCACTAGTTTGTACCGTCACCGTGTACACCTCATGGTACTTTAAAATATTTTCTACACATTTTAAAATTCAAATATCGCTCTCAAGTTTCTGATTCAAGTAGCACGTGTTGCCAATTATTGAGAGTTTGAGAAAAAATAGACAATTGCATAAAACTGAGTCTTAAGGTTGAATAAAATAGTCTTATAAAATGTTATAACTTGAAATTAGTTTTTAAAATGTATACATTTAGATATTAGATTTTTGGGGCAGTATTAATTTAGTTACTTAGTAGGTCTATCGGTCTATCGACTAACACTCCTTAACAATCATGAAAGACTTCATTGAATAATCATGATTCTAGAATGTTCATTATTAATATCTACAACAACAAAGTTGTGTTTAACAAAGTTGTGTTTTCAAGTTTTGGATGGCAAATTTAAGCAAAACTGAGAAGTTTGCTTGAAAGCAACAACATCATCTAAAGGTTCAAGCTATTTGCAACTTGTGGTACTTGAAGCCGCATCATGGTGCTTTGAATCCAAAAGAGTCCTCTACGTGAGTAACACTTTCCTCTTTCAGAGTTAACTTTGATTGTTATGGCAATTTCCAATGATTCCTCTCACTCAATTTATTCTTAATTATAGTTTATTTATTTCTAAGAGATGTCTTGATGCTATACATGAATGATGAGTATCTGTCATGATATACATGAACGATGAGTTTCATGAATCATGACGAGTCCGGGTCTGATATGGGTTCCAAAAAGGACTGTCTCACTAAAACACTGTCACTTTATAATTCACTTAATGTGTGCTAGAAATTACACCTTTTCAATTCACATGAATTCAATGATAGATTCATGAGAAAGTTGTAATACTCCATCCAAAATAGTATTGAGCAAGAAAAATTGAACAATTTATACATTCCGGATTGTTCCTTAGTTTTCATTGTCTCAAATCCGGAACTGTCTTAATTCCGAATTTGAGACAGAAGGAACAATCCGGAATATCAATTTATAGTGAAGTAGTTCATATACAAGAAATTTAGCTAAAACAACGTTTTAGTCATATCTATGTTTAATTTTAACTCTTAATTTGATATTTTACTATATTTCCTTATTTATGAGAACTTTCAAAAATCAAATATTTTTAAACAATCTAAAAAGACTATGATTTCATAATTTCTTAAGTTTGTCTTAAAACTATATGATATGCTTAAATATAAACTTAATAAAGTGCATGGTTATTTGTTTTAATTAGTAAAAAACCTTAAATACATAGTCCTTTCGCTACTATAATGTGAGCAGGTGCTAGATATGATAAATTAGGAAAAAATTCAATTTTTGAATTTAACCTACATAGCACATGATTATTGTGTACCAACATGCCATCTATAATACCGTGAAATTTTTGTAATTTTCCAATAATTTTTTCATTACCAAAAGGACATTCCTCTAAACTCCAGACAGTCCGGGAAGGGGTACCCTGATCAGACCCAGACCTTGACATAAATTATTGATGATGATTGCACAATTATGTATGAATCTAGGGGCAATAATTGGGTCCACAAGTTGCAAATAGTTTGAACCTTTGGATGTTGTTGTTGCTTTTAAGCAAATTTGTCACTATTGCTTAAAGTTGTCATGCAAAAATTAAAAACACAATTCTGTTATAAGTTGACTGTAGATATGAATGATGAACATTCAAAGATCATTCACTAATGAAGTCTTTCATGTCATGGAGTGAAACTTGATAAACCGGTTGAGCATGACTTGACAGGTAAAGTACAAGAATCAATTCAAACGGCATTGGAAGTATGTAGTCAGAAGTTGTTTCACGAAAAATTGGATATAAGTAGACTATATAAGAATGATGAGTATCTGCCATGATAATTTTACATGAGTGATGAGTTTCTTGAATTATGACATAAATTATGGATGATGATTGCACAATTATCTATGAATCTAGGGGCAATAATTGAGTCCACAAGTTGCAAATAGCTTGGACCATTGAGTGATGATGTTGCTTTTAAGCAAACTTGTCACTATAGCTTACATTTGCCATGCAAAAATTGAAAACACAACTTTCTTGTAAGTTGACTGTAAATATAATGAACATTCTAGAACCATTCACTAATAAAGTCTTTCATGTCATGGAGTGAATTGTCATGAATCATAATTATGAGTATTATGTTTGATTAATAATCATTGTTTTCTAATTTGAATCATGACTGTCGTCTCGGTCCACATGACCATCTTGGTGGGGGTTTAGGGTTTAGACCCGAAACCCTATGGTGGGGGTCTAGGGCCGAGTATGGCTTACACTACTGCACGTAACGGACGCGAAATTGCGTGCAAGTTCCACATCCTTCTGTCACTCGAGCTGCTGACCAAACCCGATGACACTGCTCGGAGAGTAAAGAGAAGCTCCTCCCCAACTTGAAGATGGTTCTTAGCAGCGAAAACTCTCCAGTTAGCTCTCAGGGTCTGACGCTCTAGCCGACCACGGATTTTACAGCATTTCATGCTCTGCACTGGAGACTGGTCATGCATTCCTTGCAGCTTGACCACAGACTGGATTCGACTGCCGTGTAAATTCATGAAGGCCAAAGGAATCTCCTAGAGGGCAACGTCTGCGAAAAGACAAGCACCATATAGCAAAAAGTCTCAACAATGATACTAACACCGTCTTTCATCAATAGGGAAGGAAATAACAACTTCGAAGTACAATGTGAAATGCTAACTTGTGATCTTCTAAGTTCTATTAATTGTGGAATATTAATTATTGTGGAATTCATATATATTAATTGTGGAATATTCAATTTATAATCGTGAAATGTTTCATTTATATCATGATTCATTTCAAAGGATCGTATTAATTGTGGAATATTCCATTTATGTTCAGTAAAGCGAATATTCCATTTATTAATTAAATATTATGGAATTAACTAAAGAGAATATTCCATTTAGAATTGTGAAATATTCCATTTATATTGTGAAATATTCCATTTATATGTGGATATTAATTGTGGAACTTGGGGAGATCACTCCCTTGTATATTTTGTATACACGTGCGATAATGACCTATTTATTTGGGGGGTTATTTTAGCAAAAAAATTTAGGAAAAAATATTATTAGGTGATGGTATTTTACATATAAAAAGCCTGAGAATATTATATGTGATGGTATTTTACATGTAAACACGTTTCACTTTTTTAAAATCCCCTATTTTACATGTACATTTTTTACAAAATTTATCTACAATGAATATATTGGACCCTATTTTTTATCGCACGTTGTTTCTAAAATTTTCGCCAGTGAACCCCCCGAGTTGTGGAATATCATGATTGACAATCATGTCGAATGATCCCTAAATAACAAATCATCATAATTTGCGTAAGCTAAGAAATATCAATCACCTCCTTCTTGGAAGCCTCATTGCGATGCAAAGCACCTCAAGCTATCAAATTCATCCTTATGCTTCTATAGAGAAATTTGTCGCGATTTGCATGTAACCAAAGGAAATTCAAGCAATTCGCATGTTCCTTGGCAGTGTCATGTTGTAAGTTCTTAGATTAATTTTCAAAGGTCCTAACTTCTCCTAAACCCGAAACCCGAAACCCGAAACCCTAAACCCTAAACCCGAAACCCTGAACCCTAAATTCCACTTCAAATACCCCAAATTCAGGAGTCTTGAATTTTGAATTAGATCTACTTTACTTACACCCTGCAAAATGGTCATACAGTTCATAACATACACTACCGTAGTACCAAAGCAGGTTCGACCTAAAATAATTCTAAAAATTAAAAAACTTAAAAATTAAAAAATTTTGAAGACAGAAAAACGAAAATAGGATAAATTAGTTTTTGAAAGATTTTGTTATTTCTAAGCTATTTAAGGTCATTCTTACTCATTTTTTTGCAAGAAACCGGAAATTGAGAAAATCAGTTTTTGAGAGGTGAACATAATTATACCAAAATAAATAAATATTCGTTCAGCAGGTGGCGAACCTGCTATCATGGTGTTACAGTACCTGAATCTCAGAAAAATTAGTACTCTCATACACAATCAAGTATTAGAAAAGGCATACAATGGACTTTACAGAATGTCCCTCGGTCCATTTCAGAATTACCCTCCGTTTCTGAATTATCTTTGCAAAGGAGACTACTACCTAGGTGCAATGACTATGAGGCTGGAGTTGAAATATGAGCCATGGTACTAGTACTCGTACATGACACTCATGAACTAAACCGAAGTGCGGTTGACGGCGACTCCCATGTCTAGTAAATATGCTTATTTAATTTATCTCCCAATGTCCTAGCCATTAGATACGGCCCCCTCCTTTTTTTAAAAGCGGAAATGAATATAAAAATCACACTCTCTCCCGCTAAAATTGTCCTCACTTCTTCAAAACTTCAGGTTGTCTTCTTGATTGACTTCATTTCAGAGTCAAGTTTCCAGTGATAGTCGCTCATCCAATTTCGTTCCGTTGCCACCATCGTCGTTTGCTGCTGTTGCTGCTGTTCTTGCTATTGCTGCTGGTGATGCTGTTGGTGGAGTTGCAGCTGTTGCTACTGTATGTCGCTTGTGTTGCTGCTGTTGCTGTTGTTCCTGCAGTTGCTGCTGAGTTCGGAGGCGTTCATTCCACATTCAGATATAACGAGGTAAGAGTCACTCTCTGAATTGCATTACATCAGTTACATATTCTGGACTTAGTGAAATCTAAGTTGATTCAACCGCACCGCTGTCGTGTAGAGAGGAGCGCGCTCTGAGAATTCGCGGGGAATCTGGCTGCGACACGATGACCAGATAGCTTGGGAGATCGGTCTTGTCTTCAATTCTTGTACTCTTCAAATCTTCAAATCTCTTCCCAGTCCTATCCTGCAATGGCTCTAAAAGGTTTAAGGGTAAGGGTGGGGTAATAAGAAACCACGGGCCTCGGACGGGTAAAACGGGACGGCCAGACCACGAGCTGAAACCGTCCGAAAGATGGCTCCTAAATTTCAAACCCACGGTGACCAGCAAACGTGCCTCACCGGTGGGAACAACATAAACACGACCGTGTGGGTGATCAATCCCACTTCGCCGCAACAAAGTTTACAAAACAAAATTGAAAACAACTAGCCTCCAAAACCGGCTGGGAATAACAATAAAAAAAACAACGAGCCTCCAAAACCGGCTAGGAACAACAATAAAAGACAACGAGCCACAAGCCACAACACACAAATGTTCTCGTCTTCTTGTCTTGAAGTCTTCAAATCTTCTTCCTTTAAAGTCTCAAAGTGTTTAAAAACACAAAGAAACCTTCAAGGCAATCTTCTATTGTGGCTGCGAGCTTCTAATTGATGCTACAGATGGCTCAAGTCTTCAAAAGCTAAGTATAATAGCTTTTTGAAAAGCTAAAACCACAAACTAACACTCCTCAAAATTTCAATTGAATCTAAATTACAGTCCAAAAGTTATAAGAGAGCAAAGTGAAAGCTTTATTTTTCTTTTGACAACCAACCTCCGCCTCTTTATATCTTCATAACTTTTGATCTAAAGCTCTTACATACAAGTGCAATAGCATTTTGGAAAGCTAATGCAAACTACTACAATATGTATAATTTTTATAGAAACCCTAAACTCTGTCCATAAGTTATGGCTAATCAAAGTTTCGGTCTCTTTATTTTTAGAGAGTTTCAACCTCTCAACTTCAACACACAACAACTCCTTCAATAAAACTCCAAATAGATTGAGTGATAGCAATCTGGAGAGCTAATCTCATAGGCTATCAGTCATGTAGATTTCAAAAGAAATTATCACAGTGACCAAAAGTTATGGTCCTCGAAGTCTTAGCTTCTTTCTTTCCAAAGGCAGTCAACCTCCAAGCCTTCACACCTTCATAATTTCCTCCTCAGAACTCCAAATCATAAAAGTAATAACTTTTTGGAAAGCTATTACAATGATACATACACTCTCAAAATTGCAAAGCAAGTTGATACACACAACAAAAGTTGTGGCTCGTCGAAACCTCTGCCCTCTCAATGGACGGCCAAGAGTTTCCACAAACTTCCAACCTTCACAACTTTTGCAATACAATTCCAAATTCAACTTATAAGATCAATTCGGAAAGGTCTCATTACAAGGAACAATCTCTCAAAATTTCAATTTAAAAAAAGTCTTGCTCAATGAGCTACATCAAGTCGAAATTCTACGTCCAAAGCTCTCACTATTCACACCCACAAAAAAAACTCCCGACAATCTTCAAAACCCCAAGACCTCACTAAATCTCATCCAATCAAAGGTGGCGGTGGGGCACATATGCCCATGCTCCCTTTTGAAGCTTCAAAGAAGGTACTTTTTCCCCCCCTTCCTATTCACACCTTTCAAACCACCTAATCCTTTGATGATTTAATTAAAACGAAAGACAAACTATATGTACTATTTTCATTCCGCTACTCCATTCATTGAAAATACAAAGCTTAGAGCATAAATGTACACGATGGAAGCATTTCCATCACGACACCGCTGAAGAAATGTGATAGTTGTTTCTTGTAGCATGTATCGGCCAATTCATGAGTCCCATTGTCTTCACTGACATGTAAAAACATTCAGTTTAATAATTATGCAGTTTCAGTATGGCAGAAATTTATGCAGCAGTAGTATAGCAAGAATTTATCGAGCTCCAGGATTCATAGCAGAATTGTCAACCTTGAGCGCTAGTAAAACTCCAAAACTGCTTAAGTAATTGTAGCCCTATATATCCAATAGCTTGGATTATTATGATAGGATTCATGGAATCATAATACATCCTCGTCTATTTAGAAATAGTAGTCTCTGAACCATTCAATCAACAGTGAATTGTGTCGTTCGTCCAAGCGGTTGTATGAATCAAGAGTTTGGGATGTCAAAATTATAGAGCTGTGATGACGTGGACATGTACGGATGCCATCCCGAGATCATATCATCGGGGGATCGCCCGATGATAACTCTCAAACTAGGAATACTTGTAGTAGTGATACATCGGGCGATCCCCCGATTCACCAAGTTAAGGTAGTATTGTTTCCGTACTAAGACATCGGGCGACCGCCCCATACACCATGTGCAGGAAGTGTAGCACGACCAACCTGAACATCGGGCGACCCCCCGATGCAAGTAAGTAGTAAAGCTTGCATATTAGCATCGGGAGATCCCCCCATCCACGGTAGCACTACGTGTTCAAGACCTGCATCGGGCGATCCCCCCATACACCTGGGATCCGCTATCTGCCGACCACCATTGGGCAACCCCCCGATCCTACTCTGGACTACGGGTTGCATATCTGCATCGGGCGATCCCCCGACACACCTGAGCCCTGCAGGTTACAGACCAGCATCGGGCGATCCCCCGATACTACTCGGCGCCGCAGGTTACGTAGCAGCATCGGGAGAGCCCCCCATCCTGCATACGACTACTTGTTGCACACAAGCATCGGGCGATCCCCCGATATACCTCCACGCCGCAGGTAGGAGATCACTATCGGGCGATCCCCCGATAACTTCTGACGCCGAGGCATGGCCTCTAGGAACGGCTCAAATTCTGAATCGACCAATGCCAGGTCTGCACCCGGAATTCAGCTCCGCAATGGGATGGACGTCACACTCCTATATCCCGATATCGGTGAGGTCGGTTCCGGATTTATCCTTGAAGCTCAACCAGCTGGGATCTGGCTTGGAGTATGTTATCCGGACGATATTCAAGAATATGTTCTGCTACGGCCATCTGGGATATTTCCAGAGTTTAATACTCTGCCATTACATCCTCGACAGCTTGGCATCAGTGTGATTGGCCAAGCCTTAGATAAGACTGTTCTCTGGAAAGTTGTCGATTTGATGATACCATCGAGCGATCCCCCGATCGATGAGGATGTCGCCAACGCAGATTGTCCCTTCCTTGCAAGATCGCAGTGGGTGGGGCATGAAATCCTGAAGAAGACGGAGAACGGACGGGTTGTGGCGTCGGGAAGAATAAATTGCTGCTTTCCGACGGATCATTTCCAGGATAGTACTTTGGGCGATGGGTTTGTTGGGGTCACTGTCCTTCAAGTAATGGACGGTGACGTAATGACGATCATGACGCATCAGAAGTGGCCAATTTCAGAATGCTTTTTCGCTTTTGGTGGTCGCAGTCTCAATGCCACTCTTCTTCACTTTACTTCACTTCCTGAAGTTGTCGACCTTGACGCATATCTTGGAGGAGTTCAGAAAGCTCCTTATTGATTTCTCAACAGAAAGCGCTGTGAAGATCCGAAGGTATCCCTGTATACCAAGAAGACGGAAGAGGCTGAGATTAGACTGGTCAGCGCTGAGAAGTGTTGCAGTTTACAATGCTGCCAGGTATTCCCTTGGGCTGATACTCGCTCTGTCAGACAGTTGTTCTATCTGAAGAGTTATGAGGATCATCGTGAGTATGCCATCGCCGCTGGAGGACAGATGCACGCAAAGGAGGGGGTGAGAGTTAAGTATATTACACTCATGGGAAGTGAGGTTTGCGCAACGGCTTGGTATAAAATTCATGGTATTGCCAAGTCCACATTCCATTCGTATATGGAGAAGTACAATGAAGGCGTACTTTCTGGTCAGCATGGAAATAAAGGCTGCAAGCGGCCCCAGATTGGGACAGTTCAGGCCATGGGCACAATTGCTGCGATCGTGGCTGAGAACGCTGATCAAATGCCTAACCAGATGCGTGGAACAGGAAAGCACAGGCGGATGGATACCTTGAAGTACCTTCCGTCTGGAAACAATTGGACTCGAGTCCACGCTGATGCAAATGAGGTGCGTCTCATGAGCTGTTTTTTTCTGCATCGGGGGATCCCCCGATGCTTCCATGGAATTGTTTCCTTGATTACGTTAATTGATATTCATTTGTTTTGTAAGCTAACTTATACACTTTGATGACACGCAGACAAACGTGTCTTACTGCCTTCCGCCGGTTAGTCAGTCTGCAATTAGTCGGATCAAGAAAGGCATGTTCAACAACGTTGCTATCAAACCTGTTGGAAGCAGTTTTGCTAAATGTACCGAGTGCGACACACTTCAGCAGTTTCTTCTAAGGTGTCCCAAGGGCAGCCCCGAGTATGTTTCATTTCTGAAACAACGAACTTCGCATTTGAATCATCAGGCATCATGCCGTCGACTCTACGCTACTTGGCGAGAAGAATCGAAGCGAAATCCCCAGGAATTTCTTTGCGTAATTCACGACAAAATGGATACAGCCAAGACAGCTCTTCCAAGGATGCGGACTACAACAAAGGCAACCTCCGGCTTAGGCCAGCTTCCCATAAACGTTACTGGAATGGTTGCTCATGGCAACTGCGACGGCGCGTACGCGCATTACTCACCCGATTGCTGGCCGTGCGATTCCAATGCCACCATACACTAGTACAAACCATGGTGATTTGCCACCAACCAAACTTTGCAAAAAACACCAAACTTGTATATTGGTGCAATGTGACACCAACATTGGTGGCAAAAAAAACCTCCTACTTCCATTGATGTTTGTACGTGAAATTTATTTGGATTTGACAGCATTAACAATGCAATATTCATTATTTCTATATTGTTGGATTTTAAAGGCAACTGAGACATAACCAATTCATTTCATTCCTTACTTTTTATCTTTTTCACGTTTAATTTGTACTTTAGTTTTTCATAGTTTTATAATTTTTCAACGATGCAAAAAAAACCCTTGTATAATGATATCATGTATTCAGGATTACGATATCCATCCACGTATGAAATTTATGTTTATGATGTTGCATATCCTTTTTCAAGGATTTCTCATACATAGCAACAACATACACATCACATGGTTCAACAAAGTATCATAATTTATACACATCATTTTTCAAATATTGACAAATATCACGTAATACAAAAAAATTGGTGAATTATGTTCTACATTAATTTTGAGAAATATGTGAATTACAAAAATTATATGAATTTCAAAAATTACACGAATTGCAAGAAATACATGAATGTCAGGAATTACGTAAATTACAAAAAATACATGAATTATGTTCTACGTGAATTTCAAGAAAACATCCTCTTATTATTAAAATACAAGAGCTCCTCATCAAACACTTTACAACATCTACACATGAAAAAAAATGTTCAAATTTTTTTTGTATTGCAAAAGTTATGAAGGTTTAAAATTACTACATGTTTTTCTAACTCTGCTGTCACTTTAAATTGAATATAGCAATTCTCTTACCTTTTTTGCCAGTTTTTTTTATTGAAGTATGTTCCTCATTACAACACCTACCCATGAAAAAAAAAACAATAAAAAATGTATTGTATTGCAAAAGTTATAAAGGTTTAAACATTACTACATGTTCTTCTAACTCTGCTGTCACTTTAAATTGAATAGAGGAAAACTCCTAAATGTTCTACTAATTTTTTTAATTAGATTACGTTCCTCATTACAATATCTACCCATGAAAAAAAAAAAACGATCAAAAATGTGTTATATTGCAAAAGTTATAAAGGTTTAAAAATTACTACATGCTTTTTTAACTCTGCTGTCATTTTAAATTGAATACAGAAAAACTCCTAAATGTTTTACTAAATTTTTTAATTAGAGTACGTTCCTCATTACAATACCTACCCATGAAAAAAAAAAACGTTCAAAAATGTGTTATATTGCAAAAGTTATGACCATTTGAAAATTTTACCAAACAATGTAAATTGCTGAATTTGTTTTGGTGATTGTATATTATCCATTTTTCAAACACTTTGTTCATAAGAAGTGGCTTGGGCTAGTGGTGGTAGTCTCTCGACCCATAACCACGTGGTCATGGGTTCGAACCCCATGGTGACATGTGATGATGTGGACTTGACTTCGGGGTTGACCGTGGTGATGAGTGGACTTGGCGTTGACATAGGGCAAAGTCAAAGGTGTGGTGGCAGCTTCGGGCAGCCCGAAATTTTTCTGGGCAGCACACTTTTCTTTCACAACATTCAAATATTATAGCATTCAAATTTCACAGCATTCAAATTTCACAAAAAATTGATACTTCAAAATTTTTAAATTGAAGAGGATTACGTGATTTGCAATATCAACATAATGAAGTGGATTATTTCTCTGTTTTACGAGAGAGTGTTCAAAAGCACCAATGAATTACAATTCCGAAGTTGGTGCATCATTTAAAATGCACCAATTTATTGGTGCAAAACTTGGTGGCAAAACACTATGTTTTGTACTAGTGCATCTCTTCTCTTGCAAGATTATTCAGGCAGCTTTTAGAGCCACCTCTCCGAGAATCACGGGCGCTTTTTCCCCATCCCCCAGCTAATTCTCTGTTTGAAGCATTGTTACGCGGAAAGTCCAAGTGCATCGATGCTTTGACGGTGATGGATCCAAGCAAATGTACTGGCCGATCCCGGCTTCCTCCGAACTTGTATCTTCAGTTAGATAATTCCGCGAAGGACAACAAGAACCAGTTCCTGATGGCCTTCCTATCATTGCTTACGACAAAGGGGTGGTTCAAGGAAATCCAGGTGGGGTTTCTTTTAGTGGGACATACCCATGAAGATATTGATGCTTACTTCAGCCATCTATCGAAGGCACTCAAGAACACAAATACTTTTGTGCTAGCGGACCTCATGAAGGCATTCATGCAGTCCCAGGAATTGTCATTCATGCCTGAGTTTGTGCAGGAGATTGCTGATTTCAAGTCCTATATCAAGGGCTACCAATGCGATGGGGCAACTCGATTAATTGGCCTTGGCGACATGCACCTCTTCAAATTCTATGTTGACTCTGACGGCTGCCCGGTCATGAGATGGAAGAAATCTGCGGTGGATACCGAGTGGCAACCGCAGAACAAGCCAGCAATTCGAGTTTGGCAAGAGGACGACAACGGGCGCCCATTACTACCGTCTGGTCCGTTAAATCCAGTCCCTTTCAAGCACATGTGGGGCAATGAAGTTCCATCAGCAACGGGGAATCAGGAGAAGGCAAGAGAGTCTGCAGCAAAAGCAACAGAGAGGCGGACTTTCATGATGCTCGGAATCCGTAAGTACATTGAGTACTGGGAGAGTGGTCGGAGAAGGTGCTCGACGTTTACTGCTGCATTCGAACCTTATGTGCAATACTGGTCTCGACTCCTCGATGAGCTACAGAAGCCTCTCCCCCCAACACCGGCGCGCCTTGTGGAGGGCTTTTGGCCCATACACGATTGGAGAGGGCCGTCGTTCACCATCCCACACTTGACTCTTTTACCATTCGACGAGACTCCCGAGGACGAAGAACCTCAGGCGTACTGCGGGCCAGCAAACGAATGGCCCGAAGAACGATTTAATCCCTAGCGCCAGATCGCCCCTCTGTGGTGGGTCCTTCTCAGACCTAAAAACCCAGTAGTGTGTCCTGTATGGCTGGGAAGGGCTGTGTCTCCAGTGTGTAGGGATGAAGGGGATGATAAATATGGAAAGTTCCTTATCCAGTATTGGGAGCCCCAGAACGCAGCACGAGATATGGCTAAGAAGTATGAGAATTGCTGGTCAGCAAAGTGGGTTGTGGAGGACCGCCGTCCTGAATGGATCGACGTTGCTGCTGTCTTGTACGCGTCTTACTCCAGGATCGCTAATCCAAAGTCACGTACCATACCCAAGAGGGATAAAGTTCGTGCGTTAGACAACTTGACGAGAGCGAACATTGCAAATCCCTGAATTGGACTTCCGTGACAGTGCAAATGGGTGGTGCATCATCGGGGGATCCCCCCATGAGCATTATTCATTTTTTTGACGACCTACTACCGTCGTTCACGCCGAGATGTCGTGGACTTGGGTTCACTTTCCGGGGTTTAGTGTGGTTTCATTTTGAATTTTACTATTTGGCGGAAGTTAGTTTTACGGACTCCACTACTCTTGCACCCCCACCGTATTACATATTGTGGAGAATGTAATTTTATCTCGACGATAAATCCATGCGATGTTATATTATTGAACTTTATGTTTTTTCCCTCACTGGGAGATGTTATGTGCAATGATTTAGACGAATCGCATTTTCTTTGGGTATTGTCAACCCGGAGGATACAGTTCTGTGTCTGGATTTGAATTCCGTCAAAGGATAGGGCGATCGCCCGATCGTCTCTGCATGCTGCTCCAAAATGAATTGTTTTCTGAAGCATCAGGCTGGCGCCAGTGGATGTTTCAATATCCCTAAAGCGCTAAAGGATCGGGCGATTGCCCGATGTTTACTGGTTGCTTCTAATTTTGTTGTGCATTGCTTTGCTCGTGCGGGATCGATTTCTCAGGTTGCACCTGCATAGAGTTGTCTACTGTGGGTGCTTCTCATCGTGGTTCACTACTACAATATTGTTCTGTCTTGCGAACGAGGGCTTCTCCAAGATATATCAGGTAATTTGGCGTCCAGAAGTACCAGTTAAATGTAGCATTGAGGTATCCACCTCTTTCAAGTTAGAGTTGTTTTGAACCACTCTTTCAAGAGCGATTTGTTCTGCATTATTCGATCATTTTAATCATCTAATTTCCTTCATATCTTATGTATTATGTTAACAATTGTCTTCGAAGAACTTTTGGGATTTAATCGGGCATTCCAAAATGTATAATTGGATTTGAAATTGAATAACATAGTGGCCCATTATTGTCCACTAAAATTAACCTTGTCTATTAGCCAGTCTTACCAGAATCAAAGATAAGTTATGGATGTGTAGACAATTCATGATAGACAATTATGCATAATTATGGATGTGTAGTACTGAGATTTCATATGTATAATTGTCTATCATGAATTTTGGGAATTAGATCTGCAATTGAATTCAGTCGGGGACAATTATTAGCCGTCTTTGTGAATGCATGCAATTGAGAGGGCTACGTACATAGCCTACTGTAGGGTAATCTACGTACTTTGTGTAGAATGGCGGCTCTCATGAGAGTGCAATTCATTTGAAGTGTGAGCTCCCATCCTCCAAAAAATTTATAACTGGATGTGTGAGCTCCTCCTTCACCATTCACTACATTCCCTTCCTCAGTCACCTCCCTTGCTTCTGTTGTTCATCATCTGGCCTCTACCATATCTTTGCATCATCTGCGTAGCCATCTCTATGGATTCTAGACTCCCTCCCCAAACTGAGCCACCTCTCCCTCCGCATCCAGGGACTCGGGGTGCATTGACTGGATACCTGTGGTTCGTCTACAATTCTGATGCAGTTGATCGTCTTCCTCCTCATCCATTGCTGCATGGGTTTGTTAGTGGCGAGCCCTGGAACTGGAACTACAACTATACTCTAGAGATGGCACGTTTGGAGGCTCATTCTGACATTGCATGGGATGATGTTTCCGACCTTGTGAATCGTCCATCCTCGGATATGCTTCGGGCCGTGCCGGTGATATACCAGGCTTGCGGGTGCGTGCTCTTTGATTTATGCGATTGTTCTTGGACATCAGCGCCCGAAAGCACGAGGAACAAAGTCATTGAGATATCATCGGATACATCAGGAGCTTTGGATACCGCATCGGTGGGGAGCAACCGCCAAGCTTAGAATTTGCATTGCCAGCACCTCCCGGATTACTCGTCTCCCGTTTGCTTTAGGAATTCGACCGGTTGGTTTCGGGATTGCGCGTGCAAGACTTTTGCCCTGCTCATACCAGTATTGCGAATTTTGAGGCACCGAGGTATTTTAATTTTGTTGTTGTGAAGTAGTGTATATTTTCTGTTGCCCAGCTTGGAGGCCTTTGCTCACTGGTCAGGAGCATGTACATTTGTTTTATGAATATATATTATACCGTCACAAGCCGTTGGAGGAAATGACCCCACAAGAGCTCATGTGTCTCCGAGAGAACTTACAGCGATCAGAGTTGTGTTTCTTGAGGTTCTAGAAATACTCAGTAATTACAGCCATGGCTACCCGCACAATGATGTATATAGGGGAAAGCCACCGTTTTTATCTTATGATTCATATGTCCCACGTCGTGTCGGGGGATCGCCCGGTGTGTGATGAGAACTTTGTGTTCTTTTTTTTAGGCGTTCTTATTTTATCCTGCATCTGATGTTCTTAAGAGTATCGGTGGATCGCCCCATGTTGACACGATAGTTGAGTTTTGTATTCGTAGTGGACTAAATTTCCTACTTCGGATCGGGGGATCGATCCATGGGATCCGGCTATCTGCTGTGGCGGTTGTTTTTTTAATTCATTACTCTTTAAGGACATCTTCTAGTAAGAAGAAGTCATTTTCTCGTACCCTGTCAATGAAGCTGGTGCATGGTGACTGGTGTCTGTGTTTTCGTTCTGAGGAATTCTTTTATCTTCCTGCATCTGATGCTCTGCAGAGGATCGGTGGATCCCCCCAAGTGATCTGGATGCTGGACATCTGTATTCTTCATGCACTAAGTGTCCTACTTAGTACCGGGGAATCGACCTATTGTAATATTTCCATTTGATATTTCGCAGAGTACCCTAAACCAGATCGGGGGGTCGCCCCATGTTTACAGGGAGCTCAACAGATGTGCTGGGGTGTTTTATTTTTTAATCTTGTTATTGGAATCGATACTTTACATTCTCCATTTTCACACGTAAGATAAGCAAGCGCACTTCATTATAGTCTCGTTGTTTTAGACTCTCTCTATTTCGAGACACTCTCCTCCAAGTATAATCAATCACCGGGGGATCTCCCCATAATTCTCTGAATGTTATATCATTATCTTTAAGTTAAGCACACATTTACTAAAGTATTTCAGAAATCAATGTATCGGCTAGAAGATCTTGGTGCCCATACTCAAATGAAAATTTTTAGTAATTTGAAAAATTTTACTCTGAATTTTCAAGGTTTAGTAAGCGCAAACTCCTTCAATCCCATTACATCGGGAGATCCATTGATATATTATGGCTGCTTGTTATTCCTGGACTCTGGACTGTCCATATTTAGTTAAATAACGCATTACCCTCGGGAAAACCGGCCATAAACTGGCTTTTGAAGAGCTTTCTCATCCAAATTTCCGGGTGAATTTGGAAGCCCTAAGTGTATTTCCTCCATGTTTAAAAATGTGACGGTTTCTATGTCTGTAATTGCAAATTTAATTCGGTTAAAACACATTTTAATCCGGTCAGCTTGTAACTGACTGTTAGTCTTGCCCGGGCAGTGTTGTGAACCAATCATAAGCAGTTAGTGGAGTCCACTTTTTTCAAGAGTAGCACTGTGACGACAAGCTTGTTATAATGATTTGGGAACAGTGGTCAAGATTCTGAGGTGAACAATAGAAAGACTAAAGAATCTTATGGTTCGAAGTTTGATTTGGCTAAGTGTCTGAATCGGCCCAACAACCCACTCACCAAACCTATTTGTGGATGATAAAATACCTCTCATGGTGTGGAGTTTGATATTTGCACACCAAATTTTGTCAATATGACCAAAAGTGGTTCTCATATCAAGCATTTTGTTCTTACTAATCTCTGACAAGACTATGTCACCATGCTCACACTTTATGAAGTAAAATTTAGTAAATTTATTCTTAGCTCTTTATAATTGTCTCATGTAGTAACAAAAGTAATAGTATAATTGGTTGATGCACTCTATTCCAAGCATGCTTGGTGGTGCTGGGAAAGTTTTCATTTCTTACACACCATCTTGCATGTGAACTTGGTGCACAATGAGCAATTATTGTTGAGCACCTTACAAATACAACACATACATCATCAAAAAAGTTGGGCCAAAGGCTATTTTGGTGCTATTTTGACACCAAAGGCCGCATATAAATCATTTCAGTGTCATTTTATTCATACTAGGTTGGTATAGAGGTTGGCACCAAATTATCATAATTGCATTTCAATGCATCATCATAGCACCATGATCACATGCCTCGAAGTTCCTAATGATGTACTATGCAAAATTTCTAATGTTTGGAGGTTTGTCATCTTGTTTCATATTTTTGGATTGTGTTGTCTTGTTCATGTTCCATTAGTGTATGTATTTTGATTTTGATCAATGT
The DNA here is from genome assembly GCA_022496805.1 of Pohlia nutans. Lineage (NCBI taxonomy): Eukaryota > Viridiplantae > Streptophyta > Bryopsida > Bryales > Mniaceae > Pohlia > Pohlia nutans. The sequence continues at coordinate 2,279,091 of CM040103.1, forward strand.
ACCAACTCCTTTCATTTTTTAACCCCTAAGTGACCAAATGACCATTTTATAATCGCTCCCCTTTTTTACGAAGTGCCCATGATGGAAAAAATATATTAAAAAATTATAAAAAACTTCAAATAGAAAATCAAGTCTACTTTCCAATTCAATTTGAATCATGTCAATTCAAGTTAAACTCCATTGAGGGGAAATTTCCAAAAACAAAGGCCTCAATATTATCCTAGTGTTATAAAATTTATTATTTGGGGAAAGTAATGATGTTCTCTCCTTTATAAAAAAATAAAGAAGTTACATAATATAACACATCTACGCTTTGTCCAATATCCCTCTATCATTTAGGGTTTAACATATAAATTTTTGTCTTAAACCATAAATGGATAAGTCACTCACTTATAAAATTCACAATAATTACACTCTTTATATGAAAAATTGCAATGGAGAGGGTCATTGTTGTACCCTTTCACTTTCATTTTTGAAAATTTAATCCAAATTCTATTTAATTTTAAAACCACACACCCTCCAACATCTCACTTTTGAATGTATATTATATATATCTAAAACATACTATAATTTTGCAATTCCACCAAAGAATGATTCTCTAATTTCAACAATGAATGATTCTCTAATTTCAACAAAATGTCTTCACTCTAGTTGAAAATACAATTATATGATTACTTTCTAATTTAACTCATTCTATTTCTTATAGTATCAATCATGGTGGGAAAATCCTCTAAAATCCAGTGCACCTAGTCACAAGGCACTAGAGTTATCCTTAAAGTCACCGTGTGTTTGAATAAGATGCCGTGAATTTTGCTATAATGTATTGTTATTTGTGCACTCCAAATAGTTAAAAGGTAGGGAAAAGCTTGGTGGTCTATCATTATTAGGTGTGTAAGAGCTTGGTGGTTTTTAAACTCATGGAAAACTAGTTTAGCCATCAAGAAAGACGGCTAAACTAGTTTCCTTTGAGTTTAGAGACCACCAAGCTCTTACACACCTAACAATGATAGACCACCAAGCTTTTCCCTACCTTTTAACTATTTGGGGTGCACAAATAACAATACATTATAGCAAAATTCACGGCATCTTATTTAAACACACGGTGACTTTAAGGATAACTCTACTAAAGGGTTAACCCCTAAAATGAATAATTAGAAACTCAAATACATTTATGTGCAAGTCAACTTTATTTTGCGTGCTTGTGAAATTTTTATTAAAAGTGTGGAAACTGTGTTGGATTTTCTGTGGAATCATTGTATTCTTGATCATTCAATCGTGATTTTGTTGGAAGTAATCAGTCAAGAGCCAACAAGTCCAAAATAATTCTTGAACATAATCCCCTATTTTTAATTAAATCAAGACCATCATACCTAAGAAATATTTGGTTCTCTCAAAGTAAAGAAAAGACATTGTGACCAAGGTTAAATGTCCTCAAACCACCAACTTAAGAAATATGGCCTCATTTTAACAAGGTTATTTATGAGAAGTATTTTTCAGTCATTTGGAAGAAGATTTCTAACATAATGCACAAATTTTCGCAGTTTTATTCCCAATATTCAAATCGATACAAATTTTAAAAGAGGAAAGAACACCAACACTCAATATCAACATATAGGTTCTCCCATGACCATACCATATGGTACTAAATTTCACTTGTAATGATACCCAAAACCACCAACTACTTCTTCTACCATTGGTTTATTTGAATAGTAAAATTGGTGGTTTTGAGTCTCAATTGTGGTGGACCCAAAAAAACTGTACATGTCATAGTTGGGGACCCTCTTTTTTCCATATGTTATGAGCCATGTGACATGAAAGAAAAAAAAAAAGGGTTATATTCCAAAATCTACAAGGTTAAATTTAATTTATGACATTCTTGCATTTTAGAAAGGTTTATTTTTCAAAAGCAAGCACTCACGTAGTCGCAAGATACAACCCACAAATCACCTTGCAAGTTTAACAAGCACTATTCCCTATTTAACCCAAATATTGTCACTAATACACTAATAATAAAGAATTGGTAACATCTACATAAGTCATAAAAGAGACTCAGTAATCTTGACGCCAACAAACATACTAACAAATAGAATAAACCATTATCTCTTTCAAGAATAACCGTAATCAACATGTTACAAGCAGCACATTTCAACAAACATCTCCATAATACAACTTTTGTACTCACTATGAGTTGAATCTAGCAAAACTCTCCAACTGGTTGAAGGCTAAAGAACTAAACCTTTCTAAAATGCAAGAATGTCATAAATTAAATTTTAGAGAGGTTGTTTATCTACAACATCACACATGTTACACAAAACCAACTCAAATGTAACATTTGAAGTTAGAAAGGTATTGTTTCCATCAGGTTGCTGACCATCAGCCATTCCATTTAGATACAATTCATATAAATCTTCAATATAAATGCCTAAACTTTCTATAATTGCTTCGATCAAAATGACATCTGAATTATTCAAATATGGCCCTTCTTAAACCATATCCTTGGAAGAATGAGCTAATTACCAGCCCATTTGTTGAGTTTCCCAGTAGATATCCAATAAATTTTCCTTTTCTGATCCCTCATTTTAGACTTCCAAATGGCACTTTCTACCAGCTACTCCTGCCAGTTCTTGGATTATAGTCATCAAATGCATTCAGAGAGAAATATCTAGTAACTGGAGTATCAATGTAAAGGAAAGGAGGGTTTCCATAACATATCAAAACCTAGCCAAACAGTAGACATCAGAGGACTTAACATCGACCATAGGGAACCACATATTCAATTGTACTAAATCAATTCATAAGGCAAGCAGCATTACAGGGATATCATTACATTTCAGCATCGCAAAGACAGATAACTACAGATTGGAAATTATAATTTTTCGAACTCAGTCCTGCTAATGCTCTATAAGTACTCATGACTGATTTTGTGGTCATCACACAACTCCGGATTGCAGAGTTTGTGAGGTCCATTCGAATAATAATTCCAAGACTGAGTATTACCCTTGACCTAAAATCACCAAGAGGACCATGGGAGCAAAATGCTGATCGCGTCCAAATGAAAGTGCAAAACCTATATTAACCCTAATTCAGCTAAAACCATTTAGAATGATAGGAAAACCTAGCTCCTAGCGAATCCTAGTAAAGCGACCATAACCCTAAGTCACAACACAAAACTATGTTCAATGTGAGGGAATCAGAAGGACTTCCTCTCCGTTATGACAGGTGATTGAGGAAAATAAAAATTATCAAAAATAAAAATTGGAAAGACTGAACATAATCGATCTTACTCCGCCAGAGGTTTCAACCTCGTAAGCCTGCGAATCCGATCCTTGTCGGTGTGCTCCAAAGCGCCTTGCGAAATGATCTCATCCAAACACAAGCAGACCTTCCCGTACTTCTCCAGGAACAAGCGCTCGCTAGGGTCCTTCCTGCACACGTCCTTCACACTCGCAGTAACGGCGTTCAAAACTTCCATGAGCGCAAGCTCGTCGTAGACCTCCTTTCCCACGGCAAAGATGCAGATGTCGCCGATGACGGTGTACACGATGAACACGGACTTGTGCGAAGCGACGAAGACCTCATCGTCGCGCGCGGTTTTGAGATTCTCCGTCGTCAGCTTGACCAGGAAGGACCGCCAGTGCAGGCGCTCCTCCGCGGGGAGTCCATGGAACCGCTCCAGCAGCACGTTGCCCGTGCGGTTGGTGAAGAGCACGCACAAAATCATTGTGGCTATGGCGATCACCACCTCCCCGACGCTGCGAAAGACCACAAAAACAACCTAACGAAGAAGACGACCAGGAACAGAGTGAATCCGGGCGTATACCCTGGCTATGCACATACCCTGGCTATGCCATACCCTGGCTATGCCCATACCCGCCCTGGCGTGCAGCTTCACTGTACTGCAATCATCGCCTTAGTCAGCTTGTCCAATGATTACTAACAAGGGCATTTTTTTCATTTTTCATGCAGTGCCAAAGTGGCCATAAATTGAAATGTTAGGGCCGCTTCATACTATGGCCGTCCAAGTCGAGAGGCCGTGGGATTGAGAGTCCAAAAAAATCTACTGAAAATAGGCAATAAAATATAGTTTTCATATTTTATGAAAAGAAATCGACGGCCTCTCCACCATAGTTTGGGTTTTCATTCCCGTCCGACTCAAACTCTCTCTCGAAAGGCTGTCACCTTGGTCAAAAAGTGTTGCCATGTAAGCATTTTGGAGGTTCACGGCCTTTGGACTTTGTGAAGGGTCGAGAGGCCGAACTCATGATTTCTTGCAATTGGAATGGTGGAAATCGACGGCCTCTCGACCTTTGGCCATAGTGTGAAGCAAGCCTTATAGTGGTGCTCCATATTTCAACATGCATCCACATGTTGGATAGAAAATATCACGTTAGAAGATATCACATATAAAGTGTTGTTATTTTCATCCACAATTTATTGATTCCATTCAAAATATTTTTTTAATTTGAAGTTGTTTAGCAAAAAACTTCATGATTTTTGCCCATTTTTTAGCTACATTATTTTTTCTGGTGCAATCTGGTAAAATTTAGCCCAAAAAAATACCTTGTTCCCAACTAATCTTATGAGCGTCTAAAAATTGCTACTTCAGTCATACTAGAATTTGTCTTCGGTCATTTTCTTGCATTATTTGGCACCACTTGTTTCAAATTGGGTATGAAATCAGAAAAATATATAAATTTGCAATTAAAATTCAATAGTTGCTAGTCCTAATTAAAATAATAATATTAAATTTTATTTATTTATTTATTTATTACTTTAATTATACTTATTTATGATTTATAAATAACATAATCTTATGAACTCATAGACCTCAATTTTATACAAAAGAAAAGAAAATTGTGATATTATTGAATTGAGATTCAAACTTGAAATTGATCAAATTGTAAATCAAAATGGTATTTATAACTTTTTGTAAAATCAAAATATGTTAAATTTTACATTTAGAAAATCAACATTTAACCCCCTCACGTCCAACACCATTTTCAGCAGTTTTTATAGTTTTAGAGGTGTGTTGGTTGTAAGCCTTGTAGCTTCAAATGTGTGATTTTTAGGAAAATCCAATCGTATGGATGGATTTAGCACAAACTAATTAATATACATATTAAATTTCATGAAAATCCATTGAATAATGAGGAAGATTATTACACATTTTGAATGAACATTGTAAATTAGGGCTCTAAAATTTGTACTTTTGGGGGGCTTTTTTCTTTTCTTTTCTATTATTCTTTTTCCTTTCTAAAGTGAATGAGGAATTATAGTAATGTAATAGTAAATTTCATTATGCATTCAATGAATGTATCTATGCTCAAATCCACCTAATATGTTGAGAGTTACATTTGTCCAAAGATTGACAATTCACCATTTTCAGTGTTAATTGTTTCGAGTTGAGAGCTCAACAACACTACAAATTTACAAAATTTGTTGAAAACTTGCATACTGGCCATTTGCTACTATTTTCTCCATAACTTTTGATTTAAATCTTGGATTAGTACCATGAAATAAACTGCATCATAACATTCAGTAGTCTTTGAGCCTGCTGCCCTCCCTTGCATGGAATAATGTGGAATATCCCACATCATTTCATCCTTCCAACGAAATGATGTGGGATATTCCACATCCCATTAGTAGCTATGGGGGCACGTGGCATTAAGCAAGAGCAAGCAACCATGGTGCACAGTAATCGAAAGCACAATTCAACAATGTTTTTTCATTGTTTATTTGATTGATTCTCAACTCAATAGTGTTTCATCATTGAAAGCACAATTCAATAGTATTTTTTCATTTTTTATTTGATTGATTCTCACTCAATAGTGTTTCGTCATTGTTTATTTGATTCAATAGTTCTTTCAATTAGAAATCACTGGTCACTCTGTATATAAAGGTGGATGAAACTTAAAAGGCAGTCTCTTTGAAGGCTACTGAATGTTATGATTGGAAAGCTAACTTAAGCAGGCACAACTAATTAGTTGAGACCCAAATTTAATTATGCACCATTTTGGAGCTGTAAGCAAAAATAGGGCATCAGTGACCCAATTTGGTCACTTGGACGTCAAAGGGTTAACCCTTAATCCCTAAATGTTCTCACCCTTTTCAAATTTGGCAGTTTTTCAAAGATGCATTATAAAATGCTACTAAGAGAGATATTTTCAACTTCATGAATGAAAAAAAGTTGTACATTATAAATTTTAGATTCTATCCATATGATTAGATTTGCAATTGCTATCACCAATATTTGTGTATAAATTTTCAAACTTAAAACTTAGTGCTCTTTTGTAATATGATTACAAATAAGATATTGACAATCTAATAATGAATTTTTTGGGATGGGTTGAAATGTAATACTCTAAGTGTAGTGATTTTTGGAGATTATTTAGGTTGCTTAATTTTAGTAGTTGAATTTTTCAAATGCACTTTTAGACTAAAATCTTCAAAATTTTGGGTGGAACACTACAACATAAAATGAAGTATAAAAATTTCACAAATCATCCCCTTTCTAATTGGATCACACATGCATGAAGCTGACTTCTAATAAAAGTTTCAATAAAAAATCCACGGTGCAAAAGGTGCACAATGGATGAGAAATTGGAGTTCAAATTTGTACATCATGCAAAATATGCATGGTTGGGCAGTTAGGGGTTAAAGAACCATCAATGCTCATCCCTAAAATTTTATCACTTCTTGAGATGCTTTCAAGAATTTATCTGTAACTCTCAATTCGTGTTCATGAAGAAAACTTCACCATTGAAGTTCAAAGAGAACTTAGTAGTGAGATTGTATTTAAATTTTTAAAACAATCCTCCGTATAGACAACATGATTATAAGGTTTGACCATGAGTTGTTCTCTGAAATTTTTGCAAAAACAATGGATCATTAATTGCAAAAATTCTCATAAATTTTAAAATCATAATTAGCATTTGAAATTTCAGGGGCATACAAAAATGTATTGTATTTAGGTGCTCACAAAAAGTGGTGGTCTAAAACTAAACACAACAACAATCATTGATTCCGAAAGATTTATGTTTAGGTGAGGTCATCTGTTGGTGCCTAGTCAAGCTGGTGTTTGTAATCGATATTAATTTCTACATTGCGTAAAATGTGAAAATTATATAAAATTATTTTTGGAATATTTTCAAAAATATTTAAAAATAATATAAAACATGTTGAAAAGATTCCAAATATTATGAAAATTTTCCATTTTAATGTATTTAAACATTTTTGTAATTATTTTATACTGTTGATGATGCAGTAATAGCAAGTGTTTACATAATGTACACTTTTGTTTTTGGACAAATGTGACGCCCTTGACCCTAGTGTGAAATCGCACTCTAAGTCATCAACCTTCCTAACTACAATGTCCCAAATTCACCTATTTTGACATTTTAGTTTTTCCCGGAAAATTGATCAATATGATTTCACATCTTGAAGAATTTTTGCGTTTTAGTAATGAACATCTAACAATTCTGTAATAAACATTGAGTCAAATTATAGTATCCACATAAGTTACTAAAGTAATGAAATCATTCTCAAACACAATGTGTCTTTACGGTCCTTTAGGGATTAAGAGATTTAGTTTTGTACATCTAAAAATAATCCAATAGCATTCATAGTAAATATAACTTCTTCTCATAAATATAATTATTATAATTCAGTTTTTGTCACTACAAAGCCTCTCTCTAGTGATATCATTTCTATAGAGTAGTATAATTTATGAACTTCAATAAGATCAATAAGAATATTTGCATTCATAGATGTGTAGATGTTGGATGAAACTTCATTTATTCATCTAATTTATGTACATTCATCCATTACTTAGCGATATCATCCTACTTTGAATATTTTTCGGTGATTATGGGTGATATCAACATTAAAAAAAATAATTGTTTTATTTTATTTTATTTTAAAAACATTCCAAATTATTTCCCAAAATCGTCACTTGGGCCACAAGTAAAATCCCTGCCTGCTCCCCTTGGTCAAAATTTATAGACTGGACAGAAAACTACTGTATGGATGAATTTTCAAGCTTCATTCATCCATATTCACGAAGTCTGTCACTCTGCCCCCATGCCCCCATGGCCTCACTCAACACGCTACTTCTGTACTTCAGCGATGTGCTAAGTTAAAAAAAGTAAAGTTAAAAATTAAAAAAATTAAAAGTCTGTACACGGGTAATCTGTCGATGATTGATATTATTGGAATGTCTGTCACCAGCAGACAAAATCCGACATTCTGACACAAATTTAAAGTCAACTATTTATAGTTGTCTGCTCACAGTGCCGTAACGGTTTGAGATGGTTATTTACAGCTGTGGTTATTTTTAATTTAATTTACTTTGATTTTTTTAAAGTTTGTTTACTTTACTTTTTTTATTTTATTTTATTTACATTTTAAAATATCTAGTAGTTTAACAAGCGGCTAGTCGCGTAGTCTCTGCCTTTAAAAAAAAAGTTTTTACTGTCCAACTATGTAACTTGTAGGAATAGGTTAAAACGTTCACGGGAAAATTGAGAAGGCGAAAGTAAAAACATTGTGGTAAAAATTGTTTAAAGGTAAAAAATAAATGTGAAAACAAGAAGTAAAAAAGATATTGTGGACAGTTTGACTCAGAGTGTCACTGTTCACTAACTCACTAACTCCTCACCAACTCTTCACTGTTCACTAACTCCTCAAAACTTAGCATTTTCGTGGTCTCTCCCATGTAGGGGCAGAGACAACAAAAGAAGATAAAGTAGGAAAGAGGTACAAAAATGGGCCTTGGACATCACCTATTCTCTTTTTATTAATGATTAAAAAAAGCAATTTATGAAAAGATTTTTTCGTCTTCAACTATTACTGTAGTAGAAATCTTGTCAATTGTGATTTGTCTTTAACGACTAAATGTCGGTTGTGACTTGTTTTTTTATGCAACCTAAAATGACAAGTCACAACGGAATTTTGTCATTATAGACAAGTCACATTTGACAAAATTTGTACTAGTAGTTGTGAAAGACCAAATTCTTATTAGTAGAAGAACAACTCTATTATTCCAAAACAATATCTAACCTTGACCGTATAACTTCCACTCAATTCTAAAACTAAGAATTAGTAAAGACCCAACAAATTGCAACTATTTCTTTAGAATTCTAGTTGGATTTATTTTTCAGAAGCCAATAAAATAATAGATTTATTCGCTACCTCAACTTGAGTTTGAATAAAATATCGTGAATTTTTCTTTAATAATAAATAATTAGTTTTAATGATAGATAATTTTATCCATGAACACATATATAATAATGATTCTATCCATCTTTCTCCTACTTGACAAGGTCAAATCGGGGTCAAATACTATGTGGTGCGCATAGTACCGATGTGGAACACGGGATGCGAGGGCAAAGCGAGTGCAGGGTGCAATATGTTCCCTAAATATCTGCTAGGTGCTAGTATATATTTCGTAAACTCCAAATTCTAAACCCCGAAAGCCCTAATTCTAAACTCTAAAACCTTAGATTCAAAACCCTCACCCAAATTGTCATGTGACACTGCTAACAGGGCATAATGTTTTAAGAATATTCGGCACACTCACCCCAAATTCCGCACCTGTACTAGCCGGCCCCTGCCCTACTTGGCTACATTCCAGGATGCGTGTCACTCTATCAACAGAAAAAAAATAAAAAATAAAAAATTGGCTGCTGCCACGAAAACGGTTTCGCTTTTGTTTGCAACCGCTGCGGCTCACAGTAACAACGGAAGACATAAAATTCACACATTCAAAGAAATCATGCAAGAACACAATGGCCAATTGCGATTCACAGACTTCCAACTTTCAATATTGATAGGTTCACATACAGTTTTAATTACATCATTGTCTGTACCATTGTTTGAGCTTCATTCCACTCCTCTAAACATGCAAGTAACCGATTCAAAATGCGTTCTCACAACTGTCTGTACCAATTGATGCCTGAACATCTTTCCTCTCTTAAGCTTGTAAAGATAGTAATCTGTGTATGGGAACCAATTCTAAGCCTCCTCACAATTGCAATGACTGTACTGTACTTCACAGGTGCGTGAGAATCATCCTGCACTACAACAATCCCAGGTGTTAGCGGCCCTCTTCGGTAACATACGCCGGTTTTCAGTGATAATGGCTGGTTTAACCACACTGGCAGACACTGAAGAGATACAAAAGACTTAAGAAATTGTGCACAAGGTTACATACTGTATGTTGATTGTGTAAACATACCCTTCACACCAGTTTCTAAACGCTCAGACTTTCATGGCACACCAAAAGCTCTGAAAGCAGAACTATTCTTGTACTAACTAAGCTGCAAGTACAAGCAGTCACTTGCTTTTACAAGTCTCAACTGTAGAACGCCGGTCAGTTGTCCTCACAAAACAAGTATTCCAGAAACACTAACACAAAGAATTCAAAAACGGCACAACATTTGCCTACGAAAACGGCACAGCGTTTCGGTAACACAGATCGAGTATATGAATTGCTTACTCGTATTGCAGCGGTTACGTAACCCCAAGCACTCGGTGAAGCTCTCCTCAGCCGCAAGTTTGCAACAGGTGACAGTCTGCTGTTGGAAATTTCGAAGTCGACCAATTGGTACATATGAATAATAATCTGTGATCATCACCGGCCAAAAAGCCATGTAAGTTATGGATCACCAACAAAACGTCAAGATTCAAGCCCGAGCCGCACAAGGCCTCAATCAGCAGCTACCGAAAAATAACGCGCGCCAAAATTGAAGCAAGCAAGCCCGCAAAGTATCCAACATGAACTGTGGACTCATGAAGCGTCATGGACAACAGTGACAAACATTAATTACCCACCACTAACTAGCAAGTGCAAATTAACCCCCAGTCTGTTAAAACATTCAACATTGCATACACTCATTTGGGATGCTATTTCAACCAAGCGGGAGGGTGAAGCAACATCCTTATTATGTTGCTTCTGTGATATATTTTTCTTCAACATTCAAAGGGATAATTACACTCTCACGTCTACACATTCAAGGACATCAAGCAACATATAAAGTCATCAAGGAGATGGGCAGGCACTGACGGACTAACCCTGTCAATGATGCAACACAATCCGGCCTGGGAGAGAGTGATAATGAATCAGAGATGGCGCTCAGGGAGGCTCATATGTAAAGTAACGGAGAGCAAGCATGTTGAGTGAATCCAACGTTTCCTCCTGGAATTTAAAATTAATTAACCCCAAAAGGACCATAAGGCCACCAGGTGGCTCCTGTGATTTTTTCAGTAATTTTGAGTAGGTTTTATGTAGATTTTTTTTTTTTGTTTGTTTTTTTTTTTCTTAAAAAATTATTCATCATATGTTATATTCTTCACTTATTCCAGTGATATAAAATCTTGTCACATTCAAATTATAATTTTCACAATATGATCGTTTAAATTTGTCATTTTAAAACCATGAATCCTTGGTCCTTTAGGGGTTAATGTAGAGACTGTACCTGTAGCCGATCACAAGACAATACCCCATATCCAATTTGTAGACCTCCTAGAAGGTGATGAATACCAGTTTTTTAAAACCTTATTATTCAGAAACTAGTGGGCTCTGCACATCAACCATCGGCATGCATTTGTATTAATATACAATTTGAGATTTTACATAGAATAACTTATATTTATTTTGTGTAAATTATTGTATTTTTGTTTAGTTCTAAAGATATCTTTAAAGCCGTCTCTAACTCAATTGTAAGATTTTTTTTATTGACTATAACAACTATCAATTAAAATTTCTTTCGTGAAATTCTTGACCATGTGTGAAGACCATAAGTTTAATATAAATTATCAAAAATAAAAATCATCAACTAAAAAACTTCATTCTTATGAAATGTTTGAACATGTGTTTGTTGAAAGCTCGATACTTTGAGTTTAAATATAAAATTCAAAAATTAGAAAAACCTTGGCTTTGAAGTTGTCTCCAACTCCAAGTAGATTTTGCAAGAGAACTGTTGACCATTTATATAAAAGTTAAAGACTAAAAATATAAATAAATTCTATGAAAAATTGTCTTGGTGTTTTATTGTATATATTATATTAGTATTAGCTGACATTTTACTTGTAAAAATATATTGTTGTATATATTAAAGTAAAAGACTCAAAATAAATATAAATTTCATGTGGAATTGTCTTGGTGATCACATGAATACAAAAACCACCCTCCCTCAATGTATAAGTAGATTTTTTGTCCCAACAACAATAAAGCAATATTCCCTTTGTCCCATAATAATTAATAAGCGTTCTTAACTCCTTTTTAGTTTGTTCCATAATAATCTTATTGTTGTTCAAACTAACTACTTCTATTGGCTCATGGTTCATACCATTGAACTCCGGTGGCAGAGTTGATTTAGGAATTTTCCTTCAACATGCCCAGTCAACATGAAACTTACTATGAGACAAAGGAGTATTGAAAAAAAATTATAGTTAAAAAAAAAGTATGACATTTTTAGAAATTTATTACTATAATTTTAAAAAGTAAAATTTTCTAAAATTAAAATATTTATTTTTAAATATTTTATACATATGGTTATTGTGTTATTTTTCCTATTAAATACAGTTTTTTTGTAGTCTGTGCATCCCTTTTGCTAGTTGGTTGTTAAAAGCTTAAAAATTCACTTTAAAAAAAAATTAAACATAACAATCGATGGCGATTGATGAATTGAGTTGTGTGTCGAATAAAAAGAACTTGAACTCTAAGATTAAAGATGACTTGGATTTTTGTTGATTAGTTCACTAAGAAATTCATAAAATAGGGGTCTTTGTTAGCTTTGTTGAAAAATATGAGGAATAAAATAAATAAACAAGATATGGCAAAGTGGACATGGTGCATAAAATCATTTTTAAAAGTAGCATCTGTTTCATATATGATACTTATTGTGATGCAATTTATTCCTTCAATGTATAGTGCTTATTGTGGTTCAATGCATTTCATCCAAAGACATCAAAATACTGATTTATCTAATCATATAATAGAAATGAATATTGAGCAAAGCCACCAAGATATTCATGAAAAAAATGACTCACTTGTACATATCAACAATGCTCCATTGTTGCATATGGTAAAAGAAGCTAAATCTATTGGTGCCAAAGTTTGGAAAGAAATACACATTGAAGCACAAATTCCTTCTACAATCATTAGCAATGTAACTAGTGTAAAAGCTTGTCCACCATCAATTTCTACATCAGGAAAGGCATTGAATGCGTCAGGAATTATTTTCTTCCCAATTCCCTGTGGTTTTGTATTTGGGTCAGCCATCACTGTTACTGGAAAGCCACGACCTGCTCAAGTGAGGTATAACCCATTAATTTTGAAAGAGGGGGAGGTATCTCAATTTTTTGTAGAAATACAAGGATTCAAGCTAAAAAAAGATGAACAAAATCCCCCTACACTTCTCCATTTAAATCCTCGACTCCGTGGCGATTGGAGTGGAGAATCTATAATTGAACATAATTCTCGCTACGGTCAAGACCAGTGGGGTGAAGCTCATCGATGTGAAGGGAAAAAGAATGATGAAAAAGGTGAAACTGATCCTATTATGAATTTTTGTATATCATCTATTAAGTTCTATTCTTGCTACATTGGAAATTTCTGTGAAGTGCATGTTTATGATGGTAATTAGGACTAATCCATTTTTTTTTTCAATTCAATCAATATAATTTGGTGGTTTTTGAATTATCAACATACATTAACATTGACTCTCTATTTATAAATTGATTTTGTATAGTTGACAATTTGCCAAAATGTGAGAAGTGGCTTCAAGCTAAAGATGAGCAATTATTATCTATATCAACTAAAAAGTTATGGTGGAATAGAAAAATCTCCCATGTTGAAAAAAAGAAGCTTGAGTGGGAGTATCCTTTTGCTGAAGGTCAAGATTTTTCCCTCACCATTCAAGCAGGTGTTGAGGGATTTCATGTAACAAGTGATGGTCGACACATAAGTTCTTTCCCTTATCAAGTGGTAAGTTTAAATGTTATATTTGACATAAATGGGTAATTTTTTTTCATAAAGTTAAACATTTGTAATTTTATTTTTAACTATTTCTTTTGTTATATTGGAATTTTTGATGTTTAATTTTAATTATATTATGCAGGGTTTCTCTGTTGAAGAAGCAACTGGAATAGTAGTAGGAGGAGATGTTGACGTGGATTTTGTAACTATGACATCATTGCCACAAGACGATACCTTTAAAGCACTTCCAATACCAAATGTAGAGGTTGATTTATTTGTTGGAATAATGTCAAGCACTGACCACTTCGTAGAGCGAATGGCAATTAGAAAGACATGGTTTCAAGCTAAGTCTATTCAATCATCACAAGTGGTGCCTCGATTTTTTGTAGCTCTCGTACGTATTGTTGGGTTCTTTTTTATTAAGCATTTTATATTTTTACAAAAAAATCAATTAAATTATCATAATAACAAATCTACAATTGTTTATTCTATTTTTCATCTTCAAAATTTGTGCTAAAATCCAATATATTTAGCAATTCTTGGCATAATTATATAAGCTACAAACTAGAATGGAATAAAACTTGCAAGTTTAGCTTTACTGAAAATTTCCTTCTTGTGTTGCAGAATGAAAACAATGACATCAATTTAAAGTTGAAGAAGGAGGCATCATATTATGGCGATATTATTATCTTGTCTTTTATTGACAAATATGATATCGTGGTTCTTAAGACTCTTGAAATTTTCAAATTTGGGGTATGTATGTCAAATTTATAAAAGCATTTGCAATTGACATTAGATAATTTTTTAATTATTTTATTTTATTTGATTTTTAACTTTATAAGTATAACACAAGTGTTTTTTACTTTGCAGATTCATAATGTCACAACTAAGTACATTATGAAATGTGACGATGACACTTTTGTAAGAATTGATAGTGTACTTGAAGAGGTTAAAAAAGAAAACATTTCACAAGGACTTTACATGGGCAACATGAATGTAGGACATTGGCCCCTTCGTAATGGAAAATGGGCTGTTACTATAGAGGTATGGATTTTTCTAACGTACTACTAAGTGATCAAACAACTAAATGTGATAAAAACACTAGTATAAATTTGGTCTGTAGTGATTGATTCCTTGTGATTTAAATGGTCATAAGGGTCCACAATCGAATCACAACAGACCAATCACTAAGGACCAAATTTCTACTAGTAAAAATAACAATTTTTTTGTTTCATTCGTTTGTGTCAAAATGTTATAAGGGATGTCAATACATAAAACTAAGATTATGCAAAGTGAGAATTGATGATTCAAATATTAGTTCATTTAGTTGAAAGCTTGAAAATTTATAAGTGAATTGGTGCATGAATAGGAATGGCCTCAAGGACAAAAGTACCCAACATATGCAAATGGTCCAGGATATATCCTTTCTAAGGATGTTGTGCATTTTATAGTTGAAGAAAATGAAAACCACGGACTACAGGTATACTTTTTTTTAAATTTTAGTTTTTATATTTTTATTATATAATATGATATTATTTAATTTAATTTTTACTCCCTCTGTTTCTTTATATTATTGTAGTGGGGAGAGATAATAGATTGATGTTTATTCTATGATTGTGTAATATTGTGCAGTTGTTCAAGATGGAAGATGTTAGTGTTGGTTTATGGGCAAATCAATTTGCAAAGGAGAAATATCCTGTAAAATATGTGGATAACAAGCGGTTTGCACAAGATCATTGTGAAAATAATTACTTGTGTGCTCACTACCAATCACCACGTCAAATGATGTGTTTGTGGGATAAATTACTTGCTACTAATGAGGGGAGGTGTTGCTACTATTGAGAGAATGTATTGATACATGGTCATTAATAATGGTTACTAGTTACTAGTTAGAGTGTCTATTTTTGACAAGGGAGAGTGGTTTTGCACCAATGGCCCTTTATCCGATGGACATACACTTTATTTACGCCCGTCTCACAAGGGGAACAGGGTTTCTATCTATCTATTGATACATGTATGTTGACTATGC
The DNA here is from genome assembly GCA_022496805.1 of Pohlia nutans. Taxonomy (NCBI): domain Eukaryota; kingdom Viridiplantae; phylum Streptophyta; class Bryopsida; order Bryales; family Mniaceae; genus Pohlia; species Pohlia nutans. The sequence goes on from CM040103.1 coordinate 2,295,098, forward strand.
CTTTTTTGGACATGCAATATCAAAATATTCCACCATAACATAATATGTGTTGATTTAAAATTAAAAAAAAGTGTCTTTGAATATGGAGCTAGGAATAAAATAAAAAATAAAAAAACATGTTATTTATAGATTTAAGAAGTGAATTAGTGCACCATCGCATTGCACTAGTGCCAACCCTGATGACCGGATATGGTAACTATCCTTTCCAGACATTCCCAGTAGTTTGCAGACATTTCCAGATGTGAAAAACATCAAAAAATTTAGATCATGACCACATGCTACGGTACTACAGGCAGCTGTTTAGCAACTATTTCCTGGCTTTTTCATTGTGTACAGACTTACTGACTGACTTACAGACTTACAAACTGCGGCGTAATTACTGGAATGCCTGCCTTGAGAAGAATAGCAAGACTGCAAAATTACGCAACCAAGTTTTAGCCCAATGGCCTCATGCCCATTTCAATTCGATCAGTATTTCAGGCATTGGAATTCTATTTCCCACTGAGAAATTCTCAACAGTCATTCATGGTGTACAGTGATATTCTGAAGAGAACAAATCTGTTAGAACATAGCTACTGGCACTCTGGTTTGCTGAAGGTCATCCAAAAAATCAGACCTCACTTGCTCACCATATAGTTACCAAACAACATCACTCAATTAGACTCTTGAAAATAGTAAGTGTGCTACTTACAAGTCACCATGCATGGATTGTGCAATCATGATGTGCAATTAACCCTTGAACGCGCTGTCGTTCATATACTGGACGACGAACAGATTCAACCTGTTCGGATCTCATCCAGATTTGAGAATCTTCATCCACCAAAATTAATCTTGGTTCTTGTGCAAGTTCACTATTCTTTGAACGGTTTGGATCTTCAAAATAGGTTATTATTATTTTTGTAAAAATAGCACAATCAATTTATGTCAAGTTTCATTCTTACTTCAAAAAGTGAGACCTCAAACATGATTTTTCAAAATAGTTAGAATCAAATAATGAAAACCATACCATCTCGTAGGGCATGTTATTCCAATTTCATCACAATTTTTTGAAATTTTTTTGTGTTGATTTGGGATTTTTAATTGAATTTCAAAAGAAAACCTTTCAAAATTAAATAAAAACTTTTAATAAAAAATATGATGCATCCAACCGTACAGATGTGATCTTTACATTGACATTTACAAGTTTTCTTTGTACATCTACTCCATTTTAGGGTTTTATCAAACATTTTATAGTGCATCTTTGAAAACAGAGTTGAATTGGGACCTTAAAGGGTTAAAAAGAGAAAATTCACTTGCTTGAGTGACTTTGAGGGCCTTGGTTTTGAGTAGATTAATATCCAGTGTCACAGTTCAAATAAATTTTTCACCAAACGAGTCTCATCCCTTTTTCCACAGCCAAAGCGGTATTCAGAGTGCTAGTGGAGATGATCTTAGTCCCTCTGTTTCATAAAAAGAGTCCACATTTTTGGCATTATTTTTTCCTAGTTTTTATCCTATGTTTTACACTTTTAACTGTGAGCACTATTCACTTCAAACATGGCCATTTTTGGAATATTGAAATTATTTTTTTGGCAATAAAAACGTCAAGTTGGAACATGCCAAAATAATGGATTCTTGTTAATATGAAACGGAGGGAATGGTTAATAGTTGGTGCAATACAGTGCCGGGTCCATTCTCGAAAACACTTACCACCTAAGTTGTCATCAGTGCTTTTTCAGTGCTTTTTTCAAGGCATTTTCAATGTGATGTTTGATTTAAATTGTAATTAGTAAGAGAGGAAAGTGATATGTTGATGTTTCCAACATGCCGTATATAAAACACATAGTACAAGATGAAAGCAATATTGTAAACAATTAGCTATCAAAAGCACTAGAATAGCTCTATCATCAATGGTTTTAATGACTCACCAAGGACTTTTCCAAATGATAAATAACACTTTTTTGGTATAAATTTTGGGATAAGTGAATGAGAATGATGATCATGTGAATAAAAGTTGAAAAAAATACAGTACGAAATTGTTCTTTGAATGAAAATCATGACTTTCTTGTCTCTAGCTACTCTCCAAAGGACTCTCCAAAGGACTCTCCAAAGGACTCTCCAAAGGACTCTCCAAAGCAACCAAAAGGAGGCGGGTTTGGTACGTGTTTTGGAGAATGGACCCTGCCCCTAAGAAAGATTATTGCCCCTTTGTATTACCAAGCACAAAATTGAACTTAAACCACCTAAACCTACGACAGTCCTAGTTTTAGAGCATTGAGAAATTGTCACAATTTTGCGTCTCTGAATTGCAGAACAATCAAAGCCAAGAACTTGACAGAAATTCAGCCAACTATAAACACACTATGGCTGATCACTTTTTCCGAAACGAACATATTGGAATTAAATGAACACCATGATTACAAAAATTGAATGATATAAGAAGGAAGTCTCCAAAATAAACCCCCTTATTCAAATCAACAGAACAAAAGTCTTATTGCCTCCAATGCAGAGGTAAGAAAATTCACGAATGATCAAGCTCAGTGTGCTCAACTCCACTAAAAACTACCGACTCATAGTAAGTAGCCTACTCTAACGGGGAGATGAAGATCGACGTCTTGAAATGAATATAGTGTAGTAATAACTATTTTCTTCTAACATGCACGTAGAATTACAATAAATGAATCTGTACATGATTGTGCAAGAAACTGAAAGCATCCATTCCGCTCTCATTTCGTTTGTGACGAACGCTCAAAAGTGTTGAAAGTCATTTGTTCTTCCAGTCGGAAGAGCCACCATCTCCTTTGCCAGTCTCCATGGAGAGCACGTGAATATTCAAGCTCATGCTGCAGTCGAGAATTTCCTCACCGGACCACCGCTTGGATTCAAAGCTTCCGTGGAAGCTGGCACTGTCGTCGATCTCGAAGGCAGCCTGAGATTTATTGCCCCAGTTCGATGACCCTCCATCTCCCGACATTCTGAACTCTATATATCAACCTGGCTATGGCGGAACGGCTATGGAGACCTTGAGATCGACCGAGTCCGAGATACTTGAAGAGAATGCTGTAAAGAAGTGAAGAGGCATGATTTGGCTCACTGCGTAGATCCGTTTATATAATCAACTGATTACCTCCAAGTTTGCCGACAATTCGACAATGTTGCTAAATTTTACCTTCGAGGCTCTGCCGACTTTAATCGGAACTGTACATGCAGACACTGCAGAATCCACTATCAATGCGGTTTCACGGTTTACAGACATTGGGCCAATAGTACAGACAACATTGGCTTCATATTTCCACTGGTTTCCGCGTTGGTATATATTTTAGATTCAAGCTAAGTAAACTCTCAGCTAAGAAGCTGAGATTACAGGTACTGGCCGAATGTCACAATGCACGATGATTGACCGAATTTAGAAAGTGTTGAAATTTCTGATGGTTCATAAGTGGTGCAGTGCTGTACTTTCATTTATTCGCAAATGAAGGACCAAGCTTCGATTGCACAGAGCAAAGTATACACAGTCCCCAGCTTGGGCCGGTCAGAGGCAAGAAGCACAATAGATCAAGCAGGAGTGTACCTATATTTTTAAGCAATGGATTTACCCCTAAAGTTATTTATTATAATAAAACAATAATGATAATAATTTATTTTATTGTATTTTGTTTTATTGTTAACAAGATGGCAAGCCCAGTAGCCCACTGTGATGATATGTTAACCTCTAAGAATAGCTCCATCGCAGCCCTCTCAGAGTCTCTCACATTCCAGAACTAGATGAAAAGTGCCAAGGGCCCTTCAAAAATTCCTCTTGGCTCTCAATCTTAGCGTGTTAAGGGCATCCTCAGTTGTCTCCCTCTAAGCTCACTGCAAACCAAAACCTATCTTTTGACTGACCTAAAATTAGAAACTGAAATTACCATTATTAGAAGCGCAATTAATATTACAAAAATTACACTTCAAGAAAAAAAAATTGTGAAATTGGGATGTAGGTGAAATGTCCCATTGAAAACACCACATTTTCAAAAATTTAGAGGGAGTGCACCAAATCTTGCTTAAAAATGGAAAGATCCTCCCACACTCCCTCTAAATTTCAGAAATATAGAGGGAGTAAGGGAGGATCTTTCCATTTTTAAGCAAAATTTACCACACTCCCTCTAAATTTTAAAAATGTGGTGTTTTCAATGAGGGATTTCACCTATGTCAAATTTTTACAACTTTTTTTCTTGAGAAATATCTCACATTTATTTAGATGCGCTTCTAATGATGGTAATTTCAGTTTCTAATTTTAGGTCAGCCAAAAGATAGGTTTTGGTTTGCAGTGAGCTTTACCGTGTTGCATCGATGTTGCTTTAAGAAATGGCCCTTCAAATCACTATTTAGTTGACTATATCCCCACATTCTACTTGTGATTGGTTCATTGACTATTTGATGTGCACTTTTGATGTGTGTGGGGCGTGCAAGGGTGAAGGAGTGTTAGTGCAAGGGCTCTTCAAATGTAAATGAATAATTTCAACGAGTCATCTCTAGCGTGTAGGATCGGAGATGTTCTAAAGGTCACAACGTGTCCCTGGAATTAACAATTTGAGAAAATCCATTCTAATGTAATGTTTGGAGGAATATTTTGGAATTGATATACAAATGAAAGTTGTAGATTTTGAATTTTAGATTCCATCTGTATGGTTAGATTCACCAATGCTATCACCAATATTTTATTAAAAAATTTGAAAGTTAAAACTAAAAATTCCTTCTAAATTTGATTACAAAAAAATATTAATAAAATTTTAGTAAACAGGTGTTGAAATGGATTTTGAAATGAGATACTCTTGACAAGGTGATTTTTTGAAATTTTTGTGTTCTTTAACCCCTAAACGTTCACGCATCCAGTTACTAGATGTTTGTTGGTCAAACCCAATTTTGATCTTGAAGATGACTTTTGTTGCTAATACACCCAACTAAGAAAATGAAGCTTATTAAATCTAGTTTGTACTCCACTTTTCAAATCTTAAAAATTCCAATTATTGAGTATTTTATTTCTTGTGCAAGCTTTGTAGCTCAAGGTTTGAATTACACTACATATTATGTTCACCTTTCAAATTTCAAAATTTAAATAAAAAATTTCTATGGAAAACATATCATGTGATTCTCCATTGTAATTTGTACGTGCTCCCAAAAAAATATTAATTTTTAAAAGCTTTTTTGTAATAAGAATTATTTCTTGAAGTATTTGACTTAAAAATTTGTTAAAAAGGCCATATTAAATCAAAAAAATCTGAAAATTTCAAGACTGACAGGAAACATTCAATTCCATGCATGAAAAATATTACAAAATATATTTTGATAAATCTTGAAGGCTAAATTTTGTAGTTTGACTTTCCTACAATGGAGTAGTACGTTTAAGGGTTAACCCTCTAACTCCTAAATGTTCTCACCCTTTTCAGATTTCGCAGTTTCCAAAGATGCATTATGAAATGCGACTAAGAGGGATATTTTCATTTTGATGAATGAATAAATGTTATACATTATGCATTTTAGAGTCTATCTATACGGTTAGATTTGCGATTGCTATCACCAAATAATATTTGTGTATTAAATTTCAAACTTAAAATTTAGCACTCTTTTGTAATATGATTACAAATAAGATATTGACGATCTAATAATGAAATTTGTTGTGATGGGTTGAAATGTAATACTCTAAGTGTTGTGATTTTTGAAGATTTTTTGGTTGCTTAATTTTAGTAGTTGACTTTTTCCAGAGCACTTTTGGACTTAAAATCTTCAAAATTTTGGGTGGAACACTACAACAAGAAACGAGGCATAAAAATTTCACAAATCATCCCCTTTCTAATCGGATCACACATGCACGGAGCTAACTTCCCATAAAAGTTTCAATAAAAAATCCACACTACAAAAAGTGCATGATGGATGAGAAAATCAGAAAATGTGCTTCAAATCTGTACATCATGCAAAATATGCGTGGTTGGGCATTTAGGAATTAACAACCCGATTCAACATTGTTTTCTAATATTCGTTATAAAATGTTAGATGAAAAACAAAAATAGAGTTAATGTTCACAACAAAGTTGTAAATGTCAATGTGATGATCACATTTGAACAGTCGGATTCATCTTATTTTTTTACTAATATTTTTAAATTAATTTTGTAAGCTTTCTCTTGAAATTCAAGTAAAAATCCAAAATTAACCAAAAATAAAAATAAAAATATTGTAATAAAATTGGAATAATGTGCACTATGAGATGATATAGTTTTCATTATTTGATTTTACTTATTTGGAAAATCATATTTAAGGTCTCACTTTTTGAACTCAGAATGAAACTTGACATAAACCAATTCTGATGTTTTTCAAAAAATCGTAATATTTTATTTGAAGATCTGTACCATACGAATGCTAATCTACTAACACAAGAGAATTTTCAACGGTATGGAGAAATCGACCAAATTCTCATTTGAGAGAATTAACCCTTAAACGTCAAGTTTTTTTTTTTTTTTTTTTTTTTTTTTTTTTTGCGAAAACGGCTCTGCAGTGCACTGCTGGCTAGCACTGTAGCATTGCGGCACTGCTAAACTTCAGCTGCCCCAACCTCAAAACTTGTTCAATTCCATAACTTTGATTGCTTACCAACGATTTCACAATCTCTCAAATGAGGCGAAAATTTGGAATCTAGATTGCTTTTTCAATAGCTTTCCAACGCAACAAGTCTCGCTTGATTTGGTTGAGAAAATCAACTTTTTTCTTCATTATTCTCTTTTAAATAAGCCCATGGGGCTTACCTTGACATTTAATGGTTAAGCGTGGAAAACACACAAATATCCTTTTGTGTCACTCTGTTGATGTCCTACTTGAGCTCAAGTGTCCTTTTATGTACTAGAGAATTTCATGTTCCAATGAAGTATTAATAGAATTCCTCATCAATTTCTTTGGCTAGAACAGAATCATGGCACTGACATCAGTTTCATTTTGGAATTCTCCATTGACTATGGATTACAAATGGAATTCCTCTATTCTTTGAGGCAATGATGTGGGACCTTGATGAAAACACTCTTAATGTACACGTATTCCTACAAATTAAAGGAATCTTAGTTAATTCTCTTTATGAAATTCCATGGAGTAAGGAATTGTTCACAAATTCTCACATGAAAGGACATTTATCTGTATTCCATATTCACTTACGAGCATCAGGCGTCACTAGAATCTAAATTAAGGTCAAAATGTGCAGAGAAAATGCCTTTCCAAATTGCTAACTTTTCATCAGGGTTGTCATACTGGGCGCAAAAAATAAAATTAAGCTACAGAATTCCATTGCTAGTGACAAACAAACTGCTGAGATTGGAGCTTGCTTTCAGCCATGAAAGTGGCCCATTTGACTTGTAGTCACCAAGACGTACATCCAATCATTTGAGTCACAATTTCACTACAACATCCGGCCTTACCAGCAACGTCGGGAGAAATTAACCTTTAAACATCCACACTACGATTACCCGGTCAAACCTCATCAACTCCTCACATTTAAAAAAATGTTTTTCTCATTTAACATATTGTCAAACCAATTTATTCAGATTATAAGATTTTTTAATACTTTTTCCTTGTAAAAATTATTGTAATTACAAAAATGCTCATAATAGTATGATTTTTTTTAGAGAAAATGTAAATGATATTGATGAACAACAAAGTGTAGGTGGCATGTTTTTTGAGCTTACATAAAAAGAACTTCAATAGAAATACTTTATTGAAAATTTTTATTGAAATTTTAGTGTTTTGAGCTCTATAGTGCTATTAAAAATGTAATTTTAACAATTTTGAAGCATGGTAAATTGAACTAGAAATTAGAAAATAACCCCATACTTTCTTAATCAGAACCATTTTCATTTGAAATTAAGAACTATGTAAAATAAGCGTTAGACTAAACGACGACCAAACATAACCGCACGGCGCTCCTTGCACGCTTAAGAGTTTACTTAAATCTCTTCGAACTCTGAGTACAAACCGCTTTAATTTCTACCGGCAGTAAATCAAATAACTGACTTGATGCGCACGTTAGTACCACCTTTGATCACGAACAAGCCGGCGATGCACACGTTCGTCTGTGGCTGCTTGACCGTATACAACACCACTTGAACTAATGCTGGATGGGAATGCGAATTCCCAAAGTTGGTTTGCTAGTACCGAGTACCAACTTACTCTTCATTGACTCTGGAACCTATAAATCATTCTAATCGATTGCATGTACCCCTTCTCAAATAAACTGTTTAAAATTGTGTAAGCATGGATTATGCATTTCTGCTACTTAACAAACGAGCTCAACAGTGCAATGAACCCCATATTCTTTAAATTGGCCAATCTTGATTATATTGGCCGCTCTAATAGTGTGATTTTAGTTCATTTACTCTATTTGAAAAGTGTGGCGGCCATTATAAATAAGATTGGCCAATTTAATGAATATGGGGCTAATGGCTAAGTCGACCTCATGCAACACAGAATGATGCAAATAACAGCATTCTCAATAATTACGCACAAGTATAGACTTGTTTGATCAGGAGTCGATGATGAGCGAAATATCTTCACTTGAGTTAATTTGTAAGCCTTTAATCCTCAATAAAATCACTAACAACGAATTGGCTCAGAATCATGGTAGCAATTAATCTACTTCAGGCCCCCTAGTCTACGTACTAATCGGGGTCTTATTAAAGAATGGTTGTATGAATGATCTGTTCCGAATACATGTCGGAACGATCCATTGGGACAACGAAGTTGACACCAAAAAAATTACTGATATGTCGAAAGGATGAAGCCTCGTCCGGAGAAAAATGATGTCTCTCGACCTGATCGAGTTAGACTGAAACATCGCGTCCGCATGTCAAGCTTGCGCAACTGGTCACTCTGGGTGACTTCCATTGCTCGCTATATCGCTGTACAGAATTGCTGAATACATCCGCTTCAGAATGATCCCTTGCCGGGTCTCCATTTGGAGGAGCCGCCGTCACCTTCAGAGAGGTCGAAGCCGCAGCTGTGTTTAGGAGGCCTCCATTTGGAGGACCCGCCATCACCTTCGCAGTCGTCGTAGTCAGCAGTGTACGAGGGAGGGTTCCACTTGGAGCCACCTCCATCACCTTCGTTGGCAGCCATTTCAATAATTACGTTGCTGGCACTTCAGGAACTGTTCTAATTACACTGCTGTCAAGTCTACGAATATGCGCAGAGCTTAATCAACAAGATCGCAATTTGGCTCGAGCGAACAGAGAAGATCGAGACTGGAGAGTCTCGGAATAGAGCAAAGTTTGCTCTAGAATTGTCTTCCACACCTTCTAACTATTTGAAGTGAAGAAATACGAGTATAATAAAGAAAAACTCACGATATCTTCAAAATTTGATGGACTTTAAGAATAACTCCAATATATACCCACACTAATTGGAAATGTGTCGTATTTCACTTACTATAAATGAAAAAGGAATGAAACCGCGTCATGCACATGGGTTGCATCGATGCTGGTGAGTGGTTTTGGTCATAAGAAGACAGAAATCTAGACACACTGTTTCCACGAAGTAGAGAATGAAAAACGACAGTTCTGCTACTAGTGCCAAGTATGTTGCTGGCTTCGGAATCAACCAACAAGTCGATCACGTACTGGAGGTCTTCAGCAGATGTGTAGCTCGAATGCAAGACTCTGACTGAGATGGTGTGATCGGAGCTCTAAGATGAGATTGAATGAGGAATGGAGGCCAGTTCGGGGGGCTTATATAATGGCCCCGGGGGCTCAGATCGATCCATGACGGAGTGCGTGAGAAAGGCTGGTGGTAAGGGCTTTGGCGAGGAGCTGGTGCAGAGTGTGGAATTTTCACTGCGTGGTCAAGCTGTGAATACCGACAGTCACCCTGGCTTGGCTAGCACTACAGATTTCTCTGGGTTTCTCTAGAATCCTCAGTGGTCTTGAATGAATGGGGACGAAAGTACCCCATATTTTTATTTGGCTCAAGTCTTACCTTAACCCCTAAGCGTCCACGCATCCAGTTATTGGATGTTTGTTGGTCAAACCCAATTTTGATCTTGAAGATGATTTCTTTTGCTACTACACTCAACAGAGAAAATGAAGTTTATCAAGTCTAGTTTGCACTCCACTTTTCAAATCTTAAAAATTTCATGTATTGAGTAAATTATCTCTTTTGCAAGCTTTGTAGCTCAAGCTCTGAATACACTACATGGGATGATTACTTTTCGAATTTCAAAATTTAACTAGTTTTTTTTTTATGGAAAACATATCAATGATATCATGTGATTCTCCATTGTGATTTGCATCTCATCCAAAAAATAATCAATTTTTGGAAGTCTTTTTATAATTAAAATGAATTTGTGAAGCATTTGACTTAAAAATTTGTAAAAAAATCATGTTAAATCAAAAAAATCTGAAAATTTCAGGACTTATAGGAAACACTTAATTTCATGCATGAAAAATATTACAAAATATACTTTGATTATTCTTCAAGGCTTAATTCTGTATAATTCTGTAGTTTGACTTTTCCAGAAAGGAGTGGTACGTTTAAGGGTTAAAAAACAACCTCCTCCTCTAATGGTTTTTTATTTCCAAGTAGGTCCCTCTAGGGTAACTTGGGACCTACGGCCCCAAATTACCAAAAACATTTGCCAAAAAAGCACCAAAGGTGCCTAAAATGGAAATTCCAGTTAAAAGGAGGAGTGGATGAACAGTGCCAGCATTCAAGACCACCGGGGGATTTAGAGACGGGGAGCAATAAAACAGAATTGGGGCTTTTTCCTTTCACTTTTACATGACTATATGAAAACGCAATTTGTTATTTCTGCACATGGCCAAGTGCGTTCATTTCATGAGCAAATTTGACTAAAAAGTTCTTCAAAAAACAAAGATTTTGTTTCCGTTTTACCTTATTTTCTTTCTCGTCTTCTATCTTGTCTTTTTTTTTTGTCTTCAATCCTTCCTTTTTTTTTTCTTTCTTCTATTTATTCTTCATTCTTTTCTTTCCATTTTTTGACTCTTTTTGTGCAGTCGAGGATCGCACACTTGCATTCAGGTTAATATTTTTATTTTTTATTTTTTATTTTTATTCTGCTTCCATCTTTCTTCTATTATTTAGTTAATATTCAGCTTGCCATTTCTAGCACTAAATCCTAAATAAAATTAAATAAAATATATTAAAAATTAAAAATTATATATATATATGCATACATCTTTGTTAAGGTTTAGCTTGTCATTTTGTGGCGCTAAATCCCACAAAAAATAAAATAAATTAAAATAAAAAATAGGGTAGATACAGCCATTGGCTGAACTTTAAGCGGCAGCAGAGGGAAAAAAATAAAAAAAACAAAAATCTTTTTCTTTTTTCGATTGTAGGATGCGTAGTTGCGCACCCAATGTCATTCTTCCTCTCTCCTTGAGTCCTCCTTCCTCTTCTCCTATAAAAAAGAAGAAGCAAAAGAAGAAGAGAAAACAAAGAAGAAGAAAAGCATTCGAGGTGGGTAGAACCGCCAGTTGAACCCTAAACAACGGCAAAGATAAAAATAAATGTAAAAAATATATATTTTTTTTTTCCTTTTTAAGCCGTAGAGTGCACGGCCGCACGCCCTATGTTACTCTCCCTTCTCTCTCCCTCGCCCTCTCTCTTCCCTCTTACCCTTCCTCCCCTCTAACACACAATTTTCTATTTATGCATTTGGCTAAGACTTAGTGCGTTGACTGCGTTCATTTCATGAGCAAATTTTGCTTTAAAATATTTGTATACAAAGTTCTTTAAAACACAACAATTCTTATCTTTCTACAATCGCTTACATTGTAAACAAACAATTATTTTATTTATTTTTCATTCTTGTCTTTATCTTTTCTTTTATCTTCTTTCTTGTCTTCTAGTTTTCCTTCTTATTTTCCTTCAATCTTGTCTCATTTTCTTCTATTTTTTCTTCACTCATTTCTTTTAATTTTTTTTCTTCTTTTGACAGCCGCCAACCCCACACCCGCGCCAAAGAAGGAAAAAGGAAATTGAATAAATAAAATAATCTTTTTAATTTTTATTTATTTTTCTCTTTTTGTCTTCTTTTAGTTTAGAGTTGATGAAATCTAAAAATTATAAAAATAAAATTTAGGGTTCAATTGGCGGCTAAACCCAAAATAGCAGAGGAGGAGGAAGAAAAAGATTTTTATTTTTATTTTATTTAACTATTAATAATTTTTGGTTGTTTAGGCCGAGAGGGTGTGCAGTTTATTCCTCTTCCTCTTCCCTCCTCTCCGTCTCTCTCGTCCTTCTCGTCCTCATATATATAGGAGAGAGGGGAGAGAGGGAGAGGAGAAAGGGAGAGGAGGAGAGAAGAAGGATAGGGTGCGCAACCGTGCATCCCATCAACCTAAACGGCTGCCACAGGATGAAAAAAATTAAAATAGAAAGGATTGAAGAAAAAATAAAAGAGAAAGAAGAAGACAAAAAGAAATGAGAAGAGAGAAAATAAGTTGAAGACAAGAAAAAAACAAGATTAAAAAAATAAAAATAAAAAAGGATAAAGAAAAGATAAAGATAACACCATGCACAGATTGTAAAGAGCCATGAAAAGAGCCATATAAAAATCTTAGTCATTTCTATACTTAATCCACACCTATCCTAGTTTTAGACCTATGTGCAATGGCAACAATTTTGTCGCTCTGAATTGCAGAACAAAATTGACATCCAAGCCGAAAATTTGGCAACAATAATCACACTGTGGTTGATAACTTTTTCCAAAACCAACCCCTTGCTATTAGATGAATGGCATGATTACAAAGGTTTAATAATATATTAAGAAGGAAGTCTCCAAATAACCCTTATTCAAATCGACAGAAAAACAGAGAGTCTTGTTGCCTCCAATGCGGAGGTAAGAAAATTCACGAATGATCAAGCTCAGAATGATGATCAGTGTGCTCTACTCCACTAAAAACTACCGACAGTAAGTAGCCTTTTCTAACGGGGAGATGAAATCGCAGCCTTGAAATGAATACAGTGTAATAACTATTTTCTTCTAACATGCACGTAGAATTACAATAAATGAATCTGTACATGATTGTGCAAGAAACTGAACGCAGAGTTGTTCAAAGTCATTTGTTCTTCCAGTCGGAAGATCCGCCATCTCCTTTGCCAGTCTCCATGGAAAGCACGTGATTCAAGCTCATGCTGCAGTCGAGAATTTCCTCACCAGACCACCGCTTGGATTCGAAGCTTCCGTCGAAGCTGGCACTGTCGTCGATCTCGAAGGCAGCCTGAGATTTATTGCCCCAGTTCGATGACCCTCCGTCTCCCGACATTCTGAACTTTGTATCAACCTGGCTATGGCGGAACGGCTATGGAGACTTAGAGCTCGACCGAGTCCGAGATACTTGAAGAGAATGCTGTAAAGAAGTGAAGAGGCATGATTTGGCTCACTGCCTGGATCCGTTTATATAATCGAGTGATTACCTCCAAGTTTGCCGACAATTCGACGATGTTGCTAAATTTTACCTTCGAGGCTCTGCCGACTTTAATTGGAACTGTACATGCAGACACTGCAGAATTCACTATCAATGCGGTTTCACGGTTTACGGACATTGCCCATAGTACAGACAACATTGGCTTCATATTTCCACTGGTTTCCGCGTTGGTATATGTTTCAGATTCGAGCTACTTAATTCAGTTAAGAATCTGAGATTACAGATAGCCGAATGTCACAATGCATGATGATCAACCAATGTAAATTTCTGATGATTCATAAGCTGTACTTTTATTTTTTTATTCATCCGCAAATCAAGGACCAAGCTTCGATTGCACTGAGCAAAGAATTCACAGTCCCCAGCTTGGGCCGGTCAGAGACAAGAAGCACAACAGATTAAGTAAGAGTGTTCATTTCAATTTCTCTATTGACTATGGAGTATGAATGGAATTCCTCAATTCCTTGAATTAGGGCAATGATGTAGGACCTTGAATAAACACTTTTAATGTATGTCAGTTCCAACAAATTAAAGGAGTCGTAGTTAAAGCTCTCTATGAAATTTCCTTGCAAGTAAGGGATTCTCAAAACATTCTCACATAAAAGGGCATTCCAAAGTAGGCCGGAGTATTCTAACAAAATGAAAAAACTAAAATTAAAAATGAGCAAATTCAAGTGCAAATATAAAGGCACGATTGTCTGTACTATGGGCAATGTCCGTAAACCGTGAAACCGCATTGATAGTGGATTCTGCAGTGTCTGCATGTACAGTTCCAATTAAAGTCGGCAGAGCCTCGAAGGTAAAATTTAGCAACATCGTCGAATTGTCGGCAAACTTGGAGGTAATCAGTTGATTATATAAACGGATCCAGGCAGTGAGCCAAATCATGCCTCTTCACTTCTTTACAGCATTCTCTTCAAGTATCTCGGACTCGGTCGAGCTCTAAGTCTCCATAGCCGTTCCGCCATAGCCAGGTTGATATATATAGTTCAGAATGTCGGGAGACGGAGGGTCATCGAACTGGGGCAATAAATCTCAGGCTGCCTTCGAGATCGACGACAGTGCCAGCTTCCACGGAAGCTTTGAATCCAAGCAGTGGTGTGGTGAGGAGATTCTCGACTGCAGCATGAGCTTGAATAATCACGTGCTCTCCATGGAGACTGGCAAAGGAGATGGTGGCTCTTCCGACTGGAAGAACAAATGACTTCGAACACCTTTGAGCGTTCGTCACAAACGAAATGAGAGCGGAATGGATGCTTTCAGTTTCTTGCACAATCATGTACAGATTCATTTACTGTAATTCTACGTGCATTTTAGAAGAAAATATTTATTACACTGTATTCATTTCAAGACATCGATCTTCATCTCTCCGTTAGAAGAAGTTAGAGTACTTTGTAGTGGAGTTGAGCACATTGATCATTATTCTGAGCTTGATCATTCGTGAATTTTCTTACCTCTGAATTGGAGGCAATAAGACTCTCTGTTGTTCTGTCGATTTGAATAAGGGGGTTTGGAGACTTCCTTCTTAATATATTAAATTCAACCTTTGTAATCATGCCATTCATCTAATAGCAAGGGGTTGGTTTTGGAAAAAGTTATCAACCATAGTGTGATTATTGTTGCCAAATTTATGGGTTTGATGTCAATTTTGTTCTGCAATTCAGAGCGAGAAAATTGTTACCATTGCACATAGCTCTAAAACTAGGATTATAGGTTTACATTTGTGTAGAAATGTGTCATTTTTATATGGTTCTTTCCATGTAATCTTCTGTACTATCTATGCTCGACAATCTTAAAAAGCCATAGTACCTGTATGATCCATACTAAATTACAATTGGGTGTTTTCACGCTCCAAGTGTTTAGTTCGTGAACCAAAACAATTTAATGTATAGTTATTTTACAACAATTAATTGAAAGACATAATATAATAAATACAAAAAATATAAAAAATATTTTGAAATATTGAAATAGATACATGGGAATCTTTGCAATCTTTTCAATTTTACCAATATCATACCCTATCAGGGCGGACTTCCATGTAAGGGGGGCAGTGGGTGGAAGGCACTAGAAGACAAGAATTGAGGTCTCAAGAACCACCCATGCTCCCCACCCATATCGGTACAAATGAAATTTATACTCTAGAATCCTCCTGTTTCCACCCATATCGGTGGAGCTTCCTCCTTTAGAGGACCGGCCACCCACTGCCTCCCTTGCATGGAAGTCGGCGCTCATCATGGCCTAGTAGAAATTTGGTCTTTTGTTTTGTTTGCGTTTGTGACTCATCTATTGTGACTAAAACTGGGGTACTTTAGCCCCCTCTTTAGCCCTCCTTAGCACTATGTGAAAAATGAGGGGGGGCTAAATTTTTTGTACCATTAGCCCCCTTTTCGTATCACTAGCCAGGGCTAAAACACAAATTAGCCGGGGTTAAAAAGGAGAGACTCAGGTTTAGCCGGGGTTAAAAAAAGAGATTCGGGTTTAGCCGGGGCTAAATGTTGTGGTTTAGCCCCCCACAGCCGTTTTAGCCCGGGGGGCTAAAAGTTCTTTTTCTTTTTTTTTCGGCACAAATTGAAAGAATCAATTGCAAGGAGAAATAAAATACAAGCGGTTGGTCACGTAGTCTCTGCTTTAGAAATAGAAACTCCAAATGTTTTTACTGTCCAGCCATGTAACTTGTAGGAATTTGTGCACTAAAACATGTGTTTCTACTTTTCAATACTATTACCAATATTTAATTATAAAATTTGATAGATAAAATTAAAAATTTCCTTCTAAAATTTGATTACAAACAAGATTTCATATGTTAAAAGTAAATTTTTTTGGAACGAACTTGAAATGAGATACCTTAAATGTGGTGGTTCTTTGAAGTTTTTAAGTTCTTAAAATTTACGACCTCATTTTTGTAAGGCCACTTTTGAACTACAATCAATCAATTTTGGCTTGATCAACATGACATACTTTTACATTTGTAATTTTAGAAAATATTTACTCTAGTATCATAAAATCCAACTATTAGATAGGACAACAACTTGATGAAATATGTCCAAAAAAATGGATGATTTTCATCCAAACATAAATGAGAACGTGGAATGAATTTGAATCTGTCAATTCAAAAACTGAACATTGTGACGTTTAGGAGTTAAAACGCAATAAGTAAATAGGTAATGTGAAATTGCGATGAATAACTAAAGAATGCTAAAGTATGATGATATGAGAATGATGGTATGAATATGATGGTATGTTGTTTCCACAGCCGTTGTTGTTTTTGCTTTTGGGCATAGTGCCAAAGTTAGTACGCATATATAGAAGCTATAGTTCAAATCAACTTTGAACTTGCTATATACACTATAACACATGGCCACTACAACACACTATATGGCACTATATAACACTAAATGCAACATCACAAAACTCCACGATACATACCAAAAGTTAAAACATTTAGGTACTTGACTTGCTCAAAACCAAGTGCAACAAACACCACGATTCCGGAACACTCCACCATTGCAATATACAACTAATTGAAACTCAACAGCAACTAACCTAAAACATGATCTCATCAATAAAAATGAAACCAACAACTCACCTCTGGATCTGGCTCTGGTTGAAAAATAGCATGCAAATATCATACATCACGGCCACATCATAAGTCACAGCACGAATTCCAACACTGCTCCATCAAATTCCTCAATGCTGCACACGAAACGAGCTCCCCAAGAACATGTTAGAATTTGAACGACACACTGAGAGAATACCGTACCATTGAGAGAACACTATACCAAATTCACAAATACAAAAATCAACTGTGCAATTACCAATTAATTATCAATTATCAATTAATTGCAGGTATCAATTGTGGTCACCTATAAAAGCACCTATATAAGAGATAAATTTGAATAAATAAAATATTTCAAATTAAACCTACTAAGTTCAAATTTGCTAAAATTAAAAAATAAAATGACAAGATGATTACCAAAGGTAAGAAACTGGTGAGGGAGTTGCAAGAGCTTGCCAAGCCAATCCAGAACGATCATTTCCAACTTGGTGGCAGTAGGGGAGGTAATCCAGCTGAAGCCCACAATGTTGAAGCCACTCAGCATCTCCCCCAGAAATCCTGCAGTGCTGCCATTGGAAGGGTAATAGCCGAAGAAATTAGGGCTCTGCCAGTGCGTCACTCCCGGCACAATTTTGCTCTACACATCTGCTCAGCCAACACATTAACCACCAATACTAATCAATCTCCAAGAAAACACAAACCCTAGTATCATCATCTTCAGTGCTCACTGATTAAACCCTACAAAACCGTTTGAGTTCATCAATGACCAATACAATTGACAGAGCCACATTTGTACATCATGGTCAAAAAAACAATTGAAGAAAAGAAAACTTACTCTAAACTGCTATTAAAAAAACACACGAGGTCCTTCTTCGTATTCTATGGTTTAGAGCTTCATCAATCTCCCCAGTTGACGAGAGAAACTGTAGTGTCATCTTCAGTGTTGTTTAAACCAAGGATTCATCATAGTTTGAATCAATGACCAACGCAATTGAAAGAGCCTGGTCAAAAAAACAAATTCATAAATTGAAGAAAAGAAAACCTGCTATAAAAATTAAAGCGGTTCTACTAAAGCCAGGTACCGGTTAAAATAGCGTCGAGTGAATTGGCTCTTGGGGGCCACGAGGTCCACGGTTCAAACCTTGGCGGCCACCATTGTTTGACCTAGTGGTGCTTTTCTAGGCGGGCCCCGGCGGCATACACTCGGTGGTGCGCCTCGATACGGGAGCAAACTCACTCACCCTACTTTACTTACCGGAAATATAACTCATCCGGTTTTTATTTTTGGAGCCCGACACTCCTACTTTTAATGTCCCATGAGCCAGAATCTTTACTGACGCAGTATCGGAAGCCTGAGATTTCAGGACTTTACGAATTTCTCTAATGACAAAGACCAAATGCCCACTAGGTCAAGTGGCCTTTGGAACAAAACTACTCTCCCCTTTCGAGGATAGACACTATAGTGACTTAGAAGCGTAGATTTGGAGGCGGGGAAGGTGTGTGGGGGTTGGGAGAGTGGTATAAGTATGGTTATAGTAGAGGGGGATATTGCCAAGTTGTGAATGCCAGGTTGGTTGGGTAGGCATGTTGTATGGCATTTGGCTGGTCCGGGTTCGAATCCTGGTGGATCTGTTGCAGCAGTTATGTGTTAGTTCATAGCTTGGTGCTGCTAGTGTGAGATGCTAGGCAGGAAAAGACCAACCAACCAGCCCGTACCTATTAAATTTGAGACGAGTGTTTCTGGAGTGTTAACAAAAAGTGGTCTGTAACCACTAACCAGCCATTTTTGAAAAGTTTTAGGGTTCAAGGGGAGGGATAATTTGGTTGTTTTCAATTTTGCGCTTGTGTAGTATGATTGAGGCTGCATGTTGAATTACTATTGTATTAATCTTGGTGAAGGTGTTGGTGATTGATGTTTTGGGTATTTTGAGTTTTTCCTCAAGTGTTTTTTGGGAGGGGATGTGTGAGGTTCCTCTGGCTCTGGCAGTGATGACAATAAGGGGATCTACTTTCCAACCACGGGTGATTATGTCATTGATGAGAGGTTGGTATTTTTGTGTTTTTGTGTTTATAGTATCTTGGGAGAATCTGTCATTGCAGTATGTGAATTCGATGAGTTGGATATTGAGGTGATCCTCTGGTTGGAGTGGGGGGGGTTTTGGTATGGGAGGCCTTTAATGCAAAGTAAATCTTGTTTGAGTCTGGCATTGCAGTGGCATCTTTGTGGTCCGCAGGTACAAGGGAGTAGCCAGGGAGGAATTGTGTTTTCTGGTGGGAGGTTTTGGAAGGTTCCGGCGTTCATTAATATGTAGCATCTGGATTGTTGGGAAGAAATGATAAGTTGTCGTAATTCCCATACGGCTTTGTTGTGACGTTTGATTCTTAGTGCGTGGAGGTGGTGGTGTGTGCATTTTAGGAGGATATGTAACCATGTATCCGCATCTGTGGAGTTGCAGATGGAGCATGTACAGGATGGGAACCTTTGTATGCCAAAGAAGAGTTGTTTACGGGCATTACCCATATATTGGCCTGTGCGAAGTTGTAGTATGCTTGTTTTCTGATAATTTGTGATAGAGGGGTTGGACCAGAAGGAGTTAGAGGTGTGACAGTCAATGTCTGGATTTAGGGTCCATTTGCTAATGTTGGGAAAGCGTTGGATCATGATGTCAATATTTTGTTTGCGGTCGTGTTTTTTGATGTATTCTGCAAGGCATCGTACTAGGCCTTTATCTGGTCTATGTGCGGGGCCGGGCCATTCATCTTTTTGGAAGTAGAAGGGGGTTGTGTGTGCAAACTCATGTGGTTTAGATGCAAATTTGTATAGTTTTTGTGTTCCAGTCTTGGCAAGTTTATCAGCCTGTTCGTTACCGGATATGTTTGAGTGAGCTTTGACTTTGTGAAAGGATGTAGGTTGTGTTCTGCTTCTTAGCATTTCTACCATTGATTCTAGGATTGTTTTGTCGGCATGATTTCTGTGGAGGGTAGGGTGGTTGAGTTGGGTTTGAATGTCATAGATGCAGTTGAGACAATCGGTGAATATGTGTGCTGGTTCATTTGGATATTTAGTAGTGATAATCTTAAGTGTTTTATGTATGGCCATTAGTTCTACTCTGAAGATAGTTTGGAGGCCTGGTAATCGTTTTGATATTTGTATGTCATTTTTGGTAGGATTGTAGATACCGTATCCGGCCTTTTCTCTTATCCAGAATCCGTCTGCGTGTTGTTTGGGTGGTATGAAGGATCCGTCTGTGAAGTAGCTATATTGAGGGGGGAATTTTAATTGTGTAGGGGTTGAGTATTGTGGTAGGGGGGTGATGATTGGTGGGTTGTAGTTGGGTGGAGGGGGCTAGAGGAGTTTGTTCCATGTATTGCTTTTGTTGACTAATGTACATAATGGGGTGGGGGGTATGTGTTGGAGGTGATATTGTTGGATTTGTAGTTGGCCTAAGGTGGTTTTGAGTGTGTTGATTTGGTTTTGTGTGGTAACTTGAATGTTTTGGTGATGTATGCATAAAATGTGTAATGCTAGTGGTTCAATGCGTGGTTTGTTGTATTCGGGATGGATTGTCGGTTCGTTATACATTATGGTATCAGCAGAAAAATGTGCAAGGATGTGGGTGTCTGCAAAGTGTCCTGTATATGGGGAGAGGTTTCGGTACCAGGTGGAATCAGAGATGGCAAGAAAGGTGATGGTGGATGGGTCATGTTTGGCTGCTAAACGGGCCCAGTGTATGGCTTGTTGGGCTGTTTCTTCGTTGTATGGGTGAGCATATCCAGTTCCTTGCCATTTGTATTCAAAGGCGGTGCCTAATGATCCAAATATTTTGTCCCGGGGGAATGGTGAGTAGAATTGCTGTGTTTGGGTGGAGCATGTGGTGGGGGATGAAAAGTAAGAGTGAGTGATTTGGAAATTATCGATTAGTGATTCCAGAATGTTGGTGGGTAAAGTATGTTGTGAGGTTTTTAGAGGGTCTTTTTTCGGGAGTTTGTACTGGTATCTTTGATAGAGCCAAATTATTTCCGTTTCAAATGGTTGTGGAGTGGGGACCAAATTATTTGTGAGGTTTTTATGTAGGTTATATTGATGCCAAAGCCATGTGAGTCTGTTTAGCGGGATAGTGATGATGTGGGTGCCGGTGTCGTCGTTGAGGTGGCATAGGTTATTGATGGTGTGGATTGTATGATGCGTAGTGTTAATATCTTTTTCTGGGTTGCAGACTTTGGTGGAGAGTGTGGTTAGGGGGATTATTGTAGGCGGGGGGATATATCGTGTATCATGGGGTTGCATGTGGGAAAATTGTGTGTTTATGATATGTTGGTAGTGTAACTTTTTATGGTTTGTGTATAAATCCGTTAGAAGTTTAATATTGTAGGTTATAACGAATGGTTGGTTGAGTGGGAAGAGATCTCGTTGGGGCATCCATTTTTGGTATGTGTGGGAGTTGGGTAGTGACCATCTGCATAGGTATGTAGTGTAGGTTTTAGAGATTTTGTATTGGTCTGTTGTTTTGATTGTTTTATGGTCGAGGATAGTTTGGATGGGGAATTTAAGGGGGTCATTTTTTATTTGTGGTGGTGGGAGTGGGAAGAATGGTGGGGGGGGATGATTAGTGGTGAGGGTTGTTGTGGAGTTGGGGGGAGTAGGTCATGATTAGCTGAGATGTAGGCAGCTTTAAGTGTTCTGGGTGGTGGGTGGGTTTGGAGTGGGGTTGGCAGTTTGGATTGCAGGATTGGTAACAAAAGAGTTGTTAGGCTGTATAGAGGGCATGTTGTTCTAGTTTAGTTGGGTTTTGTAGTATATTTTGAATTCTGTGGGTGACATGAGATGTGTGCCGTTGGCGAGTGTGATGTGTTTTATTTGGTGTATATTATGTAGAAGAAGTTTGTGGATGAGTTTGAGGGAGGTTGTAGGGTGTAATAAGGGGAGAGTGGTAGTTGCTAGTTTCATCCATTCAGTTTCTAGTTTTGATGCATGGAGAAGGAGGTGATCTTGGGTGCTTTTAAGGTATATTCCACGTTCTTTTTTGAGGAGGAAAAGTGTTCTTATAGTGGGGGAACGGATGCAGTCATGATGTTTGATGCGT
Source organism: Pohlia nutans (assembly GCA_022496805.1). Classification (NCBI taxonomy): domain Eukaryota; kingdom Viridiplantae; phylum Streptophyta; class Bryopsida; order Bryales; family Mniaceae; genus Pohlia; species Pohlia nutans. The sequence continues at coordinate 2,317,177 of CM040103.1, forward strand.
GGGATAAGTTGTGCACCTCCGTACTTGGCAACGATATGGTGGATGAGGCCTTTGTAGATTTTGCCTAATCTACCGGGGTCGTTAAGTGCATTACGTAATTGTTCGCCTATGCATCGGAGATAGGCATTTTTTAGGGAGAATGCTTCTAGTCCAAATAGTTCTTGTGGTAGTTGTGTTATGACGTTGGCGGTGCATTTGGGTAGGCCACATATTGTTTTTTGGATGCCAATGATTTTTTGTCCAGTTTTTTAATAGTAGGTAGTGAGTATGGGACGGCATAGAAACTGTAGGCTATTCCTGCGCGAATAACTGTGTCTACCATGTTGATTTTTTGTTTTATTGTAGTTGGGCATGTGGCGAGGTGTTTGCATTGGGTGATGACTTTAGTGGTTGTGATGTGGGTTTGTAGTTTCCAATTAAGAGAAGGGATTAGTTGGATTCCTAGGTAAGTATAGGGTTCATTTTGGTGCAAGACTGGGAGTGGTTGATTTTTATATTGGATATTTTGGTTTTGTAGATGGGTTTTAAATGATTCGGGTTTAGTTTTGGAGTGGTTTGGGCTGCCGGTTACTGCGCATTTGGGTACACCGAGGTCCATGCCTGCCCATGTGCAGAATTTTTCGATTTTGTGGAGTTGTTTTTGTAGGGATTGGGGGTTGCATGCTAGGACTGCTAGATCATCAGCATAAGCGGCTGAACTAACAGTGTTTTTGGAAGTGCCAAATGTATAACCGTAAAATCCATATTGTAGCCAACGGAGGAGAGGTTCTAGGAATATAAGGAAAAGATACGGGCTAAGCGTATCACCTTGGATTGTACCTTGTTGGATGGGTATAGGTTTGGTGTATCCAAAGTGTTCGCCGGTAAAGATGGTGTTTGACTGTGAGTATATATTGCCTATAAGTGTTACAGCATCTGATGGGTAACCTAAATCTTTCATGGTAGTGAGTAAACGTGCGTGCTCTAGTGATCCAAAGGCGTTTTTGAAATCTATATAGAGTAGGTAAATATCTTGTTTTGTGAAGCGTGCGTCTTCTAATGCGGCTATAATCATTTGGAGTTGCCTGGCAGTGCTGCGTTCAGCACGGAAGCCTTCTTGGCTGTCGTGCACGATTTTGTGTTCTTCTCCGTATGCAGAAAGGATCATTGTTAGGGTGCTAGTAAAGAGTTTGTAGATTGTGTTGGCTAAGGCAATGGGTCTGTGGTTGGGAAGTAGCGAGGGGTCTCCCTTTTTGTATAGTAGTATGGTGAGGCTGGTTTTCCATGAGCCAGGGATTTGTTTTTGTTTATAGCAGTGGGTAAAGAATAGGAAGAGGAGGGTGTGGAAGATTTCTGGCATGTTTTTTAGTATGGTGTTCGGGATTTTGTCATGACCCGGGGTTTTATTTTTGGCTAGGTTCTTTAGGCAAGAGTCATATATGGCTTTGTTCAGGTATGTGTGTAGTGGGATTGCGGAGTTACCACGTTTGTCTAGAATGAGCCCATCGAGGTCATGCCAAGGATATTGTCTTTCCCCACAGATACAGAGAGGTGGGTGGTCTGGTTGGTAGTAGCAAGTTGGTACTGTAGGGCGGTTGCTAATGGACTGTTGTATGTGGATTTCAGTTGCAATATCTTCTGGATTAGTGAGGATGTTGTTGTGGCGGTCCTTTATACAGTCAAGTGGAGGGGTGTCTATGTTTTTGAAGACTTTTTTGTTGATTTTCTTTGGGCTTTTGTCGTAAAGTTGGCGGTATTTTGAGATGGCCTTTTTGACACAAGTTTGTGTGTGTTTGGTAGTGATTTTTCGGGCTTGGATTTTTTCTTTTTTAGCTAGATTAGCTAGAGATTGTATCCACTCGGGGAGATCTTGTTCATTAGTGGGTGGTGGGGGAATGGTAATATTGGTGTGAGATTGGAGAGTTGGGAGAATAGGGTGTGTTTGCCAGTTAGGGTTGGTTTGGATAATGTAAATTGCTTTGCGGAGTAAATGGTATGTGGAGATATGTTTTTTCCAAGTCTTTTGTAGTTTTCGAGGGAGGAAGCCTCCTTGTTGTTTGGTTCTGTGTGTGAGGGTTGGGAGTGGGGGTGCCGTGCAAGTTTCCTGGATTTTGGTTGATATATTTTGAATTATGTGGTCAAGGAAGTTACATGAGTTTAGCCATTGAGTTTGGGAAAGTTGGTCTTGCGTGAGAGTTGTTATGAGGGCATTGATTTGGAGAGCGTTTTCTTCGAAGAATTCTGTTTTAAATTTGTCAAGGTTTTCTTGTGGGATGGGGTTGAGAAGTCTTACGGAAGGTGGTGTGGGTTTGGGGGTAGGTCTAGCTAGCAGAGTGTTGGGTGGGAGATGGAGGGTGACGGGTGAGTGGTCCGAATTTAGGTTGTGCTCGTGATTAGTTGTAGAGCTATATAGGGAGTTATTGGTGGTTTGTATGTAGAACCCGTCTATTAGGCTGGTGTGTGTGTAGTTTTGGCCTCCTTGTCGTGTGAATGTGCTATTTGAGGGGACATATGAGAGATCTAGGGAATTTGTAAATGTCCTCCATTCGTGATCTTGAGGTTGGGGGGGTTGGTATGGGAGGCTTCTTGTCTGCCAATTAGAGCTATGTCTCTATTGAAGTCCCCGCATAATATGTACGTGTGGTTAGGGTGTGCGATAATGTTTGTAGTGATAGTTTCTTGTATAAGGGGTATATGTTGGATATCTTCTGCATGAGATGGCATATATAAATGGAGGAGTAGGTATGGTTGAAGGGGTTGGTTGTTAAGTTTTATGATTTGTAGATATGGTGATATGGTAAGAGGGGTGGGAATTTTTGTTATATTTCCTGGGTATGTGTATTGTTGGTGGATCATGGTGAGAAGGCCTCCTCTAGAGTTTGAGTAGGGTATTCGTTGTTGTGTACATCGAGTTAAGATGTGGGTATTGTTAAAGATTAGTTTGTATTGTGGAAAGAGGTTTTGGATATATTTGGTAGATTTATTGACGGTAAGTTTTGTTTCTTGGATGGTGATGATAGCAGGTGTATTTGAGATTAGTTGATGTAGAGTTGGTAGAGCTGTATTGAGGGAAGCGGCATTCCAGGTGGTGATGTGTGTAGTGTGCTGAGTAGTTTGGGGAGGTATAATTTGGGGGGTTGGGAGGTTGGGGAGTGGGGGAGGGTGATGGTATTCTTGAAGAAGGTTTGTGCAGCGTAAGGCTTCTGTTAGTAGAGTTTCTGGGAGATAGGGGAATTGATGAAGTAGAGTTTGGAGATTTGGTGGGGAGTGGCTAGTTTGGATAAATGAGTAGAGTGCTTTATTTATCGTTGTGGGTGGGGTGAGGAGGGGTTGGTGGGTGTTTATAAATAGTGTGTATGGATGGGGAGTGTTAATATGGCGGTCTGGTGAATTTTGTAATTGGGTCATTTGTTCTAATAGTTGGGTGGTCCAATCTTGGTCGGGGATTTGTATTAGAAGGTGATTACATGTGTTAATTTGGGGGTTTAGTGTAGTAATTAGAGCAAAAAGGAGTCAGGGTGGGGAATGTTGTGAATTTTGGTATATGTATTTAGAGAGGTGGGGGTAATTATTATTGGCTTCTTGGTGGTCTGGGTGGGTTATGTTGATACTGGGTGCGAATTTGGTTGCTAAATGTTGGTATTCTGGGTGTAGTTTGATAGTGCCCGGGATGAAATATGTTTTATAGCGTCTCTTGTGTGAGGGGGGGTGCGTTTTTAGGATGTTGGGCATGGGCCCTGGGTTGGTTTCTACATCCCCACAAAGTAGTATTAGGAAGTGTAAGGAGAAGAGTGCGGATAGTAGATGTTGGTGTGGTATGATTTGGGTTCTTTGGGCGAGGCCGGTAGGCCTAGCTCGATGAAGGTTTTGTGGGGGGTTAGATTGTATTTGGGCGAGGCCAGTAGGCCGAGCCCGTTGGATGTTTTGCAGTAGGTTTGATTGTGTTTTGGCCAGGCCGGCAAGCCGAGCCCGTTGAGAATTCCTTTCTGTATGATTGTGGGCTGGGCAGTTCAGAAGAAGGTGTGTATAATGAGTGTGTTGGAATGGGGGAACTGTATGGTTTAATAAATTAGTATATATGGGAATATTAGTGTGTGTTTGTCTTTTTATTTTTTGCTTTGAGTGTGGTGAAAAAAAGAGTATGTTGTGAGAGGATATGAGTGTAGTGGAGTTAATTCTGGTGGAGTGAGTGGTAATGGGAGGTGACACGAGTGTTCTGTGCAAAAGAGCCAGTGGCTTCAAATTGAAAACTTGGCCATAAGCCAGTACATGTGGGGTGAACAATTTCACCTCAGAGGGTACAACCCTATTTACTGTGCGGTGTCTAATCATTGATCGAACCATTGATAGAAGGGCGGTGAGTACGAGGGCCGGGGTCTTGATCTGCCGAACGTTGGACGAGAGCGGAGGTGATCCCAGTCATACGCTGGTTGTATTCGCAGGAGGCGTTCGTCAATTCTCGCAGTTGCTCCATCAGGTACGCTTGATTCTTGGTTTGGGTTACTGAGGCGGTCTCGACGGTGATGCTGGTGTGCTGGGTGATGCCGTTCCCGAGTTGGGCTAATCGCGCCTCCATGCGTTTTTCGACCTACTTCATGGCGGTTTCGATCTCGGTGAGGGTCGGCGGCGGGGAGAGTGCTTCTTGGTTTCGAGGGCGTCGACCGCGTCTGCGAGGATATCACTTGTTGGCCGCTGGTCGTGTGCTTGCGTTGCGGCTGTGGGATCAGATCCTACGAGACTGCGGCGATGGGGGGTGAAATCCACCAATTTGCCCAGGAGAGGGACTGCGCGTCTCATACTCCAGTGCGTATAGATGGCGGAATTGAGGCAGTGGACTAAGGCAGTGCCGTCGTGGCGCCCAAATGGATCGTTCTGTGCCCGGCTGTAGGTTACTGTGGCTACATGACGGGCGCCCAGGAGGCGATGGACAGCGGCGGTGACTTCTATCTGGGATGCTTGGAGTGGGAGCCCTTTGACTACCAGCGTGGTGGTGAAAGCGTCCATCGTGTTGGAATTTTCTGCCGGGGCGGAGAATTTGATGGCGGTGGAGTCGAGAGTAGTGGTGGTGCGGAGGAAGGTTTGTTTTGAGACATCATCTACTAAGATAATTTCTGCGTCCTCCTGCTCTATGGCGCGTTTAGACACTCCTGCGATTTCTAAGTCCTGACCAGTAGCGTATCCATGATTGATCAGAGCTGCTAGAAGTTGCCGTGAGTGATATCTGGACAAAATAGGGCTCTCAAGTCGGAGTTTTCTATAGCTGCAGAATTGAATTCAAAACCCTTCTCTATTTTTCCCACGATAAATTCATTGTTTTGCAACTGAAGAGTAAAAATTCTTTCTCCCTTAAGCAGGGCGATTCCGTCTTTCTGGGGGTTCCGTAGGTCTACTTTCTAAAACCCGAGCCATTTGGAAGTCTGTTGGTTTACTAGGGCTGAGATGGGTTCTCGTAAAGAGGTAGAGAGCTGTATACCCATCAGTTGGAAACGGGAGGCGGCAGCTATCTGAATTTCATCCTTAGTCATATGGTGGTAGTGGCTGTCAAATCGTATGACTATCTGATAGTTTTGACTGAGGCCTGTGGACAAATCTATGGGTGAGGATTTTGGAATCTGAGTTAGGTGGTAGTATTTTCCGCTTTTATCGTCATGTCAAGTGGAGGGGAAGAGCCTCTGCTGGACATGAGGATATGCGTGCCTGTACTTGAGACATTCTTGAATTTCACTGGCCGGCATATCTAACTGACTCAGGATTTCAGCTGAAGGGGGTGTTATGATCGGGAGTCCTGCGTCTACAGCGATAGCTTCATGAACGGAGAATGTTAGCCAGAGGTGGGGGCAAGGGGGAGGATTACCCGGGGGTGGGGTCGCGTTGTTGTGGATGAAGGCTGGAGGGGTCAATGTTATGACGGTTTCGGGTGGAGCAGGACCTTCAGAGGCGGCTCCTCTGCTGGAAGATGCGGTGGACGGTGGAGCTTGCTGTGGGGTCTCATAGGCCGAGGCGTCATCTTCATCGTCCAGGATGATGCGGCGCTTCTTGTGGGATTTGATGCTGTGGTCGGGCATGTCCATGTCTTGTGAGGCTGATTTGTTTGATCGAGGAGGGACCGGTTGGCAGCCTTTTGGATAGTCTCTGATGGCGATGGGACCGTCGGTATCTTGGGCTGGGCCGGTGAGGTGTAGGGAGTCAAACCGCGCTGGTAATTTCTTCTTTCTGGAGCTGCTCCTGCGGGAGTCATTGGAGTTGCCAGTGTGGTCGTCGCTGGTTGTCATGGTGTGGGTGTGAGGAGGCTGCTGGGTGGGCTGGAAGGCTGCAGACAAGAAAGAGTTAGGGTGGTGAAAATGCAGGAGTTTCAAGAGGATTAGGGAGGTGGGGAGTTTGAGGAGAGGGAGTGCATACCTGGGGGGTTGGGGTAGGGAGTGAGTCTGTTGGCATGGGAAGCAATATATGTTTGCATCTGTTGGGCGTATCGGGGTGTGTGTGGGTGTATTTTCAGGAGCTGAGTATGGGAGTCCGTGCGTGGTGGTCAATGGCCAGAGCGGGTCAAGGTGGCAGTTTGACTGGCTTGTGTTGAAGGGCGGCAGAGGTGGCGGCTGTTTGGTGAACATGGATGGGTGGGAGCTGACTGATAGTACGGGTGTTTGAATGCTGTGGGCGGCCTGTTTTGAAAATTGTGTAGAGTGGTGGGAGTGGAAGTTTTGAGAATTGTGTAGAGCAGTTATTTTTGGTGGCTGAGTTATGGTGTGTAAGGTGGGGCTAGAGTGTAGGGTTACGGTGGGAGTGGGTTGTGTGCGAGTGGAGTTTTGGTGAGTGCGTGTGTGGGGGAGGAGGCTAAGACTCCGGTGGTAAGCGAAGGCGGTGTTTGGAGGCGTGGCAGCATGGTGGACGCCTTGAGTAGTTGTGTAGATTTTGAAGTGGTAGGGTTTCCTGAGTAGTGAGAGATAGGAGAAATGTAGGAAAAAAAGCTTGTGGAATCTGAACTCAGATTGGTTCTGTATATTGTTTTTTGAGTAAAGAATTTTTGGGCAATATTGGTGTAATGTATGTGTATGGGAGTGTATGAATTGCAAACAGAATGATGTGGAATGTATGCTTGGAATGTATGTGTGTGGATTTTGAAGGGTCTGGGCTGTGGTTTGATTTTGTGTGGATGTGTGTGCGGATTGAGGTGTGGAGGTTATGTCTGTAGGCTGTGGAATGTGTGATGATGAGTGTGTGTGTGCTTTGAGTAAGGGAGTTTGGTGAGGGTTGTATAGGAGGGTAGACGTGGTGTAGATTGTGCTGATGGTGGTGAGGTGTAGAGTGTGAGGCGGAGGATGCTGGGTGTGTAGTTGTGAGTGAGTGTTATGAGAGTTAATAAGTGCGGTGAAGAGTGGTGGGAGTCCAGGCCAGTGCGGGATGGTGGAGAGAGTGTAGTGGGGAGTGAGATGAAAAGTGCGGGGATGGGACCAGGTGAGGGGAGATGCGGGCAAAAGGAGGCAGGTGCTTGACCTGCATCGTCGGTGCAGGGACGAGCACGTGTGGGCGAGATCAGCGGTGCCCGGGCAGTGAGCGTTGTTGACGCAGTGGTTTCGATGTCCAACGTCGTGGTAGCGGCAGTGGGCCAGTGGCGACCCTTGCAGTGGCAGCGACCTCGAGTAGCCGGACGCCATAAGGCCGCGTGCTGCGCGCTTGAGTATTGGAGCTGGCAGTGTGCTCCTTGCGGTTGCTTGGTGCTCCTCCGATATTGTGTGAGGAGGCGCCTGCGATGTAGCTTGACTAGGCGGTTACGTGTTGACTGCTGGTGCTGCTGTGAGGTAGTCGCGTCGGCGTAGTATAGAAAATACACTGGGTGCTGTCCACGGTGTGTCGACTTGGGGCTTTTTGGTGTAGACGCGGCAGCTGTGAGTTTGAGTGGAGCTTTGTTGAAGACTTGTGTTGGCGCTGCAAAAGTACCAGCCGGTGTAGAACTTGATGCAAAAGCAAGGCAGTCTAATCTAGATCTAAACACCGTGTGAGGAGTGGGGAAGAGGGGAGTAGTGGTGAGGAGGGAGATGAGCGTGAGGAGCAGAGGAGCGGGCTGGAGGAGCACCGCCTCCGCTTCGCTCAGAGCTCCGCCCATCCCTCTCCAGAGCTACCCACCTCTAATCACCTCCAAGGCTTTGAACATATTTTTGTTCTCCGAGGCACTGTTGTTCTTCGTCACAACTTCAATCCCTAACTGAGTTTTTCCCTTGCTTGTGCTCCTCGTTTTACCCTGATGTACTTTTACGCCATAGTTTCACTGTTCAGCACTGTATACTTTCACTGTTCAGCAGTTTAACTCCTGAAAATGCAGCGTTTTCGTAGTCTCTCTCCTTTAGGGACAGAGACAACAAAGCCACCACAGCAAAGACCACAGTGGGGCAGAAGGAAGTAACCGGAGGGGGGCTAAAAGTTCAAAAGCTTCCAGTGTATTTGATCCATTCACTACTCAACAGCGTTTTGTAATTGTTTATTTTGATTCCATTCACTACTCAATAGTGTTTTGTAATTGTTTATTTGATTCAATAGTTCATTCAATTACAAATCACTGGTCACTCCATATATAAAGGTGGATGAAACTAAAAAGCACCCTCTTGGAAGGCTACTGAACGTTACGAGAATGTGTTGAAATAGAATCTAGATTATTCAGTAACCAACTGGTCTAGTTCCAACGTCCAAGTCTACCCACGAGCTGACCTGATCAACAATATTATTATGCTGAGCATGGACGAAAGTCCATTGGCTGAGGTGGCCTGGAACGTGGCTCTCGGGTCCACAGTTCCAGCAACTGAAAATGGATGAATGCGATCGGACAGAAAACGTCAATAGAGTTCAGGCACTGAATTCCGCCTCATCATGTCATCTGGCAGTTGACATGGAATTCATGGACTTTCTCATCCAAGGCGGGTCATGTCCTCACTCTGGGGCGTCATGGCCGACGTCATAACGGTTTCTCAAAGCTTTTGAGCAGCCGACGCGCTTCATCAATCTGGTCAAACATACCGACGTGGGTTAGTCAGCGGCTTGGCCGGGCTAGCGAATTCAAGCCAGAGTGTCTGCAATCACGGCTACCACGCAGTCAAAATTCCACACTCCACCAGCTACTCGCCAAACTCCATCAACCAGCCTCCCTCACTCACGCCGTCATGGATCGATCTGAGCCCCCGGGGCCATTAATATATAAGCAGACGAACTGGCCTCCATTCCTCATTCATTCTCAACTTCCAGCTCCCATCATTCCATCTCAGTCGAAGTCTAGCATTTGAGCTATCTACTGAAGACCTCCAGTGATCGATCGACTTGTTGGCTGATTCCAAAGCCAGAATTAAACTTGAGTATATTCTTAAGAGCTCTAGCTTTGCTCTATTTCGAGATTCTACACGCTCGATCTTGTTAAGCTCTGCACATATTCGTAGACTTGACAGCAGTGTAATTAAAATAGTTTCTGAAGTACCAGCAACGTAATTATAGAAATGGCTGCTGAAGGTGATGGAGGTGGCTCCAAGTGGAGGCCTCCCTCGTACATTGCTGACTACGACGACTGCGAAGGTGATGGCGGCTCCTCGAAATGGAGGCCTCCCTCGCACCACGCCGAAGGTGATGGCGGGTCCTCCAAATGGAGGCCTCCTAAACACAGCTGCGGCTTCGACCTCTCAGAAGGTGACGGCGGCTCCTCCAAATGGAGACCCGGAAAGGGATTCTGAAGCGGATCTATTCAGCAATTTTGTACAGCGATATACCGAGTAATGGTAGTCACCCTGAGTGACCAGTTGCGCAAGCTTGACATGCGGAGGCGATGTTTTAGCTCGAGAGAGATCATTTTTTCTCCGAGGCTTCATCCTTTCGACATACCAGCAATTTTTTCAGTGGTGTCAACTTAGCTGACTCCATCGTTCCGACATTCGGAATAGATCGTTCATACAACCATTCTTTGGGACCCCGCACAGTACGTAGACCAGGGGGCCTAGCCTGACGTAGATTAATTAATAGCTGCCATTCTGAGCCAATTCGTTATTGGCAATGTAAAAAGAAAGGATTAAAGGATTACAAATTAACTTGAGAATATTTCGTTCATCCTCTGGTAATCGAAAATATCTATCTTGTACATGCGTCTTAGATCTATCTTGTACATGCATCTATCTTGTACATGCGTAAGATATCGTCCGAGGTTATTTGCATGAGGTCGATGAAGCAACTGCACTATTGAACTCTTTTTATTAGAGCATGCCCAGCAGCAGGTGTTTTGGAGGGACCAACGTCAAGAATTGGTGTAATCATCTCCACTTGCTTCAAAGTTTGGCCCAGCAACTACCCACTAACGCTAAAATATAATTTCTGGAGTCAAAGTTTGGAGTTTCCCCGCCATCTACAAAAGCTTTTGCGTAAGCAAATTTCTCACACCATGCAAGCATCTTTGCTCAATCAACAATTAAATAACGAGCTTGAGGACTATTCACTGGCCCTTGCTTCAAGGTCATCAAGTTACTTTCATAAAATCTTCTTTATATAAGTTTCCTTGGTGTTTGCACAAGGAGTGTTGCTGGGCTACTTCTTGCTTATTATTCCTCTAAGTTAAAAATGGCCTTCAAGTTAATGCTTGGCGCTCATATTTGGTCTGGAGCTGCTGGGCATGCTCTTATACAATTAGCACAAACGCGATTATTAGCCACGGTAACACAATTTTAAATAATTTATGTCAGAAAGTCCACGCAATCAATTAGAATGATTTATAGGTTAAGTTCCAGAGTCAAATCACTGAAATGTTGGTAAGTCTCGGTACCAGCAGCTGGACCAGCTTGATCGTGATCAAAGGTGGTAAAGTGCGCGTGAAGTGAATTATTTGATTTACTACCAGTAGAAATTTGAGAGATTGGTACTTAGAATTCGAAGAGATTAAATTTCTGCCGACGTTGTTGGTAAGGCCCGGTGTTGTAGGGCTCTAGAACTTGTAAAATCTCAAGTGGCTGGCTGTATGTTTCGGTGACTGCAAGTGAGAAGGGCAAATTGCATGGCTGTATATACAAAGAATTTCAGGCTTCTGAATCGAAAGCAAAGATCAAATCTCAGCAGCTTACTTGTCACGAGCAATAATTATGGAATTTTTTTTTCATTTCTTCCCCACCCCCAAACCAAAAAACAAAGAAAAAGAATTTGAGCAGTACCAGTAAGTTTGTCTTTGAGGTTTCAGGAAATCTGTCAGAACAACACCTGGATGCACTCCTGACTTGAATTTCAAACTAAAAGAATTTTCACTAGCATGGGAAAATCAGCCAAAATGTCAATAGAAGGAAATCAAGGAATGGAGCATGCATGGAAAACCGAAAAATGTCCTTTTGTGTCCTTTTATGTCCTACTTGAGCACAAATGTCCTTTTATGTGGAGAATTTCATGCTCCAATGGAGTTCTTCATGAATTTCTTGATTAGAATGGAATAATGACACATATTAGTTTTCCATCCTCAATAAATCATTGTAATTGGTTGCATGTACTTTCTGAAACAAACTTACAGATAAACTCCAACGATCGAGCATTCTCAAGAATTTCCCATACAAGATAGACAATCGTATTTAATCAAGAGATGGTGAACGAAAATATCCTCAAGTTAATTTGTAATCCTTTAATCCTTTCTTTTTACATCGCCAATAACGAATTGGCTAAGAATGGCAGCTATTAATTAATCTACGTCAGGCCCCCTGGTCTACGTCCTGAGTGGGGTCCCAAAGAATGGTTGTATGAACGATCTATTCCGAATGTCGGAACGATGGAGTCAACTAAGTTGACACCACTGAAAAAATTGCCGGTATGTCGAAAGGATGAAGCCTCGGAGAAAAAATGATCTCTCTCGTATAAGACTGAAGCATCGCCTCCGCATGTCAAGCTTGCAATTGCGCAACTGGTCACTCTGGGTGACTACCATCGCTGGGTATATCGCTGTACAAAATTGATCCGTTTCAGAATCCCTTTCCGGGTCTCCATTTGGAGGAGCCACCGTCACCTTCTGAAACGTCAAAGCCACAGCTGTGCTTTCCGGGTCTCCATTTGGAGGAGCCGCCATCACCTTCGCAGTCGTCGTAGTCGCCAGTGTACGAGGGAGGGTTCCACTTGGAGCCACCTCCATCACCTTCCGCAGCCATTTCAATAATTACGTCGCTGGCACTTCAGAAACTATTTTAATTACACTACTGTCAAGTCTACGAATATGCGCAGAGCTTAATTAACAAGATCGCAAATAAGAGTGCCGAATCTCGGAATGGATCGGAGCAAAGCTTTTGCAAGAATCGACTCAAGTTGCTGGCTTTGAAATCTGAAACTAACAAGTCACTGGAGGTCTTCAGCAGATAGCTCAAATGCTAGACTCCGACTGAGATGGTATGATTATCTGGAGCTGTAAGTTGAGAATGAATGAGGAATGGGGGCCAGTTCGTCTGCTTATATATTAATGGCCCCGGGGGCTCAGATCGATTCGGCCATGACGGGGTGAGTGAGTGAGTGAGTCTGGAGGCATGCGCGCATGCCTGGAGTTTGGCGAGTAGCTGGTGGAGTGTGGGATTTTGACTGCGCGGTCAAGCCGTGATTGCTGACCTGCGTCGGTATGTATTCATGACCAGATTATTTGCTGAAGCGCGTCGGGTGTTCCTAAACTTGGAAGCAGCGTTTCCGTTATGACGTCGGTCATGACGCCCCAGAGTGAGGACATGTCCTAAGAAAAGGTCCAAGTGACGAATGAATTCCATGTCAACTCCATGAATGTTTTCTGTCCGCTTGCATCCATCCAATTTCAGTTGCATCCATCCATCCATTTTCAGTTTCTGCAACAGTGGGCCTGGGAGGCATATGCTAGGAACATAGAACGTAGAACATGATATGGTTGACCAGGTCAGCTCCTGGGCAGCCTTGGAAGTTGAAATGGGTCATCGATTGAACCAGATAGATAGAAACTCCAGTCCTTTTATAGGGCCGGCGTGAATATAGTGTCTGTTCATTTGGTTAATGAGCCAATGCCCACCAGACAAAGGGCCACTAAGATCAAACTACTCACCCCTTTCGGGAATAGACACTTTTGGCGATTGAACCATATATCTTAGATACTTGTTCAATGCATTCTTGTGCAGTTTTTTTTTTGTTTTTTCGGTTCTTCTTCTCCATGAAGCGCTTAGATGGCTACTTCTTTGAAATTCCATGTCTAACATAGCGATTTTTTATTTTATTTTTTTGTTATTTTTTTTTACATTTTTGTTTTGGGCATCTTGTTTTTAACTTCAGTAATAATGGGCGGGTGAAGGCATAGTATTCTTGACCAAAAAGATCCATTGTTGCACTCAAATCCAAATGTTTTGGTCAAAGGCTATTAAAAAAATACAAAAATTATCTTTTATTTTTATTTTTTTTCATGGCGCCCTCTATTGTTGTTATATATACTTAAATTCAAAGTCTCAAAAAAAAATCTACTAAAAAATTTACTAAAAGCAGTGCTTGAAAAAATTGTATAAAAGTGGTTTTAAACGTAAATTTCATGACCTGAAGTATTTCAACTTAATTATATTTTTTAATATTTTTGGAGTTAGTAATGATGTTGAGGGTAGACAAAAAAAATTGAAAAAAAACAATTTAATGCTCTTGTATTCTATTGTTTTCAAACTTATGCGATTGTAGACTGCCTTCCTTTTAAAAACAAATCAAGTTGTATAAATACATATCAACTCATTAAAAATTTATATTTTAATATTTTTTGTTTGACTTTTTAGAACAACATATCTACAACATTCTTGTAAAATAATTTAAATTTAATATGAGTTTTTTAACCTTGTATTGTTGAATCTTCATGATGTAATTCAATGGTTCAGTTTACCATGCTTCCTCCCGGGGAACAACTGGTGATACGTATTTTTCCTCCCATCCAAGACTTGGCGATAGGCAAACAAACATGTGCACACAATTGGTTACAAAAGTTTAAACATTGAAACTGATCTAGCACCGTTTCAGGCAATGTATGTAATATGGCACTTTGTTCACACAATCGTACAAGGAACATAATCAAAAAGTTTGAACAAGAGCAATAGATCTGCAAAACCACATGTGACAGTCTGACGTCCCAAAGAGAATGGAGCAAAGGAAGAATAAAAAAACTTTGAAATAACAACTATGACCAACACAATGACTCAAATGTCATTCACATCAATCGTTTTTGCAAAATCCCGAGGGAACACTAGCGGTATCTTAGAAACAAGTGCAATAAAGTATAGGGTATTTAATATTCATTTGAGATAAAATTTTGAAAAATTCCTAATAAAATATAGGGGCCGATTAATTAATATTGAAAACGACTTATAAAAATTAAAAGTACCAAAGTATATAATACGTGCTTTTTATTTTATTATTATAAAAAATAACCCTTCGAGAAGGGTATCTTAAGCTGAATATTATGAAGGCTTAGATTGAATGAATAAAAAATTGCATCTTTCCAATGTGGAACGATTGTGTTTTTCAACATTATAACTTTCAGGTTGCTTTTTACTAGCATTCACCATTACAATTTTGTTGATGTATTTTTTTTTATTGTGTTTTGCTCTTTGCTTACCAGAGCAATGCAATTCCTTTGTTAGAAATGTGCTCTAACATGTTTCTCTGCCATTTCTGTGGAAAATTAAATTGTTGATCTTGTAGCGGCGCTTTTCTCAAGTATTCTTTTGTTGCAAACTCAAAAGTTATAGTTATTAACCCTTAAACGTCAAGAGGGCCTGGACGGGGCAGCCCGGAAAGAATCTAAATTTTTTTGAAAAAAAAAAAAAAAAAAAAAAAAAAAAAAAAAAAAAAAAAGGGCCCAAAACGGTTCTGCAGTGCACTGTAGCACTGCGGCACTGCTGAACTTCAGTTGCCCCAACCTCAAAACTTGTTCAATTTGATAACTTTGATTGCTTACCAATGATTCCACAATCTCTCAAATGAGGCGAAAATTTGGAATCTAGATCGCTTTTTCAGTAGCTTTCCAACGCAACAAGTCTCGCTTGATTTGGTTGAGAAATGAAACTTTTTTCTCCAATTATTCCTTCATACCAAGCCCGTGGGGCTTGCTTTGACGTTTAAGGGTTAAGTATCAAGTTGCATGATCAGATCATTTATCGTAGTTCAAATCATTTTTGTAGGGGTTCTGCTGCATGGGTTGTATTGTGAATGTACCGTGAAGGCAAAAATTCCTTGTTACAACCACTTGAAATGTAAGCAATGCCAATGTATTGTGTTGTGCATACTCCCTAGAATCCTGATTTCTCTAGCAAAAGTCAAGATCACATGAAGACCGGGAGGCCATTACCCCAGGGGTAGCTTTACCTCCCCAAACTTTCTAAACAAGTAGGTCGAGGGGGAGAGTATTCATACATGGCCATAAAAAATACCCGGGGTAATGGCCTCCCGGACTCCCTGTGGCTGAGCCTATTTGTGAAGAAAGGCTTTGTTGTGGCCATGTCTTGACATTGTCGGTAACTATCAAAGCACAACGCCGGGCTCGACGAGATTCATGCAGACTCAGAAAATAATTTCTTTGCAATTGCTCGATCGCTGGCATGCATCCCAGCTCTCCATATAAAGACCAGCCGGTAACCTACCGACGGAATTATAGTGAGAACTTTGATCTGGATCAAGTAACCAGCAAATTGATTACTGCGAGCATAGATACGAAACCAATTAATTTGTGTCTTCGAAGGTCAAGCGCTAAACAGCGTAGCTGACAAGGGGCAATTGGTTTGTTTAGTAAAGTATAGTTACTTGCAAATTCCTTTCCTCCTTCTCGAGAGCATTGACTAATTAAACCAAACGCGCTGTTTGGTGGAAGGTCTGATCCGCCCTGACGCTGTGGATTTGCGTTCTTTGATCACAGGAATTTGACTAATCATCATTCATGCCGGTTACGTTTATGATCTGAGGGGCGAAATTTGTGAGCTTGTCCTTTGTACCGAAACTCTGTCACTCTCACTGACTTTCCAGATTGCTAACTACGTCGACATTCGAGCGCTGTCGTCATGCATTTTTCCTTTGGTATTTTTCTCCAGCACGTTGAGAAGGTTTTAGGGTTTTATTGTGTTTTTTTCAAATTTCAAAAGGGATATATAAGAGTTATCCGTAAAGTAAAAGGGGTTAGCCTGTGTGGTGGTCGGAGTTTGCAGCTTTTAAATTGTATTTTTTGTATATGTCAGTCGCAAGCCACCAAGCACTTGCTTTGGGTGAGCATGAGGGTATATATAGATTCCTTCCTTGGGAAGTGCACTGTATTAAACACATACAAGTACACATGAGTGTACAGAAGGGGACGGTTTTAATTCGTATTAGTACGTATACATACAATAAACATATTTAGAGCTGAAAATATTGACATATATTTACATTAACCCTTTAACGTCCCGATTCAACATTGTTTTCAAAGATTTGTTATAAAATGGTCGATGAAAAACGGAAATGGAGTTGATGTACAAAACAAAGTTTTAAATGTCAATGTGTAGATAACATCCGTACGGTTGGATTCATCATATTTATTATTAATATTTTTAAAGTAATTTTGCAAGGTTTTCTCTTGAAATTCAATTAAAAATCCAAAATTAACACAAAAAAATTTAAAAATATTGTAAAGAAATTAGAATGACATGCACTACGAGATGGTATGGTTTCCATTATTTGATTCTACTTACTATGGAAAATCATATTTAAGGTCTTTCTTTTTGAACTAAGATTGAAACTTGACATTAATCACTTTTGTAATTTTTCAAAAATTCACATTATCTTATTTGGAAGATCCGTACCGTACAAATGGTATTCAACTAGCACAAGAATGAAAAAAAATAAAAATGGATGAAAAACATCCGGTACCTACAGAAATCGAGCTGCTGAAATTCATCCAGCGTCCAGAATCTGGACGCCGGCGCGCTAAAGGGTTAAGCATATATTTAGGATGGGATAGATCTATATATAAAGAGGTTTTTAGAGGGGGGCATGAACGCACGTGATTCTCAAACATAATGTAGAGTGCACATCTCGGGATTCCCTCTTGGGAACGTGAATTCGTTGTGGGGGAGCTTCAATTGCATTAGTATGATGCAAGGTACAAATTTCCCTCACAACAAAGAGCCTTGTAATTGGTCGAGAAAAAAGGAGCGAAAACTCATTTTCTTTGCCTTTCATGTTAAAAAAACTACTCCTGCCTTGTCTTTCCTCTTGGAGAAATGTTTTGCTACAGTTTACAGATAACTCTATAGTTAGACCTCAAAAATTTCCAAGCTTGTTACCAATCTTTCTGGATATAACACTTTAAAGTTTATCCATTACCTCAAAAAGTTTGTTCTTGAGACTCCTCCTTCATGTTAGTTTCTTATTAATTCACTAGCTTGGCCCAAGCCATTTGAGCTCCAGGTAAAGAACCGCCGGCTTATTATGGTTGTGTGCACAATCTATACTATATAATATATTAGATTGGTTCATGCATGACCATCGTAGAGAGAGCATGCATGACACCCTGCATTATATAATAGATGTTCAAAACTATTTGACATTCTGATGGTTGAAATCTTGAAATCAAAATGGAGTTCGTAATTCTTTGTGAGTGATCCTAAGTCAAAGAATAACTCTAATAGTCTAATATGACATCAAATTCGTATAAACGGTTGCTAAGGTTGACACTTTTGTAAACCCGCGTCAAAATCTTGTACTAGTACTAAAAACACTCCCTGCGTACTAGTGAAGCATGCCCAAAAAGACCCTGAATTAATCTAGTTTGTTTAGCAGTGGAATGAAACCGTGAGCAAAAAATTCTTGAGCAGTAGTGCAGGTCTAGAGTCCATTATTCACAACTGGTAGGAGAAAAGTGCACCAGCTGTCGCCATGGGGGTCACTCACAGTACTTCATACAATGGGGCTGGCCAATGGGAGTGCAGCCAAAATACTGTTTCTGATTCTGCGACAAGGCATGGCCCATTCATACCAAGAAGCTCTGGCACTTGCGTTGCATTTTTGGAATGCTGCAAAGTAAATTTTGAAAATAGTATACAATTTCTTGTGGTGTCAGAACTTTGTCTCTTTCCTGCTTTTGGTCAATGCATGTGCGTTGGTGGAACCCAAAATTTCCAAAAAGCATTAGAGCAGCTTCTTGCATGCGTAAGGTTAAAAAATTAAATTTTACATGAGCACATTGTACCTTCCAAAAACTTACTTGATGAAGGTAGATTCTCTGCCGCACTTGCATTGGGTGACTGGTGTGAATGGGCCATGAGTAAGGAATGATAATGGGGTCAAAGCCCGCTATAGTTATTAACCCTTTAGCGCGCCGGCGTCCGGATGAATTTCAGCAGCTCGTTTTCTGTAGGTACCGGATGTTTTTCATCCATTTTTTTTTTTTTCATTCTTGTGCTAGTTGAATACCATTTGTACGGTACGGATCTTCCAAATAAGATAATGTGAATTTTTGAATATTTACAAAAGTGATTAATGTCAAGTTTCAATCTTAGTTCAAAAAGAAAGACCTTAAATATGATTTTCCATAGTAAGTAGAATCAAATAATGGAAACCATACCATCTCGTAGTGCATGTCATTCTAATTTCATTACAATATTTTTAATTTTTTTTGTGTTAATTTTGGATTTTTAATTAAATTTCAAGAGAAAACCTTGCAAAATTACTTTAAAAATATTAATAATAAATATGATGAATCCAACCGTACGGATGTTATCTACACATTGACATTTAAAACTTTGTTTTGTACATCAACTCCATTTCCGTTTTTCATCAACCATTTTATAACAAATCTTTGAAAACAGTGTTGAATCGGGACGTTAAAGGGTTAAAAAGGAATGTCTCACTAAAACACTGTCATTTTTTAACTCATTTTTAATGTGTGATAGAAATTTCTCATTTTGAGACATATCTAAGTTCAATTTTGACTCTTAATTTGATGTATTATTATTTTTCCTTATCTATGAGAACTTTCAAAAATCACATATTTTTTACACAATAAAAAAGGCGGAATATAATTTCACAACATCTTTATCTAAAAACCAAACAAATATACTTAAATATAAACCTAATAAATTATATGACTATTTTTTTAAAAAGAAAACCTTAAATACGTATTTCTTTCACTTTTGTAATGTGATCAAGTGCTAAATATGTAAAATTAGGGGAAATTTTTATTTTTGAATTTTGAACTATATAGCACATGATTGTTCTGTAACAACATCCCATCTATAATACAACATAATTTTTGTAATTCTTTAATATTTTTTTCATTTCCGAAAGGGCATTTTTCTAAACTCTGAAGAGTTTGGAAAGGAATACCCATATCAAGCTTGTACCCAATGGAAGGTTGGGAAGTCCACAGTAGTCCCGCCTCAAGAATCACATGTTTGGAGTTTTCTATCTTTCATGCAATGAGAGCATATTAAGGATGAACCCTAGAAAATAATGAAAAATAAAGAATCTTATGTTAATGAAAGAGATTTCATTGCAATGACAAAAAAGATTACAACACTGACACCTCATTAGTTGCAAAAACAACCAAATGACTATAAAACCAAACACAAACACAAAAATAATTTCAAAGTCCAAACCAAAACTAAATTTAGGTATGCATACCCATTACCACCTAGCATTCAATTTTGCTCTCATCTACAAATGGTGTACATTAATGTACATTATAGTATCTTAACAATAACATTGTCACCTATTCCATCCATCAATGAGAAAGCCTATCTCAAGTGACACAAAATTGATATTTTATTTATATAAATTTCAATGTATGTACTCTTATTTAACACTACTATACTTTATTATACCAAGTTTCACTTTCCAAAAATAGAATTGATCTTTTTGGTGAATTTTTAAGTGCTTTTGGTGTTTGATCTTATAAATTCATCTATGATAGATTTTAAAGTTCCAATTAAACCTACTAGTTAAAAACATAAAAATAAACTTAATTAATACCATGTTTGATTTGCAGTGCAAAAAGATATTTCACTTCTTTTACTGATGTTGATAAACTATTTTGTGAACATAAAAATGATTTTATAGCATAAATAATATTGAATAAATTTTTTCATTTACTTAAATAAAATTTTGAATTCTTTTTAAAAAAATTCAAAAATTCTTTTTTTGGAAAATATTTGTCACTTGTATTGTTTGATGCATTTTGGTCCACTACAAGTGATTTTTTTGGGATACTTTGAACTTGGAAAACTAGTTTTTAAAATAAAAATAAAAAATAAAAAAGTCAATCTTTATATGCCTAAGAAGATCATACTCTAGAAAGATCAAGAAAAAGATATTTTTTTAAATATCAAAACTAAGAATTCAAAGTGAAAAATCTCAAGAAAATGAATACAACAACATTTAAATCATTGAAAAGAATATGAGAGGAAATAAAAACCAAAAATCAAAAATTTGTAGCAATTTATTAAAGTAGAGATTTCAACAAAGAAATGGCAAATAAGTGATTTTCAATGTCTACAACTCTGCACGCTTGTTTCAATGTCTATAACTGATCTTGCTTGTTTCAATGTCACAACTTCTCATCAGAAAATGTAATTATTTCTAACA
This sequence comes from Pohlia nutans, assembly GCA_022496805.1. NCBI lineage: Eukaryota > Viridiplantae > Streptophyta > Bryopsida > Bryales > Mniaceae > Pohlia > Pohlia nutans. The sequence continues at coordinate 2,337,730 of CM040103.1, forward strand.
CACATTAACCCCTAAGTGTTCTTAACTTTCTGGGCTTAAAAATATCATTGCTTTTTATGTGTTATAGGTCTAAATGTAAGTGATGTATAGGAATCTCAACCAAACAATCTTGCAGTATACATATTGTGAATGATGTGGGTTCAATTTGGAGTCATTTAGCCACATACATTGCAAGATCATAATGTTTTAGTGTTAAAAAGGGATGTTGAAATTTTCCTAGCAACACGTTAAAGGTGAAATTTGTTTTCAAAACTACTTAAATGAAAAAACTTTCAACCATAAAGTAATTCAAAATCATCATATAAATACATTGGTATCCAAAAAAACTCATGGAGAAAAATTTATATCCCCAAAAAGGTTGATGGTCTGATATGGGTACCCCCTCCAAAAATAGTGTGATTTTTTGAGAAATATTTTTTTGGTAAGAAATTTTTTTTGGAAAATTACAAAAATTAGAAGGTGTTATAGACACCATGGCTGCAACTATATGCATGGTGTTAAAAACAAAAAATCAACACACATAAAATGAGTTAGACATAAGTCACACTATGTGTGAAGCGTAAAAGTCGTACCCATATCAAGTCATTCCCCAAAATGCCCTTGTAATGTCAAAAATTAACCTAAAAAGTGATATTTGACCCAAAAAGAAAAAAGTGTCCAAAATAGACCCGTGCACTAAAATGACTCTTGAAAAAACACTCAAAACATGATGGATTGACATGAAAATTCTATCATGATAACAAGACTGTCTTCAAGAGAAATCTAAAGCAACAATGTTTATTGAAAATGAACATTGGATGAAAGAGATACAAGCCAAAACTTCAATACATCTTGGATTAATTTGAAATTTGTACTACTCAAACTAGACATCATGTAAAGGGTTTTGACAAAATTTCATTGAAATCAAACACTGTATGAAAAAGTTATAGCTCTTCAAAATGAAAGTTACTCAAAAGCGCGTCTACAATATGAAAGCCGGGACGATTAGAGGTTGACCCCTAAACACTCAACGTTATTGACCATTTTCTAGTTGCTTCCTGTATCTAATAGGCTAACCAAAACAAAAATTATATGTTTTTTAAAAATAAAATTTAAAATACTAAATCAAGTCCACTTCCTAAAGCAATTTGAATTATGTCAATCCGAGTTAAAGTCCACCCAGGAGAAATTTCCAAAGTTGGATCACCTCAACATTGTCTTAGTGTTATAAAATTTCATTGCTATTTGTGGAAAGTAATGATGTTTCCTCCATCATTTATTTTTCTTTTTTAAAATTTACAAATCATGGTAAATTTCAAACTTTGAAAGTCAAAAGTAAATTTCAAACTCTATTTATGAAAATTACAAATCTTGATACTTTTAAATTCATTAAAAATTATATAAGTTATCTTTGGAAGTTTGACCATATGGATAATTTGTAGAGATGATGCCTTGGCTACATTCTTTATATTAAACCAAACTTCATCAAACATATAGAAGGCACATATTATAACACATGTATGTTTTGTCCAATACTCCTTGGGTTTTTAAGGGTTAAATGAGCTACAAAATGACAGTGTTTTAATTAGTAAGAAATTCATTTTTGATACCCATATCGTAGTTGGATCCTATACACAATTTCCAAAATACATTAGGAAATTCTCAAGCTATAAAGGGGTAGTTTATTCACTTGCCTAATCCCTAAACATCTCTAGTTCTTTTGGGCTTTAAGACATCATTACTTTTGAAGTGTTATAGGTCTTAATGTAACTGAAATATAGAAATTTCAAATATACAATCTTGTAATATATATGTTGTAGATGACGTGAATCAAATTTGGAGTCATTTGGCTACGTAGATTCCAAGATCATAATATTTAAAGCTGAAAAGGACTTTCCTAGTAACACATTAGAGATGTCAAAAGTAGCCCCAAAAATGATCCAGTAGACCTATGATAAATAAAAAAAGTGTCACAAATTGATTTGTCTACTAAAATAATTCCCAAACTTTTAGAACAATTTGAATTGACATGAAAATTTATCACAATAACTAGACATTGAGGGGAATCTAACTTAATATTACTATTGTTATTTTTGTTGAAATAGGACATTAGATGAAGAAGAAACAAGCCCCCAAAGTTTCAGCCATAGAAATGCATTTTTGTGAACTAAAATTGAGACCAATGTACTAAAAAGACTCCCAAATATTCATTACATTTTATATTGATCTCAAATTTTATCACACAAAAAATACTAGTATATGTATCTTTTCCAAGAAGTTTTATTGAAATCGAACACTTAATGCAAAAGAATAGCTCTTTGAAGTGTTTTTCCTCCCAAAAACGTCCAAAATATGGACATCAAGACAATTAGGGGTTAAAATTACTTGTTTGTTTCAAATGCAAAGACAATAGAGAGATGTTATCTATGTGATCAACATCAAGAAAATAATGAAATCAAAGGTTTTATAAACATCAACTAGTAAAAAGGTCAAAGTAGTCTTTAGGTTGCAAGGAATAATACCAAAGCTTGGTGCCCATGGCATATCTTGGTACTATTTAATTCATTATTAACCACTAAAGGACCAAATCCAAATACAACTTCATGTTCATTGTAGTAGTTTTCAGTAAGTTTGAAGTAGACTTCTTTCCATTTAGATTTTTTTTTTTAAACAACACATGCAGTGTTTTTGGAAATTTTGCTAATTTCAATGATTTAGATTTTGGTTACATTTAAATTAAAATTTTCACAATATGATAAATTGAATTAAGCATTTTAAAACCATGTATCTTTAGTTCTTAGGGGTTGACATTCACCAAGTACTGGCACTCATTCCTTAATCCCTAGAAAGAACCAAGGATTCATGGTTTTAAAATGATAAGTTCAGTCAATCATATTGTGAAAAATATAATTCATATGTGGGACCATGTTTTATATAATTGGAATCAATGAAGAACATTGCCTGTATTGATAACTTTTTTTATAAATTTAAACAAGAAAACACCAAATAAAACCTATTTAAATATGCTAAAAGAAACTTGAGGTACCATTTAAACTTTTTGATCCTTTAGGAATTAAAAGATCAAAAAGACCACCTCTCTACTACCAATAATGATCTATGTGGCCAAAATCCAACCTATTCTACATGAAAACTATGTCTCCTTTTCAATTGAGTTATCCACCAAAAGTCTTGTCTGAGGGCCTAAGACCATGTTTTTGTACTTCAGTTACACTTTACTGACACAATCAATCACGCCACGGGGTTTGAGAGAGCGTGAGGGTGGCATGGGGGCACAAGGAGATTCTACTATGGGAACTTGAGTGTGCTCTAGGGAGCTTCTCTAACTTTGGTAAGGTGCAAAGTTTAAATTTCCTTAACATCGCAGAGCGTTGTGATTGATTAAAAAAAAGGAGCCCAAACTCGTTTTTGCCGTCTTTCAAGCTAAAAAACCAGTTTTGCCTTGTTTTTCTTCTTGTGGATTTTTTTTGCTTGACTTTTTAAATAACTCAATATATGCCACCCCAAAAGAAACCATTTCAAAATATAATTTTCTTCCTCCCAAATGTGTCCTTAGACTAGTTATTTTAAAGCTATTATTAGCCAATTTGCTACACAATTAAAAGTAAAGTAATAAAGTGGTTAATTTTAACGAAGGATTCCGTTTGAAAATATGAAAGGAAAAATAGCCAAGTACTTAGGAAAAATTTAGGGGAGTAGCCTAAATTTGCCTAGGTATCACCCAAGTATCACCCTAAGTATCAACAAAAAAGTTGGCCACTTAGGAAAATTGAAAAAAACAAGCGGCTAGTCGCAGAGTCCCACCCTTAGTATTTATCTTATATTTACTTTTACGTTACTGTTCAGATGCATAACTCCTAGTAACTCCTCAAAAACGAAGCGTTTCCGTAGTATCTCCCCTGGTGGACAAAGACAATAAAATCATTGCATTGGAAAGCTCGACTACATAGCATTCATTAGCATGCACTACCTTTGTACAGTGTGGAATATTCCACACCCAACAATATTTCATCTGTAGCTAAGTAGACAGGTGGAGGTTCAAGGTGATGAGCACAGTGCATGAAGCAAAGGAAGTGGGCGTGAAGGCTACTGAAGGTTAACCCTTAAACGTCAAGCCCCGCCCCAGGGGCTGAGTTTCTACATAATCTTCTCTGTAGCTCTTCGTGTACTCAACTTTTCACTTATTTTTTGATATCATTCTAATGACCTTCTTACGATGCATTCACAAAGTGCAATTTTACAATTCAAATCACAATTTGTATGAGTGATTTGTGCTTTGAAAGGATTGTGGTAGGTAGGTTGGGGTTGTAGGAGGTTGCAAGCTCATCATTGATTGGTTCATTCATGATGCCCAAGTTAGAAAAATGCATTATTCATGATGCCCAAGTACAAAAGATGCCGTGATCCAATTTCGGGCTGCCCGGCCAGTCCCCAAATTGTCGTTTAAGGGTTAATATGTGGAGTACGGTACAAGTTTCTGAGCAGTTAACTTTCACCTGACCAACTGTAAAATTAATGGCTAGACTTTCTTGGACCGGTTGAATCCAGTCCAGCCTTTGGGCTTGCAAGCCTGGCACGTGGCTCCAAGTCCACTGAAAGAGAGTCTAGCCTTCCCTCATCACTACAGACTGCCGTACAAGCGAAAAGAGTGGAGTTGAATTTAAACGAATTCCTTCCTTTTCTCCAGCACAGTCGGGCGACTGGGCCCCGTCCGGGGGACGGGGAAGCATGTCCTCCGCACTCGTCGCGACGGGAACGCTGCTCCCCTTTCAGCCGACGCGCTTTCTGCCTGGGTCAGTCATACCGACGTCGTTGACCCCGGCGCCCTGCAGTAGTCCAATTTTGAACCTGCAATTAACTTACTTAGCCGCTTCATGCCCACGGCACGAGATTGACCCACACTCAGACTCCCCTGGAACTCATGAATCTGAGCCCCATATAACCACCCCAATTCTGCCCTCTACTCCTCATTCCCATCATTATTCAAGTCGATCAGGAGATTCACAGTCTAGCATTATCTTTCCGCTTCGATCACCTCCAGTGCTGTTCCTTAATTCCAAAGCCGAAAACTTGACTATATCCTTGAATATACATTAGACTCTAGTGCACAGGCTCCAGTGATTCCAAAGCCAGAAACTTGACTAGACGCTAGTGCAGATTTTCTGCATTCTTGATCGTGTCAGTAATAGAGTGCTCGGCCATTTGCGCTTCACCTCCAGTGCTGTTCCTCGATTCCAAAGCCGGAAACTTGACTATATTCTTGAATATATATTAGACTCTAGTGCACAGGCTCCAGTGGATTCCAAAGCCAGAAACTTGACTAGTGCAGGTTTTGAGAGATTCAATCTGCATTCTTGATCTTGTCACTAATAGAAAGTGCTCGGCGAAGTTCAGTTCGTATTCCTGGACTTGTTGAGTGGTGTGTCAAGTATCAGTATTGAAATGGCGGCCGAAGGTGATGGTGGTGGGTCGAAGTGGAACCCGGGTTTCTACGACGATTGTGAAGGTGACGGCGGATCCTCCAGATGGAAGCCTTCATCGCACCATTCCGAAGGTGATGGTGGCTCTTCACGATGGAGGCCTCCGTCGCACAGCTGCTGCGGCTTCGACGTTTCAGAAGGTGACGGCGGCTCCTCCAGGTGGAGACCCGGAAAGGGGCTCTGAATCGGATCCATTGCCAGCCCAAATTTTGTACAGCGATTAAGACGAACCGAGCAATGGTAGTCACCCCGAGTGACCAGTTGCGCAAGCTGGATATGCGACGTACTCGAGAGAGATTGTTTGAAATCCTCCGAGGCTTCATACTTTCGACATTTCGGCGAATTTTTGGAGTAGATCAGAATCCATACGACCATTCTTTGGGACCCCGTTTTGTAGACCAGGGGGCCTGACGTAGATTATTAGCTGCCATTCTTCGGTCTGAGCCAATTTTGTATTGGTGATGTAGAAAAGACCTCACTTAAGACAATTATATTAACTCCATCATCTCCTGAATGAAACGTGTCTGTATATCTTGTATTCGTATCAAACGACGAGATTGTAATGCATAATTGTGCGTCAATATTTGAATATCAAATGAAGGCCGACGTTCGAAGCCACTGCACTGTTAAGCTCTTTCACTGATTAAGCAGCCATAATGCACAACCGTATACGTAGATTCAAAGGGAAAAATAAATGATCCATAAGTTTCAAAGTCATTCAATGTAATGTCGGTACTCGATACCAGCAAACCAGCTTTGGAAATTCGCATTCTCATCCAATATCAGTTTAATTGGTGCTTGGACTAGCAGCCAGAGACTTGAATTGTGCGTCGCCAACCTGTTCGTGACAAGTTAAGATCAAACTTGGATGATAAAAGGTGATACATTAGTTGAGTTGTTTACTGCCATTGGGATCAAACTGTCTAATTACTGTTGTAAGAAGACTGAGATTTCTGCCGACTTTTTGGGTACGGTTGGATCGATCTAGAACTTGTAATTCAGTAGGTGGGCTGTACGTCTCGGTGATTGCAAGCCAGAAGGGTAAATTCCATGTCTGTACAAAGAATTTCAGGCTTCTGAAAGCTAGTTTCCAATCTCAGCATCCAACCAGCTGCAGTTTGTTTGTCGCTTGCAATTGAACTCTAATTTTATTTGCGCTCCCCAAAAAGCTAAATTTATCACTAGTGTGTGTCCCAGGAGGTGTTGACTTACGTGACCCCTACCCCTCAGTGGCAACTACCACAGAATGTACCATGCACGGACGCTCGACATTACTCCGTATGATAGACCTGAAAAGTATAAATTATATGTACAGACTGCTACATGACTGTATATTATATTACTTATTTTATATTTATATTTTTGTAATTTTAATGTAGATTTATATTTAGACCAAATACCTCATTTTCTCCCTTGCATTTTTGGAATAAATAAACTGCTTGTATTATCCGGGCCCCTCCCCAGTGCTTGCATGATTGCTGAATTTTAATCCGTATTAAAAACTTGATCAGTTTCTGCCTGACTGTACCACAGCCAGCAATAAATATGAGAGTGACGCTGTTTCTGAGGTGCATCCTACTCGAGTGCAAGATTCAGCAATAAAGTAAAATACAGAGCCACCACAAGCAAATGATGTTTGGTCTCCTCAAAAAGGGGTTTGTGTCCAAAAGGGGTATGTTTGGAATACACTTTTGGACACGTCATAGACCATCATGCCACATGTCATGTTGTCATTTGAGTTAACCGAAAAGAAGGCTATCTAATCTCAGTCCCTTTTTGCTCTACTTCTAATCTCTTTTTTGAGTTATACTTGGATTGAATAGTGGGTGTCATAGATTGTCCCCTTATGGGACATGGGCTAGGAGCTTAGGTAGAAGTTGTGGGAGTCAATATGATTGCGAGGTGTGGAGAATAGTGACAATGGCTTGTTTTAGATTGTCTCTCAACTTATCATTAACTGGTTTTTGGTCGATTTATATTTCAGTATGAGTTCGAGAGGAGTTTGCTAAACCTTTCCTCTTTCAACTGACTTTTTGGTTAACTCTATTGCTAACTTAGTTTTAGTCATAGCCAAAGATTCGGCACCTGGGTATCTTTATCCCTAGTAACCTTGCATACCAATAAGGTAACTATACCTGAAAGCGTTCACCTTACCAACTGATTCTATTTACATATATAAAACAGAAAATGTTTTTAGTGGGTCTTAATGGGCAATAATTAGCTTGGGGTATCACTTTTTGGACACACTAATTAGGTTATTTTTGTTTAAAACCTCCAAAGTTTGCCTAATTTGTTCATTTTGATCAAGTAAAAAGACCCTAAAATGAAAAAAATAAAATCCTGCACCTCAATGGAATCAAAATGTATATGTTCAAAGAGTTTCTATTAAAAAAATTATTTATTTTGGATCCATTCATAGATGTGTAAAAAAATGCTGAATTTTGGGATTTGCAAGCTGCATATGCACAATTCATTAATTTTTTTAATGATAAAATCAATTATTTTGTACTCTACACAATTAGATGTAGGTCATATTCAAAAATAATATTAATTTTTTTTTGATATACCATTTGCTTGATTTTAGGGATTCTAGGTGAGTGGGACATAACTTACTTTTTCAACTAAAAATTCAAATAAAATTACTTAAAAATCTTTGATTGTAATCAAATTTTTTTCCTTGATACGTTATAAGTGTAGAAAACTAAAATCACATTTAACCCCTAAAGGCCCTTAAAAGCCAAAATGGCTTTTTCCTGTTTCGGGCAGCTTAGATGGAAGGTCTAAATTAAGAATTTTAGACTATAATTTGGCGTGGGCGTGGTCATACATACAAGGTGTGTGGGGTAAAAATTACAAAGTCAAATTCGGATTTTATAATTTTTTTATTGAAATTTTTGGTTTCAAGCCCAAATGAGGCAGAAAAAAACTTTTTATTATAATCATTTTTTCAATTTCTTATTTTGGAGACATGCTCTTCACCACATATAGGCTCAGAATTTGAAGTGACCCATGTTGATTATATTCTTGGCTTGACAAGGGCAGCCTACAAAATAAAGAACAGCAACCTCCCAGGTTTTTTGTAATTTCACATCCATTTCTTTCGAAATTTGTCAAAATTTGAGATTTTGAAATTTTTTAAAAATAATTTCGCCAAAAATTTATAAAATCATAGAGGTACCTAATCACCGTTCATTTTTTCCAAAAATCAAATACAATTAATGTTTTGCATGTTTCACCAAATTGCCATTTTTATACCTACTTCCGGAAATTAATTTGGATGAAGGTTTGAAACGCGTAATGAGTCTCTAAAATTTTGCATGAGCGTACCCAACTTAGTTATCTACATGGAAAAAAATATGAGCAAAATGTTTGGAGTAACAATCTTCAAGTCCCCCTTTGCACTATGGAGACAATGCCTCCCAAGCAATGCCCCGAAAAACTTTTGCACAAACTTTGGATGTTATGATCTTGCAAATGATAAACATCCAACGGTCAATTTTTGAAAAAGTAGCTATAAATAGGCTTAGGTACAAGATCTTACGGTTGGAATTTTAAAAGAAGTAAAAAAACTTGGTTCACATCCCCGGGAGTATATAGAGGTAGAAAATCGCAATTTTGAGGTTTCAAGCTCCCAAAAACACAAGGAAATTTAGGGGTTAATGAAGTCTTACTTTATTAAAATTAAAAAATATGTTTGTTTGACACACCAGCACATAATGCAAATGTTCCGAAGACAACTTATTTGGGTACCCCAACCATACCATCACCGTAATAGCAAATTCTAGAGGATTCCAACGCATTTTAGCATGCAGTATATAGACACCGTATGAATAAGTTATGAATTTCTAAAGTGTTGACTATATGTTGACTTTAAAGTGACCTTAAACTATGATGTTTGGATTGTGCACATTTTCATCGACAGTAGGGAGTCAGAATCTACTTGTTAGGGAAGATTGAGCTATGGATGCTTTAAAGAAACGGTCGCTTTTGTTACCTTAACTAATGTGCATATACCATGTTGAGTGAAGTATGTTATTAGGATAACGTAGTGTAAGGTGTTCATTGAAAGCTAGTATGATTTCTATATCAGTGTTAGATTTGTATGAAAAGATTAAAGTGTTGGTTTATGGGCCATCCACTATAATGTGATAATGTACTCAAATGTGTTGATAGTGTGTTTTCATAATTGGATTGCCTACACAGTGTTAGTTACGTTTGTATCAAATTTAAGAAGTAGAAGAATGATTTAACTCATTAAAAACAAATGAATACTACAAGTGAAGGAGGTGCAAACCGGCCACTCCTAAACAAATTTTGTTTTATTTTGAACTTGATCTAAACGGTAAAGACAAAATATTTTCGTCTCTTTTTGAAATAGAAAAAGAAAGAAAGAAATAAAGAAATAAATCTCTAATTTTTATCTCTAAAAGATTTTTTATTTTTATTTTTCCCACAAAGCTCCACCAAGCTAGAAAATTTAAACTCCTCTTGGAATGCAATTTTCAAACTACAGATAATTTGCTTAAATTTATTTTTTATCTTCCCAAATAATATAATGTCACTTGCTTGAGCACTTGCTTTTGTATTAAAATTTAAAGCTACCAGAGTAGTGTAGCATACTTCCCAAGGCACCCAGCCTTACAGAAAAATGGCTTTGGAAAACATAACTTTTTGTACAAACGACTGGTGGAAAAAAAATTAATAAAATTCCCACGAAGCTTTTGAAATTCCTCATCTTCACTAAAAATCTCAGAATATCAAACTCAAATTAAATTGACATCGTCGGAACCTATTCAAAGATTGAAATTGTCCAATTAGGCCACTTTGTCCTTTAGGGGATAAATGAAAAAATAATATGCAAAAAACATATGAAAAATGCACAAAAAATTATATGCAATATATATGATTGCAGTGGAACTTCATGTCTTTTAGGGGTTAAATTAGGATACCATACATATATACACATAATTATAAACATATACACACACATACCACTAGTAGAAAAGGTGGCACTACCCAGGGAGATGCCTAGGAAAATCAGTGTACATGTATGGAATTCGACACCACTTGCTTAACCCCTAAAGGACCGTAAAGCCCCACTACTAGAGAGTGCGTAAAAACCAAGACAAAACCAACACACATCTGTTGAAACCAACAGAGAATGGGTTTAACGTAGCAAACATTTAGTCATCTGCACAGAACCAACAAGTTCCTGTTGATTTCTGTTGGAACCAACAAGTTCCTGTTGATTTTCCTCTTGGAACCAACAAGTTCCTGTTGATTCACTACTAGAGAGTGCGTCAAAACAAGACAGAACCAAGACACATCTCTTGGAACCAATAGAGATTGGGTTTAACGTTGCAAAACCGAATTCACTGCACAGAACCAATAGATTCTCTCTTGGAACCAACAAGTTTTCTCTTGGAAAAAAAAAACTGTACAGAACCAACAGGTTCTCTCTTAGAAAAAAACACAGCTCCAGCCTTCAAGATTTTGTCAAAAAAAAAAAATATTCAAAAAAATTTGATTTTTTTTCTATATACAGAAAAATCCCTGCATATAATACTGCAGAAAAAAAATTTGAAAAAAAAGTTTTTTTTACATCGTTAAAAATATTCAAAGACTGCTAGGAAAAAAAAACAGCTCCAGCCTTCAAGATTTTGTCGAAAAAAAAAAAAAATCAAAAAAATTTGAATTTTTTTGTAGATACAGAAAAATCCCTGCATAGAATACTGCAAAAAAAAAATTTGAAAAAAAAGTTTTTTTTACATCGTTAAAAATATTCAAAGACTGCTGGGAAAAAAAAAACAGCTCCAGCCTTCAAGATTTTTTCGAAAAAAAAAAAAATTCAAAAAAATTTGAATTTTTTTTCTAGATACAGAAAAATCCCTGCATAGAATACTGCAAAAAAAAAATTTGAATAAAAAGTTTTTTTTACATCGTTAAAAATATTCAAAGACTGCTGGGAAAAAAAAAACAGCTCCAGCCTTCAAGATTTTGTCCAAAAAAAAAAAAATTCAAAAAAATCTGAATTTTTTTGTACATACAGAAAAATCCCTGTATGAAATAGTGCAAAAAAAAAATTGAAAAAAAAAGCTTTTTGTACATGGCAAACGAATCGGCAATGGTTAAGTTCTCTTATAATTAACAAGATAATTCTCATACTTGCATGAGCGTGTGTATGTGGTGTGGTGGTTTAGTAAGTGGCGAGGGTTTAGAAGGTCTTGTGTTCGAATCCGGCCGTTGGCAATTGGTCTTCGGTTAGCCATGGTGGGCCCTATGGTGGTGGGTCGGGGTTCTTGGCCTTGGCAGCCAAATTTTTTTCCGGGCAGTCCAAAATTTCCGGGCAGCTACTTTTCCTCGGGCAGGCCAGAAAAAATGAATGCTAGATTAGAAACTTTTTTTATCTGTATACTTGGACATTGAAGCAACACCGAACCAAGACATTTCTGTTGATTGTGATCCGGAATCAACTGTTCCTAACCCGCACACGAACCAGCAGAATTTCTGTTGATTTTCTCTTACACCGGAACCCCATTTCTCTAGTAGTGCCCCTAGGGGGTTTCTAGAACTAAAAAGTGGGGAAATTCGAGTTCTTGGGTTTTGAATTGTAGGATGAGCAACAAAGAGACCCTCGCTCTTTTTGAGAGCCAAATCTGTAGGTACTTCTTGATCGGAAATTCATCAAGTGAGCGATTTTTGGTGATTTTTTTGAGTTGCACAGCGGGTACTTTGGCGTCACTTCAAACCCTCATATCATCATCTTCACACCTCTAAATTACTTGAATTTTTTTCCACATGTTTAAAATGATAATTTCTACTCACAGTAAAAATTTCAGAAATTTTGGAGCACTTTTGAACAATCCGATTTCAGCATGTGTACAAAATACCCTAAACAAGTTCCATTGATCTTCTCAACGGTGGCATTTTCTCAAAAATTGTACGATTTTGTTGATCTTTTCTTCATAAAAAACTATGTAAGTCTTCTTCAATTTCAACTGTGCCGATCATCAAAATTACCTCACACCAATGAAGAATTGAGCTTGCTACAAGAGATAGTCAAGGAAAAAAGAGCTAAGTTTAACACCCCTCGGTCCTTTAGGGGTTAAGTATTTCTCTCAACAATGCCACCTTTTCTACTCATGTACACATATACATACGCATATGAATGAAAGCATGGTAAACTAAACCACCAAGATGGCCTTGTGTTATTTTTAGTAGTTTGGAGTAGGTCCTATATGGACTTTATTCTATTCAAAATAAAATAAAAGATACAATGTTTAACAAATTCTAACCAAAAAACTTGAAAAAAACAAGTTCAATAAATATTTATCATTTATGTGTGTTATAGTAAAGTTTAAGCGGCTAAAATTGGAATAGAAGTTTTGACCGCATTGAAAAGTAGATGGCCATGTTTACCACAATTGAAGCACTTACCCTTAAATGCAAAGAGAAGAAAAAGAAGAAGTTTCATGGTAAAGGCAAGAAGGGCAAAGATGGTGACCATAAGAGGTAAAAGTGTCGTACCTGACAAGACTAGAAGATCGGAGAGAAGATCAGAGAGTCCTACCTTACTAGTAATAGATACATTCATTAAAAGTCTATCAAAGGCTAAATTTGAATATTATAAGAGTAGACTTGGAGTTCTACCTATCAAGTCAAACAAGAGGAAATTAGAGGACTTAGAGTAGTACTAAGTTATGTTTTTAGTAAATAATCTGGCACTGCATTATTATCTACTACAGGTGGTTCTAACTATGGAGGAGTGTTGGAATTAAGTTACTTATGTGGTAATTAACTCCTAAAGGACCGGGGGTGTTTTAGCTTAGCTCTTGTTTTCTTGATTAGCTCTTGTAGCAAGCTCAATTTCTTATTAGTGTGGGGTAATTTTCACGATCGGCACCATTGAAACTAAAGAAGACTTACATAGCTTGTTTATGAAAAGAGATCAACAAGATCACACAATTTTTGAGAAAATGCGACCGTTGAGAAGATTGATGGAAATTGTTACGGCAGGGGGTACTTCGTACTTATGCTGAAATCGGATTGCTTAGAAGTGCTCCAAAACATCTGAAATTTTTACCACATGTAAAGAACATCATGACCCTCATGTGGAATTTTTTTCGTCAAATTCTGAGGTGTGGAAAAAAAGATATGGGACTCTGAAGTCTCCAAACAATGAGATATCATAGTGTATGATAAAGTGAAACCTCGACGCTAGTCTCAAAGAATGCTCTTCTCAAAGAATTCGCCAAAAATCCAATTCTTCATCATTTTCCGATCGGGAAAAACCATTGGATCCATCTCGCAAAAACAGCTAGGGTCCTCTCCGCGCAAATTTGGGCTTCTTTGGAACAATCTCATCCAATTTGCACTTTTCTACATTCAAAAGTCCCTTGGGGGCCTTACGGTCCTTTAGGGGTTAAGTTACTCATGAGGAAACTGATAAACCAAGGGTCTATGCCTAAGTTACTCATATGGTAATTAAGTTATTTATGAGGGAACTGATAGACCAAAAGTCTATGACTCCAAGTTAGTTATAACACCAAAGTGATAGTCTAGTTAGTCTGTACATATTCTAGGTATGTAGATAGACGGTACTAGAACTATAAGTGTGGCTTGGTGGGTGAAGGAGATACAATTGTCTGTTGGACAAGATCTCACTTCTATAGTTGAGATACTTTTATATAAATCATATTGAGATTGCATTAAGTATTTATTTTTCCAAGAATTTTTTCTTTGGAGCCCTCAAATGCATAATGAATTTATAGAATATATAATTTATATTCATATTGAGCATGATTCAATTCATCAAATTTTCTCCCAAAATTTGTTTTAAACATCTATTTTCAAGCTTTACTTTTAGTAAGTTTTTTTTAATTTTAATTTTAATTTGAAACTTTAAATTGAAGTACCTATAAATAGAACTATGGAGAGCTCCACCAAATTATAACTTAAATATATGAATTTTAATCGTAATTTATGACCATAGATCAAGAAAATTGTAATTTCAGCACTAAAGATGACTTTAATGATTCACTTTAGCGTGCTTTCACCCATATGCATATCCATATACATATATACATATATATAATTATTTTTTCCATTATATATCAATATGTGACAAGAGTTGCGCAATCTTGTCAACTTAACCCTTTGACGCGCCAACGTCCATATTTTGAACGATGGATGATTTTTGATGCGTCCCTTCACCACATACAGCTGTGATGTTTTCCATCCATTCAAAATTCTCTTGATTCTTGCACTAGTTGACTACCATTTGTACGGTATGGATCTTCAAAATAAGATAATGTGAATTTTTGAAAAATAACAAAAGTGGTTTATGTCAAGTTTCATTCTTAGTTCAAAAAGTGAGACCTCAAACATGATTTTCCATAATAAGTAGAATCAAATAATGAAAACCATATTATCTTGTGGTGCATGTTATTCCAATTTCATTAAAATATTTTTTGATTTTTTTGTGTTAATTTTGGATTTTAAATTGAATTTCAAGAAAAAACCTTGCAAAATTAATTAAAAATATTAATAATAAATGTGATGAATCCAACCGTAAAGATGTTATGTTTACATTGACATTTACAACTTTGTTTTGTACATCAACTCCATTTTTGGTTTTCATCAATCATTTTATAACGAATTTTTGAAAACAATGTTGAACTGGGACGTCATAACATTTAGTAGCCTTTGTGAGTATTGCCTCCCTCCACAGAATGATGTGGAATATCCCACATCATTTCATCCCCCCAATGAAATGATGTGTGATATTCCACATCAAATCAGTAGCACGTGGCAATAAGCCAGAGCAAGCAACCATGGTGCACAATAATCGAAAGCACTTTCAATCACAATTCAACATTGTTTTTTCATTGTTTATTTGATTGATTCTCAACTCAACAATGTTTTGTCAACTCAACAGTGTTTTGTCAACTCAACAGTGTTTTGTTATTCATTGTTTATTTGATTCAATAGTTCAATTAGAAATCACTGGTCACTTTGTTTATAAAGGTGGATGAAACCAAAAGGCAGTCTCTTTAAAGGCTACTGAATGTTACGGTTAACCCTTTAGTGCCCAGGGTACTGTAGCTTAGAGCCCTGGATTTTAGTAGATTTTTTCACTGTGGTTGAGACTACCAAAAATAGAATGGGTTAAATTAGAAAGTAACCGTACAATTCTATTCTCAACTTGAGAGCACACATTTTATTAAAATTTGAGAATCATCTGATGGTGGGATCGGAAGATTATAGTATGTATTTGAACTATATAATGCACGCTCAAAAACGAGATTTTGGGGGGTGTGTGACTTCAAAGTTAAATATAATTTGAGGTAAATTTTCAAAAATAAAAGCAAAGAAGTTCGGCTATGCCCTATGTCAACACCTCTCCGTTGCAATCTTTCATATCAAAAATAGACTCACACATAATTATTGTGAGATTTATAAGTGAAAGTGACTTCTCTATGTACGGTTTAGGACAAAATTTTATACGTTGAAAATTGACAGGAGTGGGTACATTAGTCAAGATCGGATTACACACACTAATGGAAGATGAAGAAGAGAACACAATCCAAAAAAATAAAACAAGATAACAAACTTCCAAACACGAGAAATACTACACAATACATATGTTGTATCTGTAAGTATTTACTGTATTTTCAAGTATTTGCAGTATTTTTGCGTTCTGTTGATAGGTATTTTGATAGTTGTACAATTCCAAATTGAAAATTTCTTTTTCTGGAAGGTGCGTAATGTATGTGGGCAAATCTGAACTTCAAAACTGAAGTTCCAATTCTTCACGGATTCTCTGCTAATTGCATTTTGGACATTGTAGTGACCATAATGTGGTTTGTTGGGCACTAAAGGGTTAAAGGGTTAACCCTTTAGCGCGCCGGCGTCCAGATTCTGGACGCCGGATGAATTTCAGCAGCTCGATTTCTGTAGGTACCGGATGTTTTTCATCCATTTTTATTTTTTCATTCTTGTGCTAGTTGACTACCATTTGTACGGTACGGATCTTCCAAATAAGATAATGTGAATTTTTGAATATTTACATAAGTGATTAATGTCAAGTTTCAATCTTAGTTCAAAAAGAAAGACCTTAAATATGATTTTCCATAGTAAGTAGAATCAAATAATGGAAACCATACCATCTCGTAGTGCATGTCATTCTAATTTCATTACAATATTTTTAAATTTTTTTGTGTTAATTTTGGATTTTTAATTGAATTTCAAGAGAAAACCTTGCAAAATTACTTTAAAAATATAAATAATAAATATGATGAATCCAACCGTACGGATGTTATCTACACATTGACATTTACAACTTTGTTTTGTACATCAATTCCATTTCCGTTTTTCATCAACCATTTTATAACAAATCTTTGAAAACAGTGTTGAATCGGGACGTTAAAGGGTTAAAGGGTTGAATTTCTACCATGATTTGAAAATGACAGATTTTGGTATAAATCTTGTCACACAAAAGTAACACTTGAAAGCAGCTTGTCAAAAGAAAGTGAGGGCTTTTGCCTTTGTTTCCAGAAAAGAATACCGTAGTAGGAAGGCAGGGTCGGCACTTTGGTGTCGAATAATTAATAAAAGTTCAAAAAGTAGGGGTCAGCACTTTCAAAAATAATTATTAAAAATTCGGCTATTAATAACTAACATTAAATTTTACTACCAGCTAAACATTTTCTTTTGTTTTTTGTCTACAGTTTTTGTTGACTTTATTTTTGTTGATTTCGACAAAATACTTGATAAATTTATTTATTTTTCCGGCATTTTTTTGGGGAATTATTTTCTGCCGACCCTGCCTTCCTACTACGGTAAACCAAAGTTAGGGCTTGTCGTTTTCAGACACTGCTAATGTCCAAGCAGTTATCATGGCACAGCATTTTCGCTGTATTTGGCTTAAAATAATTTCGCTGGTCCCTTACGACTGCGTGACCGTATGACCGTATACCTCACCAGTATACAGTACAATACAATGCCAAAGATGACTATGGAGAGATTTTGGATGAAGCCTTCAGTTGGTTCATGACCACCATCACGACTCATTTGGAAAGCTTTAATTTTCTTCTGCCAGTTGTGAACAATGGACTTCAGACCTGGAGTAAGTTTGCTGGTCAAGGCCCATTACCATATAATTGTAATACAACGTCCTTCGCCAACCAACCTAGGAACCATGATTTGGCGACCATCAACAAAACAAACATCAAATTATACCCCTACAAGATCTAATCATTCATTGTTACTGTTGTTACTGATACTAGTTACTAGTCACTAAAGTGTATATTCACAGAAGGGGAGAGTAGTCTTGGACCAATGGCCGTTTGTTTGGTGGGCACTGGATCATTCTTAAAACAAACAGACACTCTATTCACGCCGGCCTCGAAAGACGTCCGGAGTTTTTATATATCTATCTATCAAGGCCCATTTATATTAGCTCTTGCTGTCGCACTTGAATTCCTCATGCACGTCAAATCATATACCATAGTACCATAGCTACGTCGGATTATTAATATACCGTTCATTGACATTTAATATTTTTTGAAAAATATGGTTTGTTCCTCAAAAAACGAATTCCTTAATTTTTGTTTTTGAGTAAAAAATGATTAAAAATGGTTCAGAATGGTCCATAATAGCTTAGAAAGAGAAAATATAGCTACAAACAATTTATTCTATTTTTTCTGTCCTCATAATTTTTGATTTTTTACTATTTTTGATTTTTTTTTTTGAATTTTTTGAACTTTTTTTGGCTTCCTAGCTATGGTACTATGGTATGCTAAAATATAGGTTGCACACCGTTGAAGCTTGTTTTCTCTCATTGTAAGCATCGCTGACCAATAATGCATGCACTTCCATGCCGTAAATTTTCAACTTTTTTTTATTTTGTGTTGCTTCACTTTCTTACATGCGTTTGTTTTTCATTGTAGAGATTTAATAAAATCGATTTTGCTGGGTTACTTACCATAATGTTAGTTATAGAGGGACGTATTGAAATATTCAATGGTTCTCTTACCTTCTCTAAATATGCATGCGGAATATCATTCACTTTTCAAAGAATCGTAAAAATTCAATGCTAGATTAGGACAGTAAAATGCTTGCATTTGTAAAGGTTGCATTAAAGATGAGAGCGTGGTTTAGTCATTCTTATCTAAAATTATTCCAATAAGCATCTTATATTATAGTTTTATTATTAACCCCTAAATGCCCTCACCTATGTCCAATTTGGGCAGTTTTGCAAAGATGTATCATAAAATGCAACTAACATGAATATTTGGAACTTAGAATATGAATGAAAGTTATACATTTAGAATTTTAGATTGTATCCATACGGTTAGATCTATGATTGCCATTACTAATATTTTTCTATAAATTTTGAAACATAAAATAAAAAATTATTTTGAAATTCGATTACGAATAAGATATTGATAATATGTGGATGAAAACTGTTGTGATGGGTTATAATGTAGTACTCTAGGTGTTGTGATTTTTGGAGATTTTTTAGATGCTTGATTTTATGAGTTTATTTTTTCAAGAACAATTTTAGACTAAAATCTTCAAAATTTTGGGTGAAACACTACAACACAAAATTAGGCATAACGTTTTCACAAATTGTCTCCTTTTTGATCGGATCACACATATATGAAGATATCTTCCCATAAAAATTTCAGTAAAAAAATCACACTGCAAAAAGTGCATGACGGATGAGAAACTACGGATGAAATCTGTACATCAAGCAAAATATACATGGTTGGGCGGTTAGGGGTTAAACATGGGTATTGCTAATCATGGATGCATCCAAAATCAACACTACAATAGGTCCTAATATTCAAAAGGTGTGCAGTTTAGGCAATTAATAATCCCAAAAATCTTTTTTGCCAATAGGATTGATTTTAAAGTAGAAACATCTAAAATCATTCAAATAAGTAATTCAACATAATTAGTTGAGCGCATTTTTGAAAAATAGAATATTTTTTAGCATTAGCAATTGAAATAAAAAAATTCACTCAAACATAAATAAATAGAATTTGTGGATACTAGATAAGCCATGTAATTTTTATAAATTTCAAAGTAGAATTTGTTTAGACCACATAACTCTTTTGAAGCCCATCTAATTAAAAACTGGTCACTTTCAATGTGTTTTGTTGAATAACTTGAAATCCGCATAGAGTTTGGTTTTAGTGTCAACATAGCGGATTTTTGTAATCGGACTAAAATGCATCCATTGCAAAAAATTGGTACTACTTGCACAAAGCGGGGCATGATTAAAAAATATTTGCACGTGGAAGACATGAATTACTTCACTTCAGGTTCAAAATTTTAATTGAATAACTTTATTTTCATATTTTTAGGCTTCGTGAAAAAAAAATGTCTAAATTCAACATTTGCAGGCATTGTAGTACAAAGTAAATAATATTTTTAATTCTTCAAAGTAATCATTTCAAATAGAACATATCTACGTGTGTTACAGATCAAAATTTGAGACCAAAATGACGTCATTTGATATTTTTAAATAAATATTTTGGATGTATTTAAGTAGTAAGGACAAATTGTGATTTTTGTACAAAAAGTCTCGTTTGAAATCTTTAAAATGCTTCAATCTCGATGTGAATTTTTTCTGTACTATATGAGTGCAAGAAATCAAAATTACATTTAGTCAACTAATTTTTATTTTGGTTTAAAGAGAGACTCATTCAAAAATGCTATGGGGGCTAATTTAAGAGTTCAAAGGGCTTTTTGGGGTACCCATATAAGACCATTGCCCTCATGCCTCTTCTTCAAGTTAAATTCAAGTCATTCTTAAAGCTATTTTTGTAAAGGGGTCCCATGTACAAAAAGAGTAGTAAAAACAGTTTACTACGTAGTGTATTTTGGATTTTCTAGTTTTTCTTGCTTATAGTCTTATAATAAATTTAGGCCATGAAAATAAGTTCTATTGCATTTGAGCTTAACTAAAAAATAAAGCTTACCAAGTTTAGTGTGTACTCCACTTTGAATTTTTGGAAAACTCTTACAAGTTTGATGGTTATTATAATGGTATTAATGTATTATTGGTATACCAATTTTTTTCTAAATTTAGAACATGTAATTTTCATTTAATGTAAGTTTGTCATTGTAAGTTATACCGTTAGGAAATCACAATTGTCAAGCAATCATGTTTTATAATTGATATGAAATTTCTTTACAAACACTTTAAGAAATCATAATAATTTCATATTTTCACCAAAATTAATGAAAATTTCGTGATTTCTATTAGACACATGTTATCATCTATTCATCTACAAAAAATTATAAGGTTGAACTCTTGTCTTGTATATAGTAGAAAATTCGAGTGTTGCATGTATACCATCATTCCATGGTCATAGGCCCATGCATTTAGGGGTTAACTGCTAGTAGTTGACTAAAGAATTCACTGTAAACTAAAGCGCAGATCACAACATTGACTAAGAAAGCAATGACACTTTATTTCTATCTGTGCAATATGCACGCAGGGTGATCACTACACAATTGTATCACAGTATCTACCACAGGAAGAACGGGAGGGCCATACCGGGGAGGCCAATGTAGATTTACTCCCCCCTCGACCTATTTGTTTAGAAAGTTTGGGGGGGGGGGGGGGGGGGGGGCGGGGGGGTTTATCTACATTGGCCTCCAGGCTCCCCCCCCCCCCCCCCCCCCCGGTATGGCCCTCCCGTTCTTCCTGTGTACAAGAACTAGAAACCTTTTCGCTTGGACTCCGATCCTATTCTTTACGATGATACACTACACTTGCACAAGATGCTCGAAAGTAAGCATAGAGAGATATTCTCTTCGTTCCGTGAGACTCCACAATGAGAAACATCTAGAAGATAAAGCTATGAACATAATTCATCTGTAACTATTTGTAACAGAATTCATCCGTAATTTATTGAGAATTCAAACTACTTGATCAATGAATCAACGTACTCTGTACTCAACATTGACCTTATAAATACAGAAGTAGAATATGTACCGAGTATGATCCAAGCTCGGATTTGCTCAGTCATTGAATCTTAAAAGGAAGTGCTAAGTAGCTGGACATCGATTGACGAATCTTGAAGGAATTGCTAATTGTCAATCCACGAGGCAGTAGGTTACCGGCCTGCTAGCTGGGCATGGCTACGATGGACGAGCACTTGCAAATGAATTTCTAAGAAGACCTGTAAGATCGAATCTAGCTTGTCAATTGTGCTTGCATTACCGAAAGTCACCGCCAGATCGGTAGAATTCTTGGCAATCTCAGTCAGGTATTGACATTCTAACACTCGATCAGATCGATATCTCCAGATCGACACACTGGTGTCAGTGGTGTTCAGTTCTCACTTTCATTTCTATGCAATAAACAACTAGCTTCTGAGTCATCAATTGTTTGATATCATCATCCACGGGGAGGTCACTCCATTGTTAAGTAGAACACCACGTGCGAGACAAAAAAATCTACTTTTTCTAAGTTGCATCACAAAAATGAATCAAAATTTTATCAATTTTTTTTCATGAGTAGATATACACAATATCTATTACATACTAAAAATTCATAACCAAATCTGATGATCTGTTTTTTTTATTAAAACATACCGTTTCTAACTAGAATGATGCAGAATTGAACTAAAACAATTACTATAAAAAAATAATATGGCTAAAAATTTCAAAAATATATACAAAAGATGTTATCAATGGTTATGTATATGTAGAAAAAATATCATAAAATTTAAAACTATCTATGCCATATAATATAGGGGTAGCAAACTTGTCTCGCACGTGGTGTTCAACTTGACTATGGAGTGATCCCCCCTTGATCATCATCGATACGATCCCAACACCAGGGTCTCATATGCAATTCCCTGTGTGATTTCCCTGCAAGTCTCACCTTTCCCATTGAGTCTTAAAGCTGCTTATTCACCAGTTTAATGTTGACTCACCTGCTTGTAAAAGGAAAGTTTAGCACGTGTCAACTCTTGAGGCTCGGTGGGAAAAGTGAGACTAAAAGGGAAACACACAGGAACCATTATGAGCTCCCTGTGCAAAGTTGTAACAATTCATACTTTTATTTATACTTTGGGATACATGATATCGATCAGAACATACAGACACTTGTTTAATAACATATATCATCGATCATGAACGCCTTGTGGCGTTCAGCTACCTAAGTACGATATCAGATCGATTCTAGCTAAGCTCGAATCTGATTTTCCAACGGGGAAATATGAAGTCGTACCGAACCATTGGCAACGTCTGGAACAGCGTTTTGGATTCTGTTACGTCAGTGTCTGTATGTACTGATACGATCTCAAAGTTTCGACATAAATAAATCACTAGGAGCTTAAAGTGGATTCCCTGTGTGTTTCCGTGTATTCCCTGTGTGAATTTCATTACGCAGGGAATTTGTAAAGAGTACACAGGAAAGAACAAAGACACACAGGGAATATTGAGACACACAGGGAAAACTGAGTGTTCCCTGTGTCTCATTTTTCCCTGTGTGTCTTTGTTCTTCCCCTTTGTCTTTTTACAAATTCCCTGTGTATGTCGGGAAAACGTCACAGGGAATCGCATATGAGACCCTGGTGAATTTAATATGGAAACAAAAGGGAGGGTCACTTGTCATATTATGGGCGACGTGGAACTTTTAAAAATGTGACGTGGAACTTCAATTTCGGCATTACGTCAACTGTCTGAATCTGACCCTCACATACGGTAATTAGTTGGAAGGGTCCTGAAATGTCAATACGGTATAATCGGAATGATCCAGGCAGCGACCAAATCATTCCAGTTGGAGAGATCTCCAGACTTGTTCACAGCATTCTTTTATATTTTCTTTCGATTATCGTTTGACAGGCTCCCAAGATCTCCATAGCCGTTCCGCCATAGCCAGCCACATGTTCATTCCGAAAGTTCTAGATGAGATAAATAGTTTTCAGTAAAATTAGAGAATTTGAAAATTACCGAAAGCTTCATCCAAAAAGGAGATGAAATTTATCGTACATTACACGTTTGATGTCAACTATCCATTTAGATAATTGTCAAATATGTTAGATAACTTGGATGAAATGTTTTAAAGTATCCATGAATATTTTGGAATATTCCATACATATATTTCAAAAATATGTTTATTTAACAAACATGGGTCTACTAGATGTTTTTGATGTCACGTTTAACACTTTTAGGTTATATTTGTTATATTGAGACTTTTTGTAGATTTTGAGACAGAATGCTAGTTATTCAAAAATTCATTTAAAAAATAACAATTGAATTCAGAATTAAAATAATGCTCCAATAGTGCTCAAATAGTGATTCTATAATGAAATTCTAAAAGTTGATGTTACCTATTTATTAAAGAATACTAGTAAATAGATGAAACGGTTTATTTTTGAGTCAAAGATAAAAATGAGACTACGAACAGTCTTAATATAACAAATATGGCCAATTATTTAATTTAAAAAAAAATCCAACAAAAAAAATAATTCTTTAGGATTCTCTTGTTTATCATACCAAAAAAATTCAAAATTTGAAAAAAAAAGTTATACATATAGTTTAAGAAATATTGAATGCAAACCTTCGCCTCCACCTATGGGACAAAGTATATGAGCATTCATTACCTCAACATAGTTACAAGAAATTGCATTATATTTTAGTTTATGTACTATATTCAATTTCCAACATAAACATATTGATTTTACTAGAAAACTTAACTTAAATACGTAAAAAATTGTTTTGAGAAGATCTATGCATAATTTCATGTGACAATGTGTGTAAAATCAAAATACAAGTTTAGTATGTGAAGATTATTTGTCATATGTTGTGAGCTTCACTAGTAGGAATTTTGGTCCCCTTAACTGAGACCTGACTTTCTGATTCAAATGCTCCCTTACCTAGGATTCAATTTTTTTTATGTTGGGTTACAAATTAAAGACCATTTTCAGTCACAAAAGACTAGTAACAAACACACTGAACGACATAAAGAACCAAATTTCCATTAACGCTTGTGATGCCAACGTGGCCAGGAACTTGAATATTATGCCTGGTCCACTCCTAGTGAAATCACTTGAATTTATGCCTGGTCCACTTCAGTCTAGTGAAATCACTGATGCATCAATCCGGAATTTCTGGGAGCGGAATGGGTGGCGTTGACATACAATTTATTTGCTCATCAAAGACGGTTACTAGATGACACGTGTCAACTCTTGAGCCTCGGTGGGAAAAGTGACACTCACAGGGAAACGCACACCGGGAATCGCATATGAGACCCTGGTGTTTGTTCAAAAAAAAAAAAAAAAACAGGCTATGCGACGCGTTAGCTACAGGTCATGCCGTCATACCGACGTGGGATTGTCAGAGACGTACTGTCGGCAATCACGGCTTGACCACGCAGTCTATTTTAGAAGCTGTAGTAGAGTTACTTACTTACTTACTCATTCAGACACTGACTGACTACCTAACTGAATGCGTGATTGATCTCAGTCCCATATAAGCACACCCACTGGCCTCCATTCCTCATTCCCAACTTACAGCCCTTCATCGCCTGATCACTCCAAACATATACCTCGGAGTCTAGAATACCATTCCTCATTCGCGCCATCAGCAAATTCAAAGACCTCCAGTGACTTGCTTGTCGATTCCAAAGCGAGTATATCCTTGAAACTAAGAGTCCAGTGCAAGTTTTGGTCCATTCAGAGATCCTGCACTCTTGATCTTGTCTGTACGAGCGAAGTTCAGCCCATATTCGTAGACGTACTTGACAGCAGGGTAAATTAATAGTCCCTCAAGTGCCAGCATTGTATTGAAATGGCTGTTGAAGGTGATGGAGGTGGCTCCAAGTGGAAGCCTCCTTCGTACACTGGTGACTACGACGACTGTGAAGGTGATGGCGGGTCTTCCAAATGGAGGCCTCCCTCGCACAGCTGCGGCTTTGAGCTTTCAGAAAGTGACGGTGGCTTCTCGAAATGGAGACCCGGAAAGGAGTTCTGAAAGGATCCATTGCCAGGATTCAACAATTAATTCTGTGCATGCAGCGATATACCGAGACGCGTGGAGCAATGGTAGTCAACCAGAGTGACCATTTGCGCAAGCGACGATGACATTTCGGAACTCGGGAGATATTTATGTTCTATCTCCGAGGCTTCATCTTTTCCGATAGACCTGTGAATTGAACATTCTGGTATCGACTTAGTTTATTATCCCCATAGTTCCAACATTCGGGATTGAACATTCATACAATTCTTTGAGACCCCGTTGTATAGACTGACGTAGATTAGGAGCCATTCTTTGGTCTCAGCCAATTGTGTAGGCGATGTAAAAAATTACCGAAATTCAGACAAATAATTATGTATTATGCATCATCTCCTAGGTGATGATCTCATTGGTCTCTAACGTATGCGTACTGATCGACAGTGCTGGGATCATTTGCATTTGCTCACAATGCACAGTCAGCTTGAATTATGTCTGGGATGGACCAAGCCATTGCACTATTGGGTTCTTATCATTAGCACACTTGCACAACAGCGTGAAACTCATGAGCAGATGATTCTGCATAATGTTTTTTTTGAAATGTTTTCAAAAGAGTGATTAATTGGATCCAAAGTCAATTAATGAACTGCTGGTTCCAGCTGGCGAATCCGCATTCTCGTCCAATGTCATTAACATCTTCAGACACTCCGCAGCATTTTGCCTCAGCCACAAACTATTTAAGCAACCTTTTCCGCAAGCCCCGAGGTAAGTACCTAGATGTTCGTTCTACTTGCAATCTATGGCAAGAACTCGAAATTAAGTGCAAAAATGTCCAAGACTCCAAGCTACCATTACGAGGTCAGTCTCCAAGGACTGTATTGCAAGTTGCTATGTACTTTTATAGTGCAGTACCATTGAAATTAAAATGAGAAATCTATAAGTACGAGCGAGGACTTGAGAGTCCCAACGTGTAAAAGTACACGTTTCTATTCTCTGCCTCTTAAACTAGAGGTACTGCAGGACAAGTGTGGCTTACAGAAATCCAGAACATACGGTACACCTACTGTACATAACTACATACGTGGAGGGTTAACTATGTGACCGTATATATCATCGTACTTCTTACTAAGATCGAATCTAGCATGTCAATTGAGCTTGCATTGCCGACACTACTAACGCCAGAACGGCAGACTTTTGTTTGCCTCTGTTGGCAATCCCAGTCAGGCTGCATGCAGCCAGGTGTTGACATTTTAACACTCGATGAGATCGACACACTTACTGTTTCAATCTCACTTTCATTTCTATGCAATAATCAACTCGCTTCTGATTCATCGAAAATTTCGACAGTTTGGTTGTTTAATAACATCATCGATCATGAATGCATTGCGGCGTTCAGCTACCGGCCAATGATATCAGATCGATTCTAAGCTCGAATCGGATTTAATTTCCAACGCGGAATGAAGTCACGATTCTCTGTACCATATATTGGTAATGTCTGTAAATATCGTGGAACAGCATTGTGGATTCTGCTGCAGGCGTCTGTGTCTGTATGTCCTGATACGATCCCAAAGTTTCGACAGAAATAAATTGAAGATGCAAATTAAAAAATTTATGATTGGTTGAGGCTGACGTGGACCTCATAAAAATCTAAAGTGGAACTTCAATTTCGGCACCAGGCTGTCTGAATCTGACCCTCCCACACGGCAATTAGTTGGAAGGGTCTTGACTTTGGATGTCTGTACGGTATTATATAATCGGAATGATCCAGGGAGCTAGCTAGCCAAATCATTCCAGTTGGGGAGATCCTCTTGAGACTTGTTCACAGCATTCATTTATCAATTGTCAGGCTCCCGAGATCTCTACAGCCGTTCCGCCATAGCCAACCACATGATCAAATCTGAAAGCTGTAACAGGAAACACTCAGGGTTTTCAGTAAAATTAGAGCAATTTTTAATTTTGAGACTACAGTATATTAAAAATGAGAAACTCCTGCGTGCATCTAGTGTGACATGGGGAGAGTATTCCCGTTTTCCGTATGTATCATGGGGAGCCTTCCATACATCTGGTGTGACATGTAGAGACTAAAGACTTCTCCATTCATTGATCATCAAGCATGAGAAAGATTCTCTAAGTTATGATTTTGTGAAAAATACCCCCGGGAAAATACCCTGAGTCCACGATTTGTTTAAAAAAAATTAAAACTCTAATCTCAGTGTGGACTGTGAACCCAAATATGTTTAAATATAAAATTTGTAATTCAATTAAACTAAATAGCTAGCATTTGGCACAAATGAATGGTGTCCATTAATGATATAAGCTTCACGAATGCAAAAAGGATGAAATTTATTGTATTAGGCGTTTGACTTTGATTGTGTAATTAGACAAGGGTCAAATATGTTAAATAACATGGATGAAATATTTTAATTTTAAAAAAAAATCCATGAATACTCTTGAATATTTCATTTTAATATTTAAAATGCTTGTTAAATAAATAAGGGTTTACTAGATGTTTTTGACTTTGTGTTCGACACTTTGTTCAAAGTTTGTGAGGCCATTCAACTTAAGTCCCACAAAGAAGGTCGACTATTTCCAAAATAGATATCTAAAAACTTTTGATATTTGTAGTAAATTGTTTATAAAGAAATACTAGGACATGATGAACCGATTCTCAACATATAACTAAAGCTTAATCATAGTAGGCTCTAGAGTCTAGACATGTTTTCATAAATATTTTTTTTAAATTTTAAATTTATAAATGAATAAATAAAATATTTAAATTGGACTAACTGCTAACATCCAAAAGCGATTTGGATGTTTTTTCAATAATGAAGATTATTGTGTCAAGCATTACTATCATGGGAGAAGAACATGATCAGTACATGTGTGCCAAATGTTTAATAATTTTTAATAGGTTCAAAAGATAGATAATTCTTCAACATTCTCTTTTTTTACCATGATAAAAAAAAAATTGAAAAGAAAATTACGAAAAACTTTGACATTCATTTTTAGAAATATTGTATGCCAGCTTTTGCCTCTATCTACGGTACAAAGTATTTGAGGTTTCGTTGGTTCAAGTCAGCCGCAAGAACTTGTACAGTAGTACCATATTTTAATTTTTTAAATGTATTATATTCAATTTACTACATAAACATATTGATTCCATTGGGAATCACATACCTCAATCTCTAAAAGCCCCAAGGATTAATCCCTTCTACTCTTGCCCAATTTGAAGGATCCACAATTCATACCAATGCAACTTAAGTGAGCTAAAAAAAAGTTCTTTTGAGGTGCTCAATAAATCCCATTGTCTCAATTTTTTTGGCAAACCTACTCAAAGTGTTGAAGCCGATTTCAACATTGAGGTATTTCATTTTGAAAAATCCCCCTAAGTGAATTTTTGATCATAAGGACATAATTCTAATTGCATTGGAAAGAAGACTTGTTTACCTATGTCATCATGTATTGTCTTTTGAAAATTAGGCTTGTCAGGCAACTTGAAAAATTGGTCATCAACCAAAAATGGTCTTTCAAACAAAAGCTTAGGGACCGTTTAAAGTAAGAATTTTTTTTGAGTCTAAAATCTATGTATAATAAATAGCATGTGCTTGTGTCTAAAATAAAAATAAGGACATGAAGATTAGTAGTGTGTTGCGTGCTTCACTATTAGGAATTTTGGTCCTTTACCTAGGACTTGACTTTTCTGAAGTCCTCAATGCTCCCTCACGATTCAATTTTTCTTATGATAGGTCACAAGGGACCATTTTCAGTCACAAAAGACTAGTAACAAACACAAACGACACAAAGAACCAAATTTCTACATCTGCTTGAGATGCCAAGGTGGCCAGGAACTTGGATTTTATGCCTGGTCCACTTCTAGTGAAATCACTGATGGAATTGCTGGGAGCGGCCGGAATGGGTGGCGTTGACATACAATTTCTCTGCTCATCAAACATGAATGGTTACTTGTCCCCCACGGACGTCATTTAATTAACGGATCATACGCTGATCAAAGATTTGGACACCTGGGCTACGCGACGCGTTAGTTTCTGGTCATACCGGCGTCATACCGACGTGGGATTGTCACAAGGTTGTCGGCTATCACGGCTTGACCACGCAGTCAATTTTTGAAGCTGTACGTAGCAGAGTTCTTACTTACTTACTTACTCATTCAGACACTGACTGACTACCTGACTGACTGCGTGATTGATCTCAACCCCATATAAGCACACCTACTGGCCTCCATTCCTCATTCCCAACTTACAGCCCTTTATCGCTTGATCATTCAAAACATATATCTCGGACGTACGCTAGAAAACCATTCCTCATTCGAGCTATCAGCGAATGCAAAAACCTCCAGTGACTTGCTTGTCGATTCCGAAGCGAGTATATTCTTGAAACTAAGAGTCCGATCCAGTGCAAGTTTTGGTCCTGCATTCTTGATCTTGTCTGTACGAGCTTTCTGCTCCGCTAAGCTCAGCCCATATTCGTAGACTTGACAGCAGGGTAAATTTATAGTCCCTCAAGTGCCAGCATTGTATTGAAATGGCTGCTGAAGGTGATGGAGGTGGTTCAAAGTGGAAGCCTCCTTCTTACACTGGTGACTACGACGACTGTGAAGGTGATGGCGGCTCTTCCAAATGGAAGCCTCCGTCGCACAGCTGCGGCTTCGATCTAGCTTTCAGAAGGTGACGGCGGCTCCTCCAAATGGAGTCCCGGAAAGGGATTCTGAAACTGACCCATTAACTGGATTCAACAATTCTGTACAACGATATTCCGAGGAAGGGCAGTCACCGAGAGTGACCAATTGCCCTTTAGAACGATCGACGACTATGTTTCAGAAATCGAGATATATTGATTTTCACCGAGGCTTCATCTTTTCCGATGTATCTGTGAATTTTTTTGGTGTCAACTTAGTTGACCTCATCGTTCCGACATTCGGGATTGATCAAATGTTCATACAATTCTTTGGGACCCCGTTTTGTAGACGTAGATAGATTAGCTGCCATTTGACCATTGGTCGAGATCAGCCAATTGTGTTGGCGATGTAAAACACAAACTTTGTACAGACAAATAATTATGTTTTATGCATCATCTCGTGATCTGATTTTCTCTACACTGTACACAGCTCGTCTGGGATCATCTGCATTTGCCCGTATTAATACACAGCATGAATTAAGTCTGGGATCATGGACCAATTCATTGCACTTTTGAGTTCTTGTATTTATCATTAGCACAGTTGCAGAACTCATGAGCAGATGATTCAAGATTCATAATGTGTTAAATTTTTGAAATGTTTTCAAATGAGTGGTTGATTCCAAAGTCAAAGCACTGTCGGTTCTATTAGACCAGCTGGCAATTCAAATCCGCATTCTCATCCAATAACATCATAAGATTCAGACACCTACTCTGCAGCATTTTGTCTCACGACAGCCACAAACTAAGCTTGTGTGACAAGAATCTTAAATTCAATTATCATTCAGGACAATGAAATTCTGTTTCATTTGTGTCAAAAAAAACAAAAAAACAAAAACTATCATTCAGGGTGATAACGTGCATGCATAATAGCTGATCGAATTACAGTTTTGTCTGTCTGCCAGCGAATTCATATTAGCTAATCAGCCAAGAATGGTCACTTAATTAAAATTCACCCGAGTTTATCGTTCTTTTCTGAAGATTAGAGATGAATTAAAGGACTGATTTATGTAACCCTCATAGGCTCTGGTACCTACACTAATCTTCTGGTTCTCGGTGAGTTGTTTGAATGGGGGGCCTATTTTTTCTCAAGCCCCTAGGGAAGTAACTATGTTCGTTCTATTTACAATCTAGCTATGGTAAGAACTTGATATATTGCAAAGCTGTCCTTACTAGCTACCAATAAGAGGATTGATCAGTCTCCAAGAACTGTGGCTTCAGTTGCAAGTTGCAATGTACATTCATAGTACAGACTTACCAAAACTAAAGTGAGAAATCTATAAGTACAAGCGAAGACTTGAGAGTCCCAACGCGTATTACAAGTACAAGTTCCTATATTCTCTGCCACTTCATCATTTCCAAAGGTACAGGACCAATGTGGCTTACAGAAATCCAGAACATACGGTACTGACCGTATATACATTCGTATATATATCCGAAAATACTGACGACGATTACAGAGGCAGTAGGCATGGATGGACATGGGATAGTTACCACTCTCCTACATTGTCTGAAAATCAGCAATTTACAGTGATTATTAATTTTTTTTATTCTTTTGATGAAAGAGGATACATCACAATGCAGCTATGATTATTGCCGCACGTACAATTGTTGATAATGCCAAGTTGCAATGCAGCTTTGTAGTATTTTGTTATTTCTCCATCATAGATATGTTGCTGAATTGGATCGATCAACCAAAAACAATGAATCAAGAGGAAGTTTCTGATTCAATGTACATGAGAACTTGGCATTATTACGCCCAATTACTGAATTATTATCGACATCATGAAGGCAGTACGTACGTACAGTAGCAAGCTGGAAAGACAGTCAGAGTTTCGGTAATCGGTAGACAGTACGAGCTCTAGTCAGAATGATCTCTACTACAAACAGTAACTAGATTCTAGTGACGTACGCCTGATGATTAATTCAGTGCCGGAGATCATGCATGCATGTGACAGGTTAACGTGAATCCGCTGCGCGTATCTACCGACTACACGGCGGATCTTGTACCCCATTTTGACTTTTGAAGCTAGGCAACTGAAATAAATATACATGAATCATGTATCCATAAATCCATAATGCTACGCTGCTAGCGTTTGACTTTCGGAGACAAAACTAGATCCATGGTCGATTCTGCTTGTTGAACAAGAAAGAAGTGATATGAACATGCAGTCAATTATAGATTACCGGCCCGTCTCTATGTCTTTAATCATTTCCATCAATTCCAGCTCACATTCATGGGAGCAATCATTCTACATTTTTTGAAACACCTGTATTGATAAGTGCCCCTAAACGTCCTCACCCCTGTCCAAATTCGGCAGTTTTTCTTGCAAAAATGCATCATAAAATGCAACCAAGAGGGATATTTTGAACTTGATGTACAAATAAAATTTATACATTATAAATTTTAGCTTCTATCCATACAATTGGATCTACAATTTTTATCACCAATATTTTTGTATAAAATTTAAAACTTGAAATTCAAAATTATCATGTAACCATTATGTTCTCTTGAAAAAAATCTATGTTTATACTAAAATCTTCAATTTTTTTGGTAAATCATAGCACCATGAAATGAGGCATACCATTTTCACAAATCACTGCTTCCTAATTGAATCACATATGCATAACGCTGATGAGGCTATCTTACCATAGAATTTCATAGAATTTTCTAGTATTTTATTCCTTGCAAAAGTGCATGATGAATGAAAAAACGTGGCTGAAATCTGAACATCGTCCAAAAAATGGACAGTTGTGCAGTTAGGTGTTAAAAAACTTCAGACACCCACAAATTAATAATGTGGGTTCTGGCTCTTTTCTTATTTGATGTTGGTTTATTTTAACATTATAATTTGAATTTAAATTATGATCCAATTCACAGTCACATTATTTCATAAGATTCTCACACTTTACAGAATTAATGAAGAACGTGATCAACTCTACGTGTGTACTTTTTAGTGCGTCAATGAAAATGGCTTCACCATTGAAAGGACGAGGGACAAGTTTACATTGTGAAGCGTACGTGGAACGGCGTACACACGTATATTTATGTACCTGACAATCATGCGAAGATCGAGCGCGTGTACGTAGAGGAATTTCTGAGTCTGTAAGAATCATGTCTACTCTCCATCAATACAGAAGATCGACAGAATTGATTTTTCCGATTGTTTTCCTTTCCTGTTTTTTGGACATATATACTGAAGAGTTTACTTGAATCATGGAAAAGGACAGAATTCTGAGTACAAGTCGAGTCAGAGCACGTGCCAGAGTGCAGGTGTTGTTGAGACAGGAATTCCTGACACCTCCGAGACAAACTGGTTTTGTTACTTCTGCGCACTACAAAACATCTAGCTCATCAGGGTTAATTAACAGACAGTCTACCATTAGTTGTTTAACAATTTCGATCGTCATTGTGACGTTTTTTTAATTTTTATTTAACGAAAGGAACGAGGCCAATTCAATGGTACAACTCCGTGAGTCCGTCATTGTGACGTGTAGCTGAGTTATCACTGATTCATAGCTTGAATCTAAATTTCCAACACATGTGGAATTAACTGGAAATATGAAGAGTCATGGATGACTCTGCACAATTGCAATGAATGTCTGTACATCATGGCACAGGGGTTCCAAACATTTTTGCCACTGTAAAAAGTGGATGATTTGGCCTCATTTTTTACCCTGTTTATCATTATGTCCAACAGTGTAGATTGGCAGTTGGGGATCACACTTTGACTCCCTTTCTGGAGCCTTTATTGCGGTAAAACCCTGCAGCATGGAGGCAATAAAACCTGCTTCGGGATAAAAAAATCCCTCACTTTTACCCGACCTCAAGTTTGGCCCCGGGGTTAAACTGTGAGGGTTCCCTGTGTGGAACACTCAGCTCTGAGACGTCAGCGCCTGCATGTCCTGATCAATCGTGATCCCAAATCTAGCAGCAGCTCTGAGGTAACATTCGAGTAAGCGTCTTAAATTGTACGCAATTTTTTGGATTTTTTTGACAGAAAAGAATAGGAATTTCATTGCAGAAGAGAACCAAAGTACAAACCAGCCCAACTACAAGTGGCCGGGGGGTTCAGAGAAAGGCAACTAAAACACTGCAGAGCAATAATTGATACAAATACCAAACGCCGGGCCAGCACTGGTAGGAGCCAAATCAAACAAATTACTCGTTTTCAGCATTTTTTTGAATTGTCTCCATAGCCGTTCTGCCATAGCCTGATAGCCCGTCACACTGATGGATAAAATTTGTCCATTTTCTCAAATTATATAAATAAATAAATAAATAAATAAGCCTTAATCATGCAGATGCACAATTATTCATTACTAAAACATTTTAGACACAATACATTTAAGAATTAACCAAGGTTCTTACAGAGGCATCCAAATGTACGTACCCAAATGAAGGCATAAAGTTAAGCTTTCAGGGGACAAGCACGATATGGGTTCCAAAAAGGAATGTCTCCCTAAAACACTGTCATTTTGTGACTATTCAACTTGGGCTAGAACTTACATATTCTTTATTTACATGAATTTTATGACAAATTCATGAGAAAGTTGTAATGCTCCATCCAAAATACTATTGAGTAGGAAAAATTGAACAATTTTGATATTCCTTTTCATTCTTTTGTTGTCAAATCCGGAACTGTCTCCTTTCCGGATTTGAGGCAAAAGGAACAATCCGGAATACCAACTTATAAAGAAATTGTTTGTAAACATGAAAATTAGTTGAAACAATGTTTGAGCCATATCCCTGTTTAATTTTAACTCTTAATTTAATGTATTACTATATTTCCTTATTTATGAGAACATTCAGAAATCACATATTTTTACACAATTTAAAAGGACTGTGATTTCATAACATCTTCCTCCTAAAACCATATGATATACTTAAATACAAACTTAATAAGGTGCATGCCTAATTGTTTTAATAAAAAACCTCATATATGTAGTCCTTTCACTACTATAATGCGGGCAGCTGCTGAATATGTTAAATTAAGAAAAAAATCAATTTTTGAATTTGACCTTTGTAGCACATAATTGTGAGGTACCAACATGCCTTCTATAATACCATGTAATTTTTATAATTTTCCAACATTTTTTTCATTTCCGGAAGGACATTTTTCTAAAGTCCGGAGAGTCCGGGAAGTGATACCCATATTGTGCCATTGCCCTTCACTTGAAAACACAACCAAAGATATAACCACCTGAGATTGAGAATTAGATTAAAATAATTAGATAGTATTGAAGGATGTAAAGTAGTTGAAAACTTATACCACAATAGAACCCGTACATCAATACTTGCTTGCTTGAATGTATGAAAGAATGATATCAAAAATGATACCATCTTTGTAAGAGGTCTTGAATCACCTCATACAAATTAATAAATCATGTCAATACTGTGAAGATACATTCATAGAACAATGACCAATTTTGATAAACATATTAATAACAACATTCAACTTAAATATGTAATTGATTTTGCAAAACCATATCTAGTTTACATGTAAGGTAGGAGCACCCAATTTTGATTGTGTACCCAATTCCAATAAGTTTTGAACACGGCAGTCATTCTAAGTAGAACATAAATCTACCTAGATAGCTTATCATTTCGGTCAACAAATAATAAAAGCTTTAAGTTCTATTTACATTTGCGTTCTAAAATGAGTACTATGTTTAGAAATTATTGGAATTGAATACATTGTCGGAATTGGATACTCCTACCTTAGTTGATTTTAACAAAAACATACCCTACTTGTATATCCGAAAGTGACCACGTTAGTTGATTTTAACCCTTTAGTGCCCAGTATCAGGGACACAAGAACTCAAGAACAAGAACAAGAGAACAAGAGCAAGAACATGAACAAGGACCCAAGAACAAGAAGTGCAATAGTACACAAGAATGGTTCTCAAGAAAGTATATTGAACTAAATCGATAGTTGAACAAGATACAAGACAAGGCACACTCAAGGTTGCTCCTAAACTTGTGTTGACGAGAGTGAGGAGTCCCTCATCTCGTCCCCTAGATATACTAGTACTAAGGAAGCTTCTGAAGAGGCTTCCTAGAGACTATGAGAGTCCCTAGGAAGTATATGTCAGGGACACAAGAATTCAAGAACAAGAGAACAAGAGAACAAGAGCAAGAACATGAACAAGGACTCAAGAACAAGAAGTGCAATAGTACACAAGAGTGGTTCTCAAGAAAGTATATTGAACTAATCGATAGTTGAACAAGATACAAGACAAGGCACACTCAAGGGTGCTCCTAAACTTGTGTTGACGAGAGTGAGGAGTCCCTCATCTCGTCCCCTAGATATACTAGTACTAAAGAAGCTTCTAA
This sequence comes from Pohlia nutans, assembly GCA_022496805.1. Taxonomy (NCBI): domain Eukaryota; kingdom Viridiplantae; phylum Streptophyta; class Bryopsida; order Bryales; family Mniaceae; genus Pohlia; species Pohlia nutans. The sequence continues at coordinate 2,374,216 of CM040103.1, forward strand.
AGGGGCTTCCTAGAGACTATGAGAGTCCCTAGGAAGTATCTAGAAAGATCCTAAAAGTCAAAGGACCTATAGAACTTCTAGAAGTATTCTAGAAGGTTCTATGTCGGTGGCAATACCCATCACGAACTAGTTTGGACAATAATTTATCACTGGACAATACGGCAATACCCATCACGAACTAGTTTGGACAATAACTTATCTCTGGACAACTACGGCAATACCCATCACGAACTAGTCTTGAACAATAACATATCTCTGGCTTCAAGGCCTAGTCTTTGCAATACCCATCTCAAGGTTCTATGTCCGTGACAGTATATAGAAAGATCCTAAAAGTCAAAGGACCTATAGAACTTCTAGAAGTATTCTAGAAGGTTCTATGTCGGTGGCAATACCCATCACGAACTAGTTTGGACAATAACTTATCACTGGACAATACGGCAATACCCATCACGAACTAGTTAGGACAATAACTTATCTCTGGACAATTACGGCAATACCCATCACGAACTAGTTTGGACAATAACTTATCTCTGGACAATTACGGCAATACCCATCACGAACTAGTCTTGAACAATAACATATCTCTGGCTTCAAGGCCTAGTCTTTGCAATACCCATCTCAAGGTTCTATGTCCGTGACACCCAGGGTACTGTAGCTCTGGGTATTGGATTTCAGTTGTTTTTCCCATTGTGATTGAGACTACTAAAAATAGAATGGATTAAATTAGGAAGTAGCCGTACAATTCTATTCTCAACTTGAGAGCACACATTTTATTAAAATTGGAGAATCATTCAACGGTGGGATTGAAAGATTATAGTATGTATTTGAACGGTATAATGCACGCTCAAAAATGAGATTTTGGAGGGTGTGTGACTTCAAAGTTAAATAGAATTAGGGTTAAATTTTCAAAAATGAAAAGAGAGACGTTCAGCTATGCCCTATGTCAACACCTCTCCGTTGCAATCTTTCATATCAAAAATAGATTCACACATAATTATTGTGGATTTTACAAGTGAAAGTGACTTATCCATATACGGTTTAGGACAAAATTTTATACGTTGAAAATTGACAGGAATGGGTACATTAGTCAAGATCGGATTACACACACTAATAGAAGATGAAGAAGAGAACACAATCCAAAAAATAAAACAAGATAACAAACTTCCAAACATAAGAAATACCGCATAGTACATGTGCTGTATTTGTAAGTATTTACTATATTTTCAAGTATTTGCAGTATTTTCGTGTTTTGTTGATAGGTATTTTGATAGTTGTACGATTCCAAATTGAAAATTTCTTTTTCTGGAAGGTGCGTAATGTATAAGCGCAAATCTGAACTCCAAAACTGAAGTTCCAATTCTTCACGGATTCTCTGCTATTTACATTTCGGACGTTGTAGTGACCATAATGTGGTCAGCTGGGCACTAAAGGGTTAACAAAAAAAACATGATACTCTCCTTGTATATCCAAATGTGACCCAGCAAAACTAGCCCGAAACTTGGTGTCTAAATGTGGTGGTGGTCAAAAGTGTCTGATCCCAGGTTCGAACTGGGGACCTCTAGTGTGTGAGACTAGCGTGATGACCGACTACACCAACCAGACAGGGACCGGTGACCGTGATATTCATCGGTGTAACACTTTCCAATATATAGTGCTCGGCAAGGTCCTTTAGCTGTTCTACGAGAACTAGCCACGTGGTGCCTTGGTCCACGTCCAGTGCAGTCAGTGCTGCAAACGGAAATAATGGAGTTGACATTGAATTCGTATCGTCTTTACATCCAAGATTTATCATCCAATAAGGGCGTCAAATCCTGTCATCCCTCGGACATCCTTTAACGGAAATGCTGCTCAACCTTTTGTGCCGGCGACGCGGTTCTCAGTCTACCGACGTGCGTCCGTCAGAGGGTGTCCGCAATCACGGCTTGACCAGGCAGTCAAAATTCCAGGCTCCAACTACGACTCACTGCGTGATGGATCTCAACTCCGTATAAGAACCCCAACTGAGTCGCTTTCATTCCTCATTCACAACTTACACTCAGCGTCGATATATCTGATCGATTCTTTCCATACAGTACTCCGGAGTCTAGATTTCGAACGTCGATATATCTGATTCATTCATTCCATACAGTACTCCGGAGTCTAGAACTTAAGCGTCGATCGGCTCCTGAACTGATTGAAACACTGACTCTGGCCAGTAGAATTTTCACTTCGTTGAATTAGACAAGCTTGAACATTTTGCAGCCGAAAAGCTTTAGACTACTGATAGACTGCACTCAAAGGCTTTCGATCAAGATGGCTGCGGAAGGTACCGGTCGTGGTAGTGGGTCGAAGTTGAACCCTCCCTCGTACACTGGTGACTACGATGACTGTGAAGGTGATGGTGGCTCCTCGAAATGGAAGCCTTCCTTGCACCACGCCGAAGGTGACGGCGGCTCCTCCAAATGGAAACCCGGAAAGGGACTTTGAAACGGATGCATTCAGCAATTCTGTACAGCGAGATACCGAGCAATGGTAGTCACCCAGAGTGACCAGTTGCGCAAGCTTGATATGCGGAGGCGATGTTTCAGTCTAACTCAGCTCGAGAGAGATCATTCTTCTCCGAGGCTTCATCCTTTCGACATTACGGCATTTTTTTCAATGGTATCAACTTAGTTGACCCCACCGTTCCAACATTCGGAATAGATCATTCATACAACCATTTTCAGGGACCCAGGGGGCATGACGTAGATTAGCTGCCGTTCTTCGGTCTGAGCCAATTTTGTATTGGTGATCAATGTAAAAAAGACCACATTCAAACTTGAGGGAAATTAAATACAAGTCACTTGTGTATCATCTTCTGATCAAAAGTGTCTATCTTGTATTAATTCGTATTGACAACATTTGCTCGTCCGGGGTCAGTTGCATTTGCAGGCTTGTGTGCACAGTATGAAGTCTGGGATCCACCAAGCAAATGCACTATTAATTGAGCTCTACTTATTTTGATCGATGAATGTAGTATCGGGAACCTCCCGTGTATTAGCCCCTGTAGAATGTCGCACCAGGGTCTGATATGCGATTCCCTGTGTGATTTCCCTCTGAGTCTCACTTTTCCCACTGAGTCTTAAAGCTGCTTATTCACCAGTTTAATGTTGACTCACCTGCTTGTAAAAGGAAAGTTTAACAAGTGTCAACTCTTGAGGCTTGGTGGGAAAAGTGAGACTAAAAGGGAAACACACAGGGAAACCATTATGAGCTCTCTGTGTCGCCAAGGGTACATTTGCCGAGGTGAGGTTCCCGATACTACATGTGTCCCGGGAGCTAAACAATTATGTACTCAGAAGAGATTACTACCGAAGTTGCTTCTTTTCAGTCTGGATGCTGCGGAGAAGGTGCTTGTGTTTGTGATTGCAAGTCAGAAAAATGAATTGCATGGCTGTACAAAGGATCATAAGTACTCCAGCAACACTCTGAACAGATGAAAAGCTGTCACGAAATCACCTCGGGCTCTGTAATCTCCCTAACATGCAGAGTCCTCACCACGTAAGATGAATAGTGACACGGACTGACACAATATTGGCAGACTTGTGGCGCGTGATTGTATCATACAAGGTGAAAGTACTTTTCACTATAGTGTCTATTCTCGAAAGGGGAAAGTAGTCTTGTACCAATGTCCCTTAGTCCGGTGGGCATTGGCTCATTGTCAAGACGAACAGACACTTTATTCACTCTGGCCTCGAAAGAGGACAGGAGTTCCTGTCTATCTATCTACTTTCCACTGGAAGATTTCAGAGAGTTACCCAATCATCCACTGAATGTTAGCACTTTTTAAATATTTGAAGTATGTACTGAAGATGTAGATTTCTGGCCGACAGAACATCTCTCGGGGTTTGACAAAATTTGGTCGCAGCGAACCAGTGGTATTAATTACTTACTACTGCAGTGCAGCTCTGCGGTTTGAACGTACATCAGGTCTTTACATTGTCTCCAACATGTAAACAATTGTCAGGTAGGACTTCTAAAATATAATTAAAAATAAACCTCTGATGGTAATCCCCTAGCAGGGAACCCGACAAACAGCGACGCAAAGAACACATGTTCCAAGAGACCAGAATGCATGCACCTCATGCCAGGGACAACTACAAGCTTCTGAGACGGACTGCCATGCATACGGCCTGAGATAATGTTAGTTTTGAGACCAAAAGCACTGTTTCAACATTGTAAAATCTGATTTTGATAATTGGAGAGACAGACAACGCTGTTTCCAAGTTGTTTACGACGCTGTTTCCACGATGTTTACAAGTGTTTGGCATGATTCTCCGGTCAGGAAGACAGGAACTGCTGGATAGTCTGGCATTCCAAAGATTGACATGACTGGCACTGGAAGTCTGGAACTGGCAATTGAGGAACCGTCTGCCTGACTGCCAGTTATCATGATAAAGTTCAGAATGAAGACTGTTTTCGGTGCAAAATGATCAGATCAGATCTTTACGGTTTCTCACTTTAACAGAAATGGTCTCACTGCCAGTCAGTTTACCAGTTCTGTGTCCTTAAGTATAATTTGATGGTCATTATGTTAACTACTGCGCTCAGAATTAGCAGTCTAAAATCTAAAACTTTTTGTACAGCCTTCCAAATTTTTAGACAAGAAGCAATATAACCACCGATACATTCATTACAGCAACCCATCTTCACAGCAGCGTAACGTCGACGTACATACAGAAATCTCTAGTTGATGTCATATAAGAATTTCATGTGACCACGGTTTGGCTACTGTCGATGCACTTGTTTGTGTCTGAAACCAGCAGCCTGAGCCACGCCCAGTTGAATTGACAATTAATGTAATGCAGCTAGCTACGCCCGGCCGGCGCCAACTGATTGAAGATAGTTCAATCTTCTGCTACCGACACGTCATTGACTAATTAAAAACCAATCAACAGTACAGCGGTTTCGTCGACTTCAGGCATCATGGAGTGTGCAGATATGATGCAAATGACCCGGACACACAAACAATCTCGTTGTTGCACACATGTTTGATCAGAAGATAATACTCAAAGTATATTTTCTTTAAGTTTGTGGTCCTTTTTACATCACCAATACAAAATTGGCTCAGACCGAAGAATGGGAGCCCCCTGGTCTACAAAACGGGGTCCTAAAGAATGATTGTATGAATGATCTATCCATGGGGTCAACTAATTTGACACCAGAAAAAATTGTCGATACGTCGAAAGGATGAAGCCTAGGAGAAAAATGATCTCTCTCGTATTAGACTGATCGAAGCATCGCCTCCGGATATTAAGCTTGCGCAACTGGTCACTCTGGGTGACTACCGTCGCTCGGTATATCGCTGTACAAAATTGATCCGTTTCAGAACCCCTTTCCGGGTCTCCATTTGGAAGAGCCACCATCACCTTCTGAAACGTCATGCTTTCCGGGTCTCCATTTCGAGGAGCCGCCATCACCTTCACAGTCGTCGTAGTCACCAGTGTACGAGGAAGGGTTCCACTTGGAGCCACCTCCATCACCTTCGGCACCCATTTCAAAACGATGTAGCACTTGAGAAGTTGTAAGTTCGACTAGCTACTTAATGAACTGTTGTCAAGTCGAGGAAGACAACAATAATCTCTGAACGGAGCAAATTAAATCTTCAACTGGACCACTGTCTGGACTCTTTGAAGAGTAAACTCAAGCTTAAGAATCAATGAACACGATTCAGTAAGGAGTGATTGAATGCTTGTTGAAGTTGTGAATGAGGAATGGAGGCCAGTGGGTGTGCTTATATGGACTTGAGATTCATCAATCTCGTGCTTGGACTTGGAGCTGCAGGTTCAAAATTGGACTGCGTAGTCAAACACGTCGGTATGACCAGAAACGCGTCGGCTGAAAAGGAATAGATGACTGTAACTATTCACTTGGATGATATTCAATTTCAACGCCGCTATTCTCGTTCCAAGTTGCTGGAACAGTGATAATTCTATAAGTGGACCCGAGAGCCAGGTGCCAGGCTATCACAGCGCAAATGCAGGGCCACAAAATTAAATTTAAAAAATGAACACCCAATGGCGTCCAATGAAAAGGCTTTGTTTTTTTTTGTTTTTTTGCAAGTAAAGTACAAAAGGCGTTGGCATTAAAGGGGAAACGCAATATGAGGAGATCATGGAGAGAATTTTCTTACGTCAGGGAGCTCGTGGTACGACTTGTGGGACCGGTTCATGTGCTGAGATTGACCAGGGCATTAGTTGAATCTGTCGTTTAGTTGGACCGAGGCTTCAGTGAGTGCGTTGTGGCCGACTTTGGATGAAGTTTCTTTTTCATTCGTTGATCGTAAAGGAATGAAATTTATTGCTGAGATGGATGAGGTAACTGTTGCCTCCAGGGATGCAGGAGGGATGTCAACAGGGGGACCTAAGACTGCTGAATGAGGGCATCTGTGCAGCAAATACCTCAACCATAACATTCAGTAGCCTTCCAAGAGGGTGCCTTTTAGATTCATCCACCTTTATATATGGAGTGACCAGTGATTTGTAATTGAATGAACTATTGAATCAAATAAACAATTACAAATCACTGTTGAATTGTGATGGAATCAAAATAAACAATAACAAAACACTATTGAGTTGTGAATCAATCAAATAAACAATTACAAAACACTGTTGAGTTGTGATCGAGTGAGTGCTTTTGATTACTGCTCACCGTAGTTGATTGCTCTTGCTTAATGCCACGTGCCCCCATATCTACTAATTTGATGTGGAATATCCCACATCATTTCATTGGGAGGATGAAATGATGTGGGATATTCCACATCATTCCATCCAGGAGAGGGCAGCAGTCTGTAAGGCTACTGAATGTTATGACATCTGCAAATTTTGGATGGAATGTTTGTGATTAATTTTGGATGGAATGTTTGAATTGACTTCCAAATTCTCTGCGCTCCTTGAAATGAGTCATTTTTGGTGAGGCCAACATCTCCATAACATTCAGTAGCCTTTGTGATTGCTAACAGAATGATGTGGGATATTCCACATCACATTAGTAGCTATAGGGGCACATGGCATTAAGCAAGAGCAATCAACCATGGTGAACAGTAATCAAAAGCACTCATTCAATCACAATTCAATAGTGTTTTGTAATTGTTTATTTGATTCAATAGTTCATTCAATTAGAAAATTAATCACAAATCACTCCATATATAAAGGTGGATGAAACTAAAAGGCAGTCTCTTCGAAGGCTACTAAATGTTATGTCTTCCAAATGTTACCTACTTCTTTTTCTATGACATTCACAATAGGAGTTAAATTTTGTATTATGAAAATTTGAAGCACTCAAATTTAGATTTCTAAATTTTGAAGATGTGCAACATGGGAAATTGGAGCACTAGAATTTGAACTTTGAAATTTTGAGGTTTTGCACCATGGAAACTTGGAGCACTAAAACTTGGACCTTCGAATCTTGAAAATTTGCACCATGAGAACTTGGAGCACTTAAATTTAGAATATGAAACCTTGGAGCACTGAAACTTACAGCATGAAACCTTGAAAATTTTCATGAAATCATGCAACTTGAACCTTGGAATCTTTAAAAGTTTATACCATAGAATCTTACAATTTTGTACCATGGAAATTTAAAGTACTCAAAATTGCACCTCCAAATCTTGAAAACGTACACCATGAAAACCTGAAACACTAAAACTTACTCCCTCTGTCTCAAAATAAAATTGTGTTTTCACTTGTACTCGTAGAGTACTTATCCGGGTTTCTTTTCGAGTAGGACATGAAATTTTGGAGCATTGAATCTGAAAGCATGAAATTTTGAGAATTTGCAGCACGAAAAGTTAGAAAAGCGTGAAGTTTTCTAGAATCAGAGCATGGCACAAAATCCTACTACTTCCTCATCCAAGGTCCCAACTGACACTGGAAGCTTTTGAACTTTTAGCCCCCGGCTAAAACGGCTGTGGGGGCTAATCCACAACGTTTAGCCCCAGCTAAACCCAAATCTCTCCTTTTTAGCCCCGGCTAATTTGTGTTTTAGCCCTGGCTAGTTGTTCATAAAGGGGGCTAGTCGTACAAAAATTTAGCCCCCTAAAGAGGGGGCTAAACTACCTCAGTTTAGCCCCGGTTAAACTGATAAAAGTTTCCAGTGTGAACGCTGCCGTTCAGGGTTGCAAATTAGGGTTTCGAACGGAAACAGGGGAAGCCCGGAGACGATCACAAATTCTGCGGGGAGCTCGATCGACTGTTGCAAGTAAGCGCAAATCGGTGACCATGCTTTGTTCGAGTCTGGAATTTTCCGGATGACTGAGGTAAAAGTTGTGTATCCAGCATAATTATAATAGGTTTTGAGCTTTGAAAAAATCATGCAAGGTCTGTTTGTCGCTTATGAATGCTTCCACTTTTGAAGTCTAAGTTCTTTGTCAACTCGCGCATTCATTCGATTGGTGCTCCCCAGTGATTTGTTTTTCATTTTGTCGAGGGAGTCCCATTGGCGATTTGAAAATTGAAACTTGAAGAATAGAAAGCATTTTCTTTTGACGACTTACAATTTGTTTAACTACAAATACATGGCTTTCTACAGAATTGTTGGGAAGATGATGGCGATATACTCTATAATTGTTTTACCCAAATTTTCTTATAGCAACAGAGCAAGCCCATTTTTCATATAGCAAGTTGGCGATCAATAACTTATAGCCACAAAATATTCTCAGTACTGAAATTCTGGTGCTTTTCCACCACCGTGTGAACGCAGGAAACCCTAACCTCAGGAAGCAGACACCGAATGTTTAGAAGAGTGCTGTAAGGGACTGTGAGTTAGTTCGTAAGTAGCTTGTGACGTTTTTATTTCCCTTGAGAGTCAAACGCCAGAGTTTCCATGTCACCGATACTGAATTCTTATAATGAATTTTTTTGAATTTCTGTTGCAGTCGGCATGATGCAAGCACAAGCAGCGATGGAGTCGATTCGGTAAGAATTCTCGCTGGACAAAGATGCGTTTTTATGAATTTTTTCCAATTCCAGGAGGTCAAATTCTTGTTCCGAGTCAAAATGGGATAATGATCATAATACTAATAACAAGAAGAAGATGAAGCTTAATTCTCTTCTTCCTGAGTCGTGAGAGACTGTGTCATCAATTCAGAAGTTGTGGACAGTTAAATACGTTACAGGCCATTGCTCCGGTCCCCACTTCCGGAAAACCAGGACGGTCGTCGGTATCGAACTGGGATTTTGCTGTTGTAATATTTTCTTTGCAATGAAATCTCTTTGCATTTTGTCCAAATAAAAAAAAGAACTGAGATTTTGTAGGATCTTGGTTGCGGCAACTCAACAGACTGGATCATTCAATTGCTCCAGAAAATTGCTTCCGTTGAGGTAAATGGACCCTAAACCCTAAACCCTAAACCCTTGATTTCGGTTAAACCTCAAGTTTTGTGGTTACCATAAAATCAGTGTAGAATGCACAATGCAGCAGTGGAAGGATGCTACTCATGGTTTTAGGGTTCACTTCAGCAATTGCACGATCTCATGTACGTAATCTATGAGACTCACATGGGTAAATGCTTTTGAGTTTAACATGAAGGGTTCTTTGCCAAGAATCATGGCATCTAAGGTACGTCTATTTTTGTTGACACATTCTTTTGTATTTTGGTTTCAAGAACTTGAAGTAAGCCCTTAACATCAATCACTTCAACAGTAGATCCAAGCTTGATACTTGTGAGCAAGTAGAACTAGCAACAGCATTTTCATCCATATTAATTGAATCCAAATCACATTTTTTTTAATACATTGTTTGACTAACACTAAGATTAGTGCACTCATAGAATGTATGAATCGCATTGGCTAAGTAAAGAAATTCTTCAAAATTTCTGAAATCCAGAACACATAAGTGTCGTCAACACAGAAATGAGCGTAGGGTATGAAGGCATGTTTTGCCAGCTTTTCTTGCCATGAAAATTGATAAATGATACAATGGACCTCTTTCTGAGGGCCTCAGCTCAGGGATCATTAAAATGAATGAAGCAATAGCTCCGGAAACGTTCTGCATAGAACCAATCTACGTGTGGACAGCTCGTGAGAATACCAGCAAGCTAAACTTCATGGAGTTCAGTACTAAGAAAATGAGAAAATTCTCAAGCTTGCTTCTGTTGGGCCACGGAATAGCTCAGCATCACCTGATGCGCGGTGGGTTCCACTTCGAGTTGCCTCCATCTCCTTCAGAATTCATTCTGCTCACTAATTCTAATCCTATTGAAATTAGGTCGTTGGGAAAACTGAAAAGTCTAAACTATCAACCTCTTGAACGAGTGAGTCTGAATTCTATTCCGAAACCAGCAGTGAGTCTGTTTGGAGCGAAGGAGCTCTGGAGACTGTTGGCAAAGTCTGTTTGAACACTCTGAGTAAGTCTCACTAGTCCCAAGTGAGATTGAACAATGAATTACACGAGTTAAGAGAAGCAGGAATGATGGGCTATGGAACACGCTGGTTCCTGTTTATACCCATCTCGTTCAGTTATCTTGACTGGCAAGTCTCCCTGGCGGTATAGTCGGCACCCCCTACCTGGTCTCCTTCCTTAGTTGACTGCGAATGAATTTCTTCAATCATTCTTGCGCCACAATCCATCAATTGCTCCATTTCAACAGACAGAAAAATGAAAAATTAATTGCACATTCTTGGTGGGCAAGGAACGATGTTGCAGCAGAACTTACTTACTGGCTGGCGCCCATTATATTACTTGCAAGGAAGATTCATGAAAAGGTGTCGGGGTGACTAAATCTGGCAGTGAGTCTACTAGTACTGTTATGGCAGTTGTCGTTCACGAATTGCCGAGTCTCATCAAGCTCAGTTGACAACCAAAAGCCTGTTGAGTGGTGACGGACCCCACCTGTAGACGAGTGCGTTCAGTCTTGGCCTTCATGCAACTGCTTTAAACCACTTCTTCTTTCATGTTCTTTTGCCTCATTGACTTCACCATCATTTGAACAACACATGCCCTACACTAGACTCATTTTGAGTTCAAAAAGACTGCAAAACTAGTCTATAGTGAGTTGGAAAAAAATCTTAGGGCCGCTTCACACTATGGCTGTTCAAGCCGAGAGGCCGTGGGATTGATTGGCCAAACTTTGTTGAGAGTCCAAAGAAATGGGTTGAAAATAGCAATAAAATATAGTTTTCATTTTTTTATGAAAAAAAATCGATGGCCTCTCGACCATAGTTTGGGTTTCCATTCCCGTCCGACACGAACTTCCTTTTCAGAGGCAGTCGCCTTGGTCAAAAAGTGTTGCCATATAGGCATTTTAGAGGAAGACAACCTCTGAACATTGGTCTCTAGTGTGAAGGGTCAAGAGGCCAAATTCTTGGTTTCTTGCAATTCGATTGGTGGAAATCAACGGCATCTCAACCTTCGGCCATAGTGTGAAGTGGCCCTAAAGCAAGGCCCTGTGCCACCACGGGGTGTAAAACTCGTGACCTCCCCAATGCTAAAGGTGAGTTCCCACACACTTCCCCAAAGCCCCGACCATGGAAACTATTCATGAACAATGATTGTCAGAATATATAATTATACAAAGGAAACTCCTCTTTAACTCCTATTCAACTCCTCTTTTGTTTTCGGTTATCTCAACTATTTCAACAAAATAAATTAATACTTTATTTATTTTTAATAAATAAGAAAGAACACATGCCCTGTCACTAAAAAACATTGCCACTCTAAGCTATTAACTCTTGTGCACAAATTGAGCTCCAAAGACAATTCTGATGTTGAAAAGGTAACTATCTTGTCGACCAATTATTAGAGTTATTTATAAAATCGAGCAAAAAAATTCCACAAGGAGAGAAACAAGGCAAAATTGGTATTTTAGTTTGAAAGTTAGCAAAAACAAGTTTTGGCTCCTTTATTTTTTTTATCAATCAAAACACATTGCATTGTCAAGGAGATTTGAACATGACACCTTTCCAAAACTAGAGAAGTTCTCCCAATGTACACTCAAGTTTCCCACCACGAAATCTACACGTGCCTCCACACCAATCCACATGCTTGCCCAAAGCAAGCACTTGATTCCTTATGACTGACAATCTCTGCAATTTCTAATTGAAACTTGAAAACTCACTGCTGCAAAGAGACTACCCTTCCTTGACTTTATGGATAACTCTATTAGCTAGTAAAGTCTGTACCGATCACTTCCACGTGAACAAGGGAAAAACAAGTGGAGGTGTACAATTTGCCTAAGTTGTCAAAACCAAAATGCATTGCCATCCATTCATTCTTTGACAAAATTTCACAAGCAATTATTTTATCAATGAGACCTTTCCATCAGTATATTACACCTCTAGTTTTAAAGTTCAACTGCAATTTTTATTACTGAATACAACATGCTGTATGATGGTGAGTTGGTGACCTTTTATTGCATGTGAAAGTCAATTTTGTAAGGATTACTACCATAGTCAATACAACCCTATCAACTCTGAAAGGACGAGTAATACATATTACACTGCATTGAAGCTCTCTTTAAAATGAAGACAAAACTCACAAATCTGCAACAAGTGGTATTAATAGTAAAAACACTCAATCTTGAACTGAAAGCAATAGAAATGGGAAACAGAATTTCAGTAGAACTATTGAAGAATCTTGAATATTTTACCAAAAGTGGCTTTCAAATGGGAATTGGAAACTAGAATTTCAGTACAATTGTTGCAGAATCAAGAATACTTTACCAAAAGTGGCTTTCAAATGGGAATGCCCAGGAGACTAGAATTTCAGTACAATTGTTGAAGAATTTACCAAAAGTAGCTTTCAAATCTTAGAGGTTTATTTTCTATGCACCAAAGTGATGACTCATCACTTTAATTAAGCAAGTACGATCAATGCTTTTAGAGCATGCCCAACAGCAGGTGTTTTGGAGGGACCAACACCAAAATTTGGTGTAGTTAGCTCCACTTGCTTTGAAGTGTGGGTCAGAAACTACCCACTAACGTTAAAAAATAGTTTTTGGAGTCAAAGTTTGAGATTTTCCCGCCATTTACAGAAGCTTTGGCGCAAGCAAATTACTCACACAAAACAAGCATCTTTGCTCAATTAATAATTAAATAATGAGCTTGAAGACTATTTACCAACCCATGCTTCAAGGCCGTCAATTTCTTTTCATAAAATCTGCTTTTCATAAGTTGCCTTAGTGTTTGCACAAGGAGTGTTGCTGGGGTACTTCAAGTCTAACATTCCTTTAAATTAAAAATGACCATCAAATTAATGCTTGGTGGGCATATTTGGTCTGGGGCTACTGGGCTTACTCCAAACATCACTATGCAAATTGCTACTTACAACCCAAAAACAAAATTAAATTAATTCTTTTTTGGGGGGAACAACTGAAAGGAGCAAGTGAACCCAATGCTTAATACCGTATGTGAGGGTCAGAGTTGGACAGTATTGTGTCGAAATCTAATTTCCACATCAGATTTTGAGAGGTCTATGTCACCATAAACCAATCACAATATGACATGTGGCACTCTTCTGACAAAATGAATTAATTTATGTCGAAACTGACCACGAGGTAGGGTAGAAGAATTACAACCAAAAATTTCTCCTGGCCGAGTCTACCGGCCGCGACGGGCGGGCTGACGATGACGCACGTTATGGTGGCGGCCCGCAGCTCCAGTCGAAGAATTTCTGCGTCGCCGAGGCCGCAGACTGGGCCCTCGTCACGGTCGACAGCTTCCTACCGGCGGCGGACAATTTCACTAGTCAACTGTCACTGTGATCTGCGACCGGATTTGCTTCTCCTTTCTAATCGTCAATTCCAAATCGGACTGAATAATTCCGTGTTCTGCAGCCTCCAGTTTAATTTCCTCAGAAACCTCCGATCCCCAGCTCCTGGATCACGTCGACAGGGTTCTGCTTCCAATTTCTCTCGGTCATCGATTTGTTCGCGTTGAAACTCGCTAATTACACGAAGGACAGTTTCGCTTGAATAATAACATCTCAAGCTGCGTTAATTTCCTTCCACTTGTCTGGCATGGCGCAAGTCCCTTGTCCGCGTTTGAACAGCTCGTTAGATCTCGCGTGGAATACTGGAATCGAAACGTATAAAACAGCACCCGGCCTGCCCATTAATAAACCACAATTCCATTCCATCAATCTCATCGGAACAGCACTACCTTAATAAGGAAAGCGAGCAGTCCAACAATTAAGTGATCGATTCTACGTCGTAGCTTTCGCTAGACAAAGACTAATTATTTCGTAGCTCTAGCTTCTATTTGACTCTACCAGTGAAGAGCTCCGTCGAACAATTAAGTGACTCAATATATAGCTAGACTGAAAGACGCTCAGTTAAATATTTCGTAGCTGCTCTAACTAGCTCCTGTTTGATTGAAGTTCAGAAATCGACCAGTCTGTGGCTAAAATATATAGCTAGTCAGACTGAAAGACTAGTTTATTGCGTAGTGTTTGATTCGACCAGTGGCTGAGGTAGCTTTTCCAGAAGGCCGAGTGATGGCGGTGTTGGGCGATGGTGGAGGCTCGAAGTGGAGGCCTCCTTCGGTTGCCATGGGCGATGGTGGATCGTCGAAGTGGAGACCTCCGGGGAAGTCAAGCTCCTTCAAGGGCGATGGTGGCTCTTCCAAGTGGAGGCCTCCGAACTGAAAACCCAAAGGAACTTAATTCCTAACATTCTTCAATCCATCGATTGACTAAACGCCGGTCGGGAGCCCCAACTGTCGCTTCGCAATGCATTTGTACAGCCCGATTCTTTCCTGCGATCGAAGAAAAATTCGCAAGCGAATGCCAGACGCGCGCGAGGGGATTTAAATGAAGCCATCATTCCACGTCGAATTGGCAAGCTCTAGATTCCAATCTACTCATTCATTCTTGAGCGCCGAACTCAAAATTGATTGATATTACAGCAGTAGATTGATCTTTTTCCTAAAGTACCTTCTGGTTCGATCTCTGCTTACATCCCTGAGGATGTTGTGGCCATATAATTTGTCTAGATTTCATTCTACCCATGGATTCATTCTTGAGCTCCGAACTCACAATTGATCGATCTTTGTACAGCAGTAGATTGATCTACTCGTTGAGTAGCTCCTGATTCTTTGCCTCACACATTTGAGGATATTGTGGCCCCGATTTGTATATAATACCACTGACAGCTTTGAAGCTGCTCAAGTGATTATAATTACGAAACCGATGAACAATTTACTTGAATTCTGCATTTGGTACTACTAGTCCGTCATAGAGTCTACAAGCACCCACCACGGGTAGATTTTTAGTCTTTGAGCCAACGTCATGATTTTGCATTTGGAACTTGTCTGACTATTAATTCCGCGCGCTGTATCGATGTCATTGTATGAGCTGAATCTGCACTCAAAATCAGTGAACGTGGTCCAGTTTCAAAATTAACCAGACTGATAAATTCATCAAATTGGCAAGTTTTTCATTAAAATAACTAAGATTTATAGATTTGAATCCTGTAATCCTAAATTTTTAAGGAAAGGAAACCACTTGTGCATCGATCTCGTTGTTGGCGATTGGAAAAGTGCCGGTATTATGAATCTCGTGAAACTCCAAACCTCCAGTTTGATGAACTAGTCGGTAGACAATTCGAGAAGTTAGAAAAAACACAATTTCACTGTCGGTACAAGTCTTTGTTGAATGTTGTCAATACGAGGGAGTTGATTAATTGCCGCCATAACTCTCACAGACTGTAGGATTAATTTCTGGCAGTGTAACGGATTACGCAATTCTCAGTGTGAAAGGGAGATCCGTGCAAGAACTGTTTAAATCGTGTCACTTTTGATCTGTCAATCTTCAGGAGGCTGTGTCTGTCAGTCTGAGTGATGGCCAAGAATGGTATTAGTAGACAAACGAGTTCATATTCCCCTAAAAAAAAGATTTGAATATTTGGTAAGGGAGTTTGAAACTTGCTTGTGAAGTTATTTGTACTTTTATTGATTTTATCACTCAATTTCACGCGGTAGCAATTCTACCGACTACTCTGTTTACACTGCACACATATATTCTATTTTTTTATTTTATGGGCGCCCCCAATTTTATTGATGCACACTTCATATTTCATTTGAATTCACACTCCCCAGCTGGCATGTTATCTTACTCCGATTGCAATTGCTCTCTTCACCACCAAAGTCAGAAAAGCAGTGAAAAAGTGGCAGGTCGTTTCTAAAAGTGGGAGAAAATCATTTAAAAAATTCATATCCAGTGATGGTTAACCCCTAGAGGTCTTTGAAAATGTGAGGATGTGAACATTAGAAATTGCAACGGAGAAGAAAAATTGAGTGATAAAAAAAGGAGTATTTATAACCAGTGATAAGGTAACTATACCTAAAAGGGAGCATTTACCTTAAAGCGTGTGTATCTATTACAATGTGATATTTCAACTGTGAAATGTTGCACTGTAGTAGATACGCACGCTTTAAGGTAAATGCTCCCTTAGTTTTAGGTATAGTTACCTTAGTTAACTTATAAAAGTCCTTTGAGTGTTTCAAATTTCTAAAAACAGCTGTGATGGTCTTCAAATAAAATTCATAGCTTGTGACCTATAGATCATGTCTTGAATCTACTACACTAACCAAAAAAAATTGAAATAACTTCTAATCTTTATTTGAATTAATGTCAATGATATCGTAACATTCTTAGCCCTTGCTGGACCACACCCTTTCCACTATAGAGAAATTGTGAATATAATAATTAAACTCTCCAACCCTAGATGCTTGGTCCGATTGAGGTCAAAGGAAATGCTCTGCAATTCCTCTAATCTCCCTAGGAGATGTTTGAGATTTGAAGGTGCAATAGTGGACCTCTAAAGAACATTATGATTCTCCAAATAAAGTTTGTTGTTTTAGACTCAAGATTCAAAATTTCATTTATGATGATTTTTATTGTTTTAAACAAATTTCAGAATAATCATTCATTTTAGTCTTTTTCAAAGAACTATCTTTGGAACAAAAGAAAGCCAATTTTTGAAATGAAATGCACTTTTTGAGTTTAAAAACAATTCTCCAAAGAAAAATTGGAAATTCATGCCATTCAAATGTTGCACAACTTCGCCACTGCCCGGGGAGGAATGTGTCCTACTTTTCTTTTTGCAATGTATACAAATAACAACTAATACAATATTTGAAAAAAAAAACATTCATCCAATGTTTGATCAAGTCGACAACTGAGAATTGACTATTTGGCCTACAACGGCCCATAGCTAGTCTCGTGTTTCTCTTGGAGGAACATGTTTCTCTCTTACATTAGCACACCATAGTGAGTCTAGGTTGGTGTGTGCATGCAGCATTTCAAATACAAAGTTAAAAAAATACATGTATTTTGTATCTCATACAAATACATCTATTCCAAAACTTCCTACTATCAAGGAAGACAACTTGTTTGTAAATTGTTTGATTTGTATGCTACGTTGATAATTCTCGAACAATGAAGTTGTTGATGGTACTGTTAGAAAGCTCTCAACAAAAAGGGACATACCAAAGTCTTTTTGTAGCTTTTGAACTTGGACTGAGAAAGTCATGGATTTTTAATCGAATTTTGTCACCACAAACTAAATTAAATTACGAAGAAATTATTCTTAAAATTAAAATTAAATAAAAGCATGACTAAATCATGGAGAACACTTAAACTAGCACCGACCCACATAATTAGTTTCAATATGAAATTACAAAATTTAATAAATTAATAAAAAAAAATTACATTAAAATTAATAATAACTAGGATTCAATAAGAATTAATTTAAAAAATTACATTAAAATTTATTATTATTGATATTTATTATATTGTATTATTATTTTATTATTTTATGCATGAATACATGGTGTACGAAAGCGCATGGAAAATTTTGGGTTCCAAAGTCTTTGGAGGCCAGGAAGGCTTGCCGGGCAAGTGAGGCTGGAAACATTTCAATTGCTTCTTGTGCAAGTAAGTTACGATGTCATTTCACTTGAAGCTTTCTAGATTCTTCTGGTAATTCTGTTACACTTTCTCCGCCCTAAATAATCAACTATTCCAGTGATTTTGGGAGGGAATTTGGTCCGGAGTTTTTATATAGAAAGTAAGTTAATGACCCATGAGGGGTCTCTTTATTTCTCCCCATGGAGCGTGGCTGGGATGCCACGCTCGGTTGGGTTCATTTCTCTGGCCCTCCCCGTTTTGGCCCCTTGGGGACTTTTTTTGGTTTTTTTTTTGCTAAATTTGGGTCCTGCGGCCCCTTTTTACCCTCAGAAGCCCTTGGTGAGGTCAAGTAAGGCCCCATTCAACTTCAAAATAGGGGGCAGGTTTTACCCCACCCCCGCCACCCCCCACCCCCCACCGAACCTGACCTCCGAGCCACGCTCGATGGGGGGATTTAGACAGATCCACCCATGAGGAGTTGAGGACCATGAGGTCATCAACCATAATGGGCAAATGACTGCAAGTACAGAGAAGATATCCAAACTGAACTGTGAGCCTGTGGGGCCTCTCAGTTACCTCAGTTCGTCACTGGTCCTGAATTCCTGAAGTACATAGAAAAGTCCCAGAAATGAATGAAATGAAAAAACAAAAGATAAAAAATAAAAAATAAAAAATCCGGGAAATTAAGAAAAAGAAAAGTCTCACATAAGGTTCTTTAGCCAACATTAGGTCACGCCCTTTTCAACCGTAGCAGTACAGACATCAAATACAGAGTCTCACCACTCATTCTTTAGCTAAATTTTGACGTGGACTTGACATGATTTGGGGATCTGCTACATATTAGAGTTAACCGAAAAGTCAGCTCAAAGAGGAAAGCTTTGGCAAATTCCTCTTGAACTCCTCTTGAACTCATATTGAAATATAAATAGACCGAAAACTAGTTCAAGATGAGTTGGGAGACAATCTAAAGCAAGTCATTGTCATTATTCTCCACACCTCGCAATGACTTCCACACCTCCTATCAAAGCTCCAAGCCCATGGCCCACAAGGGGACAAGTTATGGCAGGACACTATTCAACCCAAACATAGCTCAAGGGAGCTCAAAAGAGCGCTTGAAAGAAGGTTGAAAAGGCATGTTCCAAGGCCTTCTTTTCGGTTAACTCTAACTCTATTATGAGGTGCTTCACAGTGCGAGTTCAAGAAACTTATGAGAAAGTGGAATGAAGAAAAAAGAAAGTTCCTAGAAATGAAGAGCAAGAACATTCTCAGTGATGGAAGGAAATGAAATGTCCCAGAGAGGAAGGAAAAGAAAAGTCCCAGAAATGGAGTAAGTTAAATGAAAAGTCTCAGAAATGAAGTAAAAGAAAAGTCCCAGAAATGACGAAAAAGAAACTGAAAGTCCCAGGACTGAATACAAAGAAATGTCCAAGAAACTGAGTGTGGCTAATGGGAGTTTTAGTGAGTTTTTGTGAGTTTTGACCTTCTTCATCTTCTTCTTCGTTGTCTTCTTCTTGGGCTTCTTCTTCGTCCTCTTCTTTGTCATCTTCTTCTAATTTATTTATCTATTTATTGGCTCTGACCGTAGGGAAGAGGCATTGCACGGACACCCATTTTCTTGGCTAAAAACAACGGTAGCAAATATATTCCATCCTTGATTCCATTGAAATGCATTCTCGTCCTTCATTCATGCTATTTTGGTTAGAGCTTCTCGTAGCGTAACTGCTTGTAATTTAAAAGAAATAATATTTCATTGTAGGCAGGGATTTTGACTTTTTGAAGAGAGGAAACTGTTCACTGGCATTCATTAGAAGAACACTCTGCAGATTTGCAAAACATTCATTAACAGCCCCACAAATCACTCTTGGGAATCAACATCTAAGGCAAGAATCATTTCAGGAATTGTAATCTTCTGCAGAGAAAAAAAAAAAAAAAAAAAAAACCATCTTTAGGTAAAGATGGTTTGACAGCTCAACAAGCTTATGTTTTTATTTAATTAAGTTCTACATGTTCCACATCATCAATTCCTTGTTCAGATGTTGATTATTAGCGTAGGCAAAAGGGTGTGTTGCATTACTAGCTAAAGAATGTCATATGGTCTTTCAGTTTCAATTGGTTTCCATGGTACTTTTTCAAAGAATGAATGTTTTGTAGTTTTAGTAATTAAAAATGATAGTTTTTTCAAAATAAATAAATGAGAAGGCCATAAAATTATAATACATGTTCACAATTATAAAAGTTGCCTAAACCACTAACACCATCTTATAGATTGACTTGTCATGAAATCAATTCTTACAAATTCAACTAATAGCAATAGGGCATAAGTGGGAAGTTTCAATGCACTTTTAATTATGGGAATAGTTTAAATGCACTCCATTAACCCTTCAAGGACCGCACATCCAAATAATAGATGTTTGTTGGTCAAAGCCAATTTTGACCTTGAAGATGATTTTTTTTGTTCTAGCTTTCAATTGAGAAAATGAAGTTTATTGAGTCTAGTCTTCACTTCACTTTTTGGATCTTATAAATTTCAAGTACTGAATATTTTATTTTTGTTGCAAACTATGTAGCTCAAGGTTTGAATTATACTACATAGAATGTTTACCTTGTGAATTTTAAATTTTAAATTAAAAAAATCTACAAAACATATATCATGTGATTCTCCATTGTCATTTGCATATGTTCTAGAAATTTAATATTTTTCTAAGATTTTTTGTAATTAATATGAATTTCCTGAAGTATTTGACCTAAAAATTTGTAGAAAGCTCATTTTGTGTCAAAAAAATTGGAAAATTTTAGGACTAATAGGAAACATACAATTTCATGCATGAAAAATATTCAAAAATATATTTCAACAAATCTTGAAAGCTAAACTGTGTATAAAAGTGTAGTTTGACTATTCTAAAAAGGAATGGGACGTTAACCCCTAAATTTTTGAGCAACCATATTCCGGTCGTTCCACTTTTTGGGCAGCCTCCAGGGACCTCATATTTTTAAAAATTTCAATGAAAATTTCAGTGTAGCTTCCAAAAACTACACTCTACATGTCGCACTTTGTTTCATGTCATTCCGATAAGTATTGCAAAAGTTATAAGCATTTGAAGTTTTTGGAGCGAGATCGGGCAGCAAGAATTTTTTTATTTTTTACTCTTTTTCAAAATTTCTTTTTTGATTCATGATTGGTTGATCTTTATCTAAAAATGAAGCTTTAAATCTACCCATTTTGAGCAGTGGGATAAAAGTTATGAGGAGATCTGTTTTTGGGGCAGTTTGGACAAAAAAAACTTTGAGCTCATTTCTAAACTCAATTTTCAATATTTTTTAATGAAATAAAAGGCACTGGGTGAAGATTTCCAAGTACAACATTCTCACTGTTAAGATTGACATTTTACAATTCCATGTCAAACTTATTAATGATTTTCTTTTTCCTTTCACTTTGTACCCACTTCTAGTAATTGTTTTATGAAAAAATTAATATGAGCTTTTTTCTTACAAGATTTTATATTTGAAGACTTAACTCAATTGTTAACATGGCCTTGCCATTCAATGAATTTCTAACCCATTCAAAAAAAAGATATTAATTTCTAAAGTTCAAATTTGTCACCGGATTGAACCCCAAAAAATCCTCTTTTGCAACTTTGATCCTTATAATCTAAGATTTTAATGGTCATTTTGCTCTCAAATTTTGTGCTCACGTAAAAATTCAAGTTGGGTATTAGATCTTATAGTTAAATGATGAAAAAAATAAAAAACATATGATTTCTTCTGCAACTTCCAAATGCTGCATTTTTCATGGTTTTTTGTGAGAATACGGTCCTGGTCCTTTAGGGGTTAAAGGGATAAAATAAAAGCTTGTGTCTGTTTTGGTCATTTACCAAAAATACTTTGAACCCTGATGATCTTTGTGGATATTGTCTAAAGATGATATGTTAAGTTATATTTGAATCTCCTTCAAATGGTTGGAATTTTTTTTAATGTGAACAATATAATAATAATATCTACTATACTTGGCTATTAGGATTGACAGCTCTTGTCAAATAGTTGATTACCCGCAAAAGGACCACGATTATTTGCTCAAAAACACTACAATGTTGCCATTTCTAATATCTAGGGCACAATTTTTTTTAAGTTTTCTCAAAATTCAAATATAGAAACTTATGTTTGAAGTGTGAATGTGTGAGGAAATAAAACCTGCCCAAAATTTTCAGCTGCATATTTTTCTTTCTATTTTAAAAATGTTCGACTACATAAACTTGACTCTCTTTACTTTAACAATCTACACAATGTTAGTTACTTGTATACCAAATTTGAAAAGTAAGATAATGACTTGACATATTGAAAACAGTATCGCAAGTCGAAGAGGTCCAAACCATTGTTGAATACATTTGATTTTATTGTGAACTTGATTTTGTCTAGTCTCCATCCAAACCTTAGAAACAAAGACTCTTGTCTCTTTTTGAAGTAGATTTTTTTTACAAAATCTCTTGTTTTTATCTATAAAAGAAGTTATTTTTTCCCCACCCTATCCAACCATGCTAGAATTTTTTGATACTTTTTGGAACGAAAAATTTGAGGTATTGGGAGTTTTTTTTTACCTATCCCAAATAATATCATGTCACTTGCTTAGGTATCAAATTTTAAAGTTTTTGGAGTAGTGTAGCATTTTTCCTAAGCTACCCGACCTCGCGAAAAAATGGCTTCAGGCAACATGACTTTTCCTATTAATTTCCAATGAGGAAAAAAAATTATATTCTCACGCAGCTCTTGAAATTCCTCATCTTGACCAAAAATCTCTATATAGTAAACTCCAAATTGACATCGTAGGAACTTATCTTGTTTTGTAAATGTCCTAGTTAGGATGCTTGGTCCTTTACGAGTTATAGTGCCTAGATGGTGCAAACATTCTCCAAGTTTTGGTGGATATTCTTGAAGATTCGCTTTTTAGAAAATATCCATAGAAAATAGATTTTAGGAAAAAATCCTTGAAAATTTTGGCATCTCTCTTTGTGATTTTTTCTGATGACTATGATGGCCAAGCACGATACTCAATTTTTAAACCGTTTAACGTCCCGATTCAACACTCATTTCCAAGATGTGTTATAAAGCGTTTGATGAATAACAAAAATGGAATTGATGTACAAAGCTAAGATGTCAATACAAAGATCACATATGTACAGTTTGGATTTATCATATTCTTTAATTAAATAATTGTAATAAGAATTTTAAGTTTTTCTTTTGAAATTCAATTTAAAATCCCAAATTAACAAAATTAAAAATTAAAAATTGTTGTAATGAATTTGGAATATCATGCACTACTAGATGTGGTATAGTTTTCCATTATTTGATTCTACTTATTTTGGAAAATCATGTCTAAGGTCTCACTTTTGGAACTGTGAATGGAACTTGACATAAACCAATTCTATTATTAAAAAAATCACAATATCTTGTTTTGAAGATTCATACCATTCATATGATAGTCAACTAGTGTAAGAACCAAAAGAAATTTGGATGGGTGAAAACTGTCCATGTGTGTAGTCAAGAGAATGATCTGAAACTGTTCATCATTCACTCATACCATTCAGTAACCTTCACGCCCACTGCATTTCTTTCATGCACTCTGCTCATCACCTTAAGCCTCCATCTGTCCACTTAGCTACTATTCAAGTATTGTTGGGTGTGGAATACTCCACACCATCTATTGTAGAGCTAACGCAAAGATAGTGCATGCTCCTGAATGTTATGCTATGTATACGCAGACGCGTCCAAAGGTTAAAGTGTACTCAAAAGGTTAAAGTGAACTGTGAATATTGTGTAATTACTGTAGAAACGGAGAAATTCTTCTCTTCATGTAAAAGTGAATTCAAAGCTGGGCCAGACATTATGGAGCTTGGATGAGTGTTGTAGGAATATTGTACTTCCCGTCCACTGTTACCGACTTGGCCAGGAGAATGGATCACGAATGGATTAAAAGCTTGGTAACTTTCTTATACAATCGTGGATGACTTTCATCCAAGTCATCTTTGCAAGCCTATTCAATTCTATACCAATTAGAATAAATCTCTTGTGATGGGGAGATGTTGATAATATTAAAGAGGTGTGTCTTTGCCTTGTCTCTGCCTTGTCTTTAAAGTAGATGGTGTGGAATATTCCACACCCAACAGTGCTTCATTAGTAGCTAAGTGGACAGGTGGAGATTCAAGGTGATGACCACAGTGCATGAACGAAAGGCAGTGAGCATGACGGCTATTGAATGTTATAGAAGACTTTGACGATTTCATTCACGTTCTTGCCCATTCTTTTTAATGTACAAGTAGCCAATGTTTTTTTTTCTCTAGCTATATTTCGCCAAATTTCTCAACAAAATATGGCATTTCTCTTGTGTTAACCCCTAAATGACAAGAGGGGGTAAGGACAAAACCTGGATGTGTTATAAAATGTTATTTCTACAACTTTGATGAAGTTTGGTTCAAAAGAGAAAATGAAAAGCATGATGTTTAGTAATTGTCTATACCATCAATCTTAAGTTTCAAAAAAATGTTTTAGACACTCATTTAATGAATTTAGAAGCATTTACCATTTAAGATTCACCAAAATTATAATTTTTATTTTTAGAATTTGAAATTTAGTATTATTGGTTAAAATTAGACATTCTACTTTGAAATTTAAAGAAGAAAATATTTCAAAGGAGAGGACATCATTGCTTTCCCGAAATAGAAAGTTTTATAACACTAGAGCAATGTTGAGGTGTTTGTCTTTGAAAAAATCCTTAGTGAACCTCAATATTGCAAATGAAATGCATCAAACAGAACTAGAACATGATCTCTACCCCCAATTTTGACAAAAAATAAAAACTCAAAAAATGTCATTTTTTAACTATAGGCAGTCACTATTGTTTGGGCTAAGACCAGAAAATGGTTGATTGGTCATTTAGGGGTTAAGGAAATTTTGAATTTTTTCACCAGACTTTCTATGAAGATAACTAGATTTTGTGAAGAAAACTACCGAAATATATGAAGAAATTCTGTCAAAACATGCTTGTAAGTTTAAGATTTCGCCAAATTTCCTTCCCAAATTTCTTTTACGTCGCCAGTTAGGCTTCGAGAAAAAAAAACACAGGAAAAACACTGCTTGAAGTAGCCACTCGCCAGATATATATATTTTTGGCTGCACATCATTCTGGAGTATTATATAGAATACCCTAAAGTGAGATTGAGATTCACAATCACTAAAGTTCCCATGATCCGGCTGGAAGCAATTGTCAATGCCGACCCGGATCCCCAGTACTGTCAGTACAAGATTCTGGAATCTATCAATGTGAAACTTGTCTGTCACGACATCGATCACAGACTGCGGATTAACTGTCAAGCTCCCTGTCAAGAACAAATTCTAATTTTTTTAATTAAATGAATGAATGGCAAATCAGTGTTGAAGAAGTTACACAAAAATGCATCATGCTCACATATAAATCTCCCGTTCAATTAATCCTCAAGGAATTCCAAGCTCATTCAACATTCAGAGTTCATAGCATTACATACACCCCAGTTGATCGAGTTCTTTCACACAATCAGAATCTAGAACCACGTTTTTTAGAGCTCAACGATCGACAGTATACACGGTGTCTAAGTCATTGCAGCTGGATTTTATTGCACTAGTAGCAGATCTGTCCTTTTTCATTCCCCACTTTGTGAAAATAGTGAATAGTACCATAATATTATACCTATAGTTTTGTCTTCTTGTGACCAAAACTACTCACCAACATTGATGCAACCCAAGTGCCTGGCGCAGTTTCATTTCTTTTTCATTTATAGTACTAAGTGAAAAAGCGACACATTTCCTACTAGTGTTGCTTGAAAGCTCAAATGGGTGCTGCAGGAGATGGCGGTGGCTCCAAGTGGAGGCCTCCTCAACAATTCTCACATGAAACAGGCCAAGCATCAAGCACATTGTTGTCAATTTTTGCAACCAGGAATCAGTTCGTTGATGCAGAGACTTAGGCATTTAAATGGTTCGAACATTGATCACGAGAAGAATCATCAATGTAGATATTGGCTGGAATTGAATCTTTTGTAGAGAAGTAAATATTCAGGATTCTTTTTAGTAGACAGGATGCTTATCATGGCAGGATTGTAGTATAACTTCTGCCCTTGCAATTTAATTAATTGCAGCGTCTTGTAGAGGTATGAGATTTAGTCTTGGGTACATTGCTTAAGCTACACTCAAGCCTTTTTAATGACAGGTGGCAAATAGGCACTCTGAGGCATGTGTTAAACAACTTGATATGTGGAAGTTGTCTAATCAAATGTATATTTATGTGAAATGATTCAACAATTCTCACATGAAGCAGGCGAAGCATCAAGCACATTGTTGCCCAATCCATGCTTGCATAATTGGCAATTTTTGCAACCAGATATCAGTTCGTTGATGCCTCACATTGTGCAGAGAATTAGGCATTTAGTTTGATCACGAGAATCATGTAGATATTAGCTGGAACCGAATTTTTGTTTGTGAGGATACTTTAGTAGACAGGATGCTCATGGCAGGATTATAACTATTGGCCTTGCATAAATTAATTGCATCTTGTACAGGTATGAGATTTAGTCTTGGGTACATTGCTTAAGCTACACTCAAGCCTCTTTAATGACAGGTGACAAATAGGCACTCTGAGGCATGTGTTAGACAACTTGATATGTGGAAGTTGTCTAATCAAATGTAATCAAATGTATGCACAACGTGATAGATTTATGTGAAATGATTCAACAATTCTCACATGAAGCAGGCGAAGCATCAAGCACATTGTTGCCCAATTTATGCTTGCATTGGCAATTTTTGCAACCAGGAATCAGTTCGTTGATGCCCCACATTGTGCAGAGAATTAGGCATTTAATTTGATCACGAGAATCATGTAGATATTAGCTGGAACCGAATTTTTGTTTGTGAGGATACTTTAGTAGACAGGATGCTTATAACTACTGGCCTTGCAAAATTAATTGCAGCGTCTTGTACAGGTATGAGATTTAGTCTTGGGTACATTGCTTAAGCTACACTCAAGCCTTTTTAATGACAGGTGACAAATAGGCACTCTGCGGCATGTGTTCACAACTTGATCATATATATGTGGAAGCTAGTTGCCTTATCAAATGTATACACGTACAATTGTGTGATAAATTTTGAGGATTTTGTGTTCACTCTAGTAAAAATTGGGTTACACCTTGACCTCTTTAATCCTTGGATGCTTTTTTTTATATTTTAGTTGAGCTCCCAGCTCTTCATATGTGGTGCTTTTTAGAGAGGTTCTTTGGAACGATCTCAAAAAATGCAATGCTTTAATTTGGTTTCAGGGGTCGTAGAAAAATGATCATGGCATATTGGCATAATTTGAATGTGTGACAAATGTACTACATCTAGAAAAATGACCATGGCATGTTGGCATAATTTGAATGTGTGACAAATGCACTACATCTAAACCTCTTGGCTTAGTCTCAATCTCTTGGCTTAGTCTCAATCCCTTAGCTTAGTCTCAACCTCTTAGCTTAATCTCAATCTCTTAGCTTAATCTCAACCTCTTAGCTTAATCTTAGTCATAACATTCAGTAGCCTTCATGCCCATTGCCATTCCTTCATGCACCCTGCTCACCACCTTGAGCCTCCACTTATCCACTTAGCTATTGATGAAGTATTGTTGGGAGTGGAATATTCCACACCATCTACTCCAGAGCTAAGACAGTGACAATGCATGCTACTGAATATTATGATCTCAACCTCTTACGGCAAGTAATCTGATTTCCTGGGTTTCATCTAAGAGAGTAACCATTGATGACATAGTTTGAATGTGTAACAATTGTACTACAGTCGATGAGAGTGTGACGGATCTTCCATAATGTTCTTTTAAAGAAAATTATTAAAGAGGGCCCAGTCCATATCGAAAGTTCCAAAAAATATTCTCAATAGTCATCTTCTCACTCAAAATAATCAATCTGTTTCAACAAAATATGAACAAACGCTAAGTAACCAACTTTGAACTAGCACTAATAATCCTATGCTGAAATAACTAATCTTGCATGTTAAGAGATATCTACATAATCAATGAGCTCTTTTTAAATTTGATCATTGAATTACTGAACCTCAAAGGCAGGGTCAGCAAAAAATAATTATAAAAGGATCTGAAGGTTGCCCGAATTTTAGGAAATGACTTTTTTAAAAAGAGAATCTTTAGGAATATTCATGTAATTTTAAAGCATATTTGCATCATTCCAAAAAAATAATTAAATATTCGGTAAGAGTATCGATCTTGCCTTTTCGGATATGGTAAGGTAACTATACCTTAAAGCGTTCACCTTACTAACTGAGACTATTTACACACACACAAAAATAAAAAATAAAAATTAGTGGGTCTTATTAGCAAGTTCAAGAGAATTCCAATGCACTTTAGCATGTATTATTTGGACACTGTATGAATAAGTTATGAATTTTCAAAGTGTTGACTATAGGTTGACCTTGAAGCAACCCTAAACTCTGATGTTAAGATTGTGCACATTCTCATCAACAGCAGGGTGTCAAAATCTATTTATGATGGAAGATTGAATGAGTTATGCACGCTTTAAGGAAATGGTTGCTTTTAGATATAGTTACCTTAGTGCTAATCCACATTTGATGAAATCTGATTGAATTTTCTTGGATGGCTCTACAACTGTTGTGTTAAAATGTTCAATTTACTGGCTGCTCTTTCTGCTGGAAGGTTCACGCTTGGTTGCGTTTCAAAGCAAGCACATGATCTACTTCCAAATTGTTCACATGCTCTAATGAATTGCATAATTTCCAATTCAAGCGCGCACACCCAATTCCAATTGTTCACAATGAGGGGAAGTTTCAGCAAGGCCAGCATTGATGTGCTTGCATTGATTCACGTGCATTGATTCATGATATTTCGAATTCCAGACAACGGAATCCGCTGCCTGGGTCCATTGAAATCGAATCCCAAAAGAAATCCGGCGGGACCAAGAGGAGGTTTTATTTGATTTTTGGTTGTATTTCCTGGCACAAATGCAAGGACTTAAGTATTTTCTTACATTGCAAAGAATAAGAACATAATCCAAGGGGTTCTCGCCCGGACACAGAATTTGAACTGGTACAGAAGTGGAGGAGTGGCAACCGGGGTGGCCGGCAACGCGTGGAAAATACCGACAGTTGTAAGCTTCCTTGCTCGCCTGCCACGGTGAAACTTTTGCACTGGTTTCAGTAGACAGTAGTAACACTAGAAGGAAATGTGTCGTTTTTCACTTACTATAAATGAAAAAGAAATAGAAATGAAACGGCGATAGTGATAGTGCTCATGAGTAGTTTTGGTCACAAGAAGACAGAAACGTGAGTATAATATTCGGGTATTATTCAATGTTCCCACAAAATGAGGAATGAAAAACTAGTGTAAGAACCTCTTGCCCTCTTTCTTTCAAGGCTGGCGTGAATAAAGTGTTTGTTGGATCCAACACTAATTTCACATTTCACAAAATTAAAGTTTTGATAGGTAGAAGTTTTGACACATAGGCTATTTGACAGGTAATTCAATTTGTGTAAAGTAAAATAACACACGCAAACTTGGTACTGGTGGCCTAGTTGACATTACTTCCCCAGACAAACTCTTCATTCGAGTTGGTCCTTTGGAATAGATTTAATCTCTCTAAAGTGAAGTGGATAAAATGTAAAATCTTTGCTTGACAAAGAATTTGATTTACCTTAACTTCTAATAATTAGTTTTTCAAATGTTATTCGTGTCAATTTTTTGGAATGTCAAATAGATAGATAGAAACTCCGGTCCCTATTAGGGGCCGGCGTGAATGAAGTGTCTGTTCGTAATGTCAATGACCCGGTGCCCACCGGACAAGTGGACATTGGGACAATACTACTCTCCCCTTTCGAGGATGGACACTATACTACCACACTATGCTAGTTCCTAACTAGCTACTAACGCCTTGAAGATACCGGACATGGTATCCCCCCAAAGGACTTTGAGGTACCCATACAACAAGGTCCAAGGACCCCCCACCATAGTTGGGTGGACTATGGTGGTGATTTGGAATGTCATATGATCTAAGTGGAGAATCATGTCAAAGACAAATCATAATCATTTTTACCTTTTCAATCATCAAATGGTCAGATCTTAGACTGTTTGCAAAACATGTCTTGCTTTGGCATTCATGAGCACTATACTCTTTGTTTAGATAGATAGATAGAAAGAAACTCCAGTCCTTTTTCGAAGGCCGGCTTAAATAAAGTGTTCGTTTGTAATGTCAATGACACAGTGCCCATTGGACAAAGGGCCATTGGAACAAAACTACAGACTCTTCCCTCTTGAGAATGGACACTATAGTAATACTCTTTGTTTACTTTAATGTGGGTCTCATTATTTTGAATTCCTTTTTTATTAAATCAATCATCTTGTGTCTACTTATCTACAAGTTACTAATCATTTAATGTCAACTATTTTCAAACCCTAATGCTTGAATGAGGTCAGGAAATTCACTAGCATTCCAATTGGTGTAAACTTTAGGAGAAAAATGGGGTCCCAAAGGGGCCCTCTAAGCTTGCCCGTGTTAGGTGAACCGGCTGCCCAAGCACCATTTTCTATGTAAACCCATTGGTGCAGTCGCTGCCCGTTGACAGCGTCGGAAGCCGCAGTGCTAGCAGTGTTGGCAGTGCTGGCAGTGTCGGCAGTGTTGGCAGCGTCGATTGGCGCGACCCACGGAACTGCGCTGCTGGCAGTCACGGTGGCACCATTGGTGCTTTCTTGTAAAGTGCACGGTTTGGCCTAAATTTTTCAGCACGTGCCAAAGGCCAAGGCCCCTTTGTGACTACAGATTTCTCCTAATGATTAAGTGGGCAAGCGGATTTCATATTCATTAATAGAAAATCCTGTTTGATGACATCTAAATGTTACTTCGTTTGATATCATAAGTAACAAAATATTCCCATTATCATGTTCTTGACAAAACAAGCAAAGTGAAGTTCTGACGTCATCTCTAATGGGATTTTCTGTCAGTGATTCTTGTATTCAGATAGTTACCCATTCATTAAAATCATCTGATTAGAACCTCACATAGAGATTCACTAGTAGTTGTGGACCATAGGTGACTCTTTCTTACAAATTATTCTCGTGGTAATCTTACGAACTTTAATGATCAATAGTAACTAAAGCAGAGTCGCAGGACCCAGAGCTGAAATGTACATTGCAGCTCATTCAAGTACGCATTGACTATGAAGTATGAACCAAAAGGTAAGAGAGATTGTACTGCAAATTATTACTAGCTTGTCTGTGCAACTGGAGACCAGTCAATTTTTATTTTTTTAACGAACTTTTGCCAGAATCTTACCAGGCACAGTCCGGGAAGTTTTTTGAGCTTTACCGGTTACTTTCCTTTCATTCCAAGATTGAACCAGTTTTTCAAGTGTGGAGTCCGGTTATTTTCTCTATTTAATATATAAAATAGAATTTTTTTAGCTTTTTCACCCGATTTTTAGCCGCTCCTTCTAAGTTCCAATCGGTTTTTTAGAAAATCAACCGGCTCATCTTACACTAGCTGCCGGTTCTCCCCGTTCATTGTTACCAGGTTTTGGGAGTGGCAGGTAGTAGTAAGAACTTTGGTTTTCTCTTGAGGCTAGCGTGAATAAAGTGTATGTTTGATCCACTCATGATTTGATGTCTTCGAGACAGATGTGACCCCAATCTTGACAAGGGACCATTGGTGCAGAACGACTCCCTTTTCTTGAGGGTAGACATTGTAGGAGTGATAGCTACTTTAACATTAGAAAAAATGGGCAAAAAAGTGGATGAAACCACCAAAGTCCTCTCAATAAAATTCTAAAATGACCAGCATTTAGATAAAAGTGTCCTCTAATAAATAATTTTATGGATGAACATATATATATATATATATATATATATATATATATATATATATATATATATATATATATATATATATATATATATATATATATATATATATGTATATGTATATGTATATGGATGATTCTATTCATTTTTTTCCTACCTGGCTACATTCCAGGTGCAGAAAAAAAATTAAAAAAAATTGGCTGCTGAAGACAAACGCTACTTCCAGGGTAGAACAGTTGGGATAATAGATTGGACCCACAAATTTAATTACTCGGGCTTTCAAGCCGTGGACCCAACATTACAGTACTGCAGAATAAATGCGGACTGAAAAACTGAAAGTGTTCGTTTCTACAACATATATAGCGTTAGAAAATTGGGATCCCATCTTCTTTGGGAGGGGCCAAACCAAAATGGGTTTCCAATTTTGGTACTCTTTAGTATTTTCGAAATTTTAAATCTAAATTTGTCCGACCACAAACCTCAAATGAGTCCGCTAGATTATTTTGACTTTGTCTTAAAACTGATTGCTCCATTCATTGATAGTTCATAAACTGCCATATTGGCCAAATTGGTTAATCCTTGTCACTTTTTAGTGCAACAAGTTACAAGTTACACTAGAAAATAACAAAGATTGGCCAATTTAACCAATATGGTGTTAAAACATTTAGTAGCTCTTTTGGGGATGCCTTGGGGTTTCATCTTTGGAGTTTTGTCTGCCTTTGCCGTGTGTCCCTTAGTTAATGATGGAATTAACGAGATGATGATGTGTGCTACTCATCATTTCATTAGGGGTTCTCGGGAAATCTCTCAGTTTACTACTGAATATTATATTAGTCTATATTTGCTTCCTCTTTGACATTGCTTTTTTTTGGTTTGCCATTGAAATAAAGCTTTACAAAAGAAACCACCATTTAAACAAGTCTACTTAGACCATTTTGAATGTTTTAAGTATATATAAGAAAAAGAGATTGGTTTAACCCCTAAATGACGGAGGGGGTAAGGGCAAAACATAAATGTGTTATAAAAAACACTTCTTCAACTTTGATGAAGTTTGGTCCAAAAGAGAAAATGAGGAGCTTGATGTTTAGTAATTATCCATACGGTTAAATTTCAAAAAATAGCTTTTTATCTTCTCATAATGAATTTAGAAGCATTTTACTTCAAATATTTATCAAAATTACAAATTTTATTTTTAGATTTTTTTTACTTTTATGATTCGTTAAAATTAGACATTCTATTCTAAAATTTAAAAAAATCAAAATTTTCAAAGGAGAGAACATCATTACTTTCCCCAAATAGTAACTTTTCTAACACTAAACAATGTAGAAATCTTTGAAAATTTCTCCCCGGTGAAGTTTAACTCGGATTGACATGATTCAAATTGGGTTGGAAAGTAGACTTGATTCCCTATTTGAAAATATTTTTTATGTTCTACAATTTTTTTTCTATCTCGGGCAGCCCGTAAAAAAGGGCAGAGACCATAAAATGGTTGATCCGTCACTTAGGGGTTAAGTAGGGGTAAGAGTAAAGGCCACTAACCACAAAATGGAGAACAGTTTTAGTTTTCCCCCCTGTCCATTGAAAGAAGATTTTTCTGGCCCCTATTACCTCTTGTTCTAAAAACAATAGAAATTAAATAAAATATAAAATATAAAATAATCAAAAAATCAAAATTGTTGCACTTTCCGGTCGGTATGTTGAGTAAACGTGCTAATTTCATTGCCATAAATAAACAGAGTGGGGGGATGAAGGAGGGACAGCGAACCAACGACCACAGTTGACTTAAAAGACTTCGACCCCAGTAGACCGAACCTGGAGATTTTGTCAATCATGTACGTTTTATTGAATGCCAGGTAGATGTGAGATTTTTGGTGGTGTAATTTCTACAGTTAAGTTTCTCCATCAATTTCTTGCTAATTTGCACCGACAACCTGAATCAAACTGTTATCAAATGGAGTGAAGGAACTCAAGAAAGGCCAATAATTGATCAACCTGGGTTAGTTGTGTCTCGTCCGAAATCATCAATTCTCAGCAGCAACTCACAATTTGAATCCATCTACTAACAAACACCAGTAGCAGAATTGTCGTTTTTCATTCCCCACTTTGTGAATTAAAGCAGTGAACAGCGACAAAATATTGTGTCTAGATTTCTGTCTTCTTGTGACCAAGACCACTCACCAGCATGACACAAACCCATGTGCCTGGCGCGGTTTCATTCCTTTTCCATCTATAGTAAGTGAAAAACGACACATTTCCTACTAGTGAAATGAATGCAGGCCTTCTGTAGTATGATCTAGAATTTAATGAAACCTTAATTCATATTGATTCAATCCAACTCTCGACTCTACAACGAAAATGAATTAAGCAATTAACCCACACAACAGACTTGCCATGCCATTCATCAGATCGAATGTGGACGTAAATAGCTAAAAAGCTTAGGCAATGAATGTGCCCAACTGTATATTTATTGAAGCAAGTCTATACCATTGCAAAAGCAATAGTTACAACTCTGCTTTGAATCTACAAATGAAAATGATTCTTCCGCAAGGGTCTTGCCCATTATGAGCGGAAGTGACTATATATGATCTTCGCATTAATGAAGGGTCTTCATTAGCGTTCCAAAAAATGAATAAATCAATCGTATAAAACCCGGGCGATCGATCGAAAAGTGTGAAAGTACAGAATTGAATCCAATTCCTGAGTACACACACATCTAGTGATCGATCAGGTACCAATGCAAACAATCAATACGTTGTCGATCTCCGACATCTGGAAGAAGTCCGCCGCTGTTGGAGATCGCTTCTTCGGAGGCTTCCACTTGGAATCACCTCCATCTCCTGCACCCGCCATGATTTTTGTAACAACGCCGATCGACCAATGCAAGTTGGAACAATCGGTCCTCCAAAAATCCTATGCAATCGATCAATCGATCAATGCAAGCTCCTCCAAAAGTCGATCAATGCTAATGGAACAATCGATCAATACTATTGGAACAATCGATCAATGCTAATGGAACAATCGATCAATGATAATGGAACAATCGATCAGTGCTAGCTCCTTCAAGAATCGGTCTGTTCGCAATACCAGATTGATTTTCTGGAGCTACAGATCGATGAGACTGTACTTGTATAAGCAGCGTTAGATCACTGACCAGCTGTTTGTGAGCTTGTGAGTGGAATGAAAAAGAACCAGCAGGGATGTGGTTTTTATAGTCGATGGAGCGTGGTGGTAAGCGAATGATATGAATTCTGTAGACAATTCCTGACAGGAAAATTGCATGCGTGACTAGACTTAGAACTGACTTCCTGATCGAGGTCGAGTCCATGGTGTGGGCGCGGAAATATTAATAAAATCTTGACTTGGGGATCGAGTTTCAAGCTCGTGAGAATCAACTCACGATTATTCGAGCACAATTGTTGCAAATGAATGAATTCCGGAACTATTGCGTGCTCCCTTTACATCTAGCTCCCTGCATGCCTTTTGGACTTGCAGGGGCTTCACGAAAGGCGCTATGAAACGGGACTAGAAGTCGGCAACGCAGGGCTAGTGAACCGGTAAAAAGTATTGTGCCAACTGGAGGATGTCCAAGAAATAATTAATTTTAACGTAAGTTCCTCGATCATCAACCTGCACAAGGTTACATAATTAATATGTTGACTGCTTAAAAACACAACCTCTAGATCAAATTGTCAGCGCTTAGGTTATCGTACACCAGCTTGGAATGGAGCAACACTTCGGCTGTAAAAATCAAACGTGGTTATTCTTGAACATACAAAACAAGTCCAAGCCGTCATTTGTAACTTCTACTGCAGTTACGCTTTGTCGGCAAGCCTCAAGCTAACTTACCATGTGCTCCGCATACGTAGAGAAAGAAAGAAAGAAAGAAAAGAAAAAGAAAAAAAAAAGAAAAAAAAAGAAGAAGCCACATGTGATGTCCATCACTTGTTTTTGTCAAAACTGTAAGGTCTCATGGTTCTATGTGGCTAAGCCTTCACCATCCAAAATAATTGACGACACCTGCCAACTTTGAATAGCAAATGAATCATTCCGCCGGTCAAAATTTGGAGCTCGGTCAGGACGAGTCAAAGTGGCTGTGTCACTAAACATGTACCAGTTCATCCTACGTCATAAATCTGGGTCATAAATCTGGTTGACTAGGTTTAAATTTAGGCGTGATTACTAATTTTCTTCCTAATCCACGCCCTAGTAAAAATCTTGTCTAATGTGACATGTCTTTATCGATTAAATGTCCTTAACATGTTCATAACAACTCATGTTGATATGGACATTTAATAGTGAAAGACATGTCACATTAGACAAGATTTCTACTACTGACGGCCCCACAAGCGAGCCACAACATCGCTGGATTCACTTGCTGAAGAACATTCTCGTGCTTTTGTGCATCGTCAGTGTCGCCTCTGGCTGCTCAACACGTAGCTGGTTGCAAAGTGCAAACGGATTCATACTGTCTGTTAATTAATTACTAGTTAATGCATCGATCGAGATTAAGCTTCGGGTCGACCAGGATCGATGACTTTGATGGCTCATGGATGGCTGATTAGGTTTAGATTTGGCTGCACTAATAAAAATTTCTTACTAATCCACGGCCCCACAAGGTTGCTGGATTCACGCACTGAAGAATATTCCAGTGCTTTTGTGCATCGTCCGTGTCGCCGCTGGCTGCTCAACACGTAGCTGGTTACAAACGAATTCATAATGTCTGTTACTTGTAATTGCATCGATCGATCAGCTTCGTGTACTTCGACGACTTTGATGGCTCATGGATGGTTCGGATTAGGTTCAGATCAGGCGGGAGATTAAATAGGCGGTACTGATAATTTTCGTACTAAGCCACGGCCCCACAAGCGAGCTAGAACATTGCTGGATTCACTTGCGGAAGAATATTCCAGTGCTTTTGTGCATCGTCCGAGTCGCCACGGGTTGCTTAACACGTAGCTGGTTGCCCACGAATTCATACTGTCTATTACAACATACTCAGGGATCGGAACCTCGTCCAATTCACGGGAAGTAAGCATTACTTCCCAACTGCTGTTTATGACAAGTTTTGCAAGTGGTTGTAAGGCCATATTTGCTACACAGGGGGCTCATTTTCATTCCCCTGTGTTGATTCCCCTGTGAGTGCCACTTTCCCCTGTGAGCTTCAGAACTCGACACATGTTAAACTTTCCTTCTACAAGTAGGTGACTAAGCTTAAGCAGGTGATTTTGTACACATCATGTCAAAACCCCAATCACAGGGAAAAGTGGCACTCACGGGGGAATGAACACAGGGGAATGAAAATGAGCTCCCTGTGCTATATTGAGACTTTGAGACGGAATGCTAGTTATTCAAAAAAACATTTGCAAAATAATAATTATAACCGAAAAAAAACAAATGTTCAAATAGTGATTCTATAATAAATTCGAAAAGTTGGTATTGTTGTTATTTATGAAAAAATACTAACAAAGAAATAAAACGGTGTATCTTTGAGTTGAGGATAAATATGAGACTGTGAAAAGTCTCAATATAACAAAAATGACCTTTTGTTCAATTTAGCAAGTGATTACCAAGAATTTGCCATCATTCTTGTACCCATTACTGCCTGTTAATATGGGCAGGGTTCCTTGTGATCGATCGATCAGCTTCGTGTCGACGACTTTGATGGCACAGGTGATGTCCTGGCAATCAGTACAAATAGATGAGGAAGTCGTGCAGTTGTTGCAAACCATGAATTGTTTCGAACTTTCGTTTCACAAGCTTCACCAGCTGGATCACAAGCCAGGCTTGCAGTTTCTGATCGATATCGACCCAGTTATAGCTACACTCTTTATACTATTTAGTGTAGACCATAGTATTTCAATACCACCACTCTATCTCAGTTATTGCATTGTGGAGCAATTGTTGCGGCTATTTAAAATGCCAAAATAACTAGAATAAAGACTCAGATCGGCTACGATTTTGTTTGTAGGTGTTGATTGCCCGACCAGTTGATCAATTTGTGCCATTGGGAGAATTGAGAGGTTTAGCCTGGGCCAAATTTCATTATTTTGCTAAGTTGGAGGAATTTATGTACATTAAAGGAGGCTAATGAGAAAAGTTTTAAACTCCCTTCTTACTATATTTTTTTGCCACAATCCTCCTAGTATTCATGGCTGCCATGGGAGACGACGGATCTTCAAAATGGAATCCATCAACTCCACCAAAACAGAATCAGACTCTGCTTGGCAATGAAGAAGTGAGAATCGTTTCTGCCTGAACGTTCCGACTCTGCCATTAATTTCAGCATCCTAACACAATCAAGATGACATGTGGCACTTTCAAACAAAAATGACTGTGACGTAGGGTACCTTCCGTAAGGAAAAATGAAACCCAAAACAAACACTAAGACTTGGCACCAGCTTTTTTTTCTTCCTTGGCGATGTAAAGCTACCGGCAGTTGCTTATCCAGAAGATTTAAATCGCCCAAAAAACATTGTTGGGCATATGTTAGAATTTTTTTGATGTAAAGTTGGGTCATTCTTAGAACTCTTCACTTACTTAGGGCAAGTTTAGACTATAGGCTAGAAGTAGTGACCAAGAAAAATGGATATTTCTCATTGTCACACTTCATAAAATGCAATTTTTAAGGCTTTCGGGAAATCGATCCTTTCACAATCTCATTAGGTGTAAATTGAATTTGAATCAGGAGGAATGACCATGCACCAAAAAGAAGAATGAACTGATTTTTTAATGTATTGCTAATTACAATAACTATAGTAATGTTGGGCAAAATAAAATTATATATATATAATCCAAAATATTTGTAAAATGACATTTTTCAACCATGGTCTCTTGGCTTTGCTTTTTTTTGCTAAACCTGCTGCAAAATAACTTGGACCATGAAAACATTATCCACTATGTCACTTTATAAGCCTTTTGGAGACCTTGACACCTTGTGGTCATTCTCCTTTTTTTCTAGTAGTATAAACCCTAATCTTCCTAGGACGAGTTTCGAGGGGCATAAGATGACTTCTTGGTCTGTAGTCTAAACTTCGCTCTGTCTTGCAGAAGAATAGTTTTCTCTTGCAGAAGTATAATCTCCTGCTGATCGATCAGGTCAAGATGTTGCTGAAGTGCCTGTATGCGTTCAGGGTCAGAAGTGCCTGCTATCTCACGATCTATTTCTTCCATCCTCTTCTTCGAGTTCCTGATATCCTCGTCCACGATTTGGAGATCCTTTTCCACGATTCCGATGTACTTTTCCAGAGCTGTGAGCTGTTCCTCATCCATGGTGGCACAACTAACGTGACCCTACACATGAAACCCTAATGAGCCTCGAAGCAATTCTTGTCGAGGATGGCAGTTGGTGATGATCGGCTGGGCAATGTGACCCGCCGCAGGAGCACTCACATGCAGTGGTGAAGAAGAAGCTCTAAGGTGGTTACCCCATTCCCAACTGGCTCCTTTTACCAACAGCTAGGGGCATTATCCACAATCAATGCTCCAACAGTGTTGGTTGTAGCATGAGTTACAGTTGGTAATGGGTTCTCTCTTGTTGGTTTTAAGGTAGTGGGATCAATTTCCGACTGAATTTCAGATTTGCATACTTAGACTTGTGAAAGAAATTTTTTATAAATTTTGGATGCTCTGCAAAGCTATTGCAAAGGCATTCCCAAAAAAAAAACATTTTTTGAGCATTTCTACAATTTTCTATGATTTTTTAAGTTTGAAAGTTTAGAGTGACCATTAACCGCTCATAGAGTCATGGTTTTCATGAGAGGTTGGATTCTGAAAATAGAGTGCTTCTACACCAATCAGAAGCTCTTGATTTTTCCAAACATGGACGAAATTAGAACACTCTTGGACATATCAAAAACCATGCTGGCTGGTTTCTGACACCCATCCCCCAACCAGTAGGGGTTGGAAATAGAACCCAGTCGGAAATAGAACCCGGTACCTTAGTATGTGTAAGTGTGGTTATGGATTCGATGTTGTTGGTTCAAGCATCTTTAGTGTGTGCAATACAAATCTTCTTTAGACAGAAAGAGGTGTACCTATATGACGTGAATGGGATGCGTCATACTTCAACTTTGAAAATTTGTAATTAATTCATTCTTCATCCAAAAATTATGTTTCAACTTGTGTTGGAATCTAATTCTTCTTGGCTATCTCTAAAAAAATAATAACACTGAATAATTTCAATGCCTCATATCTTATTCAGTAGGGAATGGGGTAACCACCTTACGTGTTAGGTGACGAGCGAGAACAGGCTGGTTTACTTACCTTACGTAACCGTCAGGGCGACCGTTGGATTCGATCGACGTATGGTTCAGATCTAATGGCGTTCACAAGATCCGGTCATATCTTCATCCTGGAAAGAACAGCCTGGTTACAGATTCGGTCGGATCTTCTTGGATATCAGCGAAGGTTACTATGGTAAGCAAGGTGCTCTCAGCCTATGCGCTACTGACACGTAAGAAAAAAACCAAGCCCTGACGGTTACGATTGCAGAAGAGAGTCGACTTCCATTCACGCCAGCGCGCAAGCCCAAAAGCGTCACAGTAGTAGAGCAGTGCCCATAAGGGTAATCAATTTTAAATTTGGCCGGGTTTATACTTGACCCGGGGTTGGATGGAAAACCGGCCCGGCGGATTTGCCTTCAATCTGGCCCCAATTAATGTAAAACCTTGAAGTGCGAAGTGATGCTGTTTGATTTACAGGAGTGAAAAGCGACGCCTTCTCCTTGTAGTGGTTGGTGATGTAGAGGTTGAAGAATTGATTCCAACTGGCCTCCGTGTGATGATTCTCATCCCAGGAGAAGGGAGAATCTACAAAAGAATTGAAGCTGCAAACCACGTAGTTGTTGTTGTCCACATCACCGCACAATGCCCTTGATTGTGTTACGCAACATGGTTTCTGTAGAGACAGAGATCCTTGGCTCGAAAGAGAACATCAAAGGTAGCATGCACCATCTTGCTCATGGTGGCCAAGTTGGTAGCACTTCCCCCAACAGACTCTTCATTCATTTTGGGCTAGAGTTTCTCTCATTCTAATACATACTAGGCTAAGAATTGTTGTCGCATCCTCTACTGGGCACAAATGAAGATCATAAACTTGGATTGATATTGTAGCCCTACTTGCATCAAAATTTACTTGACAATCAAACACTTGTTTCGTTAAAAGTGCATGTGCCATATAAAAAATGCACATGCTAAAGTGTTGTACATTTGAAGACAATATGGTCATATTTTACCAATAAAGTACCAAAATTGAATGTACATTACATTAAAAAATATAGAGCGCAAATTTTAGATGGGAGTGGGTATGTTGCCACCCCCTCCCTCCTTTTAATAAAAAGAAATACAGTGCACATGGCTATGTGCACTTTTAACTATGGAGTATGCCTATTGATCTTTGAATGGAAATAAGATTGTCAATTGCAATGGTCTACATCCTCACAGATGTTGAAATTGCATAAGAAATTCATACATATTAATGAGGAAATTGGTTCAATAAATTTAGCTCTTGTATCTAAACTGATCACTTTACAATTCTACAATGATCTACCAAA
This sequence comes from Pohlia nutans, assembly GCA_022496805.1. Taxonomy (NCBI): domain Eukaryota; kingdom Viridiplantae; phylum Streptophyta; class Bryopsida; order Bryales; family Mniaceae; genus Pohlia; species Pohlia nutans. The sequence continues at coordinate 2,415,513 of CM040103.1, forward strand.
AAAACACCAAAAATCACCTACAAACATCACCATAAACTAGATTTTGCAGTCTTTTTGAACTCAAAACCAGTCTAAGGTGAGTTTGAGGTTCCTTTTTACTTTGAGATATTCTTTTTGGTTAACTCTATTCAATTATTAATAATACTTTTTACTTGGTCGTTTTGCCCACTTTAGGTTTTGTTAGCTTTCACAAAGTGCTAAACCTCCAGCACCCGCACCTCACCAAGCGAATTTATTTTTTCACGGAGCCTTTCTTCCCACCGCCAGCACCTCCACCACCCCCACCTCCTGGAAGCTTCTCCTCCCACGCATCCAGATCTATCACTAATTGAGCCAATTCATTGGTGTATTCTGCCTTTCCTTTAACTGCAACACAGTTTGATTAAAATTGAAGCCACTGTCAGAAAATGATAGTAACTGGAACATTTTGATTAAAACATGCCAAAAACTAGGACAATTACACAGGGAGATAAATACAAGATTCCCATATGAGAAACGCAGGATTTTTTTCCACAATTGTAACTTTCCCAGATCAAAAATACACTAGAATCATCCCAAGAAAGTTACAATTGTGGGAATTTTGTCCCACTTCCCATATGAAATCCCATGTGGGAATGTCTTAATCTCTCCCCGTGTTATTCCTAGAGGGAGAGAGCAATTTTCATCTCATATTAAGGTAGGATGTCCTAAAACCACCACCTCCCCCAATTATGACATGTAGACCTTTCTTGGGCCACCAAAGTTGAGACTAAAAACCACCAATTTCACTATTCAAGTAGACCAATGGCATGCCAAGCATTGCGAAGAAATAGTTGGTGGTTTTGGGTATCATTATGAGTGAAAGTTAGTACCACATGGTGTGAACATGGGGAAACCTAGAGGTTTGATTTGGGTCAGAGGTTACTTTCCACTTTGGAATTTTGTATAAAATCAACAAATGCAAATTAGATGTTGCAATCCTCATCAAAACCTATTTCAAATGCGGTCATATATTTTTTTCAAATTTAGCACTGCCAAAAATAGGCCAGATTGCTTAAGTTGGTGGTTTTAGGATAATCAACCTTACAAAGTTCAGATTTGGCGTTGAAGGGCTATACAATTCACGCAGAATGCAATGACTGATGCATGATATTAGAGTGCACAAATATGAGCGAAGTGGCTACAGCACTAGTAGCAGATCTGTCGTTTTTCATTCCCCACTTCGTGGAAATAGTGAACAGTGGTTGAATATTGTGATTATATTTCTGTCTTCTTGTGACCAAAAGCACTCACCAGCACTGACACAACCCATGTGCTAGGCGCGGTTTCATTCGTTTTTCATTTTTAGTAAGTGAAAAACGACACATTTCCTACTAGTGTGGATATATTCTCCGGAGCAATGAGAGAGAGAGCTTACTCCAAGCTGGAGTGTGAACGGCAATAGGAGATGAGTACTCCGGTAGCTTCTCAGGAGGAGAGTGTACAACCACGCGTCTCAAGTGCCGGGGCATGTCGTAATGGAATAAGGAGTAGCGCATCCGTGGGGCTGCAGCTTTTTTCTTCTTCCTCCGTCGACTGGTGGTGCCTTCAGAAGGAGCTCCCTCTATCTCACCTGCAGCTGGAAAATATTAACCATTTGCAAGAATTTTAGCCAAATGGCTAGAAAGAGAGAATTTTTTTAGCTAATTCCACTTCAGGAGCTTTCGGATGCAATTGAAAAAAACAGTGTTCAATTCTCTACTAAAAACTGTGAAAATGAGCCAGAAATATCGAGTTCGCGAGACACATGTAGTATCGGGAACCTCACCTCGGCAAATGTACCCTCTGGCAACATTCTACAAGGATAATACACGGGAGGTTCCCGATACTACATTCTAGCCCAGACTTTGCCTATGAATCAAAGTTGCTTTCTGAAAGTATTGTGATGATTCTCTACATGGTGTTGAAAGATAACTCTAATTCATGTATCAAATTCATGGGTGATGGCCTGATATGGGTAACCCTTCCAAAAATAGAGTGATTTTCAAGCAATATCTTTTTGGTAAGAAAAAAGCATTGGAAAATTACAAAAATTAGAGGGGATTATAGACACCATGGCTGCAGCTATATACATGGTGTTAAAGACGGAATTTCTAGCACACATAAAATGAGTTACACATAAGTCACACTATGAGAGACGTGTAAAAGTGATACCCATATCAGGCCATTCCCCAAATACACTAAGTTGTCCTTTCAATTTTGAAAACTAAAAAAAATTAAAATCTTGCCAGGGTTATATTATATATATAGTTGTCACAAGGATCTAAACGAGTCTATTAAAAAAGGAGCATCAAAAATCAAAGGCTGGGGCACTTTCACTAGTTTTGAAGAACCATAACAACATAAATCCCTGCTTGCCTGCTTCAGAGCTGGGTGCCTGAGGATCAGATGCCTCAAGCACAGGGCCCTCAGGTGGCAGCCCTTCCAAGAGCTCCCCTTCAGGAATTTCTTCGGTTCCTGGATCGGCAGGTCCTGGAGCTTCTTCTTCATCTTCGTCCTCACCAGTTTCAAAGCCAGACCTCACTGCATGAGGGGAGAGAGGCCACCGGAGAGTACTCTCGTAATGCAACTGCTCTGCCCGGATCTCCTTCCGCAACTCTGAACCACAATGAAAGAATCAATTATGTCAGAAATTGGTATATCATTTCTTGGTATGATAAAAAGATTGAACATGGTTTTCAGTAAAATTAGAAATTTTAGCCATCAGAGAGAGATTGATCATGGGGTTGTAAGATAATAGCATGACAAAGACCTTCCCATTAGTCATTTAGAAATCTCTCCTGTAATAATAATAATAATCCAAAAGTTGGCTTGAAGACCATCGTGAATAAAGAGTTTGCTGGGGTAGTTTGTCTATCCATGCCTCAAGGACATGGATAGTAAGGTCAATCTCTCTTGTACCTACTTGGAAGGTGCTTATGTAATATTCAACTCACGATCTTACAATTTCAACGAAGTGACCAGGAGGTGTGTCACGGCGCTTACTTCCCATTCTCAATCTTCAGAGAATGGGTACATGGCACTTTCTCCTTGAATTGTGGAGGACGCATTCTCTGAAGATTGAGAAGCTTCATTCTTCTCCTCCTGAGGTGAAGAATGGGCGTGATTTTGATTCTCAGTGGAGAAGTTTTCACCCCGATCCTTGGTCGCAAATTCGCGTTGAGGTGAGGTACAGCGTTGAGGTGTGACTCTCAGCTGCACTACACAGGTAAATTCCCTTGATTCGCTATTGTTCTCATTCTTCATACGCATTCAAGGAATGTCACGACCTGGTTCATGGAGAATGGCTACAATTGGCTACTATATTCTCTTCCCAGGTTCTCAATCTTCATAGAATCAACTTCTCAAAAGCGCCGTGACACCCCTAATGCGAATGTTTCCCAACTTGATTGTCAAATTCCCTGGAAAGTCAAATCCTTGTTACAGATACGCTAAAAAAAATGTAGGTTGAGTTTCAGTGCGGAATTGAAACAAATGAGATTGAAGGAAAGCAGGGGGCATGCTTTGAAATTTTTCACGCTCCTTTTGAATCTTGTACATCTTGCACAATTGTACCATCATGGCATCCTTGAGGAACTCGCGCTTTCGCCATGCTTCCAGTTCAAATATCCGGTCGTCAAGCCTCTGTCACGCCACCCACTTCCCATTGATCAAACACAATTCTTTTGGTGTCACTAGAAGGAAATGTGTCGTTTTTCACTTACTATAAATGAAAAAGAAATGAAACGCCACCAGACACATGGGTTGTGTTAGTGCTGATGAGTAGTTTTGGTCACAAGAAGACAGAGACGTAAGTATAATATTCCGCTACTATTCACTGTTCCCACGAAATGAGGAATGAAAAACGACAGGTTTGCTATTAGTGTGTTTTTTGCAGGTACACAATTCTTATTTGTAGGTATTACCCTAATGATCCATATATTTGAAGAACAGTATCTGTGATTCAGTATTTTGGAACTTGAGAGTAACTATCCTCTACTTCTGTCCAAGATTCATAATATTATTAATCTTTGAGCTGTTTCATCACCTTCAGAAGCTCACCAAATTCGTAGTGCTTTGCTAGATCCGTGGGCCGTGACAGCCGGCTTGCTTTATAAAAGTCATGGGGATGATTTCCCTGTAGAAAACAATCCTCTTGTCAATGACAAGCAATCTAAAACACCACAACCGTAATTAAGCAGCACTTTTAGGTCTCATCTTATGTATAAAACCAAGTCAACGTTATCCTAAGAAACGTAAATAGGTTTTCAGTAGGACAAACTTTCTGAGGTTTAAGTAAACAAAGCCAAATCCTCGTTAAGAACCCAAGTCCTTAAACCCCAACTCCAGGCATAAATAGTGGTGGTTACCACCACCCCCACTCATTTTGCAAACTTGTTCTTCAATAGGATCGTTTGCAACCCTAACCTCTTGCCTAACGTAGCTTTGGTGAGACTCGAAAGTTCATAAAATTGAGTAAACAAATCATTCTAAACCTCAACAAATTCCACCCACTAGAACATTTTCAAATCACAAGAGCAATGAAAATCATGGGTTTATTTAAAGGTTGCTCAAATGCCATTAGCTTTGTCTTTGCAAACTTGATTTGAACACTCAAATTGAGCAATCGAAAACTTGTAAAATCCTTAGGGCAACCACTGTGACTGTCAGCACTGGAATTGAGACGACCTTAACCCCTAAAGGACTAAGAAGCCTGATTGGGCCTCATGTCATTTTTTAGCATTTTTTAGCAAGTCCTATATAGTCTTCCTTTAATTCAAATTTATTTGTGCTTTAACCAACACATACAATATTCTTCACTGATCCCTGATAACATAAAATTTGATCCCATTTGAATTATAGTTTTCACAATATGAACAATTGAATCTGTCATTTTGAAACCATGAATCCTTAGTCCTTTAGGCCCGGAATTATCTTTTAAGAGAATAACCTTGCTTTAATGCAATTTTGCAAAAGGAACTGACCATTTTTTTTCTAATGAAGTTTTAGAATGAAAACTTCATAGTTTTCTGAGCAATAGGGGTTGTCACACATCCTCCACTCCATTCTCAATCTTCAGAGAATGAGGATGTGGCACGCTCTCCTTGAATGGTGGAGGTCCCAGTCTCTGAAGATTGAGAAATTTCATTCTTCTCCTCCAAGGATGAAGAATGAGCGTGAAGAATGGAGAATGGAGAATGGCCCATGCTCGGAGGATGAGTGACCAACTAACAACCTCTATTCTCCATTCTCAATCTCCACAAACCACAAAAGGGGTGTCACACTTTCTTCATGAAGAAGGTGTCCTATTGGTTCCTCTTTTCTCTCATTCTTTGGAGAAGTTCCATTCTCGTAGGATGTGTGACAACCCCTAATGAACAGACGGTCATTGGGAAGTTGCAAGCAACAAAGAATGGATACCGGTATACATGTTTGAGAGGAGGAAGAAGGCATAACATACAAAGTGCCATGGCTTCAACAAGCTCATCAACTCCATGCCACAATAGTTTCCAGGTCCGAGGTCCTTCTGGTCCACATACGGAATCTTCTTCCATTCCTCGTCCAGCTCCCGTTGCTCAGCTTCTCGCTCTGCCAAGAGTCTCGCCTTTATTTCCTCTGGCGACTCTGGTGGTGGCGAAAATGGAAGCTCCTCTTGCACTTCCTTGGGCGGCTCCACTATGCTCACCTTCTTCGGTGCCATAGTAGCTCCTCTTTTAATGCAAACCTTTCATCACGCCCTGGTAAACACCCTCAACACTGAACTCACAAGTTTTTATGCTTGCTAAGATCATCGCCACCACCAACCCTGAAAATTTGCACTCTGAACGTCATGAGGGCATACCATGTAGAACTTTCCCCACCATCACTCAATTAGGCTCTGAAAATAGTAAGTAATCCACTCACAAGTCGTCACACATGGATTGTGCAATCATGTGCAAATTTTAAGAAGAGAAAATACACTAGCTTGAGTCATTTTGAGGACCCTCAATTAGGCTCTGTAAATAGTAAGTGATCCACCCACAAGTCACCACACATAGATTGTGCAATCATGTGCAAATTTTAAATAAAGAGAAAATACACTAGCTTGAGTCGTTTTGAGGCCCTGAACTGGGTTGTTGTATTCAGTGTCTCCCTCCAAAGAAATTGTTGACCAACCCATGCACATCCAATTTTCCAGAGTGATGGTAGAGATTCTCTAACACAGTGACAGAAGCAAACGTAATAGACAGAGGTAGCTCCTCTGTCAAGGCCCTGAATAACACCCTCAACGAGGTGAACTCACTTGCACGAGCTTTTAGGGTTTGGCATGCTTGGTAGCCCTAAATGTAGAACTTAATGGAAAAGGTGAGGATTAGCGAAGGACTTTCGTGATTCCACAATTTTGATTACACGATGATAGAATTGACATGCAATAATACAAATGAGCACGTTACCTTCCTCCCTGCAACCCCCGAGAGCAGCTACTGTAACGCCCCTTCCCTCTTCAAAACACAATGCTCAGAGCACATCCTTTCATCCGACCTCCTGCATTCTTTCTTCCTGTGGTCAAGAAAGTACTCCAGAGCGATAGACCATGGAGAAAAAGCAGCGGAAAAAAATGCAAGGTTATCGACATTCCAGAGCTCTGGAGATAATAACAAACAAGCATGTGAGAAGAGTCCACACTGGTTCATGTCCAGTTGCGCAATAGTGTACCTTTTTAGGGCAAAAGTGAAACCGAGTGTGATACAATTCAGCTTCAACAGGTACAGCAAAGTGGTTACAACACAACCTTGTGATGGGTTAACCCCTAAAGGACCAAGGATTCATGGTTTTAAAATAACAAATTTAAATGATCTTATTGTGAAATATATAATTCGGCTTGGACTAAACATTATATCTCCGGAATTAGTGAAGAACATTGCATGTTTTGGTCAAAAAATAAACAAATTTGATCAAAATGAAGTCTACATAAAACCTAAAAAAACTGCTAAAAAAACATGAAGCCCCCTGGAGGCCTTATGGTCCTTTAGGGGTTAAAAAAACATGAAGCCCCCTGGAGGCCTTATGGTCCTTTAGGGGTTAAAAACATGTAAATGCTTGACTAACAGAGCAGTGTACTCGTGCTTGACTAAAAAAATGTAAATGCTTTACTAACTCACAGATACTGCAGAAATGTCATGAGAGAATATTTTGATGCTTGGGACAAGTTCCTGTACATGATTACAATAACTGTAAGTCTGTCACCTTGCAAATAATATGAACACAAGGGTCAATTGTGCTGAGCCTGGTGGGCTTTCGGTTGCCTAAAGTGAACGTGCAGGTAACTCATAATTCTGTACGCTTCTGGTAGGAATTTGGCCATAACCGAAAATGGCTTCAAATCACGACAAACACAATACCTGAGCATCTTTACATCAACGTCGACCAGAGCACAAATGCAGATTCAAAGCAACAAGCTTTAATTGGAGAGAATTCAACTTTTCATTGTTGTAGTATGTGTCAAGTACAAGTACCAAATTGTTACCATCAAGAAATCATGGACGAACCAAACCAAAGAGAAAGCTTTCTACAGAACAATTATTCAGTCTAAAGGCTAAATCTAGGATAAAACAAAACGTTCAAGCAACTTTGAAAATCTCTCCCTTCCAGCCACCTAGATCTAAATCTTAGCAGAGTGCTGCTAATAGTAGTCACTGTGTTGGTTAAGAATTTTCTCCTCTCCGCCATCAGGAAACGTTGACAATTCATCTGCCAAATTGAGACATATTACAAGAGCTTAGTTTTCTCCTGCCTCAGCACTTGCATGGATCACCATGTACTTTTTTACACAAGATTTGAGTTACATCACAAATGAATTAGTTGCTGGGCCATTATGCAAAGCGGCTCAACGTTTTACTATTTCAAACACTAGTAGCAGAACTGTGGATTTTCATTCCCCACATTATGGAAACAGTGAACAGCGAAGGAATATTGTGCCTAGATTTTTGTCTCCTTGTGACCAAAACCACTCACCAGCATTGACGCAACCCATGTGCCTGCCGCGGTTTCATTCCTTTTTCAATTATAGGAAGTGAAAAACGACACATTTCCTACAAGTGAAATTTGTTCGAAAGCCATATGACGCAAGAGCCTAAGTGAAGAAGAAAGTGAGTCGGCGTATTTCTTTACCTGTGCGCATTTGGGTTGATGAAGGGTGACTTCTGAGCATCCTTGGCTGCATGAAGAACCACAACACATGATAATCCAAATCAAAAGGCCATGCTATGATCTAACTGTTATTTGCAACAACTTTAATATGCTACGACCAATTTCCAGCGAGACAAGACATAATTTTTTTTTCATATTTCAAACTTCTATTTTCTGGCACAGCTCGAGTAGGGAAAACACAAAACATGACATTCTTTAGAGGCCCACAGCTACACCCAAGGATCTAAATCCATCCTTCTAATGTTTATATAAAGTTGATTTGCATATCTTGTCATTAACAGCATAGCCAAGGAATGTATAGGAGTAAAAGAATGCTTAATGAGATACATACATTCAAGTTCAAAAAGTCGGCTAGTCATATCAGAATGCAATGCTCATTTGGATTCATAAATTAAGTAAAGAATGTTACGAAACTCCTTACAAATGATTTCTTTTCCCTGAGGTAGAAAAGTACAGAACTGATCCTAAACCACTTGAGATTACACCAAATAAAAACAAAGTGAAAGGAAAGAGATCCAAACACTACATACATTGTGCAGGAAAGAAAAGACTAAACTTAAGACTTTAAAGACTTGACTCGTCCACCGCCAGACAGCAGAGACGATAAGGAAATCGATAGGAAAATGACTTCAAAACAGATCCTCTAAAGCAGGAAACTGCACATCCATAAACTACCCCGTTACTTAAAGACCAAACTTTCTACATCTTGTCAAATACTCTCATCGACCTGCTTGCTAAAACTGTAACCAAGAATTCATATTAATACGACATGCAGGAAACAAAGTGCATGACTCCAAAGACATGATATCTCCATCGCCAGAAAGCAGAAACAAATGACTTAAAAAACAGATCCCCTAAAGCAGGAGACTGCATCCATAAACTACCCCGTTAATAACCCTAAAAGGACCAAAGATTCATAGTTTTAAAATGACAAATCCAATCATTCATAATATGAAAAATATATTTCAGATGGGACCAAATTTTATATCACTGGAATCAGTGAAGAACATTGCATGGGTGATGGCCTAATATGGGTACCCCTCAAAAAGTCGTGTGATTTCCGAGAAATATCTTTTTAGTAAGAAAAAAACATTAGAGGGTGTTATAGACACCATGGCTACAACTGTATACATGGTGTTAAAGATGGAATTTTTAGCACACATAAAATGAGTTAAACATAAGTCATACTATGTGAGACGCGTAAAAGTGGTACCCATATCAGGCCATTCCCCGCATGTGTTGATCAAAAACAGAAATAAATTTGAACAAAAGAAACTCCACATGTGACCTACTCAAAACTGCTGAGCAACCAATTTGGGCTTGTAGGGTTAAAGACCAAAATGTCCAAACAAACTCATCAACCTGCTTGCTGAAATTATGAACAAGAATCAGCAACCAAGAAGCCTGGAAATTAAACAGAGAATCAATTTTATTTTATTTTAAATAACTCTTTTCAAACCAAAATATTAAGCTACTCATGGCGATCGACTGGTGAGAGAAAGATAATATGGGAAAGGAAAGAATGGCAAGAGAGTTACGGTCCAAGTTTTGGGACATCCAGGTGACGATGCCGAGGGTGCAGGCAAAGCCAAAGACGAAGGGCCAGTTGCGGGCGGCCTCAGAGAAGCCCACTGCAATGGCAGACCTTCCAACGATCGGCGGAGGCTTGCCGGCCATGCTTGCAATATAATAATCGAAGCTTGCTTACAATAATCCAAAATAATTTGCTACGCTTGAATCAGTGCAGTGCTGCTGGTTGAGCGAGCAAGAAGGCAAACTTGTCCTGTCCAGGAAGAAGATGATGAGCCTCGTCCCATGCATGCATGTTTTCATGAGTTTTTCTTGCAACGGCCTCTTCGAGCCAGTGGGATACAGTGGGCTATACAGTGTACCGGTGCGCGTCTTTTGAATCTAGTGTACCCGGTACCGGTATACTGGATGAATATAATCCCACAAACGAGAAACGTTCATTCAGTTGTCCACTTCCTGGACGGTTGGACGTTTAGGGGTTAATGATAGAAGAGACTTCAACTCAGGTTTGAGATTATTCCAGAATTTGTGCGTTGTGGTTCTATCCTTAGCTTTAATCTATGTTCATCAAAGGGCAATAAGAAATTTAGGTCCTAGACTTCGTATCTGTTGTCTGTGATTATAGGTTAGGGGACTACCGTGAATGTAGTCATCATTTTAGAAACGAGGAACATGATGGTTGAATCATCTGATGTATGGGATTGGAATTGACACAGGTTGATGATGTTAGTTGTAGATTTGTCAGTAAAAGGATCAGTGACATGAAATCCTTCACGTTTGGTGAACCATGTTCTGGCTCACTCTTTCTCATGGACTCTTCAGCTGTAAAAGGCATTGGTGTGTTTTGAAGTTGCTTTCATTTGGTTCTTGAGTTCAAAGCATACGCTTCTGCCTGCACCGTGACATTCTACTCATATATATATATATATATATATATATATTTTGCATGCTTTGACTAATTAGAGCTGATTGAAGACTTAGTTAGCTACACTTGCTAGTGAAGGGTGCCGCGTGTCAATATCCAAATTTGGTGTCAGCATGCTTCTCCAGATTTGGTGTGGCATAACGTTTTAGAAAGAAACGAGTGTAAGGTTGGATGTCCAACTTAAGAAATATGGCCTCGTTTTTTAACAAGGTTATTTATGAGAAATATTTTTCAGTCATTTGGAAGAAGATTTCTCACAGAATGCACAAATTTTCGCAATTTAATACCCAATATTCAGATTGATACAAGTTTTTGAAGTGAAAAGAACTTCGTGACCCAAATCAGACCTCTAGGTTTCCCCATGTCCACACCATGTGGCACTAATTTTCACTCATAATGATACCCAAAACCACCAACTACTTCTTTGTAATGCTTGGCATGCCATTGGTTTACTTGAATAGTGAAATTGGTGGTTTAGAGTCTCAACTGTGGTGGCCTCAATTGCAAGGGCAGTGCTATTGTTTACAGCATATCTCAAGGGTACATCTCAAGGGTCATTTAGTGTACAATTGTTTGCAACATCTACTCAGAGCATTTATCAACAGAAGTATGGTGTAGGGCTCCTGGTAACCTCCCTCTCTGCTTCCACAGTCTCCACAGCTGCCAGTTGCAATTGATCTACCGCGTTCCGATTTGAGACGTAAGAAGGCACCAATTCCGGCGCCGTGGCAGGTATGTTTCTTTTCATTACATAGCCGTGAATTGCCCCAAGTCGATGGTTCACGAATTGCACATGGTCCTTGAAAGCCATGGACAGATCTGCCATATTCGATGCGAGCTTGGACATGGTGACCTTTAATTCATCAATCTCAGAAGTGCGCTCCTCCAAACACTGCAGCCTGGTGTTGAGGGAGCAATCCCGATCCTGCCATCGATGCATCTAGTCATTCTATGCTCAAGCACGTCTCTGATATTCATGGCTGGTATTAGTGGCTGCCTTAGCAAAGTGAAACCGAACTACTTGATCATGCTTGTGAAATTGAACCAGGAAGAAGAAATGTGAGACAGTGAGCACGGTCTAGGAAGAACGGTTATTGCAAAAGGCGTACACTCATGGGTTTGTTCTCCATATTCGCCAGCTCTTGTGATGTCTCTGCCAGTGGTGATCGGATTTGCTTTTGTTCCTCCTGTGGCAGCAGATTAAAGACATGAGCACTTCCTAGACTAACAACAAACACTAGTAGGAAATGTGTCGTTTTACACTTACTATAAATTAAAAAGGAATGAAACTGCGCCAGGCACATGGGTTGCGTCGATGCTGGTGAGTGGTTTTGGTCACAAGAAGGCAGAAATCTAGGCAAAATATTCTGTCACTGTTCACTGTTTCCACAAAGTGGGGAATGAAAAATGACAGTTCTGCTACTAGTGAAACATCATGTAGGTGGCTTCGTGCTTGCGAGCCTTTAAACACTTCAAGCAAACCCGTCGGTTTTCACTGACTGAAATCGAGGAAACCCTTGAATGTCCTATGTGACCAAAAGCACTCACCAACTCTGGAATGTCTCAAAATAGCAGTGAGGCGCGACCAGTTTCCTTTGTAGTGAAAGTTGCAATATGGAACTCAGTACCAACGTATACAGATTCCAAACCTCTAGGCAGATACGTCACGGGATAAATGATTTCGAAGTGAAACATACCGCTTTTAAGGATCGCAGTGACTCCCGAAGGGCTGGGAGCGTCAAGAAAAGCTTGCGAGGCTCTAATCGAGGCGATGCTGGCGGTAGTCGGGTTCTTTTCACCTTATCTTCCAGTTCGTGCATCTGTATTTTCGTCTCTTTCTCCTTCAGCTGCCACTCCACTAATTCTCGATCCTTCTTTAACACCTCTCTGCTCAATGCCACTTTCGTTAAGTCATGACCTTAAAATTCAATCTATTATACAATACAGGCCGTTTTGTCTCACTCGACCGTTCCGCGCTGGAATCCGTCGAGGAGACAACCCAAGCACAAAAATCAAGCTCAATGTGCTCAACGGCAAGGGTCCCACTAGTACTAGGACAAAGCCAGGCAACAAATAAGTCACGCGCTGAAGGATTGACCTTTGAAGGCGGTCGACGTGGTTCAATGCATCATCTAAGTTTCTCCTCTGCCTGTCAAATAGCCTGCAAGCACACCTCAAAATTGAGTTACATCTTGTGCAAACCGTCAATCTTCCAATCAATATTGACACACCATCAATTGTGCATGTTACCTCGAAAATGCTCTGAGACCACTCTCTGACTTTTTTAGTTCCGGGCATAATCTGAACATTCAAGATAGACAGTTTGTAGTGGTTAATGTATCAAAAAAGATGACGAAGTGCAAAGTGATTGATAATTTTCACAGATGAATTGATCTCACCTCTCTTTCTTTTTCCATGGCTGGGGACCCGGCTTTATTATAGCGTCTTTCAGTTTTTCTGGTTTCATCACTTCCCTTCGAACTCGCTGCAGGGCGTATTGAGATATCTTGGCGCCACTGGACGTGGACATCATCTGGGATTGCACCCACTATTTGGGTAACCTCATGATGTTGCAAAACAGGGGAAGGATGAAATTTTTGATGTATCGTAGGTGGTACAAGAATTTAATTCTGAAACAAGGATGATGGAAACTCGTCACAAGTAGTAGATCACCTCTCTAACAAGATTTTGGTTTTGATGTGAATTTGCAGGCTGGTCAAACTCGCAACTGGTGATCTGCCGCTTCCGCGCTCTCATCCCGTGCATCTTCATCCTCGCATCTAAAGTCTGAAAATCAACACCCAAGTTGATCATATCGTGCCATATCTCATGTACAAGGTATTGTCCATCAAACTATTGCCGTCTTTCCAGTCAACATGGAGCAACGTCCAGTCAAGCACCTGGATTTCGTACTCCGTTGCACATTCAATCAAAGCAAGCTGCAGCTCTTCCACACTCGAAATCTCAGGAGGCACCGAGCACGGACGCTCCTTCCCCTGATGCAACCATCTTCCAGCTTTCAGCTTTTGTGTCTAGACTCTATATCCTCAGTCATTCCCAACAACATTTCCCTTTTGCACCTTATGCTTGGGATCTAAAGGTTCACGCAATCCTAGAGGAAGTAGCAATAAATGAAGGTTGACACTGGAGGGTATCATTATGAAGATACTTACATAAAACTCCATGTACCCTAGAAGATGTGCACCAGAAAATGGGCGAACACCTGGATGAGAGGAGCACCCGAGGTTACGTTGATGAGCGATTCGAATTTGTTCCTCAAAGCTTCGGTGCCATTCCGCAGCGCTGGCATTGTTACCGGACGTCCACCTTCACCCAATATTCATCAATTAGTGCACCCCACCCTTGTCTGTTGCTCTAAACCCTAATCTGCAATACACAACTAACCGAGGGGCATGTATATCATCAGATCCTTTTTGTGCACAAGAAACGTCCTGAAGACATACTTGATCGAGTCACGCACCTACTTCAAGCGTCTCAATATGACAAGGCCAGTAGTAACTGGAAATGTCTCCACTGTTGTGTCCATGGCTGTTGAAATTGTGACCAGCAACTCCTGCGACCACATCGATGTATGTGGCCTTGTCCACTCCGGTATTAGTCTCTGCGTGCTCGGGATCCCTGAAATGCGTTAGGGTTGAAGCTCTTGCGTTGTCTGTGCACACTTGAACAAAGTTCTGCGGTCCAACGGCCTGTATGCACTTCGCCATTTCATTGGCAGTATAGTCCATGTCTTTCTTCCTCCCCGTAGTGTCCACAGATCCCAAAAACGCATGAAGTTCCTCTTTCCGGGGTGAGAATTCCTCCGCAACAGGAGATTGCTTTTCACATGAGTTCTCTTTGACAGGAAAACAGTTCCTTTCATGGAGAGTCGGTGCATCTAGTGATGGAGTCAATCCCCTGAAGGACATGCCAGGAGAGGACTCGGTCGTAACAACCTTGTTTGTAATTGTCCGCTCTTGATGATATTCCGTTCCTACGCTCTTCTCGCAAGCTGCATTACCAGTGATCTTTTCTTAATTCTTCCAAGAGAGTCCCATTGGCGATTTGAAACTTGAAACTTGAAAAATAGAAAGCATAATTTTGCCGATTTACAATTTTTATACTTCAATTTTCTATAGAGTTCTTGGCTACCGTATACATACCAATGATAAGGGAAGGTAATGGCGATATACTCTAATTTTTCAACCATTTTTTCTTCTAGCAACTTAGCAAGCACATTTTTCAAATAGGATATATAGCTTTAAAATAATACCTCCCCTGCTCATCTCGTCCTGACGGATTGGAGTTAGGGTTTCGCAGGAAACGTTCTTCTCATGCGTCAAACGGGCAGGTCCAGGTGCTACCGTGTCCGTTGTTGTTACTTGTGGAGAGTCCGGCGAGCTCTGGACCTCGTGATTCGTGGCAGTGAAAATGATCTTCGCCTGCTTGCGTCCTCTCTCGAAGGTATCCAAATGCCAGGATGACATCATGCGCTCCACGCCATTGGCGATCTGCTCGATGGCATTCAAATTCACGGAGTTGACAACAGACAAATCCGAATAATTCTCATCTTGGTGCTGCAAGTCCTTCTTCCCCGTGGAACTCCCTTTCCGCTTGCGCGGCCGAGTACACAGGCTGATCGGTGTCAGTGGCCGCCTGGTCACAGTGCGTGTCATTGTTTTCTCCTATTCAGTCCTCTACCACATCATATTTGCGCCATTAGACTTTCTTCCCACACAACATTCCGTAGCTTGTGCTGGCTCTCCCTTTCCCCATGGTGCAGCATATTTCACACCCAACAAAACCAAATCAGTAGCTAAGTGAACAGGTGCAGGTGGAGTGCCAAGATGATGCATGAAAAAATGGCAGAGAGTATGCAGGCTACTGAATGTTATGCATTCTCAATCTTCAGAGAATGAGTACTTGGTACTTTCTTCTTGAATTGCTCAGGACCCATTCTTTGAAGATTGAGAAGTTTCATTCTTCTCATAAGAATGGGCTTGAAGATTGAGAAACTCTGAAGATTGAGAAGCCATGGAGAAGATTAGCAGGTGGTGTTCCTTCTCATTCTTCACACGGCCTCAAAGGGAGTCGCACCTTCTTCATGAAGAATGGCCACAATTGATTACACATTGTTCTCAATCTTCAGAGAATCAAATTTCTCGAAAAAGGTGTGAAGAGGTGTGACAAGTGACAACCTCTAATAGTTGAATTAATTTTCACGTTGTTGCAGATGATTTTCTTTCAGGAATTCTGTAAGGCCTATCTTTGATTGTAACAAAGTCCCTACACGCCGAACACCTCTAACCGCCATCGCAGCAGCAACTGAACTCAACTCAAACCAGGTCTGTCAGTCTAACCTTAAATAATCGCGTAGTGCAATTATTTGGGTTTAGTGTGCATATCGACTCTCATTTTGGTGAAGCTCAAATTCAATTCATTTCTTTCGGACACGAAGAGTCGAGTAAGTTACTCAGCATATTAGGGAGTGCAATAGAGCACCCTTTTGAAAACTGGATCGAAAGAGAATCTTCACTTAAATTCACTTTTTTAAGTAATGAGGGAATGTCATTTGTATTTCATGAATTTTGGGACTATCGTGGTAATGACACGTATACTTAGTTTGTGATTGAATTGTGCAAGAGGGTGTTGCCTCCCATTGCTCTATTATGCTATCTACCCACACTACATCCAAATCTTTTAAATATCACCATTTTATTATCACATCCTCGGACGTACCCGGTTCAAAATTCACATTGTAGTCTTACTGCCACACTTTATAAAGTGTTTGCGAAAATAAATAAATTATTTATTTATTTTTGAAATTATGTAGGTTACAAGAAGTTATATATCATATAGGCTTAGAATACTATTCATACAAGCACGGTGGAACTGTGGTAAAAAAATCTAAATTTTTTTTATCTTGAAAAAAGTGCATGAAATTTTATTAATCACTGATGTAGGTGAAAGGCAAGGTTGGCATATTGATGTCAAATAATGAATTAAAATTCAAGAGTGAATTTTGACAAAAAGAATGTTTGCAAAGATCCTCCAATATATTTTTTACTTTAATTTTTTTTCAAAATAACTATCCAAAACCTATTATTCTACTTATCCTATCTTCAACCTATGATAGAAGATGAAATTTAAAAAATTGAATTTACATTTGAACTGAAACTTCCAAAACTACTACAGATAGGTGAGAAGAGACAAAGTTAGCCATCAATGCAATAGAGGCATATTTTTACAATTATACTTTAAGGTGAAAAAGTTTGGAATCGTCCACCTTGCTCTAATGAGTACAATCTTAAGCATTATATAAAATTGTGATAATATAGAGTTTAGAAAGTGTGAAAAAAACTCTACATCTCTTTTTAACTTCTCCAACCCCGAATACTTCATTGATGTCATTTTCAGGTGCAATATTATAATGTTACAATGTTGTAGAACTCCATATAATCACTTAGGGTGTGACATTAAGGAGGACTTGGTGTTCTGAGTTAACATTCTCCATGATTGGTTGAACTAGTTGAAGAGTGATACACCCCATAGACATCAACACTGTTTTCAAGAATTTGTTATAAAATGTTTGATGAAAAAATAAAATGAAGTTGCTGTGCAAAGTAAAGTTATAAATGTCAATGTGAAGATCACATCTAGATGCTTGGATTCATCATATTTTCTATTAATAAAATAAAATAAATTTTGAAAATTCAATTAAAAATCCAAAATTAACACACACAAAAAAATCCCTTGGTTCCGTCCTAGTTTAGGGTTAAGATAACATTCATTCATTCGTTCATTCATTCATTCGTTCGTTCCTGAAGGTCCTCACTGTTCTCACGCTTCCGAAGGAATTCTTTCGCCATGTCCGTGAGTGAATCCTGAAGCGCGGGTTCGAAATTGACAGGATTTTTCCAGTTTTCTGAGATGTGTTGAGAGAGTTTCTGGCCCTCAATTGGGTAGTCGTTGCGATGGAGAGTCTTGTGAAGCCCATTGCAGGAGTAACGAAGACCTATGAGTTCTCGCAATGCTGCTTTCGGAAGCGGACAACTTGCAGCATTGGTTTGAGGCCCATTGCGACTGCAGTTCGATGGAGTTTGTTGTCTTCCAGCAGCCATTGGACACCCATGAAGCTCAGTTTGTGTGGAATAATCATCGGGGCTGGCGCACATCGACATTCTGCCTTGAAAGTGAGGGCGAAAGGTATGAATGGCGTTTTGTGCTCTTAGTTGCTTGCCCTCCACAGAATTTGGGTGACAGTAATCAGAGATTGGTCTGTGAAATGCATAATCCTCAACAAAAAGTTTCAAATCACAAGCAGGTTTCGGATAAGCCCCATTCATTTTTTTCAAAGGAGTCTCATTGGCGTTTTGAAAATTGAAACATGAAAAATAGAAAGCATTTTATTTGACTGTTTACAACTTTTTATACTACAAAAAATACATAGCTTTCTATAGAGTTCTTGGCTACAGTATACATATCAATGATAAGGGAAGATTATGGCGATATACTCTATTTCTTTACTCAATGTTTCTTATAGCAACATAGCAAGCCCAGCAAGTTGGCGATATACAGCCACAAAAAAAATTGCTGATAAGCTTGTGATATCATTTCTCTAGAGGAAAAATTATACTCCCTCCGTCCCAAAGTTATTGTCCAACTTGTTTGCTTGGTATTTCTTTAAGCCAATTTCATTGATCATATTGTAAAAAACATGATTAAAAGGGGTTCCAAATTATGTCACTAGAACGATTGAAGAACATTGCATGTGTTCATTGCAACCTAAATAAAATTAGCCACAAGGAAGTATTTTTTTGACCTACTTAAAAAAGCACTTTCAAACATGACTTTCAAACATGACAATAACTTTGGGACGGAGGGAGTATCGCTTATGTGATTCTTGTGAAATGGGTTTCAAACCGTTTATTGCTGTGTTACCAGTGCAGGCAATGGATTACACAGTAATGAAGGCTGTATGCACAGAGCTGTCTACGAAGTGGGCTCCTGCCAAAATTGAAAGAATAGTGCAAGCAGATAGGTTCACGCTGTTGATAGGTGTTCGCACGGTTGAGCAATCCGGCTGGCTGCGTTTGTGCTGGAACCCAGCTTGTGCTCACATCACTGTCGGAGACATCCCGGCCGGTGTTCCCTCAATAGCTGAAGCCTTCTCATTTGGAGAGCAGCTCCGGTACCTCCTCAAGGGCCTTGCAATTATAGAGGTTCGTTTACTGGATAATATTTTTTTTGTTCAATACTCCCTCTGTCCGGAAATAACTGTCCTAGTTTTTGGCATTTTCCAACTTAACAAATCTTTTAAAGTCGCCTCAATACTTGAAAAATGGTCTTGTCTTTAATAGTACAATCTACCCTTCATAATATGACACTACGATACTATTGTTTCAAGCAGTAAGTCATTTCTGTCATTTCTGTGATTAACCCCTAAAGGACCAAGGATTCATGGTTTTAAAATGACAAGTTTAAACGATCATAACTTGAATGGGACCAAATTTTATATCACTGGAATTAGTGAAGAATATTACATATGTTGAATAATTTTAACAAAAAAGAATCTACATAAAACCTACTCAAAATTACTGAAAAAAAACAGGAACCACCTGGTGGCCTTATGGTCCTTTGGGGTTAATCCATGCCTGCTACCTTGAAGTTAGGCCTTCCCAAACATGTCACAATAGAGAGGGACAACTGTAGTGTGTAGTTTTTGTCACTCTCATTGTCCGCTCTGTTTGAAGTGAACAGGGCTCACGTTTGGAGTATAAAACATAAGAAAAGAACTAGGAAAAGAAAGATGCTAAAAACTAGGATAATTATTTCCGGACAGAGGGAGTATAAGTAACCTGTACAGTTCGTTCTGCTATTCTTACGTATAAAAGACTGATAATTCCTGAATTGTCACCCTAACCCTGTATCATGAATTTGTAGCCTCTGATGATGGAAGTTGTAAATCAATCCTTTTGAGCATGCACTAGGTATGAAAGCAGAGACGAATGTGGTGAAAGTGTTTGTTATCTGATCGTACTAATTGGTGATGTTGGTTTAGGTGCGAATTCCGCAAGAGTGGGAGAGGGTGATTGAATTGAGGTTTGGGGTCCGACCATCGGAGCCACCATCGAAACATATCTTTGTGGAGATTATGGGGCGATACAGTAATGTTTTCTTAACAAATGAAGACATGAGAGTCCTTGCATGTGCGTACCAGGTCAGTACTCTCTTTTTTATTTTTCAAGATTTGATTCATCAACCCACATCATTTTTTTAGTGACATTTCCGTTTGCTTTTCTTTGCTTGTCGTACCAAGTTATGATTCCATGTATCAAGCCTTTACGTATAGCTGTTATAGACGCTCACAGCTGACTTTACAGCACAGATGTATGAACCATTTGCATTTGGTTTGTCTCCATCGACTTTTCACTATCATCTAAATATTTGTCGAGAATGTTAGAAGGATCGGTTCGGCTATCTAAGATTTGCAATACGATGTGCTTGTAGGTTGGAGCAAAGATGACGAGCGTTAGAATGGTACAAGTTGGAGGGACTTACCGTTTACCCCCAACAGCTCAGGGTTCACTTCCATCGATTTCAATGGGGTTCGTTTCTTCACTCTACAACGAAATGTCCTTGTGCAGTTCTCAGTCTTAATTACGAATTCAAGGGGTGTAGTAGTGGGTGTGACTCAACGACAATCTAGTTTTTGTGCATAGGAGTAAATGTATCAAACAAATAATTCGGATAACTTGTGATTTAGTTCATGCGGCAAAGCTCTTTTATACAAGACCAGAATGAATATGGACTTCATTGATTAAGCCAGTAAACATTTACTCCATTTTATGTGTTTATTGTTTTGTGCGGGCCTTGTTACTGATCCATATTTTTATTTAATGAATGCTTGTCACATTTTGCTATGTAGAATGGAGGAGTGGAAGCTTATCACTCGCGCTACGCAAGAAGCTAACCTTCGAAGCAGTTTGGTAGGTACCTAGTATTAACTTGATTTCTAATAAAGTCTTCAAATGGTCTGTAAAATAATTGATCTGTTCAAGAGCATTTTTTCTTTGGAAAGTGATGACGTTTTTCAAAAAGATCCTTACAAAATTTACAATGAATCAGGTACAAGCATTTCGTGGTGTCGGCCCTGGATTGGCGATGGAACTGATCTCTCGCTGTGGTTTAAGCCCTACGATGGTACTTCCTGAACATTTGTAGTTGTTTTAAAGTGTTTAGTTATCAGTCAAATCCTCTTCCCTTTTGGACTCAGATGCCCGTTTTCACTTGTGCTATCCTTCTTGAAGTGAGATTTTTATGCATTGTTGGCAGGATGTGGCAGAAATGACAGACGAGGAATGGCGTTCCTTGCACAATGTGTGGCTTGATTGGCTTGGAATTTTAAAAGAGTCGACTTTCAAGCCGGGCCTTGTTAGGTTTCTTCCTTTTCTCGTTTATTTCCTGACTTGAGGTGTCCTATTCCTTTGTGTGCTCTGAATAATGACAACCTTCCTGAAACGTGGGTTAGGTTCTATCATTGCTTTGATGTATGGGTTACTGGTCGTGAGCAGGAAGTTCTGCACTTGTGTATAATTCGACTATGTGTGATTTTTAATCCCTAAAGGACCAAGGATTCATGGTTTTAAAATGACAAATTCAATTGATCATAATGTGAAAAATGTAATTTTAATGGGACCAAATCTTATATCACCTAAATCAATGAAGAACATTGCTTGTGTTGGTCTAAAAGCAAATAAATTTGAACTAAACGAAGTTCACATAAGACCTACTCAGAAATGCTACCAAAAATATGAGGGCTTCTTGGTCCTTTAGGGTTTAAGTATTTTGTGTTAGTATTGTCGTGAATTTCATGTGCTACTTTTGCTGTGTCTATGAATTAGTCTCTCTAATTGAAGATTGCTTTCATAAATCCTTGTTTTGAAATTGATGAGCAAACTGACCCGTGAGGATTTATGTAGGGCTACGGGGTCATACAGCGTGTTGGGCGGGGACAGCCCGTACATTCTTTCCACTGAGCAAGTGTCTGAGGTTGGCGCAGCTAATGTAACTGCTATGCTAGATGACTACTACACGAGTGTTTATGAAATGGAAAAGTTCCAGCAGGTGCGCATAAAACACAAAATGCTGCTCAATTTTACGCTGATATTTTATCTGAGTTTGTCTCATCACTGTCGAGGTAATTCATATATCAAAACACTTGCTTGAATCTGTTCTCATTCTCTTCTCAAGTTCATCTTCCTTAAAGCCCATTCTCCTCTCAAAATTTATTTTCATTTTCGAACTTGAAAGAAGGAATGTGCCTGTATGGACGATCCATGTTGTGGTGATATCCTCGTAATAATGTTTTTTCATGTGCTGATTTGGGAAGGAATGTGGTTGGTTCCTTTGAAACATGTAGTTACGGCAGCAGCTGGTTGCAAAAGTCAGTGCGGCCACTAAGAAAGCTCAGTCCAAGGTATTGCACATTGCACTGTAGAACGGTAAAAATTTTGATTTTTTTTTTCTCAAAATTAAATTCATTAAAAAAAAATTAAGTGAAAAGTTCTTTGAAACCCATGACTAATATATAGGTTCACCTATAACCGACAACAATGTGCTCAATTCCCGAACTTAAAGCTGTGCCATGTGGTGGCTCCTGATTGGCCAACACTGTGTTGTGGCTTTTGGGTAGCAATGTGTTGACTTTTGGGTCCATGAAACGTAACTTCTAGGAGGTCTACAGATTAGTTATGGGGTACATATCGGCTATGGGTATCTCTACTTTAACACCCAAACATACCCCTTTTATTGTGTTCACTGGTTATTAATATCGTGTCTCCAGTATTAGGTTAAGCTCCTTGTTTGATGGAACGACAGTCGTGGCAAATTTGTGTAGGTTAACCTTTTTGAGGACCAGATTAAAGCGTCCATGGGATACGGTACGATTGCAAAAATGGCAGACCTTCTGATGGCCAACTTGCATGTTTGCGAATCTGGTGCCTCATCAGTTACTGTGAGTGTTCTTTTCAATAAGCATTTTTACCGTTCTCTGTCAATCATACCATTCCGCATAGGGATCTTCTAATTTCAATTTCTTCATAATCGTTGGATTCAGTACCAATGTGGGATGAATGTAGCATTTAAAGATGTGGTTCAAGTCTGACGATATCACACTTTAGCTACCTGATTTTGAAACAGAAGAGCCTACCACAATTGCGCTAGATCCACGTCAAACTGCTCTCATTACTGCTCAGAAGCTTTATAAGCGCAGGTAATTTCTTGCTTTCATTTCATGTGAACAACATATGCAAATGTCTTTTCTTGTAGTCCACATTCGACATGTTTTCTTTCTTCCACCTACCTCTACTGTTGTTGTCATGTGACAAACTTGATTGGACTTATGCTGTGTTTCTCATGCTGTATGACTTGGCGTTCTTAAATTGATACGACAGTCAGAAACTAAGGAAATCTGAGAAAGCCGTGGCACCCTTGCTGGCAGAAGCCTGGAACGAGCTCTCATATTTATCTCAGGTATAGTCATGTACGATATCTTGGTATTTGCTAGATCTACGGTATATGCAGACGATTTATGAAAGATAAGTGGGGTTAATGCTTTCGTTCACAGTGTTGTATGTCAAATTTAATTGTCTGTTTTGCCAATAGAATTACTGAAACTCTGCTTATTAACGCCAATGGTGAACGTCAATTCTGGTGGTGGGTTAGGTAGAAATTTCGTTACAGCAGCTGGAGAAGTATACATGCACTACTGACTTACGCAGCCTTGAAGAGGTATATCTTGCTTGATTTGTATGGCTTTCCTAGCTCTTGACTGAACTCCTGCACTCTTTCCGTGATGTGGTTGACTACAGTAGTTTGTGTTGATGTTAACCCCAAGAAGCCCAAATTGAATCTCATGTTTTTTTAGCAGTTTTGAGTAGGTCCTATGTGGACTTCTTTTTGTTCAAATTTATTTAATTTTTGACCAACACATGCAATGTTCTTCACTGATACTGGTGATATAAAATTGGGTCTCGTCTAAATTATATTTTTCACTATATGATCAATTGAATTTCACCTTTTAAGACCATGAATCCTTGGTCCTTTCGGGGTTAAAGGCACATGTGGCTTACCTTAATTACTGTGATGTCCAGGTGCGAGATGAGCTGGTTGAAGGAGCTTACTTAAAACCCATTGTAGCAGGTATTGTTAAGGAAGACTTTCTCGTCGGCTCTAAACTGCTCTTGTGATCCAGGTCTGACTTTTTCTTGGAGCTTTCTTCCTAGGATGTGAAATACAATTTGACACATGCAGGGCTGTTGTAGGTACTCCTCCACCTTCAAGCAAGCGTAAAAAGAAATCATCTCCCCTTGGCAATCTCACTGCCAACATGCGTCGTTTTACCTCACCTTCAGGTCAGTTTTGGATTGCTCGATGAGGATGCTGTAAAAACTTGAGTTTCCCCTTGAACCCCTAAAGGACCAAGAAGTCGAAATTGGGCTCCATGTTTTTTTCACAGTTTTGAGTAGGTCCTATTGGACTTCCTCTCTTTCAATTTTTTAAATTTTTTTATCAACACATGCAATGATCTTCACTAGTTCTGGTGATATGAAATTTGGTCCCATCTAAATTATATTTTTCGCAATATGATCAATTGAATTTGTCATTTAAAACTGTGAGTCCTTGGTCCTTTAGGGATTAATTCTCTGAATAACGTAAAAACCTTATTATGCCCTTTGTGTTGAGTGCATTGCAAACTATTTTAAAGAGTTAGCTCTCGCGACACTAGGTACTGTAGATGTACAGTCAGGTAGGAATTGCTTACGAATTCCTACTGCAGGGAATTTTTTTTGAAACTTTGAACAATGCGTGTGTACTCAAAAATGATCCGATTTGGAAACCACGAAGTGCGTTGGAATCACATCGGCGTGTACTACAATATCATTACAAATTTACACATGTATTAGTGAAAGTTATACAACAAGTTAAAAATAATATATACACTATCTACCATTGAGTGCTCTCACCGTTTGCTTAGTTACAGTGTCCATTGTAGCAAGAAAAATTGAAATGAGTGTTTGAAGTTGTTTTTGAGATACATGAACTCATACTTCTCGGATGATTTGTATCATTTCATTTTTTCCTTTATAGGAATTGCTTACGGATTTTTCAATCACTTTCACTAGAAAGTTCAACGATCTTTAGGAAGCTCTAGCATGCTCAAAAATGAACCAATTTTGAAACCGCAAATTGCATTGGAAGCGCAATGAAGTGTGCTTCAACTTCATGATAAGTGAAAAAAGAATAATCTCAAGTCATACAAAAATTTAGATTTCTTTTATACACTATCTATCATTTTATAGTGAACCTTTGAGAGATAGTCAAAGATTTTTTGAATTTAAGTAAGAAACTGTACAAGTAGTTCAAGCGGTGTGGGATCGAGTATCTCTTAAGCAATTGTGAAGGTTCATTTCTAATATGTACCATTAAATACAAGTTGTAATTTTCACAAATGGTGGCAGCACTAAATGGTAAGTAGCATACAGAAAACATCATAACAATTGTATGATTTTGAATTACATATGTGTATTTGTATTGGTGATAAAGTAGACTTTAGTGTGATTCCAATGCAATTTGAAATTCCAAAATCCATTCATTTTTGAGCAAGTTCTTGCATTCCCAAGTTTGGCAGTTTTTTCAACACACTGCCTGTCAACCAAAATTCGTAAGCAATTCCTACCTGACTGTACATCTCTGAAAGCTGAAGAAATGGGATTCTGTGATATAGTGTATTAATTGGAATATCACCTAGTATTCTCGTCTCTGAAGAAACCTTCTTTCAATAATGAAGTGGATTCCTCAAGTTTAATCCCTAAAGGACCAAGAAGCCCAAATTGGTCCTCGTGTTTTTTATGAGAGTTTTGAATAGGTCCTATGTAGCCCAAATTGGTCCTCATGTTTTTTATGACAGTTTTGAATAGGTCCTATGTAGACTTCTTTTATTCAAATTTATTTGTCTTTTGATCAACACATGCAATGTTCTTCACTGATTCCAGTGATATAATATCTGGTCCTAACTGAATCATATTTTTCACAATATGACCGATTGAATTTGTCATTTAAGAACTATGAATCCTTGGTCATTTAAGGGTTAACGGCCCTGTGTCTGCTCGCAGGCTATGAGGTTCTCGTGGGTCGTAACAATCGACAAAATGACATACTAACCAATCGTGTGGCTACGGATTATGATTTGTGGTTTCACGCTCGAAACATTCCTGGAAGCCATGTATATTTTCTTCCTCTTTTCATATGATTGTCTATTGTAATTTCACTTCCTTTTTGCCAAATAATAAATGTGATAAGAATGACTGGTTCTCTTCGATCTGCAACTTTCTTTTATCGTATTCTGAAAGGTATATTTTAATTTAATAAAAAGGGAGATTAGGGTGATTCCTGGTTCTCATTCTCTTTTCATTGGCAGACGATATTGCGGGTGCCACCTGGACAGAATGCAACAGACGAGGATCTGCAATTTTCAGCTGACCTGGCAGCCTACTTCTCCAAGGTACACTAATTTGCTTCCAAGTTTCATTGTCCAAGAGTCCGTTTCCCTATTGATCTAGTCACTACACTAAAATTGTGATTTTGTGTCTGGGACTCTATTTCTCAACACATACACTATTTGGCTTCTTTGGAGATTTAGCGTCCCTGTTGAAAACTTTTTACTGTAAAGTTTAAATGATAAAAAATTCAAGTAAATCTAGTGTTCCAATGACGAACGGCAACTTTATAATAAACATGGCATGCCAGCTCATGTCACTCTCATCACGTGGAAGGAGCATGGCACTTTTAAGGGAAGTGGGAATGACAAGTGGCAAACTCCTATGTACTGTAGGGACACTATTTTTCCTTGCCTTTGAACAAACTGTGGTAAAAGACATCAATTCTCATTAAACACTAAATGACAATTTTAGTGAAGCACACTAACCTATGTCGGATGCAGTCACGCCTTGTTTTAGGTATTTTCTGCAGAATTTTGTCATCAATTCATGAAGTTCATAATTCCTGCAAAATTCAATACTCAATGTTTTCTGTTTGGTTTCTGGCAGGCACGAGGGAGTGGAAAGGTGCCAGTATCATACACGAACCCCAAGTTTCTTCAGAAGGTGAAAGGCGGCAAACTGGGCATGGTGAAAGTGGAGAAGGAGAGTGTCCTGCTCGGCTGGGCTTCGGACCCACCTGAAGTTCCCCAGTTGATAGCAACTGCTTAGTAGTTTGTAATTACTAGCAACAGTGAAACCAAAGCAGGAAACGTCAGAATAGCGAGAGATTTGTATCATCTCTATCCCAGCCACATGTGATTTCCTGAAGACTGAGGTGAAGGTGGTTTGAAGGGAAGAAGCAGAGAGTTTTCTTCATGCAATTTTGAATTGGAAATATGGTAACATTAACCAACCCTGCCAACTTTCAACTGCGTAATATTCCCTGTTTGTCACATACATCCCCTAAATCTTGGTTGAGCACTTGAGCTGCTTCTCAATCCTAAAGGACAAAAGAGCCCAAATTAGGCCTCAGCATGTTCCTTTAAGCAGTTTTGAGTAGGTTTTATATAGCCTTCCTTTTGTTCAAATTTATTTTTTCTTTGACCACATACAATATTCTTCACTAATTCTAGCGATTTAAATTTTAGTCCCGTCTGAAATGTACTTTTCATGATATAATCAATTGAATTTGTCATTTTAAAACCACAAATATTTGGGTTAATAGAGATACCTAGAAAGAGATACCTAGAATTTTGATTTAATATAGTCTTATTCGGTCTCTCCAAATAGTTAAAAGGTATGGAAGAGGTTGGTGGTCTACAATTATTAAGGTAGGATGTCCTAAAACCACCACCTCCCCTGATTATGACATGTAGAGCTTTCTAGGCGCCACCACAGTTGAGACTCAAAACCACCAATTTCACTATTCAAGTAAATCAATGGCATGCCAAGCATTGCAAAGAAATAGTGGTGGTTTTGGGTTAGCTCATGAGCGGATTCTAGGAACAACTAAGTGCCATATGACATCTTTGAAATTCTCCAAGTCTGGAGAGGGGCAAGACGTATAGGGGTTAACGACGGCCAAATACCTCAAACTTTTTTCGGGCACGTCAAACGCAGTCAACCACACGTATGCATCATGACATAGTGTTGTGATTTCAAGGTGTTGTCACTATACATGCCCTTCATAAAATGATAAGAACACAGAGCCCTGCGTGCTTTGCTCCATCACATCTGTGAGCTTTCAAGAACTAGGGCTCAGCAAACCCTAGGTAGGATCAAGCAAAGTGCTTTAAGCAAAAGTAAAGCATGCAGTCACTAAGTTGTAGATATGTTGACATCGTCAGCTTAAGTCCTATTCTGGTGGACCTTAAACCCTAAAGCACCAAGGATTCATGGTTTTAAAATGACAAGTTCAATTGATCATACTGTGAAAATTATAATTCAGATGAGGCCAAATTTTATATCACTGGAATCAGTGAAGAACGTTACAAGCGTTGATCAAACAAAAAATTAGATTTGAACAGAAAGAGGATATACTCAAAACTGGAAGGAAAAAAAGGAAACATGAGACCCAATTTGGGCTTCTTGGTCCTTTAGGGGCTAAGTGTGGTTGATAACGATTCTTGAGGTTCAAGATACCGTAGTCAGAAGAGTTCATCACACTCGTGGAAATTTCAAAAGTACCGTAACAGATAGAAAACGCACACAACGTATACACGAACTAACGAATATAACTGCAGTAGCTGAAACTGGCAACAAAAGTACAATAATTCGAGACAGACAACACATTCATTTCATCATTTTGAGCATCTTCTTGAAAGCTGATGTCCTCTCCTGCTGTCCTTTTCTGCAGTCACACAGACAATCTCGAGAGAATTTTCCTTATTGACGAGGGCAACACGTTCTGTCACCATTGCAGCACTACAGAATGGACAGGCCTCTCCTCGGCAAATCTATACTCAAACATAATTGCAATAATTGATTATCTTCAAACTTGATAACTCGAATGTCCCCTAAACGTCCCATGGAGATAGTATATACAATGTCGTATAATTGGGATTTTCTACCAAGAAGAAACTCTAAATTGAGATCTGAGTAGTTCGTTAGAACCGCGTTGATCTAAATTTTAACTTCTCTTTTGACCTCAAACCCATTAGAGGTGTGGATTCATTCCAAATACAATCAAAATACAACATATTCTATTGGCCGCAAAGGCACGTTCAGACGTTTAGGGGTTAAGCATCCTTATGATTTTAGGTCTAATTGAAATCTCTCTCGAGAATCAAAACATGCAATCAACAGACAGAAGTACTCAATTAATACACGGAATGTTCCGAACAAAATTACGAAACTCAATTAACCGAAAACTCGAAGAAATCCAACTGATCATGGTTCACGTCCCGCTTGTACAAAACGCATCATAAATTGAGCTATCATCCAAAACAAGCCATTAATCCCGCTACCTTTCAGAATCCGAGCTTCCCGAGCCCAAGATTCTCATAATAACAAAAACAACCGAAATAATGTTTCAGGCGTACGCAACAGTCGATTATCTTCAACCATGAAAACTGAACATTAAGCATCTTTATGATTTTAGGTCTAGTTGACGTCCCTGCCAAGACTCAAAACCTTCGCAACCTACAGATAGAACTACTCTTCATCTTCAATACATGGAATATTCCTACGAAACTACTAAAATGTTTTCCAACCGGACTCTCCCCTACCTTCAAAGAAATCCAACTGATCAGCCACATTAATTTTCACCAGAATCTCCTGCTTCTACATTACACAAAAAAGCTACTGAAATCGCCAAAGTCCTCTCAAAAAACGCCAAAATCGCCAGTATTCGGATGAAAGTGCCTTATAATATATAATTTTATAGATGTTCATATATATATATATATGTATATATCCAATTTTTCCCTACCTGGCTACATTCCAGGGTGCATGTCGCTCTACCAACGGAAAAAAGAAAATTAGCTGAAACCGATCATGCCTCTACGAAACGCATTGATTCAGAAACAGACGTCAAGCTGGCTATAATCCAAAACGGGCCATAAATCCAGCCACTGTTCAGGACTCGAAAGTATTCAGCAAGAGGGCCAAGATTCTGACTGACGATGAGAATAAAAAAAAAACAAAATGACGTTTCTGGCAATGAAATGAGTTGGACATTCCAAAAAGAGAAAGGGGAGGAATATTCACCGTCTATTCGGATCACAGATGATAGATCGCAGTTGATGACAGGCGCAACGGGCCAGAGTGTCGATCGAATCGCCCATGCCTTTGCCCTAACTTAATCTGATCCGGCGGCAATTGATTTCTGTTGCATTTCAAAGCCCTGGTGAGTTGGAGACGACGACGGATTTGCCGATTTGAGAAATGGCGGGGTGACGGTGGAAGTGAGATCCTATGGCCTAGAATGGATTGGAAATCTGATCCAACGGTGGAACGTCCTTTCCATGACAGTTTTAGTGAGTGGATTCATTGTCTCTGTTCCACTAGGGTAGAGACCACGGAAACTAAAAACGCTTCGTTTTCAAGGAGTTAGACGCACCCATACTCGTCAAGAGTTTGACACACACAATAAGTGGATGAAAAATGCTAAAGGCCCTTCAAAAATGCCTCTCAGCCCTCAACTTTGGCATGTTAAGAAATGGCCCTCCAAGTTTAAGTTTAGTTGATAGAATCTGACATTCTACTTGTGATTGGTGCATTGACTATTTGATGTGCACTTTTGGTGCTTGAGGGGCGTTCAAGGGCGGGGGAATGTCATTTCAAGGGCTCCACAAATATAGATGAATAATTTCAGCATGTCACCTTTAGCGAGTATGGGTGCAGATGCCCTTACATGGCTGAATAGATAGATAAATAGAAACTTTGGTCCTCTTTTGAGGCGGCGTGAATAAAGTGTTCATTCATAATGTCAATGACCTAGTGCCTAGCAGCCAGAGGGTCATTAGAACAAAACTACTCTTCCCTCCCATGATTGAACACTATAGTAACTCAATAAAAGTAACAATGCACTAACATGGCTGAAGGATATAAACAAGCCGTAAAAATAAATTTAGAATGAATACTAAGGCAAAGACTATGTGATTAGCCGCTTGTTAGTATGCCAAAATCACCATATATTGTGGTTGGGTGAATGGTGTGGGTACATTCATTCATTTGGACTAATTCTCATTTTATTTTAACAAATTTCATCCAATTTGAATGGATTTCCCACAATATTTTGAAAAAATAATTATTGATAAAGCCTCTTGTAAATACCATGGGCCATAGTACATGGTGATTTTTGTGTAATTCATGGAGACCCCAGCTCTAAACCCGTCCTCCTTTTCCCATCCATAGTTCACATGAACAATTTTAGATGTGTAGTTCCACATTCTAAAATTGCATCCTCAGTTTTACATCCAGTTGTATATAATAATTTACAATCTTACTTAACGCGTTTTTCTTTTTAAATTAGTTTTCAGCGATAATTTTTTGTTGTTTTTAATTCAATTTTTCATATATTAATATATTACTATTGTAAATATAAGTTTGAAGTTTATAGAATAATTTTTTGAGTCATCAACTCGATTGTCGAATGAACGATTTATTGATATATAAGTCGTATAAAAACTCTACTATCAAAGCCATAGCTATAATCAAATTTCTAAGGATAAACATTTTGAAATGATAAATTTATTGAATTATAGATATCATTTCTCAATATAAAAATAGAAGTATTTAAACATATAATTTTGTAACTTGTGAGTTTTAAATATGATACATTTTAGTATTAAAATATGTTTATGATACATATAAGGACAAAGCCTCATGATTCTATTGTTCTTGTTTCCACTCTCCCGTTTGTGAGTACAATTTTCCATGCTAGATCCAAACCTTCCTGTTGGGGCCCTCCCACGCCTTTCCATGAGACCATGAACTTGTAACTTGAACGTCCCACTATAGTTAATATCTTCTACTCTTGCAAACCAAAAATATGTTTACAATACATATGGAGACAAGTCAGTTAACCAAAATCAAAACCTTAGTCATGACCTCCAAAATTCATGGACATGGAAATCTATGTTGTCAATGAAAACTCATTCTTGAAAACTCAACATTTCCTTGGACTTCAAGGCCTGCGTAATCAAAAAATGGCCAAAATTTGTGATGAGTGGGATTTGTAGAGGGTCAATGCCAAGGTGGAAGGGCAAGTTTGTTGAGGCAGAAATAGTGCATGTCGTCAGCTAGCTGTTGTGGGCCAGCAGTGGGCGGTCAACGCAGAACAAAGTTTGCAGTGTCCATAACCTTGAAACCCCCACCACCTCCCGCCACTGATGTTCCTACCCCAGCCGACAGGTCTTACAAACAAATTCCACGTCTTTTTCTAATTGGAGGACAATAGGAGATGTAAGGTTTTGATGGGTTAGTAGTCCCTTCTAAAAGCCACTTAGAACTTAGAACTACCACATCACTTGGAACTACCAGGCAGATTTAGAACCTATAAGTGCAAGTACTCCCGTATTTACAAACCCATTATGCCAAAAAAATAATTTTTTCTTTGTAGGTATTTATTTTATTTCCCATCCAATTGAAATTGTAAAATAACTTAAGCATTTTAACCCCTAAAGTTCCATGGGGTTTATCTTGTTTCTAAAGCATCACTTTTCTCCTCTTTTTTGTGAAATTTTGTTGTTGCTCTTGGTAGTTAATACCAATTTTAACATTACAAAAAAAGTGATAGTATTATTTTGACCCATTTAACAAATATTCCCATGTTTCCAAAGATAGTTTAAAATGGTCAATGAACTTGTCAATGAACAATTGTCGTTTCAACTTTCCATTTCAATTGTTGTAAGCCTGCAATATGTATAGTTAAATTCTATGAAAATTACACCAAGCTCCCCAACTAAAACTCCCATTTCTTAAGTTGCTCATTCCTTCCTAAAAATACCTCTTCCTATTCAAAACTTCCACTGACAAAATCGGAATCCAAAAAAAATATGGATGTCCATTTTTGTATCAGTATACCAAATTCACACAATGACTTTGCTCTTTAGGGATTAAAAGGAAGACATACAATCGATGATGATAAACCATACTTCCTTCGTTCTAAAGTAGACAATAGAGTTAACCGAAAAGTCAGCTCAAAGAGGAAAGTTTTAGCAAATTCCTCTTGAACTCCTCTCGAACTCATATCGAAATAAAAATAGACCAAAAACTAGTTCAAGATGAGTTGGAAGACAATCTAAAGCAAGCCACTGTCATTATTCTCCACACCTCGCAATGACTTCCATACCTCCTACCAAAGCTCCAAGCCCATGGCCCACAAGGGGACAAGTTATGACACGACACTATTCAACCCAAGAATAGCTCAAAAGAGCTCAAAAGAGCTCAAAAGAGAGGTTCGAAGAAGGTTGAGAAGGGAGGTTCCATGGCCTTCTTTTCGGTTAACTCTAATGCTTATAGAAAAAGGTGTAAAATTAAGCAAATTACAATGAAATTTGTACCCGTGGGACAATAAGGGCCTCCTTCCATGTGAGTGGGTGGAGGGTGGGTTTGTAAAACCTAGACCGGCTCTGGGGGATCCTCCATCTGGTCAGAGTCACTCTTCTTTCAATTTTTCACTTCCATGTGAAAGGGGGGTGGATCATGCTTGGAAGGTCATCACTATGTTTTCACTTGTTGACTCTACTTTCTTTTAAACTGTTAGTCCCACTCATTGGCCTTCAACAGTTGGCCCTCCATATTGATTGTAAGCACAGAGAACATCAAACTCTTCTTTCACTTGGTCCCCATTCAAATTTCGAGTGTATATATCTAAAGGTTTAATTTGTTTCATGACAACTTTAATCCTCAACTGTCCTCATTGGTTTTTTCATTTATGAAGCATAAGGTGGAGGCACCTTAGAGTAATGTAATCTACATTAAGCGGGGGACGATGGAGAGCTGAGGCGCAGGTGCTAGTGCTGTGACGGACTGATGTTTACAGATCTGTATGCTTGAGTAAGGAAGAGGGAACAATGAGGGTGATCCCTAGTTCTTTTAGCGTTGATTCACGTGAGTACTGAACCTGCAACAAAGCGTAGGAGAGTAGATTTGGTTCTACTAGTAAGAGTGTTGGGAAGTGGGCGCATCAAATCTTCAGCGAGCGGGTGCGCAACCAGATCTGCTTTTCTCGTTTTTTGCAGGAACAGACGCAAGTGTCTCACAACCACGTTCAAGCTTCTAGATCTGCTTGCACAGCCAGATCGGCCTAGCTTCTTGAAGATCAGCATCAACTAGCCAATAGCAACAACAAAATCAACACCAACATAACATCCAGTGCAGTACCCCAAACAACCTTGCAGAGAGCATCAACGTAACCGCAGTGTGTGATTGATAAGGCCGTGACCGACGCGGCGGCAGACTCGCGATCAGCAGTTCAAGTTCGAGCTCGCGATCGGCAAGCTTGCGATCGGCAGTACAAGGTCGAACCCAAACAAAAGTTCAAGATCCAGCAGTTCCAGTTCAACTCCAGTCCAAGTGCAAGTTCCAGCAGTTCGAGTTCAAGATCCAGCAAGTTCGAGTTCAAGTCCTCAACTCGAGTTCAAGTCTAGTTCGAGTTCATGATCCAGCAATCAAGCTCTGATACAAGTTTCAAAGCCGATAGGGTCAAGGTTTGGCAAGTTCAAGATCTGATTCAAGTTTGTTAGCAGATTCAAGTTTTGAAGTTTCGTAGTCGATAGGGTAGAGCGGCATGCTCGCAGTTGTAAGACCGGCAATCCATTAGTTCAGAAGATCGTGCAAGGCAGGCAGCAGCTCGGTAGCTAGATCGACAGTTTGGGAGTTAAAGTTCATCAGCAAGGTCGACAAGATCAGCAATTCAATAGACCAGCAGTTCGGCAGCTAGGTCGACAGCAAGGTTTGGTAGTTGAAGGTTCAGTTCAAGGTTCACTCAAGTTTGGCAGTTCAGGTCAAGGTTCGACAACTTATCTTCGGCAGTTCAAGGTTCGGCAGCTCACGTTCGACACTTATTTTCGGTTGAGTTCAAGGCTCGGCAGCTCAAGCTCGGCAGTCCACCACGCCAACACCGCCTCAAGTCCATCTAGGTAAGTTCCCTTACCCACACCTAAATGACTTAAATTGCTTTCATAATTCTGTTTCTATGTCTTATAACCAAACTCATGACTCTAGATCACAAATCACCAAGAGTTTGCTTCAATTATTCTATCAAACCTGGATGCTGATTGTAATCCAAAAGAACCATTTGGGCAAACTCATAGCATTTAAAACACCGCATATCTTTCAAAATTCCCGTAAGCTCCATAATTGTTTATGCTTCAAATTTTGGCCCATGATTAAGTTTCAAACTTTTTTTAGTAACTATAATAGCCATAGTCACCACTCTTGCAAAATCTATAAGCAAATTAATAAAGGCCCTAATCTCCTCTACAAAGCCCAATTGCACGCGCAAAAGGGAGGAGGAGATGAAGGCATTTCATTGAAAAACCACCAAATCAATTGCAATTATTGTGCTCAACAGATGGCAAGTAGAGGCAAGGCGATACACGACGTGATAATGGGGAGTCCCAGCGACACCGCCATGGAGGAAGCAGAGGACACCAACATGGAGGAGATTAACCAAACCAAAAAACACTACCTATCAATCACTACCTATCAATTACAAAATACAAAACAAAACATACGAAAACTTCGCAAAATCAAAAACATTTCAAAAACTAAAACAACCAATTATAACATCTCACATACACCCTTCTACAAAAAAAGGCAAAACAATACTACATATAATTATACCAAAAAGCAAGGAGTATCTATACACCAAAAAACAAAAACAAAAAAATTCAAAAAACAAAAACAAACAATAACAAAAAATATTTATAGACACTCATCAACAACAAAAAATAAAAAATCTCCCAAAAAGAATAAAGGTAAAAATAAACAACAACAACAACAACAATGGACTCGGCCTACTGACCTCGTCCAAAATAAACAAACCAAAAAAGAAAAAATAACACAAAAAACTCCTCTAAAAAGAAACTTTTTATACCAAATATTCCTATTATGCGGGGACATCGAAACCAACCCCGGGCCCATGCCCGATTTACTAAAAACACACCCACCTTCACATAGAAGAAGATCAAAGGCATACTTTATACCAAGCACAATTAAATTACAGCCAGAATACAAACATTTAGCAAAACTATTTTCACCCATTCTACATATAACACACCCAAATCACGCAGAAGCCAAAAATGATTACCCACACATATCAAAATACATTTACCAAAATCAACAACATCCATCAGCTAGAATACTTTACGCTCTTATCATTACAATCAGTCCATCAAAAGAAACTTGTGACCAAATCCTAATACAAACTCCAAATCCTGATTGGACAACATTATTACTAGAAAAAATGACCATACTTCAAAACCCACTTGAAAGACATATCTCAACTGTACATCCATATACAGAATTCATAAATAATAATCAAAATTTAATAAACCCGCCAAATACTGTCCACAAAGAAATCTATACTTTTATTCATCAGCATAATGACTCAATAACTCTTCAAAATATGATTGACAAATTTCCATTCCTCCCTATAAATCTATTAGAAGAAACCTTAAAAATACAAGAACCAGTACATGGATATACTCACCCCCCACCACTTCCAAACATACCCACAATACAACCACAGGAAATACATACAACAAATCATAATACAAGATTTATTACATGGAATGCATCATCACTAAATACGGCCCTTCACAATATGCATGAATTAATTACCAACACTCCCGATGAACCCGCTATCATCACAATACAAGAAACCAAATTAACCGCTACAAAATCCACCAAATATATACAAAACCTTTTCCCAAAATACAAATTACTTTTTAACAACACACATGCTTTAACAAGATGCATGCAACAAAGAATGCCATACTCTCCCGCAAGAGGTGGTCTCCTCACACTAATAAATCAAAAATACACATACCCCGGCAATATCACTAAAATTCCAACTCCTAAAGAAATATCCCCATATCTACAAATAATAAAAATTGATAATAAACCACTACAAACTTGGCTAATCGCCCATATGTACATGCCGTCACATGCAGACGACATACAATTTATAACAATGATTCAACACAACATAACACAACAAATAAATGCACACCCAAATGCCACACATATATTATGTGGTGACTTTAATAGAGACATAGCACTTATTGGCAGACAAAATGCAACCGACACAACCCCACCACAAATAGAAGACATCGAATGGAGAACATTTACAAATAATCTCCAACTAGAATACATCCCAACAGATTGCCCATTCACCAGACAAGGGGGACTAAACTATAATCAAACCAGTCTAATCGATGGATACTACATCAAAACACCGGATAACACTTTATACACATCAACCACAAATAATGACCATAACCTTAATTCTGACCACTCGCCAGTAACGCTATACATACCACCAAACACACTATTAGCAAGACCGACACCAATAACAAATAAAATAACGAGAATTCTAAACCCCATACCACAAGAAAACATGGAAAAATTCAAAATATAATATTTTGAAGAAAATGCTCTACAAATAAATGAACTTATCACAACACTATCAAACGACCAACTAACAGACGTTCAATGGCAAACATCTTGTACAAAACTAGACCAGATGATACAAAACATATCAAATAAAATACAAGAAACTTGTAGTGCACCACCGCTCCCAACATTAACAAACCGTTCTTCCCAACGAGGAGGCTTCCTCCCAAGAAAACTTCAAAAAACATGGAAAAAACACCTATCCACCTATCATTTAATCAGAAAAACAATCTACATCACAAAAAATAATCAAAATTGGCAAACACATCCAATAATCGAAGAATTAAAAACTCACACAAATGTCACCATTCCACCTCTCCCAACCCAAGAACATAATCAACAAGAATGGATCCAATCACTAGTAGAAATAGCCAAAACAGCAAAAATACAAACCCGTAAAATCACCACGAAATACACCCAAAGTTGTATAAAAAAAGCAATATCAAAATACAGACAACTATACGACAAAAGTCCAAAGAAAATAAACAAAAAAGTCTTCAAAAACCAAGAAACACCACCATTAGATTGCATTATAGACAGAAACAACAACATACTAACCAGTCCAGAAGACATAGCTAACGAAATCCACATACAGCAATCAATTAGCAATAGACCTACAGTACCAACATGTTACTACCAACCCGAACACCCAGCACAATGCACTTGCAGAGTCAGACAATACCCATGGCACGATCTTGATGGCTTTGTAATAGAAAAAAGAGGAAACCCACAAATTCCACTCTATAAACACTTTGATAAAGACACATACGACATGTGTCTTAAACACCTATCAAACAACAAAACCCCAGGCCCAGACAAAATCCCCAACTCTATACTAAAAAACATGCCCGAAAGCTTCCATAAACTACTCTTTTTATTTTTACTCATTGTTACAAACAAAAACAAATCCCAGCCTCATGGAAAATAAGCCTAACCATACTACTATACAAAAAAGGAGACCCAGCACAATTGCCAAACCACAGACCAATTGCACTTGCAAATACAATATACAAATTCTTCACCAGTACACTAACATACATATTATCAGCATATGGTGAAAAATTCCAAATCCTACACGATAGTCAAGAAGGATTCAGAGCAGAAAGAAGCACAGCAAGACAACTACAACTCCTCATCGCAGCACTAGAAGACGCAAAATTTACAAATCAAAACATATACCTACTATACATAGACTTCAAAAATGCATTTGGCTCTTTAGACCATGCAAGACTCTTAGCTATAATGGAAGATCTTGGATTCCCTGCAGATGCAGTAATGCTAGTAGGAAACATATACTCCCACTCAAACACTGTATTTATCAGAGAACACTTTGGCAAAACAAAACCAATACCGATTCAAAGAGGAACCATACAAGGAGACACACTTAGTCCATATCTCTTCTTAATTTTTCTAGAACCACTCCTGAGGTGGTTACAAAGAGGAGAAAATGGATATACATTTGGTACATCAAAAATCAAAATCAGCTCCGCAGCATACGCAGATGATCTAGCAGCTATATCAAATAATACAAAATCACTTCAAATACAACTAAACAAAATTGACAAATTCTGTGAATGGGCAGGCATGGACTTGGGAGTCACAAAATGTGCCGTCACCGGTTGCCCAAATAAATCCAAAATGCCACCAAACAAATTCAAAACCCACATGACAAACCAAAAAATCAGTTACAGAGACCAATTAATACCAATACTCCATCAAAATGAACCTTATGCCTACTTGGGCATACAGTTAGTTCCATCACTAAAATGGAAACTCCAAACACATATCACCACAACTAAAATAATAGACCAATGTAAACAACTATCAAAATGCCCTGTCACTATCAAACAAAGAATCAGTATGGTGGATACAGTAATTAGAGCAGGCATAGCCTACAGTTTCTTTGCAGTCCCTTATTCACTACCAACTATCAAAAAACTTGATAAGAAAATTATTGCAATCCAAAAAAAATATGTGGACTACCTAAAAGCACTGCAAACATAATAACACAACTACCCCATGATTTATTTGGACTAGAAGCCTTCTCTCTAAAAAATGCCTACCTCATATGCATTAGTGAACAACTTCGAAATGCACTTAACGACAAAGGGAGGCTTGGAATAATATATAAAGGACTAATACAACACATACTTGTTAAAGCCGGCGGTGCCGAAAACATCCCACGAATTAAGCGCCAAGATTGCATTACATCACCTACAACACGTACATTATTCCTTCTGCACACAGAAGTTGGTATACACCTTAAAAGCACAGAAGAGAACTTTCAACTCGATATGACTGAACTAGAACGAGAATGGCGTTCTGCAGTTATAAATGACCTACCACAATTAGACCCAAAGCTCTCCACCAAATTATTATATAAATTAATGGCACACAAAATCTACAATATTAATCAAATCATCCTTCCCAACGGCACAAAACTAATGTCACCAGAAGAATTTAAAATATACTATCAAAATCCAACTAAACTAGACAGAAGTGCACTAAACATAGCAGAACAACTCTTCTGTGAACCAAAATGTGACGAAGATTGCCCAAACCTATGTCAGATACACTTACCACCCCGTACTCTAAAAAATAAATACAAAATATACAACCATAGAATAATACCAAGAACACCAACAAATCCCGTACAAGACCCTCAACCTCCACAACAACCAGCCCCACCACAAAACATAAAAAACGACCCCATAAGATTCCCCATTCACACAATACTAAACCACAAAACAATTACAACTAAAGACAAATATAAAATACCAAAAAAATACAACACCTATCTATGTCAATGGATAGACATAAACCATATAACATATAATAAATGGTTAGTACAACGCGAACTATTTCCACTAAACCTGCCAATAGTAATACATCATAATAGAAACCTACTTACAAATTACTATACAAATTTTAAAAACAAACACTATCAAAATATTATAAACACACAACTTACGCTCGAACAAAACAGAGACACTAGACACATCCCACCCCCAACAATAACTCCCTACATCAAAACATCCACAATTGAATGCAACCCAGACAGAGACATAGACACAAATAAGTACACCATTCAAACACAAAATGATAAAACCCACATATATAATGACATCGGTAAATATATCACCACCATTCCAACTACAAGAATAAAATGGTTATGGCAACAATATAACAACAATAAATACAACAACCACAGACTAATACCTGCTATACAACCATTTGAAACGGAAGTAGTCTGGTTATACCAAAGATACGAACACAAAAACCACAAAAAGAATACAATAAAAACACCACACCATACCATTCCATCCAACATTCTAGACACACTAATAACAACATTCAATATAACACACTCATACTTTTCCTCACCAACTACATGTTCCATGAAATCTACCCAATTCTTCTCTACATTCGCTAGAGATAAGATTTTTGGCTCACTGGGAACAGCCTTTCAATACAAATGGAAAGGTATTGGATATGCTCACCCAAATGACGCCGAAACAGCACAACAAGCAATACATTGGGCTAGACTAGCAGCAAAACAAGACCCAGAATCTGTCACCATTTTACCAATCCCGGACACCAACTGGTACCAAAACCTATCACCATACAACGGACCCTTTCCGGACATGCATGCCATTATACACTTTGCCGCGGACACCATTACGTATGATGAACCAACAATCCCACTAATACCCAACAAAACCCGAAACGAACCACTTGCAATACACATATGGTGCATTCATCATCAAAACAACAACATTGGCACAACAAACCAAATAAACACCATAAACACAGCAATTGAAAATCTACAAATTACACAATACCATACACAAACAGCACCACCAACACCATTAAACACAAAAGTTAACAAAAGCACAAAATGGAACAAACTTCTATACCCACCCTATAACAATCTACAAAACACGTGGATCGATCCCCTTCCAAACTTCGAAATTAACACTACACTAAAATTTCTACCACAATACAGCTATTACACAGATGGATCCTTTTTACCACCTAAAGAAGCAGATGATGGCCATTGGAAAAAAGAAAAAGCTGGATATGGCATATACAACTCAACAAAACCAGATGTACAAATATCAAAAAGACTGCCTGGGCTACAAACATGCTTCAGAGCAGAATTAATGGCCATACACAAAACCCTTTCACTAATCACCACTCGATATATGAATGAACCTGCACATATTTTTACTGATTGCCTCAATTGTATACATGTTCTAAACACACAACTAAAACACCCTACCCAACAAAATAACCACGCAGATAAAATCATATTAAAAGAAATGGTTGAAATGCTACAAAAGCGTACACAACCCACCACAATCTACAAAGTTAAAGCACACACCAAAATCAACGGAAATGAACACGCAGATCAGCTCGCAAAAGAAGGAACTATGAAAAGAGGCTATCAACCAGCAACAGACCCACACGAATTTGCACATACCACACCTTACTACTTCCAAAAAGATACCTGGCCCGGCCGTATCAAACGACCAGACAAAGGCCCTGTTAGATGCTTGGAAGAATACATCAAGAAACATGACCGTGAACATAACCTCGAACTACTGGCAGAACACTTCCCCAACATCAACAAATGGACAACAAACCCCATCATAGATAACGAAATGTCCAATGACTTTTGGAAAAACCCAGAAATAACAGACGCACAAAAAACAAGCATACTAAAATTTAGAACCGGTCAATACATGGGTAATGCCAGAAAACAATTAATTTTCGGCATACAAAGATTCCCCTCAAAAACATGTCCCATATGTAATTCACAAGATGCAGATACATGGCTACATGTACTTTTAATATGCAAACAACACCACATACACGCACTAAGAACCAAAAGACACAATAAAGCGGTATGGGAACTAAGAAAATTAATATTATCCTCAAATAAATCAAGATGCTACACTCTCATGAATGCGGGCACATTCAACAATAACCCACAAGAAAATACAATTCCTCCATGGTTATTACCATGTACTTGTAATCAACAAAGATGTCAATGTAATGCCAGATTCAAACTAGATATATTATGCATTAAAGGCCTCCCATACCAAAGCCCACCTCCCATAAACCCCGATGATAACTTAACCATACAATTTATAGAATTCACATACACAAACGACAGATTTTCACCAGAAACAATTGGCAGAATTTTTTTAAAATACCAACCTCTAATTAATAATATCATACAACAAGGTTGGAAAGTAGATCCCATCATAGTCATTACAGCTGGAGCTAGAGGAACCACACATGTCCCCTCAATGAAACAACTCGAAACAAAATTTAACATTTGCGAAACCTCCATAAAACACACATTCAAAGCAATAAATACCATTGCCATACAATATGCCGGATCTATCCTTTTCCACAAAAGACGTATAGAGAATAATCAAACAATACCAACAGACGTAGTACATTAAAAGAGGGGAGGTAGTGGTGAAAACCACTGCTAGCCACTCTTCAAATCCACTAGCTCAGCTTGTCTCAGGGAATAGGTGGGGCCGGTTGGTTGGTACAACTTTCCTGCCATGATAGTTCACTAGCAGCACCAAGCCATGTGTATCACACCACTGCTCAACGAGCCCAACTGGTTTCGAACCCGGACCACATAATCGTGATACAACGCCTTTCACCAACCAACCAAAGAACTCATGACTTGGTGATAAAACTTAACACTAAGCACACCTTTATACAAACTAAGAACTCACCCATCATTCCGTTGTTACTGTTACTGTTACTTTGTTTTGGTTACTATAGTGTCCATCCTCGAAAGGGGAGAGTAGTATTGTTCCAATGTCCCTTTGTCCCATGGGCATCGGGTCATTGACATTACGAACGGACACTTTATTCACGCCGGCCCTTCTATAGGGTTGGTGTTTCTATCTATCTTTAATTTGTTTCATGAATATAATAGCCAAAAATTAAATTTCTAGTTTGTTTTTATCCCTAAACCCTTAAAGGACCAAAGATTCATAGTTCATAACGTTCTTTAAAGGCCCACTATTGCACCTCCAAATCTCAAGCATCTATCAAGGAATCGGAGGAATTGCAGAAAAAAAATTCTCACTTTAGTTAGGCCAAGCAACAAGGGTTGGAGAGTTGAATTATTTTATTAATACTTTACAATGTAGCAGCAATGTAGACAAAGGGTGTGGCCCAAGAAGGGTTGGAGAACGTTATGTTTAAAATGACAAATCCAATTAATCATATTGTGAAAAATAAAAATTCATATAGGACCAAGGTTTATATCACTAGAACTACGGTAGTGAAGATCACTGCATGTATTGATAAAACAAACAAACAAATTCAAACAAGAGGAAGTCCAATTAGAACCTACTCAAAACTATTAAAAAATCATCATAACCATTTTGTTCACCGTAAATGCTTTAGGGGTTAAAAGACCAATCAATCCTGTGGAGCTTAGTTTCTCAGTTTTCAAACTACTTTGACCATGAATTGCTAATAATAAAGAATTTTTATGAATTTTTTTGTTAGGTATCATTTATGACAAAAATAGTATATACCTACATTTACTTCTATATTTAAATATTAAAACTAAAAAGTACTCCTTTCTTCTAAATTATAAAATGTACTTTGATGGTTAATACTTGAAGAAAAACTTGGTTCAACATGGTAGTAGAATAGATACAAGAATATAGTATTTTCTATTATTTTATCATACTAAAAAATATGAATAAATAGTTGATACATGACAAATACGGAGTTGAAGTATGAAACAATGGAGTTATCCTTAAAGTCCATTAAATTTTGAAGAAGATACTATGAATTTTTCTTTGTTATACTTTTATTTCTTCACTTCAAATAATTAGAAGGCATTAGGAGAAAAATGGGGTCCCAAAGGGCCCGTGTTAGGTGAACCGGCTGCCCATACACCCCTCTC
Organism: Pohlia nutans; assembly: GCA_022496805.1. Taxonomy (NCBI): domain Eukaryota; kingdom Viridiplantae; phylum Streptophyta; class Bryopsida; order Bryales; family Mniaceae; genus Pohlia; species Pohlia nutans. The sequence goes on from CM040103.1 coordinate 2,459,779, forward strand.
CTTGTAAACCCATTGGTGAAGGTCGCTGCCCGCTGACAGCGTCAGAAGCCGCAGTGTTGGCAGTGTTGGTAGTGTCGATTGGTGCAACCCACGGAACTGCACTGTTGGCAACCACGGTCAAATCATTGGTGCCATTGTCAGAAGTGCACGGTTTTGCCTAAATTTTTCAGCACGTGGCAAAGGCAAAGGCCCCTTTGTGACTACAAATTTTTCCTAATGTGTGAAAGATCTTGGTGGCTTAACATTATTAGGTGTGTAAGAGGTGTTTGTTCCGATGGCCCTTTGTCTCATTGACATTACGAACGGACACTTTATTCACGCCGGCCTTCGAAAGAGGACCAGAGTTTCTATCTATCTGTAAAAGGTGTGTAAGAGCTTGGTGGTCTTCAAAAAATTTCAAAAGTTTTTTTAGCTCCTTTCCTTGTGCTAAAAAACTTTTGAAAACTTTTGAAAACCACCAAGTTTTTACACACCTCTTGCACACCTAATAATGATAAACCACCAAGATCTTTCACACCTTTTAACTATTTGAAGTGAAGAAATAAGAGTATAGTAAAGAAAAATTCATGGTATCTTCTTCAAAATTTGATGGACATTAAGGATAACTCTAATGTTGTAGATGTTAGAATGTACTATAACATTATAAAGTTCAGATTTATATATCTCACTCCCATATAAATCTATAACACTTCAAAAGCAATGAATAAATATATATGCGAGCAATCAAGAGCACCACAACATTGTGGTATACCATGGAGCTTTTCAAAACCAAGTTTCACATGAGATAGAGCCTCTCCTTAGGCCACTTCAAATGCAACGGCATGGCAGCATTCAACAAGGCTTTGATAAAACGCTTGCGTATTTTGACAGATGTAGAATCGACCACTCCAAATAATTCACCAACTAAGAGATGACTGTCACCGGTTGCAAGCCTTCTCAAAGCAATTGCCACTTGCTTAGGAACATCCATTAACCGACCAGTAATTTGAATCAATCCAAAAGGGGGATTTTGTTGCATTTCTTCATAAACCAAACAACATATATATTGGAATGTTGGAATAGAGAGTCAAAAGAATTGACGAAAGCGGTCAGGATCTTCACGCATTACCACACTTGAATATTGTTCCCACCAATGTAGAGATCGTGGCTTAATATAATAAAGGCCATAATCTGAACCAAATTTTTTCTTCTTCATAGCTTTTTCAGCATGAACTTGATAGAACAATAATTCATATTCCAAAATAGAGTAAAAGAATGGTAGGATTTCATCTGACATCCTCTTTATTTTTAAATACCTCAAGGATGATATCGATTGCGTCATTCTTTTTGAATTTCCATCAAACAAATCCTTTGTTGCCAATTGCACCATAGTGCCAAGAGCTATGTTTGCTCCTCCCATCGCTGTAGCTGCAGCTGAAAGTGTTGGTTCCACTATATTGCATGCCCTTCATATAGTAAGAAAAACAATTGTTAAGATGAATAAAAACTACATAGTGAAACTGCTGAATAGATGAACACAAAATACATGGTACATTTGAGAATCACTTACTAATGAAAAAACCAACTGATGGCCAAAAAAAGCACTACAAATTAATTTTGAGAACAAATCGATCCATCTATTATTGACGATTAGTGATTAAAGTCATTGGTGAATCAATGTTTAACAAAAAGGAAATCAAACATTGAAATATTTAAAATTCAAAAAAATAATATCATAAGACTTGACTCAAAAGAATAAGAATGAAAATGGTAATTTTTTTATCAATATTAAAATCCAACCATTTCCATTAATTATTTAAAAATCAACTAGTGATACATGTAACATAGTTCATAACTTTATAATATTCATGCAGAACTATGTCTATTCGCCATAGCACTTCCAATTGCTTTCATAGCATCCCCCAAGTTCAAAAGAGCATCCACGTATCCTTTTCCAGTCTCTGCAGCACTAGCAATTCTTGATTGCTTAAGTTGCACCATATCACGATGACGAAGTTCTTCTGATTGTAGTCTTTATTTTTCCATTTCCAAAATTTCTTTGTGCCGAAGATCCTCACGATTGTGTCCTCCAGTTATAGTCTGTGTGAGTTCAGTTATTGTCTTGTCTTTTGAGGCTAATGCACCATCTACTGCTTTGAATGATAAACGCCTCTTTTTGGTGGAATAATGGATTGACGACTCGCTGACATCTATGAAAAATATGAATACATTTATTACACTTTATATTAACACAAGAAACAATATACACGATATACACGATGAGTGTTGCAAGAAACTCTATATATGTTGTAAAAAAATCTCATTCATGATATGTAGGTATTTATGACTAGCAAATATTTATAATATTCAAAAAAGTAAACATAAAGTATAGGAATCATGGTAAATACCTTTTGAAATGGTTCCACTGTCTACTGGTAAATCTCCAACATCCACTGACTGTGAAGATCTTGGATACCACTCCAACATGGCGATATAAAGAACTTGGTCCAATGATGATCTAGGAAATCTATTGTGTGGCTAGTTTTTTTTCTCCTGAGGACTCAAGGCAAAGTAACTTGGCATACAAGATGGTATTTTCTTCTCATAATCATGAACCTTCTTGAAATCTGGAGCTAATTGCTCCCATTTTGTCTTGAATTTGCTGCGGGTTACGATGCATACCTATACTCCACAAATCAGTGGCCATTGCTTTCCAGCGAACTAATGCAATACTCATTTGCACACGTTGCGTTTTTGTAGGCCCGTATATATCAAAATCTACCCTCTTTGCTTGAATCAAAGTTAATGTATCTGGTATGCTCCATCTTCCTTGCTCGTAAACCTTTACATCTTCTTCTTTTTGGATGTCTCCAAATTCTACATTTTTAAGGTTGATTGCCTTTGGGTTCCAATTCACATCAATGGGCGTCCTTTGGGAGGCCATTGAAAATAGACATATTATTATATTAGTTAGTACTAGATTAGCATACTTAATTAAATCCAAGAAATATAAACACCATCACCAATAGTGAATTAATAGTAATTAAAATTGCAGAGTCATTTTGTTAAGAATCAACATAAAAAGGATCCAAAGAGCCATTTCAAATAATGAAATCAAATAAGCAATTCAAAAACCATTTATGAATTAAAAACAAATTAAAAAAAATACAAGCAATTAATTATTTTGAATCCAATTTTCAAAAATAAAAAATAAAATCTCAAAGCTAGACTTGATTACAAAGTCTACATTAATGAAAATGAACTATTACAACATGTGATGCATCTAGTTACACAGAGAGATTGGTTACAAAATTGCTTGCAAATCCTAAAGCCAAGCAATTACATGATTGTTGCAAACTATTTAGGTTATGGAATTAACTGACTTGAAAAAAATAACACTCTCCATTTCCAATATTTTACACAAACATAGTTACTCATAATGTAAAACAACTAATTATATGCATAAACTTACAAGTTTTGTTGTGATACTAATTGAACAACATAGTTCTAATTTCCCGGTTTTTTTCAAACAAGATTATATTTTGAACTTTTGATATAACAATGGAAACACTTGTGACAATGAAACAAATCTAAGTAATTTACAATCATAGAATTGTGATGATACAACATAGCCAACCAATCTACTATAATCTAAAACTTGTTCTACAATTTTGTTGATTCAAATTTCCAACTAACCCACAAACATTTGAGTCAACAAAGATTGCTATTATGATTTATTTGTATTAATAAAAGCCAAATTTGCACAATTATAACAAGTTCAAGTTTACAAAAAACAAGTGTACATTGTTCTCACCGGTCCTTGCTTGGATCTTAGTTCAATTGTTGTTTTCTTCCGGTGGAATGTATTGGAATAGAGCTCCTTTTGTCCCAGAAAAAAACAAAAAAACAAGTGTACATTTTACAACAAGTTGTAATATGGGTTTTGAGACTCACTTTTCAATAAATGTACACCCTTGAAGCTCTCCACAATACCACCCTTCACAATAATTTGACTCCTAGCCACCACCACCAAATTGCCACCTCCCAGCCGCCAAGAAGAAATTACCCTACTCAACAAGTCATTTGATATGCTTCGTGGAGGTTGAGGGTCAACAACCTCGTGCTGCACAGGTCAAACACTCCGTAGAGATCACAGGTCACATGCTGCTTAAAGTCAACAGCCTCACCGATGGCAGGCGGAAATGAAAAACCAAGGACAGAGCTTATATGGCCGATGACCGGGCGGAAGGTTACCGGAGTCGACCTAAACCTAAAGCGGCTTCTATGAACACCAATCAGGGATATTTTTGTCGTGTAGTGCCTCCACTGGTCACCCTTGCAGCATGGATGCCTGCTCTAAAGGGTGCATTGAAGTCATTTTGTAGCTTTTGTAATAATAAAATTAGATGTACATTCAAATTATTTAGTGCCTCCTTTCAACACTACATATGATTATAAATTTATTTAGATTTTATGTTCTGGAAGACAAACACTCAATTCCTAATTGAACACTCATCTCATATCTGGAACCTACTAATCGCAAGGACCACTGCCAACGAACTCAAGTCAATACCCGGGAGTTCGGGACAATGCAATCGCCAACATCACGTTACTTCGAACTGCCACATAGATTTAGAACCTACAAGTGTTTCCTATGTGCGAATTTGTTATGTCTTTTTTTATTTTTATTTTTATCATATTGGGGAATTCATTTCTCTTTAGTCCAATTCAAAATTGTAAATAAATTTAGCATTTGTATTCCTAATCCCTAAGTGACGGATCAACCATTTTATGGTCTCTGCCCTTTTTTTATGGGCTGCCCAAAATAGAAAAAAACATTTTTATAGAAAATAAAAAATATTTTAAAATAGGTATCAAGTCTACTTTCCAACCCAATTTGAATCATGTCAATCCGAGTTAAACTCCACCCGGGAGAAATTTTCAAAGAAAAACACTTCTACATTGTCTAGTGTTAGAAAACTTACTATTTGGGGAAAGTAATGATGTTCTCTCCGTTGAAAAATTTGCAATTTTTGATTTTAGAATAGAATGTCTAGTTTGAACAAATCATACAAAATTTCAAATTCTAAAAATAAAATTTGTGATTCTTATAAATATTTGAAGTTAAATGCTTCTAAATTCATTATAAGATGATAAAAAGCTATTTTTTGATATTTGACCGTATGGAAAATTACTAAACATCAAGCTCCTCATTTTCTCTTTTGGACCAAACTTCATCAAAGTTGAAGAAGTAATTTTTTATAACACATTTATGTTTTGCCCTTACCCCCTCCGTCATTTAGGGGTTAAGCATAACTTTTTTCTACCTTGAATATAAATTTTTATATTAATCCCGTCAAACATATATTTATTTTGAATTTTTTGAATTGTTCATAGTATAAGATTTGTAAATATTTTTAATACCTTCCAATTCCATAGAAGGTGTTGGCTTCATTTTGCCTTTAATTTTAAAATTGCTAGAGAAATGAATAAAACCTATCTTCTTACATTTAATGAATGCAATCAAAATGATTCTCATTTATCCCTTCAAGGACTTATCAAACTCCACAAATTTCATAGTCTTTTGGAAAAATCTTGCTCTTAAATTAAACTTATGAGCGTCACATTGAGTAATTCATTTATTTTATATATATATATATATATATATATATATATATATATATATATATATATATATATATATATATATATATATATATATATATATATATATATATATATATATATATCTTTCATTTATTAAAAATAGTTTATGATTTAATGAGATAAGAAATGAATGAGGAATTTAATTTACTTTTTATTTTTATTTTTAGTTTTTGTTTGACTTTAAGTAATATTGTCACTTAAAACAATTTAGGCTTGAATGGAATGAATAAGTTTTGACAATATTTGACAAACCATAGAATATTGAGTGAAATAATGTGATATTCATTCTATTTTTTAATTTACATGATTCAAGATTATTAGAAAATTGAATTTCAAATGATTGCAAGTGTTATGCACTACAATATTGAAATGTATTCAAGAGCATAATTCATTCAATACATGAGTAGTATTGTTTCAATATAAAATTGTATTGGTACAAAATATTAAGATTCTGTACATTTTAGGCCAGATGTCGCACTGTAGTAGATATGAGGTTCAAATGAAATGTCTCAGTGTAATACAAATATGAACTCAAAATGTTATTTGCATTTTCATTTCATAATATGTATATGTATATAATAAACATTTAGCCATCGTGTTGTAAAATCTATATCCTAGCGTACGTCTAATCTGCGTCGTATCTAGATTACTATGTGACTATTATGCCCACCAACTCTAGATCTTCTCAATTTCAAAATGCAATTTTCAATCTCAAATCCAGGCAAAGGTATTATGCATCAAATGCCATGTGAGTCAAAAACTGGTAAGTCACATCAACAAACAAGCTCAAAAACAAACTGCCAACGTAGTAAGATCCGTTGTTGTACATGTTGAGTCATGGAGAACATTTATTAGTTCCTGAATTGTAGAGTGATTGCATGTGCAAAAGTTGTTTGTCCCAAATTCCAATTCTACAACTTTGTATTCAAATTTCACATACTAGTCAAATAGATTGGCAATTGAACATGATTGAGAAAAATGGTTCATAGCATCAAAATTTGGTGAGGCTCAATTACACGTACACGCCAAATTTGTCACAATTGTAGTAGGTTGCATTGTCAATGCTAAGAAACGACATCGGTTTGGGTCCATCATCTCCATACTTTGTCGTGTGACTGTGCATCTCATCTAGTATCACCTCAACACAACCATCACAAAATATTTCATTTTAAAAACTATAAACCTACGGCTTAAATTGTCAAAAGCTTAAGTTATTGTGACACCGTGCACTCCCTAAATATCACAGCGCCCAATTAGGCAGAGGTAATTGTCAATCTAGGCGCGTGCTTCATATCGCAGAATGCACTGCATACAACACCATGGCTTTAACCGACTGGAAACAGTCCTGACTGAGTCCTACTCTTCCAAGCACCATCAAACATCACGAACGAAAATCGCTCCAAAGCAACTGCTCCCACAACAAATAACCTACCATTGTAGCCGACTTCAAATAACCTCCAAATTTGACACAATAATCAAGATCGCTATTGTTGCTTCCTTGTATACTTGCTATCTACGCTCAAGCCGCATTTCTTTGCTACAACAAACCCATGCATCCATATAATACAATAAAAACCACAACATTGCACCAAAAAAATTCCAAAACTAACTCATAAAAAGCCGTCCAACTGGAAGGAGGACGAGAAGCAATGGTTCTAGAAAGCTCCCAACCATGAACGAGAACTCAATGGATCAAAGCAGGTAAGGCAAAAAATCAACGAATCAATGGCTCTTTCAGGAGTAAAGGCCTTCCTTTGGCAATTGCCACCACATCTAGTAGACGGTGAGAACCTCCAAATTTCAAAACTCTCAATTTATTTTATTTGTCATTAAAACCAAGTTCCTCGTTCACAAACACATCTCTCGGTATAATCAACTCTATTTTCTGAATCCAATCTCAACAATACATAACATCCTTCTTGTAATCTTTTATCTCATCCTTGTGACATTTCCCTTTGTATTTAAACCCCCTTGCATAGCCAAATCTAACTGCAAACAAAAAATATGTCAAATTAAAATGATTATATATATATATTGAAAGAAGTCAAAACGAATGAAATACAAATGAAGTAAATGGATGTGAAAATACCACGTATGAAAACCATGCAAGTTGTTGATAATGAAGCTTCAGGCGCATGGAATTATTGTAACGTCTCCCAAATTTGACAAATTCAATGGCATCGATAAATGAATCAACGCTCTATGGATTATTTCCATCTTTTTCCAAGTCAACTCTGGAATTCATAACAAATAAAACATACACGTTATCTTATAGAAACAATATAACGGAACTACAATATTTGAAGCAAAATAAACAAAACATACTCATCATTATGAATCTGTACCATACTTTCTTTCTACCTCTCCAAATCTTATGCAGAGTCATTGATAGGTTTAGGAATCCTTAGCAATCGCCATAGCTCCGTCCATGCATTTGTAGAAAATCTATCCCGCCGGTTATAGATGTGCACATTTACCTTGCTCTTTAAACCCATTGTCCATGCATTGTAAAATTATTTTTGCACACATGTATCATCCACTGCCACGTTGAATGCGTCCAAAATTTCTTCTTTCACATGTACCTCACGCGGTTGTATTCTATTTTTCTCAGGATATAAGCCAAACATTAACTGCTTTGGTAGTACCCGCATGTGAGGACGGATAGAAGTCCACTCACAAACACGGGGTACTATTAGAAGAGTTTTTTTTGTCAAGCAATTATTCTAGCAATTGGTTATCAGCTTTCAGATTCGCTACATGCTCTATGAGTGTCTTGACAACGAGACTCGTTGTTGCCCTTCCACGTGTCTCAATGCTTCCGACACCTGCACAAATATCCTCTTTAGCAGTTGTGGTGGCCTCCATATAATTCTCCATACCAATCCTTGCCTAAGGTGTGCTAGCACTGCTAGAATTTCCTTCACCCACATCCAAGTGTTGCCCCCTAACAATTCATGTTAACCCGTAAAGGCCCTTAAAAGCCAAAATGGCTTTTTGCTGTTTCGGGCAGCTTAGATGGAAGGACTAAATTAAGAATTTTAGACTATAATTTGGCGTGGGCCTGGTCATACATACAAGGTGTGTGGGGTAAAAATTACAAAGTCAAATTCGGATTTTATAATTTTTTTATTGAAATTTTTGGTTTCAAGCCCAACTAGGGCAGAAAAAAACTTTTTATTATAATCATTTTTTCAATTTTTTTTTGGAGACATGCTCTTCACCACATTTAGGCTCAGAATTTGAAGTGACCCATGTTGATTATATTCTTGGCTTGACAAGGGCAGCCTCCAAAATAAAGAACAGCAACCTCCAAGGTTTTTTGTAATTTCACATCCATTTCTTTCGAAATTTGTCAAAATTTGAGATTTTGAAATTTTTTAAAAATAATTTCGCCTAAAATTTATAAAATCATAGAGGTACCTAATCACCGTTCACTTTTTTCCAAAAATCAAATACAATTAATGTGATGCATGTTTCACCAAATTGCCATTTTTATACCTACTTCCGGAAATTAATTTGGATGAAGGTTTGAAACGCGTAATGAGTCTCTAAAATTTTGCATGAGCGTACTTAACTTAGTTATCTACATGGAAACAAATATGAACAAAATGTTTGGAGTAACAATCTTCAAGTCCCCCTTTGCACTATGGAGACAATGCCTCCCAAGCAATGCCCCGAAAAACTTTTGCACAAACTTTGGATGTTATGATCTTGCAAATGATAAACATCCAACGGTCAATTTTTGAAACAATAGCTATGAATAGGCTTAGGTACAAGATCTTACGGTTGGAATTCTAAAAGAAGTAAAAAAAATTGATTCACATCCCCGGGAGTACATAGAGGTAGAAAATCGCAGTTTTGAGGTTTCAAGCTCCCAAAAACATAAGGAAATTTAGGGGTTAATTTGAAATGATTGAAAATACCAAACAAATATCATACATAACTAATAATTTTACATTACACAAGACTCCATTTTCAATAACAATCATACCTTGATGCGACAAAGTGCGGGCCTAAATCGGTGTTCGATACGGATGCGTGCGGTATTCTCTAACGGGAGCACGCGCTCCATGCAAAGACTCCTCTTGATTCTCCGTCGTCATTCCTCCGCTATATTGTCTATCTGTTAACACCAGCCGATATCTTCTCATAAAAAAGCCTGGCTCTCCATTAATTTTCACTCGGAATGAAGTCCATTTAGACTGTACAATCAAATGTGAATTATCCCATTCTTCACTACTAAACTTCAGCAAAGATGAAACTTGTTCCATCTCTGCTTTGCAACATCAATGCCATTTTGTCGTTACTTAACAAATGGATATGCTAGAGTGAGCCTAATCGAGGAACTTGTAGCTGTTAGACTTGAGCCTATCCAAGGTACAACATAAATGGCAAGTCGCAATAACCGATCCACTGGTTTTCCACAGTGGGATCTTTTAATTTTTTTAATATTTTAACCTATCTCTAGAGTGTTGAACAAGTTGGATTCTTTTTCCACATTCGGAGTGACTCTATAGCTATAGCGCTCTTTTGCTACTTAGTTGCACCAGAGATTCCAGCTTAAATTCAAATTTTCAGCCACTTTGCATTTTTTGCTTCTACGTTATGTTTCCTTGTCTCTATGGATGTGTTTATTCTTTGATGAAACATCCTAGACGATCTACTATTACGATCATACAACTTATACCCTAATTTTGAGCCACTTTGTTGATTTTTCGGTTTTTATAATTTGTATTCCTTTTTGTTTGATTGAAAATCCATTATGTTTTAAGTCAAATAAACACTTCTGCAATGAATTTCACTGATTAGGATGAAAAAAATGAGAGGAGGGATAGGTTTGCGAAGCCTCGTTGTTCGATTGTTGCAATCGAGAAGATTACACAAGCACTAGAAAAATCCTCGCAACAGGGTGCAATACAAATGTAAGCTTGTGTACAAGAAACACTGACAACACAAACCTCACAAAGCTCAATGCCACTTTGCCCTCCATTACGTGGAACTTGTGTCCCCAAATCCTTTGAGGTCTAAAAACTTCACAAAAAACATTGTCAAGTCCGAGCACCCCAAGGGCCACCTTTAAACCTCCTCTGCCACAAAACTTGAGCTCTTGAGCAACTAAATGTTGCGCGAGGTCTCTTTAGGCTTCTAGAAACAAGAAACTCTAGCAAAGCCCAAGCATGGGCACTGTGGGTTGGGCCATCTCGGGCTGGCTTCCTGGACGCCTCCAAGTGGTCACAAATTTTAATATTTTCAATTAAAAAAATTTGAATCACTAATTGCATTTTTACGAATTTTGAATAATAAAATAAACCATTTCAAAAAATAACAATAAAATATGGATGAAAAAATGATTTCTATCCAAATTCATAAATCTATTGGATTCTACCATATTATTTTGTGTCGTTAGTTTAACACTAATCGAAAAAAGAAACTAAATAGAAAAATGACAAGAGAAGGTAGTATTTGAGAGGTGAATCCAATGCATATGTAAATTACCGTACTCGGCCGTCAATTGAGTAATCTGTAAAGTCTTGTGAAGAGAGGGTTTAGGGCCTGGATTTGATTAATGAGAGGATCAGCCCCTAAAAGTGGGAGAGGTTATGAGCACTTCGACCGTACGGGTAGTCAAAGCATCATACGAAATGGACCGAGGGGGGGTTTGTGAACCCTAAGTGCCTCCAAGCAATGGACTCTCTAAGCTACACCGCATATTACTATATTTGGACGCTGTCCATAATGCATCACAATTGAAATCAAACATTAACTAAAATCACAAGCAATATAAAAAACCCCCTTGAAATTACAAGTCAAATCACATATCACAATAATTCAATTCAATCTAATGTCCATGGACACTTGAGACCTCCATTACATCATCTAAACTTCCCCAAATTGATGCAATGCATTCCCTATTGCAACAACTAATGGCAGCTGCCCACCTTACACTAAAATGGGCACTCCTCATTCGTCCGTGCTTCAAATTGACCGAGACATAGGTTTTCGGAAAGCCAACCTTCAGATGTATGTACTCCCAAAAATTCAGTCTCATTTGCCTTGCCAATCTCAAAACATCGGGTGTTGAAGTTGATTGTCTTGATCGACGTTGGTAGCTGACCTCCTCACACTAAAACGACCGCCTCTCCTTTGTCCTTGCTCCTAAATCAACCGAGACAATGGTTTTCGGAAAACCAACTTATAGATGTGTGTGCTCCCAAAAACTTAGTCTCGTTCGCCTCACCAATCGCTTGATATCGTCTGTTGAAGTTGGCTGTCTCGTTCGTAACCGGCAGCTGACCTCCTCGCACTAAAACGACCGCCTCTCCTTCGTCCTTGCTCCAAATCAAACGTGCCTTAGTTTTTTGAAAAGCTCACTCTCAGACGCATCCGCCCACCGGATTTGAACTTCAACCTCTGCGTGACGCTCTCGATCTCGGCTTCCAAAGTCGTTGCTCTAAATCTTGCGCGGCAGTGGACCTTCCGCCACTAACTCGACCGCCGTCGCCTCGTCCCTGCTCCAAATGTGATGAGTCTAGGGTTTTTGGAAAGCCAACTACACGATCTACAACTCCTCCAATTTTCAAGACCTAACTATCTTCGTACTCGAATCTATGTTGAAAAGAAAACAGCCTATGACTGTGGTTCGGGGGAAGAGAGAGGAAGAGAGACACACTCTACTAATTAACTAACATATAAAAAACCCCATCTAATAGACTAAAGAATAAACTCAACATTAAGTTAATAAAATAAGACTAAAACAATAGGAAATTAAAAGGCTAAAATAACAAACCACGAAGAATAACTCAAGCAACTAATAAAATAAACTAATCAATTAGACTAAATTAATGAACTAAAATGACAAGCAATAAAAATAGACTAGAATCATCGAGTAAAATAAAAGGGCAAACGGCCCAATTGCACATAATCAAACAATCACATCGTTAGAAGTAAATAAACACACAAAATTATCTAGATAAAAAGGAATCTACAATTGACGATAAAAACCGAACATTAATGCATCCAAATCTGGGAATTTGTCTAACCAGCTAAAATGTCCCGGTTAGACAAATATAAATCACTAAACACATCAAAATTATAGAACTAAGAGTATAATACTAAAGTGAACCGTTTCAATGGTTCTCAGAGGTGTCAGAATCTAAAAAAAAACACAGACATAAAAGATTTGAACCATCAAGAATGGTCATAAATTTTTTTTGGGTCGGTGTTCAAAACGTGGCGCTGATGTGGCCGACGCGAAATAGGCTCTAATGCAATTCTGCTTAAATTCATCCTCCTTAAATTTTGTTCCTTCTTAAATTAACCACTAGCAGCGAAGGAGTGTGGAAGGAGTGTAGTGAGCGACATGTAGTCAGTTATTTAGATCCTCCTTAAATTAAACGGCGACGACTTCGAATCAACCACTAGCAGCGAAGGAGTGTGGTCTCTGACAGTCAGTCAGTTGAGTTATCCCAAAATACAAAAACCAAATTTAATCAGACCAGTAGGTCAGCATAGACTTGGCCTTCTGTATTTTTCCCCGGAATCAAAGCGCTGGACTTTGCGTTTCTATGGATTTTTGTGATCAATGCACCCATTATTCTCCAAAACACAAGCTTACTTTACAGATAACTCCAATGTTAACAATTTTTTCTTAAAAAGAATCCAAGTTTTTAGGAAATTGTTTTTTCAAAAAAAAAAAAATTCTTTGGTGAAAAAAAGAGACTTAGAAAATATTCACATAATCTTAAAGAATATTTGCATCATTTTGGCAACAAAATAAATATTTGGCAGGAATTGTTGATCTAAAGTGGTATTGTATTTGAATGTTGTATGCAAAAGTTACAAATGTTCAATACATGTAGAAGATCTAAAATTAATCCGTAAATCTCAAATTGACCCTTTTGGAATAGTAACATTTTTTGTTTTTCCAAATCTACCTCCTCATGAACCTTTTTACTACGAAACATTTTCTGAAGATATTTCATAAGTTGTTATCCTATCCAACGGTTGGAATTGGTGTTATTAGAGTAAATATTTATCTAAAACTACAAATATAGAAGTATATGAGAATTTGACCAAGCCAAAATTGTATTGATTGTAGTTCAAAAATGTCCTTACAAAAATGAGGTTATGCATTTAAGAGACACAAAACTTTCAAAAAATCACGACAACAAGAGTATTTCATATCAAATCCATTCCAACAAAAATTACTTAATAATTTGTTTGTAATCAAATGCAGAAGGAGTTTTAAATTTTATAATATAATATCAGTGATAGCATTAGTGAATTTAACTATACAGCTGGAATCTAAAGTTCAACATCTACAACTTTCATTTGTACATCAACTCCAAAATATTCCTTGACATAGTACTTTATAATGGTTTTTCTCAAATCGTCAATTCCAAAGATACTTTGTGTTCTTTAGGGATTAATATAAACTCTCATGATTAGGAAATGTACATTCTCATTATCTAATATTTTTATATAATATAATGAAGATTTTGTTGGAATTGAATTTTGATACTTTATATATTTTTGACGAAGGGATTGGAAGAAATTGTGTATTTAACCTCTAAAGAATTGCGGATTAATCCAGTTTTTAAGCATCATTTTTACTTCTTTCGGCTCGTCGTGTAATCTCTAGTCTCTGCCTTAGTATTTACCCTAAATTTACTTTTACACCTTGTTTGTATTGTTCAGCCATGTAACTTCTTAAAAACAAAGCGTTTCCATAGTCTCTCCCCTAGTGGAACAAAGACAATAAAGTTTGTAGTTGTGAGAAGGAAAAGGTTAGGAACCTCCCCGCATTGAAAATTCCACAAGTCAACCGGCTCCAAGTAGAGCCGATCACCGGCAGGTTCAGGTCCCATAGAAAGCCGCGTTACTGTACTGCCGTGCTTGGGCGCGACTGGCAGCACAGACATTCGGTGTCGTTGGATCTTCTTGGTCGATCGGAGGGTGGACAGTTGACGTGCCGGCGACTGACGTTCCCTCGCTCACCGCGCCTCTGTAACGCGGACGATCCACACCGTTTTCAGGAACAACAACAGTAAAAGTCTCCAACCCACTCAAGCAAGCGGGCAAGCAAGCGAATTTGATCGATCGATCGAGAGCGAGCACGAGGCGGCCCCGAGATACCGATGCAAGCATTTATGCAGCGCAATTGATCAGTTCGAGCGTGCCGGACCAGACGGATCGCGGGGAGGGCAACAGCGCACGTTCTGGCGGGGTCGCAAATATCCGGCCGCGCCGATTTCGCCGCGTTTGCTGCGGCCGCGGTACGTCAGCTGCTACCTGCCCGCTTTAGGGCCGGGGAGCCTGGTACTGGGTTGAATTCCAGTCATCATCACCACCACCACTCTGAGCACTCTTTTGTATTTTGAAAACGCCTGTGGAAGCACGTCGACTGGTACTCTGAGCGTGTGTATCGTCGATACCTTACTTCGGATTCCGCATTGTTGGCTTTGTTTGGACGAATCAATTGGTGGAGTGGCCGTGTTTGGAGCCTCGATCGCGGAGTGGAGCAAGTTGGACGAAGCATCTGTTGCAGGGTTAGGACTGATCACGTCTAAGCTTGG
Organism: Pohlia nutans; assembly: GCA_022496805.1. NCBI lineage: Eukaryota > Viridiplantae > Streptophyta > Bryopsida > Bryales > Mniaceae > Pohlia > Pohlia nutans. Next base: position 2,475,000 of record CM040103.1, read on the forward strand.
AGTGATCGATTTCGGGGCAACGAGAAGGGTCGATGCCCGCTGCCTACGCTTCTGATCCACCTCTGGTAAGCGTCGCAAACCTTGTGGCCATGGCCATGGCCTCTTGCTCTTCGTAGGGGTGCTCCAGCTAGAGAATCAATGCCTTCGAGATCCTGGCTCGATAATACCTCTCGAATGAAATTAAGACGATAGATGAAGAGGTCGAAGCGTGTAGCACGTTCTTGAAGGAGCAAGCGCTCGTTAGCTCTGTCGATTAACGGATAACGCTCCGACATGACAGGCCGATTACAATGGCCGGCTAAGTCTTTGCTCGTAGCCCGTTTGTGGAAATGGCCGCTATGTTTACTGTCGGCCGGTCCTCTCATGTTGGTCTAGTTTTCAAGTACAATCCCATGTGAGAATTTGTCAGATTCCCAGCATCGTTTACGAATGATTCTAAAACTCGTTCGTTTCGGTACGAAATGGATCAACCAAGGTGTGATCCACAAAATCCGCATGGAAGTCCAGTTCGTTCCTCTAGCCTGCACGTGAGATTCTGTGTATATAGTGCGCCCCTGAAGACATTGCCGATGGTTGGGTTCGTTGGAAAAGTCCACTGTTTGGAATACATGCGTAACCTAAGTCCATTTCGTACCATGAATAGGTGATTGTTTGTTGTCTGTTTGTCTCTTTCTCATCACGAGGGCGGAATACTAAGCTGAGGCCCCATTTTTCCCTCTTTCTATCCTTAGGAGTACGCTTTTGTACCGAAATTGTGACTTGAATTTCCATTTAGCTGCTTCTGTCTAATAAATATATACAGCTCGATTAAGTCCCTTCAATCTTTGAGAATCCCTTCGTGAGCGTAGCACGAAACGAGTTCTTTGGGAATCGTCGTGTTCTGAAGCCGGTCATGTTGATGCGTCTGCCGCACTAGCTAGCGCACTGTAAACGAGAAGAACCTCCCATCGTGGTCGCGCTACCGTTCAAAGTAAAGCCTCTGTTTCCTTGGGAGCGTGTACAGTCGAGAATTGTGACTGTAGCCTTCGCTCCAGCAGTGAAAACAATCTGGAGCCAGATGACATTTGATCAGATGGGGGATTGGGTGGTTGCTTGGATGGTGCAGCACTGGAGCTGATTGTGAAGTGTGGACCTGAGAGAAACCAGGCATGTGCCTGGAGACATGAGAACTGAATGGGTAACACATGTGTAGGGGCAGCTAGCAAGGCCGGATTCTTCGAAGGCTTTGCGGACGGGGGCAGTACTCGTACCACCGCCGCCTCCAAGCCCACGCACCAGTCCCCGGAATCAGAAGCTGCTGCAGCAGCGGCGTCGACGACGACGCAGCGACAGCCCGAAAACAGAAGCGGCCCAGAAGTCCCTCGGTCCGAGAAGGAGAAGAAGCCAGGTTCAGATCCAAGAACGCCGGGTTCAGACGGGGCGCAACTGCAAGCCCAGAAGAGCCTGACGGTGATTGCGCCGTCGGTGATCCAGATCGCACCCACGGTGTATCCGGGGTCGGCGGGGCCAGGGGCGAGGCGGCAGGGCGCGGCAGTAACACCAGCCATGAGGAAGGGCGGGCTGAACCTGATTCCGGGGCAGAGCTTCACGCACTCGGTGTTGCAGCGGCCGACTGAGAACCTGAAGGACTCATACACGCTGGGGCGCAAGCTGGGGCAGGGGCAGTTCGGGACGACGTACCTCTGCGTGGAGAAGACGACGGGGCAGGAGTATGCTTGCAAGTCGATTGCAAAGCGGAAGCTGATCTCGCAGGAGGATGTGGACGACGTGCGGCGCGAGCTGCACATCATGCACCACCTGTCGGGGCACCCGAACATCGTGACGATCAAGGGCGCGTACGAGGACCAGGGCGCGGTGCACCTGGTGATGGAGCTGTGTGCGGGCGGCGAGCTGTTCGACCGCATCATCCAGCGCGGGCACTACTCGGAGGCGCAGGCGGCGGAGCTGTGCCGCGTGATCGTGGGGGTGGTGGAGACGTGCCACTCGCTGGGCGTGATGCACCGCGACCTGAAGCCGGAGAACTTTTTGCTGCTGGACACGAGCGAGAACGCGGCGCTGAAGACGACGGACTTCGGGCTGTCGGTGTTCTTCAAGCCGGGCGAGGTGTTCACGGACGTGGTGGGGAGCCCGTACTACGTGGCGCCGGAGGTGCTGCGGAAGCACTACGGGCCGGAGGCGGATGTGTGGAGCGCGGGCGTGATCCTGTACATCCTGCTGAGCGGCGTGCCGCCGTTCTGGGCAGAGACGGAGCAGGGCATCTTCGAGCAGGTGAGTGAGGAGAATGGCACGACGTTGGGATTTCATTTCATGTGGGGTGTAGCCTTTGGTGCATCCTTGGAATCTTTGAAACCAACCCTTGAAACATGCATACTGCAAGGCAGGAATTGCACAGTGCGCGGCCATAAGATTGCGTCACTTCATTGTAAATGAAAAGCGAACATGAAAATTGATGAAATCAGAATCTTTGAGTGGGATTTGGACATGTTGGAGATCACATACATATGAGTTTTTACAAAGAGACATTTCAATTGGAACAATTCCTACTTGGAATTGAAACCCCTTATTTTGACCTACTGAATTGAAACAAATGGAACAGCATATTTTGTTACTGGAAGGATATAATAATAAGTATAGAAGGAATGAGGATTCTTTTTAGAATCACGTGCCATGCATTTTGAAGCATTATTGACTAACAAATGAAATTCTAAAGTTTCAAACCCAAAGGTTGCTCAGATTTTAATCTAGTTTCTTTTTTATTTCTTATATCTAATACAAAAAATCTCTAAGTGTTGAAATTCCTTCTCATTTCATTGAAGAAAACTCAATAAACGCACAGTGTTACGATTTCGGATTTGGATAATTTTACCAACTGTAGTGTCATCTGGAAATTTGGAATTCTGCAGTGTTTCTGCCTCTGTAAGGGACAGTGACTGTCTGTCTGTACATAGGAATCCTTCACGTATGTTGAAGTGAGGCAATTGGAAAATTGCCCTTCCCATCGGACGTAGGAACAGCCCCGAAGTTGAGGGCCTTGATTAGTGATATATGGAGAATTATGACTTTTATTCCAACGTAGTTTACGTCTGTGATTGATATATGATGTGTGTGTACTATGACGAACTTTTGTTGGGTTGCGAAGCCTGCCTAAGTGAGAATGAGAAGGAGAAGAATGCGGTGGGTAAGCAGCAGAGGCTTGAGAGTCAGTGCGCTGGATGAATTGATCGAGTGGAGCATATATGTATGGTGGGTACACGTGTGCAGGTGCTGCGGGGGGAGCTGGACTTCGTGTCGGAGCCGTGGCCGAGCATCAGCAACAGCGCCAAGGACCTGATCCGCAAGATGCTGGACCCGAACATGAAGCGGCGGCTGAAGGCGCACCAGGTGCTGTGCCACCCGTGGATCCGCGAGGAGGGCGTGGCGCCGGACCGGCCGATGGACCCGGCGGTGCAGTCGCGGCTGAAGCAGTTCAGCGCGATGAACAAGCTGAAGAAGGTGGCGATCCGCGTGATCGCGGAGTTCCTGTCGGAGGAGGAGATCGCGGGGCTGCGCGAGATGTTCAAGATGATCGACACGGACCACTCGGGCGCCATCACGTTCGAGGAGCTGAAGAGCGGGCTGGAGCGCGTGGGGTCGAACCTGGTGGAGTCGGAGATCCGGCAGCTGATGGACGCGGCGGACGTGGACCACAACGGGACGATCGACTACGGCGAGTTTCTGGCGGCCACGCTGCACCTGAACAAGATCGAGCGCGAGGAGAACCTGTTCGCGGCGTTCTCGTGGCTGGACAAGGACCAGAGCGGGTACCTGACGGTGGACGAGCTGCAGCAGGCGTGCAGCCGCTACAACATGGGCGACACGTCCATCGAGGACCTGATCCGCGAGGTGGACCAGGACAACGACGGGCGCATCGACTACAACGAGTTCGTGACCATGATGCGCAAGGGCAACAACGCCGTGGGCCGCACCACGCTGCGCAACAGCCTCAGCCTCAGCGACGCGCTCATGAACCCGCAGCAGTAATCATGAAGACGTGCTCGTGGTCCAGGGGCACGCATGTATGCATGCACGTACTGCAGGCAGGTGCCGCACAGATCTTTCTGCGGATGGACTGGCGGCGTGCCCGAGTGACATTTGTAGGGGAGCTGCTTGATTCACGTTGTTAGGAGAGAGGTAGAGCGAAGAGGGAAGCGGCGATGACGTTGGGTTCTGTAGGGTGTGTTGCCTGTCGGGCAGATTCGAAGGAGTTATAAGACGATGACCCCCTGGAGAGAGTATGTATGTACATGAGGTAGATGGAAGCGCGGGGGCGCAATGCAGATTATGTGAGCAGCGATTTTTCCGACGGTAGGCATGGAGGAGCAGCGACGTACTGTGGATCCGTAATTGGCGAGGCGGTGCTCGCTCGACATGGGCGGACATCGATCGCCCGGCGAGAGATATGTTGTAATTCTCAAGTTTGTGATAGTCTGGAGGCCTGGCGAGCGTTCCTGTTTTTACGAACGCTACCGAGGATGGCTGCAGATCTAGTTCTATATTTTTATCTAAGCTAATTTGAGCACAGTTTATCATGATTGTGTGTTTTTGTGGATTGGTTTGTTTGTTTAGTTGAGTGATAGGATGCTTTTTTGTCTTTTTATTATTGAAGAGCATCATTGCGTTTGAGAGGACGTTTAATGTGGTGTGCCATTGTCTTTGATCTGTGAATCTCTGGTTTTTGACTGGCCTAAGCTGATTTGTTGCGATTTGGTAGCGAAGTGGTCGAGTATGAACTTGAGGATTTTTATCCTTTGTATTGATCATCTTAGCTATTGAGGAGCAAGTTACAGAGAGGAATTGTATGATAGAGTTCGTAACAGAATCCAGTGTGCTATACAAGATGAATATACTTTTATTATCAAGGACGTATTAAGAACTCCTTACGGTCTGGAGAATATGTAATAGTTGGCTTCATCTACATCGAGTTGCGGTATGACAATGTTTTACTCGTGAAATTACATATGATTCAGCCACCTTGTTGAACAAATAGCTGCTATTCGCATTGGTTATTAATGTTATTTAAGCGTGAATTCTTGAACAAGTGGATGTTTGATTCATGTCAGCGTAACCTTCAGTAACCTTCATGCCCACTGGCTTTGTTTCATGAGCTGTGCTCAATTGCTCATCACTTTGAGCTACTGCTGGGGTATTGTTGGATGTGGGATATTCCATACTATGTACTGTAAAGCCTAGGCAGAGACAGTGCATGTTACTGAATGTTATGAGGCCCAACATGGTTTGGAGTTGTGCTTTCTAATTGAATTTTGAAAGCAACTTGGAAATTTTGATTGCTACAGAAATGTTATAGATTATTACTTAATACTGTTTATTTATTTTGTAATTTTGACTTATTGCGTGTCCGTTTGTTCCAAGAATTTTGTAAATATTGTGTTTTGCACCTAAATCACTTTAACCCCTAAGTGCCCAAGGGTTTTCTTGAAATGCTAGATGTGTCATAATGTTCATCTTACTCAACTTTTATGAGCTTCAATTTTTTAACATGTGTAGAACATAACGGTAAGACAACATCCATACGGTTAAATTTTGGAAAAATGCTATGAATTATTTAATAATCAATTTATAAGAAATTTCTTTGAAAATCCGTAAAAACTACATGTTTGGTCATTTTGACTTGGAATCAAGTATGATAGGTCAAAAACATTGGTTTTATATGGTGATTACCTTGTTCATGTTAGAACTAATCTCATTTGGTAGAAAACTCAAAGATTCCATTCCGGGCAGATTTCAAAATTGTGACAGTTTGAGATGCTGTCACTTCGAGGGCTTTAGAGGAAAATCAGTAAAAGTTTTTCAAAATTTCTTTTTGGAAAAGTTGCTCAGTTTCAATATCTACAAGTGAAAAAAATGACGCTCAAAAATTGTTATTTTTGCAAACGTTATGGACGTTTAAAGAGGGCTGAAATTTTTTTAAACTCTGAAATTTTTGAGCGACCATATATGGTCGCTTAGGCAGTTAGGGGTTAACATCCCGATTCAGCACTGTTTTTAAAGATTCGTTATAAAATGTTTGATGAAAAATAGGAATGGAGTTGATGTACACTTCAAAGTTGTAAATGTCAATGTGAAGATGTGAAGATAACATGTGTACGGTTGGATCACCATATTTATCATTAGTATTGTTTGATTAATTTTGCAAGGTTTTCTCTCGAAATTCAATTAAAAATCCGAAATTAACACAATTTTTTTAATAAATTGTGATGAAATTGGAATAACATGCACTACAAAATGGTATAGTTTCAATTATTTGATTCTACTTATTATGGAAAATCATGTTTAAGGTCTCACTTTTTGAACAAGGAATGAAATTTGACATAAACCACTTTTGTTATTTTTCAAAAATCCACATTATCTTAGTTTAAAGATCCATACTATCCAAATGGTAGTCAACTAGCACAAGAATCAAGAGAATTTTGGATGATGAAAAACATTTCAAAAGGGACGCGTTAAATATCATTCAACGTCCATAATATGGACGTTGGCGCGTCAAAGGGTTAAATAAGAGGAACTCTTCTATAGGAGCACTCTGGATAGATCTCTAGAAAAATGGATGTGCATGGGTTAGTGTGAGTGAATAGTGTAAGAGCATAGCCAATCATACAGACTAAAAGCGGCTTGCTAAAATTACTCATCTACATTTGAAGAGCACTTCAACTTAATACTCACCCTCAAGCACTCTTTAACCCCTAAACGTTCTCACCCTTTTCAGATTTGACAGTTTTTCAAAGATGCATTATAAAATGCAACTAAGAGGGATATTTTCAACTTGATGAATGAATAAAAGTTGTATATTATGAGTTTTGGATTCTATCCATATGGTTAGATTTGCGATTGCTATCACCAATTTTCGTGCATAAATTTTCAAACTTAAAATTTAGAGCTCTTTTGTGATATGATTACGAATAAAATATTGACAATCTAATTATGAGATTTTTTGGGATGGGTCGTAATGTAATACTCTAAGTGTAGTGATTTTTGGAGATTTTTTGGTTGCTTAATTTTAGTAGTTGACTTTTTCAATAGCACTTTTAAACTAAAAGTTTCAAAATTTTGGGTGGAACACTACAACATGAAATGAGGCATAATTTTTCTACAAATCATCCTCTTTCTAATCGGATCACACATACACAAAGCTAACTTCCCATAAAAGTTTCAGTAAAAAATCCACACTGCAATAAGTGCATGATGGATGATAAACAGACTTCAAATCCGTACATCAAGCAAAATATGCATGGTTGGGCGGTTAGGGGTTAATCATCAAAAGTGCACATTAATAGTCAAATGAACGGACCAATTTCAAGTAGAATGCGAGATATAGTCAACTAAACTTAGGGTATTGATGTGGGTATTGTGTTTTCTGGTGGGTTGTTACTGAATGTACCTGCATTCATGAGGATATAGCATCTGGATTTGTATGTAGACAATATTAGTTTCGAAGCGTCGAGACTGGTTTGTTATGTCTTTTGACTATGATTGCATGTATATGGTGGTGATTGCATTTTAGGAGTACGTGAAGCCAGGTATCAGTGTCATGTGAGTTGTAGATGGGGCATGTGATGGAGGGGAATCGTTCTATGCCAAAAAGTAGTTGTTTCCTAGCATTTCCCATATATTAGAGTTAACCGAAAAGTTAGCTCAAAGTGGAAAGTTTTAGCAAACTCCTCTTGAACTCATATTGAAATATAAATAGACCAAAAACTAGTTCATGATGAGCTGGGAGACAATCTAAAACAAACCACTGTCATTATTCTCTACACCTCGCAATGACTTACACACCTACCAAAGCTCAAAGCCCATGACCCACAAGGGGACAAGTTATGACACGACACTATTCAACCCAAGAATAGTTCAAAAGAGAAGTTAGAAGAAGGGCAAAAAGGGAGGTTAGATGGGCTTCTTTTCGGTTAACTCTATTGGCCCGTTCTCAATTTTAATATTGTGGTTTTTTGTGAATTTGTGATGGCGGGATTAGACTAGAAGTCATTAGAGAGGTTATTGTCTATGTTGCACTAGGAGCATCTAGACCCATGCATGCTAAAGTTGACTCGCTAAAATTATTCTTCTACATTTGAAGAGCCCCTAAACTTACAATGCCCCACCCTTGAACATACACTACCCTACCCTCAAGCACAAAAAGTGCACATCAAATAGTCAATGCACCAGTCACAAGTAAATGTGAAGGGCCATTTCTTATTATTGAGGGTCCAGAGGTATTTTTAAAGGGCCCTTAGCATTTTCCATATAGTTGATGCCTATGTCAGACTCTGAGACGGCAAAGGTGAGGATGCTCAAACAACTACCGCCAGAATTCCTCCTCCTTCACAGTGACAATTATGTGACCACAACGGTAAAATTTGAAATGCCAAGACAACGTCCAAACCAGACTGTCAAAGAAAACATCATTTCGATTTAAAAACCAAAACGTCAAAACAATAACCGGCAGAATTAATAACACACTATCGATATAATCAAAAACACTTCCATTGAACAGTCTGCAATTCAGCCACTACTGAAAAAGACCATCCACCTTTACAGTAAACAAATTGTTAAAAACAATAGCCACAAAATAGGCAACCAAAACATATACCACAATCAAATTCTGGTAAAAGCAGCTGACTTGAAAGAGGTTCACTTCCTACAATATGGTCAAATTAGCTTAGATAAAAATATAGAACTAGATCTGCAGCCATCCTCGGTAGCGTTCGTAAAAACAGGAACGCTCGCCAGGCCTCCAGACTATCACAAACTTGAGAATTACAACATATCTCTCGCCGGGCGATCGATGTCCGCCCATGTCGAGCGAGCACCGCCTCGCCAATTACGGATCCACAGTACGTCGCTGCTCCTCCATGCCTACCGTCGGAAAAATCGCTGCTCACATAATCTGCATTGCGCCCCCGCGCTTCCATCTACCTCATGTACATACATACTCTCTCCAGGGGGTCATCGTCTTATAACTCCTTCGAATCTGCCCGACAGGCAACACACCCTACAGAACCCAACGTCATCGCCGCTTCCCTCTTCGCTCTACCTCTCTCCTAACAACGTGAATCAAGCAGCTCCCCTACAAATGTCACTCGGGCACGCCGCCAGTCCATCCGCAGAAAGATCTGTGCGGCACCTGCCTGCAGTACGTGCATGCATACATGCGTGCCCCTGGACCACGAGCACGTCTTCATGATTACTGCTGCGGGTTCATGAGCGCGTCGCTGAGGCTGAGGCTGTTGCGCAGCGTGGTGCGGCCCACGGCGTTGTTGCCCTTGCGCATCATGGTCACGAACTCGTTGTAGTCGATGCGCCCGTCGTTGTCCTGGTCCACCTCGCGGATCAGGTCCTCGATGGACGTGTCGCCCATGTTGTAGCGGCTGCACGCCTGCTGCAGCTCGTCCACCGTCAGGTACCCGCTCTGGTCCTTGTCCAGCCACGAGAACGCCGCGAACAGGTTCTCCTCGCGCTCGATCTTGTTCAGGTGCAGCGTGGCCGCCAGAAACTCGCCGTAGTCGATCGTCCCGTTGTGGTCCACGTCCGCCGCGTCCATCAGCTGCCGGATCTCCGACTCCACCAGGTTCGACCCCACGCGCTCCAGCCCGCTCTTCAGCTCCTCGAACGTGATGGCGCCCGAGTGGTCCGTGTCGATCATCTTGAACATCTCGCGCAGCCCCGCGATCTCCTCCTCCGACAGGAACTCCGCGATCACGCGGATCGCCACCTTCTTCAGCTTGTTCATCGCGCTGAACTGCTTCAGCCGCGACTGCACCGCCGGGTCCATCGGCCGGTCCGGCGCCACGCCCTCCTCGCGGATCCACGGGTGGCACAGCACCTGGTGCGCCTTCAGCCGCCGCTTCATGTTCGGGTCCAGCATCTTGCGGATCAGGTCCTTGGCGCTGTTGCTGATGCTCGGCCACGGCTCCGACACGAAGTCCAGCTCCCCCCGCAGCACCTGCACACGTGTACCCACCATACATATATGCTCCACTCGATCAATTCATCCAGCGCACTGACTCTCAAGCCTCTGCTGCTTACCCACCGCATTCTTCTCCTTCTCATTCTCACTTAGGCAGGCTTCGCAACCCAACAAAAGTTCGTCATAGTACACACACATCATATATCAATCACAGACGTAAACTACGTTGGAATAAAAGTCATAATTCTCCATATATCACTAATCAAGGCCCTCAACTTCGGGGCTGTTCCTACGTCCGATGGGAAGGGCAATTTTCCAATTGCCTCACTTCAACATACGTGAAGGATTCCTATGTACAGACAGACAGTCACTGTCCCTTACAGAGGCAGAAACACTGCAGAATTCCAAATTTCCAGATGACACTACAGTTGGTAAAATTATCCAAATCCGAAATCGTAACACTGTGCGTTTATTGAGTTTTCTTCAATGAAATGAGAAGGAATTTCAACACTTAGAGATTTTTTGTATTAGATATAAGAAATAAAAAAGAAACTAGATTAAAATCTGAGCAACCTTTGGGTTTGAAACTTTAGAATTTCATTTGTTAGTCAATAATGCTTCAAAATGCATGGCACGTGATTCTAAAAAGAATCCTCATTCCTTCTATACTTATTATTATATCCTTCCAGTAACAAAATATGCTGTTCCATTTGTTTCAATTCAGTAGGTCAAAATAAGGGGTTTCAATTCCAAGTAGGAATTGTTCCAATTGAAATGTCTCTTTGTAAAAACTCATATGTATGTGATCTCCAACATGTCCAAATCCCACTCAAAGATTCTGATTTCATCAATTTTCATGTTCGCTTTTCATTTACAATGAAGTGACGCAATCTTATGGCCGCGCACTGTGCAATTCCTGCCTTGCAGTATGCATGTTTCAAGGGTTGGTTTCAAAGATTCCAAGGATGCACCAAAGGCTACACCCCACATGAAATGAAATCCCAACGTCGTGCCATTCTCCTCACTCACCTGCTCGAAGATGCCCTGCTCCGTCTCTGCCCAGAACGGCGGCACGCCGCTCAGCAGGATGTACAGGATCACGCCCGCGCTCCACACATCCGCCTCCGGCCCGTAGTGCTTCCGCAGCACCTCCGGCGCCACGTAGTACGGGCTCCCCACCACGTCCGTGAACACCTCGCCCGGCTTGAAGAACACCGACAGCCCGAAGTCCGTCGTCTTCAGCGCCGCGTTCTCGCTCGTGTCCAGCAGCAAAAAGTTCTCCGGCTTCAGGTCGCGGTGCATCACGCCCAGCGAGTGGCACGTCTCCACCACCCCCACGATCACGCGGCACAGCTCCGCCGCCTGCGCCTCCGAGTAGTGCCCGCGCTGGATGATGCGGTCGAACAGCTCGCCGCCCGCACACAGCTCCATCACCAGGTGCACCGCGCCCTGGTCCTCGTACGCGCCCTTGATCGTCACGATGTTCGGGTGCCCCGACAGGTGGTGCATGATGTGCAGCTCGCGCCGCACGTCGTCCACATCCTCCTGCGAGATCAGCTTCCGCTTCGCAATCGACTTGCAAGCGTACTCCTTCCCAGTCGTCTTCTCCACGCACAGGTACGTCGTCCCGAACTGCCCCTGCCCCAGCTTGCGCCCCAGCGTGTACAAGTCCTTCAGGTTCTCCGTCGGCCGCTGTAGCACTGAGTGCGTGAAGCTCTGCCCCGGAATCAGGTTCAGCCCGCCCTTCCTCATGGCTGGTGTTACTGCTGCACCCGCGCCCGGCCGCCCCCCCGCCATCGCCCCCGCCGACCCCGGATACACCGTGGGTGCGATCTGGATCACCGACGGCGCAATCACCGTCAGGCTCTTCTGGGCTTGCAGTTGCACCCCGCCTGAACCCGGCGTTCTTGGATCGGACCCTGGCTTCTTCTCCTTCTCGGACCTCGAGACTTCTGAGCCGCTCCTGCTTTCAGACTGTCGCTGCGTCGTCGACACTGCCGCTGCTGCCGCAGCAGCTTCTGATTCCGGGGACTGGTGCGTGGGCTTGGAGGCGGCGGCGGTGCGAGTACTGCCCCCGTCCGCAAAGCCTTCGAAGAATCCGGCCTTGCTAGCTGCCCCTACACATGTGTTACCCATTCAGTTCTCATGTCTCCAGGCACATGCCTGGTATCTCTCAGGTCCACACTTCACAATCAGCTCCAGTGCTGCACCATCCAAGCAACCACCCAATCCCCCATCTGATCAAATGTCATCTGGCTCCAGATTGCTTGCACTGCTGGAGCGAAGGCTACAGTCACATATCTTGACTGTACACGCTCCCAAGGAAACAGAGGCTTAATTTTGAACGACAGCAGCGGCCAGCAGAGCATACTTTAATTCATAGCGAGTGAGCGGAAGAGAAATTCTATCAGACAGTACTGATGGATCTGACATCCGCGACTAGATCAGACTTGATGACCTGCGCTCTGCCTCTATATTAAAGAAACCCGCTCCGAGTCCTGTGACCAAGCTTACCTCTCTGAAGTTGGGGCACAGCGGATTTTGGTACTAGGCGAAATTAGACCACGATGGGAGAGTGTTCTTGCTTACAGTGCGCTAGCTACTCATCAATATGACCGGTTTCTAAAAAAGCTGACTCCCAAAGAGCTAGGTGCATAATACGCTCACAAGGCGATGCTGAAAGATTGAAGGAACTTTATCGACCTATATAAATAACCAAAAAAGAGGAGCTACAAAAATTCAAAGCACAAATTGCGTTCAAATCCTTATTTGTAAGAAAATAAAGAGGAAATAATGCAGCCCAAGCTTTGATTCCCGCCCTCGTGATCAGAATTTGTCAAACAAAGACGTAGTCGCGGTACAAAATAGAGTTAGGTTACCATCTATTCCAAACAGTTGAAATTTCCAACGGACTTACATCGTTCGGCACTGTCTGCAGGGGAGCACTGCAAACACAGGATCTCAAGTGCAGGCTAAAGGAACGAACTGGGCTTCCACGCGGATTTTATGGATCGCACCTTGGTTGATCCATTTCGTACCAAAACGAATGAGTTTCAGAATCATTCGGAAACGATGCTGGGAATCTCATAAATTCTTACACGGGATTGTAGTACTGCAGAACTAGACCAGCGGGAGAGGACCGAACGACAGTAAACATAGCGGCCATTTCCACTAACGGGGTACAAACGATCGAAGTGAACTAAGAGTTGGCCCCCTGTCAAGTCAGGGCGCTATCCGGTAATCGACAGAGCTCTAGTTAGAAACGACCGCTTGCTCCTTCGAGAACGTGCTACACAGACTTCGACCTCTTCTTCTATCGTCTTAGTTTTATTCGAGAGCTACAGGATCTCGGAGGCATTCAACTCGTACGAAGCTCTAGCCGCAGATTCAACAAGCACCCCCACTAAGAGCATGAGGCCATGGCCATGGCCACAGGGTTTGCGACGCTTACCAGAGGTGAGGACGATCACAAGCGTGGGCAGCGCGCATCGACCCTTTTCCGTCGCCCCGAAATCGATCCGTACGAGCTGCTCTTAACCCTGCAACAGATCCCTCGTCCAAATTGCTCCAGTCCTCAGATGAGCAACCGCGATCGAGGCTCCAAACACGGCCACTCCACCAATTGATCCGCCTCCAGTCGCCGCAGCAGTCTAAACAAAGCCCTGAAACTTGACAATGCGGAATCCGGCAGTACCGACGATACACACACTAGAGTGGTCGATGTGCTTTCACAGCCGTTTTCAAAATACAAACCAGTGCTCAGGGTGGTAGTGGCAATGGGGATGGCTAGAATTCCACCCTCACCGACCCTAAAGCAGGCAGCAGCTGACGGACCGCGGCCGCGGAAAACGCGGCGAAATCGGCGCAGCCGGATATTTGCGACCCCTCCAGAACGTGCGCTCTGCAACGTTGCCCTCCCCGCGATCCGTCTGGTCCGGCACGCACGAACTGATCAATTGCTCTGCATCAATAGACTTTCAATACTTGCATCGGTATCTCCGGGCTGCTCTAACTTAGATCGATCAAATGCGCTCGCATACTTGAATTGCTTGTGTGCGTTGCCCAATTCAAGCAGATACTTTTACTGTTGTTGTTCCGGAAAACGGTGTGGACGATTGCCGATGATTTTGACCTGGCCAAGCACATAGTTGACTGGTGAGGTCTGGACAGGAATGCCAGTGCAGGTTCGACTGGGTCGTCACGTCGCCATGCTCGCCGCTCGGGCTTTGCCATATCTGCCGCAGCCGCGCGACCTGGCTCCCGCGGCTGCATGCCTGGGCTACACTAAGGGCGGACTTCCATGTAAGGGGGGCAGTGGGTGGAAGGCACTAGAAGACAAGAATTGAGGTCTCAAGAACCATCCATGCTCCACCCATTTCGGTACAAATGAAATTTATACTCTAGAATCCTCCTGTTTCCACCCATTTCGGTGGAGCTTCCTCTTTTTTAGGACCGGCCACCCAGTGCCCCCCTTACATGAAAGTCTGCCCTAAGGGCAGGCTTTCTTGTGAGTATCAGGCGGGTGGAAGGCAAGAAGATAAGAAGTGAGGTCCTAAGAGTATCTCCACCCTGCCGCAGAAGGATTGACTCGCCATCCGAGTCTTGAAGGGCTCCAATCTTGATATTGTTTGCTATCGCGCCCACGTCCCCCACCCACGCCAGATCAAGAGGCACGCAAAAGCAAAGGTTGTCAGATGGGAGAGTCCACTGTTTCTGTTTTGTAGCTCCAGAATAGCTTTAGAATCTGCGGAATCACAACAGGAAGAGAATCCCATATGGATGAGGGAAGCAAAATCCCTGAATGCAGGTGCAACAAGTTCCTCCTTCTACCCGCGAGGATACCGAGTTCAATGAAAGATTTGAAGGGCCCGCTCCTTCAAAGCCGCATTTATGGAGAGGGGTGGGGGATAATTTTTAGCAAGGCCGCGTCAAAGGGCTTGTTGCGTCCCTTAGACGCAGCAAGGTGGAGATGCTCTAAGGGTATCCTCGTTGCAATTCTTGTATATGGAAATGGATGAATTTATTCCCGATTTCCAAATACAGTACAAGACATTGCACCGTGGACTCCTGGAAAAATAAAACTGCAATCCTTCTTTTAACAAGGTTTTTTGCAAACCTTAACCCTTAAAGGTCCAGAGAGCCCCTTCCGACTAGTATTATACAACAATATTCCATTGTATTAAGCATGGTTCCACACCTCCTGTGGGTTTAAGATCAAAAGTGAAGTTAAAATTCACGTTGACGTGATTTCAATGAGATATTGGGGTCTCAATTTGGAACTTTCTATTTTCAAAAAATATCAAATATACGTCAATGTATCTACTATCTCCATCAGCCCTTTAAGGGTTAATTCAACACTTTGAACACATGGCACTTTGACATATTCACCAGGTAGTAAATGGTACAAGAATGATGGTGAATTCTTGGTGAACACTTGCTAAATTGAAGTGCTTTGTTCAATTTAGCAAGTGTTCACCAAGAATTCACCATCATTCTTGTACCATTTATTTGGCAGTGAATTCATCAAGGTTCCTTCTGGAAATCGCCGTGGGGATGAAAACCAGGTTCAACAAGTAAAAAAATATAGTTAAAAGAGCAATGTGGATAGCAACTTTCAATCTTTGAAAATGAAGCAAGTATGTAGAATTCCGGATCCAATCTTGGAAATTTTTCCCGATATAGGACTGCGGTGCGAGGGTTTTTACTGCTAAATGGATGAACTTCATGCAGATACAGATACGGGAACCCTCGTAGTGAGGATGCTCTAAAAAGCACCAAGTGTCCACCCATTTTGGTAAACATGGAAATCATACTCTTGGGTTCACCCATTTCGGTAAACAGGAAATCATGCTCTTCGGATCACCCATTTTGGTCATGGATCGGTAGCTTCCATCTAGTTTCTTGACTCACCACCGATACACAAAAGCTTGGCCTAAGAGCATCTTCACGAGCGACTTTGAATTGCACTTTGATGATCATTCAAAAATTACAGAGCATACTATTTACTCATTTGTCCCAAAACAAGCTTTTTGTAGAAGGAAATTTGAAAAACTAAGCCGTAATTGCAGTCCCATAGTGTGGACGATGAGAAAAACTGTATGAACCTTGAGCTAGTAGGAGTAATCAGTTTCAGCAAATCAAAAACTTATTTTGAGATAAATAAACAAAGATACCAAAAGCTTTTTTTTTTAACATAGGGAGTAATTTTCACCAACATCACTCAATTAGACTATGCAAATTGTACGTAATTAAGGCACTCACAAAGCCACCACACATGAATTGCACAATCATGGTGTGCAATTAAGAAGAGAAGATACACTAGATTGAATAGTTTTGAGGGCCCTGAATTGAGTTATACTATTTAGTGTCACACTCCAAAAAAATTGTTGACCAACCCATGCACATCCATTTTTCCAGAGCTTGAGTACTATCAAGAGTGTTGGTGGTGATACTCTCAATCATCCTAAGTTACACATCATCTTTCGATTTCATGCATGTGCAACTAATTTATCAAAGTCTCCCTCTTTGTAATATACCATAGATGAAGGGCAGGGTTAGCACACTGATGCTGAATAATCAATTAAAATTGGAGAAATAAGAGTCCAGAAAAGGAAATATTTGTGGATCGAAAAAAACCAGCTTAAAATGTTTTCTTGGGTACTCTTTTGCTCTATGATAAAATAAAAATAAAAACTTAAAAACATTGACCCTTTTTTTTTTAGCATTGTTTCTACTAATCTTGCCTTCCACCTACGAGATTTGAATTAACTTAGTGCATGCAGAATTATTTTGAATAATTTTCATAATTATGATTTTTATTTATTTTTCCCTCTTTAAACCCTAAGCTTCCAGGGACCAGTTTTTGGTTGCTGTCTGTTTTAACGGGATGCTTATAAATTAAAGTAATATGTTTTTGAATAAGTAAAAGATAATTAAAAATACTACATCAAGCCTACTTTCTAGCGCAATCTGAATAATGTCAATCTGGGTTCAACTCCACCCGGGAGAAAGTTTCAAAGTTGATCGCCTCAAGACAGTCTTAAACACACAATTTGCTATTTACGCACTTGGACATATAATCATGCACTTGGCTCCCAAGCGCATAAATATTTTTGTCTAACTTTTTTTTTTAAAACAACGATTATAGTCTTTCTTCAATCCCTTACATTGTAAACAAACAATTTTTTTAATTATTTTTTATTTTTATTTTTATTTTTTCTTTATACCTTGATTTCTTTCATGTCTTCTTCCTTGTCTTGCTTGTCTTTCTTCTTGTCTTCCTTCTTGTCTTTTTTTTCTTCTATTTTTTCTGCAGTTGTGGCTGTTGAACCCTAAACAATGGGAGCAAACTTCTTCTTTTTTTCTTTTTTTTCAATATGGCCATGGGTGTTGCTGAACCCTAAATGGTGGTCGTCAAAAAAAAAAAAAAAATCTTTTGAATTTTTTCTATTTTTAGCCTGTGGGATCCGTGGCCGCGCACCCAAAGACCCTCCCATCTCCCTCATCTCCATCTCCCTCTCCATCTCCCTCTCTATCTTCATCTCCATCTCCCTCTCTATCTTCATCTCCATCTCCATCTCCCTCTCTATGTTCATCTCCATCTCCATCTCCCTCTCTATATTCATCTCCCTCTCCATCTCCCTCCCCTCTCCTCATATACGGTATATAGGGGAGAGGAGAAGGTCTCTTCCATTCACTCTTCCACTCCCTCTCCTTCCCCTCTCCTCCCCCTATATACATGAGGAGAAACGAAGGAGATGAAGAGGGAGAAGAGAGATGGGAGGGTCTTTGGGGCTCGGCCATGCACCCATAGTCTAAAAATAGAACATTTTCACAAAACAATATATATATTTTTTTTTAAAATTTTTTAAATTTTTTGGTGGCCACCATTTAGGGTTCAATAGCACCGGACGACCGAACAAAAAAAATAAAAAATTGTTGCTTTGCTCCCATTTTTTAAGATTCAGCAGTTAAAAATGAAGATAAAATAGAAGAAAAAAAAGACAAGGAAGACGTCAAGAAGAAAGACAAGAAGAAAGACAAGAGGGAGACAAGAAAGAAGACAAAAAAGAAATCAAGATAAAAAAGTAAAGATAAAGATAAGAATAAAAAATAATCAAAATAATTATTTGTTTAGAATTTAAGTGATTGTAGAAAAACAATATTGATGTTTTTTTAAGAACTTTTTAACCAATTTTTTTTAAAGTCAAATATGATCATGAAATGAGCGCACTTGGCCAAGTGCATAAATACCAAATTGCGTGTTCTTCGTGTTATAAAAATTGCTATCTGGAGAAAGTAATAATGTTCCCTCAATCATTTCTTTTTCTTTTTTGAAGTTTACAATAAATAATCAAACTTTCACAAATCATGCCAAATTTGAAACTCTAAAAGTAAATATTGTAATTTATACAAATTTTCAACGGTTAGTGCTTTTAAATTCATTAAAATATATTTAAAAGATTTTTTTGGAAATTTTACACTACAAATAATTTTCAGAGATGATACCCTACATTTTCTTTTTTGAACCAAACTTCATCAAACATATAGAAGGCACATATAATAACACATTTATGTTTTGTCCAATACTCCTCGGGCTTCTAGGATAAGTTAGTATATTTACATATGGTTTGAAGAGGTAGATTTTAATTGCATTACTCATAATAAAGGTGTGATAAGTTAAATCTAAATTCCTAAATAATACATTGTATGACTAAAAAATATAACTTTCAATAAGTGGATACTCATTGTACAATGTACACAACATAATGGAGCAATGGGAGCCAACATTTGTTTGTAATAAAATCACAATCTAATTACAATGTAAGTTTATGTGTCAATGACATGGTAGTCCCAAAATTCATGGAATACATTGAATGGAATTCCTTCATTACTGTAGTACATGATTGGCTTTGACACTAATAATATTATTTTTATAAGGGCCAAAATTTTAGGAATTTTTTTCACTCTTTTCCTAAATTTACAAAAGAATTTTCTTAAAGAAAAGGACCGAATTTATATTTAGAAAATTAATTAAATATTTATTACCCTACTGTTGAGTGCTATGATACTCAGAAAAATGGATTTAAGTGAAGATTCTCTTTTGATCAAGTTTTCAAAAGGGTGCTCCATTGTCCTGTTCTATTATGCTATGTATAATTCAAAAGCTTCAAAATTCAAGCCAAAAATTCAAAACATATAGCTATTGCACTTTGAACTTTTTATGACTTTTGCATAAAATATTCAAATGTAATGATTCCACATGATTTTTTTCCCGAACGGGGAGAGTAGTCTTGCACCAATGGCCCTCTGTCCGGTGGGCACTAGCTCATTGTCAAGACAAATAGACACTTTATTCACGCTGGCCTCGAAAAAAGACCGGAGTTCATATCTATCTATCGATCTGTAAATTACAACCTTATATAGCCAGCTTTTGTCATTGCTGCAAAGTTCCACTCGATTTAGAGACAAAATGTATCCACTACACTACTTTTGGTTAACCCTTTAGTGCCCAGCTGACCACATTATGGTCACTACAACGTCCAAAATGCAAATAGTAGAGAATCCGTGAAGAATTGGAACTTCAATTTTGAAGTTTAAATTTGCCCATATACATTACACACCTTTCAGAAAAAGAAATTTTCAATTTGGAATTGTACAACTATCAAAATACCTATCAACAGATCACGAAAATATTGAAAATACAGTATGTACTTACAAATACAACACATGTATTATGCAGTATTTCTTGTGTTTGGAAGTTTGTTATCTTGTTTTATTTTTTTGGATTGTGTTCTCTTCTTCATCTTCCATTGGTGTATGTATTCCAATCTTGACTAATGTACCCACTCATGTCAATTTTCAACGTATAAAATTTTGTCCTAAACCGTATATGGATAAGTCACTTTCACTTATAAAATTCACAATAATTATGTGTGAGTCTATTCTTAATATGAAAGATTACAACGGAGAGATGTTGACATAGGGCATAACTGAACTTCTTTCCTTTCATTTTTGAAAATTTGACCCAACTTCTATTTAACTTTGAAGTCATACAACCCCCAAAATCTCATTTTTGAGCATGCATTCTACAGTTCAAATACATACTATAATCTTCCAATCCCACCATTGGATGATTCTCAAATTTTAATAAAATGTGTGCTCTCCAGTTGAGAATAGAATTGTACGGCTACTTTCTAATTTAATCCATTCTATTTTTGGAAGTCTCAATCACAGTGGAAAAAACCACTGAAATCCAGTGCTCCGAGCTACAGTACCCTGGGCACTAAAGGGTTAATAGTCAACGTTGATTTTGTAGTGCATGCTCCTCTAATGTGTCCTTGTATAGTTGAACCTTGTAATGTGTGTCCATATGCAATGAATTCTTGTTCCTAGTGTTAACAAATGATTGGGTGCGAATTATAACCTTTAGAATTAGTACCAGACGCACTATTAGCAAAATGTAGAGCGGTTATTCATATTACAAAACTACATTTTCCCTATTAAAGATATATTGCCAAAATTCACTCCGTTCAAGCAAAAATGAACCCACCAATTATGAACCCATTTGTTTCCCTGCCTTGCTTTCCAACAGGGCATTATCTAGTGAGAACCACTTCCTGGATGATAACCATTGGATCTAGGATGGATGTGGTCCTCCCCCAACCAACTAAGTAGTAAGGAACGATGGATGAACTCGACTGTGATGGGGTGGATAAACGTCGTTCCCCTACAGTCGTAGGGTTTTGTCCGAGACTGAGCAATTTAGGATCGGAGTTCCTTGGATTTGAGTTAAGGAAAACTAAAAGCATGCCCAACAGCTGTAAATTCGTTGACCCAACATCAAGAGAAAGGGTCGCAACACGAACGATGCCAACCGGAATATGATGTTCAACGTTATTAAATTTGATTTCTCCATGCCAAATACTATTGTCGTAGTGGGTGTTTTTCTTCTTGCACTAAACTTAATTAAGAGTTGTGGGGATGCAACGGCCAACAATTGACTGACAACATAATGAGGCGCAATTTACAATGCTCTGACAACATAGAATAAGGTGTTGACTTCAACGAAATTTTGGGTGCTACTGGGACAGGTATGCAAACCCCTCCCCCAATGCTCATGTTGCCCCAATTTGAAATGGCGTTGTATCCACGAATTCATCAAAACTAGCTTGCTCTAATAAGTTTTGTTCACCTCTTTAGGGGACCCATGCCACTGTGATAATAGTAGATGGCCCACAAACCAACACTTTAAGCTTTTCACGCAAATTTAGTACTTGTATAGAATTGGAAGCTTTCAATGAACACCTATTGAAGATATTGTTCTGATACATCAAGTTCAATTATTTGCCCTCTCTAGTTTTGTAGTTGATGAACCCTTTACAACCTATGGCAATCACATTGTGGTTGTAGAGGCATGTTTATGCAACCTACCATAAGATATATTCCAACCCAAGCATCAATGTTTGAAGTCTAGATGTGGAGATCCATCTCACGCACACACTTCAAAAATAAAAAATTTCTTCAAAGATATGAAGCTATCAAAACACCTATCCACGAAACACCAAAATACTGCACATACCTCAAAATATAGCAAATATAGTTTTCTTCTTCATGTTCCATCAGTGTATGTATTCCAATCTTGATCAATGTACCAACTCCTTTCATATCTTAACATATAAAACTTGTCCTAAACCGTATAAAGATAAGTAACTCTTACTTATGCGTGAGTCTGTTCTTGACATGAAAGATTGCAATTGAGAGTTGTGGATATAGGTCATTGTTGAACAACTTAACCTTCATTTTTGAAAATTTAAACCATAGTCTATTTGCCTTTGATCTCACACACCTCCAAAATCTCGTTTTTGAGTGTCAATTATAGGATCCATAGACACAATATGTTCTTCTAATCCAACGGTCCAATTTTACCAAGGTTTAATTGACGCTTGATTGATTGAACTCTGCTTATATTTATATGGTTGAACACTGATAATAGTAACCCTAATTTCAAGAGAGAGAGTTTTAAAAACAAAATCACCAAAAATCTTAAGTTTCTCCAGAATATGGCTGAGCGATAAAGGATTACATAACATTCAATAGCCTTTGTGCTTGTTGCCTTCCCCCAACAAAATGATGTAGAATATCCCACATCATTTCATTCTCCCAATAAAATGATGTGGGATATTCCACATCACATGAGTAGCTATGGGGACACGTGGCATTAAGCAAGAGCAATCAACCATGGTGAACAATAATCGAAAGCACTCACTCAATCACAATTTAACATTGTTTTGTAATTGTTTATTTGATTCAATAGTTCATTCAATTAAAAAGCACTAGTCAGTTCATATATAAAGGTAGATGAAACTAAAAGGCAACCTCTTGGAAGGCTACTAAATGTTATGTAACTTAGCTCCCCTTGCTCAGTTAAGGTTAATTGCCCCAAAACCACCAACTTAAGCAATCATGCCTATTTTTGGCAGTGCTAAATTTGAAAAAAAAATATGATCGCATTGGAAATAGATTTTGATGAGGATTGCAAAAATTTGCTACATCTAATTCGCATTTGTCAATTTATACAAAATTCCAAAGTGGAAAGTAACTTGTGACCCAAATCAATCCTTTAGGTTTCCCCATGTTCACACCATGCGGTACTAACTTTCACTCATAACGATACCCAAAACCACCAACTATTTCTTTGCAATGTTTGGCGTGCCATTGATCTACTTGAATAGTGAAATTGGTGGTTTTGAGTCTCAATTGTGGTGGCCCCGTGTTACTCAGGCGCGGAGAGGAAGAGCGGCTCAGTCGCCGGCATATCGAATCCGGTCCCTCCGATCTCGAGCTCGCATCCAAGGGCTGTGGAAATCCTAGCTGGCGGGGTGAAAGGTCGGGGACATGCAGGCAGGCTGCAATTTATCTGCGGGCGGGTAGGCTTTAAATTCCGTGAAGATCCCCGATGTGGCAAAGGAGGGGTGGTTACACGTGTTGAGATGAAGGGTGCGGACTTGTTAATTAACCCCTAAGTGACGAATCAACCATTTTATCGTCTCTGCCCTTTTTTTATGGGCTGCCCGAAATAGAGAAAACATTTTTATAGAAAATAGAAAATATTTTTATAGAAAATAAAAAATACTTTTAAATAGGTAATCAAGTCTACTTTCCAACCTAATTTGAATCATGTCAATCCGAGTTAAACTCCACCCGGGAGAAATTTTCAAAGAAAAACACTTCTACATTGTCTAGTGTTAGAAAACTTACTATTTGGGGAAAGTAATGATGTTCTCTCCGTTGAAAAATTTGCAATTTTTGATTTTAGAATAGAATGTCTAGTTTTAACAAATCGTACAAAATTTCAAATTCTAAAAATAAAATTTGTGATTCTTATAAACATTTGAAGTTAAATGCTTCTAAATTCATTATGAGATGATAAAAAGCTATTTTTTTATATTTGACCGTATGGAAAATAACTAAACATCAAGCTCCTCATTTTCTCTTTTGGACCAAACTTCATCAAAGTTGAAGAAGTAATTTTTTATAACACATTTATGTTTTGCCCTTACCCCCTCCGTCATTTAGGGGTTAACCCTTTGACATGTAGTTTTTCTCATGTTCTCAGTGTCGCTTACACAACTTTTGTTTTATTCTATTCAATTCTTTTTTTTTTTACATTGTAATGTACACCAAATGGAAGAGAAACGTACAATTTATTGTCCAAAATTGATCAAATCATATTTTTTTTCATCGGCATAAAATAGGTCATCAAGAAAGTTTTCTTCATACCATTTTTTGGTTTTTCCTCAATTGAACATACCGGTATTATAACACATCTATGTTATGTCCAATGCGATATAATATGTGCCTTCCATATGTCTGATGAAGTTTAGTTCAAGTGACGATTTCAAATATGGAATCAAGTTTACTATCCAACTCAATTTGAATCTTGTCGATTCGAGTTAAACTCCATTGGGGAGAAATTTTCAAAGACAAACACTTCTACATTGTTTAGTTTTAGAGAGTTCACTATTTGGTGAAAGAAGTGATGTTTTCTCTTTTGAAAAAAATTCTTTTTTAAATTTTAGAATAGAATGTCTAGTCTTAACAAATCATAACAAATTTCAAATTCTAAAAATAAATTTCTATTTTTGATAAATATTTGAAGTTAAATGCTTCTAAATTCGTTATGAGAAGATAAAAGCGATTTTTCGAAATTTGACCGTATGGATAATTACTTAACTTCATAATCCTCATTTTCTCTTTTGGACCAAACTTCATCAAAGTTGAAGAAGTAAATTTTTATAACACATTTACGTCTTGCCCTTACCCCCTCCGGCATTTAGGATTAAGCATTTAGAAACTCCGGCCTTTTTCAAGGCCAACATGAATAAAGTGTCTGTTTGTAATGTTAATGACACAGTGCCCACCGGACAAAGGGCCATTCAAACAAAACTACTCTCCTTTACCAACACTTATAATGTTATTCACTGATTTCAAAATCTAAAAGTGAAATTTACAATTAGATCCAAAGTTATTTTTGGAAGTTCAACTTATATAGATAATTTGAAGAGATGATGCCCAACATTTTGTCACTTGAACCAAACTTCATCAGACATATAGAAGGCACATATTATATCGCATTGGACATAACATTGATGTGTTATAATACCGGTATGTTCAATTGAGGAAAAACCAAAAAATGGTATGAAGAAAACTTTCTTGATGACCTATTTTATGCCGATGAAAAAAAATAAGATTTGATCAATTGAGACAATAAATTGTACGTTTCTCTTCCATTTGGTGTACATTATAATGTAAAAAAAAAAAAGAACTGAATAGAATAAAACAAAAGTTGTGTAAGCGACATTGAGAAGATGAGAAAAACTGCATGTGGAAGGGTTAATTAACAAGTCCGCACCCTCCATCTTAGCACGTGTAACCACCCCTCCTTTGCCACATCGGGGTCTTCACGGAATTTAAAGCCTACCCGCCCGCAGATAAATTGCAGCCTGCCCGCCTGTCCCCGGCCTTTCACCCCGCCAGCTAGGATTTCCAAAGCCCTTGGATGCGAGCTCAAGATCGGAGGGACCGGATTCGATTTGCCGGCGACTGAGCCGCTCTTCCTCTCCGCGCCTGAGTAACGCGGGTGGTGGCCCCAAGAAAAGTCTACATGTCATAATTGGGGGAGGTGGTGGTTTTAGGACATCCTACCTTATTGACTCACTAGAGTTATTTGTAAAGTACCTCAAAACCCTTCTTTTTGACCTGTAATTTGGAAAGGAGAGGATCGGCATGATCTCACTGTAGACCCATAATAGAACACTGGATAGATTGAAATTTTTATTCATAAAAATTTGGAGGGAGGGAGAAGAATTGGGTAGTGGGGTGGGATCGTGAGGAGGAGTGGTGTCAGAATGCTCTGGTACCAGCTCTGGTCCATGAAAAATACACGACAAAGGACCGGATGCCTTTACAAATAACTCTACTATATCAAATTTTGGTAGAGTATTTTCATAGTATTTTGGCATTGGAATCTGGAGCAGTTGAAAATGCCGGCAGGACGACCCATTAGCAAAGGCATATACCGTTCGTATAATTTTCATTCAGTGTACCAGTCCAAAAAGTCCTCTTTGGTGATTTTGTTTTCACACTTGAATAAAGTCTGAAATCTTTGAAACTAACAGACTGTAATAAGACCTAATTGGTAAGGTTGGATAACCTGTTAACTTACCACCACGACACCTAAAACCATCAACTTCTACACCCATGTTTCATTTCAGGAAGGAAATGTAGACTTTCATTACATGACTTATGCATAAATTGCTCAAAAGATAAATCATGTACCCACAACTTACATTTCCTCCCTAAAATGAAAGAATGGTGTAAAAGTTGGTTGTTTTAGGTTTGTGGTGGTTTTAGGTACCTCTACCTTAGTGCGGTAATTGAAACTATGCTCGCCCTGAGACCATCATCAGAAAAGTTGAGCCACACTATTTTGGTGCCATTTTGACAAGTCATTTTTGTGTCATTTTATTCATATCATGTTGATATGGAGGTTGGCACCCGAAATATCTTAATTGCATTTCAATGCCCCATCATGGCACCATGTTTACATGCCTTGAAGTTCCTAATGATAATCATAATAGTGGTCCTAAGACCATTGTCAATAGTTTGTCTAACCATGCATTAACCCCTAAACGTACCAACCTTTTGAATAAAAGTAGATGCTAGTCTCAAAAATAGATATTAGCATGGCTCAAATGTACATGAGGTGTACATGAGAAGATCTTGCAAGTATAAAATCTACTCAACAAGTTTGACATATTTGTAGTTGGAGGTCTCTTCAATATTATCAACAGCTTCCCATCACAAGAGATTTATTGTAATTGGTCGAGAATTTAATAAGCTTACAAAGGTGACTTGGATGAAAGTCATCCTAAATTGTGTGAGAAAGTTGCAAGACTTTGAATATGTTTATGATTCAGATTTTGGACATTGGGACGTTAAAGGGTTAACTCCAAAACAACTGGAAGGCCAAAAACTGATTTATGAATGCAACTCACTATTCAATTCTAACAGCTATATGGACGATTTTCATCCAATTTTTTTCGTCAAGGGTTTTTGTTGGTGATACCACCTCTTCAAGTTAAATTCAGATCATTAAAGCTATTTTTGGATTTTATATGGGATCTTAACATCAAAAAGTGGCATAAAAATGGTCCACTATGTAGTGTAATTTAGAATTTTCTGCTTTTCTAATTAAACTAAATCTAGGCCATGAAAATGAGTTCTATTGTATTGGAGCAAAATGAAGCTTACCAAGTCTAGTATCTACTCCACTTTGAGTTTTTGAAAAACTCTACAAATTAAGTGTTTTTATTGGAGTTACAAGTTTGACATGTATTACCATGGTGTAAGAAAAGAAATATAAATTTTGATACACGAATGGTTCTTGGGATAGTTTTAAAATTTAGATACACGGAACACCCAATTCCCTAATTTAGCACTTGGCCAAGTGCACTCATTTCATGAACAAATTTGGCTTTAAAATAATTTGTTTGAAAAATTCTCTAAAATTATTTTATTGCTTTATTATTTATTTTTCCGGCCTGAGAGGGTCCGCGTGAACGGATCCTAGTCTAATTTTGACCCTCCTTCCTTCACTCTGCCCCCTCACACTCTTCTTCGTCCCTCACACTCTTCTTCCTCTCCTTTCCCTCCTTTCTTCTCAATATAAAAGAGGAGGGAGAGAGTGAGAGAGGGAGAATGAGGGAGGGTTTATATAGGAAAGAGTGGAAAAAGAAAGGAAGGGAGGAGGGAGGGAGAGTAGGTCAAAATTAGAGGAGGGTCTGCGCGCGGACCTTCTTTGGCCGGAAAAATTAGAAAAAAATTAAAAAATTAAAAAATTAAAAAAAGAATATAATAATAATTTTAATTATTATTATTAAAATTTTAAGGCCTGTATCGGATCCAGCCATCCGTTGCTCCTAGATTTTTATTTTCTAAATTTATTTTAACGTTTAAACTCCAAAAATGGCACTGTGAAGAAAAAATGGAAGACAAGAGGAAGTTAGACTAGAAGAAAAGAGGAAGATTAGAAGAAAAAGAAGTTAGAAGGAAGACAAGAAGAAGACAAGAAAGAAGACAAGAAAAAAAAAGAAAAAAGAAGAAGAAGAAGATAAGGATAAAAAATAAAATAAAAAATTGTTTCTTTACAATGTAAGGGATTGTAGAAAGACAAAAATCAAAGTTATTTAAAGAATTTTTCAAACAAATTATTTAATGCGCTTGGAGGCCAAGTGCATGATTATATGGCCAAGTGCAAAATTACTGAATTGAATGACTTTCATTTCCTGTGATGTTCTTCATTGTAATTTTCCATTGTTTCGAAACTTATGAAACAATTATAGTTTATAGTAAACACATGGCTTCATCTACTAAAAATAATATTTGAATTTTTATCTTATTTACAATGGAAAAACTTAGTAACAAGTGCATGTTCGTACCTTGGTTATAGGCCTGACGTTTAAGGGTTAATCCATCAATGCCCACAATCTTCTCTAAATTTGGAAAATTGTAATGATGCATTATAAAATGCAACTAAGAGGACACTAGTAGAAAAAGTGGCATCGTCGAGAGAGGTGCCTGAGCTTGTTGTTGTCCAGATCTAGGCATGTTCAGATTGTTTGCCTGGGCACCTCCCTTGGCAGTGCTACCTTTTCTACTAGAGGGGATATTTTGAACTTGATGTATGAATAAAAGTGGTACGTTACAATATGAATTTTAGATTCTATCCATACGTTTAAATCTATGATTACATTTTTGTATAAAATTTAAAACTTGAAATTCAAAATTCTTTTGTAATTCGATTATGAATAAAATATTGACAATGTGTGGATGATTCAGTGTTGTGATGGTTGAGATGTAATACTCTAGTTTACTAGCAAGTTTGGCACCTGCCCAATAATTAATTAAAGCTCAAAAAGTAGGTTTTGACACCTAAAAATAGTATATTAACAATTTTGACACTTTTCTCCTTGAATGTTCTAAAATTTGGTTTTTTGTCAAGTCCAACTCTCTTTCATTGGTTAACAAGTAAGATGTGAGAAGAGAGACTAGAATGCTCCGTGCTTTATACAAGTGGAGTGGAGTTATATCCAAACAATGCATGTGGGATATGTAGAATTTGAGGTAAAGCACCTAGTTCGTCTTCATTTTTACAACATGTATAGTTTTTGGATAAAGTCTTCAAATGAAATAATATTTGTTGGAGGTGAAAGATTACTTGATTTCAAAACTTTTCTTTCACCAATAAAATTCCAAAAATGTTGGTTTTCTATGCACAAATGAGCTCCTAAAAACTGTTTGAAATGCATTTTGATTTTTTGACCTTTGCACAGCTTTGCTGTTTTGTCCATATTTTTGGCATGAAGACCTCATCTTCCATGTTCAATTGGGCTCCAAAAATCTGTGTAAGACACATTTCAAGTGCCTCACCTAGAGTCTTGCTACTTTTAACCCATATTCATTGTGGACTAATGGAATCAAACTTGATTACAAGAGCAACATCTTCTCTCCATTGAAATTCATGCACGCCTCCCAACTATTTTAAAATCTAGTGGAAAGTAACAATTTCTCACTTTTCGGCAATTTTGAATTATAATTTATATACGTTTTGGCAATAGATGCAACAGATGGCAACGTTTCCAAAATTTTAGGTATTTATATTTTGTATTATTTTTTTCTGTACCTACTTGTAAACTACAGTACTCTAAATGTAATGGTTTTTGGAGATTTTTTGGTTGCTTAATTTTCTAAGATCACTTTTGAAGTAAGATCTTAGAAATTTTTGGTGGAACAATGTGGTACGCAATGAGGCATAAAACTTTCACAAACCCTAAACCGTGAAACATTATGATTTCAGACAATCATAATGAATTTTAAGTTCAAAGTAGCAATAAAGTAATTTTAATCGTCTTTCAACGGCAGGGTGAATAATTGTCTGTTTGTCTTAACAATGATTCGATGCCCACCAGACAAAGGGTATTTCTAAACGACAAATTATGTTTCTATAATTGCTACGATGCGGCTTTCTTGCTATATAATGATATTTTTGCCTTGCAATCACAACATAGACCTTGAGTGACTTATACTAAAATTATCTTAAGATCAATACCTTTTAAGTATCATATTAATTACAATATATTCTCAAGAAAGTCGTGTGAAGTCAATGTCAAACATTTAGATATTCACGAGAGAACAAATATAGGGTGTCATTTATTCATTTGAGATAGCATTTATAAATTTTTAGAAGTAATATAGGGTGTTTTGAAAAAAGTTGAGAATACTTTATGAATATTCTAAAAATATACGAAGAATATATCCTAAACATAGTATAAACAGTAGAATATTCCAATTATTTCATAGTCCCCTATATTAAAAACCATGTGTTTGCTCATGTATCCCAAAATTCACAGTAAGTGACTTTCCCGAGCAAAAAATATAAAAACTTAGTGATAGGTGCAAAATATAATGAAGAATTGACTAACATATTATTGAATATTGAAATTGAAAATTTGATAGAAAAGATGATATGTTATAGATAGTAGAGTTTGACTTTCGACCCATAATATCTCCGATTAACAAAGTAAAAGATGTTTCAAAATAGTGAAATTAACTTGAATGTTATCTCAAAACATTCACCTTCATTACACCGAAATCACCGTATACTGTGGCCGACAGTATTTTCGAGAGGCTTTACTATCAATAATTTTCTTCACCCACAGTATATGCTGATTTTGGTGTAGTTATATTGAATGTAGATTGTTGGGACTACCGTACATTCAAGTGTTCCAGTTGACAGAAAACATGATCTGCTGGCACAAGTTCAACTTGAAACTACAGTGATTATCCCATTTAGTGCTTGTGGTACTAATTGTCAAAGGAAACACTGTTTTGCTAAATCTCAAAATTAGTGAGGAGTGAGGACTAAATTTTTGACTGACTCGCTGAAATTTTCATATCAGCGTCCTAGCGTCCAAAAACTAAATCACGAACAAATTCAAAGCCTTGTAACTTTCTCATACAACCTCAAATGATTTTCATCCAAATCATCTTTAAAAGCCTATTAAATTCTCTACCAATTACAGTGAATCTCTTATGATGGAGAGCTGTTGATAATATTAGAGCCCTCCAACTGCAAGTATGTCTAATTTGTTGGGTAGATTTTATGCTGGCAACGGTCTCCTCATCTACACCTCAGGTACATCTGAGCTATGCTAAAATTTGCTTTTGAGGCTAGAATCTACTTTTGTTTAAAAGGTGGGTACGTATAGAGGTTAATACTGCATCTTAATGATATTTAGGATCACCTTCACTGATTCCCCACCCGCACTATAAAACCTCCCTCACTAAATGGGATAATAATTAGTGCAGTTTACCGTTATCAGCTGCCATCACAACTTCTATCAGCCAATACGTCAAACTTCTCACTCTACATTCCAACTACTATACATCAAGCTCAGTACGTTCTGCTCAGCAATAGGATATGTAACCATGAGAACTTGATTCAATATTGCATTATATTTACAAGAAAAGAAATCCCAAACTAGGAATCTCTCTCGCTCTACACCATTCAATGTCACGCTCCGAACATTCTCATCCTGGTCTTTGGAACTCTGATGTAATACCAGCATCTGTTCTGTACAATCATTCTCCTACCCCGGTGTAGCTCTATACATGTATCTCAAGATCAACTCAGCGATACTGAATGGTCCCATAGCAACTAAGATTTTGTCTCCAAGCTCCCTCCTAATAAGCATTTGGCGATTTCTGAAATTATTTACTACATTGGTGGCACTGCTAGCTCCTTCTTGATAGTCCACAGTCTTTTTTGAATTTTCCCAAAAGTAGGTCGTTTACGTGGATTTTCAGCCCAACAAGCTTCCATGAGCTCCTTCAGACCGGATAAAATCGTTGCTGGAATGAAAGGTCTCTCGCCCTCAAGTATCTTTTGACGGGGCGCTGTGTTCCGAAACGGTTCTATGCCAGTAATGACTTGGTAGCAAGTCATCGCAAAGCTGAACACATCCACTGACTGATCATACTTTCCTTTCCAATTCACATCTGTGCCTTTCATCATCTCGGGGGCTTCATAACAGGTAGTCCCCCGGTCATATGTGTTTTTGTCTTCCCCAAATAATCTGGAAGATCCAAAATCTATCAGTTTCACGTCGTAGAATTTATCCGTGCCAGGTCTTGGTGAAGACTTAGAATTCACAAGGAAGTTCTTGGGCTTCAAATCACGATGCATGACACCTTGCTTGTGCACATGAAGCACGGCCTCCACGATTTGTAACAGGATATCCAGTCCTACAGAGAGTGAAAATGGACCTCCAGAGTCTCTCTTTAGGGTTGCTCCTCGTCGCATACTGTTTATCAGACGTTCGAGATCACACTCCATCTTCTCCGTGACGATATAACCGCCTTTGCTTTTCAAATCGTATTTGACTTCCTCAGGCGTCTGGATAGGTGGCGGTGCATCATCCGTATACGCCCATCCATAAAAACTCACAACCTTCGGATGTTGCAGCCCTATCAGCTGCTTCACTTCATTTATGAGATCCTCAAATTCGAAGTTTTTTATTAAGGCAATTGCCACACTCTGTCCACACCACTCGCCTTCGTATGTATTCTTATAAGATCCATGACCGAGTACTCTGCGCGTATTTGGTTTTAGATCCAGATGATCGATTCTAAAACATTTGGGATCCACTGAAAGACTCCGTAAGTTCCCTAAAGAACTCTGCATAATTTCAAGCTTGCACCTCTCAATGATAATGTTGTTCAGCCTATTCTTCTGAACTGGAGCAAAGCATTGACATGGAAACCAACTGAATGGGGAATCTGGAATAGAGATGGATCCGCCCTCAAGGCTAGATAGAAGATGCTCGCGATCCTTACGGGCCAGACAACGAACATCGTCACATATACCGGGTTTCCCTTCTGCAGATGTCTCCCCTGCTACAACATTCCTGCTTCCATCTGTCGGCTTGAGTACATACCTGTGCACGCTCGGACACCACTCCAATTGCACATCCGCCGGCTGTAACTCATTTTCGATCAAGTCCAGATTCCACATGAGCTCACGAAAGAGGAGATCAAAGTTCGAGCAGACCTCCAGTTCCTTCTCAACTGATGGCATATTCGGCACAGAGACGACAAGAGCAATTCTTCCGATTTCTTCTGCACAGGCCTTTATCAGATCCTTTGCGTCGCAGTAGAGATACTCGAGTTTGTCCAAATAATTGTATAGTTGCGTGAACGTTCCGCGTCGGTAAAAATACAATGTTTCCGTAGAGTCTTCAGCCACTCGGCAGTATAACTGTGATATCTTCTGTATGCCCTCCACATAAGTTTGAACAAGATGATTGCATTGATTAGGGCAGATCTTCACAGCTTCCAATAACTTCTTCAAACTGATACAAGATTTCAATGCCGTAGCATTCTTTGAAGAAACGTCATTCTTTGCTGATATAAGACCAGCGGCGTCCTGAAATGAAACAGAACCAAGAGTCAATTGAACGAGCTTAAAATGCCAGTTCGACAATGCTGCTTAAACATCTCAACAATATTGTTCTGTACATCAAGTTGGCCCTAAAAATCAGTAACAGGATTCTTCTAGTCCATTGCACGGTTGCAGCCACGTGCTGATTAGGAGAATTGTGCCTGACTAAATGAAATCAGAAAAAATAAGTAAGCCGTCTTTTCTTGGTGAATGTTTAAATCTTGTTCAGATGTATTCTAATACGCGACACATTAAATGTAGATCTAAAGATTGAGGCATTTCTTAGCAACACCGTTCAAACAACGTCTAATTAGATAAAGTTGTGACATTGTTTAACAAAGATCTAAGAACCACACAACCAAACGTTCAGTAGGAAAGCATTTCATAAAGTGAGAACGTGTGAAAAAAGAAAGTTTCTGGAGTAGCCATCGACGAAGCCCATTCCTACTTGTGAAGAGAAATAGAATCGCCATTCAACTAAATGAACTCCATAATGAACCTAAAGGAATGGAAAGGATTTGAATTCTTCTGAGACAGGGCCAAAGTGTGTTGCTAAGCGTTTCTCCCTTATTTAAATCAACTTCATATGATAAAAAAGGGACACGCCGCACAAGACGGGAAGAAAAGCCCCACAGACTCCCCTGCATTTAATTGCTCAAATCTTTCTGTAACCAGAGCCCACCTCAACATTTCAGGAAGCTCCTTGATAACAGAAAATCAATAACTATCTTGTTTACTGCAGATTGTTCAACTGTTGCTCTCCATCAACAATAAGGATTTGGTTTCTTCCTGGTTGCCTATCTATACTTCGTGCGGTCACATGGTAGCAGAATATGTGGATTGTTAATTGTATCAATACAAAATCGTGGTTAATTTCTTGCTCTCTGCAGTCCGGCCCAAAGAAAAATTTGTGGAATTTGGCAACCCTAGTTCATGCCAGAATCAGAGGATCAAGGTGTTCAAATTACCGACAGTCTTTGGGCCCGGCAGGTAAGAGGTCCAATAAGGCTGTCAATCACAGTAGCTACCGAATTCTCTACTCATCAAGTAATAACCCTAAACCAGATTCTCATCAACTTCCATGTTACAAGAATTCTAACGAGTAGCTATCATGCAGATTCCTCATTTCCTTAACTGGTGATGGACATCAAGAGAAATGCCAAATGAGATTATAGGTTCCAGTCAGAGTAAGATTCTCTTGTTGGTCGTGTGCGGTCAAATGATAGCAGTGCTTACCAGAATGAGGAAGAAGGGTTGCTACTTGTATGAAATGAAACACGTACTGACTAGCAGGTAACTGATTGGTCTGTGTGGCCTAGCCTTTAGTACACTATGTGGATCTTCACAATCATGGTACCAATTTTACGACCTGTAAAAGTGAGAGGGCGAACTCACCGTAGCATTCCGAAGTAATATGCCCTCCCACGTTATGCCACGCTTGTCACGAGCCAGACATATGCTCACATCCTGGAAATCATCAAGATCATATCCGCTCAACCGGACCACCGACGGCGATGATAACACCTCCCCCGACAACACCTCCTTCGACGCTGCTGGTTCAAATGAGAAATGTTCAAGGATTGTGTCGTTTGGATCGAGAAATTTCAGTACATGCTTCCCACCTGGTGGAATGATACACTCTGTTGGAATGCCATCTTGTTTAACAATTATCTCAAATCCCGAGTTATTTGTGACGGTCGTTTCCATATTTGCTGTGATGGTGTATTTCAGATACGTTCGAGGTACTTCAATCGAGCGTGCGCTGCAAATCCTTGCTACCCTCTGCACCTGCAACCAATGCCATCGGCGGTTTGGAGCTTACGTGCAAGTCTCAACCTCGTCTAATCCTGTCAGAGTGCCTGAGAACCGAGATCTCACTGGGCTTTAGAGTGCAATGCAAATAACGATGCGACAAACAAAAACCAAAAAATCCGTTCAAATCCTTACTTTTAAAACAAGAAAGAGGAAGTAATGGAGCCCAAGCTTTGTATTCCGTCCTTGTGATCAGAAATAGTCAAACAAACACACAGTCACGGTACAAAATAGATTTGATAGTTACCCATCTATTCCAAACAGTTTAAATTTCCAACGGACTTACAACGTTCGACACTGTCTACAAGGGAGCACTGCAAATACAGAATCTCACACCTTGGTTGATCCATTTCGTACCAAAACGTACGAATCTGAGAATCATTCGTAAAAGATGCTGGGATTCTCACAAATTCTCACTTGGGATTGTGGTGCTTCAAAACTAGACCAACGTGAGAAGACCCGACGACAGTGAAACTTCGACCTCTTCTTCGATCGTCTTAGTTTTATTCGAAAGCTACAGGATCTCGGAGGCAATCAACTCGTACGAAGCTCGAGCTGCAGATTCAACAAGCACCCCCACTAAGAGCATGAGGCCATGGCCATGGCCACAAAGTTTGCGACGCTTACCAGAGGTGAGGACGATCACAAGTGTGGGCAGCGCGCATCGACCCTTTTCCGTTGCCCCGAAATCGATCCGTACGAGCTGCTCTCAACCCTGCAACAGATCCCTCATCCAAATTGCTCCAGTCCTCAGATGAGCAACCGCGATCGAGGCTCCAAACACGGCCACTCCACTAATTGATCCGCCTCCAGTTGCCGCAGCAGTCTAAACAAAGCCCTGAAACTTGACAATGCGGAATCCGACAGTACCGACGATACACACTGGAGTGGTCGATGTGCTTTCACAGCCGTTTTCAAAATACAAACCACACTAGTGGAGAACCCGGTTGAAACAACATGTTGAAACAACATTTTTCCCAAAATGTTGTTTCAACCACTAGCTTCGGCACATGTTTCAACCAGGCGTTGAAACCACACCATTGTAGGTTGAAACAACATTTTTGGGATAATGTTGTTTCAACCATTTTCATGAGCACGTGTAGACTAAAATCTTTGAGATTTTAAATGAATCACTACAACATGAAATGAGGCATAAAAATTTCACAAATCATCCCCTTTTAAATCTGTTCACATATGCATGTTGCTAACTTCTTATTAAATTTACACTAAAAAAAACACTGCTAAAAATGCATGAAGGATAAGAAATCTTGAATGAAATCAGTACATTGTCCAAAAAATGGACGCTCGGGCAGTTAAGGGTTAAAATAATAATTATAAAACCTCTATCCACTGGCCCTCAGAGCCTTCAACACCTTTGAGGCATTTTTTTTTTAAAACTATTTAAAAATTATTATTATTATTATTATTATTATTATTTTATAACACTGGACATTTTATTCCAAGTCAAATGGTTACATAAAACATCACAACTTCAGGACCTTTTTGATGGGATAAATTTTATTTTCAATGAATGACATTTCATTTGTTTCAAAAAAAAAAAAAACATTACTTGGTGAATTTGTGTTGAATCTGTCCAGGACTACCGTAGTACCATAGCACGTTTGTCCTAAAATAATTCTAAAAATAAAAAGGTAAAAATTAAAAAATTCTGAAGACTGAAAAACGAAAATAGAGTAAATCAGTTTTTACAATATTTTGTTATTATTTTCTAAGCTATTTAAGATCATTTTTACTAATTTTTTGCTAAAAAACGAAAATTGAGAAATTCAGTTTTTGAGAGGCGAACTTTATTTTTTCAAAAACAATAAATATTCATTCGCCAGGTGGTGAACCTGCTATGTTGTTACGGTACGGTACACGGTGGAAAGCCCTCAACAATGAACGCCCTATTCCCGTGCCCTATTCTAGTGCCCTATTCCCGTGTATAGGGTTTTCATCACCCAAACCCTGAATCCAGAGCATCCCAAAACCGCTCACATCCAACGGCCTCCAGCTACCGAATCGAGCCCATCGACGGTGCGGAACCCATCATCCAGTCCCGTGACAACAAAAACTTCTGCACTCCATCTTCCTCGCTCTTTTGGCTCGCTTCCTCTGTGTACCGTATCCTTCCGCGCATCCCCACACCGGCGTAGTCCCGCTTCTCAACATGGTGCGTCCCAAGCATTGCATTCCCTCTCCTACACCACTTTTTTCCAACAAAAATCGCCACAGGTTTGACTCAGAAATAACTTCGCGTCGGTCTAGGGTTTCAATTTTCATAGGTCATTGGTTTGGAGGATTTTTCGTGATTGTTCTTTTGTGTTGGATTTCGTACAGACTTGTTTCTTCTGTTTTTTTCTTAATTTATGGTTTGATTAAATAATTTTGGTGCTAGAACTTACGCTAACTTATGTCGGCTGCAGGTTTTCTGCTGCAGGTATGGCGTCCAATGGAACCGCACCGGTCGGACAGGTTAGTGATCATTCACACTTGTATTCAGTCTGTGTTGGTTTGCCGTTGGTTTACGGGGATGATAAGGATTTGGAGGGGGAGCACGTGAAGGAAGGATCATTTTCCATGACACCAAACCCTAGCTCAACCCCTGTAATAATGCCGTGCCTCTGCTCTCTTTTTTGACCGGTACGTCCTCAATTCTCAATTTGCAGTGATGAGAGTTTGTCAAGGTTGAATTTTCTGTATTTTCTGGAGGTGTAGGGGTCGGGGGTTATTGATTTGATCTTTAGCTCCCATGTGCCGATTTATTTAAGAAGTGTATGATTTTATGATGATTTGATCGTATTTGCGTTGCGATTCCGCTCAACTGCAGTCTGATTTAACACATGCTGGTTATAGGCAACTCTGTTACCCCGTGCGAAGCGCTTGTAGTATTTGGGCCCAAGTTCACGTCTGCACTTTGCTCAGAGATGCCATGGTGATTCCAAGCTTACCTTGGGACGCGTCTCTTTTTGCTGGTATGACCATAAGTACTTCCTTTGTGGCTTAAAAATTGGTAGTTGGACACTTTCTTAACTTTTGAATCATGCTGTAGTAGTAGTGCCTTGTCGCCTGCCTACAGCAGTTTAAAGCCTTGAAGGAGATACAGGAGATACAGAAAATTGAACTTGAGATGTCGAAAACTGACCTCGCAACATCACGATTGATTGCCTTGCTGCCATGCACACATGCATGTGTCAATTCTGGTAAATATGTTCATTGAAACAGCAACATCCACATCTTG
The DNA here is from genome assembly GCA_022496805.1 of Pohlia nutans. Taxonomy (NCBI): domain Eukaryota; kingdom Viridiplantae; phylum Streptophyta; class Bryopsida; order Bryales; family Mniaceae; genus Pohlia; species Pohlia nutans. Next base: position 2,513,073 of record CM040103.1, read on the forward strand.
AAACCTTACGTCTACATGGTGAAAGCTCAGAAGCTCATGTGAAGGATGAGACGGTTACTGAAACACTGATGAATCCAATTGTAGTTTGTATCACAGATATTTTAGTTAAATAAAATCTTCTCGTGGAATATCACAGAAACGTGAGTAGAGATAATGCTTTTTGAGGTTAGAAATAGCAGATTTTGGAATGCTATTGTACTGTAGATGACGCTGTTGTACAAGGTCATTACTCTGACGGGTTTGGTTTGTTAAAGTAAATACCACATTCATTGTCACACAATACAATATCAATTGTATATGTTAGTATGACAGTTTTGGATTCTAATTGAAATTACTAAAATGTGCAGGTGAACCGAGGTGGTCAATCTTTCTTGAATCTGCTGAGGAGGTGGAACTTTAGATGGAACTTTAGATGAAGTGTAGAATTGTAGTGTCAAAACGTACATATATTGAATAGAGGAGGATGAATTCCATGAGTATGGAAATTCTGGAATGTACGTAGTTTGAACATTTGGAACTCAATGTAATATATATTGAATTTGAACATGTTGAAACCTTCTTGAAATCTATTATTTTGTGATATTTTGGAATCCTCATTTTTATGGGTTTTTGGGACATTTGAACGTAAATGTTGTTTAAACTGAAGTGTTGAAACAACATTCTATGTTGTTAAAACATGTGTTGAAACAACATGGTGTGCAATGTTGTTAAAACTTGCGTTGAAACAACATATTATTAACAACATAAATATGTTGTTTCAACCCGGTTTAAACAACACGTAGATGTTGTTTGAACCATCCATTGGGGTGGTTGAAACAACATCTACATGTTGTTTGGGATGTTGTTTCAACCACCCTTCTCCACTAGTGCCAGTGCTCAGGGTGGTGGTGGTGGTGGTGATAATGAGTGGAATTCAACTCAGCACTAGCCTCGCGGCGCTAGAGCAGGCAGGCAGCAGCTGACGTACCGCGGCCACGGGAAACGCGGTGAAATCGGCGCGGCCGAATATCGACAACCCCGCCAGAACGTTGCCTTCCATCCGCGATCTGTCTGGTCCGGCACGTACGCACGAGCCCATCAATTGCTCTGCATCAAGGCCCATTCACATATAGCAGAGCTTCAGCATCCATGCGTGTGTTAGGTAATTTTGAGGGAATCTGCTGGGAAACAAGAAATATAAAATATGAAATGAGAAATTACTCGAACGCATGACAACGCAACGCATGGAGGAACGCAACGCAAAAAAGGAGCATGGCCCAACTTGCGGTAGTGAATTGTAGTTGCACAGTAGTTGCAGCAAGAAAAGACAAGGCTTTCAATATTTTTTTGTTTTTGGGTTTTACCTTCCTCCATTTTGGGAACGCGAACGCAAGTGCGGCAGAGGCTTGGTGTGAATGGGCCATGAGAGCATCGTCACCGTTTCTCCAAATCCTTGGCCCGCCACAAGCAATCTGGGGGGACGAAATCATGAACAGTGACTCTGGAAAATGAAGGAGCCACGCGAGAATCAGCTGTGGCGCAGGGAATCGAGGGAATCGTGGCTTGACTCCGCACATGTCGGGTTGACCGGGGCTGAATTTTGCCATACGAAGGGAGAGCTGGGCGAGCTTTACGGCGAGATGGAGGAACGGTGTGGATGCTCATGATCAATTATTCAGATGGAGGAACGGTGAGGATGCTTCAGATCGACAATTCAGATGGAGGAACGGTGAGGATGCTCTGAATGCATGCATCGGTATCTCCGGGCTGCTCAAGATCGACCAAATTCACTCGCTGGCTTGCATTGTCTGGGTTGCCCAATTCAAGCAGATTCCTTACATTTACTATTCTTGCTCCGGTTGACGATTGCCCATGATTTTAACTTGGCCAAGCATATTGTTGACTGGTGAGGTCTGCACAGTGCAGGTTCCCCGCCTTTAAGGTAGGAAAACCAAAAACGGTTAATGCCCTCAAGGCGTACATTAGAGTTTTTTAAAAGCAGGGAGGTGGTAAACCGAAAATGGAGAATTTTTTCATGACGAGGATTACTAAAAATTTACTAAAATTTACTAATTTTTTTTCGAATTTTTATTAGCCTTGTGTGCGGTTTTTTGTGATATTAGTTAACCGTTTTAGGTGCTTTCATGTGTAGAAAAGGAAGAGTCTATTATATAAGAATGGGGTTTGACAAACTTCCGACTTTGAAAAATTGTAGATAATTATTTGCCGGGAATAAAAATACGAAACAACTTGCATTCTTCATCATTTCTTCTTCTTCATCTCAAAAAAATTTCACATAATTTCTAACTCCATTCCTTCTGGTCAAATCACCTTATTTTCACCGTTTTTGGTTTTCCTACCTTAACGGCGAGCTTCCATGTGAGGATCGGTCCGGTGGAAGGCAGTAGAAGACAAGAAACGAGGTCTCAAGAGTCACCGATACTCCACCCATTTCGTTGGAAGTAAAAATTATACTCCTGAGTTTCACTGATTTTCATCGATTCGGTGGAGCTCCCCTCTTCTGCGGCCTGATCACCGATCACCCACCCCACATGGAAGTCGGCCCTAAATCCCCCGGTGGTCTTCAATTCGGGCCACTGTTCATGGCCCCCTTCCTTTTCTGAAATTTCCTTTTTGAGCACCTTCGGCGCTTTTTTTGGCAATTTTTTTTGCAAATTTGGGCCCGACGGCCCCAAATTACCCTAATGAGACCTATTAGGGAATAAAAAACCATTGCAAGAGGGGGTTGTTTTTAAGGTGGGCCCCTACAAGGACAGAAATAGGGGGCACTTTTGTCCCCATTCATTGAAGACCACCGAGGGATTTAGAGAAATTTGTTCAGGTTCGACTGGGTCGTCACGTTGTCATGTTCGCCGCTCCATAACATTTAGTAGTCTTTGAGCCTGCTGCCCTCCCTTGCTTGGAATGATGTGGAATGTCCCACATCATTTTATGCTCCCAATGAAATGATGTGAGATATACCACATCCCATTAGCAGCTATGGGGGCATGTGGCATTAAGTAAGAGCAAGCAACCGTTGTGCACACTGCACAGTAATCAAAAGCACATTTTAATAGTGTTTTTTTCATTATTTATTTGATTGATTCTCAACTCAATAGTCTTTCATCATTGTTAATTTGATTCATTCTCAACTCAATAGTGTTTTATTTGATTCAATAGTTCATTCAATTAGAAATCACTGGTCACTTTGTATATAAAGGTGGATGAAATTTAAAAAGCAATCTCTTTGAAGGCTACTGAATGTCGAGTCGGGCTTTGCCATGTTTGCCGCAGCCGCGCTACGCTGCTTGACATGTCTGGGCTTTATCATGTCGGCGTGAATAAAGTGTTGGTTTGTAATGTGAGTGGCTGGGATCACTATCCGGGAAGAACCGACGGTTAGTTACAAGTGAGCTGGTTGATTTTTAAAAATAACTAATTAAACCTCAAGAATAGAGGCAAAAGACCGAACAAAATGACTAAAAACTAGTTATATTTAGTATTTTAAGAAGAAATATACGAAATATACTCTAAAAAAACTGGTTAGTTTCGGAGAATGAAGGAAATTGACTGTTTGACTCAAAAAGTATCCCGAACAATGACTGGGATTCAATGACCCTTTGTCCGGTGGGCACTGGGTATTAATATTACGAACAAACACTGCATTCACACCGGCCTTGAGAAAAGGCCGGAGTTTCAGTGGCTAGGCCAAGTCTTTGGTTGAGGCATAAAGCGGCAGTAAAGCGGGCTAGGGAGGGAGGGCCAAATCGTCTGCATTGTCCAACCAAGATGGATAGGATGGACATTATGCTTGGTTCACTTTTTCAGGGTATGCTTCTTGCACTTTTTCTTGTTGTGCTACTCGGGCTGAATGATTTTGGACTTCATTCCAGCTGGTTCCCTTGCCATTCCTTCCCTTCTTACAAGGACTTAGGTATTTAAGGGAGGGCTCTAAACCCGCCACAGTTCTAAACCCGCATTCTATCAAGGACGACCATTTAATTTTTTTTGGATATACCCATCGTGAAGAGCACCACTTTAGAACCCATGTCATTCCAACTTTAAAAATTCATAACTAATTTTAAGAACATTCAAATTTTATGATTCAAAGTATGTTGGTCTTTGCTTGGATTTGCTTTCCAATGAAAAATCATGCTTAATTCTCCCTGTCCTCATAAGTTCACAACCCTTAAAGTGGCGGGTTTAGAGCCTCCTACCTTAGTTGACTTCAGCATGTGCACTTTTCCTCATTTTTGAGGGTCGTTTTCACAATGTTCCTTGCATTATTTTGAGATTTCTTCCCCTGTGATTGTAATTTTCATAACAATGTATACCAAACTGAAGCCAAAATATGTCATTCATTATCATCATTCATAAATTAGGAATTTTTTCATTGCGACAAAGTATTAATTCCCCACCCGCACTAAAAAACCTTCCTCAGTAAATGGGATAACAATTAGTGTAGTTTACATCAGTGAGCCTTACCAGCTCCCATCACAACTTCAATCAGCCAACACGTCCAACTTCTCACACTACATTCCAGCATTTGTTCTGTACAATCATTCTCCCACTCCGGTGTAGCTCTATATATGTATCTCAAGATCATCTCAACTATACTCAATGGTCCTATAGCAACTAAAATTTTCTCTCCTAGCTCCCTCCTAACAAGCATTTTGCGATTTCTGAAATTATTCACTACATTGGTGGCACTGCTAGCTCCTTCTTGATGGTCCACAGTCTTTCTTGAATAACCTCAAAAGTAGGCCATTCACATGGATTTTCACCCCAACAGGCTTCCATGAGCTCCTTCAAACCGGATAAAATCGTTGCGGGATTTAAAGGCCTCTTGCCCTCAAGTATCTTTTGACGGGGCGCTGTGTTCCGAAACGGTTCTATGCCAGTAATGACTTGGTAGCAAGTCATCGCAAAGCTGAACACATCCACTAACTGATCATACTTTCCTTTCCACTCCACATTTGTACCTTTCATCATCTCGGGGGCTTCATAACGGGTAGTCCCCCGTTCATATGTGTTTGTGTCTTCCACAAATAATTTGGAAGATCCAAAATCTATCAGTTTCACATCGTAGAATTTATCCGTGCCAGGTCTTGGTGAAGACTTAGAATTCACAAGGAAGTTCTTGGGCTTCAAATCGTGATGCATGACACCATGCTTGTGCATATGAAGCATAGCCTCTACGATTTGTAACAGGATATCCAGTCCTACAGAGAGCGAAAATGGACCTCCAAAGTCTCTCCTTATGGTTGCTCCTCTTTGGATACTGTTTATCAATTGTTCGAGATCACATTCCATCTTCTCTGTGACGATATAACCTTGATCCTTTGATTCTCGGCACAGAAACAACAAAAGCAATTCTTCGCACTTCTTTTGCACAGGCCTTTAACAAATCCTTTGTGTCGCTGAAGGTATACTCAAGTCTGTCCAAGTAATTGTACAGCTGCGTTAACCTTCCGGCTGTGTAGAAACGCCAGATTTGCGTACGGTCCTTAGCGACTCGGGAGTATACCTCTGATACCTTCTGTATGCGCTCCGGACCACATAAGTTTGAACAAGATGATTGCATTGGTTAGGGCAGATCTTCACAGCTTCCAATAACTTCTTCGAACTGATACAAGATTTCAATGCCGTATCAATCTTTGAAGAAACGTCATTCTTTGTTGATATAAGGCTAGCGGCGTCCTGAAATGAAACAGAACCAATAGTCAATTGAAGGAGCTTAAATTGAGAGTTCGTCAATGCTACTTAAACATGTCAACAATATTGTACATCAAGTTGTTCCTAACAGTCATTATGAAGATTCTTCTTGTCCGTAGCAGGTTGCAGCCACGTGCTGATTAGGAGAATTGTGCGATACTTTAGTGTCGCCAATGAGCTAAATGAACTACATAATGAACTTAAAGGAATGAAAAGGATTTGAATTCTTTTGAGACAGGGGCAATGTGTGTTGCTAAGAAATTCTCCCTTATTCAAACCAACTTCATATGATAAAAATTAAGGGACACGCGCACAGGACGGGTAAGACAGCCCCAAGACTTTCCTGCATTTAATAACTCAATTTTTTTCTGTAATTAGAGCCTGCATCAACGTTTCAGTAGGTTCCTTGTTACTAGAAAATCAATAACTATCTTGTTTACTGCAGATTGTTCTACTGTTGCTCTTCATCATCAATAAGGATTTGGATTCTTCCTGGTTGCCTATCTATACTTTGTGCGGTCACAGGGTAGCAGAACATGTGGGTTGTTACTTGTATCAATACTCTGAAATCACAGTTAACTTCTTGCTCTGTGCAGTCCGGCCCAAAGTAGAATCTGTAGAATTTGGCAACCCTAGTTGGTGCCAGAATCAAAGGATCAAGGTGTTCGAATTACCAATAGTCATAGGGCCGGGCAGGTAAGATGTCCAATAAGGCTGTAAATCACAGTAGCTACCGGATGCTCTCCTCATCAAGTAACAACCCTAAACCAGATTCTTACTAACTTCCATGTTACAAGAAATCTAAGGAGTACAGCTATTTTGAATTTTCCTCATTTCCTTAACCCTTTAAGGACCAAGAAGGCCAAATTTGGTTTCATGTTTTTTTTAGCAGTTTTGAGTGGGTTCTATGTGAAGTTTCTATCGTTTTTATGTTTTTGGTCAACACATGCAATGTTCTTTACTAATTCTGGTGATATAAAATTTGGTCCTATCTGAATCATACTTTTCATTATATGAACGATTGAATTTGTCATTTTAAAATCATGAATTCTCGGTCCTTAAAGGGTGAACTGGTGATGCACATCAAGAGAAATTCCAAATGAGATTATAGGTTCAAGTCAGAGTAAGATGATATTATTGGTTGTGTGTGATGTCACATGATAGCAGTGCTCACCAGAATGAGGAAGAAGGGTTGTTACTTGTATGGAATTATAAAACACGTAACTGATTGGTCTGTGTGGCCTAGCCTTTAGTACACTATGTGGATCTTCACAATCACGGTACCAATTTTACGACGTGTAAAAGTGAGAGGGGGAGCTCACCGTAACATACCGAGGTAATATGCCCTCCCACCTTAAGCCCCGCGTGTCAGGAGCCACACATATTCTCAATTCCCTGAACTCTTCATGATCAAGTGCGCTCAACCAGACCACCGACGGCGATGATACCACCTCCTTCGACAACACCTCCTTCGACGCTGGTTCAAATGAGATATGTTCAAGGATTGTGTCGTTTGGATCGAGAAATTTCAGTACATGCTTCCCACCTGGTGGAATGATCGCTGAAGAGCCATTTCGTTTGACAATGACCTCAAATCCTGAGTCATTTCTGACGGTCGTTTCTATATCTGCTGTGATGGTGTATTTCAGATACGTTCGAGGTACTTCAATCGGGCGTGCGCTGCAAATCCTTGCTACCCTCTACGAATGCCATCGGCGGTTTGGAGCTCATGTGGAACTCCCAACCTCGTCTAATCCTGTCAAAGCAAGATTTCACTGGGCTTTAGAGTGCAAAGCAAATAACGATGCGACAAGCAAAGAACCAAGATTGCGTTCAAATCCGTACTTTTTAAAACAAGAAAGAGGAAGTAATGGAGCTTAAGCTTTGTATTCCGTCCTTGTGATCAGAAATAGTCAAACAAACACACAGTCGCGGTACAAAGTAGATTTGATAATTACCCATCTACTCCAAGCAGTTTAAATTTCCAATGGAGTTACAACGTTCGGCATTGTCTACAAGGGGCCGGGGCACTGCAAATACAGAATCTCACACCGTGGTTGATCCTCGCCGCGATCCGTGTGGTCCGGCACGCTCGAACTGATCAATTGCTCTGCATAAATGCTTGCATCGGTATCTCCGGGCTGCTCGAGATCGACCAAATTCACTCGCTTGCTTAGAGCATTCCACCCATGCACGCTACGACTAACTCTCAAATTATTCATCTATATTTGAAGGGCCCTTGCTCTCACCCACCCTTACATGTCCTACACGTATCGAAAGTGCGCATAAAATAGTCAATAGACCAATCACAAGTAGAATGGGAGGATATAGTCAACACGCTAAAATCCAGTGTCAAGAGGTATTTTGAAAGGGCACTTTTCATCTACTTCTGGAGTGTGAGAGACTCTCTAAGGGCATGGGTGGCCCTGCTCTAACATTGTCTGGTTTGCACAATTCAAGCAGATACGTTTGTTGTTCTTGTTTCGGAAAATGGTGTGCACGATTGCCCATGATTTCAATTTCGCCAGGCATATCGTTGACTGGTGAGGTTTGAACAGGAATGCCAGTGCACGTTCAACTAGGTCGTCACGCCGTCATGCTCACCGCTCGGACTTTGCCATGTCTATTGTAGCCGCGCGACGTGGCTTGCGCGGCTGCATGCCTGGGTTACACTAAGGACAGGCCTTTTCGTGAGCATCAGGCGTGTGGAAGGCAAGAAGATAAGTTAGGTTCTAAAAAGCATACTATTTACTCGTATGTCCCAAAACAAGTTTCTTGTAGAAGGAAAATTGAAAATTAAGCCGTAATTGCAGTCCCGTAGTGTGGACATTGAGCAAAATCGTGTGAACCTTGAGCCAATAGGAGTGGTTAGTTTCGGCAAACTAGAAGCTTATTTTGGGACAAAATGAACAAAGATACCAGAAGCTTTTTTTTCGAATATATGGAGTAGTTTCCACCAACATCACCCAAATAGACTATGAAAATAGTACGTAATTAGGTCACTCACAGAGCCACCACGCATCGATTGCACAATCATAATGTGCAATCAAAAAGAGAAGATACACTAGATTGAGTCGTTTTGAGGGCATGGAACTAGGTTAAAACATAATAATATTATAACACTAAAACAATGTTGAGGTGATTGACTATGAAAAATTCTCCCGAATGGAGTTTAATTCGGTTTGACATAATTCAAATTGTGTTGAAAAGTAGACTTGATGTAGTATTTTTAATTCTCTTTTACTTATTTAGAAACGTTTTGTTCCTGAGCAGCCCGTTAAAAACAAGCAACAACCAAAAATTGGTCTCTTGAAAGCCAATAATGGAGCAATGGGAGCCAACATTCTTTTGCAATGGAACCACAATCTAGTTACAATATTTCCTCACTAAATGGGATAATAATTAGTGTAGTTTACATCAGTGAGCCTTATCAGCTGCCATCACAACTTCAATCAGCCAACACATCCAACTTCTCACACTTCATTCCAACTACTGTAAATCAAGCTCAGTACGCTATACACTCAGCAATAAGATATACAGTATGTAACCAGGAGAATTTTGATTGAATATTGCATAATATCTCCAACAAAAAAAGCCCCAAACTAGGAATCTTTCTTGCTCTGTACCATTCAATGTCACGCTCCAAACACTCTCATCCTGGTCTATTGACCTCTCGTATAATACCCAGCATCTGTTAAGGTAACTATACCTTAAAGGGAGCATTTACTTTAAAGCGTGTGTTTCTATTGCAGTGTGACATTTCTATATGCACGCTTTAAGGTAAATGCTCCTTCTCAGGTCTCGGGGGGTTAGTGATATGTTGGAGTGGCAATATACGTGCGAACAAATGATAGGGTATTTTAAAAACATGGGGACAAAAATTTATAAATGGATTTAAAGTAATATAGGGTATTGAAAATGGCACTGAACATCTTTAAAGTACTATAGGATATGGAATAATAGGTAATTTGGAATTATAAGTAATGCAAGCCCCTTTTCAATTAACCCAAAGTAGAAAATTACATAATGATAGCATGTGAAAAAAGAAAAAGAAAAAAAGAAGTAATACCCCCTATAAAGTAGTGGTTGTTCGCACCTATATCCTTAACTTTTTAACACACTGACCCCCCTGAGTCTTAGGTATAGTTACCTTCTGTACAATCATTCCGTCAAAACAGTAGTTCACATGATTGTGTTGCCAACAATAGACTCTACATAAATATTTCAAAGATTACTTACATAAGGACCATCTTATGAATTAGATCCATAGGGAGAGATAAAGACATTCCCTCATGGGATTTCATATGGGAAGTGGGACAAAATTCCCACAATTGTAACTTTTCTCGGATAGTTGTAGTGTATTTTTGATCTGAGAAAGTTACAATTGTGAGAAATTTGTCCATGTTTCCCATATGAGAATCTTGTATTTAGAGACTCTACACAAGGCCAACCCATATACACTCTCACAGTACAGTACAAAATGCAATATAAAATGCAATATGTACAGTTCAGATTTTCAATGCACTCTAATTTAGTTTGATCTGAAACAAGGCACAACCAGTGAATCTTGTCTACGAGCACAATAAATCGCCACTAACATCTGCAAGAGTTCTAGCAAACTTACCAGAAAAACCAAGATCAACAAGATCAATGTACCACCCAAATTTGTGTATGGCTATCATTCTCCCACCCAGTGTAGATCTATATACGTATCTCAAGATCAACTCAAATATACTCAATGGTCCTATAGCAACTAAGATTCTGTCTCCTAGCTCCCTCCCAATAAGCATTTTGCGATTTCTGAAATTATTTACTACATTGGTGGCACTGCTAGCTCCTTCTTGATAGTCCACAGTCTTTCTTGAATTTCCTCAAAAGTAGGTCGTTCACATGGATTTTCAGCACAACAGGCTTCCATGAGCTCCTTCAAACCGGATAAAATCGCTGCTGGAATCAGAGGTCTCTTGCCCTCAAGTATCTTTTGACGGGGCGCTGTGTTCCGAAATGGTTCTATGCCAGTAATGACTTGGTAACAAGTCATCGCAAAGCTGAACACATCCACTGACTGATCATACTTTCCTTTCCTCGCCACATCTGTCCCTTTCATCATCTCGGGGGCTTCATAACGGGTACTCCCCATGTCATAAGTGTTTGCGTCTTCCCCAAATAATTTCGAATTTCCAAAGTCTGTCAGTTTCACATCATAGAATCTATCTGTGCCAAGTCTTGGTGAAGACTTAGAATTCACAAGGAAGTTCTTGGGCTTCAGATCACGATGCATGACACCATGCTTGTGCACATGAAGCATGACCTCCACGATTTGTAACAGGATATCCAGTCCTACAGAGAGTGAAAATGGACCTCCAGAGTCTCTCTTAATCGTTGCTCCTCTTCGGTTATTGTTTATCAGATGTTCGAGATCACATTCCATCTTCTCCGTGACGATATAACCTCCTTTGCTTTTCAAATGGTCTTTGACTTCCCCGGGCGTCTTGATAGGTGGCGGTGCATCATCCGTATACGCCCATGCATAAAAACTCACAACCTTCGGATGTTGCAGCCCTATCAGCTGCTTCACTTCATTTTTGAGATCCTTAAATCTGAAGTCTCTTATTGTGGCAATTGCCACTCTCTATCCACACCACTTGCCTTCGTATGTCTTCTTATAAGATCCATGACCGAGTACTCTGCGCGTATTTGGTTTTAGATCCAGATGATCGATTCTAAAACATTTGGGATCCACTGAAAGACTCCGTCTTGAAGAACTCTGGACGAACTGCACAATTTCAAGCTTGCACCTCTCAATGATAATGTTGTTAAACCTATCCTTTTGAACTGGAGCAAAGAATTGCCATGGAAACCGACTAAATGGGGAATCTGGAATAGAGATGGATCCGCTCTCGAGGCTAGATAGAAGATGCTGGCGATCCTTACGGGCCAGACTACGAACATCTTCACATATGCCAGGTTTCCCTTCTGCAGATGTCTCCCCTGCAACAACATTCCTGCTTCCATCCCTCGGTTTAAGTACATACCTGTGCACGTTCGGACACCATTCCAATTGCACATCCGCTGGCTGTAACTCATTTGTGATCAAGTCCAGATTCCACATGAGCTCACGAAAGAGGAGATCAAAGTTGGAGCAGACCTCCATATCCTTCTCAACTAGTGGCATATTCGGCATAGAAACAACAAGAGCAATACTTCCCAATTCTTTTGCACAGGCCTTCAACAAATCCTTTGCATCGCACAACATATACTCAAGTTTGTCCAAATAATTGTATAGTTGCGTTAACGTTCCGCGTTTGTAAAAATACCACATTTGCGTAGAATCTTTAGCCACTCGGGAGTATAACTGTGATATCTTTTGTATGCCCTTCACGTAAGTTTGAACAAGATGATTGCATTGATTAGGGCAGATCTTCACAGCTTCCAATAACTTCTTCAAACAGATACGAGATTTCAATGCCGTTTTAATCTTTGAAGAAACCCCATTCTTTGCTGCTACAAAAGCAGAACGGTCCTGAAATGAAACAGAACCAACAGTCAATTGAACGAGCTTAAAATGAGAGCTCGACAACGCTGCTTAAACATCTCTACAATATTGTTCTGTACATCAAGTTGTCCCTAAAAATCAGTAACAATATTCTTCTAGTACATGGCAGGGTTGCAGCCACGTGCTGATTAGGAGAATTGTGCCATACTAAATGATTTCAGAGAAAATAAAAAGTTCGAGTACAAATCGTTTATTCTTGTTGACTGTTTAAATTACACGTACAGTAGTACGTAAATGGAAAATTAAATGTAGATCTAAACATAGGGGCATTTGTTGGCAACGCCATTCAAACGTGTACAAAAGATAAAGTTTTGACACTGTTCAACAAAGGTCTAAGACCCAAATAACCAAACCTTCAGTAGGAAAGCATTTCATAAAGTAAGAACGTGTGAAGAAAGAAATTTTCTGGTTCAGATTGTGAAAAGAGATAGAGTCGCCAATGAACTAAATGAACTATATAATGAACTTAACTCCTAAACGTCCAACCGTCTAGAAAGTGGAAGATGTCCACAACGTTTTCATCCGTCATTGACTATTGCAGTTTAGATTTTTTATTAAATATTTTATCATGCGAAGTTAGCTTCATGATTGTAAAGGGTTCGATTAGTGAAATTTTTATGCCTCATTTCATGTTGTAGTAATTCACCGAGAATTTCGAAGATTTCAGTGTGAGAGTGCTCTTAAAAAAGTCATATAATTAAGCAACCAAAAAAACTTCACACTTGCACTTGTAACTTCTTGCTCTCTGCAGACTATGTGGATCTTCACCAATTTTACGACCTGTAAAAGTGAGAAGGGGGAGCCCACCTTATCATTGCGAGGTAATATGCCCTCCAACCTTATGCCACGCTTGTTAGGATCCTGACATATTCTCACTTCCGAGAACTCTTGAAGATCACCTGCGGTCAACTTGACCGATGGTAACACCTCCCTCGATACTGGTATAGGAAGAAGGTCGATTGGATCGTTTGATCGATGTACATACATCCCACCTGGTGAAATGGTCTCTTTACGAATGGTCACCTTGTAGCCTGAGTCATTTCTGAAGGTTGTTTTCATATTTGCTGTGATGGTGTATTTCAGATACGATTGAGGTAATTCGATCGAGCGTGCACTGCAAATCCTTGCTAGTTTCTGCACCTGCAACGAATATCATCAGCAGTTTGGAGCTTATGTGCAAGTCTGAACCTCGTCTAGCTAATGCTGAAAAGCAGGATCTCACTGGGCTTTCAAGTGCAAAGAAATTAAGGATGGGACTAGCAAGAGACAGCCTTCGAAGGACTGATTACTTACAAATATCCAGATCCTGTGTTGACGATCAGGTGCTATCGTACGTCTCTTCCAAAGTTTCTCAAGAAAATCCTGCTGACTACCTGAGATGTAAGGCTCCTATGGAGATCGAGACACACTTGACCAGTGTTTTTTTTTCTCTGGCTATATTCCGCCAGATTTCTTTAGAAGATATGGCATTTCTCTTTCGTGAAAGAAAAAAAAATGAGTTTTTTCTGAATTTTTTTGTCAGATTATCTCTATATTTTTTTTTGAAGAAAACTACTAAAATTAGAAGAAATTCTATCAAAATATGATCAGAAGCTAAAACTTTCGCCAAATTTTCTCTATATTTTTTGTGAAGAAAAATACTAAAATCAGAAGAAATTCTATCAAAATACGATCATAATCTAAAACTTTCGCTAGATTTTCTCTATATATTTTGTGAAGAAAATTACCAAAATCAGAAGAAATTCTATCAAAATATAATCATAATCTAAAACTTTTGCCAGATTTTTTCAATATTTTTTGTGAAGGAAACTACCAAAATCAGAAGAAACTCTATCAAAATCTGATCATAATCTAAAACTTTTGCAAGATTTTCTCTATATTTTTTGGGAAGAAAACTACCAAAATCAAAAGAAATTCTATCAAAATATGATCATAAGCTAAGACTTTCGCCAGATTTCTTCTATATTTTTTGTGAAGAAAACCACTAAAATCCTATCAAAATATGATAATAAGCTGAAACTTTCGCCAGACCTACTTTCTCAAATCTCTTTACGCTTCAAGAAGAAAATCACAGAAGAATCACTGACTTGACGGCTAGTGGGCTCAAATGCTAGAGACAGGGCACAAATGCTAGAGCTCTAACCTAGTGGTCTCGGCTAAGAGTATGGCCAGCGCTACAGGAGTCCAACTCAGCATGGGAAGATGCTCCATGAGTCCTACTCAGCATGAGACGACGCTCCATGAGTCCGACTCAGCATGGGAAGCGGGGAGCACTGCAGCAGCTCAGCACAGCAGGCAGGCCAGAGCTCTTGCTGCAGTGCTTGCTGTAGTTTCTGTGTTTTTCGGTTCTGGTGTACGTTCCTTACGCTGAGTCCAGAAAACTGAAACGAAATGCTTGTCTTAACTTACATTTGATATCACTACTTTGTTGTCTCTGCTCCTCCAGGGGAGAGACTACGGAAACGCTTCGTTTTTAAGGAGTTACATGGCTGAACAGTAGAGACAAGGTGTAAAAGTAAATTTAGGGTAAATACGAAGGCAGAGACTACGCGACTAGCCGCTTGTTACAATCCATGGCGACGAGGCATTGTTTTTCTAAATTAGCCGATCATAGATTCAACGACCGAGCGAGCTTACTTTCTCACCAGAACAGTCAAGCACAATGGTCCAGGTTTGAGAAGCGGTCACCTTTCCATTGGAGATAGTCCTCGTCGAAGTTGTGCCGAAGCCGTTCAGAAAGCTTCTCTGTGAGGTCGCCTCCCAGGTGAGCAGTAAACGGTGCATGATCTCATCGCACCTTGTGAGCATCGTTGCGAATGATGACGCATCTTTGAACATAGTACGGTGTCCTCTGCATTCTCAAGGAAGGGGCTAAAGTTGGGAATGCATTCCAGGTTCTGAATATGATACTCCGAGGTTGGATGCTCTACGGCCTCTCGCATGTCGTCTACGCTCGGGGAGCAATGGTTGACGTTAAAAGAGTCCAGAAGCTCCTCCGCTATGACGCCCTGCCGCACAGAGTTTGAATCAAAAAAAAAATTGAGCATAGTCCGTTTTCAAAAAGAATTAAGGTTCGTTTTCAGTAAGATAGATTGCGTTCTTTGGAATTCTTCTTCTATCAGATTATTTTCTTAACATTACTGAGGAAGAACCGGGAATCAACAGCAAAAAGTGTTTTGAAAACGTAGACCAATTGGTAGAATGAACTGTTCTAACCCTAGCATTAATTTTTTACCTCATTCCGAACCGATTCCGGAATCTAAGAAAGCAAAAACAAGTCCGTTAGTAATTGGACTAGCGATCGCAAATTTACCGAAAGCAGTGTTCTCAGTGTACGTGCTCTCAGATTTTTAGCTCCGTAATAATTTTAACGTATTCCAATCTTTGTATATGTACTTACAGCTTAAGAACATCTATTGCTGGAAAACGAAATATACTCGTTCTCACAATTTTTCAATTGCGTGTAATTCCCTTCTGTTCTTAAAGACTCCTTTCTTACTAGTCTGTAAGTATACATACGAAGATCGCAAAACGTTTGTCCAAATTGAAACCGGAGAACGAGAATACTCTGTTTTCCCGTAACACTGAAAAGTAGGTCTACAGATGCAGAGGCCAAGCCATTGATGTACCTCGGGAATGAAATGGAGCGAGAGTGTGGTAATGGCGACGTGCAAACTCGAGCGAGGAAACAAGCGGCCGAATTGGTTGCCAGGAACACCAGCTGCAAACCACGTCCTGTCCGATCCTGCACACCTCCTTCACCTGCGATTTGGTACGTTGAACAAGGAGTTGAAGTCGTTGGACTGCAGATCGGCGAAATGGCAAACAACGTCTCCCTCTGAATCCATTCCTCGTGAACGGATCGTTCTCTACAATTCAGACATTGCCCAACCAAGCATATACTCAACGTGAAGATTTGAAAAATCTAGAATAGAAGTGAGGTAAGGTTGTTACCCCATTCCCAACTGAATAAGAAATACGGATATAAGAAATAGATAGATAGAAACGCCGGACCGAAGGTCTGCGTGAATAACGGATATAAAACATTAGAGTTAACCGAAAAGAAGCCCATCTAACCTCCCTTTTTGCCTTCCTTCTAACCTCTCTTTTGAGCTATAGTTGGGATGAATAGTGTTGTGTCATAACTTGTCCCCTTGTGGGCCATGGGCTTGGAGCTTTGGTAGGAGGTGTGGGAGTCATTACAAGGTGTGGAGAATAATGGCAGTGGCTTTCTTTAGATTGTCTCTCAACTCATTGTGAACTAGTTTTTGGTCTATTTATATTTCTATATGAGTTCAAGAGGAGTTTGCTAAAACTTTCCTCTTTGAGCTGATTTTTTGGTTAACTCTATTGATATTATTTAGTATTTTTTTTTAGAGTTAGGCAAGAAGAAATAGATTCCAACACAAGTTGAAACATAATTTTTGGATGAAGAATGAATTAGTTATAAATTTTCAAAGTTGAAGTATGACACATCCCATTCAAGTCACATAGGTAGAGTTGTTTCCGTTCAAAGAAGATTTGTATTGCACACACTAAAGATGCTTAACTCTTAAAGGTCTGAGAAGCCACATTTGGGTTGCAACATGGTCTTTTTTGTATATTTGACATACAAAGTGTAAAAATTGATGTTTACTCTAGTTACGAAAGTTTGTACTTGTGTTGAGCCCGATCCAATGACACATGACAATTTTAATTTAGATCATTATTGCACTTACTACATGCTTTACAAGTTGCAAAATGATCATGTATTCTACATGTATGGTGTTGTATTTGAGCATGATAAGGATGAGGTATTGAAAGGACCTCTAAATGAAAAATGTTAGTTGAAGAATATTCAATCCAAAGGTCTTGCTAAATTTTAGTACATTTTCTGTATGTTAAAAGTAAGATACGTGATCGTACATACAGTCCCCTACTAACCTTTAAGGGTTAAACCAACAACGACGAATCCATAACCGCACTTCCATGTACTAAAACCAACACTGAAGAGAGAACCCATTACTAACTGTAACTCATGCTACAATCAACATCATTGTACTATTGATTGTGGAAAATGCCCCTAGCTGTAGGTTTAAGGAGCCAATTGGGAATGGGGTAACCACCTTAAAACCAACATTGAATCTAAACGCGACAGAATCTAGCTTCCTTAGTCATTTTAGAACGTAAATCTAGGTAGACCATAGATAGCTTATCATTTTGGTCAACATACAATACAGGCTCTATGTTGTGCTTAGATTTGCTTTCTAAAATGATTGCATGCTTTAGATTCTGTGGCAATTAGGTACAATGTTGGTTTTAGGTGCTCCTACTTTAGGTTGGACTGAAATTTCAGTAGAATGGACTTTCATGTTCCTACTTTAGGTTGGATTGAAAATTTCAGTACCGCCCATTCACACCAGCCTAGTGCCACTGTTAAGTTTGCATTCCTAAAAGGATGGTAGGTAAAATGAAGAAACAATTTTTTTTCAAAACTTTGTCTTTTCTGCTACAACTACTGTTGAAGCAGTGTGCAACTTCAATATAGTGTCGCAAATATAGTCACATTCATTTTTTGTGTTGCATTGCTTTTTGTCATGCGGTAGTGTAATTCCTCTCTGTCTGTTTTAGATTTTTCTATTCACCTCATATTCCTTCAGATTTATCTGACGCACGCATGCGTGCAGCAAAAATGGTGTATGTGAACGGGCCATTAGTAGGAATCTAACGTCTACCACTGGCGTTGCTTCAACAAGGACTTCCTTTGTCTCCTACATCACACATGGACATGA
This sequence comes from Pohlia nutans, assembly GCA_022496805.1. NCBI lineage: Eukaryota > Viridiplantae > Streptophyta > Bryopsida > Bryales > Mniaceae > Pohlia > Pohlia nutans. Next base: position 2,531,094 of record CM040103.1, read on the forward strand.
TCGATATCAGTCACTGCATGTTTTGGTGCATCCTAAAAAAAATGTCCTCATCAATCTAAGAGCTTTGAATGAATGTCGGCATAACTTGTGCAGATGTCAACATTCATTCGAAGTTCTTAGAAGCCTCATGAGGACAATTTTTTTTAGAATGGTGACCTTGGAGACTGGATCGTACAGAACGGGTACAACATGCTTACAATTATTTTTGTAAGCATTGATAGTAGGTAGATCCTATATGAAGTGGCCGCGTTGATTTTGAAAATTGCAAATATGGTAAGAAAAAAATCCTAGTAGTAAAGGATTAGAGTAGGAATGTCCCTTTCAATTTGTAGGTCCATTGGTGTTGTATCGAGCACATTACATTTTAGGGAAGGGACTCTGTTTTTATGAAGGAGGAGTCAAAATTAAAAGTTTGTAAGCAACTTGTACCCGACTTTACACTAGAAGAGGGGGAGGATTGCAGTGTCCTTGTGCTGATTGACACTTGACCGGTTGAATTTTAAAGCCTCATATAAAATCTTCTGAACCATGTGTACCATATTTGTTACATGTAATTAGACACTTTTCACTTGTCAAGTTCTGAACTCAGATAAATAGATAGAAACTCCGGTCCTCTTACGAGGCCGGCGTGAATATAGTGTCTGTTCGTCTTAACAATGAGCCGATGCCCACCGGGCAAAGGAACATTGATACAAGACTACTCTCCCCTTCTGGGAATAAACACTTTAGTAACTAGATACTAGTAAAAGTAACCCACAGTAACCATTATCAAGTATTGACATCATTTGTAATGGTATAAAACGAGGTTTATCATGTTGATGATCGCCAAGTCATGGTTCCTAGGTTGGTTGGAGAAGGACGTTTGTGTTACAATTATACGGTCCGGGTTCGATTCCCGTTGGGTCCGTCTGAGCGGTTCTGAACTCATATATGATGATTAGCAAAAGGATGATACAATGAATTTTGGTTGCACCTTAGTGCTGTAATAGTCTGTTTTGAAAGTAAATGAACAAATCTATTACAACAATGCACTGAATTCTCTTTACAAATGATATGAACTTCAAGAAAAATCAAACAAATTACTTTTCTAATAAACAAAAAGACCATTCAACTAGGATGTTTGAGAGAATGTTGCAAGTCTTTGTTTGAAGGCACGTTGTGGAAGTCTACATAAGTTTAACCCCTAAAGAAGGGGGGAGGGTTAGTTTAGCTCTTGTTTTCTTGACTAGCTCTTATAACAAGCTCAATTCGTCATTGGTCTGGGTTAATTTGACGATTGGCACCATTGACATTAAAGAAGATTTACAGAGCTTTTGTATAAAAAAAGAAACAACAAAACTGCACAATTTTTGAAAAAATGCCACCGTTGAGAAGACTGATAGAACTCGTTTAAAGTATTTTGTACACATGCTGAGATCAAATTGATCAAAAGTGCTCCAAAAATTCTGAAATTTCTACCTAGCATAATGATCATCATTTTGAGCATGTGCAAAATATTTAATATAATTTGGAGGTGTGAGGAGAAAGATATGAGGGCCTCAAGTGACGCCCAAATAGCCTCCTTGTAGTTCAAAAAAATCATCAAAAATTGCACATTTCATGAAATTTTGATCAAGAAGGACTTGGCTTGATAAAATCAAAAATAAAATGCCAAAATTAGAGATAAAATCCTAAATTAAACTAATAGTCATCTTTGCTATTAGATTGAGCTCAAGGATGATATTGGTTGGATTTTATCATCTATGGTTGAGTAGCATACCCTTGAGACAGGTATTTAAAAAAAATAAAAAAAAATAAAAAAAAATAAAAAAAAAAATAAAAAAAATAAAAGTCCAATAAAGATTTTTTTTTACCCAGAACATCAATTAATACCTCTCTCATTACACTCTCCCATCAACTACAACAACTAGTAATGTAAATTTTGAACCGAGAGAAGGGGACCACAATTGAGATTTTTTTTTGAAGGGTTGAAAACACTCTCTCTGATCGGCCCAAAGTTGATACTATTGACGATGATGACGCTGGCTTTAGTCTTAAACCCTAAACCCTAAACCTCCCACACTCCCCCTCACGTCTCGTTCTATCCTTGAAATCGGGTTTTAGGGTTTAAGGCTCATCGTCGTCGATGCAATGACTCACTAATCGACTCGTTCGTCGCCATTTTGCGACTTACTTTGCTTTAGCAATTATGGACACCACCACATCGTCGGAGCATCATCACAAGAAGAAGAAAAAGAAGACGTCGACGACGACGACGCCGACGCAACCGGTTCCGTTGCAGGATGTGAAGATGGATTACGTGCCGTCCAGGGACGGCCGCGCCCGCCCGTTCGTGACCTACTTCCCCACGGGGTTCGACCCTCTCAGTGGCAACGAAGACCACGGCGACGCCACTGCGGCCCTGGCGAGCGTGAAGGCGTACCAGGGGGCCGACAAGATGAAGGCCAAGCAGACGCAGCTGGTGGCGTCCACGCACGGCCAAGTCGACTTCGTGGGAGTGAACTACGCCGGCGAAGCGGCTGCTTGGCAACCTTGTAGCTACGCGTTGGGCGTGTACGACAAGGAGAAAGGCACTTTGCAGCTCGTCCCTCTCGCCGGAGAAAAGGTAGCTTACGAATTCTCTTTCTGTTACTGCGAAATTTTGTGCTCATCGCTCTTGAGTCGTTTCTGAATTTACTCCCTCCGTCCCTAAGTTATTGTCCAACTTGTTTGCTTGGTATTTCTTTGAGCCAATTTCATTGATCATATTGTAAGAAACATGATTCAAAAAGGTTCCAAATTAGGTCACTAGAATGATTGAAGAACATTGCATGTGTTCATTGCAACCTAAATAAAATTAGCCGCAAGGAAGTATTTTTTTGACCTACTTAAAAAAGCATTTTCAAACATGGGACGGAGGGAGTATATCTTTACAGGGATTCTGTCATTTCAAGAATATGGCAATTGTTGAGTAGTCAATGTTCGCTCAACGTTTCCTTATATCATTTCGCATACCAACGTTCTACTGGAATCGGGATCCATGCAAATTTGGTTTTGATTGCTTTTACATTTTCTTTTCCCCCTCATCAATCAGATTCTGAGTTGATTAACCCGTAAGCGTCCACTGTGTATTTTCTGTAGTGTAGGAAAATTGGACCCCCTGCTGCAAAGCATCTGTTTGGATCTTGTAGTATCGAACAAGAGCTTTTAAATGAATTGAATTGCAATCAGAAAGACGAGGTAAAATGAGAGAATGCCACCGCTGCAAAGTTCAGTGATGCAGATGGCCATATTGGGCGTTTTAGACGCTTAGGAGTTAACTAAGGCTGAAGTGAGCTTAGCCTAACTGCTTTACGGTCTAGGTTGTCAGAATGGAGACAGGAGTTAGGGTTATGGATCGTGGTATAGCTTGCAATTGCCCCGGATCACCATGTTTTGTACTCCTCGAGCATTCATCGGTTTCTTTCGCAACTGAGTTGACCACCTTTTTGGATTACGAACGAGTCATGTTTCTAGCTTTCTGAAGCCGTAAGGGACCAAGGTCTCATGTTTTTTATAGCATTATTGAGCAGGTCATATAGAGACTTTTTTTTTTTTCAATTATATTTATTTTTTGACCAACACATGCAATGTTCTGCACTTATTCTAGTGATACAAAATTTTGCTCCATCTGAATTATATTTCTCACAGTATGATCAATCGAATTTGTCGTTTTATAAGCAATGAATCCTTGGTCCTGTAGGGGTTAATGTCTTAACACGTGGAGTAGGGTGTTGTTAACCATTTTAAGAATGTGACAAGCGCATACCAGAATTGTCCTGAATTAGGATCTGTACAGATTCGGTTCTGATATACCTATCGTGTATTATATGATTGTCATTGATTTTTTTTATTTTGCCTCCTCCATCACTCGATTTTGAGTTAAGATGCTTTGTTGACTGAGCTTAGCCTAACCGTTTTACGGTTTAGATTCTCAGAATGGAGCCAAGAGTTAGGGGCATGAATTATGAATGGGCGGATGAGGAAGAGCGTGTGGAAGATACAAGAGAACAAGAATTGGCGAAGAGGAGAATGTTGGTAGAAACATTTGGCAGCCAGAAGAGCAAAATGCGGGTGAGTCAGCGTGCATTTTGTGTTATCTTATCGCAGTGTATGGAGTGACCATTAATTTAATGGATTTGGAGGAAATCCCACTGTACAATTCTTAGGGAAGGCTCATCTTTAGAAATTCATGATATCTAGTCATCTTCCTATGTGCTTTTGAATCTTGTGAACACCACTTTTTTTGTGTGGAGTATATCATGTTTTTCAAGATATTTCTACTTGCAGGCACAACGAATGGAGAGAGGAATTGTCAGGGAGGATACCTTGGGAGACACTGGGGATATGGAATCTCTTTTCCAGGAAGCTGGTGAAAATGAAGCTCTTCTTACCAATGAGCAAGCTCTGCAGCAGGCCAACTTATCTGTTGTTCGCAATGTTCCGCCGCATGATATTTCTGCCAACACACCTCAAGGGGCTTACCCTCTTGACCAGCTTATCCCAGGAGAAGAATGGCAGAACTTGGATGTGCATGATCTGAAGGCAGCAGCTAAGAAAGCCCAAGATGAAGAAGTACTTCGCCAGCAGAACTATCCCAACTTTATTCTTTCTCGTCTTAGAAGGATCAGAGTTGAGGTGAGCCTGTTTCTTTTTGGTTTTCCTGACGTGTCGTGTCATCAGCTCAGGTCCTCTGCAGTGTTGATACATATAAAAGGCTAGGATGTTGTATCGGGAACCTCCCGTGTATTATCTCGTGTAGAATGTAGCCAGCGGGTACATTTGCCGAGGTGAGGTTCCCGATACTACATATGTCCCCATATAAAAACTAAAACATCTTATAGTATCTAGTGTTCTCGTACGTCTGAGGATTATTCATTCTAAGTTGTGTTTAGCAAGGTAGCAACTTAACCCCTAAATGTCTGAAAGTGCCTTTGCGGCCAGTAAAATATGGTGTATTTTGCTAGTATTTGGAATGGATCCAGACCTTTATAGGTTTGAGTTCAACACAAAAGCTGAAATTTACATCAATGTGGTTCTAGTGAGTTATTGAGATCCCAATTTAGAGCTTCTTGTTGAAAGCAAATGCCATTTATACGGCCACGTATCTACTATCCCCATGTGACGTTTAGGAGTTAATGTGCTGCTTAACGTGGTAGCAACTTAATGTGCTGCTTTCTCTTTGCAGGGAGATACGGAAGGCAATGATCGGCGAGCGCGAATATTAGTTTATTTGAGGCATCTGTTTACTTTTCATAAAACTCCTCATTACATACTGAGAAACGCAGGTGCGGATCCTGGTAGATTTTCTCAAGAAACGGGCATTCCTGGTATCATTGTTTCAAGCTTTTTGGACCGCTTTACAGGGGAGAGCTCTTCGGATCAGTCACAAGTTCGCCTCCAGTCTAAGCAGCACAAAGACCTTCTGATCAGCTACTGCCTCATCTTAGGATTGGCTGTAGACGATTTTCAGACTGACCCGTATGACATGGCCCTTGAGTTGAAGCAAGCTATAAATGCTATACGGCCTTACTATAAGGAGCTCGGGTGCAAATTTGATGCTCGATCTGCCAATGAAAGGAAAGAGCTGGGCGACCATGACAGTGGACAGGGCAAATGGAAGGTTACTCTTCCTGTGCCACTTAAGTTCCCTCAAATTACTGCTGCCAGGGGCAAGGCTCCCAGGAGGTGAGTACCAAATGTCATCATTTAGTTGAAGTTAATATTTTCTTTAAGAACTGGGAATAGGTAGAGAATCCATTACCTGTGGCATTCTCCCCATTACCTGTGGCATTCTCCCCATTACCAGGATGGAGATTTTTAAGGTAGTTCTTCTCCCCATTTTTGTTAGGATTCCAACACACTAGAATACTTTTTGTATGAATTTTCAAAGTTTTGCTCATAGGGTGAGTAAAACCATGGGTACACTTTGATTCGTCAGCTATTGTACATTGTCAATTTGTATGATGCTGACATGTTTACAGAATTTGAATCATACTTTGGCATGACTTTCTATGTATGTATAATGTCCGTCAAATGATGTGATGACGCTGTGTGATTACGAACTTCTATTTGAGAAACTGGTGTTGTAAGATTTCAGAAGCCCCAAAAATGATGTATTGGTCAAGGTTGGGGCTCATGTATTGTGGTGTACAAGAGTTACACCTTATCTCTATTCTGTTTACTTAGGAGCCTATTTTCATAGTGAAACCTTGAATTGGATGCCATTTACCAGAATCTAGAAACCTACAATACTATCTGGTTTATGGCTGGAGTTCTGTACAGTGCCCGGAAGTATGTCCTGCAACCCCACTTTTCAACCTCACACTACCGGTAACACATTTATTGTCTCTGCCCCACCACACCAGGGACAGACTCAAACTGTTTGGTTTTCAAAAAGTTATATGGCTAAATAGTATAAACACAGCCATAAAAGTAAATCTAGGGTAAATACTAACGCAAAGACTATGCAACTAGCCGCTTGTTACTCACTACAATGGTTCGTCCATCACTAAATTATGCATGTCACTGAACATGAAGCATTTTTGGGCCAACCTTGGCTCATTGAAAATGCGTGATTTATGAAATAATGTCAATTTGTCCACTTTTTTAAAAATAAATCATATTCACTATACAATGGAGTTATCCTTAACCCTTAAAGGTCTAAGAAGCCACATTTTGGTTGCAACATGGTGTTTTTTGTGTATTTGACATACAAAGTGTAAGAATTGATCTATACTCTAGTTACGAAAGTTTGTACTTGTGTTGAGCCCGATTCAATGACACATGACAATTTCAATTTGGATCATTACTGCACCTACTACATGCTTTAGAAGTTGCAAAATGGTCATGTATTCTACATGTATGGTATCGTATTTGAGCTTGATAAGGATGAGGTATTGAAAGGACCTCCAAATGAAAGATGTTAGTTGAAGAATATTCAATCCAAAGGTGTATGTCTTGCTAAATTTTAGTACATTTTGTGTATGTCAAAAGTCATTTTGTGTAAAAGGTGTGTAAGAGCTTGGTGGTCTTCAAAAGTTTTTTAACTCCTTTCCTGGTGCTAAGAAACTTTTGAAGACCACCAAGCTCTTACACACCTCTTACACACCTCTTACACACCTAATAATGATAGACCACCAAAATCTTTCACACCTTTTAACTATTTAGAGTGAATAAATAAGATTATAGTAAAGCAAAATTCTTTGTAGATTCATCAAATTCAAGGTGACTTTAAGGATAACTCAAATAGGTGCTAAAGATCCAAATTATTGGTAGAAGATACAAGGTGTAGTTACAAATAAAATGGTATTCCTATGAATTTTTTGTATCCACACGCCATTCAAAATAAATGTATTAAAACCAGAATTTAGTTTCATTATATAATAGGGCAATTGAACACCTATGTCACCTTTTCGTGACACCAAATTGTTGGAGTAAGGAACATGGGGTCACAAAAAGTGGTGAAACTAAATTTTGGCCTTATTTTAATTCACATGCAATTCATTGCTGATCAAGGGTATTGTCGAAAATCGATCTCACGAAGGCTTGTCGCAACGGTTGTAGTACGCTACAATGTAGAACTTCTCACTTCCTCACACGTCCTCAACTACAAAACCTAATGGATTCTCATATTGCATATAACCTTTAGTCTCCATCATTGGATACAAATGCCCTTAAAAACACAACACGAAAACCCCGTCAACCGACAATAATCAAAAACTACAAAGTCTTACCAAAACAATCACAACAAACGTCTCCCCCGCTTAACAAAATCCTCCTAAAAATCTACACCAAGACTTAGTTGTCTTGATTGTTTGAGAATCTCTAATATTGAATTGCACCGCAACCTCGAAACGCTTTCACCAGTCCACCAAAAAAAATGATCTTTCAAATGAATCAAGAGCAAGGCTCTTTCAAAACAACTGTTTGATCAGAGGAACTGTCGTAAAAGATCTCTCATAAATCAAAGAGAGCTCTCTCAAAAGCGTCGTTAAGAGCAAAGACACTGAGGACGGAGGGAAAAAGAAGGATTTATATAGGAGACTTGGATACACAAACGAACACCCGAGGCTCTCTCAGAATAAATGAATGAACAAACAAATGAGGCTTTCTCAAATGTTTATAGGACATAATCATCTCTTCCAATGTATGGTAGGAACATCAGGAACTAAAAATCTGTCTTTTATAGAATGTCCCTATACAATTAAATCCCCCAATATGTAATAAATAACTAGGGAGTTATTTCCACGGTAGCAGACTATAGAGGGTTATAAGCCATAATCCTCTCCTTTGAGGAGGGGTTATGACTATGAACTCTCTTTTTTTCCAACCACAATGCCCAAGGAGAACAATGGGGAGGTGTATGATCATAAGACCATAATCCCTTGTGAAACTCGAGGCCTTGTGGTTTGAGGACGCCTCCGTTCTTTGCGGTGGGTCCCAATGACCCAGACCTCACATGGAAAAACCTCCCGGGGCCAGGGCTTTATTATTTGCATTGTAACAGTGCTCCATGCATGCAATGGAAGATGGTCCCTCCAAATTTAGACCATTGTGACTGTGCCACAACACTGGAGTCTGGCTCCAAGAAGCCAGAAAAAATCCCACGAGCTGGGAACGTAGAGTATACTGGGAGAGGCCCAACTCGTCAGGGCTCCCGTGATGGGAGGCGCCCGTCGTTGTCGGCGAACGCCTCCTCCATCACGGGGGCCCCTCCTCGCAGGGCCAGGTCAAGTACATTTCCCAGGTCCTGTCCTCAGTGGACTCTGAGCCCCAGCGCACACTGCAAGGCTCCGGCACAAAATTGATGTTGCAGCTTGAGCTCACGAGCTCCCCCACGGAGGTGACCACCTCGTCGCTGGCCCCGGCAACATCCAGGGACTTGAGAGCCCCCAGTTGCTTGAAGCTCTCCGGCAGCGATTGCAGGCTGGAGCAGTCTGTCAGTTTGAGCATCAGCAGGGATCCCAAGCGCCCAAAATCGTCCGAGAGTGCACTCAAGCTCCAGCAACCTGAGTCACCGACATAACATTCAGTAGCCTTCATGCTCACTGCCTTTCCTTCATGCACTCTGCTCATCACCTTAAGCCTCCACCTGTCCACTTAGCTACTGAAGAAGTACTGTTGGGTGTACGTGGAATATACCACACCATCTACTGTAGGGCCAAGACAGGACAGTGCATGCTACTGAACGGTATGGATGCAAAAGAAAAAACTTCTGAAGTTAACCAGACAATATTTATAAGAGTTTATCACGTAGTTTAGGATCTGTATAGAATTTTAGTGAGCTTGAAGCAATGGAATAAAGATATAGTTCGTTTCCAAAACCACCACTAGCTCATTAATATTTAAAGGCATCACCACCGTGCTGAAGTTAACCAGACGTGATTCATTGATTAGGATTTTTTTACTGTACTCTAACCAGACGTTATTAGTTTCCTTACAAATTCGAAATCATTTTTTATACATGTTGATATCCCTATCATAATGAGCATACTCAAGTTGAGTCAACAATGAGAAAATACTTTTGAAGTTTACAAGAATCTTTACTAAAATTTCCACCAGAATCTTACCTGATTTTGGGAGTGGCAAGTTTTACATTATAAAAAGAAATGGGCAAATAAGTGGATGAAATCACCAAATTTTCTAAAAAAATTACTAAAATCACGACTATTTGGGTGAAAGTGTCTTATAATAAATAATTTTATGGATGAGCATATATATACAGACACACACATGGATGATTCTATTCAATTTTTACTTATCTGGCTACATTCCTAGATGTGCCCTGCCTCCACCAACTGTGATTGTAGAATCTTCAAATAAGGAAGATTTCTTCCACATACATAGATGTTTTTGTAGCAGAAAACAATTTCGTAATTAGAAATATTCATAGGAATTGTGAGTAATTCATTAGTATTCAGTCATGATAATTACTCCCTTTGTTTGGAAATAACTATCCTGGTTTTAAAAATAAAACAATTTAATGTTTTTTTGGCCAAAAAGACCCATCACAGTACTCAAAAAATGGTCTATCTTCAATAGTAGTATGTAGTTTTTGTGTCACTCTCATTGTTTGAAGTGAACAGGGCTCTCATGTTTGAAGTATAAAACATGGGACAATTATTTTTGAAATAAAAAAAATGTCAAAAACTAGGACAATTATTTCCAGACGGAGGGAGCAAAAAATGAAGAACGAGAATATAATACCTGCAAGTGACAGAGTGTGCAATGCAACAAGGCCACCAAAGCCGTCCGGCAGCTGAACCAAGCGCTCACACTCATCCAAATGAAGCTCCCGGAGCGCCGAGAGTTGGCCAAACCCGTCCGGCAAGGCCGCCAGCGTCTCGCACCCGGTCAAGTCCAGGCGCTGGAGGGCAGCCAGGTGCCCAAAGTCATCAGGCAGCTCATCCAGCTTCCTACAAAACCGAAGCTCCAGAGACTGTAGCCTGCCCAACTGTCCGAAGCTCGCCGGCAGCTGCTCCAACTGCCCGCACAACGACAGGTTAAGCTCTTGCAGGGCCTGCAAGTTGCCAAAATCCTCCGGGAGCCCGTCGAGGTGACCGCATCGCCACAACATCAACTGTTGCAGCGACGTCAGCTCGCCGAACCTCCCTGGTAACGACTTCAAGTTCTTGCACCCGCCGAGGTTCAGCCGCTGCCATCGTCCACACAACCCACTTAGTGTAAGTCTAATTCTTATAGTCTACTCGAGAGAGGGGGAAGTAGTCTTGCACCACTACTCAATAGTGTAGTGTAGTGGACATTGAACCATGGGTGGGTCGAACAAACACTTTATTCACGCTGGCCTTGAAAGAGGACCAGAGTTCTTACTACTGCTATTAGCATTCATATGCCACATGCAAACATGAACTAATCTTTTTGAAGGTCTCTTAGTAATGTACATATATACTCCCTTTGTCCTGATATAATTATCCTAGTTTTTGGCATTATTTTTCCGACATAATTGTCTTATGTTTTATACTTCAAATGTGAATCATGTTCACTTCAAATGAGACGTACAATGAGAGACACAAAAACTACACACTACTATTAAAGATAGACCATTTTTCGAGTATTGAGTAACAAAAACAACCTTAAGTTGAAAAATGCCATTTAAACTAGGACAATTATTTCCAGACAGTATAAATGCCTCCTGAATTTATTTTTATTAATGTCTATGCTTATTTATTAGTTGAATCTTGAACCTTGAATTCCAAATTTTATGAGATTTTCAAGTTTTTTTATGAAGGTATTACATTGTAAGTTACAGTCTAAAATTGGACAATATCACTTCACCGCTTTCTATGGCACTTTGCTGGCAGCTGTCAAATTTATATGGATGACACTTTAGGATGGTATTTGCTGGCAGTTCTCATCTTGTCTACGTTGTATAATCTTGGATGAAAAAAATAATCGAAATTCAACATTTTTCACACTGTAACTCGAAACTGCTTGAAAATTTTACAGTTTAGTATTAAACTTTATTTTATCATGGAATTTTCATGCAATTAAAACACAAAGTCACACTAATATATGATGAATTATATAACTAGCAATTGACAACAAATTAAGTACCTGCAGGGCTGTCAAGTTTGGAAGATCCGCAGGCAGCTCTTCCAGAAGTCGACAGTCTTGAAGCTCCAGAGATTGCAGAGCCGTCAACTGTCCAAATCCGTCCGGTAGTCGCTGCAGATTCTCGCACGAGTTCAGGTCCAGAGTGGCCAGCATTTCCAGATCGATCAGCCATTCCGGCAGCCCCTTGAGCGTCTGGCAGTCGTTGATGATCAGGGATTTCAGAGCATCCGGGAACTGCGTCGTCGTCGTCGTCAAGCACAAATCGTTATTAAGATGATCGCTAAGTAGTGGTTTTGGTCAATGAAGACATATCGCAACCGACATTTAGTCATTAAAAACATGCGCAAGGATCCCAGACATTTTTGCCAAGGTAAAAAGTGGATAGTTTGGCCTCATTTTTTATCCCATTCAGTATTGTGCCCAAAAGTGTACCCAAAAGTGTAGATTGGGAGTCGGGGGTTAAACTTTGACTTCCTTTCTAGAACCTTATCGGGATAACATGGTTTACCGGGGTAAAACCATGGTGCCTTTGATGGGCGTGGGGGCCAAAACAAAACTGCCCCAGGATAAAAATCCCTCATTTTTCCCCTTCCCACCCAAGTTTGGGCCCAGAGCCAAACTGTGAGGGTTCCCTGTGATGTCACATTTCCCAAAATTTCTACTAGTATACAAGCACTACTAGTATAAGGTAGAGGGCTCCAAAACCAACAGGGTTTTAATTCCAAGAGAATCTAGGGACAATAATCATCCTAAAACCTAAATCTAGATAGACCATAGATATCTTATCATTTTGGTCAACATCCAATAAGAGCTCTATGATGTGCCTAGATTTGTGTTCTAAAATAAATGCATGGTCTAAATTCTCTTGGAATTAGAACCCTGTTGGTTTTGGAGCCCTCTACCTTACAAGCACTAGTATAAATCCGCATGCGTACCGTAACACCATAGCAGGTTCGTCACCTGGCGAACGAATATTTATTTTTTTGAAAAAATAAGGTTCACCTCTCAAAAACTGAATTTCTCAATTTTCGTTTTTCAGCAAAAAAATCAGTAAAAATGACCTTTAATAGCTTAGAAATAACAAAATATTGCAAAAACTAATTTATTCTATTTTCGTTTTTTTGTCTTCAGAATTTTCTAATTTTTACGTTTTTTATTTTTAGAATTATTTTAGGACGAACCTGCTATGGTACTACGGTAGTAATTTCAACCCCACATGAAGGTTCAAAGAATCTAACCTTCACAAAAGATATCACAAACCTACTAAGTCATGTTTTTACAATGTTCTTTGTATGTTAAAAATATGTGTGAAAGAGGTAAGAAAAACATATAAAAAAATCATACAAAAAACATACAAAGAACATTTTAATACATCTTTCATAAATTGAATGCAGGTAATGCCCCTATAATCTCCTGTCAATCAATAAGGGAGGATTACGATCAACATACAAAAGACTAACAAAAAAGACCTACGATCACAAGAGATTGAGATTCAAACAACAACGATGAATCCATTGATGACGATGAAGTGGAAAGTGTTGCAAGTTACCTGAACTAAATCAAAATCCATGTCGACTTCACACAACTTGAGAACCGAGAGTTCCGTGAGCTGCTCCAGATGCTTGAAAGGCATGGAGCCTTGCGTGATGAACAGTTGCAGATGAGCCGGCACTTTGCTGCACTGGCCTGCAACATTTTGCTGCAGGATGAGGATCCGCAACGACGAGCAAACCATGTCCAGCGCCTCCGCTGTTAACTCTTCCTTGCAGTTCCGTAAGCACAGCCCTTCGATTGCTTTCCGCTCCTGCTCAATTCAAATGTTAGCATAAAACTCCCCTAAGTTGCTAAAATTTTGAGTCATTGAAACATGAACTTATGACCAACTGAAATAACACAAATTTATGTTGGCAATCAACGGGTGGCAAATTCAAGATGTGATGAAGCAAGATCTTGGAGAAGTCGCTCTATGTATTTTTTAGCTACCACCTACAATAATAGGATATTTAACAGTATCCTTTTTAAATTACTATAATTAGTAGTATTTCAAGAATATTCTCATTTTCATTCTTGTAATCAATTTTGAGCATCCTATATTAGTGTAATTCATTTATAAAAATTACCTTCAAAGATTTATTTGGACTCTATATTTGTTCGCACGTCATTATGGAATATTTGGAAGTGACGTCCCGTAGAGCAGGATAGTACCCCATGATGATGAGAGTGGAGAAGCGAGGGCAACTGGTCTTTGCCAGCAGAGGAGATGCGGAGGCCGGGCTCGAGTTTGCGGCCCAGCGACACCAACAGATCGTGCACGTGGACGCGAGCGATGTCGTCGACGTTGAGCGAGCGTTTCCTCTTCACGAACGCCAGCTCCTCCAGCTGCAGCAGGCGCTCCTCGCCGATCACGTGGTTCACAATCTCCCAAGGCAGGTCCAGGTAGTACGTGATGATGTCGAGAAACGCGCGCCGCAGGGACTGGGACAGCTGCGTGTACAGTCGGGTACAAGTTGCTTACAAACTTTTTGACTCTTCCCTCATAAAAACAAAGTCCCTTCTCTAAATCATAATGTGCTCGATATGGCACCCATGGACCTACAAATTGAAAGGGACCTTCCTACTCTGATCTTCTACTGGTAGGATTTTTTTCTTAGCATATTTGCAATCTTCAAAATCAATGCAGCCACTTGATATCTTCAAAATCGATGCAGCCACTTGATATAGGACCTACCTACTTTCAATGCTAACGAAAAAAATTGTAAGCATGTTGTACCTGACTGTACATGCCCTGCAGCTTGCCCACGTAGCTGCTCTGGTCTTCGGTCCCGGTCACGATCAAGGAGTCTGAGCTTTGCAGCACCTCCAGCGTGTGCTTCCATGCCGAGTCCCGGTTCCGTTTCTTCAGAAACTTGCCCACCAGCTCCAGTGCCAGCGGCATCCCCCCACACGCTTTCAGCACCTGTGCCACCTGCACACGAAACCACAATCGCCGCTTCTCTTAACCCCGGGGAAGTCACTATCAAAAATTTAGAAACCATGAGAGAACGAATATAGGGTGTCATTTCATCATTCGAGATGAAAATTATAAATTCTTAGAAATAATATAGGGTGTTTTAAAACCAATTTGGAAATATTTTAAAAACATTCCTGAAATATATTATAATATACCCTAAATATATTATAAATAGTATAATATTCCAATTATTTCATAGCCCCCCATTAAATACCCTTTGTTCACTCATGTATACCAAAATTTACATTAAGTGACTTTCCCAAGCTCTTAGCCCATAAACGTCAAAGTAAGCTCCATAGGCTTATTTATGAGAGAATAATGAAGAAAAAAGTGGATTTTCTCAACCAAATCAATCGAGAATTGGTGCGTTCAAAAGCTACTGAAAAAGCGATCTAGATTCCAAATTTGCGCCTCATTTGGAAGATTGTGGAATCGTTAGCAAGCAATCAAAGTTATCAAAATGAACAGGAGTTGAGGTTCACTTGGGGCAGCAAAGATCGTGTCTTGAAAAGTGTCGCAGTGCTAAATTGTTATTAGAAAGGAAAGTGATATGTCAATGTAATGCACTACAATTACCCAGGGAGAGCCCCTCACGGTCGGGGCTCCCGCAATGTTCGGGCCCCATGTCATTGGTCGGGTCACGGCCCTCCCTCCAACTCAAGGCCCTCACATCACAGGAGCCTCTTTCTACTCAGGCCTCTCCTTTTACTTTTTCACTTTATACATGCAATCAGTTTCTTTTAACCCCTAAACGTCTGAAAGTGCCTTTGCGGCCAGTAGAATACGGTGTATTTTTCTAGTATTTGGAATGGATTCAGACCTTTTATAGGTTTGAGTTCAACACAAAAGCTGAAATTTACATCAATGCGGTTCTAGTGAGCTATTGAGATCCCAATTAGAGCTTCTTGTTGGTAGCAAATGCCAATTATACGGCCACGTATGTTCTATCCCCATGGGACGTTTAGGGGTTAAGTACAAGGAAAATACAAAAGAAGCACATCCATCCAGAAAGGTCTCTTTGTAAATAACAGAGACTTTGGAAAAAAAAATTAAAATGCAATTAGAAAAGGGAAGAAAGTCGGGCCATGCCTGAAGTTGCCGGTCGGAAGGGGGCTCTTCATTTGCAAAGACCAGCAAGCAAAACATCTTCTTTGCTTGCGCGAAGTCGAGCTCCTCCACTTCATACAACTCACTGATCAAGCCTCGGTCATCCAACTCACTGCAGAGATTCGCAACCCGGGACGTCACGAGCACCCGGCTCTTAGGGGGAAGGATGAGATCCTCTGGAAGGAGGTACTTGAGGTCATTGGGGTGCAGCACATTGTCAATGTATAGAAACACCGCCTCCCGGCATTCTTCCAGGTACTTGCCCAGTTTTTGACTCCCTTCCAGCGGGTACCCGAACCGCGGCTTCTCCCCCGACAGCCTCTCCAAAATGCTCGCCTGCTCAAGGAAGAAATGCCAAGGCAGGGTCAGTCCAGTTCCTTTACGTTAGAGGGCTCCAAAACCAACAAGGTTCTAATTCCAACAAAATCTAGGCACAATAATCATCCTAGAAACTAAATCTAAGTAGACCATAGATAGCTGATCATTTTGGTCAACATCCAATAAGAACTCTATGACGTGTCTAGATTTGTGTTCTAAAATAAATGCTTGGTCTAGACTCTGTTGGAATTAGGACCTTGTTGGTTTTGGAGCCCTCTACCTTATCCCTGCACCTTGGTTGTGACAACTAATCATATGTGCCAAAACTTTGAAAAAAAGAAATAAAGAAAAACTGTAAAAGAAATAAAAATGCTCGCAAATGCTACCATGAGGGAAAATGTGAACGTAGGGTTGATCTATTTACGTACTAGAGAACAGGCCGTCAGGAGCCGATGACAAGTCCAGGGGAGCACTAGGTGCCAGAATCAAGCTCCTGACAGCCTATTCTATGGTGTTAATGGCTGAGGGAACGACGTTCTTAGGACGGCTTTTCATGGAGAGCCTGAACCTTCATGGTGATGTCATCCACAATTACTTGCTTGACAGAACATGCTTTTGGGGATGTAGCTTAAATTAATTGAGTGCTTTGGAAGTTGTAACATATTGAGTTGTCAAGTGTTTACAGCATATGTCAAAACTTCTGGATAAAGTTTCCAAACTTTCAGTCTTGTTTTCTCCACTTTGTAAGACTGGAAGTCAATTCCTAACCTGCACCTCATTTATTCTTCCTACCTTCTAAACATGTTAGAAGATACCCACATGACATCACCATGCAGGTTTAGGCTCTCCATGGAAAGCCGTCCTTAGCTGCAGAAACACACAGAATGATTCTGCAGGACGAGGCCAATTCTACCATATCTATCAGACTCTATATTGGTAGAAACAGCCTATGAGGCCTTTAACTTATAACTATGCCTTGGTTGTGGCAAAAAAAAATCCATCATACCTATGTGCCAAAAAAGTTGGAAATTTTTAAATTTTTAAAATGCTCACCTGGAGTGAACAAATCTTTTCTGAGGACGGGTTTTCGCCCACTTCGATTTTGCAGTGTGTCCGTCCTGGAAAACTGAGGCGAGCATACACTGCATCCCCAAGTGTGGACTTGCCAATCCCTGGCAGGCCATGGAGAACCACGGCTCGGACTTCCGTGTCTTCCAGCTGAAGCTTCTCCATCACCTCTTCCACCCTCACATCAAGCCCAACTACAAAAGAAGCCCGGGGAAGTCACTGTCAAGAATTTAGATAACTATGAGAGAACAAATACAGGGTGTCTTTTATTCATTTGAGATAAAAATTATAAATTTTAGAAGTAATATAGGATGTTTTAAAACCAATTTGGGAATATTTGGGAATATTCTTAAATACATATGTGGAATATGTCCTAAATATACTATAAATAATAGAATATTTCAATTATTTCATAGCCCCCATTAAATACCCTTTGTTGGCTCATATGTACCCAAGATTTACACTAAGGGCGGACTTCCATGTGAGTGGGTGGTGGGTGGAAGGCACTAGAAGGCAAGAATTGAGGTCTCAAGAACCACCGATGCTCCACCCATTTCGGTACAAAGGAAATTTATACTCTAGAATCCTCATGTTTCCACCCATATTAGTGGAGCTTCCTCCTTTGGAGGACCGACCACCCACTGCCCCCTTGCATGGAAGTCGGCCCTAAGTGACTTCCCCAAGAAAAAAAGAAAATGATTATAAAAGCGTCCCTTCAAGGTTGTAAATCCACATGCATTAATCAACTAATCACCGACAAAATTGTGTCATATTTAAAAACTCAATTTAGAAGGTCGGATATTGTTTAGAATAAAAATGAGATTGTGATTATGAAGAATGCTTAAAAAGTGAAGATAATGCCTTGAGAGGTAAATGTAACATACCTTTGTTGTTTGGATACGCAGGCGTGAAGGGTGACAAGGGTTGACTTAATTGTCTCATCATAATCTTTTGATTTTTATGAATACTCACAGCCACCGCCAGATTGAGATCAGGATACACATTGTTGATTTCTAGGCAGAGCTGTTGTAAGTCGCCCATTGTTGTATCAGCAAAGCCAAGCCTGTACTCACAAGATTTCAAAATTTTCACATAAAGTGTATTTAATAGGTGTTGTAACTCATAGATAGAATTTAGGCCACGTCAGATTGCACAAGTCAAAGCAACAACAAAAAATCCTACACCTTGATTGGTGAAAAAATCATTTCTTATTTGATAGTAGTTCAAGTAACAAGAAGCATAAAGAGGTGACACTTTTTTGATCCCTATGTGAGATTTAGAAAACATTTGAGTAAGGTTGAGGCTCCTAAAACCAACCAGGTACCCAAAACCGATCTGGCCTAATTTCTAGATTTTGAAAGAAAAGATGTACCTCATTTGTACATTAGAGCATATTATCGGTTTTGGGTACAGAAGTACTTTTCACTTTGTAAAATTGTACAAATTTCAATATTGGGAAATAATTCATGGAAAAATTTGCATTCTCCACGAAAACTAACTTCCAACCCGGGAAAAATATCACCCTATTAATGACTGGTCCAAAAATAGTGTAGGTAGCTTAAGTTATCGGTTTTAGGTGCCTCGACCTTAACAAGGTTTCAAGCTACCTCTTCGAGGTGGATTGAATACTTGTTACCTTGAATGCATTTTTTTAAATTTGTTATCTCACTCCCAGTTGGTTAGAATTTGTTAAGTTGACTTTACTAATATTGCTTTTGTTCAAATTGCACATACAATGTGAAAACTACACGACACAAAATTATAATTATGGTTTTGGGTGTGAATTCATCAAGGTGTTGATCACCAACCCTCGTATCATGTAGTTTTTGAAGTTTATGTTGTGAAAAATTTCTTGAATCATTAAAAGTGCACACAACACAAAAATATGATTATGAGTTAGGGTTGTGAATTTTATGGGGTTGGCGATTGCCAACCCTCTTATCTTATACTCCCTTTGTTTAGAAATAATTGTTGGTATTTTATTTTTCATAGTTTTTGTCATATGCTTTATATTTCAAATATGAACCCCACTCACTTCAAACAAGGCGGACAATGAGTGACACAAAAACTACATACTACTTTTCAGGAGACCATTTCTTGGTTGCCTTTGGCAACAAAAGCATCAAGTTGATTTTTTTCTAAACTAATCTGACAATTATTTCCAAACAGAAGGAGTAGAGCTTTTGAAAGTTATGTTGTGAACTAAAGGGGATTATTTAGCAGTGTTTATATAGGCCATTGATTCAATCATTGTTGCTATAGCACTAAATTAGTGACCGTATTGTGTTGCTTTCGTGTCATTGAAATATGAACCTACGACCAACTAAAACAACACAAACCTACGTTGGCAATCAGTGGGGTGATAAATTCAAGAGTAGTGTAGTAAAGTGACCATGAACATGCACTAGTAGAAATCCTCTCAAATTATGTAACTTGTCTTTAATGACTAAATTCCATTGTGACTTGTCCATTGTGACTTGTCCATAGTGACTGAAAATCATGATTTTAAGTCACTACCGTCACCTGCTAGCACTTCCAGCACTCGACGTCAACTTTTTGGACTGCCACATCCACTTTTTGAGAGGTCACAACTAATCAAAAAGCGACACGTGGTAGATTCAACGAAATTTGAATTAATTTTGTGCCATAACTACTAGCAAGTGACGGTACAGACAAGTCGCAACAAGATTTAGTCGTTAAAGACAAGTCACATTTGACAAGATTTCTACTAGTGATGTTAGTAAAAATAATGGGGATCAGAATGAGGGTGCAAGAGGGATACTTGCTGAAGAGGCCTCGTCGCCAGTGAGCGCTGCAGAGGGCGACTCCGCGGGCAATGAGAAAAGTGGCATCGCGCAGTTTCTGGTCATGCTCTGGAAGCTCCAGGAGCAGGGCTCGGATGTGCTTGGCCAGGCTGCGCATGCTCTTGAAGAGGGTCATACAGGACTCATTGTTTTGGTTGGCTTTGTCAATGCGCCGCAACACGAACGCCACCATCGCCAGCGCTGCCCCTGCCCACGTCAAATTCTGCGCGCAGTCCAACAGATCACACACCACTCTCATCGAGGCCGTCGCAATCAGCTTGGCACTGTCCACCTGGCCCCCCACCAAAAAATAAAAATAAATAAACAAGCGGCTAGTCACGGAGTCTTTGCCTTAGTATTTATCCCAGATTTACTTTTATGGCTTCATTTGCGTAAATCTTGGTAACTCCTCAAAAACAAACCGTTTCCGTAGTCTCTCCACTGGTGGGCAGAGACAAAAAATAAAACCTTTCAAGAACAATTCGCCACACTCTCAAAAATCATGTTATTTTTTTCTAAATCTAAAATTGCCTCCTTTTGCACGCTGAATAATTTCATTGTTCCTCATAACTGATTGTGATGAGCAGTCATAGGAACATGGAGTTTCATTGCTAGTTCCTATTGGGGCTCCTAATTGATTGATGAGCAGTCGTAGGAACATGGAGTTTCATTGCTAGTTCCTCTTACTGCTCCTAATTGATTTTGGTGCATAAATATGTGGAGCAATCAATGGTCATGAGCAATCGTAGGGACCCATCCTACATGGGAATGAATGAGATATCAGAGCTACTGATGAGTCCAAACAAAGAATATGGACTACATAAACCGGTGAGGGATGGCAATCCCCAATCGGTTATGGGACATAACCTACTGTGCACTCATTTAATCAAGACTTTCTAATGTTAATTTTTTGGTTGATCTAGTGGTCCAAAAGAACAACTTTGGTTCTGAGTTCTAACCCATGAATGAATAGCCTATCATCTTGTCTCAAAAAAGGGCACAATATAGTTTGTGACAAAAATCAAATCTATTCAGTGTAAAATGAAGTTGTGGAATTCAAAATGCACACGATTTCAGGCGTCAAACTTCAAAAGTGAATGGAAATGCAATAGGATTCAAACTCTTGATTCGGTTTTTTTTGGGAAGCTTCATTTTGTCAAATTGTTTCAATTTGTCAAACTACTAAAATATTTGTACGCTGATTTCCTGAAAGTGTAAAACAATAGGTGCAAAACTGAGGAAAAACCAAAAGACATTACCTGCGACTGAGCTTGTTGACATCTGGAGCTCATGGAGTCCAGCATTGTGCTCACATCATTGAGATTACTCTGAAGAGCTGCTGATGTCTTTCTCTCCACTGTCCTGTTCTCCAATACATCGCTTAGGGCCTGTGCATGCACCAGCCATGAGAAACCTTTTAACATACCCTAAAGGATTAACATACCCTAAAAGACCAAGGACTCATGGTTATAAAAAGCCCCATTTGATTGATCATAGTGATAATTCAAATAGGATCAAATTTTATATCAGTGAAGAACCTTGCATATGATAATCAAGAAAGAAAGCGTGGGAGTGTTTGTAAACACAATAGGAAACCTCAAGTCTTGAGTTTGGTATCAAATCAAAATTCTCATGATTCTCTTCACAACAAGGAGAAACCCAACTTTTGTGGGTACAATGAATGATTTTCAAAACTGGTAGTGTAGTGATGGGAGACCTTGACACTTTGCATGCAACAAGAGATTGCCACCTCAGCAGTTTACAAACCTCCTGACACGAGAATGAAGACTGGACACCCTCTTTAAAAGAATAGGAGGTCTAATTTGGGCTCATTTTTCACCGACTCAGATGTTTCACAATATTCATGCTTCAAACAAGCGTTGTACAAACACAGGGAGGATCGAATTCTCTAACCCGGGGCTAAAAATCTAACTCGAAAGTTTTCAGCCCCCTTCTTACTCTATTGGGAGGCTAATTGCCACAATTCACAAATATGTGAGCTAACTAACTAAAAGGTAGGAGAGAAATGAACATTGTTATAACAGGAACACGAATCCTAAATGAAGACCTAATCAAAGTCTTCGTACATACTACTCCAAAGAAACGAGGGAAAAAAATTTAATTTAGGGGAACGTTTTCAACAAGATCCCAAAGTTCCATGACGAGAGTAAACCTTACAATGACGAGGATCACCACAAAAAGCATTGCATCCTCTCCATTGAATAAGAAGGCACACGCAATGAATCAAAGATCCAATACTAACAATCAGAACCCAAAATAAACACTTAAAAAAGCATACTAACCAGCTCAATTTCGTCCAATATTTCGTCAAGCTCGCTCACTTCAGTGAACGAGAACACCGACCTCTCCTTGCCAACTCCTTCTTCACTGCCTCCTTTGCTGCCTCCTTTACTGTCTCCTTTGCTTCCTTCTTTACTGGCTCCTTTACTCCCTCCTTTACTATCTCCTTTACTGCCTCCGTTACTGCCTCTCCGGGAGCGAGAATACACTACATCCCGCAAGCTTGCAGGTCCAGTGCAACTCATAGAAATCCCCATTGCAAACAGCAGAGTAATCTGGCTATGGACGAACCGTGACCCTCTCTTGCCATCCACAAATCCAAAGCAATAAACCCCCCATTGTACTCCTCTCAGATACGATCTACAAAGACCTTTTAACAGTAGTACCGCAAACAGACCCACTGACCGTCTCAGGGTCAGAATTCTTCGAACTACATTCCGAGGTATCTTAATCTAGGACTAGAGTAGAACCCCAACAACGAACTACAACGGGTTTTAGGGCCAGTACATTCTTCCACAATGAAGGCAAGTGAGCAGGAAGGTGTGTCTGTCGGTAATAATAAATAATGCAATGGAGAGCTAGTGAGAGTAGGCTTCTACTGGGGAACCGAGTACCGTAGTGTACTAGCAGGTTCGGCACCTTGCTGCCTAATAATTAATTAAAGTTCAAAAAGTAGGTTCGGCACCTAAAAATAGTATATTAATAATTTCGGCAGTTTTTTCCTTTGTTTTTTTCAAATGTTGGCTTATATTACATTGGTTGACATGTGAGATTTGAGTCTAGGATGGCAAGAATGCTCTGTGATTTATACAAGTGGAGTGGAGTTGTATCCAACAATGCATATGGGATATGTGAACTTTGAAGTGAACCACCTAGTTAGTCTTTATTTTTATAACACGCATAACTTTTGCATAAAGTCTTCAAATGACATAAAATTTGTTGGAGGTGAAAGATTACTTGATTTCTAAACTTTTCTTAGACCAACAAAATTCCAGAAAAGTTGATCTTCTATGCACAAATGAGCTTCGAAAAACTGTTAGGAACGCATTTTGATACATTGACGTTTACAATGTTGTGCTGTTTTGCCCATATCATACGCATTAAAACTTATTTTGACACAAAACTTGTTGGAGGTGGAAGAAGACTTGATTTCTCAACTTTTGTTAGTTAGACACAATTCTATAAAACTTCATCTTCTATGCTCAATTGGACTCCAAAAATCTGTGTACAACACATTTTCAAAAGCCTCACCTAGAGTCTTGCTACTTAACCCATATTCTTTGTGGACTAATGTAAGTGGGCTTGATTACAAAAGGAGCACCTTTCCCTCCATTGAAATTCACACAAGTCTCCCAACTAAGTAAAAACTTAGTGAAAAGTAAAAAATTCTCACTTTTCGGCAATTTTGAAATATAAATTATATAATATTCGGCAAAAGATGCCAATAATTTCCCAAAATTTTAGGCATCTATTTTTAGAATTGTTTTCTGCCGAATCTGCTAGTAAACTACGGTATATGCAGTGTGCACATTCGATCATCAAGTTTGATAAGTGAGTGATCAAGCAAGAGTTTAAGAGAATGGAGAGTGCGACATGGACAGGATTCGAAGGATTTGAGTGGCGCCATAAGTCAGTCAAGTCGGCGGGTTTGATCGTTGACGAAGGAGAGTGGATGATTCGGTTTCTACGATGCGACTGGTTCTATGAATGCCCTCGTGTGAACGCTTCCTTTTTTCATCACCGTAATGGCTTTCTAGTATTTTGAAATTCTTACAATATTTTAAAAGTGATAATATTTATAACACTGGCCCACAGAACATAGAGTCCATTCAAAATAAGGTAGAAGCCCTCACAACGGTGAATACACCCAAAACCAATGTGTGAACAGATGGTACCCATACCATAGGCTTTGGTACTAATTATATCATTTTAATAAGAGCCGAAATTTTAGGCATCGTGTTGTTAAATCTAATCTTGTACTACGATAATGGTAACATCCAAACTCAATACCATATGTGTAAAAAATTTGTCAACCAATCAACAAGTTCTTGCACTATTAGAGTTAACCCCTAAAGGACCAAGAGTCCTAACTAGGACATGTAGAGAACCAAGTAGGTTCTGATGAACACATTTTTAATCAAATTTTGAAGGAAATTTAATAGTGGATTTCCCAATGTGCCACAAAAATGAAGATTTTTTATTTTTTTATTTTTTATTTTTTATTTTTATTTTTTTAAAATTCCAGCACCGTATGTGGAAGTTATGAGGGAAAGTGTAATTTTTTTGGGAGAAAGGGTAGCGGGACAGTAGAGAAATAGTTGAATTGGGTGCGGGGGGCAACAAGTGGAGCGGAGTGTGAAAAGTGGGGTGGTCAGTGGGGACAGAAGACCATCCCATTTTCCACCCTCATTAAAAAGCTAAAAAATTTATATTTTTAAATTAAAATTTATTAATTATTAATTAAAAGCTATGTTTTATACTGAGATTTATTTTTTTAATTGAAATCTATTATTTTTTAATTGAAACTTATCATTTTAATTGAATTTATTTAAATTAAATTTTATCATTGTAAGTTATTATTATTATTATTATTATTGTTATTGTTGTCCAATGAAAGACTACCATGTGGCGGTCATGAACATTGGAACGGGTTGGGTGAGGTACCACTTCAATCCCCTTTCTCTATCCTTTATTTCCTCCCTAATCCCCAAAATTCTTTAAAATAATTCTATTTGTCTTCTAATTAAAACTTGGAGATTTTATTTATTTCCAATTTTTTTTGCCATTCTATAGAGGGTGGAATGCACTTATGTTTCACCACTCAGATTTATATTTTAAATTACAAAACTCAAAAAGAGAGATTGAGTCTTTTTTAAACTTTTAACCCTTTGGCGTGCCTGCGTTCAAATATTGAACGTCGAACAGATTCAAGTTGTTTGATTCTCATCCAAATTGGACAGTCTTCATCCACATAAATTTCCCTTGGCTTTTGTGCAAGTTTACTATATGTTGTATGGTTTGGATTTTTAAAATAGGTTATTATGATTTTTGAAAAAATCACACAATTGGTTTATGTCAAGTTTCATTCTTAGTTCAAAAAGTGAGACCTAAAACATGATTTTTTAAAATAAGTAGAATCAAATAATGGAAACCATACCATCTCATAGAGCATGCTATTCCAATTTCATTACAATATTTAAAAAAAAAAGTGTGTTAATGTGGGATTTTTAATCGAATTTCATGAGAAAACCTTGCAAAAGTAATTAAAAATAATTAATAAAAAACATGATAAATCCAACCGTACAAATGTGATCTTCACATTGACATTTACAACTTTGCTTTGTAAATCAACTCCATTTTTGGTATTCATCAAACATCTTGTAACGTTTCTTTGAAAACAGTGTTGAATTGGGACTTTAAAGGGTTAAACCGCCAACAAATGGAAGCCGTTCTTCAACATCCTAAGCATCTCCAAACACAATGAAAAATGGTACACAACTAAGTAACATCATATAGAATGTGAAAGTGAACTGCGACAGGTTTTGGTAGTGAGTTTTTTTGATGTAGCCATGATCATACGCATTTGAAATTTTTGGGCATGTGTTTTTTTGGGGTGATTTTTTCCATCAAACGCAATTATTTTGCAATTCGTGCGATCAAAGTCAATGAAATTTGTTGTGTACGTTTTTTCAAATAGTTTATGACAACATCTTATGGTTAGAAGGTAAAAAATAACATTAAGATGAATATTCTTTTTTGCTTTTGTACATTAGGAGACAAATAATTGGTTGGAAATTAATATTGCAAGTTGCATAGATGAGATTATCAAGTAACCTGCTTTCTAACTAAATAAAACTGCACTAGTGATGAAGTTTTAATGTGATGAAATTATCTCGTACAAATAGAGATGCTCTCATTCTACTCACACAATGTTCAAGAACACTTTATAATCACGTGCATATTGGGCGGCTAGGTTGTGACATTACAGAGGTAAGGATATATTGATACCTGACCATCCTACACCTGCAGGTATTTGGGCGCATTTTTAGGCTCAACAAAATCTGTAATGCCCACTTTATACACAATCTGGGGCTGGATGAGAGGCCTGCCCGATTCAATCTAGCCTAAGTTTGGAGTTCTGGGCATGGCAAACCTTGCTCCGATTTCATCAAATCAGCCCAAAGATTTAGCGCCAAAATCATGCCACATAGGACGCCATGTAGCAAAAACTTGCTACTTTCAGCCCGGCCCTAGTATGGGCTGGATTTGAAAGAATGGAGCGATCCTATTTCTTCTTGTGGTTGAAATTTGAAGAGTTCGGCCAGCCCTCAATCCGGCCCCAAGTATAAGTTGGGCCTAAGATCAACGAAGTGCGCATTTGTACTGTAGAGTACATTCGAAATTCGGTAGCGGTCGCGGAGGATTTCTTCTGTAAATCTCCGATGCCCGTGACAAATTTTGCGCGCTTGAGTCCACGTGCAACTCATCCGGAATGCGCTTGGAATGGAAGTGTGGCGCCGGTTCTCACGTTGAAACAGATTCGTGAAGGTACGGGCTCTGATTTTTGATGCTCTGAAAATTTTCTGTTTCGGAATTGAGATAGAAACGAATGAAAACGTTTCGGTGATTTCGGAGGTGTCTGCATTGTCGCACTTGGACAATCTTGTGAAGTTTTCTTGGGCTGTTGATGTCTTGGATTGGGTTTAGGGCTTAGAACGGAAGTCTACAATTAGTATCGAAACTGGGGTATATTAGGTTTTCCTATGGGATTTGAGCTGCGAATAATGTTTCCTTCATTTCAACTCTGTGATTTGGACACATTCTACCGTGTTGGATATCAACTGTCGTATGCTTTGGCAACCGAGGTTTGCAAATTCGTCTCAGTATTTCAACACTGTGATTGGGACAACTGCTTTTGAGCACATTCTGCTGTGTTGGAAATCAACTGTTGAATGATTTGGCAAATGAGTCGTCTCAGTATGCAAAATGAGATTCTAGGGTTTCTCCTCCGTGTTTTAGGAACTTTAAATCTCCTCGTCATGTTTTTGAATTGAAGACTCAGGTGCACGTGCAGTAGTGGGGCTTTAAAATGGACCTTAGACCTCACGTTTGTTACCAAATTGGACACAACGTAAATTTTATTTTGTGGACCGATACCCTTATATGTGACAATAGGAATCACGATTCTTCTTTCTCCAAAGTACTAGCCCTCTTGTAGAGCCTTGGAACACAATTCTGAACTTGCCTTTTTCTGTGGGCGAGATGGAACTCTGATGAGTTATATAGCAACTTTCGAATCGGCGACAGAAAGCAACTACTGTACGTGTCGGAATTCTATTCCTTGAGTCATTGACAGAATGGTGTTTGCGGGTTTTGCGTAGAATTGTTTGGGAACGCAAGTAAATCAGGAACACATTGGATAAGAAATCTTAGCACGCACCAGGGATTGAAGAAGTGAAGTGTGCATTGCAGCGACCTGCATCTAGAAGAGTCTGTGTGTGAGGACAAGGTGCTGCAGCTACGCCTTTCTTCAAGGTCCGCATTTCATAACTTCATGAACTGTTTGTTTTAGGGTTTAAGGCTTAGGGCTGAACCTGAGACGAAATTGAGCTCTTTCACTCTCTAAGGTAGTTACCCCATTTCCAACTGGCGTCTTAAACCAACAGCTAGGGGCATTTTCCACAATCGATGCTGCAATGATGTTGGTTGTAGCATGAGTTACAGGTGGTAATGGGTTCTCTCTTGTTGGTTTTAGTATATGCAAGTGTGGTTATGGATTTGTTGTTGTTAGTTTAAGCATCTTTATTGTGTGCAATACAAATCTTTTTTGGACAGAAACAACTCTACCTATGTGACGTGAATGGGATGTGTCATACTTCAACTATGAAAATTTATAACTAAACCATTCTTCATCCAAAAACCATGTTTCAACTTGTGTTGAAATCTATTTCTTCTTGCCTTAACTCTAAAACAATAATAATACTAAATAATATCCATGTCTCATATCTGTATTTCTTATTCAGTTGGGAATGGGTAACCACCTTAAATGGCAGGTTGTGGCCAGATCGTGTCCTGAGAATCATCATCTTGTCAGCAACATCATGGACACACCAGCCATCGCTGGTGTGCTACCGGCGCCCATGCAGCTGCTGTCGAGCTCGCACCTGACAACGCTCTGGTCGTCATACGGACACATTTACCGGTTGCGCGTCCGTCTGTCGACCAACACCACCACCTCGCTCATCCTCAAAACTGTCAACCCTCCCGCGGTAAAATACAACTTCAAATCCAAAATTGATTTTGAGTCACCAAGACAAGTCACAATAGACATTTAGTCGTGAAAAGATAAGTCACATTGGACAAGATTTCTATTTCTACTAGTGTATGAAGTAATGTATTGAGTCATGGTACATATAGCGTCTTGATCATGATACAAGTACATAGCTATCACATTTCTCAAATTGATTTTGAGTCACCAAGACAAGTCACAATAGACATTTAGTCGTTAAAGACAAGTCACATTGGACAAGATTTCTACTAATGTATCAAGTAATCACCCAGTGTACCGTATTGGATCGGGGTACATATAGCGTGTTGATCATGATACAGGTACATAGCTATCACATTTCTCGATGTGATTATTAGTACTCATATTGATATTTGCACGTATTTCATTGTGGAAACCAAGGTATCACATGCAGACGAGTCTCACCTCCGAAAGCTCGTGTCCTACCGCGTGGAGCGTTACTTCTATGACAAGCTCTCGTCCGCCTTGGGAAACCCGGCGCGAGTGGCCAAGCATTACCCCGTCGCCCGTGACGACAGCCTGCTCCTGGAGGATCTGGAGGTCGCGTTTCCCGTCTCCCCGGGCAGCGGGCTGGGGTTGCACCGCGCGCGTGCCGTGTTGAAGTGGCTGGCCAATTTCCACGCTACATTCTGGGGTTTCCAAGATGAAACCCCAATGCCGCCCCCGTGCGAGGGAGTAAAGGAGGCGCAGGGCGTGTGGGTGCAGGGCGGGTACTGGTACCTTGACACGCGACAGGACGAGTACGCCTGCATCGGCCGTGACTGGAAACCGTTCCTGTCCCAATTCCAAGTGGTATAATTTTTTTTTCAACACTAATTTTTCCTTAGGCATGAAAAGTGTTAAAATTATATTCTGATAAGTCAAATTGTGCATGAAATTTGAGTTAACCGAAAAGAAGCCCATCTAACCTCCCTTTTTGCTCTACTTCTAACCTCTTTTTTGAGCTTTACTTGGGTTGAATAGTGTCGTGTCATAGATTGTCCCCTTGTGGGCCATGGGCTTGGAGCTTTGGTAGAAGGTGTGGGAGTCATTGCGAGGTGTGGAGAATGATGACAGTGGCTTGTTTTAGATTGTCTCCCAACTCATCATGACTTAGTTTTTGGTCTATTTATATTTCAATATGAGTTCAAGAGGAATTCAACACGAGTTTTCTAAAACTTTCCTCTTTGAGCTGACTTGTTGGTTAACTCTATTGTAGTTTGATTTTTTGTGAAGGATAAAAATAAATGATTCTTGAATTTACACTGTCACTGTAAGGAAACAGAACGCTTCTCACTGCTATTTTGAGCCATTCTAGAGTTCGTGAGTGCTTTTGGTCACATAGGAGAAGACCTTCCTTAATAATTTCAGTTAGTGAAAATTGTCGGGTTTTCTTGTAATTTGTTGCTATGAAGTATACCAAATGATGACGAGAGTTTGACAGGCCGCGGCGAAGCTGAAAACGGACGGGAGAGGGAGGACGCTCATTCACGGGGACTGCAAGGCGGCCAACATTCTATTCTCCACTAATTCGGCTGTGTGCGCGCTCTACGATTTTCAGTACGTCGGGGGCGGGCTCGGGGCGCAGGACCTTGTGTACTTCCTTGGCACGAGCGTCGATGGTGCCATTCTGCGCAAGAAAGGAGGCGATGAGGAGTTGCTGCGATTCTATCACCAGGAGTTGATGCTCGCGCTCCATGCTCGGAGTGCTGCAGATGCGAAGCTCTTCACTTTTGAGGTTTTGAAAGAACAGTTCGAGGTTGCGCTTGTCGACTGGATGCGCTTCATGGCTGGATGGGGACGGTGGGGCAATGCGGGCTGGGTTGAAAGCAATGTGCGCTCCATTCTCAAGAAATGGGCCGACGCTCCGGACGCCTCTTAGAGGAAGCCCACAGTACCTGGCTCTATTTCCTAAACCCCTAAACCAGCTCCAGACGTATGTTTTGCCATCGAGAGGAGCCTGGCTGGTATTTTTGAATGTCAAATCGGTACTTCAAGTTTTAGCAAACTAGTGGGGATGCTCTTATAGCATTTCCATTGTTTAGATTGGTATCTCTATTTTATTTCGGTTGAGATTGACCTCCGTAACTATCTTCTGATACACCATGCAAAATATGCAAAATAGTGTGAAGAACCCCATTGATTCTTTTAGAGTTTCGAGTATTCTTTCTTTTGTCCAACTTAAGTAGAAATACCATGCTTAAGTAGAAATACCAGAAATCGAAACATCCTCAATGACTGTGTCATAGACTTCCATTGGAACCGTGTTGTAGATTGACTATAAACCATTTTTTGAGAGATTAGTTTCAACCAATTGGCTTTTGCGTTTGCTCTATTTTGGATAAAGTGGTGGAGCAATCAATTTATTGATTAGGGCCAATCCATTATTGATTTAAGATAAATCTAGAGCATGAGAAGGGGTTTGACAAACTTTCTACTTTCAAAAATTATAGATTTTTTTAGATTTGGCAAAAAGTAATACCGGTAGTAATTACTTCATCTCTTATGAGTTATTCTTCTCTATTTAGGAAAAATAAGTCATTGATCAAATTCCCATTTCTAAAATGCAAAATATCTTATTTTCTCGCTTTATAATATTTCTATCTTAGTCTTGACTTCAATTTTATCCTCTTGAGTGGAATTTAAAATCAAAATGCTAGTTTTGAATATGTTGTTTGGCAATCAGTTTTTTGAAGTCAAATTGGGATCTCAAATTTTAGCAAGAAACTTGAAGATACCGGTGATTGGTGGAAATGCTCTAAACCGGTATCTTCAAAATTTTAAGTTTAGTGGGTTGAATGCACGGGAGAACCAATCTTACAACATTTTGCTCGATTGGCAGGGCCTCACACGATGTGAGGCGCCCGCATTTTGTATTGGAATTTACCCCAAGAGATTTATGGTCAGATTTTGGTTCCTTGGTGGAGGTTACTGGGGTACTTCTAGGACCAGAATGGAGGGAGAACCCTATAAAAACAAATAAAAAATGAAAAAAAAAAATGAAAAAAAGAAGAAGAAAGAATGGGGGAGAACCGTCGGTCCCTTGAGCTATCTCCGAAGTGCCCGCCGTGCCACTTGGCGAATCAAGGTGTGCCCAGTCGGACCCGCCACCTGGGTTCCAGGGCGGCCACCTGGACGCCAGGTCCGCCGCGTGGCAGCCAGTTTCCACGCCTGCAGTAACCATTGTCTCAATCGCTTCAGTCAGTCACAGAGTCTTCGTCGTCGGCGTCGCCATGAGATGATCGGAGCATCAATGAGTTCCTTAACGATTTGATCATCGTCGCAATTGCTTTTGATTCCAAGTCTTTGTTAGATTGTTGCATTTCTGGCGCTTCGTGAGCATTTGAGCGATGGCAGCACTTGTGGCCGCCAAGCCGTTGTCGTTGCGCCCTGCGTTAGGGTTTGGCTATAGCGGACGGCAACAGCAATTCAGCCTCAGAACTCGTGTTGCAGTGCCGCGGCGCAGATTACCGCCTTCGCTGCGCTGCAGTGCCGAGGAGAAACCCGAACCCGAGGTCACTGAGAAATCCGAGGTGAAACCCGAGGCCGCGGAGAACAACGGCCATTCTGCCATTGAAGAGGATTTCGGGGGATGGAATACCGTTGCACCTGAGCCGGAGTCTGAAGGGAGCTGGAAAGCCGGTATGTCTATCGATCCTTTCTTGCCACTTTCTTTTTTGGTCACAATGTCGTGGCGCGATTCAACCTGACACTACTTGATGTCTTTTTTCACCATAATATTTCGCATAGGTTGTGAGATTCGAGAACAGTAATTTTACGCTTCGGATTGCCTGAAGCTCGTGTGTCTATGGATCCTATCTTGTACTTGTAAGTTTGGTTATTCGTTTTGATCACAATGTCTTAGCGTGATTGAATCTGTTGGAGACTGGAACTTCTTTAATCATCTTATTTCGCATAGGTTGTGAGATTCGAGAAGAGTAATTTTACGCTTCGGATTGCTTGAAGCTCGTGTGTCTATGGATTCTATCTTGTACTTGTAATTTTCGTTTTGATCACAATGTCTTAATCTGTTGGAGGCTGGCACTTCACGAAGTTTTTTTATCATCATTTTCCGCAATGGTTGTGAGATTCGAGATCGTATTTTACGCTTCGGATTTCCTGAAGCTGGTGTGTCTATGGATCCATCTTGCACTTGTTATTTTGGTTTCTTGTTTTACAATGTTGTAGCGTGATTCTGTCTGTTGGAGACTGGCACTTCATAATTTTTTTTCGCAATGGTCGTGAGATTCGAGATCGCATTTTACGCTTCGGATTGCCCGAAGCTCGTGTGTCTATGGATCCTATCTTGTACTTGTAATTTCGGTTATTCGTTTTGATCACGATGTCTTAGTTAATAGATATAGTTTGTTGTTGGAACCTGGCACTACATGATGTTTTTTCTATCGTCGCATTTCGCAATGGTTGTGCGATTCGAGATCCTATCTGAAGACGTTGTTGAGTAATTTGCGCTTCGGATTGCCTGAATTGGTTTGGCGGAGGTATCAGAGCGAGGAACTGAGTGATGCCTGGCGATGTTGAATTCTGGTGTGACGGAGCTGGAAGAATGGAGTGCTACTGGATTGCAGTATTTAGAATTTCCCATGTACTCGTTGAATAGCTCTCTGTCTATCGCTGTGTAGACTGCTTTTATCCCATGGCTAGCAAGTCACAGGATCCCGGTGTAGATGAAGTGCATATCAATTTGTGGTTGAAGATTTAGAGTAGCGTGTTTTGGTTTCTTCTCGGAATTAAGTTGGCTGACACAGGCCCGTTCTTCAGAATCTCGCTGTTGTGTTTGACCGTCTCTCGTTCAGCTGATTAACGTGATGGAACTCGGTCGGAAAGGCCAAGGAAACTCCCACTGGAGCGTAAGAGGGGAAGTGGATACGAGGGAAGTATGAAGAAAATGTTTCTTGTCTGTAAATCATTAAATTATATCTATTAACTCGACGCACGTGATGCAGGTGCCCTGCGATTTGGAGCAGGCGTTGTGCTGGCTCTTGGCATTTCATTGGTTTCGTACTCTTATTTTGAAAAGCAAGGTCTGTCACGTCACTTGTGTAATGCCTTAAAACTTTTCTGATTCAGCTGAGATGATAATAATTCCTCATCCTATCGTGTTTTCTTAGTTACTGTAGAAGTTGAGCTTTCATTTTCAATAATTTAATTGTTCGGAATTTAGTCATTGTTGTCTTCAGGAGCATCGTTGTTGTAATTTTCTTGATAATTTTCACTTACTTGTATTGCTGAGACCACATTTGAATTGGTGTTGTAGGCAAGAAATCCACACAAAGTCCGCCTCCTCAGACAAGTTCGCAAGAGTCCAAAGTATTGGATGAAGCTCCTCCGCAGCAAGAGAAAGCATCGAAATCTTTTTCACCTGGGCCTGACTATTCCAATAATGATGATGATGATGATGTGACTTTTGATGATTATTCCAAAAAGGATGACGGTGACGATTTTGATGAGGAGCTTGAAGATGTTGACAATGTTGATAAGCAGCAGGATCGGCTTAATGAACTTTCGGTAAAGAAACAAGATGTTACATCGCAATCGGATCAGAATGATGCAAAAGAAGCCAATGAATCTAACTCAGGTATTAACAAGTATGACCTGTGGGCTCCTTATTCTGAATCCGGTTGGCAGACTACAGGTGTCTATCAGAATAGGGTGGGAACAGATATTGTTATTTAGGACATCTGTTGTGAGGATCTGAGGCTGAACAACGAAGATGGCAGGCTGGAGCTGAGGATGTGCGGGGTCCGTACTCAATTTAGAAAAAAACTTAGAAAGCTTGTATTGGAAGTGCGAACTATTGTCCTAAAGGATTATTTGCTGTGAGTGTTGGCCCGTGCTGGAGATGTTTGTAGTCGATGAAGAGCGTGCTGACAGAGATTTGTCATTATTTGAGGTCAAGTTCTTATGGTTTCGGTTGCTTAACAGATACACAGGGTAGGGATTGGAAGGTTGTGGTACCCGCTCTTGTTGATCGCATGCATGAGCTGGCATTATCAGCCTTGCAAACTTTGAAGGTAGCTATCCTCATTCCTTTTTGATAATATTTCTGTGGAATTGCTAGTGTACCCACTTTTCCCTTGTCTAGTGTTTCCCTTGCTGCTTCTCCCTCAGAAATTCTTTATAGTAATGCACTTCGAGTTAATGTTGGAGTCCACTTTGCTCTTAGTACAACTTTGGGCATCTGCTGTTTTGCGTAATCTTTCAATTGGACATTTGTGCTCTTTGATACCATTTGACATAAGGAATATGTTCGAACTTGTGGTTTTCTTGGATTCGATCTACATGCAGATTGTAGAAGATAGAGTCGACCCTGGAGCCGTTTGTACTCGGAGAAATTACGCACGCTGGTTGATTGCCACTAGCAGTATATTGACGAGGTAAGCAATCATTCTATGCGCTGTTTCACGTGCGCAAAGCCTTCTTGCTCTTAAGAAATGAGTTACATGAGCAATCTGGTGTTTGTGGTTTATGTCTATCAGTCTTTTTCCTGATTTGAAGTAAGTAGAAGTGGGCGTTGAAGAGCAAGAAGTTTGACCAAGCAAGAAAATGCGGACTTATTATTGAGGATATTCAACTGAGGGTGCACTGGCTGTCTGCTTTGAATCATGTTGCCCTCAAGGAGATGGTTATAACGTACTTCCTTGTTGGATGTGTAGGAGTTCATCCAACAAAGTGCTTCCCGCCATGTACATAGAAGAGGAAACAGAACTTGCTTTTGATGATATTACCCCTGAAGATCCTGATTTCTCTGCCATTCAAGGTATGGACAATTGGACATCTTACATGTTACAATTGCAACGATTGAAAGTTTCCTTAAGCAGCGCATGCGGTGTGGAGGTACTCATCAATTATATTAGTCTATGAAATGGTTACGGTTCAGGTTGTCGAAGATGGTGATTGTTGCACTCTGACGGCTTTTTTAATCTGATTTTGCGGGAGTACAGGTCTAGCAGAAGCAGGGCTGATTCCTAGTAAACTGTCCGTCATGGATGCACACTCTGGTGAAAGTGAACCTGGTGTGGTCCTTTTCTCCCCTGACAGGTATGCCCAAAGAGTAAATCGTGGTCGCTTGACTTGTTCACATCTCTGTCATTTGTGGTAAAACAGGTTTGTTATCTGCTTACACTTAACGATTACTCGGGACTTGAAAGCACCTTATTTTGAGAATGAACCATACCGCATGAGCGATGGATGGAAGTTATGAAATTGATTTCAATATTGCCATTGATTTTTGTACAGTCCATTGACGAGGCAAGACCTTGTGTGCTGGAAAGTTGCTCTTCATCATCGCTCTCTTCCAGCTATTACTAAAGAGGTAACTTGTCTTTGCTTTGGCATTTGTATCAACCAGTCTAGTCATTTTGTTTTGGCGTTATAAAAATGGATGGAGATCTTATTGAGTACCGCAAATATCTTTTAATGGATTGTAACCATTCCAGGAATTTCAAGTACAATCAGGCTTTATGGACGTGGACCGCATTGAGAGCAGCGCGTGGCCAGCTATAGTGAGCGACCTATATTCAGGAAACACTAGCATCATTGCTACTGCTTTTGGTACAGATCTTACTCAAGTTTTCATTACAAAAATCACGTAATGATTTACCCATATGCAGCATCTGTGCACCATAATTTTGTATTTGAACTCGCACCTTACAGCGAAATTGAGGGTGTCTGTTTTCTAGGGTTTACAAGAATGTTACAACCTCAAAAGCCTGTAACAAATGGTCAAGCTGCGGTTGCCCTCGCATATGGAGATTCATCTGAGCAACTTGGGGAGGAGATAGCAAGGCTTGAAGCTGAGAAGTTGGCAGATGAAGCAGTTGCGGCAGACGCTTTCATGGAGGCTCGTACGCAGAAGGAGGTAAAGGCTCTTTTTGAGGGGGAAATTGGGATTGAGAGGAAGCAAAGAGAAGAGACTCAGAAGCAGTTGGAGGAAGTAAAAGCCATGTTAGAAAAGGTTACAGCAGAGCGAGAGTCTGAGAAGGATTCTCTCCTGAAGAGTCAGGCAGCTGTTGAAGCGCAGAAAAGCCTTTTGCGTGAGATCCAGCAAAGAGTTGATGAGCAACTGCAATCTCTCGCTGCCCTTCAAGTAGAAGTTTCTTACGAGAAAGAGAGACTTGAAAAACTCACTGCAAAAGCAGATGAAGACCAACAGTCCGCTGCCAGATTGAAGATGGATATTGAGGCAGAGAAGAAATCACTGATTCTTGCAAGGTAAAGCACAGATATACTTGGATATGTCTTCTCATTTGGAAGTCCCAGAGCCTTTCTTCTATTTTCATGTCAATTATCGAATCAATGATTCAAAGAGGGTTGTCTTAAATAGATTACATTGAAGGAACATGATAGCAAACGAGGATGCTCTCAGCTATATTAATTTGATGTAAAGGTTGGTGCGATTTTTTCTGGAATTGCTTTACTCTCAAATGACCTTCTCTAAAATGATATCCTAGGATACCCTGCACACTCATCACACATTCATTGACTGTAGCAAACTTATCACACATTCAGACAGTTGTCATAGTGAAAAAGTTGGGACCCCAGGTGCTAAGATTAAGGAGGTTTGAGTGTATGCATCATGGCATTTAGACTTGGGACTGTGTTTTATTATCCTGGATCTGCAGGTTCTATGTTCAAACCGCGTAAATTTGATAATAAAAATGTGACGTTCGTTCTTGTTTAGTAGATTATGGGCTGAAGAGGAAGCCGAGAAGGCACGGACACAATACAGAGTCCTGGAAGAAGCCAGGGAACGATGGGCAAGTCGTGGGCTTGAAGTTACTGTTGACAAGACTATCGACGAGGACAGCATTCCTGGGCCAAGTTGGCGCTACAGTGGAGGTAATACCGAACTTGAAAAATTGCTTCACCGTGCACCCATTCAAGACGTGATGGACAAAGGGGAAGATCTGAAGACCAGGGTCAACAAATCTGTGGTGCAGTACTGGCATGCAATCTTGGAAATGCTCAGCCGGTTTTACCAGAGCATTGTGGAGTGGCTGGGGGCAATTAGGTGGAGGATATCCGCTCTATCACAGGACACTTTCACATCCGTCAGTCACAGGGTGCAGGACACCGGGTCTGTTGTCGCCGAAAAGTTTCGCGGTGCACAAAGTTCAGTCTCGGACATATCTGCAGGTGCTGTAGACGGAACGAAGAGACTTGCTGATGGATGCAGAACGGAAATTGGAAAGATTACCCAACGCTTCAAGCACGATTGAGTTTTGATTTTGGTTTCGTCTCAGATCCACAATCGGCTGGCGACCTAGAGCATGTATGCATGCGAGCTTCTTCAATCCGCAGGTGTGAGTGGTTCCAACCTACCTCTCTTTGACTGTGGGTGGTCCACTTGAAAATAACTTGACCAACCTAAGTTAGATCGCTGCATGAACCACATGCATGCCTGCTGAAACGGTCCGTGGCATGTAGAGTATCGTTCAGCAGAATGTTAATTAGGCCTGCCGGGGAAAGTTTGCATTGCAGGTATTGAGGACAAATTGATTTACAGTAAGGAGCTTTGTGAACCAACACCTTTTTTGTATATTTTCCTGTCACTTGAGATGATGTGTGTACTGGACTGGACAACTTCAGAAAACAAAACATTGTCAAATGATGATTGCCCATAAGATGGAAGATACTATTTGCGTCACTTTAAGAATTTGAACATATATAAGTGTAAGATTTTTGGGAGAGGTATAAAGCTGTGGAGAGGTTCTTGTGTACGAATAGCCAAGTCAGTTTTTTGTCACTATGTATGAATTTCTTATGCATTTTCAAAGCGGAAGGTTGTAGACCCATTGAATGGAAATGGAAACGGAAACTAGCAAAGAGTGGCCGTCGACGTTTAACCAAGTCATGCTAGTCACTTTGAATCCTAATAATTTTTGTATATGTTATCCAAATAATGTATTCTTAGATGTGTTACAATCCTCTTTAGTTTGCTAATAATTTAAAAAATATATCTAATCATTATAATTATAATAAAAACTATGCTCCACACTTAAAATGTGACAAATAGGTGTAGGGGATCTCTCATAATTATTGTTTATAGAAAAATACAATTTCAAATTGACATTAGGCTGGTTTACTAAGAACAACATGCACTAACAGAAAATTACCTTCTTTCTAATCCTTTTCTTTTTTTTCCTTAAGAACGTCTTATTCTCTCTTAAGATATCATTGTTTTACAATTTACCTTAAAATTTGCTTTGAAACATCTTTTTCTTCGAAATTATCCCAAAACAGCTTTATACCGGTATAAGAAGTAATTTATCTTCAAGTTTTCCTTCAAGCTTACCTCAATCACAACTCACTGTTGCATTATTTCTTCAGGAAAACATGTTCGCTGTTGATTTAAATCTCTTGCTTAGAATCAGCATGTAGCAGCTTCATATTCTTATTTCTGAAAATTTTCTACTCTTAAGCCTATACAAGTCTATCTGGTGTGGGCCATTTTATACTTCGAGCAACAATAATTTTTTTGTATCTTGCATTCACACATTTAGAATCTATGAATGATTTGATGACAACACTATTTGAACAAACTCCTATGATACAATGACAAGAAGGGCGCTTACCTTAAGTGGAGGCTCAAGGTGATAAGCAAAGTGAATGAAGGAAAGGCAATGGGCATGAAGGCTACTGAATGTTATGACCTCGGTTGTTACAAAATAATTGAACATAATTAATAAATGCACTAGTAGAAAAGGTGGTGCTCCTCAGGGAGATGCTCATGCAATTTTTGTGCATGCGTGGAATTGGGCACTACTTGCCTAGGCATCTCCCTCGACAATGCTACCTTTTCTACCAGTGATGTGTCAATCGATTGCTTTACTAAATAGGCCCACTTAAATTCAATGCTTTATTTTTTTGGCAAACCTCAACCAAATTCTCCCTAAAAATTACGACTTATGAACTCAACAATGTTTAAAAGAAAAAAAGAAAAAGAAAAAGAAAGAGGCACTGCTTAGAACCAGGGGTTCTCAGTCGAAATCTGAAGCTTGCGCTGATTCTTCACTGGACTGTCCCATACCATGTCCTCAATACGCCATATAAATTCGCATTTGTCTGGTGGTTTGGGTGGCATCTGAAACAATTTCCCAAGACCATAATACACAAGCATAGTCAGACATGTAGATTACTCATTTGCCAAATAATTAATGGACATGCCAAATAATTAACATTAATATTTTTGCCAAAATCAATATTTGGCATGACCTTTACATTTGCCAAATAATTAATGTTAAAAGGACATGCCAAATATTATTGTTAGAAGGACATGTTGATTAATTCATATTTTTGCCTAAATGATCTTTCAACAAATGTCAAATTCTATGAATATTTTTTAAGATTCTATATTTTATCATAGAAAATAATTTCCTAAGGACATGGGATTCTCTTTTTATATGTGTATTTTCTTTGTCGACCCTGATGACCAGGTGAGGTATTAGGAACATGTCATCTAGACCATTAAACCACACCAATTGTAATGCCATTAAAGATAGTTTCAAACATAAACTTTGTCAATTGTAATTATCTGGGTAGGTTCTCTAAAACGTTGGAATATCTGTAGATGTCGGATTTTCTATACTTATATTCAATGCAATTGCTAATTCTGAAAATAATAATTTTCTATGAACTCAGAATCTTCAAAGTAAAAATAGCTCAAACTTTTCAAAAACTCTCAAAACCACAGTATGATTGAACAAGGTCACAAATTCTTTCCCTATAGAATTTGCATAGAAAGTTGTAGCAAAAGATCATTGATATATGGATGAGAAAAATTGAATGAAATCTGTACAATCAAAAGATGAACACTTGAGCAGTTAAGGGTTAATATGGCCATTGAAACAATGGAAGTGAGGTGAGAATGAGGGTACTCACTGCTTTTCCTCCAGGCGGGAATGATTCATTCCAGTACTCTTTCAGCCATCTCCATTCTCCATTCCAAAACACCGGTCGAGAATACCATTTTCTGCATAAGGTTTAATCATTCAAACATCAGAGACTTTTCTCAATGTGAGAACTTCGACTATTCGCAAGGAGGCCGTAGTAGAAAAGAGGCACTTAATTGGGCACCAAAGAATAGTTTCAAAGTGTGGTGCTTAAGGCCCATATTGTCACCGAGTTAACCCCTAAACGTTCTCACCCCTCTTTAGGTTTAATTTTTTTTTTAAATGTCTTATAAAGTGTAACTAAAGAGGGGTATTTTGAGCTTAATATATAATAAAAGTTGGACATGATGAATTTTTTTATACATCCATACAATTGGATCTATGATTCCTGTCACCAATATTTTTGAATAAAACTTGAAATTCAAAATTCGAAATTCTTTTGTAATCTAATTACAAATAAGATATTGACAATCTGTGAATGAATTTTTTTTTGATTGGTTGAAATGTAACACTCTAAGTGTAGTGACTTTTTGAGAATTTTGGTTTGTTAATTTTATGAGTTGACTTTTTAAAAGTACTTTTACTCTGAAATCTTTGAAATTTTGGGTGAATCACTACAACATGAATCACAAATCATCCCCTTTCTAATCGGATCACGCATGCATGAACCTAACTTCTCAAAAAATATATAGTGAAAACTCTGCACTGCAAAAGTCAATGACAATTGAGAAAACTGTGTTTGATTTTGTACATCGTCCACTTTCTAGACAGTTGGACGTTTAGGGGTTAAGTGACCAAAGTAATTCACCCCCAAAAGTGTATAATGATTTCCTGTTCAAAAAATCCTACAAACTTCAACTTTTGCAACAGACTGCTTAAACTTTCTTTTTGAATAAGTGATATGGTCAAATGCTTTATTTTGTACATTGGTGGAAAAGCGGGACCATAAGAAAAAATCACATACGAGACCTATGTGTTGCACCTTGGCCCGAGCATTTTAAGGTTTAGGGTTAAGAGCGTACTCAGGAATCATGACTCTGGGTTTGTATGTTGCATCTTCGTCATCGCAATTGATGTGGCCATGCATGGTGGATCGGAATTGGTCGTACGTCCAGTGGAATGAATCAAGTGTCTCCTTGGAGTGCACTCTGTGGAAAACGGGTTCACCCATGAACACTTTCTCTCGCTTCTCCTGCACCATGACAACACAGCTCAAGTTAACTTTTACTTTTGTTTAACAAAATGTTACTTTTATAAGTGCATTTACTTAGAAATTACCTTCTTTTTTTTTGGTACATGGGTCAAAAAGGGTTGGTTAATTTCATTGTTCCTATTATTGTTCATAATTGATTTTGGTGAGCACTGTTGAGGATATAAATGTACAATCACAACCAATGGCAAGAACATCAATTCTATGTCATCTTTGAAACCCATAGCCGGTGATACGTGTTAAAAAGATAGCTAGACTATGACCAAACAGAGAAACATACACTAGTAGAAAAGGTGGCGCTCCCCAAGCAAATCCACTGTGCATATGTGGAATTACGAACCACATGCCTGAACAACTCCGTTGGCAATGCTACCTTTTCTACTAGTGAGGACAGAGCAAAGAAATGGAAAGAGCAGAGGGACCCCTTCGGGACCTTTTACACATGGAGGAAACCGCCCGTGGAACACCCAAAAAAAAAAAAAAAAAAAAAACGTAGGAAACCACCAACTCTATATCCAACCCATACAAATTTGTGGTAATTTTGATAACATCTACAATGTAGACACACCACTCTCAAGCAATTGTAAGAACTCACCTTTTTCTATTGTAGATGGAAAACTTAAATTTTCTTTTTGACATTCATTATAAAGAGCATGCATGTTGTTTAATAATTGTCCTAATATCTTTTCAAGAATGTTGACGTAACTCAGAAAAGAATTTTGAAGGCAACTGCTTTAAAATAAATGTTATGAACTCAACATAACATGCAATTATTCTTTAATTTTTCCAGAAACCAAAGTGTAGTCTTTTAAAAACCAGTTTTTAAATTTTAATAATTAGAGATTAAGATGAAGAATGTTCACAAACCTTTTCGAGGTCATGCTTGATGGGGTCTATGATGTTCTTGGTACTGTAGTGTACAGAATGCTCTTTGGACTTGGACAACTCAAAGGGGTCGTATGTCTCATTGATGATGTCTCGGAAAATCCTCCTCTCACCAACAGCCTTCGCATACCGATCTTGCTCATACCCTGCATGCCTCGTCCATCTAAATTGGGTTACGGGCTCGCTTAACCCCTGAACGTCCTCACCCCCCTCCAGATTTGGAGAACACAACCTCAAATATGCCATGAATGTGATCAACAATGTTTTCTTTTCCTAGCTATATTTCGTCAGATTTCTCTACAATATATGGCATTTCTCTTTTGCTAAGGGAAAAAATGAGAAGATTTTGATTTTCTTTGCCAGATTTTCTCTATATTTTTTTGTGAAGAAAGCTAGATTTTGTGAAGAAAACTACCAAAATATGAAGAAACTCTATCAAAATATAATTGTAAGCTTAAGATTTTCCCAAACATTATTTCCCAATTTTTTTTTACGCCGCCAGTTAGGCTTCAAGAAAAAAACAAACACAGGAGTAGACGGAGTGTGGTAAGGAGACGCACGTAGTTTACTGGAGATGTGGCGGGGCGAGAGTTTGCGGAGGTTTTCGCTGATCTGGTCCTGGATGTTATGGTACACTTGGTGCTCCCATGACTTGTACAGCCCCGCTTGCTTGTCCGAGTGGCAATGCTTCTCACGTGTGAGCAGTTCATGGGTGTCCTTCATCACGCCATCCTCGTTGGCCATTCCCCCAAACACGTCTTTCATCAGCTTCTGGAACTCCGCCTCCTCCTTGGCCTCCCGCAATGCTTGCGCTTTCAGAAACGCCTGCATACACGGCCTTAGCTTGTCATTTCATTCTTTCGGGACACATGTAGTATCGGGAACCTCACCTTGGCAAATGTACCCCCTGGCTACATTCTACAGGGGATGATACTCGGGAAGTTCCCGATAATACATTCTAGCTAGCCCATTCCTTCAAATCGATCTATTCTTCATAGACACTACAAAGAGAAGGCGTCGCCTTTCACTCCTGTGAGTCAAACGGCGCCACTTCGCACTCACCAGATTATTGGTTGGACTTGGTGAGTGCGATTCGCCATGTAGGTCAAGCATGTATAGTAAAAAGCAAGGATCCTCGAGAGTGAGAAACAACGCCTCTGCTGGTAGTGAGACTAGATAATCTTTGAAATTGGAGAAGCTAGATTATTTAGTCTATCGTGTCAACTTCTCCTATTGAATCACAAACATTCACTTCATGTACTTTTGGTTGATCTAAGGGCTTTCATTCAACAACAACGTTAGAAGGAATAACTTTCTTTTGACCCACTAACCAAAACACTATAGAGCTACTTCAAAATCACAACATTTGGCATTATGAACTGGATATGTTGGAGAAGATTGTTGGACATAATGCCAAGTTGTGATATTGAATTACAAACGTTTCACTTGATGTCTTTCTAGGTGATCCTATGGCTACCATTCAATAATAAGAGTACAAGAAAAAACCTCCTTCTAATCCACCAACTAGAACACTACAAAGTTATCTCAAAATCACAACTTGTACCAGAAGAAAAGCTATTGATAATCCATAATCTACTATATAACATATACATTCCATGCATGC
Source organism: Pohlia nutans (assembly GCA_022496805.1). Taxonomy (NCBI): domain Eukaryota; kingdom Viridiplantae; phylum Streptophyta; class Bryopsida; order Bryales; family Mniaceae; genus Pohlia; species Pohlia nutans. Next base: position 2,575,214 of record CM040103.1, read on the forward strand.
ACACATTTAAAATGGTTTCACCATTAGAACTGTCGTGCCAAACTCCGGCTAGGGCCAACCTAGTGTTCATATGTTTAAAACAAAGAATGAAACTAACACGAATTGCGTTAAAATGCCTTTATACTAAGGCGTGTTTCTATTATTGCCCACACAAATTTTTACTAGTTTTGGTATTATGGTTGTATGAGCTTCATATTAATATAATAAAATTTCTTTGCCTCATAGGCAGCATAAGACAAGACAAGTACAATATTCTAGGATTTGGAAGAGACTCAGCTTTTGAAGGTAGAGCCATAGAAACTAGGCCGAGAAACTGACTCACAAATATAAACATTTCTAAAAAATGTGACTGCGGATGTCTTTTGCAAAAGGAGGTTGGGGCAATGATGATGAGGAGACTAGCAACTTGTAAGGAAACTAGGAACATTATTGGGATGTATTTATAACATCTTTGTAGTTATGCGTTATGACACATGAATGTTGTTGCAACATGTTAGAATGACATATGCATGTGGTTTCACTGCATTCTACAACAATGTTACGCACTCTTACACAACATTATGTAGCCCTAGTCAATTTTACTCTCCATAACAATGCCAAGAGTTCTTTTACTCTCAACAAAAGTCCTTTTATTCCTGACATGAGTCTGATTATTTCAAGCAACAATCTCTTATTTTGATTTAAGTATTTCTTTTTTGATTGCCATCTACATTGAAGAACTGTAGAAAAAGGAAATGAGCTCTTACATCTTAAGGTAGATGACCCAATAACCGACGTGTACCATAAACCAACAATATCTTTAACAGGTGTTCATTGAAAGCTTCAAATTCTATATCAGTACTAGATTTGCGGGAAAAGTGTTAGGCCATCCACTATATGGAAAGTGTTGTTCTAAGCACATGTGATGTAATGACAAGAGAGAAGGGTTAGTAGAGCCAAATGACCTCATACTCCTTCTCGGAATGATTGACAAGGTCGCGGGGCATGGGCCGGCCCGTCCATTTGCGACACATCCACCCTCCTCCCTTCTTCCTATGAAGGCGCCCCTCAGGATCCACAATCCTGCAGAAATGCTGCACACTTCATGTGGTCAAGGCATTGACATACATACATAAAGTCACATGCATCTCAAAACCTTGTTGCCATGCAACCTTCAAAACCTCGTCAACACTTGCTCTTGTGTCTAAAGTACCACCTTCACAACTCAAACTATATATTCTACATATATATGTATGTATATGTATCTATGTATATTTTGTCCATCCCTGCAGTTTTTCTCACATGCATGCACTCACATCTTCTCTACTCTTTTCAAAATGATGTAAACCTGCACCTATCAACTGTTTTCTTGCGCTACACGAGAAATGCAATCATGAGGAAGCAATACTTTCTGATCCACCAACTCTCCATGGCATTAAGTACGTCATCTCCCCTCCATGTTTAAAAATGCAACTTTTGGATTCACATCACGGAGTTGATTAAAATTCAAGAGTACTGTCATTGGAAGAAAATCATGGTATTGTTTGATGTGCTTCCAACAACAATACTCTCAAGTCATTTGAAGGAAATCTAGACAGGCTCAATAAAATCTAGATTTGTATCTTGTATCATGTGTGACATTCTGATGCGCTTAGATCCAAAAGTTTGAAGGTTTGCTGAGTCAAGTGCCAGAGATGCACTCTCAGTACTTGAGTTCACTCCTTTCTCTTCCATGATCTGTCTTCTTGGCTTGGCACTAGAGTTAACAGAAAAGAAGAGAGAATACACGCTAGGTAAGGTGAGTTTGACCCGTATATAAGGCAGCCAAGCAAACTAGCATGGTTTCCAGAGAATCCAAAATAGAAAGGAGGGTGCACTAGTTTTGCCATCACAAAGGTGACGAAACTGAGCCTAAGGTGAGTTCACAAAGAGCCAAGGCTTGGAGGCTAGGAGGCTAATTTGAGATTAGGTGAGTTCACAGAGAGTCAAGGCTTGGAGGCTTGGAGGCCAATTTGAGATTAGGTAGCTCTGACAACTTGGACTAACTTGCAAAGCTCATATCTAAAATTGAAGTTAGAGGGTGTTGGGTATACTATTTGCATTGATTTTGGTTACACTCAAAGAGGACATAGACTATGCTTTCTTGATATTTTGGGGGTCACATTACTGTTGTGATTTTGGTTAACTCAAGTATCTTCAAAAAGCCAAATAGTGTTCATGTTGCACCAATGACCCATTGTTCGGTGGGCACTGGCTCATTGTCAAGACAAACAGACACTTTATTCACGCTCGCCTTGAAAAAGGTCCAAAGTTTCTACTAGCAACAGATGTGTCATTTTTCACTTACTATAAATGAGAAAGGAATGAAACTACGCCAGGCACATGGGTTGTGTCAATGTTGGTGAGTGGTTTTGGTCACAAAAAGACAAAAATCTAGGCACAATATTCCAGTCACTGTTCATTGTTTCCACAAAATGGGGAATGAAAAACAACAGTTATGCTACTACACTAAGTAGGTAGATTAGTGTTAGATACACTAATTTACATAAACGTGTTGTAAGTTTTTACTGTTGACCAATTTTTTTACCCTCTATATTGGTCAAGATGGGGATCTTTCAATAGTATTGGAATCAATGACTTTAGTAAAAACTAATTTCGAGAGTAAAAATCTATAATATTTTCAAATCTTGTAAATATCCAACACTAATCTACCTGTCCATGTTGAGAAATAGTGTCTGCAACCGGATTTTTTTTTTTGATGAATTGGGAAAGGATGGAATAGTTACCTTTTTGTCCCCAGAGGCCACAGCTTTGTGCAACCGGTTGTGCGTGGGCGGGCCAGGCTTCTCGCCCTTGCACTTCTGCGGCACCACGGAGTAGTGCGGCACGCGCTGCGTCCAGTCGCGCGCGTCGGGAGCCAGCGCGTCCACGTACGGCGCGCTGGCGTCGCGCTCGTCCAGGGGCTTCAGGTGGTTGCTCCGGTAGAAGGGCTTCCGAAACTCCCCGAACTTCACCGTCGTCGTCCCGTCCGGCCCCACGCCCACCTCCGGCCGCGCCGCGAATCGCAGCACCTTCTTCGTCCCGTACACGCCCGGCGGCCTCCATATCCCCTCCGGCTGGGAGATTCGCACCGGCCCGTTCGGGTACCACGGCTTCGGCTTCGTCGGGTCCGGGTCCCAGACGAACTCCGGCGGTACGTAGTCCGGGTCCCAGGAGCCTCGCTTGTCCTCCTTCTCCTCCTCGTACCCCGGCTTCGGCATCTTGCCCTCCTTTTACACACTCTGAGAATAACCCTTCATTTCAATTCTTTCCTCCCAGTTCTTGCATTGCAAACTCATCCTACATTTCTCACAACAGGGTCATTTTAACCCCGCGAAGAAGCCTGAATTGGGTCTCATGATTTTCTTTCAGCACTTGTGAGTGGACTTCTTCTTTTTGTACAAATTTATTTCTGTCTTGAACCCAACACGTAATTAAACGATCTTCACCTCCTCATACCCCGGCTTCGGCATTTTGCCCTTTTACACAATCTGAGAATCCTTCATTTCAATTCTTTCCGTGCCAGTTCTTGCATTGCAAGCTCTTAGAACGTTATCCTACGTTTTTCACAACAGAGTCAATTTAACCCCGCGAAGAAGCCTGAATTGGGTCTCATGATTTTCTTTTAGCACTTGTGAGTGGACTTCTTCTTTTTGTACAAATTTATTTCTGTCTTGAACCCAACACGTAATTAAACGATCTTCACCTCCTCATACCCCGGCTTCGGCATTTTGCCCTTTTACACAATCTGAGAATCCTTCATTTCAATTCTTTCCGTGCCAATTCTTGCATTGCAAGCTCTTAGAACGTTATCCTACGTTTTTCACGACAGGGTCATTTTAACACCAAGAAGCCTGAATTGGGTCTCATGATTTTCTTTTAGCACTTGTGAGTGGACTTCCTTTTTGTACAAATTTATTTGTCTTGAATCCAACGCGTAAAATGATCTTCACTCATTCTGGTGATATGAAATTTGAATTACAATCTGAATTACAATTTTCACGATATGATTGATTGAGTATGTCATTTTAAAACCATGAATATATTCTGGTTCCTTTAGGGGTTAATACCATGAAATCTCTTTTTTAACCCCGCGAAGAAGCCTGAATTGGGTTTCATGATTTTCTTTTAGCACTTGTGAGTGGACTTCTTTTTGTACAAATTTATTTCTGTCTTGAACCCAGTACGTAGAACGATCTTCACTCATTCTGGTGATATGAAATTTGAATTACAATCTGATTGATTGAATATGTCATTTTAAAACCATGAATATATCCTGGGTCAATACCGTGAAATCCCTTTTGTATGAAGCTCAATCTCGTTGATTAGATAGAGAGATTCGACGCATCGTAATTGCTGCCATGATATAAATATCCTCTTTGGCTGAAGTTTGTACATGTGATCGGGAGCTTCGAGTTTGTGTGTGTAGTTTGATGTGGATGCTTTTTTTATGTAATTGGTTGTTGTCATTTCAGTCGAGTTTGAACTCTCAATGATCGCCGTTGCAGTGAAATCTCTGTTGATTTATTCCTGCCATCATCCCAGTGACATAGTCGGCTCACTTGTTTTGTTGTTATCTGTTTTTGTGTCTGTTGCCACTGATCTCACAGTTTAATTAATGGGCGAGCTTCTTTGGTTGCTTTTTCCTGGATATATAATTATACACAAGTTTGCTGTTGTCATTGAATTCATGTACTTGGTTTTCGGATCATGTCGATCTCTCTCTTATCTCAAGAAAGCCATGGGCCAAGATTCTATGGATCCTGTTCTCTCAGCTCTTGCTTCGGAATGACACAAAGAATGCAGCTTCTGCACTGGAGTAGAAGCCCAAGGCAAAATCCAATATGGCACTTGCTTAAATGTGCTCATATTATATTTGACACCACGTAGAAGTTAAAACCTGTGCATCGATTGAACAAATGGCCGAATCACGAAGCTGAGCTTTTCTTTTTCTTCAGCTTCCTTGAAGAAATAAAAGTTTCCTCTCGTTACAAGCTGGGTGACGATGGAATTTTAGCAAATTCGTGATTCCACGACTGAATGAATCTTCCAAGAAAGAAAAGCACAGATATATTTACGCAGGAAATGGAAGTGGCTGCAAGGAGAGCTAGCTTGAGTAAATGATGAGCACAAGAGACGGATCATGTACAATATCTGCAGGTGAATTATAGAACCATAGAATTAATTCATCTGCAGATATATGAGATCTGCAGGTGAAGTGTAGAATCATAGAATTAATTCATCTGCAGGTATGTAAGATCTGCAGTTGGTGGTCCTCCGGAGGGGAGCAAATAATGATTGATGGCTGAAGAATATGAGCTTTCGATATGGGGAAGTTAGAAGGGGAGGCGGCCTGCAATATTGAGGCGAAAGGTTAGGGAAGGCTGGCGGCAGTCAGTAGTAAAACGGCCGGCGTCGTGTAGTGAGCCGGCCGGTACTTCACGTGAATTGCCGCCTGCAACGGTCCGCATAATCCTGCGGCCTTGCGACTTCAATCCCAACCGTCTTGTACAACCTTTCATGAGAAGTAGACAGTGTAAGGTTAACTCCTAAACGTCTGAGCGTGCCTTTGCGGCCAGTAGAATATGTTGTATTTTGGTTGTATTTGGAATGAATCCACACCTTCAACGAGTTTGAGTTCAAAAGAGAAGTTGAAATTTAGATCGATGCGAGCTACTGAGATCGTAATTTAGAGTTTCTTGTTGGTAGCAAATCCCAATTATACGACAACGTATATACTATCCCATGGGACATCTAGGGGTTAAGGGGTACAGTTGTCGTTAGTTCAACCCTTACACGTCTGAACGTGCCTTTGCAACCAGTAGAATATGTTGTATTTTGGCTGTATTTGGAATTAATCCACACCTTTAATGGGTTTGAGTTTAAAAGAGAAGTTGGAATTTAAATCAATGCGGTTCTAGTGAGTTATTGAGATCCCAATTTAGAGTTTCTTGTTGCTAGAAAATCCCAATTATACAATAGTGTATATACTATCCCCATGGGACATTTAAGGGTTAACCCTTAAACCACAAAGCAAGCCCCATGGGCTTTATTTCCAAGGAATCTTGCTTCTAGTAGGAACACTACTTAACTCCTTCGAACCATACATAGATCATTGGATGCACAACAAGGTGAGGCATCTGATGTGCTCAATTGCTACAACAAATTTTTCCGTGCTTGTTTGCAATGTCTAAATCAAAGGTTTTGGAGGATCATTTGATTCTTGCCCAAGTACTCAATTTATTCCTCATGTGCTTGTTCCTTTGTTGTGATTGGTCATGCACCCATGCCCGGCCTAAATATATAACCCTTATTCTTTTAGAGATCCTCCGGTTGCCCACCAAGGACCTGAAATGTCGTTTAAGGGTTAAGCATTTCAACCTACATGGAATGCTAATTTTTAATGATAGAAAATTGCACCTCATAAAACTTTGGGTTTAATAACCAAGCTCAATTTTTAATTAATTTTTTCATAATGTATGATTTTGTTATAAATTTTCAGTTTTAATATGCATAAACCACTATTGATGTTAGTAGGTGTACCAATAACAGTTTTTCATTTCTAATCCAATTAGATTGCTAACTTGGTATTCATAATTAATGCTTGTGATAACTAGATTGGGAACTCTTGAAGTTGAAACTGGTACTTTTATAGGTGACCGCAATTGGTACCTAATAGTTTTTGGTGCTTCTATCTTACCTGTACACTCCTAACATTAAATTGCTTCCTCATCCATGCAAGAAATCTTTACTCATGCCTAAATGCCTGCAATGAAAACATGCATATGTTTAGACTTTGGTGTGGGGTCTTGAACAAACATACTTTTCATTCACCAGCTTTCCAAAACAGTAAGAGGTGTCACACCTCTTCAATCCGAGAAGTTTGAATCTGTGAAGATTGAGAACCTATGGAAAAAGTCGTGGAGCCAACCTTGGCCATTCTCTGTGAAGAAGTTGTACCTCCCTTTCAAGCCGTGTGAAGAATGAGAATGGCCATGGCTTCTCAATCTTCTTCATGGCTTCTCAATCTCCATGCCCATTCTCCACCTCTAGAGGACAATGAAACTTCTCAATCTTCGGAGAATGGGTCCTCCACGATTCAAGTAGAAAATGTCACGTACACATTATTTGAAGATTGAGAATGGGAAGAAAAAGTTGTGATACCCTTACTTCTCCATAGTCATCGTCATCTCCTTCCTTTTTGTTGCCATCACCTTATTCTTCCTCTTCGTGGTCACCTTCCACTTGGTTGTCTTCTTCTTCTTGAGTTCTTGGAATCATGATCTCTTTAAACTTAGAAAACTCCTTTTCTAATAAGAAATAGAATCGGACCTTTCGAAAGGATCTTGTTTCCAACAATATCCCTCACAAATGGGTCCAAGTCATGTGGAAAAATTGGTCTCCTATTCCTCAGAACATCATCAAATGTTTTGTCTTGTAGGAACTGAGCCTTCATATGGAATGAGTCTATAGCAAGTTGAAACTTAACTACCATCCTACATGTTTAGTTTTGGCGGAAGTTAAATTATTTTTCCAAATGCCAATTCTCTAGAAAATTAAAAGAGATATTTGCCGAAATTTCTAAGAAGATATGTTTACATGGTTTCAAAGGGAATCTGGCTAGTAGAGATCAAAACCGCATGCATTGAGGAATTGATAGTTGGGAGTCAATTAGCACCCACAAGCTCTTGACTGTGGTCATTTTTTGTCTGTATTTGTAACCTACCGAAATTGAAAATAACTCCAAATTCAATGCCGAACTTCTTTTTCATTTTTAATTAAATATTCGGGAGCCAACTACTGAAGCTAAATAGGCACTAGTAGAAAAGGTGGCATTGCCGAGGGAGATGCCCAAGCAAAGTGGTATTCAATTCCACGCATGCACGGTGACTTTACCTGGGCATCTCCATGGGAGCGCCATATTTCTTACTAGTGAGGTTAGGACGGTATACACATTTGTTTTAGTAGTGATATCTACTTTTGGTGACACAACATTATCCTTGGAGAATGTTTGGTGCTCTCCCATGCCTAACACCCCTCCAGAACATTCATAATTGATCATTTCTAAAATTACTATGCTTCTCGGCAGTTCGTCAATGAACTTTTTTTTTCAAAACAAGCATGTTTGAAGCTTTAAGATTTTGATGTATATGATGTTCATTTTGTGCAAACTAACAATGTATAAAGCTATTCTATATATTAACATCACAACTTGTTAAATGGTGGCTTTTGGTTCAAAACCACCTAGTTTACAATTTTGAAGATGATTTCTTCAACACTTTTTAGCAAAATTTAATAGGTCTCATCATCAAGATAGCAAATCTGTTCTTCAAGTTCTTGTCTTTCAACACCACTGCATCAACCATGATACGAATGCATGTCGGAAAGAGACTCAACAAAACAATGGGGGGGGGCATCCATGAATCTATGAGGCTATTGGCGTTGAAGTATAGGCCAATCCATTTCAACAGGGGCTTTTGGGGTGTAAAGGTGAGGATGAAGCCCGAGGCCTTTTCACCCAAAGAGCCCAAGGTTAAAACGTATTAATTGCCTTGAATAAAGCACTCTTAGAAAATTACTTTCTGATATTCAGAATGGATGGATGAATTTGGATTATGCCCAAATTCCCTCGAGAAGTCCTAAGCCCTAATAATGAGTTAAAAGGCCACATAAAATGCATTCCCCGAGATGTATTCTAAATTTTTTTCAAAGTGCTTTATGAGATTAGAAGGCATAACCTTCCCTTTAACACCTTCAACATATGGTGTGCACTATATTTAGGGCCGGTTTAGACTAAAGCGAGAAGTGCACTAGTCGGTCAAAACGTTTTGTCCAAGATATGGTTATTTGAGGCAACCAATGGGATGCTAAACAAGATGGAAAGACAACAAAATAATGCCTAATTAAGATCAAGTTTCTTGGGCAACCTCAAAGCCTCGGACATGAAACTTGACTTGTGGAGAACTTCAACTTGATTAAAATGCTATTTTTGTGAAAAAATTTGAATTGTACAATTATGAGCTTGCTATGTTACAAAAGATATTGTGATGGTTGGTTCATCCTCATTCTGGCTTCTTTCTAACTCCCTTGCAAAAAGTATTGCCACATTAGCAGCCATGCTATTTTCTCATTTATACTTGAAGTTCTCCACCGGATAAATCTTGGCCGTGGCATTAGAGAAAAAATGAACCCTCAAATGGGCCTCCAAGTTTTGACACTTGTAGCTATTTTTGGGGGGCTAATGGGGTAGGGTAAGGACCTCTTTTCTGACAAGAAAGTGTCCATATTTTGGGTGAATTTTGGACATTACATGCAAATCTTCAAGTTTGGCAGAAGTATAATCCAATTTTCTATAATTCTAATTGTACCACAGATGGGTACAAGGTGGAAGCCCATTAATTAAATCAATTTTTTTATTACACATGTCACTTACTGCTTAAATTTAAAAAAATATAGAATCTCAAAGTACCACTATACTACATATAAGAAATCGCTCCTTGTACCTCAGCCCGTGACTCTCTTGAGTACGTGCAACATATTGACCAATCACATTCGACACATACTGCTAGCCTTGACAACACAAGGGTGTGCATAGATAGGGGAATAGTGGCTACTTTGAACACAGAAGGACAATTTATAAGCAATAAAGGGAACCCATAAAGAGAGTTCTGAGGACCCATGTGAAGGATCATTTTTTCTATAATGTGTAAACCCCAATTGGTGAATAACAAAATTTTCTCCAATCATATTGCTTCATTTCCCTAAAATTCTTAACCGGTGAACTTCTCCACCGTAAACACCGTATTAGCAATTTATGCACTTGAGCAAGTGCATTGTTGGATTTAATTGGTTGGAGGCAAAACTGGCCATTGTAGAATATTTAACCCCCCAAAAATTTTGAGGTTCTCAATTGCATGGACTTTCATGTACATAATTCATTTGATAATACTGACACACATAAGTTACAAAAACTTAACCCCTAAACGTCCTCACCTCTGTCCAATTTGGGCAGTTTTGCAAAGAAGCATTATAAAATGCAACTAACATGAATATTTAAAATTTGATGTATGAATAAAAGTTATACATCTTGAATTTTAGATCCAATCTATACGGTTAGATCTCTGATTGCTATCACTAATACTTTTCTATAAATTTTGAAACATAAAATAAAAAATTATTCTGTAATTTGATTACAAATAAGATATTTACAATATGGGGATGAAATTTGTTGTGATGGCTTATAATGTAGTACTCTAGGTGTAGTGATTTTTGGAGATTTTTCAGAGGCTTAATTTTATGAGTTTTTTTCTTCAAAAACACTTTTAGACTAAAATCTTCAAAATTTTGGGTGAAACACTGCAACACAAAATGAGGCATACATTTTTCGATCAAAAACTGTTTGCTTTTCGATCGGATCACACACACATGAAACTAACTTCCCATAAAAAATTCAGTAAAAAAATCACACTACAAAAAGTGCATGACGGATGAGAAACTACGGATGAAATCTGTACATCATGCAAAATATGCATGGTTAGGCAATTGGGGGTTAATCATGAAGCAACAAATGATACGTGTAGTATCGTGATATTACAATTCGGAAAATGACCAATACAAAACATTATATTACACCCTTGTACATAAATTTGAAAGTCATGAAAATACCATATATATAAAAGATATATATTTGGTCCTACGTAGTCTAATCTTGAGTAGTCTGAGGAGTTTCTGGAATCATGGTGGAGGATTGAATCCCAACCTCCTGTCCTTCTTCGTTCTCCAATTGATGTTGCTCAAGTTGTGTCCGAGTTTTTGAAGGGGTTCCAAGGTCACTATGCTCTAATGCACTTGTCACTATGGCATCCGTCATTTGTGAAGGATCGCCTTCAAAAACGGAGTTGATCTCTTCATACTTGTAGTGTCCTATCTCTCCAATACGATGGTATCTCACACCATCAGCATCATAGAACACTCCATCTTCTCCTTCAATCATATTGCGTTCTTGTAGGGCCCATCCAAATGATAACGATGGAGTGTCCTTCTCCACTGCTACTTCTGGTGTATGTAGCAATTATGAGGCCAATGCAGTTGTTTGCGAGGCACGTGTTACACGTTTGGTACACGGTTCTTCAAACATTTGCTCTGTTGCTTCTCCTTCATCATTAACCGGTTGAGCCTCGGTGGTGTTTGGTGAAATGTCATTTGCTTCTTTGGGTTGCTCCATTGTATCTTCAATGTTCTTTTCTCCCACTCCTCCCACAAGTGCCTCTAGGTCTAGTGCAGGATCCATATTGTTTTGTTGCACTTCAGAAGGACCTTCTTCTCCTGTTTGATAAAAGTTGGTACGTTGTTTGTCAACAGTATTATATGAAGCAGATGACTCATGTTCCTCTGATGAGTCTTTTCGCGAGTCCCTGTTTGTGTCATATGTTACATCCTCTGAATCTTCCTCTGAGTTTTGTCTTTTTCCATGTTCACCTCGTTCCATTGTATCTTCAGAATGCAAATCTTCTCCTGCTGACCCCATAGTATCAACATCATCATCATTTCCATCTGAGCCATCTTTGTCGGAGGATTCATGAGGGCTGGAGTGTACTACTTGTGTTGTAGACCGTCTCCTTCCTACCATCGGAACAACATATTCTGGACCAACATCTTCTAAACCAACATCTTCTTCATCTGGATCAATGTCTTCTGAATTTGGATTGACATCTTCTTGAACTACACCTTCAGAAACCACTGTTGTTGTTGTTGTCATTTGCATTTGATTGCCAAACATAGTCTGCAATGTACTATGCAAGAACCGTGTCCGCGTGGAAGAACCGTCAAGGACAATAACTTGACTACCCACAAATCCATTATGTACTATGTCTGCAATGGATGTCGTGATGCCTACTGCAACAAGTCCCCACTTCTCTGGCAAATACGCAAGGACCAATCGATGCAATTCCGTAGGACTTCTCTCTAACCGGTCCTCCGCTCGCGGCATTCTACCGTCTGTCCACTTATCCTCAAAAACCACAGGTAGTTTGTTCATACCTCAACGTACATTTTGTGATACTCGCGATTCATGTGGGTGATGCATTATGATAGCCACATCTCCCAGGACTTGCACACCACGTTCTACTTGTCCACCGTGTTTGAGGTCGTGCACATAGGTCGGCACTGTTTGCGGTTGGAACATCCACACGCCTCGTAGCCAAGTGCATTCAGGAGACATTGCAATTAAATCTCTCATTCCCTGCTCAAAATATGTTCCCGCAAGAAACAAGAACACTGCATTCCAACGTGTAATATTAATCATCCACCTTTACAATTGTCGTAATACTGTTTTATATTCCTCTTCACTCCAAACTGCTTCATCACTTGCTATGGCGTTTTGTCTGCAATCAAATATCCACAAACAAGGCTCTCCTAATTCTACACATTCCTTTTCAAAGAACCCCCCTCTGCATCGAATTGGAATTCGATTTGCATTGTCCCCCCCTGTCGTACAAGGAATGGTGACTTGCCAATCCCATCGTAATTGTGCAGTGTGAGCAACATCACGGCGATATCCTTCGTACCCTCGTCCTCCTGCTACAATGTCAACATAGTGTTGCCTTATAAATGGAGGTATAAGAACCTCCAACTTTTGTAACCCCGAAACAGACCTCACACTCGGAGTAGCCCATGCCTTCTTCATGGACTTGTCAATAGCTTCCCCTAACACTTGAAATTGTCGTGCCCCTTCTCTGCCAAATCTTTCCACATCTATGGTAAAGAACTCTGACAAAGAACCGGGGGGCTCTTTCTGAGACTGCACCATCAGCCAACGGATCGCATTCCGTATTGCTTCTCGTCGTTGAATTCGATCTACTACCCAAGCTAGAGTACGCTTTGGTGGAGTTGTGCTTGTAGCACTATTGAAATAATACTTTTGAGACTGTCGTCTACCGTCCACAATGGGTTTAGCTGCCAACTCTTGAGCTAACCGAAAGTACTGTTGTTTTGGTACTCTTGATAGTGGTCTCAGCCATAGACCCTCCATTCTCCTACGATCCACTCGCACATCTACATTGGGATCTAAAGAGTGTTTTTTTGCGTACTCTTTCCATTTCTTTTCATCATCTTCGCTATACCAAAGTATACCTTTTTCATGGTCCTTGCATACCTGCAATGTTGCAGCATAGCAATCCTCATTTTCTTGCCATGCGTGTCGCGTATATTCTAACATTCGCTTTGCTAAACTTCCAAGTGTTGTTGATTTTCCACTCAAAGGCACCGTCCAATGAAGTGCACTTGCTGCCATTGTGATTGCTTTTACCCTATTTGCATCATCTGTCCGTATATCTGCATTTGGTTTTCCACATGCACTCCATATAGCCCGCAATTTCACTAGATCTTCGTACATTGTTGTATAGAATTTTCGCTCAAATTCTTTTGCATTGATTCGCACTGATGCTTCAATGTAAAATCTCGGATTGTCAAACACCATAAAGCGAGCCTTTCTGGTAGCATATTTTGTGTCGAATTCGTTGTCCGACATTAAACCCATAGCATGCTCTAGTTGCGCTTGTTTACATGCTGCTACGATATGTTGCCCATCAATTGGTTCCCATATAACTCTGTTTTCCAACCACGAAATTCTATTCATGTTCATCATCCCTACATCACTTGTCTGGTGTTGCTTCCACACTGCATCAAATACATTCGTTGCATTCTCTGATGCAAATGGAATCTCTTTTTTATGCATTTCCCCGTTTGAGTCAATTACTTCCACCAAGTATACAATGGGTCGTAGTGTCAAATGTGAAATAAGAGCTTCGTCCTTCCCTCTGATTCGTTGGTACATTTCCCTCACTCGTTTCTCTGTCAAACAACGATGGTTAGTCTCTACATTCTCCACATTTCGAATGTGATCAATTGGAGCATGGAAAATAGCTTCCATCCCCCATAAATACCCAGCGCGGATATCGTCTTCGGATGGAAAAGTCACCACTGGACCTTTTGAAAATTCGGGGCGTTGAACTTGGGGACAACCTTCATCATTTGACGGTTCGTCTATATCTTCTCTTTCAGCATAATTGATACCTTGCTCCAATTCATCGTCGTTTATGCGTGCACCTCTAGCACGTCTAGTACTCGGAGTGCGTACACCTCTAGTACGAGTGCGTACACCTCTAGCACGAGTGCGTACACCTCTAACACGAGTGCGTACACCTCTAGCACGAGTGCGTAGACCTTCATCTCGCATGTTTGCCCTAGTAAAAGGAGCCACTGGTGTGCGTCCTTGAAGTTCATTCCTCTGAATCGTAGATGGTACAACATGAACATTAGATGTCAAATCCTCTGATACATACATATGTTGAGTGGATCCTATTATTGCCTCCGATTGTTGTCGAGTGTGCATTGCCATACTTCTTAGGACTTCACTGGTAGATGTAGCAATGTTCTGTTCTTCAGCTATAAAGATGTTTGATCCATGTAATTGACCTTCATCCCCTCCAACATTGACAGCTGCATGATGCTCAGAAGTGCCAGCTTGTGATATCCCATCAGTCCTTGGTCTAACTCTTCGCGGTGCTGAACTGGAAGGAGAGTTAGTATCTTCTGTCTCCACCCTTTCTGGTGATCGAATTCTTCTATTTCGTTCCGCAACAGGTACCCAATTGATATTAACTGCCCTAGCAAATACCCCATACACATGATCAGTTTCCTCCGGTGCACAAGGGGGAGCTGGTAGAGTGGCTCTCCTAGGTTGAGCATTACGTAAATCGTCATATGCAGTGTGTTCCATAAACTGCCGTCGAGCTCGTAATACATCTTGAGGTGTAAGGTTCAAAAACTTCTTCACAGCTTCTTCCCGTGCTGACTTCAACTCAAGTGGCATTGATGTCCATAGTTCTTTAAGCGGTTGCAAAACCCTCAATGGCGGGTCTACATCAAAACAAACTTGGGGTATAGGTGCCATCAATAATTTCCTTTGCACTCTGTATTTTACCAAATCGCTATCCGGTGACGTCACAGAGAACAATACATACTCATTGGTTGCAGGGCTGATGTTTAGGATATGCCCAAACTTCTTTGCCAACGCACACCAATGTCTCCCTTCGATTACTGCATGCTCCGTGATCCATAGCATTGGTTGTTCCGACTCTTCTGCTGAAATCCACCATCCGTGCTTCACCCATTCATTATGAGTTTTTGGAGCCATTTCTGAACATGAAGAACAATTAAACATCTATCATTACTTCCCCCTATATACATGGATATAGTATGACTCCATTTTTGCAGTCTATCTACTATATGTTAAATTACAAATACTGAAAAAAAATTGCTAATTAAATAACTTAAAATTTCAAATTCTTATATATTTTTGATATACATATAGGTATATACTTTTATTTTTCTTCCAATATAGAAGTGTACACTATATAAAAAATTGTAGTTAATAAATAGTGTAGTACATAAAGAATATTCTAGATAATCACGAGATTTAGAAGTGTTTGACTACTTATTATTTCAACAATAATCACAATGAGAACAAAGTGAGCTCTAAAATACAGAATTAACATCCAATACAAACTTCAAAGCTCCCCTACTTTCATAAAACAAGACCAAAATATACACAAAGTTCTCTACACAAAGATTTCTTCTAGATCTCTCTCAATTACAATTACCACTTTAAATAAATTTGTATGATACTTAACACTTAAAATAGACACATTCAACATTTTGAAACTCATATATGGCAAAATGCTCAATAGTTCATGAATATCAAAACCATAAAGTAGAATATGAAGTTCATATATTTTTCTTTTTAATTTTTTTTTTCTATAGCACATTCAAATTAGTTTTAAATTATATGGACTTTTGTGAAAGGAAAAACACATGAAAAATGTATGTATCTTAACTATCAAGATACTACACAAAGGAATAGAAAAATAATATGGAAACAAATAGGTCTCTAGTTCCATGTTAGCTATCTCTATGTCACATAGGATTCTTTATGACAGAAGTATGACATTTAAAGTGTTACAAATGTTACATATAAGTACTACTGATTACAAATAACTCACTTTCTACTACTAGGCATCTAAGACATTTTTGTGATTTGACAATTATACAAACTATAGTGTATTTTTGGTCTACTAAGCAATAAATATAAATATTTATTGTTGAAGAATAATTACAAATAATGAAACATGATTAAACAATAATAGAATTATAAAAAGGAAGCACTATTAAACAATAATGATAAATAATTATAAAAAATGGAGCATCATTAAAGAATAAAACATTTCACCTAGTTCGATCATAGTGGGCTCCTTATACTCATAGAGGTTAGCATCGAATGAGTTGTAGTACTCTTCAATCCATGGAAAAGTAGCAAAAATGCTAAACAATCTCTTGAAAATAAACTCATTGGTTGCATGCTATGCATAAATCCCAAGTCCTCCTCTAAAAATACTTGTTGTTACTAAGCTTATCGAAATTTTACAATAGATTTTCAATCTACCAAGTTTAAGCCCTAAACATCACAGGGTCAAATTTTTGAACGACTAACAGATTCAAACTCACTCTACATTCTCATCAATGCGTGGATGAAAGTCATCCACTTTTTTAGAGATACTTCACCAATTTCTTGTCCTATCTATTGATTGAATTTATTGATACATGAATACATTTAAATTTAAATTTCAAATGTAAAAGTCAGTCAAGTTGTTGACCATGCCAAGATTTCATTGACATTATTTCAAAAGTAGCCTTGCAAAAATGAGGTCATAGATATAAGGAACACAAAAATTTCAAAGAGTCACTGCGTTTAAGAGTATCTCATTTCAATTTCATTCCAACAAATTTTACTCAAAAATAATTAAAATTTTGTTCGTAATCAAATGTAGAAGAAATATTTAATTTTAACATTCAATTTTGTAAACTACATATTGGAGATAGTATTGGTGCATTGAACCGTACAAAGATTCTAAGAATCAAGATCTGGAACTTTCATTTGTATATTAATTCCACAATATTCTTCTAAATATTTATTTATGATGATATTTATGAAATTGTCAATTAGAGGGACACCCTGGTACATTTAGAGTTTAATGAAGTTACTCATAACTAAACCCTAACATTGACGATCCTATAAAACAACCCTCTCCAATGTTGCATAATATCTAAAGAATGTTGGCGTGTCTTTATAATTCTGACATCAATAACACAATAACACAAACCAAAAACACACATGCATCGTTCCACACGCAAATTCTTCAACAGAACCTACATACCAAAACCACCCAACTATCTCTTGACAAAAAATAATCACTAGTTCATACGCTTTTAGCATTTCAACAATATTGCAGTAAGTCATGGGTGTAGATATTGTGTATCAGAATGAACCTGTGTATGAAAATGAATCTCCAGAAGAAAGAACTAGTGTTGAATTATAGAGGCTCTAGGACCCATAAAAAACACATGCTGATATGCGGAGGTTGTAAGACCCATGAAATGATATATATTGGGATTCAAATAGGCTCCATGACACATGAAATAATATTCGCTTTGATAATGAGCCAAGCTCCAGGACCCACGAAATAACCAAATACCTGGTCATTTTGTTCACAATAAAACATTGTTAGAGAGCAACTACTATACGTATTAAGAAACATATAAAGTAGAGGTACCCATAGCTAATCTATAGATTTCTTAGAAGCTGCTTTCATGGATCCATAATCCAATACAATTTAAAAAAAATACAACACAACGTTACCCAAAAACCAATACATTGTTGACCAATAAATAGTCACCATCATAGCATTCAGTAGCCTCTATAAGTGCTACCTTCCCACAACAAAATGATGTGGAATATCTCACATCACATCAATAGCTATGAGGGCTGATGGCATTAACCAAGAGCAACCTACCATGGTGAATAGTACTCTATGATTTCTAAAAATATATATATATTTTTAAATTATAATTATTATATGTGTTTATCATTTCTTGTATTTTTTAATTATTATTTAGAGAGTTTTTAAACTTCTTTCATTGTTTTTAAAAATATAATTCCATAGTGATATTTAATTATTTTCGACATTGAGCTGGCAGGATAAGTTTCGCCCTCATCGAATCACCCCTCCGAAGCTCCGTGGGGTTGTAGAATTTGATAAAACATATACTATTACCACAACCGAAATTTAGCGGACGAATCTAACAATGAAAAATCTTCCAAATCCTCGGTATTACACTTATAACTCTTTTATATCACCCATGTAGTAACAAACGTACATGAGTCCAAAACTTGGCATCTGGAAAGTAGCCAATTACATGTGTACATACTTCTAGGACAACCCTAACTTGGAAAGGAAAGAGCTTTGCTATTATCTACAGTTCAAGTAGGGGATACAAGAATCATCAGGCAACAGACCCCTCCTGTACCAACAACTTATCTGTTTATGTTAGTAAGTGGGATATTAATTGCAAAATGTACATGACCACTGATCTTTGAACGAGAAAGGGGGTTGTTTCTTTCCCTTCAAAAGTATTCCGCATAGACACTCAAACTAAGAAATTCATATAGTGATAAAAAATTTGATCTCAAGAGTTTGGCTCAATATTATAAACAAAATAATTTCTCCACATCTCCTAATGAAATGCTTAATTTCAGTGATAGGTACATCTCCCAATGAAATGCTTAAATAATTTCTCCACATCTCCCAATGAAATGCTTAAATTTTTATTCCATGCAGCATATGAGGTTAGAACAGTTCTTTTGGATTGTGCAGACACGATTTGAATTGAACCAAGTGACATTATTGGTCGCTAGGAGTACGTGATCATTTCGATCATTCCTTCTCCATTTCGTAATTTCATGCAACACGGTCTCATATGCGATTCCCTGTGTGTTCCCTCCGAGTCTCACTGTTCCCATTCAGTCTTGAAAGCTGCTTATTCACCGGTTTCATGCACTCACCTGTTCCCATTCAGTCTTGTAAGCTGCTTACTCACCTGCTTGTAAAAGGACAGTTTAACAACAGAGGCTCGGTGAAAGGACAGTCAACTTTTGAGGCTCGGTGAAAAAAGTGAGACTGCAAGGGAAAGGCACGCTCCCTGTGATGCTAGATTCTGAAATACACACTCATCTTCGATTGTTTGCGCTAGCTGCACTGAACAATTAAGTCAACTAGCCGCTTATTCACTCCAGGAGCCACATCGATCGATTTCGTACTAACAATCAATTGCCAAACCTGCGATTCTTTACAATGCTAGAGCTAGAATCTGTCATGTAGCCAAGGTTGTCGATCAGACAGGTGATCGATCTGTCATGTAGCCAGACTTTTCGATCAGACAGGTGATCGATATCGACATCTTCCGATCGTGGGTAACCAGTCGCTGCTGCTATTTTTAGCCATTCTAGAGTGGGTGAGTGCATAGAACAAGGGTTTCCTCGAATTGAAGTGGCGGACGAGCGAGCTATGGCTGATGATTCCAGCAACAATATTCTAAGCTTGCGGAACAAAGTGGCAGTACGTGGTGCTAGGAGGTAGCGATGGGATAGGAAGAGAGATAGTGCTGACGTTTATGAAACAAGGGGCAAACGTGGTGTTTACGTACTTGAGCAACGAGGAGAAAGCGTTGAAGTTGCAGGGTCTCAGCGAATCGTGACTAGTGAGTGAGTACCAAGCAAGATTAGGCGAGTCCCAAGTAGGAGTGAGTACTAAGCAGGAACGAGCGAATATCAAGTAGGAGTGAGCAATCTTGCAGAATTTGTGAGCTTCATGCAAACTCTGGACTAGCTAGGGCTAAGAATTCCATCATTCAGAGATGCAACTGGGAACAAAAAACATGAGTTCAAAATCATAACCATGAGTTTGAAAACAGGTTACCAGCGATGCACGCGTACTGTAAGAGCCATGAGCCTGTGGAGATGAGCCTTCCGCACAAACTTGGAGAAGTCTACCAGTGGCCCCTCCGTAACTCTTGATGCTACCAGCCTCTCTCGCACGCTCTCCTTCACCCTAGCAAGCAGGAATATTGTCGTAGGATCACCACCAAAACCCACTGATCTCCTCCCTAAGCTTTCAACCTCGACGCTTTTGATTCCTATTGTCAGTCACTTCAGAAATTCAGGAGTCACAGGCGACACAACAGACAAGAAAAAGTGGTCCTTTAGTGAGTCAAAAGAGACAACTACAGAGTCAAAAGCGTCAGGTTTGCTACCAGTTTTCAACAAGAAACGACTTTGCAGAAGAAGAAACAATGACTTTGGAGAAAGGTGGCCGACTGTCAACGCAGTCATCCCTCCGGAGCTCTGTGGGGTCTTCCAGATGACGTTTTCCAAACTTGTTGAGTAATTCTCACATTGTAAGTTTCATATACTTTAACCCCTCACCGCTTGAAGTCCAAACATGTGTAAAAGCTGACTTGCTTTTCAAGTCCTATAAGTCTAAATCTCAGTGAGGTATGAAAATCTCAACCGTACAATATTGTAGTGTGCATGTTGTAGATGGTGTGAACAAAATTTGGGGTCATTTGACCGTATAGATTGAAAGATTATAATGTTTTAGTGTTGAAAAAAGATGCTGAAATTTTCTTAAAAACACATTTGGAGGTGAAATTCGATTTCTAAACGTACTCAAATGAAAAAAAATTAAACTACAAAGTGATTCAAACCAAAAAACAAACACTTTGGTGAAAAAAATCTCATTCAATTGACTCATTGTGTCTGCAAAATTGTTTTGAAATGTCAAAAAACAGTGAAAAAAGAGGCAAAAAATCACATCTATGTCTGAACCTACCTCTACTAAAATGCTTCTCAGTCACTCATAACCTCTTGGATTCATATGAAATTTTAACCTTATAAACAAGACTGGTATGCGCAACTTTTCCAACAAAAATTATTGAAAACGGACCATGTGTGAAGAAGTTATAAGCTGCCGAAGTTCATTGTAATGAAAAAATGTCTGGATTTGAACTTCGAATTGCTCCCAAACATTCAAAACAACTTGGATTGACATGAAAATTTCAGCACAATAACTAGGCTTTATTGAGAACAAAACCCAAATTTTTTTATTGAAAACAAACATTTGATGAGAAAGATACAAACCCCCAAAGTTGCAGCCATCATAATGCAGTGAGGTGAACTCAAATTGAACCTGTGAACTTCGAATGGGTCTCAAAAACTCAATACATCTTGAATTGATCTGAAAATTTTACCAATAAAACTAGACTAATATGCGCAACTTTTCCAACAAGTTTTATTGAATTTGGACATTGGATGCAAAAGTTACAGCACTTTGAATGTTACTGCCAGACTATGAGAGGACACTTTTCGTCCCCTCCGGCGGTGAGGGGTTAACCCAAAACTGTCCACACTATAAGTACCCAACAAACTTCATCAATTCCTAACATTTTAAAATATGATATTTTCTATTATTTTTTTCATATCAGTTATTGGTAAACTAATTTACCCAAAAAAATTCCATAATTATTTAAATAATAATGAATATTATAAGATCTTTCAAAGTTTTTTTGTTGTACAATTTATAGTAATTTTAAAAATACTTAAATAGTATGAACTTTGTATTGTAGTGAAATAAAAATTTAAGTGAAAATTTTAGTGATGAACAACAAGGTGTAGGTGGGATGTTTGTTGAGCTTACATAAAAGAAATTTGATAGAAAAACAATTTCTTCAGTGTATATAGGAATTGTAGGATTTTGAGTTGTAAAAAATGCAAATTTAACAACTTTGAAGAATGGTAAATTGGTCTAAAAAACAAAAGATAGTCCCGAGGATAGTCCCCACACTTTTTTTTGGGGATTCTTTTCATTTGAAATTAGGCACTACGTCAAAATCAGTGTTTGAAATTAGTAACAACAAATTCAACCACTGGATACAACCGACAACGTAACCCTTAAAGGACAAAAAGTTTTTTTAATTTTTAAACAGTATGTTTACAACTTTCATTTCGTGCTTTTTTTTATAAACTTCTTTTTGTGCATTATAGTGTACTCCAAAATAAATCACACTATATAATTTATTACTGTGATTGATGAATTTAGAAATTTTTGTCATTGCTCCAAAGTAAGTCATCAAAAAGTGTTGTTGAGAGTATTTCGGTTTTTCTACAATTTAGACGACGGATAAACCTAAGATTAGAAATTTAAAAGATCAAAAAAAGAAAATTTTATTTGATACATTATGGAAAAAAAATATGATTGAACAAAACCTCATGGAATCATGCATGTTACAAGTTTACTTGAATTCAAGATATGTAAATTTTTTGACTTATACATCTCACTTAATATTGATTGTTTTAATAATAAATACCTACAATAGATGGTTTGAGAAATTTAGGAGGAGGATGACTTTTTAATTTTTGCTAAAAACACTATCATAGAGATCAAAATACAATTTTTAGACCCTATGTGGCCCTCCCAAGGCCACATGGTCCTTTAAGGGTTAATAAAGTATATCCAGTAAATGTTTTGTAGTAAAGAGGTTGATGTGAAGGGAGATTTGTAAGAACAAAAAATACCACGAATCCAAAAGGAGTTGGTTTGAAATTTAGGTATTAAGGTTTGTAGAGGCCATGAGAGAGCTTTTGGATTAATAATATTATATTTTGAGCATTGAAAAGTATATTGATAATATTATGTTTTGAGCATTGAAAATTAATAATATTATATTTCGGTTTTTCTACAATTTTTCTACAATTTAGGTCTAATTCAATACAATAGGCCTTTGCCCATCCTTACCCCTTTGTAGTAGGCCTTTGCCCATCCCTACGGTAGCCCTTTGTCCATACGGCAGCCCTTTGTCCCCTACAACACCAACAATTTTTTTAATTCTATGACCGACTCATCAAGTTTAATTTCTAAAGCAATTTGAATTATGTCATTTCAAGGGAGACTCTAATCGAGAGAATTTTTCAAAGCTAGTGAATTACCTCAACATTGTCTTAGTGTTATAAAATTTGGTATTTGGAGACAGTAATGATGTGACCTCCATCATTTCTTTTGTTTTTTTGGAAGTTTACAAAGGATAAACCAATATTAACTAATCATGCTAAGTTTTACTAATCATAAAATTATTCAAAGGTTAACGCCTAATTGCCCAACCATGCATATTTTGCATGATGTACGGATTTAAAGTCTGTTTTCTCATCCATCATGTACTTTTTGCAGTGTGGATTTATTATCGAAACTTTTATGGGAAGATAGCTCCGTGCATGTGTGATCCGATTAGAAAGGGGTGATTTGTGAAATTCTTATGCCTCATTTCATGTTCTAGTAATCCACCCAAAATCTCAAAGATTTTAGTCTGAAAGTGCTATTGAAAAAGTTAAGTACTAAAATTAAGCAACCAAAAAATCTTCAAAAATCACTACACTTAGAGTATTACATTTCAACCCATCACAACAAATTTCATTATTAGATTGACAGTATGTTATTGGTAATCATATTACAAAAGAGTGTTAAATTTTAAGTTTGAAATTTAATACACAAATATTGGTGATAGCAATCGCAAATCTAACCGTATGTATAGAATCTAAAATGCATAGTGTGCAACTTTTATTCATTCATCAACTTAAAAATATCCCTCTTAGTTGCATTTTAGTATGCAGCTTTGAAAAATTGCCAAATCTAATAAAGATGAGAACGTTTACGAGGTAATGCTGTTAAATTCTTAAAATAATATGTAATTTTCTCTTGGAAGCCTAACCGTATGAATAATTTAAATAAATTATGTCCTACATTTTGTATATTGAACCAAACTTCATCAAACATCTGGAAGACACATATTATAACACATTTATGTTTTGTCCAGTACCCTCGGGCTTGTAGGGGTTAAAGTACTTGTATAATTATTTCTGCAACATGTAATAGTTTTTTACTATTCATAGAAACAATATTCGTAGTACTATTTAAAATGGAAATGTAATTAAGTTATTTAGGATTCAGTTTACTAGATCAATAGTTTATGCAAAGTCTTCCAAATTTGTATGGAAAAAAAATAATCGTCCTCAAATTAAATTATTTTCAAGTCCATTAAATTAATCATGTAAATTTATGGGATGGACATGAGTTTTTGTTTATTGTGGTTCTGAAATTGTTTTCAGATGCTATAAATTATAACGTACTCTACCTCCATTATGGGCAAAAAGGTTCTTAGTAATTATTTTACCATAATTGGAATTTGAGGCACATATGTATGATTTGTTTTTAAATGTCGTCATTTTGTAGAAGTAAATTATAAAGTTTTTGGCATTGCTATAGAAACACCGTTGCAAGTCATTCATCCATTGCAATTAACAACGGTCCATGTCAAATCGTGAATTGTACTAAATACCCTAATTGTCATTACTTTGTCATATTTATGGTGTAATTAATGAGATTCTAGGCAATGTAGTTCTTGAATATATGAGATTGTTTGCACAAACGTCATATAATTTTTTTATCTTGATAGAGTATGACTTAAAATAATTATTGTTTACCTAACATAGGACAAACTACACTAGAATCTACTTTTAAAAGGATGCACCAATAGTAGTCCTTGCTATACATGCTCTTTAAGCATGGATAAACTCTTTATTTTCAACGGTTTTTGAACTAGAGTTGTAATTCAGGGTACAAGTATTTTCTCTTTTGCATCCCAAACTGTGTTATATAATATCCAGGTTTTAGATAGAACGTTGCAAACAGTAATGAAATATGAAATTTGTTTTTGTGGAGGAATAGTTGCATGATATATCTGTATCATTGGTGGCATGAACTATGCATACATTGTAAGTTTGTTAATGTTGTGACAGCAGAGGCGGTAAATTTCAAAATAAAGTAATTAGTTCATGCAAAAGTGTCACATGTCATGTTTTGATTGGCATAGTGTGACATGGAAATTAAATTTTGACAACAGGTTGTCTGAATCAGACCCTTGCAAAGTGAAGCCCTTTATATGGTTGCAGTGGAGATCATGAAGTAGGAGTTTCGAAATGCTAGTTCAATCTCTGGCATCTTAGACGTACAGGTAAGTCTTCAAAACATTTTGAGCCATCTCAGTGAGACTAGTGTACAGTACAATAGATTTTTTTATGTGAATACAAAGAGAATGTGTGAATTTGTTTACATAATCATTAACGTTTAAATAACCAAGTGTTCTCACTAGGATATTTAAAAACATAGCAAGTTCTCACAATGTCAATTTTGATTTTACTATTATTGAGATTTTTAGTGAACGTGAGGAATTTCAAGAGTGTTGTCATAATATAATTTTTTTCCCACTGGATATTGGTAAACAAAGTTCAGTTGTCCAAAGACTTTCTTTCGTGAGGCCAAGTAGTTTAAACAACATTAGAGGAAAAATGAACCTCCAAGAGGGTCCTTTGAGTTTCACAAGCGTGGGTCTTAGTGGCCTATTCAAGGACAAAAACTCTGACTTAAATTAGTTACCATCTGATGTGAATTTACAATAGTAGGTTTAGTTGCGGAGAAGGTTAATTTCCATTTTCTTTGTGTATTTTAAAAAATATATTTTGTTAGGAAACTAGTGTACACATGCAGTGGATGGAACGTCTTCTGAGGACTAAAAGAATACATAACATCTAAGACACTAACTTCTATCTTCAATGGAAATGATTTGACTACTCTCTTGTCATGATTATCTGTCCTGCTAAGAGTGGGTGGGTATAGGGTTTTACTTCATCTTCTAATTAGATACTACATTTAAATCTAATCTAGGATCCCTCTGGAAACTGTATGGAAGGGCTCTCTCGAGGGTCCATTATTTCTTTAACTAATGCTAAACTACTCCAAAAGGTATAAAATTTGACACAAAAGCAAATGACATGATGTTATTTAGGATGGTAACAAAAATTGAAGAAGAAAAAATAAAAATAAAAATAAAATTAAAGAGAAAAAATCTCCGGAGCTCAAAAATTTCATTGCAAGAGGAGTCACAAAATTCTAGTGCGGTTGGGTAGGGTGGAGAAATTTAACTTCATTAAGAGATATAAATTGGAGAATTTGCAGTTTTTTGTAATTTTTTTTTTCCTACTTTGAACATAGAAAATAGTATTTGTCTTTGCCCTTTGGATTGAGATATTCCCAAAAAACCAAGCTCCCAATACAATTAAATGTGTTTGTCAATGGTTTGAACCTCCGTCATTTACAATATTGTTTTGAATATGTTATATCATTCTCCTACTTATCAACTTTGGAATACAATTAACTAACATTTTGTAAATTGTGAAAGTGAAGAGCAACAAATTTCTGCAATGAAACATTTTCAAAATAGGAAGAAAATTAGCAATTGAGAATTTTGGGCGGGTTTTAATTTCCTTTTATTTTCATGCAAATGTATATATCTTATAATCTATATAGTCAAGTATTGTGAACTTTTGTGTGCACAATCCTTTAGTTTTAAAAGTTCAAATTCAATTGTTGAATTTTGAAAAAAAGGTTTTTTTTGAAATTGTGCCCTAGAGCTTAGAAATGGCAGTATTGTAGTGTTTTCGAGCGAAACAGTTATGGTCCTTTAGGGGTTAAATTCCACCATGCATGAGCATTGTACTATGTGTCAAGAGACCAATAAGAATATATCATTGTGAAGAAGAAGATAACATAACATGTGCAAACACTTAATTTGGATTTGATGAATTCATTTTATTCAACGTTATTGAAAGGATTTTCAATGTAAAAACTTCATCAGTTAACCCCTACCTACCAGAATGTCCATGTTTTGGGCAATGGGCATATTTCATCTGTAATTTCTCATCCGTCATGCACGGTTTGCAGTGTAGAATTTTTATTGTAGATTATATGGGAAGATAGTTTCATGCATATGTAATCTGATTAGAAAGGGGATGATTTGTGAAATTTTTATGCCACACTTCATGTTGTAGTGATTCATCCAAGGTTTTGAAGATTTCAGTGTAAAACTAGTCTAAAAAAAGTCAAATCATAAAATTAAGCAACCAAAAATTTCCAAATATCACCATACTTAGAGTATTACATTTCATCCAATCACAAAGGGTTTCATCCGTAGATTGTCAATATTTTATTTGTAATTGAATTACAAAATAATTTTGAATTTCAAGTTTCAAATTTTATACAAAATTACGAATAACAACAATCATAGATCTAACCTTATGGATAGAAGGTAAAATCCATAACGTACAATTTCTATTCATATATGAAATTAAAGATATCCCTATAGGTTGTGTTTTATAACGAATCTTTGCAAAACTGCCGAATTTGGAAAGGGTTCTCAGCATTAGGGGGTACGGTGTTTGTAAATACATTATCATATTTCATTTAAAATAATTATACATAGTGAGAAGCTTTTTGAACCAATAGAATGACTTTTAAATAATTTTGACAGGGAAATAATGTTATTTTTGAAAATAAAAAATTTGAGTTGTTTGGAACACTTTGTAATTGATATGCATTATTGTGAAGAAGTGCATGAAGCCAAGTAGACAGGCATTGTATTTTGTTCACTACTACCACATAAAATGAAATTCTTCAATGTATATATTTGAAGAATTGAATAAAATAGTTGTGAACATGAGGTCATGGTACATAGGATTTGTCCATGTTAATAGTAATGTTTAGACATGTCTTATGAGTTGGTACACTGAAATCATAATATACCGTGGGTACATTCATCTATTGTAACAAATGTTCATCCAATTTGGATGAATTTTATCACAATATATTTGAAAAATAATTATTGGTACAACCTATTGTAAATCTGGTGGGCTAGCATATATATTGATTTTAGTGTGGTTATAGTAATTTTTCTAAGACACTCTTCTGCATGTGCAGGTGGGAAGGAATTTCATTCTCAAAAATGAGGGAAGCAATGAACAATGGAGCATTTGGAAGTCCCGTGGTGAACGCAAATGCCGCCAACAATGCAACTCCGTCACTGACTGTAGGACAAAGCTTGTACTGTTAGACTATTTGACGATGCAAATACATCGGTACATCCAAGAGCAAAAACACCACAGACGGGCACAGTGGAACTGTTAGGGATTGGAGGAAACATCGTTGGAAAAGGGGTGATAGATGAGAATATCAAATGCGGGATGGAACTTCATGCCGTGAAATTATGTCCTTCCGAGGTATCTGTTAAGGTTGTACATGTTGTTGATGGTACAGCGTGGACGGGGGAGCTCGTTGGAGAACAATTACAACAATGTCTTGGACTTGTCATACGATGGGAAAGAGCACACATCCGAGCGGCAGAGCCGGTCATCGCTACTTCTATAGAATCTAGAGAAGGTCAAAAATTTTCCTTCCACACTATAGTAGCACCTCAGTACGAATTCCATGAAGAAGACATATCACTAAATCCATCAGATGATTCTCCAAACACTCCCTTGCAGTCTAGTTCACGAGACGGCGTATCTCCTGCAACGCAAGAATCGCAGTGTAGCCTAGACAACATGACATGTATAGAGGGGTTGCCAGTTGAAAGACCAAGAAGAAAGTATTCCATGCCGAATCGAAGGAGGCACGAGCAACCCCTTCGAGATAGGAGGGAGGCACGAAGTCAGAAGGTGACTTTGAACAGCGTTGCAGCAGCGAAGGGAAAAGGTGGTTGCAAGAAGAATTGTTTGAAGGAAGTTAGTGAGAAATATATTCTTGATCAGCGCTACATGGTAAGGGGTCAAAAATTCAATGAACGGGCAACATGGATGTTGCAAATGTTGAACGCATTTTACTCTCGTACACAGGGGGTTAGGAAGGACAAGTACAACACAAAATTGGATGGAGTCGCCGTGTGCAATGCCTGCTATGCAACCACATTAGGATACTCTCAAAGGCGTTTCAAACAATTGAAAATGTCTCATCAAGTGTATGGAAAAGTTGCAGCTGTGCACGGGAACACATGCAAACTAAGAGAGCGTGCACAGATGTCGGCAGCACGTGAAAGCTTTCAGGAGTTCGTGAAAGAGGCATGCTGCACGCAACCAAATCGACAGATACGGAAGAAGATTGATAACGTTGTTGTGCCATTGGTGTTACTCCCTATGAATACAACAAAGTTGGATGTTTTCCACTACGTGAACAAGGAAGTAAAGAAGATGGTGGATGGGAATCCGATATCGCTCTCGTCATTTTATAGGATGTGGCGGACTGAATATCCTCATGTACAAATCCCGCCGTTCTCTAGGTTTGCCAAATGCTACCACTGTTGGGAGTATAAGTGCGGAATCGAGGCAACCACCAATGCAGCTGCGAAAGTGGAGATAAAGAAGTTGTACATGGTGCACATTCGTCGTCAAATGGAAGAGAGACGAGACTATTGGACGTTCAAGAGGTCAGCGATTATAACCCCAGACGTATACATGTCTATCATTGTAGACGGTATGGACCAAAACACTACTATGGTTCCTAAAATGAGGCAAATAGTGAAGAACATAGAGTCACGGTTTGTGAAAACTCATTTGTGCGGGGTGCTTGTCCACGGGATTGGATTGTATGCGGATGTGTGGATAGACGCACACCACAAATACGACAGCAACCAAGTAGTCACTACGGTCATGCACGTCATCAACGATGTGAAGCGCAAAAAGGGTAGAGTACCTCCTACTTTGCGAATTCAAGCGGATAACTGCACGCAAGAGAACAAGAATGTGTACATGTTTGCCCTTTGTGCTTCTCTAGTTGGGTTAGGAATCTTTCAAGAAGTGCAGTTGTGCTTTTTGATAGTGGGTCACACACACGAAGACATCGATCAGCGTTTCAGCATAATATCAAATACACTGAAGAGAACAGACATTGACTCGTTGCAAGAGCTGCTACAACTGGTGGAGAAAGGAACGTCATATACGGAGGCGTTCGTGAGTGCACGACATCTGGAAACTGTTTGGGACTGGAAGTCATTCATTACTCCTCATCTCCAAACAGGGGGTGATACATTGACGGGCATCACATTCCCACACCACATGAGGTTCTATATGGAGAACGGCATGCCTCGAGTACAACACAAACACTTCAGTGGAGACGCTTGGGGTCCGGTCGATGGGCACATGTGTTTACGTTCGTTGCCGAGTACTTCGCAGACGCCTGAATTAGCAAAAGTATTCGCAGCAGATGACAGGGAGTTGAGGGCATTGCAGGAGTTTATTGCGTATAAGGAGAGGTGTGTAAGTAGATTACAGTATGTAGAAAAGAACCTGCGAGCCATCGATGAGGCAAAGTGGCTAATGCAGTATCTTATAGAATTTCCCACAAAAGATAAAAGGGAAGAGAGATCCATACCGTTCTGGCCAAGCGAAGGAAGAGAGAGCGTAATTGAAAACGCACAGCCGGAGGAACTGCTTCAGAGCGGACAGAATTTGAATGCGATAATTAGATCAACAGATTTAATTTTATCAACAATGCCTGATCCGGAAGGCCGAGGTTACTTTGGTCCTCGCAGAGGGCGGATATCAACGGTGTCTGTGAGAAGAACGCCACACCAGAACCGAGATGTTGGAATAGGCCAAACATCAACAAGGATGCACACTTCTGGGACGGAGGATCCTTTTCCACCATTTGATCCAACTAATGACATCAAAGTGGGACAATTTGTGGCGCTGACCGTAGAACACAGTGAGGTACAAGCTAGAGTACCATTCTACGTGGGCAAGGTACTAGAGTTTGGACAACGCTCGCGGGCCTTGAAGATGAAGGTTTTGTGGTATTGGCCCATCATGCGGGTAGGAATGCAAAGGCTACAGGGTTCAAACAGAGAACGATATGCAACTGCATGGAAGCAACTTGGGAGCCGTCTGGTGAAAGACATGGTTGGGTTGATAAAGAAGCAGCTATATTTGCATGGGATGATGTTCCAATAAGAACAAGGACTATGTCTGAATCAAGCTATAATATTCCGATCCATGGCGTCATGACGGAAACAAGGATCCGCATTCCAATTCATGCTAAACCTCATATGATAGAGTATATAGCGCTACAGCTGGAGGAAATGGACAACATACGCTTGCAGAATGACATAGATGCTTATTAATTGACAAGATTATTTTCTATACAATACTATTCAGTGGAACATAGTATCAAAGTTTTATCTTAGACAAAAGATAATAGAGTATACAATATAGCTTAGACTATGTGAATGCCTTCAGAATGACATGATGATAGTGTAGACAATGCGATGACATTTGTAATCTAAATTGTTACTCTAAAATAACAATTTGCATGGTCAGTATGTGAGCTATGCAGCATTCAATGTGCATGCAACAATATTTGTAATCCTAGAGTCTTTTGCTCTATTCAAAAACTTTATATTTATTAGTGCTACATATTCTATACAATCAAGTATTGTGTACTTAGAAATTTACTCCCCCACAAATTGCAATGTTGAACTACATTGTCAAAACAGAAGACAAGTGCACTTTTAATTTTGCAAGTGCATGAATTGCTAATACAGTGTTCGTAGTCTAAACCAGCCCTTATAAATCTCTGCATGTCCTCCTCTGCCAATTTTTTCACCAGTTGTCATATTAAAATCAATCAGTTGTATGCTTAGTAAAGAAAGTCCCTCCTGAAAACATTTTCATCCAAGAAATCAGATGTGGACTCTACTTGCTCTAGTGACAATTCCAGGACTTTATCTCATACCCAAGTACATTTTTGTATGGCAGGGTCCAAAAATAATTTGAATTTCTCTATTTTATATGTATTGCCATTACAATGAGATATTTAGGTTTCTATGAGCCAAATTTAAACATGTTATAGTATACAAGATGCACTACACATACATATGAGTTTCAATCCAAAAAAGAATACCTTCATTTATTTTTAATTAAATGAAAAAAACCCATTTTAAACCTTTACTTTAGGCAAAAATGAATACAACTTTTGAAACTTATATTGTATGAAGAAAATATACAAATCGTCTGAAAAATCAAATATAAAAAAGAATCCCAATTTTTTTGATTAAAATATAACTGATTGAAATTTCAAATCATTTTGCAAAAAAAAATTCATATTGAAAAATTATATTAAAAAATATTAAATACTAAAACAAAATTGTAAAAGCTTAAAACTAGACTCTATTACCTTTCCAATGCACTTTATGATTTGTGATTTGATGCATTTTTGAGCCCAAAGGAGCTTCTCAAAAATCATGGCTTTTAGCTTGGAGAACAAACTTGGATTATTTTTGAACCCTAGTGTACTCAATCCCACTGAATGGGGAGTTTTCCAAGGAAATAGCAAAAATCCAATATTTTACAAAAACTACCGGTTTTAGACAAGAACCCATCCGGTTATTACCCATGTTTCATCTAGGTAGCACCTGAGTGTCACAAATTTCATCCGGATTTTAGCCTAAAACTATGAGTTTCAACCGATAATTTGGCAATTCCATTTGGTTGATTTTACACTAACTGCCAGGTCTCCCCGAACATCGCTCACTTCTGTCCGAGCAGAGTTGGACACCAATGAACTGCTCACATCAAACTGCATGTTTGATTGGTTAAGGTGGTTACCCCATTCTCAACTGGCGCCTTAAACCAACAGTTAGGGGCATTTGCTGCAATCAATGCTGCAATGATGTTGGTTGTAGCATGAGTTAAAGTTAGTAATGAGTTCTCTCTTGTTGATTTTAGTATATGTAAGTGTGGTTATGTATTCGTTGTTGTTGGTTTAAGTATCTTTAGTGTGTGCAATACAAATCTTCTTTGAACACAAACAACTCTACCTCTCGCTCTACCTATGTGATGTCAATGGGATGTGCCATATTTCTTGCCTAAAGGTATGTTCGCACCTAGCCTTAGAGGTGGTCTTACAAGGGGGTCTTACATCCTTAAAAAAGTGTGTGTTCCCACCTACTTTCTTTACTAATTACCAATCCTACATGGATGTACACATGGCACACTTTTAAGAATGGGTATTAGCTAACATTTAGGAGGACAAAAAATATTTGAGCAATAGTAGGCAATTGTTAAGGGAGCACCAAAATAGGAAATATTCTCTAGTTTTGAACACTAAAGAATGGTCTTAGCTAATGTGGCACTTGAGGGGCCATTATCTAATCCCCCTACTATTGCTAACACCTTTCCAAACCTCATTGATGACACCTTTCCTACAAAGAAGGTATTTTTCCCAAAATTGTGGGGGTGTTAAATTTTTATCCACGGTCTTTGCAAAGACGAAGTGCGAACGGGCCTTAACTCTAAAAAAAAATTTAAAAAATACTAAATAATATCAATGTCTGATATCCGTATTTCTTATTCAGTTGGGAATGGGGTAACCACCTTGGGGCGAATTGATGCATTGCGGTGCAGCTCGGCGTGGTTCCTATTGGATGGAGAAAAGCGGAATGCAGGTCTGCCAGTCACCGTGAGCCAGGCACAACGGGTAAAACTGGGGTACCACTTGTCACATGCCACTCCTCGCACTGCCACTTGGCACATCCCCATGGCCACATCCTCATCTTCCCCATGGCCCTTCCCCGGCTCTTCCATGCTCACCTATCTATGATATCAATGTTGTTTGTATTTCAATCTCTGCTCCTCAATCAATCCATTGCGTCGTTAGTTTCCACTCCATTATTTAGCTTTCCACCTGCAGACTGTGTACATTTATTTCCTCGCTTAATCAGTCCAGCTTCGCCTCAGTCTCATGTGCCCATCCACTTGCAGCAGCAGCCGCCTGTGATCGAGCCATGGCGTCCCTCAGGTACCCCTGCATTGCCACCATTTCGTTGTGGAACCTTTTCATTGCACAAGAAGATTTTCAGTCGTTTTTGCACACTAACCGGTGCTAGGGTTCGGGTATGGCGAGGGTTTAACGAGTGTTTGTGCTTTGTTACAATGTAGTGCATTCTTCTGCTTTTGAATCGTACGCTTAGGGTTCTGGATTGTTGGAATGACTCAATTAAAGCCAAGTTTCATAGGTTTGATAAGTAGGGGAAAAGTGGAACTTGGGTTTGTTTTGTGTAGTTGCGCATGTTTCATGGACTTGAACATGAACAAATTTGATTGGTTAGGGAGAAGTTGCCATGAAGTCTTGGGCTTTAGAACCCTCTGTACTTTATGACAACTTCTCCTTTACTATAAATGTGGATACTATAAATGTGGAAATTGATCCCCGAAGTCCCTAAAAACTTGTCTTTTAGTGAGATACTTCACCATGAAACTTGGCCCTTCTTTTGAATCATATGGTTAGGTTTTGGCTTGTTGGAATGGGTCAATTAGCATTGTTTAAATTAATCTTCTCCACCTGCTCAGAGTCGATAAATTACGAGATTATCATTCGACTGCTTCCGAGATTATCATTCGAACGTTGTTTCCTACTTTCTACTTGCAATTATGTGAAGTTTGGAGAGAGGGTGGCTTGCTTGTCCTCCTCCTCATACCTCGGCTTTGGCATCTTAATTAGCTTGCCCTTTTATACAGTCTGAGAATTCTTTATTTGAAGATGGTCCTCGTGCAAAAACATTCCCGACTCAATTCATTGCGTGCCAGTTCTTGCATTGCAAACTCTGGGTGACGTTGTTGTCCACTTTCTACTTGCAATTATGTGAATTTTTGTGGTAGGGTGCTGTAGATTTCGGGGGGTTGTGTCAAATTTTCAGCGCTGTGTGCTAGTCATTGAGAGATTCATAAGGATAGTAATGATATTTACTAAGTAGTGAAAGTACCCTCTTTACTACCTATTTTACTATATGGGATATGCATTTTGATCATTTTACCACATTAACCCATAATAAATTGATCTTTTGCTACATATTAAACGTCCTTACTTACCTTGTGATTGTTCCTTGCCTGTTGCAGGGTATGCACCACCCAGCCCATTCTGTGGAAGCAGCTACCGGTCCCGTGTTCCGAATACATTGCTACCAAGAACAGCGCAGTGCTCGCATCACCAGGCCGGCGTCTTCACAAGAGCACCCGGCCAGCGGCCTCTGACGGTTCAGTGACGTTGGCCGTGCCCAGCGAGGCCCGGCAACGGAACTCGGTCTGCGCCTACGATTTCCACCCGGAGTACTTCCCGGCCCCGCAACCGAGCTCGGCATTGATCTACACGCGGAGGGAGGTTTCGTCCGTGATCAGGCCCCAGATCGAGCCCAACATCGACGTCACGCCGTCGATCAACCCATCGCCGTCGGTGCCGGACCCGAATCTGCCCACGCCGTCGG
Source organism: Pohlia nutans (assembly GCA_022496805.1). Lineage (NCBI taxonomy): Eukaryota > Viridiplantae > Streptophyta > Bryopsida > Bryales > Mniaceae > Pohlia > Pohlia nutans. The sequence goes on from CM040103.1 coordinate 2,610,374, forward strand.
AGACCCCGACGCCGGTGACGTTTCCGGAGTTTCGACCGGACTCCACCCCGGCCGAATCCCCGCCGTCGCCGTCGCCCGGCACCGAAGTCCCCGAGGTCCCGACCGAGGTCCCGCCGTCGCCGTTCCCCGAGCTCGAGCCCCCAACTAAGGGCCCCGAGTTTCCCGTCCCCGCGCCGGCGGAGATCCCCACCACCCGGCCCGTGGAAGTTCCCGTGCCGTCAATCCCCGTTGAGCTCCCCTTGCCGTCTCCGTCCCCGGGCGTGACGCCGTCGCCGTCGGAGTTTCCAGCACCGTCGCAAACGCCGCCCGAGTTCAGCCCCAGGATGACGACGGCGGTAGACAGCGTGCCCCGCGGGCCGCCCATCCAGCCTCCGAATGGTAGCATCATCCCACCGCCCGGGCTGCCTGTGCCGATGCCGCCGCCGCAGTCGCAACCCGTGCTGCCGCCTGACGCCGCGCCGTCTATCCCTATTCCCAATGTGCAGATCCGGCCGCCTGGGGAGTCGCCGTTGCCGCCACCCGTGACGCCACCGCAGACGCCGGTGCCCGGCAACCCACCCGGCGGGTCACCACCTCCGTTCCCAGGCCCCGTGCCCACGCCGTCGCCAGGCCCTGGTCCCGGCCCCGGTAATCCCCCCGGCCCGCCCACACCCGGTGGCATCCCTGGCGGCCCTCCCAGCTTCCCGGGCCCTGGAGTGCCTCTGTAATAAGTTGCCTTTAAAACGCTCTGCAGGCTCATTCCTTGTACATCAGAGGTGTGTTGATTTTAGCTATGTTTTAGCTGTTTCTGTAATTGACGGATTTTTGGTTTTGTAATCTATTTCCACTTGCATAGAAGCCCATTTCTGAAAGGATGGCATTCAAATGATGGAGAGCATGGTTATATTCCATAACCTTAGCCTTCTATGATATTATGCTGTTCTTGCTCTGAGACCCTTGATTGATTGATTGATTGATTGATTGATTGATTGATTCGTCTTCCTCAAATTTGCTCATGCGAACCTTTCCCTTGTACTTCATGGTAATTGATGCTTTTTTGATATTAGTTGGTTTCAGAATGAGGTGCTTAATAAAATGAAGGCTTTCAATGTTGAATGGCGATGTGTACAGTCTTGTTGAACATGGTTTCCCATCTCTTGCACTTTGGTAAATTATGGCACTCTCTTATTGTGAGTCTCATCGCACTGGCTGGTCCTCTTGTTGATCACTGTATAAACATGATCATCTAATCAAAGGTGGCGATAGATTGGTCACTCATGAGGTCTGAAACACACTAATGGTACTTCAGTTCTATGAAAGTCATGATTTATTACTACAGCGTTCCACATACAAGTTGTACCCATTTGGGATGTTAGAGCTGACCTGCAAAAGAAGGCATCTCAAAATCATGTTCTGAAACTCTCCAAGTGGAATCTAGTATTTTGGTAACAAACCTGCAATTTTGCAGTGCAAGAATCACAATTAACACCCATACGAATGTCATTATTATGCTTATTGGAGTGCAAGCTTGTGAGGTTAGATTCTGCAATGTGGTCCTTACATGGTGCATCTTGTAATACACATTCACAATCGCAAAACAATCGCCTTCTATTTACGAATTGAAATCAATCGCAAAACAATTGCCTTCTACTTACAAATTGAAATCGGGGTTCTGTCACCACCCTTCAAGGAGACATGGTCACATCCTCACTCAAAAGCTCGTTGCAGAAGCATGTGCAAAAATTGGGGCAAAAATTTGCACACCCTGTTATGAAATCATATGAAGTCAACCGAAGTAACGCAATCAAAATCAAACATGAATTGAACTACAGAAATGCAATCAAAGTAACTTACATAGAACTGTGAGTCCTCGCATGCAAACGAAAACGGATGAATAACGGAACGAAAAAGGAAGCTTCTTCGAACTGGCCAAACTCCAAAGTGCAAGGAGAACTGCCAACTAAACATTCAAGATTTCAAGCACATTCCCTCTGGCTAATCCCTCTTAGGGTTTACCGAATTAGGGTTTTCATCACCATCGTTTTCGTCAGTCAGTTTCTTCATACATTTGTTTGCCACTCGGAACCTCTACTTTTCTGTGGCGGTGTTGATCGCTCAGTGAGTGTTTTTGTAAACGCTGCCAGAGAACTTACGGTAGATTAGTGTGAGAATGATGCAGACTCCGCTTTAGGGTTTACTTGGGATCGTGATGCGTGTGTTTTTTCGATTGTTCGGAGTGGAGAGTATTTGATTAGAGTTCGAGAGTGACCGACCTTCTTTTAGGGTTTAAGGATTTTAGAGTGACCGACCGACCGACCTCTCTTGGGTTTTAGGATTTTTTTTTTTGGCAGGGGCGATGGCGGGAGCGTTGTCGGTGGCAGGTTTCAAGGAGCTGGTGGCGAAGTACGGCAAAGTGGCGGTGGGGGTGCACATGACGGTATCCGCCGTGTCAGTAACAAGCTGCTACGCAGCGATCAAGAGCAACGTAGACGTGGGGGCGGTGTTGCAGAGGGTGGGGTTGTACAGCGCCAGCATGGAGAAAGAGGAAGCAGACGACCTCCACAAATACGAAGCGATGGCGTCGGAGGAATCCGCTAAACCCCTAGAAGAAGAAGAGGATCGGCAGAAGGCGGTGCACGCTGCCGTGTCCGGAGGTGGAGCGCTGGCGCTGGCGTTTCTGTGCAACAAAGCGCTCATGCCCATCCGCATCCCCATCACCGTCGCCCTCACTCCTCCCGTGGCCCGCATGCTGGCCCGACGAAACTTGTTCAAAAGCCCTTGAAGAAATCTGCCTAGTACATATTCAAATCGACCTTGTAGAATACGCTAGCGAATCTGGTACCGAATTCCCTTTTTGTTTAGCTTCTTCATTGAAGATCTCCTTTGTTTTGTAAGCATTCTCAGAGCTCGTGATTCCGTGCCACACGATTACGGCATCTGTACACTCTTGATTGAATCAGTTCACTGAATTCTATTGCAATCCCGCTCACTTTTTGTTTTTGTAGTCCTAGAAACTGGCATCGAATCTCTCAACCAACTTGCATTGAATTATTTTTTTCTTAGGTCTTCTTCATCAAAGATCTCCTTCCTAAACCCTAAACCCTAAGCATTCTCAGAGCTCGTGATTCCATGCCACGTGATTACGGCATCTGTATACTCTTGATTGAATCAGTTCACTGAATTCTATTGCAAATCCCTGCTCAGGTGCTTACTTTTTGTTTTTGTAGTCCTAGAAGCTGGCATCGAATCTCTCAGCCAACTTGCATTGCATTCTTTTTTTCTTAGGTCTTCTTCATCGAAGATCTCTTTTGTTTTGTAAGCATCCTCAGAGCTCGTGATTCCTTGCCACATGATTACGGCATCTGTACACTCTTGATTGAATCAGTTCACTGAATTCTATCGCAATCCCTACTCAGGTTGAGTGAATCAGTTCTATTATACTCCTTACTAAAGTGCTTACGTTTTTTTGTAATCCTACAAGCTGGCATCGGATCTCTTAGAGGCTCAATTAACTGGTATTGCATTCTCTTTTTATTTAGGGTTTTAGGGTTCAGGGTTTAGGGTTTAGGGCGTGGATTTACGAGCTCTTTCATGGAAGATCTCCTTTGTTTTGTAAGCAATTCTCAGAGCTCGTGATTCTACGCCACATGATTATTTTCCAGAATGGCATTTGTACACTCTTCACTGAATTCTATTGTAATCCCTATCTAGGTGCTTACGTTTTTGTTGTAATTCTGAAAGCTGAGATTTTATTTGCATGGGCAATATGAAGATTATTTTAGACTGTTGTTTTCTTTGGTATGTATCCAGAATGATGATCTTGGAATTAACTATGAACTTCTCCTTTATTGTATGCATTCTCAGAGCTGGTGATTCCATGCCATCTGATTTCCAGAATGACATCTGCTCATCCTTAATCAGTTCACTGATTTTATATTGCAAGCCCTAAGTGTACCGTAAGTTGGTTGCATTCATCTGCTGAATTATATCTTTTATGCAAAACACACGATTATGCGATTATTTTACGCCAAATCTGCTGAGGAAACCAAGTTATCTTTGAACCCAATTCAAAAACTTGAATCAAATGCATTATGTAGTTATGAAATTCTAACTTCACTCGGGTTCAACTTCAAGGGTCATTTAATCGGAACAAGTAATTGTGAAATTGGGCACTCACTTGCATCCATAGGCTTTATACTTGGAAATTCAAACACCCTTTCATTTACAAAATAGAAGCCCGTTTGTCCTTATCCTTTTCGATTGACTCCCAAATGCATTTGGCCCCAATTGTAAATGTATTATGGAAATCCCAAAAAAACCCTTGCGCACTTTATTAGGAATTAACACCTCAAGGATTGTATTGTATTTTTTTCAATTTATATGTGACAACTAAATAACATGATGAATGGTAAAACAAAAGAAAGTTGCGAAAACATTATTATGTAGAATATGATATAAATCTTCTTTCAATCTATATTTTTTTGGTTTTTTCTTATGTTCTTAGATTGAATCTCTAATAGATCTATAACATTCTTGAACTTCCTTGGCTTGGTCTTTTAATATAGTGTTGTTGTAGAGGCATCATTCATCCCTCAACAATAGTAGAAATAATGCCTCTATAGTAGCATTGTAAACCTACAGTTCAAGAATTTTTCGATAAAAAGAAAACTATAAAAGACACCAAGCATAGAAAAGTATTGCACAATCCTTTCATGATGACTCACGAGTGGCATACCATTAGAGAAAATATGGAACTACAGAAGGCTTTCAGTCCTTTGGAAAGTTGCAAAAAAAGGGGTAACCAAAAAACATGAAAAAACACCCAAAACCTGCCACAGTGCCAACCAATGCTGCTGTTTTGTTTTTTTTGTTTTTTTTATTCTATTAATTTAAGAAAAAATGGAAAATTGTTCCGGACACGTTGCGCACAAGCAGGGCCGGTTAAGGGGCTTTTTTTTTTTCCTTGAATTTTTTATTGTTTTTTTTTTTGGCATAGTATCAATGTTATTGTAGCAAAGCCTATAAATTCCAACATGATAGCTCATGGTTGACCATGCTCATGAACACCATGAGAAAAAAAAGTTGGCATTTTGAGATTCTCTTACAAGCCATATTTCCTCTAATACTTACTATTTTAAAAGCCTAAAGGCCTGTTCGCACTTGGCCTTTGCAAAGACTGTGGATAAAAATTTAACACCCCCACAATTTTGGGAAAAATACCTTCTTTGTAGGAAAGGTGTCATCAATGAGGTTCAGAAAGGTGTTAGCAATAGTAGGAGGATTACATAATGGCCCCTCAAGTGCCACATTAGCTAAGACCATTCTTTAGTGTTCAAAACTAGGGAATATTTCCTATTTTGGTGCTCCCTTAACAATTGCCTACTATTGCTCAAATATTTTTTGTCCTCCTAAATGTTAGCTAATACCCATTCTTAAAAGTGTGCCATGTGTACATCCATGTAGGATTGGTAATTAGTAAAGAAAGTAGGTGGGAACACACACTTTTTAAAGGATGTAAGACCCCCTTGTAAGACCACCTCTAAGGCCAGGTGCGAACATAAGGTAGAGACACCCATAACCGACAGGTGACCAAAAACCGATATATTCTAATTTCTAGATTGTGAAAGAACAGATGTACCTCATTTGTACATATCGGTTATGGGTTCTGAAGTACTTTTCACTTTGAAAAATTGTACAAATTTCAATATTGGAAAATAATTCATGGAAAAATTTGCATTCTCCGCAAAAACTAACTTCCAACCCGGGAAAAGTATCACCCTATTAATAGCTGGTCCAGAAATAGTGTAGGTAGCTTAAGTTATCGGTTTTAGGTGTCTCGACCTTACCTTAATTGAGTGATGTCAGTGAGGAACCACACGGTATACCCTCTAATGTTTGGAGAGTGCAGTACAGAGTTCCTGGTGGAGATGCTCGTAGTGGCCTTTGGGGATGAGCTTCAACGCCGAACTCCCAACACACACAAGAGTTTGGATTTCGGGAACAATTGGAGGCCAGCGATGGTGACGATGCTGCTGTGAACGCAATGGCAGCAGCATTGCCGTGTAACCGCATTGCTACAACTCTTCACAGCGCCCCATCCTTCGCTTCTGCAACCTCCAACAAACCTTCCTGCCCCAATTTCTGCAAGTTACCCCGTTCCAATCGTTCTCACATTGCAACAACGAACGTTTCTTGGGCGTCCAGACGAGGTGCGTATTCTTTTCCCTTTCCACTGCGAACATTTTTGCACGATTGGGTCCCTTTGACAATTGCTGGAAGATTTCTTGTTTTTGCCTCTTCATTCGGTTTTCGCAACTCACACTCCTGACGTGATTGTCAATGCTGTCGCGTACACAAATCACCAGTGCGTTTTGGGATTCTGAGTTTTGTTAACCCCTAAAGGACCAAGGATTCACAGTTTTAACCCTTTAAGGACCAAGAATTCATGGTTTAAAAATGACAAATTCAAGCATTCATATAATGAAAAGAAAAGTATGATTCAGATAGGACCAAGTTTTATATCACCAGAATTAGTAAAGAACATTGCATGTGTTGACCAAAAACATAAATAAATTTGAACAATAGAAATTTCACATAGAACCCACTCAAAACTGCTAAAAAAACATGAAGCCAAATTTGGCCTTCTTGGTCCTTAAAGGGTTAAAATGATAAATATTGTGATCATATTGTGAAAAATATAATTCAGATGTGACCAAATTTCATATCACCAGAACTAGTGAAGATCATTGCATGTGTTGGGAAAAAAACAAATAAATTTGAACATGAAGAAGTCCTAATAGGTCCTGTTAAAAAAACATGGAGCTCAATTTGGGATTCTTGGTTCATTAGGGGTTAACCCCTCTTCGGTCTCATTTTTTTCCTTGCAGTTTTGACCAATGCGTGCAACGCTCTTCACTGATTCTGGCGCTATAAAATATGGCCTCATCTGAAATCTATTATTTTCACAATACGGTGAAGTGAATTGGTCATTTTCAAACCTTGGCCCTTTAGTGGTTAACCTCATGTCTTGTTAACAGTTCATATGGAGACTGTTTTGTTTGTTTCAGTTTTATTCATTTTTGAGCAATACGTGCAATGTTCTTCACTGATTCTGGTGATAGCTTCATCTGAATTACATTTTTTACAATATGATGAATTGAATTGGTCATTTTCAAACCATGAATCCTTGGTTAACCCCAAATTGAGTCTCAGTTTTGAGTGGGTCGTATGGGGACTGTTATTTTGTTAAGTTATTTTCTGAATTGAATTCGTCATATCCAAACCATGAGTCCTTGGTTCTTTAGGGTTTAGTTGCTGAGGTTGTGGGTTTGTGCGTGCAGGTAAAGCAATTTTTTTCACTGATTCTGGTTGACATAAAATATGGCCTCGTCTGAGTCTTTATTATTTTCCTCAGGGAGTGCACTATTCAATAAAGCCAGGAATCACGTGCGTGCATCCCCTAATTAAAACCCCCTGTATACATTTTTCTTTTGGCTAAAATTAAGCAATATATGTACAAATCTCATAGCCTCAAAATACATTTCCTTATGTACACATGCGCTAAAACTGAGGAATTTAACTTCAAGCCCCGTGTATATCTACTTTCCGTTGGATTGAAATATGTCTCTGATACATACATTTTGTACATGCTTGTTCTAAATAATACCCTTGTTGTGCACGCATGTGTATAATTACAGTACTTGAAGAGTGCACTCCCCAGGTTATTTTCACAACATGATGAATTGTATTGGTCATATTGAAACCATGAATCCTTGGTTCTTTAGGGTTTAATTGCTGAGGTTGTGGGTTTGTGCGTGCAGGTAAAGCCATAATTTGCAGAGGAGCAAGATTGTGTGCCGAGGTGAAGAGTGAGGCAGTGGATGTGGTGATCCTGACAAATGGGCCTGGTGAGGTGGCGACGTGGGTGAAGCCAGTAGTTGCAAATCTGCGGCGGACAGCCCAGGACGATGCTATTGATATGCGCATCTCGGTATAATAACAACACACAACTGCATTTGATATTATGTTGTTCTCAAATCAAAGAGGATTCCAATGCACCAAGAATGTTGTATTTGGATGCTAGAGTTAACCAAAAAGTCAGCTCAAAGAGGAAAGTTTCAGCAAACTCCTCTTGAACTCCTCTTAACTCATATCGAAATATAAATAGACCGAAAACTAGTTCATGATGAGTTGGGAGACGATCTAAAGCAAGCCACTGTCATTATTCTCCACACCTCGCAATGACTCCCACACCTTCTACTAAAGCTCCAAGCCCATGGCCCACAAGGGGACAATTTATGACACGACACTATTCAACCTAAGTATAGCTCAAAAGAGAGGTTAGAAGTAGAGCAAAAAGGGAGGTTAGATGGGCTTCTTTTCGGTTATCTCTACTATATGGAAAAGTTATAAGCGTTCAAAGTAGATGACCTAAAACCAACATGAATTTTGATGTTATAAAAGTTATAAGGTTTCAAGGAGATAACCTAAAACCATTAGGATTTTAAGATGGTATACATTCTGAAATCCAATATGTATTCATCAAGCAAGATTTTGCTGCTTGTCACAATTACTTTATTTTGACTGAATTTGATGTAGTTGGTTACATTTTAATGTGTTTGATGGCTACATGTAATACTAAGTCTTGTTCACTTTGAGGAGTATGTAGAAGAAGAATCCTCCCTAAAACCCTAGCCACGTTAAATTCTACTAACTATAAGGCCATTTAATCACTAAACAAACCTAATTCATATTTTCCTTGTGTCCACTAAACCCTTTAAAACGTTCATTGTAAGAACATATGGTAATATGTAGATTGAAAGAAGAGTGTTATGTTTGTATTGTGTTAGTACTCATCATGGTACTCAACTATTGTATAAAGTGAAAAAATATAATATTCGAAATGTAGTGCAAGGTTTTAAGAATTAAGGCAGTTTTAATGTAACTAGGTATTTCATTGTGTGTAGGTCGTTTTAGCACCGTGCCCACATGCCTCTGGTGGAGAGTTTGACTTGCTTCAATCATTCGAGGAGATTGATCGATGCCAGGTCTGATAATGTTATGCATGACAATAATCAGTGCTTTTTTTTGTTTTTGTTTTTCTTCTGGTGATATATTGCTAGTTTTGACTTGTTTGGGCCACTGTTACAGCGTCCCTTCAGAAATGGGCAACTCAATAGTGGACAAGTAATACCGGAGAATGCATGAAAGTGTTGAATGTAATGGGTTATGAGTCATCCAAGTGCTTAACGTTGCTGGGTATGTTCTGGGGTTGTTTGATGGATTGTTAGGGTTTAGGGTTTTAGGGTTTAGTGGTCTGAACCTGTTGTGCTGGATATGGTAGGGACCAGAAGGGTTTTTCTCACTGCTGCTTCTGGGTCGAACACGAGATGATTGGGATTGGCGCAAGCAAGGAGTGTGTATATTCCTCGGCGGCGACCAATTTTATACGGTATGTAAGAGCTCCTTCATATGTTTTTTTTTTTTTAATATTTTAGGGTTTAGGGTTAGATTGCACTAGTAGAAAACCACCCTCCAGAGATATTTCTGAACGCCTAATTTGGCAGGGTTTATATTAGAAAATTGTTTTAAATGGCGTTACAATTGGCAGGGTTTAATGCAATTAGGTTTTGGGGACTTCAACCTACATTCTTTTGTGCAATTATTGTGGGTCACAAGATTGTGAGCATAGAATATTTATATTGTGAAGATATCTTCAACTTTTGGAGATGTTTTGACCCACAATATATTTGGACACCATTGATACCTTTTCCCATGGGTTAGAGCATATAGGGTGGGTGATAGGAATTGGTAATGGAACTCCATGTTCCTATGACTGCTCATCAAACTCAATTATGAGCAATAATAGGAACTATGAAATTAAACGCCCTTGCAAAAAGAGGCAATTTCACATCCCATACACTTGTTAAAGTAACACCTTGCTAAATAGAAGTAGAAGTGAACTTGATTTATGAGATTGTGGTGAATTTTTTCTGAATTTTTTTTTGAAATAGGGGCACTGTAATAGTTGTGAGCGATAACATGAATGGCTACACTGTTGCCAGTCTCTTAGATGGCTTGCATACGTACCAGTATAGTATGTAATGGAGCCAGTAGACATTACCAAAATTAAGTCAATGGCGCACCATTGTAGTCTTGATATGATTCTCTTTTTGTTACATTCCACCTAGACTGGTGTTGTTGTGTATGGTGTAAGGCAACTGAACCTAAAAATGACAGTAATCCCACTTTGTGAGTGAATGTTTAGTATAAAATTTGAGATGAGTGTTAGGAAATGTAATAGAATCACAATGCAAGTTGTTTCATATTTTTTCGACACTCCAAAAATGTTTTATGGATTTTCAAAGTTGAGATCACATATTATTGTCACTAAATTAGCCTTAATTAAACACCCTTGAAGCATCAAATGCCTCAACTCTCATTAGTTACCTCAAAGAACTTTTCAATTCCCATTAGATACTTGTGAAAACTATTGTTAATTTTAGAGACCATGAATGTTCTTTTTAGCGACGCTAAATGTAGTGTCACATTAAGGATGGTGTCACTTTTAGGGTCAATTACCTTATTGGCTTGGATATGCAGTACTGGCGTTTTTGATGAGGTTGTGTGAAGTTGACTAAGTTTTGTTTTTGGAATCCTGGCTTAGCTTGTCCTAGGATGGAGACTGGGTTACAAGACTCTTATATATGCAGAAGACGCAGCACGATGGCCTGGGTATGTGCCCACACCTCTTTTATTTTAACCCTGTTAGAAATAACATTTCCATGTTAACCCCTAAACGACCCAGCGTCGAGAAACTAGATCACGAACAGATTCAAAGCCTTGCAACTTTCTCATACAACCTTGGATGACTTTCATTGAAGTCACCTTTGTAAGCCTATTAAAATCTCTATCAATTACAATAAATCTCTTGTGATGGGGACCTGTTGATAATATTGGAGAGGCCTCCAACTACCAGTATGTCAGATTTGTTGGGTAGATTTTATGCTTGCAATGGTCCTCTCATGTACACCTCGTGTACATCTGAGCCATGCTAATATCTACTTTTGAGGCTAGCATCTACTTCTGTTCAAAGGGTTGGTACGCTTAGGGGTTAAGCTGAATGTGTTATGGATAAACAAGATAACCCCATTTTCACATTATCTTGTTGATTCAAGTACAATGTCAAGGCTGCTAAGGAATGTTATGTACCCTGGAATGGTCGAGACAGATAACGCAGGGTAAGGCTGTTGGTCAAGGCCGGAGGCCGAGACCAGCTGCGTTATTTGTTCGTCTCAAGCGTTCCAGTACGTTAACCCTTAAAAGGGGCTGATGGGGATAGTATATACGTTGGTGTGTATTTGACAGTTGTTGTAAATAGAAAGTTTCAAATTGAGACCCCAATAGCTCATGAAAATCACGTCGACGTGAATTTTAACTTCACTTTCGATCTTAAACCCATAGGAGGTGTGGAACTATTTCAAATACAATGGAATATTGGTGTATAATACTGGTCTGAAAGGGCTCTCTGGACCTTTAACCCCTAAAGGACCATAAGGCCACCAGGTGGCTGCTGTTTTTTTCAGTAATTTTGAGTAGGTCTTATGTAGATTCTTTTTTGTTAATTTAAAAAAAGAAATTATTCAACATATGTAATATTCTTCACTAATTCCAGTGATATAAAATCTGGGCCCATTCAAATTATAATTTTCACAATATGAACCTTTAAACTTGTCATTTTAAAACCATGAATCCTTGGTCCTTTAAGGGTTAAGAGTTGATAGATTTTAGGGTCGATTTTATCTTGTTAGCCGATTACAAAAATGTAACCTGCCACAGCCTAACCCTAAACGCTATGATAATGGGAGCAGATTGGTGGATGGATACATGTTGCGGTCACAGGAGCTTTTGGTAGGAGTGGCACAATGGGCTCGCAGCCGGTGCCACGTAGTGGGAGACTTGTTCGTGGACGCAGTGGCGGGTGCACCCGTCTCATCAGTGTCTTGGCTTTCCTCTCAGCAGTCTCAGTCCCTTGATAGAAATGCTGTCCCCATCGTTGGTCTTCTCCCTGGTTCCAAGGTATACTCACAACTCTGTTATATCACCTCTTTTATAGGTAATAAACGCACATGAGTTCCATATGGAAAGTGTCCAATCACATGTGTACACAATTACAAATACTCCCTTTGTCTGGAAATAACTGTCCTAGTTTTTGTCGTGTTTTAACTTGATGCTAAAATGTCATCGTCTCAGTACTCAAAAAATGGTCTATCTTTAACCCTTTAAGACCAACAAGGTCAAATTTGGCTTCATGTATTTTTAGCAGTTTTGAGTGGGTTCCATGTGAAGTTTCTATTGTTCAAATTTATTTATGTTTTTGGTCAACACATGCAATGTTCTTTACTGATTTTGGTGATATAAAATTTGGTCCTATCTGAATCATACTTTTCATTATATGAATGATTGAATTTGTCATTTTTAAACCATGAATTCTTGGTCCTTAAAGGGTTAATAGAAGTATGTAGTTTTTATGTCACTCTCATTGTCCGTCCCATTTGAGGTGTACAATGCTCGGAAAAAATGCCATAAATTAGGACAATCATTTCTGGACAGAGGGAATATTAGAATGTGATATTGGAGAGTGTGATAACAATGAGTTCAGAGAGTAGCGCCTTGCATTTTCTAAACTGTTATTTAGTACAATTATTGGTGAACTAGAGCTTTCTGTCCTCTAGTTTTGTTTCCCGAGCTTTTGAAGCTTTTGATGCTGTCTGTTCTTATTTCAAGAACTGCTGTTGAAACATCACGTACCAGAAACATTTCTTCTTTTGTTACTAATGTGTAACATTTCTGAATTGTCTCTGGTTTAAAATAATGGAGTGTTGAATATGCCTGCACTTATACCTATATTTGAAACTTTACCAAAACTTTACCTTGGTGGTTAGTTTGAAAGGGAAGGGATTTTAGAAGATAGCTTGACATGTGATATTTTTTACTATTTTGTTTCAGGAAGAACCCTAGTTGTATCTATTATATAATACGAATTGTGCACACATGCTCACGAAGATGTTTTTCTTGCTGGAACTGTCGTGCTAAACTCCAGTACAGGCCACCAATAATTGTACTAAATAACAGAAGTTTGTAATTGTGCAGGATGCAAAATTGGCCATCGGTGTGCCCTATTTCATGGCGGTTGCAAACTCTCTACATCAGCTGTAGGTTCCTCTCGTAACACAGCTTTCTTATGATCATATGTGCTCTTCTGTCTATCTTTAGTACAATCCACACAAAAGTAGGAGAAAATTGGGTTTGTGAAAAAAATTCGGACACTTTCTTTAACCCCCTAAGTAAGTGCCCAAACTAAATATAGAAAGTCCACTTTGGAAGCTAATAATCGATTACAGTAACTTCCAAAACATATTTCTATTGTTAAAAAATGTAGGACATGATTTCTTCTTTTTGTTGGTGTATTTTGTTACCTTCTAAAATAATTTATTTCTACTCTTATTTATATGGAAGCGATCAATTTTGTTCAAGTGGTAATCCTTAATGGAAAAAAGTGTCCATTTCCATATCAAATGAATTTAGGAAGGTATACTAGTGAAGAGAAGAGAGTTTGCTCTACTATATTGAATGGTGTAGATGTATAGGAATCTTCTATTATTAGGTATTGAGGTCTAAAAGTGTACTCTCTATTTGTAGTGAAGAAAAAAATTGTGACAATCTCTTCAATGTCATTAGAAAAAATAAATATCTTTGCATTTGGTAATAAAAAAATAATTTCAAGGCCCCTTTTTGGCTTGAGATTTTTTCTTATGTTCAACATGTAAGTTTTAACTCAGTGTTGCACATAAGGTAGAAATACGGAAAACCGTGAGGACCCCACGAACTAGATTGTACAGGAACAAAGACGTCCTTCACTCATTTCAGAGAATTTCTTGACAATTGTGACGATTCTAGGTGCAATCTGTGATTTTTTTTGAAACTGAACTAATCTTGAACACTGAGCCAGTCATATTTCTAGATGGGTAGGACAGTTCGTGCAAAATGGCCTAACGGTTTTCAATGATTCCTTACACAAAGTTGTCTATCATAATACTTGATTACTGAAGAGACTGAGAAATAGTTTCAGGGTTTCACAGATTATCTAGTAGGAATAAAAATATGGAATTGGATTGCATCTTCATGATTTTTCCTTCTCTCTAATTGAAAATAAGTCCTTACACAAACTCCCATTTCTAATGTGCAAAACTTCTTATTTCTCGGTTTATTGTATTTCTACCTTAAGGTAACTATTTCTAAAAGCGACCATTTCCTTATTTCTGACACCCTATTGTTGATGAGAATGTGCACAATCTGAACATCAGAGTTTAGGGTCGCTTTAAAGATCAACCTATAGTCAACACTTTGGAAATTCATAACTTATTCATACGGTGTCCAAATAATGCATGCTAAAGTGCGTTGGAATCCTCTTGAACTTGCTATTAAGACCTACCAAAAATATTTTCTGTTTTATGTGTGTAAATAGGCTCAATTGGTAAGGTGAATGCTTTAACCCCTGAGCGCCTCAGCGCCCCAAATATGGCCTCCACAAAATGAAAGGTTGCCATATTCAACTCTTATAATCTTTTCAATGGTACGGTGAAATCATTTGTCCTTTCCCCCACAACTCCGGGCATGTCTCCACTACCAATCGGTACGGTCAATTTATGTGGATCTTGTTTTGGGTGACAATTTGATTCAAATGAGTTGAGAAGGGTCTGGATTTTGGTAAACATGCTCAGGGCGCTCAGGGGTTAACCCCTAAAGGACCACAAGACCACGAGGTGGCTCCTATTTTTTTCAGTAATTTTGAGTAGGTTTAATGTAAACTCTTTTTTTAAATTTAAAAACATAAAATATTCAACATATGTAATATATTATTCACTAATTCCAGTGATATAAAATCTTGTTTCATTCAAATTATAATTTTCACAATATGAATGTTTAAACTTGTCATTTTAAAACCATGAATCCTTGGTCCTTTAGGGATTAAGGTATAGTTACCTTAGTATGGACAGTTGTGCTAATGTAGGGAGGGGTGGGGGTGGCAGGATAGTATGGGAGGCCAGGTGCGGTTTTTGTTACCTTTGGCTCCCACTGTGACTGTGACTGAGCTGGAAAGCTACGCCAATGCAGCTTCCAACTCTCTTATATCTCACGTTTCCACTGGGCTTCCGGGCACTTGGTCCAAAACCAAGTCTCCAATTTGAAGGGAGAGGAACTGGGGAAGCTGGTGACAGAGAAAGGGGTGTGTATCGAGATTCGACAGGAGTTTCCGCCTTATTCTCTGTATCAGAGCTGCACCATCTGTCTCACAACTGTACTGTTCTATCCTCCTCTTCCTTTCGTCTTTTTCTATACCCTAAACCCTAAAACCCTCTCATTGCCCAAGTTTAAAAAATAAAATAAAAACTCACTTTGGAATAGAAACTCCGGTCTTTTATCAAGGCCAGCATGAATAAAGTGTCTGTTCGTAATGACATTGACCTAGTGTCCACTGGACAGAGGGACAATAGAACAAAACTACTCTCCCCTTTCAGGGATAGACGCTCTAGTGACCAGTAACCTATAAAAATAAACCAATGAATATGGTTTCAGGGGACTTACCTTTGGGTGTTTGGAAAGATAGATAGTTTTTGCACTCACTTTGGAAGCTGAGAACTGACAACTAAAGTTAACCCCGAAAGGACCAAGGATTCATGGTTTTAAAATGACAAATTTGATAGATCATATTGTGGAAAATACAATTCAGATGGGACCAAATTTTATATCGCTGCACTTGTTGATAAAAAAATCAAATTACCTTGAACAAAAGGAAGCTCAGATAGGACCTACTCAAAACTGCTATTATGAGGCTCAATTCAGGCTTCTTGGTCCTTTAGGGGGTTAACCCTTCAGTGCTAAAGCTTTAAGAAAAACAAAAAGAATCCACTTTGAAAGCTGAAAATTGGGATCTCTTTTGAAACCTGATATTCAAAGGTGGCATCATTCTAAAGTTTAGAAGGTGTGGTTTCTTCTTTCAATTGGTACATTTCATTACCTTTTGTTTATTACATTTCATTACCTTTTGATTGGTACATTTCATTACTCTTTTAGATTTGGAAGTGGTCACTTTTGACCAATTGAAATCTTAGGAGCCAAAAATCTAAAAAGAGAAAGTTCAATATGGAAAGTAACAGCAAACTCTAATAATTTTCAAATATTGTTTCGTTGTTCAAAAATATGAAAAAGGTTTACTTCAGAATTCCGCCATCCAGTCATTTTGAGTCATTTTGAGGTATTAGAAGAGGTGGGGGTATGATTTCTTCTTTCCATTGATTTATTGGTTTTGACCGTAAGGAAGAGGCATTGCAGGGACACTCATTTTTTTGGGCTAAATACCACTGTAGTAAATATATTTCGTTCATGATTCCACTAAAATGCATCCTCGTCCTTCCGGTTAGAGCTCCTCGTAGCGTAGCTGCTTGTTTTGTTACCTTCCTTCATGCTTCCTACATGGTTTATTTCAACTTCTTAGAGGTTGAGCTCAATTGTGGTTGGACACCACGCTTCCAAACAAGATTTAGATTATGAATAGTCCTTGGGCGTGATTGTCGAGGGAATAGGTCCAAATAAGAAAGAAATATCAGATACGGTTCTAGAGTTTTGTGCACGGGTGAATTTCAATGTTTTATAATGTACTACTGAGGGTGTCTTTTGCATGGCCTCTTTTTGACTGTTGAGGTGGATATTCTCAGATTTGCTCTTTCACAAAGTCCAGTCTACTAAAACACCTGTCCAACCTACTTCTATATTTTTCAAATCTTCACATTAAGTACATACTTGTCAATTAGACAGGCATTAAAATACCTGTCTAATCTACTTCTAGATTTTTCAAATCTTCACGTTAAGTACATACTTGTCAATTGGACAGGCATTAAAACACCTGTCTAACCTACTTCTAGATTTTTCAAATCTTCACGTTAAGTACATACTCGTCAATTGGACAGGCATTTTAGTAGATTGGACTTTGTGAAAGATCTTCATGTGCTTTCTTTCGACAGCCTTTCCTGGAAAATAAGGGGAGCATTCTTGCCTGACCATCCTGGTTTTTTTTTTCTCATGCAGGTGGGTACAAACACAGCTGAGCTTGGGACGTTAGGTGTTCCGATGCTTGTGGTCCTTCCGACATTTTTTCTGGAGGTATCCTTACCCTCCATTTTATGGACTTTGAATTTATCAAATTTTGAACATTTAGTCTATCGTCTAAATTTAACGTACCAATTTCCCAAACGCAGATGTGCTATAATATATGATTCATACAAAAGAAGTTTGATGTTTAACCCCTAAACGTCCCAGCGTCCAGTTTCTGGACGTTTGTTGGTCAAACCCAATTTTGATCTTGAAGATGACTTTTGTTGCTAATACACCCAACTAAGAAAATGAAGTTTATTAAGTCTAGTTTGTACTCCACTTTTCAAATCTTAAAAATTCCAATTATTGAGTATTTTATTGCTTGTGCAAGCTTTGTAGCTCAAGGTTTGAATTACACTACATAGGATGTTCACCTTTCGAATTTCAAAATTTAAATAAAAAATTTCTATGGAAAACATATCATGTGATTCTCCATTGTAATTTGTACCCGCTCCCAAAAAAATATTAATTTTTTAAAGCTTTTTTGTAATAAAAAATATTTTTTGAAGTATTTGACTTAAAAATTTGTTTAAAAGGCCGTATTTAATCAAAAAAATCTGAAAATTTCAAGACTGATAGGAAACATTCAATTCCATGCATGAAAAATATTACAAAATATATTTTGATAAATCTTGAAGGCTAAATTGTGTAGTTTGACTTTCCTACAAAGGAGTGGTACGTTTAAGGGTTAAAAAGAGATTTAGTCCTGTTTTTCTCTAAAAGAATATTTTTTGAAGTTAATGTTGAAAAAGAATTTGATTTCTCATTATTTGAGAAGGCTGTACAGTCGTCTAGCCTTGTCCAGCCTTGGTTGGGAAGCCTACCTTGAAGGTGGTAGGCATGGATTATTTAAAGAAATGACTTGTCACATGTGTATTGCTTGAAACAATAATATGTCATATTATGGAGGGTAGATTGTAGTGAGGTTTTTAATTGTACAAATGCAAAGCTAGTTTAATTTTGATTCCATAGATACCGAATACACTTTCCTAAAATCTTCCAAATTGATGAAAATAATGTCTAAAGAGAGAGGACTAGGTACCGAGGGGGTAGAATATACTCCCTCTATCGAATATTAAGCTTTTCGATTGCTCAAACTATTTGTCCCATATCAAGCTTCCTGTTTGCTCAAACTACTACTCCTATTGGCTCAGGGTCCATACCCATTGTGCTTAGGGTCCACACCATTGGGCTACACAATTCTTCTATTTTGAGGGTTGAGGAAGCTTTATATGGGACAGAGGAGTATATTTTCACTTAAAAAATCAGGTTTGAAGAATGAAACGATGAACTTTCAGTATGGCTTTTGAGGACTTGGTCTGTCCTCATAAAAATCCTGTGCAGTTACAGTGACTGTCAAAACTGAGTACGAAATAGCTTAGTCTACCTTTAGCCATTCATATTTTATAATTTACTGCATTTAATGCCAAATCAGTTGACGGCACAAGTATACATTCAAGTAAATGATGTGGCTACCAAATTACAAGTCCAGCAATGCAAAATGATTTGAGAAAGATATAGATCAAAGTAAATTAGCTCTAAAACTCAGTTATGCTCACACTTGGATTACGCGGTGAATGCTACAAATTTGACATGCACAAGTGGTTTTCTGGGTCTATTTTTTTGGATGGGCATGTTCTTGGCCTTCACATTTATAATTGTGTCCCTATTCAATGCACATCATGTATGCAAATTGAGCAAAATGGTTTCATTAAGGTCTCTCTCTGTTGTTGATAGAAAGCAGATAGAAGAAGCTACTTTAGAAAAGTTGAGGAGGGGTGAAAGTACTAGAAATGTTGCTAGAGACTTACAAGTATCCCAAAGTTGGGTTGCACAATTTCGTAAGCAACATTTGAGTGAGTTGAGTGATGTGAATCGCAGTTTTGGTGGCAGGCCATAGGTGTACAGTGCAGCTGATCGCAGGGCTTGTGTGAGAGAAATCACTATAGGTGGCTTAGAAATTGCACACAAAGTTGGAAATTACTTGAGAGGAGCTTCATGTTGGTATGAGTGATAGTACTGTGAGGAGAATGTTACGAAAAGCAGGTTTGAAATGTGAAGTGAAGCAAAAGAAACCAAAGCTCACACTTCTTCAAATTAAAGGACAATTAGAATTTGCTAGACGTCATTGCCATTGGACTGATGATGATTGGGATTGTGTAGTATTTTCTGATGAAACAAAAATCAACCGATTTTACTCTGATGGTCGCAGTTGGTGTTGGTTTCGTGATGGACAGAGTAGAAGTGCTGGAATGGTGCAACAAACTGTCAACTTTGGAGGTGGGGGAGTGATGATGTGGGGTTGCATGACTCCGAGTGGCCTTGGTATGATGTGTAGGATTGAGGGAAGAATGGATCAGTACATGTATAGAGAAATTTTAGAGCGAGAACTGGTTCATACACTGCATACATACAATCTAGATCCTGCCAATTTGATTTTTCAACAGGATAATGACCCAAAGCATACATCCAAGAGTGTGCGCTGTTGGCTGAATTCGCAAGAATTCACTCTTTTGAAGTGGCCGGCGCAATCTCCAGACTTGAATCCGATCGAACATTTGTGGGCAACTTTAAAACGTCGACTCAACCAATATGAGAGACCTCCCAAAGGAATGTTAGAATTGTGGGAGCGTGTTGAGGATTGTTGGGCTTCAATTACTCCCAGTGAGTGTAAGAACTTGTATAAAAGCATGCTTAAGCGCATTGCAGTTGTTATAGTTGCTAAGGGTAGGTGGACAAATTTTTAACTTTGTTCCAGCTAATGTGAGCAAAACTGAGTTTTGGACTGAACTTCACTTTACTTTTTTTTTAACATGCATACATGTGTGTAATAGACCTCAATCCCCATGGAAGTATGACTGATTGCAATGGTAATCCTGTGCAATTTATGGTTTCATTTTTGACGCATCCAATTTCCCTACATTGTTTGTTAAATTTCAGTAAGCTATGTTCGTACTCAGTTTTGGCAGTCACTGTATATTTTGGGTCTTGTGCAGACTTTTAGAGGGGCAACAGGAGGATTCCTGGGCCTACTCTCAGCAGTTCCCGGCCAGGCTGGTGCAGCAATGGCTCACCTTGTCAACCTTTTCATACTCAAGACAGCCGGCTTTATCTCGTGGCCCAACAGGTAATATAAACTAGCCCTATTTCAACTTATTAAAAAATATGTCTTTTAAGAAAAAATCTCAAAAATCAACTTGGCTTTTATTGTCTCTGTCCACCCGGGGAGAGACTACGGAAACGCTTCGTTTTCAAGGAGTTACATGGCTGAACAATACAAACGAGGTGTAAAAGTAAATCTAGGATAATAACTAAGGCAAAGACTACGCGACCAGCCACTTGTTTTATTCAAGAAAGTGTTATTTTTATAAGTGCATGTAATTTGTAATTGTTTCCTTTTGTACATGGGTCAAAATGTTATACTGTTCAGCCATGTAACAGAGACAATAAACTTAGCTTTGAAGTGTACAGACTAGTGTGGCATTTTTCTAAAGTGAAACCTTAGACAATAATTCATTCTAAATATGTATTTGAGGTCCACTACTTCTCATAATGACGCTAATTATTGATAACCATGTAGTACCAGTGCATTTGTCCCTCTGTTATGACATGTTTGGGAAGCCCTACCTTCAAGGTGGTAGGCATGGATTAGAAATGACTTGTTACATGTGTATCATTTAGAACAATAATATTATCATATTCTGGCGTGTCATTGTATGGAGGGTAGACTGTACAACGACTGGACAGAGTTTATACAACGTGCTACAAAATTTTACTGCTTTAAATTTTGCCTCAATAATACAGTTCCTTTTTGAAAGACACAATTAACCCTAAAAGATCAAGAAGTCTGGCCTAATTTTTAAGTAGGTCTTATATGGACTTCCTTTTGTTCAAGTTTGATTGTTTTTTGATGAGCACATGCAATGTTCTTCACTGATTCTGATGATACAAAATTTGGTCCCATCTGAATTATTGATTTTTCACTATATGATCAATCGGATTCGTCATTTTAAAACCATGAATCCTAGTTCCTTGAGTGGTTAACGCTTGGCTTGTACTATGCTATGTATTGACAGCCTAGATTTCCTCTCTAAAATGGATGTGTAGAAGTTGGTGGCTTTATGTCAACTGCTGGTTTAGGGTCATTCTACCTTAACCCCTAAACGTCCCAAGATCAGGAATAGATTCAAAGCCTTGTAACTTTCTCATAAAATCTTGGATGACTTTCATCCAAGTCACCTTTTAAACTCTCTATCAATTAAAGTAAATCTCTTGTGATGAGGAGATGTTGATAATATTAGAGAGGCCTCCAAATGCAAGTACGTCAAAATTTCTAGGTAGATTTTCAGCTTGCAATGGTCCTCTCATGGACACATTATGTACATTCAAGCCATGCTAATATCTATTTTTAAGGTTAGCATCTACATGTGTTCAAAGTGTCGGTATGTTTAGGGGTTAACCCTTAAAGGGCTAATGGGGATAGTAGATATGTTGGTGTATATTTGACATTTTTTGTAAATAGAAATTTCCAAATTGAGACTCCAATAGCTCATTAAAATCCATGTTGACATGAATTTTAACTTCACTTTTGATCTTAAACCCATTAGAGGTGTGGAATCATGCCAAATATAATGGAATATTGTTGTATAATATTAGTCAGAAAGGGCTCTTTGGACCTTTAAGGCTTAATTGACACAAAACTGACATGAATTGTGTGAATTGTGTGAACAGGTGGGCTGGAGAGAAGATTGTGCCAGAGCTGATAGGCAAGATCGATCCCGGTGAAGTGGCAGCTTTGGCTGCTGAATACCTGCAATCACCTAACCAACTCCAAAAAATGCACAATAAGCTTTGTGAGCTTCAAAGAGCACAGCCTGATTGCAAAGCAGGCCCAGCACAATCCATTGCACTCGCCGTTCAGCAATTACTGCGGTACGGAGCAGCAACCCTTCCTTCTTGACTTCCCAGAGTTCGCGCAGATAGCAAGAGCGCTTTAACTCAGTTTCCGCCTTCACATCAATCCAACATCATTATCAAATTTGCCACCCCACTGATTGCCAACATAGGTTCATGTTGTTTCAGTTGGTCATAGGTTCGAGTTTCAATGACATGAAAGCAACACAATATGGTCATTGATTCAATGCTATAACAACAATGATTGAATTGGTGATGAAAGCAACACGATATGGTCATTGATTCAGTGCTATAACAACAATGATTGAATTGGTGATCACTGTGTTGAGGTGTGGAGCTTTCAATTCTAAACATGATGTGCATTTTGCTATTAACTTTGAAAACTTAAACAGAGCTCATAAACTAGCTTATGATTTCTGAAGTTTTCATTTCATCGTAAACGAAGTAGCCTAAATTAGGCATCGTGTTTGTTTTAGCAGTTTTGAGTAGGTCCTATGTGGACTTCTTTTTGTTCAATTTTTTAATATTTTTAATCAATACATGCAATGTTCTTCATTGATTCAAGTGATGTAAAATTTGGTCCTATCTTAATTATATGTTTCCAAATATGATTGATTGAATTTGTCATTTTAAAAACCATGAATGCTTGGTGTTAACCTGTAGTTGGCTGAAATATGTTACCTGGATTTCCAGGCTCACCCAATTGCTTACTTCTTTTTGCCTTTTTTGCCTCCCTTTTTGCCTCCCTTTCCCTGCCAGTTTAAACACCTCTATGTTAAACTCTTCTCTAAGCATGTTGTCTTGAGGAAAAAAAAACTGTGTTTGAATTGTGAAAATTCTAGCACTTGAGGACTTCACAACATTCTTAAATAGTAGGGTACTGCACCGCCTACTGATTGGTTGGCTTTTTATTGATACAATAACTTTCCTTGGATCATGGAGTGAAAAATGGCACTTGCCATTATACACAGGAATTTAGTAGGAATCAAGCAAGTAAGAAAAATTTAAGATATGAAAACAAAGAACATCCAAGAGCATCAGAGAAAATCTTGGAACTTTAGTAGGGGTACAAAGTCTAGGGCTTAAGAATGTTATGTTGGGAATGCCATCTCAAGTTGAGAAATCTTAGTACGTAATTTATTTTTTTCTTAAATTAGCGATTGTGGAGATTAATGTGTAGTAACTTCGCCCTATTTTTATTTTTATGGTACCTTTTTGGGAGGTTCAACACCCCCATTCTTCTTCTTGAGGTACCGTTTCCAGTACCGTTGAATGCGTAGTGCCGCATAATATGGCTGCCACTTTTTCCGTTTCTTTTCCTGCAAGCATTCATTTACAGGTTGCTCCTTTAATGGTCATTTTTGGAACATAAAATCCTATATTATGGAAACCGTGGTCAGATCATTTAGTTGTGCTACTGACATATGAGTGTTTGTATATCGCGGCATATTTGTTTAATTGGGAATTTTTGTCATATTGGGACTCTTTGAAATCTGCAACTAGCATAGATTCAGTGGGAAAATCAACACCAATTGTAGATTTCAAATAGTCCCAATATGGTGGAAATTCCCAATTAAACGAATATGGCGATATTATGTTCATTTAGTGGTTGGCATTCATACACAAATGGCATATGCGGCTAGCAAACGCTCTGCTTCCTTGCGTGCTGCCTGTAATCACATGAACACCAGTTTAGTCACATGAATAGCATTTCTTATACTAGTAGAAAAGGTGGCGCATGCCAAGGCAAATTCACTATGCATGTATGGAATTGGGCTTTACTTGCCTGGGCATCTCCCTCAGTAGTGCCACCTTTTCTACTAGTGTTAGTACCCTTTCAGGTCTTGAGTCGGACATCAATCACTAAAGACCTATAATGTCAAGTTGATGTTTTCTATTCTCTTTTTCATGGTTTGTTGAATTGACATGAGGTAAACTACGCTATTTGTGCCATGATTTGGATGTCGCCCTATTTGTACCACTAGGTATTAGTAGTGTACATATCTAAAATTTAAGTTTGATACATAGTGATCACAAATTGGCACAAATAGGGTGGTTTACTAAAAGTCTCAAAATGAAGTGCTTGATAGAGTGATGATATGGAGAGATTTAGAAGCAATAGTTGTATTGTACCTGGCTCTCAGGAGTCGGTATTTCATGCTGAATAATTCATTTTTTGGATTTAACAAATTCCAAATTTTGTAAATATTTTCAAGATTCTCTTTTTCACCGTAAAAAAATAGATTTTATTTGAAAAAAAGTTTCCTAAAGATTTGGGCTTCTCTATTTTTATTTTTATTTTTATTTTTTACTTGATGACCGACCATGTTATATCCAAGGATTGATGGGAACAACTCACCTCCCGGTCTTTATTGACGTAATACATTATCATCTTTTGTAACTGTGTTCCAAGTAAATCATTTTCCACCTGTTGAAACAAGCCTCAATCATTAAGTTCATCTTTGAGCTTCAATATCATTCTAGAGTAAAAGTGCCACATGGCCTCTTGTGGTTGGTTTAGTGTGACATTGACTTCTTCAAATCTGACGGGGATATTCAATTTTGACACCAAGAATCTATATAGAAACTCTAATCCTCTTTTGAGGCTGGCGTGAATAGAGTGTTTGTTCGTCTTGACAATGAGCCAGTGCCCATTGGACAAAAAGTCATTGGTGCAAGACTACTCTTCCCTTTCAAGAAATGACACTTTAGTAACCAATAATTGTCTGAATCTAATTTACATTTAGGGTAGTTTTGTCTACAAAATACTTTGATCACAAACACTTTCATGCTTGAATTCAAGATGTGAAAGGATTCGTGCCTAAAATACATGTCAAAGAAATAGATTCCTCCTTGAATTAGCAATTGAACGTTCAAGGTGTTTACAACTCTTTTGAGAATGTTACCTTTTACAAAGGTTAAATTTAGATATAAGTCAAGTATTTTTGGAATTTTCAGAATTTCTAAGAAACTTCCAAAAAGTGTTGAAATTTTATAAAAATTATTAACAAATGTTTTTCCTAGTGTTATATAAGAAAAGACTCTCATACCAAAGTCCTAACTTGTGTCAAAATATTGAAAATTTAATTTTAAATTGCCAAATTTTCTTTTCAACCAATTGCTTTCGGCAAATTTTTTGCCAAAACTGTACATGATTTTGGAAGTGGCTACTTTAATACTAATAAAAGTGGGCAAAAAAATACTAAAATCACCAAAGTTTTCACCAAAAATACTAGATTCTTTAATATTTGGATGAAGTGTTTTAGAGTAGATAATTTTATGGATTCTATCAATTTTTTCCTTACTTGACTACATTCCAGAATGTGTTGTTCTACCAAAAAAATAATAATAATAATTAAAATTGTCTAATTCTTCTATTAGAGAAGTTATTTTGGTACAAAATTAGGCCTTCAAAAATGTTATGCCCTTTATTGTTAGGTTGATTTTTTTTACCGAAAGAGTGATTCGACCCGCCCTATAATAATAGATATATTTGTGGCGTAAGTTAGTGTTTGTGGCATACCCTCATTTCCGCAAGTTCTTCAGTTTTTGTAGCAGTGTCATGCTCGTAGACCCACATTAGGTCAGCCACTTCTTCTGCACTTTGCCCATTCTTACCCCTTTGTTGCAACTCCCAAGTCCGGGACGTGTTCTATATCCATTCCATATCCCCACAATTATTAGTTTAAAGGACAAACCCATTCTTAGAAATTTTGGAGCTTTTGGAATTTTGACCTCTAAATATAAATTAAATTACATTGTAAAAATGTAAATGCATCCTATTTATGTCATGGATGATGTTTGAAAAAGTAAATAAAAAAAAGGAAATAATAATAATAAAATTCTATTAAGATATATCAATGGTCAAACAACTTTGAAAAATGAAAAAATCACCTCATCGGGTTAGGTGTGACATTCAAGAGAGAACCTAAAGGCCAAAATAGGATTCACGTACATGTGATCTTTAGGAATTAAATTATAAGTGCCAGCTAAGCTATTAGTATTGGGAGTAAAGCTGATGCATTGTCTCTAGCTTTACAAAATTCTAATATAAAGATCGGATAGTTGTTAAATAGCACTACTAAAAACAAGTGTTGCTTTCAATAATTTTCAATAGTTTTAATGTTGAAAAGAGTCTTAAAAAGCGTTGAAAACATCTTTTTGGGTAGTGTAGGAAAGAAGAGCATGTATGGTACATGAAAAGAGAGGTAGCCATATCATCTAAATAATGTTGACGTGGAGATTTTGACTTCATAAATTTTAGTAGCATGCATTGTCACTCCCTTGGCTCTACAGTAGATGGTGTAGAATATTTCACATTCAACATTACTTCATCAGAAGCTAAATGGACATGTAGAGGCTTAAGGTGATAAGCAAAGTGCATGAAGGCTACTAAATGTTATGTTAATAATTTTAAATGGAAACATTACCTGGAAATCCAAAAGCTTTTCTTCTAATTCTTCATTCTCCTTTGTAAGTGGTGAATACTGCGCATTTCAAAAAATAACAAAATTAGCATAGAAACCTGAGACCAAATTTTATATCACAGGGATTAGTGAAGAACAGTGCATGTGTTGGTCAAATAAAAAATCAAACTTGAACCGAAAGAAATTCATATAAGACCTACTCAGAATTCCAAAAAGAAACATAAGACTCAATTTGGACTTTTTGGTCCTTTAGAGCTTAATGCTTTTGATTCTTTAGGTCTCCTACATTGTTCTTTAGAAAAGTGATGTGGAAACTTGAATGAACATACGCTTAATGTACACCAATCTCTAAACTAAGTTGGAGCTATTTTTCTCTCTTTTTACTACAATTTACACACATGATATAGCGTGACATAACATTCTTGAATTGTCTTAATTTGGTTCCTTTTCTACAATTCCTTTTTCTAAATAAAAAATAAAAAATCTTGAATGGAAAGTTTACAATGGTCAATTCTAGGGCAACATTTTATTTCTATGGTCAAGGAATTATACCTCAAAAGTAGCATTGTACACTGAATAAGGGTATTAGAGACCCATTTCTCACTATATAAATATTTACCATTATTATACAAAAATACTGTAATATTCCCTTTTTTTTCTTTTTTCGTTTTTTTTACGTATATAATCAGATGGTCACAAATTGATAATTTTTTAGAGAGTAAGTCCCTCTAATTTTTTGGTCTTACCTCAGCATCAAAAATACCAAATTCTTGGTCCTCCAGAGCTTTGAAATCCTCATCAGTGCGCTTTTCCAAAAGCTCATGTTGCAAATTGGATTGGCTCTCATCATCTAAATTCACACTCCAACACATCACTCATTGAAAATATGCAAATTACTGTAACTTAATAGTAGTGTGGCACAAATTAATTCAAAATAATGGAAGCTGAAAATAAAAATAAAAATTAATTTAATATTTTTTCAAGTACGGTAAAAGAAGATAATCTTGAGTAATAATTTTTTGTTAAAATGATAAAAATCCTAAGATAATAATTATTTGGCACATTAGTATTGAACTAGCTATTAAGTAATTTGTAGTAGTCAAGGCCCTTTGCTACACTCAAGAATTCATATACATCATTCTAGTTCTATTAAATGATTCTATAAAATTTGTATGTTGATTTAAATATATAAATCTATTTTATCATTGATAAGATGATATCAAAGAATTATGAGTTGTATGAGAGTAGAAAAATGCTTAATAAAACTCAAGTTCACAAAGTCAACCATGATAAATAGATAGAAACTCCCATTCTCTTTTGAGACTCGTGTGAATAACGTGTTTGTTCGTCATAACAATAAGCCAGTGCCCATCGGAAAAGGTCATGGATGCAAGACTACTCTCCCCTTTTGAGAATACACTCTAGTGACCAGTATCCAATAACAAATGTAACCAAAATCAAGTAGTTGGGTAATTATAGGATAATTTGAGATTTTTTTTGGTGATGATTGTCAAGTCATGGGTTCTGTGGTTGGTTGGTGAAGGGTTTTTTGTTACAATTATGTGGGCTTTGTGTTACGAAGTCAACCAATCTTTGATGAGTCATGTTAAAATGTGATGGTAACTCCAATTTTCAAAGTGAAGGACAACCAGTTTTATTAAGCTTTTTATTGGTATTGCAACATGCACCTTGGAATATAGCTGGGTAAAGAAAATGAAAATAGGATAGAATCATCCATACACATATGCTCATCCATAGATTAGAAACTTTCATCCAAGTGATGGTGATTTTTAATATATTTTTTGAAAGGGTTTTGAGGATTTCATTCACTTTTTTACCCTTTTAATGTTGAGATAGCCACTCCCAAAATCAAGAACTTAGATCTTGGCAAAAATTTGCCAAAATAAATTTGGTCGGTCAAAGATGCAAATTTACAAAGGCTAAAGAATGTTACAAATAATGAGACTGAGGCGCTTACTAATAATCACAAGCTCGGCATCCAAGTAAGCATTGTAGTCAGCTTCGCGTTGAGCCCTTGCTGCTTCAAGTTGCTCTGTTGCTTCTTTGTTCAAAGCTGTTGCCTGCGGTCAAAAATCAAATAAATTTAAACTAAAAGAAGTCCACATAGGACCTATTCGAAATTTCTACTCCCTCCGTTCCGCAAAAAAACCTTGTTGTCACTAAAATCCATAGGTAGTAAGTGTTGTTTTCACTAAAATCCATAAATTAAGCTTAATTTTGTGATTACAGAGGAAATATATTGATTGTGATGCAAATCCATGGATTAAGTGAGTGGAGGGAGTATTTTGATTGCCAAAAAATGTATACATGATCAAAATCCATGACAACAAGCCATTATTAGCATGAGAAAAATCCATGGATTAAGCTCCCAAAATTGTTTGCGATGCC
Source organism: Pohlia nutans (assembly GCA_022496805.1). Classification (NCBI taxonomy): domain Eukaryota; kingdom Viridiplantae; phylum Streptophyta; class Bryopsida; order Bryales; family Mniaceae; genus Pohlia; species Pohlia nutans. Next base: position 2,639,317 of record CM040103.1, read on the forward strand.
CTAAAGCACTTGTCAAGCACGCGTGAAGCTTAATTGCCAACGGTGAATGAGTACAATTAGAAATCATGGTTTTATTTTGTGACAAAATGTAAGTCAATATCATGGTCTTTTTGTGGAACAGAGGGAGTAAAAAACAACATTTGAGCTTCTTTGTCCTTCAAGGGTTGATATGATCCCTCATACTTTTTTAACCAAGGTTTTCTTACTAGACTATTAGACAGTGTCGAACACCTTGTCGAATACGTCTAACAACCCTTCTCTATGTCAAACAAACATATTTTTGAAATATAAATAGAATATTCAGGAATATTTCATCCAAATTGTTCAACATATTGACACTTGTCTAATTAAACACTCGACATTAGACGTCTAGTACGACGTCAAGTTGGAAAAGAGTGTCTATAACTAGTAGTATATACTTTTTTAACTATTAGAAGATGGATTCAAGAGTTGTGGATGTTGTATGTACATTTTCAAGCTTAGCGTCAATGTTGGCTCGGTACCCGTCAATACATTCTTGCTCAAACAACGATGTTGAAAATCGCTTCAAGACCAATGATCGCAACTGCCACCCTTCCATTCAAACACATAATAATCATAACCAACTTTGTTTGGAGATCATTGTGAATAAAGAGTTTGTTGGAGGTAGTTTGTCTATACATGACTCAAGGTTATGGGTATATGCAAACAAACATCTCCAATTCATGTTCTTTGTATAGAAAGGAACAACAAAATTCATGTTGCCTTGTGTAATACCAACCAATTCATTTTCGTTGAGTAGTGTAATCCTCTAATCAACTAAAGGTGGAATACGTTCTATAAAATTTTATAACAATAGGGTTCCAAACCCCCTACTGCTTGAATTGGATTTTACAAATATAATAACTTTTTTTGGAACTATAGTGAGAGAGAACATATTCCATTGCATGAGGGAATTTAGTAAGAATCAACAAAGTAAACGTACTTAAGATGTGAAGAAAAGAGCATCTAAGAGTATCCAAAAGCATCCAAGAAAATCTTGGGAAACTTTAGTAGGAGTAGAAAATCTAGGGCTTAATAATGTAATGCTATACATTCATTTTTAATTCATAATTTTATGTTTCAAGTCATGTCAAGTCAAGCGAGTGGTTAAACTCCATGATTAATGTATACTGTAATTCATTTCAACAAAGGCTTCTGGGATGTAAAGGGTGAGGGCAAAGCCCCAAGTTTTTTCACATAGAGCGCTCGAGGTTGAAATGGATTGACCTATGTAAAGCACTCTCAGAAAATTTATGAGACTGTATTATGACAAATTACCTCCAAGACTGGAGTATGAAAACTTCCGCTTAAGAAATTTCAAATGCTAATAACGAGTTATAAGGCCATGTAATTTAACATATTCAAAATTTCTGAGGGCTGCTTCACACTATGGCCAAAGGTCGAGAGGCCGTCGATTTCCACCAATCAAATTGCAAGAAACCATGGTTTCGGCCTCTCGACCCTTCACACTAGAGGCCAAAGTCCAAAGGCCGTGGACCTTCAAAATGCTTACATGGCAACACTTTTTGACCATGGTGACGGCCTCTCGAGAGGAAGTTTGGGTCCTACATTTTGCAAGACCCGTCACTATGGTCGAGAGGCCGTCGATTTCTTTTTATAAAAAATGAAAACTATATTTTATGCCTATTTTCAGTAGATTTCTTTGGACTCTCAACAAAGTTTGGACTCTCAATCCCACGGCCTCTCGACTTGAACGGCCATAGTGTGAAGCAGCCCTGAGAGTGTTTTACGTATCCAGCTGGTTGTGTAAATTACCTTAAGGAGGACTTCAAGAAGTTGTTCCCAATTGGGATCCGGCTCTTCGCCGAGTGCCTCCATTTGCTCCACTGCAAAATCTATATTCTGACATGCCAAACACCCCCATTTCCAACTTGTCCAAACGAATCATCAGGCACAAGATTGTCTTACTCACCCATTAAAAAAAAGTGTCGAATATATCTAGTAACCTCCCTATCTGCTAGAAATGGATATTCTTGGAATATACATTGAATATTTGAGAATATGTGGAAGTATTTCATCCAAGTTGTTGACACTTGTCTAATTAAACAATCGAGGTCAGATGTTTAATCAACATCACGTCGGAAAATAGTGTCATATATGACAACCATGACACCGCAATTTGCCTCACTCTAGCAACAGATCATTGAGGAAGAAGCCACAAAATTTCAGCATTTAACATAAGTAGGAGTGTCATTTTGGAGGGATAACAATAATCATTATGTTTATATGATTATTGCTATCCCTCCAAAAGTTGTGGTCCCTCCAACATTGTATCGTTCCATCAATCAGAGGGGCGAGGGGCGACATTACTGTATCTGGCCGTCATGGGCCGACATTATTATATTTTCAAATAATTGATTTTTTCAAAAAAAAAAATTTCAACAAATGTCAAATTTTGTGAATATTCTTCAATATATTATTTTTCACTATACAAAATAGAATTTTTTGAATAAATAATTTCCTAGACTTCTCTATTTATATTTATTTATTTTCAATCTTGAGGACCGACTACGGTAATTAAGAAGCAAGACTAAATAGAATGAAGAGTATAGTAGTTGATTGTGAGCATGAACCTTCTTCACTTTGACCGAGTTCGCAATGGCGGCAAACTCTTGGGCATTCCACGCCACACCCCCCACAAAGAAGCCATCAATATCCGGCTCCTTTGCAAGTTCATTGCAAGTGGAAGACGACACCGATGCGCCGTAAATGATGCGAAGTGATGATGCTACATCCTCCAATGTGTTCTTCGTCATCCACTCGCGAATGGTATTATGCACCTCTTGCGCTTGTGAGGGGCTACAAGCCTTGCCCGTCCCAATGGCCCATACAGGCTCGTATGCCAGTACCACCTTAGACCAATCCGAGACCTTGCTCACCAACGCCTGCACTTCATTTCAATTGTTGAGTTCCCTTACTATTGTTAAGCATACATCCTATAATGGGATAGAGAAAAAAAATGTGGATATTGCCTTGCTTTCAAGAGGATTGTAAAATATTCTACAACAATCCTAGGACTTTCTTGTTTGCTCCAGTGATAAGGAAACTTCTTATCACCCATAACCCTATGTATAGAATTTTTTTCAACCTTCTAATCTATATCTTTGGCATATTCCTAAGATAGAAGCAGGAATTAAAGGGCTCTTATAAAATTAAAAGGACACTTGTCACTATATATTAAAGATGTTGTACAAAGCTACTAATAAAAAATATGAATTACTATATAAATAGCCTTTTTCATAAGCATTTTCAACTGTATAGTAACTTCACATTTATTCTTTCAAACCCACATTTTTGGAAAATTTCCCAAATTTTGATTGAACATGCCTTTATTGCTTTTTATTATTGTCATTTTGGGTTAGAATACTTGGTGCCATCTGCAATATGAAAAAAAACTATATAAATTGCATGAATTTGCCACTGCGACTTGAAGTGATCTCACTATTTTTCATGAATGTATTGTACTGTACATACTTTTGGATGAATAAGAATAATTTCCAGAGTTGCACCAAACTGCTAGACTCCTACAATCCAATGGCATGACCGAGGGCATGACTGTGGGGGCACTTATTTTATAGCAAAAACTAGCCATGGGGTGGGAAGCATGTCATTGAATCATACTCCCTTTGTCCCAAAAATAAAAATAAAATAAAAACCACGTAGAAACACTGCTTTCAGTTTTCAAAGGTGCTTTTAATTTTGAAATGTTAAGTCCTATGGATTTACTTGTTTTCTGGGAGAATCTCGTTCATGACTTTTACTCCATTGAATTAAATGGGGTTTTCAAAATGCCAAAAAAAACATACTTAAAACATCTATATTTCTTTAGAATAGAACCAAAGTAAATTAAAGAAAGAATCATACTTAACCCTTGAACGCGCTGTCGTCCATATACTGGACGACGAACAGATTCAACCTGTTCGGATCTCATCCAGATTTGAGAATCTTCATCCACCAAAATTAATCTTGGTTCTTGTGCAAGTTCACTATTCTTTGAATGGTTTGGATCTTCAAAATAGGTTATTATTATTTTTGTAAAAATAACACAATCGATTTATGTCAAGTTTCATTCTTAGTTCAAAAAGTGAGACCTCAAACATGATTTTTCAAAATAGTTAGAATCAAATAATGGAAACCATACCATCTCGTAGGGCATGTTATTCCAATTTCATCACAATTTTTTGAAATTTTTTTGTGTTGATTTGGGATTTTTAATTGAATTTCTAAAGAAAACCTTTCAAAATTAAATAAAAACTTTTAATAAAAAATATGATGAATCCAACCGTACAGATGTGATCTTTACATTGACATTTACAAGTTTTCTTTGTACATCAACTCCATTTTAGAGTTTTATCAAACATTTTATAGTGCATCTTTGAAAACAGAGTTGAATTGGGACCTTAAAGGGTTAAAATGGAGTATACAGGGGATTTTGGATGTGGGAATAATGAAAGCTATGTCCTTTAAGGGTTGATAGCCTGGTGAAGAAACAAAAACTTTCCCTAAAGTATAGGAACCTTATTTTGACTCTTTTAGGATTTTTCACCGTTGAAATTAATGAAAAAGTCTGAAATTTTTAGGCAATGTAGGAAGTTGCATATGATTGACTTTCACAAAAGCCATTTCAGAAAAAACCATTATCAATTTATTTTTAAAAACATGAAAACAAAAAACTTGAGTTCATATTTATATCTAGCCCATTAAAGTTATGTAATTGTGACCAAGAAAATTGTTTAAACATAACTAAAAACAAAAACTTGATTGGTGAATGCATGTAAACTGCATATGGGTTTACAATTGTGAAGGGACAATGTAAGTGTACTACAACGACTCTTTCTATGGAACGGAATTGGGGAATGGGAATGGAAAAAGTACTTCTAGGTTAATATCAACACCTTTTGTTTCCACACCAAACACATCCATATTAGTACGGCTAGATTTCTCTACACAAGAAGCGCCTTTAATTATTGATTGATTCCTACTCTACATCAAGATTGTCTTACTCAACCACTAAACAAAGTGTCAAATACAACATAGAAGACTTCTAATAGACCTCCCCCTCTGTCAAACAAGCATATTCTTATAATATACATGGAATATTGTAAAAGATTTGAGAATATTCGAGAATATTTCATTCAAATTGTTTAAGATATTTGATACACAGTCTTGTTATACAGCCAACACGAACATCTCCTACGACGTCAAGTTGCAAAAAAGTATTAGACATGACTACCCTGCTCTACATGTTTCATTGACATTCACAGATTTAAATAGCTTCATCATTCACTTAACCTCTAAAGGACCAAGAAGCCCAAATTGGGCCTAATGTTTTTTATAGCAGTTTTGAGTAAGTCCTATATAGGCTTCCTTTTATTAAAATTTATTTTCTTTCAATCAACACATGCAATGTTCTTCATTAATTCTGATGGTATAAAATCTGTACCCATCTGCATTATATATTTTTAGAATATGATCGATTAAACTTGTCATTTTAAAACCATGAATCTTTGGTCCTTTACGGGTTAACCCTTTAAGGTCCCGATTCAACACTGTTTTCAAAGATTCGTTATAAAATGTTTGATGAAAAATTAAAATGGAGTTGATGTACAAAGCAAAGTTATAAATGTCAATGTGAAGATAATATCTATACGGTTGGATTCATCATATTTATTATTAATATTTTTTAATTAATTTTGCAAGGTTTTCTCTTGAAATTCAATTAAAAATCCAAAATTAACATTAAATTTTTTAAAAATATTGTAATGAAATTGGAATAACATGCACTACAAGAGGGTATGGTTTTCACTATTTGATTCTTCTTATTATGGAAAATCATGTTTAAGGTCTCACTTTTTGAACTAAGAATGAAACTTGACATAAACCACTTTTGCTATTTTTCAAAAACTCTCAATATCTTATCTTGAAGATCCATACCGTACAAATGGTAATCAACTAGCACAAGAATTTTAAAAAAATTGAATGGATGAAAAACATCCAATTGCGTGGTGAAGGGACGCGTCCAGAATCATCCATCGTCCAGATTCTGGACGCAGGCACGTCTAAGGGTTAAGATTGCGATTGATTGTTATCTTTCAAAAAAGAAATTAAAAATCGCACTGGCCTGCAGCTGCTCAAACAACACATCGTTGGTGAGCTCCATGTTGCGCTCGTCGAGCGTTTCACCAACGGCAATGATCACGCCCAAACCTTGCGACAAGGCAAAGGATGCCTTGCGAGCTACCGTGGCATTTGTCTCGCCCAAGATGTGGCGACGCTCAGCATGGCCCACAACCACCCACTTCACCCCCAAATCCGCTAGCTGCTCAGCACTCGTCTCGCCCGTGAACGCCCCACCCTTGCCTTTCCAACAAATTGTTTATTTTTGAAAGTGACCATGTTTTATATTTAAAAAGCACAAAAGAAATTACACCAATGACCAATTCCCATTGAAAACTTGGATTAAAAAAGAGGTGGGATCATTAACCCCTAAAGGACCGGGGGTGTTTTTAGCTTAGCTCTTGTTTTCTTGACTAGCTCTTATAACAAGCTCAATTCCTCAGTGGTGTGGGATAATTTTGACGATCGGCACCGTTGAAATCAAAGAAGACTTACATAGCTTTTGTATGAAAAAAAGATCAACAGAATCGCACAATTTTTGAGAAAATGCCACCGTTGAGAAGATTGATGGAACTTGTTAAGGGTATTTTGTACACATGCTGAAATCGGATTGATCAAAAGTGCTCAAAAAAATCTGAAATTTTTACTGTGAGTAGAAATCATCATTTTAAAAATGTGGAAAAAATTTCAAGTGATTTGGAGGTGCGAGGAAGAAGATATGAGGGTTTGAAGTGACGCCTAAATACCCACCTAGCAACTCAAAAAAATCACCAAAAATTGCACACTTCATGAAATTTCAATCGAGAAGTACTCACGGATTCAGCTCTTAAAAAGAACTAGGGTGTCTTTGTTGCTCACTTTACAATTCACGGTCCAACAACTCGAAATTCCTTATTTTTTAGTTCCAGAAGCCACGTGGTGGCCTCGTGGTCCTTTAGGGGTTAACTATACTACTTATTGATAATTGTGGGGGTGGGTTTATAGTAAGGGAGGATAATTAGTGAAGGTGACACTAAATTGTAAAATCAATGCAAAATGAAGATTTCAACCACTCAGTAAAAATTTCAACCCTTGCTAATTTCATGATTTGGCAAAATAAAGCGTGTTCTTGGAATTAGTTCCATATGCACTATTAGCAAAAAAATAGTGTACTTAGTAAGAGCACAAAGTTCAAAGTACAAAATTCAATGGAGTAAAACAAGTCATTTTTACACTTATAGGAGTTAAACTTGGCCATGATAGTCTTTATGTGCTTGTCACCAAACTTATCATAATAAGTGAGGATGTGATTGTGTTTCACACATAGTTAGAAGGTCGTACCCAAGTCTGGAGGGGTGTAGCTCTTTTTAAAGGTCAATACTACGTGCGTCACCTTGAATTAATACTCTTTCATATTTCTTTTTTAAAAGGATTATGCATACATATGTACAGCTAAAAATGGCAATATCTATATAATTCCAAAAATAAAACAAAAAAATAAAACATATGTTATATACACAAGAGAGTAGATGAAACATGGGTATCTAATCCCTACTATAGTTTTCATTATTCCTAATGTGTATATGTCCTTTTGTAAATTTATTATTGGTGTCCCATGTTAAGTAGTGCATATTAATAGTTCTACATTGTTAAGAAAAGCAATACTCTAATTATAAATCCAAGTCTCAATATAAACCCATATTGTGCACCCACGTAGTATAGAACGTTAACAAAAGATGTACTCTTGGGATGGAACACAATCTTAATTAGCATAACCAACACTACACTACTTTTTGCTAATAAAATGTTTGGTACTAATTCCAAAGACACACTCTATTTTGCAAAAGCATGAAATTGGCGAGGACTAAAATTTCACTGAGTGGCTAAAATCTTCATCTTGCATTGATTTTACATTTTAGTGTCACCTTTACTAATTCCCCTCCATCACTATAAACCCACACGCACTATTAGCAAAGAGTGTAAATGCAAAACAACTCCCCTTACTTTTGAAATATCATTGTTTAAACAACAATGGAAGATTGAAACAATTTGCCATGCCAACAAAGGTAGTGTACCCTATTCATAACATGTGCTAACACAATGCTAACCTGTCCAACAATTTTGGGCACCTACGTCGATCCGGGTAGTAAGCGAGCTCAAGACTTGGTCAATGTAGAGTAAAGGTGGGCACACCACAATATCAACATCCTCGGGATCCTCAAAATGGACGGCATTTAGGTCCGCCACAAGTTTGTTGATGGACTCAGTCGTTCCGTTGCACTTCCAATTGCCACCCAAGAAGAATCTTCGGCCACTTGGAGGCACCTTTGTCGGGAAAATGCCAGCTCCCACCGTGTGCTTCCTTGAAAACTACACACAAAAAATCAAATAAAAAATTCATTTTAATTTTAAAGTTGGTACAATCAGCGGGTTGTCATGTTTGACACTTTTTTCCAACTTGACATTGTATTATACATTTGACATAGGTTGTCTAATTGAACGAGTGTCAAATATATTAAACAACTTGAATGAAATATTCTCAAATATTCAATAATCTTTTAAGATGTTCTAAAACTTCCTATGTATATTCTAAGAATATGCATATTTAATGAACTGGGAAATCTATTAGACCTCTTCATCGTTACATTGTAACACTTTGTCTACCCAACCAATTTCTCAATTTGGTGCAATTGGGTACAATTGTCATAACATTCTTAATATATTTGTCTTAACATTAGTCCTTGTAATGAAGGTAGAAGATAAACTTCTAAGTTCTTCGTAGTCCATGTTCAACTTAGTCGTTAAACTTCTAACAAACTTCTAACATATTCTTTTTCTTTGCACTGCAGCTGAACACCACGAAATCAATGTAGGGTGGTCCCTCCATATTTAACCCCTAAAAGCTTATGGGGTATTGGACAAAACATAGTTGTGTTATAATATGTGCCTTCTATATGTTTGATGAAGTTTGGTTCAATAAATAAAATGTAGGGCATCACCTCTACAAATAATCCATACAATCAAACTTCCCAAAAAAAACTTTAGATTTATTTTAATGAATTAAATAGGATTAACCTTTGAAAAATTGTATAAATTATAATTATTACTTTTTGAATTTAAGATTTAACTTGATTGGTTCAAATTGGTTTATTTACCGTGGGCTTCAAAAAACCAAAAGAAATGATGGAGGGGAACATCATCACTTTCTCCAAATAGTAAACTTTATAACACTAAGACAATGTAAAGGTGATCCCACTTTCAAAAATTCTCCCTAGTGGAATTTAACTCAAATTGGCATAATTCAAAGTGCGTTGGAAGCTAGACTTGATGTAGTCTTTATTTCTTTTATTTTTTTCAAAAAATAAAAATCCCAGGCAACCCGTTAAAAATGGGCAATGACCAAAAAATGGTCTCTTGGGAGCTAACTGCCCAACCATGGATATTTTGTATGATGTACACATTTCATCCACATTTTCTCATCCGTCATGCATTTTTTGTAGTGTGATTTTTATATTGAATTTTTTATAGGAAGTTAGATTCATGTATGTGTGATCCGATCGAAAAGGAAACAATTTCTGAAAAAATTATGCCTCATTATGTGTTTTAGTGTTTCACCCAAAATTTTGAAGATTTTAGTCTAAAAGTGTTCTTGAAAAAATAAACTCATAAAATCAAGCATCCAAAAAATCTCCAAAAATCACTACACCTAGAGTACTACATTATAAGCCATCACAATAAATTTCATCCCCATACTATCAATATCTTATTTGTAATCGAATTAAAAAATAATTTTTTATTTTGTGTTTCAAAATTTATAGAAAAATATTAGTGATAGCAATCAGAGATCTAACCGTCTAGATTGAATCTAAATTTCAAAATGTATAACTTTTATTCATACATCAAGTTTCAAATATTCATGTTAGTTGCATTTATAATGCATCTTTGCAAAACTGCCCAAATTGGACATATGTGAGGACGTTTAGGGGTTAACCCCTAAAGGACCGCGGGGGGTGTTGAACTTAGCTCTTCTTTTCCTGACTAGCTCTTGTAGCAAGCTCAATTCCCTCATTGGTGTCGGGTAAATTTGACGATCAGCACCGTTGAAACTAAAGAAGACTTAAGTAGTTTTTTTGTGAAAAAAAGATCGACAAAATCGCATAATTTTTGAGAAAATGCCACCCGTGAGAAGATTGATGGGACTTGTTTGGGGTATTTTGTACACATGCTGAAATCGGATTGTTCAAAAGTGCTCCAAAAATTTTGAAATTTTTACTGTGAGTAGAAATCATCATTTTAAACATGTGAAATAAAAATTCTAGTAATTTGGAGTTGTGAAGATTAAGATATGAGGGTCTGAAGTGACGCCTAAATACCCACCGTGTAACTCAAAAAAATCACCAAAAATCGCTCATTTGATGAATTTCAGATCAAGAAGTACCTACAGATTTGGCTCTCAAAAAGAGCCAAGCTCTCTTTGTTGCTTGTCCTACAATTCAAAGCCCAAGGACCCAAATTTCCCCATTTTCTAGTTCCAAAAGCCCCCTGGGGGCCTTATGGTCCTTTAGAGGTTAACCCCTGGGGGCCTTACGGTCTTTTAGGAGTTAACCCCTAAACACTCAAACGACCATTTTTTAGTCGCTCCCCAAATCTTGCGGGCTACTTGATGAAAAAAATATTTTCTTGAAAAAAATTAATATTACGTCAAGTCTACTTTCCAACATGAGCTTGAATTATGTCAATCCAAATTGAACTCCACCCAAGAGAATTTTTCAAAGCCGATCACCTCAACATTGTCTTAGTGTTACAAAAATTGCTATTTGGAGAAAGCAATGATGTTCCCACCATCATTACTTTTAGTTATTTTAAGCTCACAATAGATAAATTAATTTGGACCAATCAAGTTAAATTTTAAATTCTAGATGTGAAAATTATAATTTACAAAAAAAATTAAAAGGTTAATGCTTTTAAATTCATTAAAATGAATCCAAAGTTTTTTCTCGAAGTTTGACCGTATAGATAATTTGTAGAGGTGATGCCCTACATTTTCTTCATTGAACCAAACTTCATCAAACATATGGAAGGCACATATTATAACATTTCTATGTTTTTTCCAATACCCCTCAGACTTTTAGGGATTAACCTCTAAGTGACTGATCGACCAACTTTTGATTGCAGCCCAAACAACATTGACTGCCCATGGTTAGGTAATGACGTTTTTTGAGTTTTGATTTTTTGTCAAAATTGGGGGTAAAAATCATGTTCTAGTATTGTTTGATGCATTTTATTTGTAGTATTGAGGTTTACTAAGGTGTTTTGTCCTTTGAAAATTTTGCCATTTACCATTTTAGGATATAATTTCTATTTTTAACCAATCACACAAAATTTCAAATTCTAAAACTAAAATTTGTAAATTTGATGAAATTTCAACAATAAATACTTCTAAATACATTAAATGAGTATTTAAAACATTTTTTGAAAATTTGACCGTATGGATAATTACTAAACTTCATGCTTTTCATTTTCTCTTGTAGACCAAACTTCATCAGAGTTGTAGAAGTAACATTTTATAACACATCTAGGTTTTTCCCTTACCCCTTTGTTATTTAGGGGTTAAACCACTGTGATTATACCATGACATAAGTGTTTGGCTGCAAGAAAAGAAAAGAATTAAAAATTAAAAATTAAACTCTAATATCTTACGTCTATGAAGAAATAGCAGAGAGCTTTGGCGGAGTCCACCACGGCTTGTTGTGACTCCATAAACTTGGATGTGTCTGCATCTTGCCACTCCCAATAGCAATTCGCGTGCCACCGCAGCTTCTCATACAAATCCTGCACTTCATTAACCCTTAAACGTCAATTTTCTAATTTAGAAAAAGGAGTATTTTTGAGTTTTAACCTCAAGATACAGAAATAATTCACATTCTAAAAACGCATAATATTCTTGCCATGAATGATGTTAAAAAAAAATCATAATTTTTTTTTCTCAATTATTAAAAATTCATGATCAAGTGGTTTGAAAACTGAGAAAACCAAGCATGTGGGGGTTAATAGCCTCACACAAATTATCACTACAATCGTTAATTAGGTGAACATTCTTACACTGTTACTACTAGTACTTGTTACTGGTCACTAAAGTGTCTATTCCCGAGAGGGGAGAGTAGTCTTGCACCAATGATCCTTTGTTTCGTGGGCACTGGCTCATTGTTAACCCCTAAATGACGGAGGGGGTAAGGGCAAAACATAAATGTGTTATAAAAAATTACTTCTTCAACTTTGATGAAGTTTGGTCCAAAAGAGAAAATGAGGAGCATGATGTTTAGTAATTATTCATACGGTCAAATTTCAAAAAATAGCTTTTTATTCTCTCATAATGAATATAGAAGCCTTTAGCTTCAAATATTTATCAAAATTACAAATTTTATTTTTAGAATTTGAAATTTGATATGATTGGTTAAAACTAGACATTCTATTGTAAAACTAAAAATTGCACATTTTTCAATGGAGAGAACATCATTACTTTCCCCAAATAGTAAATTTTCTCACACTAGCCAATGTAGAGGGTGTTTGTCTTTGAAAATTTCTCCCCGGTGGAGTTTAACTCAGATCGACATGATTCAAATTGGGTTGGAAAGTAGACTTGATTTCCTATTTGAAAATATTTTTTATTTTCTAAAAAAAGGTTTTTTCCATCTCGGGCACCCCGTAAAAAAAGGGCAGCGACCATAAAATGGTTGATCCGTCACTTAGGGGTTAAGATGAATAGACACTTTATTCATGCCGACCTTGAAGAAGGTCCAAAGTTTCTATCTATTTATCTACATTCGTACATTCTAAGTTGGGCACCTCATCATATTTTGAAGGTGGAGGGCAAGGTTAACATAAAATATTTCTAAAATATAGTGCCAAAATTTTAACAGAATCTTGAAGAATTTTCTCAAATATTCCACAATATGTCGAACTTTTTTTTTCAAAAAAAATAAAAAAAATAGGCTCAGATGTGCCAACCTTGTCGGTAGAGTTTACTGTTTATTGATTTCTTTGAGCAATGTGTTATAGTACACACTAGGCTAGGTCACTAGAGTGTCTATTCCCGACAGGCAAGAGTAGTTTTGTTCCAATGGCCTTTTGTCCGGTGGGCAATGAATCACTATCATTACGAACTTCACGCCAACCTCAATAAGGACTAGAGTTTCTATTATTATTATTATTATTATTATTATTATTATTATTTCTATTGTTATTGTCTCTGCCCTTCTAGGGGAGAGACTACGTAAACGCTTTGTTTTTGAGGAGTTACTAGGAGTTACGTAATTGGACAGTAAAAAGAAGCCGCAAAAATAAATTTCCGGTAAATACTAAGGCAGAGACTTCGCGATTAGCCGCTTGTTATTACACACTAGGAGTGGCTCAGACATGGGATGTGTTGTGTAAAAATCACTAATTCAAACATGCATTCGCTCGATTATGAGAGCCTGATCTGCTCGGGATTAGCATAATTGGGGTGTACTGTAAAAAAAACATACGGTGGAGGATAATACTTAACATACATAGGAGTGTTATTTTAACATACGTAGGAGTGCAATTATGGGGAGATGTGTAGAGCTCTTAGAATACAAGAGTCAATCAAATTTTGTGTCACAATTGCAGAGCTTTTTGAATTTCTTCTGCAATTTCAAAGTGGGTGGTTAAGAAATGGAACCAAGCCCTTCCAGTGTGTCGGTCTCACCTCAAATGGAAATTTGTACTTCATGTCGTCCAGCTTGGTCATAAGTCCAACAGTAACATATTGTAGTGATCTGAATGCCAAGATGTTTTAACTTAAGTGATGACAGACAATCAATCCACAGCAAACTAGAATTAATTTAAAAGCTGACTGAGCACATAAAGTTGAGAGCTTCTCATCCATCAAAAGCTACAGTCAACAACTAAACAAAGATCTGTTGCAAATGGGCGCTTGATCTAAATATTAAGGGGTGTCAGAGTGGGAGAGACTCTGCGATGCAGTTCCTACGTGTTTAAGACCAAGAAGTCCAAGTTGGGACTTGTATTTTTCTAGCAGTTTTGAGTAGGTTCTATGTGGACTTCTTTTTGTTCAAATTTGTTTGTTTCTTGACCATCATATGTATTATTCTTCACTGATTCTAGCGATACAAAATTTAGTCTCATCTTAATTATAAATTTCACAATATGATTATTGAATTTGTCATTTTGAAACCATGAATTCTTGGTTTTTTAGGGGTTAATTTAAATCACAAGTACAAAACTTTCATCAAAACAATTGCCTCCACTACTAGCGAATTGAAATTGCGGGGTTTGGTCACCACCCTTCAAGAATATACGGATCACATCCTTGTTCCAAAGCTCGTTGTAAAAGCGCGCATAACAAGTGGAACTAATACTCGCACTGTGACACTTCCTATTTGCACAATGTAATACAAACTAGCAAGTGCGACATAGAATCCAATTTCTAGAAGAGCTTCTATTCAGAAGGCACAATTCTGCCATTGGAGAAAGTTTGAACCCTCAAAGTCCGTGGAGAGGGGGTAGAAGGGGGTCTTACAAATCTATATATATATTTGTACTACATGGGTTTTTCCCCTATCTCTGCTTAGGGAGGTTGGATGTGGGCTCCTTTAATTGACCAGTTCTTGGAGATCTATCAAAAATCACACAACATGACACCCAAATCTGTCAAAAAAGCCTACGTTGGTATTTAGCTTCACTTGTAACATGGTAGGGCCTTGTTGAGGGTTTAGAATTTCTCTAATGCCTCTCCTTCCAAGGAGGCCAAGGCCATCATGTATGAGCTGGCCATGAAAGTTTACAAGAAAGGAAAGTATGTTTCTTTTTCTCACGTCCCAAAAATCTATCAAGATTAGTTGAAACTAAAAGGTTTTATCAAAGTGCAAGCTTGTGAGGCAAGACTCTAGAACACAAATCCTACATGGCGCATACTGATTGCGAGACTCTCACCAAATCAGCTTTTTAAAAATAAATAAATTGAAATCACATGATTTTTCCACCACTTTCACGGAGACAAGGACCACATCCTTGCTCGAAAGCTCATTGCAAAAGCTCCAAATGAACAAAAAACAAGTTGGTGAACCCATTGATTCAAGAAGTGTGCACACGAACCTCATCATGTTCCCAAAGATAGACTATTAAGAGTAATTGAAACTAAAAGGTTTTGTTAGAGTGCAAGCTTGTGAGGTGAGGCTCTACAACACAAATCCTACATGGTGCATCCCGATCGCAAGACTCACCAAATCAGCTGCCTTCTACTAAACGAATTGAAATCTTAGGATTCTACCACCGCCTTACAAGGAGACAAGACCATGTCCTTGCTCGAAAGCTCGTTGCAAAAGCTCCAAATGAACGAAAAACCAAGTCTGTGAATCCATTGATTCAAGAAGTGTCCACATCCCAATTGCAAGACTCACACCAAACCAATCAGCTACCATCTACTAACGAATTGAAACCACAAGATTCTGCCCATCGCCCTCCAAGGAGACAAGGACCACATCCTTGCTCAAAAGCTCATTGCAAAAGCTCCAAATGCAAAAAAAAAAAAAAAAACAAGTTGGTGAATCCGTTGATTCAAGAAGTGTGCACATCCCAATCGCGAGACTCACACAAAACCGATCAGCTGCCTTCTACTGACGAATTGAAACCGCAAGATTCTGCCCACCGCCCTTCAAGGAGACAAGGACCACATTCTTGCTCAAAAGCTCATTGCAAAAGCTCCAAACGAACAAAAAAAAACAAATTTGTGAATCCATAGATTCAAGAAGTGTGCACATCCCGATCACGAGACTCTCACCAAATCGACCAGCTACCTTCTACTAACGAACTGAAACCGCAGGATTCTGTCCACTGCCCTTCAAGGAGAGACAAGGACCACATCCTTACTCGAAAGCTCATTGCAAACGCTACCAAAAAAAAAAAAAAAAGTTGGTGAATCCATTGATTCAAAAAGTGTGCACATCCCAATCGCGAGACTCACACAAAATCAATCAGCTACCTTCTACTAACGAACTGAAACCGCAGGATTCTTCCCACCGCCCTTCAAGGAGAGACAAGGACCACATCCTTGCTTGAAGCTCATTGCAAAAGTTACAAATGAACAGAAAAACAAGTTTGATTGAAGAAGTGTGCACACAAACCTCATCATGTTGAGACCGTCATCCAGCAAGCGAAGCAGGAGATGGCAGGAAATCACAGGAGGATCGCCCAGGCTCGGCATATCAATGCCCTGAGCCTGAGCAGCTTTGACACCACCACCGTCGCCGCTCGTGCACACACACATCTGCATGTCAACCTCTTGGAACTCTTCATTCTCCCCAAATTGCATCACCATTTTTAATCCCAAGCTCTGTCGGTGCCTGTGCGCTACAAGCAGAGGCGTCGTTTCTCACTCTAGAGGATCCTGTTCATTGTCACTTTTCACTCTACATGCTTGTCCTACGTGACAAATCGCACTCACCAAATCCAACCAAAAAACTGGTGAGTGGGATTTGACTCACAAAAGAGTGAAAAGCAATGCCTTCTCCTTGTAGTGGTGTTACCAATCAACAGGATTCGGAGACAGCCATAACAGTCAGTAGCCTTCATGCGCTTTGCTTTTCCCTCATGCACTCTGCTCATCATCTTGGACTCCACATGTCCAATTAGCTCCTATTGGGTGTGGAATATACTGTACATTCTCCTGTGGGCCACTGCAAGCTACTGAATGTTATGACAACAATTTTTTGATGGATGCAAGGCTCTAGTTGCATTGTCTTTGGTGCTCCAGTTTTGACCTGCGCAGACACAAGCTAAGACAAGGCAGAATTAAAGCGGAATTAACGCTTGGACAAGAAGAGACAGCACAGGTACTAACTTAGTGGCAAGCCTGGAGTGAAGGGGCAGCCGTTAGAAGAAATAAAATATACACGATGGAAGTTGAGTTAGTTAACTGTTGTAGATTCCAAAGGGTTACTCCTTTTCTACTCTCCGACAAACATTCCTGGAACAACGCTAGCTACCATAACAAACTACCGTACCAGTAAGGCAGAAAATAATTTCCCAAAAAAATGCCGAAAAAATAAATAAATTTATCAAGTATTTTGTCGAAATCAACAAAAATGAAGTCAACAAAAAGTGTAGACAAAAAACAAAGGAAAACGTGTAGTCACTAGTAAAATTCAATGTTAGTTATTAATAGCCTAAATTTTAATAATTATTTTTGAAAGTGCCGACCCCTACTTTTCAAACTTTAATTAATTATTCGACATGAAAGTGCCGACCCTACCTTCTTACTACGGTATGTATATAAACTAGTGGGACCCGTGCCGTTGAGCACATTGAAGCCACTTGTTTTTGAGCTTGGGTTGTCTCCTCGACGGATTCCGGCGCGGAACGGTCGAGTGAGACAAACCATGTTGTATTGTATAATAGATATGTATATCTGAGGTTCAGCCACAAGCTTTTCAATCCGTTATAAACGCGATCGGTTCCTGCATAACCATTCAGGCAAGGCTTCCATGGGATCTAAGCCAACAGTCTTGAACATAAAAAGAAACTGAGAATAAGAATAAATAAAATTCAACATTACAGATGGAACGAGTTGTAACATATCACCATGTACACTTCACCAGCTTACCAAATGACAAACTCACTTTCAAAGGATCCATCAATCAGCTACGTTTACTTAACCCTTTAGTGCCTAGGGTACTGTAGCTCAGAGCCCTGGATTTCAGTAGATTTTTCCACTGTGGTTGATACTACCAAAAATAGAATGAGTTAAATTAGAAAGTAACCGTACAATTCTATTCTCAACTCGAGAGCACACATTTTATCAAAATTTGAGAATCATCCGATGGTGGGATCGGAAGATTATAGTATGTATTTGAACTGTATAATGCACGCTCAAAAACGAGATTTTGGGGGGTGTGTGACTTCAAAGTTAAATAGAATTTGAGGTAAATTTTCAAAAATAAAAGCAAAGAAGTTCAGCTATGCCCTATGTCAACACCTCTCCGTTGCAATCTTTCATATCAAAAATAGACTCACACATAATTATTGTGAGATTTATAAGTGAAAGTGACTTGTCCATGTACGGTTTAGGACAAAATTTTATACGTTGAAAATTGACAAGAGTGGGTACATTAGTCAAGATCGGATTACACACACTAATGGAAGATGAAGAAGAGAACACAATCCAAAAAAATAAAACAAGATAACAACCTTCCAAACACAAGAAATACTACACAATACATATGTTGTATTTGTAAGTATTTACTGTATTTTCAAGTATTTGCAGTATTTTCGCGTTCTGTTGGTAGGTATTTTGATAGTTGTACAATTCCAAATTGAAAATTTCTTTTTCTGGAAGGTGCGTAATGTATGTGGGCAAATCTGAACTTCAAAACTGAAGTTCCAATTCTTCACGGATTCTCTACTATTTGCATTTCGGACGTTGTAGTGACCATAATGTGGTCAGCTAGGCACTAAAGGGTTAACCCCTAAGCGTCTAAACCCTCAATATGGTCATCTGCATCACTGAGCTTTGCAACGGTGAAATTTTCTCATTTTACCTTGGTTTTCTGATTGCAATACATCATTTTAAAGCTCTTCTTCTATACTACAACACTGAACTTTGCAACGGTGACATTTTCTCATTTTACCTTGGTTTTTTATTGCAATAACTGAAGTCATTTTCACACGAATGGGCGATTTGCAGCAGGGGGTCCAAAATTCCTAAACTTAAAAAAATAAATAAACAGTGGACGCTTAGGGGTTAAAGATGGACCGATTTGGATGGTCAGTGACTAGTATAACGTGGTAGCTACAATCGCCTTGGCTTAATTCACAAAAAAATTGAGCTTTTATAACAAATTTAGCAAACTTTGAACAAGAATCACAGAACCGTTGATTCAGGGCTTCCGTCATAATCCGAGATGGGATCTGTGTAAATTAAACTTGAGAATTATAAGAAAAACATTGAGCATGCATGGTCCTCCGTTAAGTTACAAGATGGAACACACTGACGTACATCTAGTGAGAAATACCAAAATAATACGTAAACAGCAAAATTGAGCTGTAGTGAGTCAATGCACTAGTGACGGTCAGCAAAATAATTCACATGTACACTTCACCAGCTTAGCTTAGTGCAACTTCCAAATGACAACACTAATTAATGACTTAGCAAACTTTCATCAGCCACAAGATTGATCAACCAGCTACGTTTAAAAGGTCGATAGCTAGCCTTGGGATTTCTTTATGCCTTGGGTGGGCGACCTCTTTTCTTCGGGGTCGGCGTAGAAGCTGCTGTTGCTGCTGCGGGAGCAGCGTCTGTCGTCTCCGATTTTGCTTTCGCAGGGCGGCCTCTGGGTTTCTTCGGCTCGGCTGCAGCTTCCTCAGAGACTTTGGCCTTCTTCGCGACAACCTCGGCCTCGTCGGGTTTGGTCTTGGGAGGTCTCCCCCTTCCGCGCTTCGGCGTTGTTGCAGGACTACTCCCTGCCTCAGTTTCTGGAGCCTCTTCCAAAGCCTTGCTCACTGCCTCAGTCTTGGAAGCTGCATCGGCTTTCGCCTTCGGAGGCCGGCCTCGTCCGCGTTTCAATTCATTGCTGGGACTTTGCTTCTCAGTCTCCTCTGCATCAGCCTTCGTGGGCGTTTTCAGCTTCGGAGGTCGACCCCGCCCCTTCTTGGCTGATCCGGGACTGTCATTGCTGGTGGCTGCGGCATTGCTGGTGGCTGCGGCATTGCTGGTGGGTGCAGCAATGCCCGTTTTCACTTTTGCAGGGCGTCCCCTACCGCGCTTCGGAGTTTCGCCAGCTGCTACCTCATCAGTTGCAGCATCAGGTAACTCTACCTCGTCTTCCGGCTGTGCGTCATCTTCAGCAGCTGTTCTGGTCTTTGCTCCTTTCAGCTCAGGTCCACTGTATTTTTGTACAGCTGGGACAAAAGCGGATGACTGCACCAGCAAACCTCACGAGCCGTTAGAAGACGTGATTTTGAGCACACTACAAATGTATAGATTGATATTATGGAAACAGCAACCGTCTTCAAATGCTGTGAGATATGCCTGTTGGGAACTCGCAGAGAACAAGACATAGGAAAGAATTTAATCACATTTATCGAGAATTTTTAATTTTAGGTTTCAAATTTTATATTAAAATATTAGAAGGTCCTCAAGAGCCATCCACTTCTGCCAGAAAAGTAACTTGATTTCCAGCGTGTTGGAATTCTGGTGATGTCTTACCCTTCCGCTGATGTCAATATGTTGGACTTGGTTTCCTGAAAGACAAGAAAAACAAGATGTATCAAATTGCGTTGACAGACAGGAGGACTGAATGATGACTTTTGCCGAGAATTGATTATTCATACTCTAGCGTAAAAAACTATCGGTTTCTCACTGCACATACCCTCAAACAATGCTGATCCAGCCCTCTTTCCCCAACGATGATGGAACAGCCAGCCCTTCGGAAATTGCTCACTGTCTGCATCGACAGAAACTGCCTTCTCCAAAACCTACAAAAATTAACAACAGATACCCCAATCAGCTAATTCCAAACAAATTCATGTAAAATCACCAGACCAGAACAACATTACATTGCACAATCATTGCTGACCTCTAGAGCCAATATTTTGTCTCGAAAGCCAATGTTCACAAGAAAACTCAATGATCAAACCATTAAGAACTTATATTGTATGAAATTAAGTTCATACCTCCCTGATGGCATCATGTAATCTGATGACGTCTTCCTCCTTCAAAGAACTTGCTGACTGCTCGGGGTGAATTTTGGCCTAAAAAATGGTCGTTCTTAATTAGGATAACGTAAATCTCAAGAGATTTCATGTCACAAGCCTTCGTATATGGAAAACATAATAATACATGATGTTGAACCAAGCCATGAGTTGACCTTCCCATGCAACAACGTGTCGAGTATTTATGAGGTAATAGATAATTACGAAGTCAAGTAATTATTTTAGGAAGCAAAGCAAGTCCCACAGTCCATTCTAGTCTGTCGGTTAAGGCCAAAGAATACCTGATAAAGCACTTCATCCCCCACCCAATTTCCTATGCCTGCAACAAAACTCTGCATTCACAAGCATAGACCCACGATGTCAAGCCAGCCAAAGCATAAGGTATTTGTATGGAACTAAAACCCAATCCTGTTTAACACAAGGTGCCGAGGGAGCCATTACCCTACGTTGACAAATGAGAAATGTCCATTTACTCCATAAAAGAGCCAAATGCTATTCCAGAAAATGTTTCTGCTATGCAGTACCTGATCGAGAAGAAGGGCTTTAACAGCTCCTTTTCTGGTTTTGAAAGCTTCGATCAATTCTTTCGCACTCGGAAGCTCAAGATATGCATCAAACCCCAGCTCTGAAATCGGTGCCACTTTGGAAGGCTGCAGAAAACAAAGCAAGTAGTCACAATGGTTACAGGTCAATACCCTAATGACCTCGTATTCATCAAAACGGTATCTTGTGGCTAAAAAGACTCCTGATAAGATGTGGCAATTGTACTATAAATTCTGAAGAGAAAGATTAAAAAAAAGTGATGTTAACTCGTAAGAACACATACGTCGTCAAGGAGGCGGACTCGAGCAAAACGACGTTTATCAGTGAAGGCCACCTCCACTCCACTGTCCAACTGCATGCCATCATCCCATTTCAGCTCCGCAAGTAACAACCCAGTACCACAAACAAACAGAATACGGCACTCGTTTTGAAATAGAAAAAGTCTTTTTTCCAGTAATCTGAAGAAAGCCGGATAAAATGAACACAATATCCAGACCAGTATGCTAATTAATCCGCAATAGAAAATATGGAAATTACTATCACAAGGAATGAGTTTGCGGTTACAAGCACCAAGAGTTAGTGTCATAGAAAGTACTGACTCCCTATAATGCATCTTAAGCAAACGGCAAACTAAGCTAGACAGTAGTAGTTGCAAAAGAGTCCCATTCTGAAAGACTGAAACCAAAAACTTCAAAATTTCAAAAAAAGAATAGCATCAGAGAAATGAAAGCAGGGGATACACACCTGTAAGTGAACTTTCGAGTACGATGTTGGAAATTCATCCGTGTCGCTGACCTTGAAGCTGCAACATGCAAAGAGAGATACGATTTGGATTACACCTAGTTTTATGCTAGACAAATAAAACCTCTGACAGCCCAAGTAACCGAAAAAAGGACAATTAGCCTTAAGCCAATGCTTGCAGATATCTGAAATCCATATTGTGTTGTCCCCTGCATTTAACAATGTCCTATGTGCTCTGTACATTCACAATGGACAACATTCACCAAAGCACAAAGAGCTACTTACGTCCTGTACTGAGGGCCTTTAATTCCCTTGACAATAATCGCCCCGCTCATGCCTGCAAACCCCAAGTCCATCAGAAAAATAAAAAAAGGGCGGCATGACCTAGTGCCTCGGAACATTAGATACAGACCACAAGACCAAGTCCATCGGAAACTTGGAAACAAAATCAAAACTATCCAACTTGAAGAGCTTCAAGAAAAGAAATGATTTGTTGTATTAACATGCAAGCCACGAACCAGAAATCACTGAAAATATCAACAGACTCTAGCTAGGCGGCATTTTTACATGTACCTAAGTTCCACATGATTCTACTCGTTCTCATAAAAGGCTACAATGACGACCTTACAAAATGTAAAAACCTCTGATATAATACCATAAAAGAGTTGCACCAAAAAAAAATTCAAAAGGAGAGTACACACCAAACTGGAAGGAGGGAAACGGGCGAGAATCGAGTTCCAGCCACATATGCTTTCCTTTGCGATGAGCGCCAACAATCTTTTTCCCCGTGATCGCTTCCTGCAGAGCAGCCGCCGTCACACCATCGATGACCTTGTTGTCAATGTCCACCAGCGCCTTCACAATCGTGGCTCCCAGGCAGTGGCTGTCCACTAGCCTCTTGGCTGCTTCCACTTCCGGAAGCTCCGGCATCTTGTTCAATCAAAATTATTCCTCCCCACACTATTTCAAAATCAAACCCTACCACAGGAGAGGATTCCTTCTTCCCCCCCTCAAAAAAAACCCCGGAGTACTTCAACGTTCAGGAAAACCCATGAAAATTAAAAATGTAATAACCCCGTTCTTTAAACAAATTGTGCAACCGAAAACCCAGTCAAAATGCAGCTGCTACAAAAATAAAAATGGTGACAACCCTGTTCTTTAACAAATTCTGAAACGAGATCCAATGCAAGCCCGTGGAAATTATTTCATGCAGAAAAGAATATCCATAGACAGGACGTTGTTCTAGAAATAAATTTTCTGTGCACAAGGAACGAGAACCAAACGGCTGAGACGGACAATGCAGGGGCGGCTGCAAAAAGCTCGGGTACAACGAACAAGAAAGAGATACAATGGACAACAAAAAACAACAGATGGTTTAAGTTTAGTGCAAGTGAGACTGTTGTTGTTGTTGTTTGTGTGAGTGCCTGGCTGCTTGCTCCCGCTTGCTGCGTCCGGACGGGCGGGGCGATGGCGAGTTAAATAATGGCGTTGATGAGTCCCAGTCCAGACACAGCGAGCTACTAGTGATGCTTAGCTTGGGGCCTGTGTCGGAGACGTGGAAAGTGGATTGCCCATTCCCGCCTTCTCGCTCCTACGACGGAGAGAGACGAAGACAGAACTCCTTATTATCACGTGCATTTTGGGCGGCTGGGATGTGATATTACAGAGTATTGATACCCGACCATTCCTACACCCGGAGGTATCTGGCTCCCGTTCAACAAAGCTGTGAGACCAACCCAGAGCGCATTCCATTTGTGCATTCGAAATCTTATCACTTCTGTAAACCTCTGATGCCTGTAGCAAGTTTTGTGTGCTTGGGAAGTCATCCGGAATGTGCTTGGAATGGGAGTGAAGGTACGACTGATTTTGATGGTTTGGAAATCTTCTGTTTCGGGAACGAAAGAATCGTTTCGGTGATTTTGGAGGTGTTGACAATCTTGTGATGAGTGGAGTTTTCTTGGGCTGTTGAAGTCTCGGATTGGGTTTGGGGCTTAGGACTGGAGTCTACAATTAGTGAGCGTTAGTTTGGATTCGGTACATTAGGTCTTCCTTGAGGATATAGAATTTGAAATTTAGACGTTGTAATATTTCCTTTATTTCAACGCTTCGATTGGGACAACATCTTTTGAGCGTGTTGGAAATGATCTAACTGTTGAATGGTTTGGCAACTGAGTTGTCTTAGTATGCAACATGTGATTCTAGGGTTAAGAGGTCTGTTCTTGAGAACTTTAGATCTCTTCGTCATGTTTTTGAATTGAACGTTAGGGATAAATTATTCATGTAGTCGGTAAAAGAGTGTGAGAAACCTCCTTTGGACTGATCCCTGTTACCGACAGCAACTCGTCTCTTGCAACACACTCAGTTGGCCTTTCGATTAGCAAGTGCTGTAAGCATGAGTCTGGCCACTGATCTTTGAGTGGGAACAATATACTGAATTTTCACTTCTTTTCCATCTATCCTTGTACTCCCTCCGTCCCAAAGTTATTGTCATGTTTGGAAGTCATATTTGAAAATGCTTTTTTAAGTAGGTCGAAAAAAAACTTCCTTGTGGCTAATTTTATTTAGGTTGCAATGAACACATGCAATGTTCTTCAATCATTCTAGTGACATAATTTGGAACCTTTTTTAATCATGTTTCTTACATTATGATCAATGAAATTGGCTCAAAGAAATACCAAGCAAACAAGTTGGACAATAACTTTGGGACGGAGGGAGTATCTGTTTGTGAGACATCAAACACCGTGGCCTTCCTCTTGCTGTAAGTCTGAGAAAGAACAAATTGTCGTGTATATTGCAGTCCCGTTTTTTAAGGCATGCATTGAAGAATTAGTTGCGAAGTACAATGATACATCAATGCCGCTGATTTGTTTACCTTAATTTAAGGTAGTGATTTTGATGTGGTACTAAGTACTAGTAGTGTACATATCAAAATTTAAATGTAAGACACTGATACTGTCATTCTAGTATTGATTGATTTTGAATTGAAGACTGCATCCCATCTCATATGCAGGTTGTTTATCAGCAAAGCTTTTTGTGATGCAAGTGTCAAAATGAACAGGTGTATGAGCGCTCGTTATGCAATTTTGTATGCACATGGGCATATCAAACATACGGAGCTTCAAGTTTACACAGGCTCGGTAGGCATCTATGGCTTTACAAATTTTTGCAGAGTAGTAGATATAGAACAATTATTGTGGTCTCTTCCTGTTGCTTCTCAATGTCTTCTTGGAGTCTGTGGATCACCCAAGAGAGGGTTTTAAATATTGTAATTGATAGAACAGATCATGTCAGACATGGAGAGCGTCACGGGTTCGATGAAATGGAAAAATTTCAAGAAATTTGAGTCGCCTGTTTTGAACCCTAAACCCTAAACCAGTCCTAGTTTTTAGAGCTTTGCACTTGAATGTCACAATTCTGGCGCTCTTCAAAGGTTTGGAATGAGACAATGCTCAAGCTTTTCAAAAGGAATGAGACTATGCTGGCTATTCATATAATTGGTTGGACTTATTAGCAAGTGGTGTAATTATTCCTGAGAGGGGTGAGTAGTTTGGTCTTAGTGGTCCTTTGTCTGGTGGGTATTGGCTCATTAACCAAATGAACAAACACTATATTCACGCCGGCCCTATAAAGGGACCGGAGTTTCTATCTATCTATCTATCAAGTGGTGTAAGAGCATTCGCAGCCTTGTGCAATAGAGACGCATGGTATAGGAGGCATGTTGTGAGAGCATGCATGATAAGATCAGTGTAAAGCAATTTTTCACACGGTAACCACTGGGGATGGCACAAATGAGACTTGGCATAGCAAGTTCTTGTGCCTCGGTTGAATTCAAGAATCAAGCCAAAAGGTTACAATGTATGCTTTTTGAAAAGGATCATACTTACATCTCATTCTCTTGTACAACATCTCTTGTATGTTGGAGTTATCCTAAAAGTCAAGTGGTGTTTGAGTAAGATATCTTGTGTTTTGATTTAATGTACTTTTATTTGTTCACTCTAAATAGTTATGGAGTTTGAAAGAGCTTGGTGGTCTCTCACTAGTAGGTGCATAAGAGCTTGGTGGTCTTCAAACTCATGGTAAACTAGTTTAGTCATCTTTTTTTACGGCTAAACTAGTTTACCATGAGTTTGAAGACCACCAAGTTCTTATGCACCTAATAATGAGAGGCACTAAGCTCTTCTACAACTTTGAACTATCTAAAGTGAACAAATAAGAGTAACTATATTAAAGCAAAACACATGGTATCTTGTTGTCACGGACGTGCTATACCGGACTTCATCCAGACCCTACGGGTCTCCCCTGAGACGTTAGGTATGATTAGTTGCTTCTAGAAGGTTCTATATATTTCTATTAGTTTCTAAAACCTTTCACTAGTTTCCGGAAGGTTCCACAAGCTTCCGTATAATTCTAATAGCTTCCACAAACTTCCACAAACTTCCACAAACTTCCACAAACTTCCACAAGGGTCCATACGGATCCAATAGATTCCGGAACTTTCCTTAAGCTTCCAGAAGGTTCCGCTTGACTTTCTTAGATTCCGGAAGCTCCCATAAATTTCCGGAAGGTCCCATAGATGCTTCCCAAGATCTTTAGGACCTTGCTCCGGAAGTTTCCTCTAGCCTAGTATAAATAGAGAGTCGAAGGCCGTTGCTCCTCATTCTCTTTAACACCAATTGTACCCCAGTTTTATATTCACTTCCTGTTATCAATACATCTTCTAGTTCTCTCACTTTGAGTTGCAGTTTGAGTCACTTGTGACTTGTAAGGAATCTCCTCACATCTAGTCCAATCTTGTTCTTGTTTGAGGTTTCCCTTCAATTCTAGTCTTAGTTCTGTTCAAAAGTTGCCGTCCGCAACACTTCTTCAGACATAACTTCTTCTTTAGGATAACTCTATTGTTGGTGTTTGTTTGGTTTGTGTTGAAATTTGGTGCGTCATAGTGGAATGGGAATTGTTGGTGGATGTAGCTGGTCATCGTAGTAGTAGAGGGTTGTTTAGGCTACAGAGGATTCAGTATGCCTTAAGTCGAGCTTTAACTACTAAACGTTCAAATGACCATTTTATAGTTATTGTCCAAATTTAACAAGTTGCAAAAACAAAAAATATATATGTTCTTGAAAAAATAAAAAATAAAATACTACATTAAGTTTATTTTTCAACACAATTTGAGTTATGTCAATCCGAGTTTTACTCCACTAGGAAAAAAAATTCAAAGTGGATCGCCTCAATATTGTCTTAGTGTTATAAAATTTACTATTTTGAGAAAGCAAAGATGTTCACTCCATTATTTCTTTTGTTTTTTGAAGTTGACAATAGATAAACCAATTGTAACCAATCATGCTAAATTTCAAATTCTAAAAGTGAAAATTATAATTTATACAAATTTTCAAAGTTTAATCCTTTAAAATTTTATTTTTTTAAAATTAAGTTATTTTTGGAAGTTTGACCATACGAATAATTTGTAGAGATGATGTCCTACATTTTTTTCTATTGAACCAAACTTCATCAAACATATGGAAGGTACATCAGGAGGCACATATTAAAACACATCTACGTTTTGTCCAATATCCCTTGGGCTTTTTGGAGTTGAGCATGACGTGCATTGCGATTGGTCATTTAGACATCGTCTACATGCTATACCTTCTTGCCTTTGTCAAGGTTCTTCAACAAATAGTTTCTATTTATTGACTTTACAAATATAAAAATCACTATTCATTTATCGCAATGGATGTATAAACGTTCTTCCATCTACAAGAGGCACATAGAAACATTAATGAAAGGATATGAATCAACCTAGAGCTTTGAGAACAATGATTATGTTCAAAGAATGGTGTTTAAAATATGGTTACCCAAAACTCAAAGGATCATAAAAAAGGATCACATTGAAGTTCTACCATGATCTAGATATTAATAATCTAAATAATGAGAGCATTTTGACTAAAGGAAATTATGAAATTCAAAACTTTAGGAGCAAAATCTAGTCTATTATTCACCCATGAAGATTCAAACTAGGGACCTCAAATGTGCAACGACCCATCTTTGCTTAGCCCATCCGTCAAATGTAGAGAGACAATATACTAATGCATAGCTATCGTTGTGACACTATGAACTAAAAATAAATATACATACAATACAAAACAACAATTAGAAAAATGTTGCTTTACTAGATAACTCTATAGTCCCGAATTCAATACGCTATTAACTCCTAAACGTCCCAGTGTTCAAAAACTGAAACATGAATAGATTCAAAACCTTGCAACTTTCTCGTACAATCTCGGATGACTTTTGTCCAAGTCACCTTTGTAAGCCTATTAAATTCTCTACCAATTACAATAAATCTCTCGTGATAGGGAACTGTTGATAATATTGGAGAGACAAGTATGTCAAATTTGTTGGGTAGATTTTACGCTTGCAATGATTCTCTCATGTGCACCTCATGTACATCTAAGCCATGCTAATATCTATTTTTGAGGCTGGCATCTACTTCTCTTCAAAGGATTGGTATGTTTAGGGGTTAATTCTATTGGCATATAATTTTTTGTTTGAGGAAGAAAAAACACAACGTAACATTTTTGTCCTAAGGAATTAACACACTATATTAAATACAAACGCTTAACGTAAATGCTCACTTTAATATATAATTACAAGTGAGAGGATGCAAATTTGGAAAAATAGTCAAAGTTGTGATCAATAATATAATATCATTTCGTAGTCAAAAGTAAATGGAATGAAAATAATCGAAATGGACAAAAGTTAGCCAACACAAAGTGAGTTTTTTGCCAAATGTCACAATTTAAAAAAAACAAAAAAAAACAAAACACAGTAGAGTTATCCTTAAAGTCCATCAAATTTTGAAGAAGATACCGTGAGTTTTTCTTTACCATACTTTTATTTTTTTACTTCAAATAGTTAGAAAGTGTAAAAGATCTTGATGGTTTATTATTATTAGGTGTGTAAGAGGTGTGTAAGAGCTTGTTGGTCTTCAAAAGTTTTCAAAAGTTTTTTAGCTCTATTCTTAGTGTCAAAAAACTTTTGAAAACTTTTGAAGATCAGCAAGCTCTTACACACCTCTTATACACCTAATAATGATAGACCACCAAATCTTAACCCCTAAAGGACCAATCAACCCAATTATGCTTGATTTTTGGTCAAAGGCCCCAAAAATCAAGTGTCTTAGCTTTATTGTAGTTGGTATTGTCATTAGATGTTTAAGTAAAGTTATGATACATCTTTTGACCGTTGGGATTGGAGAATAAACTTCATTTGAAGCTTTTCCACCGTTGAGAACTTTGAATTTTGAGTGTCCAAAATACAAAGGGCTTTCTAAAGATGCTTCAATCATAAGTCTCTTTTAATTTCTTCACCTTCAATTTTTTACTCCATGTAAATATAACTCTTATCTACCTTAAATATAATTTTTGATATTAAATTTGACAAAAATATATTTATATTGAATTTTTACCTTGTTTACATCATAAAATTTGTAAATATTCAAAATATCTTCCAATCATGTTGAAAATTTTGTCATACCTTCATAATGCCGATGATTATCTATGAAAAATTATAAATCATTCAATGTGATATTTAAAATATGCAAATTATAGTGCTTTGACTTTTGCAAAAGAGGTGAGGACTTTTAAGGGTTAAACATCTTCTAACTATTTAGAGTGAACAAATAAGAGTATAGTAAAGCAAAACTCAGGGTATCTTCTTCAAAATTTGATGGACTTTAAGGATAACTCTAGTATAGCCACCCCTAGGGACCCAAAACAGGAAAAACCAAAAAACTGGGCTCAACGAACCTGAGGTTCGGTGGGTCCCAATGCAACGCTTGATGGAAATATAAAGAGACCCTTCCGCTTGCGTTATGCCCGACCCGGCTATGGGTTACGTCCCTCCTGCCTACGATGTAATTTATTTCGAGATAATTCCGTTGGTCAGCGTACGGTCCCACTCGAAGCAGATCGACGGTGAATGCAAACTGGTGATGATGGACGGTGGATGTAAACCCCAGCCAGTCCTCGATTTCGAGGCTTGCTGGCTGGTCTTGAGCACAACGCCACATAACCGGTTGTTGACTTTTCAACGCCAATGTGGCTCCATCCCATTGGCAACCCGTCACCATCGCCATCACAAGTTGCAACTCATAACCTTCTCTCCTTTCAACTTACATCCTATGCCCTTGGATCATGAAGATCAAGGGTTGTGATTGAAAAGTGAACAACCGATTATGTATGATAACCTACTCGCCGCTAGCGCGGCTCGTCGGTTATCTAATACATAGACGAGGGTTCCTCTCGTAATTTACTTGATGGAGTTGGGGTACCTCTTCTTTCGACTCCGAGATGCGGTAGGCCATGGGAGGTCTGCGTTGATTTGATCGCATGCAGGGATAGAAACGTGGTTTGGTTTTCGTTTTTTTGTTTTGTCTGTTTGAGATTGACGCTCAGCTGGTGGATCAATTTTGAAAGTGATTTAGCGTCTTGGCTTTCTCTCGGGATCCGTGTAAGTTGACGCCTGAAGTGAGGAATAGGTTGCATGTATGAGGTTGACAGGTTGCATGACGACTTTGACCGCAAAAGTTCAAGTACACTAGAATCTTCCCAAGCCCTCTTATCATGAAGTTTAGGATTTCCACAATCCGAACTAGATGTCTTCACAATGAAGCGGTACCTCTGTGCTGGTTTTTTTAGCGCGCGTTCTAAGTCTGAGTGTAGCTCTCGCTAATTTTGACATAGTTTTGATATAGCAAACTTATTTGGGCAATAACAGCGAGAGAAGACCGGATTTGGTGTCACACGTTAATCTAATTTCAAGAGCTGAACGTAAAATGAGTAACGTGCTTGTGATCACAGGTGATAAAGTAAGAGATGCCTTGATCGTGAAGAAGCTGTGGATAAAGTTGAATTTAGTCGAATTTAGATGTCTACAGGACAGAGACTTCCAGAGACACTAGGCGGCGAAAACGAGGTGCTCTTCCCTCTTCCCTCTTCCAACATTGCTTTCAGAAAATCTGCATGATACCTCTTTTTGAGTTTTTGAGTAACCCTGAAGTTGATTGATATGCACGATAATTTCTTTCACGACCTCTTTACATATTGCTCTCCATACCTTCTGCAGGACGAAGGGAGCACCTGACTGGGGACGTGGGAAGGAGAGGGAGCCATTACTCTCTATTGGTTGCAGCTTCTGGGGCGATTTTTCTTGACTTGGTGAGAATGTGAATTCTGTTGAGGATTTGGGCATTCTCAAGTACAGATATTCAGGTTGTAGTTGCTGTGAATTGCGCATTGTCCAGTAAGAACAGCTATATTTTAGGGAGTTGCTATTGCTTGATACTTAAGTTTATCAGGTTATGTTTTTACAAGGCTCTCCAAAGTTAGCACAGAGACCTTGGTTGAATTGAGGTTTGGCGACAACGGCCTGTCCCACAAAGAACGAGTTTCATGTTTCATCTGCTAATTAAGCAGCCGTTAGTTGTACGGTGAGCGTCTATCAGGTTATGTTTAATAGTTCATTTATTTCAAGCTTCTTTGACGTCATGGTTCAGGATGATTTGGCCTGCACAGAGAATTAATTGTAATATTGCTGTACCTAAATCTAGAATGCATGATTACACAGTTTGATTAGAAGGTGCTCATGTATTTATTTATCTTTGTGAGACTGAAACGGTGATTGGCAGGTTTTCCTCCTCAGTATATTTCAGTTAATGACAAAGTTCGATTATGGCGGAGTCAACTATGTTCCCCTTAGGTGCGTTGTTTGAAGTTGAAGGTGCTTTGTACACTGAGTTTCCAAATTTAAATCTGAATTTCTTCCCGAAAATCAATGAACATGAAGCAGTGCGAGTACCTGACAACACCCTCAACCGGTTGAACAATATTGACGATTAGGAGCCAATTCATCGCTCAAGTCCATTGGATTCACAATTAACTTCGGGTTTGTCACCGTCAACTTCAGGTTTGTCAAATCTTGACGTTGCTAGACCATCGGATCCACCCTTAACTTCAGGTTTGTCATCGTCAACTTCGGGTTTGTCAAATCTTGACGTTACTTTTCTTTTCAAGCTGCTAGAAGTTCAAATTAGTGGATGTACAATTTGCATGTCATGGAAAAAAGTACTAGTGATATGTGATGTTAAACACAATATCTTGAAGCATATTATCAACTGATAGTCCCGTCAACTGATAAGTCTGATCAACCTGTTTAAAATTTTAATTTCACGAATGAGCATGAGCAACCGCATGAGCAATAGTCGTTGGGTAATGCAAATGACCTGGCAACTGCTTTGACTGCTTTTCAAGAAGAAGAAAGCAACATTTATAATTGAAGAGAACCTCTTTTATGTGTCCCAAGAATCGAACTTTGTTCTGAATAATGTATAATTAGGGGTATATTTGAATTGTAAGATTCTATTGTGCGCATGGAAATATTTTCACATTTCAGAGATTTACAGTACCACGTGTAAATTTAATAATTTTAAGTAATCTATGCAGAGACCTCGAATACGCGTCAGCATCCGCCCCTGGAGATTCCAATTGACGATGAGATTGCTTTGCTTGCTTTTCGGGAGGAGGAAAGGAAAAAATATGGCTGTTCCTTTGATCTTTCAGTCTTCAGTCATGGACACGGTGTCGAATTCAGACCAGAGATTGCTTTGCTTGCTTTCCAGGAGGCGGAAAGGAAAAAATATGATTATAATTGCTTTCATCAAGGAGATTTAGTCTTCAGTCACAAACACGGTATCGAATTCGGACCACAAGACTATGTGGACTCGGATACGGACCTAGAGGTTGATAGCATGGATCTCGATTCGGACGACGAAAGCGGGGATTTGCTTCCTCAGTTTCTAGCGGAGTCCAAAGCGAGCGTACCTCTGGAATCAAAATTCCCGGAACAACTTGATGAGGTTCAGGTGAAGTGTGAGTGTCGTTCCGTTGAGAAAGTCGAACTAGACCTATACACTGAAGTTCTTTCTGATGCCGGGGCGGTGAATATGAAGTCAGTTGAAGATGAGAGCGCTGCGGAATTAGCTCAGATAAGGGATCACCCCGAAAATCCAGCGGAACTACTCCCCATTGAGGATAAATTCACCAAGGAACTAGGTACGCAAATAAAGAAGGTTAACTTCGTCTTTGAGGTTCACGTGAGTCATACAGTTGCTCTTTTGATTGCGGCATTCAATTGTTCTCATACATTTATATTTTGTGTAGGTGAAAATTTTATTACTGCAGATCCTACTCCTCATCTATTTGATGGATTTATAAATACATTGAAAGCTGAAATGAAGGCAATGGCTTGTATTCAAACTATCAATGTTGAAGGTGTTGATGCTGAAGACAACAAGGCCATCGTTGTGGTTGGTTTCTTCAATGTTGTTACTGACAACATTGAATTTTCTCGGGGGGTTCACTGGCGAAAATTTTAGAAACAACGTGCAATAAAAAATAGGGTCCAATATATTCATTGTAGATAAATTTTGTAAAAAATGTACATGTAAAATAGGGGATTTTTAAAAAGTGAAACATGTTTACATGTAAAATACCATCACCTTATAATATTTTTTGCTAAATTTTTTTGCTAAAATAACCCCCCAAATAAATAGGTCATTATCGCACGTGTATACAAAATATACAAGGGAGTGCCCCCCCCCGAGTGAATTTTATTTCCAAAATGGTGAAGACATGGCAAGAGTTGTGGGGGTGGGATTGCAGCATGCTCTAGTTGCTGTGAAACCTGGAATTATAGTGCCCGTTACAGTGGAGGTTCATGAAATGGAACAGGAAAAGTGGGAAGAACTATGGTATGAAATTAAAAGTGGTTCAAACAGATTTTTTAGAATTCTAAAAGTAACATTTCCAATTACAACAGAAGGTGGTATGGAGTGCAAGCATGAAGCTTTTAAATGTTTTTCAACTTCACCATCATCAACTCATCATGAAGAATCAGGAGACTTGTCTTCAATTTGGTCTGGTGAAATATTTCAACCTTCATTACTTTGGGAGTTGTTAAATTTTTTGATTATGGACAATGTTATTCATACATTGCTTAACAGGTTTGGCAATGATTTTGAGGTTTATTGTATGAATCATTATCCATCAGATAATGGGAATGATACACCAATGAGCTGGGGTCGAAGTTTGTTTATCATTTTTTCAAATATTGTCTCTCAACGTTCTTCTGGCAACAATTTTGACAGAGTAAACCAAGAGGGGCAAAGTAGAGGTGGAAATGACGGTGGGGGTGATTTTGGAGAAGGAGGAGGAGGTGGCGATGATCATGTTAACATTTCTCTTAACGACAAAACAAAGTGTTCCAGGGTGAAGGTAATATTTAAGAGCGGAGGAGATACTCAGGAGCATGAGCCATTTAGTGGTATACGGGGAAAGAAGTCACTTGAAAGGTTAGAGAACGTT
The DNA here is from genome assembly GCA_022496805.1 of Pohlia nutans. Taxonomy (NCBI): domain Eukaryota; kingdom Viridiplantae; phylum Streptophyta; class Bryopsida; order Bryales; family Mniaceae; genus Pohlia; species Pohlia nutans. Next base: position 2,673,906 of record CM040103.1, read on the forward strand.
CAAATCTCACCTGAGTTAATCTTTGATATTTCCGAAGGGACAGATTTCAAGAAGATAAAAGTCACAACCAGTGTGATTTTTGGCGTTGATCCAGAAATTTGTGACGATTTTGACACTGAGGATTCTGACTCAAATAATTTGGGCTCTGATCTTCATTTCAGATGGCTTCATGATAATATCCGTGCATCTTTGGGGCCATTGGATGAGAATATAACATATACAGTACATTTGGAACACAACTTCAAGGAAGAAGATGTTGTAGCTGCAAAGACAATCAGCAAAGTGACTACATCAACAGAGACCACAAAGAGCAAAGGAAAAGGCATTCAAGGCCAAGTAGATTTTGGTACTCATGGTGCTCAAATCAGAGGCGGAGGCAATATTAACTGGCAACGAAGTCAACTGGATCACCAAGGCAACGAACATTCTGTGGAGAATGGATTCAACCTAACTAGTCTGGGCAATAGCTCAATTACAGTACATCCTGTGATGCACAAAGCGTTGTTGGAATGTAGATGTCGCGGTCAACCTTTTCGATTAGTTGCAGAAGATATTTTTTCTGCAAGTTATCGAGAGAGTCTATGCAAAAATGCTCTGTGCCTGACTCAAAGGGTTGTTTATTCGGGGACTTGGGTCCCAAATGAAAATGCAGGTGAATTGGCCGAATACATTTTTAAAGCTTCTAGGCGTTTACGTGAAATTGTTGTACGAAAATCAAAACCAAAAAAGAAAAAGGGAAAATCTGAAAAATTAGTATCCACAACGGTAGAAGATCCACTAAAACAAGTCATGGAGAAAAGACTACTGATCAACTATGCAATGACGTATTTAGTTGATGGCTCAAATTGTCTGAACGAGAAAATGTTCGTAATTGTCTGAACGAGAAAATTCGTCATTGTTTAGATGAGTGTCTACATTGTTTTACCTTTCTGCATTATAAGGTCTATGTATGTTGTGAGATCATTGTATTGATCTAGTAGCTGAGGTTTGGTTGTCTGGGGATTTTAGGTGATGCAACTTTTTCTCCAAGATTTTGATGACAGTTGTTCTTCCAAGGTTTCGGATTGCAGTGGGTTGTATTGAGCTTCGGTGAAAAACCAGTTCTATAGTGTCTTTGTAGTGATTGATTGGGAATCATGGAGTGGGCACCGCATTGTATATTGTAGTTTTGTTGATTGGAGAGGTACATGTATCTGTTCCTCTTTGATATCTTTTGGTTTTTACAGCTGAAAAGAGCGCCAACAATCTTTTTCCCCGTGAGCGCTTCCTGCAGAGCAACCGCCGTCACACCATCGATGACCTTGTTGTCAATGTCCACCAGCGCCTTCACAATCGTGGCTCCCAGGCAGTGGCTGTCCACTAGCCTCTTGGCTGCTTCCACTTCCGGAAGCTCCGGCATCTTGTTCAATCAAAATTATTCCTCCCCACACTATTTTAAAATCAAACCCTACCAGAGGAGAGGATCCCTTCTTCCCCCCCTCAAAAAAAACCCCGGAGTACTTCAACGTTCAGGAAAACCCATGAAAATTTTTAACCCCGTTCTTTAAACAAATTGTGCAACCAAAAACCCAGTCGAAATGCAGTTGCTACAAAAACAAGCGGCTAGTCGCGTAGTCTCTACCTTAGTATTTGAGCAAAAAAATTAATCAACATGACTATATTGTGGAACATAATTGGGAAGTTTAAATGCAAAATATATCGGTTTATGGTCTGTCCAATATGCTTCAAGAACTCCAGAGATGCATTGTTGAGTTGGAGCATTTGTCCATACGTGATCAATTTGGGAATCGTATATAGTTGTACTTTCTTGAAATTGAAGATACATGTTATAAAATTTCATGAAATCTTGGAGTTCTTTGACATCAGATGAATTTTGGTTGAGCATGTTGATGTTAAAATCACCTAATATTGTTGTAGGACAAGAGGTTGGTATTGTACTCAAAAAGTGTCGAAGGTGGTTCAAGAAAGTTGTGACAGGGAGTGTTGAAGGTCTATACAAAGCTATTATATGAATGGATTTCCTCGTGTTTGTGTTGAACGATGCTACAATGAATTCTGCTCTTAAAGAAAAATGTGTTTCATGGAAAAATAATTTGGTATGATTATCGTAAACTATCATTGTGCCATTACGGTCGTATACACTTAAAAATGAATGTTTGGACGTATCAATAAAAGAAGTAATATCTGAAGTTTTGGGGTCAAAATGTGTTTCATTGAGACACAAAATGTGAGAAGCTTGTAAATTATAATCAGAATAAATATCATCTTTGTGGAGAGATAATGATCTAGTGTTAAGTGAACAAATAACAACATGAGAATCCCTAAATTCTGCTAATATAGGCACATTAGGGACCCAACGAGCTGTCGTTCGTAGGCGATTCATTTCTATTGACACATTTGGATCAACTTGGAAATTCTTCACTTGTAAAGGTTGAAGTAAATACAAATTTTCCTTCTTTTTTATGCGGGATAGTGCAGTATAAATTAAACCATGTCTATAAACACCAGTAGGATCAAACGCCAAATAATCTAACGACAGTCCCTGTGCGCGATGTATAGTACGAGCAGCAGCTAATTGAATAGGAAATTGAGTCCGTGTTATGATGTGATTAGAATTTGAACCAATTTGAATTTCGTTAGAAAACGGTTCAATTGGTGTCTATGTAGGGTGTATTTCTTGTGTATACAGGTGATTCTTTTTAATTCTTGTTAAATGCCCAGTTTTAGAGTTGTTAAATAGAATCCAAATGATGGTTTGAGAATTTGGTAAAAGACTCGATCCCTTAAATAACCCATCGGCCCCATTTACCAAACCGTCATGAGTTGCATAATTACCAGCACAAAGTTCAACCAACATGTCTTTTTTGACACGGATTTCAGCATGCAAGCCTGCTGTTTCATTTAGATCATCTCGAAGTTGAAATGATTTTGGACATAAATCATGATGTTTATCTTGTTTGAACAAAACATAAACGCTACCTTCAGTACGTTGAAAAACAGATTCATTGTGTTGCAGTCTTGGTTTATTTTTATAAAACAAGTATGGAAATTTGGGGTCACGGGGAGGGTTTCAAAGACATTGACTATTGACAATATCAATGTCATTTTGTGTTTGTATGGCGGTTCTAAATCGGTTTAATATATCTATGAATTGTTGATCACTTTGTCACATGAGTTGATTCAGTTCATAGCATTTAATTTTGTTCAACCAAAAGTCTTCCGCTAAGTCATCCATAGATTCATTGGTATTTTTAAAAACTCCGCAATCCCGAACAGGTTGGACTTGGAAAAAATCTCCTGTAATAATGACATCAAGATTTCCAAAGAATTTTGTATGGAGTCGTTTAATTGATCTCAAACGGAGGTCGGTAAATTTTAATATCCTTTTACCTATTAAAGATATTTCATCTAAAACAAGTAATTGTAGTTGATCATATTTTTTTACCAAAGTGTCAAGCCCTTTTTGCAAGTGGAAGGTTTTTGCAATTAAGGGGCAAGGAAAGGCTAGAGTGTATTGTTGCCCCATCTATATTGTATGTTGCTTTTCCTGTATACGCCATAAGCAAGGCTTTCTTTTTAAAAGGATCTGAGTCAGGGTGTTTATTATAAAAACGAAGAAGAGCTTGAATCAAAAGCATCAATGTAAAAGTTTTACCTGTACCGGCTCCTCCTGTAATAAATAACTGAATTGGTTCCTCTGGCTTTTGTTTTTTTGTGTACATCACATCATCAAATATGTGTCGTTGTTCTTTATTCATTTTCCTAAGTAATGTGTAGTATTCTTGTAATGGCAATATATGATCTTCTGCGATAGAATCATTTGAATCAGGAATAGTCGAAGCACCTGATTGTGACGAAACAAAATATTCATGATTGATGTTGTAAGACTCAAGGTTCATACAATCTGTTACTAGTTGAGGTGACAACGGAGTATGTGCATTTGTAAATTTATCCATCCACACATTTGAATCATTTGCACTTGCTAGTTCATGAGCTCGTGATTCTATATCAACCCAATTCATGGTGTGTTCATTTTCATTTTGAAAAGTATATACAAACTTTTTTTTAATTTTTAGAATGTCTTCTTCATGTGCAATGTATGCATCATGCCACGTTGGGTGGTGTTCCTTGAGAGAATCTTCACTTTTAACAAATGGAAAAAATAATAATAAGTGTTCCCTATAATAATTTTCGGGATCTCGATGTTGATTATAATGAACATAACGAACTACGTGTGATTTTTTCCTCCTCTTATCTCTATTGTAATCGGCGATATATTCAATTAAACTAATGTTATGAATAACTCTTGGTCTTTCAATGTATCTGTCAATTTCTGACTTACACATTACATCTGTAGAATCCGGGCTTAATTCTTTCAAAGATTTTTTTTTTTTTTTTTAAATGTTCGTTCCTAAGGAGGCGAAGTGTTAATAATTTTAAATGATCTAGAAGCATGGTATAATGGAATAGAAAGTACTACATATACACCTAGTTGTGCGGACATTTGTTGAGCATTGAGGAAGGCATTACCCATTTTTCGTATTCGAATGTTTGCTTCAATATTTTCTTGAGTACAATTAGCAATGATTTTATTTAATTCTTGGGTCACGGTTTTGTCTATTTTTGTTAAATAAGAAGTACAATAGCTTGCTGCTGCATATGGATCAAGTATAAATTGAAGATCTGTGTTTGCTTGCCAAATATTCCCAGCATGTATACCAAATGGATTTGTACGTACATCTCTACACGCTCGTTGCAAAAAAATAGTTGGTTTTTTAAACTTTATTCTTAGCGAGTCGATGTATGTTTGTTTATCTATAGATAATGAATATAAAAATGTTGAAAAAGACATTGTTGTCTCTATGTCCATATTATTCAAAGCATTGAAACCTTGTGTATTTATATTATTCAAGCGAGTCTTATCAATAAATAATATCGACTCCGTTAATGGGTTTAAAATTCTTGTTTCTTCCATAGGAGGCCATAGATAATTGAAGCGACAAACAGCTTGATTCTTTTTCCGGCATGTTTTTTTGTGACGATGTATCTGTGTTTTACGAAAATTTGGTGTTAAAATATGACTATCACATGAAATGTATTTATCTATAAATTCTTCAATGGTTGCATTAGAGTCAATGCCATAAATTGGTGCATTTTCAATCCACAGTAATCTGTGGTCGTGTTCGCTTCCTCGGTGTTGAAATTCCGTAATAAAAAAGTAATCAACAACATGACCAAATATTGATTTATCTTTTGAACAAAGTTTTCGAAATGACTTCATACGATGATGGTAATAGCGTGCACATGTTACAGGGTCACATTGTATGACGTCTGCTATGTGTTTAGATTCTAATTTATCAAATGGCACCTTTAACGTTAATTTTTTATAATTTAAATCATATAAACATTGCAATAAAGGTGGCCATTTACTTTCTGCACTAGTAAATGTGATAAAAAAACGTAGGAGGGTCTAAAACACACAATTCGCTATTTACGCACTTGGCTATATAATCATGCACTTCGTCCCCGAGCGCATGATTTTATTTGTCTAACTTTTATTTTCAAAAAACCAACGATTATTGTCTTTCTTCAATCCCTTACATTGTAAACAAATAATTATTTTAATAAATTTTTATTCTCATCTTTATCTTTTCTTTTATCTTTTCTTTTTTATCTTGATTTCTTTCTCGTCTTCTTTCTTGTCTTCTTTCTTGTCTTCTTTTTGTCTTTCTTCTTGTCTTCCTTTTTGTCTTCGTTGTCTTTTTTTTCTTCTACTTTTTCTTCAGTTGTGGCTGCTGAACCCTAAACAATGGGACGAAAAAAAAAAAAAAAAAAAAAAAAAAAAAAAAAAAAAAAAAAAAAAAATTCGTTTTTCGGGTTGGCCGTGGGGTGCTGCTGAACCCTGAATGGCAGCCGCCAAAAACAAAAACAAAAAAAATTGTTTTTTTTTTTTTTTTTTGCCCTTTTTCTTGGCCGTGGGGTGCTGCTGAACCCTGAATGGCAGCTGCCAAAAAAAAAAAAAAAAAAAAAAAAACTGTTTTTTTTTTTACTTTTTTTACTTTTTCTAAAAATTACTATTTTTAGTCGCTGGGGTGCGCGGCTGCGCACCCAAAGACTCTTCTTCCTCTTCTTCTCCTTCCCCTCTCCTCATATATATATAGGGGAGAGGTGAGGGGAGGGAGTTGAAGAATGAGTGGGAGAGACCCTCTCCTCTCCCCTATATATATATGAGGAGAGGGGAGGGATGGAGAGGGAGGGATGGAGAGGGAGGGATAGAGAGGGAGGGATGGAGAGGGAGGGATAGAGAGGGAGGGATGGAGAGAGAGGGAGAGGAGAGAAGAGGATAAAAGAGGCTTAGGGTGCGCGGCCGCGCACCCTCAGCCGTCAGTAATCTAAAAATAAAATAAAAACATTTTTTCTTTTTTTCTTTTTTTCCGGCCGTTTAGGGTTCAGCCGCCGGCGGCTGAACCCTAAACAAGAAAGAAGACGAAAACCGAAAGAGAAAAAAAAAAAAAAAAAAAAAATTTTTTTTTTTTTTTTGGTTTTTTTTTCCTCCACCGCCGTTTAGGTTCAGCTGCCGCTGGCTGAACCCTAATTTTTAAAATTTTAAAATTTCTATATTTAGGGTTCATGAGCCCTAAGCAAAAAAAAAAAAAAAAAAAAAAAAAAAAAAAAAAAAAAAAAGATAAAGATAAGAATAAAAAATAAATAAAATAATTGTTTGTTTACAATGTAAGTGATTTGTAGAAAGACAAAATCGCTGTTTTTTAGAGAGCTTTTTACACAAATTTTTTAAGCACGATTTGCTCATGAAATGAACGCACTTGGCCAAGTGCATAAATAGCGAATTGCGTGTTCTAATTGTCAAATCATAGCAAATACATTTTTCCGCAATTGACTTAAATAATCGGGTGACGTACGTAATTTTGTAAGATCCATATATCCTATATCGAATTTCAAAATATTATCTAGGTTTGGCTTTTCCATGACATCTTTTGCTTGAAGTGTTCTATTAAGAAGTTTTCCCTTACGAATGCGTATCCAAGACAATGCCATCACGCCATGAATCAATACTTTGATAGCCTTGAAGAATAAATTTGGTATAGAGATTGCAAAATGGTGATTTTTATGTAGCAATTCCCATTGAGCAAGTTTTTGGTATGAGAGTTTTATATTTCCTTTATAACGAGGTTGACCAAAAAATAATGTTGGAAAATTTAATTCTTCACTATACTCATCATGGAAGAGACCTAATGGTTTTGAGTCTTGTCCAGGAGCAACAACTATTGTCTTTTCAAAATAGTCATATATTTGTTCAGAAGATAAAAGATTTTGCACCATTGTATCAGTTGCAACATTTTCATGTTGTTCTTCAAATCCATCTTCATTATTAGTTTCACAATCATGATTGTTATCATTATCATCTTCATATGTATTATCCACATTTCCAGCAACATTGGCACTTTGGGTTTGTTGTGATAATGCAAACATACTATTCCATTGAGGATGAATGCTTACTTCAATATTTTTGTATAAAGGTGTATCTAGAAGAGCATGCAATGCTGACATTACATAACTTGGACGAACATTTCCTGTTAAATATGGAGATTTGTACCCCAATCTTCTTTTTAATGATAATCCAATCGTAGCTTCTTCGTGTGGAAGACGAGGCAGTACAGATTGTGTAGAATTTATATTTGAAGGGACATTAATTATGCTTCCTTTAATGCTATATTGTCAATAACCTTGAAGTTGCCATATTTGTGCAAAAGCCAATCTAGGTGAAACCAATCGTTCTTCTAGTTCGTTAAGCTTTTGTACACATTCAATACTTTCATTTAATTTTACATTGTTAGGTACCAAAAATTTAGAAGTTTTGTTTTTGGAAAGGTAAGAATGACAATTTCTACATAAAATAGGCTTTATGCCTGTTTGTAAATCGGGAATGTATACCAATAATTTTTCAAAGGTTTTCTTACTTATTGATGTTGTTTGTGTTTTAAACCATATTCTATGACAACAAATACATGGATGTCTTGGAGTGTCTAAAATTTCTTGAAAATATAAATGTCTTGTTTTATCTATATTTAAATCTTGCATTTCACTATCACATCCATTTGTACTTGTACTTTCACTGTCACCTTCATCTTCTCTTTGACCTTCACCCTCACCTTCACCTTCACCTTCACCTTCACCTTCACCTTCATTTTCACTTACCATTCCCTTTTGACTTTGAACTTCTAAATTTTCTTTTTGACAAATAGTTTCCATGTCATTTTAAGTGTCATTGTCACCATCATAATTTTTGTCATTCTCATTGTGATCATTTTTGGCATATGATTTTTTTATCGTAATTGCATTGACATTTGTTAAATCTTTGTCTTTTCGGTGGTTAAGGTGTGACGTGGGGTGTGATGTGATATTACTGGTTGTAAATTGTTGAATGCGATTATTTTTATTTTTTGCAAATTTTTGTTTATTATTAAGCATGCGGAGATGATTATAAATTTGATTAAACGTTAGTTGCAAATTAGGATTGTTTGTTGCAAATCTGATTGCCATTTCTTTAAGTGTGATAGATGGAAATGAAGTTTTTAACTCCTCCAATTGTTTTTCATGGTTGGGTAACCAACAAAATCTTTTTTTTTGTAATAGTATATTAGACGATGATGGTTGTTCTTGCCGATCATGTAAAGAATGTTCTGTATTTTCATTGAATGATGAATTTGTTGTCATCATAGTTGAATTGGATTGATTTTGGGACCATTGAAGTTGGTGAGTAACAATTGGTTCATAATGGCCATGTAATGGATTAGGTCCGTCATCGTGATAGAGCAATTGAAATGGTTGGGATGAAATAAATTCTTCACCGACGGATAAACAAATACTCATATTTTTTTTGGACCATATGTAAATAGGTTTATTCAAATGAAATGACAAACAATATATAGCACGATTATCACCCCATAGCCCTCCGTCATTTGCACTTATAGACATTTTTTGAATGTATGCTTGTATAGATGTGATTTTATGATCTTCAAATAAAAAGGTTGGGTTAAAATGAATGGATAACATTTCTTGCAACGAAGGACTTGGATTTTGAATAGATATAGAAAAGTGATTCATGCATTGTTGACGTAGTTGTATGGATGTTTGAGAATAATGCAATAAATATGCAATGGAGCCAAATAAACAATCACCTGGTATATAATAATATGTTTGAACACGTTGAAGATAATGTGCATAAAGAACTACATCAATATCCATAATGAAGATTGTTTGTGTGATGTAAAAAGTAAAACTAAAAATGATGAATGCATGAACGTAATAAGTAAATAAAAATGATCCTAATCAATTGAAAAAATGTAATGACGAAATGTCAAGAACTCAATAATGTTTGATGAATGTGAAAAATTGAAAATATAATTAGTAATAAGAAAATGTGAAAAAAATAGTGGCCAACTAACTCGGGGAGGTCACTCCCTTGTATATTTTGTATACACGTGCGATAATGACCTATTTATTTGGGGGGTTATTTTATCAAAAAAAATTAGCAAAAAATATTATTAGGTGATGGTATTTTACATATAAAAAGCCTGAGAATATTATATGTGATGGTATTTACATGTAAACATGTTTCACTTTTTTTAAATCCCCTATTTTACATGTACATTTTTTACAAAATTTATTTACAATGAATATATTGGACCCTATTTTTTATCGCACGTTGTTTCTAAAATTTTCGCCAGTGAACCCCCGAGCCAACTAATGAATGTGAAAATTTAATGAGGAAATAGGAAAAATAAAAATGTAGTAAGCAAGAAAAGTGAAAATGTAGTGAGTAAGTAGGAAAAGTGAAAATGCAGTGAGTAAGTAGGAAAAGTGAAAATGCAGTGAGTAAGTAGGAAAAGTGAAAATGCAGTGAGTAAGTAGGCAAAGTGAAAATGCAGTGGGTAAATAGAGAAAGTGAAAATGTAGTGGGTAAAGTAACTATACCTAAAAGGGAGCATTTACCTTAAAGCGTGCGTATCTATTACGGTTGTGAAATGTCACACCGTAGTAGATACGCACGCTTTAAGGTAAATGCTCCCTTTTAGGTATAGTTACCTTAAATGGAGAAAGTGAAAATGCAGTGGGTAAATAGAGAAAGTGAAAATGCAGTGGGTAAATGGAGAAAGTGAAAATGCAGTGAGTAAATGGAGAAAGTAGAAATGCAGTGAGTAAATAGAGAAAGTAGAAATGCAGTGAGTAAATAGAGAAAGTAGAAATACAGTGAGTAAAAAGAAGAAGTAGAAATGCAGTGAGAAGTAGAAATGCAGCGAGCAAAAAGAAAAAGTGAAAATGCAGTAAGTACAAAGAAAAAGTAGAAATGCAGTGAGCAAAAAGAAAAAGTGAAAATGCAGTGAGTAAAAACGGATGGATATGAAAATGCAATGAGTAACTAAAGAATGCCAAAATAAAATATTGAATACGATGATATGAATATGATGGTATAAATATGATGATATGTTGTTGTTGTCACAATCGTTGATGTTGTCGGTTTTGGGCAAAATGCCAAAGTCAATACACATATGTAAAATCTAAAGTTCAAATCAATTTTGAACTTGCTATATAGTATAACATACTATAACACACAACCAATATAACACACTGTAACACATAAGAACACACTAGAACACACAACCGCTATAATACACACTATGACATATGTATCAAGGCTGATTTTTGTAAACTATATCAAACAGAAGAAGATGCTATAATCACACCAAGATTATCATTGGATTCATTGAATCCAATAAGCTCACCCAAAGGACTCAAATGGAACTCACCTCTTGCAACTAGGGATCCTAGTGCTTCAATTGCTGCAATGCGGTCGGTTGCATAAAAATCAAGGAAATCAGATTCAGACTTGTGCAACAGGGCCTAAATCCATGCAGCGCTCACAAATGCAGCAACAGAGGGTGCATCCTCGACGGCAATAGTAGCATTGATATGAATCACAAAGGAGCACGGAGCATCCATCTTACAAAGGTTGCAATGGTAATTACCGGATTGCTGACTATAGATATCCCCGAGCTTACAATTACCACACACCCGCTTGTATGGTAATGCGGATGGGTTGACCACAGTCATACACCCCGTAATCTGCAATAGCCCAACAAGAAATGCACGTTTACATTTGCACATAATTTATAAAAGTGAAATGAAAGAAGAACACCAATCAAATAGAATAGTGTCATTACCTTCCGAGCAACAACTTGCCCCTGATTTTTGATGTATGTGTTGAAAACAGCGGTAAGCTTGGATTTCAATGTGTTAGAGTGAACTGGTGCCAGAATAGATGACCCAATTGTAAGAAGCCGAACATCTCCTTTGTTGGAGCATGCAACGTTTTTGATGATAATATGGGTAGGTTCACTTTTGCGGAATTGTTCAGCAAGTGAATGAAAATCACTTTGAAAAGCTGGTAAAAAGCTTACCTACATATTCAAACTGAAATTAGCAAAAATGAAGGTGATTTTCAAAATGACAATAATCAAAATAAGGTACTGGAAGTACTTACAACTTGAATGTCTTCAGCATCATGTCCATCCGCAACTAGGAGCTCAAATTTTTGATCGACTTCTCCTCTCACGCCAATGACAGTAACAGCAAGTGTGGAAGTGGCAAACAACTCGAACATTCGCCGTGCAAAGGAACGGATCGTGTCTAATACGTGGAAGAAAAGTTTGATTGGACGATCAAATGGCGGAATCTCGGAGACCTTTGTGGCAGTAGAGATATCTATTGTCCAATCCGAATCTCCTTTGTCATAATCTGACCGGCCTCTCACACTAAAATTCTCTAAACGCAAAAAATTCCCCCTCTTCAGTTTATCCGCGTGCGTTTTGACCAAATTTCCCTTCACAGATACGGTTACAGTCGTTGTACCAACTGTATCTGTAACATCTGCGTGGAAAAACCAGTGAGTTGGAGATTTCGATGGTGTCATGGTGCTCCCATAAGAAGACAGTACAAAACACTCAAAACCCACATCCCTAATAGCATTATCTATCTCTTCCAACAATACAGTGGGGCGCTCAGCTCGTTTCGTCATGATACCTGCAAAAGAACGATGACACACAAAGTAGCAACAAGTAGAGGAAAACAAAGCCAGAGAGAGCTCTCAGGGAAGAATGAGGAGCTTGAAGAAAAATGGGAAAGAAGATGAAGGACGAGATTCGTATTGAAGCTCTTAGGCGGCGGCTCTACAGTTCTAGTCAGAGTTTGTTAGTTTTTTTTTAAAATTTTTTTTTAAGGAAGGAATCCGTAGATTTGAAGAAACTTTGAAGTCAAATCAGTCTTTGCTAGTTTGGATTTTTTCAAAAAAATTATTTTTCAGTGAAAGTGTATCTCCGTATCTTTCTAACAAAAAAAAAAACGAAGATTTCGGAGTATTTCTCCATTAGTTATGATTTTTTGAAGTTATTTTCTTTCTAGGGTTTGAAGATTTGAACCACCAATGTACAACACCCCTACATTTCAGAGCTCCGATTTTGGAATTTTTCTTGATGTTAACAAACTCATAGATTTCAGGGCCAAAATTTGAACATTCAAGTTCACCCATTTACTTCCATCTCCAATTCACTTTTTGCTTCAAATTTTCACTTCCGGTTTACTTTTTACCTCATCTTTCTTACTTCCAGTTTACTTTTTACCGCATCTTTCTTACTTCCGGTTTACTTTTTACCTCATCTTTCTTACTTCCAGTTTACTTTTTACCGCATCTTTCTTACTTCCGGTTTACTTTTTACCTCATCTTTCTTACTTCCAGTTTACTTTTTACCTCATCTTTCTTACTTCCGGTTTACTTTTTACCTCATCTTTTCACTTCCACTTAACTTTTTTTCCTCTTTGTTTTTGCCACAAAGTCTTTTAATTTATATTTTAGCTATTACTGTTTGCCTGATTTTTCACTACAGCATGTTTTTTCTTCCTTTTTACTTTTTACCTTTTTACTGTTTTCACTACAATATGTTTTTACTTCCTTTTTTTAAACTTTTTACTGTTTTCTTGATTCTTACTGTTTTTACTATTTTTACTTCCTTTTTACCTTTTTTACTGTTTGCTTGATTTTTAACAAAGAAGTCTTTACTGTCTGTTTTTGCCTTCTCACTTTTCCTTATACGTTTTAACCTTGTTTGAATTTTACTTTGAGCACTTTTAGACTAAAATCTACCAAAGTTTGGGTAGAACACTACAACATGAAACAAGGCATAAAAATTTTCACAAATCATGAACTTTCCAATCGAATCACACATGCACGGAGCTTACTTCTCACAAAGTTTCAATAAAAAATCCACACTGCAAAAAGTGCATAATGGATGAGAAATCGAACTTCAAATCCGTACATCATGCAAAATATGCATGGTTGGGCGGTTAGGGGTTAACCCTTTAGTGCCCAGCAGACCACATTATGGTCACTGCGACGTTCGGAATGCAAATAGAAGAGAATCCGTGAAGAATTGGAACTTCAGTTTTGAAGTTCACATTATGCCATATACATTACACACCTTCCAGACAAAAAATATTTCAATTTGGAATTGTACAACTATCAAAATACCTATCATCAAAACGCGAAAATACTGCAAATACTTGAAAATACAGTAAATACTTACAAATACAACACATGTATTATGCAGTATTTCTTGTGTTTGGAAGTTTGTTAACTTGTTTTATTTTTTTGAATCGTGTTCTCTTCTTCATCTTCCATTAGTGTGTGTAATCCGATCTTGACTGATGTACCCACCCCTGTCAATTTTCAACGTATAAAATTTTGTCCTAACCGTATATGGATAAGTCACTTTCACTTATAAAATTCACAATAATTATGTGTGAGTCTATTCTTGACATGAAAGATTGCGACGGAGAGGTGTTGACATAGGGCATAGCTGAACTTCTTTACTTTTAATTTTGAAAATTTAACCCAAATTCTATTTAACTTTGAAGTCACACACCCCCCAAAATCTCATTTTTGAGCGTGCATTATACAGTTCAAATACATACTATAATCTTCCAATCCCACCATTGGATGATTCTCAAATTTTAATAAAATGTGTGCTCTCCAGTTGAGAATAAAATTGTACGGCTACTTTCTAATTTAATCCATTCTATTTTAGGTAGTCTCAATCACAGTGGAAAAAACCACTGAAATCCAGTGCTCCCTGCTACAGTACCCTGGGCACTAAAGGGTTAAGCCTGATTTCATAGATGTCATTACTACCACAAGGTGATGATTCGGGATCCGTGATACCTAATTCGTAGATTATCACTGAAATCTATATTTCATGGTAATTTGTGTCGTGAATATTCGGCTTGTCTTCATAGATGACGGGGCTATTGGTCTACGAAACAGGACAGTTTATATGATATCTACGAAGAATGGAGGTGAGAATCTATGATTTGGGGCTGATTGTGGCACAAGGGGCTGAAACGGAAACGGAAACGGAAACGGAAACGGATGAATTATATCTCATCGAACCTCTGGGTTTTCATCCATTTGCGGATGTTGGAGGAATGCCTCGACAGAATCTCTCATCCGGTAATGCCCTTCCCCAAATGTACTTTCACTGTTCAGTCTCGGAAGGGTCTAGCTTGCTACACACACCCGTTCTGCTTGTGCTCCTCGTTCCCCTGATGTACTTTCACTGTTCAGCACCACTGTATACTTTCACTGTACATAATTCCTGAAAACTCAGCGTTTTCGTGGTCTCTTCCCTGTAGGGGCAGAGACAATAAAAATGGTGACAACCCTGTTCTTTAACAAATTCTGAAACGAGATCCAATGCAAAACCCGTGGAAATTATTTCATGCAGAAAAGAATATCCATAAACAGGACGTTGTTCTAGAAATAAATTTTCTGTGCACAAGGAACGAGAACCAAACGGCTGAGACGGACAATGCAGGGGCGGCTGCAAAAAGCTCGGGTACAGAACAATGGACAACAAAAAACAACAGATGGTTTAAGTTTAGTGCAAGTGAGACTGTTGTTGTTGTTGTTGTTGTTTGTGTGAGTGCCTGGCTGCTTGCTCCCGCTTGCTGCGTCCGGAGATGGCGAGTTAAATAATGGCGTTGATGAGTCCCAGTCCAGACACAGCGAGCTCCTAGTGATGCTTAGCTTGGGGCCTGTGTCGGAGACGTGGAAAGTGGATTGCCCATTCCCGCCTTCTCGCTCCTACGAGAGAGAGAGACGAAGAGAGAACTCCTTATTATCACGTGCATTTTGGGCAGCTGATATGTGATATTACAGAGTATTGATACCCGACCATTCCTATACCCGGAGGTATCTGGCTCCCGTTCAACAAAGCTGTGAGACCAAACCAGTGCGCCCATTTGTGCATTCGAAATCTTATCACTCTCTTCTGTAAATCTCTGATGCCTGTAGCAAGTTTTGTGTGCTTAGGAACTCATCCGGAATGTGCTTGGAATGGGAGTGAAGTTACGATGGTTTGGAAATCTTCTGTTTCGGAATCGAAAGAATCGTTTCGGTGATTTTGGAGGTGTCCGCGTTTTGACAATCTGATGAGTGGAGTTTTCTTGGGCCGTTGATGTCTTGGATTCGGTTTAGGGCTTAGGACTGGAGTCTACAATTAGTGAGCGTTAGTTTGGATTCGGTACATTAGGTCTTCCTTAAGGATATAGAATTTGAGATTTAGACGTCGTAATGTTTCCTTTATTCAACACTTTGATTGGGACAACTTCTTTTGAGCGTGTTGGAAATGATCTAACTGTTGAATGGTTTGACAACTGAGTTGAGATTCTAGGGTTAAGAGGTCTGTTCTTGAGAACTTTAGATCTCTTCGTCATGTTTTTGAATTGAAGACTCAGGTACGTGCACGTGCAGCAGTAGGGATAAATTATTCATGTAGTCGGTGAAAGAGTGTGAGAAACCTCCTTTGTTACCGACAGCAACTCATCTCTTCCAATACAGTCAGTTGGCCTTTCGATTAGCAAGTATTGTAAGCATGAGTCTGGCCACTGATCTTTGAGTGGGAACAATATACTGAATTTTCACTTCTTTTTCACCTGTTTGTGGGACATCAATCACCTTGGCATTCCTCTTTCTGTAAGTCTGAGAAAGAACAAATTGTCGTGTATATTGCAGTCCCGTTTTTTAAGGCATGCATTGAAGAATCAGTTGCGAAGTACAATGATACATCAATAGGGCGGAATGGCGCTAATTCGTTCACCTTAATTTCAGGACTTAAGGTAGTGATTTTGATAGTGATTTTGATGTGGTCCTAAGTAATAGTAGTGTAAATATCAAAATTTAAATGTAAGACATTGATACTGTGATACATAGTGACCACAAAGTGCCACAAATAGGGTGGTGTACCTTATCTATGGCCTCAAAGTTAACCCCTAAACGTCTGAATGTGCCATGGCGGATAATAGAATACGTTGTATTTTGGTTGTATTTGGAATGGATCCACACTTTTAACGGGTTTGAGGTCAAAAGAAAAGTTGAAATTTAGATCAATGCAGTTATAGTGAGCTATTCAGATCCTAATTTTAGTGTTTCTTGTTGGTAGCAAATCTCAATTATACGACAACATATATGCTATCCCCATGGGACGTTTAAGGGTTAAGAACAGATTTAGCGGTGCCAGCCACACATTCTAGTAGTGATTGATTTTGAATTGAAGACTGCATCCCATCTCATATGCAGGTTGTTGATCAGCAAAGCTTTTTGTGATGCAAGTGTCAAAATGAACAGGTGTATGAGCACTCGTATGCAATTTTGTATGCACATGAGCATATCAAGCATACGGAGCTTCAATTTAATCAGGCTCGGTAGGCATCCATAGCTTACAAATTTTTGCAGTGTAGTGAGATATAGAACAATTATTGTGGTCTCTTCCTGTTGCTTCTCAATGTCTTCTTCTAAATCATCTGCCCTTGAAGAGGTCTGTGGATCACTCAAGAGAGGGTTTTAAATATTGTAATTGATAGAACATCACGAAAAGGATCATGTCAGACATGGAGATCGTCACGGATTCGATGAAATGGCAAAATTGAGTCACCGGTTTTGAACCCTAAACCCTAAACAAGTCTTAGTTTGTAGAGCTTGCACTTGAATGTCACAATTCTGGCGCTCTTCAAAGATTTGGAATGAGACAATGCTCAAGCTTTTCGAAAGGATTACTTCACACACTTGGTTGGCTATTCATATAATTGGTTGGATTTAGGGCCGCTTCACACTATGGCCGTCAAAGTCGAGAGGCTGTGGGATTGCGTGGCCAAACTTTGTTGAGAGTCCAAAGAAATGAGCTGAAAATAGGCAGTAAAATATAGTTTTTATTTCTTATGAAAAGAAATGGACGGTCTTTCGACCATAGTTTGGATTTCCATTCCCGTTCGATCCAAACTTCTTCTCGAGAGGCTGTCACCTTAATCAAAAAGTGTTACTATATAGGCATTTTGGAGGGCGACGGCCTTTGGACTTTGGCCTCTAGTGTGAAGGGTTGAGAGGCTAAATTCTTGGTTTCTTGCAATTTCATTATTGGAAATCGGCAGCCTCTCGATCTTTGGCCATAGTGTGAAGCGGCCCTTATTAGCAAATGGTGTAAGAGCGTGATGCAGTCATACCAAGGCTACTACACCAAATCCCATTAGAACTCTGAAGTTAAGCGCTTTTGGGCCGGAATAGTACTGGGATGGGTGACCTCCCGGGAAATCCCGGTGTTGCATCCATTTTAGAGTAGTAGATTAGTGTGTCACTATAGTGTCCATCTTCAAAAGGGAAGAGTAGTATTGTCCTAATTTTCCCTTGTCCGGTGGGCATCGAATCATTGGCATTACGAATAGACACTTCATTCACGCCGGCTTTGTAGATGGGTCGGAGTTTCTATCTATCTATCTGGTGTAAGAGCATTCACGGCCCTGTGTAGTAGAGACGCACGGTATAGGAGGCATGTTGTGAGAGCATGCCTTGATGAGGCCAGTGTAAAGCAATTTTTCACACAGTAGCCATATGGGATGGCAGAAATGAGACTTGGCGTGGCAAGCTGTTGTGGCTCTCAATACCTTGGCCGTGTCGAAGAATCAAGCCAAAAGGCTACAATGTATGCTTTTTAAAAAGGATCATAGTTACATCTCATTCTCTTGTACAACATCTCCTGTATGTTGTTGGTGTTTGTTTGGGTCTGTGTTGAAATTTGGTGCGTCACAGTGGAATGGAAATTGTGGGTGGATGTAGTTGGCTATGCCATGGTAGTGGTAGAGGGTTGTTTAGGCTATAGAGGGTTGTGCATGCCCTAAGCCAGGCCTTTAACCCTTAAACGGGTTGCGTAAAACAAAAAAATATATGTTTTTGAAAAAATAAAAAATATTTTAAAATACTACATCAAGTTTACTTTCCAACACAATTTGAATTATGTCAGTCTGAGTTAAATTCCATCAAGGAAAAAAAGGAGTAGTTTTTCTTAACTAAATCAAGTTAGGATTGGTGCATTGGAAAGCTACTGTAAAAGCAATCTAAATTCCAAATTTGTACCTCATTTGGAAGATTGTGGAATCATTCGCAAGCAATCAAAGTTATCGAAATGAACAGGAGTTGAGGTCGAGACAGTTGAGGTCATATTGTAAAAAGTGTTGCAGTGCTACAGTGCCGCAATAATGCTCGCCAGGAGAGCCGTTTTTTTTATAAACAAAAATAATAATAATAAATTATTTTCCGAAAATATAGATGCCTTCCGGGTTGTCTTGCCTAGGTCCTCTTGACATTTAAGGATTAATAATCCAAATAATGAGAGTATTTTGATAGAAGGAAATCACGAAATTCAAAATCTTAGGAGCAAAATCTAGTCTATTGTTCACCCATGCAAATTCAAATTAGCGACCTCAAATGTGCAACCACTCATTTTTGCTTGGTCCATTCATCAAATGTAGAAAGACAATATATCAACTCATCGCTATCATTGTGACACTATGAACTAAAAATAAATATATATACAACACGAAACAACAATTGGAAAAAATGTTGCTTTAATAGATTATTCTATAGTCTCAAATTCAATACACCATTAATTTTATTGGCATGTGCTTTTTTATTTGAGGAAGAAAAAACACAACATAACATTTTTGCCCAATTGTAATTATACCTTAAAGTAAGCATTTACCTTGAAGCGTCTATAGCAAGTATGACATCTCACGGCTAAAATGTCACAATGCATTAGATACAAACACTTTTAGGTAAATACTCGCTTTAAAGTATAGTTACCTTAGTGTGAGGATGCAAATTTGGAAAAATAATAAAAGTTGTGATCAATAATATCATTTCGTAGTCAAAAGTAAATGAAATGAAAATAATAAAAACGGACAAAAGTTTGGCAACACAAAGTGAGTTTTTTTCCAAATGTAGCAATTTAAAATAAAATAAAAACCAGAGTATAGCCAAAATAACAACCAATTGCCAGTAAAAAAATAAAATAAACCACCCTATGGTTAATCAATTACCCTACGTCGTGGTCAGTTTCGACATTAATTAATTACTTTTTGTTCAAAAGTGCCACATGTCATCTTGTGATTGGTTTATGATGACGTGGACCTCTCAAAATATGATGTGGAAATTAGATTTGGACACAATACTGTCCGATCCGAATCTGACCCTCACATACGGTAATAAACCCCTAAAGAACCAAGGATTCATGGTTTTAAAATGACAGATTTAATCGATCATATTGTGAAAAATTTAATTTAAATGGTAAATTTTTTTATATCAGTGGAATTAGTGAAGAATATCACATATGTTGAATAAATTATAAATAAAGTTGAAAAAAAGAAAATCTACTTAGAACCTACTCAAAAATACTAAAAAAAACATGAAGCCCCCAGGAGGCCTTGTGGTCCTTTAGGGGTTAAAAATAACTGCTTACTTAGCAAGTCATGCAAAGGCGCGCTTGACCACGACTGTCTCTTTCATGGATTTGGAACTCCCGCCCTTTCTGTGATGTCTGTCTGTCTGTCAGTTTGTCTGTCGCCCTGCAGGTATGGCAGCCAAGAATCCGTCCCTTCCCATTCTCCTTCCTCTTTCTCTTTCGTGAGCAGAGCTTCATTGCAATGTGAGACAGGTAGCTCTGTCGATCTGTCAGAATTATTAGGAGCTTGTTCACGCCCATGCTTCATTGTTTAACTGGTCCACATACCATCAATGGCCCCGAAGGTGGATACCGTCGAAGGTAGGCTGTGAATGACGCATTTCACTTTATTTAATTCGATTTAAGGAAGTAAGAAAGAATTGGCAATGAACTGCATTCAATTTGGCGATGATTTTAGAGTACGCTGCGCACAGAAAAGGTCTGTAGGTGGATACCGTGGAAGGTAGGCTGTGAATGACGCATTTCATCGAATCGATTTGAATTCTTTAAATCGATTTAAGGAAGTAAGAAAGAATTGGCAATGAACTGCATTCAATTTGGCGATGATTGTAGAGTGCGCTGCACACAGAAAAGGTCTGTAGGTGGTTACCGTGGAAGGTAGGCTGTGAATGACGCATTTCATCGAATCGTTTTGAATTATTTAATTCGATTTTAGGAAGTAAGAAAGAATTGGCAATGAGCTGCATTCAATTTAGCGATGAATCCGATGATTGTAAAGTACTCTGCGCATGGAAACGGTCTGTAGGTTGTCACTACAAAATGAATGTAGTACCTCTACAATTAAGGACAGTGATCACCAAGATGAACGGAGCTCATTGCCAATTCTTACTTTCTAAAAACTGTGACAATGGCTGCGTTCTGTTTGGTGATCACTGTCCTTGACTGTAAAAGGTACTATGCACACGGATAGGAATTCTTTTTGTAGAGTGAGAATCGACAATGAGAATCACTGTTCAATTTGGTGAGAATTACTGCGTGTGATTGTAGAGGTACTCTGCAGAGGGAAAAAGTTTGTAAGAAACTCTTTTTTTAGAAGGAGAGATTTGGCAATTAGCTCCGTTCAGTTTGGTGATCACTGTCTTGACTGATTGTTGAGGAACTCTGCACATGGAAACGGTTTGTAGGAATACTGTCTGCGATTTTAGCCTGGCTACTATGCACATTGAAATGATTTGTAGGTTGTTGTATAGAGTTTGAATCTACTGCATGCATGGTGGATCGTCGGAGAAGCTAGATTGCAACTGTGATTGATTGATGTTCTTCCCTGGTGTTTGTAGGGACCATCCTTGGTTACATAAATGAGGTAAAATTTTTGATGCATTTCATGCATGTCCTCAATTTGTATCCTGTACGATTAATTTTTGGTTTTAGTAGAATAGTATGTTAACTATGTTTGCCAACAAGAGCCTGTATGCTGCTGCTTGTCGTTCGAATACTACGGTCAGCATATTTGAAAGCTGGTCCAGTTTACTAAAAGCGTGTTGCTGTTTGGAGTTATGATTTGTTTGACTGGTGTGGTGAGTCGCGAAACCGATTGTCGATGCCTGTGATGGATTGTCGTGGTGATTAGTATGAGTGGCTCGGCTTCGTCAGATTGAGCCTGCCTTCTGGAATTTCCGTGAATAACAGTCTTCTCAGATGATAGTAGCTTAAGAAATTCTGTTTGGAAACAGGTAAAGTAGTGTAAAGAGTTTGAAGTTGGATTGTGACAGCAAAACAGGCCCCTCAATGTTCAAATGGTGGCGGATGCATTACAAAAGGATGGTATCAAGAAAACGGCGGTGCAGAAGGCGATGGACACGCTGGCAGCGAACGGGAAAATCTCGTTCAAAGATTATGGAAAACAACGAGTCTGTGTGGCTAACCAGAGCCAATTCGAAATTCCCGATATCAATGAACTTGATGTAATGAAGAAGGAGAACGACCAATTACTAGCAGACGTTGCAGCTGTTCGCTCTCACGTATCCGACCTCGAAGCAGGTGTTTACGCGCTTGCACTCCCCAAAGCGATTCGTGTTCATTTTTTATTAAGAAATGCCTGTTTCACTCTGATATTCTTACATACAATTCTTTGAAGCTTAATTCATATAGACTCGCCTCATTATCTTCATATGAAGTGAGTTTGCAACGACCGCGTTGCTTCTGAATTTAACTCAGGACGTTTTGTCGAACAATTTTTCATTGATGTTCTTGTAACATAAATGTCCAGTTTGTGATATTAGGCATTCAAAGATACTAATTTCAGTTCGGGTTAACTTGGCATAACGTTAGGGTGCCAAGTGCATCCTGGTATGAGTGCCCACCTGTGTAATCTCTGAGATTATTTCGGCGGGCCTGGGTTGGGTTGTACAGGAATCAAGTCTTCGGAAAACAACCTTACCCTTGATGCAATTTGGGAGAAGACCAGTAAGCTAGGCTCAGAGGTACGCTTAATGATGTCCGCTATGACTACGCAATTTTCCGCTAACCAGGAACAGGAATAGAATGATTCATAAGCAGCACTCAAAATATTCAATCAGTATGACGGAAATTTAGCAGCGGTGGCCTTCTCAAATAGTTGTTCAAGTTTAGTTGTTCAATAGCAGGATATGAGACTTTGCTATTGTTACACAGAGCATCACGTGGAGAGTAAATCACCCTTTCATCGAAGCTTTGGTTGCTTCTTACGAAGTATTATGCTACAATATTGCCTGTCTACTCTTTCCCAATCTTCATATATTCATTTTATTATTGTACTCTATAATGCAGCTCAAAGTCATGGAATTAAAGGTAGAGGCATTGCGAGAGGGCAGTGTCTTGGTCACACCTGAAGAGCGTCTAGAAGTGCAGGGGGCCTATGATCTCAAATTAGGGTTATGGAGGAGGAGAAGGAAAATATATCAGGAATTGTGGGGTATGATTACGGAGGCAGTGACTGAAAATTTGAAAGATCTGAAGGTACTTTCCCGCATTGCATTCAAATGTTCAGAATTGTTGCACCATTTCTGGAAAATTTACTGGGTACATCATGCACATCTACTATCTAAGCGTAACTGTTCAATTTTTGAGGCAATAGATCCTGTAGGCAGATCGAGATCAGAGGTTTAATTGATTAGTACACATACACAAGTCTGTATTATTCAAGTGCTCTTCTCGCAGCAGTTTTGAGCCAGAAGGCGCCTGCTGGGTTTGTTTTAGTTTTTTGTTCCAGAATTTCTTACCTGCGATTGAGATAAGAGTAAACCATCCACTTCTGAAGGAGCGGTTGCGATGCCACTAATGATAGTATGAATGCATATATATAATTAGAATGAAATAGTTCAAGTGCTCCATAGAGCTTCGTTACTCCACCCATGGTCTTAAGTTCTGCATACATGAAACCGATGTCACTTTAAACGCACACTTGCCAGATATCTGGAACAGATCCTTTGGTTTGCGTAGCACATGTTTGCAAATGGCACTTGTAATGGCTCTTTTGAGGTAAGTGTTTTGCACATGCGTATTGGAACTGACCATAGAAGCTGCCTGCAGGAGGAGATTGGCATCGAGACTGATGAAGATGTCGGCTGCAACGTTGCGGATTACAGTAATTTGGGAGTCAAGAAGCAAGTGAAAGGATTTTAAAGCCCAAATTCAGTCCTGACACTAGGTCAGGTGTAAACTAAAACCTGAAGGTCTCATAAAAGGAGTCTCCCTCTTGTATTCGGATCCACTACCTTGAACTTGTTGATTAGGCCACTTTGCTCAGTTCTGCCATCCTTCTTCAGAAGGTCTGTGCATTGCATTCATTCACAAAGGAGATTCTGTGGGTGTCCCGTATGGGAAATAGCTTGGTTTTCCTTGTGATTTCCCTCACTTGTTAGGGAATGTGGCCATCTGGAAAAATATAGACAGTTCCCTCATAGTGTATGAGGGAGTTTTGATGCATAGGGGATTTGTTAAGGGAATTGAGAACAAACGAATGATATGGGAATGCTCAAGGTACCTAGAATCAAGGAAATCCAATCCTCTATAAACAGTTTGGTGGGAAAATGTAACATCCATTTCAAGCTCCATTCTTACAAGGGAATTTGCCTGAATTTCCCCTCTTCCTGTAGGGGAATCCCAAAAGGATATCCTTGTGATTCAGGCTCGAATGACGAGTGCCGGAATACCTCCACAGCAAGGGAAGACCCTTCACAGCTGTTTCTGAGAAGCCCAAGCTGTCGGACTAGAAATGCATCACTGTTCAACCAATATTAAGTCATTGACTTATCCTCTATTTCAGGGTCTACCTCCAGCATCTACTGTAAGATGCATTATAAGTTGGTAATTTTCTTCCTCATTTAACAAGCTCCTCTGTTTACATGTTTCGAAGTACGAGCTTGTTAAATGAGGAAGAAGATTGCTGACCAGTATATATTGTATGCATGTGCTTCTTGTGGTAGATGATGGAGGTCAAGCTTGTTTTCATGAGAAGATTCATTTCTATGAGTGGCTCTTAATCACATCAGTTCATACCTGAAAACTGTTTTTTTTAGATTGCCCATCCTTTGTTTTTGGACGGATGCTAAACCCGAGACTCAAGAGTTAGCGACAATAAGTTCAATGCAATGGTAAGCTTAGCGCCAACACTATTGATTCCTGTAAACACTGGTGTGTGAGACATGTAAATATTCTGTCTTTGCACATGTTTCCAGGGAAGCATTAAACCATAGTTCAAACAAGTCGTGTGAACCTTCTGGAGATAGTCAGTTTCGCAGCTTCTGATTCCCATCACATTGCTTCACTCTGCCAACCCACTTCACCCTTTTATTAGTGCATTCTCATTGAGGATGAGGATGCTAGGGCATCCTCAATCTTCACGCCAAGGTCGCCCGCCAACAGCACTTTCCCGGAGCAGAGCCTCCTACCTGCCCCAATCCCACCGTAAATGCCGAAGGTACCTGCGCGGCCCCTCCAAATGAAGCTCATCGGTCGGTATTTTTGGCTTCTTCCCCGGAGCTGGAAACTCCACGGCACATCAGGTCAACTAGTGCACGAGTGTCAATTGAGGAGCGCAGGAACGCACGATCTGCGGGTGCGTCAATCGAGAAGTGCAAGAGCACAGGATGAGGATTCAGGAGCACTGCAGGGTTGGGGCCGCTTCAACGGCAAAAAAAAATTGGCATCCCGCAGCCAAAACAGCCCCGCCAAATGCGGGTGGCGGCCCACTTTACCGAGGCAAGATTGAGGATGCCCTTACATCATGAAACTGGTGAGTGTTTAGAGTTTTCCGCAAACTCATACAGGTTCAGACCCTTACTTTGTCAATTTCCTTGGAATTCGAAAATTGGCCCGTGGTGGGCTATCAGGGACTGATTTTTCTATTTCAGTGAATGAGCTACCCACTCCATGTAGATACGTGTCAAGCCAAGGAAGCTCATGTGACATAGCATCCACGAGAATAGAAAGTGAGGTGGGAAGTTTTTGGGCACCGTTTTTGGTGCCTTCAAACTTCAAACCTCTAGTTTATTTAGAACATCTGACATGTCTACTTTTATTGTGTTCTCAACCTCTCTTTTCATAATCTGTGGTCCAGTCACCCCACTGTCCAGCACTTTGCGGATAACTCTTTTAACCCCGAAATGCTCTGAATCATTTCTTGCATTGAAATTTTGTACAGATGCATTATCAAATGCAATTTGGAGTAATAATTTGGTGTTGATGGATGAATAAATGTTGAAGATTTTGAATTTTGAATTACATTTAAATGATTAGATCATTTATTGCTATCACCAATATTTACATATAAGATTTGAACTTTTAAATTCAAATTCTTTGAATTTTGGTTGTATTCCACACATTGACATTTTTTAATACTATTTTATTTTATGTGTCCAAAATTATATAACCTTTGGTATGATTTTTTTTAATTTAGAAAAATAAGTTAATTTGTAAAGTTTGTTTGCACCTCGGTTTGCACAACTACATCCATTCTAAACTAAAGAGTGCATACTTTTGGTTTGATAGATTTTTAATTTGATATTTATAAAAAAAAATCAATATATAGTAATTTTGGGATCAAACATGAGATTGATATTTCACAAAAAGTACTCATTAGACTTGATATTATCACTTTGCAATAAATGATTTTTATAATTTACCAAAAGACAAGATCGATGTTTTAAGGAAAGATACAAAATGTACATAAATCTTTTTAGGCAATAGTATACAGCAAGAGTGAGTTTCATCATGTACTAATATTTATTATTTTTAAAATTGGGTTGTGTTTATAGACCTTTAAATTTCAAACATTGGGGTAACATAAGGTTTAATCATTCAAATTTAAATGTCTATTTCACATCTCTATTATCTCATTATTTTGGAAGAACCAAAAAAAATTGCAATATTCAATGTAACAATGACATCTATACATTAAGATATTGATTAGGTCGTTTGTTTGTTTTGATTGTTACATTGAGATCTACTCAACCATGCATCCCTTAGTTGCATTTTTGGTATTGTCAGAAAGTTCTCGACATGTAGGGGTGCACTACAGTTGTTTCATAACTTTTAAACCTACAATGTAAAAGTTATGGATTTTCAATCAAATACCGTCCCCATAAATTGAATTAAATTATGAATAAAGCAAAAGCAATAGCAAAAGTAAATGAAATACGGGAAACAAGCAGGAACACGGGGAGCATAAGAAGGCACGAATATACGGGGAACACACAAAACATTTGGGCCAATGACATAGGGCTACATTAGTAATCATTGTATTTTGTAATCTTAAAAAATCCCTATTTACGTATTTATTAGAAATTATGATATATAAATGTAAACATTCAAATTTCTAAAGTTCATCTTGATGTTAATAATATTGGATTTTTATCTTCAACTTATGATTAAATCATTCTTAGATCATTTTCCCCTAGAAACTTTTAATTCCTAAACCATCTTTCAATGTATTTTATATTTTTTCATAATATTGATTTACAAGGTCAATAGGTCAACGTAAAAGAATTGAACTCAATTTTTTAATAGTAGGTGCATCGCCATTATATAATCATGCAGTAAATACCTCAAGTCATTTTGATAATTGTTGAGTTTCAAATGTCAAACAACTTTTACCATTTAGTGCGTTAAACATTTTTGGTTTTAGTTTCTAATTTCTTTGCAATTAAACTTTGGTAATTGTTATTTTTGACAAGCAACAACAAAACTGATAGATGTTAGAAAGTTCTTTTCATATTTGAATAGACATTTTCATTAAGTTTATGCGTGAAAATTATGGATTTTGATTTATATAATGAACCAAAAACTTGACTCTTTGTAAAAAAAATTGAGGAATTATGTGGTGCTCAAGGATTGAAGGATAGGGTGCCAAAACATGATTTTTGGCACTTGGGGATTTTTCTAAAGTCCTATTTCAAAGTCAAGTTCTAATTTCCTTGGTGTAATAAACAAAGAAAAAAAATGAAGAATAAGGTAGGTTTTGCATCCACATGAATGAAGAGTTTGTTGAAAGTGGTTCTACTAACTAGGTCATATGGATCTAAGTAGCTAGTGCCACCCTTAGTTGTCCATGATAGAACATGGACTCTATGACCAAAACAACAAATATCATGAGAAGTAAAATTTGGAACAAAAATTGGTTTTTGGCAAAATCGGAAATCAATTCGCTTTCCTAGAACTTCAATAAAGTGCTTCCATGTAGGTGGTTTTAATTGAATATAAACTTAGAACACATAAAGTAAGCACGCCAATGACTGGTCACGGCCCACGGACCGCACAGCAACCGGACAAAACGCTCGCATGAAAATTTCTTTAGGAACACATTCGATTGTCTGGATGAGGATTTCATAATTGGATGAGAATTTGCTGCACATCAGGAATAACATCCATTAAACGTTACGGTGTTGAATGAACGACAAATGCTAAATGATCGGATGAAAAATTTAAACGGATGAACTTCGGAGTGAAACCACGACTGCGGGAGGAGAATGTCTTTTCTCTTGAGCTGCGAGGAGTTGCGGGGGGCGGCACGGGGAGCGCTGCTGCGCAACGGAACCTGTGGAGCAGTGCATGATTTCGCAAGTTTGAGGGCAAAAGTGCATTTTCATCAATGCTTCAACTGCAAGGTGTGATCCTAACCTTAACATTGCCATTGTTTGCACACATTCTTTCATTCTACTCCTAAAACCCTAAGAACTTCACACTCAAACCCTTAATCTTGAACTAATGTAATTTTTCTACTGTTAGATGGCTAGGCATCCTATTCAACACCCCTGGCAACAGCTGAGGACGAATGTGGAGGTCCCAAAGAAGGTTAGAAGTGGCCCTCAAGGAAACTTAGCTCCACCAAACCCTAGAGAGAACCCTGCTCCTTGCAAACCTGTAAGAAAGGGGCACCTGGTCAGAAGAGTCCATGAGGTTTGCTTTAGATGCAGTGAGGTCTAAAAGGCTCTCAATTAGACAAGCTGCAGAGCTGTATGGAATCCCCCCATCAAGCATACAGGATTGGAAGAATCGCAAGACATCTACAAAGAAGATTGGACATCAAACATACCTGACTGAAATTGAAGAACTGGCACTAGTAGAATAGTGCTTCTCTATACAGAAGGTGGCCTTGTGTGTGACATTAAACATGCTCAAATGCACCATTCTAAAGAATACACCAAGGCAGCATCCATTCGGAGATGGTATTCCAGGTCAGAAATGGTGGGATGGATTTAAGAAGAGACATCCAAGTATTACCTTACAGTGTGCAGATGGTCTAGAAATTAAGAGAGCACTAGGGCTAAACAGGGAATCAACTACCTTTTTCTACAACCTACTTGAGCAGGTATACTCTGCACACAACTTTCAGCCCAGCCACATCTGGAACTCAGATGAGACTGGAGTGAGTGCAGGAGGGGGCAACTCTTCAATCAAAGTGGTAGTCAAAAAGGGCAGCAAGTCAGTGAGATATACGATAGCTGATGACAGAGAATGGATGAGCATTATGACCTGTGTAAATGCAGCAGGGTCCTCCATCCCCAACCCGTATATATTCAAGAGGAAAACAAGGCCCATCATTGATTACATAAGGAATTGTGAACCCAATCTTGCAATGTCATGGCAAGAGAATGGGTACATGACATCTGAAATTTTCTTGGAATGGCTGCAACATTTTTAAAACAATGTTCCAGGGGGAATCTCTAGAGAGAACAAGCACCTACTAATTTTAGACGGACATTGTAGCCATGTGACAAGAAAGGCTGTCTTATTTGGGCTAGATTCTTACCCTTCCAGCCTATTCAACTTCATGATTTGCAGCCTCTTGATGTAGCCATTTTCCATCCCTTCAAACTGAACCTAGCAGATGAGAAAATGGAGAAGATGAGGAAGGATCCCAATTGAACATAGGAATCCACTATGAAGACTACCTTAGCTGAAATGGCATCAAGAGCACTTGCAAAGGCACTAAAACCAGAAAGTATTAAGGCTGGTTTCTCTACAACAGGTTTATACCCTATTGACAAAACAACAATGGACTTAAAGCTAGGTACAGATCATGTATATGTGAGGAATAAGGTACCTGAAGCAGAAGATGTAGTGGCATCTCCAGACCTACAATCACTCATGCCCAACTTTTTCTCCCATCTTGGAAACCCCCCCATTATGTCCCTATACCCAGCCTCTTTCCTCAGCTTCCTCAAGTTGATCCCCACCCACCTAGCCTGCTACTTCAGCTTGGACTATCACAGATTCGATCACCATTGATTGATATAGGACTTGGGTCCTTTGCAGCACAGCTGATAACAACTGTCCCTATTGAGGGGGATCCTCAAGATATAACACAATCGGGAACACAATCACACTTATCACTTGCTGAGGAAGAACTTGTCATCCCAGAGACTCAAAGAATTTCACTAACAAGTCTGGTGTACAAAACCTCAAGGTCAGCTAATAACACCAAATCCTTTCTATGTTAATTTTGGAATGTGAAAGTATTATTGAGACATGCATCTGATTTTTATTGTCGTCTCATTGTGATCATATTATGTGTGTAGCTTCAACAATGATGAAGTTCAAGGAGATGTGGCAGCAATTGATCTTACCAAGGATCCATCTGTGCAACCTAGTATCCCACATGAACAGCCTAGTGTCCCACTAGTAGCTCCTTCTCCCCATGGTATTGCTCCAGTCTCTACACCAATCCATCAGCCTCATGTTCCTGCTCCTACACACAAATCAAAGAGCACAGAGAGGAACAAAGGTCAGACACTATCACAGATTCTAGCAATCCCTAAATTCCATACTTCTACATCTAGGAAGAGAACCAACGCCCTTCATTGTCATCGCAGGCTTATAACAAGTATAGGATTTCTAACTGAGAACAAAGAAAAAGAAGATGCTAAGAATGCAAAGGATGCAGCATTTGAGGAAAAGAGGAAAGCAAGGGCAGAAAACAAAAAAGAGAAAGAGAACATCAGAGTTGATGCTATAGTGAAGAGGTGGATCAAGGAGATGGAGAAGAAAGTTGACTGACATACCTTCAGGTTGCTGCTGCACGTGAGAAAGAAGACTGTTTGAGCTCCAGTTGTAGTCTTCCTAAGACTTTCGGACTTAAAACTTCGGACTACCTTTGACACACGCAACAAACTATGGAACTTTCACGAAAGAAGACACAAAGTTCCAACTTTCGGACCTCTGCACCATACAGCCCTTGGCTCCATAGCCACCCAGAAGCCGACTTACATCCCGCCTTCCTCCGCTTCTCAGATGAGCACACAAACTCACAAGAGCACAAGCTCCAGCCTTGGAAAGAGCCGCTGGACTTGGAGAAATGAGAGCGTCTGGGGTTTGTGGGAGAAATGAGAGCGTCTGGGGTTTGTGGGAGAAATAAGAGCGTCTGGGGTTTGTGGGAGAAATGAGAGCGCATGGGGTTTGTGGGAGAAATGAGAGCACCTGGGATTTGTGGGAGAAATGAAAGCACATGGGGTTTGTGGGAGAAACGAGAACGCCTGCGGTTTGTGGGAGAAAAGACAACGCCTGGGGTTTGTGGGAGAAAAGACAACACATGGGGTTTGTGGGAGAAAAGACAACACATGGGGTTTGTGGGAGAAAAGACAACACATGGGGTTTGTGGGAGAAGCGAGTGTCGCCGCCGGCCTCAAACACACACAGACTCAAACCTGCACTGGGAGAGACGACCTAACGGACACACTTAGAGAGACGACCTAATGGAAAACATCCTCTTTGAATGGGTATCATCCAACGCTATCGTCGTGGGAACAACGAGAATTTGCATTGGGAACGTGACGGGAACGCTACCGAACAGATACCAGACAGATACCGCACACTGTGCGGTGAAGGGCTGAGACTAGTTATCACATAAAACTATAACCCTCTCTCTTTAACATGCAATAAAAAGTTTTGTGTCAAAAAGTTTTGAATGTGGTTTTTTCGAGGTAAATCCCAATCTCACATATTACAGTGTGACAAAATTTGAGAGATTGAAAGTTTCTAGACTTTTGTTGGGAAGGTTTTGAATCATGCCTGTGTGGTCATTGGCATATCTACATTAGTACTTTTAACCTCAAGTTTCACTTTAGGCACTTTTGTTCAATCAAATTTCAATCCCTACATGTCAAAATTCAACTTTCAACCCATTTTTGAAATTTGAGTAGGCTATTAGAGATATTCACAAAGCCTTTGAATAGATGATCCTAACTTGCACTTTCCAACCTGTGAAAAGAGATATTCACAAAGCCTTTGAAACAAGCTTAAGAGAGAAGATGTCGGGTGTACCGGCATAGGTTTAGAAGCCCATGTGGCTCCTTGGGGCCACAAGGTGCGAGGTTGAAACCTTACAGTGGTGTAATTTTGGCGATGTGGTTCTTCATAATCAATTTTAGGACCTTCATTGTGACGCGCTTTAACCCCTAAACGTTCTCACCCTTTTCAGATTTGGCAGTTTTTCAAAGATGCATTATAAAATGCAACTAAGAGGGATATTTTCAACTTAATGAATGAATAAAAGTTGTACATTATGCATTTCAGATTCTATTTATGCGGTTAATTTTGTGATTGCTATCACCAATATTTGTGTGTAAATTTTCAAACTTAAAATTTAGAGCTCTTTTGTGATATGATTACAAATAAGATATTGACAATCTAATAATGAAATTTTTTGGGATGGGTTGAAATGTAATATTCTAAATGTAGTGATTTTTGGAGATTTTTTGGTTGCTTAATTTTAGTACTTGACTTTTTCAAAAGCACTTTTAGACTAAAATCTTCAAAATTTTGGGTGGAACACTACAACATGAAATGAGGCAAAAAAATTCACAAATCATCCCCTTTCTAATCGGATCACACATGCACGAAGCTAACTTCCCGTAAAAGTCAGTAAAAAATCCACGTTGCAAAAAGTGCACGATGGATGAGAAATCGGAGTTCAAATCCGTACATCATGCAAAATATGCATGGTTGGGCGGTTAGGGGTTAATCCCTAAACGTACCAACCCTTTAAAGAGAAGTAGATTTTAGCCTCAAAAGTAGATATTAGCATGGCTCAGATGTATGTGAGGTGTACATGAGAAGACCATTGCAAGCATAAAATCTACCCAACAAATTAGACATACTTGTGGTTGGAGGCCTCTCCAATGTTATCAACAGCTCCCCATCATAATAAGAGATTTATTGTAATTGGTAGAGAATTTAATAGACTTTCAAAGGTGAATTGGATGAAAACCATTCGAGGTTGTATGAAAAAGTTACAAGGCTTTGAATTTGTTTGTGATCCAATTGCTGGACGCTGGGACGTTTAGGGGTTAATACAAGTCCAAACCTAGTCATCCATCTTTGCTTTCTGTAAATACAACTCATCCTCGTATTATTTTTGACATCCGACACACTTTGTTGTTTTAGGGATTTGGGCCAGAATTTTATTCGACACAACACCACAATCCATAGTTTTAATGACTTTGCAAAAATCTCTATTATAAGAAAGAAAAATATTTTTAGAATGGAACTCCCAAAAAACTCCTTATTAGTTTCAAATTTTTTATATTAGATCTTTTCAAACTTTCTGTGCCAACCCAACGAACAACTCTATTATTGCTGGAAGAAGTTTCATCTTAATTTTCCTCTTTGGGCAGACATTTTAAATACCTCTACTGGCTTCAAATGCTTTGTGCTCATCCACTTATCGAAGGTCTTTTGAAATATTAGCTGCAATGAAGTATCAATATTATTATTTTGAGCGAAAATGAAAGAATATGCATTGCAAAACAAATCCTTCCCTGGCAAAGGCCCCAGGGGAACGAACAGAATGAATTGAGACCTTGATATTAGAGAGATTAATGTTGGCCCCAAGGGCCACTGTGAATGAAGAGTCTGTTGGGAGAAGTGTTGCCAACTTGGCCACTAGGACCAAGTTTGTGCGTGCTACTCGCTTAATGCTCTTTTTCGAGGGTAGACTCTAACCTTGATATCTACAATAGAATTGTTGCCTACCATCTTGATTCAAATCATTTCTTTGGTTACACAACCAAACAAATGATTCTTGTTTCTTATTTTATTTTAACCAATACAAGGACTAGGTTGGTTTGTGCCACAGGCCGACACAACTGTTCTAAAGGCGGAACTGTTGTGGGAGCGTGCATGTGCACATAAACCACTGTGAGTTATACAATAGAGTCTCGCATGATTGTTCCGGAGGCAGAATCATTGTAGGGAGCGTGTACACTAGTTGTGTTATATAATAAATTTTAAAAGTTGTGAAAGTTTTAGTGAAGACTCATTATACTCTGCAAAGAAAATGTTCCGTCGTGCGTGTAGATCCTAGGTTAAGGTAAATTATTTGTGCCACTTTGTGATTTATATATATATTATAAATTGATGTCTATTATAAATTTTGATATGTACACTGCTAGTACATGGTGACACAAATAGGGTGACTTCCAAATCAAGACACAAACGAGGTGGTTTACCTTATACTATATTAACCCCAAAATGACCAAGGATTCATGGTTTTAAAATAAAAATTCAATTGATCACTTTATGAATATAAAAAAATAAAAAAATAAAAAATGGTATCAAATTTTATATCACCAGAATCAGTGAAGAATATTGTACGAGTTGGTCAAAGAAACCAAAAAATTTGAGCAAGAGGAAAGTCCACAAAAGACCTACTCTAAACAGTTAAAAAAACATGAGCTTCTTGGTCCTTTAGGGGTTAAGTTGATATGTATCGGAGTCCAGCACGACAGTTACACAACGGAACCATGCTCGTTTGCGTATCTCCATGTTCTCTAATAGATAATAGATGTTTGAAATTCAAAAACTGGGATGACGGCGGCACTGCCGTGAAAGAATCACATACTAGACAGCAGAACTTGTGGAACATGCGCGTATATCCAATGAAGATGATTGAATTGAAACTAGATAAAACATCACTAAACACTTCAATCAAAGTTTTGCTCCAAAATTCAACACAGTTTTTAGGGGCTCCAAAATGTCGTCAATGTCTTTCAGATACACCTGTACTCAACTCTGAAAAGTTGCCAAAGAACGTGTGCACGTCACACTTCTCGCACCCATATGATGTGCAGAAAACAAAGACAATGCCTTGGGTGAAAAGCATGCCGCTTCTAGTAAAATACTCCTCATATGGTATTTGGGATCACTTTACGTGAGATGTTGAATAAAATAATGATATGTGAATTTGAACCCGGACCTAAGTGTAAAGCCATTGGGTCTGATTTGTAAGTTTTTGAAGTTGAACTCACTATTAGAAAGAATTTGTGGCCTCCAAAGGGCCGTGAGTTGAACTAGCACCCGTATGCTTATAAACAAATATATAAAGAAGAAAAAATCCGGGAAAAAATAAATAAATAAATAAATGTTTAAAATGTTTAAAATTATAATTAAACCATTATTAAATTATTGTCATTTAAAATATTTTTAAAAACATTAAAATAATAAATCCAAAGATGACGTGGCCAATTTTGGCCACATAGGATTTGGTTTTTTTAATATTTTTAATATTTTTATTCAATTTTTAAATTTTATTAATTTTTTAAATATTTTGTTTGTTTGGCATTTTTGGCCAAACTTGCAGCCCTTTGGAGGCCTCAAAACTTTTTCAAGTTTTTTTATTGAATTTAGAACCAAGTGTAAAGCCTTTAAAAGCCCGGTTCAATAGTAGGTCAAATTTTTAGTTGCTTAATAGAAATGCTCCAAAAATATAGTATTTTATTGAAGTGGCTATTGGACCTAAGGGAGGAGTTGGTTTTTCAAAATTATTACTCTTCTTTGGAGCCCATCAGGAATTTCCGACCCCACTGATTCTGCACTGATTCAGTGTGTTTATCGTTAAACACTGATTCCGCACGTCATACGTGCATTTAGAAGTGTCGTTACGGTACGAAAGTGACATGCATTACTAGAGTGTCGATGCAGTGTCTTTTCAACGATTATCAAAAAAGTGTTGTTTCCGCACGAAAGTCGTGCTTGACGGAATCCGTGCGTTAATCGTGTATTTACATCACATGGCTGATAAGACACGGATAACGTGCGGTTTTAGTTAATGCGAATTCAGTATCGTATACGTATCATATTAATGCCATTTATTATATTCGTGCGATTTCAGTATCTATTATAATGCAAACTATTTTCGTACGACATCCGTGTACAATATTTTAATATATTTGTTGGAATCTTTTGGAATCTTTTGGAATCTTTCAAAATATTTTATATTATTCTGGAATATTTTGGAATATTTTGGAATATTCCAAAAATCTTCTTTAAATTATACTTCCGGTTTAATTTCCCAAAACATTTTTAGATCTACATTTATAGAGTTTAGAAGCAATACACATTAAAATTTCAAAGAAATAACATTTTATATTTTTAGAATTCAAATTTGGTATTATTGGTTATCATTGTACTTTTCATCATAGGAGCAAAAAAAAATAGCTCACAACCACCACGATTTTGGCACAAAATAAATAAATTCAAAATATTATGAAAAAATCCTAGATATAGAAAACGTCCTGCATAATCTAGTGCAAAAAAAAAATTGGAAAAAAAGTTTTTTTCACATAGTTAAAAACATTCAAAGTCCGCTGAAAGAAAAAAAAAACAGCTCACAGCCATGAATCCCTGATCTGCCATCACGATTTTGGCAAAAAATTCAAAAATTCAAAAGATTATGAAAAAAATCCTAGATATAGAAAACGTCCTGCATAATCTAGTGCCAAAAAAAAATTGGAAAAAAAGTTTTTTTCACATAGTTAAAAACATTCAAAGTCCGCTGAAAAAAAAAGTTCGATAATTACCAAAAGAGTTCCACTCTATGCATGAAGAGTTTGAGGTGGTTTGGTGGTTGGGAACTTGATTGGCAACCGGAAGGTTGAGAGTTCAAATCCCACCCTTGGCGATAGAGCTTGGGAAGCTATGGTGGGCCCCATCGCATGTGCGGGCAATTTCCGTGTAATTGAAGTGGGTGACGAGGAAAGTAATTATTTTATTTTATTTTATATTTTTTAATAATACTATTTTGATCAAATTTAGATATAAAAATAAAATAAAATCTAGATATGGAAAAGATGATGTCGCCCGAAAAACGCACTGAATCAGTGTAGTTTTAAAGACGATTAAAACACGACATTTGACGACTATAAAGAGTGTTGAATTCATACGTTTTCAATGGATGTATCAATCGTGTCGAATCAGTACTATATCCGCTTGTACGAACATCGTGTCATATCAGTGTAGTTGCGATGAATGACGCAACGATGCGGAATCAGTGCGAAAATCGTACGAACCCTTGAAATATCGGAAATCGCAGTGAATCAGTGCAGAATCAGTGGGGTCCGAAATTCCTGATGCCTTGTGTCCAAAACTTTTCCTCCAAAACTATGACACTTAGGCGCCACATCATTTTGAAATTTGGAGTAGTTCTTTGAATCGAGACCCAAATGTAAAGTCCGCGGGTCTAATTTTTAGTTCTTGGCCTATACAATTGCTTCTCTTTGGGGTTTTGGACCCATACCTTAATGTAAAGTGCCTCTTAATATGAATAAAGTAGTTCCTCATTCCCGTGGCTTCCTCCATTCTCATAGCATCTCTATTCCTGTGGCTTCTCTATTACCTTGGTTTCTCCATTTTTGTAGCCTCCTCCATTCATGTGAATTCCCCATTCATGTGACTTCCCCATTCATGTGGGCAAATTGACATGTTGAATAAATGTACAATAACCAAAGAGTCAGAAGGACACCATTTCTGAGAAATTTATGAGCAAAAAATTAAATTATTTGTATCTTCATCATATAGTATCTAAATAAATAAAAATTAGTGCATTATGCTTGTTTCAAAAATGGACATAAAAAAGCACACTCATTATCATTATAGCGAATCACGGGAATAGTGAAACTACATTTTTCTTATCTTGGAATTCTTACATGGCACTCATCCAAAGTACCTCAAATATAAAGTTCACAAATTTGTATATAATTTTAATTAAAAGTGATTTTGTTCACACCAAAATCCACTTGCAGGTGTGTAAGAAAAACCCAAAGCTTTTTCGTCATCTACATGAAATTAAAATCCTTGCAACATGGCTTTCTTTTCAAACCACTTACAATGTTTGAATAAGTAAAGAATGTGAACGCAATGAAACTTCTCTAACTAAGTACCCCCTTTTATTTCAGGATTTCAACCACCAAAATTTTAATAGTTTTAAATAAGAATCAACCAAAAACTAACTTGAAGTAAGATTTCATGTACGTCATTCAAAACTTCTTAAGTTAAAGGATAAATCTATTGTGTTGCAATTGTTTTATACCCATGTCCTCTCAACTCCCTTGTGTACATATGGGATCTACGATGAATGGCTCTAAAATTCTTATTGATTCTAAACTGAAATATAATTATTCTTCTTCTTTGCAATTACAAAATTTGTTAACCCGTATTTTGATTAACCCTTCAAGTACAATATATATAGAATCACCATATTTTCACTCATATGATCCATCTTGTGTACTAAAATATAATTATATACTCAAACATGTTGTATGCTCAATTACAAAGATATAACCACCAATAGAAAATTGCATCAAAGATAACATGTAAATGTCACATTATAGATAAACAAAGTAACACACTTATTTACGTTATCATATTTATCCACAACACATTCAACATGACATTCCAATGTTATCTCAAATTGGTTTTTTACTTGTGAGTTAAATACATTAGTGTAGTGAAATAAATAAGCAATTTGTTGTTTGTACTAGCAAACACATGCAAAACACTAATAGAAACACTGCTAGCGTGGACTAGAGAACCATGCCCAAAAAAGATGCACCACTCGTCTAATTAGTCGTGTGGAGTTTTCTCATGGGTCTTTTGGCTAGTCAACGCCGGCGGTGTTTCTACTATTTTATATATAAGAAAAAATACATGAAAAAAGACATGCAACACTAGTAGAAAAGGTGGCACTGCCAAGGGAGATGCCCAAACAAGTGATGCCCAATTCCACACATGCAAAGTGATTTTTCCTGAGCATCTCTTTGAAGAGTGCCACCTTTTCTACTAGTGCAAAAGTACGTGCAAAAACACATGCAAAAATGTCTACAAAAGTACATGCAAAAATAACACGGTCGCAATAAAACTTCATGTAATTATGGATGAAAATGTTTTTTTAAATAGTAATTAATTATCATTATATTTACAAATGGACATCTTATTCCACTACGAAACAAAACATTCATCGAACCGAGGGAAAGGGAGAGATCCATGACGAGAAGAGTTGAAGTGTGTTTGTATGGGACAACACGGTATGGTTATGAGAGAGCTAACTTGTAAGGAAGCGGTGGGCAAAGACGGAAGCAATGGGCAACGAAGGAAGCAAACGTAATAATAAACTTTAGCAGACTGAGGTACAGACAAAATGGAGACCCACGAAGGTCATGACTACTTTACAACTACAGTAATTGTGGTGGAGAGTTCTGAAGTACTTGCACAGTTGCGTGGCGACCTTGCATTGGCTCCTATGTCCTTTATGCTTGTGTACAACTCCGACATATCTAGCACTTGGGCCAACCAAAACCAAACCGCGTTGATTCCCTCAAAAACAAACACACGACTTGCACCGCTGTTTAAGTTATATGATCATCGACAAACACGGGCTACAAGTTGGAATCACGGTGAGGCAATAATAATCGATGGTTGCTTTCCGAGATGACTTGCATAATATCTAAATATTATGTCTCGCATCGCAATAAAACTTTTAGTAGAAAAAAGCCGTACTTGGTACCATGCTGTAGTGTAAGAATGTGGTGTTACATTCGGTTTTTTTTTGTTTTTTTGTTTTTGCACTGAGTAGCAATGCACTATGTGGGCACTGGATGGTGTATTAAACCGTTGAAAATGGTGAAAATGTTGTAGTAATCCACTTACATCTTATTCACTTTTTCTTTTTCTTTTTGAAATTTTTTCAAAATTAATTTAGATTTTTCATAAGATTTCTTTAAATATAGTTGGCATGCCTATAACGATGCCAGTTCTTGACGGGTTAAAAAGTCATCCTAGTTGTGTCACTATGTACCAATATTGTACATATCAAATTTGTAAATGTAAAGCGCTGATACAACCAAAAAAAATCTCGCAAATTTTTGCTATAATCATGCTTGACTTTGGAAGTGGCCTACTTTTATGATAGAAAAAATTAGCAAAAAGTTTGATGAAATCACCAAAGTCCTCTCAATTTTTTTCAAGAATGGCTAGTATTTGGATGAAAGTGCCTCATAATAGATAATTTTATGGATGATTCTATCCAATTTTCCTTGGTTAGTGTGAGACTTTACGCCATTCCTCACACTAATTACATAATTACTGTAAGAATTCTCAAATACTCCCAATTGAGATCCGAGATGACCCCAAACTACTAAGGTGATGGTGGTAAGGTACCCAATCCGAATGGAGAAATTGACGGATTAATTTCTGATTGTAAAATCTTCTTACTACTTCATATTGAAAAATTGCCGCAAGTTGCAAAAATGTAATTCGTGTGTGTCAAAAAAATAACTATTATTATTATTATTATTAAAACTCCCAATGACTGTGAGGATGCCGAATCATTAGAGTTATTTGTAAAGTCCCTCAAAACCCTTCTTTTTGACATGTAATTTGGAAATGACAGGATCGGCATGATCTCACTGTAGACCCATAATAGAACACTGGATAGATTGAAATTTTTATTCATAAGAATTTGGAGAGAGGGAGAAGAATTGGGTAGAGGGTTGAGACTCTGAGGAGGAGGAGGAGGAGGAGGAGGAGGAATGGTACCAGCTCTAGTCCATGAAAAAAGGAGGACAAAAGACCGGATGCCTTTACAAAGAACTCTGTTGTGACTCACAGTAGTTACAATAGAGTTAACCGAAAAGAAGGCCTTGGAACATGCCTTTTCAACCTTCTTTCAAGCGTTCTTTTGAGCTCCCTTGAGCTATGTTTGGGTTGAATAGTGTCGTGTCATAACTTATCCCCTTGTGGGCCATGGGCTTGGAGCTTTGGTAGGAGGTGTGGAAGTCATTGCGAGGTGTGGAGAATAATGACAGTGGCTTGCTTTAGATTGTCTCCCAACTCCTCTTGAACTAGTTTTCGGTCTATTTATATTTCAATGTGAGTTCAAGAGGTTTTCAAGAGGAATTTGCTAAAACTTTCCTCTTTGAGCTGACTTTTCGGTTAACTCTAATAACCGGTGTAGTGTGAATATCATTTACTCTTTTTGTACCTTCAGAATTCTGGAACTCTGGAAGGCACATGTTCCCAAAAATAAATAAAAACAAAAATACAGGAAGGAACAGACGAACGAGCTTCCCTTTGATTGAGCGGAGCGTTCCCTGCTTTCCAGACGATTTCTGGAACTCACAAATAGTCTGTACCTCACTAATTTAGATCTCCATCCCATTTTTCTGTAAAAGTTTTATTCTCCCTTGTTGGAGCCAAGATTAAATTAAATTCATCAGTGGGTGTCCAGCCCTAAAGCACGCTGTGAAAAAATCCTTTACGTTGTCCGGGCGCCTCACCAGCGGGAGATACCGTTCGGGACTCACGATTTCCTCACAGTGCAAAAAAATTGCACGGGCAGGTCCGAAATTTTTTCACATCGTGCTTTAGGCCGGTAGAGGCCCCCGCCCTCCGGGCTGCACACGTTTTGAGAGACCTACGTCGCCCGTCTGGGCTGGCGCCCTCCCGGGGCTCCTCCGGTCTCTCAAAACGTGTGAGGCCCTCCGGCGGGGGCCTCTACCTTTACCTAATTTGTAGTGGAAGACATGGAGCCATTCCCCATGTGAGATCCAACCCTGCTCTTGCCGAAAATAGACAATCGGTGCACTCTTCAATCTCCTCTCATTCTCCTTTGATAAAAGTGAGAGCGGGTCTGTGAAAAACAGCCGCCTTGGTTTTTTTTTTTTTTTTCTGACACAGATAAAGGGAGACCTTTACTGCACAGAGAGATACAAATACAAACCCACCCAGCCAGGGCCGGCGAGGCCGGTGGACACCTAGGACTCTCTAATGGAACTAACAGCCGCCTTGGTTTAAGGAAGTATCAAGCCCGTCCAATCTCGTCCTCTAATTCAAAGCAAGAACTCAAATTAGTTTACTTTTTGTAGAGAGCGGGTGTGGGTCTCCCATGAAGATCCTCCCTTATCGGCCATCTAGTGATTTTCTCGTACAAAAAGCAAAAGTTTAAAAGTGACAATGTTGTATTACATGGGTTGAAAACGGGACCAAAAAATTACACTAGAATTTGTTCTTTTATGGAAAACTTCATAACACTCTTGAATTGTCTTAGTTTGGTTTTTTTACAAGAAAAAAATCTTAAATTGAAGGTCTTGTACAAATAGCATTATTCACTATTGAGAAATGATGCCTTTACAAAAGTATTGTAAGGGCCGCTTCACACTATGGCCAAAGGTCGAGAGGCCGTCGGTTTCCATTAATCAAATTGCTAGAAACCATGGGTTCAACCTCTCGACCCTTCACACTAGAGGCCAAAGTCCAAAGGCCGTGGACCTCCAAAATGCTTACATGGCAACACTTTTTGACCAAGGTGACGGCCTATCTAGAGGATGTTTGGGTCCGACGAGAATGGTAACCCAAACTATAGTCGAGAGGCCTTCGATTTCTTTTCATAAAAAATGAAAACTATATTTTATTGCCTATTTTCAGTTGATTTCTTTGAACTCTCAACAAAGTTTGGCCACTCAATCCCACGGCCTCTCAACTTGGACAGCATAGAAAGAGTCAAAACTTTGTTGTTTGAAAATAAACCACTCTATAGTTTTGCAATTTCAATCATTATAATATTCTAATCTATGAATTTGATCATTGTGGTTTTTCCAAATACTTTATTTATTTATTTATTTATTTTAAAACACACGAGTTGCTTTGCAACCCGTAGCAAGCTGACGAGTTCCCATTAGCAACCCATCGCCGGGGAATTTTCCATCCGGTAGAGTGGTGATTTTACGGCCGGAATCGAACCGCCAACCCCTTGTGTACCCTGATAATACTTTAAGGAAAGCAAATAAACCAAAAAAATCTTGGGATAAATGTACCAAAACCAATTTTCAGGCCCACAAAGGTCCCCCTTTCCGCACTCAGAAGTTTATTAGTGGTCAATCTACAATTAGCTTACTTGAATGCTTTTGTGCCTCAAATTTGTAGCAGATGTGAGTGAACATCTCAAATGGAGTGAAGTTTGTAATTTTCCTTTGTAGGAGGAAAAAAAAAAGGAGGCTGGCTACTACGTGCTGTAGAATTGGGGTGCGGGGTGCATGGGGTGCGGGTTGCAGGTGTGGAATATTATTGGAATAATTTGCCATGTCAGCATTGTCGTGTGGCAGTTTAAGGTTTGTGTTTGGGATTTTTGGAATTTAGGGTTTAGAAAATGGAGATTAGGGTTTAAGATTTGGAGTTTTACAAGAGATTTTTGTTCACATCTAGGAATATTATGGGAATAATTTGTGAATATACCACACCCAGATCTCGGAACTTGCACCCTATGCACCCCGCACCCGCAATTCCACACCATGCAATAGTTGACCCCGGAAAAGTAGGTTTAATAACTAAAAGAATCTAAGCTCATGTTTTGACTAGGAAGTATTGTATCTAACTTGCACCTTCAAGAGTCTTGTTGCCTAATAATTAATAGAAGTGGGAAAACATGTTTGGCACTTCTTATGCTTGTTGCTTAGTAAGCTTGGACATTGAACTATGGATGGGTCAAACATACATTTTATTCATGTTGGCCTCGAAAGTGAACTAGAGGTTTTAGTTATTTATTTACTTGACAAGCCTCCTCACTTAACAATTGTTGATTATTTCTGTAGTGTAAGGGTGGTCATCGGGCATCAAGCAAAAGTGCCAAAACTTGATGATGAATGCCACTATCAACACCAAACTACAATTTTTAATGTGAACGTATTCATTACCATCCAACACCCAATTCTAACCTCATGTACTAGTAGCGCATATCCTAATACACAAATGAACACCTCCGGATTTACGAGGACATGACTATTAAATGAATGATAATGGATAGTGGCCTTGGACATCAAGCTCTAGCACTTTTACAGGGTGTACAAAAGACTTCCTTCCTAGTTCCTACTACACTGAAACCACCATATACTATGGCCCACGGTATTTTTGAACGACCACACTAATAATTAATTGTGGTAAAATTCATCCAATTGTGTTCAAATGAATGAAACATTGTTCAGAATTTGTCCAAATGGATGAATGTATCCCAACAATCTTCCACCCACAGTATATGGTGATTTCAGGGTAGTATAATTATGTTTGGAAAGAAGAAGAAAAGAAGATGCTGATGTACAAGTGATTCTCCTTGCTGCAAAGCGCTGCAACAAAGTTGTCCTGAAGTTCATCAGTTTAGCACAGAGCATCTGCAGTCTTAACCAATGCCACAACGACATTATGAGTCATTCCCGTAACTGACATTGCAAAACAAGTCAAGAAAACAAAGGCATAACTTACTGTTTGGGTTTTCATAACAGGTTGTTGACCAACGTGAAAGTACTGCTATTACACATTAACCAATCTGAAAAGCTAGGAGGACAAGTGTGTCGCAAAATTTTTAATAAAAGATAAGTGAAAGTTGAATCGAAGTGAAATCAAATGTTTCTTATAAAATATGTAATTTTTGTGAATTTTCAAAGTTGTTTGCCTTTAAAATATAAAACCATTCCTGGGTGGGGACCATGATCATCCAAAAAAAATCTCTATAAAAATTCAAATTCAGCCTTTAAGTCGATAGAGAAGCCACTTTAAACTGCCCCTTTTACACCCAAGGAAGTTATTTGATTGTTGTGTTAAATCGCTTTCTTAATTGCTTCATCATCACTTTGTGATCTCATTGTCATTCATTGAAATACTTAAAACCACTCTAGGTACACCCAATTTCACCTATCACTAGTTGCATTCAATGTTCACTTACAACTCAAGTGAAATTGGAGTCAATGATAACGTGCACAATTAAGTCCGTGCGCTACCAAGGGAGATGCCCAGGCAAGTAGTGCCCAATTCCACGCATGCACAATGATTTTTCCTGGGCATCTCCTTAGGGAACACCACCTTTTCTACT
The DNA here is from genome assembly GCA_022496805.1 of Pohlia nutans. Taxonomy (NCBI): domain Eukaryota; kingdom Viridiplantae; phylum Streptophyta; class Bryopsida; order Bryales; family Mniaceae; genus Pohlia; species Pohlia nutans. The sequence goes on from CM040103.1 coordinate 2,718,432, forward strand.
AGTGCAGGTGTTACCCAAGTAACACCCTAGTATCACCCAAGTATCACCCTAGTATCACCCTAGTATCATCCAATTATCACCCAAGTATCACCCAAGTATCGTGAAAGAAGCTGGCTAACTGGGAAAATTGAAAAAAGAAAAAATCACTGATTCAGTAACTGACATTGCAAAACAAATGGAGAAAACAAAGGCATACTGTTTGGGCTTTCAATAAAGGGTTGTTGACTATAAAGCTGATCATAAATCAATAACACATCAAGTTCTGAATTTTGACTGAAAACCCTTGTGCCATTGGCCGTTCAAGCAGCAGCCTCCGCATTATGTGGTGTGGTCAAACCTGTGTTTTCAGGAACTCTGTCAATTCAACGTTAACCGTACGTGGAGGGCAGGGCAGCAGAAAAAAATTCCAAGAAAGCACTGTTGAGATTTCGGGAAATCATTTTTTGGAAAAAAATTATAGAAGAAAGGAATTTTAATGAATATTTATTTAAATTCCATATGTCAATCCATATTTTGAAAATAAAATAAAAAATGACCTAAATGTGCCAAACTTGCCCTCCCCCTATGGTATATATCAAAGGATACAAAAATATTGTGATTTGTTCTGCATTTCGCGTACCCCTCTAAAGAAAGTTATGTTGGTGGTCTTGTAAATTTTACTAGTTCTAAAGTAAAAAAAACTTTAAAAAACAATCACTTGAACACTATCCCTCCTCACGATCCTTGAGGGAAAAATAATCATAAAAATCTATTTTGTAATTGTGGGTAATTTACAGTCAAATTTGTTTATTGTTGCCATTAATTTTACTTGAGGGCTAAGAAGATCACATGAAACACAGTACCGGAACAAATTGAATTCATCAAGTTACTGGTAATTTAGTCAAACTTCTTTTGAAAAAAACAAAGACTGTCTACACTTTGTTTGCAGATTGGAAGGCTTCAGTAGCCTTCATGCCCACTACCTTTCCTTCATGCACTTTGCTCATAACTTGAACCTCCACGTGTCCACTTAGCTACTGAAGAAGTACTGTTGGATGTAGAATATTCCACACCATCTACAGTAGAGCCAAGGTAGAGACAATGCATGCTAGTGAATGTTATGCATGGGAGAATCTGGTGGGAGTTTCCTTCTGACTGTACAATTCCATCGTGCCGGCCAACAAATGGTACGAATTGTCACCATCGTTTTGTCATGGATGATAACACCATCTAACAACCCTGCAACTGCCATTACCATATGGAAGCAAGACCCAGGTTGCAGTGAACGGAGTGAAGGAGCTTCAAAGCCACAATTCTCCCCCCTAAAAAATAAAAAATAAAAGAAAAGAGAGAGAACCAAAAAGAGGTTTAAATGTGCAAGAAAACAAAAGAACGCATGTGTTATCCAAAACAAAATTCACTTATCCTTAATCTCCTCCGGTAGTTTGAAGGGGTTCTCAACACACGACAAATGTAGAGTGCTAACTTCAAGAATTTGTTAAACAAGATTAAATATGTAGCTTTTGCATCTAGATGATCTTACACTACAAGAAAACATGTCAGTTCTCATTTGGTGAGTGCAACTTGTCACGTCAGACAAAGTTGAGTTTTGTCTTATATGACGAGTTATACTCATCAAGTGAGAAGTGACAACTAAGAAACGACTAGTTTTCTTGAAGTGTTATATCAAGGCACGTAGCAAAGTTGGCTATTGGTGGCTTGAAATTGTACAAAATTGAAGATTCTCGTACTATTATAAGAGCATCTTCAACAGTGTGATGATTGAATATCTTAGGGCCTCCTTCCATGTGGGGATCGGTCGGGTGGAAGGCACTAGAAGACAAGAATTGAGGTCTCAAGAACCACCCATGCTCCACCCATTTTCGATACAAATGAAATACATACTCTTGTCTTCACCCATTTCGGTAGAGCTTCCTCCTTTTGAGGACCGGCCACCCACACCAATCCCCACATGGAAGCTTGCCCTTAGCTCCTCTACAATTTGAATGAAAAGCTTTTGATAAACGTTCAAAATATTCATTGCTCCTTTAAGTAAGCAATATTTGAAGGCCCAATAATTCCGTGGTTGAAAGCATATTTTAGTGAACTACAAAGGTGGAGCAAACAAAATACCTACTTCCTAAATTTAACAACGGTTTTTATTTTTATTATTTTATTTATTTATGATATCGATGAAGTTTTTTCCACTGATGGAGATGGTCTTATTAAGTTACTCATTTGTCGGTGTCAAACTTAAGTGGATTGCTCATTACTTATGAATAATTGTAACGTAGCTAATGTGAACTCATAAACTTGATTTTTATGATAACAAAAGTTTTGATACCTCGACAACCTACTTCTTGGTTGTTCTAAGGTAGAACCACTTAATTGTGTCACTCACCCAATTGTGACACTTTCTAGGAATGATCTTCATTTGAAAATGTATTTATATGAGGGTTAAAGATTACGATTTTCAAGTTAAGTGTCACAATTAGGTACCCCTACCTTAAGTTGTATCATTAACAAGCAATTGCTTTGGATTAACCCCTAAATACCCACAACCCTCATCCGATTTGAAGAATTGCTAAGATGCATTATAAAATTCAACTAAGATGGATACTTTGAACTTGGTGTATGAATAAAAGCTCTACATTATGAATGTTAGATTCTATCCTTATGGTTAGATCTATGATGGCTATTACCAATAGTTTGTATAAATTTTGAAACTTAAAATTCAAACTTCTTTTGTAATTCAATTACAAATAAGATATTGACAATCTGTAAATGAAAGTTGTTGTGATGGGTTGAAATGTAGTACTCTAGGTCTAGTGGTTTTTGGACATTTTTTGGTTCCATTATTTTATGACTTGACTCTTTCAACAACACTTTTGAAATGCTTTAACCCCTAAAGGACCAGGACTGAATTCTTACAAAAAACCATGAAAAACGCAGCATTTGGAAGTTGCAGAAGAAATCATATGTTTTTTAGTTTTTTTCATCATTTAACCGTAAGATCTAATACCCAACTTGATTTTTCATGCGAGCACAAAATTTGAGAGCAAAATGACCATTAGATTCTTAGATTATAAGGATCAAAGTTGCAAAGGAAGATTTTTTGGGGTTCAATCCGGTGACAAATTTGAACTTTAGAAATTAATATCTTTTTTTTGAATGGGTTAGAAATTCATTGAATGGCAAGGCCATGTTAACAATTGAGTTAAGTCTTCAAATATAAAATCTTGTAAGAAAAAAGCTCATATTAATTTTTTCATAAAACAATTACTAGAAGTGGGTACAAAGTGAAAGGAAAAAGAAAATCATTAATAAGTTTGACATGGAATTCTAAAATGTCAATCTCAACGGTGAGAATGTTGTACTTGGAAATCTTCACCCAGTGCCTTTTATTTCATTAAAAATTATTGAAAATTGAGTTCAAAAATGAGCATCAAAGTTTTTTTTGTCCAAACTGCCCAAAAAACAGATCTCATCATAGCTTTTATCCCATTGCTCAAAATGGGTAGATTTAAAGCTTCATTTGTAGATAAAGATCAACCAATCATGAATCAAAAAAGAAATTTTGAAAAAGAGTAAAAAATTAAAAAATTCTTGCTGCCCGATCTCGCTTCAAAAACTTCAAATGCTTATAACTTTTGCAATACTCATCGGAATGACATGAAACGAAGTGCGACATGTAGAGTGTAGTTTTTGGAAGCTACACTGAAATTTTCATTGAAATTTTTTAAAATATGAGGTTCCTGGAGGCTGCCCAAAAAGTGGAACGACCAGAATATGGTCGCTCAAAAAATTAGGGGTTAAACAAAGATCTTAAAATTGTTTGGTGGATCATCGCAACATAAAATGAGACATAAAATTTCCACAAATCAACTCCTTTTTCATTGGTTTTCACATGCATAAAGCTAACTTCCCGTAAAATCTACATTAAAAAATCCACATGAAAAAAGTCCATCAGGGATGAGAAAATGTGGATGAAATTTGTACATTGTCCAACTGGGCAATTTAATAGGGTTAATGTTGTACAACTAATCACACATGAAAAAGGCCTTTGAGTGACTGAGAGATAAGATGATTAGAGCTCGAGCCGGTGGGTTCAACTACAAGACAAAAAACTGAGGTCACAACTTCCACCCATGCTCGGTGAGCACTGACATCAGATTTTTCATTTCATCCACTCTCACTCCCATTGGTGGGCTATGTTTGGTTATTCTTCCGAAGTTTGCATGAAAGTGCGAGTGGAAGTGCTTTGTGCTATTTTCATTGGTGAAAAGCAAGATGCAAGGACTAGCCCGACTCTACATGGAAGGAGGTCGTTCGTGATTTACCTCCCTTCACGAAACAAAAACACACTCATGACTAGGGTGATGAAATTTATGATAAATGTGAAAGGATCGGTTGTTTTTAGTTCCTGACTGCCTAACCGTCCATTTTTAGACAATTTACAAATTTCATCCACGTTTTTTCCTCTGTCATGCATTTTTTGTATCGAAAATGAATATTACAAATTTCTATGGCAAGATAGTTTCATGCATGTGTGATCCAATTAAAAAGGGGGATGATTTATGAAAAAATTATCCTTCATTTCATGTTGCAATGATTCACCAAAAATTTGAATATTTTAGTATAGATTTAGGACATTGAAGATTTTAGTATAAATGTGCTCTTGAAACAATCAACTCATAAAATTAAGCAACCAAAACATCTCCACTTAGAATATTACATTTCAATCTATTGCAAGAAATTTTATACACAAATTGTCAATATATTATTTGTAATTGAAGCACAAAGTCGCCGATGGCACTGGTAGGGTTCGCTGTAAACCATAAATAAAAATCAGGAAATACTCAATTTAGCCATCAAGAATTCTAAAACACCACTTTTGTCCTAGCTTTTATTGAACGCCAAGTCAAGTCACAAGTTCATTGTGTGGTGGTGTCACAAGTTCATTGTCAGGACGTTGGTTGATGGGAGGGACTTGGATTTCGAAGTTAGATCTCGAATTGAAATGAGGGTGGTAGTGGTAGTAAGGAGACATTTGTGCCATTTGCGGAGATTTTTTTTTAGGAGATTTGTACCATTTGTGGCAACTGACACCTCCATAAATCACTGAAATTATATGTTTATTTCACAAGATTAATTTGGGGCTACACTTTACATATAAAAAAGAAGGGCAAAAGATCGGTTCCTTTTATAAATAACTCTTCAAGTTCAAAACCAATGAACGGGGAGAACCGGCAGCTAGTGTAAGATGAGCCGGTTGATTTTCTAAAAAACCGATTGGTATTTAGAAGGAGCAAGCTAAAAACCAGGTGAAAAAGCTAAAAAAATTCTATTTTATATATTAAATAGAGAAAATAACCGGACTCCACACTTGAAAAACTGATTCAATCTTGGAATGAAAGGAAAGTAACCGGTAAAGCTCAAAAACTTCCCGGACTGTGTTCAAAACATCCTTCTTAATTGTATTTTAAATTCATTTTTGCAAGACTACCGAATTTGGAGAGAGGTGAAGACGTTTAGGGGTTAATTTATTATATTTCTACATTAGCAAGTCTGTTCAAAAAACACGGTGGCTAGAAATTGCCCTGAAACCCTGCCTCCATCACATGTGGCTTTAAAATTAGAGTAGACGAAGAGTACGTGTCGCCTTGTGGTTGGTAAGTAATGGTCATTGTCAACAATAGCTGATGTGTTGCATTGCGTGGCAGCACAGCATTGGTGCAATAATTTCAGCTACTGTAAATGAAGTGTCCCACATGCCTTTTTGGCCTAAAGGGGTATATTCCTCACTTGTATGAACTTTTTATTTGTTTATTTGTTACTTTTTCATAACCAATAAAGGCCACGAACATGCTGTGAACTTTCACTGCATGTTGGTAACGTCCATCAATGCTTCTCCTCCTTATCTGCAATTCCCCAAACTGCTTGAAAAGCTGTTAAAACAATAAATCATCTGTGAGGAGCATTGGAAACGTGCTCTCTTCGTTCACATAGTGGTGTTTGTAATATGTTGTTGTGCAATGGGTATAAAGTGTTCATTTGTTCAGGAAAAAAAAAAAAAAAAAAAAACAGTCGTCAAATTTTTTCTATGAACTTTAATTTGATGATTGGAGTTTTGATTCTTCGTTCACACCAATGAGGGCCTCTTTACATTAGAGGCGAGAAGCCGTTAGGAGAGAAATTTCAACTAATGAGAAATTATTCTTCTCGGTTTTTAAACCTCCCATTGGCTTCGATTCTTCTCCTCACGGCTTCTTGCCTCTAGTGTAAAGAGGCCTTGAGTCCCAAAAGGATCAGAGTTTTCATCTCTTTCCTCTTCTTTTTCTTATTCACAAGTTGTTATTTGCAATGGAATTCTTGTTGCATTTGATAGGGGACACATGGAGATTCTCCCATGGAAACTCGAGTGTGCATTAGGGAAGCTTCTCTTACATTTGCGTGGATGCAATGTTTGAATCTCATTGACAATACAATGCGTTGTGATTGATCGGAAAAAAAGAGTTAAAACTCATTTTCGCAACTTTCAAGTTCAAAAATCAGTTCTACCTTGTCACTTTCCTCTTGTGGAATTTTTCTCGATATTACAGACAACTCTAATTCTTGGATGGATTTAAACATGGGTGGATTTTCACTTGCTAGGCTATCCTTCCTCTTTTCTGGACATAAGGAGGAACTGAAGAATTAAGGTTTATCAATCATTGTTTACATTTTTATCAATCATTGATCATCGTAGGATAATAAATTCTTTCATGTGGGAATTAAGACAAAAACAACGGTTGTGATTGATACTCACAATGATCTTAATTGTTTTATTTGTTTACGAGTCACGACAATATTTAAAGGTTGATGAGGTGTCTGATCAATCTCCAACTTTGTTTTATTGTGATTTTAGAATAATCATAGAATCCACAAAAAGGAGATAAATCTCCTAGTATGATCGTTGCTCATGATTTCCTTTTTTCTATAGTATGATCATCATCAAAGAGTTATTTGGCTCTCACGGCTTGAAATCCCTATTGATTAGCATTGATTGTCAATTGGTGAAGTTGACTAAATCACGCCTTCAAAGAAAGAAAGAAAACTCTAACTCCAACCAAAAAAACATCCTTTATTTTGATATAAGTTTAATTTGTTGATGTAAAACATTCAAAGTATAGAGTTTATCTCCAAAATAATCTGTAATTCTCATTATCATTTGATCAATGTCATGATACTTTAAGGAAAAAAAAACTTAATGTGAACCAATTCTAATTAGAAAGAATTGAAACTAGTTTTTACTTTAGCTACTTTGTAAAGACAAATAGGGCTTTCTTTCAAGCAGAATTTAGCTAGTACAATTGTATGTTTTTATAAACACTTCTACGTGAGTCTAGTGTAATGAAATCCAACAATGCGCTTATGCTAATTTATAATTTATTAAACATGAACCAATAGGAAGGCTTGCCAATCATCAATGAATAGAAATACGATATTGTAAGCCATGTTGGTATGGTCCCTCTTCTACAATGTTGTAATAATAACATTCCTCCATATTAGAATGAATGCTTTATAATAGTGCTATAAACCTACAATTCAACATTTCAAGTTTATGCATAAAAAACGGGATAAAAAGTACTATAGAAGAGAAATCAATCTAAAGCAACCAAATGATGTTATTAGTAGAAGCAAAATTCTGAAGTGTACATATGCATGCTTATTTGGAGTTTCAATGGCCCTTTGTTCAGTGGGCATGAGGTCATTAACATTACAAATGGATACTCTATTCACACCGGCCTCAAAAGAGGACCGGAGTTTCTATTTATTTCTCTATATGCTTATTTGGATAAAATCTTAAAAATATTGAATTAAAATCTCTTTAAATTGTCCCAAGTGATAGACATGTTGGCACTACGTATTAACTTGCTATGCAACCATCATACCAATAGTTCAATTCCTAATATATACAACCACTTGATTTCATGGAGAAATGAATTTCATGCCATTTACAAGAGTGATGCCTTTGGCAAAAACTCCAATGCATGTTTTTTAGGGCTACTTTGCATATGAAGTTGAGCATGTTTTGATGTGTGAGGGCCGCTTCACACTATAGCCATACAAGTTGAAAGGGAATTCGTGGCCAGACTTTGTTGAGAGTCCAAAGGAATGAGTTGAAAATAGGTATTAAATATATAAATTGGACCCTTTAGCCGATCATAGTGGGCGATGGTATGGTTGGGGTACCCAAAAAGGTTGTCTTCGGGACAATTGCACTATGTGCTGGTGTGTCAAACAAACATATTTTTTAATTTTAATAAAGTAAGACTTTATTAAATGTGATTTTAGTTTTCTACACTTATAACGTATCAAGGAAAAAAATTTGATTACAATCAAAGATTTTTAAGTAATTTTATTTGATTTTTTTGTTGAAAAAGTAAGTTATGTCCCAATCACCTAGAATCCCTGAAATCAAGCAAATGAAATATCTAAAAAAAATATTTTAATATATTTTTTGAATATGACCTACATCTAATTGTGTAGAATACAAATTATTTATTTTATCATTAAAAAAATTAATGATTTGTGCACTATGTAGCTTGCAAATCCCAAAATTCAGCATTTTTTTACACATCTATGAATGGATCTAAAAAAATTAGTCTTTTTGATATAAACTCTTTGAACATATACATTTTGATTCCATTGAGGTGCAGGATTTTATTTTTTTCATTTTAGGGTCTTTTAACTTGATCAAAATGAGCAAATTAGGCAAACTTTGGAGGTTTTAAACAAAAATAACCTAATTAGTGTGTCCAAAAAGTGATACCCCAAGCTTATTATTGCCCTAGTGTGAAACCTCCAAATGCCAATGTCAAAGTCCAAACCTTCAACCAAAATAGTTGAAAGCTCCATTTTAGAAGTACAAAGGCCAAGCCTTGGAGCTCTCAACTGAGACGGCCATAGTGTAAAGCTCCAAAGGCCAAATCTAAAGTCCAAGCATTAGATGGCTAAGCCTTTGTTAAAATTAAAATCCCATTAGTTTATCAAAAGAATTCGACCGCCTTTCGTCCATAGTTCAAATTCCTATTTTTGTTGAATCCAAATTCTGCATTTGAAAAGACATCATTTTAGAGCGAAATGGTCAAAAGGTGTTGTAATGTAGGCATTTTGGAAGGTGTCAGGTGTGAAGGGTCAAGAGTCCAAACATGATGGCATTTGGGCTTTCTTGCAACATGATTAGCGGGATTCCACATCCTCTCAACTTTCAGCCATTTTAATGTGAAGCGTCCCGGAGAGAATCTCAATCCTCACCTTTTAGTGGTCCAAACTTCAAAATCATCCCAAACCACTTTGCACCAAGACTTGAGGTTGATTTTTTAATTGAAAACGACAAGGTGCACAAGTCCAAAAATTCCGTGCACTCAAAATAAATGACCGATTCATGGGCTTTTTTGCAACATGATTGGTAGGATTCCATGTCCTCTCGACGTGCGGCTATTAAATGTGAAGTGTCCCTAAGAGAGTCTCAATCCTCACCTTTCAGTGGTCCAAACCTCAAAATCATCCCAAACCACTTTACTCCAAGACTTGGAGCCGAATTTTTCAATTGAAAACGACCAGGTGTACAACTCCAAGAATTTGGTGCACCTACAATAAAAGACCGATTCGTGGGCTTTCAACCTGTTGCTTTCAGATGCAAATATTTTCTATTCATTAACAAAACACTTTTTCCAACGATCAAGTCGCTTAGATTGTTTGTAAATTTGAATAGCATTTTTTGGTCTTTTCCTTCTTTCATCCTCCTCTGTTTGTTTGGATCCAATGCTATTAGATATGGGAAAAATAGGTTGCATTATAATCTTATTATCTTAATTACTTTAGGCCGAACTTAAGGGTAAAACATATTTGGTTGAATCGAGCCCCCAAAAAACGACTTCTACTTCATACGTAAATACGTAAAGCGACCCTTAGCCGCAAGTTCAAACCACAACCTCTTTCAAAATGAAATAAAATATAGAACTTGGGGGCTTTGGTTTTTGCCACCAAAACTATAACACCGATTGTGTGCTGCCCCAAAAGCATCCATTTAAAAAAAAACAGACATTGTGTGCTGCCCCCAAGGAAAAAAAAGCACAATTAAATTCCGGTCAAAACAAAATCACAAAAGCCACCAGTGAGAGTTGACAATAGTGCAAAAGCTCCAATGATCCACGGTACCACCATCTTCTATTCTTCTATTCTAATTAAGTAGCACTCTACTAATAACTGTACAGCAAATCTCTGGTGGGATAATAAAATCTAAAAAATTAAAAAGCTCTAAATAAAACCAGGCAGCAGCCGGGAAAGGATCGTTCACTTCACATGGAATTGGGAAAGGGCAAATAGAATAACTTAATTTACGCTACTGTAGAATTTTTATGTTATTTGGGGATACTTTTTCAACAATTAAAGAATGAGGTTCCTTGGGGGGCAAGATGGAGGGGGAGCCCCTCCCGAGGAAGATAAGATCAACGGTGCACAGTTGTCCTCGCCTGCATTGGATGCTTTTCCCTTGCCACGTGGAGGGTCAGATCGGAGTCCCACGTCCCACGTCCCCAAAGCTTCCGCTTGGGACTTGAGCGATTTGAGCTTTCCCCACGTCTCACGTTCCAAAAGCTCCAAATGAAAGATCCCGGCCAACAATTTCAACAAGTGCATTAACCCCTAAACGTCACAGCGTCCAGAAACTGGACGACGAATGATTTCAAAGCCTTCTCACGTTCTCATCAACGCTTGGATGATACTCATCCAATTTTTTGGAGATTCTTCACCAAGTTGTTGTCCTATCTAATGGCTGGATTTAGTCATACTAGAGTACATATTTTTCTAAAATTACAAATGTAGAAGTATGTCAAGTCATTGACCGAGCCAAAATTGCATTGACTCTAGTTCAAAGTGGAATCGTGAAAAATGAGGTCATAAATTTAAGAAACACAAAAATTTCAAAGTATCACCACGTTTAAGAGTATCTCATTTCAAACTCATTCCAACAAATTTTACTCAAAAAATATTGAAATTTAGTTTGTAATCGAATTTACAAGGAATTTTTAATTTTAACTTTCAAAATTTATAATTAAATATTGGTGATTGTATTAGTGAATGGAACCGTACGGATGGAATCTAAAATTCAAAATCTAGAACTTTCATTTGTATATCAATTCCAGAATATTCTTCTAAATAGTAATTTATAATGCTTTTTCTCAAATTGTCAATTCCAGGGACACCCTGGTACGTTAAGGGGTTAAGGTCGAGGCACCTAAAACCGATCACTTAAGCTATCTACACTATTTTTGGACCAGCCATTAATAGGGTGATCTTTTTCCTGGGTTGGAAGTTAGTTTTCGCGGAGAATGCAAATTTTTCCATGAATTATTTCCCAATATTGAAAGTTGTACAATTTTTCAAAGTGAAAAGTACTTCAGAACCCAAAACCGATCACATGCTCTAATGTACAAATGAGGTACATCTTCCCTTTCAAAATCTAGAAATTAGGCCTGATCGGTTTTAGGTACCTGGTCGGCTTTAGGTGCCTCGACCTTAACCCTTAAATGTGAAGAGGGCATGGATGGGGCAGCCCGGATGGCATCTAAAATTTTGGGGGAATTTTTTTTTTTTTTTCCTTTCCTTCTGCAAAAACGGCTCTGTAGTGCACTGCTGGCTAGCACTGCAACACTGTAGCGTTGCGGCACTGCTGAACTTCAGCTGCCCCAACCTCAAAACTTGTTCAATTTGATAACTTTAATTGCTTACCAACAATTTTGCAATCTCTCAAATGAGGCGAAAATTTGGAATTTAGATCGCTATTTCAGTAGCTTTCCAACGCACCAAGTCTCGCTTGATTTGGTTGAGAAAATCAACTTTTTTCTTCATTATTCTCTTTTAAATAAGCCCATGGGGCTTACCTTGACGTTTAAGAGTTAACCCTTAACCTATAAACGTCAAGAGGGTCCTAGACGGGCAACCCTACTTAGGATTTTATTTTTATTTTAAAAAGAGCCCTTTGAGTAACGTGAACAACCAATGAGAATTTCTCAAATCTTCTATGAATAATGATCGGAGTGAACATTGTTTCTGTTAAAAAAATATTAAAAATTCAATGAAATTTTTGCAATGCAATGAGCTACGCAATTTTGGAATTAAAATTTGTTAAACATAAAATTAAAAAAAATTAAAAAATAATAATACATTGTTGAAGAGCAATGGCTAGTGCTGGCAGTTTTGGTGTCCATTAAGATCTCAAGCTACCTGACTCCCTCCCCTCTTACTAATTCTATTTTCAATTTCTTTGAAATATACAATTTTACTACAACACGTGCATTTGCATTTTTAGCCAATTTAGCCTTGCACTTTCCATCACTTTTTCAAAGCACCAATTCATTTCAATTTTGGTTTAAGAAAAAAATCCACTTTTTTCTTAATTATTATCTCAAAACAAGCCCATGTGGCTTGCTTTAATATTTAAGAGTTCTCTTATTAAAAAAAACTAATAATTGAGTGAAAATCAATTTTAGCTCTAGAATAAATTTGATGATGCCAAAAACCCTTTAATTTGAAGCAACATGTGTTGTGAGTTCTATATAGGGTTTAGCCGTATGAACATGGTAAAAGCCACCTACGTTGGCTAAAGGTGACTAAAATAGCCAAAAGGCTTCCAAGTTGATCAAAAGGCAACCATGTTAGGCTAATGGCAACTCGATGGTACCAAAGATGTGTACAAGTGGCCTTGACGATTTGTGCCAAAGTTGACATAGGATGTAATTGATCAACAATAATGGAGAATTGGGTGCTAGGAGGGTTGTACTACTTGGTGTAAGAGAAATGGTCGAGTTGTACTACTTGGGGTAATAGAGTTGGTTGTATTGTACTACGTAGTACAATACAACCAAAAAATCAAAAAACCTACAGGTCACTGAAATTGAAAGGGGAAATTTGCAGTACCCGAATCAACAGAAATGCGTCAATCGTTTTGACACACTCAACACAAATTTCATAATTCTGTTGATTCGGTCGTTGCAATACACAAACTAACGAAATTGTGTTGGTTTTCTGTTGAGTTGGACATCATTTTCTAGTAGTATACTTGGTGTGAGAAAGTTAGTCGTGCTGTCTATTTGGTGAAGTAAAATTGTTGGAGATTTGGGTCATGAATCACTAGTAGAAATTTGGTGTTTTACAACTACTCTCGTTTGGAATAACTCATCCAAAACAACTCGTTTTAACAAGAAAAAAATAGTTTTTTTCGTATGAGCGAGAGTGGTTTGCAATCAGTTGCACAAGACCAAATTTCTAGTACACCGAATGATGTATTTTGTGACCTTGGACACTATTTCTAAACCTAAACATTATTAAAATTTAGTGAGATATAGTATCCTCTTAAGAAATAAAATGAATGTATTGTTCCAATGACATATGACAACTTTATCACAAATGTGGCATGCCACCGCATGTCAATTTCATTACTTCAAAAAAAACATGGCACTCTCATTGAGAGTGAGAATGACAAGTGACTAAAGGACAATGTTTCTCTTTACTTTTGAACGAATTATGCTTAAAGATATTAATTATTTTTGGACACGTAATACACCATTGAGTATAATGAATGTTGAACAACATGTTGTGGTTGGAGAGAACAAGTCTTGGGCAGAAGGCCTATACATATTTTAATAACATGACATTGTGAACATATTGCAACTTTAAAATAATAATTATGATAAACTATGTTTACATTTAATTAATATTTCTTAAAATTGTGCCGATTTATTTCTTTTGGTCATTGATAAAAGTACCATGAAATAAAGTGAAAAATATATGGGCATTTTAACTTTGAAAATGCTATAAAGTTAATGGCAACCATCGAGGATGCATAGTCCTTGTACCTTTGACATCTAAATGCCTACAACCCTCTCTAAATTTAGAGAATTGTAAAGAGGGATATTTTGAATTTTATGTATAAATAAAAGTTGTACAATAAGAATTCTATATTCTATCAACTTAGTTAAATCTATAAATGCAGTCACCAATATTTTTGTATAAAACTTGAACCTCAAAATTAATTAATTTTTCTTGTAATTCAATTACAAATAAGATATTGACATTTTTTGGATGAATCTTTTGTAATGGATTGAAATGTAATTCATTAAATGTAGTGATTTTAAAATTATTTTTTGGTTGCTTAGTTTTATGAGTTGAAATTTTGAAGAGAATTTTTGAACAAAGATCTCATAAATTTTTGGTAGAACAATGTGGCATGAAATGAGGCAATTTCTAATCAGATCACATGTACATGAAGCAAACTTCACATAAAATTTTGATGTATTTTTTTTACTTGCAAAAAGTCCACGATGGATAAGGAAAACGCATTCAATTTTGTGCATCAGTCAAAAAACAATTGGTTAATATTTGAAGTTTGATTTACCCAACATTGCTATGTGTTCAAGTTTATCAATTTATATTCACAATATAGTTGATGAGACTATATTGTAGGTATTAGCATTCTTATGACATAGAGATTTTAATCTATATAATTGAATTTTTCATAAATCTAAACGCCAAACATACAAACCAAAGGCTTAGAAGCTCTTCCCATTGTTTGCTATGTTAACAAATTTCAATCTAATGTAAACATGCTTGAATTTTATTGAAGTTCATGAAAAGGAAATAATTCAATACAAACATACTTGAAGATTTAAAAAGAAATGATCAAGTCATTCCAAAATTGAAAGGAGTATGTTTAATTACAATGTATGAATTATTCATGATTCATCGTGGAAAAAAAATCGATATGACTTATATGATTTTATATCTATTTATATTAGAATTATCCATACAATAGGAGGAATCATGGTCAAGTTGAAGTAATTTGAAATTAAAACAAGTATTTTTTTTGGATTGTAAGATGGAAAAGTAAATATACAATTCCTCTTATTTGTTCTTTCCTAAAACATTTCAGAGGGGATTAAAGAGTATAACGGTGCAGTTCATGAAAATTATCAAGAATCACTCATTTAGAGCAGGACCAAGTGTCAAACAATACGACAAATTTTTGCAAAGAACAAAAGCTTACGTGGCAACAACACGAGTCTATTGCAACACATCACAAAAAAGATCAACTTTGCAAATATGCTACGTTGAAGACTAGGAACACAAACCAATACACCGTAAACTATCTCTTTACGAATAATTCTATCATGTGTGATGCAACGATGTTTCTTTTGATGGTGGTGGTGTGAGTACGTCCTATGAAAACACATCACCAAAAACCGTTTGCCTAAAAATGTATAGCTTCAAATTCGAGTACATTTCCTCATTGTTCGCATGGCAGATATTTTGATTTGGCATGGCATGTGTAGTTTCAGTTGATGCTTGCGTGTTATTCTCCTTCTGAGACGTTCCAGCCACATCCTCACGGGTGGCATACCATCACCTGATTGTTTTTTCTTTATCAATTAATCAATCAATCACACCAAATAAATTGTTAATCCTGCAAGTGACACGCTGATCGAGGACGCGCGTGCTTTGTGCGTTATGGATAATTCTTTTGGATCTACAACCACAAGTTGAGCGAGAAAACAAGAACAAGTTGCCATTGTAACGCTTCTGTATAGAATACTGTACTGTACCAAGGACTAGTCAACGGATTAGTATAAACATGAACAATTGGAGAATAAATGATCAGGAAATTCATTTTGCATAGTCATCGATAAAAAAGGGTGTTGTTTTGACACTTTAATATTGAAAATCAACACTTTTTAATGGGGTAGACATATCCATTACCATTCATTTAATAAATATTCTCTTGTATATCAGAGGTATATATTTGTGTTTAGAATTGTATACTACACTGATTACTGTGAATTACAATAATTTAATAATTGTGGTATTAGAACAAAGTGTGACTCGCAATAATTGAGAATTCTCACAATGAGTAGTGAGGATTGTGTGTAAAGTCTCACACTGATACCTGTGACTCACAGTAATGGCATTAATTATCAATGTACTAGTATATGAGAGTGGAATTAGGTGTTGAGTGGTAGTGGATATATCCAATTTACTCTAGGTGAATATCGTACTAGATCGCCACCTTCAGAAAATATTTAATATATATTAAAAAAATAAGGTTCGTTCCTCAAAAAATGAATTTCTTGATTTTTGTTTATGAGCAAAAATGTGATTAAAAATGGCCCTAGTTGACCCAAATGCCAAAAAATAGCTTAGCGGAATATCAAAATATACCTAAAGTAATTTATTCTATTTTCATTTTTTAGTCCTCATAATTTTTGGTTTTTTACATTTTTTTGGGGGGGGATTATTTTTTGGCAACCCAGCTATGGTACTACGGCAGCCGGTTCAACTGGTTTGAAAATATAATTTCCAAATGTTCCAACTTTCAATTTTTTAATTAACTTATGTCTAACCATCTAGCAGGTTCATTGATTTAGCAGTAATTACCAAATATCCAGTCTAATAGTCGCACCCGAACCGAATATTCGCTTTGAACACATTCCAATACACGACAACAATCTTTAGCCTTTACTGAGGTTGCTTGAAAAGCACGGAGGATTTCCAAGTCAAAATATACTGGTTCGCTTACCCATACAATCAAGATCGATCTGTTTTATTTGGGCGTCTTTGTTCCTTCAAGCTTTGAAACATTTATTTATTTCCCAAGTTGGTCAAAGTTACACTATTTACCCACAGCGACAATTTACCTACCGGAGTACCATAAATGTTGAAACCATAAATTCCAATAGGTCGTGACAGTTTTGGTGGGCGAACTTAATTGCCTTCCCAAAGAGACATTCATGCAATACCATTGGCATCCTATTGAGTGTGTGTGGTACTAATTCCCCAAGTACGCATTATTTTGTAAAATCTCAAAATTAGCCAGGGCTCAAATTTGTACTCAATGCCTGAAATCTTCATATCACTCTTATTTTACATCATAACAATATTAGTATCACCTTCACCAATTTCTCACACGCACTATTAAAAAAGGTGGCTCTCCCTAGGGAGATGCCTAAGCAATATCACCATACATGTGTGGAATTAGGCACTACTTGCATGGGCATCTCCCTCGGCAGTGCCACATTTTCTACTAGCGTTAAAGCATCCACACCCATGCCCTCCCAAAGTTTGATACATGCAATAATTAAATGAAAATGCTAAGGACACAGATTAAAAAGGCCTCTTAAAGCATCTCATGTAACGCGACATTTCAAGAATTTTGATGCCACAGTGGCCTTCAAACCTTGACATTTCGGCCTCCTCATGTGTGCCATAGACTCGGCATCGTTGCGGGGCTGCAATTCACTTCTAACGCTCGCGTTTCGGAGATATTTCGGACTTGTTGTGATTTGCCTAAGGATTCCGCAACTTGGGGAGCAGTGTCGCTGCAGAGGACGAAAAAATCCCGCAGTAGTTGAAATTACAGGTTGCACATGCTTGAGCATCTTCTTTACATACATAGCTTGCCGAGTTAGGAGCAATGCATGGGTGGGGGACAACCGCGCCAAAGAGGAGATAAATTTTTTCAAAGCTTTGGCAGCGAGGCTTGATGTGTCTTGGGAGCTGCGGCCGGGTGGAGATGCTCTTAACCCTCAATCTTAGCATGTTAAAAATAGCTCTTCAAATCTTAGTTTAGTTACCATATTCTACATTCTACTTGTGATTGGTTCATTGACTATTTAATGTGCACTTTTAGTGCTTGAGGGGCGTTTAAAGGGTGGGGAAGTGTAAGTTCATGGGCTCTTCAAACGTAGATGAACAAGTTTAGCGCATCAACTTTAGCGTGCATGGGTGCGGATGCTCTTAGTGTAGCATGTGAACGGTGTGGCATGAATGCCATGGCAGTGTGAATCACATGAGTGTTTATTGTCATGTGAATCTAGCACAAAAGTTCACCTAACATTTGCTCTTTTGATATTAAACACTCAGTCACCTGATTGGAGGGGAACTGCTATCACCCGAGCTTGTTCTGTAATCACAAATAGCTGCAAATACCTCGCCTGTGTGAACATTTGAACGAAGATTATATTTGATCTTGATTTTGTGTTTGATTTTAGTAAATATTAAATTTGAAAGACAATCGAGTTAACCCTTTAACGTCCCGATTCATCATTGATTTCAAAGATCCGTTATAAAATGTTTGATGAATACCAAAAATGGAGTTGATGTACAAAGCAAAGTTGTAAATGTCAATGTTTAGATCACATCTGTATGGTTGGATTTATCATATTTTTTAGTAATTTTTTAAATTAATTTTTCAAGGTTTTCTTTTGAAATTCAATTAAAAATCCCAAAGTAACACAAAAAAATTAAAAATTGTTGTAATGAATTTGAAATAACATGCACTACGAGATGGTATGCTTTCCATTATTTGATTCTACTTATTTTGGAAAATCATGCTGAAGGTCTCACTTTTTGAACTAAGAATGAAACTTGACATCAACCACTATTGTTATTTTTCAAAAAATCACAATATCTTATTTTGAAGATCCATACCCTACAAATGGTAGTCAACTAGCACAAGAACCAAGGAAAATTTAGATGGATGAAAAATTGTACATGATGTAGTAAAGAGAAGGATTTCAATCTGTTCGTCATCCATTATATGGACGCAGGCGCGTTAAAGGGTTAAATTTTAAAATTTTGCCAAAGATTAAAAAATAGGAATCAGTAAAAAAAAAATTGTTCCACAAACTGATGACTTTCGTTGCATTTTGCGGATGCTGGCAAGTCACTATTGATTGTGGATAGGAATTGCAAACCCTTCAAATAATTACAATAAATGTTGAAGTGATTTATTCTAATCATGGGCCTTTTTTTGGGTCAAATTCATAATGTTATTAAAAACATTATTGAAAATTCTACAATTGAAAAGGGGGGATTATGATTCAATATAGTTGAATGGGATATATTTGATAACATTCTAGATTTTAAATCTCCGCATAAGGTTGAGATTAGAGTATGTTCAATTTGGAATACCAATATTTCCCTATTGATATGATCAAAGGCCAATGATAAAGTGATTTCTACAATTGGAATGGATTTGAACAATCAAACAGTTGACAAATCTTACTAATGATGGATATTTTTTACATGTTAATATCAAGAGTGATCCACTTTACACACGACAATAGTGAAGTGCTATAATGACAATTTTACACTTCTTTGAGACATTTGATAATAACAAGGGATCTGAGAACGACTAGGCTAACGATCTGATTCTATGCGCAATCCGATATGTCATTGATTGACGGACTTTTGTGGCGACTAGGCTAATGATGTGATTCTATGCGCAATCCGATATGTTATTAACTAGCAGACTTTTGTAGCTTTCATGTTTCTTTTTTAAATCTATCTCACTATAATTCATGTCGGGTTGCAGTATGAGTTTTTGCAACATCTTTGAAAAAAGAAGACAACTTTGAAGACTTGACGCTGACTCAAAATGAAGTAGTATTGCGCCATGTGTCTTGAAGGCGATTTTCAACAAATTATGTGTGTCGTTGCATAAGTTATTTTGGTTAAATGCCTTTCCAAGCAAACCGTGGTGGCACAATGTTTGTTTTGCATACACACGTCATTAGTAGAAAGTTGTAGGTACAATTTTATGATGGAGAGGCCAAATTGCACAAAGGCCCATGGAGGTAGGGTGGACAAGGTTGCACTCAATTTAATTTTTGAAAGTATTTTTTACAATAATCACGTGTGGTTGAAAAACTTGTAAATTGATAGATTTAAAGAGTTCTCTAAAATAGTCAACAAGACATGATTGCTTACAATAGATGCTTCATTTAAACATCCATTCCAAATTTTCACCCATTGTCAAATTTTTAGACTTATCATAATTTACAAAGTAAAATGTAAAAGTCCTTCCAAACATCCTTTGAACTTTTGACCAATTATATTGCTAAATCTCCTAAAATATCAATGAGATGCCCTTATGTGTTGTATCTGTTCACACAAATGTAAACTTTCTTTAAATATACAACCATAAAAAATCGGCACAACCAAATTATTCAAAAACTACCAAAGTACATAGGC
Source organism: Pohlia nutans (assembly GCA_022496805.1). NCBI lineage: Eukaryota > Viridiplantae > Streptophyta > Bryopsida > Bryales > Mniaceae > Pohlia > Pohlia nutans. The sequence goes on from CM040103.1 coordinate 2,738,484, forward strand.
TAAGGACCTTGAAATGATTTTAAAATTTTCATATTTGGTTTCTTTGAGTGAACGAAATCTTCATTCACATCAATACCAAAAACAAACCTATGATGATTGATGATTATCTTCTACTTTGTAAATAAGCGCTAATGGATTTCATGAGTATTTTAAAATAAAATAAAATAAAATAGTCAAATCACTTCTATACAACGACACAGCAAAATAGTTAACATATAAGTCAAGGAAATTTTTTTACAAGAGGGAAAAAACACAAGGAGTAAAAAAACAAAAATTTATTTAATATCGTCAATCTTTGAAAATCTCCCAATTGTTCATTATGTACAAAATAATGGATGTATGAAGGAAAAATAAGAAAACAATCTATTAGGGTCAATCAATATTAGTTAAAAGCCCCACCCAAATTTGTTCCCCTATATTTTGCTTCCAAATGTGAGATTCATGGTTAACCTTGATTGACTTACTAGATTTTGCCACGTACTTTTCCTTGAGACATTCATTTTTGTAACACATAAAATTCCATTGTATTGTAAGGGATTTTTTAAACAAAGAGACCCTAGAAATATAAATAGGGGTTCTTCCAAGTTGGGAGATCCTACTCCTACATTTCCAAGAGATACTTATTTTATACATAATTTTTTGTTTTCATGCAATTTTCAGGATTCTTTTAAATAGCGTAAATACCAATTCAATTGTGTGTTTGAACATCTCTTTTCTTTAATAAAAAGATAGGGTAAAAAATAATACCCATCTCTTTACGTTTATAGAGGTTTATTCCTTTCAACACTCTTCTACGTTCTAAATGTTCCTTTAAGCTCCCATGTTTGGAATGTCTTTCTCAACGAGAAACAAACCTCCCTTATTACAGAATACTAAGATCCAAATTCAACACGATGTTTTCTACAAAAATAATTGTTTTTCTTTCATAAGTCTCACTCTCCGTGGAAAAACTAAAGTAAATAAAACTAACCATTCTAAACCCTACATTATCAAATGCAATAAAACAATAAAACTCAATTTCTGAGCGATTTAAAAAAACCACCCCAAATTCTATTTTTTTTTATCAGTTTAGTTTTTCCATGGAGGGTGAGGAATATCATTATCACCGCAATTAATTTTAAAAAATGAAAGAGAAATCCATTCAATTTTTTAAGCAAATAAAAAAGAGGCGGGGTTAAATCGTGGCAATCACTTTCATCCAAACCCGAAGCAAACAAGAAGCCCGCGCGCGCCCATTCCACAGACGTGTAGTCGACGGAGACGTGGACGCGACGACTGCTTTCGTCGAAGCCCACTTTGACGGTGGCTCAACCGGGCAGCCCGTTCCCGACCCCCAAAACAAAAAAAACTCAATTAAGCACTAATCTCGGGGGATTAGCGCTAATCCGTCGGAGCAGACCTTGACGGGGTCGGGAGTATAAGGCTCCCCCACCCCGTCTTGAAAACTCCGCAGCACTCATATTTTCAAGTCTTCGATCAAGCTTTCCAGCGCTCTCGCTCTCACAATTTCACACACACTCTCGCACTCTAGGCACTGAAGGGGCTGGTAGGAAGTGGAAGGCGCACAGCACGCTCGGATCACGCTCTTTCAATCGTTGGTTGGTTGGTTTTCTTTCATTGTTGCGCGGTGTGCACTTCGGTGTTGCACCTCGCCGGTGATTGATTGTTTTACGGTTGAGGGAGATCCGAGGGTTGGCGTTTCCACGGATCACCTGCTCACTCACTTGGCAGGCTAGGCACTGGGGTTCCCGTTTCATCGCAGCTCGCAGGGCAGGCTAGGTACTTGGACTTTCGTTGGTTCTGGAGACAGGCTAGGCACTTGATCTTGGCACTCGTAGTGTTGCTTCTCTTCTTCCCCTCCGGTAGTTTCTCATAGCTTTTGGGTTGTATGTTTGGTTACGTTTAGCTTAGAGCAGGAGTACACAGGTTTCTCACTTGCACTGGTATGTGTTGGCACTGATGATCGCACGCCCTCAAACTGGTTACCCTTATGCGATCAAGTCTCTTTGCTGCACAACCCATATTTTCTGGAACAGATAACACTTCTTAAGTAAGCCCGTCGTGAAATTTCACTGCACCATTTCTTATCGGCGGGGCTTGGATGTGAAGTCTGGTTTACGCTATCGCACACACCTGTAGGCTAGGCACTTCACTCTGGTTCGCGTACAGGTTTAGTCTCACTGTCGCATAATCGTTTGGTCTCTCTGAAGTCGTTTCTGTCGTCAACGCTCGTTTTTGGTTTGGTTTGTGGTTTTTTTTCTCCTATTTCTCCTTTTTTGGGTCAGGTTGCACCATCACTGCAGGCGGTGATAGCGAGTCAGGGTCCGTTTTTGAGTTACCTTGCACTCTGTTCTGGTGCAGGTCCTGTCTTCCTTCAGTGTTTAGACAGTCCCGTTCGTGTTCTTTGCTTGGCATCCGGAATTCCCGCGTATTGAGGCATTCGGTGTATCTGCTATCTCAGGGTTCTGTCCACTTTCGGAAGTTAGTGGACCAAGATTGGTGATTTCTAAAGGCTTTTCTTGGGATTGGCCTACGATTTCGTTATTGCATCTTGTCAGGCCCTTGTGGTAGTATTCATCGAGTGTTCTGTTGTTTTGAGTGTAAGTTTGTCAAGCAAGTGTTTTTTAACACTGTATATAGTATCATATTATATTACGGTTTTGAGTGAAGTTTGTTTGGAGCGAGACGACGATTTGATTTAGAGTCCGAAGAGAAGACCGGTTACCTCGATGGCAGCTGTGGCACATAATAACCTGAGCTCCATGATGCCAGGATACGGAGTGTCTTCCAGAGGCTTTTACTACGACAACGCCATCCATGATGGTGGCGGGTTGTCCACGAGCGGAAGAGACTCTGGAGTAGACGATAGCTTTCGTTTCTTATTAAACAATAGTCTATTAGCCCCCTCTGCTTTGAGCCATGATGAGATCTTGGTACGTGAGGAAAAGAGAATTGCCGGATTAGTCGGGTCACCTGGATCCATGGAGAGTTCCTCACCTGAGTTAGCAGGCGAGAAAATCGTGTACGCTCCGTATGGGTCATTACAGCCGCAATTCACTCCCACATACGTCGGGTCGCAGGGTCTTGCGACGAGTACGTACATGGTCAGTAATGACCATGCATCTTACGTAGTTCCGAATGTTTACGGCTTGCAGCCTGGGATATTTAGTGGGGGATTCACGCATCAGCAGCCTGATGCGCAGGGTACTAGTTTGGAATACGTTCCAGTGGCTCCGCAGCTGTATCAGTTTCAGTTTGCGGTTCCACCTCAGTCACATGAGATGGATCTGCAAAGCCTGCCGAACTTGCCTCGCGCTTCGTGGAGTTCCTCGGTTGATCTTGGTGCTCGCGCCCAAGTGATGAAGAAGACAGCCGAGAAGCGAATAGGAGTGCCCCGGACCAAGCTTTACCGGGGCGTACGTCAAAGACACTGGGGCAAGTGGGTCGCCGAGATCCGCTTGCCCAGAAATCGCACAAGACTTTGGCTAGGAACCTTCGACACCGCAGAGGAAGCAGCTCTAGCATATGATACGGGTATGTACTGTTCCATCTATGTAGCATTTTGGAAGACTGTTCCATGTATGCCTCCTCTTTTTGTTTTTGTGCATGTTTGATTTCTCATCATTTTCTCTTTGTTCGCAGCGGCATATAAATTGCGAGGCGAGTACGCGCGTCTCAACTTCCCTCGCCAGCAAGGCGACCAGGGGGTACAATCTGGCGGAGGATCACAGCAGTCATCCGTGGATGACGCAGCTGGTGTTCCACCCGCACTAATCAAGAGCAGAGTTCTCACTTCGACGTTAGATGCGAAGCTGCAGGAGATTGCTTACCAGAAACAACTTCAGGCACAAATGGTTGGGGGCGACAAGAGTCACTCCCCCGTCGAGCCTGTAAAACCCATATCTGGTATGAATCCGAGTCAGCAAGCATCAAACGTTGGAGCGAAGAATGAGCTTCGTAGCAGTGCGGGTGTTGCGGACCACTTCAGTTTTGGAGAAAGTGGCTGCAGTACACCATCATCAAGTCCCTGCCAGAGCCCCCCTGAGTCTTCTTCAGCGAGCGATTCGAGATACGTTAGCTCACCCGGATCAGACGCCACCGGTTTATCATATGAAGACGACCTCCGGTTCGATCTTGACGGTCTTCTCAGCAATGTCCCAAGCAGTGAGCAACAACTGGACATGAGCTGGGATGTCTTATTAAGCGATTCTGTAGATAGTGAGGCATCTGTTGATCAGTATGGCTCTCCACAGTCACTGGGAGAGTGCGTTACAAGTGTTACCAAACCCGTGAACAAGAAACGATCCTTGACACCAACATCGGCGACGTTGTCACCTCCCCGGAAGTTCAATGTATGGAGACATTGTGAATGAGCGACGCGCACCTTGGCTGACAGTCTTGTTGCCACTTTTAGATGAAACTGCGCCACATTGGAGACTTGACATGACTTTAGATGAAACCCATGTGCATCTTGACGACTTTTTTATCAAGTCAAGTCACATCAACCATTAGATTTAGGAACCCATGGAAATCTCTTACTAAAGTCGCGCATTTTTGGTCGACGATAGAGATCACTTATACTTCGCTCTTATTTTTTGTCACAGAGCATGAAGTTTAGGAACCTTGTCAAGCTCTTCTTTGTCACTCAGTTGATTCTTAGGTGGTGCCGACTGTAGGCCTGCCTTAGGCGCTTAGCTTGTTCATTTATGTAAGTTTTAGCTTTCTTAGCTGAATTTGATCTACTATATCATTTGGAGTTTCGAGGAGGAGATAGCGGCGGAGTCTTCACCGAATTACCTGGCACGTTTTAGGCTCTTATGGAGCTGTCAGGCTGAGAAGATGGACCTGCTTTATGGAGGTATACATCAGCATTCAACTGCTGATAGTTTGTTGTGGACTGTTTCTGGACGTTGAAGGCTGGAGTGGAGTTTACTTTGCTGTTTACGCTGCGATGACGAGCCTCAGCGAGACAATACGTTTGCGGTGTTACGGATTTGGTGATACGAGAACATTTGCTATTTTCAAGACACGCTGCTCGTGATTGTTCCATGTTTTGAGTGTGCTTGATTTCGCCGAGCTTGCTGTGCACGGCTTGCAAGGGAAGGAAAGCACCATCTAGTTTCCTTTTGAATTCTGTGTGTTAAGTTGAATTTTCTGCTTTAGCAATAGAGCATTCCCAGCATGGTAATATAAATAACTGGTTACCTCTATTAGCTTGCTTTTGTGTGTTGCATTTCCTTTTGACAAAGAGGTGGTAGGCAGTTAGTTTTGTCAGTGATTGGCGAGGCACTCAATCAGATAGTTTGACGTACTTCGGCATGTCTGCAGCATGTAATCTTTCCCTGATAATAAAAACTCGCATGTTACCTCAAAGCTTTGTATATATTTTTTATTCTTGCTTCTGGTTTAGTTGAATCTACAGTTGCCTCGAAGTTGAAGCAATCATTTAAATCATCTAACCAATAGTTGACAGAATGACCAATTCAAGCACATGATTTCCACGATTGTTGGAATGGAATTTCAATCGATAACAGGAGGAACAGTTTTGGCAACCCCCAGTTGTGTGCAAACTTTAAAGATTCCCTTCCATCACCATCACTTGTTGATGCATAGAAGTTTAGTATCAATGGTTTCATTAGATTCGCAACATTTGAGATTTAGATGTTTGTTGAAATAGAAGTTTGTGAAATGTTTGAGAAAACTAAATCAAAGTAATGGTTGAGATTTATAAGTCTCTTGAAACAGAAGTTTGTGAAATGTTTTGAGAAAACAAAATTAAAGGAATGGTTCAGATTTTTTTTTCGTGTTTTTTTTTTTGGACAGAATGGTTCAGATTTAGAAGTTCACAAAAGTTTGTGAAATGTTTGAGAAAACAAAATCAAACTAATGGTTGCGCCTAGCCTTAGATGACTTACTATTGTAAGTGATGTTTCACTTGAACTCTCTGCCCTTCCAGAGGAGAGACTACCGAAACGCATTGTTTTCAAGGAGTTCAAGGAGTTACATGACTGAACACAATAAACAAGCCATAAATGTAAATTTAAGTAAAGCTAGGGTAAATACTAAAGGAGAGGCTACGTGACTAGCCTCTTGTTTTTATTTTTTAATGCGATAAAGAATGATGTAAACTATCAAAGGTCAAAATGGAGTCTCTTTTTTCTCACCCTTCCAAGATGATTTCCTGCAAGATTGAGTGATTGCTTAAGTCAAAACTGGATCCTACTCTTACTCTAATCGTAAATTGAATCCTACTCTAAACAAAAATGAGAGATGATTTCCTGATTGTTTTTTTTCCTCAAGTCAAAAATCGATCCATCCCGAAAAAGTAAAGATCCACGGCAGCTAAAAACCTGTTTACATGGTCGCGAATGACAAAAGTACATCACACGCATCATGTGAGACAGAGGGATGGGTTGTAAACTGATTGAGTGATGGATGAGTACCAACACGTAATACTGTGTCATTAACATGATGATGAGTTTTGTTACTGTACAAAATAATGGTGAGGGATGAGCTGTGAGTGGCGGGGTCTGCAACAAGATCGAGACGCATGTGGTGGAGCGCTGTGCACCCTCCAAAAGGAATCCTGTGAATTTGAGCAGTGGGTCCTCTCATTGGCCTGGCTGTCTCCTCACGTATCAAGCGCCAGATCTGTCTGTAAACTATGGATACCAGGAACCTTCGTTTGCAAGCAATGATAAAAAAAATGAATACGAATATACATTTGTATGTATGTATGTATAATTATGATAATCTATGGATACTACGAACCTTCCGTTGCAAGGCAATAATAACATGCGGCTAATCTCCGCCTTAATATTTACCCTATATTGACTTTTACATCTTGTTTGTACTGTTCAGCAATGTAACTTCTTAAAAAGGAAGTGTTTTCGTAGTCTTTCTCGTGGAAGAGCAGAGACAATAAAAATGACGGAATACGAATATACATATGTATGTATGGGTGCATACTTATGATAATGTGGAAGGGCTGAGCTTATCCTCTCTGTGCCGAGTAAGGATTGACGACACTGTTTGGGATCTCGTCTCCGGACTTGGTCCAATTCCCCTTTTCTGATGAGGATAAGCAACAGCCTTCCTTCCTTCCCTTTGTGTGATGCAGCGGGCTTGCTTCCAACTGGGAGCAATCTTCGTTTCCTGGATGCTGCTGAAAGCTCATAATAGAAATGAAGCTAATACTCTATTATATCACATTTTTTTTAAAATTTATTTATTTGAAACAAATGGACAATTTCCATTGAAAAGAAAGAATACATCGAACCAGTGGTCGAGACCCCGGCGGGGATTGTTTTGAATTTTTTTTTTAAAACTAACCAACAAACTATTTATTCATTTTTCGAAAGAGGGAAACCAATCCATTAAAGTGCGAGGAAAAAAAAGGAAAAGAACTTCAAAATTTTGGTGAGTCTCTTTGAGTGACATTTAGTAGGGGTGACTTCATTCACAAGAGTTATAAAATGTGAGTTGGAATTCATGCAATTGAATTGGTGTTTTGCATAAATGATGCAATTTTCTCTATCAATTTACATAAAAGTTTATATATTAATGGTCCTTTTTCAAATAGAGTTTCACATAATTGGTAATTTTTGGAAAAATGGGAATATAGTGTAATTGAAATGCCAAAGGGTTTAGACAAATCTCTTTACTCTTGCGACTTCAAGTACTTTTTGAGTGACACTCTTATATGCAACAATAGATTATGAAAAAGGTTAACCCTTAAGTGCCGAGGCAACCCAAAAGTGGTCGTTCCAAAATAGAGAATGCTGTAAAATGAGTCAGGGGTGTCCAAATTGAGTGTTTCTTGGAATTAACATATTTAGAATCAAATTTTCTATAAGAGTATGTCATTAGAGTACTAAAAATGTGTTCACATAAATTTAGAAAAAATAAAGAATGTTGGGTGGTGTAAGTGTTGGATTAGTTTACAAAAGGATGAAATTCGTAAATGTGCAAAAAATGAATGATAAAGCATATATTTTGTATGGAAATTGAAAGATGGATTATGAATTATGATTTTTAGATCAAATCAATATAAATGGAATCCTAGAATTCATCATATAGACAAAACCAAACATAGATTCTTCATCCATTATTGACTTTTTGCAGTGTGGATATTTTACTATATATTTTAGGGAAAGTTAGCTTCATGCATGAGTGATCTAATTAGAAAGGGGATGATTTGTGAAATTTCTATGCCTCATTTCATGTAGTAGTGATTTACCCAAAATATGAAACATTTTAGTGTAAAAGTGATCTAAAAAAATCAATTCATATAATCAAGCAACCAAAATCTCCAAAATCACTATAATTAGTGTATCACAACCAATCACAACAAATTTCATCCACAAATTGTCAATATCTTATTCTTAATCGAATTACAAAAGGATTTTGAATTTTGAGTTTCAAATTTTAGACGAACATATTAGTGATAGCAATCGCAGATCTAACCGTATGGATAAAATTTAAAATTGATAATGTACAACTTTTATACATACATCAAGTTCAAAATATCCCTTACTTTGCATTTAATGATGCATTTTTGCAAAATTGCTGAATTTGGAGAGGGGTGCGGACATTTGGGGGTTAAAGAAATAGAGGTGTGTTGGCCTTCAAAACTCGTCTTAGAAGAAGTCACTGAGATGCAGAGGTGTGTTTCACTTCAAAATTAATTCAACTCTATTGGTGGAGTTGTAAACAATTGTCCCTATTTGTTATTACATGTTTAAAAAGCCCTGACTTCAAGGTGACATGCATAGAATAGTCATTGAAAGGACCTGTCATATATGTATTCCTTGAAACAACAATATCGTCACATTATGGACTAAAGTTATGGAATGACTTATTATAAAGGATAGATTTTATCTTTAGCGTGAATAGTCAAATTTTCCCTCAAATTTAGATTTGTAGAAATGAAATCTCAATATTGACTCAGTAATCTTGTTTGTAAATAGACTATGTAAGTTCCATCTCATGTGACCTCTATATAAAACTCATTACATAAATATCGAAACACTAATACTGACACCTAACAATGATCTATAACCTCCTTTCATGAGTAAAATAAATACATCAATTTACTGACCACAACATGTTCATTATTCACTATCCAAGTCTCCTACTCCCTTTGTCCCACAAAAGAAAGGATGGGTTTTTAGTGGGACAAAAGGAGTACAATTTTCTCGTGCTGAATAGTAGAACACAACCAATTTTCTCACGCCAAGTAGTACTACCCATCCCACAAAAGAAAGGATGGGTTTTTAGTGGGACAAAAGGAGTACAATTTTCTCGTGCTGAATAGTAGAACACAACCAATTTTCTCACGCCAAGTAGTACTACCCAACCAACTCTATTATCCCAAGTAGTATGACACGACTAATTCTCTTGCATCAAGCACTACAACTCTCTCCCTATTGTTGATCAATCAACCCTTATGCCAAATTTTGCATAGCCCTTTGAAGGCCATTTTAGCCATTTTTGGTATTATACTTGCCATTTGCCTACCACAATTGCCTAAATTTGATTACTCTAGAAGCCTTTTGATTATTTTAGGTCACCTTTGGTCGGCATAGGTGACTTTTTCACAAGACTAAATCCTATATAAAATTTTCCAAACAGGTTGCCACCTATTGCTTCAAATTAAAGGATTTTTGGATGCATCAAATTAATTTTTATTGCTAAAATTTATTTTCTTATTGTTGTAGGTTCCTAGCAACTTGGTCAAAAATAATAATAATTAAAAGGGTGTTTAAATTTTTGGAAAATTATTGACCTATATTGCTAAAAATAAAAATAAAATAAAAAGGCTAGTTGTTTTAATATGTGTATTTTATATGTTACTGTCCTATTTTTATATAATATTTTTTATATTGCTTTTTTTTTTTGCACTTACATACCATGTTCACTACTGAGCTCTCTTTTCATTCCTCAAATATACTTTTTTGACATCTATTAACACAAGCTACCAAACTCGTTTGTTTGGGGGAACATGAAGGTGGCATGGGGGCACATGGAGATTTTCCCGTGGAAACTCGAGTGTGCTTTAGGGGAGCTTTTCTAACATTTACGTAAACACAAGGTTCAAATCTCATTGACAGTGCAATGCGTTGTGATTGATTGGAAAAAAGAAGTCAAAACTCATTCTCACAACTTTTCAAGTTAAAAAATCAAGTCTACCTTGTTACTTTCCTCTCGTAGAGTTTTTTCTCAATATTACGAACAACTCTAATTCTTCTATGGATTTAAACATGGGTGGATTTAAACTTGCTAGGCTATCCTTCCTCTTTTCTCGACATAAGGAAGAACTGAAGAATTAAGGTTTATTAATCATTGATTACGTTTTTATTAATCATTGATCATTGTCGGATTATAAATTCTTACACGTGGGGATTAAGGCAGAAATAATGGTTGTGATTGTTAATCATAATGATCTTAATAGTTTTATTTGTTTACGAGTCACAACAATATTTAAAGATTGATGAGGTGTTTTGATCAATTTCCAACTTTGTTTTAATATGATTTTAGAATAATCGTAGAATCCACAAAAAGGTGATAAATCTCCTAGTATGATCTTTGCTCATGATTTCCTTTTTTTTCTTTTAATATGATCATCTCCAAAGAGCTATTTGGCTCTCAAGGCTTGAAATCCCTATTGATTGGCATTGATTGTCAATTGGTAAAGTTGACCAAATCACACCTTCAAAGAAAGAAAGAAAATTCTAACGCCAACCAAAAAAAAATCCTTTGTTTTGCTATAAGTTTTATTTGCTGATGTAAAACATTAAAATTATAGAGTTTATCCCCAAATAATATGTAATTGTTGTGTAATTCTCATTATCATTAAAACAATGTCCTCATACTTCAAGCAAAAAAAATCTTAATGTAAACCAATTCTAATTTAAAAGAATTGAAACTCTATTCACGCTGGCCTTGAAAGAGGACCGGAGTTTTTATTTATCTTTCTATATGTTTATTTGGATAAAATCATTAAAATATTGAATTAAAATCTTTTTAAATTGCTCCAATTGATAGACATGTTGGCAGTACGTATTAACTCTCTATGCAACCATCATACCCATAGTGCAATTCCTAATATATACAACCACTTCATTTCATGGAGAAATGAATTTTTTGCCATGTACAAGAGTGATGCCTTTGGCAAAAACTCCAATGTATGTTTTTATAAGGCCGCTTTGAATATGAAGTTGAGCATGTTTTGATGTGTGAGGGCCGCTTCACATTATAGCCATCCAAGTTGAAAGGGAATTCGTGGCCAAACTTTGTTGAGGGTCCAAAGGAATGAGTTGAAAATAGGTATTAAATATATAAATTGGAGCCTTTGGCCAATCATAGTGTGAAGCCTCCAAATGCCAAGGTCAAAGTCCAAACCTTGAGCCAAAATAGTTGGAAGCCCCATTTTAGAAGTACAAAGGCCAAGCCTTGGAACTCTCAACTTGGACGGCCATAGTTTGAAGCTCCAAAGGCCAAATCTAAAGTCCAAGCATTTGATGGCTAAGCCTTTGTTAAAATTAAAATCCCATTAATTTATCAAAAGAATTCGACGACCTTCCATCCATGGTTCCAATTCCCTTTTTTGTTGAACCCAAATAATGCAGTTGAAAGGGCATCACTTTGGAGCAAAATGGTCAAAAGGTGTTGTAATGTAGGCATTTTGGAAGGTGTTAGGCGTGAAGGGTCAAGAATCCAAACATCATGGCATTTGGGCTTTCTTGCAACATGTTTGGCGGGGTTCCACATTCTCTCGACTTTTTGCCATTTAATGTGAAGCGTCCCTGAGACCATCTCAATCCTCACCTTTCAGTGGTCCAAACTTCAAAATCATCCCAAACCACTTTGCACCAAGACTTGAGGTTGATTTTTTAATTGAAAATGACCAGGTGCACAAGTCCAAAAATTTGGTGCATTCAAAATAAATGACGGATTCGTGGGCTTTCTTGCGAACATGATTGGTGGGATTCCATGTCCTCTCGACCTTTGGCCATTTAATATGAAGCGTCCTTGAGAGAGTCTCAATCCTCACTTGTCATTGGTTCAAACTTCAAAATTATTCCAAACCACTTTGCACCAAGACTTGAGTTTGATTTTTTAATTGAAACGACCAGGTGTACAACTCTAAGAATTTGGTGGACCACAATAGAAGAGTGAATTGTGGGCTTTGAGCTTGTTGCTTTCAGATGTCAATATTTTTCTATTAATTAAAAAACACTTTTTCCAATAATCAAGACTCTTGGAACGTTTGTAAACTTGAATAGCATTTTTTAGTCTTTTCCTCCTTTTATACTCCTCCGTCTCTTTGGACTCTCAAAAAAGTTTGGACTCTTAATCCCACGGCTTCTTAACTTGGACAGCCATAGTATGAAGTGGCCCTGAGTATTGAACCAAGTATATTCATTCCATAGATTTTCGTAAGGATGATACATTATAAAAGGTTTACGGGAAGGTTATATTAATAAAGGAACATGAGACTTGTCTTAAAAACAATAGTAGCATATTGGGGCCCATTACTACAAAGAATAGATTTCTTGGAATGATGACATCTAGTTATTAAAGTAAGAACAACCCATGATTACACATAATTGTTTTGCATATTTCTCTCAATGTAAAAAAGACACATGATAAATTTTGGCAGATCATGTTTGATGCAAATGAGGCATGTGTTAATGGTTAAAGTTTCCTTATATTATTTTGCCAAAATTATTTAGTTTTTGACGTATCCAAAGAAGTCCGATCTTTACAAATCAAAATTTGTAAAGTTAGAAAAATAATTGTAGGATTTTTATTTATATCATTGGAAATCACTTAAGAAAAATATTAATCCCATAAACCCATAGTTTTCAAGAGATCATTAAGTTCAAACACAAATTTATATTTATTTATTTAGGGTCTATTTTTCATTGGAGGTCTTGACAAAAATTTACCATATATGGCTCAATTTTCAACCATAGATATTTGACAATGAGTAAACTAAAATGTTTATAGTGGAAAGGGGGATCTTGATTCAATTCTCTAATCAATAGAACTTATATATTTTCTCCAACCTTTGAAGTATTTTTATTTGTTCTTTTTGTTTCATCAAATTCTATAAAACTAAATTTGAGTGAAAAAATGTCAATTCACATTAAAGATACACAGCCCCATTGAGAGAGTTGGTTTGATTTTTGAAAGGTAATACAACTCTACCTCTTTAATGTCACAACCTAAATGCTCAAAATGAATGTGTTTATTTGGAGTTCTATGTTTGTGATAATATATTGTTGCATATATGGTAAGAGTGAAGAGGGTTGTCTAAAATTCCTCTAGCAATGTCAAATTGACTATTGATTACATTATACACAACTAGTAGAAGAAAAGGCCATGCCAGTACAAATTTGTAAATCACTGAAGAGTCCACTTTTATATAGTGTATAGAAAGTGTAGTTTTGAACACAACATGACGAATTTTGGTTAGTGTGATTTTTTCTGGATTCGTTCTTCTTGCCATTTTGAATGAACAACAAAGTGTGAGTCATGAACGACAAAAATTGGGTCATTTTTGAAGTTCAACATGAAAAGATTCAACCGCCCACGGAGGCAAATGGGTCTTCTTGTCTTGTCGTGAATGAAGTCACATTTACTAAATACACTGAGTGGAAAAACTGAGTTAAGTTTGTAGAAAAAATCTTTGGCCATCAATTGCTGACAATTCATTGAATGAAATTGCAATTTTCAAAATACAAGAGATACAACATGGAGTTTGTGAGATGTTATAGAGTTTATGTTGATATACACATAGATTATAATAAGATCAAATTGTTCAAGTTTAAACACATGTCTTGATTCAGTTTGGCATGTTATTCCATAATAAATACAATGAGGTTAAAAGAATGCATTGAGGACTTATGAGCCCAAATTGGCATGGGCATGTTGAACTACAATGTTGCAATACTAAATTAGAGCTCTCTGCACATTGTAAGTAAACTTTGATTACTCACCATGGTGTATTTAGAAGAGCTTTCTGTAAGTGCTCAAACAGACCTTGATATCTTTATTTTCCTGAAGTTGCAAGTTGGTAAGTCCACAAAGGATGTAGCAAGTGAATTGCAGGTGTCTTAAAGTCATGTTGCAAGACTTAGGAGGAAAATATTATCTGATTTTTCTGCTAGCAGTAGCGGTAGACCACAAACATTAATAAATGCACAGAAAAAAGAATGCGTGAGAGTTGTTACGTGAGGAGGGTTTGAAGTTGCAACACAAACTACCCAACATGTACGTGAGGAATGCGAAATTATTGTAAGTGTTGATACAATGAAAATGGTCTCATGTGCAGTAGGCTGAGATCAAAAGTGAAATAGTAGAAACTAAAATTGAACCAGAGACACATCAAAGATTGACTTGAATTTTCCAGACACCATAAACATTGGACCATTCATGATTGGGAGCACGTCATCTTCCCTGATTGATGAGACAAAGGTAAATCGATTTTGCTCAAACGGTCGCAGTTGGTGTTGGATTCAAAACAAGTTAAACATATTGCAAAGTTTGGTGGTGATTTGGTCATGTTGTGGGGTTGTATGACATTCCAGGGCCCAGGCATGTTTTGTAGAATTGAAAGAAGAATGAATCAACAGTAATACAAAGAAATTTTGCAGAGAGATTTAATGCACACTATGATAACATATAACCTTGATTCTTTAAATTTGATTTTTCATCATGACAATGATCCCAATTATACAACAAAGAGTGTTTGCCAATGTCTAAGATCATAAAAGTTTGATGTTCTTAACCCCTAAGCTCCGAAGAGACCATTTTTTGGTTGCATAATCGGCTGCCCGAAACTAAAAAATAAATTTTTGAAAAATGAAAAATATTTTTAAATACTTCATCAAGTCTACATTCCAACCCAAGTTGAATTATGTCAACCTGAGTTAAAGTCCACCCGGGAGAATTTTCCCAAAGTAAATCACTTCAACATTGTTTTAGTGTTACAAAATTTGCTATTTGGAGAAAGTAATGATGTTTCCTCCATCATTTTTTTTTTCTACTTTGAAGTTTACAATAGATAAACCAAATTTAACCAATCACGCTAAATTTCAAACTCTAAAAGTGAGAATTAGAATTTATACAAATTTTCAAAGGTTAATGCTTTTAAATTCATTAAAATTTTATGTAAAGTTATTTTTGGAAGTTTGACCCAACAAATAATTTGTAGAGATGATGCCCTACATTTTGTCTATTGAACCAAATTTCATCAAACATACAGAAGGCACATATTATAACACATCTATGTTTTGTCCAATACCCATCGGGCTTTTAGGGGTTAAGTGGCCCGCACACTTTGCACAATCTCCTAACCTAAATTGAATTGAAGATCTCTAAACAAGGCTAAAACGTCGTTTTAACTAGTATGAAACTATTCCAATAGGAATTTTAGAGTTGTGGGAATGTATTGAGGAGTGTTGGGCTTCTATAGAACTAGAGGAGGTTGTACGAAAGCGTGACAAATCCAAGCTGTCTTAGTTGCAAAAGGCAAGTGGACAAAATATTAAGCTTTTTAAAATTTTATCGAGGATGCAAAACTAAATCAAGAGACACAATTTCCTTTTATTGTAACTTTCTTGTACATATTGATGTAAGGACTTTCTTTTGTATCAAATTGTAGTCCATTGAAACTACTATATTGTAGAATTTATAATTTGTGCAAATCTATTGTCAATTTTCCTACATCGGGAATTGAATTTCAAATTACAAGAACCTATCTCAGTTTAACTTTGACTCAATTTTCCAACATTGTATCATTCAACTGAAAGGGACTCATTTTTGGATTTGACACATAAAGACATCCCAAAATCATTGCTTTTCCAAAATCATTAGTTTCATGTTCCATCATAGCTAGAAGACAACTCAACCGTCCACGGAGGCGAATAAGTCTTCTTGTTGTGAAGAAGTCACATTTACTAATTGTCATTCAACTGAAAGAGACTCATTTTTGAAGTTTGATACAAAAAGACATCCCAATTTATTTATTTATTTCTATTCCATCATAACTAGAGGGCAACTCAACCGTCCACTCAACCGTCCACGGCTCCACGGAGGCAAATTGGTCTATTTATCTTGTTGTGAATGAAATCACATTTACTAAATGTCATTCAACTGAAAGAGACTCATTTTTTAAATTTAACACGAAAAGATGGCATTGGTGTCCCTTGTTCCATCATAGTTGGAAGACAATATAACCATCCACGAAGGCAAATAGGTCTTTTAAAAAAAAAATTATCTTGATGTGAATGAAGTCACATCAATTCAAAGAGACTCATTTCTGAAGTTCGACATGAAAAGACACCCCAAAGTCATTGTTTTTCATGTTCTATCATAACTAGAAGACAACTCAACCGTCCACAAAGGTGAATAAATCTTTCTATCTTGTTGTGAATGAAGTCACATTTACTAAATGTCATTCAACTAAAAAAGACTCATAGAGTGAGTATTGAAATGCATACCTCCTTTTCCTAGATTTTGGTAAGAGAACATAAGATGTGATATTATAGAAGGTGATATTAAAGTTGAAAGGTTTGATAGATTAACCCTAATTGACAGAGTGTGAAAAGGGAAACTCTAAAACCCTAAACCCTTCGTCGTGATTCCCAGTTGCGCGACACATCAATCGTGAGGGAATTACACATCGCGCGATACGAAAGACGAATGCAATTTAGTTTCTCACGATTCCTCGTCGTCAATTTGAGCAACAAGCAGTCGAATTTCAAGGTACCGTTTGTTTCCTCTTCATTTGTCTGTGCATTTCAGGGTTTAGGGTTTTTGTTGCGTATTTCTCACAGCCACAAGGAACAGCAACAGCAGATTTCAATCAGCTCTCTGTATCGTGGACTTCATTTGTCAGGGTTTAACCATTTAGCGTCCACTGTGTATTTTCTGTAGCGTAGGAAAATTGGACCCCCTGCTGCAATTCATCTGTTTGTGTGAAAATGACTACGATCGAACGCTCTTGATCTTGTAATATAGAACAAGAGCTTTAAAATGATGTATTGCAATCAGAAAACCGAGGTAAAATGAGAAAATGTCACCGTTGCAGAGGTCAGTGATGTAGATGGGCCATATTGGGCGTTTTAGGGTTAAGGTTTGTGAAAGGGTTTGTTCGTATGGGAGTTTCTTACAGCGACGAGGAAGCAGTTTGAGCAATAGCAGCCATCGAACAATCACGATTTTTTTTAATATTTTTTTCTGAGCCGTGGACTTCATATGTCTGGATTTTATTTAGGGTTTCGGATTTTTTTGTGTTTGGAAGTTTGAGATGGTTGAGGAGGACGCATCATGCGTGGCTGCGGAAGACGGGGCGGTTGCTGCCCTGAATAAGCCCCTGAATGAGCCCCTGGATGAGCCCCTGAATGAGGCTGCCTCGGAAGGAAAGGGCGATGTAGAAGAAGAGGAGAGCTTGTTTCCACGGGCGCATGAGTTGCCGGTCCGGCCACCTCGTGCTATTGAATGCAATTACACTCACTGGGCTGCTCTTGGTAACTGCCCTACCTTGCCTCTGCAATCTTCTACTCCCTCCGTCCCAAAGTTATTGTCATGGTTGAAATTCATGTTTGAAAGTTCTTTTTTAAGTAGGTCATATTGTAAGAAACATGACTAAAAAAGGTTCCAAATTATGTCACTAGAATGATTGAAGAACATTGCATGTGTTCATTGCAACCTAAATAAAATTAACCACAAGGAAGTATTTTTTGACCTACTCATAAAAGCACTTTCAAACATGACTTTCAAACATGACAATAACTTTGGGACGGAGGGAGTACTTGCTTGTGGCTTGACTTTGTAAGTTTTCATCACTAATTTCATTATCTGCATTATGCTAAGGATATGTAGTATTATGTAGTATGCATAATGCTACTAATGTATGGTGCTACATAATACTGCATTAGTAGCATCATGCAGAGGATATTAGAGTTAACCGAATAGAAGCCCATCTAACCTCCCTTTTTGCTCTACTTCTAACCTCTCTTTTGAGCTATACTGTTGAATAGTGTTGTGTCATAGATTGCCCCCTTGTGGGCCATGGGCTTGGAGGTTTGGTAGAAGGTGTGGGAGTCATTGCGAGGTGTGGAGAATAATGATAGTGGCTTGCTTTAGATTGTCTCCCAACTCATCATGAACTAGTTTTCGGTCTATTTATATTTCAATATGAGTTCAAGAGGAGTTCAAGAGGAGTTTGCTAAACCTTGCCTCTTTGAGCTGACTTTTATTATTTGCGTCACTTTAACCCTTAAAGGATAAAGGGTTTATGGTTTTGAAATGACGCATTCAATTGATCATATTTTATAAATTGAAATTCAGATAGGACCAAATTTTATATCACGGTAATCAATGAAAATACTGCTTGTGTTTGTCAAAAAACAAATAGACTTGAACGGAAGGGAGTCTACTCAATATTGCTTTAAAAAAGGAAACATGAGGCCCCTTTTCGGCTTCTTGGTCCTTACAGGACTTAACTAGTATGTAGAAGTGTGCTCATTGGGAGACAATTACAGGGATCACTTTGGGTATAAAAGTCAGACTCTCTTGAGATCAAATTTGTATCACAAAGTATGAATTTCTTACGCTATCATTTAAAGAGGGAGGATGTAGACCACAATGCTTACCACACTTGCTAGTAAGTCTGTGAATAGGTGAATTTCTGTTTGGTAATAGGGGTTTTAGTATCCTTTACCTTAAGGCTCTGCAGTCTTTCAGAGCTGGGGTTCAATCATTGTTTGATTAGTAAGAAATTGTGGCTGGTTGCAGTTTCACCATTTTACAGGTCTAGTGTGTTTCCGTGGGGCTAACAATGGTATGCACATGGATGGAGGGTGCAGATGTGGGCAAAGAATTTCATGATCAGTACGTTTACAGACATGCCAACGGGTACGTATTTTGTGTATTTTGTACATTGGATGTATTTTGTTTGGGCAGGAACTTTTGAGGTTACGTGGTTAACGTTACGTGTTCAACTAAGAGCGTGAAACACGAATGATACTGCAGCGTTCAGTGTGCAGGAATTAGAGTTTTGCAATGCCTTTTGAGTGCTAGATTCAGCAGCAACATATTGCTCGTTGTTCCTCCTTCAAATGTTCTGTTTTTTATAGAAAACGATCTAGGTAGCTGTTATGTGAATGCTTTACCACTTTGTCATTCGTAAGGAGGTCGGTATCAGGACATGGCTTTCCCGATTCCCACACCCAAAATCTCCATTTAAAGCATGATTCTCTTTTTAATTTTCTTTGTTCTATGGGCACTCATCATTGAATAGATCCTTCTCTCAATCCTTATGACCGATCATGTGGACTAACACATCCTGCTTCATAGATAAATCAGAAACTGGAAAAAAGCGAACGAAAGTGATCTTAACCTTAAATAAAGGCAAAGAGGGATGTCAGGTCAACACACGCTCATGGTCTGGGGTCCTTTCACCAAAGCAAAAACTCATGCAATCTAGACTTTAAACCTTAAAAGGACATGCTAAGCCCCACAGGCTTACTTTTGTTTATTTTAGATCTTGCTCATAACTTCTACTCCGTTGAACATAATCTTCCAGAACAAACTTCTCTCCTTGGGCACAAAAAGACTAGTATATTAGTAACTAATCTTATTGTTATAATCACATTGTTATATTTAGTCTTCTATAATCGTGTTGGAGCTCATATTGCCGATACAACTGCTACGTTGAAGTTCGGTACCGCAAACTCTGATTTGAGGTCTTAGATTGAAGTGACCGCTAAAGATGACCTCACGGAACAATGACACTGGACCTTAAAATATGTGCAGGTTGTGTGTGATAGGTCTATTGCCAACCCATGCTGCCCTCCAGCCCACACCAGCAGTAACAGCTGTTGATTTCAATGTTGGGAAGCAGAACCGTGCTGATGCTAAAGTATCTGGAAAACGAAAGAAGGTTTGCTTTGACCTCATGAGAAGACTTTTTGTTGTTGTTGTTGTTATCATTAATTTGATGTTAACCCCTAAAGGACCAAGGATGCATGGTTTTAAGAATGTTGAATTCAAGTGATTGTATTGTGGAAAATGTAACTAAGATGGAACCAAATTTTATATCAGTGACGAACATTGTATGTGTTGGTCAAAAAATAAATAGATTTAAAACAAAAGAAACTCAAAACGATGTCCATGTTGGGCCTCATGTTTTTAACCCTTTTGGCCAAGAACCAAGAAGGCCAAATTTGGCTTCATGTTTTTTTAGCAGTTTTGAGTGGGTTCTATGTGAAGTTTCTATTGTTCAAATTTATTTATGTTTTTGGTCAACACATGCAATGTTCTTTACTGATTCTTGTGATATAAAATTTAGTCCTATCTGAATCATACTTTTCATTATATGAATGATTGAATTGTCATTTTTAAACCATGAATTCTTGCTCCTCCAAGGGTTAAAGCATTTTTGAGTAGGTTCTATTTGTCCCAGGGGTAGTACCGGGAGAGAAATAATGTGGCCGTAATGAATGACTGAAATATTCGCACTGATTATTTCTTGGAATGTGTTTCAGAATGCACTGTCGTTGGAGCCAAACTCGGTTCTTTGTAAAGTTATGGTCGGGGAGGCGTTTTTTATGATCAGGTTTGTTCTTAGGAGCCTTTTTACTTATTCTGGTACACTCAGACATCCTTTATATCGCAACCAATGTACACAAGTTCAGAACTTGACATGTGGAAAGTTCCGATCACATGAGTACACAATAGCAAATATTCTTTGTGAGTGATGTTAGTGTAGTTTTATGTTCTTTATTGTGTAGTAACTTTTTCCCCTTATTTTCAGTAGTCAAATATGGTGGTCGCTGAGCTTCTCATGGCTGTGAATGAAAGCAGGTGTTGTGTTAGAGGAGTCTTGTTAGAAGTCAACGAACGACTCATCAAGGATCCTACTTTGCTGAACACGAGGGTGAGTTTTATAGTTTCTTATTCAGAATAATTTTCCGTGTTTCAATGAGGGTTATGTGATTGGTAACTCCGGTTTTTATCCACTTGGGAAATATCTATTTT
Organism: Pohlia nutans; assembly: GCA_022496805.1. NCBI lineage: Eukaryota > Viridiplantae > Streptophyta > Bryopsida > Bryales > Mniaceae > Pohlia > Pohlia nutans. Next base: position 2,759,538 of record CM040103.1, read on the forward strand.
AACCCCTAAAGGACCATAAGGCCACCATGTGGCTCCTATTTTTTTCAGTGATTTTGAGTAGGTTTTCTATAGATTCTTTTTGTTAATTTTTACTTTATTTTTAATTCAACATATGTAATATTCTTCACTAGTTCCAGTGATATAAAATTTGGTCCCATTCAAATTATAATTTTCACAATATGATCGTTTGAACTTGTCATTTTAAAGCCATGAATCCTTGGTCCTTTAGGGGTTAATACAATCTGCTGAAAATTAGTCTGTTGGTTGTAAGGTAGTTGGAACAGATTTCTTAGTACTGAATTCTTTCTTGTGGGAAACCCTTAGACCATAAGTGGAGTAAATGTTATTAAGGACATATGTGGACTATGATGATGTACTGTACAGTATCTAAAGAGTCAAAGCCTATCCCCAGTCTTGCTCCACTACAGTAATGAAATGCTTGTGCGAGAAATCGTATGGAGGGATTGGAGTGTCCAAGTGATTGCAATTATTGCGATCACTTTGTACACTCCTGCAAAAAAGTGGATGTAATTGTCAAAGTCTTATTGAAATTGCCAGTATTTGGATGAAAGTGCCTTATAATAGATAAGCAAATATATACAAGGATGTTTCTTTCCTTTTATTCCTTACTTGGCTACATTCTAGAGTGCATGTTGCTCCACATAACATTCAGTAGCCTTCATGCCCACTGCCTTTCCTTCATGCACTCTGCTCATCACCTTGAGCCTCCACCTGTCCACTATAGGGTGTGGAATATTCCACACCATCTACTGTAGAGCCAAGGCAAAAACAATGCATGCTACTGAATGTTATGTAGCGGAAAAAACAAAACTTATGGTAAGGTGTTCAATAATGGCTCAATTTTCAGCACGTGAAATCAACAAGGATGTCACCAGTACAAGCAATTTTTGTGCATGGGGAAAATTAGTAGAAAGATAGAGCAAGTGGAATCATCATTTTTGGACTCTTCTACAATGAGTTATGAATTTTTGAAATTGGAAATATAGGTGTTCCTAAAATGGTGCCCTAAAGTGACACCCTATAATGTTTGCAGTAAGTACATGACACTATTGCATGGGGAAGCTATTATGTACCTCTGAGTGAAGATTACTAGAGCTCCATAATGGGACCTGCTCCATTTTAGATCACTCTACCATAATTGCTGCATTCAAGTATGAACAAAACTTGAAAGTTCATACAATATCTAAATATCCTAATACATATTTTAGTGCATTGGAATTGGACAAGATTTGCATTAATAAAAATTCCATACTAATAATGAAAACCACTCACAACATGGGAATAGGTTCCCTAAAATAGACATCTATTTGAGTCTTCTTTCTAATCCTGTTTAATTGGGGTTCAGGCGGACACAGAAGGCCACATTGCAATTATGATGCCAAGACCAGAGGACTGGTTGAAAGTTTCTAAAACTCTCCTCACATTTGAGCAGTACAAAGAACGCCGGGGCCTTGTGTGAAACTTCTGGTAGGCCATATCTTAACCCCTAAAGGACCATAAGGCCCCCAGGGGGCTACATGCTTTTTTTTTTTAGCGGTTTTGAGTAGGTCTTATGTAGACTTCCTTTTGTTCAAATGTGTTTTTCTTTATTAATCAACATATGCAATGTTCTTCACTCATTAATCGAAATTTGGTCCCATCTGAATTATACTTTTCACAATATGATCGTCATTTTTAAACTATGAATCCTTGTCCTTCAGGGGTTAAGCTAACATGTACTTGTTTGGGTTACCCTAGGATGGAATCTGTGGTTACGAATCTGCTCTAAAATCTAGAGGAATTCATGTAGAGGCAGATTTGAGAATTGGCGGTCCAATCCTACGGTCACAAGTACGTACAGAGGACCAGGCCAAAGTGTGAAAAAATACATTTATCCACTTGATGTAAGGTGGATGACCCAATAACCGACGTGTACTATAAACCAACAATATCTCCAACTGGTATTCATTGAGAGCTTCTAATTCTATACCAGTACTAGATTTGCGTGAAAAGCTTAAAGCATTGGTTTATGGGCCATCCAATATACATGATGTTGATGTTGTTGGAGGCATCAAGATGTCCATGTATTTGAAGTGTAGTTTATGATGGCTCTTTGCATTGGTATGGTTTTAATGTGGATGTGGACTAGATAACGAGTCAAGAGTTGGGTGGCTCGAGACAGTTATTGAACATCATCGGTTTGTACACATGCAATTGTCACTTTTTGGTAAATCGGAGGGTCCACTATAACCCTCGTCATGCTCCACAAACCAAAAAGTGATGAGCATGCAAGACAAGTGGTTATGACCACAACCATCATGACCAGTTCCAGATTTGTCATTAAGGAGACAGTAAAATTATTGATCTGGTCACAAATTATTTGGGTTTTAGAACATGATTTGGATCACCTTCAAGCTCTTGAAAGTGGTCACAAAAATTTGATTGATATAATTTTTTGATCAGGATTCTGAGGCCAACTCAGAATACTGTGTCCTCGCTTTACATGCCTGGTTTTTCTTTGATCATACTAAGGATAGATAGGAAACCAAAGTACACCCACGACACTTTCTCGGTGCCGATGGACGCTAAAATGTTACTGAAGACCAATGTACCAGGGATTTTATTTTTATTTTTGCATTGTAGCAGTGCTCCATGCATGCAATAGAGGGTGGTCCCTCCAGATTTAGACCATTGTGACTGTGCCACGACATTAGAGTCATTGAAAAAAGAAACTGTACAACGTACATTTACGTCACTTTCTCGGTGCCTAAGTGTGAACACCAAAATGTCACTAAACGCTGAAAACATGTGCTTCGTGACAAGTTCATCAAATTGAGGTTGGAGACAGATGTTGGTTGGCGAATGCATGCTCATCCTGTCTAGAAACCTCTGGATAAGAAATGCTCTCATGCTACGGTTGTTTTTTATCATCCAAATGATGATGCGGCAAGCAGCAGCCTTGTATGTCACTACAGCTTTTTGCTCGTAGTACTTGAGGCTATAACATTTTACAATACATGAATATTTTTTTCTCAAGAGGAAATTGAAACTACATATGTAAGAGGAACTTTGTAAACATAGCTGGTAAAAATATTCATGTTGTATGAAAAGTTATAGCCTTTTTAACCCCTAAAGGAGGTTGTCCATGTTCATATGGTGTACATATAGGGATGAACATTTGCATACAGGTGGTGTTTACTGTAGTATAACACTATGAAGTCAATTTTTTTGTGAGCGTTATAAGAACTACAAGACATGTTGCTATAAAAAGTCTAGAGTTTTTTCTTTTACGGAAGATGGTCAAAGAATTTCCTGTACAATTGTAGTTGTGAAAAACAGTGGAGTACGCTAAGATTGTTGCATGCTTTAGGAGTTAAATCAATTAGTGTAGATGGAGCAATTAGCAAAAAGTAATAGAGTACAAAACCACCCTTGTGTTGTGTTTCTACAATGCTTTTTTAATGCTGGATTTAACATGAAATCTTATGAAACATCTATAAAAAAAATGTTACGATGCATCTTAGAAATCATAATATAAAAGTTATTTTGTACCAATTTGTTGAATGCGTTGAAGTTGATGTATCAAATAAGACGGATGCACAAAATTTGACGCCTTACCCACCTACCTCTATTGTGTAAAGTAACCCTAATATAATTGTGTACAATATGACGATGTTAAAGTTCAAACAAGGAGCCACCATAATTGCAAGTGTCTGTCCCAAGTAGAACATGTTTGTTTCTATTTAGTTTTCATCATTGTATATCTCAATCTAATCCTCATTGATTGAAAATTTCAAAAAATTCTATTCTACAATCCAGGATGCCAAATTTTTTATAACAATTCCATTACACATAATAAATTCATTCTTTGAAATGGTTGGGCCCCAATATGCATTTTTTACCCACATGTTTCACTTTTATTGGGTATCAAAACTTTCTACATTCATAACATTCTTGAATTGGCATCCCCGTTTTTTTGCAATCCCTTTTCTACAATTGTCCCTTTCTAGTATGACATGTTATGGAGTGTTATTGTATGGACGGTAGATTGTACGATTTTATTTTGAAATTGAAGGTTTACAAAGCTACTACAGCGACATCCTTTCTATTGTTGAAGAACGATGCTTCTAAGGGACCAAGCCAAGGCAACTCAAAAATGTTATATTTTTGAAGTAGTGCTTAGTCGTGAAACAACAAACGGCTAGTCGCAGAGTCTCTGCCTTAGTATTTATTCCAGATTTACTTTTACAGCTTCATTTTATTGTTCAGGCGTGTAACTCCTGGTAACTCCTCAAAAACAAAGCGTTTTCGTAGTTTCTCCCCTGGTGGACAGAGACAATAAAAGTTTGCATTAACCCTTAAAAGAGGTTGCCTCTGTCCATACGGTGCGCACACATGGAACTACATTTGCATACATGTGACATTTACTATAGCCTAAAGCACGCTGTGAAAAAATCCCTTACGTTTTCCGGGCGCCTCACGAGCGGGAGATACCCTTGGCGACTCACGATTTCCTCACGGTGCAAAAAAATTGCACGGGCAGCTCAAAATTGCACGGGCAGGTTTGAAATTTTTTTCACATCGTGCTTTAGCCCGGAAGAGGCCCTCGTCCTCCGGGCCTGCACGCGTAGTGAGAGACCTGCGTCCCCTGTCCGGGCTGGTGCCCTCCCGGGGCTCCTCCGGTCTCTCACTACGCGTGAGGCCCTCCGGCGGGGGTCTCTACCTTTACATAACGTGTCTTATGGAGCCAATTTTTTTATCAGCCTTGTAAGAACTACAAGACATATTGTTGTAAAATTTTCAAAAAAATTCCTTGTATGGAAGATGGTCAAAGAATTTCCTGTACAAATGTGATAGTGAAAAACAGTATAGCACATTGAGGTTGTTGCCTCCATTAAGGTAGAGGGTCATATTTCTGACCGGGTTGTATTTCCGACCCCTACTGGTTGGGGGATGGGTGTCAGAAACCAGCCAGCATGGTTTCAGATAGTGTCCAAGAGTGTTCTAATTTCGTCCATGCTTGGAAAAATCAAGAGCTTCTAATTGAATCTGATTGGTGTAGAAGCACTCTATTTTCAGAATCCAACCTCTCATGAAAACCATGACTCTATGAGCGGTTAATGGTCGCTCTAAGCTTTCAGACTTAAAAAATCATAGAAAATTGTAGAAATGCTCAAAAAATGTTTTTTTTTTTCGGGATGCCTTTGCAATAGCTTTGCAGAGCATCCAAAAATTAAAAAAAAAATTCTTTCACAAGTCTAAGTATGCAAACCTGAAATTCAGTCGGGAATTGGTCCCACTACCTTAGGGGTTAAACTACGGATAGATGGTTTGCCAAGATATTGGCTATTCATTTTCTAATTGTTGAAGGAGCTTTCCAATGGATCACCTGAAACTGCAACAGCCACAGTGGCACAGTTGTTTTGAGAAAATCAGTGTGATGTTTCCCAAGCTCGTCATCATATCATCAAAGTCTCTATTAATAATATATATAAAATTTGCGCATTAGAACCATTTTATCTACACTGAGGGCCCAGCCACACTTTGCATGACGCAGCTGACATTGGCTGCATTTTGACGGCGATTCTTCTTCAATTTGTTATTACTTTGGAGTTTGGGCTATTCTTCTTCCATTGTCGGTTATTATTTTGGAGTTTGGGCTCCTCTTTCTCCCCTTCATTCATGCACATTCCCAACCAGTAGTCAAATACCCATGTCAAAACATCCAACCAAACATTAACTGTTTACAATCTCAATCCTTTTGTAGAAAAGTCGAACTACACTTTCATACACAATTTCGCTTTCAGGCAGTGATCTCAAAACTGGCTAATATTAGATGGATTTCTACCCAAAAAATGAGGCTGCTAAACATACAAAGAATAAAATGAAAAAAAAATTGAAATTTAGCGAGAATGCTCATGATGTTATAAATATGTAGCAAGGGTATCATTATGGTATCACCATGGTATCACCTTAGTATATCAAGGGTATTGCCAGATATTATAGAGGTATCGTGAGTAGTACATTCACAAGGTAGCAAAAGTATCTACCATTTATGTGGGAGGTAGCACCCTGTGCTAAATGTCATAAAGTGGTTCTGAGAGCACTGCTTTCAGGACACTACTAGAAATAGTGCTTCTGTAGACTAGCGAAAAGACCCACAAGAAGCATAACATTCAGTAGTAAACATAGGGTCTGTTCTACGGCCCTAATGAAATGGAGAAGAACATATCTCATCATCTTGTCAACCCTCGTGTTAACTCCAACATTAGGCAAGCAGAACTTCAAAAATGAAGTTGGATGAAACTCCTAGGCAACCCTTGCAAGAGGTATTGATTGTTATGAGATCCTACATGACGAACTCAACTAGTTGTGGGTCTTTCGGGACATGCTTATATAGTTTGCACAGGCGGTGTTTCTATTATTAAGATTTATCAAAATATATTTGTGATATTTTTTATGCAAGAAATTAAAAGTTTCCTATTAGTTTTAGAATTTTCAATTAAAAAAATTAACTTGGAGATTTTACAGATTTTAAAGTCAAAAACTTCATAAATTCATTTTAATTCTTAAAAAGAATCTAAATTTCATTTTTCTTTTTTTCTTTTTGGAACGAGTGCATACTACAATGGAGAATTACATGATATCTTTTCCATTTATTTTTTTTAATTTGAAATTTGAAATTCAAAAGGTAAGCATCTTGTGTAGTATAATTCAAACCCTAAGTTACAAAGTTTGTAGAAGCAATAAAATACTTGATGTATTCACAACAAAATTCATCTTCAAAGTCAAAATTGGGTTTGATTAACGAACATCTACTACTATTTTGATGCGTAATTCCTTAACCCCTAACTACCCAACCATGCATATTTTGCATGATGTACGGATTTGAACTCTGATTTCTCGTCCATCATGCACTTTTTGTAGTGTGGATTTTTTATTGAAACTTTTATGGGAAGTTAGCTTCGTGCATGTGCAATCCGATTAGAAAGGGGATAATTTGTGAAAATTTTATGCCTCATTTCATGTTGTAGTGTTCCACCCAAAATTTTGAAGATTTTAATCTAAAAGTGCTCTTGAAAAAATCAACTATTAAAATAAAGCAACCAAAAAATCTCCAAAAATCACTACACTTATAGTATTACATTTCAACCCATCACAACAAATTTCATTATTAGATTTTCAATATCTTATTCGTAATCATATTACAAAAGAGTTCTAAATTTTAAGTTTGAAATTAAATACACAGATATTGGTGATAGCAATCGCCAATTTTACCATATGGATAGAATCCAAAATGCATAATGTACAACTTTTATTCATTCATCAAGTTAAAAATATCCCTCTTAGTTGCATTTCATAATGCATTTTTGGAAAACTGCCAAATCTGAAAGGGGTGAGAACGTCTAGGGGTTAACCTTTAAATGACATGGGGGAAGAAGGGGGCAGCCCGAAGGAATATGGGACCTAAGTCCCCTCCCCGAACATCCACATGCGTAGCCCCAACACACTGCAACGAGCATGGGTTTGATTGGGTAGCCAAAGCTCATAAACTGAGTACCAGACCAATGGTGAGACGCCAAGTGGTGGCGTACGTATTGAATTACAAAATGTTATTGAATTTTGAGTTTCAAGTTTTACAGGAAAATATTGGTGATAGCAATCGCAAATCTAACTGCATGTATAGAATCTAAAATTCATAACGTAGAACTTTCATTCATACACCAAATTCAAAATATCCCTCTTAGTTGTATTTTACAATGCATTTTTGCAAAATTGCCGAATTTGGAGAGAGATGAGGATGTTTCTCAGCATGTTTAGGGGTTAAGCCATCTATCCCCTTGGAAACAAAAAAAATGTAGAAAAGCAACAGATAATTTTAATATGATTCAAATATCCTATATTAACTACATACCATACCAATTGAATTTTGAAGAAAAAAACTTGATAATTAGAGTTGTTCGTAAAGTCAACAAAGGGTAGTTGATTTGCAACAGGTAGTTTTTTGCCTTTATATAGACTTTTTTGACAACCACTTACACAAGTCACCAAACTCCTTTCCTTGAGAGAGCATGAGATTGGTGTGGGGTAAGTGGAGATTCCTTCATGGGAACTCAAGCTATGTTTGAAGGAGCTTCTCTTGCATTGGGGAGGTTCAAAGTTTGAATCTCCCTGACAACATATTGCTTTGTGATTGGTTGCAAAAATAGAATTAAAAATCCAGATCTACCTTATCTTTCTTTATTTGCTCAACTTTGTCGATAGCTCCATGGACGAAGGGATTTTAAAACCATTCATTACAAGCCTACTTTAGAATTTTTGTGAGCGCTTAGCAAAATAAAAAATTACTAGTGAAAAGGTTCTTGGTATGATGTGTAAGGAAGAAAGTGAGTGTCAAAAGTGTTGACCTATTTAAGTACTTTTTAGTGTAGTTTGAAGTGCCATTTTGCGTGAAATACAAGGGTACTAAGATGAAAAGGACTATTGATGGACTCACTCACATGCCATCAGTGTCCGAAATATACATTTATGATATATGGGGCTCACTATTTCAGTTCTGCGAGTAGTTTCAGGAGTTTGAAGTCGGGCTGCTTTGTGCCCGGGCAGCCTCGACGGTCCTAATTTGCCCTTCCTCATCCATTCTGCAGCAATCCACAGCTTGGCCCTGTCTCTCCCAACCTGCTCTTCCTTTGTTCACAGGCACTGTTCATTGTCATCCCCATTCACATTTTTGTGTTGCGACGATAGAGAATAGGGTTTCACTGTGGCAGAGTTTAGGGTTTTCATTAGTAGAAAAGGTGGCGCTCTCCAGGGATATGCCCAGGTAAAATCAATGTGCATGCGTGGAATTAGGCATTACTTGCCTGGGCATCTCCCTCGGCAGTGCCACCTTTTCTACTACACTAAATAGTGTATTTAGTATGAGGTGATGAATAATGTGCTTACCCCTACTACTTGTCTAACACTAATTGTCAATTTGTGAGTAATTAGTGTTGGATGATTTCAATTATCATCCAATTTGATTCATTCCATTTCTAAACTTTCAGTTTTTCCATCCAAACTTTCATCTCAAGTTTCATTCCTTACTCACACTAAATATCCATATCTCAAAAAATCACAATGTCAAAACGTTACTATTCTTCATAAATAGTGTGAGAATTCATATTTATTGTTTTTACAAAAGTAGGTTTTTTTGATATTTAGAGTGATGTTCGCAATTACAGTGCCTCACACTAAATACACTATTTAGTGTAGTGTTTGTTGATCACGTTGTGGTGGGCCTTGCAGAGTAGATTTTAGGGGCCTTGCAGAGTAGGTTGTGTGAATGATGAGGGTTTAAGGTACGGTTTTAGGGTTAGGGGTAAATATTCACATCTTTGTAACCTAGATTTGTGACATTGAGGTTTTTGATTATGACAATCAACTATGGTATAAAATGTAATGAAAGAAGTGAAGATGAGTCTAAAAAAAGTGATGTGGAAAGGTTAACTCTTAACCCCTAAAGGTTCTCACCCTTTTCAAAGAGAAAATTTGGCAGTTTTTCAAAGATGCATTATAAAATGCAACTAAGAGGGATATTTTTACTTGATGAATGAATAAAAGTTGTACATTATGAATTTTAGATTCTATCCATACAGCTAGATTTGAAATTGCTATCACCAATATTTGTGTATAATTTTTCAAACTTAAAATTTAGAACTTTTTTGTAATATGATTACGAATAAGATACTGACAATCTAATAATGAATTTTTTTGGGATGGGTTGAAATTTAATACTTCAAGTGTACCGTACCTTAGGGGCAGCTTTGGCAAAAAATAATTCCAAATAAAAATGTCGAATAAAGAAAAATATTATGTTGCCTATTTGCCGAAAAACCATGAAATTAAATAAGATGAATGATGGAATATCTTGAAATTGAATACATGAACTAAAAATAAAATAAATTAAAAATGTTAAGAGTGATCACACAAAGTCCACTAAAATAACAAACATTCAATGAAACTTCATCAATTTTGGATGAAAGTCAAACTTAAAGTTATTTATTTCCTGAAAAGTCGAATTTTAAGAAATTACTTTTTTTTATTGCCGGACATTAAAATTTGAAATTAATTAATTATTTGATGGAGGAGTGCCGAAGCTGCCCCTAAGGTACAGTATTGATTTTTGGAGATTTTTTGGTTGCTTAATTTTAGTAGTTGAATTTTTCAAGAGCACTTTTAGACTAAAATTTTCAAAATTTTGGGTGGAACACTACAATATGAAATGAGGCATAAAATTTTCACAAATCATTTCCTTTCTAATCGGATCGCACATGCACGAAGCTAACTTCCCATAAAAGTTTCACTGCAAAAAAACGCATGATGGATAAGAAATCAGAGTTCAAATCCGTACATCATGCAAAATATGCACGGTTGGGCGGTTAGGGGTTAAATGTCTTTCCAAGTCCCTCAGACTTGATTTCCAAGGATTCTTGCTTCTAGCAAGAGCACTACTCAACTCCTTTTAACCAAACATAGATCATTGGATGTACAATAAGGTGAGGCATATGATGTGTTTAGTTGCAACAACAAATTCTTCGTGCTTGTTTGCAATGTCTAAATCAAAGGTACAAGAGGATCGTTTTATTCTTGTTCAAGTTCCCAATTGATTCCTTGTGTGCTTGTGTCTTTGTTGTGATTGGTCAGGCACCCATGCCCAGCCTAAATATATAATTCATATTCATTCACAAATTCTTGGGCCGCCCACTCCCGACGTAAAATGCCGTTTAAGGCTTTAGGATAGAAGGCTATATCTCCTAAATGCCGAGGGCATTCACAAAAAGTCAAACAACACTTGTACATGGATTTTGCTCATCAATAGCTTTTGAGATGTTTCTTAACATATTTTTAATAAATTTAAACATATGTTTCCTATTCGTTCAAATTACAATGAAGAACCATATGGAAAAATACAATTTAGAATATGTTTTTTTAAGTTTGGAAATTTGATAATGACATATGCTTTGTAGTGTAGTTTGGATTGTGACCTCTTAACATTGCAAGTGCAATAAAATACTTAGTATTATGATTTTTTCAAATTTACAAAGTGCAGTAGAAATTAGACTTCATAAGCTCTATTTTTTTCGTTGAACCCGAGAACAAGAATAATCATTTTTATAGTTGAAATTGGATTTGACCAACCACCATTCATTATTTGGATGTTTGGGCATTTAGGGGTTAAATGTCAATCTCGGGGAGTTCACTAGACATGTATATATGTATATACGTGCATGATAAAGGTATTTATTCAGGGGGTATTTAATTATCCATTCTTAATTTTTTTGTACTGTATTATTATATAATTTGCTAATTTCTTGTTTTTTAAATGACCCTATAATTAATTTTAAATTTTATGAAGCTCTAATTTAAAGCTAGGTATGTTCATTATGTTCATTATGATTATTTGATTTTGCTTTAAAGGGTTCAAGAGTATTCAAAGTACTAAGTCACCAAAATCCAAGGCACAACAAAGTCTTACATTAAGAGTGTTCATAAACATTTTCAAATAACAAATTAGCCCATGTCCTCAATCAGCTTACACGCACAATTAAACACAACGGTATCGAGTGTCAAAAAACAAAAACAAAAACAAAAACAAAAAACACATAAAAAACAGAGCAAGCAAAAAGAGGGTCCATACTATAATGTAGAAGGGTATAAAGTTAATACTACAACATCCTGTTTGAAATAGACAGACACAAGATCAACCAAAACTCCTCTAATTTATTTTGAGAAAGTTTTTTTAGCACTTAAAAACACTAGCAAAACCATTCATAGCAAATGAAAGATGTCATGTTCATCTTGCAAATCAATTCCTAACTTTTAAAAACACCTAGGATCCTTAACTCCTACCGTATATTTTTACAAATATTTTAAAAATATGCGTTGTTTATATCAAGCCTATATTATTTATAATACACATTTTATCATACATACTCATCTATATTACTTCTAAGAAAATTCTAAGTTTTTCCTTTTGTGAATATAAATTACCCTATATTTTCCCGCACGTTGTTTTCTAATATTATTGTAGTGAACTCCCCGAGGTCAACATCCTATGTGATGGGGATCTATTTCCCTATTGCTTTTCTACAATGAAATTAACAACAAAGACAAAGACAAACTCATGAAGCTAACTTTTGTTCATCACCCACAACCATATATTTCTTCTTGAAAAAATCTCCCCTATTCTACTGAGGTTCACACTTGAGCATTTTATTTGGGCGAAATAATGCCAGAAAAAAATAATCTCACTAAAATATGGTTGAAAATCATGAAGTTTTTGTCAAAACACGTGAAATTTGAAAAAAAAAATCTTGGATGAAATCGCCAAATTAAGGATGATTTTTTTAATAGATATGTGATTTTGATTTTATACAATATGTGAGTGTATGTTGAAATATGGAGCACCGCTATAACATTTTATATCACCACTTTGGCACGCCATCTTCGAAATGCGTTTGGATCTTTGCAATTTGATTATTGTAAAAGGTAGAAAAAATAAATAAAATTGATTGCGACATCTGTGGCCTCCTCTCAATCCAATGAAGTTAGTAAGAGGTTCCCAATGAGAGGTGTCGTACAGTTTTCTTTTTGCAAAAATGTACGAATAAAAATAAATAAAATAAAGACTTTGATAAGAAACATTATTGAGGCGAAATTGACAGCAGAATTGAATGCTATGCATGGGACTCAATACCTTCAGGAGAATGTACTCTCTTGTAAACCCAAGTGAGGCTTGCAAGTTGTTGGGTGACATAACTTGCAACAGTCAAGTCCCAAACATGTGGACTCATGCCGCTCTAATTGAATTCTAAAAAAATTTATTAAGTATTTGTTTACACAAGTAAAAGAAAATAAATTGCAAAAGAAAGTGAACTTTGCTTTTCGTAGCGAGGGAAATCGTACCCGGGGCACCACAAGACATGTTTTGTACTTGGAGTTTAAGAACTGAAAACTCGAATTCGGGGATTAAAAAGGGGTGAAAAACACTGGAGTCGCAAAGAAAGCCTCACGGCCGGGGCACATAAAGCAACCCCAAACAATCAACACAAGTAAAGTCTCTAAGACTAAAAGGGGGAAAAACCCGTCCAAACCTATGGCCAAAGGAGCAAAGCCACCGGTGGCCAGAAGGCATTGTTGCGGGGCTCTGGGTGCAAGGCCGGCACACCTTTACACTGATATGGTGGCTTTGGTTTGCAGCCTCACTAAAATTGCATGTCAACTTGGCGAGTCATGAAAGCATTGCCACTGGTTTTTCAAAGCAGTGGCCCCTAAAGCCAAATTTGGAGCCTATAGGTGTTTTATATATGCTCCACTGCAAGTAGTATTGAGAGCTTTAAAGCCCTGGCCACTCAAAAATTGAACACTTCCTCGCTAACGTCATGAGTCTCTTCATCTCCGTGTTGCACATTTGTTCTACATCTTGTCATCTTGCTTTGATTTCATTTTGGTCTCAACGCCCATCTCATGGCGAGCTCATATTCACCTTTTTGTATGAGCTTCTATCATTTGCATGAACTTGTATAGAAGTTCTCCATCAAGTTCATACTCAACGAGGTTTGCATGATTCTCTTTAAACCACCCATTTTTTTTTTGTAAACTTTGATTCTTTCTTTTTGGGCCCGTGGCATTGTTCTCGATTGGGGTCCTAGTTTTGAGCATCGTTCTTGTTTTGAACATCGTTCTTGATTGCCAATCATGACGATCGATAACTATATTTGGAGTGGAGATGCCTATATGCATGGTATGCATGGCATGCTTCCAATCGGGCTTCCAGCATAGTTTTAAGAGGGCGGATTGGGTCTTGCGGACTCCTAAGTGAACCTTTTACCAAAAGTGGTCAGTTTGTTTATTTTACGAGCTACCAAGATATTTTGATTTTGATTTTTTGAAAATAAATGAAGCTTGTTACTTTAGAAATCAAGTCTCATTTCCAACCTAATTTAAATTATGTCAATCTCACTAGGCAATCCAACTCAAAATCCACCTAGGAGTAATTTTCAAAGGCAAAACAAATCAACTTAAAAATAAATAAATAAAACCCCAAGCTCATTTGGAGAACAAAACAATAAAGATTCTTCATTCTTTTTTGGTTCATTTAATTTTTGAAGACATAAGCTAATTTTAACAAATCATACCAAATTTCAAGTACTAAAAATTGTAATTTTGATGAAAGTAAATGCTTCTAAATTAAATATATAACGATCTAGTACTTCTTTTTAAATTATAACCATGTAGAATTTTTATACATTATGTCTTTAATCATCTCTTTTGAACCCAACTTCATCAAAGTTACAAAAATCACATTGTATAATGAATATTGTTCTTTTCATGTACCCCTTCAGCATTTAAGAGTTAAAGGCACCATGCCATAGAAAGAACTCTTATAACAATATTATTGGGACTTAGGTTATTTAGTTCCAACCATTTCCCTTAAGACAATGGCAAATTTGGACCATTTGGTATGCACCATCAAGCATTGTAGCATCCTATATGAATACACCATTTATTCTACATGGTTTGAACCCAGGTGCAAACCACATTATTGGGAGAAATTTATACTACTTGAAAAGAAATTGTTAACTTGGATCACCAAATTAATTTAAACTACTTTACTATTATTAATGTCCATACTATTTTACACACAAAGTCTTTCAAGTATATGAAATGAACGAGCATGAATGGGTATTGATTAAAATTTTAAAAATTATTTTAAATCTTAAGTATAATTATTGTGAGGTCTTATAATTAAGAGTAACCTACATTACATAGAATAAACAATGTAGTCGATTTGTTGAATTTTGGGGTTTAACAAATAGAATTGAGTATTAGTTGCTACGTTATGCATTACAGTTAACTTTTATGGGAGACACTCCCTTGCATAACAAGGAAGCATGTGCTAATTTATTTTTTTGGAACTATAAGTAATAAAGATTTTGTTGAATAAAATTATAAAAGCTCATAGCCTTCACTTCTACTTTAGAACCAGCTCCAAATCCTGTGTCAACGGAAAAAAATAGATTTCAAGGATACAACAATGCAAATTGTCGTTAATTGCAAGTTTAAATTGGTCTTGCAAGATTTCAAACTAGGACAAAATCCAATCCATCTATCACAAAATCTATGACGACTTATGTAGGTTGAAAAGGAAAGACTTTCCAATATCTTTTTGAGACTAAAATTGGTGTAAGGAAGTTTTCCATTTAGTTGTTTTATGTGTTGTGCTATTATTAAACAAAAATTGCGGAGCTTTTTCTCATTTTCAAGAAGATTGTAATGCACTAACTTTTTTTTCCTTTAAAGTTGTGCTTATAGCTTCCTCAAAATCTAGAGTAGGTTGTCATGTCTACAACTTCCATACATTTATTTTTTCAAACTTCATATTTAAATTTTTCAAGCTACATTTTTGGAACAATGGCGTTTTGAAAAAGTTAACTTAATAGAGAATTCATTCATAGAAGACCCCACACCAAAGTATAAAATAGACTCATGGGACTATTGTGAATAGTAATAATATGTAACTTGTCCATTTTTTGACTCTAAACGTCCAATCGTCCAAAATGTGGACAATGTATATAATGAAACACTGATTTTTCGTCTCTTATTGACTTTTTGCAGTGTAGATTTTTTACTGCATATTTTATGAAAATTTATCTTCATGCGCGCGTGATCCGATTAGAAAGGAGATGAATTGTGAAAATTTCTATGCCTTAATTCATGTTCTAGTGATTCATCCAAGATTTTAGTGCAGAAGCGCTCTTAAAAAAAGTCAACTTATAAAGTTAAGCAACCCAAAAATCTCCAAAAATCACTACACTTAGAGTATTACATATCAACTAGTCACAACAAATTTCACGTACAAATTGTCAAAATCTTATTTTTAATCAAATTACAAAAGAATTTTCAATTTAAAGTTTCAAATTTTATACAAAATATTGGTGATAGCAATTACAGATCTAACCATATGGATAGAATTTAAAATTGATAATGTACAACTTTTATTGATGCATTAAATTCAAAATATCCCTCTGCGTTGCATATTATGATGCATCTTTGCAAAACTACCAAAATTGGAGAGGCGTGAGGATGTTGAGGGGTTAACAAAATGAAGAACAAAGATTGTTCTGTTTGGCGTGGACTCATAAACAAATAGATCCCCTAATTTATATCCACCTCCAAAAGGGGCCACTTTTTATTCTTTTTCTAATTGTAACTATAATAGTAGTTGTCTTTAAAGTGTGTCGAGTGATAATCTTGCATACAATTGAGTAGCATACAATGACTCTGCGTAACCCCACAATAGATGGTGCAACATATTCCACACCCAACATGACTCTATCATAACTAATTGGACATGTGGGGTCCCGCAAGGGGATGAGTGGAGTGCATGAAGGCTACTAAATGTTATATATTCCCCGCGGTCATTAATCTATTTGTATCTGCTATATCCAAATATACGTAACCAAATGACTAAACGGGAAACAGAACTCCTTTCATCACCAAGGAGTCATCCTTGACAAAATTGCCATAACTTATTATACTTTACTACAAATTCAAACCATGTGCTTATTGTGTGTTTACAAAAATTAAAAATTAAAAGTAAGAAAATCGTGATTGTGGTGGTTGTCCAGGTACACTCAACATATAGGCTACAGTATTTGCTAGCGACCAACCATAAAAAACACCAACTGGTGAGAAAAAGTGACTCAACAACCGAATTTACAATGACAACAGGGTGTGAGGAATATGTCTAGAAATCTGGCGGATGCGGCATCCACTTCATTAGAAAATGCTCATCATGGATTTGCTTTGAAGAACTGAAAGGTTCCCTTTCTCCTACCATCTTTGACATAGACCCATATATTAATTCACGAGTACTGACCCTCCTGCCCTTAGCATAGTTTCTTTTTTGGGCAGTCACAACCAACACTAGTGCAAAGGGCTCCTTATTTCACCAAAAATGACCACCAAAAAGTGTCACTCAATGCCGCCAAAGATTCAAAAAAATTGATGAAATTAAACACTTTTGGTGGTCATTTTTTATGAAATAGGGAGTCCTTTGCACTTTGCCATTAATGTGAGATACACTATTTGTTTTAAAATGGTTACATCTTTTTATACAAGGAGAACGTTTTTACAAAACATGTTTAGACATTCTCAAGAACATTCTACTACATCAGTAATACCAATATCTTTGACATTGATAAATATATTTGCCTTCTGTATAAAGTTATTATAACCTTGAGTAAATAGTTAGTGTGTCTTGCAGTAATTAGTGTAGTGAAATGCTTGAAAAACGACAGAATTCCCTTTCCATACATACTACTGGTAGACCCATGTATAATCCTGACATTGTTCATGATTCAGATACTTACCCTCCTGCCCGACAGAGAATTTCCTCCTCGGGCAGGACAGAAAATTCTCAAATTGGATTTGCTTTGAATGAAGGTGGCAGAGTTCCCTTTCCCATACCATCTGCAACATGGACCCATGTATAATTCTGACATCCATGAGTGATTCTGATGCTGTGCCTGCTACCTGGAACATAATTTCCACTGCCCGCAGCAAACATTCTACTTGTATTTGCTTTGAAAAAATGCCACTGGAATTCCTTCCCCCATCAACCCATGATTTAATTCTGACACAGAAGACTAAGTTGGCCACTACCAGAGTCCGGCATGACAGTTCCAGTGCGGAAACCGTTCTCGCGTATGCGTGCATGGTCTACGTGTACTAGGTTAGCACAGTCATGTTTAAACCGACAGGCAGTATTTTTAAAATGGAATTGTTATTGTGCATATGCATCCAAGCTCTATAATAAACCATGTTGGTGCTTAAATCGACATAATAGTTCCAATGCCAGAATCATCCGGAGGTGCAAGCATGTAACACTATGCGTAATCTATTATGTAACACACAATGATGCATGCATTCACCAATCATTCGTGTAGTAGAGAGGGTGGTCTTTGGGCATCAAAAGAATACCGGTAGTACTAGATCATGGGGCCCAAGGCTCACATTGGCACTAGCTTGGTACCGATATAGGCCTTAGGCACCAATCTCTGACACTTCCTTGGTGTTGAAGTACCTCTTTTTCACTAGTGCATGCACGTTACCCACGACGGTGTTGTTGCCGGAATGGTCTTGTTGTGTCAGGGTGCTAGTATGAGCCTACCCCTAGCATAACAGATAATAAACTAAATTGGTCTATGTCGAAGTTCAACACAATAGTTCCAAAAATGAAACCATCTTATTGTACGTGTATATAAAATCTGTATAATAAACTAGACTAGGTGGGCCTGTGCCGCAACCACTATGACTCCACCGTTCCTGCTCTGGAACCGTCCCATGCCCCACTGTGCGTTATATAATAGAGACCGACCTATTCGCCCAAAACGCAATTTCCTTCTCTGGCAGTCACCCTGGGCCACAGCAAAAGTCCAACACTTGAAATGCTCCACTTGGATTTGCCTGGAAAAAGGGTGATCATCTGATTTCCTCAACACATCCCCACGAAGACACAAATAATTCTGACATTCATGATTCAGATACTGACTTCCCTGCCCGGAACACAATTTCCTTCCTCGGGCAGACACCCTAGGCCACAGCAAAAATTCAACACTCAACTTGGCATTGCTTTTCCTTTCTCATACCATCTCCATGCCCTCCGTCATGGTCAGTTTCGACATAAATCAACCCTTAAAGGTCCAAAGAGCCCTTTCCGACCAATATTATACAGTAATGTTTTATTGTATTTGGTATGGTTCCACACCTTCTACAAGTTTAAGATCAAAAGTGAAGTTAAAAATCATGCTAATATTGAATTCAATGAGCTATTGGGCTCTCAATTTGGAACTTTCTATCAAATATACGCCAACGTATCTACTATTCCATCGGGCCTCTAAGGGTTAATCAATCTTGTGTTAAAAAAATTCCACACGTCAACTCACGATTGGTTTAGGGTGACATGGACCTCTCAAAATCTGACATGGAAAACCTAT
The DNA here is from genome assembly GCA_022496805.1 of Pohlia nutans. NCBI lineage: Eukaryota > Viridiplantae > Streptophyta > Bryopsida > Bryales > Mniaceae > Pohlia > Pohlia nutans. Next base: position 2,778,581 of record CM040103.1, read on the forward strand.
TTCGACATCAGCCGACCCTCCACCCTCCTGCCCGAAACATAATTTCATCCGCGGGCAGTCACATCGACCACCTTCAACACTTACTGTCAGAAACGTGGTCCCTCGCGCTCGCTCTCTCGTCGTCACACTTTCCAAGCTCTTCAAGTCGCCATAGCCAGCAAGCTCAAGATGTTAGTCAAAGAATTTCACATCAAGGTACAGTAGTAATTCGTAAGTTATCGAGTACGCACAATTCAACCCATCGAAGCTCAAGCAGCAGTACCACAATGATCTGGAAATGATCACAGCTAGCGGCGCAGCGGATTCACTCATTCAAGCAGAAAAATTTGATTGCGCATCGTGCCCGCCATCAATTCTTCGCAATGCCAAACCTTCCACTCAATTCCCCTCAAAGAGAATGTCACAGTCATCGCGCACAACCATTCTATTCACAATCCCGGAGCTACCTCCTATGCATGCGCGAGTAAATTCACTACGCTGTTCAGGAATCCCGAAACCCTGTGCGGTGCAAACGCAGATGCTTCTGTAGAATGCGGAAATGGTGGTTGGTTTTGTATCTTTGATTCTCTTGCAATGAAATAGTGTTCCAAATAAAATAAACAAAAGGAAAAAAGGAGCTTTGACAGAGGCGTCGGACCCACTCACCCTTTGACTGCACTTACGAACTGTGTCCGTGCGGCGCGTGAATATATCGTCACTCCTCCAACGGACACTCCACAATAACCCGTGAAGAGTAGAAGTACTACTGCTGCTACTACTACTACTACTACTACCTCACTTTGACTTGTTATTAATTGGTGGGCGAGCTTTTTCGTGAGGGGAATTGAGTGAGTGAGTGAGCTGCCATAACTTAGATGTCGGTTGTTTTGAAGCTCGCTCCACCGTCGTCGTCCACTTGCACGTTGTGATGAATAGGGCGATGTCAGTGTTCTCTCGAGTTGTCAGTCTATTGCACAGTTAATTGCGCTAGCTTGTCAGTTTCAGTAATGCCTTGTCTTTGCGAACTGACACCGCAGCTCGGTGTATGTATGTCCAAGCTTGCACACCTCCCAACAACAACAACAACAACAGTAAGTTAAGTTAGTGAACATTAGTCGTACAGAACTTCGGAGTGAGAACCCTGCCTGTCACACATTCCATCAAGCATCGGCATTAGTGCAGGGGTTTGTTTGTTTGTATGTTTCCGCGTCGGTCTCCCACCTTAAACTTACTTACCTTTTCGGTACTAGCTAGAGTTAAGTTATCCACTCAGAAACGGTCAGCTTACTTCCTCACTCTCACATGAACTCGTTACTGCCGTTACTGCTCTGAAACGCCCGACATGGAGAGCTTGGAGCAACATTCAAGCAAGTGGGATTCAACATCGTCGGAAGCGTAGGAACGGCACTATTTTGAAGCTTTTTTTCACGTCTCGGGAATCGAGCTCGATGTGTCGGTGATGTTGTCAGCGAGAATCACGAGATGCGGGAGTGCGAAAGACATCCAGGCTCGGAATCACAACGCGGCGGCGGCGTGTGCGCCAGTTGCTTAGAGGAGAGGCTCGCTTGGCTATGGCGTGGAGAAAGCTTCCGCAACGACATGGTAGTACCACCGCAACCTCTTGACGAAGCGAGTAGCAGTACTACAACAACAACTACAGGACAGGTTCTGCATACCGAAGAGGAGGTTTCCGAAGCTCCCTCATTAGCAAGTGTCCGACGACAACTGCAAGTGCTGGGCGTGGCGCGCGGGCCGGAAGACGTTGGGGTTTCGAGTACCGAGGAGAATTCGAAACCCACAAACTCTACGCCCATCATCGAGGAATGGGCCGCGTTTCATGCGCAACGGCGGCGAAGGAGTAATCACAGTAATAACAATGTCGAGGGTTTGGAGTCGAAATCGGATACTGGGGTTTCGAACCCTGAATTGCGCATTTTGATGAACGCGCAGAAGATGCGGTCGCAGTCGATGCCGCTGGATTTTCGAAGCGCAGAGGAGACAGCTGCGCGAGTGATTAGCGAATGCCGGGCGGATGAGGATTATTTCGAGGGTGACGAGCTGGAGATTTACGAACCACAACAACCGGTTGCGCAGGATACGAGCGAGCTGCAGCGATGTTTCAGTCCCAAATGGCAGAGTCCGAAATGGGTGAAGGTGCTGGCGAGTCCCATGACGTCGCGCAACCGCGTGTTTCCCAGCCGATCGAAAGACAACAACAACGTTGATCATGTGCGCAAGCGGTCCCGGAGTCACAAGCGCGGCGCTCGTCTCGATTCTTCCGACTGGGGCTTCGCTACAAATGGTGGATCGTCGCCGCTGTGGAGGGGGAATGCAACAACGAAGAGTCGCTCCGTGTTTTCGTGGCTGCAGGTATGATTTTTCTTTACCGGATTTTTATGGAAAACTTTAGGAAAATTTACTTCTATTAGGGGTTGTCACACATCCTACGAGAATGGAACTTCTGTGAAGAATGAGGAAAAAGAGGAGCCGGTAGGTAGCTTCTGCATGGAGAAAGTGCGACACTCCTTTTGTGGTTTGTGGAGATTGAGAATGGAGAATAGAGGTTGTTAGTTGGTCACTCATCCTCCAAGCATGGGCCATTCTCTATTCTTCACGCCCATTCTTCACCCCTGGAGGAGAAGAATGGAATTTCTCAATCTTCAGAGAATGAGACCTCCACCATTCAAGAAGAGCGTGCCATGTCCCCATTCTCTGAAGATTGAGAATGGGGTTGAGGATGTGTGACAACCCCTATTGCAAAATGCAAATGAACCAGAGCATCACAAATTGTTTACCGGTTTTGAGTGCTTATTCGAAGACTCTTTTTTGTGCGATTTTGTTTTGTTTTTTTTGAGCAGCGTGTGGAATGTCACTAGTAGAAAAGGTGGCGCTTCCCTGGGAGATGCTTAGGCAAAATCACTATGCATGCGTGGAATTGGGCATTACTTGCCTGGGCATTTGTTACCTTTTCTACTAGTGTGTTCTTTGTTGATTTTGGTGATGTAGAATTTGGGTCCCGCCTGATATATGGTTTTCCAATATGACCATTTCAAAATTCATGAATCTTGGGCCTTGAAGAGGGTTTAGTACTTTTGAATAGGTCATATGGGGGCTTTCTTTTGTGTAAATTTGACCAACACACATTAGTAGAAAAGTTGGTGCTTCCTAGGGAGATGCCTAGGCAAATTCACTGTGCATACGTGGAATTGGACACCACGTGCCTGGGCAACTCTCTCGGCAATGCCACCTTTTCTACTAGTGACATGCAATGTTCTTTGCCAATTTAATTTGGTTCCGTTTTAACTATGGTTTTTAGAGTATGAATCAACGTAAAACCATAATGCTTGGTCTTTAGGGGTTAAGAGTGTTCAATAGATCATATGGGGACTTTCTTTTGTCCAATTTTTGTTTCTTTTTTACCAATGTATGCAATGCTCTTTGTTGGTTTTGGTGATGTAAGATTTGGCCTTGTCTTTTCACAATACGATCATTTTAAGACCATGAATCCTTAGTCTTTCAGCGGGTTAAGCGAGTTTAGCACTTTTGAGTAGGTCATATAGGGACCTTCTTTTGTGTAATTTAGAAAATTAGAAAATTGACCATCACTCTTTGCTAACCCTGGTGATGGGAAATTATTGTCCCATTTGAATTATGGTTTTCACAATATGATCATATTAAAACCATGAATCCTTAGTCTATTAGGAATTAAATTACTAGTGTTTTTGCAGTTTCGAGTAGGCCATATGGGGACCTTTTTTTTTTTCTTTTTTTTCTTTTTTTTAATAACACATGCAATGTTCTTTGTTGATTTTGGCGATCATTAAAATTTCATCCTGTCCATTATATTATTTTCACAATGTGATCAATTGAACTGGTTATTTTAATCCTTGGTCTTTTAGGGGTTAATAGTGTTTTGATTAGATCTAATATGTAGTGGGCAATAGCACATATGCAAGGCGGATTGCTTTGGAAGAAAAATAGGGGTGTTCTTTGTGCGATTTTCAGCACTTTCTCAGGGGATACTAGCATCTTACACATTTATTTGCACTGGAATGGGATGTGTTTCTACCATGATTGTGTGCTTTAACCCTGAATTGTCCAAATTAAAAGTAAAAAACTTACTTTCAAAGCTAAGAGTCAATTTCAAAGCATGTTTATATTGTTTTAAGATGTAGGACATGATTTTAATTTTTTTTCTATTTGTCAATTTTTGTACTTTTCTCTAAATGATTTGTTTCAACTCTTATAGACATGAAAACGGACACTTTGATTACTTACGGTTGATTAAGATGCGTTTTGATGTCAAAATCAATATACTCCCTTTGTTCCGATATAAGAAGCACCTCCGAGAATTCCCAACACTATTGAATTCTCGGAGGTGCTTCTTATTTCGGATCTAAGGGGAGTAGTTGAACTTCTATGTGAAGTCAAGTCAAATATTCTTGGTATCCTATTAATTTTAGAAAAATGAATGATTTCATTTCTATTGTTACATTTTGTTACCTTCTTAGGTGGCTTATTTAAAGTCTGATAGCGATGACTCGATGAGATCTTTTTATGGCAACAAAAAAGGGAACATAGTTGAACTTCTCAAATAGTAAAATATACCTCGTGTTATGCTAATTTTAGAAAAATGGAATGAAAGGGGTATGTTTTTTTCAAGGCAAGTATGGTGTTTCAATTACGGGTATCATAATTTTTATTCTCGTAGTTGCTGGAAATGTGCATAGAGACCCCAGGGGAACCCACAGCTGGTGGTCTTTGAAGCTACAGTGGTCCTCACTTCGCCAAATGTACAGTGCGGCTACATGTTCGCCCTAGAATGTGCATATTCAGTGGGCAAAGCTTCTCCTAGATTCAGTTTGTCTTTTCACCAGTAAGAAGGCGGTCTTTGGGCATCGAGGAATAGTGTTATTAGAGCACAATGCCCAAGGCACTCTTGACATTAGCTTGGTATCAACAGTAGCCTTGAGTACCATGTTTTGGCAGTCTTATTTGGTGCCCAAAGACCACTCTTTCTATTATTAATGTTTGTAATTGGTAACTATCAACAACACTAGTAAAAAAGGAGGCACTGCTGAGGGAGATGCCTAGGCAAGTAGTGCCCAATTCCACGCATGCATAGGGGGTATCTCCATGGGGAGCGCATCCTTTTCTACTAGTGCAAGAGGGAAATAAATTGATGAGATGAATTTCTTTTCTAGGATATGGCCTTTCATGTAAGAGCTCTTTTTTGCTTGTGATTCAACTGATTTGCTACCTTACGTCGTGGTCAATTTCTACATAAATTACTTAGTTTTTGTGGAAAGTGCCACATGTCATCTTGTGATTTGTTTAAAGTGACGTGGACCTCTCTAAATCCGATGTGGAAAATTTATTTTAACCTGGCCCTCATGCATGGTATCAATATTGCGTAGGTAATAACGAAACCATCAAAAATACCTTGTTGAGAACTTAACTTTGTTGTATGGATGTCATTCTCTTTTGTATGTGTAGGGTAAGTCACTCCCATGTGCTTGAGGGCATAAGTCTATGCACTAGTAGAAAAGGTGGCACTGCCGAGGGAGATGCTTAGGCAAGTAGTGCCCAATTCCACGCATGCACAATGATTTTGCTTGGGCATGTCCTTGGGAGCACCACCTTTTCTACTAGTGGAGTCTTAGTTGCGTTACATTGATGAAGTCAAGTCATAAGATGGAGTGACTTATCCTATGTAAAGAACTAATGCTCAAATCTGAACTATTTACGTTTTGTCACTTTTGTGAGTGAAGTTATCACTCAAAATATCCAAAGCGTAATTTCTCAAAGTAATATATGTTTTTTTACATTTAAATTTGTTTTCTCTTTCCCAACAGGACGCGGAAACAACCCAGTACAAGAAATATGATCAAACAGAGCAGCTAACATCGTCATCATCCTCGTTAACGAACTCGGATTCGTGGCTTCGAGACCTCACCACCGTGGGGCACTTGCATGAGATTGCTGAAGAGCTGGAGATTGTGGAGGAGTCCAGTGAAGAAGAAGCAGAAGAAGAGGAGGAGCAGCAACTGGAAGATCTGGGAGACATCTCGTCGTTCGGAAAGTTTCTTCTCCAGGCTGCCCAGAGACACCCGACGAATGCCCATCTCACAAGGCTCGTCAGCGCACCCTGAGCGACGATGCCCGAGTGCGCAATTTGGGCAAAAGCAATTTCATGCGAAAAAAACCCCGACAAACGAAAAAAGAGTTGTGAGCCTTTGACACACAAGGTAGGATTGATCGATGGCACAACCCTTTTTTTGTCCGCATGAGAGAGAAACTTTGGCACCGACGTGAATGAAGAGTCTGTTGGAGGAAGTGCTAACTAACTAGGCCACTAGGACCCTAGTTAACGAGTGCTATCCTTAAACCCAGAGTCTCCATATAAAAGGTGGAACCCTAAGATGATATCATTTTATTTTTTCACAGCTAGTGAGTTCTCTCTTCTGGGTAGCTCTCTTGTGTGATGTCATCTTAGGCGGTTACCCCTGCACCCTGGGTTTAATAGACTCTACATGAGGTCGACGTTTCGCGTGGAATTTGCATGGTAGTGGAGCCTAGGGAGAAGTAGGACGTTTTGAATTTTGTTGTCTATTTGGTTGGTTGTCCATGCATATTATTTCCACATGGGTCATGCCAAGTTGTAGAATATTCTGTGAGAAGAGAGCTTCCAATCATACGTGCCCATTCTATAGAGCAGACGCCTTTGGGTGTAGTATATAGGTGCAGCTTAGGGACCTGTGTCCTCCCATACAAATCACACTTCAACATACTTACTGATATTTGCAAAGAGAATTGCAATAGGATGGTTTTTCAGGACGGAACTCTGCTCCACTGGCACCATTGCTGTAAATTACTTATACTTTCAAGAATATTAATATCAGTCCTCAGTATGATCATTTGTGATGATTGGCTTTCTTCATAGAATTCATTTGTCACTTTCCTTTCTCTTCATTAACCCTTAAACGTCCCATGGGGATGGTATGTACGTTGTCGTATGATTGAGGTTTGCTACCAACAAAGAAAATCTAAATTGGGATCTTCGTAGCTCATTCGAACTGCACTGATGTAGATTTCAACTTCTTTTTTGCACCCAAACCCATTAAAGGTGTGGATTCATTCCAAATACAACCAAAATTTATTGTATTCTACTGGTCGCCACAGCAAGTTCAGACATTTAGGAGTTAATCCCTCGAGGACCAAGGATTCATGGTTTCAATATGACAAATTTAATTGATTGTATTGTGAAAAATGCAAATTGGATGGGGTCAATTTTATGTCATTGGAATCAGTGAAGAACATTGTATATGTTGGTCAAAACACAAATAAATTTGAACTAAAGGAAGCCCATGCATGACTTATTCAAAAATGCTAAGAGAAACATGAGACCCAATTTGGGTTTCTTGGTCCTTGAGGGGTTAATCCCAAGGTTTTTTTTTTTGGCTTATTGGAGCCAAACTCCAATGTTGTGGCACAGCCACAATGGTCTAAATTTGGAGGGACCACCTTCTATTGCATGCATGGGGCACTGCTACAGTACAAAAAAAAGCCCTGGTTAACCCTTAAAGAGTTGATGGGGATAGTAAATACGGTGGCGTATATTTGACATTTGTTGTAAATAGAAAGTTCCAAATTGAGATCCCAATAACTCATTAAAATCATATCAACGTGAACTTTAACTTCACTTTTGATCTTAAACCCATAGGAGGTTTGGAATCATGCCATAGACAATGAAGTATTGATGTGTAATAGTGGTTGGAAAGGGCTCTTTGGACCTTTTAGGGTTAACCTTTGACCCTTTATCATCCCGATTGAACACTATTTTTAAAGATTTGTTATAAAATGTTTAATGAAAAATAGAAATGAAGTTGATGTACAAAGCAAAGATGTAAATGTCAATGTCAAAATCACATTTGTACAGTTGGATTCATCATATAAATTACTGATATTTTTAATTAATTTTGCAACGCTTTCTCTTGAATTCAATTAAAAATTCCAATTCAACACAAAAATTTAAAAATATTGTGATGAAATTGGAATAACATGCACTATGAGATAGTATAATTTTTCATTATTTGATTCTATTCATTTTGGAAAATCATGTTAAGGTCTTACTTTTTGAACTAAGAACAAAACTTGATATAAACCAATTATGTTGTTTTTCGAATCATAATATCTTCTTTTGAAGATCCGTAGTGTACAAATGATAGTCAACTAGCACAAGAACCAAGAGAGATTTGGATAGATGAAAATTGTTCATGTATGTACTTAGGAGAATAGTTTGAATTTGTTCATTGTCCACTATGTGGACACGGGCGCCTCTACGGCCATATAGTACATTATATATGTGGTGGTATTTGATCGAAATAACAATGACCAAACACTTTCCAATACAAATCAAAATTGATAATTATGGTAATATGTGTCTAACAATATATTGCAATTCATGTAGTAAACCATAATTAAGCAATTACAAGACTCAATATGGGTTGTAAAGAAGGACCCAAAGGATTTTTTAAGGGTTAAGAAGTTTTGGAAACTAAGAATCTTACCAATGAACAACATATTTCTTCTTGAATTTTAGCTCACATATACAAATTACTGCTTTTAGTTGTTTGAGGAGTTTTGGTGTTTGTCTTGAATATGCCTTCATAGAGTAAGGTGTAGGAATGTTTCTATGGTATTGTGTACTAGTTGGGCCTCCAAAACATGACATCACAATTAAATAAAACTATTACAATAAAATAATTTTAATTTAAGATAAACATAAATGACCAAAAGAATAATATGTACATGTGAGCTAAAATTCAATGAAAATGAGTCATAAAGTAGTATGTTTTATTAGGAAGGTTTTAAGTTCCAAGATATTTTATGATAATTCAACCAAATTAACCCAAATTTGAATAATTTTATAATCAAATTGTAGAAAATCATATGAACTTGGATGAATTTGAAAATTTTGTAATCCAAATCAACTCCGGATTAACAAATTATGCATCGTACCCAGAGTGAATGATTTGGAAGTTCATGGGCCTAGGATTTTTAGGCTCTTTGGGCTTTGCTATACTAGATTGTGGCCTTCTTTGTTCTATAGGCGAGAAGCCATGGAGAGCAAATTTTCAACCAATGAGTTTCAAAATTGAGAAGGTTGTGGAATGTCCCTTTGCACTTGTTATTTTTAATCCAAAGAACGACAAGAGGAGAATATGCCCTGAAAAGTACTTTTTTCCTTCTTAGCAACAAAGATGCACAAATTTTGAATCCCTGGAATTTTTGTTACACACAACAAAAGAAGTGAGTTTAAAGCAAATTTTGGGGTACCTTCTTTTTATTTCTTTTCTTTTCTTTTCTTTTCTTGAAATAAGAACAAACTCAGTTATGAGTTGCCTTACTTTTGAAAACATATTAAAAATTAATGTTGTAGCCCTTCTCACTTGACACCATATCCAAAAGACTTGGACCTCCAAAGACCAACTTTGACCGTCCTTGAGTGGATTTCTCCACGAGCTCTCAACCCAAATGTAAACAGGGCCTAAGGTTGGATAACCTATTACCACCAACTTAAGCAATCTGGCCTATTTTTGGCAGTGCTAAATTCCCCAAAAAAATATGACTGCATTTGAAATAGGTTTTGATGAGGATTGCAAAAATTTGCAACATCTAATTTGCATTTGTCAATTTTATACAAAATTCCAAAGTGGAAAGTAACCTTTTACCCATACATCACATACCAATTTCCTAAGTTCACACTTTGTTGTTCCTAGATCCGCTCACGAGCTAACCCAAAACCACCAGCTATTTCTTCGCAATTCTTGGCATGCCATTGGTCTACTTGAATAGTGAAATTGGTGGTTTTGTGTCTCAATTGTGGTGGCTCCAAGAAAGTTGTACATGTCACAATTGGGGGAGGTGGTGGTAATAGGTTATCCAACCCTAAAGCACCATTGCAGCTTCCCACGTCTTTTGAAAAGCATTGATAACCACTGATGGACAAGCAAATATAGACAAATGAAGAAGACATGTCAATTGGCCAAAAATGTATCATCATGCTACGTATGAAGCATAATGAGTTTGCTGCATGTAAATATTTAACTCTATTGATAACTTGTCAGCAGGTGCTACTGCGCCGCATGCAAAGAGGAGTACCGGTATCATACCTGCAGCCATGACAACTCTCTGTTTTTTTTGCAACTTCTCCACCGTTGAAGCACGACACGAGGAGAACGCCGTTAAGGTAGGAGCACCCAATTCCAATAGTGTACTCAATTTCAATAGTGTACCCAATTTTGATAATTTCTAGAGACAAGTCTAAAGATTCATTTTAGAATGTAAATCTAAGCACATCATAGAGCCTTTATTGTTTGTTGACTAAAATGATAAGCTATCAATGGTCTTTCACTTGTAGAAAAGGTGGCGCTCCCTAGAGACACGCCGACGCAAAATCGTTGTGCATGCGTGGGATTGGGCACTACTTGCTTGTGCATCTTCCTCAGCGGTGCTACCTTTTCTACTAGTGTACCTAGATTTACATTCTAGTATGACTACCGTGTCTAAAAATTATCGGAAACAGGTACATTGTTGAAATTGGGTGCTCCTATCTTACCCCTATTCCCGGTAAGGTCACGGGTAAGGTAGTATGCCATATCTGTGACACAATTTCGTGATGTGGTCATACCAAGGCTATTACATCAAATCTCATCGCAACTTTGAAGTTAAGCACCTTTGGGCCAGAATAGGAATGGGATGAATGACCTCTTGGGAAGTCCTAGTGTTGCATCTCTTTGTCAGGTGGGCACTGACTCATTGGTAGAACAAGCAAACACTTTATTCATGCCGGTCTTGAAAGAGGACCGGAGTTTCTATCTCACTAACACAATTTCTTATATGATACCTTCGAAAGGTGATGAGATTTTTATCATTGTTTTTAAAAATTGAGTATGGTGAATTAAAACACAAATTCGTTGCAAATGCAACCATATTTTTATAACATAGTATGTAAAGTTTTTTAAATTTTTGAAGAGTGCCGCAAGAAACCCCAAACGTGCCACTTAGTCTATTTACCTCTTAGAAAAAAGGCAACTAGTAATGATCAATACCCTTGTTCATAACTTACACAAGTCTTGTTTAGTTAAATGGTCATGTATTCAATCCAAAATGCCCACATCATATGAATAGTTTTCTAAATTGATTTGTATTCCTACTTTGCTACTATTTCATGTTTTTTTTCAAAACAACAACAAAATGATAAGTTGATGGCACATATGAGGGATTTTGGTGAGTGTCACACTCGGTATCACAAATGGTGATATGCCATAAATAGGGTGCACTACATACGTTAGTTGGATTTGCCTCAGCACTCATAGGTGATTTGCACCAAGCAAAGCCTAAACCAAGGTTAGGGACCATTTGCATTCAATGGTATTCCATTTTGAGCCGATCCACAAAAGCTATTGAATTGAAGAACAAATTCAATTGGACTCTCGTTTCGGGTTGGATTTTCTAACGAAGCCCCACATTAATGGTTGAATTGGAAACAAAACTCTAAAACTATAAGATTTCTAAACATGTTGAGTTGAGTTGTATCCATGGTCCATGCCTTAATCGTAAGCCGTACGACAAGTTTTAGTTTGAATGTCACTTTAGAAACCACATACAATGAATTAGATCATAAATTGGAACGGTGGTTCAATGCAAGTTATGGCTCATTCTTTATCTAGAAAACCGTTAAACATCATTTCTTCGTTTAAACAAAAAGGAGTGTTTTTGAGTTTTAACCCCAAAAAATAAAGGTAATTTACATCCTAAAAATCTTGCTAAAAATGTAGGTACATGCTATTCTTATCATGAATGATGCTTGAAAAAATAATCATAAAAACATTTATTTATTACTAGCAATTCATGGTCAATTGGTTTGAAAACTCTAAAGAACCAAGCCGAGGGGCCGAGTTGACATTTCAGGGTTGAGTTTTGAAACTCGACCACAATTTGTTGATAAAAAACTCAACACAATTGTGTCAACAGATACACAAGGTTGAGTTTACAGACTTAATTGAATTTCTCAATTCAGTTGTCTATGTGGAAAGGCCTTTGTTAAATGTGATAATTGAAAGACTTAGGGGCCCAAGACAACAAATGCAATGGCATTTTTCACGGTCTTGGTATAAATTCAAAAGAGACCATAATGGGAGTTTGTATTTAATTATTTCCAAATTTGACAATATAAATCACACAATTAATCAAATACAAAAATCTACAATCCAAAGATTTTAAGCTTCATAGTCTCTATAAAATTATGTTAGGCATGCATGTCTAAAAGAGTTAATAAATAAAACGCTCTTAGAAATTGGAAAATAATTAGCTTCATTGGCCATACAAGATTCCAAGGATTTCTTATTCATGAAAACAACATAAACTATGACTTCAATGTAAATCCAATTTGAGACATTTCCATACCCCTACCAATCAATTTAAAAAATTCAAGTGGTCCCTTACTCATGTGCCCTTGCTCTAGTCTTAGTGTTAACTATTGTTATATGGGTGTTGACCTTATTTTATATAATTGGATAATTATGTTGAAATAAATTTTTAATTTGATGTAAAACGAGTCAAGGTTTTAATAATATTTGTAAAATATTTACATATAAATACACATAATACTTTAGAACTTGCAATAAAATATGTACAAATATCAAGGTAGACACCAGTACCAAAATGAAAAGTGAAATATATGGAAAGGCATTCAATTCCGTGGGAATTGATTTCAAAGCCATTTAGATTGGGCCATGCCGACAAATTGTGTTCAAAACCAAAATATATGAGGCCTTTATAATCTAAAAGCCTTTTGATGCAATTTGTTGATATAGCCCAATCAAAATCAAACTTTAAACAAACTCAAAAAGTTGTGGGGTTTAGATATGGATTTTGTTGCCATAGGGATTGACATTGTCGCCGTCAATGTATGGGATGTTGCTTTGGCTTTTCTCAACCATGTAGCCAAGGAGGGTGAAGCCACCGATGTAGAAGGTGATACAAACAAATATTTCATACAAGTGACCTTTTCAATGTACTTCCACAAAGAGTGTACCTCTATGAAGAGGTACAAATGGTAGACCTCACTATCCACGCCTCTAAGGCATAGTTGTCATGGTACCTGTCATAGGATCCACAATGGGCTAATACCTGCGTGCTTCGGGTATTGATCGATTTAGTATTGTACTTGGCTACTCCTGGAAAATATTTAATTAAAGTACCTTGATGATGCAAATATTCTCCGAGATTTAGTGGATATTTTTTAAGATTCTCTTATTCACCATAGAAAATAGATTAAAAAAAAACAATTTCCTATAAATTTGGGCATCTCTTTTTATAATTAATTTTTGCCGACTTAATGGCCAAGTACGGTATAAGGTAGGAACACCTAAAACCAACACTATACTCAAGTTCGATAATATTTAGATCATGCTATCATTTATATAACGCAAATCTAGGCACATCATAGAGCCCATATTTTATGTTGACAAAACTAGTAAACTATCTATAGTCTATCTAGGTTTACGTTCTAGAATGACTACCGTTCCTTGATTTTGTCGAAATTGGGTACAATGTTGATTTTGGTGCTCCTACCTTGGGGCATCTTCAATTGAGGCCCTCCAAAGCACTCAACATATTAGAAAATATCTTTTAATAAACAAGTAATTTGGCCATTAGAATATCATCGTAGAAACACATTCAAAAATACATAATGAAGTACAAGAAATTTTGAATTTGTACATTGGGTGATTTAAACACATTCCGTCAAATGCTCTAAAATTTTGGAAGGATCTTTAAATTTAGTTCAAAAAGGGAGAATTCACCCCAAACACAACACATTTGTTGTGGTTTTGGTTGAATTTTCCCTTTTAAAAATAAATTTTAGAAAGTCTTTTAATTATTTTGGAAGTTATCAATAACTAACTTTTAATGAGGTGTATCTAGATCATCCAATGTCCTAATCAGAAATATTTTAGGTCTAATATATTTTGTAAATGTGATTCTAATAATATCAATTTAACTTTCTAATTCCATCTATGACAATAAATATATTTTAATATGCCGAGCCCTATGAGGCAGCCAAAAAATTATTGGCGAATTTTCGCCACCATCTTACCTTGTTCTTGGGGTTGGCTACTCTTACATTTGAAAAAATGGGCAAAAGTGTGGATGAAATCGCTAAATTCTTCTCGTAAAAAACTAGAAATCGCCATTATTTGGATGAAAGTACCTTATAATAGATTTTTTTTTGGATGAGCATATATACATGGATGATTCTATTCATTTTTTCCTTATCTAGCTACATTCCACGGTGCGTATCTCGCTACCACGGAAAAAGCTTAAAATATTCCCTGCTATGAGGATGCCCAAACGGTACCTGTCACGGGACCCGCAATGGGCTAATACCCGCGCACACCGGGTATCGATCGCCTGGTATACCCGGGGACGAGGCCCTGCAATGAATGCCGGGCGTCAACCCGTGATGTCGTCTGCCTGACTTCACTTACCCTAAAAGAGACTTGTCGTCTCCGCTGCCAGGGCCAGGGCGCCATTACATTCCATTACATTGAATCGATGATGCTCCGTCCACACATGGCTATGCCGGCACCTACCGTTGGCATCTGCCTCGAGACTTGAATGCCCGCCCGTTTTGCGCCGTTCTGTTTGCTTTCCTTACGAGATTGATTACCTTTTTCCAAACCAGTGGCGCTTCAAACTCACTCTCCAGGTGCTTGCTTCATTTGAAGACTTTGTAAACCTTTCTTGAGTCCTGTATACATTTTATTTTATAATGGGGATCCCGTGACAGTTACGTGATCCTTTTGTGGCTTTTTAAGCGGCGATGCCATTTGCTCGAGGCAGACAATGTTTCTTTCGCGTTGAAGAGGTCAATGGCACTAAGCTGTTTCATTGTACTGTAATACACTTTTCGTTAAACATATTTCGATCAGCTACTGTTTCAAGAATTTTAGGGTTTCTTGTTAAGATTGGTTCAGTATGATATTGTTTAGGTCTTTTTTTTTTGGTACTGAAGCTTTGGTGTCAGGATGAGCTATTTCTTCTTTGCAATTAGGGTTCTTTTGTGAGTTTTTAAGCGGCGATGCCAGCACTCTTTTTTGCTCCAGGCAGACGATGCTTCTTTGGGGTTGAAGAGGTCAATGATACTAAGCTGTTTTATTGTAATGAAATACAATGAGAGGCATTTTCGTTAAACATATTTCGGTTCAAGAACTGTAGGGTTTCTTGTATTGATAGTTACGATTGGTTCAGTTTAGGTCTGTCTTTTATTTTCGTATTGGAGTTTCAATTACTTCTTTGCAATTAGGGATGAGTGACGTTTCTTCTCTTGTAATGTGTTCAGTGTACATATAGGATCGACAATGGGGAGGTTGTTTCATGAGAGCTCTGTGTTTAGTGTTGACAGGTGATAGTGGTGTTGTATCGTTTTGCAGGGTGGGAGCACTTTCCATGACGGGAGATCCTTACAGCATTTTGAAGTTGAGATGGTCGTTGATGCAGTTGGGAGTGATTACGATGTGAGTATTTATACTTCCATCTTACCACAGTTGTTGATTTGTTGTACTCAATTGGTTGGAATGTGTACTACCTTAGGTCTTGAACGTATTCGTCTGAATGCCTCTGGACTCTGAACACAACTTTCCTGGTATCAGGCTCCTTGTTTAGTGGTCTAGAACATTAACTTCCTATCCCGGATGGCATTTGAGTTTTGATTTCGGGGATACGAGGTCTTCGTCTTCGTTTCAGCAGGCAGAGCATGTCGTTGAATGATTTTTTTAATTTCTTTTTAACGAACAAGAAGGCCCTGCCAAACCTTGCATTTACCCTTGAGTTTTTGTTGCAGATGTATCAGATGAGATTTGGAGTCCAGTGAAGATGAGTACAGTGCTATCCAGAAAGGATCGGTCAAAAGCTTCTGATGTAAGCCCCTCTACACTTCTGCAATCTGCAATTTTTTCTTTGTATGTAGTGATTGACGAGATCACAGTCGTTGTGATTTCTATTAAGGTGCTTGAAGTGCCCCTTTAAGCCAAATTGTGCTTTATGTATTGGTCCCAACACCTTTGATTTAATTTTGGTGAAAAAGAAAATTGTAGCAGAATGCAAGGCAATTTGAATAAAAATTATTGGAGTTCAAATGAATATAGTAAGTACTTCTGAAGTTAGAAATGCATTAATACTCTAAAAGCGTCCCCTCCCTAAAATGTACAGCATTTATGAATTGAAAATTTCACCAATTAGAGCAGGGAATGTTTTCAAGCATCTTACTTTATGACTGGCTTTTTCTCAAGCATTGCTTTCTTTACATGGAACTCATACTTAAGTGTTTAGTAGATGGCACGGCTTTACATGGGGTTTTTGTAATAATAGTCGTATTAGTTATATTTTCCATGTTTTAGAGTGCCAAAAATTTGTGACATTCAAGTGCTAAAAACTAGGGCTACTATAGATCTGAGGTTTTGGACTGGTGCCTGAAAAAATGCCAATCACTTGAAATTTTACAGTTTTAACTAATATGGTGTTTTGATTTTGGTGGCATCTGTGGAACTGAATTTCAACAGTGAGTGCTTTTAAAGAGGGCGTGTTGTTTTGCAAACATCCTACAACGGCATTACTATGGAAGAGTCCATTGAAGGTACAGCAGCTATGGAAGTGTCGGTAATGGGTGCTGCTGATCCAGAGGAGCCCTTAGTGAGTGCTGATGCAGAAGGTGCTGCTACGGAAGAGGTCTCAGCAGGTGCTATTACAGAAGAGCCCACAGCAGGTGTTTCAAAGGAGGAAGAGGCCGCTGTAGAGGAAGATCTAAAAGCGAGTGTTACTCCAGAAGTGGCGGCTGCTGTAGAAGAATCAAGTGCTAAGAAGCTGCTGGTGCTGGATGTGAATGGGCTGCTTGTTGCCACGTACCACAAGGCTCAGAAGACACCTGGAGAGAAGCAGCACCATGTCAGATTGGGCAACTTCCACGTGTACGAGCGCCCCGGTTGTGAGGAGTTTCTGGCCTTCTGCTTCAAGCACTTTGTGGTCGGGGTGTGGAGCTCCGCAAGGGAACACAATGTGACCCTGCTGGTCAACTACATTTTCAAGGACCAAAAGCCAGCTTTCCAGTGGCACCAGCGACATTGCACCATGACTGCAGTCATGCATCCTGATAATAAGAAGAAGCCCATTTTCCTGAAGGAGCTTTCGAAGCTGTGGGCAGACGTTGATCCCGGAAGATTTGACCAATCCAACACACTCTTGATAGACGATTCACCTTACAAGGCGTTGAAAAACCCTCCACATACCGCCATTTTTCCTCAAACTTACGAAGGCGATGAGGAAGACGACGATTTCCTCACTGTATTGCGTACTTACCTTGAAGGACTACGCGACGCCGCAGATGTGCAGGAGTATGTTAGTAGTAATCCCATCGGTGAGCCTGGAATCTCCCCAGGAAACCCTTTATGGAGTTACTTCTCCTCCATTCTGGACGAGGGCTCATTTAGTCCGACAGCCATGGACGAGGCAGCTGAACCCAATGGAGAGATACCTGCTGAGGAGTATGCCAGTCAGCTGAACCCAGAAGAAATTGAATTGGAAGATATGGATGAATCACGGCACAGACCAGACGAGGATCAGCCGAGGTCTAGACCAGAAGATATGGAGCAGCCAGCTAAGAGGAGAGATCTATCTCCTGTAGCAGTTTCAACACATTCGAGTAGGCATAGGCGTCAGGCCTCACAAGACATGGGGCGAGAGCCTGAAGATGGCACTGCAGAAGAAATTCATTGGCGACGAAATGTCGGAAATGGACACGAATCAGAGGCTGTTCCTCGAAGGAACAACTTTGAACGGGAAAGGGAGAGGTCGCCTCGGATGCGGGTGAATCAGTTTGAGGACAGGCGAAGGTTTGCTCCAAATCACGACGCAGCAGAGTTTGTTCCACACCCAAGAAGTAGTGGTGGCTATGACAACCGAAGAGACCCCAAGCCCAGAGGCAGCAGTTGGCAGGACCGATCAGTTGCTCGAGATCCTTCTTTCAGCAGAGATTCCTTTGCAAGACGAAGCAGTGAGCATCAAGACATGGGGAGACCGTTACCGTCAAGGCAGTTCATGACTTTGGGTATTAACATCAGGGACTTACCCCCACCGCCCGTTTTCGCTGCCCATGACTCAGGTCGTGGTTTATTACCCTCACCTGCAATACCCCCACGGTCATGGGACAATGCAGAGCGGTTCGACAGCTACAGTGGAAGGCGACATGCCACAAACGTGCACGCCACAAATGTGGCGCTGACTGCACCTACAGAGCTGGACAGGAGCTGGGTGAAGCCTGTTATTCGTGACAAGAGGTGGGAGGAGCCTGTGAGGTCTAGCTTAGAACGAGGCTACGATAGAACGTTGGGGAGACCCTTGAGTTCGGGGCGTGGAAGTGAATACGAGTTGGGAAGACCCTTGAGTTCAGGGCGTGGAAGTGAATACGAGTTGGGAAGGCCCATGAGTTCCGGGCGTGGAAGTGAATATGAGTTGGGAAGACCCGTGAGTTCCGGGCGCGGAAGCGACTACGACAGGAGGTGGGAGGAGCCCGTGAGTTCGGGGCGCGGTCACGAGTATGACAGGAGGTGGGAGGAGCCTGTGAGTTCAGGGCGAGGACACGAGTATGACAGGAGGTGGGGGGAGCCCATGGCCCCTGCTCGTGAGCAGAGATGGAAAGACTCTGTGCAGGGCTCTTCGCGAGGAAATGACTACGACAGTAGATGGAAAGAGCCTCCTCCCGCCAGTAGGGAGAGGCGGTACGACTCGGGATGGGACCGACCTGCGAGTTCCAGTCATGGAATGGAGTACGACTCCAGATGGGGGGCCGAGTCCACAACAAGCAACGGTCGCGGCAGGGAGTACGCTTCCAGGTGGGATGAAATTGTTCATTCCGAGTATCGAAAAGACTACGACAGACGATGGGAGCAACCGAGGGAGTACGAGTCAAAATGGAGCAGTAAAGGACCTCCCAGTCATTATTCCACTCCACCTCCCCCTGGAGTTCCTTACAGCTACCGAAACTCGTCTGTGGAGTATAAGGGAAGGTACGAGCCTCCGGCTGATCGCAATATGGCTGGTGTTGGTCCGCGCGATGACCACCGTCCCTATCACTGGGGTGCCTCCAACAATTATCGCCGGTAAATTCATTAGTTAGTCATTGGATTAACACTCCGGCACCGGATCCTCTCCATTTGCATTCTCTTCTATGTTCCACATTTTTCCATTCGTAGCAGAATGTTGATAGCAGTTGATACAAAATTTGAGGCTCCTTTTGCGTGTTCTTGCGGTCCGGATTTCAGATGATATCGTAGTAATTGAGGTGATAAGAAATCGATGAACGAGGTTGACCACTACATTAGATGATGACATTATGGGTCTCTAGTAACCATCTGGTGTACTAGGAATTCAAATCCTTTTTGACAGTAATTTTCTTTTCCGTTTCATGTTTTTTTCAGTCTGACGCATGTGATATTTATTCTGTGATTGTATTTGAGCTCTGAGTCTCCCCCTTTTGAATTTTTTTTCGCTATTCCTCGTATTCCCTGCATTTGTATATTGTGTTGAATTTCGGTAGACAATCCCTCTCCTGTCGGTTTTGTTGGCACGTTATATTGCGTTTGGAAAAGAGGAGGTCCAGTCATAAATCCTGTCCTTTCATGATCTTCAAGATCCAATGGTCTAGATTTAGTTTCAAAGAGAGGGTTATGTCAGATTATTGTCTTGGGCCTCTTACCTCGACTAGTTATCTACAGTAGAACATCTACAGTGACTGTCAAAACTGATCAAACATTTGCAAACACTTCATTCAATCCTTGGTGGACAAGAAATGAACACATAAAAATGGAGCTGGTAATTTTATTAACATACTATGTAATAAATAGTACATATTAGAGGAAATACGCCTTCCATATTAGAGCTCTAAACAGATTGAGAAAAATCCAAAGTCCACCTAGGCATTTGATCAGTTTTGCCAACCCATGAAAGATGATCTCTCAATACTTTGTCCACCTCCCTTTTGTTGCTTTTACAGCTGCAATTCTATGTGGCATACTTTCTACAAGCCTCCTACAATCATCTGGTGTAATTGAGTGGAAAACTTCTACCACACGATCCCATAATTCTAATAATCCATTTGGAGGTCTCTCATATTGATTGAGTCTCCGTTTGAGAATTGACCAAAGGTGTTCAATGGGATTCAAATCAGGCGATTGAGCAGGCCAAGGTAGAAGAGCAAAAGGTTGCCGTGAGAACCACTCTTGAAGCATCTTTGTTGTGTGAATGGGAGCATTGTCTTGTTGAAAGATAACACGAGAACGGTCTAAGTTGAACTTGGAAATTACCCTGTGGACATTTTCCTCTAGAATGTCACGATAACGAATCTGATTAATGCGCCCCTCCACTTTGCATATCAATCCAAGTCCATGCATGCACATACACCCCCAAACCATAATCCCTCCACCTCCATGTTTCACTGTTTGACTGATAGTTCGTTCCGAAAGCGGCATCGCCTCTCGTGTCCAACACCAAACTCTTCCGTCTGAGTTGAAGCGGTTGATTTTACACTCGTCTGAGAAGATTACTCGACTCCAATCCTCTATGGTCCAGTGTTCGTGGACACTAGCGAACTCTAAACGTGCCTTTACATTTTTGAGAGAAAGATGTGGTTTTTTGACCTTTGTTTGCGAACGTAAACCAGCTCTATGAAGTGCACGTTTGATAGTATGAGAGCTCACTTTCACTCCCAATACTTGTTGCGAAGACCTTGCTAAATCTGCACAAGTACCCACTCTTCCCCTCACCATTTCTAATACACACCTTCGTTCCTGTGCTCTATTCAACTTTCGAGGTCTACCTCCACGCAAGCGGTTTACATCTGAAACATGTACCTGACGAAGGTTATGAACACTTCCCACACTCACATGCAAAGTATTTGCTATCTCCCTGTGTGAATATCCTCTCTGGAGCATCGAAACTATGTTATCTTGAGTTTGTCGAGATAATGCTTTGGGCATCTTGAAACACTAAAGAAGAAGGCCTATACAGTAGCAATAATTGTGTACACAGCTATCAGAGACTAGAGAATTCAAAGTTCTATGAGTGCCAGTGGAAGATCTCTCACAAATCTGTGCACATCACTTCATGAGATATTGCATTTCATGGAGTGTCAAAAGTGATCAAATGAGAGAGATGGTCACTAACCATCCATCTGTCCACACAAATGCATTGCCATCTGTACAATTACGTTGATAAGTATCTCAGCTTATAATAGATTGTGATTAACCTCTAAACCAGAGCATGCCACTTGCCAGATTGCAATTAATGACAATCGAACTTGTAATTATCCAATGTATGATCAGTTTTGACAGTCACTGTAGAGCAGTTACTATACGATGTTGTTGTCTCTGCCCACCAAGGGAGAGACTACAGAAATGCTTCATTTTTAAGGAATTACATGGTCGAATAGTACAAACAAGGTGTAAAAGTAAATATAGGGTAAATACAAAGGCAGAGACTATGCGATTAGTCGCTTATTCTTACACCTATCAATGGCATAGAGACATGGTAGAGTTTCTTAAGGGATAGCATCATCTCTGAATCCTTGCACTGTCTTATAACACCTGTGGGTTGCAACCTAACCTCTATAATGACATTGGATAATACGACAACCTCGCTAATGTGACACTTTTCTTATTTCCCAAACTTTTTATGTTCAAAACTCCCTCGATAATATGACTGACACTCCATGATGCGACACATTGAGAACCCCTTTTATCATATTATGGAGGTAATAAATTGCTTTGAAAGTAGAACCACCACACTCTTCATCCATTGGATGTGAATTCACTAGTCAGATGAATTTTGTTAGTCTTCAAAGGTCTTTAAATCCTAGTGAATTTCATGAAGACTTTAATCCCACAGCCCTCTCTAGATTTGGAGAATTGCAAAGATGCACTAAAAATGCAACTAAGAGGGATATTTTGTACTTGATGTATGAATAAAAGTTGTACAACATGAATTTTAGGTTCTATCCGTTCGGTTAGATCTATGATTGCTATCATTGATATTTTAGGACAAATTTTGAAACTTGAAATTTAGAATTCTTTTGTAATTCAATTAAGAATAAAATATTGACAATTTGTGGATGAAATTTGTTGTGGAAGTTGCAAACCTCGTTAGACACC
Organism: Pohlia nutans; assembly: GCA_022496805.1. Taxonomy (NCBI): domain Eukaryota; kingdom Viridiplantae; phylum Streptophyta; class Bryopsida; order Bryales; family Mniaceae; genus Pohlia; species Pohlia nutans. The sequence continues at coordinate 2,800,825 of CM040103.1, forward strand.
AACAAAGGTCTTATTCTTCCATTATAAATAAATCGATACCTACTTTTACTTTCAATTATTTTTGATGATCAAATTATTTTTCAAGTTCAACCTTTTATGATTCACATATTGAAAGTAATAAAGTTAATTTTAAAGTGATTTTGATGGATTTTTTGTAATCCTTTCAAAAGCTACACTTAACCCCCATTTGTCATATTATTGAAAACATGACACCTCCATCATGCGACGCTTTTCTCGTTTCCTAAGATGTCATAATAATGAGGTCTAGCAGTAATAACCTGTGCATGCAAGTTGTATGCTGTGAGTTGAGTAGATGATTTTCAATTACAATTAGTTCTTTCTTCATCAAAGTTGAATCTGCTGTTTATGCACCTGGATTGTGTTATCCCCTGTTGTAAGCGTCCAATGTGTATTTTTTTTTGTAGTGTAGGAAAATTGGACCCCTGCTGCAAGTGACTTCTGTTTGTGTGAAAATGACTTCAGATTGACAAGATGAACACTGTTGATTTTGTACTGTAGAACAAAAGCTTTAAAATGATGTATTGCAAGCATAGATCGAGGTAAAATGAGAAAATGCCACCGTTGCAAAGTTCAGCGATGTAGATGGCCATATTGGGCGTTTTAAACCTTAGGAGTCAAGCACCCAACATTATAGTGAGTCACTACCCAATTCTACTAAGGGGCACTTCACATTATCGATTGGCCTCAAGCTCAAAATTGGACCCAAAGACCCACATTACGGTCCAGGACCAAAATACTAATCCAAATTCCAAAATGATGTGGCGCTTAAGTGGCATAATTTCAGAGGGAAAGTTTTGGACCCAAGCATTGGACTCAAGACTCAAAAGAGAGTACCACTTCCGAGAAACCAACTCCTCCCTTGAATCCAATGGCCACCTCAATAAAATACTAAATTTCTGGGACATCCCTATTGGGCAACTAGAAGTCCATTCCAATCTAACCAACTATTGAACTGAACCTAGAGGCTTTACACATGGGTCCCAGGTAAATCAAAATTGTTCCAACTTTGAAAACCTTCAAATTAGACCCAATGACTTTACACTTAAGTCCATGTCCAATTCACATATCATTATTATATTCCAACTTCTTAAGTCCAAAGGTGAGGTTTCTAAGTCCAATAGATTGATTTATTAGACCCCATGAGAATTGGACCTGGGCCCTAATGTAAAGTCGTCCAAAGTCCACACCCTCCAAATCTTTCAAGCACTTTCACATTTCCTTTTTGTAAAGGATTCACCGAAATGGTCCAACTTGATCAAGTCGTCACCAAACTAGACAAGATTCACCTACAAAGTTAGGGCGTCAAGTATTGAGCACCAATTTACTATACGAAGGGCAATTTTCAAGAGTTTTTCAAGTCCAGCACAAAATGGGTTGAACAGCAATGTTCTATTTTTGTTACAAGGTCTGTGGAGGCCGCATTTGGAGTACAAGAGTGCAAATGCTCTTCGGACTTAACCCTTAAATGTCCCATGGGGATAGTATATATGTTGCCATATAATTGAGATTTGCTATCAACAAGAAACTCTAAATTGGGATCTTAATAGCTCATTAGAACTACATTCATTTAAATTTCAACTTCTCTTTTGAACTCAAATCCATTGAAGGTGTAGGATCCATTCCAAATACAACCAAAATATACCGTATTCTACTGGTAGCCACAGCACGTTCACGGCACGTTCACACGTTTAGGGGTTAAAAAGTAGGTATGAGAGAATATATGAGAGTTGCAACGGAAAATCAGGCATTAGACGCAAATGGGCAAAAGTGGTATGAAAAGCTCAATACTTTCAAAATTGCAAATTTTTGCGTGTATCTTACAGAAACAGTTGATAAGTCTCACTTTGATAGTGGAACACGCTCGTCTTCCTCTTGCGCAGGGGCATCATCTTCTTCGGGCTTGGGAGGGTCTTGCAAAGCATTTCGTAATCCGAACACGATGAAGAGATTTGTCAATGTCAACAAGGATTCCGCACCTCCATGCAGCCAATCCACATTGGACAGCGATGTTCCATAGTGTAGCTTGGCTGTTGCACATGCAAATCCATATTAGATCAAGGAAATCCATTCTCTAAGCATATAAACTCCAGTCCTCTTTCGAGGCCGGCGTGAATAAAGTGTATGTTCGTCTTGACAATGAGCCAATGCCCACCGGACAAAGGGCCATTGGTGCAAGATTACTCTCCCCTTTCGAGAATAAACACTTTAGTGACCAGAGATAAATACTAGTGAGGGTATAATTTGGTGTTTGTTTTGTTGGTGGTTGCCAAGTCATGGTTCCTAGGTTGGTTGGTGAGGGACGTTGTATTACAATTATATGGTCCGGGTTCGATCATTCTCTAAGCACATTCAACAAAACATGCTTCTCAAATCTATGACACACATGTAAGACATCTGCAGATGAAAAGCTCAAACTTACCATAAATGCCTGCAGGAACTGCTCCATTTTGAAGAAACAAACATGCACGAAACACACACACACACCAAATCAGTAACTAAATGAAGACAAACTATTAGACTACGTGGTTACTAAGGAGACACAGACAGGTATCGCATACACCAAAAGAGAGAATAATCTCTTGTGCGCAATAGATTGAATGGCTGCTGCAATTCTATGAGGAGATAGCTGGAACAGAAATACCGACGTTGAAATGTCAGACACTTGATATCTGATGTAAAACCCTAAACATCAGAATCAAGAATGTAGAGCTCTGGTTATGTCCAGTGATCTCAGAGCCACTTTATGACATTTAGAACATTATGCGACCTTCCACATAAATGGTATCTACTTTTGCTACCCAGTGCATACAATACTCACGATACCTCTATAATATCCGGCAATACCCTTGATATATTAAGGTGATACCATGATGATATCCACGGATATCACCTCATGAAGGTGCTACATATTTATATCATGATGAGCATTCTCACTACATTTCAAAAAAAAAAAAATCATTTTCTTTCTTTGTATGCTTAGCAGCCCTATTTTTTGGGTAGAAATCCAGCTAATTTTAGCCAGTTTTGAGATCACTGGTTATGTCAAAAACCTTCACAACATTGTCCTAATAACTTCAAATGTATGTTACCTATAGTTCATATCGACTCTACAGTTCACATTTAAAATCCTAACATTAACCCCTAAAAGGCCAAGAAGTCCAAATTGGGGGTCCAAATTGGGGCTCATATATATTTTAGCACTTTTAAGTAAGTTCTATGTGGACTTCCTTTCGTTCAAATTTGTTTGTTTCGTATCCATCATATGCATTATTCTTCACTGATTCCAGTGATACAAAATTTATTCTCATGAATTATATATTTCTCATTTCAAAACCATGAATTCTTGGTTAAAATCAAGAATGTAGAGCTCTCAAGTTATGTCGAAAAGCTTCACAACATTGTCCTTGAAAACCTCAAATGTATGTTAGCTACAATTTGAATCGACTCTACAAGTCACATTTCAAACCCTAACATTAGAATCAAGAATGTAGAGCTCGCTTCTCTCCCTTCCAACTACGACATTGTTTTGTTTTTGAAAACCTAAAACGTCTGTTATCGACTCTACAGTTCGCATTTAAAATACTAACATTAGAATCAAGAATGGTTATGTCAAAAAGCTTCACAACATTGTCCTTGAAAACCTACACCGCATTCTATCTACAATTTGAATCGACTCTACAGTTCACATTTAAAATACTAACATTAGAATCAAGAATGGTTATGTCAAAAAGCTTCACAACATTGTCCTTGAAAACCTACACCGCATTCTATCTACAATTTGAATCGACTCTACAGTTCACATTTAAAATACTAACATTAGAATCAAGAATGGTTATGTCAAAAAGCTTCACAACATTGTCCTTGAAAACCTACACCGCATTGTATCTACAATTTGAATCGACAACGAGGCATTCCCTACACTTGTAATTGTGCCATGTTGACCTCAACTAAACAAAGGCAGTTCATAGAAAGCGATAGAAGGGTGATTGTGAGGAAAGGCAGAGGATGATTGACTACTTGTGGCGCCGACGAAAGCGAGCAGGAAGTAGAAGCCAAAGAGCGTGAGCTTGGGCGCCGTCTTGGACTTGGTGAGGTGATACAAGAAGCCCAGGTACGGGAACAACGACGCCGCGAACAACGAAGACGCGATGCTTTGCTGGTCGGTGTTGGGCGCCCAAGGGTCCACGGGCAGAAACCCCGCCACCGCCACCTGCTGCCGCTTTGTGATTCTCTTTCGCTCTTGAATTCCTCTTGAATAATTGTGCCCGATTCTCGCTGTAGGCCGTGAGGGCGCGAAGGGGGCGCAACCAGCAAGGCGCAAACCGGTCCACGAAGCGCCGCGCAGTAACGAGGGCGGCGAGGGCGCCACGACGAGGGCGCCGTGAGAGGCCATCGCCATCGCCGAGCTCGCGTTGCAACTGCTTCCCTGCGAGGTGATAACCCTGCCTGCTTGGAAAAAATCTGTGAAGAATTCTTCGGGGTTCACTGGCGAAAATTTTAGAAACAACGTGCGATAAAAAATAGGGTCCAATATATTCATTGTAGATAAATTTTGTAAAAAATGTACATGTAAAATAGGGGATTTTAAAAAAGTGCAACATGTTTACATGTAAAATACCATCACATATAATATTCTCAGGCTTTTTACATGTAAAATACCATCACCTAATAATATTTTTTGCTAAATTTTTTTGCTAAAATAACCCCCCAAATAAATAGGTCATTATCGCACGTGTATACAAAATATACAAGGGAGTGACCCCCCCGAGGAAGAATTGGATTTTGAATTGTGAAGTGTAGATTTGGAGATTCATAGTACACATTTTTTAGAAAAAAGAAAATTTCAATTTGGAGTTCTGTAACTACCAAAATAAGGTCGAGGCACCTAAAACCAACCAGGTACCCAAAACCGATCTGGCCTAATTTCTAGATTTTGAAAGAAAAGATGTACCTCATTTGTACATTAGAGCATATTATCGGTTTTGGGTCCTGAAGTACTTTTCACTTTGAAAAATTATACAAATTTCAATATTGGGAAATAATTCATGGAAAAATTTGCATTCTCCGCGAAAACTAACTTCCAACCCGGGAAAAATATCACCCTATTAATGGCTGGTCCAGAAATAGTGTAGGTAGCTTAAGTTATCAGTTTTAGGTGCCTCGACCTTAAGCCTGCCTGCTTGGAAATTTTTTGTGAAGAATTGGATTTTGAATTATGAAGTGTAGATTTGGAGATTTATAGTACACATATTTTAGAAAAAAGAAAATTTCAAGTTGAAATTCTGTAACTACCAAAATATTTATGCTCAAAACACCAAAATACTGCAAATAGATAGATAGAAACTCCGGTCCCAAAAAAGGGCCGGCGTGAATACAGTGTCTGTTCATTTGGTTAATGAACCAATGCCCACCAGACTACTGCAAATACCTCAAAATACAACAAATACTTATAAACACAACACATGTATTAAGGTAACTATACCTTGAAGTGTTCACCATACTATCCGAGCCTATTTACACACATAAAACAGAAAACATTTTTTAGTGGGTATTAGTAGCAAATTCAAGAGGATTCCGACGCACTTTAGCATGCATTATTTGGATACCGTATGAATAAGTTATGAATTTCCAAAGTGTTGACTATAGGTTGACCTTAAAGCGACCCTAAACACTAATGTTCAGATTGTGCACATTCTCATTAACAGTAGGGTGTCAAAATCTACTTATTATGGAAGATTGAGATATGGACGCTTTAAGGAAATGGTCGCTTTTAGATATAGTTACTTTAGTACACATTTTTTAGAAAAAAGAAAATTTCGATTTGGAGTTGTGCAAATTAATACCAAAATACTTATTCTCAAAACACCAAAATACTGCAAAATACAACAAATACTTACAAATACAGCACATGTACTATGTTGTATTTTTAGTGTTTGGAAGTTTGTTAACTTTTTTTTTTTAAGATTGTATTCTCTTGTTCATATTCCAGTAGTGTATGTATTCTAATCTTGATCAATGTGCCAATTTCTTTCATTTTTTAACGTATAAATTTTTGTACTAAATTGTATATGAATAAGTCACTCTCACTTATAAAATTCACAATAATTATGTGTGAGTCTATTCTTGATATGATAAATTGCAATGGAGAGGTGTTCATTTAGTGAAGGCACATATTCACTTCCTTTTGTACAAGTTTTCAAAATTTAGAAATAAAACAAAAAAGTAAAACAAAAATTGAAGCATGAAAAAATGTATAAACAGGTGACAAGTGGATTCAATTCAAGCGTGCCACTAATACGCTGAGAAATTTTCCAAACTTACTACACTAATTATTGCCATTATTGTGAGTCACATTAATTCAATATTCTCATAGTAATTCTGATATTAGAACAAAAGTTTGAGTCACTGTAATCAAGTATTTGAAAATTCTTACAATAATGTACATTTGAGATGTATGTACTAAAATTAGTGTGAGGATTGGTGTAAACTCTCACACTAATTTTGTGACTTAAGGAAATGGCAATAATTAGTGTAGTTGGGAGCATAACGTCTCGCATAATGTTCTTTAGTCCCCTATTGTTCACCTTTGAATCTAAAGCATTTGGTAGGAGATCAGAGGAATTGCAATGAGTTTTCTTTAACTTCAGTTGGGTCAAATAAAGAGGATTAGAGAGTTTAATTGTTTTTATTAGTAGTTTTTCTATAGTGCTGCTACAGTGTAAAGGGTGTCGTCGAGCAAGGGCTGAAGAATGTTACAGGGATGAAAAGCAAAAAGAAATTATGATTTAGCTAAGAGCAGTTTTGCTGTTAGTCCCAAACTATTTCATAACGATCTTTAGAGGCTTACTATCGCATCCCTGAATCTAAATCATATGTTAGGGGATCTACGGAATCACAAAGAAATTTCTCTGACTTCATGCCAATTGGTTCAAGCGAAGAGGATTGCAGACTTGGATTATTTAATTAGTAGTTTACTCTACAATGTTGCTACAATGTAAAGGGTGTGGTTTAGCAAAGGGCCAAAGAACTTTATGTCCTAAATACCCTATATCAATAGAGTTATCCTAAAACAAAAGAAATAAGACACCATATGTTTTGCTTTAATATACTCTTATTTCTTCACTCTGAATTGTTATAAGGTATGGAAGAACTTGATGGGCTCTCATTATAAAATATGTAAAAGCTTGGTGATCTTCAAAAAAGATTTGCACCAAAAAAAGACTTAAAAAAAACTTTTGAAGACCACCAAGCTCTTACACACCTAATAATAATAGACGACCAAGATCTTCCATACCTTTCAACTATTTAAAGTGAACAAATAAGAGTATAACAATCAGCTACGTTACGAGGAGCTCTCATCGGAATAGAACAAAAATGCATTTCAGTGAAATCATGAACGGAATGTATTTACAACAGTAGTATTTAGCGCAAAAAATAAGAGTCCCCGCAATACCTCATGTGAACCGTCGAAACGGTTCACGTTAGTGATAAACTCTTAATTCTATAGTTTTAATTTGTATAGCAATTTATATTTGTCTAACCAGGACATTTTAGCCGGTTAGACAAATTCCCGGATTTGGTTGCATTTAGTGTTCGGTTTTTATTGGCAATATTAGATTCCTTTTTATCTAGATAATTTTGTGTGTGTATTCGCTTCTAACGATTTGATTGATTGATTATGTGCAATTGGGCTGTTTGCCCTTTTATTTTACTTGATGATTTTAACCTATTTCTACTGCTTGTCATTCTAATTCATTAGTTAGTCTAATTGATTAGTCTATTTTATTAGTTGATTGAGTTATTCTTTGTGGGGTGTTATTTTAGCCTTTTAATTTCCTATTGTTTAGTCTTATTTTATTAACTTATTGTTGAGTTTATTCTTTAGCCTATTAGAGTGAGTTTAGTTTATGTTAGTAGATTAGTGTAGTGTAGGACTCCCGGTTAAGTGGTAGTTAAGTGGTAGTTTAGGGTTTTGATGGAGTTGGATGAATATTTCTAGGTGGATGGATGTAGTTTTGGTGGGATTCAAAATCCCACCGTGCCGCTTCTACAGCCGCCAGTTCATTGTCTACGCCGTAGGAGCTTAGAGTGAGAGAGAGACGTTAGTTTTTAGATCTGGATCTGTGTTTTGGTTTTCTGGGTGAAGTTCTTGGAGATTAGCAAGGAGTTGAGGAATTTGGTTTCATTGGATTGATTTTTAGGTGAAGGGAATTAGTAAATAAAACTTGGCTTGAATGAGATTCTGTGACAATTTTCAACAATCAAGGATAAATTAGAGAAAAACTACATTGTTATTTTGATTGGAAAAAGTGTGAGGATTGGAGAAGTGAAGGAGGATTTTCTAGTTGTGTGTTTAGGAGAATTGTAGGGAAAAATTAGTGAGAAATACATTGTTGCTTTGGTTGGAAAGATTGTGAGGTTGAGATAGGATTTTCTTTGTCTGTTTTTTATTGGAAGTAGAAAAAGAGAAAAAAAGAGAAGGATTTTGTTTTGCTGTGGAATCACTACGGGGGAAGACTACGAGCTGTGGGATTCAAAAGAGCAAGGCGACGAGTACAAGGTGATTGGGCGACGCAAGGGCGCCGGATTTCGCGGCGGAGTAGCATCGGGAACAAAGACATCGAAGCACGAAGAAAACACGGCGATCGACGGGGAGCAACAACAAGGAGACGACGATTAGCAAGGTGGCGACGAAAACCAGAAGACGAAGACACGAAGACCAGGAGACGAATCCGGAAGGCGACGGGCTGTGAAGACAGAGGGCAAGACGGCAAGGCGTTGGTAGCAGAGAGAAACGAAGGCCAACTCCCCCTGTCCCTCCCCGTGTGATAATACGGAGGGAAAGAGTGATATTATAGAGGGAGACATCTCCTCTTCTTCTCGTTTTTAATTCTAGGTTTTGTGTGAATTATCTTCTATATTTGTGATCATTAGGAGAATAGATAAAACGTTATAATTGAAATTGGTGACTTTAGTCACCTACAAAAATATTGTGTGCATCCTTTCAATTTTTGTTCAATTGTTTTGAGTTTTATATTTTGTGATTGCTTTGAAGTAGTTGTTCCTTGTAGTGTTGTTTGTGGGTGAATTGGGTCCGGTGAGGGTTCTAGCGCGGAAGCGCTGCCCGATTTTCACCGGGCCAATTCATTATTAGAAGTTTAGGCAATTTAGGGTTTTAGAACTAGGGTTTTGGGGCACGATTTAAACTTAGACCAATTTTCCCCATTTTTTCACCATTTTAATTAGAAGTTCCCCACACAAACGCCTAGGTTAATAGGAGTCCATTGCTTGCGTCTATAATTCACCCACCCAACAGCCGGACATATGGGCTTTTGACCGGCGACGGTCAAAACGCTCATACCTCATCCCTACGATCAAAGCCAATAAAGCAAAATTAGCGATATCTTCTTCAAACTTTAATGAACTTTACAAGTAACTCTACTATTATTATTTTAGTTAAAAAGTGCCTCATGTCATCTCATGATTCATTTGAGCACATGCACGTCTAAAATTTTCAACACCAGGCTGTCGAATCTGACCCTCGTGTCCGGTACTGGACGGACGAAGTTACTCACACCCCATTCATCCAAACTTCATTCATCCAAAGTTCAGGGGAAGCACCGCTGGAGATGCTCTCACTGAAAGAATTGCCAACACGGAAAAGCCTGCCCGCTGCGTGCCGTGATAGATTCCTCGTCATGCTTCTTATCGCCGCAATCTTCCCTGCCATACTTATCGCCATCGCCACCTCCTCTTCATTATTGTTGTAGAGTAAGTAGAGCTCCAGGTTGCCTGTTCATCGCAAATCTGCAAACAAGCAACAGAAAATCCATTTTTCTTTGCTCATTGAATTGAATGCCGACCGCCCTCACCGCAACTACCATTCCCACACACCGTCAATCCTCTTCTCACGAGAAAACTTAACCCATCTTCTTCCTCTTCATTTTTCTCTGCGAATCCCGGTTTACGGTACATCCTTTTCTCCTTTATGAGTTCGCGCTTTTGGTGCTGAAACAGGGCAGGCAGGGGAATTAGGTTGAGCTTAGATCTGGAAGAGGCTCAGTTTGACTCTGTGTAGGGTTTTTGTGGAAAGACCTAATCAAGAGGGAGAACGAGTCTCTGTTTTTAAATTGCTTCTTTGTTAATGTCGTGGATCGCTTCAGGGTTTTCTTGATGTAAATATAGTTCATGTTTGGTTCTATATTTAAAATTTTGAAAATACTTCCACTTGAATATTTTTGTTATGAATCAATCCAGTTTCAGAATTGAGTTTCATTCCCTTTAGTGCTTGGCCAACTCTGAATCTATGTGTTATGTGAGGTTCTGATTCTCTACTGTGAGTGGGGTTTTAAATGCTTATCATGTGTGTCTGCTTTCCCTTCTTCAAGATACTTGAACCCCTAAAGGACCAGGTGGCTCCTGTTTTTTTTTTAGTGATTTTGAGTAGGTTTTATGTAGATTCTCTTTTGTTAATTTTTATTTTATTTTCAATTCAACATATGTAATATTCTTCACTGATTCTAGTGATATAAAATTCAGTCCCATTCAAATTATAATTTTCACAATATGATTGTTTAAACTTGTCATTTTGAATCCTTGGTCCTTTAGGGGTTAACTTAAAAGAACCTAAAAATGGTCCATATGTTTCTTTAGTAGGTCATATGGAGCCAACAGTTCACAGTAGCGGAGCAGACAGTGTGCATCCAAAAGAGTAACATCTTTTGTCTGATTTTACTTTACTTTTAGACCAACACATGCTATGTTTTCTGGTGGAATGAAATTTGAATTATTGATTTTTCACAATATGATAAATTGAATTGGTCAATGAATCCTTGGGGTTAACCAGCTGGAGCCATGTTTTTTTTTCTTCTTCTGTGAAATGGTAATTTGAGTCCGTGTATGGTGTGTAACAGGTGATTGTAACAGTATTGTCAAGGGCTACTTATGAGACAGATTTAAGGGGGTTTTGAATTCTGGAGTGGATTCAGGGTTACTGGTTGCAACTTGGTAATGGTAACATGTGAAGCAGTTGAAGAAGCAGAATGGGAAGCCGCACTTATCAGCGGCGTCAACTTGCTCCCTCGTCGTTTAGGAAAAAGCTAACGGTAGAAGTTCACCGCAAGCTCCAGAAGGTACTGGATTAATTCTCACAATACATTCAACTTTTAGAACTGTGAAGGATAGTTAACCACTAAAGGACCAATGATTCATAGTTCTAAAATGATAAGTTTAAAGGATCATGTTGTGAAAATTATAATTTGAATGGGACCAAATTTTATATCACTAGAATCAGTGAAGAATATTACATATGTCGAATTAAAAATAAAATAAAAATTAACAAAAAAGAATCTACATAAAACAGGAGCCAAAATCAACTGATAAAAACACTGATAAAAACAGGAGCCACCTGGTGGCCTCATGGTCCTTTTGGGGTTAAACCCTGAAGGACCGAATTCAGCCTCGTGTTTTTTTAGCAGTTTTGAGTAGTTCCTATGTAGACTTATTTTTGTTTGAATTTAGTCATATTTTTCACAATGTGATGGATTGAATTTGTCATTTCAAAACGATGAATCCTTGGTCCTCTAGGGGTTAACAGGGGTTCACGATTTTAGAGTGAGCAATTTGATTGATCATATCGTGAAAAAAGTAATTCAATTTTATATCACCAGATTCAGTGAAGAACGTTGCATGTGTTGGTCAATGAATAAATGAAATGGAACCAAAAAACTGTCCCTGTATGACTTGAAAATAAATGTAATGTTCTTCACTGATTCCGGTGATATAACATTTGGTCCCATTTTAATCATATTTTTCACAATGTGATGGATTGAGTTTGTCATTTCAAAACCATGAATCCTTGGTCCTCTAGGGGTTAACAAAGATTCACGGTTTTAGAGTGAGCAATTTGATTGATCATATCGTGAAAAAAGTAATTCAGATGAGGCTAATTTTATATCACCAGATTCTGTGAAGAACGTTGCATGTGTTCGCCAATGAATAAATGAAATGGAACCAAAAAACTGTCCCTGTATGACCTGAAATAAATGTAATGTTCTTCACTGATTCCGGTGATATAATATTTGGTCCCATTTTAATCATATTTTCACAATGTGATGGATTGAGTTTGTCATTTCAAAACCATGAATCCTTGGTCCTCTAGGGGTTAAAAAGGATTCATGATTGATTGATAAATGTAATTCAGATGATGCTAAATTTTATATCACTAGAATCAGTGAAGAACGTTGCATGTGTTTGCCAATGAAGAAATGTAACAGAACCAAAGAACAGTCCCTGTATGACCTATTCAAAGAAAATATGTTTATTTTCCGTCTTTTTCTTTTCCGTTGATGGTTTGTTGTATGGCAATGGCAGGCACTGGATTACCCCGCCCAGAGAGGAGAATTAGTGCGGCAGCTCTTTACTGATATTGCCTTAGAAGTGGACCCTCGTGCACAAGGTAGGAAAGGCCCTGATCTTCATAACCTCTAAAGGACCAAGGATTCATGGTTTTAAAATGGCAAGTTTAAACGACCATATTGTGAAAAATATAATATGAATGGGACCAAATTATATATCGCTGGAATTAGTGAAGAATATTACATATGTTGAATAATTTTATTTTTTAAAATTGAAAAAAAAGAATCTACATAAAACCTACTTAAAATTACTAAAAAAAACAGGAGCCACGTGATGGCCTTATGGTCCTTTAGGGGATAATGAAACGAATGTTACAACATGCAAAAAGAAATCACTGTCACTATAAGAAATCCATGTTTGCATGTCGCATTTCAGGTGACGTCAAGATGTTTTCATGTTATGAATAACATCAAAATGAATGTCGTGACGTTACGTTTGATGTTATTATTTACATGAAAACATCTTGAAATGCGTCATGCAAAACATGGGTTTCTTATAGTGTGTGTGTCTATTAGTCTTTGTGTTGATGACACTTTTTTCTTTTAGTCTTCTGAGCAAGAAATGGATAAAATTGTGATTTGCAGAGAGGCTTTATGGAACTGTGGATACTGTGGAGGATGGCGGTCCTGTGACGGCGAACGGCTGTCAACCACGTGTCTGCTTCTATGAAGTTTTTGCACAACACTATGCCCAAGTTCCAGAGGATGGGAAGGAAATCCTCCCTTTGTTTCTCCAATTATGGAGTCAATCATTTGTTTCGCAAATATTTGCGCTTCTATTCCACCGATGGGTAAGTCACCTTTCTCTGTTCCTCCATTTCGGAATCCAATAGTCAATTACAGTAACTTTAAAACATAATTCTATTTCAAAAATGTAGGACATGATATCTTCTTTCTCTTGATGCATTTTTTTTTTAATCTTGAATGATTTATATCAACTCCGAAGCAGCCACTTTTTGGGTTAAATTATCTGGTTCTATTTGAAAGTTGCGTGTTGTTTGTCAAAAGGAGTTACTGGGATATAATGGAGTAGAAGACCAGCTGATTTCTCTGTCTTCATGTGTCTATCAGTTATTTGAAATTCCGAGAGAAGAGTCGGAAGGATTTTTGAGGTATTCAACAGCATTTGTAGAAGGTGCGAGCAATATATTTTGGTACGACCAATTCTGACATCATACCGTATGTGAGGGGGTCGGACTAGTGTCGAAAATGAAATTACACGTCATATTTTGAGGGATCCACGTCACCACAAACCAGCCTCAAGTTGACATGTGGCACATTGATTTTTGTCGAAACTGACCACGACGTAGGGTACTTTTTCTACCGTTATGGCCTCACACGGCTATTGTAAACAACAAAACGGGGTCAACAAACTCTGGTTAAAAGTAGGGTCGACATTTTGTATTTGCTATGCATATGTGACCATACTGACTGTTTTTCATTGCTGTGAAGGATTGATTTGCAAAGTAATGTACGGCGATTCTTCTCTATGTTCAATGTAAGCCTACCCATTTTTTCTTTAAATATTACAAACGAGTGAACTTAATTTCATCGTTGTTGGCTTGTTATGTCAAGCTTTTTGCACAAAATTGGATTATAGGCATCCTTGTGGCTTTCATGTACTCGACATGCTTAATGTTCTTCAGGGACTCTTCTTGGCATGCAGACTATCGTTCTGTTTATTTCATGTATTCTTGTTTTTATTGCAGTACACATTTGAGGAGGTTGTCTTGGACCCTGTTCGTCTCTCAAGGGTTCCCATTCAGGTGCAATTATTTTCAACCTTTTTTGGTTCGTTATAGCATTGCAACATTATTGGTTTGTCTAAATTGTTTGAAGTCATGCCTTGTAAGTCTCGTTTGCTGATGTAGTGCATTTTTTTTTTCTTTTGAATGGACAGGCTCGACAAGATCTTCTTTTGTTGGTCTCTAGATACCTGTTGTACTATGAACCAGGTACCGGTTACCTGTTTTAGACTGGGATTTCTGGTGATTCTGTTAAAGCTATTGTATCCTAGAACAGCTGTAATAAATATGTTTGAATACCACTAATCTTTTGTCATTTTTGCAGCTGACGAACTTGCGCACTATTTGAAGAACTTTCCCAAGTCAGCCAATGTCATTGTTGAACCAGCAGACATGTTTGTGACAGAGTTGACAGATCAGGTGCATCTCCACTTTGCAGAAAATGACATTTCTGGCATTAAAATCTTTAGCGTGGAAAAGAGAACAAAAATACTCCCCTTAGACTAGTGCCAGTTTATCTTCTTGTTGTTGAGGACAAGGTCATAAAACAATGTTCTAGTTCCGGACAATGTTCTGATGTTTCTATCTTTTGTCTATTTGAGGAAACTTGCAGCTACAAAAGGTGAAGGTGGAACCTGTGTTGCTTCATTATCTCACGAGCATGAAGGCTTTGAAAGGTATTGTACTAGTTCTCTTTTACCAAGAAGCCGAAATTGGGTCTCATGTAGTTTTCAGTAGGTCAAAAATGAAATTTATTTTCTCCATTAACCCCTAAACGTACCAACCCTTTGAACAGAAGTAGATGATAGCCTCAAAAATAAATATTAGCATGGCTCAGATGTACATGAGGTGCACATGAGAGGACCATTGCAAGTATAAAAACTACCCAACAAATTTGACATAAATGTAGTTGAAGGTCTTTCCAATATTATCAACAACTTCCCATCACAAGAGATTGGTATCGTAATTGGCAGAGAATTTAATAAGCTTTGAAAGGTGGCTTGGATGAAAGTCATCCGAGGTTTTATGAGAAAGTTGCAAAGCTTTGAATCTGTTCGTGATCCAGTGTTTGGACGCTGGGATGTTTAGGGGTTAACCCCTGAAGGACCAAGAAGTCCAAATTGGGCCTCGTGTTTCTAGTAGTAGTTCTGAGTAGGTTCTATGGGGACTTCTTTTTTGTTTAAATTTATTTGATTTTAATCAACACATTTCGCTGACTTTGGTGATATAACATTTGGTCCCATCTAAATAATTTTTTTCACAATATGATCAATCGAATCTGTCATTTAAAAACCATGAATCCTTTTTCCTTTTAAGGGTTGAAAAACATATAAAATTTAACCAACACATGCAGTGTATTCCACTAATTATGGTGATACAAGATTTGGCCTCTTCGGAATCATTTTGTTCACAATATGATCAAATAAATTGGCCATTTTCAAACCATGAATCCTTGGTCAGTTGTTGGATGAGCTGATAGAGGATTTGTCATGATTTTGAAGGTGTGGAGTTGCGGGCAACTACAAGTACGCGGTTGAAAACTGCATTGTATTCCTTCACAGCTCCTGGAGGGCCTATGTATCCAACTCGGCCAGTTCGACATGCGGCTTGGGAAACTTTGGATGCTCTATTTCCAGTAAGCAAAAATCCAACCATGTTGAGTTTCTAATCTGCTAAACTTGGGAAGAATCACAAGGGTCACTAACCACCTTATCAACCTGGAGGAAATTGCATTATATTCAAACATGTAGAAACGTTTCTGCATGAAACATCTTGAGGTAGAGTTCATAATAATTATTGAATGGGGAGAGTCAACCTTAGTTAAAGATTGACTGATCAAAATTGACACTTGGCTGGTTGAAATTCAAAACCTCAGTTAAAATAGTGAGATGTGTCATGTCTTAATTGATTGGGACCCCTAAAAACAGGCTGAACAATTAACGCATCTACTAGTGCCTATGACTAGTGAGTAAAATTGAGGGGACTATTGCTGGTTCTTCCCAAATCCTCCATGAACCCTGTTCATTATGTCTTTTGTAGAGCCACTAGTGGGACCCGTGCCGTTGAGCACATTGAACTTGGGTTGTCTCCTCGACGGATTCCAGCGCGGAACAGTCGAGTGAGACAAAGCGAGCTGTATTGTATAATAGATTTGACTGCATCATACCTTTTCAAGACTTTATTGGCTCTATTCCTTTGAACACAAACTAAGGTAGGAGCACCCAATTCCGACAATGTACCCAATATTGATAATTTCTATACAAGGTAGTCATTTCAAAATGCAAATCTAAGCACGTCATAGAGCCCTCATTGTTTGTTGACCAAAATGATAAGCTATCTATGGTCTACCTAGATTTACGTTCTATGATGACTAACATGTCAAGAAATTATTGGCATCGGGTACACTATCGGAATTGGGTGCTCCTACCTTACCCGATGATTTACACTCCTTGATAGACCACTTTTTTTTTTGACAGTGCCCTTTTTAGGATGGTTCAAAACACACCTTTTCACACATTGCTAACTAAGCTAAGAAAAATGTAATTTTTCAAGCAATGTACTATCCTAATACAATTGTCCCTCTGCATTATGACATGTTTGGGAAGCCCTAACTAAGCATGGATTAGTCACAAAAATGAAACAATAATATTGTCATATTATGGAGTGTCATTGTACAGAGGGTAGACTGTACAACATATATTATCTATACATTTATACTACAATTATAATATTATTTTTTTGAAACTTGTTCAAATATTTACAACAAATATAAAGAAGGTTGGGACACTTTATTGACTTGAAACATCTTGGCAGGTTGGACGGCACTCAAGACATCTGATCAGCCTCTTTTTCCGATTACTCCATCCATACTACTGGCCAGTGTCAGCTTGGAATTTCACCATCACAACAATCAAGTCCATGTATGCGAAGATCGTAAACATTTTGCTTGAGATTGTTGCATATGTATTGATGGTAATAGAGCGAATCACTGGTGTTCGCCGCCATGTAGCACACTAGATTAGGAAAGTTTTCAAGTATGGTTCCTTAGTTTATTTTTGAGTGAAACTGCTAATCATTCATCCTTTATTATTGGATTTTGGATTTATCTAATTTATCTAATTGCAGAAAAAGGTGTGTTGGCTTCTTGTAAATGTTCTCGTCTTCCTCCTTCTGCTGCGAGGCTGAGTTGCCTTACTGTGGACGTTCTGCGGCAGCCAATTGTTTTTTGTTTTCTATTGGTAGAGCGACATGCACCCTGGAATTTAGCGAGGTAAGGAAAATATGGATAGAATCATCCATATACATTACATTGTATAATAATAGGGTTTTGTACCCCCTACTGCTTGGTTTGATTTTTATTGATACAATAACATTCCTTGGAACTAGAGTGAAAGATGACACTTGCCATTCTATGAGGGAATTTAGGAGTCAAACAAGTAAGACAATCTTAAGATGTGAAAACAAAGAGCATCAGAGAGAATCTTAGAAACTTTAGTAAGGGTACAAAGTCTAAGGCTTAACAATGTTATGTATGCCCATCCATAAATTTATCTATTACAAGGCACTTTCATTAATTAATCACAATTTTAGTATTTTTTGAAAATACTCTAGTGATTTCATCCATGCAAAAACAAAGCAATGACATGTAACAATTCAAATTTACAGTACAAAAACAAAGATGACCACGAAGACACAGAACTTCGAAGAAGAAGAAAAAAAAAAACAATAGAATAGGGGACTTCACAATTGCTTTGTTCTCGATGACTCCTTAAATTGGGTCCCATGGGGGTCCACTCATCTAAAGGGGCGAGAGCATGCTCTCTTCGTTCACAATGTGATGTTTGTAAATTGTTGTTGTGCAATGGAAATAAAGCATTCATTTGTTTCAAACCAAAAAGAAAAGAAAAGAAAAAAAGAACTCGTTCACAGCTTCCGCTTAAGAGTATACATGTCTTTCTTGCCAAAAAGCTGCAAATGACCCAGTCAATATGGTCTCCACTATTTTGTGACGTTTTTAATTTTAATCGTAGTGTAGTAGAGATTCCAACACGCCCACTTAGAGAATCAATGTACTCAGAGCATCTTCAATGGTGACTCGCTAAACTTGGATGATCTTTCAAAATATCCAAATATATAGAGTCTACAATGAAAGTGCCCACCTAAGGGCAATTTTAAAATTTTGGTAATATTCTACAACAATCCTTATTCATAGGTAAAGTTTACAAGGGCTAAAGAACCTAATGACTACGGTCCCATTGCAAAAGGGTGTTGATTCCCATTGCTCTATTACCATAGCACCACAACTCGGTCGCCAAAAAATAATTTAAAAAATGAAAAACGTAAAAAATTGGAAATCACAAAGACCAAAAAATGAAAATCGAACAAATTATTTTTAGTTATATTTTACAATTTCTTAGCTATTTTGGGCCATTTAAATCATTCTTTTGCTCAAAAACGAAAATCAAGTAATTCATTTCTTCAGGAATAAACCTTATTTTTCAAAAAATATTAAACATTCGTCCTTGTGGTGGCAACCCAACTTTGGTATGCTATGTGCAGATGGACATATTGGACGTTTTCGGATATATTTCTACAAATTATTTCATTTTTCTAGCTAAATAAGTAATTTTTGTAATTTTCTTGCTACATGTATGAGGCACTAGTTTTTAATATGTGTGATCAGTTTTTGGAGAATACAAGATAGAGTTAAATTTATTTTTAGACTCCACAACTTTGTTGATTATTCGTTCTCTTGAAAAAAAATCTCTTACCACTGTACAAAGTTATGTTCCTAAAATTTATTATTTACATTGATGAGTAGAGGTTATTTAAAATTTTGGTGAGGAATTTAAAGATGCAAAGTGTATTAGGAGTTAAAACAACACGATTGCACCAATGATCTCAAAACCACTTTATGATATTTAGAACATTATGCGACCTCCCACATAAACGGTATCTACTTTTGCTACCCAATGCATACAATATTCATGATACCTCTATAATATCTGGCAATACCCTTGATATACTAAGGTGATATCATGATGATATCCGCGCATGTCACCTTATGAAGGTGCTACATATTTATATCATGATGAGCATTCTCGCTAAATCTCAATTTTTTTTTTCATTTTCTCTCTTTGTATGTTTAGCAGCCCCATTTTTGGGTAGAAATCCAGCTAATTTTAGAGATCACTGGATTGCACCAATAGAAAGTACTGTCCAGAATGGGAACGTGGGAACGTGGGAACGTCTTGAGTTCCCCTTGGGCGAGAATTAGGGTTAGGGGTGCGGCCTTCCTCCTTCATGAGTCTTGGTCGTCCTGCGCTCTTTCTCTTTCGCCATCGATCTTTCGCTTGAGCTCGCTGTAGCCGTGCGGTGGTCTCCGGCGTGAAGTACGACAGACACCATGGTGAAGTTCCTGAAGCCCAACAAGGTGGTGGTGCTCTTGCAGGGCCGCTACGCCGGCCGCAAGGCCGTCATCGTCAAGAACTTCGACGATGGCAGCAAGGAGCGCCCTTACGGCCACGCCATCGTCTGCGGTATCGCCAAGTACCCCCGCAAGGTACCAAACCCTAAACCCTCTCTACATGTCCTTTCAATCTTACTCCCTCCGGCCCAAAGTTATTTTCATGTTTGAAAGTCATGTTTGAAAGTGCATTTTTAAGTAGGTCATATTGTGAGAAACATGATTAAAAAAGGTTCCAAATTATTTCACTAGAATGATTGAAGAACATTGCATGTGTTCATTTCAACCTACATAAAATTAGCCACAAGCAAGGTACCACACTTCCCTAAACCCTAAACCCTCTCTACATGTCCTTTAAATCTTACTCACTCCGTCCCAAAGTTATTTTCATGTTTGAAAGTTATGTTTGAAAGCGCTTTTTTAAGTAGGTCATATTGTAAGAAGCATGATTAAAAAAGGTTCCAAATTATGTCACTAGAATGATTGAAGAACATTGCATGTGTGCATTGCAACCTAAATAAAATTAGCCACAAGGAAGTGTTTTTTGACCTACTTAAAAAAGCACTTCAAACATGACTTTCAAACATGACAATAACTTTGGGACGACGGAGGGAGTAGTTTAGACAGATTGCGGTTTCCGGGTGAATTTGACAGAGGATAGTGTTCGTACCTCTTTGCGTATTTCAGGTTGATACTCAGAGAATGTCATAGTTCGTGTTCTAACTCAATGAACTATGACATTTAAAACGCTTTTTTTTTTTTCCCCAAAAAACCGTCTCAACAGTTTATTTACATTTTTTAATAGTATACTGGATGCCCCATATAACAACGCTTTTAAACTGTTCACGAAAATCCAGGACTGGCATTGAATTAGAAGCTTTCAATGAACACCTGTTGGAGATACTCAGTGAATGTCATAGTCTGTGTTCTAACTCAACGCTTTTTTTTTTCCCCCAAAAAAGCCGGAGATAATCAGTGAATGTCATAGTCCGTGTTTTCTACTCAACGCTTTTTTTTTCCCTCAAAAAAGCCGTCTCAACAGTTTATTTACATTTTTTGATAGTATAGTGGATGCCCCATAAACCAACGCTTTTTAAGCTTTTCACGTAAATCTAATACTGGTATTGAATTAGAAGCTTTCAATGAATACCTGTTGGAGATATTGGTGGTTTATAGTGCACGTTGGTTATTGGGTCATCCACCTTAATATGTAGCTTTTGTGTCACTCTCATTGTTTGAAATGGACAGGGTTCACGTTTGGAGTATTCAATATAGTAAAATGTTGCAAACAATAAATACAGAAGTCAGAATCTACGGGGTTTGTATGGAGAGAACTTGTACCAGAGGGGTTGGTGTCCCCTGAGTAGTGAGCAGATTTTTAGGTTTTCAAGATGAATTACTTTTTGTTTGCTACGACGAGGTGCAGATAATATTTTTAGGGTTTCGAATTTGGGTTGTGAGTGCGCAATATGGAATGATCAGGTGTTGCTTAATTTGAAATGGAATCTTTCTGTAACATAACCTGCATCCGAGATTTATTATTTCGAGTTGAGCTGAGAATAACACGACCTTGGCTCCTCAGGAAACTTGCTTTAGTTGATAGATGTGAGTTCTTATTTTTTTTGTGGAAATTTGAACGTCAAAGAAGAACTCAAGGCATGCAAATTAGAGGACGTCTGCATGGTCAAGTTTGAAAAAATACAATTGAATTTACTGTTTTAACATTGATCTTTATGTATCTGAATACAGGTGATCAAGAAGGCGTCACAGAAGACCATTGCCAAGCGCTCCAGGCTGAAAGCTTTCACGAAAGTGGTGAATTACAACCACATCATGCCCACCAGGTACCTGTCACCGCAAAGTTTCTCAAGAGTTTTTATGTCCGTGAGTCTGAATTCGGCTGTTGTTACGTACATTCCAATCTACTGCACTTTCCAATCTGAGCTTTGAGTTTATAGTTGTGCCTTCATTTAATCCCAGCCTTACGTGACATGTTTGTCTGATTCATGGGAGGCCTAAAGAAAACTGGAAGTTTCGCTGACAACACCCTTACTAATGGGTGCACTCTGATAGTAGCTTCTCAGACAGCCTATTTGTATCGTCGGTAATGATTTTACGAGTTTTCTTTTACTTGATAGTAAGGTAGAGGGCTCCAAAACCAACAGGGTTCTAATTTCAACATAATCTAGACCATTTATTTTAGAACAAAAATCTAGGCACATCATAGAGCTCTTATTGAATGTTGGACCAAAATGATAAGCTATCTATGATCTTCCTAGATTTAGGTTCTAGGATGATTACTGTGCCTAGATTCTATTGAAATTAGAACCCTGTTGGTTTTGGAGCCCTCTACCTTATATTCAATTTGTAGTGAAGGGTTTGCTGAGACGCTTAGTTTGATCATCATGGTTTCTAGTCCACTGCAAAACACAGCTTTTCCTTCACACAAGGAAGTTGCTGCGAGTCTTTCGCCTAAAGTATGTGTGTTTTAGTTGGGATTTTTCATTTGCAGCTGAAAATTTATTAGGAGATCTAGCGTATGAGAGCTCAAAGTTCCAATGTTTACATGTTGCAGGTACACTTTGGACGTTGATTTGAAGTCCACTGTGACTGCCGAGAAATTGGAGTCCACTGCCAGCCGTGTAGAAGCCAGAAAGGTATTTAATTGTTCACCACTCCTACCTTTGGTTACTTGTGTATGGGATTTCAGTATTATTTTTGTGGCACGTGAAATTTGGTTGTTCCATGTAAGACGAGTACTTAACCCTTAAACGTTAAAACGTGCCTTGGCGACCAGTAGAATACAGTGTTTTTTGGTTGTATTTGGAATGTATCCTCACCTTTAATGGGTTAGAGTTCAAAAAAAAAAAGTTGAAATCTAAATCAATGTGGTTTTAGTGAGCTATTGAGATCTCAATTTAGAGTTTCTTGTTGGTAGCAAATCCCAACTATACGACATTGTATATACTATCCCCATCGGACGTTTAAGGGTTAATGTTGCACCTGTACGTGTCAATAAGAGATTGGTGATTTGATGTTGGCAGGGGGCGAAAGCAGTTTTGGAAGAGAGGTTCAAGACTGGCAAGAACAGGTGGTTCTTCTCCAAGCTTAGGTTCTGAGCAGTTTCAGAAAGTTTTGGGCAGTTGTTTTGGATCCCATACTGTTCCTTAATCATGTTATGGAAAGAGGTTGGATGTCGTTCAGCATTCACAATTGAAAGCAACTCTTACTCGCTTCACATTCCTTGTTTTTTTTGTCCATGGTAGTTTAAGATTATTCAATGTCCACTATCAGGTGTGAAGTCATCGTGTTTATTACTGCTATAATTATGCAAATTCTTTTGTTCGCATGAATGCCAACCATCATTATGAAGTGTTTTTGACTTGGAAATATACTCACTTCATATTGAAGTTGTCTTAATGAAATGGTATTGGTAGTTTAGCTGAATGTCAGTGTAGTCATACATGGAGTGTGAGTACACTGGGGCTGGCGTAGCCTGTTTTATAGATTCGTTATTATTAGGTGACATCCAATTCCGTTTTAGAGAGTGTGATGCCTTCGAGCCTTTGGTGATTTCCATGGGTCTTCACATTGATAGACCTTTTAAATGTCATTGATGCCGAGGCACTCTAAATGCATGCGACATCCTGGAGCCATGTAGCATTCTGGCAATCCCTACTGTTGCATGTAAATGTGACATTTAGCACAAAACCATCCTAGTTTTTTGTTTTTCTAGGATATTTTTAACAGTTGTACCAAGATTTAACCCTTTAGTAGGACATTCCTTTGAAGAATAGTCAATGTAGATTTCAAGATTTGTTCAAATAATTTTTTTTGATATTTTTCATGATTGAAATTGTATGTTTCCTACTACACTAAATAGGTAGATTAGTGTTCGATACACTAATTTACATAAACATGTTGTAAGTTTTTACTGTTGACCAATTTTTTTACCCTCTATATTGGTCAAGATGGGGATCTTTCAATAGTATTGGAATCAATGTATTTGGTAATTTTTTTTGTCGAGAGTAAAAATCTATAATATTTTCAAATCTTATAATTATCTAACACTACTCTACCTATTTAGTGTAGTCCTAAAACTTTTCTTTTTTTTTGATACAGGAGTTATCCGTAAAGTCACCTTGGATTTGAAGAATCAACCAAGAATTTTGCTTGATTGTACTCTTATTTCTTCACTTCAATTAGTTAGAAGGTGTTCATTTGATTCAAAAAATAAAAATAGTTAGAAGGTGTGGAAGATCTTGGTGGTTTATCATTTTTAGGTGTGTAAGAGCTTGGTGGTCTTCAAAAGTTTTCAAAAGTTTCTTAGCTCCTTTCTTGGTGCTAAATTTTTTCTGAAAACTTTTAAAGACACACCTAATAATGATAAACCACCAAAATCTTACACACCTTTTAACTATTTAGAGTAAACAAATAAGAGTATAATAAAGCAAAATTCTTGGTTGATTCTTCAAATCCAAGGTGACTTTACGGATAACTCAACAAAATGAACTTTTTACAAGTTTTCATTTCAAATATTTCAAATTAATGACAAAAAATCTTTAAAAAATATAAAATTCCTAAAACATGTGCAAATGACAATGGAGAATCACATTACATATTCTCTGTAGAATTTTTTAATTTTAATTTTAAAATTCAAAAGGTGAACATCCTATGTGGTGTAATTCAGAATTTGAGCTACATAGCTTGCAGCAGAAATAAAATATTTGAAATTTATAAGATCCGAAAAGTGAAGTGAAAACTAGACTCGATAAACTTCATTTTCTCAATTGAAAGCAGTAGCAAAAAACTTCATCTTCAAGGTCAAAATTGACTTTGACCAACAAACATCCACTATTTGAATGCAGAGTTCTTAAAAGGTTAACAAAATATCACAAATTTGTTTTTTCAATTTTGTAAAAATTGTTACTAAATTTATCCTTGAAATGTGAATTGGGTGGTTTTGTACTACATTTACATTTTGGACCTAGAAGGTGATCTAGAACCCTATACACCTTTGGAACTCCATATTATCACATTTGTATGCCACTTCTTGTGACCACAAAATGTGAGTGGATACGCACATGTTTGAGCTGGGTTTGGGATCAATTGCTTTGCACAGTAATCACCAACAAGTTTACCTTCATTCAACTTTTCAGAGAAGTGTTGATAAAAGTTTACAAAAATTATAAGCTTTGAGCCTACTTTGGACGAGTTGTAGGGCACAAGATGAACCACATATACGATTGAGTTTTGATGATAATTTTTTTTAATTTTTAATTAATTTATTTGAAATTCAAGCCTTCATTTTTTACCCTTAATTCAAACAACTATGAATACAAATTTTGTTACTTGTGGTTTATAAACTTTCAATGGAAAGAATACAAACCCTCTGCTGAATCATATGAAAAAATAAAAATAAAAATAAAATAAAAATAAATAAAATAAATAAAAAATAAAAAATAAAAAATAAAAAATAAAAATAAAATAAAAATAAAAATAAAATAATAAAATATATATATATCATGATTTTTGGGGTTATATTTACTAAAATATCAATGTTTGAAGTTTTCAATTCAGGAATGTTCAATTTGAAAATAAGTTTTGTAATTTAAAAAAAAAAAAATCTGATCTTAAAATTGTCCTAAAAAGTAAATTTTCACACTTCAAATAGTTTAACATATATTAATTTTAATTTTAATTTTAATATTAATTTTTTTAATAAATTTAAGTATTTGATTCAATCCTTCGAAAACTTGAATGAACGTAAACTTATTGTTGGGTATTGTATTGTACTGTACCATTAAATACGAGTTGTAATTTTTACAAATGGTGGTCTATCTAAATGGTAAATAGCATATTGAAAACATCCAAAAAATTTGTATGATTTTCAATTACATATGAGTATATGTAATGATGATAAAGTAGACTCTAATATGATTCCAATACAATTTACAATTTGAAATACTGTTCATTTTTGAGCGTACATGGGCCTTCCAAAGTTCCCACAAGTTTCAACTGATCCAAAAATTCGTAACCATCTTCTACCCCACTGTACAATGACTGTACAATGACTGATGACCAAGTCTCACTAGTAAGATATGATGCTCGTCCAGATTCATTGTGTTCTGATATTGCACGCTTGACCAAGTAATTGCAGAATAAACATATATATTAGTTCAGCATTTTTTCTTGATATCAACACCATAACAACATGATATCAAGAAAAATAACATGATAATTATCAAGAAAAATGACTGAACTGATAACATCGATGTATTTGTCAAGACTTAAGGTAGAAGCACCAGAAACTGTTAGGTACCAATTGTGGTCACCTATAAAAGCACATGTTTCAACTTTAGGAGTCCCCAACCTAATTATCACATGTATTAATTATGAATATCAAGTTAGCAATCTGATTGGACTAGAAATGAAAAACAGTTATTGGTATACCTACTAACATCAATAGTAGTCCATGCATATTAAGTTTGAAAATTTATAACAAAATCATACATTGTGAAAAAATTAATTAAAAATTGAACTTGGTTATTGAACCCAACGATTTATATGCTGCAATTTTTTATCATTGAAAAGCAGCGCTCTATGTAGATTGAAATGCTTAAACTGATGGCAACTGTACCCTTTACCTTATTAGATTTGGAAGGAGCAAACCGAGAGCAAGTACACAGAAATTCACGCAATAGAAATTACCCTTTGGAGTATGAATGAAGAGGGAATCGAACTAGCCACTGCAGGAAAAATAAGAGTTGTCTTTGCAATAAGCTAAAGATCAAATCACTTCTAGAAAAGGCATCGCTGTCGCTTCTCACTCAAAACAATGTCAAAGTTCATTATACACACTCGTTTTACGTGACAAATCGCACTCACCAAGTCTTGAGAGCCCGGCAGTGAGTGCGAAGTGATACCTTTGACTCATCTACTAAGTGAAAAGCGACGCCTTCTCCTTGTAATGAATATGAAACGGACTCTGCAACAAAGTAAGGACAAACCGACAATGTCACTCAGGTGTGATGTCAGGGTGAAGTTATCTCTCAACAAAATTCAATACAAATGTTCTGTTGTCAGCAATTTCATTTGAAGTAACCAGGTTGGCTTGATAGCTCCCTTTTCTGTTACGAGAAGCACTCATCGAGAGGAATATTCATGAAGGGAAAACCAACACGTACAGTCTCTGCCTTGAGCTATTGTTTTGTAAGCAAAATGGCAGCGTCTGTCGCTTTTACTGACATAACATTCAGTAGCCGCTGTGACTGTTGTCTTCCTCCATTAGAATGATGTGGAATATTTCACATCATTTCATCTCCTCAATGAAATGATGTGGGATATGTCACGTCGCATCAGTAGCTATGGGGCAGGTGCCATTAAGCAAGAGCAACTAACTATAGTGAATAGTAATTAAAAGCACTCACTCAGTCACAATTCAATAATGTCATGTAATTGTTTGTTTGATTCAATAACCCACTCAATTACAGATCCACTAGTCATTCTATATATAAAGGTGGATGAAGGTAACAGGGAGTTTTTTTGAAGGCTACTGAATGTTATGGAGTATATCGATTAGTTTATAGAACGTATAGAGAAGAGAGTTTGTCACGTCACAAATTTCAAAGATAACATTCAGTAGTCTTCATGTTCACTGCCTTTCCTTCATGCATCATCTTAGGACTCTACTTGTTCTGTTAATTACTGATTTGGTCTTGTTGGGTGTGGAATATGTTGTACCATCTACTGTAGGGCACGGCAAAGCCAATATAAGCTATTGAATGTTACGAAGCTAACTTACCATTGCAGAAGAATGCATATTCTTTGACAGAGCTAAAATAAGAATTACAGGTTGAAAAATGTGTTACACTGCGTCTCGTGAGAAATGTGTTACACATCGATCAAACAACATTTGTAAGGAGCAGTGCAACATAGGAGGACAATTAGTTTGTAAGGAGCAGTGCAACATAGGAGGGCAACTAGTGGAAAGTTACAATTTGCATTTTAAAATGGTAAATGTACATTAAAAAATTAAAATTTTATATAATTTATACTACTTTGATCAATATATTTAAAGGATGACCATCATCTTTTCATTAATTACATCGGCTTTGAAAATATCAAAATTACAATGTTGGCATCTATGGTGATTGATCACAATATCTATGCCTATGGAGTTTACACCTCTATTTCCTACCCATGCCTACAAATAAACCATTTTTAAAATCAAATGTTATATGCTTAAATCCATCATCAAATTGAGGTTTTTTAGTTTGTTCATGAACGTTGTGGTTTTTATTCTTTATGATGAAGTCTCGCAATCTTTGTGCCTTATGTTGTGCCTTACGTTGTGCCTTCAATCTTCGTTCTTTTTTCACTTGCTGTAATTCATCATATGAAGCTCGGGCATTTTTGTCGCTAAGTATGTTATATGCCTTTTGTAATTTTTGAAATTCTTTAGTTGCCATTAAAGGATTGTCTCTAAACTTGTCAGGATGAATTTCCAAAGCCCGTTTGTAATATGCTCTTCGAATATCAATATTTGTAACATGTGGTCCACTATGTTTCAATTCCAATACAGTATACAAATCTTCGTCCTCTGTCGGGTCCTCTATTTTTGTTTGGCTTGCCATATTGAGAAAATATTCTATTAATTTTTGAATGCTACAAATATGAAAACTGCAAAATTATCAAAAAGAAGTCAAAATGAAGAATCTAATAAGTAAATATCTTGTATGATGGTTTAATAATAATCATTAAATGTTTGTTGGTTGTATAAACATATTTGTTATATTTTAATTGTATATTTTGTTTGTTAGCTTCACGGTCTTGTATTTTATTTTTTGTACATTTTACTTTCTTGAACTTTTACTTTATCTTTTAAATTATCAAGTTTACTTTAATTTTACTTTATCTTTTAAATTATCAAGTTTACTTTACTTTTACTTTCAAGCATAGTTTGAATGCACAAACTAACTTTTGGAACCAACGCTTTTAATCCTACAATAAACATTTTTATTATTCACTTGGCACATGGTGAACATGGGCCTAGAAGCTGTTTGAAAGTGATGCCATTCAAAATTAGTTAAATATAAACTATTAAATATGAATAATTAAATATAAAATTTAAATGAGTTTATTAAAAAATGAAGATAACATGTTTTTATTTTTTAAATATAATTAATTCATATAAAATGAAGAACCCAAGGCATGAAATTTGACAAATAAAGTAGCCAATAAAAATAAAATAAAATAAAATAAAATAAATAAATATATATATATATATAATGAATTTTTGAGTGAATTTTAATCATTGAATTTTATTTTTTTAAAGTTTAAAGAGCTATAGAAAAGTCTTTTTAACATTGCAAAGTTTTGAACCTCACCAAAAAAAATTATCAATTTTTGTACAAAAAAAATATTGATTTATTGATGGTGCAGAACATCAATCAACTTCATATCTCAAAAGATGCTAAGTATTCAATTTAAAGGATTTTCTAAATTTTAATTATATATATATATATTATTGTGCACAAAATTTATTAAAATGTTTTAAAAGCCATAAATTTGGTTTATGTTTGTAAAAGAATTTTTAAAATAATACTAACATTTTTGTTCATCATTTGTCAAAGTTAAAACTTCACTCAAAATTTTGTTCTTTACATTCCAAAGTTCTAAAGAATTTTGAGTTGTTATAAAATAGACAGACATTATTTCAGCCCTTTAACCCTTGACTACCTAGGCATCCATGTTTTGGACAATGTATAGAGTTCATCCACATTTTCTCAATCGTCATGCCCTTTTTGCAATGTGAAAATTTTAATGGTAGGTTTTATAGGAGGTTAGCTTCATGCATATGTGAACTAATTTAAAACAAGATGATATGTAAAAATGTTATGTCTCATTTCATTTTGCAGTGATTCACTGAGTAATTATAAGATATTATTTCAAAATAGTTCAAAAGTGCTCTTGAAAAGAACAATTCATAAAATTAAGCAACCAAAAATCTCCAAAATTCACTACACTTAGAGTATTACATTTTAACCCGTTACAACAAATTTCATTCACAAATTGTTAATATCATATTTGTAATCAAATTGCAAATTAAAGCATTTTGAATTCTATGTTTGAAATTATATACAAAACAATATTGATGATAGCAAACATAGATCTAACCATATGGATAAAATCCAAAACTCATAACTTATAACTTTTATTCATACCTCACGTTTAGAATATCCCTCTTAGTTCCATTTTTTATTGTATCTTTGCGATTCTCCAAATTTGAAAAGAGTCGTGGGCATTTAACCCCTAACCGTCCCAACGTTCATAATTTGAACATTTTTTGAGGTAAATTCACCTTTTAAGAGCGGTGACTTTTGCAAAATGTATTCAGATTGAATGAAATTTAGTAAAACCAAACCGCATGATGTATGGAATGAGTGGTAAATTTTTTAGATCATTCCAAGATGTATTGGATTTTTGATGATCATTTGAAAGTAGGGGTCTTTTTTGAGACAAATTTTGTGCATTTTGATGGATGCAACTTTGCGGGCTTGCATCTCCATCCCTATCATGGTAAAATGTTCATGTCAATCCATGTTGATCTGAATGTTTGAGAATCATTTTAGTGCACATGTCTATTCTGAATACTTTATGCTTTTTTGGGTCAAATGGGTCACTTATCGGGCTACTTTTTGACATTGCAAAGTCACATTAAATTTTTTCATGCATTCTTTTCTTTTTTGTGCCAATGTATTTATATGATAATTTTGAACTACATTATAGTTGAATTTTTCTTCATTTGAGTAATTTTGAAAACGAAATTCACCTCTAACTTTGTTGCTAGGAAAATTTCAGCATCCTTTTTTACACTAAAACACTATGATCCTGAAATCTATATGGCCAAATGACTCCAGATTTAAATCACATCATATAAATATGTATATTACAAGATTGTACGATTGAGATTTCTATACCTCACTTACTTTTAGACTTATAACACTAACATCAAAAGCAATGATGTTTTTAAGCCCCAAAAAACTAGGGACGCTTAGGGGTTAAGGGTCAAGAGTTTTTCAACCATCGAAACTAAATTTGAAACTTCAAATTTTTTTTTAGAAGAAGTGATAAAATAACAGAAATGAAATTTCAAGAAATTCATTTATTAATTATTTTTATAAACTAAAAAATAGAGTCAACTCTAAATCCAACTGTCCAAAGTTACATAATTGTGATCATACAAAGTAATTAAATATGACAATTTAAAAAAGAAAGAGTATACATGATTAACAACTTTAAAAAGACGTTTTAATGTAACCCATCATGTTCGTGTCACGTTGTGATTACTACTGTACTTGGCCGTCACGGTTGGCAAAAAAAACATTTATAAAAAGAAGTCCAAAATTCTAAGATTAAAAAAAAACAAAAATTGATTTTTTTTTTCAAATATGTTCTTTAAGTTCAATGAGAGGATCTTAGAAAATATCTACAATATGTTAAAGAATATTCACATCATTTTAACAAAAAATTAAACATTAGGCATGAGCTGTCAACCCTAACGGCTAGGGACAATGTATAAGTGTCTTTACATTTAAAATTTTGATATGTACTTAGTACCATTACATTCTATAACAGTAGGATTGTGCACCCTCAATACTTTGTTTGCTTTTTCATGGTACAGTAACTTTCCTTGGAACTAGAATGAAAGATGAGACATGTCGTTATATGAGGGAATTTAGTACGAGTCAAGCAAGTAAGACATAATTAAGATATGAAAACAAAGAGCATCCAAGAGCATCGGAAAAAAATCTTGGAAACTTTAGTAGGGGTAGAAAGTCTGGGGTTTAAAAGTGTTCATAACATTCAGTAGCCTTCAAGAAGGTGCTTTTTGATTTCATCCACCTTTATATATGGAGTGACCAGTGATTTGTAATTGAATAGGCTATTGAATCAAATAAACAATTACATGACATTATTGAATTGTGACTGAGTGAGTGCTATCATTTATTGTTTACCATGGTAAGTTGCTCTTGCTCAACCCCTAAATGCTTAGAGCCCTCTCCAAATTTGGCAGTTTGCAAAGATGCATTATAAAATGCAATCTAGAGGGATATTTTGAACTTGATATATGACTAAAACTTGTAAATTATGAATTTTAGATTCTATTCATAGAGTTAGATCTATGATTGCTATTAACAATAATTTTGTATAAAATTTGAAATGTCAAATTCAAAATTATTTTGTAATTCAATTACAAATAAGATATTGACAATCTATGGATTAATTTTTTGTGATTGGTTGAAATATAATACTCTAAGTGTAGTGATTTCTGGAGATTTATTGGTTGCTTGATTTTATGAGTTGATTTTTTCTTAGACCACTTCTACACTAAAATCTTCAAAATTTTGGATGAATCACTACAACATGATTTGAGGCATAAAATTTTCACAAATCAGCCTCTTTCTAATGAAAGAAAATGATTCTAACTTCTTGTAGAATCTACAGTAAAAATTCCACACTGCAAAAAGTGCATGACGGATGTGAAATTATGGATGAAATCTGTACATACAATTAGGGGTTAATGCCACCTGCCCCCATACCTATTGATGTGATGTGGAATATCCCACATCAATTCTTTTCGTTGGAGGAAGGCACTATTCATCACTATTGAATGTTATACTACAATAAGGTAGATGTGCTGAATTCCATGCGGGTCCCAATGTCAATCCCTACATTTCAGGGCTGGGTCTTTAAAACCGCCCAGCCAAGTTTGAAAAATCACACAAGAAGCACTCTAAAAATTGCTCTTTTATTGGTTGATTTTGAGAATTCAACCTGTGAATAAAGCACGAATTCTATGCGCAAGTAATGGCCAGTCTACGCTTTTAAACTTAGAAATTCACAGAAAATTGTAGACATATTCAAAAAATGTGTATTTTTTGGAGATGCCTTTGCACGAGCTTTGCGGAGCATTCAAGAATAATAAACTTTTTTTTCACAGACCTAACCATCTAAACCTGAAATTTGGACGGAAATATAAACATCTACCTAAACTCTAAATGTCCCATAGGGATAGTACATACGTGGCCGTATAATTGGCATTTGCTACCAACAAGAAGCTCTAAATTGGGATCTCAATAGCTCACCAAAACCGCATTGATGTAAATTTCAGCTTCTGTGTTGAACTCAAACCTATAAAAGGTCTGAATCCATTCCAAATACTAGAAAAATACACCGTATTCTACCCCCCAGAAAGACACTTTCAGACGTTTAGGGGTTAATGGCACAAAGAGGATGCCTTCCAAATGTGGGCTTAAATGCAGCTTTTGTAATACGGTCCCTCTACGTAAGCGTAATATACAGTAATGGAATAATGAATGGGCTTGTCCGACTCCTGTGTCCTCCTTGACTTGTGCAGGCGCCATCATACAGTCTGACGCCTGCTTCAGACTTCATAGCAATCCTCGAGACCACAGCGACCAACGAGAAAAAGGCGACGAACGAAGACTAATGACGAACGAAGACTCATGACGAACGAACGAACGACAACCAGTAGAGTCAGAAGCCGCGAAAAGAGTGGACGATAATATGGCTCCGTCACGACGGATCCATTCCGTCCGTCGGACCGTCGGGCCTGCGCGCCTCTTCTCTGCTTTGTCTCCCTCACGCTTCTTCATCACCATTGCCATTGTCTTCTCTGCTCTCGCCCCCGCGCCCGTTTACTCCCTCGATCGCCGTTGCCAATCCTCGTTCAAGCATTTTCCTGTACGTGCTCTGCATCCCGTGAGTCTCTCGTTGCTTAATTTGGCACTCGGTATGTCATGCTTGGAATCTCACTCTGCCATTGCTGTCAGACTATCCTCAGTCCCTATTTTGTCAACAAAAAAGCTTTTAACACCGCTAAAAATGTTCAAAGTCTGCTACGAAATAAAATTTTAAAAATCCTTTGTAATTTCTCTCCGACTTCTTTGTAATTTCTGAATTTTTTTTGTTCCGAGTTTCGTATGTCGCATTTGATTTTTTGTTATTGACATCAGAGGCTAGTCATGTGTTCCGTAATGCTACGATCGTGTGTTGTCTGTTTTAACGGTTTAGGAGCGTTTGTAGTGTTGAATTTTGCGGTATTGGAATAAGAAGTTTGAATAAGCTGTTTTTTTCTGCTGCGTGTACGGTTTTGTTATAGAATTGTACACCTGCATTTTGTACACTGACGTTTCTGCGACGGTGTGGAGTTCTTTTGATTGCTGACATTGTAGGCTAGTCATGTGTTTGATGTGGATCATGTGGAGATGATGTTAAACGGTTTAGGAGCATTCTTAGTGATGGAATTGTGTTTTTAGCGGAGTTAGTGTTCGAATAAGCGTTGTGTACGGTTTTGTTATAGAATTGTGGACCTGCATAATCTTAGTATTGCGGTTTCTTCGCTGATTAGTTCGTTGTTTTGGTTATTGTTATGGAAGCAAATGTGAGAGGGAGATTTGCGCCAGATGTTGCCACGATTCCGACATCTCTGGTTTGCGTACGGTTTTGTTATAGAATTGTAGACCTGCATTTTGTACACAATTTTAGTATTGCGGTTGTTTTGGTTATTGTTATGGAAGCAAATTTGAGAGGGAGATTTACGCTTGGCTGAAACCCGATGACGCTGTGTGAGATGTTGCCACGATTCCGACATCTCTGCTTTGTGTACGGTTTTTTTAATCGAATTGTAGACCTGCATTTTGTACACAATCTTAGCATTGCGGTTGTTTTGGTTGTTGTTATTGAAGCAAATGTGAGGGAAATTTACTCCTTGCTGCTGAGATGTTGCCACGATTCCGACATCTGTCTGCTCCTAGGGTTTCGTTGATGCGATTTTTAACCGTCTTTCTACAAATTAGCGCACGAAATTATCTGATTCTAAGTGACGTTGACGATCCTTTTGTGGTTGGCGTCTGAAAATTCTTCGCCATGGCGCTGACTACTAACCTACAGCGTTTTCTTACATGTCGCATCTTCTCTGTATTGGATTACTTTTGGTATGGCTCCGTATGATCATGATGGCCGTGTGCACTGATTTTCCATTTTGTATTACTCTCCTAATCCGATGGTGCCATAACGATTGGCAATGCTAACATAATGATAATAATAATTTATTACTGCTGCAGTTTTCGAACTGCTACTTGATGTGTCATATATGCATGGTATAATATGCGGAAGTGTGCCGTCCGAAGTGTCTGCTGCAATTGCCACTGGTTTTGGTTGACGTATATTGAGAATTTTTGCCTCACACATAGAGTTTTGACTCTGAAATGTGTTTTTTTTTTTGGTGAGGAGCCGTAGGCGGACGCACTACCTGAGGAAGTAGAAGATCGATCTCAACAATGGCGGAGAAAATAGTGGAGAAGTCTGGCATTTTGGAGAGAAAGGCTATCATAAAGAATGCCGACATGACTGAAGACATGCAGCAGGACGCTATTGAGTGTGCAACTGCGGTATGGAGCACATCCCCACGTGTTTGTCCTTCTTTTAGTGATTCGTTTTCAGCTCTCATATTTAGCGCTATTTAGTGGAATCGTGTCAAGGCTTACAAGGTGTTTGTTCCAATCCATTCTTAAATAATAGATGCTTTAGTAATTCACAACCGGTGCTGTCAAAATTTGGCTTTTTTTTATACTCCCCCTCGCTTGGCATTGCCCGAAAACCATCTTAGAATCGCCCCTTAAAGTTACGGCTCACTGTGTCGGAGATTCTCAAATCGCTGTGGCGACCGCTTGCTGTTAAAAAATGGTGCTCCTTAAAAAATATTCACTGGCTTCTCAGGCCAATGGAAGTATGCTTGTCAAGCATCCAAACTGTAGATCATGATTCCACTATAAAGTGTTCTGCCGCCGAGATACAAAAGATTTCAGTGAGTTAGAAACTTGTCGCAATCGAACCCCTAGCCAGTATTCAAGTCAACCATCTTGACTACAGGCTGCATGCAAATCAGTTTACATACTAGCTTGCTCACGTTGTACTGGCACTTATTCAGCTGTCACATGATTGAATTGGGGAGGGGTTGGAGTTGGGTGTGAGTAAAGGCTCTCGACAAGTACAATGTGGAAAAAGATATAGCAGCGTACATCAAAAAGGAGTTTGATAAGAAGTATAACCCAACATGGCACTGCATCGTTGGGCGCAACTTCGGTGAGACTTGATAGTATATCTACTTTTTCTGCTTAAGTGATGCAGAAGGCCAATATATCTGTTCGCATATTTCTACTGATACACTTCTCACATGTTTGAATGGCTGCAGGTTCATATGTCACTCACGAAACGAAGCATTTCGTATATTTCTATCTAGGCCAGGTGGCTGTGCTTCTTTTCAAGTCCGGCTAGTAACATGCAAGGGCCACCATGGAAGTAGGGTTTCGCTTCGAAAAACCTGGACCCATGAGGCAAAAACTAATTATAATTGGAGGTTTTGGTAGGAACGATGCAACACCTGACAATGACTGGGGATCTCCAATCTTTCTCTCTCTCACTCCATTCCTTTTACCTTTTAAAGGACTAGAACCATAAGCAATGGCGCTTGTGCATGACTAATTCAGGGAGATGCGTCCTCTGCAAACTGTGAGCTCGGGGTATGGATTAGCACGATGAACTTGGCTGGTCAGAAAGTTGTCAGCAACTTACATCTACAACTTATGATGTGGTATGCTTTCATTAGATGCTTTTGACACTGTTGCTGTAACACATTCTCCTGTTCATGTATGCAACTGCATATATAACGGGCATTACTGTCTCTTCTTCCAACATACTAGTTCTGGACACTGTGCCTTTGATCCATGGAAATCCTCTACGCCCTGCTCGCGTGGCAATGTTGGCAAACTCGACAAGGCTGGTGTTGGCTGCTGCGGCTTTTGATTTTGTGCACAACTACAGAAAGCCAACATGCACTGCGACTTACTACTGCCACATTAAGTACTGAACGTAAGAAAATCATGCCAGTCTCCCTGTTTGAATTTGCGAAGCCTCTATCAGGGATCTTTCAAAACCAATTGTTCCGTCGATGTGCACGCTTTCCGTCTCTCGCTTTTCAACATAGAGGAATATCGTACT
Organism: Pohlia nutans; assembly: GCA_022496805.1. Classification (NCBI taxonomy): domain Eukaryota; kingdom Viridiplantae; phylum Streptophyta; class Bryopsida; order Bryales; family Mniaceae; genus Pohlia; species Pohlia nutans. The sequence goes on from CM040103.1 coordinate 2,837,562, forward strand.
TCTGTCAATTGTTTTCCTAGAAACCTGGCAAGTGCCAAACTCCGACATGTTATAGATTGCGTGACTTATTGTTTTCTACGTTTCAGCAACTGCGTTGAGCCTAATATTCACATACGCTGAGGGTTGATCACTCTCTTCCAATGTCATGTACATATAACTTAGCAATTGATATTCTTTAATCTCAAACTGGAGCGACCGTACGTGGTAGGAGGTACTGACAGATTGGTGCTTGATCTGCTTTCGAGGGTAACCAGCACGGGCGAAAACATTAACGTATACGAGGGATTCGACAGCTTCCACTCAGACAATCTGTTCTATTGCTCAACCACAGCAGCCGATTCAGGTAGATTGGTAGTAAAGCAAAGGACACCTGAAAACTATTGATAAGGATTGCCGATGTTACAGAATGTCTCAATTTGCGAAACATTTGACATTAATTAAACCCTTACAATACATCAATTGGTGAAACCCTAAAAAGTCGAACAAGCGTCTGAAGATTTGGACTGCGTGGTGGTAACCGTTACTCACTAAGCCGTTAGCCCTAGTCTGCCAGCTACTGCCTTGGCCCATGATTTCCTGGCACTGTCTTCAGTTACCTTGTTGGAGCACGCCGAAGTGACCCAGATGGCTTTGTAGAATGGCGATGGGTCCGTGCGCACGATGAAGCTCTTTCGAGACTGCAATTTCCTCAAGGCCGGCATTCCGAAATATATGATGTTTCAAGGTTTTATGGTGAGTACGATTGCTCTGCATCTGAGAAGAACTGACGAACTCTTTGATTTTTGATGTTTTTAAAATCTTTTAACTCAACAAAATCACAGCAGAATAACAGAGGGAAAGTCTCTGTTGCGTGCAATCATTCGCAAGCATTTCAATTTCAAATTGGTTGGTCTCCTGATTCAATAATTAGTTCTCACTCTCTGTGAGTGCGTTTCAAAACTCGGATGCATTAAGTTGTGAGAGCATATATATATATATATATATATATATATATATATATATATATATATATATATATATATATATATATATATATTATGTTGAATCACCCATCTTCAATAGAAGCACTCAGTGAACTGCCTTGTCATCCATTTGCATTTATATATAAGGTGAGTGGGCCATAAACCAACACTTTCAGCACTGCGCCTATTTTATAGTAATATGAGGTGCAATGAGATAGTTTGAATGAACTAGCAAATTGATTCTATATCTACCCCAAGTTGAATCATAATTATTGGAGTTATATTGAATAAGTTATGAGTTTTCAAAGTTGTTTATTCATGACAGTAGACTTGGGCTAAAATTGACAATGAATATGCCTTGAAAGATCATAAAGTGACTTTGAATAAATATAGTTCCTACAAATGAGGTGACTTCAAGTAGTGGTTCAAAGTCAACAATCACTAAACTATTTTAGCGATTTTTTATTTTATTTTATTTTTGGCACACTGGAATGCCATTCATGAAGTATTTACATGAGTCACTTTATGGTCGGCATCAGTTATTGACCCACTCACTTATAAAGTGATGAATTCCACGATTGCAGTTAAGTGGCACCATACACCACCCACAATTTTACCATGATTTCGACTCACCAATGTAGTCGGGTTGTCTTTACTCAACATTGTCGCTTAGCCATGTGTAGCCTATGTAGTTTAACGTTAAGACTCATAGAGTTACTTTTACCCATTTATTGTGGGGAGTCTTTGTTACTTCTTTAACAATGTTATGCAAAAGATTGACCATTACATTCTATAAGAGTAAGGTTCAGCATCCCTACTGCTTCGTTTGATTTTTACTAATACAATAACTTTCCTTGGAACTAAAGTGGAAGACAACACTTGCCATTATATGAGGGAATTTTGTAAGAGTCAAGTAAGTAGGACATGAAAACAAAGAGCATTCAAGAGCATCAAAAAAAATCTTGGAAACTTTAGTAAGGGAACAAAGTTTAGGGCTTAACGCCTAAAGGACCAAGAAGTCCAAATTGAGCCTCATGTTTTTTTAAGTAGTTTTGAGTAGGTCATAGGTGAACTTTCTTTTTGTTCAAATTTATGTGTTTTTGATCAACATACACAATGTCCTTCATTGATTCCAATGACTTGGTCCCATTTGACTTATGATTTCAACAACATAATCAATTGAAATTTGTCATTTTTAACCCCTAAAAGACCAAGAAGCCCAAATTGGGGCTCGTGTTTTTTACAATAGTTTTGAGTAGGTTATATGTGGACTTTTTTGGTTCAAAATTATTTGTTTTTTGATTCAACACATGCACTGCTCTTCATTGATTATAGTGGTACAAAATTTGGTCCCACCTGAATTATCATTTTGACAATGTAATTGATTGAATTCATCATTTTAAAACTACAAATTCTTGGTCCTTTAGGTATTAAACCATGAATCTTTTGTCCTTTAGGGGTTAAGAATGTGGCATGACATGATTGAGGTGGCTAATTTGCAGATATGATGGCCGCGTCTATGAAAGCGTCAATCTGTTGGTACTGATTGCTGCTGCATTGATGCCATGCGCACTGATGCCAAGGATCTCGCCTTGAGTTTGTTTCAAAGACAGAAAGAGAGAGCATGTAATCGACAAAAAGAGACTGGAACTGAGAAGGAGAGCACATGTGACGACAGCCCGCCTTCAATGACACCAGGCATGGCATCTGCATCGCAAGCCGGATCCACAGCAATGAAGGTCTACAACACAGAGCTCATTCATCGTAAGTGGCTGCATACACAGCTCGGGGAAGTCACTTAGTGTAAATTTTGGGTACATATGAGCGAACAAAGGGTATTTAATGGGGGCTATGAAATAATTGGAATATTCTTCTATTTATGGTATATTAAGGGTATATTTCATATGTATTTTAAGAATGTTCTTAAACTATTCCCCAATTGGTTTTAAAACACCCTATATTACTTCTATAAATTTATAATTTTTATCTCAAATGAATAAAAGTCACCCCATATTTGTTCTCTCATCTATTATATTAAATGCACATTGTCACACATCATGTTACAACCCTGCTATCACAAAAACAATCACATTTTCATCATCCTTTTCTGTAAAACTTTGACCAACCATCCAATTCATATTCTCCTACGTTCAATGTTGCACTGCAATAGGTCTGTGCTTGCATTTCTTAATGATAAATGTACAGAACCGTTGACAAATTGTTGGCTAATAGAGTCAACCGAAAAGTCAGCTCAAAGAGGAAAGTTTTAGCAAACTCCTCTTGAACTCCTCTTGAACTCATAATATAAATAGACCAAAAACTAGTAGTTATCTAAATTCTTAACAGTGACTTCCCAGGATACACAGGTGACATGTCATGCATGCATGCACACTTTTGAGTCTTCTATTTTCCGTTCTTATCTTGAGTTTTCACAATGGCTAAAAAATTCCATTGTGCTTGTTAAAATGGAGAAATTTTAAATAATTGGCAATTTTCAAACACCCATTTAAAATCTCAGATTTATATCCATCCTAATTTGAAGAGTTTTGTACGTGGAAATGAATGATAGTTACAATTGTGGCCCTTTGAAACACTCCATTTTAACAAACATGACCATAGAATGGAATATGAGTTGTTTATGCCTTACATCCCAAAGAGAAATTAAGGGTCTTGTTGATTACCTAGTCACATTCTTGTTTCTCGTCAAACCATGAGGCTCACAAATTAACACACAATATAAGAGAATTCAACCCTCTAACTACGTATATGGTAAAAAAGAGTGGTAGTTTCTATCTCTATAGAAGTTGGAATTTATCATACCCTATGTTATAGATTTGTAACCAATTCAGATGAGTAGGACCTAAATATTTTTTAAGCACGTGTAAGAGAGTTATTGAATCCTATATGACACCTTTTTTAAAATAATTTAAATCATCATTTTGATGTTCAAAACCAACAATAATGTAAGCTTTTAGGAAGGTAACAAAATGTATCTATACAAAGTTTTAAAATGTATATATACAAAGTAATTAAATCAGGTGACATTTTTGAACTTCAAAATTATATTTTGAGAAGTTACAATAAGCAACTATTAACTTCCAAAGTTCAGACACTTGGGTAGAAAAGCTCAATGGGCGGTGTATGTGTTGGGGTTGTTGGTTTGCAGTTAAAGCCCAGAACCAAAGAGAGGGTGCCCATTGGGTTTGAATTGAAGCAAAATAGAGGGAATACTATTAAGATAGACACTTCCTTTGTTCCAAATTGATTGTCAAATTTGAACTCATAATTTTGTTTCAAATTGATTGTCTGTTGAGGAATGTGATACATTTATCTTTAACATTTATTGTTGAAATACATTTACTAGTGAAACTTTGATCCTTCATAAATTTTGCATACAAAACCCAAGAAACGCATTCATTGGTGTTGGAATTGGCAATGAGAATATTATATAAAAAAATTATGATAATTTCAATTATAATAACCACATCAGGTGATTGAGTAGATTTTTGTTACTCTTGTTGCAAATAATTTACTTGCTTATGTCATCATGCATATTACTTGCTACTTAGAGCTACAAGGGCACATGCAACACATAAGGTTCTCTAGAGCCCCTTGCTCACCTCTGAATGTCACTGAGATTTTGTAAGGGAATAGCAATTAAGTGGAGAATAAGGAATTCCGTCAGAGAACTTAAACTTAAGAGTAGATGAGCAGAGTTTGGATGAGCATAATTATTCTATTTTAAAGCCAGCCCATGTGTACCACATAAGGGAAAGGGTGTGATCTCAAAAAACTTAACCCTTAAAGGACCAAAAAGCCCAAATTGAACCTCATGTTTTTTAGCAAAATCTTATATGATCTTCTTTTAGTTCAAATTTATTTGTATTTTGACCAATACATACAATATTCTTCATTGATCCCACTAGTATAAAATTTGGTCTCATCTAAACTATATTTTCTCAATTGAATTTAGTCATTTCGAAACCATGAATCCTTGGTCCTTTACAGGTTAAGAATCTTATTGAGACCGTGTAGAATATGGGCACTAATTATTTTTATGCACTTATGAGCTCAATCTACGGCTAGAAATAAACCGTCATTTTGGAACAAAGGAAGTAGATGATATCATGTTGAGCAATATGTGTGGGTGCTGGTCTTGCTCTGAAATTGTGACTGCGTTGTCACAAGTTGACCTAGGCATCGAGGAGCTTCGGGAAAAGAAAGACAAGATGAAGAAGGTGATGCAGTTGGAGGAGGAAGAGAAGGCCAACATCCAGAGGGAGTTGGCCGCCCTCACCAAGCGCTTGGCCGTCATCGACACCTCTTTGTCTCAAAAATATGCGTATGTGGAAGAATACGATAAAACCATTCAAGATGTTGAATCGGCTTATTCCAAGGTATGACATACATGAAATAATCCCGGCACAACTTTATACTATTGGTGTTCAATTCTCACCCTTCGTGAAAAAACTAAATTGGCTAAAAATAGAATTTGGTTGGCCAGAAATAGATGTCACCACAGTGTACATCTCACTGTGCCCATCAAAAAAGTATGTAGGGTCCAAAATGACTATTTTTAGCCACATTACTTTTTCCACGAAGGGGGAGAATTTCAATCATGAAAACTTAATGTGACCAACAACACCTAAGAGCATCTCCGCTTCAATTCATCCCTCGACCACTATCATCACATTTAAAATTTGCATGTGTAGAAGCTGATCTTGGAGTATGGTAGTGTTGTTGTATAGGAAAGAATGCACAAATTGATGAACAAAAATTGAAGCCTTCTACATGAACCATTCCATTACATCTTTTGTGCAGATCTTAGAGAGCTCACAGGCTCTTTTGCATGTGCTGAAAACCGAAAATTCTAATCAAATTCTACAAAGCGCGAGATAAGGTCTGTCTTCTCATACATATTGCACGTACTCTTGTTGTCTACCTAGGATATCCCTTCAAACCTTACCAAAAGGTTTACGATAATTATAAATTAAATCAATCTGCTAATCTTTGCCATGATTTATTTTAATGAGTAAACTATTTGTTCATTAAATGGTTTTCATCTTAGTGGGAATGGCAACATAGGCCTCGGTCAAGTTTTTTGGGTTTGCAAGAGATTTTAGTTGAAATCCTAACATAATAAGAAATCTTAGTAGAATGTGAGAACTAATTCTGATATTTACAAGAATCTCAACAAAATACCAACAAATTTCAAAAATTCTTGGCTCCTACTCATCATTGCATGGGATGCAAGACTTTTCATGTAGGGTAGCTAAACTCCCAACTCTTCATGCATAGTACTTTTTGGAGAGGAACTTAGAAAGAATTTTGGCTTTATATTTGTTGGAAATTAAATAAATAAATAAACATTTTTGGGATATTCTACGTTGATTATCCACCAAATTCAAAGATGCCAAATTGCATTTAAAATTATTTCAAAATTTCCTCTAATTTTCTTTGTTTCTTGTAGTTGGATAACATTTTGATACGAAATTAAAAACTAAATTTAAGCAACTTTACAAACAATGCTCCTAACGAGATGAATCAAATGGAATGCAGATGATTTGAACACCAAAATGAGAAAAAGATTATGACGATAAACAGTTGGCTTTTCGTCTACAGTTATTGCTCTGGAGATTCAGCAATCACCCAGCAGAGTTACGTAGAGTTTTAGATTAACCCTAAAGGACCAAGAAGCGTAAATAGAGCTTCGTGTTTTTTTAACAATTTTGAGTAGGTCATATGTGACCTTCTTTTTGTTCAAATTTATTTGTTGTTTAATCAAAACATGCAATGTCTTCATTGATTCCGGTGATATAAAACTTGGTCTCTTTATATCAATATGATCAATTGAATTTGTCATTTTAAATTCATAAATCTTTGATCCTTTAGGGGTTAAAATAGCAACCTTTGAATACACATGTCAAGTTTTTAACTAATCTAATCAGTCATTATTACAATTGCAACATACAGTCTACCTTCCATATAATGACACTCCATAATATAACGATACTATTGTTTCAAGCATTACACATGTGACAAGTCATTTTGTTGACAAATTCATGCGTGCCATCTTGAAGGTAGGGCTTTCCAAACATGTCATAATAGTGAGGAACAAGTGTAGTTTTAAGAATTGTTTCAAGTACATGACATTCTTTTTTAGGCATGAAATTTTCCAAATTATAATAATAAATGACAAATACTTTTAGATTGATGACTTACCTTGGTGGATGCTTGAAAGCGCATGCAACATGTCAAAGTAATAGCTTAGAAGATAACTTGACATGTGTTACTTTTCACATTTGCCATGTGCATAAACTTTGGAAGGGCTCTTAGTTGTATTGCATTAAAAGCAAATCTATTGCTTCTAACATAACTCACTTTTCACTTACTCAAAAGGAATCTTTTTCTTACTAAAAAGCACTAACCAACCCTAGAATGGCTCAAAATAGCAAATGAGAAGCAACCAGTTTGTTTGTAGTGTTGGTAAAGAATGACCTATGCAATGTTGCTTCTATTGTTGTAATATCAAATATTAACATTTCCAAACTCCTTTAATGACACAATCTAAGCATCCAAACATGTACATGATAATAGAGTTATCTTTAAAGTCACCTTGTGTTTGAATAAGATACCATGTATTTTGTTTTAATATACTCTTATTTGTGCACTCCAATAGTTATAAGGTATAGAAGAGTTTGGTGATCTCTCATTAGTAGGTGTGTAAGAGCTTGGTGATCTTCAAACTCATAGAAAACTAATTCACGTGTCTTTCTTTAACCCCTAAACCTACCAACCCTTTGAACAGAAGTAGATACTAGCATGGCTCAAATGTACAGGAGGTGTACATGAGAGGACCATTCCAAGCATAAAATTGACCCAACAAATTTGACACACTTGTAGTTGGAGGTCTCTCCAATATTATCAACAGGTCCCCATCACAAGAAATTTATTGTAATTGGTAGAGAATTTAATAGGCTTACAAAGATGATTTGGATGAAAGCCATCCGGAGTTGTATGAGAAAGTTGCAAGACTTTGAATCTGTTTGTGATCCAGTTTCTGGACGCTGGGACGTTTAGGGGTTAAGCAGTGACATCTCTCATGAAAAACTAGACTAGCCGTCTTTCTTCAAAGAGTGAAAGTGAGGTCCTGTCAAGAAGGCAATTTAAAATCCTTTGGTGCACTTACGCAATTCAAAACTTGCTTTGTACTGTCACAAAAGTTGCATACAGATGTGATAGTAAGGAAATTTGTAACCCCATTCTGTAAGGCTGAGTAACAAAGAGATCAGGGTGTACTGCCAATCCCTTCCACCAGTAAGTAAATTTTGAGCTTGTTTCCATTCCATGTAAAGATAAGTTGCCAAAATGAGGTATCATTATCATTCAGGTTCATGAGGGATGAACACATTGACAGGACACATGGCAAATCACTGTACACAACACAAAAGCTCGTTCTATAGCTATAGTGTCTCCATGGTCCTAAGACCGACGATGACAGATAATTTAACTATTATGCTGACATGTTTATACTAAACAAGAGGCGCCAGCACTAATACATACTGTCTCATATGATAATTGTTAGAGGACCTCAGAAAGGCTCTGTACTGTACAGAAAGGTCCTCAGGTCCTTAAATTCCAGCGCCTCCCCACAAATTCTCTCCCACCTGCCGACGCACTGCCTCTTCCAGCTCCTGACAAAAATCTTGAGCAGCATCTGTGCAGAATGATCCACGAGTCAAAGAAGAAAAAACAAAAGTGAACTACCCATGACTGAAGAATCCCTCGCTGTATGTGATGCTACTAATTGATTGGTCATGGATAAGAAATTCATGGTGAAACTACACAAGAATTTGGGAATTAACAATACCATGTTTCATTGTCTCAGAAGGTGTTGATTCCTCCAAGAAGCCAACCACTTTTGCAGGAGTTCCAGCCACCATACTGCAGTTCACCGGATATTTGAGCATGAGTCATCGTACAATTCACTGTAAGCAGCCATTTTTCCACCGAGAGGAACAAAACATGAACTGTAACATTACACATTTACAAATACTGGAAAAATGTAAAGGATTAACCTATGAGCTGGGACGTCTTTCAAAACAAGGGATCCTGCTGCAACCATTGCTCCACGGCCAACCACGATGTTGCCAAGTATTGTCGCCCCAGCACCAATAAGAACTCCTTCCTGTATCTTGGGATGTCGATCCCCCGCATCTTTACCTGTTCCTCCAAGTGTGACGCCCTGGACAATGCAATTCCAACAGCTTCAAAACAAGTTGCTAGTACCTGTATTCATGCCACTGAAAACACGTACAACAGTGGGGCCTAACAAATCCCAATCCATCGCAGAAAATCATAAGCATCCAATTGTCAATCGACGCGTAGTGTACACACATCAGGATACCCTACTACTGGGTCTCGTATGGGCAGAAAGTCCACAAAGGGCATGGCTTCATTCGTTGATGGGGTGTTCAATCACAATTGGCATTCCAAATCCATCCAGTAGTAATGTAGAGAAATAAACAGACAGTTAAGAGACAGCTCATGTTTACTATTTCCACGTGTCACTAATAACACGCACTGACGAGTGCGGGCCTCTTCAATTACCTGCAGTATTGAGACTCGATCACCAATAATAGCTGTCTCTCCAATTACAACCCCTGTACCATGGTCTAGCAGTATAGCTTTCCCAATGCGTGCCGCTGCCAAAAGCATCACAAGATCCGTGCTTTTCATAGTTAGAGAGATGAAAGAATAAACAAGATACAATCAACGAGAAGCCCGGATGTATCCACGCGGCCAATACAAACATTCCATACTTAGTAAAATAAAGTAAATAAAACTGAGTTGTTTTGGATGCGATCTATTACAGACCAAGATAGCGATTTCATCAAAATATACATCGCTAGAGTGGATTGCAACAACTTCCATTATATCTGAGATTTCAAAGTATGCTACATTCATTCGACATACACATTCCTCATGAAAGAACTTGAATGTAGCTAACCAGCAAGGCAAAACCAAGAACAAGAGGCAAGACTAACCTGGATGAATGTCCACAGCAAAGACCTGCCCCAACCGTTGCATAAGTGTGAGGAGATTAGGAAAAAAGAAAGAATATATTTCCAGGCAGCTAAACATTTGATAAATTAACTGCATTAAACATTCCCTAATATGTCAATTGCAACAAGCATCAATATCACAAGTGTCTAAGAGACATTCAAAGACCTCATTCCGATTTGGCTTACAACAAAAAAAACCATTCACATCACGTAAGAAAGTAGAATTTTGTTGGTAGACCTAGCACCAAATTACTTTGCATTCATCTAGAACATGGAAAGCAACGAAGGTAACAGAACTGAATGCACCTCACTCATACGAGCTTGTAATGCAAGAGCAAGCACAGTTGACCCTTTATTCCACAACCAATGTGCCACTCTGTACGCTTGAAGTGCATGATATCCCTGCTTGAACCAAGGTGCAAAATTGTTATCAAGTTCAAAATATTGCAAGTAACACTGGAGTAGCCAGCAAGAAATTGCATAGTACGTGTCAAATCATAACAAAGAAGACAAACGACACCTAGACATTAGAATGCTTCTCACCTTTAAATACAACAGTGCAGAGCTGTAGAAACGACATGAAGGATCCCTATCTTTCACAGCCTGCAGCAATTTCAATATTCAGAGTCAACGACCAGTCTTTTGGACGGCTACAGTTTCAACTAAACTTTACGATGTTTCTGTTCTTAGGCACACGTATATTTCAAGCAAACAGAGCTCCACCTTGCAAGCATTAGAACTCGCCAAGAGTCCGCTTTGTAATGAAGTAACCTTAACTCTAAGATACTCTGCAGTGGGCTATAGAAATAGATATACAAAAGTTGGAAACAATATCACTTCATTGGCTAACAAAGGGTGCATAGAGTGCTGACAGTGACCTTCAAAAGATTAAACAAAGGTTTGCACAACATACAGAAGACATATGAACTTCCAAATATGTCCCGTCCAAACAAGATAAGGAGGCGACTAGTCACCTGAACATCTAATCGAATTGCTTGCCGTATGAATGGGTCAGTCATGAAGACGCCGTCAAAAACATCCATGAGTTGTGTAGCCAGGAGAGTCGCACTTGTTAGGCGATTGGCCAAAACAAAACCCAGGGACCGCTCGAAGCATGGGTGAGCCAAAATGCTGGCGTAGAGGAAACTACTCAACAACGGCTCACGCTCTGCCTGCCACATCATCATTCATTTCAGTTACTCTTCCCTACAAAAATAATGCATAGCGCACATTTCAACTCTACACATTTGGATGACCACATAAAATGTCTTCAGTTTTGCCTCTAGTTCTCACCAGCTACTCTCCAACTCCAACCATACGATTTCGTCAAATTTTTCATACCTCCAATCGAGCCTCAGCCCTTACAGCTGCCCAAATGGGATCATAAGAGATCAAATCATTCAGGTTTTTCCCTTCTGTTGGCAGTCTAGCCGACGAGCAAGGTGGAGTTGCTAACGCTGGAGTAGACGGCAGATTCAAAGCATTCACATGTGATTCCAGAGCTTTTGCTGATGCGGTAGCTGCTGCTGCTGCTTTGGCAGCTGCTACACCATTCATTCTCCCTCTTGTCTGTCCATTTGGGCTCACTGGTAATACCTGCATAGAAGACGGATACCAAAAAAGAAGTTACTGCATGCTCTCCAGCACACAGGGAACGTGATACGCATTTACTACCTAAATCAGCTACCGGAAGTAGCACATTCTTCAGCAACTAAGAACCTCGTGAATTCCAATACATTTCACATTACCACTCCAACAGCATGACCAAATCAATTGGCAATCATTACTGTTTGCAAAGAGAGAGTAACATAATCTGCAGGTAAAAGCAAGCTGCCAGTCAAGCATCATTACCTGCACAAGTTCATCATTTTCACCATCTGATTCATCTTCTTTACTTTGCAAGTAGGAAGGAAACACATTCTTCCATTGAGCGCTCTCCAATTCAGACACATTGCTCACTTCTCCATTTGAGTTCTTTGCAGAAGATCCATTTGACCTAGAACTGTTTGTTAGATCGTCATCTTTGGATAGCTCGCCCTCTCCACATTTGCAACAACACAAGGCCTCTATTTGAAAATTCATACATACCATATCCAATAACCACAAACCAGAGAAAAAGACTACCAAACAAGTAATGCAACCAGGCAGTTTTAAAACTACAATAATAAAAGTCCCGGATGCCCGCACTGGTCGTGCAACCTCTACATGATTTACATTATGAATAATAATTGTGTTTATAAAGGTTCGGACAACATACGAGGATTGGTCGTGCCTTCGAGGCTGTTGACGCGATCCCTCCTGGTTGCTCCGGTTGTCCTCACCAACAGAATCTCCCCCGCACCGAGCAGTGAAAGTTCTCAATTGCGAACTTCTATTTCTACCACACCTCTCCAACTTCAAAGAAACATAACTCATCGAAACGAGCTTATTTGAAAGCGTCACTTCAATAAAAGACAGTGCCGGCTGATGTGAAAGGGGACTAAAGCGTTGATGTGCTAGGCAACCTCGGCCTGTAAATTTTTCCTTCAGAAAGGCCATATTTCCAGAATACATCTTCGTGATCTCTTCTTCTAAAGTCTTGACATTCTATTCCATCCGCGCACCTTAAAGATCTACACTCAGCGATCTGGTTTTTCTTCTACACAAGAACTAACCATTGCCGTTTCATTTAACAAACTCGGAAAATGGCCTATCCCTAGCTCCAAATCCCGGAGGATCGGAAGGTCGAAAAATTAGCCAGATTACAATTCACTGCTGTAGTCGTACAGCACGCACAGCCTCTTCAACAATATCAAACCTCACAGAACTCCAACTCAGCAAAAAGAAAGAATTATTTCCAAGACATTCTCACGTAATTACTTCAGTCGCAAACAGTTCACAAAACTTCACAAACCTAGAATATCCGTAACTAATTTCTAACTCACTCAAACATAATAGATGCGCAAATGTTCGTCATTCGAAAAACAAAAGCAGCTCGCCTTTCCAACTGCAATCTCTGCACCGAAGATGCTTCGAATTTCACACAAAATTCGCGGAAGGCGGAATTCAGAGAACGCTAATTATTTTGTATTTTTCTATAATACACCACAGACAATTGAAATAAGTTTTCAGTATACCAAAACTCGCTCAAAAGACGCATATGAAGTGTCGATAAACTCCTCTGTAAAAGCCTACTACGAAACCTAACCTGCAAATACAAAGCAAAACAAGTGCAGAGCGGCCGGCCTTCGCCATGGCCATGGCCATGGCGCAACGAAGCGTGACTTTACGGAATTTGGGGACCTCAGTTCATGTCCTAATCCAGCCACGTCACGTCCTGATCGAGCTTTTCAGGACCTCGAATATTATTCTATTTGAGGTCCTTTGTTCTGAGGGGTAGATAGATAGATAGAAACTCCGGTCCCTTTAGGGGTCGGCGTGAATGAAGTGTCCGTTCGTAATGTCAATGATATGATGCCCACCGGACAAGGGGAAATTGGGACAATACTACTCTCCCCTTTCGAGGATGGACACTATAGTGACACACTATGCAACTACCTAGCTAACCACTAGTGCCTTGAAGATACCGGACATGGTATCCCTCAAAGGGCTTTGAGATACCCATACAACAAGGTCCAAGGATCCTCACCATAGTTGGATGGACTATGGTGGTGAGCACCACGCCGGCATGGGGAATAGAACCCACAATCTCCTCATTGGGGGCCATGAGCCCTAACCACCAAGCCAAGGCCCGTGGTGCCTTTCTGAGGGCTACTCTAGACTATGGCCAAGTCCAATGCAAAATTTAGGTCTGAGAATGAAGTTTGTGAGTTCATGAATAAGATCAATTTAACATGTAGTTTAATTTGGCTAAATCGAAGAAAAATATTAATCATTTTTATAAATGTTGTATTTGGTTGTAGATATTCCCACTATATTAATGTCCTAGGGTATCATAATGTGGTTGCTACACTAAATAGGTAGATTAGTGTTAGATCTAATTATAAGATTTGAAAATATTATAGATTTTTACTCTCGACAAAAAAAATTACCAAAGACATTTGATTCCAATACTATTGAAAGATCCCCATCTTGACCAATATAGAGGGAAAAAAATTTGGTCAACAGTAAAAAACTACAACATGTTTACGTAAATTAGTGTATCTAACATTGATCTACCTATTTAGTGTAGTGTACTCGTGCAGGCCACAACATGTCCAATTGCAACATTCTTTAATGTATAACTTTTCTTTTAATGATTCTTTGTTTAATTTTTCCAATGGTATGATACATATTTCCAAATGATCATTCATGAAGTAGTTACAAAATGTAAGAGTCGTAGCTTTTGTTAATTTAACCCTTAAGTGCCCAAGCTTTTATTCATTGAACGGTATACAGATTTCATCCACGTTTTCTCATCCGTCATGCACTTTTTGAATCATTTTTTAAAAATCATTTTTGCGTACAAATAAACCAAATCAAATTTCTTAGTGCATTTGTCATTTTTTCACACCTCGATCTCATACAAGGGCCAATTCGTAAATGAAATCGTTTTCAAAATTTATGTTACTTTAGATAGTAATAGCTAACAGAATTTGAAACTATAGTTTCAAAAAAATTAAATAACTTCTTTGACAAAAATAAAAGAAATTAGCATTCAAACATAAGTTTTCGATCACGAGCGGGGGGGGGGAATAGGGAAATTAAATTAAAACCTTATAATCTTGCAACCTACTTCTAAGATGATTTTCAAAACTACATAGGTGTATGTCATAATGATCCTTTTTAACCTCTAAGTGGCTGAATGACCAATTTATGGTCACTGCCCATTTTTACGGACTACCCAAGATGAAAAAATATTCTTATAAAAAACTAAACTTAATATTAAATAAGAAATCAAGTTTACTTTCCAACTAATTTGAATCATCTCAATCCAAGTTAACCTTTAAGGTCAAAGCAAGCCCTACGGGCTTGTTTTGAAAGAATAGTGTAGAAAAAGTGGATTCTCTCAACCAAAATTGAATTAGTTTGGCGCTTTGAAAAGGTGATTAAAAAGAGAGATTAAATTTAAGCAAATGTACATTTTTAATAAATTGTACATTCCAAAGAAATTGGAAAGAGAATTGATGGGGAGCGAGGAGAGGGGGTCATAGGAGTAGGTTGCAAGATTATAAGGTTGCAACCTACTCCTATGTTGGGGTAAGACCTTGATACATACTACACGTGGCAACGCATGCCAATGTTGTTCAACAATGTTTTTTTTTTCAATTTATATTCCATAATTACATAGCTCACTGTAGAACCGAAATCTCATCGAATTTTTTATATATTTTTTCAAAATGACATTATTCACTCCATTTACTATTCATAAAGGATTTGAGGAATTCTCAATGGTTGTTCACGTTACTCAAGTGGTAATTGTGGGGGGTAGCTCTCTAAAAAATTATTCTTTTGGGCCTGTCCAAGACCCTCTTAACGTTTAAGAATTAAATTCCACCAAAGAAAATGTTTCAAAGACAAAGACCTCAATATCATCTCACTGTTTTAAAATTTACTATTTAGAGAAAGTAATGATGTTCTTTCTTTTGGAAAATTTGTTTTTTTTAATTTTTATAATAGAATGTTTAGTTTTAGCTAATCATACCAAATTTGAAATCCTAAAAAACAAAAAATAAAAACTTTGGTAAAATTTTGAAGTTAAATGCTTATGAATTCATCGCATGAAAACCTAAAACTATTTCTGGAAAATTTAACCGTACAGATAATTTTAAGACATCATGCTTTTCATTTTCTCTGTCGGACAAAACTTCATCTAAGATAAAGAGCTCACATATTATAACACATCTATGCTTTGTTCAATACCCCTCAATCATTTAGGGTTAAGATCAATCCCTTGGTTCATCTAAATAAATTTTCAAAACTTTTCATTTCACCTATTTCTATGTTTCTCATTTTAGGTGGCTCTAAGTGCATAGTGACACCAAGGACCTTTAGGGTCTCAAACCTTTAGGTTTCTCATTAAGAATCTCAAACTTCTATGGCTTGGGAATTTGTTTAATGAAAAGTTGGGCCAAATTTTGTTTTAACCCCTAAAGGTCTAAATGGCTCAATCCAGCATGATGAATGCAAAATATGTTTCTACTTCAAGGTGTTGTTTTTAATTCATTTAATTTTTTCTTGATTAGTCTTCTAATTAAACAACATTTTGGTTGTGTGGATGTATATAACTCTTTTGAACTAATTCTCTATAAATTGTAGGATGAAAGTATTTTGTCACTTTGTTGCTAAAACAAATTGTTCTAGGAGATAGTTTTTTACAATGCAATTGAAAATTAAATTTCAATTTTAAATTTTAATACCCATATATAGTATTTTAAATTTTGAGTCCATTACAAAAAATGAAAATAAAACTAAAAAAGATTCAAATGTCAAATTTTGATTTGAATGTGGCAAAATTTATTTATTTTTAAAACTTTATTTATGTTATATAAATTTATTGGTGATGATATTTGCACATTTAATAGTATGGATGCAATTTGTGGTTCTTAACTCCTAAATGCGTAGTGACCTCTTTAGATTTGGAGAGGTTCAAATATGCATTACATTGTGCAAGTGGAAAGGATATTTTTAACTTGATGTATGAATAAAAGTTTGAATTTTAGATTCTATCTATATAGTTAAATCTATGATTGCTATGACCAATCTTTTTGTATAAATTTTGAAACTTAAAACTTTAATCTTTTGTAATTTGATTACAAATAAGATATTGACAATCTATGAATGATATTTGATGTGATTTGTTGAATTGAAATACTCTAAGTGTAGTGATTTTTGAAATTTTTTCGCCTGCTTAATTTTATGAGTTGACTTTTTAAGTGCACTTTTGGACTATTTTGAACTAAGATCTTCAATTTTTTTGGTGAATCATTGCAATATAAAATGAGGCATAAGAGATTTACACATGCATAAGGTTAACTGGCTTCCCATATAATTTACAATAAAAAAACCACACTGCAAAAAGTGCATGAAGGATGAGAAAACACAGATGAAATTTTTTATATCGTCCAAAAAATGAATGCATGGACAGTTAAGGGTTAATCTACAACTTTTATTCAACTTTGTCATTGATTTATTATCCTAAAATTCTTTTATAAATCATCAAATTGTAAAGTATCCTCTGACCTTTATGGGTTAAACATTTGAGATTTGTAATTATTGTACCTATACAATAGTTTTGGTACATTTGTGTTGAATATTTTTAAATAATTTGGCAAAATGAATATTCTCTTACATCTATATTTAATCCCTGACAATTTATTTCTGAAAAATAATTTTCCAAAATGTTTGACATCTATTTTTAGACATTTTAATTCAAGAGCTACTTCAAAGTACGGTATTGAACATTTCATGCCTTCTACAATATGACTACCGATCCTAAGCTGATACACTATTGACTTCTAGTGTATGCTAGCAAATAGATTGTAAGTCCTAACTCTCATTGTCTAGCACAAATTAATTCAAAATAAGATTAGAATAAAAAATTGGAAATTATCACCTTAAAAGTGTTTTTCTAGAATAATAAAAGCATATTTATTTATTTATTTTGAAGTATTTGAGAGGACGAATTTTGCCTATGGGTATAGCATTCAATAGATTTCATGCCTATTGCCTTCCCTTCATACACTTTGCTCATCACCTTGAGCCTCCACTTGAGTGTCCACTTAACTATTGATAAAGTGATGTTGGGTTTAAAAAAATTCACACTATCTACTCTAGAGCCAAGGGGAAGACAATGCATGCTACTGAATGTTATGGGTACTAGCATAAATTGCCCTTTCTTAGTTAACTTATGTCGTCTAAAGATCATATTTCATATAAATGAATTATGGGGTGTTTCTTGAATTGTATCCATTTTTTAGTGTAAGTAAATGAATTAATGTTTAAAGTTCCATTAAGACTAAACATTTAGATATAGCATGAGGCCAGGTATATAAAAGAGTAATTGTGGCATGGTCAAAGGGCCAATTTGAATGAAGAGTTTGTTGGGGGAAATATTGCCAAGTAGGCCACTAGGATCCAGTTCACCCAACTACGTGATATTTGTTATTCAATTAACACAAAGTTTTGACTCTTTGTTTAAAACTTACCAAACTCTAGTTAGACTACTTGTCATATTAAATTTTGTGTAGTTAGATTAATTTGTAGATGATATGAAGTTCTACTATGGTCATGTGTTTTTTCATCTATGACTACCACAAAATTATGTGACTATATCAACAAAGAAACGTTGATCACAACAGTGAAGTTTTTTGCCTCCACGCCTATCAAAAGCACTATGGTTTTATCTCGGAAAACCATGTTTTGTCCCTGTAAAGGTTTTAGAAAGGGAGTCAAATTTTGACCTTTGACTCCCACTCTACACTTTCAGTCACAATGCTAAATGGAGTAAAAAATGAGGCCAAATTATCCAGTTTTTACCCCGGCAATAATGTTTGGAACACTATGAGCAGTCATCCAATTCCTTCACAAGGGTGAATGAAACCTTTTCTCACGTGGTGATGAATGACTGATGTCGTTGTTTGCTTTGAAACATCTTTATAAACATGAACAGTTGTAACAAAGGCATCAAACGGCTTCATTTGCCGATTCATCGTAAAGCATTCTACTAAAGCGACGCGGGTTCGAATCCCGTATTCACTTTAGTTAGAGTTGAGGAGGAAGTCGCCTACTAACATCCAATTAAGAATCCAATTTGGGATTGCCAGTTGATTGTCAGTGGGTGACTTCTTCCTTAATTCCAGCTAGTACTACTACCTCCTATGTTTTTGTGATCAAAGAGTCATCCATCTCTTTCACAAGGGTGAATGATTTATTTTCTCAAATGGTGATGAACAAATGATGTCATTTTTGATTTTGAAATGTCTTTATATACATGAACAATTGTAACAAGGGCACCAAATTTCATGTGCCGGTTCATAGCAAAAAAATTCATTACATCGACACAAGTTCGAATCCTATGTTCAATTTAATTAGAGTCAAGGTGGAAGTAACCTACTAACATCCAATTGGGAATCTAATTTGGGATTGTTGGTTGATTGTTAGTGGGTGACTTCTACCTTGACACTACTTTATTAATGACCCAAAACAAAATTTTACATGACTTCAAATTAATTCATTTTTCTTAAATAATATAAAATTACACTTTTAATTTGAATTTCCAATAAAAGATAAAACATTTTATTAGAAATAACGTGGCCGACAATAATTGCACAAGAAAATAAATAAATTATGATACATGTAATGAAATCTTGTCATATATTCTACATATGGTACTTTGTGAGTGTCAGACTCATTGTCCTATTGGCCATGACGTGGAACCTTTAACAAACATACTCTTAACCCCTAAAGGATTAAGGATTTGTGGCTATTAAATGACAAATTCAATTGATCATATTTTGAAAAATATAATTCATATGGGAACAAAATTTAAATCATGAATCAGTGAAGGACATTACATGTGTTGGTCAAACAACAAATAAATTTGAAAAAAAAGAAGTCTAATAAAAAAATTGCTAAATACGAACACGAGGCCAATTTGGGCTTCTTGGTCCTTTAGAGGTTAATGTATCACAATTTCTAAAAACAAAAGTTTAAGTTGTTTGTCTCTTTAGTAGTTTATAATCAGTTCATTAACCGTATATTAAACACGTAGTGTGCAAAGTTGGGTCTCTCTAATATGAAAAGTGGATATATTGTGTGCATTGAGGATGCTCTTACTTAAACATTGTGATTTTATTTTGTGCATGGATCATGATTTGAAATATGGATATACTGCGTTGTATTGAACATGCTCTTATCCGAAGAAATTTGACCTAATTTTGTGCATTGATTAACTACTAGAAAATGTCAACCAAACCAAGAGACAATCAACAATTTGTTGTTTTGGGCATTGGCGGTCACAACTTGACATATTCAACTACTACTAGAAAATTTTGTGACATATCAATAAGAAAGTGTTGATCGCGACAATTGATTAAGACGCATTCTCATGGTCATTCTCCAAGTGAATATTTTCGAATCGTTGATTTGGTCAAAATAATTTTATTTCAATAATAATAACAATAATTCTACAATGAAAAATATACAATTTTTCCATTTTCTTTGCCTTGTTCAAAAATAATTTCGGAGTGCTTAGGGAAAAAATTGGCTGCTCGGAGAAAAGACAACTATCCGATCGAATTACTATGCAACCCAAACCATGGTGGAGCCCACAATCATGAAACCATGCTCCATCGTAGGTTGCCGAGTTCGAACTGTGGATCTCTTATCTCCAAACCTTGGCATACAAGCCTTGATGCAAGTCAAATTTTCTTTCTAAACATTATGAATGAATGTAACCATTTGCAAATTTTCTGCCATGTAAAAACAAAATTCCAATTCTTTTTTTCACTTCACCATGCAGGATTTTTATTGTATCTAAAATTTCCCAAAAATTTGAATTTTTTTTGGGCAAAAATTGCAAAGGCTGTGAGCTGTTTTTTATTTTTTGGTGGACTTTTGATGTTTTGAGAAATGTAAAAAAGCTTCTTTTCCAAAAAAAAATTGCACCTCATCATTCAAGAAATTTTCTATAATTGGAAAGAATTTTTTTTAATTGAATTTTTATTTGTGCTCAAATTGGGAAGGTCAAATTGAGTTTGAAGAAAGTTTGATTTCAAACTCAATTTAACCCATACTGCTTTGAGAGATTATTTTTAGATCAATGCCCCCTTTTATGAGTTGCCCAAGACTAAAACATTAAAAATTTGTTGGAATTATAATTATTTTCTAATAGGAAATCAAGTATAATTTTGAATCCAATTTGAATCATGACAATTCAAGTTAAACTCCACGAAGAAGAACTTTTTTAAAAACACATTTTTGTGTGTTACAATTTTTTTTGTTTCAAAAAATTAATGTTCTTCCTAGTACATCTATTTTGTTTTTCTTCTATGACGAAAAGTACAATTATAATCAGTAATACCAAATTTTGAATCCTAAAATAATAAAAATGTAATTTTATTGAATTCTAATGTTAATTGCTTCAAAATTCTATAATGAAGATCTAAAAATATTTTGGAAACTTAGATTGTAAGGATATTTTAAAGAAGATTCTAAGATTATTCTTGAAGATTCCAAAATATTAATATAAACTATTTTGAAAAATGCTAGAAGATTCCAAAATATTCCATTTTGCAATATTAAAATATTTTAAAAACATTCTATCAAATATTTTTTTGAAATTTTCCCAAGGTTGGCGTTTATGTCCAAATCATTATTACTGTGATCAAATATATGGTCTTCATTTGTAGTTCTTTTTCAGCAAAGCTCATTTTCTTCATAAAAGAGTTGTCCATTCTCAAAAATCACACTTGACTTTCTAATTATCTCAATGTAAAGTTTGGCTTCTAAGACCTTCTGAATGGTTGTTATAAATGAGTTGGTACTCATGGTTCGTTTTTCATTTGATGGAAACAAACATTTTTTGCTTCGATCCAAGATTCAATTTTGTTTTCAATCTCATACCGGTTTACCACTATCCATCTATTTTCAATACTATTACAATGTGTCCATTGCGATTTCGAAACCCTAAAAAGCCACTTTTCTTTCAAATGAGGTAGAATGAATCTGACAACCCGGGTTTCTATAGAGCTCTCGCGGTTGGATGCCTCTTCATCTTAGGTCGCTCCTTGCGTCAAGATACTCGATGTGTCTAATAGTTTGTTGACTAAGTTTTTTAGTTCTTGAATCTTCCCGGGTTCTAAAGGTAGGCTACAGACTTTAGCTCCAATAAATTGTAGACAAGCCTCATTTATAAATGTTTTTTTTTTTTTTTTTTTTTTTTTTTCCAGCTAGTCGATTGTTGTCCATTTGAATCCTTTTATGATTTGATCGCTTAACTGAGCGTTTTTTGAAGTGCATCTACATCATGAATTTCAGACCCCACTGATTCTGCACGATTTCAGTGCGTTCATCGTTAAACACTGATTCCGCACGTCATACGTGCATTCATAAGTGTCGTTATGGTACGGAAGTGACATGCATTACTAAGATGTCGATGCAGTGTCTTTTCAATGATTATCAAAAAAGTGTTGTTTCTGCACGAAAGTCGTGCTTGACGAAATCCGTGCGTTAATCGTGTATCTACATTACATGGCTAATAAGACACAGATAATATGTGATTGCTTTGAATGCAGATTTAGTATCGTATACGTATCATATCAACGCCTTTTATTACATTCGTGCGATTTCAGCATCTATCAGAATGCAAATTATTTTCGTACGACATCTGTGTACAATATTTTAATAATTTTTGGAATCTTTTGGAATCTTTTGGAATCTTTGAAAATATTTTATATTATTTTGGAATATGTTGGAATATTCCAAAATATTCTTTAAATTATACTTACGGTTTATTTTCCCAAAACATTTTAGATCTCCATTTATAGAGTTTAGAAGCAATGCCCATTAAAATTTCAAAGAAATAACATTTTATATTTTTAGTATTCAAATTTGGTATTATTGGTTATCATTGTACTTTTCATTATAGGAGCAAAAAAAAATAGCTCACAACCACCACGATTTTGGCAAAAAATTAAAAAATTAAAAATATTATGAAAAAAATCCTAGATATAGAAAAAGTCCTGCATAATGTAGTACCCCAAAAAAATTGGAAAAAAAGTTTTTTTCACATAGTTAAAAACATTCAAAATCCGCTGAAAAAAAAACAGCTCACAGCCATGATCTGCCATCACAATTTTGGCCAAAAAAAAAAAACTCAAAATATTCTGAAAAAATTTGTAGATGTAGGAAAAGCCTTGCATGTTGTAGTGCAAAAAAAAATTGAAAAAAGAATTATAGACACATGGCAAAAAATTGCCAATGGTTTCATTATTTTATAATTACCAAAAGAGTTCCATTCTATGCATGAAGAGTTTGAGGTGGTTTGGTGGTTTGGAGCTTGGTTGGCAACCGGAAGGTCGTGAGTTCAAATCCCACCATCAGCAATAGAGCTTGGGAAGCCATGGCGGGCCCCACCGTGGGTTCGGGCAATTTCCGTGTAGTTGAAGTGGGTAGCGAGGAAAATAATTACTTTATATTTTTTAATTATTTTATTTTATTTTATATTTTTTAATAATATTATTTTGATCAAATTTAGATATAGAAAGAAAATAAAATCTAGATATAGAAAAGATGATGTCGCTCAAAAAACGCACTGAATCAGTGTAGTTTTAAAGACGATTAAAACACAACATTTGACGACTATAAAAAGTGCTAAATTCATACGTTTTCAATAGATGTATCAATCGTGTCGAATCAGTACTATATCCGCTTGTACGAACATCGTGTCATATCAGTGTAGTTGCGATGAATGACGCAACGATGCAGAATCAGTGCGAAAACTGTACGAACCCTTGAAATATCGAAAATCGCACTGAAATCGTGCAGAATCAGTGGGGTCCAAAATTCCTGATGTAGGCAGGGCATTAAAGGTTCTAGGGGCGTAATTCAAGTCTTTCAAGAGCATCTAGTAAACGTGCTTTCTGTTCGGACCCATGATAATTATACGTTTTGAACTTTGTGTGTTTTTAAACACTTCAATAGGCATTCCGCATAGACTTAGGCATGCTTAGCTTGCATTGAAGACTTGAGACAGAAAGTGTAATCCTTTACGCGGGGTGGTTTTGACCACCCAATTGAATTTGTCATTATGTGCCATCCCAACAAGGTAATTTAAAACGGCGTGGGTGTGTTTTGGGTTATCAACGACAATGATCACCACGTTCACCGGAAGCGTTTTGGTCTCAACGGCAATTGTATTAAAGTCGTCTTTAAATTATAATTGACTGTCTTGGATTAGGATCTCTAGAATTTTGAGCGTTAACTGGGTCCCGTCTCGCATCACCCGTCGTTTCTCTTGTTGAAAATAAAGCTCCACTCCATTTGTCAAAAGATCTCGTAGTATGTTATACTTTGTTATCTGATGCCCTTTGTCATCAGTAACAGTGTGTTCTTGCTTGATTTGGCCTTGTGATGTTTATCCCCCAATGTTGTAAACGTTATTTGGATCAAAATAGTAATGACTACAGTGCGTTGTGTGTCGTTTTTCCAATGGTTTCATGGTTGAAAATGTCCTTAGAGAATATGAATTTTGTATGAGTTCTTTGTCTGTAAATGGTTTAGACAAATGAGTCGTAAAGGGTTCTTCGGTAATTGAAGGAAAACTTGGTTCAGGTCTTGTCAATCACACGAAAGAGAGCAATCACAAACAATTCATCGCTTGTTTCGCCGTGTTTTTTTTTTTGTTTTTTTTCCATTATTGGTCATTGCTTTTTCATCAAATGCTAGCTTTTGTAGCATTTTGAGCGCTCTTGAAGCTAATATTTGATGAAGATTGTTCAAATCCTTGTCAATTTGGACCTCGTCGTCAGTTCCAGATTAAAAAAGTACGTCTTTGTGTTTATTTTTTTCACTAGTATAGGTAATGTTTTATCTTGGAAACTTAATTTTAACAAACTCAAAAAACAATATTTGTTAAGTACGGGCAATTTTTTTAAAATCATACAAGCACGGTAATAGGAATAATTATCTTCAAATGACTTTTGAACAACCTCTTTGGAATCTAAATTGTTTTGGGTCCACTCCTGGGCGGCTGGCTCCAATACTTCTTGACAATGCTCAAACAGAGGGGGGGGGGGGGGGTTGCCACCTTCGCCATCGGCGCTAATTCTAGGAGAAGATACTCTCGGTTCAAGATTTTAAAGGTTTTAAAATTCATATAATTATCTTGTTTTATTTTTTCATGGCTATTTTGGAGTCCACGTCAATTGACATCGAATCTTAACTATTTTCAATCCATTATATATACCTTGCCCCACTCGGCGGCAAACAAAAATGCCATGCGCTCGAATTGCATGTTAAGTCCATGAGTAAGATGAGGACTTTGAAGCTCTGGACTGCTTTTTAGTGATTTAGTCATTGGTGTGGCATACTCAGGTTCTACAGCTATAGAGGACGCAAGTGAAATTCTGAGACTCTTTTGTGAAATCTCGGAGTTTAGTTGATCGTCCAAAACCAAGGATAAGGGTTTGACTTTAGGTTTATAGTAAAAACCGCAGTCGGGCTCGACTCGGGTAGATGATTCCCAATCCTCTTGCGAGGGCTAGATTAATTTATGAGCCCTTGCTTGGTTTTGTGTTTTTATGGCATTGTTGTATCTTTGCGCTTAGCCAAGAGCTCCTAATTTTGAACACTTACAACCCTATAAACTATTGTTTGCGCAAAATTTAGGATCGTATCGGCACTACAGAGGTCACCATCTTGATCCCAATTTCGTGGAGAGGGTTCAAAGAGTCGACTCGGATCCAAGGTGAACGTTAATGAAAAGCCCCATTCGCCCATACTTGAACCCCTTTAAATATGACTTGTATCCCGAGTAAAGAGCTTGTCTGCGGGGATATATAAGGGCGCGGCTAAAGTAATTTGGTCCGAAGAATCGATTAAACGTTCAACATGATAATCAGTTAAAAGATTTTCAATTAGATTTTTTGTACTTTAACTGTAGAATTGTGTAGAATAGTAGGTGGGGGTAAGCGTGGAGTAGGTAGTTTCAAACAAGACTTATCTAGAAAATCCAAACCGGAATTAGAATGGATTGGGTAAAACCTGCTGAAAGACGCAACCAATAGCACATATGGGCCCTTTCAGATTCTAGAGGGCCGCAGGAAACAAAGGAAGCGCCAAGCAATCCAATGAAAAGAACTACTACAAGAGTTAGGGCTTTTAGCTTTTAACAGATTCTATACAAAAAAGGGTTGTGGACGTTAGAAAAAAATACCTGGTTCTGAAGAGGCTAGCGCTCTGGCCCGTGAAAATGATCTCTAGAATCTTTTGAACCCGGGAAGATTCAAGAACTAAAAAACTTAGTCAACAAACTATTACACACATTGAGTACCTTGACGCGAGGAGTGACCTAAGATGAAGAGGCATCCAACCGCGAGAGCTCCATAGAAACCCAGGTTGTCAGACTCATTCTACCTCATTTGAAAGAAAAGTGGCTTTTTAGGGTTTCGAAATCGCAATGGACACATTATAACAGTATTGAAAATAGATGATAGATGGATAGTGGCAAACCGTTATGAGATTGAAAACAAAATTGAATCTTGGATCGAAGCAAAAAATGTTTGTTTCCATCAAATGAAAAACGAACCATGAGTACCAGCTCATTTATGACAACCATTCAGAAGGTCTTAGAAGCCAAGCTTTACATTGAGATAATTAGAAAGCCAAGCCTGATTTTTGAGAATATACAACTCTTTTATGAAGGAAACGAACTTTGCTTAAAAAGAACCACAAATGAGACCATATATTTGATCACAGTAATATCAATTTAGACATAAACGCCAACCTTGGGAAAATTTCAAAAAAAAAATTGATGGAACCTCAAGAAGATAAATAGCCACGAGGCAATTGGGGTGGAATGAAAGAATAGAGACCGTACGGAAGAAGTATTTTTGGAGACTGTAATTATTACGGGGAATAAGATTTGGCAATGAGATGAAGACACATCAGGCTATCGACGGAGAGTTATACAAACAGATAGGGTTGCACCTGAAATGGATCCAACATTGGGTGAGAAACTCAAAGCAGAGATTTCTGGCCTGCTTGTATGGGCACTCGAGGTTTTGGATCAACTAACTCAACTGAGTGGGCAGGACTAGGAGATCAACAAAGTGTCCACATGAGAAGGTTTAGATCTATTTGGATTAAAGGAATGACTAAGCACGAGCCTTTATATAAGCGCCAAAGAAAACACGGCTTTAGCCGCAACTACACAACCTAAGCCACAAAGTCTATATGAATTTTGTTTGAATCACGCGGAACATTATAATTTAGAAAAAATTACTTCTAAAAAATTTGGAGGAATGCTCGTTGAATATCTAAAGGGCCTTAGATATAAACAGGTAGCGCCCCAACAAAAAGAAAATGGGCAATTTATAAAAGGGATAACTCTTACTAAAGGCAAAGGTACCACACCTATTAAAAGAACCTCATTGCCGATCCTAGCTTTACTAAAGACAATTGATCCCTGGAAAGGATTTGAAGACGACTTGATTCAATATAAAATCGATGAAGATGAAAGGTGGTCTAGAGAAGTCAAAGTATCCGAAGAATTAGTAAATCTAAGGGATCCAGAGGAAGGGGATTTAATAAAAATATTAATTAAAAAAATATGGAGGAGAGCATAATCATGCATGAAACCTCAGAGCAAAAAAAAAAAAAAAAAAAAAAAAAAAAAAAAAAAAAAAAAAAAAAAAACCGCAATCCCAAAACCAAATAAAAATCCTAGAAGATGCTGAAGGGACAAAAATGAAAAAGCTAAAGCCTCTCCAAGGTTGAACAGAAAAAGACAGAATAGAGCGCATGCGTTTGAAGAGTGGGAAGACTCTTTGCCAGATAATTTGAGCTTACCGAAGAATTTACAAAAATCGACGTCATTGACCGATGAACCTTATAGCCTAGCAAAAGAATTTGATCTTGGGATCGCAAAGATAGCGTTGGTACAAAAAAAATTAGAGAAAAGTCTCAAAGGAAATTACAGAGTATTGTTACACCTCGAATAAAATTAAAGACCCGGAGGATTCCTATTATAAGCGCAAATGTCCTATTAATCTTTTATGGCCAGAAACGTATCAAAGCTACGCTAGGCTTCAAGGGTATACCTACTCAACGTGGAAGAAGAGTAGAGGGACGATTGGCTCTGCCAAAGAAAACCTTCGTGAAAAGATATTAGAAAAGTACAAAAAAGACTGCTTACCAAATGATTGGGTCTTTGTAGAAATTGACATGATGGCTCTCCACGTAGGGATTTTTATTGGTTTATCAAGAAAAGAACTAGCACTAATAGACTATGTTTGTTATGTAGCAGATAAATTTTGGAAAGAGGCTATGAAAATATGCGGTGATTCCATAAAAAAAAGGCATTAAAACAAATTCTTTATTCAGGTTTAAACGGAGCAAAGTGTTTTTCAAAAGTATCGCTCAATAGAACACTAAAGAAAGAAGTATGACAAAAGAAGAGTTAGACAAAAAAAATAGAACAAGCCAAAGAGAACAAGCTACTATTTCAAGATTTGGTCGGCAAGAAAAAAAAAATCTATTTGTTGAATAGGGTAGAATCCTACAGAGGCAAAGTAGAAGAAATAAAGTAGCAAAAAAGAAGAAGTAGATACTATGAAGGGTTAATGAGTCTATAGTATTAGCATCCCATAAAGTCATATTTTTAGCCTACTTAGTGGAAGTAATGATGACAAATAGGTTGGGGATACCGATCAGCTTAGAACACGACAAACACGCAATTCGCTATTTACGCACTTGGCCATATAATCATGCACTTGGTCCCCGGAAGCATTAAAAATATTGTCGTAAAAATTTCTCTAAAAAACAACCATTTTTGTCGTTCTTTTTTTTTTCTTTTTTTTTTCTTTTTTTTTTCTTTTTTTGTCTTTGGTGCGGGCGAAGGATTTGCGGCTGCCACAAGAGGAATGAAAAAAAATAGAAGAAAAAGAAGAAGACAAGAAGGAAGACAAGAAGGAAAATAAATTGAAGACAAGAAAGAAATAAGATAAATGAAACAAGATAAAGAAAAGATAAAAGAAAAAATAAAATAAAAGATAAAGATAAAAGATAAAGATAAGAATAAAAATTAAATTAAATAATTGTTTGTTTACAATGAAAGTAATTGTAGAACGACAAAAATGGTTGTTTTTTAGAGAAATTTTTACACAAAAAATTTTAAGCAAGATTTGCTCATGAAATGAACGCACTTGACCAAGTGCATAAATAGCGAATTGCGTGTTGACATAGTCTTATATTTATTTAGAAAGGCCAATAAAGAACGCTTAAATTTGGTATTAAATGAAAAACTAACAAGAATGACTAAGCATGAAAATCCAGATAGAAGAAAAGCGATAAGTAAAAAACACACATACATAACAGTTGGATGAATAAGTTAAGAACACAACAAATCCCTCGTTAAAAGGAGGGGAGTGGCGAAAGGGGTGTAAATGGTATAGATAAATCCACATATCAACTTGTTACCCCAACCACATTCGAGACCACATCACGAGATAAAAGATACATGGAGGGTGTAGATGGTGTAGATAAAACGCCTAAACCATACTACCCCATAATTGATAAACGAATATCCAAATTATTCTATTGGATGATCATGAGATTTGGTGCATATGTGTAAATCTCTACACTATCTACAACATATATCTACACCTTTTCTTCCCGGATCCTGGGACTACCATAAGAAGACTGGTGTTTTGTTCTATCTAAACTAAAACAAAATACCAATCATTTTTCACATCTTCTAAGATTCACTATAGTGCATCAACTACATCAGACGATTTTTTTGTTGTCTAAAATAAAGTTAAAAAAGGAGTGAAAACGATCATTATAGTGCACAAAACCTCAAAATGTTGTTGATTTTTTGGTTGATTTGGTCACCATTGTCTAGTAGTGTATTTTGTAAACAAGTAGGAGATTGTTCTCATACTTTACTGCATCACCGTATTTGGGTATACATTTGTATTTGAGTACATGAAATAAACTAGCGCGTTGCTTCTCTCCGCACTACCATTAATAAAATAAAAGATTATGAAATTGAAAGATGTGAAAGGTTAGGTTACTTTACATAATGGTCTTTGGAAACGAAATGTTATGGGAAGACCATACGAGGATGTGAATGGTTACGTTACATCATATAAAACCCTACCCTAATATATATATAAATATATATACACACACACACACACAACCTATAACTGTTGGGAATATACAAGTGGAACCTATAGTCACCAATATAATTTTTTTAAACCAGCCTAAGATCGCCACTAGAATTATATGGGCAAATGCATAATGGTTATACATATGGAGCCCAAAAAACATTTAGAAATTAATCATCTAGTGCTAAAGGTAGTTCATCACACTTGATGTATTTAGGTTTTTTTTCCTAATGATATTGACAAAAATAGAAAAAATAGAATTAGATTTCAACCATACTAATCCACTTCCAATCCATATGTATAGTGGTATACTTTGTTAAAATGACTAGTGCTCTGCTTCACTCCACACCTCTACACCCATTATCTAATTTAGTCCAAATTGGGCTAATAATAAAAGTTTGGACTAATTATGGAATCAAAAGAAAATCCGTGTCAAAGTAATTGAGATAACTCGTAGTAATTAATTGAGGTAATGTAGGTATAGTGTGGCCTATACTAAAAAAATTAAATCCAAATTAGTATAAATTGACAATGTCAAATATGAATAAAATATGAATAAAATATCTATTTTTAGTTGTTTGACAAATAAAATATTATAAACTAAATATTATTATTATTATTATTATAATTTCTTATTTTATCCTTGAACTAATTTGGATACTAGTACTAGAATTAGTTCAATGATACGAAAAAAAAATTGAACTAGTTGTTGGTTTCAGACTAAATATGATAATTAGTGCTATAGTGTCCATCCTCGAAAGAGGAGAGTAGTATTGTTCCAATGTCCCTTTGTCCCGTGGGCATCGGGTCATTGACATTACGAACGGACACTTTATTCACGCCGGCCCATTTCTTTGGGCTGGTGTTTCTATCTATCTATCTATCTATCTATCTGATAATTAGTGTAGTGATGAAGTGAAAAGACGTGAAAGGCTAGGTCACTTCACATAATGATCTTCGAGTAGGTGTTTTCATGGTAGGGTGTCCAAAATGTGTAATATGACATCGCATAACAAGAGAAATTTTGGCGGTAAACATTTTCTATTGGCCATTGAAATTGGTTTATTGGCAAAATGTTAACAACATTGAAATGATATTCTAGGATTGTATATATGCATATTCAAAAGTAGTATACAATATTATTTGAATCAAATGTAATACATTACATCCTGTGATGCTACACAATAAGTACGTTAATACGTTATTGATATGTTTCATTAAAAATGTATTAATGGCATTATTTTTCCTTAATTCTTCTTACATAAAGGTATCGTACTCAAAAAATAAATAAAAACTGTTTAGTGAACAAGGTATTTATTAGAAGTTTATGGCTACAATTCTTGTTCCTTTTCTATGATGGCCCTAATAATTGTTGGTTCTCCAAAACATTTTTGCGAGCTTGATTGGCTAATAGAAATGCAGTGTGCGGTGTGGTTGAAATATGCATTCTGCGTGGTTTGCCAACGGATATAAAGACATTAGTAGGAATATTTCCAAGAGTATTCCAACAATATTTAAAAAGTTTCCATTTTACAATTAATTCTTTTTGGGTATTTTCCTTATTTATAATATTATGTCTTTAAATAAATTTCTTTACACTACTGTAGCTTTCTAGCAGTTTGGTCAAAAACTAAATAATCAAAAGGGTGCCTAAATTTCTAAAAAAAGATATCTTATTTTGCCCTAAACGGATTAAAAGGCAAATTTTTTTAATATTATTATTTTATACGTTATTGCCCAATTTTAATTTATTATTTATAGTGTTGCCTAATTATTTTGGCACATTTATTAATTAATTACCAAGCAAAAAGTTCTCCAAGCTGCTAGGAAGCTAAGGTATTAAAAACATTTTTTGTTCACGACCTAAACACCTATAGTGCAAAAACACCCAAGACGCGACATAATAGAACAATCATGGGAAGGCCATTCAAAGATGTGAAAGGCAAGGTTACATCATGGAAAACCCTACTCTAGAATTATCAACTGAGAGCATGCGGCTCGCCATCTTGCTTACATATCCTATAATTGTTGGAATAAATGGAACATGTAGTCACCAATACAAGTGGAACATACAGTCACCACTACAGTTCTTTGAAAACCAAGTCCGACCTAAGGTCATCACTATATTAAAAGAATCCAATAGTGCTTAGCTCAAATTATAACAACTATTCAAACCGTATTCTTTATTTTTGAAAGTGATATTTTTGCAGGTGTTTCATTTTATTCATGAATAGAATGGAGAGGACATTTCATAAATTGTGAAACAATAGTTCAACTACATACAATGTTGACATCTAAACACACTAACTTAGCAAGTGTCAAACAAAGTTCCTTAGATTTATTGAGGACACTTTTGAACTTAGATTTTTGAATGTTAGAAGCAAAATTGGATTTTTGTACAAGGTGTATAATCGTGCTTCCAAATTTGAACCCTTAAAAAACCAGACACCAATTTTCACAGTCTCGGGGAAGTCACTGTCAAAAATTTAAATAACTATGAAAGAATAAAATATAGGGTGTCTTTTATTCATTTGAGATTAAATTTATAAATTTATAGAAGTAATTTATATAGGGTGTTTTAAAACCAAGTTGAGAATATTCTAAGAATATTCTCATATATATATATGAAATTTACCCTAAATATACTATAAACAGTAGGATATTCCAATTATTTCACAACCCCATTAAATACTCTTTGTTTGCTCATATGTACTCAAAATTTTCACTAAGTGACTTCCCTGAGTTCACGGTTCATGAACTACTTCCATTTTCGCGGATCATGAACTCTCACCCTCTGTGAAAAAACTAAAGTGGTTAAAAATAGCAATTCGTGACCTTATATTATCGAATGCAATAAAACAATAAAACTTGATTTTTGAGCAATTTAGAAAAACCACCCAAAATCTATTTTTAGCCAATTTAGTTATTGTGTGAAGGGTGAAAACTACGATACTTTTGTACAACAGGTGGATGTGTTCTTTTCGTCCGTCAGTTTGTAAAGTGTTGGGTTTCATTGTTTGGTGCAACTAAGCTTTGAAATTTGAGGCAGGAATGATATCAAAGTGATGTATCCTGTGAGTTGTGACCACTCATTCAAGCTGCAGAGGAGGAGTAACATGAAGTTCAATGAATTCAATCATGTACAGTACAACTGCGCAAACTTTGACATGAAGCAATATACAGTAGTAGATGCAGTACTACATGACAGGGTTAGGTCACAGTCAAAGTCGCTTATATATAGTCAAGGAACCAGTCAGTCAGTCAGTAGTTTCACTGAACCTGAATGCTTTGAGAAAATTCTGAAGAAAATAAAAGTAGCCCTGCTAAGGGGCGGTTTACACTATGGACCAAGAGCCACGACCAAGAAAATTAAATCATTTTCATGGTCATGGCTCTTGGTCAAGAGCCGTGACCATGAAAAATCAAAAATGCAATTTTAAACGACTTGGTCACTCTTTGTAGTGTAAAGTGGATTTAGACCGGGACAAGTTTAAGCTCATCATTCTCTCTTTTATCCTCCCCTTTTTCCTCCTTTCTCTTTAAATAATTGAACACTAGCCAATCAATGATTTTTGAGCCCCATGGTCTCCTAGATTATAGTTGAGTCGAGGCATTTGCTTCGACTCAACTATAATCAAGGAGACCATGAAAACATTATCCATTTGGGAAATTTTAGCATTTTTGGGGACCTCAAAGTTAGTGGTCATTCTCCTTTTTTCAAGGTAGTGTAAAGCCAAATGGGACCAAGAGCTCTTTTTGGGCCAATCACAAATTTTAGAATTCCATGGTCATGGCTCTTGGTCCATAGTGTAAACCGCCCCTAAGGTGGTTACCCCATTCCGAATAAGAAATACGAATATGAGACATTGATATTATTTAGATTTTTATTTTATTTTATTTTATTTTATTTTTAGAGTTAGGCAAGAAGAAATAGATTCCAACACAAGTTGAAACATAATTTTTGGATGAAGAATGAATTAGTTATAAATTTTCAAAGTTGAAATACGACACATCCCATTCACGTCACATAGGATAGTTGTTTCTGTATAAAGAAGATTTATATTGCACACACTAAAGATGCTTAACCCCTAAACCTCACAACGTCTAAAAACTAAACGACTAATAAATTCAAACCCTTCTAATGTTTTCATCAATGCTTGGATGAAAATCATTCAATTTTTTATAGATTCTTCACCAAGTTGTTCTCTTATCTAACGGTTGGATTTAGTCATACTTGATTACATTTTTTTTTAATTACAAATGTAGAAGTATGTCAAGTTGTTAACCAAGCCGAAATTGCATTGACTGTAGTTCAAAAGTGGCCTTGTAAAAATGAGGTCATAGATTTAAGAAACACAACAATTTCAAAAAATCACCAGGTTTAAGAGTATCTGGTTTCAAATTCATTCCAACAAATTTTACTCAAAAACTATTAAAATCTTGTTTGTAATCAAATTTTGAAAGAATTTTTAATTTTAACTTTCAAAATTTATAATTAGGATTTGGTGATAGTATTAGTGAATCGAACCATACAGATGGAATCTAAATTCACAATCTAGAACTTTCATTCGTATATCAATTCCAAAATATTCTTCTAAATAGTACTTTATGATGATTTTCCTCAAATTGCCAATTCTAGGGGACACCCTGGTACGTTTAAAAGTTAAACGAACAACAACAAATCTTTAACCACACTTACGTATACTAAAACCAACAAGAGAGAACCCATTTTCACATGTAACTCATGCTAAAACTAACATCACTGTAGCATTGATTGTGGAAAATGCTCCTAGTTGTTGGTAATAGAGTAACTACCATAATTCAATTCAGTGGACTTTAGGTTGTAAAAACATTCCCACTACATTGATTATGGCTATTAGTGTGTGTGGGCAAATATTGTCACAATAAATTAGTGTGTGTGACATTGTTTGTAAACTTTGAAATTTGTTGAAATGTTTTATTTATTTGTTATTAGGATTAAAAAATAGAGTGTTAGAGATAAGTTTGAAATTTAGCACTTGAAGAATTTGATGGATTTTTAAGAGAAATCTCACAATTGGTATATATGCTTGTATATACCAATTGTAAATTTCATATTGTGTGGTGAGAATTGACTTGGATGAAATTTTCTTTCATACATGATCTCACATACAAAAATAAACTTTTCAAATATAGTTATTTTGAATCCTCCCATTTTAATATTTAACAAATACACACTAATTTTGATACAAAGAGAGGTTAACCCCAAAACGTCCAACCATCCCAAAAGCGAATGATGTAAAGAATCAAACATAGTTTTCTCATCCATCATCAAGTTTTTGTAACATGAATTTTTTACTATATCTTTTATTGGAAGTCTTGTATATCGGGGTCATGAACACCAAATATAAAGATTGTATAATGATTGTTTTTGTTTAAAAAGCCATATTGTATTCATGAGTGAATAATATCCAAGATTTTAGGTATGAAATTTGTAGCATACAATTAACATGTTGGAAATTGTAAAAATTAATCTCAACTCACAATTAATTGTTGTATGTATGCAAATGGATTTTGCAGTTGATGACTTGGGATATTCAGTTTTGTAGTTATTTTTTAAATCACTTAATTCCAATGCTTGCTTTTCCAAATCACTCTAACTTACATTTGCATTTTTCATCTCAACATTGATACATACCATGTAAAAAGAATTTTCATTAGAATTATAAAAACCCGATTTTTAATATATGATTATAAAAAGATAAATAAATGTATAAAATGTTGATTCCAATAGCATGTGAAGAATCAAAATGGAATCGAGGATATAGAACCTCATCAATAACCAAAAATAATTTATTTTAGTTTGCAATTGGAATTATTGTTGTATTTACTTTGTACAATTTTTGAGATAGTGAATGTAAAAAATGCACTAGCAATATGTGAAGTTTATATATTGCAATCAATTAATTTTTTTCTCCTTGAACTTTGTAACATGGTGACATGCTTTAATTTTCTTGGAGATATCACCCAATTTAGTTCAATATTGAATAATTCCTTGATATTCATACAATATCAATTGGATGTCAAATTTTTACAATGTTGATAGAGCTAGATTTTAATAATGTATAAAAACATGCACGCAAAGTGATGCATCATAGATGTGGTGACTTCAAAAAATGAACGTAGAATTTTTCAAGTGCTTTCACTATACCGGTAACAAAATTAGAACAAAGTTTTTTAGGTGGGTGACTTTGATGTCCATCTATTCCCAGAAGTATGATTGCAACATGCTTTAGATTTTTGTTGGTTTATACAATTTATTGTATACTACAACGTACATGTTTGAACTTCTTTGTTTTATTGACTTGTGCTCGTGATACAATTTTCTAAGTGAAAATATTAGTGTAGAAGCGGCAACTTCTAACATTTAGGGATTAGTGCCAAAGTTGAACACTTCTACATGTAAAAAAACTATTGCCTCAGGGAAGTCACTGTCAAGAATTTAAATAACTATGAGAGAACAAATATAGAGTGTCTTTTATTCATTTGAGATAAAAATTATAAATTTATAGAAGTAATATATCAGGGCATTATAAAACCAATTTGGGAATATTTTAGAAATATTCCTAGAATATATCCAAACTATACTATAAATAGTATAATATTCCAATTATTCATAGCCCCCCATTAAATACCCTTTGTACGCTCATATGTACCCAAAATTTATACTAAGTGACTTCCTCGAGACTACTGCCCAGAGACTTTGTATTTGCAATGGTCTTCACACATACACAATGATTATTCTGTAGGAGTTGAAACAAATCATTTTGTGAATTTTAACGAAATATATCAAAATCCATGTTTGAACCAACCAAAAAGATTCTGGCAAATTTTTGCGATAATCTTACCTGATTTCGGGAGTGACTACTTTAATTTACACTTAAAAAATGAACAAAAAAGTAGAAAATTTTCCCAATTTTTTTCTTTCTAAAATTGCCAATATTTTGATGAAAATACCTTGTAAATAATTTTAGATTCGAAAATAGATAATTTTACGAATGAACACACACGTGAATGATTCTATCCATTTTCTCCCTACCTGACTACATTCCAGGGTAAATGTCATTCTACCAATAGAAAACCCAAAAAAATGATTGGTTTGAACAACATAAATATGTTTTGGAAGTTACTACAATAGAGTATTAGATTCCGCCAAAGTGGGTTTTCTATTTCGAGTTCAGGTGAATGATAAACACGGACATAAGTGGGAAAAAAATCTTTGCAGAAAAAGAGCTGAATCTATTTCCTGCCAAGAAAAGGGAAAAAAAAGGAACAAGCAAGAAAACAAATGTGCTGTATAGTACGGCACTGTAGTAACAATGTCTACCGGACAATCCAGTCAAAAGCCACCTGTCGTCCCGGTCACCCCCGCGCTTTACGATGCAAACCAGCAAATGTTCACACTGTGTACATTTCCACAGTCAGTTTAGAACGTTCCGTCAATAAAAACTTTGACCCTTTATAACTTTTGCATCCGGCACCCAAACAAGGCCATCTTTTTTGCGTTGGAACGCTCTTTCATTCGCCCTCAAAACCCATCAACCCAAATTTCGGAACTCCAAAAAAAAACTCCACCTTTGGGTGTATCTCAACTCCGCGTCAACTCTGTGTCGTGAAAGACAACCCTGTGACATTCTTTTGCTGGGGTCCTCCATAGCCACGCCTACCGTCTCACCGTCTCTCTTTCTCTCTCACATTACTGACTCCCAGCTTCATTATTCCACGAGTGCAGAGATCGAATGAATGGTGTTTTTGTACAGTGATTTTTAGAACTCATTTCCGCGTTGCCAACGTCACGAACCTAGTCGACGAACCAGCTGCAGGTTTGGCTCATTGTTTGTTTCTATTCCGGAGTAAACTTCTGGCTACCCAGATGATGGAGCTTGTTGAATTAGTCGTAGAGATCAGCAGCATCTCGGAAGTGACCGTTGTGTGTCAATATCTTGTTTTTCGTGCGAAAAAAAACAGTCACTGATGCAGTTTTTGATGATGTTGTTGTTCTTGCAGATGTGTTTCTTTCAATTTGCAGTGACGTGCATTAGTAGTTGTCCCATGGCGAGGGATGGAGGCGAACTGAGTAATAATAAGACTCGGGTCGGTGTGTTTTTTTAGTGGGGGGTTTTGCGTGATGGGCGCTATGGAGGTTTTAGATTACAACCTGACGTTGGGGAAGCGAGACAGGGACTACGAAGTGAAGGAAGCGGCCGTGATGGGGATCGAGTGCGCGAGGCGGCTGCTGCAGTCGCTCACGGGGTTGCAGGCCCCGGAGGAATGCGATGTCATGGCCGGGGCCGCCATATCCAAGTTCCAGAAGGTGGTGTCACTCCTGAGCCGCTCCGGCCACGCGCGGTTTCGGAGGAGACAGTCGCGTGACGCGACTGTCGCGGGATACGCTGGCGTGTTTTTAGAAAGTTCGAATTTCTATTCAGATCATCGTGGGAAAAACCATGCGACGGGGCAGGAAACGACGACCGCGCGAGCTGCTTTGTTCACGCCCACCAAGCCTCCGCCATCGCCTGAGCTTCAGCGGATGATGTACCAGGTATGAAACAATGTGACTCAAAAATGAATGGCATTTGTGAGGATCTCTCAGCTACAACAGGATTTTCAGTAGAATCAGACTGTTTCGAAAGCTTTTAGACAACATCGTACAGAGAATATCTTCCCTATGATTCATGAGAAGGTTTTCTTATGGTTACATTGGTCATATGGAAGCCTCCTTATGTTACATGAGGAGGCCTCGGCCTCCTCATGTTTCGTATTGAGGCCTCCGTTGGATTAATGTAACCATAAGAAAACCTCCTCATGAATCATAGGGAAGATATTCTCTGTACGATGTTGTCTAAAAGCTTTCGAAACAGTCCGATTCTACTGAAAATCCTGTTGTGGCTGAGAGATCCTCACAAATGCCATTCATTATGGGACTAGTTTTTGTTTTTGAGATTCGTTTTTTTGATGAGTCATGTTGTCTACTGGCCAGGTATTTCCGCAAAGCTCTCCTTCGTCAGCTGGTGAAACGTCTGCACATAGCATGCTGCACTTGACGCCGAAAGCACACCATTTCTTCCACGGCTATCAACAAGGGCATATACAACCACCAAGCCTTCCTGACCATATGTTACGGTACCACCCAGTGCTGCCACCCAACCCTTTCAACAAATACGACGTGGGGAGCCATCTGTTCAACAAGTACGAGATGGGGGGTTACAAGGGCCATCAGAGCCCTGCGAGCTCCCTGAGTTCCGGGCCTCCGCAATCTGCGACCACCGTGTCTTTCTCAACTATGAGTGCAGATCGCAATAGCCAGCGGTCACTGGAGCAGCCTTCTCTGTTGCCCCCTCGCCCTCAGCCCTCGAGCTCCCGGAAAAAATGCTCTGGCAAGTCGGACGAGAACGGTGCCACTTGTGCCATCCTTGGCCGCTGCCACTGCACCAAACGCAGGTACTTTCACCCTGACCTCCTTCATCTCACTGCCTGGGGTCCCGAAAAAATGACTAATCTGTGATAATTTTTCCAGTCAATGAAATGACATTTAATGGATGTGTGATATCGAACCCGGACCGTATAATTGTAACACAAACGTCCTTCTCCAACCAACGTAGGAACCATGACTTGGTGACCACCAACAACATAAACCTCAAATTATACCATTATAAATGATGTAAATACTTGTTAATGGCTACTGTGGGCTACTTTTACTAGTTTCTGGTTGCTAAAGTGTCTATTCCCGGAAGGG
Source organism: Pohlia nutans (assembly GCA_022496805.1). Classification (NCBI taxonomy): domain Eukaryota; kingdom Viridiplantae; phylum Streptophyta; class Bryopsida; order Bryales; family Mniaceae; genus Pohlia; species Pohlia nutans. The sequence continues at coordinate 2,877,175 of CM040103.1, forward strand.
GAGAGAAGTCTTGTACCAATGTCCCTTTGCCCGGTGGGCATTGGCTCATTGTCAAGACGAACAGTCACTACATTCACGCCGGCCTCGCAGGAGGACCGGAGTTTCTATCTATCTATCTGGATGTGTGATAAGTTTGTCCCAGTCATTGAAATTACTTGGTATGAATGTGTGATAAGTGTGTAACATATTACGAGTGTGATAAGTGTGTTACACTCAATGGAATGTCAAAATACGACATGGTATGAATGTGTGATAAGTGTGTTCCATCAACGAAATGACAATAAAATGACTGTACGATTTTGTGTTAAGTGTGTTACAGTCAACGTAGTGACAAAAAACGACAGTATGAATGTGTGATACGTGAGTTGCAGTTAATGAAATGAGTAGAAAATGACATTGTATGAATGTGTGATATCTGTGTTAGTGTGAGAAGTGTGTAGAGTATTCCTAAATGTTGTTTTAGAGAAGGTTATATTAAAGAGGCCTGAGTGTGATCCATGCCATATCCTGCATTTTATGCATGACAATCTCCTTCATCTGCTTGGCATAGGAAAACATGAGAGGCTGTGCCCCTTTTGTAGTGCGGGTACAAAGCAATGAGAGTTAGTGTAGCTTATTTCATAATATAGCTGCATTGTGTATGTAGCTTGTTTCATATTGAGGACTATGCTTAGTTTTTGAGTAGCAACTAACATTATATGTAAGAACCTACTCAAAATTTCTCACTCTATCATAGATGTAGCTTCTGTTGAAGTATTTGATCTTCTCTTGTCTAAAGCCATCAAACAGTTACTTTAGAGGAGGCTCCATCCCTTTCATACTGATGGCTATAGCTTCTTTCATGTTAGGGACTAGGGCTTAGTTTTTGAGTAGCAATAAACATAAGAACAGACTCAAACTTTCCTCAATGTAGCTTGTGTTGATGCAACTGGCCTTGTTGCTGAAGTTGAAACTTGTGCTTGACAGGAAATTGCGTTTGAAGACAACAATCACTGTGCGAGCAATCAGCAGCAAGTTGGCTGACATTCCTCCAGATGATTACTCATGGCGCAAGTATGGCCAGAAACCAATCAAAGGCTCACCACACCCAAGGTACCAAACCCGTTCTCTGATTTTCAAATCAACTGCCAAGTGCTAATTGTGCTCTTCAATCAAAATGAGCATAACATTCGTCAGCTTCACTGTTACCATCTCCTACAAAGAGTCTTTAGATACTTAACCCCTAAAGGACCAAGGATTCATGGTTTCAAAATGACAAATTTAATTGATTGTCTTGTGAAAAATGCAATTCAGATGGGGGTCAAGTTTTATATCATTGGAATCAGTGAAGAACATTGTATATGTCGGTCAAAACACAAATAAATTTAAACTAAAGATAGTCCATACAGGACTTGCTCAAAAATGCTAAAAAGAACATGAGACCCAGTTTGGACTTTTTGGTCCTTTAGGGGTTGGTAGGATGTGTCAGACCTTGCAATTCTCGCTCCATTTGTTACCAAATTGGGTAAAACACGATTATTCTTTACTAGTAGAGTTTTAAAATGCAAGAGCGTGAACTTGTTGTGAGGGAAGACTCTGTGATGCAATTCCTCCGTGTTTGCATCCTGTAATCCACGCCCACAACTGCGAGACTCTCACTAAAACAATTGCCTTCTACAAGCAAATTGAAACCGCGACCGCCTTTCAAGGAGGCAGGGGCCACACCCTTGCTCTAAAGCTCGTTGGGGTGAATGCTCACACTTTTGACGACACCCCTAATCCTAAGAGCATTCCCACCAATGACTGGTATCCTTGCTAAAATCGAGGTCCCAATTTGACTTGGGAAGAATTTTTGCTAGCCAAAGTATTCGAGGCTGGCATATTTCTTGTGGATAAAAATTGAGGTCCCGATTTGGCTTGGGAAGACTTTTTGCCAGCCATTTCAAGGCTGGTATATTTCTTGTGGATACTAGCCAAACTCCTTCCTCTTCTTTGGAAAAATTTAGGTCTAGGTATATCGGGTTTGGAAAATAGGGATACTATCGTACGGGTGGGCATGCTCTAAAATCACCTGCGACGACGCCCTCTTTTTGATTGTTCCACCATCCTTTCCCTCTCTCTGTTTTTGTAAGGATGGTCTTCCAAGTGGCTCAAGAATGTCGGTCGGGTTTGGAATGTGCAGAGGGTATTACAAGTGCAGCAGCATAAGAGGCTGTCCAGCCAGGAAACACGTCGAGCGGTCCATGGAAGATCCCTCAATGCTGATTGTCACCTATGAAGGTGAGCACAACCATCCGCTCTCGTCGTCTGCGAATGGTGGACTGTCAGTGCAGTCCCAATAGAGAGAAAAAGAGAGACTGAAAAAAAAGCCATGCATTTATTTAGGGTTGCAATCTCAGGACTCCCATGGAGAAAGCGCACAAACTACTCCTTTTCCCTGAACTTTGGGATTCTTTCCAGTTTGTACACATTTTTGTACTCCATTTATTTATTTTTTGTAAAGATACACCCAGGATACATTTTTCTCATCACTGCCATCATTAGGACTCTTTTATGTTACATCTTTGGCTTCCAATATACCAAAGTTCAGAATGTGACATGGGGAGATTCTCCAATTATATGTGCATACAACATCAAATATGTCACGCAGATATAGCATTCATCAAAGTTACAATTTTTATTTTTAGAATTTGAAATTTGGTATGATTGGTTAAAACCAGACGTTCTATTCTACAATTAAAAAAAACAAAAATTTCAAAGAAGAGAACATCATTACTTTCCCGAAATGGAAAGTTTTATAACGCCAAGACATTGTTGAGGTGTTTGTCTTTGAAAAATTCCTTAGTGAACTTCTATTGCAAATGAAATGCAAATAACAACACTAGAACATGATCTGTACCCCCAATTTTGACAAAAAAATTAAACTCAGAAAATGTCATTTTCTGACCATGGGTAGTTATTGCTACATGGGTTGCGACTAAAAAATGGTCAATCAGTCATTTAGGGGTTAAAACGCAGAAGAAAAGTTTGCAGTTTTTTCAATTTCCAGATCATAAAACTTATGTGTCAATGTCGAATCAAGCAAACATTTCAAGTCTTTGCTTGCAAGGTATTTGTCACATAGTACACTTGTCATCATATAAAACTAAAGCTTTTTTTATTGATTGTGCAATAGTGATTACAAGAAACAAAGAGTCTTGAAGGCCTAATGACTATGAAATTTCTTGAAGATGTAGATTTTTTTTTGCTGTGGGTGCAATTAATTTATCTTCTAGAAAAGAAAAAGTTTTTGGTCATTTTTAGAAGTTGTATTGACTTTGGTCATAAACGTGTAAAGGACAATAAGTTCTCCTAGGGCTTTTGAGAATTTGCATAGGATGCTATGAAATCATGATGCATAGGATGTTATGAATGGATCTATTCAAGTAAATTACCAAAATTGCAGGCTTGTGGTTTTATTGAAGATACAGGCTTGTATAAGCTTTGTGAAAATGTAAATTTTTTTCATCATGTAGCGGTTTCAAATGCTATTGGACTTAAAATTTTAAAAAGGGACTTGGGCATGGTACTAATAAAGGGGTGAATTGTTAGGTAAATTGACTTGTCTTTGCAATCAAAAAATGGTTTTGACCTTATGATCAACTATTGTGCAATTATCTTTTTTGCAAGATAATTTATGGTGTTTTTCAACACAAATATGGGAGTATAAATCATTCCAAATTGTATTGCATTTATTGTCTTTGCCCCACTAGGGAAGAAATTACGAAAACGTCTCGTTTTCAAGGAGTTATATAGTTGAACAATATAAATAAGTCGTAAAAGTAAATATAGGGTAAATATTAAGGCAAAGACTGTGCAATTGGCTGCTTGTTATAAGTTTCATTCAATTTTTTTTTACCGCTTTTGACAAATATTTGGTTAATTTTGGTTAGTGTATCCAATTATTTTACTTCACATTATTTAAAACATAATTTTTTTGTGTGTGTATGTATGTATATATGTATGTATCACTAAGCATCACTAAGCAAAGCCCTTCACATAAAGAATTGGATGGAAATCATCCACAGAGCAGTTGGAATTGAACAATTGACTTCATTTATAAACCATTTTTTGGTCTTGTCGGCAGTTAGGGGTTAAGGTGTGGATTCATTCCAAATACAACCAAAATACACCGTATTCTACTGGCCGCCACGACACGTTCAGATGTTTAGGGGTTAACGTCTAGGAGATTTAGGGTCGGGGACTTCATCCTGCACTAATAAAAATATGATACAAATAGTGTGACTTTGATAAATTAGTGTAGTCTTAGTTTGGCTATGGCGGTTCTCACCGTCAAGCAGAACGAGTTTGTGTTTTTTTGATTTGAGAGAGCAGGGTTTTGAGAGAGAGATGGCGGATCGCATGGCCATAACCGAAATGCTTTCACTGCAAATCAACCGCCGGAACAGAAACGGTTAACTCTCACTCATTCAACGCTCATTGGACACTCCCTTGTCCAACCAATTCCTCCCTTTCCTCTACGCCTTAGTTTTTCATTGCCGGTAATGTTTGGCTATGGCGGAGGGACTTTCCATTCCAAACAATCTCTCTTATTAAAATTAGAGTGCCAAACAATCTCTCTCATTAAAATTAGAGTGCCGATGCTTCTCTCTCTCAGTTTCAACCAAGCATATGATGCTCCCTCCCTTGCGCCATTAATCTTGATTAGTACATTCAACTATTGCCAAAGAGTCTCGTTGATTAGAGTGACGATGCTACATGCTCCCTTGCTGCATTAACCACGAGCTCGATCAAGTGTCTTTGTCTATGGCTTCGTTAAATTAGAGTTTGCATTCAACCATTGGCAAAGAGTCTTATTAAAATAGAGTGACGATGCTACTATCTCTCTCAGTTTTAATCAAGCATGTGATGCTCCCTCCCTTGCGCCAGTAATCTCGATTAGTTTAGAGTACATTCAACTATTGCCAAAGAGTTTCGTTGATTAGAGTGACGATGCTACACGCTCAGTGCGTGATGTTCCCATGTTGCATTAACCACAAGCTCAATCAAGTGTCTTTGTCTATTATGGCTTCGTGATGAAGCCTCGTTAAATTAGAGTTTGCATTCCACCATTGGCAAAGAGTCTTATTGAAATAGAGTGACGATGCTTTTCTCTCTCAGTTTTAATCAAGCATATGATGCGCCCTTCCTTGCGCCAGTAATCTTGATTAGATTAGAGTACATTCAACCATTGTGAAAGGCTCTCGTTGATTAGAGTGAGGATGCTACACTCTCAGAGTTTCCATCAAGTGCATGATGTTCCCTTGCTGGCTGCACTAACCACAAGCTCTCGGATCAAGTCTGTTTGTCTATGGCTTCGTCGGATGTGATGATGAAGTCTCGTTAAATTAGAATTTACATTCAACCATTGGAAAATAGAGTCTTATGAAAAATAGAGTGACAATGCTACACTCAAAATTTCAATCAAGCATGTGATGCTCCCTTGCTGCATTAACCACAAGCTCGATCGAATCTATTTTATCTATGGCTTCGTGATGTATTCTCGTTACATTAGAGTTTATATTTTAAGAGTCTCATCAACGTAGAGTGGCGATGCTACACTCTCAAAAATTTCACCCTTCCTTGCTGCACTAACCAGTAGCTCGAGTCTCTTTGTCTATAGCTTCCTTGGATGTGGTCATCAGAGCCTCGTAAAATTACAGTATCATTCAATTAGAGTTTACAATTGACTACCAGTATTTGCAAAGAGTCTCGTTACACTACAAAGAGAAGGCGTCCTCACTTTTCACTCAGCAGGTGAGTCAAACGTCGCCACTTCGCACTCACTGCCCAGGCGAGGCGCTCAAGACTTGCCAAGTGCAATTCGTCTCGTAGGACAAGTGTGTACAATGAACTCTGGGTCAAGTGTGTACAGTGAACTCTGAAACTGTTTTGAGTGAGAAGTGACACATGTACTAGTAGTGTTAATGTTCCCTTGCGCCGCGAATTAAGCAAAAGCTCGATTGAGTCTCTTTGTCTATGGCTTCCTCAGATGTGGTGATGATCCGGGACAGCAGCAGCAGTAACAATAACAACATTCAGCACCGTATCGCGAGTCCCTCGCAGTATTTGTGTGACCGAGTGCGGATGCCAGAATCAATGTGTGACAAGCCTGGTTGCAATGGCTATGGCGCCACATCCTCGTCCGCGGCGACGCCCTTGGATTCGCCAACTCTGTCCACAGATCCTCCAGTTACTTTCAGTGAACAGGTGAAGCAATTTCCTCCACGTTTTTTGAGTGTCAAGTACTCCCTCCATCCCATAAGAGATCACTCATCAGGAACTTCAAGGTATGTGAACATGGTGCCATGATGGTGCATTGAAATGCAATCAAAATAATTTGGTGCCAACCTACCAACCTAGTATGATAAAATGACACTAAAATGACCTCTATGTAGCCTTTGGTGTCAAAATGGCACCAAAAATAGTTTGCTCTAACTTTTTTGATGGCCATGCTTTGAGAAAAAAAGTTTGTCCCAAATTACTTGATGCAAATCATTTATTCATTTTGAAGTTGTTGTTTTACAAATTCTAACAAAACAAAATCACAAGTCGAGTGCACAAGAAGTATTTTTTTTGTCTGTGAAGCTTGTCTTTGCTCAAGTGTGGATGACAAACAACATATGAACTAGCTAAAGTCAATGCTAGAATATGTTCGTTGCATCAAAGAACACACTCCAACGAACATCACCATGCTGTCACATGCCACAAGCCACACATACCATGTGTAGTATGATACTACTTTGATGACAGTTACTCTCAAAAATATAAACTTACCATGTTTAGAGATTTGATGAAAAAATCATTTTAGTTTGATTTTTTTTATATTGGTTTTGACCGTAGAGATGAAGCATTGCAGGGACACTCATTTCTTTTGAGCTAAATACCACTATAGCAAATATATATTTTGTCCATGATTCCATTGAAATGCATTCTCAACCTTCACTTGTTCTATTCCGGTCAAAGATCCTTGTAGCGTAGCTGCTTGTTTTTTTTCAAAAGCATATCCAGGAGTTGCTCTTATTTCCGGGATTTAGAGGCTTAGTCCAGGAAAACGGAATGCTTACGAATTTTTTTGGTCTCATGCTGCGTTTGTTTTTATTTTTTCGAGAACAAGAATATTTTGTTTTCCCCTGACGAAGTTTAGAGCCAAAATTCGCCGAGAGTATTGGCAAAAAGCTGATGTAAGCCACCAATCAATCGTTAATGAGATTTCTAGTGTGGTTTTTAATTAATGGTATCCTACTTCGTAGTGACAGCTCCAGATTGTGTTCTCTAAATCCAAGACTCATTGCAGTGTAGTTTGTCATTGGTAGGTTGCTCAAATCCGGGTTCAAATATTTCCTTGTGTCCTGATGAGTGGTCATGTACATTAGCAGGAGGACGAGATCCTGCGCGAGCTTGTCAAGCGACATGGAACGAAGAAGTGTGAATTTGTTTCTAAACTTTTTTCCCAAGTGTTGCATAGGATGGGCATACGTCCTCGAATATACAGTGACTGCCAAAACTGAGTACGAACACAGCTTACTGAAATTTAACAAACAATGTAGGGAAATTGGATGCGTCAAAAATGAAACCATAAATTGCACAGGATTACCATTGCAATCAGTCATACTTCCATGGGGATTGAGGTCTATTACACACATGTATGCATGTTAAAAAAAAAGTAAAGTGAAGTTCAGTCCAAAACTCAGTTTTGCTCACATTAGCTGGAACAAAGTTAAAAATTTGTCCACCTACCCTTAGCAACTATAACAGTTGCAATGCGCTTAAGCATGCTTTTATACAAGTTCTTACACTCACTGGGAGTAATTGAAGCCCAACAATCCTCAACACGCTCCCACAATTCTAACATTCCTTTGGGAGGTCTCTCATATTGGTTGAGTCGACGTTTTAAAGTTGCCCACAAATGTTCGATCGGATTCAAGTCTGGAGATTGCGCCGGCCACTTCAAAAGAGTGAATTCTTGCGAATTCAGCCAACGGCGCACACTCTTGGATGTATGCTTTGGGTCATTATCCTGTTGAAAAATCAAATTGGCAGGATCTAGATTGTATGTATGCAGTGTATGAACCAGTTCTCGCTCTAAAATTTCTCTATACATGTACTGATCCATTCTTCCCTCAATCCTACACATCATACCAAGGCCACTCGGAGTCATGCAACCCCACATCATCACTCCCCCACCTCCAAAGTTGACAGTTTGTTGCACCATTCCAGCACTTCTACTCTGTCCATCACGAAACCAACACCAACTGCGACCATCAGAGTAAAATCGGTTGATTTTTGTTTCATCAGAAAATACTACACAATCCCAATCATCATCAGTCCAATGGCAATGACGTCTAGCAAATTCTAATTGTCCTTTAATTTGAAGAAGTGTGAGCTTTGGTTTCTTTTGCTTCACTTCACATTTCAAACCTGCTTTTCGTAACATTCTCCTCACAGTACTATCACTCATACCAACATGAAGCTCCTCTCAAGTAATTTCCAACTTTGTGTGCAGTTTCTAAGCCACCTATAGTGATTTCTCTCACACAAGCCCTGCGATCAGCTGCACTGTACACCTATGGCCTGCCACCAAAACTGCGATTCACATCACTCAACTCACTCAAATGTTGCTTACGAAATTGTGCAACCCAACTTTGGGATACTTGTAAGTCTCTAGCAACATTTCTAGTACTTTCACCCCTCCTCAACTTTTCTAAAGTAGCTTCTTCTATCTGCTTTCTATCAACAACAGAGAGAGACCTTAATGAAACCATTTTGCTCAATTTGCATACATGATGTGCACTGAATAGGGACACAATTATAAATGTGAAGGCCAAGAACATGCCCATCCAAAAAAATAGACCCAGAAAACCACTTGTGCATGTCAAATTTGTAGCATTCACCGCGTAATCCAAGTGTGAGCATAACTGAGTTTTAGAGCTAATTTACTTTGATCTATATCTTTCTCAAATCATTTTGCATTGCTGGACTTGTAATTTGGTAGCCACATCATTTACTTGAATGTATACTTGTGCCGTCAACTGATTTGGCATTAAATGCAGTAAATTATAAAATATGAATGGCTAAAGGTAGACTAAGCTATTTCGTACTCAGTTTTGACAGTCACTGTACAAGTGTCATTTTTCTGCAATTGATGTACTTGTATATATATTAATATTTGACTGGTTAATGAACTTACCTGACTGCAGATGGCATATCATCTCAGCCAAAATGCATAAGAAGACACCTCGCGAGTGCAGAAAGAGGTACTAGTCTAATCTTCTCCTCTTCCTCCGCTAGTAGAAAATATGGTAAAAAAATTTCGCAGCCAAATTTGGCTGTGGTTCTTTTGACCAGTCTGATCTGCAGTCGCCAAACGATAATAGATCTGTTTTTTTGGATTTGTGACTGCAATTTAAGGAATTTTAGAGCGTGTAATATACTGATGAAATGGTCTTGAAAATACCTTTCCAACAATATATTACACGCTCTTAAATTATTAAATTTGCAGTCGTGAATCAAAATAAATAAATCTGCAGTGGCTAAGCAACTGTAGAACATGCTGGTCAAAAGAATCGCAGCCGATTTTGGCTGTAGTTTTTTTACCATGTTTTTTTACTAGTGCTCATAATGTACAAGCTTCAAGTGGATCTACCCGTAGTCTACCCTTAGGATGGGCAAAAAAGTACCTAATAATTATTCAACGTGTTTAGAATTTTAGGCAGATTTAGATGAAAATTTTGAAAAATGTGGGCATTTTTTATGAGTAGTTTTGAAAGTTTTAGGCATTGCTACAGAAAAACCGTTGCAAATCATTCATCCGTTGCAACAAAAACGGTTCAAGGCAAATCTTGAATCTTACTTCATGGTGTAATTTCTAAAATTCTAAACATAGTAGTTCCTGAATTTCTGAGATTTTAGGCACAAACCTCTTATTTTAGGCAGGAAAATAATATTTATAAATGTGTGTCTGTCTCTGGCAATCTCATAGGTGGCGCACATATCTTCACATGTGTATGAACAAAAGTAGCTGGAGTGCAGAAGAAGACCACCTTCTCCTTCAGGTATCATCTCCATTATCTTGACTCATCATTTCTCCTCCTCTGTGGAAAAAGTAAATTGGTTAAAAATAGTCATTCTGGACCTTATATATTTTTTGGATGGGCGCAATGAGACCTACACTCTTGTGACATCTATTTTAGACCACCCAAATTCTATTTTTAGAAAGTTTAGTTTTTCCACGGAGGGTGAGACTTATCAAAATATCACTGATGGTCATTTTCTGTTTACCGCCAAGAAGGTCGAGACTGTAATCCTTGCCCACATGAACACTTATGCTGACACGTGACTCGTGTGGTGATTTAGGGGCACAACGCATTCGGCAACCGCTGGACAGAAATTGCCAAAATGGTTCCTGGAAGGTAATAATTCATTGTAAAGCACAACTACTCTGCTAGTCTATTTTATGGCTCGCTCTCCTTGGGATATCATGGACTGGTAATACAATTGAATATAATTAGCACTACCAAAAGAGGGTGTTGTTTGTAACCAAAAAAAAAAACTGGATAGGTTTTCGACATAAAAGTGTAGAAAACACGATGCAGAAATCCTCATTTTTTGACACTTCTGTTTATTTTTCAACAGTATTATTGCCCTTTTGGGAGTGTTGAACCCCTCATAATTTTTGGACCTACGTGTAGTTATGAATTTTCAAAGTAGGCAATAGTCTTTTTCCCACTTTTTGTTTGGCACTTTTTTTTGACATTTTCTTGACACTTCTTTTGACATTAGCCTATAACCAGGTGTGGACAATATATATTTGACTTTTGTGTTGGTGTAAATTTTTTTGAACAGGACAGACAATGCTGTTAAAAACCGCTACAATGCTTTATGCACCAAAAGATCGCATCCTGCAGTGAAAGCAGGGAATGGGTTTTCATCTTCTACAGGAATAAAGCATCACCTCGTTGAGTCCTGGAATGATGGAAGCGGTCATCAATATGAACAAGAATTGAAACGAGCCAGGCGAGTTGCCCAAGAGGAAGAAGAAAGGTTCTTCCAAAGCCCAGATCTCTTATATAACCCCTAAAGGACCAAGGATTCATGGTTTTAAAATGACAAATTCAATCAATCATATTGTGAAATATATAATTCAAATGAGAATAAATTTTGTATCACTGAAATCAGTGAAGAACAATGCATATGATGGTCAAGAAACAAACAAATTTGAACAATAGGAAGTCCAGAGAACTTACTCAAAACTGCTAAAAAAATACGAGGCCCAATTTGGACTTCTTGGTCTTTTAGGGGTTAAGTAGACAGCATCACGATACCATGTCACTACCCTGCTTGGTTTCCGTCACGAAATCATCCACATTTCACATCCATGCCTTTCATTCAATTTTTCATCATGTTCTTGAATCCTTTTCCACAATTCTCATGATGTTCCCCAAAGCTTTGCATCACAACCCCTAGCGTTCTCTAATGTTTCCATCATGTTTTCTAATGTTCCCAAGTTCTCTTTACGTTCCTGAAGTTCCATGTTCCTATTGTGTTCCCAATTGATTCCTACGTTCCCAATGCAATGTTGGTGCATTGCAATAGGGTGTTTGCTAGTCTTATGTAAATTACCAACTTGTAACCCCTACAGGACCAAGGATTTATAGTTTTAAAATGACAAATTTAAACAATCATATAGTGAAAATTATGATTTAAATAGAATCAAATTTTCTATCAGTAAAATTAGTAAAAAACATTACATAATTATATTAAATAAGAAACAAATAAGTATGAAAAAAAAATCTACATAAAACCTACTCAAAATCACTGAAAAAAACATGAACCCCTGTGGGCCTTATGGTTCTTTAGGGGTTGATTGATAAGCTATGGCTCAAGTGTCCTACCTTCAACTATGAAAAGGTGGTGAAATAATTAAAGTTGATTTATTTCAATAAGATATAAGAATAATTATAATTCTATAGCATCTGGCAACCATGGATGAAGGTCTTGTTCAGAGCTGCAACTATGGCATTTTTAAAAACCAACATGATCTTTGAGACGTCTTGCTCACGGCTTGCTTTATGTACTGATGATACTGCTCAAGTCGACTCAGATCACAACCGTAAGTTAAAACATATTTAATGTGATATTTAATCAACAAACTCTCTCTAATTACACTAGTAGAAAAGGTGGCGCTCCCAAGGGAGATGTCTAGGCAAAATCACTGTGCATACGTGAAATTGGGCACTACATGCTTGGGCAACTCCCTCGACAATGTCAGTTTTTCCACTAATTTTAAACAATATATGGTTGAGTACATTTATTATTTTATATAATTAATTTTATCATGTTAGTTCTGGAAATAGTGATTAATGTATATTATGTGTATCAAGGAATCTTTCAAACATGTTTCAAAGAATAGATGTACAAATTTGGACGTCATTAATATAAGACAATATTTTAATCTAATGAAGAATTCTAATTGATAGGGACAGTATTCTCAAGAAAACGAATGAAAGACTTTTATTACCCTAGTCAAACTATTTTACAAGAGGTACCTATTAATGGAATTCTTTTCATATAAATTCAAAATCTACAACAATAATAATTATGATTTAATTACTCAATAGTGTAAACTTCTTTCATAATTAGTCTACTCATAATAAAACCAAAAAAATAAAATGTTCTCTATCATATCGTTTTTGAATGGCAGGGATATATGCCAACAAATGTTGATGATTCCACAACATCCCCTAAAGATGGACATGTGGACATGGAAGAGGTAATGGGATGGCTTCAAAGATCGCAAACATCAACACCTACATTTGATAATAGTGGCAATTCAAATTCCACAGTTACTTCATGTACACCATTAACAACTCTATCTACCATCGTTAGTTGTGATTGTACTGATTTTGATTCCTATGGCATTGAAAAACAACAAGGTTTCAATGCCAAATTTAACATTCAATGTTGTGCAAACAACTCAGTTTCGGAAGAACCATTAAGCTTTGATATGACTACATATTTTGTGCAAGCAGAAGATTAAAATTTGATCAAAGAACGTATTTGAATTTGAAAAATAAAAAATTGTGTAGTTGTATATTCTATTTTAAATTTTATATTGTGATTACCTTGATCACAAATATGTGGATATTCTAATCTTGTATTTAATGACTAATTTTCAAACTTGCATGAAATTATCATCTCTAGTGGTATAAGCCATTTTTTTATTTTTTTTTCCAATTGTTATGTTGCGAAAATCATTGAAAAGTTCATAATGTGAAATAGTTTGAATGACGAATTTTAAGTCAAAGCTAGTTTAGAGCTTGATGTATATAATTTTGATTTATTAATTTTTGAGCTACCGTAGGGACATCAATACAAATCATAACATTTCTACATCAATACGACATCAATATGACATTTCTATGCTTTTTCCCTTTTGCTACATTCACTTACTTTTAAAATGTAGAAGAGAAGACAAATCATTTTTTGAAATATAAAAAAATGTGAATTGGAAATATGTCATCCTTAAAGAGTAAATGGAATAATGAAAAAGTTAACAAAATACACAATAAGACAATTAATACAAAACTATCAACTCAGATGTAAACATTGAAAATATAAACTATTCCAAAATTATAAAAAGTTGAGGGACGAAAACTTTTACAATAATTTAAAAAAAAACCAAGAGATAAAATTTCTTTTAAAAGACTGAAAATTAAAAAAAAATTAATAACGTCAAATAAAAATTTCTTAAATGAATTTTTTTGAATGTAACTTGAAACTACCATAAATACCAAAATCAAAACAAAAACATCATGTTCTAATCCTAATATAGCAAAAAAACCAATAAGACCTTAAGAAAATATTGGATAAAAAACCTAAATACTAAAAATTGACAAATTTTCAACTAGAAAACTTAAAACTGACCAGTGGAACACATAAAAACCATTGGCATAAAAATGTGAATAGAGACAAATTTTCACATTTTCAAAATGAATTCAATCCCTAAGTGTTTTTAGCTTTTTTGGGCTTAAAAACATCATTTATTTCGATGCATCATAGGTCTAAATGTAAGTGGGTTATGGAAATTTTAACTGTACGATCTTATAGTATACGTGTTGCAAATGATATTGATCAAATTTGGAGTCATTTGGTTGCATGGATTGCAATATCATAATGTTTTAATGTTGAAAAGAATGCTGAGATTTTCCTAACAACACATTAGAGGCGAAATTTGTTTTCAAAATTACTCAAATGAAACAACTTGAAACTATAAAGTGGCTCAAAATTATCATATAAATACATTGGTACCAAAAAGAACTCATGAAATTATTTGATGTGCCCTAAAATGGCCTTGCAATGTTAAGAAGTAGCCTACCTACTTGATACTAAAATACTCGAGCATATCTTCAAGCCATATTTAAGCAAAATTACTATTAAAATCCTAAATTTAATAACCCTAATTTTTCTAATCCTATTAGGGCTACAAGAATTGTTTGCATGTCTTTCTTGAGGGTCGTGTTCAATGCTTGAAACTCGTTTGATGTGACAACTTGCACATGATTGATTCATTTGATTGCAAATTTGAAGATAAATAGATAATAAAAAGAATTGATGAAGTAAATATAAAAAGGAATCACTTTATCAATTATTGTTTACAACTTTCATTAATTTTCAAAACATTCATTGAAATTATGAGTACAACAAATTTGGATAATGTACATAGTCAAAAATTCCAAATGTATCTTCTTAAGTGAAATATTAAGTATAAAAGAATAAAAAGAAAACATAATCCATGATACACTTTTACTATTTTATTCAAATATGATTGAACCATTGCATAGAAATTATAAAATAATAATAAAATTTTCAATATTGTAATTGATATTCTCGTAAATGTATTGATGAATTAAAATCAACAAATGCATCTTGCTAATAAAAATAAATATTAAAAAAATAAAAATAAAAATATATTGAACAGAGTAAGATTTTGATTAATAATAATGCTGATGTTTTGGAATCTAATAATTTGCATTTACACTTTAATGCAGATTAAAATAATCAGAAATTTTGATATATATAAATAAATAAATATCTCCAAACTTCAGTATTAAAATATATTTATTATTTTAGTGAAGTGTAAAAATTCTATATTGTCCCTGATTTTAACTTCACACTCATTCTTTTTGTGTTCATGGTTTACTTTTAAATAACTTGTAATTGATTTTATTTGTAAAAACTTGTAATTGATTCTAAATAACAAGTGCTTAGTAGTCACATAACCACAAATGATACAACTTTGCTTACATTTAAGAATTTTTTAAATTTTTTTGATTTTATGTTACAGAAGAAAGATCAACAAACAATCACCGAAAATGATCAAGTTTGTTTCAATGAGCAATGGTTACTTTTCCTTGTTGGAAGTTTTGCACTCATTCCGTTTGTGGTTGCAATTCTTCTTCCATTTTGTAGAAGTGGTTCAAAATTTCAAATTGCGTGGCTATTCAATATTTTTGGACTATTGTTATACGTAATATGGATTATTATCGCTGTACATATTGCCTATAAATTTGATGATAACACTTGAATTTTTGTAAATGCAACTAATCCAACTTTTTGAAAGTACATTTAACACAAAAAATTGTGAATAATATTTAAATTGGTAGTATTCAATTTAAGTGGAATGAATATCAAAATTTATGTAAAAAATATAGAAATTGTTGTTATATATTGGATAAATCTTGTAGAGATTAAAGCAAGGGACACTATGCAAAAGCATTGGGATTAAAATATAAGGTCTTAATAATTCTATCCTCCTTAAAATTCTAATATAATATAATTATTTTCGAAGTAAAATGGAGATGAGAAAATTGTATTTTGAAAATATTACAAAAGAATTCATGAAAAACAAAGTTTTTCCAAAAAAAATATTCTTAAGAAATGTTTATGCTCTTTAATGAATTTTTGAAAAATGTGCGTATTTCTTGATACCCCTCAAATTTTTGTAATCAATAAACGATATTGAGAGAAATGCTACACAATGTCCTCTTCAAAGCCTACCCACCAATGTACTTGGGGCACACTCATCCTTGATTTGAATCCATATTGCAATGCATGGCATTTAACTTGACAATAAAATACAAGTCTGCCATTTCTATTCCTACATCCTATTATAAGCTTGAAAAATATGTAGTCCAAAATGTACATCTTAGGTGCATATGTGTATAGAAAATTTTGAGAATCATTTATTGTACTCAGTTGTCAAAGCCAGCAAAAATTAATTATAAAAAGAGATGCCCAAATTTTTAGGGTTTTGTTTTTCAAAAACATTTTATTTTCTATGATGAAAAAGAGAATCTTTGAGAGTATCCACCAAATCTTGAAGAATATTCGTATCAAATTGGTATTTTAATTAAATATTTGGCAAGAGATGGCGATCTTGATAGCAAGTACGGTAGTAGGAACTCAAAAATTCATACAAATTAAAAAAAAAAATAAATGAAAAAATTGTGAATTTTATTTCTAGTAACTAATAGTAGTCTCCAAACTTCAAAAAATTATTAACATGGGGTCTCTTTCACATATGTGCGCTATTTGGGGTCCAAAAGGCAAACAATCAAATGCCAAAGTTAATTTGGGAAAGTTGACACAGACAATACATTTTTCACAACAAATACAATCTCTTTGCAGTCTTGTTTTCGTCACTTGATTCCATGAGAGTGGGTGCATGTGGACTACCTTCTTCATGATTGTGTATTCACCCTAACATAACATTTAGTAGCCTCTGTGATTGTTGCCTTCTCTCAATATAATGATGTGGATATTCCACATCACATTGGTAGCTATGGGGGCAAGTGGTATTAAGTAAGAGCAATCAACCATGGTAATAGTAATCAAAAGCACTCACTCAATCACAATTCAACATTGTTTTATAATCATTTATTTGATTCAATAGCCCATTCAATTACAACTCACTGGTCACCCCATATATAAAAGGTAAATGAAACTAGAAAGTAGCCTCTTGAAAGGTTATTGAATGTTATGAACTATATCTTCCAAGAATAATCCTTCTATGTCTTTGATAAATGCTTTCTAAGTATTGCACTAACATAGATTTCAAATCTATGCACTCAGTAGAATCTGGGAGTCTTGGATTTCCATAATAAGATGTCACCCATTTCTATGAGATTTCATTTCAGATTGTCTCCTAAGTCCAATTTCATTTCTATCGATGAGATTCTTTTCTAATCCTCTCTTGTTGGACAACTCATTTTTTTCAGGAAAAAATCAACTAGATTCTTCTTGAGATTCTCTCTAAAAGTATCACAACAAGAACTGGGAGCTTAACTCTTAAATGACCAAACGATCATTTTATGGTTGATGTCCTTTTTTCGGGCTGTCAAAGATGAAAAAATATTTTATGAAAATAAAAAGATTTACAAATAGGAAATCAAGTTTACTTTCCAACCCAATGTGAATCATATCAATATGAATCAAAACTACACTAAAGAGAAATTTTCAAAATCAAAGACCTCAATATTATAATGATTCACTATTTGCAAAAATAATGATGTTTTCACCTCAAAAAAAAATACATTTTTCAAAAATTTAGAACAAAATGCCTAGTTTTAACCAATCATACTAAATTTCAGATCCTAAAAATTAAATTTGTAATTTTGAAAAAAATATTGAAGTTAAATGCTTCTAAATTCATTACGTGAAGATCTAAAACTATTTTTGGAAATTTAATTGTATGGATAATTTTAAACATCATGCTTTTCGTTTTCTCTATTGGAACAAACTTCATCGAAGATAAAAAAAAAAGGTCATGTATTATAACACATTTACGTTTTGTCCAATATCACTTTGCCATTTAGGAAATAACTGCCCTCAAAACAAACAATGCTAAAGTGAGTGGGCTATAAACTGATGCCAACAAGAAACAAAATCCTATAATTACTTCATAAAATCACACTTCACTCTGCAAAAAACCAACAATCAGCAATATAGTTTAGTAATTTTTGACTTTGAATGACTACGTGAACTCACCTCATTTGTGGGAACCTTATATGTTCTAAAGTTTTTTGTGATCCTTCAAGACAAATTCTTTATCAATTTCAGCCGAAGTCTATTGTCACAAATAGGCAACTTAGACCTTGAACTTCAAAAATTCACAACTTATTCAATATAGCTTCAAAAATTGTAATTCAACTAGGAGTAAATTTGGAATAGTTAGCTAATTCATTGGAACTACCACATTGCACTTCATATTACTATGAATAGTCAGAGTGCTTAAAGTGTTGGTTCGTGGTCCACTCACCTCAATGGGTGTGGGTGTTACAGAGTGCTCATTTTTTTGGTGGAAAGTCTCTTCAGTTGGAAGGCCAGGGGCGATTGAGGTCAGTGACATCGGCCCAAGTGATCTCTTAAAATAAATAGAATGCCCATCACGGTCATAGGAGCACCTTTCGAAGTGTGATGGGGTGGGGCTACGGTCGTGGGGGATGTAGCTCAGATGGTAGAGCGCTCGCTTAGCATGCGAGAGGTACGGGGATCGATACCCCGCATCTCCACACACCCGGACATGTCCGGGTATCAATCTATGTTGTCTGCGGCCCATTTTTGTATAGAATTGCACAATTTCCAGATACCGACACTCATAATTCCTAAAGTATCTCCGACTGGACAAATGTTGCTTTGACAATCGTCCCAAAAGTGATGCATTACAAGGGACTTCGCTGGAAAAACATTTGATGTTATAACTTAGTTGCAATCCATCTCGATTAGGCATCATTTTTCAAGATTAGCAACATGATCCTTACGAACGACCTTCATCTTAAATTAGCCGATCATAGAAATCAGCGAGCGAGCTTACTTTCGCACCAGAACAACCAAACACAATGGTACGTACAGGTCTGAAGAAGCGGTCAACATTCCATTGGAGATACTCCTTGTCGAAGTTGTGCCGAAGCCGTTCAAAGCTTCTCGCCTCCCAGGACCCTCTTAACGTTTAAGTGTTTAAGGTAGACGACCTGTTTCCGATCACCTTAAGCAATTCAGCATACTTCCGGTGGAGTAACGAATAGGCAAATAATTTTGTAGTGTAGGGAAATAGATTTGAAGAAGGTCACATATTTTTGAACAAATTTTCGGGCAATATTGAATTTACTACAAATTTTCAAAGTGAAGATTCTCTCCAACCCGTTCTCGCAATGTAGGCTGACCTATTTCCAAGAACTGTAAAACTAAATTTCGAGAACACATGATATCATACTAACTCGGTAACAAATTTCTATTCTCGGCGCCAACCATTCCATATTAAGAAGAAACATGTTTCCATCACCGTTTACGAATGAACTCGAAAATAATGCAGGCTGCTTCACGGAAATAGGTCGCCCTATATTGCGTGATTGGGGGCTTGATCGGAAACAGGTCGTCTACCTTATAGGGGAAGAGCTGTTGTTGGGACTGGGAAATGGCCCAAAGCTTCGGATGCCTAAGCATTGTACACATGAGGGCACATCAACCTTACGAGCGCCTGTCGCATTAACCTCTAAACATCCTCATCTTCTCTAGATTGAACAGTTTTGCAAACATGCATTATAAAATGCAATTAAGAGAGATATTTTGAACTAGATGTACGGATCGAAGTTGTACATTATGAATTTTAAATTCTATCCATATGGTTAAATATGCAATTGCTATCACCAATATTTTTCTATAAAATTTGAAACTTAAAACTCAAAATTCTTTTGTAATTTGGTTATGAATAGGATATTGACAATTTAAGAATGAAATTTGCTATGATGGGTTGAAATGTAATACTTTAAATGTAGTGATTTTTGGAGATTTTTTGGTTGCTTAATTTTGTAGGTTGACTTTTTCAAGAGCACATTTAGACTAAATTTTTTGAAATTTTTGGAAGAATAATGTGGCATGAAAGGAGGCATAAATTTTCACAAATCATCCCCCTTTCTAATCGGATCACACATGCATGAAACTAACTTCTCAGAAAAAATTCAGAAAAAATCCACACTACAAAAAAGGCAAGATGGATAAGAAAGCGGAGTTCAAATTTGTACTGTACATCACGCAAAACATGCATGTTCGGGCAGTTAGGGTTAACCCTCAAATTGCCTTGCACTTGCCTCGCCTCTGCCCTAGCGCTGCCTACTTGCCAATATTTGCCTAGGTAACTTGGATTTTCTAAAATTGCGTGACTGATGCAATGAGCTTAGTTAAGATTTTCTAAATTTTGGGTGATTGATGCACTGCAGCTTCATCTGGATTTCTAAATTTAGGTGGCTAATGCCCTATACATGCCTGTCTCCACATAGGGCGAGTTCACACTATGGCAAGAGATCGTCGTAGTCCAAACTCAATTCATGTCGAGAGTTCATAGTCTTGGGTTGAAAATATATATACTAAAGTCTAAGTGATCAATTTCTAGGTCTCTTTGCAATCTAATTGGTGGAATTTGACTGACTCTAAACCTTCAACCATAGTGTAAAAGCAAAAGCAAAGGCACGGGGAACATGGGGAATGCACGGATACATGGGGAACAAGCTGGACATCTAGAACATGGAGAACATCTAGGCCGACCACACAAGGCCACACTAGTTTCTACTAAGGTACACCAACCATATTTCCAATTCCGCCCTCATGAGAGTAGATATTTTTGGTTTGGAATAGGCGGCATTGGAAACATCGTAGTAATAGGTTGATGTAACTTAGTGCTCGAGCTCCAATTTTTTTTGCATTACTCTCGCGTCACTAGATGTTTCAAATAGTCACCAGATTCATTGCCCTGTGGGCATTGAACCTATGGTAGGATGAACAGACACTTCATTCACGCCGGTCCCACCATAGACCGGAGTTCTTTATATATTTCAAATAGTCAACTCCAAACCGCACTGTTCACAAGGACTCGGAGTGAAAAGGTTGAGAAAGTATTGAAAATGTGCAAATTCAGCCCAGTACACTTGCCAATTCACATCCACTGCACACCGCTAAATAATTTTCCTCCACAAAAACCATCCAAAGTGTGGAGATGTAACTTAGGGCCACTTGACATTATGGTCGTCCAAGTCGAGAGGCTGTGGGATTGAATGGCCAAACTTTGTTGAGAGTCCGAAGGAATCTACTGAAAATAGGCAATAAAATATAGTTTTCATTTTTCATGAAAAAAATCCTCAGCCTCTTGATCATAGTTTGGGTTTCCATTGCCATTCAACCCAAACTTCCTTTCGACTTGGTCAAAAAGTGTTATCATGTAGGCATTTTGAAGGCCAAATTCTTGGTTTCTTCCAATCCGATTGCTGGAGATCGACGGCCTCTCGATCATAGTGTGAAGCAGCCCTTAGTGCCATGACATCCTGCAGAATCCTTTCTGCGCACAAACCCTTTGACAAGGAATCCAGGACACCTTGTTTTGCAAATTTCAGCTCAAATTTGAACAAATGACAGCTCCACAAACCAACGAGCCAGTCTTCACAGATGAGTAAATATAATTATACACTTTTGATTTCATTTGCTGTGCTCTGATCTGATATGACTATGTACTAGATGACTCTTATTGGCATTGTTCTCTCAAATAGTACCTCCAACTAACACTCAAACTGAATGTCCTGCAGCAAATTCTAATCACAAGCACAACCGACGCTGCATCAGCATCAACCAGATTCTTCTTTGACACATCATAATCATCGTCTTCCCACTAGCACACAGAATTGGACGCAACAAGTCCCCAAATTGATCTAGCCAGCAAAGTACAATTGATTCGACAAATTGACCCCATATACAGTCTGCCCAACTGAAGCGCCCAAAGCGCTGATTACAACTCCTACCATGATAACAACCCACTCTCATCTAGAATGTTGGCCATGATTTCAGAAATGGGCCATGGCACGAGGATTTTCCTCCGATTCTACATCATACAACAGTGCACACCATCCAGTCTCAAGGCCGAGCGCACCCAGCTCTTGACACATCTGCATCCTCTCACGAACCTGCAGCATCTAGTGGATCCCAGCCAGTCGGTCCTACTTCTTCTTGCCGCTGTTGCCATCCACCATCTTGTTCACCTGGTTCAATGCGGGCTTCAGGATGTTGAACAGCACCCACCCGATCGCCGGCGCCAAGATGAAGAGCAGGATCAGCGGTCTCGTGTCCGCGCCCACCTGCGCGATTTCCTGCATTTGCGCGTCGGCGTCGGGTGCACCCGCCAGCAGAGCCACGGCGCTGATGCCCGTCGCGCCGATCACTGCCCTCACCTTCAGCTTGTTGCCCTCCACCATCTTGTCCACCTGGTTCAGTGCCGGCTTCAGGATGTTGAACAGCACCCACCCGATCGCAGGCAGCAGAAGCCCCGCGATGACCAACCCTCTCGAATCCGAGTCCGCAACATTGGCAATCTCCTGCACCGCGTCCGCGTGCGGCGCCAACAGCATTGACACTCCGCCCAGACCCAGCGCGCCGATCACGCCCCTCTGGTTGCGCATCTTGTCCACCTGGTTCAACGCCGGCTTCAGGATGTTGAACAGCACCCACCCGATCGCTGGCAGCAGCAGACCGAGGATGATCAGGCCCCTCGCATCACTGTCTGCCAAATTCGCAATCTCCTGCGCCGCGTCCGCGTGGGGAGCCGCCATCAACGTCGCCATGGCTCCCAGCCCCGCGCCCGCCACCAATCCCTTGGCGCTCCGCATCTTGTCCACCTGCAGTGATTCTTTTTTGGTTAATTTGAGCCAAATTGCAACACCAAATTTGAACTGACTAATTGATACAATCTGGAATAATAGCCAGATTTCCTACATTGAATCAAGATATGTAGCCTCTTCAAAACCCTAAGTATTGCCTACATAGCACATGTGTAATACCCTGATATTACCTATTAAATATTAATATGAAAAGAGAGCCTGGATTGCTCTTCAAAGCCATGGAAAAGTAGCAAAAATATGCTTGACTGTCTCTGGAAAAGAAAGAGTCATTGTCCACCTGATTCAACGCCGGCTTGAGGATGTTGAACAGCACCCACCCGATCGCAGGCACCAACGGAATAAGGAGCGCCAACGCCCGGTTGTCGCCTTCCGCCAATGCCATCATCTGCTGCGACGCCATGGCCGACTCCGAGGTCGCCATTGCAGCGAACATCGCACCTGCCGAACATCAAAACCCTGTCATCATCGACGAATTCATCATCATAGGATCCATATGAATCACAACTGCATGAATGTGCAGATCACCTGCTATGGTGTTGGCGCCCACAGCCACCTGCTGCGAGAGGCCATCGGCGGAGAGCTTGGCCGAAGCGCAAGGAGCCACGGCCGTGAGCTTCACAGCGGACACCTTCTGAACACGCAGGCCCTGCACTCCAGCGCCAAAGACTGCGCTCCTCTTGAGCGAACTGAAGCTGGTGCTTGACACGGCAGTCGCCATGGCCATCGTTCCCAAACTAATCTGCCCAATTCACACACCACCAAGTCAATCAAAACAGCAACGAAATCTCCGCATTCCTCCAACATGCACAAGAATGATAGATAGAAACTCCGGTCCCTTTTTAGCAAGGGGCCGGCTTGAATAAAGTGTCTGTTCGTAATGTCAATGACCTGATACCCACCGGACAAGGGGACATTGGGACAATACTTTAGTGACACACTATGCTAGTTCCAGTGCCTTGAAGATACCGGACATGATATCCCAAACGGGCTTTGCGGTACCCATACAACAAGGTCCAAGGATCCCCACCATAGTTGGGTGGACTATGGTGGTGAGCACAAGAATGAGTACCAATGCACTGATGATATTGAAGGGCGAATTGCGCAGGCTTACCCAGAGAGTGGGTTTGCAAAATGGTTCGATGGGAAGGGGATGAAGAAGCGCACAAAGGAAGTGATTGATACCTGGAGACTTGTTGAGGTTGGCGATGCTGCGATGGAGGCGGTGATGGTGAGGAGTGAGGAGATAGGGGAGGTGATCCTGAAGGCGAGTCGAGTGAGCAGGGCGAGCGGGCATGGGGATAAGGCTATTGCTCGTGGCCGTGCCTGCCAATGGGCTTCCTTCTTCCACCACACACACTGCACCGCATTGGCCACCCATGGCCACTCACAGGGCGCTTTCGCCGTGGCGGCCCTATCACCGTTGCATGAGTGGGATATGCCTGCTGATCCCAACTCTGGGCCTCCGTCCCTCGTTCAGTTGCTTTCTAGAATTTCAAGCTCGGGGAAGTCACTTGGTGTGAATTTTGGGTACACATGAGTGAACAAAGGGTATTTAATGGGGGCTATGAAATAATTAAAATATTAAAATATTAATAGTAAATTTAGGGTATATTATATATGTTTTTATAAGAATATTCTCAAATTAGTTTTAAAACACCCTATATTACTTCTATACATTTATGATTTTTATTTCAAAGGAATAAAAGACACCCTATTTTTTTCCTCTCGTAGTTATTTAAATTCTTGATAGTGACTTTCCTGAGATTTCAAGTTGGGGAATGGCCTAATGTGAGTACCACTTTTATGCATCTCACATAGTATGACTTATGTTTAACTTTGTTTTATGTGTGTTAGAAATTTTGTCTTTAACATGTATATAGTCGTAGCCATGGTGTCTATAACACCCTCTACTTTTTGTAAATTTTCAATGTTTTTTTCTTACTAAAAATATATTTTTCAAAAATCACACTATTTTTGGAGGGGTACCCATATCAGGCCATCACCCAGTTATCTTTGAGCTTGGGAATAGCAAGTTAAAACCAAGAGACATCACGCAAGTGAGCTCTCCATAAAGTTGTGCTACAAAGGAAAGAAAAGAGAGCACACTTGGTTGTGGAAAAAAAGAATGACATTATCTTAGGGTTTCACGTTACAGACAGAGGCCTTTGGTACCAATTGTAGTCACCTATAAAAGCCTATGTTTCAACTTCAAAAGTTCCCAATCTGATTATCACAAGCATTAATTATGAATACCAAGTTAGCAATCTGATTGGACTAAAATAAAAGACGTATATTAGTACACCTACTAACATCAATAGTGATCTATGCATATTAAGTTTGAAAATTTATAACAAAATCATACATTGTGAAAAAACTAATTAAAAATTGAGTTTGGTTATTAAACCCAAAGTTTTATGTGCTGCAATTTTTCATCATTGGAAATGAGCGCTCCATGTAGTTTGAAATGTTTAAACTGACGGCAATTGTACCCCTTATCTTAGTGGGCGTCAATAGTTTTGGTTTTCAAATTTTGGTTTAGACATGCCTCACTTTGTCAGGGAAAATATTCAGATTGAAGCATTGACCCTAAGAGCAAGGCCACCCATGCCCTTCCAGAGGCTCTCACACTCAAGAAGTAGATGAAATTAAAGTGCCAAGGGGCCCTTTCAAAATGCCTCTTGACTTAGGATTCTAACGTGTTAAAAATCGGGCCTTCAAATCACTATTTAGTTGACTATATCCTCACATTATACTTGTGATTGGTTCATTGACTATTCGATGCGCACTTTTGATACGTGAAGGGCGTGCAAGGGTGGGGGAGTGTGAGTGCAAGGTCCTTCAAATATAGATGAATAATTTGAGAACGTTAATCCTAGCGTGCATGGGTGGGAATGCTCTAAGGGTATGAATGCGACATTCCCAGCTTGTAGCCTAATGGCCAGGTTGCCTCCACCAAGCCAATGAGGAGACACTTGTGGTGACCACATGATCCGGACATTCAAGTGGAACCAGAATACCGTTTCAAACTCCACTCGGACCAAATAACATGTCAGATAGTTTTTCATCCAATGTGTGCCTGCTGTAAGGCTAATATCCTGATAACACTGTAATCCTGGCTGGACGTATCACAGCCAAGCAGAGCTTTAATCCACGGGATTAGCCCTCTCCTGTAACGGGCACTTATGCGTTAATAAAAGGACCCAACTGTGTCATTGCAAGACAGATGTTGGATCAGTATCATCCGTGCACAAGCTCTTCTCGTCGCTACAGTTCCATGCTTGTAGTCTGTCACTCTGTCTCATTCGTTGTTCAGAATCGTTGGTGCTGTCTGGATGCCTGCCAAAGCAGGGTTTTGGTGGAACTGCGGCCACTCGTTTGCACCCACACGGCTTCCTGTGACTCATTGACAGGAAACGGAGAGTGGCCGAGTTTTTGGTGGAGACGCCGGGTAACCTTCTAGAGCTCCATCGATGACGAAGCGGATTCAGAACTCGGGTGCATGTCATGGACGCTAGTGCCGATCGCCTGAGCCAAGCTGTGTGGTCGATGCTAAATCGCACCAACACTGCAGAAGAACAACTGGCCTGGGAAATTCAGCAGCTAGAGGATCTAGACGAAGAGAGCTTCCACACCCCGCCTCGAAGTCCTCACGCTACTGAAACAACGCCACTTGAGCATCGACATCGATGCATTGTGCAGCAGTTGTCGGAGCAGCCAGCTGCTGAAGTGAGACAAGCATCTCAAGGTACACCAACCTCGACAAGATGGAGGCAGTCAGCAAACATTAATCTTGAAGAATTACGTAAGAGGGACCGACTGATCATCCCAGTCATACCATTTTCAGCGCCACCAGCACTTGCAATAGCGAGAAGGAGATTGATTTAGGAGGACTAGGCTGAGAGTTCGAGTCAGGCAACGCATGCACACTCCCAGCCTGCCAGAGCACAATCAGAAGAGGGAAGGTCAACGATCTCGGCCTTGAGACAATTGGGACAACGTGGTGTTGCCCTCAATCGAAGTGAGATCCTGTACCTGCTAAGTGAGCCGTCGTGCCGACTACTTCACCGAGTTCGCAGCATCCCTTCAGATTCTGGTAAGCGCCCTGCTGTCTACCCACGTCTTAAAGGCTACGTTCCATCCGTGTCTTTCAGGGTTTGGCCACAAGACTTGCTCGTCATTCCAGACACCACGGATCCGATTCATTCTGTCAGTTGGGACGTGGGCCACAAAGGACATCAGGCCTTTGGACTTTTCGATATCCTTCTCGCATTTCGCGACGAACGGCACAACTACCACATTGTTGTGTGGCAACGTACGAAAGAAGGATTCACGGAGCGAGGATCAGCACTCTTCTCCAAAGATTTCCTACAAGTCGACGTGGAGGTAGTGCCATCTCCTTGGAACCGTCACTCCATCACTCGTGATCGGCCTGCCTTGTGGTAACATCTATGGACGCCGCATCAAGACTTTCCAAGCTGCCAGTATCGAGAGCAACTGCAGCTAGCGAGATGACAACACCACCGCCGGAATTCACCACGACTGAGGGCTTCTCATTCACCCCGTCACTGGATGCCATTCCCGAGAATGTCACACTACTTCGAGCACATGCCGAATCACTGCCCAGTCAAGAAGGACAATCTACCACATCGCACGTAGAGAATCTTCGTCGCCAGCTCCTATCGATGACTCCGGAAGAGGTGACAGAATTCTTGCTGGAAGAAGAAGTACTCAATACTGTACGACCTGTGATGAATGGAGTCGATGCTATTGCCAGCCGATTTCGGAATTTCTCTCCACCACCAGCTGCCCCATTGCACAGCCAACAGCAAGAGCATCCTTCCAGTTTCCGACCTGGAATCACCTCTCCAGTTTCTGCCACAGCTTTTGCAACTCCAAGACCGGCGCCAGTTACCCGTGTGCAACATGACAACATGGGAAGGCTCCCCGCTCTCTCGTTTGGACGGTACACATTGCATGATGATTTTGTAACATTCTTGCATGATTTCCTTACTATCGCCAATGCCTACAGTGCACCTGATCACTACCGCATTTCCCAGTTCCGTTCGTGCTTACAAGGCGACGCGCGAGACTTGTTTGAATCAAGAACCGAGTCACACACACTTACGAGTTGGTCTCAGGTTCAAGCATTGGCTCACCAACTCTTTGTGCCCACGGATTAGTACAACACAGCCTGGGACTACATCACGACCACCAAGTTCAAGCATGGCGAAAACCTTGACTTACATTTCTCTAAATTCGTCAAGAATGCCAAGATTGCAACGGCTAGTCAGGGAGACTTCATGAAGCAGACCGCGAGGATTCACTTCATTCGATCCTTGCCACCTGATCTCATGAAGGAGGCCGGAGTCTACACATTCTCGGGAGACGAAGAAATGTTGCAGCACCTCAAGCGTTGCATACAGTTCTCTCGCGTGGATCGCATGTCCAAGCACAAGCCGACTCCTTTGCTCACTATGGCAAATCCCAGCATCGTCAAAGAAACCACTGAAGAAGCTCCTGCATTAGAAGACCTCGTACACTCCATTGCTGAGCAGCTGCAAGAGCTGCGTTCTAATGCATACTACGCACCGAGAGCATCAACCTCATCGGCGACCGAGAGTGCCAAGCCATCATTTCCTCGTCGAATTTACCCATGTGGTATATGCGGCGAGATAGGGCATAATGTCATGGGTTGCCCGCTTCGACCCTTGATGTTGAAGTCTTTGCCAGATTGGCGAGCTCAACTCAGCAAGGAGACGGAGGCCGCAAAGCCTTTAAACTAACTTGCGCATTCTCTAGTGGCCGGGATGCGTCCGATACCACACGGCCACCGGACATGACACTAATGTCCACAACATTCTACATGCTCAACTGCGTCGCACCATCAACTCATCATCAACTGATCAAGCCATGGGTAGTTCCCGGTAACATACAGGGATTGGATCGACCGTGTATCATCGACATTGGTTGCAATTTAACCGCCATCCCTATCACTGTCACTAAATTACTACAAGTTCAAATCAAGCCCGCGAAGATCCAAGTTACGATTGCTGATGGGTCTTCCTACACGCCATTGGGACTTATCACGGTGACAATCTCAGTCGCCGGCATCACTGCAACAGTTGAAGCATTGGTAAGCTCCGGTGATAAAGTATTACTTGGGCTTGATTGGCTTTCGAAAACGGGGGCAGTGCTGGACATTGCACACAGGCAAATGAAGCTCTGCCCCGAGCCACATGTTTCTTGTATTGTTACTCTTTCTGCAGTGACCATGAGGCCAGGAACGACGCTGCTGCAGACTCATGAAGCATCAACAGCTGAGGTTTCCGGCAACCGATTCGATTGGCCCAAGTTCATACATTTCAACGCTGGAGCCAACGTCATGAACACTTAGCGCGTCCCCAACGCTGGTGTTAAAGGAGACCCGCCCAAAGCAGCTCAACAAAAATTATTCCTGCTCCGTGCCTCACAGCGCCTGGACATCCCGCCATTTTCACAACACCTCCATGCTTCTGGCATTGCAGTAGCCTGTCCCCAGCAGCACTACATCAAAGTTCAGCCCTGGCGCCGACTTACAGAACGGACGAGTGGTATCGTAGCACACGGCATCTATGACATGCAATACAGAGGTGAAATTCGCATTCTTGTTGCTAACCCCACGCCCGCTCCACTTGTTATCCAGGCTGATCAAGTATTGGCCAAAGTTGCTGCCATACCTTCGGATTTGGTGCAGGCCGTGCCTCTTGTGAAGGAAGCGTGCTTGGGCATTGAGGAGCCTACTGCCTTAGCAAATCTCTCAAAGCAATGAATCCTTACAAGCCATTGTGATACAAGCGGCTGATCATGAGAAATTCCTTCAAGTCATGCGGGACATCAAGCTAGATGCTAACCTAGGAGCAGAACAACGGCATGAAATTACTAGGCTCATTCATGACAACCTCGACATCTTCAGCCAAGGAGCTTCAGATTTGGGACGTTGTGCCCTCATCACACACGACATCGTCACACATGCACCGCCCATTCGTCAGGTGGGCTATCGAGAAAGTCACAAAGAAAAAGCCATCATCAAGACCGAAGTCCAGAAATTGTTAGACGCCGGTGTTGCAGGCCCATCCAACTCTCCATGGGCGTCACCAGTAGTCTTGGTAGAAAAGAAGGACGGGAGCATGGGATTCTGCATCGACTACCGGCGATTGAACGAGATGACAAAGAAGGACACGTATCCTCTACCACGAATCGATGACGCTCTCGATCAGCTTCAAGGAGCGACGATATTCTCCTCCATCGATCAGGCGTCAGGTTTATGGCAGGTGCCGCTGACGGAAGCTGCCAAAGAAAAGACTGCATTTATTTGCCGCGAGGGATTGTTCCAATTTAATACCATGCCCATGGGTTTTTGTAACGCGACTCACACATTTCAGAGACTCATGGACATGGTGCTCGGCAAATTGAGGTGGGAGTGCGCTTTGGTTTATGTGGATGATGTGAACATATACTCACGCAGCTTTGATCAACACATGACCGATTTGCGCAAAGTATTTGCAAAAATCAGGGATGCACACCTCAAACTGAAGGCCAAGAAATGTGTCATCGGGCTTCCGGAACTTGTCTATCTTGGACATGTCGTCTCAGCTGCCAGCATCAAACCCGACCCAGCCAAGATCCAAGCAGTTGCCCAATTTCCGAAGCCTGTCAATCTCGAGTGCACACAATCTTTTGTGGGACTCGTCAATCATTATCGGCGATTTGTCGAAGGCTTTGCTCTACTAGCGGCACCTCTGTACAGGCTCATGAAGAAAAGTGTGCCATTTATATGGACAGGGGAGCAACAGCAAGCATTTGAGCGACTCAAAGTGTCACTGTGCTCGGCCCCCTTGCTCATATATCCACACTTCGAATTACCATTCCTCTTACAGACAGATGCTAGTCGTGATGCGATTGGTGCAATTCTCTCCCAACGCATTGATGGGGCGGAACGCGTCGTGGCGTATGCGAGTCGACGATTATCAAAGGCTGAGCGAAATTACGGTATCAGTGACAAGGAAGGGCTCGCAGTGATTTTCGGCGTTAAACATTTTCGCGTTTATCTGCATGGCTCCAAATTTACGATCGAGACCGATCATGCGCCACTCAAAGCTCTACTCAAGTCCAGAGATTTGACCGGTCGTCTAGCACGATGGGCGTTGCTTTTTCAAGGGTACGAATGCGACATCGTCTACAAACCCGGCAGATTGCATGGCAATGTCGACGCCTTGACGAGATCGGAACTCATGGAACCAGAACCATACACGAAGTTCTCTGATCTTGATGTTGGCATCCAGGCTTGCACCTCCGACATCACCAAAGAGGCAGCTTCGTGGATAATCTACCCACCATTGCCTGATGGTGCTCTTGTTACCATGTGACAGCAGATTCCTCTCACCCCGAGCATTGACTGGTATTTCGAAACCAGGCTGGGGAAGCACATCAACCACTCACGGCCGTCTCGTCGAACTTGATTCAATCCCGCATGACTGAGATTCAGGGCCTCATCACGCTGTCTTGGCAAGTGGAAGCCCAATGGCCGCACTTGAACCTCAACAACACACTGAATCAACTTGCAGGAGGATCTGCTGCAGAGCTGACAGCAGCTTGTGAAGTGGCTGTAGCACATGGTCAATGCATGCTGCCCATACTTGTGATCGATCTCACCTGTGGACAACCCGGCAGGGCCTGATTTTTTGAAAGCCTTACGGGCGGGGTGCAGCATATATACCTTAGATATATCATATGTTTTGCTTTCTGTTAGTCTAAAACTACGTACGTTGATTTGACTTTGTGTGCATTAAAATACCCTGGAGTTCTAGAAATCAGTTAGCTTAGACCTTCCTCTATATTTTGTTCAAAGGCTTAGGTCCCATCTGTGGCAATGTAGCCTCGAATTGAGAGTTACCTTGCATTGGAACATGCTTAGAGATCAGTAAAAGCAGCTTATAGCTTACATAAGCTTTGGTGGAAATTCATTGTATGACATGACTAACCGTGATGGTGATGCCCTGTTGAGACAGTCAAGCTCTGGGACTTAGGAAGGAGCTCACGGGGGCAGACACTCCTCACCCGCCCAGCTCAATAGTTGATTGCTCTTTCACAACGGTCAACACACATCATGGAGGCTGAGCTGCACGCAGCTCTGGTGACGGCCTGCACCACGAGATTCCTGCCGACGGGTCTTGACAGAATTCTGGCAAAAAGAGCGAGACACCATCTCCCCCAACATCTCGCGCGAGATGGTTCCCTCTTCTATAAGAAGAATGTCACCGGGGGAGTCCGAATGCTGCAGGTACCCACCAAAACCGAATTGCCCACGATTCTTGAGCTGTTTCATTCCTCGAGATTATCAGGACACTTTGCGGTGAAACGTACTCTCGAGAGGCTCCAGGAAGTGTATCATTGGATAGGCATGGTGAAGGACGTTACAAGCTTCATCAAATCATTAGGAGAAAATTGTGGTCACAAAAGGGCCCTAGAGACTGTCACGTGGGAGCAAAATTTGGGCCAGCCCGTGCACTTTTGACGAGGGCACCAATGGTGCCACCGTGGCTGCCAGCAGCGCAGTTCCGTGGGTCGCGCCAATTGACGCTGCCAGCACTGCCGATACTGCCAGCACTGCGGCTTCCGACGCTGTCAGCGGGCAGCGACTGCACCAATGGGTTTACATAGAAAATGGTGTTTGGGCAGCCGGTTCACCTAACACGGGCAAGCTTAGAGGGCCCCTTTGGGACCCCATTTTTCTCCTAATGGCTGCTCCATCTGCCAAGTGAAGCGAACTTACAGTCGCACCAGTGAACTTCGCTTGCTCACGAACATACCAATCACGGAGCCATTCGCAAGAGTAGGAATGGATTTGATGGGTCCCTTGATTACCACAACAGAAGACCATCGGTATGTGATCGTGGCGACGGATTACTTCACCAAGTGGGTCGAAGTGCGAGCCTTAAAGTCCAAAGACTGTGAGAACATTGCTCAATTCTTCTTTGATGAGATTATCATGCGTCATTCGTCACCAATAGAAATTCTCACTGACAATGGCACGGAGTTTTGCAATGCATTGATGGATATTTTGGCCATCCACATGCGAGTGAAGCATACGACGACATCACCATATCATCCCCAGTGCAACGGTCTAACAGAGCGGTTCAATCGCACACTATGCTCGTTGATTGAGAAGAACGGAGATTACGATCAATATTGGCACATGATGCTGCCAGGAATTATCTTCGCCTACAACACCTCTGTACACTCAAGCACTAGGGTATCACCATTCGAGCTTCTCTATAGTCGGAAGCCGCGACTGGCAGTTTCACCCATGCCTTCAGAACCGGAAGTTTCACTCCCCACTGATTTGGACCAGTACGTGGACGGCATGCTAGCCCATCGCTCGATGCTGCACACTCACGCTCATGAGAACTTGGCTAGAGCGCAACGCTCTCAAAAGGAAGGTCATGACAAGCGCGTTCGACACACCCGCAAATTCAAGCTCGGCGACATTGTGGCATATCGCAAGGAGAAGCGTAGCGAAAAGCAAGGCAAATTCAGAGCGAAATACACCGGGCCTTATGCAATTGCTTCGCAAGATGAGAAGACGAAGAAGTTTCTGCTACAGCCAATTCGTGATGATGCAGAACCGATCCCCTTCCCAGTACCTGCCTTTGATTTACAGCATTGTCTGCTTGACACCGATCTCACTCACTTGTCTTTATGGGGTCGTGAGGTATCGTGGACGCCATCGCATGCTACGAGCTCCCATGCTGCGGCCCCGATCTTGCCACCGGGGGAGTGATCCTACATATGTAAGGCTAATATCCTGATAACACTGTAATCCTGGCTAGGCGTATCACAGCCAAGCAGAGCCTTAATCCACGGGATTAGCCCTCTCCTGTAACGGGCACTTATGCGTTAATAAAAGGACCCAACTGTGTCATTGCAAGACATATGTTGGGTCAGTATCATCCGTGCACAAGCTCTTCTTCTCGCTACAGTTCCATGCTTGTAGTCTGTCACTCTGTCTCATTCGTTGTTCAGAATCGTTGGTGCTGTCTGGATGCATGCCGAAGTAGGGTTTCGGTGGAACTGCGGCCACTCGTTTGCA
Organism: Pohlia nutans; assembly: GCA_022496805.1. Classification (NCBI taxonomy): domain Eukaryota; kingdom Viridiplantae; phylum Streptophyta; class Bryopsida; order Bryales; family Mniaceae; genus Pohlia; species Pohlia nutans. Next base: position 2,911,039 of record CM040103.1, read on the forward strand.
CCCACACGGCTTCCTGTGACTCGTTGACAGGAAACGGAGAGTGGCCGAGTTTTGATCCTACAGCCTGCAGGTGACTAACTTATACCTTAACTTAATAACTCTTAAGTGCTTAGAGCCCTCTCAAAATTTGGCAGTTTTGCAAAGATGCACTACAAAATGCAACTAAGAGGGATATTTTGAACTTAATGTATGAATAGAAGTTGTACATTATGAATTTTTGATTTTATCCATACGGTTAAGGGGCGGTTTACACTATGGACCAAGAGCCATGACCATGGAATTCTAAAATCTGTGATTGGCCCAAAAAGAGCTCTTGGTCCCATTTGGCTATACACTACCTTGAAAAAAGGAGAATGACCACTAACTTTGAGGTCCCCGAAGTATACTAAATTTTCCATAGTGGATAATGTTTTCATGGTCTCCTAGATTATAGTTGAGTCGAAGCAAATACCTCGACTCAACTACAATCTAGGAGACCATGGGGCTTCAAAATCATTGATTGGCTAGTGTTCAATTATTTTAAGAGAAAGGAGGAAAAACGGAGGATTTATATTAGAAAATTGAGCTTAAACTTGTCCCGGTCTAAATCCACTTTACACTACAAGGGGTGACCAAGCCACTTAAAAATCCATTTTTGATTTTTCATGGTCATGGCTCTTGGCCAAGAGCCATGACCGTGAGAATGATTTAATTTTCTTGGTCATGGCTCTTGGTCCTTAGTGTAAACCGCCCCTAAATCTATGATTGCTATCACCAATATTTTTTCATAAAATTTGAAACTCAAAATTCAAAATTCTATTGTAATTCGATTACGAATAGGATATAGACAATTTGTAGATGAAATTTGTTGTGATTGGTTGGAATGTAGTACTCTAAGTATAGTGATTTTTTGTAGATTTTTTTGTTGCTCAACTTTATGAGTTGACTTATTCAAAAGCACTTTTACATTGAAATCTTTGAAATTTTGAGTGAATCACTACAAAATGAAATGAGGCATAAAAATTTCACAAATCATCCCCTTTCTAATCGAATCACACATTCATCAAGCTAACTTCCCATGGAATTTAGAGTAAAAGAAATTCACACTGCAAAAATTGCATGACGGATGAGAAAACACGGATGAAATCTGTACATCGCTCAAGAAATGAACGCTCAAGCACACGTTCTAGTCAATAGTAGTGTGTCTGAATTTACTTGTTATGGAAGATTGAACTAGGGACAATTTAAGGAAAATGTCGCTTTTAGATATAGTTACCTTAACCCCTAAAGGACCATGCCCATTTCTAAAATTTTATCACTTTCTTGTGATGTTTTCAAAAAGGCAATTGTATCTCTTGATTGGTATTTATGTAGAAAACTTCACCGTTGAAGCTCAAAGAGGACTTAGTCATGAGACTGTACATCAATTTTCAGAAAAATCTACCGTATATATTACATGCTTATAGAGTTTGATCATAAGTTGATTTCTCAAATTTTTGAACAAAACCAACAGGTCATTCATTGCAAACTTTCTCATAAATTTAAAAACCATGATTAGCATTTGAAATTTTAAGAGCATACAAAGATGTACTATATCTAGGTGCTCACAAAAAATGGTGTTCTAAAACTAAATACAACAAAAATGATTGATTCTTAGAGATTTATGTTTGGATGAAGTGACTTGTTGGTGACTCGTTGAGCTGGTGTTTGTGATCATTGTTAATTTCTACATTGCAAAAATGTTTTAAAGAATTCAAATATATATTTGGAATATTCCAAAATATTCCAAAATATTATAAAATACATAGAAAAGATTCCATTTATTTTGAAAAGATTCCATTTTAAATATATTTAAACATTTTTCGTAATTATTATATAGTGTCAAAGATGCAATAATGGAAAATATTTTACATATTGTACACTTTTTTTTTTACGAATGTGACGTCCAAGTGTGAGAACGCCCTCCAAGTCATCAACCGCCCTAACTACCATGTCCCAAGTTCACCTACGTTGACATTTTAGTTTTTTCCCGATGAATTAATTAACGTAATTGCAAATCTTGAAAGATTTTTGTGTTCTTGTAATGAACATTTTCAATTCTCTTGTTAACATTGAGTCAAAATTATGAAATCCAAACAAGTTATTAATGTAATGAAATTATTTTTGGACACAATGTGTCCACTTGGTCCTTTAGGGGTTAATAGAGCAAAGCAATGGAACACCCTTTTGAAAATTGGATCAAAACAGAATCTTCTTTAAAATCCACTTCTATGACTAATGAAAGAATGCCATTTGTATTCTATGAATTTTGGGACTATTGTGTCAATGCTACGTAAACTAAATTTCTAGTTGTAACTAAATTGTGGTCCGATTGCAAAAAGTTGTTGACTCCCATTTCTCTATTATGCTATGGGCTCGCAAGCTGTGGACCAACAAAAAAAAACTTGGCCAATTTTTGCCAAAATCTTATCTGATTGTGGGAGTGGCTACTTTTACATTGGAAATAATGGGCAAAAAAGTGAACGAAATCACCAAAGTCCTCTCAAACAAATACTAAAATCGCTACACTAATCATTGCTATTACTGTGAGTTACAAAATTAGTGAGAGATTTCCTACCAATCTTCAATTAGTACGAAACTTTACACACAATCCTCACTACTCACTGTGAGAATTCTCAATTACTAAGAGTCACACTTTGTTCTAATACCACAATTATTGTGAGAATAATGAATTACAATGACTTACAGTAATGACAATAATTGGTATAGTATTTGGATGAAAGTGCGATAATTTTATGAATGAACATATATATATATATATATAATGTGTGTGTGTGATTCTATCCATTCTATCCCTACTTGCCTATATTCTGGGGTGTGTGTTGCTCTACCAACAGAAAAACAAAAATGATTTATTTAGGCAATTATGAATTTCAACTAGCTAATTAAGTAGACCTACAGTGGTTAGCAAAAGTGTTTGGACAGTAATGACAATCTCAGTTTAGTAGTAACACTTGTCAAGTTTGGTAGGTAGGTGCTGATTTTTTCAGCTAATTATAACTAAAGAGCCATTTGTAAACTAGAAAGAGTACCATCATTGACATTGAGCCACTTGCAAGGGCAGCAGTTCATGATGTGTCAATCATGGGTGTCCAATTCATTATGCACATAAGTTGTGCATCTAAAAAATCTTGAGAATGAACATGTATTTATGGAGACCTCTTGCATTTCATGATTCATTGTGATTGAGTAAGATTGCTCTTGATTAGCTATGGCTCCTAGAAGGTCTCTTGTTGAACGTGAGTTAGTTCTTCAGATGCATGAGAGAGGGAATTTGTACTCTGAAATTTCAGCGGTTTTAGGCATCTCTCGAAGCACTTGCTATGCTATTGTGCGGAGGTTTACAATGAGAGGTCATTTGAGAGATGCTCCTTCACAAGGGAGACCTCGAATTCTTGATGAACGTGGTGATCGTGAGGTTGTAAGGTTGTTGAATGTACCATCTAATGGTACAGCTGTAGCAGTGGGTAGAAAAATGCGATCTCAAGGATTGGATTTGAGTGATGATACAGTTAGAAGATGTCTTCGGAGGTAGGGATTGAGAGCACGAGTGAAAACTAAGAAGCCATTCTTGTCAAAAAAGCACAAAGCACGTCGATATGCATGGACAAAGAAGTGTAGGCATGCAAGTTGGATGGATTGGAGTTATGTGATTTTTTCAGATGAGTCAAAATTCAATTTGTTTGGCTCAGACGGGAGGCAGTATTGTTGGAAGAAGAGAGGAGAGCATCTTTTAGATCAGCATGTGCAACCTACTATCAAATTTGGGAGTGGAAACATTATGGTTTGGGGATGTATGACTTGGGAGGGAGTTGGCAACCTTCGTCTTATAGAAAGGAACATAAATAAGTTTGTGTATCGGGAAATTTTGGAGATGGAGCTCATGAATACTATACACATGCATGATTTAGGAGAGGAGAATGTTATTTTTCAGCACGACAACGATCCCAAACATACTTCTAAGTATGTTACAGATTGGTTGTTAGCACAGAAGTTTCAACTAATTTGGCATCTGGCTCAATCTCCTGACTTGAATCCTATAGAACACCTTTGGAATGAAGTAGATCGTCGTATGAGAATGTCGGAGAAGAAACCCACTAACAAGAAGGATTTGTGGGAGAAATTGCAAGAAATTTGATATAGCATTGAGATTGATACCGTGAGGAAATTGATCATGTCTATGCCTGAGAGAGCTGCAGATGTTTATCAAGCAAAAGGTGGCTATACACGATGGTAGTCATTATGATTGTACATTCAAGTTTTTAGGTAGTCATCATGATTCTACATTCAAGTTTTTAGCTTGATTTTGTAGCTCATGGCTTTGTTTCTCATGTAAATAGATAACCACTTCACTTTTTGCATAAAGAATTGGACACCCACATCATGTGTTTTATTTTTGATTGATTTCTTGATTGACATTTTTTATTATGAATGTTATGTTACATGTTTGTTGTAACTATGTGATTGTATGTTTAAATTTTTACAACTTGAATGTGAGTTATGTAGGAAAACTAGCTCATATTGGAAGTGGAAGCGTCCTGTCCGAACACTTCTGCTGACCATTGTATATAACATAGATGGAGTATGATTAACTTTTCACTTTTACAATTCTTATAAATTACTTTGGGTTGAGATTTTTTTTGAAAATCACTTTCATTCAATTTCTTATCTTTGAAAATGGGTTCAAAAAATTCCAAGCACAATAGTATAACCCCTAAATGCCTATTAATTTTGGACAATATCTAAATGTATTGTAAAATGTAACTTTTTAAACTATTATGAGCTTCAATTCTAATGAACACACATTAGACATCTAAATAGAAGACATCCATACGGTTGAATTTGAAATAAGATGCCTGGATATTTCTCAAATGAAATTACAAGAAATAAACTTAGAGAATTCCATAAAATTACATAAAAGGGATATTTTGAACTTGATGTATGAATAAAAGTTGTTTATTACGAATTTTAAGTTCTATCTATACAGCTAAATCTATGATTGCTATCACCAATATTTCAATATAAAATTTGAAATTTGAATCCAAAATTCTTTTGTAATTAAAATACAAATAAAATATTGACAATCTTTGAATGAAATTTGTTGTGATGGGCTGCAATCTAATACTCTAAATGTAGTGATTATTGGAGATTTTTGGTTGCTTAGTTTTATAAGTTTACTTTTTCAAGAACACTTTTAAACACTTTTGAACTAAGATCTTAGAAATTTTTGGCTAATCAATGCAACATGAAATGGGGCATAAAAATTTCACAAATCATCCCCTTTCTAATTGGTTCACACATGCATGAAGCTAATTTCCCATAAAACCTTTAGTAAAAAATCCACACTACAAAAAGTGCATGACGGATGAGAAAAAGTACACCGTCCATAAAATGGACACTTGGGCAATTAAGGATTAAAAATCTCATCTTGAACACGCACTCTCCCTTTACAGCATTGCCCTCTCCATGCCCATAAAGATGAAAACCACGGCGATGTCCACATTCGATCAACTTCTGTCCACATCAGCCAAGTGCGTCGCTTTGGTGAGCCATCACTACCAATTGTAGCACTCGCAAGCCCAATTTTCTTGTTGTGACATTCTTTTGTGACTATAGAATCTACCCTCGAAAGAGGGCATCAAGGGTAGAACGCGTCATCTTGGTCATGGTGGCCTAAGCGAGGCCCTAAGTGAAAGCCCTTCCCCCAACAGACTCTTCTTTCACGTTGGCCTTGCGGGCCAGAGTAACTCTTCTTTTTTATGACATTACGCATTCAACCCACCTCTCCTCTTCTCTGCACTGTTGGAGATCGTGTCGCCGGGATCACTTTTTTGCTATTCAAAAACGACCCCCTTGCTTGTTGTAGTGTCTTGTCAATTGCTTTGTAACACAATATTCACATCAGTCACCAAGGATTATCACAACACCAAGGCCGTCTAGAATAGCTCCACCTCCGCCATGAAAACCAATCACTCTACCAATATCACTAGAAAATGGCTCACCTTCCTCATCACCGAAAGGACCATAACTTTTGATATTGGTATGGATAGTTATTGATACTACACTTGAAATGGTAACTATACCACCTTCTGGACCACCTACTTGCAAATCCGTGTGCGACACATATCCACTGATGTGCGTGATGAATTCGAATTGCTCAAACACCATCTGAAATTCAAACCGACAACAACTTACAATTGAATGAATCGATATGAATTCACTTCGAGAACAAGAAGTATTCACATAACATTCAGTAGCCTTCCAAGAGGGTGCCGTTTAGTTTCATCCACCTTTATATATTGACTCAGTAGCCTTCCAAGAGGGTGCCTTTTAGTTTCATCCGCCTTTATATATGGATTCAGTAGCCTTCAAAGAGGGTGCCTTTTAGTTTCATCTGCCTTTATATATGGATTCACTAGCCCTCCAAGAGGGTGCCTTTTGGTTTCATCCGCCTTTATATATAGATTTAGTAGCCTTCCAAGAGGGTGCCTTTTAGCTTCATCCGCCTTTATATATGAATTGACCAAAGATTTATAATTGAATGGACTATTGAATCAAATAAACAATTACAAAACACTATTAAATTGTGATTAAGTGAGTGCTTTTGATTACTGTTCATGGTTGATTGCTCTTGCTTAATGCTACCTGCCCCCATAGCTATTGATGTGATGTGGAATATCCCACATCATTTCATTGGGGGGTGAAATGATGTGGGATATTCCACATCATTCTGTTGAGGGAAGGCTGCAGTCACAGAGGCTAATGAATGTTATGGTTGGCAAACTGTTGTAATTTACGTTGAACTAATGATAAAAGAATACAAAACTTACCTCTTTGTATATATGTCCATTGTAGTTATCGCAGTACATTTTCACAACCGGAATATTAACCATCTCATACTCCACCTCCATTGACCCCACTATTCCTGGAGATTGTGAGTATCTCAACTTGATTCGTTTGATAGATGTGCCCATGTCACAAAATTTATTACCCCCAGCACCTCCCCACGGTCCTTGAAGCTGTTTCATACAAATAAATGGATCACATAGCCACGTCAGACACTTACACTTATAATGTATTCAATCAAAAGTCTCTACCATACCTACAAAGCACGTTTGTACAAGCTATGGCAACTAGTTAATTAAAATGGGAATACAATTTGTCTCCAAAAACCACCATCTGGACGCGCCTGGACGACGGACAAATTGTAATCTTTCTCTTGACTTCATCTTGTACAATTTTTCATCCATCCAAATTTCTCTCGGTTCTTGTTCTAGTTGACTATCGTTTGAACGGTATGAATCTTCAAATTAAGATATTGTAATTTTTTTTAAATAACATAATTTATTTATGTCAAGTTTCATTCTTAGTTCAAAACGTGAGACCTTAAACATGATTTTCCATAATAAGTAGAATCAAATAATGGAAATCATACCATCTCGTAGTCCATGTTATTCCAAATTCATTAGAATTTTTTTGGGTTAATTTGGGATTTTAATTTGGGATGTTAAAGGGTTAAACCTTAGCCTTTCAAGTTGCCATTTAAACACAAACAAGCCGTCATCATTCACTGCAGAACCATACATCGAGGCCACCTTGTGTCATTACAAACACCCTACGTCTTGGTCAGTTTCGATTTACTTTTGGTTTTAAAAGTGGCACGTGTCATCTTGTGATCGATTTAGGGTGACGTGGATCTCTCAAAATCTGACCCGGGAATATAATTTCAACACCAGACTGTCTGAATCTGACCCTCATGCACGGTATATAGTATTTTCAGTATCCTCTCATACAGACTAACTAGTTTACTCGTTTTTTTTGTTCTTATTTTTTGAAAATTATTCTTGTACAAATCTGCTATGCAGAAGCAGATAATATCTCATGCACTTGACTCTTGCCACATGCACAATCCTGAGCAAGCTTCTTCTTTCATAATAAGGTAGACATACCTTAAACCACCACAACACCTAAAACCACCAACTTCTACACCCTTTCTTCATTTTAGGGAGGAAATGTGAGTTGTCAGTACATGACTTAACTTTTACGCAATTGATGCATAAGTCATGTCATGAAAGCCTACATTTCCTTCCTGAAATGAAAGCGGGGTGTAGAAGTTGGTGGTTTTAGTTGTCGTGGTGGTTTAAGGTACGTCTACCATAATTGTAATCAAAATGGGACGACTTGTTTGGTAATAAAAAACCGACAAGCTCCTGCTCCACACTAACACGTGGCTTACCTGTGCTCTTCCCATGGATCTGAACGGCTGAAGCTCTTCTCGCTGCAACAATTTCTCATCACCTATGGAAGCACATGTCCAACAATCAAAGTGAGATTTACAATGCTAATAACAGTGACTTGTTGCCACTTTATGCTTTATCAAACTTATTATTATTATTACTATTAAGTGGCATACATTGTATCGAAACATTCTGTAGCAGTTGTAAGAGTTCACCTTTCTCAACAATTCTCCATGCACATGGCCACTTCATCTTCAGGCTTGTGGCCATGCTCTAAAGGCTTACATTTACTATAGAGATCATGCAGAATCAAAGTACTCCCAGCAAAAAACAAGCTTTTGTAACACCTTTCCAATCAAAGGGCTCTCGGAGAGTGGAACTGAAGGTGTTACAATGCAGAGAATGTTACTCCCTCTGTCCAGAAATAACTGACCCATCTTTCGGCGTGTTTTAACCCTTAAAAGCCAGATGGGATTATACATACGTTGGCGTATATTTGACATTTGTTGTAAATAGAAAGTTCCAAACTGAAACTGAAATAGTTCATTAAAATCATGTCGACATGAATTTTAACTTCACTTTAGATCTTAAACTCATAGGAGGTGTTGAATCATGCCAAATACAATGGAATATTGGTGTATAATACTCGTCGGAAAGGGCTCTCTGGACCTTTAAGGGTTAACTTAACGCACAAAAAAAAAGCCGTCTCAGTACTCAAAAAATGGTCTATTCCTTAATAGTGGTATGTAGTTTTTGTGTTACTCTCATCGTCCGCCTCGTTTGAAGTGGACATGGCTCGCAGTTGAAGTAAAAAACATACTTCGGACAAATATTGCAAAAAAAATTAAAAATGGTCAAGAACTTGAGTTATCCGTAAAGTCACCTTGAGTTTGATGAATCTACAAAGAATTTTGCTTTACTATACTCTTATTTGTTCGCTCTAAATAGTTAAAAGGTGTGGAAGATTTCGGTAGTCTATCATTATTAGGTGTGTAAGAGCTTGGTGGTCTTCAAAAGTTTTCACAAGTTTTTTAGCACCAAGAAAGGAGCTAAATTTTTTTTGAAGACCACCAAGCTCTTACACAACTCTTACACACCTAATAATGATAAACCACCAAGATCTTTCACACCTAACTATTTGGAGTGAAGTAATAAGAGTATAAATAGAGAAAAATTCATGGTATCTTCTCCAAAATTTCTCCAAAATTTGATGGACTTTAAGGATAACTACACTAAGACACTTATTTCCAAGACACTTATTTCCGGACAGAGGGAGTAGAACGGAGCTCACGCACCGCGCAGAAGGAGGCCTTTGATGTATCGGAGCTCTTTGCAGATTTCAGGAAACAAAGGCCGCTTGTGCGAAACGGGATGCCAACAACGCTGGATGAGGGAGGCCAACCTCGGAGGACAGTCCTCCGGAAGCTTCGGCCGCAACGAACCGTCCTTCACTTGCTCCTTGAGCAGGGCGATCGTGTAACCAGAGTAAGGATTTTCCCCGGTCAGAATCTCACAGCAGATGACGGCAAAACTGTACACATCCGCTTTCCGGGGATTCAAGTTGGCCTTCTCGGGATCGCCTTCGCCGCGAATGACCTCCGGCGCCATCCACATCGTAGTCCCTCTATTCAGAGTCTGATTCGAGTACGTCCGAGTGGTGTTTTTGGTTTTGCTAAGGCCGAAGTCCGCAATCTTCACCGCAGAAACTCTCGAGTCGGCAAGGTTGACGAGAATGTTCCCGGACTTGAGATCCCGATGCGCCATGCCCTTGCTGTGAATGTACCGCGTGCCTTCCGCAACTTGCAGCATCAACCCCACCGCTTGCACATGCGAAAACGGGCGCAACGGAACCAAGTTTTTCCTTCGTCTTTGACGGAGCAATTCCGACAAAAGCGTGGACAGGTCCTTGTTCATTAGTTCCATGACGAGGTAGCACTCCGTGTCTTCCTTGGAGTAGCACAGGAGACGCACGATGTAAGGGTGTTGCCCTAATCCCTGTAACGCAGCCACTTCTTGATCAAACGCATCTGAGTAGTACGTGTTGAAAATCTTCACTGCGTACTTTCCGCCGAGAAGATCGAACTTCCGCACCTGCGCAGACGCGCCTGTTCCAATGAGGCTGCCGCCGAGATCAAGGTCTTCGGGATTCAGGAACAGCAAGTCAGATGGAACCATGGCGAAGCCCGTGGAGTCTGTAGAGGGTTCTCGATCAGGTAACTGGATCGAGGAATTCTCGTAGTTGTCCAGTTTCAGCTTCAGCAACTGATTTGACAGCCAGTTCGCGGTGGGATCCTCGAGGCTCACGGATCGGAGCTGGTCCTTGAGGCTCTCCTCGTCTTCCTTCATCGCGACCAGGAGCGCGAATTCGTCGCCCACGTTCAGCTGGCCATCGCAAAGCTCCCGGCCGAAGGTGACGCGGGACTCGCCCGAGTTGTCCACCAGAATGCTGACCAGCACAGCCGTGTGCCATTGAATGTCGTACAGCAACCTGGAAAACGTTTCTTTCATCTCGCCTTGCTCCATGGCTGCTCTGGGCCACTGTTCCGTGGTGACGCGGCTGGCGTTCAGAACCGTTTCGAACTCCTGCAGCACCCCGTGAAGCTCCTGAAGCACTGCCGTTGTTTTCTCATCTAGAAGCGGGGAGCGTTCAATGTTCTCTAACGTTACCTGTGTGTCTTGTGTCAGTTTACTAACGAGATAACTACATTGGTGCCTGTTCATCACGTAATCTCCTGAGCTTTCTGAACTCGAATGCTGCGCAGCCAATCTTTCTATTAACTCCTTGCAAAGATTCAGCAACTCGGTTGCCTTGGGTGCATCCTTTGTGGAAAATCGCCTAAAATATGTGCGAAACCGCTCCATGTTGGAGCTCTATATATGTCAATAACCCCTACAAGCTCTCAAGAGGCTCTGCCTGGTTCACAAGATCAGTAAAATGGTATCATCAAAACCCTAATCTGAGAATGATTTACACTCTTTCCAGAACCCTCAAGCTTATCGATCACACCGGCACTGTAACTCCCAGAGAATATTTAAAAATCCAGAATCTTTTTCTATCAAGACAAACGAGTACAAACCCTAAACCGTGGTTGTACTTCAACTGGATCATCGAAGAAAGCTAAGTATTCCAAAACTAAGAGAATTTTACATAATTAGATCGTCAGCAGACTTTGTTGTAGAAACAAGCTTAGCATACGTACCGCATCACATGCTCAACCTACTTTGCATGTTTGGTCCTCGATCCGGGTTACCTTGGATAAATCAAACCCCAAGGTCAACAAAATCCTCAGAGATCTTTCCCTACTACTTAACAAACAAATGACTACTGATGGAATTTCAAAAAACAATCCCCAGCGAACACGTACAAAGAGACAAAACCATCACTTGTTAATTCATAGCCTTCCAAACCTGTAGGAGAACTAAGCTCCTACATATTCATACTGACAAAACGATTTTGGCAATGAAGTTGACATTTGAAACCTAGCTAAGCATGTGCAAAGGATCTATATATGTTAAACTATGATTTATGCTCTAACTTGTACGATCGAATCACTGACGTTTCAAGCTTCAGAACAACCAATTTAAACAAAAGCAGCTGGCAAAAGACGGCAAGAATTCCTACAAAACGTGATGTTCATGAAAGTGAGCAAACATACAAAGGGAGACGAGCCTCTCACCTCTAGAGATGAGCAATCCTGCAACTGTCGCAGCAAATTCAGGAGGCTCAGCTCACGAGTAGCAAAGGGCAAAGAGCTTGCAATGAACGATGCATCAATCTGCCATTTTCTGCTTTTGACTCACGGCCTGCTTGTCTAGGGATTCCGAAAGCTGGAAACCGGCAACCGGATGCACTGTAGCTACTGGCAAGCCCAACAAGCAGATCAGAAGGCAGCCTGTTCTATTATAATAATGCACATGCTGTACAACACTCTTCATTAAAGATACGTACCGTACGTGGTAGGCAGGGTCGGCAGAAAATAATTCACCAAAAAAATGTCAATAAAATAAATAAATTTATTATGTATTTAGTGAAAATCAATAAAAATAAAAGTCAACAAAAAGTCTAAGAAAATAACACTCAAAACTGAATGAAAACATAACACTCCGCGAAAATTGAAGCCAAACAAAAAAAAAAAAAAAAAAAAAAGTTTAGCGCCTGGAATTTTTTTTATGTTAGCTATTAATAGCAGGTTTCTTAATAAATACTTTTATAAGTGTTGACCTCCACTTTTTCATCTTTTATTGATTATTCAACATGAAAGTACCAACCTTGCCTTCCACGTATGGTATTTAGCGTCATTCAAATTTGCAATTAAAAATAATACAAAAATTCAACTTTTATTATATTTTTAGTGGATGAAGCCACATGTTTACTACAAATCATGAATTTTCATAAATTTTGGTGAAAATTTGAAATTACTATGGTTTTTTGAAGTGATTGTAAAGAAAACTCATATCAATTACAAAATGTACTAGAAAACTCCAATTCTTTTACCAAAGGTGTAAATTATAATGAAGAAAAGTTTAGTTAATGAAAATCATGCGTGTCTCTAAATTTAAACAATTCTGCTACACTTTGGTAATACCTACCAAAAAAATAACTACAATAAAACACTCAATTTTCATTTTTTTTTTCAAAACTTCAAAGTAGAGTAGAATTTAGACTTGGCAAGATTTATTTTGTTAGTTAAGCTTAAATGCAGTGGAACTCATTTTCATGGCATAAATTTGGTTTAAGCAAAACAAACAGTTTTTTAAAACATACTACACGGTGAACGGTTTTTACGACTCCTTCTGTAGATGGGACCCCATGTAAAATTTTAAAATATCTTGAATGATATGAATCTAACTTGAAGCGGTGGCATGACCAAGCAAAGTCCTTCACAAAAGGAATTAGATGGATATCATCCATATAGCACTTGGAATTGAACAATCAATTTCATTTATGAGCCAATTTTTGATCTGGGCGGCGTTTAGGAGTTCAACATACCTTTACCAACCAAAATTAGCGTATAGCATGTTGCCATGCTTTGCAGTAGAGAGAATGTCCAATTACAGAGTGTGGCATTAGACTGATTAGAGAAGATGGGATGAATTCATGTATTCATCCATCCAATCGGCCATGCAAAGGCGTCCCTTCTCACTCAGAACAATGTCGTGTTCACTGTACACACTTGTCAAATTCCACTCACCAAGTCTTGAACGTCTTGACAGTGAGTGCCGATAGAAGTGGCACCGTTTAACTCACCTACCGAGTGAAAAGTTACTTAAAAGAGTGTCAGTGTTCAATGTACACACTTGTCTTACATGACGAAGCGCACTCACCAAGTCTTGAGCGTCTTGGCATTGAGTGCAAATTGAAGTGGCGCTGTTTGACTCACCTACCGAGTGAAAAGCGACGCCTTCTCCTTATAGTGAGTTTGGACCCAAGTTTGAGCCTATTTATTATCACTAAGTGTGCTGATGTGGAGGAAGGTGTGGTGGGAAAGCAGGTGGGTGATCATCAAGGACTTGGAGCTTTATACAAAAGTGGTAGAGTATTTTCAAAAACTCCTCTCGCTTCTTGCTGCAGAAGATGCAGCCTGGCTTCTGCAATTTCTTTCAGATCCTTCTCCAGGTGAGTGTGTGCATCACCCATAATTCATACTTTCAGTTTCCATGAATTACCACTAGTGTTTCCTCTTTTCATCACATGATTCTTTACAGTAGTACATCAGGAATTTAGGACCTCACGGATTCCGTGTGACATCCGATATTTCATGGGTTCGTACATTTTCGTATGGATTTTACACCGATTTTGCTGTAATTCCGCACGGATTCTGCACTTTGATAGATAACGAAAAGAGTGAATGTAGAGTCCGTGCAGAATTAATCCTTGTAGAATCTATGCGAAAAATGCACACACCCATGAAATATTGGATATTGCACGGAAATCGTTAAAAATCAATGAGGTCCTAAATTCTTGATGTATGCCTTGTGCTACACCAGCCAATTCTTTTAGTAGAGCGACACACACCTTGGAATGTAGTCAGGTATGCAATTTTTTTGAATAGAATCGTAAATATATATGCTCTCATCCATAAAATCATCTAAAATTATTGACATGGAAACATGCTCTCTTGATTTCTGTTGACATTCTAAACACTACAATGGCTATATTGTTTCACATTTTCCTTGGACTAGATAACCACAATTTGTCCAAAGTGAGCCCTTGGTTGAGCAATAAATCTACACTCTTGAAAATTCTTGATTCAAAAGTAATGTGCGTAATCAGCTTTGATTAAGCGCAAGTGTCTGCTTGGACTTGTTTCATCCACGAGCAACACAATTTGTTCATAATCATGCAAGATTCATCCATGAAGATAGCAGTTTAGGGATTTCTCATTTAGAAACAGAGCTGGTTACGTCTGGTAACCTTCGAGCCGCCGCGAGGCGGCTCAAAGGTTACCTTGTTCATTATGTCCACATAACCTTCTCTAGTCTCATGGGTGCTTTTTTCAGTGCTATTTTCAGTTCAATTTCAGTGCGTTTTGCAGTGCATTTTCCTTCCCTGCTTGGAGGTTGGATTGTTGAGGTTCCAGTTTGACAATTGACAAACTGTGTGGATGATGGAAAATGAATGCACAGGCTATGCATGGATTTATTGCAACTACGAGGAGGATGTGGAATGCACCGCGGTGTTGCTGGCAGGCGGTGTTTCTGGGCGTCCAGGACATGAATCCGGTTGCAGTGACCGCTTTGTGCGCTTGTCTCTGCTGAAGCGCAATTCTGACGTAGTTCATTTCTCATTCAAAAACAGCTGGCCAAATTGGGTCGTTGGCAATTTTAGATGCTGCTACCTTAAGCTGAAGCACTAATGGGGAAATTTCCAAGGAAACCAGCTAAAATTCAATATTTTACAAAAGCAATCGGTTTTAGACAAGAATCCATCTGGTTATTACCCATGAATCACTTAGGTAGCACCCAAGTATCACAAAATTTTTATTCAGATTTTAGTCTAAAACTATGAGCTTCAACCGATAATTTGGCAATTCCATTCAACTGATTTTACACTAACTGCTAGATCTCCTCATACATACAACTGAAGAGTGAACCGTTGTGGCGAACATTGTCAACCCCGATTCTCGTCAACCCCCATTAGAGTAAGATTCCTACGAGAAGCGTTGCCTTTGAGCTTCAACATCCCCTATTCTTGGTCAAACAAGAAATTTCTAAAAGGCCCACAACCCTAAAGGCCCACAACCCTCTTCTAATTTGGAGGATTGCAAAGATGCATTATATATAAAATGCAACTAAAAGGAATATTTTAAACTCAATGTACCAATAAAAGTTGTTAATTATGAACTAGGGCTCCCCTGCTCTCCGCAATACCAGTGAAGATTGATATAGTAAATTAATTGGAAAGTAAAAATTAGATTTTTTTATATATTTGGAATTGTATGATATTGTGGATGTAATATTAAAATATATTAAAGCATCATATTTTGTTTTGGAAATGGCATCAATTTAGATTGTGTGATGCAATTTCTTAGATGATGTCTCATATCCAAAATAATGTATATTGATGTTTCAGGATTTTTTTTTAAATGTAATGTCAGCTGCATAAGCTAGTGCAAACACTCATATCACTTAAAAAGGAGCCACACAATCACACTCTCACTTTTATTCAATGGTACTTCCTGCAATCGTGAAGCTGCTATGTCAAATATCATCATTGGAGCAAAACGATTCTTCAACTAAGGAGAATAGATGTGGACGTTTCCCAGGAGATTTTTCTAAGCCTGTGGCTTCATATTTTATAAGTCACAAAGTAACAGCACACAGTTTACCTAAATATTTTTAAAGGCTTGTTTATTTCCGGGATCTATCAAAATGTTTCACACAGCATCAGGAGGAAGCCCTATCTTGAGTCGAGTATTGACCTCACAAAAGGCTTCCTTCGGCACAGTCACCTGCAAGGCAAGCGGTATTTACCTTCGATGTCAATCCCATGTACACATCTTGCGTTCATGGTCCATTATCGAGCTACGTGATATTCATGAATACCTAGATTGTATCAACGTACCGGGTGAAACATTGACATAGCATAGCCCTCAGTCTTGTATCGTAGCAGAGAAAAATACTCCAAGAGTTGCATCTACAAATAGGTCCTGCTCTTCTGAGCACCAGAATGTCCATACAATGAACGTGACGTACGTCAAGAGCAGGTCCCTCATCTATCCAAATACCTTGTTAAGCACAAATATTAACAAGGATCTACTACATTCTATTTGTGTATATTTACTGAGATCAGAAAAAAAAGAATACAAATAAAGTCGAAGACACTGGGTGTTATCATAAAATATACCTCCAAAATAAAGTATTCAGAGAATAGAGTTATCCTTAAAGTCACCGTCATGCTTCCATCACAATCGAGGAGCCTCAACCATGCATTGGAATGGAAGCACTTGCATGCAACCCTAAAATTACTACACGAGTGGAAAGAAATCAACGATTCAAGAACAGTATGTCAAATTCACTCTCTCTATCTCTGTTGTGATGAAACCGAAATGTCGTGCCACTGAGAATCGCACACAGCCTCAAAATGACCGTTTTCTCCAAATTGTGATTGTATCCCGAACTAAAACCCTAATATGCGTGCTAAATAGACAAAATTACGGAAAGGCATCAATGATTCAAAAAAAGTGTGTCAAATTCACTCTCTGTGTCTCTGCTGCGATGAAATTGAAATGTCGCTAAATCCCCCCTGTGGAGTGATCGAACTGCGGGACGCTGAGAATCGTACACGATCATTTTCTCCAAATTGTATCCGGAACTAAAACCCTAGTATGCATGCTAAATTTCTACAGACAAAATTACACGTATGGAAAGAAATCAATGTATGCCAAATTCACTGGCGCACCTTGCCCGTGAGGGAAATCGACTGCGCTACGGCAGAGAAGTCCTCCACAATCGACGTCATGCACATTCTTGCGGGAGCGCGTGCGGAGTCCAGTTGCCGCGACCCGGAACAATCCTCGACATGCCTTGGAACGGTCATGCAGACGAAACGAAATTTCGTCACCATGACCAATTCCATGGAATTGTCCTGACGAAGAACCTACCATCCAATGAGGGCTAAACCAGCTCCGACTTTCGTCGTCACTGGAATTTTAGATTCTATCTATACAATTAGATCTATCATTGCAATCACCAATATTTTAGTATAAAATTCCAGTGACGACGAAAGTTGGAGCTGGTTTAGCATACATTGGATGGTAGGTCCGTCGTCACGACAATTCCATTTCATCACCATGACCGTTCCATTTCGTTTTGTCTGCATGACAGTTCCAGCTATGTCTATGACAATTCCATCAGTTCACAGCCTTTTCACATTCGCAGTCTGTCCGTGCTCGTTTCGACGTTTCGGCTTGCGAGGTTGTCGACGTATCGGCTTGTGAGATTGTCGACGTTTCGACTTGCGAGATTGTCGACGAGTCGGTTTGCGACAATGGTTTGTGACTAGAATGTGCAGAGCCACACAAATTTGGCTACTGAGGAGGTTTGTACTCGTGTTTCCCTTCCCGCAATTGCGCCTGCATCGCCGAAGCCCGCTCTGACGAGCTCCTTTTTGCCACCCTTGGGAGCCAATTTGGTGCAAAATGGAGTGAAATCCTCCACTGTGAAGAGAAGAGGGTCCTCGGTGGTGCGCGCATTGGAGCTCGACCAGGATACGTTGCTGGCAATCAGCGTGGGAGTGGCAAGAGTGGCGGTCGGGATCGGCGTGCCGATCTTCTACGAGTCGCAGGTGAAAAGCTCGGAGAGTCGCGAGAATGACCAGCCGTGCTTCCCATGCAAGGGCATGGACTCCCAGGTTTGCCGCTTCTGCGTGGGCGCGGGCAACATCACCGTGGAGCTTGGTGCCGGAGAGCGCGAGGTCTCCAGGTGTATCAATTGCGAGGGATCTGGCGCGCTGACGTGCACCACGTGCCAGGGGAGTGGCGTGCAGCCGCGCTACCTCGACCGCCGCGAGTACAAAGACGACGATTAGGGTAACGTTTGTACTGTACAATGTGTGAGTTCTAGAAGTTCATTCTCAGCCAATTTTCTGAAGAGGAGTCGGTCGTGATCATTTGCCTCTTGTGTAAGTTCTGTAGAGGTCCTGTTTTTTTTAATGCTTTCAGGTCCATTTGTAATCTTTGTGGAGTTCTGTTTTTGAAATAAATCATGCTCTTGAATTTTTCCGGTTAGTCGGAATTCATAGGTTAAAGCTTTGTGTATGTAAGCCACATTTTGAATATCGAATCGACAATGCACTTAAGTAATGCTGCTGTAAACGCCGACGACGGCATTGTAACATGTGTGAGTGGTAGAGGTTCATAAATTGCTGAAGAGGACTCGATTTGCTTGAGTTCTAACCATTAGCCTCCTGTTTAGGTGTCGAGATTGTGCTTTTTGGATGTAAACTTTGCGGAGTTCATTCTGACCTGCTTTTGAAATAAATCATGCTCTTGAATTTCTTCCGGTCAGTCGGAATTCGTAGGTTGATTTTTTCGTATGTAAGCGACATTTTGGACACCTAATCGACAATACACGTATGTAATGCTGCCGGAAACGCCGACGACGCATTGTAACATGTGTGAGTGGTAGAGGTTCATCAGTGAAGAGTACTCGATTTGCTTGAGTCCTAATCAGTAGCCTCGTGTAGGTGTAGATATCCTGCTTTTTGGATGTTTTCAGGTCCGTTTGTAATCTTTGTGGAGTTTACACTATCCGGGGTGACCTGATTTTGATATAAATCATGCTCTTAAATTTCTTCCAGTTAGCCTTGGATTTGGAGGTGTAAAGCTTGTGCACGTAAGCGACATTTTCGAGACCTAACCGACAATGCATTTACAGTATGTAATGCTGCATGGAGGAACATCTTGGGAACGGAATGGATGATTGTTGCGCATTGTGATCTGAGCTCGTCACTGCATTGTAGGGCTTCGTTGCTCTTCGCACAACCAGTGACGAATGACATTTTATGATACATTGCAAAGTAGAAACCATGAAATTGATGTATTAATTACATTAATAATAAATGATCGAATGTGTGTGAGTTGTACATGAGTGACATATTAAGCAAAATAAACTGTATAGCATGATGGATAAGGCTTTTTAATATAGTTTCTCCAATAGAAACTCCAAGTGGATAAACATCCAAACTTGGTGCATCACAAAGGAATTGATCAACACTATCATCAGAAGAAATTTCAACATCATGTCCAATCATGCTACATATAATGCTACATATTAGCCTATGTTGAATGCCTGAGGCGAGGACAGATTTGCAATTTGGAGTTAACAGCTTGTGTCTTTATAAAAATCTTGCAAGAAAGGAAATAAGACACATTTTCATTTGCTTTGTGCTACAAGTCTACAGAAGATAGATAGAGAGAAACTCGAGTCCTTTATACAAGGCCGGCGTGAATAAAGTGTCTATTCGTAATGACAATGACTTAGGGCCCACTGAAACAGAGGCCATTGAACCAGAGGTCATTAGTACAAAACTACTCCCCTCTTTTGAGGATAGACGCTTTAGTGAAAGTCTATAGAACAAGTAGTTTTATCTCAATCACTCTTCATCGTAGCAAATTATCTCTGGGGGGTCGAGCACAATGACTCAAGTTGGTCTTCCAACATTGGTTATCAAATTTCTCATTAATACCTGTTTGAGAAAACCCCACGCCAAATTCATCAAGAAATCTGACTTCACAGACTTTGAAAACACAAGGAATCAAACCAAAAATCCTTGAGCGTACAGAGTTATATTTAATTGCAAAATTCTGCAAACCACAAAAGTGCAGACGAAGGTAATGAGATTTTCAATATTGAGAACTAAAACCAAACGCTTTGAAAACTTTGTAGTTAAAGAACAACTGCAATGATATGAAGAGCTAGTTTTTGAAATGCAAAGGTAGTTCTGATCATGAAAATATAAGAAATTCATGATCGGATTTGTTCTAGTGTAAACAGGTAACATCAAGAAGCGGAGTTCAATTCTTCCGCCACAATTAGCATTGTTTCTAGGAAATGGATATTCAATATTAGTCGATTGGATATTTTACATACGCAATTAGTTTACAACTGAAACCCTAAAACAAACACTTCCAAACTTACAAAGAACATGCATCCATGCATTAAACCCTAAAGGACCAAGGATTCATGGCTTGAACCTCGATTGATCATGAAGAATGGAAGCTGGAAGAGATTCAACATGAAGCCAATCACAACATTCACTAATAGAGGAACTCCATGAACTTCTAGATTTTTCATACCCCTCCCAGATTGTCAGTTCAAGTCCTCAACTGACTGAAACTCTAAAACAAACACTTCGAGAAGATGCATCCATGCATTAAACCCCAAAGGACCGATGGATTCATGGTTTGAAACTCAATTGGAAAAATTGAAAATACGATGAGGCCAAATTTTCTATCACCAGAATCAGAGGACAACATTGGAATGGACGCTGAAAGAGCGTCAACATCAAGCCAATCATAACAGAGAAACTTTCGAAACCTCAAGCGATGATTATCATGATATAAGATGACTAGCTAATACTCTCACTCAAAAAACAATTCCTGTTTAGTATTCAGATTTCAAATTCCTGTTATTCAAATTCCCATTTCGTAGAAGCAGTGGCTACGGTGCGCACGCACTCACATAGCAGAGGAGCATCAACAGAACTACAATTTTGTTATTGCCGCGTGTTTTGCTGCTGCGCGGTTTCTGTAAACAATGGAGGACAATTTAAAGACTTCCGTGATCGTGGCTTGGTGGATACTGCGAGTGATACTCTAAAAAGTTCCGGTGCTTCGAATCAAAATGATGCGAGATCTTCTGATTCTGAGAGAGAGGCTTCAGCAGCGCGGGAGGGGCCGGCGTGGATTTAGGTTACCGAGAGCAGAATTGAGCGGGTACGGCTCGGGGATTATTCGAGAACTGGCACCTTAGTTATATCTAGGCTAGGGTTTCGTATTCTGACGAGATGACTCACTTTTGTGCAGGCTATCTTTGATTTCTGGTTCCTCACTCTGATGGCAATTGCTGGTTCGCTTGTAGGTTCCCTGCTTTGGTTCCTTAAGGTCACAATCTGAACCGAGTTGCTCTCTTTCAGGAGCCTTCTATTATAATTCTTGCCATTTTAGTTTGCTCAAACGATAATTTACATTGAATTACAAAGTAGAGCACATTCTTGAAACTTCTAAAACTATGAACTAGGCAGATCATATCTGTAGAATGGCATTTGGACGGCAGATAAGCGCAAGTTTTGTAAGATAACAGTTTTGATTTGGCTGTGCATGTTCTGACACTAACTGGTTCTTTTTCAGCGTGGAGATTATCACTATTGGGGACAAGAAAATTCTTTTTTGGTTTATCGGATCACCCTTTTAATGTTGGGAGAGTCTAGGAGCTTACTTCTTTTGATTGCTGGATTCTCCACGTTGGTTCCCTGCCCAGGAATTATACTTTGAGCAATGCGTTCTGCTATTTTTGTGCACCCTAGTTCTTGGCTCAAATCCTCACTTACTGTTTTTATGGAGCAGCTACTGTTCTAGGAATCTGGTATTACAGTATTGCAGGTCTTGGCTGTGATGACATAACCTAGCATGCCTATTATATTTGGTGATAGATTTTCCACTGAAAAAAGGTTGTATCCTGGAAGTACAGAAGCTTGACCAAAAATCCTGAAGAGACGATGCTCTTTCAAATTTTCATCACACAATTATACATGCTGTACTTGGTCTGAATTTAAGTAATGATCTAGGCGTTTCTGTTGTTTCACCTACTTTTTGAAGGGCTCTTACCCTTAATAAGAATGTTTATTGTGAAGTGGTTCTGAACTTCTAATAGTTGGCTTGGTGATTTGTTCTGGTGGGTTTTCAGGTTTGCCTGCACAAATTACATGCTGAGCAATCTGACGATACATGTCTCTACCATGAACAAGAGCAGGAACGCTCTCTTGATCTTCAGAAGTCCAAAAGTGACGAGTACATTTTTGTGTATTCTAATACCGAAGTGACCCAATTTACTCTTTACTTGAGCTGCAATGAGCCAGATGGTGAAATTAAGCCTCTATCCCGTCACATTGAAGGGGAAGACTATTCTGTCACTCATTGAGGGGACCACTTTTATGGAACATTCCACTATAAATATGCAAACGTTTTGCAACAACCAGACAATTCATCGTGTGGAGTGTTTACATTAGCATTTGCAACTGACATTGCATATAAAATAAATCCTAAAACATCAATATACAATATTTCTAATATGAGACAACATCGAAGAGATTGCATCACAATAAAAAATAATACCATTTCCAAAGCAAAATATAATGGACTACTATATATTAATAATACTTGCACAATATATATAAACCATCTTTGAATAAAAGTAAACTTATCTACATATAATAAAATTATTTATATTTTTGTTACATAAACATATACATACCACTATCATATGTATTATATTATATCATCTATACTAAATTTTTCCTATATATGTACCAATGTATCATAAGATATCAATCGTCACTGGTAATGCGAAGAGCAGTGAAGCCCTAGTTTGTATTTTAAATCAGTTTAGCCTGCATTGGATGGTAGATTTGTCGTCAAGACAATTCCATTTCGTCACCATCACGGTTCTATTTCGCTTCGTCTCCACTACTGTTCCACGCCATCTACATGACAATTACAAATATCAGGGTTCCAAATTTGAGTTTGAAATGGTTGAGCCTCATGGATACCCAACAATCAAAATTCCTCAGTGAAAGGAACAAAATTAGTTCGCTCTGTGCTGAGCATTCAGTTTCGTTTACTCTACCCGGCGAGCTTCTGTTCATATACCCGTTTGAGAAACGGACGCTTGCAAACCTTATGGGTTATGCTATTGTGACCGGAAAGGGCCAATTGACCGGAAAGGGCCAATTGAAGAAAGGGTCGAGACGTTGGGACTTTGGTTTGCACGGGTCTGTTTTCCAGGGAGCGGCAAGTCCGTAGAAAAATTCCGAAGAAATTGATGTAAGTTACGGGTATCTCTTGTTTTTATAAATTTATCGATGACGCGTGGCGGAGGCCGAAGCCACTTTGGAAGAGACCAATGCAAGATTCTCGCAGTCCATGGAAGAGCAGGTCACTTGCCTATTTCAGTTTCTTTCCAAATTGTTAGTAAATCTTTTTTTTCTCGAGTGTCTGTCTTTGTGCCGGAAGATCAAGCAGAGCGTTGCAATTCTCTACATAGACTTTTCACTCGCATCGTTCTCCACTGAAAATTGGCAGTCGTCAAGAGCACGTCAACTCACCCCTATCGGCTACCAATTGCAAAAAAACACAATCCGTGTAGAGTTTGTATGTAGCTCCTTCAGGTAGCAATTGACACCTCCAACTTGAGGTGAGGTCAAGACTTGATGCATTTCATGCAATTGGAAGTTCATAAAATCTCGCCCTTACCTCTCCGCTTTCTTAGAAACAAAAACAGAAAAAAAAAACATCATAGTTTGTTCTGAGGTGAGCTTCATTTCTACTATGTATCAAGGAGAGACTTGCTCATGAATCATGGGAAAGCTGATATTGTCTTGAAGATCCTGATGACCTTCTTAAATTTGTAACAGTTTTTTTTTTGGTTGGGAAACTTAGGTCGTAGTGTAACGTTCTTCACACAAAACCAATGCAATTTGATCAACGACACCGCTTTGTATTTACTTCTTCCGTATTCAGTTGTGAGATGGCTGTTCATGAATGTTGAGCTGTGTTTCTTCATGGCAGACGAAGCTGCTCAATGACAAGAACGCACTGGCATCTCAAGTGAGGAAATTACAGCGGGACGTTGCCAAGGTCAGAGGGCTAACTTTCTGATTATTGACAATCTCAAACTTATATTTCTTGTTCAGTAGGCACTATTCCACTGGTTCTGAATTGAATGTGGTCATTTTTCTTTTGTAACAAAAATAATGATTCTTAATGTCAGTTTTGTATCATTGTCAAATTGAACAAAAACAATTGCCCTAAATTTTGGATTTGTGAAGCCATTGAATAAAAGCGAGAGTGTGATTGTGTGGCTCCTTTTTTATTTTCGTAGAAGGCATGTTTGATGCTTTTTAATGGTCACGTATTTGGTGATGTTAGAAATTATGCAATGTTAATTGTATCTGATTTCGACTTGTCCTATGATGGTTTTGCAATTGGTAGGTTTTTGTACCGCAGTTTTCTAGGTCTAAATTTTTATATGACTTCAATTTCATAGCAATTACATGGTTTATCCAGAAAATTCAGTGAAATCGTCATCTTCAATTTCTTCGTGATGGAGTTCCTCTGTCCCTTTGTTTCGATCTCCAGGTTGCTTGCCATTTGTTTGTTCATTGGCGAGTACTTCGATTAACCTGTGATTTTGAGAGCTTTACTTGTGAGGTCACCCTAACTTCAATCAAAGCTCTAATTGTGAGGTCAGAGATGACTTCAGAATCTGAGTCTTCAGTTCATGTATTATGGAGTTAGCCCTAATTCTGGCGAAAGCTGGATCTTCTTTGCTGACGTGGAATTTGGAGACTTGTGGATTGAAGTGCAATTTTGACCGAAGGAAATCTATAGGATTGAGCTTTGGAATTAGGGTGAATGGATCAGGTTTCCTGGTTTACACAACAGATCCAGTTTGGCAAGCTCTCTGTGGGATGTTTGGTCTCGTTCTCAGGTCCAGATCATTGAGTTGCGCTTGTGGAATATCAGGGCTGATTGAAATTGGTGTGTAGACAGAGAAGTGGCGGCAATATTTTTGATCCTATTCACATAAAAGTAGTGAGTGTTTTTTTTATAGTATCAATGAGTCTCATCATTCAGGGGAAAAGTTAGGGTTGTGACTCAGAAATGGACCGAATTGAGATTCTATTCAAATTTGATGATTGTGCTTAGAGAGTGAGGTTCAGTAAATAAGTCGTTATTGGATCTTCACCCTATTGACTTCAGGTGACATTTGAATTCACAAGGATTTAGTACTTTTTCAATGCAGGAAACTGTGCATCGTTTGGGTTGTATAGTGTGTGGCTACAACATATGAGGCAATTGACAGAGAATTTGCTGAACCTGAAAACAATTGAACATTTGAATCGGTTTTGAAGCAGGATCTCTATGTCATATCTTCGTCATATTGTACCAGTGTCTAAACGTAGGATGTTTATTCCTCTGTAGTCCTGGAGTAGGGTGTGTCTAGAGAGGTGAAGTTCACTAAGAAATATTGAAAGTTGTTGTCATTGGATCATGAACCTATTGACTTGGGGTGACATTTGAATTCAAAAGATCGCAGTACTTTTCCAATGCAGGGAAGTTGTGCATCATTCGGGTTGTATAGTATGGTTACAGATTATGAAGCAGTTGATAGAGAATTGGTTGAACCTGAAACAATTGAACATTCAAATCGGATTTTGAAGAAGAATCTCTATGTCATATCTTCGTCATATTATAGTGTCTACACACAATATGTTTTCGCCTTTGCAATTCTGGAGTGGATTGTCGGTTGTGGCTCGCCGTGACTTGCTACGCATCGCTGCTATTATGCATATACATACCACTGTCAAATGTATTATATAATATCATATATACCAATATATGTAACAATGTATCATAAGATATCAATCGTCACTGGTAATGCGAAGAGCAGCGAAGCCCTAGTTATTTTGCAATTAAAATACCAAAAAAATTATGACAATCTGTGGATATATTTGTTGTGATGGGTTACAATGTAATACTCTAAGTGTAGTGATTATTGTAGATTTTTTGGTTGCTTTATTTCTTGAGTTTACTTTATCAAGAACACTTTTAATTACTTATTGAAATGTTTTTCAAAAAAGCTTTTGCAGTTGGAGTTAATGTGTGGCGCCGGAAAATTTTCAATGGTGTGTCAGATTTATGCCCGTGTTGTGAGCTCAGCGCGGAGGAGACACCGATGCACCACTTTCACTCATGTCCTCGAACGCCTCAATTATGGGACTATGCTCAGAGTATTATTCACAGATTAGTGGGGGAGCCTCTTGGTCCACACCTGAGATTCAACGTGGAGACAGTGCTAGTTTGGCTCACCTCTTCCACGGCGTTATAGGTGTGCCCTTCATGTCTGGCACTTACTGCGAGGGACGGTCTTATGGATTGCATGGACCTCTCATAATGCCAAGGTTTTCCGTAATGAGACTTGGCCGGCTACTAAGCTTCATTTTGACCTATGGGAATCGCTTATTGATACTGGCAAAGCTGCTTGGATGAAAGTTCAAGTTGTTCATAAGCGTGAGTTAGGAATAAGTTGTAGCAAACGGTTTGACAAGAATTGGTGTTTTTCGGCTCATTTAGCAAAGAGGAAGGGAGGCCAAGTAGAATGGAACTACAACCTTCCCCCTCTTGGCATTTTTGTTCCTGATTGAAGGCTGAGGTGGTTAGAAAAAAAATTAAAAACAAAATTAAAAAAAAAAATTAAAAAAATAGACCAGCAGGGCCTCCCTGCTTGGCTGTTGTTGCTCGTTTCTTGCAATGGAATAAAGTTGTTCCCCTTGTACCAAAAAAAAAAAAAAACAAAAAAACTTTTGAACACTTTTGAAAACTTTTGAACTAAGATCTTAGAAATTTTTGGCTAATCAATGCAACATGAAATGGTACATAAAAATTTCACAAATCATCCCCTTTCTAATCGGTTCACACATGCATGAAGCTAATTTCCCGTAAAATCTGTAGTAAAAAATCCACACTACAAAAATTGCATGACAGATGAGAAATCCTACACAGTCCAAAAAATGGATGCTTGCTTGGGCAATTAAAGGTTAAAACTCTCATCTTGAACATGCACTCTCCCTTGACCTAACACCTGAGTTTGACTGCATCACACTCCATGCCCATGAAGGTGAAAACCACGGCGATGTCTACATCAGATCAACCTCTCCACATCAGCCAAGTGCGTCCCTTTGGTGAGCCATCACTACCCATTGTAGAAATCGCGAGCCCAAATTTTCTTGTTGTGACATTACTTTGTGATTATAGAGTCTATCCTCGAAAGAGGGCATCAAGGGCAGAACGCATCATCTTGATCCTAGTGGCCTAGGTGAAAGCCCTTCCCCCAACAGACTCTTCATTCACGCTAGCCCTACGGGCCAGAGTTACTCTTCTTTTTTGTGACATTATGCATTCAACACACCTCTTCTCTGCACTTTACCTGCACTTTGCCTGCACTGTTGAAGATCGTGTCGCCAGGATCACTTTTTTGCAATTCAAAAACGACGCCTCTGCTTGTTATAGTGTCTTGTCAATTACTTTGTAATACAATATTCACATCAGTCACCAAGGATTACCACAACACCAATGCTGTCAAGAATAGCTCCAGCTCTGCCATGAAATCCAATCACTCTACCAATATCACTAGAAAATGGCTCACCTTCCTCATCACCAAAAGGACCATAACTTTTGATATTGGTGTGGATAGTTATTGATACTACATTTAAAATGGCAACAATATCACCTTCTGGACCACCTAATTGCATATCTGTGTGCGACAGATACCCACTGATGTGCGTGATGAATTCGAATTGCTCAAACATCATCTGAAATTCACACTGACATTGATATGATTAATTCACTTCAAAAACAAGAACTATTCACATAATATTCAATAGCCTTCCAATAGGGTGCCTTTTTAGTTTCATCCGCCTTTATATATGGATTCACTAGCCCTCCAAGAGGGTGCCTTCTTTTAGCTTCATCCGCCTTTATATATGGATTCACTAGCCTTCCAATAGGGTGCCTTTTAGTTTCATCCACCTTTTATATGGATTAACCATTGATTTGTGATTGAATGGACTATTGAATCACATAAACAATTACAAAACACCGTTGAATTGTGATTAAGTGAGTGCTTTTGATTAATTTACACCATGGTTGATCGCTCTTGCTTAATGCCACTTGCCTCCATAGCTACTAGAATAACCCACATCATTTCATCCCCAATAAATTGATGTGGGATATTCCACATCATTCTGTTGAGGAAAGGCTGCAGTCACAGAGGTTAATGAATGTTCTGCACTTATTGCTTGGCAAAGATACCAAGGGGAAGAAAAATATTGTAATTTACATTGAACTAATGATAAAGAATATGAAACTTACCTCTTTGTATATGTGTCCATATTTGTTATCGCAGTACATTTTCACAACCGGAATATTAACCAACTCATACTCCACCTCCATTGACCCCACCATTCCCGGAGATTGTGAGTATCTCAACTTGATTCGTTTGATAGATGTGCCCATGTCACAAAATCTACCACCCCCAGCACCTCCCCATGGTCCTAGAAGCTGTTTCATATAATAGGAATATGGATCATATAGCCACGTCAGACACTTAGACTTATAATACAGTATTCAATCAAAAATCTCTACCATACCTACAAAGCACGTTTGTACAAGCTATGGCAACTAATTAATTAAAATGGAATACAATTTGTCTCCCAAAACCACCATCTGGATTTAGCCACTTGACGCGCCTGGACGACGGACAAATTGTAACCTTTCTCTTGACTTCATCCTACACAATTTTCCATCCATATAAATTTCTCTTGGTTCTTGTTCTAGTCAACTATCGTTTGAACGGTATGGATCTTCAAATGAAGATATTATGATTTTTTTTAAATAACAGAATTTTTGTTTATGTCAGGTTTCATTCTTAGTTCAAAACGTGAGACCTTACACATGATTTTCCAAAATAAGTAGAATCAAATAATGGAAATCATACCATCTCATAGTCCATGTTATTCCAAATTCGTTACAACAATTTTTGCTTTTTTGGGTTAATTTGGGATACTAATTTGGGACGTTAAAGGGTTAAACCTTAGTCTTTCAAGCAGACCATACATTGAGGCCACCTTGTGTCGTGACAAATACCCTACGTCATGGTCAGTTTCGACAAAAATTAATTTACTTTTGGTTTTAAAAGTGCCACGTGTCATCTTGTGATTGATTTAGGATGACGTGGACCTCTCAAAATCTGACCCGGGAATTTAATTTCAACACCAGACTGTCTGAATCTGACCCTCATGTACGGTATAGAGTATTTTTAATATCCTCTCACACAGACTAACTAGTTTTCTCTTTTTTTTCGTTTATATTTTTTGAAAATGATTCTTGTACAAATCTGCTATGCAGATGCAGATAATATCTCATGCACAATTTCGAGCGAGCTTCTTCTTTCATAATAATTGTTATCAAAATGGGACGACTTGTTTGTTCATACAAAACCGACAAGCTTCTACTCCACATTGACACGTGGCTTACCTGTGCTCTTCCCATGGATCTGAACGGCTGAAGCTCTTCTCGCTGCAACAATTTCTGATCACCTATGGAAGCACATGTCCAACAATCAAAGTGAGATTTATAATGCTAACAACAGTGACTTCACTGCACCAACGTATTTGAGTATAAAACATATTTGAACCCATGATCATATTTTAGTACATACGGTAGTCAGACATACGGACTAAAGGCTTACATTTACTATAGAGATCATGCACAATCATAGTACTCCCTGCAGAAAACAAGCTAGCACCCTTCCAATCAAAGGGCTCTCGGAGAGTGGAACTGAAGGAACTGATCGAGAATGTTACGATGCAGAGAATGTTACTCCCTCTGTCCAGAAATAACTGACCCATCTTTTGGCGTGTTCTAACTCTTAAAGGTCTGATGGGGATAGTAGATATGTTGGCGTATATTTGTAAATAGAAAGTTCCAAACTGAGACTGTAATAGCTCATTAAATCATGTCGACATGAATTTTAATTTCACTTTTGATCTTAAACCCATAGGAGGTGTCAAACCATGCCAAACACAATGGAATATTGGTGTATAATACTCGTCAGAAAGGGCTCTCTGGACCTTTAAGGGTTAACTTAACGCGCAAAAAAAAAGCCGTCTCAGTACTCCAAAAATAGTCTTTCTTTAATAGTGAAATGTAGTTTTTGTCACTCTCATCGTCCGCCTCGTTTGAAGTGGACAGGGCTCACTAAGGTAGAGGTACCTAAAACCACCATGAACCTAAAACCACCAACTTCTACACCCTTCCTTCATTTTAGGGAAGAAACGTAAATTGTTGGTACATGACTTAATTTTTGAGCAATTGATGCGTAAGTCATGTAATGCGTAAGCCTACATCTCCTGCCTGAAACGAAAGAGGGGTGTAGAAGTTGATGGTTTTAGGTGTCATGGTGGTTTAAGGTACTTCTACCTTATTGAAGTAAAAAACATAGAACATATATTGCAAAAAAAAATTAAATGGCCAAGAACTAAGACACTTATTTCCAGACAAAGGGGGTAGATTGGAGCTCACGTACCTCGCAGAAGAAGGCCTTTGATGTATCTAAGCTCTTTGCAGATTTCAGGAAACAGAGGCCGCTTGTGCGAAACGGGATGCCAACATCGCTGGATGAGAGAGGCCAACCGGAGAGGACAGTCATCCGGAAGCTTTGGCCGCAACGAACCGTCCTTCACTTGCTCCTTGAGCAGGGCGATCATGTAACCGGAGTAAGGATTTTCCCCAGTCAGAATCTCACAGCAGATGACGGCAAAGCTGTACACATCCGCTTTCCGGGGATTCAAGTTGGCCTTCTCCGGATCACCTTCGCCGCGGATGACCTCCGGCGCCATCCACATGGTGGTCCCTCTGTTCAGCGTCAGATTCGAGTACGTCCGAGTGGTGTTTTTGGTTTTGCTCAGGCCGAAGTCCGCAATCTTCACTGCCGAAACCCTCGAGGTTGCAGGATCCGCAAGGTTGACGAGAATGTTCCCGGACTTGAGATCCCGATGCGCCATACCCTTGCTGTGAATGTACCGCGTGCCTTCCGCAACTTGCAGCATCAACCCCACCGCTTGTACATGCGAAAACGGGCGCAACGGAACCAAGTTTTTCCTTCGTCTTTGACGCAGCAATTCCGACAAAAGCGTGGACAGGTCCTTGTTCATTAGTTCCATTACGAGGTAGCACTATGTGTCTTCCTTGGAGTAGCACAGGAGACGCACGATGTACGGGTGTTGCCCTAATCCCTGTAACGCAGCCACTTCTTGATCAAACGCATCTGAGTAGTACGTGTTGAAAATCTTCACTGCGTACTTTCCGCCGAGAAGATCGAACTTTCGCACCTGCGCAGACGCGCCTGTTCCAATGAGGCTGCCGCCGAGATCAAGGTCTTCGGGATTCAGGAACAGCAAGTCAGATGGAACCATGGCGAAGCCCGTGGAGTCTGTAGAGGGTTCTCGATCAGGTAACTGGATCCAGGAATTCTCGTACTTATCCAGTTTCAGCTTCAGCAATTGATTTGACAACCAGTTCGCGGTGGGATCCTCGAGGCTCACGGATCGGAGCTGGTCCTTGAGGCTCTCCTCGTCTTCCTTCATCGCGACCAGGAGCGCGAACTCGTCGCCCACGTTCAGCTGGCCGTCGCAGAGCTCCCGGCCGAAGGTGACGCGGGACTCCCCCGAGTTGTCCACCAGAATGCTCACCAGCACACACGTGTGCCATTGAATGTCGTACAGCAACCGGGAAAACCTTTCCTTCATCTCGCCTTGCTCCATAGCTGCTCTTGGCCACTGTTCCGTGGTGACGCGGCTGGCGTTCAGAATCGTTTCGAACTCCTGCAGCACCCCGTGAAGCTCCTGAAGCACTGCCGTTGTTTTCTCATCTAGAAGCGGGGAGCGTTCAATGTTCTCTAACGTTACCTGTGTGTCATTTGTCAGCTTGCTAACTAGATAACTACATTGGTGCCTGTTCATCACGTAATCTCCTGAGCTTTTTGAACTCGAATGCTGCGCAGCCAATCTTTCTATTAACTCCTTGCAAAGATTCAGCAACTCGGTTGCCTTGGGTGCATCCTTTGTGGAAAATCGCCTAAAATATGTGCGCAACCGTTCCATGTTGGCCCTCTATATATGTCAATAACCTCCACGAGACTCTCTCTCTCTCTCTCTGCCTGGTTCACAAGGGAGAAAAACAAGCTCAGTAAAATGGTATCGTCAAAACCCTAATCTGAGAATGATTTTACACTCTTTCCAGAACCCTCAAGCTTATCGATCACACCGGCACTGTAACTCCCAGAGAAAATATAAACAGCCAGAATTCCTCCAGAATCTTTTTCTATCAAGACAAATGAGTACAAACCCTAAACCGTGGTTGTACTTCAACTGGATCGAAGAAAGCTAAGTATTCCAAAACTAAGAGAATTTTACATAATTAGATCGTCAGCAGACTTTTTTGTAGAAACACGTACCGCATCACATACTCAACGTAGTTTCAAGACTGTCTTGCACGTTTGGTCCTCGATCGAGCTTACCTTGGATAAATCTAACCCAAGGTCTACAAAACCCTCACAGATCTTTCTCTACTACTTAACAAACAAGTGACTACTGATGGAATTTCAAAAAACAATCCCCATCGAACTCGGACAAAGAGACAAAACCATCCTTTGTTAATTCATAGCCTTCCAAACAGGAGAAGCTCCTACATATACACGATTTTAGCAATGAAGTTGACATTTGAAACCTAAGCATGTGCAAAGGAACTATATATATGTGAAACTGCGATTTATGTTCTAACTTGTACGATCGAACCACTGACGTTTCAACAATCTCCAAGCTTCAGAGCAACCAAAAGACAGCAAGAATTCCTACAGAACGTGATTTACATGAAATTGAGCAAACATTCAAAGGGAGACGAGCCTCGCACCTCTAGAGATGAGCAATCCTGGAACTGCCGCAGCAAATTCAGGAGGCTCAACTCACGAGTAGCAAACAGCAGAGAGCTTGAAATGAGCGATGCATCGATCTGCCATTTTCTGCTTGAGAGTCACGGCCTGCTTGTCTAGGGATTCCGAAAACTGGAAACCGGAAACCGGATGCACTGTAGCTACTGGCAAGCCCAACAAGCAGATTAGAACGCAGCCTGTTCTATTATAATAATGCACGTGCTGTACAAGACTCTTCAATAAAGATACGTACCGTACGTGGAAGGCAGGGACCGCAGAAAATAATTCCCAAAAAAATGTCAAAAAAGAAAATAAATTTATTAAGTATTTATTCAAAATCAACAAAAATAAAGTCAACAAAAAGTCGAATAAAAAGTAACACTCAAAACTGAATGAAAACATAACACTCAGCGAAAATTGTAGACAAAATTTTTTTTTAAAAAAAAAACATTTAGCGCCAGGGAAAAAATTTATGTTAGCTATTAATAGAATATTTTTTAATAATTACTTTTGTAAGTGCCAACCTCCAGTGTTTCTACTTTTGTTAATTATTCCACATAAAAGTACCAACCTTGCCTTCCACGTATCGTATTTTGCGACACTCAAATTTGCAATTAAAAATAATACAAAAATTCAACTTTATAATTTTAGTAGATGAAGCCACATGTCTACTACAAATCATGAATTTTCATAAATTTTGGTGAAATTTTGAAATTAATATGGTTTTTTGAAGTGATTGTAAAGAAAACTCATATCAATTACAAAATGTACTAGAAAACTCCAATTCTTTTACCAAAGGTGTAAATTATAATGAAGAAAAGTTTAGTTAATGAAAATCATCCGTGTCTCTAAGTTTAAACAATTTTGCTACACCTTGGTAATACCTACCAAACTTGTAACTACAATAAAACACTCAATTTTCATTTTTTCTTTCAAAACTTCAAAGTAGAGTAGAAAATAGACTTGGCTAGATTTGTTTTGGTAGTTAAGCTTAAATGCAATGGAAATCATCGGCATGGCTTAAATTTGGTTTAAGCATTTTTTGTTAAAGACATACTACACGGTGAACGGTTTTTACGACTCCTTCTGTAGATGGGACCCCATGTAAAATTTTAAAATATCTTGAATGATATGAATCTAACTTGAAGCCGTGGCATGACCAAGCAAAATCCTTCACAAAAAGAATTGGATGGATATCATCCACATAGCACTTGGAATTGAACAATCACCTTCATTTATAAGCCAATTTTTGATCTCGGCGGCGTTTAGGAGTTCAGCATACCTTTACCAACCAAAATTAGCGTGTAGCATGTTGCCATGCTTTGCAGTAGAGAGAATGTCCAATTACAGAGTGTGGCATTAGACTGATTAGAGAAGATGGGATGAATTCATGTATTCATCCATCCAATCGCCTATGCAAAGCGTCGCTTCTCACTTAGAACAATGTCGTGTTCACTGTACACACTTGTCAAATCGCGCTCACCAAGTCTTGAACGTCTTGACAGTGAGTGCCAATGAAGTGGCACCATTTAACTCACCTACCGAGTGAAAAGCGACTCAAAAGAGTGTCAATGTTCAATGTACACACTTGTCCTACATGACGAGTCACACTCACCAAGTCTTGAGCATTTTCGCACTGAGTGCGAATTGAAGTGGCGCTGTATGACTCACCTACTCAGTGAAAAGCGACGCCTTCTCCTTATAGTGAGTTTGGACCCAAGTTTGAGCCTATGTATCATCACTGATGTGGAGGGTGTGGTGGGAAAGCAGGTGGGTGATCATCAAGGACTTGGAGCTTTATACAAAAGTGGTAGAGTATTTTCAAAAACTCCTCTCGCTTCTTGCTGCAGAAGATGCAGCCTGGCTTCTGCAATTTCTTTCAGATCCTTCTCCAGGTGAGTGTGTGCATCACCCATAATTCATACTTTCAGTTTCCATGAATTACCACTAGTGTTTCCTCTTTTCATCACATGATTCTTTACAGTAGTACATCAGGAATTTAGGACCTCACGGATTCCGTGTGACATCCGATATTTCATGGGTTCGTACATTTTCGTATGGATTTTACACCGATTTTGCTGTAATTCCGCACGGATTCTGCACTTTGATAGATAACGAAAAGAGTGAATGTAGAGTCCGTGCAGAATTAATCCTTGTAGAATCTATGCGAAAAATGCACACACCCATGAAATATTGGATATTGCACGGAAATCGTTAAAAATCAATGAGGTCCTAAATTCTTGATGTATGCCTTGTGCTACACCAGCCAATTCTTTTAGTAGAGCGACACACACCTTGGAATGTAGTCAGGTATGCAATTTTTTTGAATAGAATCGTAAATATATATGCTCTCATCCATAAAATCATCTAAAATTATTGACATGGAAACATGCTCTCTTGATTTCTGTTGACATTCTAAACACTACAATGGCTATATTGTTTCACATTTTCCTTGGACTAGATAGCCACAATTTGTCCAAAGTGAGCCCTTGGTTGAGGAATAAATCTACACTCTTGAAAATTCTTGATTCAAAAGTAATGTGCGTAATCAGCTCTAATTAAGCGCAAGTGTCTGCTTGGACTTGTTTCATCCACGAGCAACACAATTTGTTCATTATCATGCAAGATTCATCCATGAAGACAGCAGTTCAGGGATTTTTCATTCAGAAAAAGAGCTGGTTACATCCGGTAACCTTTGAGCCGCCTCAGGGCAGCTCGAAGGTTACCTTGTTCATTATGTCCACATAACCTTCTCTAGTCTCATGGGTGCTTTTTTCAGTGCTATTTTCAGTTCAATTTCAGTGCGTTTTGCAGTGCATTTTCCTTCCCTGCTTGGAGGTTGGATTGTTGAGGCTCCAGTTTGACAATTGACAAATGTGGATGATGGAAAATGAATGCACAGGCTATGCATGGATTTATTGCAACTACGAGGAGGATGTGGAATGCACCGCGGTGTTGCTGGCAGGCGGTGTTTCTGGGCGTCCAGGACATGAATCCGGTTGCAGTGACCGCTTTGTGCGCTTGTCTCTGCTGAAGTGCAATTCTGATGTAGTTCATTACTCATTCAAAAATAGGTGGCCAAATTGGGTCGTTGGCAATTTTAGATGCTGCTACCTTAAGCTGAAGCACTAATGGGGAAATTTCCAAGGAAACCAGCTAAAATTCAATATTTTACAAAAGCAATCGGTTTTAGACAAGAATCCATCTGGTTATTACCCATGAATCACTTAGGTAGCACCCAAGTATCACAAATTTTTTATTCAGATTTTAGTCTAAAACTATGAGCTTCAACCAATAATTTGGCAATTCCATTCAGCTGATTTTACACTAACTGCTAGATCTCCTCATACATTCGACTCAAGAGTGAACCGCTAAAGCGAACATTGTCAACCCCGATTCTCGTCAACCCCCATTAGAGTTAGATTCCTACGAGAAGCGTTGCCTTCGAGGTTCAACATCCTCTATTCTTGGTCAAACATGAAATTTCTACCGCCTCATCCTCATCTGTAGTTGTGGTCTTTCGATTAAAGTACAATGTGGGCAACACAAAACCTGCTCCTAATTGCGCTATGATTGACGGATAACTCTAGTAACCAATTTTTTCTTTTGGCAGTTTTATTGAACGCTGTTGAGTTTTGATACTAAATATGTGCACTTGGAAGACCTGTATCAACTTGAATCTAACAAATGCATGTGTTTCATTGCAGTTTCCACCTGAGCCATTTTTGAATCAACACATGATACCATATTCACGACCTTTGTATGTGGCATAACCAGCAAAGCTGAAAACCACAACCCTAAAGGCCCACAACCCTCTTCTAATTTGGAGGATTGCAAAGATGCATTATATATAAAATACAACTAAAAGGAATATTTTGAACTCAATGTACCAATAAAAGTTCTTTATTATGAATTTTAGATTCTATCTACACAATTAGATCTATCATTGCTATCACCAATATTTTAGTATAAAATTTGTATTCTAAATCCAAAATTCTTTTGTAATTAAAATACCAAAAAAATTATGACAATCTGAGGATATAATTTGTTGTGATGGGTTACAATGTAATACTCTAAGTGTAGTACAATTTTTGGTTGCTTCATTTCTTGAGTTTACTTTTTCAAGAACACTTTTGATTACTTGGGGCATAAAAATTTCACAAATCATCCCCTTTCTAATCGGTTCACACATGCATGAAGCTAATTTCCCGTAAAATCTGTAGTAAAAAATCCACACTACAAAAATTGCAGAACAGATGATAAATTGTACACAGTCCAAAAAATGGATGCTTGCTTGGGCAATCAAGGGTTAAAACTCTCATCTTGAACATGCACTCTCCCTTGACCTAAGACCTGAGTTTGACTGCATCACACTCTCCATGCCCATGAAGGTGAAAACCACGGCGATGTCCACATCAGATCAACCTCTCCACATCATACAAGTGCGTCGCTTTGGTGAGCCATCACTACCCATTGTAGAAATCGCGAGCCCAAATTTTCTTGTTATGACATTACTCTGTGATTATAGAGTCTATCGTCGAAAGAGGGCATTAAGGGTAGAACGCATCCTCTCGATCCTAGTGGCCAATACGTGAAAGCCCTTCACCAAACAGACTCTTCATTCACACTAGCCCTACGGGCCAGAGTTACTCTTTGTTTTTGTGACATTATGCATTCAACAAACCTCTTCTCTGCACTTTACCTGCACTTTGCCTGCACTATTGAAGATCGTGTCACCGGGATCACTTTTTTGCTATTCAAAAACTACGCCTCTGCTTGTTATAGTGTCTTGTCAATTGCTTTGTAATACAATATTCACATCAGTCACCGAGGATTATCGCAACACCAAGGCTGTCAAGCTGAGCTCCACATCTGCCGTGAAATCCAATCACTCTACCAATATCACTAGAAAATGGCTCACCTTCCTCATCACCGAAAGGACCATAACTTTTGATATTAGTGTGGATAGCTATTGATACTACACTTAAATTGTTATGCACGTGCGACACATACCCACTGATGTGCGTGATGAATTCGAATTGCTCAAACACCATCTGAAATTCACACTGACATTGATATGATTAATTCACTTCGATAACAAGAACTATTCACATAATATTCAATAGCCTTCCAAGAGGGTGCCTTTTAGTTTCATCCGCCTTTATATATGGATTC
Source organism: Pohlia nutans (assembly GCA_022496805.1). Lineage (NCBI taxonomy): Eukaryota > Viridiplantae > Streptophyta > Bryopsida > Bryales > Mniaceae > Pohlia > Pohlia nutans. The sequence continues at coordinate 2,949,261 of CM040103.1, forward strand.
ACTAGCCTTCCAAGAGGGTGCCTTTTAGTTTCATGCGCCTTTATATATGGATTCACTAGCCCTCCAAGAGGGTGCCTTTTAGCTTCATCTGCCTTGATATATGGATTGACCATTGATTTGTAATTGAATGGACTATTGAATCAAATAAACAATTACAAAACACCGTTGAATTGTGATTGAGTGAGTGCTTTTGAGTATTGTTCACCATGGTTGATTGCTCTTGCTTAATGCCACCTGTCCCCATAGCTATTAATGTGATGTGGAATATCCCACATCATTTTATTGGGGGAGGAAATGATGTGGGATATTCCACATCATTTGAGGAAAGGCTGGAGTCACAGAGGCTAATGAATGTTCTGCACTTATTGCTTGGCAAAGATACCAAGGGGAAGAAAAATATTGTAATTTACATTGAACTAATGATAAAGAATATGAAACTTACCTCTTTGTATATGTGTCCATTTATGTTATCGCAGTACGTTTTCAGAACCGGAATATTAAACAAGTCATACTCCACCTCCATTGAGCCCACTATTCCTGGAGATTGTGAGTATTTCAACTTGATTCGTTTGATAGATGTGCCCATGTCACAAAATCTACCACCCCCAGCACCTCCCCATGGTCCTTGAAGCTGTTTCATATAATAGGAATATGGATCATATAGCCACGTCAGACACTTAGACTTATAATACAGTATTCAATCAAAAATCTCTACCATACCTACAAACTACGTTTGTACAAGCTATGGCAACTAATTAATTAAAATGAAATTCAATTTGTCTCCAAGAACCACCATCTGGATTTAGCCCTTTGACGCGCCTTGACGACAGACAAATTGTAACCTTTCTCTTGACTTCATCTTGTACAATTTTTCATCCATCCAAATTTCTCTTGGTTGACTATGGTTTGAACGATATGGATCTTCAAATTAAGATATTGTGGTTTTTTTAAAATAACAGAATTTTTGTTTATGTCGGGTTTCATTCTTAGTTCAAAACATGAGACCTTAAACATGGTTTTCCAAAATAAGTAGAATCAAATAATGGAAATCGTACCATCTCATAGTCCAAATTTATTACAACAATTTTTTATTTCTTTTCAGTTTATTTGGGATTTTAATTTGGGACGTTAAAGGGTTAAACCTTTAGTCTTTCAAGCAAGCCGGTTGCCATTTAAATACACAAACAAGCTGACATCATTCACTGCAGACCATACATCGAGGCCTCCTTGTGTCGAGACAAATACCCTACGTCATGGTCAGTTTCGACAAAAAAAATAATTTACTTTTGTTTTAAAAGTGCGGCGTGTCATCTTGTGATTGATTTAGGATGACGTCGACCTCTCAAAATCTGACCCAGGAATTCAATTTCCAACACCAGACTGTCTGAATCTGACGCTCATGTCTGGTATGTACTATTTTCAATATCCTCTCACACAGACTAACTAGTTTTCTCGTTTTTTTTTTATCTTAAATTTTGAAAATTATTCTTGAACAAATCTGCTATGCAGATGCAGATAATATCTCATGTACTTGACTCTTGCCACATGCACAATCTTCTTCTTTCATAATAATTGTTATCAAAATGGGACGACTTGCTTGGTCATACAAAACCGACAAGCTCCTACTCCACATTGACACGTGGCTTACCTGTGCTCTTCCCATGGATCTGAACGGCTGAAGCTCTTCTCGCTGCGGCAAGGCCTCCTTGTGTCGTGACAAATACCCTACGTCATGGTCAGTTTCGACAAAAAATAATTTACTTTTGTTTTAAAAGTGCGGCGTGTCATCTTGTGATTGATTTAGGATGACGTCGACCTCTCAAAATCTGACCCAGGAATTCAATTTCCAACACCAGACTGTCTGAATCTGACGCTCATGTCTGGTATGTACTATTTTCAATATCCTCTCAGGCTCTCACACAGACTAACTAGTTTTCTCGTTTTTTTTTTATCTTAATTTTTGAAAATTATTCTTGAACAAATCTGCTATGCAGATGCAGATAATATCTCATGTACTTGACTCTTGCCACATGCACAATCTTCTTCTTTCATAATAATTGTTATCAAAATGGGACGACTTGTTTGGTCATACAAAACCGACAAGCTCCTACTCCACATTGACACGTGGCTTACCTGTGCTCTTCCAAACGGCTGAAGCTCTTCTCCCTGCAACAATTTCTCATCACCTATGGAGCACATGCCCAACAATCAAAGTGAGATTTACAATGCTAATAACAGTGACTTGTTGCCACTTTATGCTTTATCAATACTATTATTATTACTATTAAGTGGCATACATTGTATCATAACATTCTGTAGCAGTTGTAAGAGTTCACCTTCCTCAACAATTCTCCACTGTACATCATGCACATGGCACTCCCTGTAGTAAACAGGCTATCACCATTTCAATCATAAGGGTTTTCCGTTACTTCACCACTACAGGACCAAGAAGCCCAAATTGGGCCTCATGTTTTTTTTAGCACTTTCGCGTAGGTCTTATGTGGAGTTCTTTCTATTCGAATTTATTTAATTTCTGACTAACAAATGTAATGTTCTTCACTGATTTTGGTGTTATAAAATTTGAACACATCTAAATTATATTTTTCACAATATGATCAATTGAATTTGACATTTTAAAACCATAAATGCTTGGTCATTTAGGGGTTAAACCAAAACGACCTACGATTCCACTGCGACCACAGATATTTGAATATATTCTTACGTAGAGACAGGTGATTGCTTTTGTACTTCACTGCACCACCGTATTTGAGTATACAACATATTTGAACCCATAGTCATATTTTAGTACATACGGTAGTCAGACATACGGACTAAAGACTTACATTTACTACTGCATAATCATAGTACTTACTCCCTGCAGAAAACAAGCTATTGTAACACCCTTCCAATCAAAGGGCTCTCGGAGAGTGGAACTGAAGGAGCTGAGAATGTTACGATGCAGAGAATGTTACTCCCTCTGAAATAACTGACCCATCTTTTGGCGTGTTCTAACTCTTAAAGGTCTGATGGGGATAGTAGATATGTTGGCATATATTTGTAAATAGAAAGTTCCAAACTGAGACTGTAATAGCTCATTAAATCATGTCGACATGAATTTTAACTTCACCTTTGATCTTAAACCCATAGGAGGTGTGGAACCATGCCAAATACAATGAAATTTTGGTGTATGATACTCGTCGGAAAGGGCTCTTTGGACCTTTAAGGGTTAATTCAACGTGCCAAAAAAAAAGCCATCTCAGTACTAAAAAAATGGTCTATATTTAATAGTGGTATGTAGTTTTTGTCACTCTTATCGTCCAAGTGGACAGGGCTCACTGTTGAAATAAAAAACATAGGACGAATATTGCAAAAAGAATCTAAATTGGCCAAGAACTAAGACACTTATTTCCGAACAGAGGGAGTAGAATAGAGCTCACGTACCGCGCAGAAGGAGGCCTTTGATGAATCTGAGCTCTTTGCAGATTTCAGGAAACAGAGGCCGCTGCTTCGAAACGCGCTGCCAACATCGCTGGATGAGGGAGGCCAACCGGGGAGGACAGTCGTCGGGAAGCTTCGGCCGCAACGAACCGTCCTTCACTTGCTCCTTGAGCGCGGCGATCGAGTAACCAGCGTAAGGATTTTCCCCAGTCAGAATCTCACAGCAGATGACGGCAAAACTGTACACATCCGCTTTCCGGAGATTCAAGTTGGCCTTCTCCGGATCACCTTCGCCGCGGATGACCTCCGGCGCCATCCACATGGTGGTCCCTCTGTTCAGCGTCAGATTCGAGTACGTCCGCGTCGTGTTTTTGGTTTTGCTCAAGCCGAAGTCCGCAATCTTCACTGCAGAAACTCTCGACGTTGCAGGATCGGCAAGGTTCACGAGAATGTTCCCCGACTTGAGATCCCGATGCGCCATACCCTTGCTGTGGATGTACCGCGTGCCTTCCGCAACTTGCAGCATCAACCCCACCGCTTGCACATGCGAAAACGGGCGCAACGGAACCACGTGTTTCCTTCGTCTTTGTCGCAGCAATTCCGACAAATGCTTGAACAGGTCCTTGTTCATCAGTTCCATGACGAGGTAGCACTCTGTGTCTTCCTTGGAGTAGCACAGGAGACGCACGATGTACGGGTGTTGCCCTAATCCCTGTAAAGCAGCCACTTCTTGATCAAACGCATCTGAGTTGTACGTGTCGAAAATCTTGACTGCGTACTTTCCGCCGAGAAGATCGAATTCGCGCACCTCCGCAGACGCGCCTTTTCCAATGGGGCTGCCGCCGAGATCAAGGTCTTCGGGGTTCAGGAACACCAAGTCCGATGGAACCATGGTGAAGGCCGTGGAGTCTGTTGAGGGATTTTCAGGTATCTGGATCGAGGAGTTCTCGTACTTATCCAGTTTCAGCTTCAGCAATTGATTTGCCAGCCATTTCGCGGTGGGATCCTCCAGGCTCACGGATCGGAGCTGGTCCTTGAGGCTCTCCTCGTCTTCCTTCATCGCGACCAGGAGCGCGAATTCGTCGCCGACGTTCAGCTGGCCATCGCAAAGCTTCCGGCCGAAGGTGACGCGGGACTCCCCCGAGTTGTCCACCAGAATGCTGACCAGCACGCACGTGTGCCATTGAATGTCGTACATCAACCGGGAAAACGTTTCCTTCATCTCGCCTTGCTCCATGGCTGCTCTTGGCCACTGTTCCGTGGTGACGCGGCTGGCGTTCAGAATCGTTTCGAACTCCTGCAGCACCCCGTGAAGCTCCTGAAGCACTGCCGTTGTTTTCTCATCTAGAAGTGGGGAGCGCTGTACGTTCTCTAACGTTACCTGTGTGTCCTGTGTCAGCTTACTAACAAGATAACTACATTGGTGCCTGTTCATCACGTAATCTCCTGAGCTTTGTGAACTCGAATGCTGCGCTGCCAATTTTTGTATTAACTCCTTGCAAAGATTCAGCAACTCGGTTGCCTTGGGTGCATCCTTTGTGGTATATCGCGTAAAATATGTGCGCAACCGCTCCATGTTGGCTCTCTCTATATGTTAACCCTTTAGTGCCTAGGGTACTGTAGCAGACAGCTCTGGATTTCAGTGGGTTTTTCCAATGTGGTTGAGACTACCAAAAATAGAATGGGTTAAATTAGAAAGTAACCGTACAATTCTATTCTCAACTCGAGAGCACACATTTTATTAAAATTTGAGAATCATCCGATGGTGGGATCGGAAGATTATAGTATGTATTTGAATTGTATAATGCACGCTCAAAAACGAGATTTTGGGGGGTGTGTGACTTCAAAGTTAAATAGAATTTGAGGTAAATTTTCAAAAATAAAAGCAAAGACATTCAGCTATGCCCTATGTCAACACCTCTCCGTTGCAATCTTTCATATCAAAAATAGACTCACACATAATTATTGTGAGATTTATAAGTGAAAGTGACTTGTCCATGTACGGTTTAGGACAAAATTTTATATGTTGAAAATTGACAGGAGTGGGTACATTAGTCAAGATCGGATTACACATACTAATGGAAGATGAAGAAGAGAACACAATCCAAAAAAATAAAACAAGATAACAAACTTCCAAACACAAGAAATACTACACAATACATATGTTGTATTTGTAAGTATTTGCTGTATTTTCAAGTATTTGCAGTATTTTTGCGTTCTGTTGATAGGTATTTTGATAGTTGTACAATTCCAAATTGAAAATTTCTTTTTCTGGAAGGTGCGTAATATATACGCACAAATCTGAACTTCAGAACTGAAGTTCCAATTCTTCACGGATTCTCTGTTATTTGCATTTCCGACGTTGCAGTGACCATAATTTGGCTTGCTAGGCACTAAAGGGTTAATAACCCCCACAAGCTCTGAAGAGGCTCTGGTTCACAAGGGAGAAAAATAAGGGCCGCTTCACACTATGGCCAAAGGTCGAGAGGCCGTCGGTTTCCACCAATCAAATTGCAAGAAACCACGGTTGTGGCCTCTCGACCCTTCACACTAGAGGCCAAAGTCCAAAGGCCGTGGACCTTCAAAATGCTTACATGACAACACTTTTTGACCAAGGTGACGGCCTCTCGACCTCTCGTTTGGGTCCTACATTTTGCAAGACCCGTCACCATGGTCGAGAGGCCGTCGATTTCTTTTCATAAAAAATGAAAACTATATTTAACCCCTAACTGCCCAACCATGCATATTTTGCATGATGTACAGATTTCATCCGTAGTTTCTCATCCGTCGTGCACTTTTTGTAGTGTGATTATTTTACTGAATTTTTTATGGAAAGTTAGCTTCATGTTTGTGTGATCCGATTGAAAAGGAAACAATTTCTAAAAAAGTTATGCCTCATTTTGTGTTGCAGTGTTTCACCCAAAATATTGAAGATTTTAGTCTAAAAATGTTCTTGAAAAAATAAACTCATAAAATCAAGCATCCAAAAAATCTCCAAAAATCACTACACCTAGAGTACTACATTATAACCCATCACAACAAATTTTCAGTAGATTTCTTTGGACTCTCAACAAAGTTTGAACTCTCAATCCCACGGCCTCTCAACCTGGACGGCCATAGTGTGAAGCGGCCCTAAGATCAGTAAAATGGTATCATCCAAAATAATCTGAGAATGATTTACACTCGTTACAGAACGCTCAAGCTTATCACACAGACACTGTAACTCCCAGAGAAAATTTAAAAAGCCAGAATCTTTTTCTATCAAGACGAATGAGTACAAATCCTAAACCGTGGTTGTACTTCAACGAAATCGAAGAAAGCTAAGTTTACCAAAACTAAGAGAATTTTACATAATTAGATCGTGAGCAGGCTTTGTTGTAGAAACACGTACCGCATCACATACTCAACGTAGTTTCAAGACTGTCTTGCACGTTTGGTCCTCGATCGGGCTTACCTTGGATAAATCAAACCCAAGGTCTACATAATCCTCACAGATCTTTCTCTACTACTTAACAAACAAGTGACTACTGATGGAATTTCAAAAACCAATCCCCAGCGAACACGTACAAAGAGACAAAGTTAAACATCACTTAATTCATAGCCTTCCAAACAGGAGAAGCTCCTACATAAAACGATTTTGGCAATGAAGTTGATATTTGAAACCCAGCTAAGCATGTGCAAAGGAACTATATATGTTAAACTATGATAATTTATGCTCTAACTTGTACGATCTAACCACTGACGTTTCAACAATCTCCAAGCTTCAGAACAACCAATTTAAACAAGAGCAAGCAGCAAAAGCAGGCAAGAATTCCTACAAAACGTGATGTTCATGAAAGTGAGCAAACATTCAAAGGGAGACGAGCCTCGCACCTCAAGAGATGAGCAATCCTGCAACTGTCGCAGCGAATTCAGGAGGCTCAACTCACGAGTAGCAAAGAGCAGAGAGCTTGCACTGAACGATGCATCGATCTGCCATTTTCTGCATGTGGGACGAGGCCTGCCCTCGTCCCTAACTCCCAGTCGGGGAAGGGAGGGCGCCTGCCTGCCCGGCGGGCGGGGCAGGGTGGGCGGCCCAAAGCCTGCCCGGGCGGGAGCTGCAGGGCCGGGGCCGGGCTATGGAATGCCAAAAGGGCCATGTTCTGTAAAACAGGGTACCCCGCAGCGTTCTTTTTTCTGGCGACAAGAAGTTGCTGGCAGATGCTTGGAAGCAGCTGCGAGCAACTTCTTGTCGCCAGAAAAAAAACCCTGATACCCCGGGGAAGATGCCCGGTGCCCCGAGAAAGATTCCCTGTACCCGGGGAAGATTCCCTGTACCCGAGCTCGACCCAGTAGATTTTGGCGGATATCAAATTGCGTTCTTTTTTTTTGGCGACAAAAAGTTGCTGGCAGATGTTGGAAGCAGCTGCGAAGGAGCTGCGAGCAACTTCTCGTCGCCAGAAAAAAGAACCCTGATATCAATGCGTATGTTTTGAGTCTGTATACCTACACATATTCGTACATATACAGGTTTTCTTAATACGAAAATACTTCTTGGTCTGCCCAAACGTGGCTTAGGGTTTGGTACTGCAATCAGTCCCTCTCCAGCTTCTGCCCGTCGTCTTCCCCAGCTTAGCGTGCTTGCGAGTTGTTGCAGGAGTTTAGATCGCAATTTTGGTCGCAGGGGATCAAGACGGTGAGCGAGCAAGCGAGGTTCTGCATGTCGTGGTGGAGATCGAGTCGGTGGATCGGAGCGCATGCAGTTTTCTCTTCACAATTAATTGTTATGGGATGAAGCTAAGACGGAGGGAGCAGAGTACATCTACCTCGATCTACAGGTATGATCGATCAAATTACCATGAGCCAGCACTGCAAAATTAGGGTTAAGTTAATTATGTTAATGCATTGGATGGATGCCTGGGCAAGCTTAAGGCAATTCTCAATCAGTTGATGTTAGAATTAATTAAGCAGGCGCTACAACTGATCTTTCGACCAGATATGGTTTTTGTCAAAACGGGACTGTAAAGAACGAAACCACGCTTGGTTTCATATGTAATTGAAATTTTCCAGATCCATCCACAGTATAGATTGGGATTTTGCTTGCTGTATAAATGAGAAAAAACTTGCGTGACAGCTCCATTATCAATGCAAAATAGATATGTGGTTTCAAGGCTCCATACAAAGAATTTGAGCGCTATGTACAATAGGATCAAAACTCATTGAGAATGCAGACCATGAATTCTGTTCATCATGAATGCAAACCACAAATCATTTTACAAATGGTGAGCTGAAGTAACCTTCATTTTCGTATTGATAGGCTTGATTGTGCTGTATGTGTGGGGTAATTTGTCAGAAGCAAAGGTTAGTTTCAAGTGCTGACACTAGCCAAGCCAGATTCATATCCTGATAGCTTGTTCCGGTTTATGCTGCTTACATCTTCCGGTTTCTTGTCGTTGGAATGATTACAGCTAAAACAGTTAAGAAGAACAGTTAAGGGTTGCTTGCAGTGATGGAAGGCATGGAGCTACCTGTGGATTTGGTGGACTATGTTCAGAGCATGTTGAGCGAAAGAGTTCCACTTAAAAGGATTGCTGCAGCCTTGAATATCTCAGATCCAAGGAGGCTGAAGAGGCTCATGACAAAGGCATTAGGTCGGAAATTTAGGGTGTTTGACAAGTTCACAATCGAAGAGCTCTCCAACAAAATCGAAGCTCTCCTCCCGATTCGGGAGCATGGAGCCAATTGGGGTATTTTTCATGTGAAAGCAGCCTTGGGACGTCTCCATATCAGGCCTCCAAGAAGGAACATTGCAAGAGCATTGCAAGTATTGTCAGGTATCTTTCTATTTCTTAGTACTAGTGATGATTAATTTTATTTTATATTGGTCTGTGTTTATTTTTTTGGTTTCACTGTTTCTTTCTTAATAATCTATCCTTGTTACAAGTATTGGGAATTTTAACAATGTGATGAATCATATAGGAGCTCATTATGAAAGGAGGCGTCGAGGGCTTCCATTAACTCGGCGACAATACAATGTCACAATGCCTATGGCACTATGACATATTGATTGTGAGTTCAATCTACATTTTCTACTTCAGTTGTTTAATTTATTCTCCTTGTTTTTTATGTCATGTTTTCTTTCAAATGTTGAGTTCACTATACTAATCTATTTTTTCTGTATTGCAGCATATGATAAACTTGCAATGTATGGCTTGCGCATTCATGGATGTATCGATGGTGCATCACACTACGTATTGTATGCAAAAGTTGCTGCAGATAAAACTCAAGAAACCATTTTTGAGCCATTTAGAGTGGCTGTGCAAAAGTTTGGCACCCCTCTACGAGTTCGTTCTGATTTTGCAGCAGAACATGTACTCATTCGTGAATTTATGGAAGAGGCACGGGTGGACACGAGAAACCCTTTTCTAGTTGCTTCTTCAGTTCACAATCAGGTAAGTATCGTCTTTCTCAATGCATTTCTTGTTGCTATTTAAATTTTTTTTTTTTCTGGTATCATTGTTTTTGGATGTCTATTAATTTTTGTGGGGAAATTATATTTGAGTAAATGAACTTTGTGTGCAGAGAATTGAACATTGGTGGCGGTATCTATGGGAGAAAGTAATTTGGTACTACAAGAATGCATTCAAAGAAATGGTTACTCAAGGTTTCTTTATTCCGGATGATCCTTATCAAAGGGCGTCATTTGTAGCTATCTTTCTTCCAATTCTGCAGGAAGTAGTTGATGAGTATGTTGGTGTATGGAACACACACCTAGTTCGCCAAATCAATGAAAATGGCAGATTTCGCCCTTCCCATGTCCCAGCTCGTTATTTCCGTGAATTTGAGAGATTGCACGGGTGAGTTCATTTTACCTAAATTTCCATTTCTATTTTGAAAGGTTCAATTTACAACAACATAAATAAGAATAATTCATTTCATATTTGTTGTGCATTTTCAGGTGGACTTCACATGTGCAAGATATGCATGTTGGTGATGATCATCAACACATGGGGACTCAAGATTTAGGACCTCCGGGTCCACAGACATGGAGGGCTCGTCGTCGAGCTCCAGAGCCGACATTATATCAAATTCCATGTTTGCCATGTGGATTGTCTACCTTGAGAGACTTGGCATATGCAAGAGGGAGAGTAGGTAAAGATAATTTGCAATGCTTTCATTTGCATTTTTTCTTGTCGTATTATTGTCATTCAGCTCATGAGAGTCATTTGTATGTGAACCAAGTAGATATTGTAGACCACTCCAGTGAGAGTAGAGAAGCATATGCTCTCCTAGTAGATTTAGCCTCTAGAAGTGACATCTAAATCCAAGTTCTCATCTGCAGATTGATCTCGTTCAATTACTTCATTCTTTAGCAGCCAGGCTTATTATCCTTGATGATGCAGGGTTGATGATGCAGGGTTACAACTAGCTCATCTGTCTGTCCATGCTTGTACTTACTTACCCAACCAGAGTCCAGATATGTTTGCTCTTTTGTTGCACATTTGCAAAGGACTCCAAGGACTTCTTGAATAATTGAATAATCTAAAAGCTTGGGTGACATTGGCGCTCTGAAAAGCCATGCTTTCACTCACACCTTATTAACTGGCTGTGTGTGAGTGAGTGAGTAATGGACGCCTGCTCATGGCCTTTGGTTGTACAAAGAGTTCTTAATGGAATTTCATGTGCACCTCACTAGTATTGACCATCACCAGCTAACTTACGTTAAGTTACTGTCAACTTGCGATTTTCTCTTACAGCCTCGGATGACTTTCATCTAACTTACGTTAAGTTATTGTCAACTGGCTTGCAACTTTCTCTTACAGCCTCAGATGACTTTCATCTAAGTGACGTTTGTGCAGTGGAGTCTGAGCCATGGTAATATTTTGTCAGGAAGGGCTCCAAGTTAACTTTGTGAAGGTCAATCATTCTTACTTCTTACATTTCTTCGGTTTTTACATATAGGGTTACATATAGGGTTTAGAATTTAGGGTTTAGGGTTTAGGGTCTTTTGAATTATTGTCAATATTATGTGAGATATACACATCTTTTAACTAAACTCAACTAATTCCATAAGATTTTTTTTAATCATTTCTAACCATAGATTTTTTTTAACCAAAGATTTGGCAGTTTTCCAAAGATGCATTATAAAATGCAACTAAGAGGGATATTTTGAAATTGATGAATGAATAGAAGTTGTACATTTTGCATTTTAGATTATATCCATACGGTTAGATTTGCGATTACTATTACCAATATTTGTGTATTAATTTCAAACTCAAAATTTAACACTCTTTTGTAATATGCATACAAATAAGATATTAACAATCTAATAATGAAACTTCAAATCATCCCCTTTCTTATTGGATCACACATGCACGGAGCTAAATTCCCATAAAAGTTTTAATAAAAACACCAACACTTCAAAAAGTACATACCGGATGAGAAAATGGACTTCAAATCCGTACATTATGCTAAATATGTATAGTTGGGCAGTTAGAGGTTAAGAGCTTCGAGATTATCCCTTCCAACTAAGCATTATATGTAGAGATCCTCTCATTATTATTGTATCTTTCGCAATCTTTCATATCTTTGTATCTTAGTTTCCAATTTTACATACTTTTCTTTTATATACTTTTGTTTTTATGTACTTTTATTTTTACATTTTTAAAAATAAGTATATTTTATATACTTTTATTTTTATATACTTTTATTTTTATATGTTTTTATTTTTATATGTTTTTATTTTTATATACTTTTATTTTTATAATAACTAAAATAAACACATTTTTATTTTTAGTAATTTGTGAATTTAGCTATATAAAAACCAAGATGCTTACAATGAATTTATATGTTTTGTATTAATTTAATTACATATTTATCCTTCGTTCTTTTCTATCAATTTGTATGTAATATATTTCTGCAAGATGTATATATATTAATAATTATTCTACGCATATTGTATTATCTGAATATACATGTTCTTATAATATTTACAATATGATTGATTTATAAAAAACTTAGTAAATAGTAAATATATAGGAGAAATCCAAGCAAAGACCAACATACTTTGAATCAAAAAATTTGATATTTATAAAATTAGTTATGAATTTCTAGATAATTTTGGAAGTCAATTTCTGGTTATTATTGGATAATTTGCAATGCTTTCATTTGCATTTTTTTTCGTCTTATTATTGTCACCTAGCTCATGAGTCACTTGTACATATCATTATTTTATACCTTCTACAAATTCATACAGAACTCCAATGTACATTTCATTATTTTATACCTTCTACAAATTATTTTATTTTATTTTATTATTTATGAAGAGACCTCAATTGCATGTTTCATTTAGGGAGTTATTGTAAAATAATTAATTAACCCCAACGTAAAAAAATTAATTGATAAAACCAAAAAAATAAGCAAAACTATTACAAGTTAATTGACAATGTAGAATTTTAAAACATTAATTAAAAATGCATCAAAGTTTATTTTAAAAAAACACAAAACATCCATGATATTTTTTTAGCTCATTATAAAATGAGTTGGATTTTCTATTACAAGGCTTGCTACTACTTGACACTAGTGACAATATGAACACGGTTATATTCTTGATCTTGATCACAACTTGATAGTGTGAATAGGGCCATATTCTTGATCTTGGTTTAGGGATACCGTGAACATGAAGGTCAGGGACGGCCTAGAGCATCTGAAATTCTACTTCCAAAGAATCAAGCTCAATCCCATTGATTAATTCCAATCAACAGTGACTCAATTGATTCCTGAGTCTTCTCTTCTCCTCACTTGCATTCTTTTTCTTCGAAATCCGTTCGACACATTCTTTTCTTTGAAATCCGTTTGACATCGAAGCTGAAGCATTCTCTCAGAGATTGGAGTTTGGACTTGACGAGGTGAGAATTACATGACCAACTCAAAACTTGTTCTGATTTCTTGATCAAGAAAATCAAGAAAATGATGTATTTCTAGTCTCATATGCATCGATAGCCAACAGTTAGTAACTGGAAGGAATTAATTAGGGTTACTTGCCATTTGTGTTGGAAGATTTTTGCACGGGAATTCAATTATATTTAGGTAGACGTGAAATGTGGGAACGTTTTTAGAACATGCTTGAATCATGCTTGAAACATGCTGGTTGTGGGTGCGTCCACTGACTGAGTTGGTTTGATACGGGCACATACACTCTGAAGTATTATCTCAGAGATCGGAGATTGGACTTGAGGTGAGAATTTCGTGACCAACTCGGACGATCAGATGTGATCAAGCCATTAACTCATTGAGGCCTTCAGACCATGCATTTTGACTTCAGGTTTGAGAATATCACAGCTGATTGTAGATTGTTGATGCTTGGGTGAAGTAAAGGCGTATTCGAATTTTTATAGTATTGGAAGATCTGCTCAATTTTTAAATCCAGAACACTTGGATGCTAACTTACTCAGTCTCTTCCACCTCTTGAAACCCTGCCATTAGAATGTTAGCATGCCTTTTATGGAGGAATGGGAATTCTAAATAATCTAGGAATGTGAACAAACACTGATACACCCTTTGATGGCAACAGTGTCCGGTATCGTCATTGACATGGAACCTCAAGAAGAGCCAACGACAAGGATCCGCACGACAGTCTTTCCCATGCTCATTGTCAACAATGCCCAAGATTTTGCATACAATCAAAGATTTGGAGCACCAGGACGAGGAGCACCAGGACAAGGAGCACTAGGTCGTGGAGCACCAAGGCATGGGAGAAATTCATCTAGCACAAAGGGCAACAATACCAACAACCAACCACCATCAGCAGAATCAAGTGTTCAACCTCCATCAACATCAAGTTCACGACCTAATATCACAAGGTCAATCTACATTCTACCACATGATACAATATGGATTGCCAAAGGAGGAGACACACTTCCTTTTGTAGAGTCTTGGCCACTGGATTCTCCTAGTGTGCTTGTTTCCTTGCCAAGTACAACAAAGTGGGAAGGATTAGTACATCCCTTCCCCACAGATTCAGTAGAGCATGGAATTGCAATGGCATTTGCAAAGGCCTTCGCACAATCTACAACAAATTTATATGCAGGTCTATTCTATAAGAGGACGAAGAAAAGAAAGGGAATAGAAAGTGAGAGAGGATACTACCTCAAACCCTATTTTAGGGTGAAAGGGGCTTGTTTTGGATCCTTCCCAGCAAATACAAATTTAGTTTATTGCCCTGACTCTACTCTACTACCACAAGGGGCAGTAGATACTTACATGAGGAGGTTAGAGGCTGGACAAAGTAGCACCGTCAGGAGTACGCCATTGATTCTATCCATTGATGCTCCAGCCGCTGCTGCAGCTCAACAGACTCCGCCTCCTGTTCCACAGCCTAGGTAAATCATTTAATTAGTCTTATTCTTCCCTTGTTCATTCATCTCATTTGAAACATCCTTTTCACTATAGACTTAGTTAGTTAGGCAGTTGACTTTAGAAACTAAGACATCGTAGAATGAAAAATCTTGCACTCTAAAACTCATTCAATCTTGCATTCTATTAGGGCAAATTAACTCACTAAAAATGTGGTGCACGCAGTTGGAGTCCAGCTGCAACTCCTCATCCTCCTGCTGCAGCTCAACAGACTCCACCTCCTGTTCGACAGTCTAGGTAAGTCGTTTAATTGGTCTTATTCTTTCCATATTCATTCACCTCATTTGAATCATCCTTCACACTTTAGACTAAGCTAGGCAGTTGACTTTAGAAACTAAGACATCGTAGAATGAAAAATCTTGCACTCTAAAACTCATTCAATCTTGCATTCTATTAGGGCAAATTAACTCACTAAAAATGTGGTGCACGCAGTTGGAGTCCAGCTGCAACTCCTCATCCTCCTGCTGCAGCTCAACAGACTCCACCTCCTGTTCGACAGTCTAGGTAAGTCGTTTAATTGGTCTTATTCTTTCCATATTCATTCACCTCATTTGAATCATCCTTCACACTTTAGACTAAGCTAGGCAGTTGACTTTAGAAACTAAGACATCGTAGAATGAAAAATCTTGCACTCTAAAACTCATTCAATCTTGCATTCTATTAGGGCAAATTAACTCACTAAAAATGTGGTGCACGCAGTTGGAGTCCAGCTGCAACTCCTCATCCTCCTGCTGCAGCTCAACAGACTCCACCTCCTGTTCGACAGTCTAGGTAAGTCGTTTAATTGGTCTTATTCTTTCCATATTCATTCACCTCATTTGAATCATCCTTCACACTTTAGACTAAGCTAGGCAGTTGACTTTAGAAACTAAGACATCGTAGAATGAAAAATCTTGCACTCTATTGGGGCAAAGTAACTCACTAAAAATGTGGTGCACGCAGTTGGAGTCCAGCTGCAACTCCTCATCAAGATTCAGCTCTAGCTCCTGCAGCAATTCAAGATACCAGGTAAGTCACATTATTATGTTTGATTTCCTTTTTTTGTTTGCTTTGTTTCCCTAGTTTATTTATTTTGTTTATGCTCCCAAAAAAATGGCCTATGACAATTAGTCTTGGTTTCAAACTGCAGAGAGGGAGAGCCATCAAGACAATTCATTGACTTGGCTATACCAGAATCTAGGAGCCATGAGAGTGCAAAAGATAATCACCTTGAGTATCTTTCGGAGGAATGGATTCGTCTCCATGAAGCGTATTTTGCTGCTTTATACTTGAAAGATAAAAATATGGGCAGGTCTACTCAGGACACTGAAGATTTGGAGAGAAGCGCGTCATTTTGGCACTCTTTCCACGAACTGGAGAATGAAGTCATACTTGAAGGGAATCCTGCAATCAAGAACATTATATCAAATTTGGTTAGAAGAAAAAATCTTCAAAGAGGCATCACATGCACTGAGGCAGACCTGAATAAGATAACAGCACATCCAACTATGAGGATGTTTACTGTAGCAGACCTAAGACTGGAATTTGAGCTGAGAGCAACCCCATTTTGGAGGGAGTGGGATGTTTTTGAGAACCTCATTAAGAATGCACCCATTGGTGCAACATACATTCATTTAGCCAACACCATCCTGTCAACACATGGCAAAGAAGGTTTGGATAGGATTCAGGAGTTAGAAGAGCTATTCAAGGAGAATCCCAACAGTAAACTGTCTCTGGAGCTACTGGAACTCATGTGCAAAGCCTCCAATGATCCAAAGCACATTGAAGAAGAAAAGCTTCTACAGATGAGGAAACAGGTGGAAATTGCATTGTTTGACTTCCAATGCTACTTCCTACAGCAGAAAGTCTTCTACTCCTACAATACTTTCATTGATACTACAAGACTAGTACCTACGACGTACATCAAGGTCTACCAAGGAAGGGAATATCAAACATTTTGTGAGTATTGGAGAGAGGTTGTTCTTACAAATCAGGCATGCAACAAAATCAAGGTCAAATTCACACACTCTTCAGGGATAGAAGAGAAACAGACTCTTGATGCTGATGGGCTACGCAATTCCTGGCTCACAAATTGTTGGAAACAATTTGTATCCATGCCATTTGTGAGTGCACTTGTCCTTTACCTCTCCTACAATCCAATTCAGTTTTTGTGTTATTGAATTACAGTATGGGACTAATTACCATGAACTGAAACAAAACATTTGTTTTTCTTCCCTTATAAAATCAGGTCTACAACAACATCCTCGAATATACCAATAATAAGGAAGGGGCAATACTACATCCAATGAAAGACACTGACATTGTGAGACCAGACATGCAACTAGACAAGGTATGTTCTTTGATTTACACTATTATACATTTATGAGTAAACTGATTCAAAGTAAGTGTGTGGATGGATTCTAAGTTTCTCCTACTTGAATTATGCAGGGACGTATGATAAGGCACCTGATATGGGAGATTGCATCACGTAATCTAGAGGTGAACATGCCCTTTATATACTCCACCCTATTGATGATATGTGACCAAGTTCCAAAGTCGGAGGACTTATCTCACGGGGTTGACCTTCACTTGAGGGGGCATCTTGAAAAGGATTTTTGATTGTGCTTCCCATCCAAATGGAGCATTCTTCAACAGCTGCGACAATCATACAGCCATGCAAGTAAGTTAGTTTCTCAACTAGCAAATGATGAAATCAATGACGAATTGGGTTGGACCTTCATAAATTTCAAGATGACAACAGACAATTGGGCTACAGAGGTGGAGAAAAAACTAGGGAGCATCATTTGGTGCTATCTGTTTAAGGACAGGGATTAGGTTGGGAAGGCATTGAGAGAAGGCTTCTACCTAGCAATCGAAACAACACCCATTGGAGAGACAAGAAAAGAAGAATTCAAAAGTGAGATTGCTCTGCTTACCCCTGATTGCTTGAAGATTGTTTTCTCCGGCTCTTGCAACATTGATCCTGGAAAATTCATGAGCGCAGTTTCTTTTGACAACACAATTGATGAAGAACAGCAAGAGTGGTTCACTAAGGCTGTCTACGAGATGTCAAATGCAGAGAGGATGAGACTCACCGTTTTCATCACCGGGCTCAAGTTCTTTGGCGGATCCCACATCTCAGTTCTCTTGCTGGATCGGGCAGATGAGCCCTGCCTCTAAGCAAGCATCTGTTTCAGCCAGCTTTTCCTACCACCATACAAATCGTATGAAACCATGGTTAGAATGGTCAAATACTCCACTATGGACACTAGCTATGGTAGAGCTTAAAAAATTTCTACTGCTGTTCATTGATCTAGCTCTAATCTGGTGATTAGGACCAATTCAGATTGAACAGAAAATATCGAACACAAAGCAGAGCATGAAGTCAAGGACACAGAAGGTTGCACCAGATTCTCAAATCATCAGCTGCAAAAAAATCAGGGCGAAGAAGATCAACCAGACCTTAACATTACTACATTTCCAAGTAGATAGTGAGAACCGTGCTAGAAAACACTACAAACAGTGACACGAAAATTACCTGAGAGTGTTGTGCGGCAACCCCAGCGGTAGCTCCATTAGGGCCCCTGAAAACGATGGGAACATTGATTGTGCCACCAGACATGTAGTTTGTCTTTGCAGCTGAATTGATTAGATGGTCAATGGCCTGTGGACAAAAATTCAGGATAAAACATTGTTAATAACGAACACTGAGATTCTTACAGGTCGTGTATCAACAACTGAAATCTACTAACACATGTATGGAATAAAGATGAGAAGCATCTATTGATCATCCATGTGCATAACAAATCATTCTCATAGCCTGTAAACATGGAAATGAACACATGTGGATGCAATTCCCATTACCCAGACTTCATGAGAACATCCCAGTGATTGCGACATAGCAGATGGATGTACCTCTTTTTCACGAGACTTCTCCTGCCATGTGTATATGGGAAAGGAGATGAACTAAGAGTAGTTTTTAACAAGATTCTCAATTCTGATGGCATCAGCATACTCGAACTTCTCATCTTCCTGCAAGTCCCATACACTCCATCAGTGCCATAGATTTGCAAATATCTATCTTAAATTTCGTTTTACATACAAGATGGTCTATTTCCCCCTGCCACCCTCCCCAGAAAAAAATTCTACTCCAAAATTTGGAGATCTTCAAACGAACACCTTCAACTGAAATGTAATGACAGTTCCGCGGGGAACTAATTTCTCAGAATCCGTCCCCTCCCGGATGTATTAGATAACCGGTCAAGCCGCGTAGCGGCGAGTCGGTTATCGTACATAACCGGTTGTTCATTTTTCAATCACAACCCTTGATCATCATGATCCAAGGACGTAGGATGCAAGTTGAAAAGAGAGAAGGTTATGAGTTGCAACTTGTGATGGCGATGGTGACGGGTTGCCGATGGGATGGAGCCACGTTAGCGTTGAATAGTCAACAACCGGTTATACTGTATGAACTGTTATCAGCCTCGCCTTCCCAGACGTATTGCTTATCAGATTTAGCGCTCTTGGATGATACAGAAACCTTGTTAGCCACCAAAAATGCAGAGTAGAAACCCACACCAAACTGTCCAATCAGATTGTTGTCAGAAGAACTGTTATCTTTGCTTTCCTGCACAGACGTAGTGATATTTTAGATCCAAAATTTGGATGGAACAATAATCCGGAAATAAATAAATAAACAGATTAATTGATACGAACCAACGACCCCACTTACTCGGCTCAATTCACTGCGGTTAAAATGTAAGTTAAAGAGCTCTGACTCACCTTCATTGCTTTCAAAAACTTAGCAGTTCCACTCTGAGCAATTGTACCCAAACTTTCAACCAGCTCTTCCCGGGTCATGCCAACTCCAGTATCACTGTAAAAACGACAGAAAATTCAACAAGATACGTCATCAATATGGCAGAAATTGCACAGATTCCAGTATATTTCCGCAAATACCAAACTCCACTCTAACTACGTTATTAGTTCCTTCCGCCTTCAATTACCAATCAGTGTGAACAAAACATTCAGCGAGTATGCAAAGCGCAAGTGCATGCACTCACATGAGAGTAATAGTGCCGGCTTCCTTGTCGGCCTTGATGCGGATCTCCAAACTGGGATTAGACTCCATAAGTGTAGGGTCTGTCACGCTAAGGAACCGCAACTTGTCCAAAGCATCACTTGCATTACTGCATTAAAACCCAGACCATCGACAATTTTCAAATTTGGGCAACACAGTAAGAAGAAGAAAAAAAAAAGCTAAGGAAGGAGAAGAACTAACCTGTGAGGTGAGCGGAGCCGGGCCGAGTAGAGCAGAGCAGAGCAGAGCAGATCGATGGTTGCCGGAGCAAAACGGCGGGCGGGCGAGCGAGAGGAGCACAAATGAGAATGAGGAGGGGTGCCAAGCCGCAAGCTTGCTGGTGCCAAACCCTGAGCTTGCCAAACGGTCACGATGAAGACAGACGATCACGATGCAGACGGAAGGTCTGAAGATGGGCGGTCACGATGGCTCATCGGGCAGACCAAGAAATTTTTGGTATAAAAAATACCCGTATATGTATGAATACGTGTAGGAATCTTGATACGCATCGATATCCGCCAATCTACTGGGTCGAGCTCCGGGTACAGGGCATCTTCCCCGGGGTACAAGGAATCTTCCCCGTGGTACAGGGAATCTTTACCGGGGCACCGGGCATCTTCCCCGGGGTACCCTGGTTTACAGAACATGGCCCTTTTGGCATTCCATATCGGGCTCCCAGGCGGGGCCGGGCTCCCATGCGGAGCCGGCTGCCCCGTCAGCAGGGGCGGGGTTGGTAACAGGCCGCCCCATCCACTTGTTGGGGAAGTGGATGGGGTCCAGGGGCGCGCGCTCCAGGCCATACCATCCACTTTCTCAACAAGTGGATGGGGTGTTGGAAGAGCGTCCCATCCACTTCCTCAATAAGTGGATGGGTTAGTAAACTTAACACTTAAACAACAACTCCTTTCTCGATACCACACCCAAAATCTCATTTGAAATCCCATTTTAAGCATGATTCTATGTTTAATTTATTTTAGCTTTATTCTAAAGAAGTATAGATCTCTCTAAGGTGCTCGGTTTGGAATTTCAAAAACCCCATTTGGTGCAATGGTGTAGAAGTTATAAGCAAGATTCTTCCGAACTAAAACCAAGCCCGTGGGGCTGGCATTGTTGTTAAAGGTTAACAATGCAAGGTAGAGGGCTCTAAAACCGCCACGGTTCTAAACCCGCACTCTACCAAGGACGAACATTTTGAAGTTTAAATGTACCCGTGGTGGAGAGCACCACTTTAGAACCCACGTCATTTCAACTTCAAATATTCATTACTATTTTTAGGAACATCCACATTTTTCGATTCAAAATATGTTGGTCTTTGCTTGGATTTCTCTTCCAGTGAAAAATCATGTTTATTTCTCCATGTGTCCTCATAATGCCACAACCGTTAAAGGGGTGGGTTTAGAGCCTCCTACTTTAGTACACCCATCCATAATGTAGAAATATAGATGGGGCTTCAAGTGTTTGTGGGTTTAGGGTTTCGCAACTCTTTGGTAGAAATGTTTTTTTAGTGAGAGTGGTAAGGTGGAGTTGTAAGTCAATAGAAGTGGTTTAGGGTTTGCATTGTAGTAGAGAGCAATTGATGGTTCAAGTTTTGGCCCTTCATGGAAGTTTAGGGTCTTTGTAGGATTGTACTAGGATTGATAATTTAAACAACAAGAGCCATAAGTGGTGGCACAAACTCATGAATTTTGTTCTCGATTCCTCTGTGTTGAATGCCTATACGTTGTATCGAGCGGATGCAACGGATTTGGGCCTTTAAGTCTTTTCTCGCCAACTTTGGCATTACAGTTTGGCGATGAAGCTTGTGGCGCCCTTCGTCAGGCCTAATATCCCCCGGGGTCCAGCGCGGAACCTTGTATGACGCGGCTTCCATCACAGCAAACGACACGAAGCCGTTCGTTGCCAATGTATTGTTTGTCATTTGCGAACTCGACAATTCTGTGGCGCTTGTGGAGGACGCTTCATGTGTACAAACCCGTGCTTTGTTAGAGTGCATACACAACCTGCATTTGCTGCCATGGTTCTACGTTGGTTTGCTATGATCACAGTCTGGGTTCTTGTTAGGGATGGGTGTGGCAGGGAGTAGCCTCGATGGCGAGTGGGGCGGACAGATGACTAGTTTCCTTGCGTGGTTGTGATCGTGATCGCACCCGATTGATCCCATCTTGTGGTTTTTGAATATGCACTCGTGTTTTGCTTTGTAGCTCTAGCGTAGGGAGATCTTGATCGCCATCGTGGCATTTTACAAATTGAACTCTAGTGGCCGTCACACTTTGTGAATGGATTCACTCCTGCCACATGTTGTATTGTGAACAACGTGCCAAACAATTTCTGGAATTTTTTTGTAATACACTTGTGATTTTGCGGCAAATTGTTGTCTTCATGTAGCCGTAGCAAGGTAGCACTGTCAGCAGCTTTGGAGCTAGAATATAGATTCCTTGCCAGCGAACAGAGGGTTTGCTGCGAGCGCGGGAGCGGACCATGAATCCTTGCCAGCGGAGTGCGCTTGGGCAAAGATTCACTACACGCTGGCCTCCCTGCCATCGCGTGGCCGTTGAATTGAGCCACACGGCGCCAATCAACAACAACCCTGTGTTACTCAAGGCCGCATTGGCAGTCCTTGCATCTGACCGTGTGCTGTACACAATGCTCACCCGCAGGACATCCGGGTCACCCTCTGCAGTGGGATACGGTCGCTCGAAGTGCGAGATTTTGCATTGTTTGATCCCAATTTGACTACGTAGGATTTTTCTTCGGACAACTTGCCATTTCACGCAATTTCACAAAATTTACAGGGTTGTGAAAATTATGAGAGAATTATAAGTGTGCGCGCAAGAGGAGACGCTGCCGCAAATTTGAGTGAAACTCAATTGCAATCGAGCAGCACCGGTTGATCGCGGCTCAAAATTTTCAACTGAGATTTCTCTCTGGGGCGCGTCGATTTCTACGGTTGGATTCCCGATCCCCTCGTTCAATTATCGACGGATTTTTTGCACAGTTACCGTATCCGACTCATACGGTAGTGTATCTACGATGCCCGTGGGACCTTCAGGGGATAAAACAGGCTATCACCATGTCAATCAAAAGGCTTTTCTCCATGCACATGGCACTCCCTGTATAAAACAGGCTATCACCATGTCAATCAAAAGGCTTTTCCGTTACTTAAACCTGAACGACCTACAATTCCATTGTAACCACAGATATTCACATATATTTTTATGTAGAAACAGGTGATTACTTTTGTACTTCACTGCACCAACGTATTTGAGTATACAACATGTTTGAACCCATGGTCATATTTTAGTACATACGAGAAACATACGGTAATCACACATACGGACTAAGATCATTCCCACCCATGCGCGCTAGGACTAACTCGCTGAAATTATTCATCTACATTTGAAGGGCCCTTGCATTCACACTCCCCCATCCTTGCACGTCCTTCACGTATCAAAAGTGCGCAACAAATAGTCAATGGACCAATCACAAGTAGAACGTGAGGGTATAGTCAACTAAAAAGTGATTTGAAGGCCCAATTTCTAGCATGCTAGGATTGAGAGTCAGGAGGTATTTTTGAAGGGCCCTTGGCACTTTTCATCTACTTCTTAAGTGTGAGAGACTTTAGGAGGGCATGGGTGGCCATGCTCTAAATGCTTACATTTACTATAGAGATCATGCACAATCATAGTACTCCCTGCAGAAAACAAGCTATTGTAACACCCTTCCAATCAAAGGGCTCTCAGAGAGTGGAACTGAAGGTGTTACAATGCAGAGAATGTTACTCGCTCTGTCCAGAAATAACTGACCCATCTTTTGGCGTGTTTTAACCCTTAAAGGGCTGATGAAGATATTAGATACATTGGTGTATGTTTGACATTTGTTGTAAATAGAAAGTTCCAAACTGAGACTGTAATAGCTCATTCAAATCATGTCGACATGAATTTTAACTTCACTTTTGATCTTAAACCCATAGGAGGTGTCAAACCATACCAAATACAATGGAATATTGGTGTATAATACTTGTCAAGAAGGGCTATGTGGACCTTTAAGGGCTACTTTAACGCACAAAACAAAAAAGCCGTCACAGTACTAAAAAAATTGGTCTGTCTTTAATAGTGGTAGGTAGTTTTTGTGTCACGCTCATCTCGTTTGAAGTGGACAGGGCTCACTCTTGAAGTAAAAAACATAGGACGAATATTGCAAAAAAAAGAAAATGGCCAAGCCTCAGGAATTTAAGATCTTACTGATTTTTAACAATTTTCGTGCAACATCCGATACTTCATGGGTTCATACATTTTTTGCACGAATTTTGCATGGATTTTGCGCTAGTTCTGCACTGAATCCGCACGACTTCTACATCCACTCTTTTCGTTATCTATCACAGTGCAGAATCCGTGCGGAATTAGCGTGAAATCCGTGTACAATCTGTGCGAAAAATGTGCGAACCCATGAAATATCGGATGTTGCACGGAAATCGTTTAAAATCCGTGGAGTCCTAAATTCCTGATGAAGAACAAATACACTTATTTCCGGACAGAGGAAGTAGAATGGAGCTCACGTACCTTGTCGAACCTCGTTTTATTCAAAAATGGGCAGTCAGGGTTTGTAGGGCAGCAAGAGGTAGGACTAGCCGCGATAAATGGGAGAAGTAGCGTTCATGATGGCCTTTTTATTTATTTGGAGAGAGTGGTGCTCTCGTGCGCGCTTAAGTGTTTGCTACGGAACTTGGAATGGCGGCGGACCGGATGGGAAACCGGATGGGAAACTTGTTAAAGGTAATAGAGGAATGCACAGAGCACATACACAAACACAAGGAATGCGTAGAAAGTGATATCTTTACTCAAGAGCTCCCCCGCTTAAGTAGTGTACAGTTGATGTGCCCTTTGGCAACCTATATGGGATAACTCAACACTACAGGCCTCAAAGGTAAGCCCATGCCGCAACTCCTCTCCCACACATCAATTATTCCCACCCAAACCCCTTTGGCTTCTAGCAACACTACCCTTTATCTACTACTTCAACAAAACCGGATTTGAATTGGGCCGCCTTAAATTGGGCGGCTCACTATTCATTTCTCCCCAGTTCTTCTAGCCCTCCGCGCGCACCCTCGTTTTCATTTCCAGAGAGTGTTAGGGTTTTCAGTGCGCGTCCGGAGGGAGATAGCAGTGAGCGACCGACATTTGGGGATTTTGAGCGCCTGGGAGTTAAACACACAATTCGCTATTTACGCACTTGGCCATATAATCATGCACTTGGTTCTTGGACGCATAATTTTTTTGGTCTAACTTTTTTTTTTTAAAAATCGACGATTATTGTCTTTCTTCAATCCCTTACATTGTAAACAAATAATTATTTTAATTAATTTTTATTCTTATCTTTATCTTTTATTTTATTTTTTCTTTCATCTTTTCTTTTTCAACTTGATTTCTTTCTTGTCTTCTTTCTTGTCTCCCTCTTGTCTCCCTCTTGTCTTCTTTCTTGTCTCCCTCTTGTCTCCCTCTTGTCTTTCTTCTTGTCTTCCTTTTTGTCTTCCTTGTCTTTTTTTGGCCGCTGAACCTGCAACAATGGGAGCAAACCAAAAAAAAAAAAAAAAGTTTTTTTATTTTTTTTTTAATTTTCGGGTTGGCTATGAGGTGCTGCTGAACCCTAAATGGCAGCCGCCAAAAAAAGAAAAAAGAAAAACAACTTTTTTTTCTTCTTTTGGTTGGCCGTGGGGTGCTGTTAAACCCTAAATGGCGGCCGCCAAAAAAAAAAAAAAAAAAAAAAGAGTTTTTTTTTTACTTTTTTTACTTTTTTCCAAAATTTACTATTTTTAGCCTCTGGGTGCGCGGCCGCGCACCCAAAGACCCTTCAATCTCCTTCTACATCTCCCTATCAATCTTCACCTCTCTTTCCATCTTCATCTCCCTCTCTACATTCATCTCCTCTCCATCTCTCTCCCCTCTCCTCATATATATAGGGAAAAGGGGTCTCTCTCTCATCATTCTCCCACTCCCTCTCCCATCCCTCTCCTCTCCTCTATATATGTGAGGAGAGAAGAAGATGATGAGAGAGATGGGAGGGTCTTTGGGTGTGCGGCCGCGCACCCAGAGGCTAAAAATAGAAAATTTTGGAAAAAGTCAAAAAGTCAAAAAAAAAATTGTTTTTGTTTTGATTTTTTTTTTTTGGGCGGCCGCCATTTAGGGTTTAGCAGCACCCCACGGCCAACCAAAAGAAGAATTTTTTTTTTTTTTTTTTTTTTTTTTTGGGTTTGCTCCCATTGTTTCAGGTTCAGCGGCTACAACTGAAGAAAAAGTAGAAGAAAAAAAAGACAAGGAAGACAAAAAGGAAGACAAGAAGAAAGACAAAAGAAAGATAAGAGGGAGACAAGAAAGATGACAAGAAAGAAATCAAGTTGAAAAAGAAAAGATGAAAGAAAAGATAAAAGAAAAGATAAAGATAAGAATAAAAATTATTTATTTACAATTTAAGTGATTGTAAAAAGACAACATTGATGTTTTTTAGAGAACTTTTTCACCGGTTTTTTGTAAAGTCAAATATGTTTATGAAATGAGCGCACTTGACCAAGTGTATAAATAGCGAATTGCGTGTTGTTAGGGAAATTGAGCGCCCGGGGAGATACAGTAGTGCGAGGTTGGAGTTGGGGAAGAGCGAGCACCCGAACAGTGAGCGCCGCAATTTCATGCGGAGTTTGCGGAAGGGAGTGAGTGCGCACCCGGGAAGAGAGGCGCGAGGGCACCAGGAGGTCAGGCGCACATCACGAAAGCAGAAGGGAAAGCGTCCGAAGAGAGAAGCGCGTGATTTGAAGGAGAGAGAGAAGGCGCACCCGGAGAGGGAAGCCGCGCCATTCCCGGAGGAGTGAAGAAGTGCATCCGGAGTCCGCAGCTATGGCGCGCAGGGAGACCGGATCCAAAATCCCAGAGAAGAGGATTGTTCCGGACATCCCGCAGCACTCGGAGGACTTCGACAAGCTACTCAAGGACCTCGAGAAGATGGGGTGTTTGGGGTTGTTTGGGAAAGTGTGGGATGTGCAGGACGTCCGGATGTTGGAAGAAATTGAGGGCGGGGCTATGGATCCTGCCTTCCGGGCGACCATCCGCGAGAAGTACGGGAATTGGACCCGGGAGCTGTGGCGGGCCGTGTACGACTTCCCGGACACGAACGAGGACCTGGAACCGGAGAGCAAGGGCAACACGGATTGGGTGAAGGCGTGCTTCATCTACCTCTCGGACCACGACGGATTCAAGGTGGCGGATTGCAGGGATCCCCGGGAGCAACGGCTGCTCCAGTACGTGGTGCCAATTTTCAACCCGGAGAAGCCCACGACCCTCACGGTTACACTGGCCAAAGGCATCTTCTCCGCACTCCTCCGGAAGAAGAAGATCAACTGGGCGAACGTAGTGCACCGGAACACCCAGAAGTGGGCCCGGAACGTCGACAACAAGAAGGGACGTCCGTTGGCTGGGTTTCTCTACCATCTGTACGAGAAGGAAGTGTGCATCACGGAGGAAGAGAAGAAGAGGTTGGAGATTCCTCCCATTCCGGGAATAAGGAGCCCAACCAAGAAGAAGACAGCCCTTCCGGGAGGAGCGGGGACCAGCCGGCCCGGATCCTCGCTGCGACCGGAAGAAAGAAGGATGGCTCCACCGGCACCTCAACCGGACAGGAGCAGCATCTGGGAGGAGCGGCAAAAGAAGAGGAAGGACCCGTAGATAGGCCGACCGGGTGGGGCAGGACTTCAATAGGAGTTGAGGATGAAGCGAAGGGAGGACCCGCGAGAAGACAAAGAGGAGAAGGAATCCCCGCAGCCGAAGCTGACCCGGAAGAAGAAGGTGGATCCGGCAACGGGTTCTCAACCAGATGTGGGAGGTTCTTCCCAAACGCGGCCTCAGGTGAGTCGGTGGTGGAGTCCGGACCAGCGGAGGAGACAAGTCATCCTCAAGCGCAGCGTCAGGAGCAGCCAGAAGTAGGTTCCGGACCGATGGAGGAAGATCCTGCCCCGGTTGGTCAGTAGGAACAGCCGGTAGAGGAGAACCGACCGGAGGAAGGAGGTCCATCCCAAGTACGACCTCAAGGCCACCCGGACAGGAAGAGGAAGCTGATCCTGACGGCCGAGGAGGATGAGGACCCGGAAGTTCAGGAGACCACCCCTCGGAAGAAGAAGGGGCAGGCCCGGAGGAAGACGACTCTCTTGAACAAGCGTCCCAAGGAAGCAGGGGTCGACGGGGAGGAGTTCGAAGACGAGGGAGACCGGGAGCAGGGACCGGCAGCAAGGAAAGAACCAGTCCGGGAGATAGGACCATCCGGGGAGCCACAGGAGGAGAGGGAGGCTCCGCTTGTAGTGGAGAACATCCTCCTGACAACTCGGGTCGCTTTCGACCTGGTCACGGAGAAGTACACTTCGGTGTTCGCTGCGCTACGGGAGGTAGGCACCCTCCTCCGGACAGATGACGCATTGAAGTACCCGGAGCGGATCCGGAAGCTCCAAAGGAAACTCCTCAGGAGCCGGGAGAAGGAGAGTGAGTCTGCCGTCCTCGTGTTGGGTCTACAGGAGGAGCTGCAACGGAAAGCGGACTACATTAAAAAGATGGAGACTCACGTCCGGAAGAATGAGCAGCAGATCCGAGGGCAGGAGGAGACCATCCCGTGCATAGGGGAGACAAGCCAGCAGTGCGTCACCGAGACGGTCCAGTTGTTTCAACCGGAAGGGGAGGTACAAATGAAGGCCTGGTTGTACGACGAGAGGGTGGGCCAGTCGGGATTGGAGGGAGCAGCCTGGATGAAGAACGTGGTCCGGGAGTACTCTAACAAGGTGGAGGCCTTCCTGGTTGAGTTCTGGGCGTTGGCGGAGCATATGATGAGGGAAAGTCCCTCTGCCTCGGAACTGGATGAGGAGGGGGCCACCAACAGGGGTGAGAGGGTAGGTTCCGGGGATGGGTTGCAAGGTGTGTTTCATATGTTTGCAGATGCTCCTCAGGCGGGTGAGATCGACCGGTTGATGAGGATGGGGAACTCAACGCAAGAGCACACCTCCCGGCCCGTAATGGATGTGGAACCGATCCACATGGTCAGACTCGGAGGAGTGAGCCCAGAGGAGGTCCGGGACCTCGAGGAAGGCATGGAGGCGATGGGTGTCCACGGGGAGGTTACATACTACATACTTTTGTAAACCACGTGCAGTCGCGGGTCAATTATAGGTGGGCTATTTATCTAAATTCCTTCAATAATTTGCACCCTATTAGTAGATAAAATGGTACTTTGAGGTATTTTTCAAGACCCTATAGGTAAATATAATTTCCACCATTAAGTTATATTATAGACCCTATTTTATTTATAAACTGGACCATTTATGAAAATCCTAGAATTTCAGTATAAATTGAACTTAATCGGACATAAAAAAACGACAACAATACATGAACGTAACTTTCAAAGAAAGAACAACGACTCTGCTTAGTGTCTAAAATGTTTGAAGGTGGGTTTAAGTGAGAAATGCATGTTGTGAGAGGAAGCATGCAATACTACCACCCTGCCCTAGCCTTGTGAATCTCATTACTCACCTAATGCTAAAATTCATCATGAGGAGACTTTCCCATAAAGCCAAATAATTCAACCTTCATTTGTGATTCATTCTTAACCCCTAATTGCCCAACCATGCATATTTTGCTTGATGTACAGATTTCATTCATAGTTTCTCATCCGTCATGTACTTTTTGTAGTGCGATTTTTCAACTGAAATTTTTATGGGAAGTTAGCTTCATTTATGTGTGATCCGATCAAAAAGGAAAAAAATTGTGAAAAAATTATGCCGCATTTCGTATTGCACTGTTTCACCCAAAAATTTGAAGATTTTAGTCTAGAATTGTTTTAAAAAAAATAAACTCATAAAATCAAGCATCTAAAAAATTTCCAAAAATCATAACATCTAGAGTATTACATTATAACCCATCACAACAGATTTCATCCACATATTATCACAGATCTAACCGTATGGATCTAGAATCTAAAATTCAAAATGTATAACTTTTATTCATACATCAAGTTCCAAATATTCATGTTAGTTGCATTTTATAATACATTTTTGCAAAACTGCCCAAATTGGATATAGATGAGGGCATTTAAGGGTTATAATGAAGTAATCGTCTTCCAAGAATTGCCTCAAATTGGCTAACTTCGACGATTTTTAGTCAAGTTGAGGCAATTCTCATTCAATCCAAGGATTTTCATTAGAACTCACATAAATTCTTTGTTCCTCTAAATATTTAAGACCATAATTTATTAATAAAAATAGAATACTACCTATGCTTTCTACCTATCCTACATTAAATATAATACCGTATAGGCCATTTCATTCAAGCTATGGTATTTCTAAAATTTGTATAAATTTTTGCTCCAATGAATTAAATTTCTATATTTTTTCTCACGTGGTTTAATAAAATTTTGATAGTGACCTCCCCGGGTGGGTGTTCAACCGGACAGAGCGGAAAGGCAAGAGGGTGGGCCAGGAGGTCACCCGGACGGCCAACCGGGAGGCGCGCAAGTGGGCGAGCCAACCGTGGAACAACAGGCGGGACAACAGGTGGAGCAACCGGCAAAGCACGGAGTGCGAGGAGATCGGCCGGCTGACCCGATCGTGGTGGGGAGCCCGGAAGAACCGGTAGGGCAGCTAATGGAGGACGAGTAACTGCTCGGGACCACCGGGGGTCAGGAATCAGTGGTCCGGACTTAGTGGATCCGGCCACTTAGAGTAGGACTTTTTGAGTAGGTAGATTAGAAGACTTTTTCGTGTATGGACTTTTAGGGTTTTTATATTAGTGGCAGCTTAGGATAGAAACTGAACCGTGGAGAAAGCTCCCCGGATTTCCGGATCCCGGGAATGTAGGATCTGAGGATTTCTCGGATCTGAGCGGTTGGAGGTTGGCTTTTTATCAAGGAATGTTCTTCATTCTTTGGGTCTTTTGTGTATCATTGTTCCGTGTAAATGAGTAGAAGCGCATATTCCTTTCACAAACTTTGTGTGTGTGTGTTTGTGCATATGTGTGTTTGCTTGTGTTATTGCCCGGAACAGTGGCGCAACTAGTCCCTTGGTGACCGGATGGATTAGCCGGGCTCGGGCGTAGAGTCAGTTAAGAGACCGGGTAGAAGATTTGGAAGAGTTAGGATCGTTTGAATGTGGGGTTTTCTGTGTCCGGTTGCAGGAGATAACCCGGGTTAGTAGCTGAGTGAGCAGGAGGGGGTACTCCGGTTCTCTCAGAACTCTTGGACGGGTATTTCGGTAGAGGTGCCAACATCCGGGTAGATCTTGCAATTGTAGAATACGGGGAAGTTAGAGTAAAACGGGTCGTGAGGAATTCAATCTTTTCCGGACACCCCGGATACTGTCCATTCCGGTTAGCAAGCATTAGGAGAAATCTGTAGTCACAAAGGGGCCTTGGCCTTTGGCACGTGCTGAAAAATTTAGGCCAAACCGTGCACTTTACAAGAGGTCACCAATGGTGCCACCGTGGCTGCCAGCAGCGCAGGTCCGTGGGTCGCGCCAATCGACGCTGCCAGCACTGCGGCTTCCGACAGTGTCAGCGAGCAGCAACTGCACCAATGGGTTTACATAGAAAATAGTGCTTGGGCAGACGGTTCACCTAACACGGGCAAGCTTAGAGGGCCCCTTTGGGACCCCATTTTTCTCCTAATGTCGTTGTAGTATTTTGGAGAGAAGGGGGAAACTGGGTTGCGCTTGTGTGACCGGCTGTGGGTTTGGGATAAGTCCATAGTTGAAGAGCAATCCGGGGAGTACCCGGACTAGGGATTTGAGTTTGGAGAACCGGGAAGTGGTGAAACCCCTGTCACGGAAATCAGTAGGGGAGGTGTGACTTTTAATCCAGCATCCTTAAAAATGCAAATGGAGAACCCTCTGACGGAAAACAGAGGTTAAGGGGAAACCGGATTTAGTAGTTGGGTTAGACCGGGTGGAGTAGGGTTGGTTAAATTTCCAACCGGGACAAAAACCGGATCTAGCCATAGCCGGATCAGTCAGTAGGGAAGATCCGGTTTTAGTACGAAAAAAGGGAGTTAGTTGGTGACCGGAAGAGAGCAGTCACCAATCCGGGTCAGTTTCCGGAAACTTCCCACCTCAGAGAGTTCCCGCGGAACGATAACCCGGAAATCACCTTTATGAGCATTCTTAATACAAAAAAGTGCGCTCTTAGGGAGTATCCGGTACCACGTGCTACGACATACCTCGCAGAAGGAGGCCTTTGAAGAATCTGAGCTCCCTGCAGATTTCAGGAAACAGAGGCCGCTTGTGCGAAACGGGATGCTAACATTGCTAGATGGGAGAGGCCAACCGGAAAGGACAGTCGTTGGGAAGCTTCGGACGCAACGAACCGGCCTTCACTTGCTCCTTGAACAGGGCGTTCGGGAGACCGGAGTAAGGATTTTCCCCTGTCAGAATCTCACAGCAGATGACGGCAAAGCTGTACACATCCGCTTTCCCGGGATTCAAGTTGGCCATCTCGAGATCACCTTCACCTCGAATGACCTCCGGCGCCATCCACATAGTAGTACCCCTGTTCAAAGCCAGATTTGAGTACGTCCGAGTGGTGTGTTTGGTTTTGCTCAGCCCAAAGTCCACAATCTTCACTGCAGAAACTCTCGATGTTGCAGGATCGGCAAGGTTGACGAGAATGTTCCCCGACTTGAGATCCCGAATGGACGCGGTCGGAGCAAACCAAGACTCAGAGCGGCTATGAAGGGGGGGTCTCGGAAACGTGGCTGCAAGTGTGTAATTTATGTGAGGCAGTTGTATTACCTCCGAGACGTTGCACAAATCATCCTTCAGCATCCGCGCCACACGAATGCTGAAGGATTAATTTTTCACGGCATCGTGAAGGAGGGCAAGAGGTCTCCCTTCACATCCCAATTGTCTCCTGAAACTAGGGCATTCGTTGAGGAAAACCTTTGTCTCGGCGTTCCAATCTCCAAGATTAAGACCATGCACATAGAACTCGTGTTGAGGCTTAGGGCTCAAGGCGCACCCGCGTCTCGGGATCATTTTATGAAGGACTCGGACATCCGCAATGTAGCGGTGAAGGTCAACCAAGCTTGTTACCAAAACACGAGAACGATGCTGAATTGGTCTGCATGTGGGTTCAAGCTAATCGAAACATAGTATTCTATTACCAGGAACTGAACTCCGGTTCAGTCTCAGGAGCTTTAAACGGAGATAACATGCCCTTTGTTATAGGTATTCAAACGGACTTTATGTTTAGGATGATGCTCGAGCACGGCCACAAGAGTGCCGTCTCGATTGATGCGACATTCAGAACAAACGAAAAAAAGGTATTGTGCGCATTGCCTGTCTCGTTTTTTAATTTTGAAACCTATACAGATGGTTTAGGGTTCAGGGTTTAGGACCATCCGGACATCTATTGTTTAGGCGAGACAGCAGTACTAATGTGCTTCAATTACTTGCATGCAGTTTTCCCTCTACACTGTGATGATCTTCGACAAATGGCAGAATGGATGTCCCGGAGCTTACGTGGTGATGTCTCGCAGTAAGCAATTGGACCATAGCATGAATGACATTGTTGGAATATACGAGACAGAGATTCGCTACGATCAGAACCAAGGTTTCTGGTGCCAATGCATTTTGGAGCTATGTGGACAGTACATGGATGAAGAAACTCGATATGTGGGTGATGGGCAATTGCATTATCCCACATGCAGGCTAGGACACCAACGCCGCAATCGAGTCGTCCCACAGTAACCTGAAGGCCGTCCTTAGAGCGTCTCGGGAAAGGCTTG
This sequence comes from Pohlia nutans, assembly GCA_022496805.1. Taxonomy (NCBI): domain Eukaryota; kingdom Viridiplantae; phylum Streptophyta; class Bryopsida; order Bryales; family Mniaceae; genus Pohlia; species Pohlia nutans. The sequence goes on from CM040103.1 coordinate 2,982,946, forward strand.
TGGGGAGACGCGTGGACTGGCTCATTGACGAGCTAACCAATGATGTCATAAATCGATACGAGTTTAACGCGTACATCAAAGAGAATGGCTTTGAGGGAAACCGGAAGACGGAATGGGTAGTTATTAACTCCCTTGTATAGGCTCGCAAGATTCCTAACCATTGCGTCACACTTCCATCCGAGACTGGAGAACCAATGTATGTGTCATCGAACAAGCGGCCCCATCTCCGTTACGCTGCGCACAACCCCAAGACAGAATGGGGGTGTTGTGAATGCCCTCACTCAATGAAGGGCAATCTATGCAAACACCACTTGAAAGTGCTGAGGATGTTGCGCCTGGACCTTGCTGAAGGTGGCATCGTCAAGGTGTGCGGAACTCTGTATGGTACATCTCGCGGCGGTATCTCGCAGCTTGTCCAGTTCCCGGAGCTCCCCGAGATAGAGCCCAAACTACCAGGCGAGAGCGACCCAGATAGAGCCCCGGGTACTCTCGGTCCCGACATCGAGACTGAAAATGTCGCTCCACCATCACCTGGGGCCGTGGACGAAGACAAGCGTCTCACTGAGAGCATTGACCGTCTCGCAGCTTCCATTTGCGACAGGGCATTGAAGCACCGTCTCGTGAAGAGGCTCTTGGAGGCAGACCTGCGCGCTATGGATGCGAGACACGCTGCTATAGAACTACAAATCTCACATGGAGTTCTACATCCCGTGCAGAGAGAGGCGGCGCCATTCGTTGGTAACGATGTAAACGGTAGTAATACTCTTCGTCCGCACCGAGACTTCCTCAGTAGCTATTTCAGGTCGTCGAGGAACACGAGACAACGATTGTAGTGTGTTTAATTTTTTTTGAGGCTGTAACTGTCTGGCGAGACGGCGTCAAAGCCTGCCGTGCTTGGATTATTGACTTAAGAACATTGTAATGGGTTTAGGGTATCAAAATTTGGAAATTCGTCCACTTTGTCTCGGAATGCTAATGCTTAAGCTCTCCATGTTCAGTTGACACATTTGCCAAAGACTTAGAAACTGTACATACTGATCGGACAACGCACATGATGTACGGGAAAGGATGTTACTGAATTTCAACTCTTTTTATTTACAAAGATGAGTATTACAATGTCGCCTTTCTACCGATGAGACTATATCACCGAATTATGAATTTGAAATTGTTCCAGTCTTGGTGCAGGACGTATTATGTACAAGTTTCACAGAGAAAAATCTGTACATCTGCAAGAAAAAAAAATCTAAGCTCTAACAAAATTCTATGTACTACATTCCCTAATACATTATACCCTACAAGATTGTCACATTGCTCGGACCCGGCTCACAATTTGTCCGCAGGGTCTTTAGCTTCTCGAGATTGTCTTGTCTCGCCTTCTTGTCCGCCTCCACCCTTGCTCTAGTCTCGTGAGCTTCCTCCTCTGCTGTAAACGGAGGGGCCTGGACGCTGACATCTTGAACGTCTCGGATGGGTCCCGATACATCATCAAGCCCATATATGGTGCGCCCGCCCTCCTGTCTCGCCCAAATAGGAGCCTCGATATCGCGGTAAACAAGTTGATGTTCAGCGAGATCGAGTACGAAGCGAGGCTTCGGGTACCTGTGATCTGGTCTGGCTGTCTCGCAGTATATCAACTGCAGCAGAAACCGAGCACATACCTCTCCATTCCAATCCAGCCACTTCACCTGCATTACGTCTGCTTTCTCGAACGCGACGGGGTTTCGAGTTTCAAGACCCCGGTACTGCAAGTACTGCCACAACATGACGATGAGCATGTACCCGCATTCCCAGTCCGCTCGTTGGTTTGGCCACTCCACGTTCTTCCATTTCCGCGCCACGAGACGAACCCATTCCTTGGAACCTGGCCGAAACCCTCGCACTATACCCCAAGCAGAGCTGACAAGCATGACGAAGTCATCGAAGGCCTTTGTGTTTTGTAGTAAGTTCCTGGTCCCCATCAACATCGTCCTCTTGTCCTCCACTATTGCGAGACTCCAATGTTGTTTATCCATGTAGGGGACCACGAGGGTGTCTTCTTGACCACTGCACTCTTGGAAGAATTTGAGACCCATGTCACCGAGCCACTCCCAACTGACCTTGTTCTCTCCCAAGTAGTAAGGCAAGACCCCGGTCAGATTTGAGCTGACGATGTGAATCCTGTCTTGGATCCAATCCGGTGCTCGGAGTACCAGGGAGCGGAGTCCGAGCTCCAGAAAGGGGTCTCGAAGCATTTTAGAAGGCTCGATGATGCAGTCCCAGTCTTGAATTTTTGTGGGAACCAGGACTAGCCGACGGATGTCATCAGAGAAATACACTGCAGTGTCTCCAACCTCGACATCAGGTTGAAGTTCATTTCCTTGCATTTCCCTGGTATTTCCAACAGCATTTGTTAGAAACGAGACAGAAATTGGAAGAATCCGGTCTTATAACAACATTGCAACGAAATGTCAATTCAGGAATTTCAAGAGTGGTTTAGAGTATCGTCACCTCCGACTGTTGTAGTGGTGGGGGAAGTTCAAGAGTTTCATTAACGTGCTCCAATGCCACCCTTCAACTTGCACGGCGAACTCGTTCTTCAACTTCGTAGGTCTTAGGGTGCTGTCTCGGAGCGAAGTCTCGGGATTCATGAAATCAAAATGCCATTGACGCCCCCCTCCTTGCCCTTGTTTGGGTGAACAAAGTTTCCCACCTCCAACTGGAAAATCCTTGGAATATGGTCTTCCGCGGGACCCGTCTCTGGCTCAATCACCTCGAGGCCAGTCTCGGAGTTACCTTTGCTTGGGCGATCTAGAGTGACCGCCACCTCCGCCGGTGGGGGTTCCGGTCCCATAACACCCTCCGCAGACACCTTTGTCTTTGTTGCTTCGGGTTGAGGCTCCTGTCTCACCTCATCATTTGCTTGGACAGGTGCGGCTCCTTCTGTGTCCACTCTCGCCTCAGCTTCTGCTTCGACTGGTGCGGCTTCTCCCGGGTTCAATCTCGCCTCTGCTTGAGCGTCAACCGGTGCGGCTTTATCTGGGTCCAGTCTTGTTGAAGTAGGATAATTGCGTGGGCTGAAGTTGCTCATAGCCATGCGCATTAGCTAGAGTAGATGATGCGAATGAGCTAGACTTGCAACTAGAGAAGTGGTACTAGTTAGAAGTAATGAGAATTGGGTCTCCCAAGTGATATGGGCTGATCCTAGTGTACTAGGAGTGGAGTATGGGCTGATGTCCCATATGGTTTGCCAAGGGGACTCCCTTGGGTGTGCTACTTAAGAGGGGCAGCCCATGAGTAAAGATCATCTCTTTCCTATGCATTCCAAGTGTTTGTGTGAGGCTTTGGCATTCTAATCTAACCTACAATAGGTTATGGGCCCACTCATGTGTTTTGCGTGAGTCAAAGATTAGATTGCTCATTGTGTGGAGGTCGTGCGTTGGAGCGCTGATTTTGGAGTATTGGAGCGCTGATTTGGAACTTTGGAGGGCTGAATTCGAGCTTTGGTGGGCTGATTTCGACATTGGGAGGTATTACAATCTTCCTACCTTTGATCTACGTGTTGGAGGGCTGAATTCGCACTTTGGAGCTATCATTTGTTGATTTGGAGCTTTTGGAGCACTTTGGAGCACTTTTGGAGTTTATACACGTCTACAAGGGCTGAATTGGAGCTCTGGAGCTTATTGGTGTTTGTTGGAGTATATTGGAGCTGATTGGAGCTTATTGGAGCTTATTGGAGCTTATTAGAGCTTATTGGCTCAATTTGTGCTCAATTTGTGCACTTGTGTTGTTGCAAGGCACTTTTATGCTTTGAGGCTCTTGGGGTGAGTCTACAATCTGATTTTGGTATTGCAATTCTTGCACAAGGGTTTGGAATGTGAGTTATGCCCTTGGAGTGCTCAAAATTAGAGTTTGGGTTAGTGAATGCACAACGGGGCTGATTTGATGAATTTCAATGCAATTAGGACTTGAAGGGGCTGAATTTGCATTGATTTAGAGTCCTTGGAAGGCACAAGGGTGTCCATAGGGTGCATTACGTGTTGTGAAGCACAAGGGTGCTGATTTGAGTGGATTTGAGCCAACGAGTGCGCAATTCTCCTAGTTAGGGTGTTGTGGTATGATCTTGTGCAAATTCACTAAGAACCATCACGATTGAGTGTTGTGAGGTTGATGTGTAGCACAAAGGTGCTGATTTAGTGTTTGGAATTAGTTTGGAGGCATTAGAAGCACGTACGTGTGCAATTTGCCTCACAAATCACAAAATTGTCAAAAAAATCATAAAAACAATTTTTCTTAGCTTTCTAGGGGCTGAATTTTGTGAGCGTACGTCCTTCAATCAAGGATATGGCTACATTTGAGGGTGAAGGTGCTAAGGTTGTAGACAAGTTCGATGGCGTCAACTTCCACTTGTGGAAATTCAAGATGGAAATGGTCATGGCCGAAAAAGAATTGTGGGAGATAGTTGAGGGTAGTGAGGAACCGCCTTCGTCCGACGCCGAGGCTAGGGTACGAACTGCGTACACTCGGCGAGAGAAAAAGGCCTTTGCGATTTTGGCTCTTAATCTTTCTGATTCCCAGCTCTCTCATATTCGGTCGTGCAAGACTCCCGCCGAGGCATGGGCCAAGCTTTGCAATATTCATGAGGCAAAGAGCTTGGTCAATATCTTGTTTTTGAGGCGCAAGTTTTTCACCATCAAGATGGAAGAAAACGACGACATGTTGGCGCACATCAACAAAGTCAAGGCTCTTGCGGATCAGCTCAACGGCGCAGACGTCAACATTACCGACGGTGATATCGTTATGACGCTCCTCGAGAGTTTGCCGCCGTCGTACGAGTATCTTATCGTTGCTATGGAGAGTAGGCCCATTAGCGAGCTCACTCTTGATTATGTGACATCACGGTTGTTGCATGAACTCTCGCGGCGCAAAGAGAACGAGACTCGTGGCGATAGCGCGGCGCTTATGGCGAAGCAATCCAAGAGCGGTGCCAGTGGGAGCTCTACAGACAAGGTATGCTACTATTGCGGTAAGAAGGGCCACTTGGCAAAATTTTGCTACAAACGCAAGAGAGAGGAAAGTGCCAACAATACAAAGGTCAACGATGCAGGTGATGAGTACGCATTTATGACTAGCGTCTCTTCTTGTAGTGATGACGGGGACGAGTATGCAATGATGGCAAGTGACGTGTCATGCAATGGTAGTGTGATCGATTGGATTGTTGATTCGGGAGCCTCGAGTCACATGGCGCCCATTAGGACTTGTTTCCAATCATATCACGTCATATCTCCAAAGAATGTCATTTTGGGTGATGATACGGTTCTTCAAGCCGTGGGTAAAGGATCCATCGTCGTAGACACCGAGGTGAAGGGTCGTGTGAAGACAATCACCATCCATGATGTCCTCCACGTTCCCAAGTTGAAGGCAAATCTTTTATCGGTGCGACATTTGGTGATGAAGCATTTGCGAGTGGAATTTAGCGACCAAGGGTGTTTTGTGTTGTCTCCAAGTCGTGAGGAGGTGGCCATTATACACGAAGTCAACGGCTTGTACCAAATCAAGTTTTCCAAGATGCACGCGGCGGAATCGGCAACGTTGGTGCAATCGAGTTCAAACGAAGACAAGTTGGCGTTGTGGCATCGTCGTCTCGGGCATTTGAATGTCAAGAGTGTGAAAGCACTGCGTGGAATGGTAAGTGGCATGGATCTTGCACAATCACACGTCGCACCTAGTTCATTCACATGTGAGGGTTGTATTGAAGGCAAGCAACAACGCTCACCGTTTCCAGTTGATGGGGCAACTCGTGCAACCAAGGTTCTTGAGATTGTGCATTCCGACGTGTGTGGTCCAATGAAGACCACGTCTATGGGGGGTTGCAAGTATTTTGTGACGTTCATTGATGATTTTTCGAGGAAGATATGGTTGTATCCGATCAAAGCAAAGAGCGAGTGTTTTGAGAAGTTCAAAGAGTTCAAGGCGTTGGTTGAGAAGCAATCCGAGCACAAGATCAAGGTGTTTCGATCGGATAATGGCGGCGAGTTCATGTCCAACCAATTTGACGAGTTATTGAAGAAAGAAGGCATTGCTAGACAAACCACAACGCCATATACACCACAACAAAACGGAGTTGCAGAGCGTGCAAATCGAACAATTGTGGAAATGGCAAGGAGTATGTTGCATGCACAAAATTTGGGTTTGGACCTTTGGGCGGAAGCGGTGGTGACTGCGGTGTACACACGCAACCGATGCCCGACGAGTGCGGTTCAAAACATGACACCAGAGCAAGCGTGGAGTGGGAGGCCACCCCGCGTGGAGCACATGCGCACATTTGGATGCATCGCATTTGCAAAGGTACCCGATTCTCAAAGAACCAAACTTGAGGCCAAGGCAACAAAATGTGTGTTTCTTGGATATTGTGAAGGTACCAAGGCGTACAGGCTCATGTCGCTCGAGACCAAGAAGATCATTCGAGCTCGTGATGTGACATTTTGCGAGAATTCCAAGGTTGAAGACAATTTGGACGATGGTCCAAGTGGGAGAAGTGGCGATAAACCGGCCATTGTGGACCAATCTTCCAAATCTCCCGTTATTGATATTGTTGATGAAGACGAAGATGACGAAGATGGTGGTGATGAGGAACATATTGAGGAGCGACCTTTGAAGACGAAGAATGGCGAGAAAAAGGCACAAGCAATGGCGGTTGAAGACAATGCATCCTCGAGCGATCGTCGTTATCTAGAGAGAAATCGTAGACCACTTGGCGAGTGGTGGAAGAATCATATTCTCCCTCAAGGTGAGGAGGAGCATGCAAACGTTGCACTTTTAGATGCTCCATTGACGATTCGTGAAGCGTTGAGTTGTGATGATGCAAACAAGTGGGAGCAAGCCATGCAAGAGGAGTACAAATCGTTGATGGACAATGGCACTTGGGAATTGACTCCCCTCCCCAAGAATCGCAACGCTATCGGTTGTAAGTGGGTATTTCGTGCAAAGAGAGATGCAACGGGTGATGTGGTTCGTTATAAGGCAAGATTGGTGGCAAAGGGCTTTTCACAAATCGAAGGTGTTGATTTTCATGAGACCTTTGCACCGGTGGCGAAATTCACCACTATTCGATGCATTTTGGCCATCGGGGCTGCCATGGATTTGGAAATGCATCAAATGGATGTGAAGACGGCGTTCTTGAACGGCGAGTTGGACGAGGACATCTACATGGTGCAACCCGAAGGATTTGTGCAACGAGGTAATGAGAACCTTGTTTGCAAGTTGAACAAGTCATTGTATGGGTTGAAGCAATCTCCACGCGCATGGTATCAAAAGATTGACACGTTTCTTGTTCATATCGGGTTCACAAGGAGCATCGCTGATCACAGCTTGTATTTCATGCAAAAGGGGCAACATGTGGTCATCGTGATCATATATGTGGATGATTTGATCATCCTTGCAAGTGGTATGAGCTCTTTGAAGGCATTGAAGGCAATGCTTGAGAACGAGTACGAGATGAGTGATCTGGGTGAGTTGCACTTTTGTTTAGGAGTTGAGTTTGTGCGAGATAGAGCAACACGCACCATAACAATGAATCAAAGCAAGTATGTTATGGATGTGCTCAAACGCTTTGGCATGGAGGATTGCAAACCGGTTGGCACTCCATTGGATGTGAATTCCAAACTCGTGAAACTCACCGATGAGGAGTATGCATTAGAGGCTCAATCTATGGTGGATGTGCCATACAAGCAAGCTGTAGGGTCATTGATGTATGCTATGATTGCAACAAGGCCGGACCTTGCGTATCCAATCAGCGTTGTGAGTCAACACATGGCAAGACCGGGTTCAAGTCATTGGGTTGCGGTCAAGAGGATCATGCGGTACTTGAAAGGCACAAGTGATGTGAGGTTGTGTCTTGGAGGTGACAACATTGTGTTGAGTGGGTATTGTGATGCGGATTATGCGGGTGATACCAATGATCGTAGATCCACCACGGGGTACATGTTCAAAGTTGGATCGAGGGCCGTTTCATGGAATAGCAAGCGCCAACAAACCACGGCCACGTCAACGGTTGAGGCGGAGTACATGGCGACGAGCCACGGTACGAAGGAGGCCATTTGGTTGAGGCAACTAATGGCGGATGTGAGATGCACTCAAGAGGAGGCTACAACAATCATGTGTGACAACCAAGGGAGTATGTCATTGGCGAAGAATCCAACGCATCACTCACGTACAAAGCACATTGATGTGCAATATCACTTCATTCGAGAGAAGTTAGAGATGAAGGTGATAGAGTTGAAGTATTGTCCAACGGAGCACATGGTGGCGGACGTGCTGACAAAGGCTCTTGCGAGAGATCGACATCAAAGACTAGTGGTGGCATTTGGGCTCGAAGGCTTTGGCTATTTGCAAAGTGGGAGTGTTGAAGTAGGATAATTGCGTGGGCTGAAGTTGCTCATAGCCATGCGCATTAGCTAGAGTAGATGATGCGAATGAGCTAGACTTGCAACTAGAGAAGTGGTACTAGTTAGAAGTAATGAGAATTGGGTCTCCCAAGTGATATGGGCTGATCCTAGTGTACTAGGAGTGGAGTATGGGCTGATGTCCCATATGGTTTGCCAAGGGGACTCCCTTGGGTGTGCTACTTAAGAGGGGCAGCCCATGAGTAAAGATCATCTCTTTCCTATGCATTCCAAGTGTTTGTGTGAGGCTTTGGCATTCTAATCTAACCTACAATAAGTCTCGCCTCAACTTCTGCTTGGACTCGTGCGGCTTCTCCTGCAGGCGGTGCTCGTATGGGCTTGGGCCATTCGCACATGTTCTACCTCTTGCGTGCCACATCCAAAACCGTCCTCGATACTTTGTCGGAACACAAAACACCTACTTTATACAGGTTAACATCAACTGCATCTGGAAACCAGGGATGGAACTAAGTAAGGTAGAGCATCCATGACAATGAATAACCCGAGACAACACACATGATTTGGTCTCGCATGAATGAAAACTAATACACGTTGGAATAGAACTTACTTAGGTTTTGAATCGGGAAGAAGTGGATATCCAAATCCTCCCGTCGTGCAAGTCAGTCCCGTAACTACGCTGCTGGACCGGCCGGTCTCTACTCGGACTCCTTGGACAAATTACACCACAGCGCTACAAAGTTGTCTGGCTCCGAGACAGCGTAGTCCTCTACACCTCGACTTTGCGTATGCATGATCCACTTCCTGAAAGGGGTCCACTTCCCGTCTTGCACCGCTTTCAATGCAACAGCGGATACCTCCGGTGTGAAGCCCGTATCCAGCATTGCGTCATCAGGTATGCCATATACCGCAGCCCCCACTGCAACGAGCATTGCGGACGCTCCCTCAAGACGGACACTGTCATCAGCCCACTTCTGAAGCGTCTCGCGGTTAGTGGCTCCTGTCATGGGATCCACTAAGCCGTACTCCACTTTGGCCAAGATAGAATACAGGCGAAGGAGACAGGCACTAGTGGGGGCTAAAACGTGAAGTGTCCTTGAACTTAGGGCACTCACAACCGTCGTCGCCTCTTCCATGGTATGCTTCCATGGCAGGGGTGGCATTCTCCAAGACAGCAGACTGTCCCCCGTACACATATGGTATAAGGGATGCCAGCCCCACACGCATCTCTCCACCTCCACAGCTTTTGTCTCATCCCATTGGCGTAGCTGCTCGCGCACCCACTCTTCCCTCTCTCGACGTACTCGCTTTTGCATATTATCCTGTCTCGCCCGAAAATCCTTGATCAACGACAGGCTCGCAAAATACTTGTGCGTCTCCAGGCATCCATTGTGGGTCTCGCTATCCTTCGCATCCCCGCCCTCCAGCCATGATATGGTATCGTTGACTTTGCCTTCCTCCTCGGCTGTGTACATGTTCGGATGCTGCAATAGAGGAGCAATTGTAAACACACAAACATGAACCCCACGGAAGAGTTTGAACCACGCCAAACGAGAGGACCATCAACCCTACTAAATGAGAGTATTTTTTACCTTTCGTTTGAGCCGCGAGAATTTGCCATCTGCCTGGCATATTGCATCCTCAAAAGTGTCCCCTCTCCGAAAGGCCGAGGCCTTCCCCACCATTTCGTCTGTTGTCCACGACGAGCAGGTATTGGTGTCGTCTCTCATAAGGCCGCAGTCCATGAGCAGTATAGCAAGATCGGTTATGGGAAGAGGAGTTGGTACTGGGAGTGCTTCTTCGGGTATGGCGGTCTCGGCGTCCCGGGTGAATTTCAGAAGCTCCTCCTCGCGCTGCCTGCGGACACGTTCACTGTCCGAGACAGAAGGTGCAGCTGCCTGTCCTTCACTTTCCACTTCCATTTGAATGGGGCTAGAATGCGGCTCCTCCCCCAAAGTGGAGGGAATTACTGCTGGATTCGAAGGACGTGCCCCCCCCCCGCACCACCGGAGTTGGAAGGGCGAGAGCCCTTCCTTTCGTAGACCATGCCCTCCACCTTTTTTTTCTTCTCCTTGCCCCGATCACTATCTGAGGGCACCTCCCTCTTCTTCTCCTTGCCGTGGTCTCCAACCGCGCTCCCCGCACCTGAACCGCTGGCCTGAACGTCTCAGCCCGACTCCATCTTCCGCTCCTTCCCCTTGCCGTCTCGGCCCGACTCCATCTCCCTCTCCTTCCCCTTACCGTGGACATCTCTCTCTCCAATCACTACCCCCTCTCTTGGCCCGCTTGCATGACCGTCTTGGCCCAACTCCATCTCCTGCTCCTTGCCCTTACCGGAGTTTCGGGCAACGTCCTCCTCTACTCTCCCACTCCGATCAGGGTCTCGGGTAGAGTCTCGCATGGAGACGTGGAAATTTGAAGGGGAGCCACCACGTGGTTCACCAAACTTTGGCGGTTTAGGGGCTCTAATCGTGCACGCAGGGCCAACCAAGACAACCTCTGTTTCTGCCTCTTCTTTCTTAACAACGGGCTTGATTTGCTGGGGCTTTCGCTTTGCTTTTGCACGGGCCTTTTTGGACTACTTTGAACCCACGTCCTCGAAGTCGTCGTCATCATACTCGATCCGAGCGGGAGCGGCGAAAACGGAGTTCACATCTTGCTCCTCCTTCACCTCCTGCTTCACCTGGGAAGATAGTAGCTGACCATCCGGATGCTTTATCTACCACTCGCCAATAAGTTGTTCCGGAGTTTTCTTCTCCTTTCCAACCAAAAGGGCAGGCCAATTTTGCTCCAATGCATTCGGATAGAACTTCAACCTGACGTGGTCTATCCGACGGTGGTTGTTTAAACGCTGCTTCTGCATTAAACATCTACTCTCTATCGGACAGAGCACGCAATAAAATTTCTTGTGATTAAAGAAAACCGGGGGGGGGGGGGGGGGGGGGGGGTGTGGCATTTCACGAGCATTCGTCCCCATTCCTCTACTGTCCATGTCTCCAAATAGTGATGCTTGTCTATAGTTATTCGCTCCTGAACAATCCCGCCCTGCAAGCGAATTCTTAGGGCCTTCAAATCCTCGTCGCTGGAAATCTCTCGCACCATTGTGCCCTCCCAGTTGGTACTCCCTGTACCGAGATATTCATGTAATTAGTATATGAACCCATCTACAAACAAGGCAATAAACTACACGAGCCCGATAAGTAGGCGAGACCCTATCCCAAACCCCGAACTACCTAATCAGCAATGAAGAACATATATGAAATCATCACGCCATGCCAGTGGATCCTGTGACGAGACATAAAGAAAGTCAACATCCCACATACATTTTCCACTGAGAATGCACACTGCAGTAAACTAATCAAGCCAGCCTGACCGAGACCCGCAAGACTGAGCATGTAGCACTGCAAACAAGGCAGGTGAGTCTCCCTAAACTGAGACTGACATTTACATGATCAGTATTCCAAATCAAATGTCAATCCATCACGCTAGGCCAGTGGACCTTTTCAGAAGACCTAAACAATGTTTTCGGGCTATTATACATTTGCCACTTAGAATGCACACTGCAGTAAACAAATGAAGCGACCCTGATCGAGACCCACGAGACTGAGCATGTAGCACTGCAAACTAAACAGACCTTAAATCCTTCAAAGACATCCACACATGAATTTGCTAATCAATCACGGGAATGCAACGAAAACATCTCTATGTACCGGAAATGACCGAATCTCTAAAACCGTAAACCAAACCTGCTGCTTAAACCCTAAACAATCTAGTCCGGATACATGCAATGTGAAGCAATGAAATGATAATCCGTCAACCGTAAGCCAACTTAAGCGTTCAAAGCGCACCCCAGGTCATACAAACAGTTGCCTTTACACACGATCATTTATGCATAGACGCTAAACAGTAATTGGTCTAAACTCTGATTGAATATACTCACAATTTATTCGTGAATGAGATGCGCTGCGCTGCAGTCGATGAGGATCCCGACGTATGCCTAAACCGCGCTAAAACCCTGAACCCTAAACCAAGTGTTGTTGCAGGAATGGCGAGACGGAACTTTATCCTCCAAAATCTCCAGGGCGCAAAAACTAAACCGCAAACAACAATTCAAATCCAATTGCAACAAGAGCAAGGCGCCAACAACCAAAAACAAAATGAGGAACCAAAGAAACCTAAGGAAGAAGAAGATGGAGGCCACCATCATCATCAGCCGTCTCGCCATCATCATGCCATGATTGGAAATGAATTACAAGAATGATTAGCCATCCTAACCCTAGGCCGCCAAACGTACGAGACTGGGTGGGCCACCACTTGAAAGACATGATGAGAGACAGCTTGGGTATGATGGATGACATCTGACATCGGATGGATGACATCTGTCACTCGGATGAGACCCTCGCACATGCCATTGAATGCATGATAGCCATGGCATGGACTGCATACGTGGTAGGGGGCGCGAGACTGACGACGTGGCACGAGCTGTCTCAAGACTGATGACGTGGCAGGAGGATGAGGCGGGGGTAGCGAGCCAGCCGACGTGGCAAGACGGTCGAGACATCCGACGTGGCAGCGGGCCCACACGAGACTGGGGCAGGAAGCAAGAAAAAAAGCCGGAATCGGGCGGAAGAAAATCAGGCTCGGAAGGAAAAGAAGAGGCGGGCGGGCCGTGGGACCCCGTGGGACCGGTCTCGCGCGTCTCGCGCTGCCACGCCTATTCGCCGCCAGCGCATTTAAGACCACCGGGGGATATAGAGACGAGGGACTTGGAGCTTAGCGCCCACTATCCCAGCCTGCACTGCCCACTCTGCTGCTACTTCTCGAATTTTATGCAATAGCGTTCATCTGGTTTTTTTTTATACTGTCATTCGGGATATTCTGTATTTGCAAGTGCTCCTACAAGCAATTTTTCATTATTTCTTGAATATTTGCATACAGATTACCAGCTCCTAGACCACTGTCGCGAAGATTTACTCTGTCGTCAGTACTGAAAAATGCAATAGGCCGGGATCTTGACCACATCACACTCTCTGCTACTATTAACCCTTAAACGACATATGCTTTCTTGATACCACACCCAAAATCTCGTTTAAATTCTATTTTAAGCATGATTCTGTTTTTAATTTACTTTGGCTCTATCCTAAACAAGTATAGATCTCTCTAAGGTGCTCGGTTTGGCATTTTAAAAATCACATTCAATGGTGCAATGGAGTTGAAGTTATGAACAAGATTCTCCCAAAATATAACCAAGCCCGTGGGGCTTGCATTGTCGTTTAAGGGTTAACGAACCAAGTGCGCTGAAGAACTTCAATATTGGTAAGCGTATTCACTAACTTGATTCTTAAGTGGGCTTCTCTGTGAAGGCCAGTTATGATCAACCAATAAGTGGTTTTATCTAGTAAGCTTGTAAACTGAAAATCGTTGAAGGCGAGTCCAGAAGCCGCTAGCTTTGAAACATAAAACTATTAACATGCATGTCACCAAGCACACCCACGCCTAAGAGCATCTCCACCATGCCGCGTCAAAGGGACACAACAAGCCCTTTGACGCGGCCTTGCTAAAAATTATCCTCCACCCCTCTCCATAAATGCGCCCTTGAAGGAGCGAGCTCTTCAAATCTTTCATTGAACTCGCTATCCTCGAGGGTTGAGAGAGCAACTTGGTGAGCCCGCATTCTGGGATCTTGTTTCCCTCATCTACCTAGGATTCTCTGACTCCTATAATTCCGCAGATTATGAGCCTCAGTCACCAATGAACTCGCCCTCCGTAGTCATGCTCCGGTAAAGCCGCCCGCCTCGTAATCCTTCAAGCAAGGACGCCCTTTTTTTTTTAACTCGACCGTTTGTTTCTAGTGCCTTCTGATCAGGCGTGTGTTCGTTTCTTGTGCCTTTTGATCCGGTGTGGGTAGGGGACATGGCCGCAATAGCAAACAAAGTGCAAATTGGAGCCCTTCAAGCCCTGGATGGCGCGCGAGTTCTTTTGCGGCAAGATGGAGATGCTCTAACCAAAAACAGGAAGTCAAATTTTGGTAAACCGATACCCAACAATGGCCATTACTACCGCTCTATGATGTTTATTTCAATCACAGTGGTTATTGATGGTCATTTTTGGCTGCAGCCATTCCGGCCTTTTCCCCTCCCATTTAGTTATCATGCTCATGACGTATCCTGGTTAAAAATACCGGCTTTTGATAAGCCACAGGGTAGTAGCCGGGAAGTCTACCGATAAGGGATGGGGGCATTATTGGTTATGGGTATCTCTACCTTAGAGCATTCCCACCCATGCACGCTAGGACGAACCCTCTCAAATTATTCATCTATATTTGAAGGGCCTTGTACTCACACTCCCCCACCCTTGCACGCCCTTCACGTATCAAAAGTGCGCATCAAATAGTCAATGGACCAATCACAAGTAGAATGGGAGGATTTAGTCAACTAAATAGTGTATTGAAGGCCCAAACACGCCAGAATCCAGAGTCAAGAGGCATTTTGAAAGGGCCCTTGAAACTTTTCATCTACTTCTCGAGGTCAGAGACTCTCTGAGGCCATGGGTGGCCATGCTCTAAGAGCATTCCCACCCATGCACACTAGGACGAACCCTCTCAAATTGTTCATCTATATTTGAAAGGCCCTTGCACTCACACTCCCCCACCCTTGCACGTCCGTCACGTATCAAAAGTGCGCATCAAATAGTCAATGGACCAATCACAAGTAGAATGGGAGGAATAATCATCGAATAGTCAACCCAATAGTGTTTAGAAGGCCCAATTTCTAACACACAAGAATCCAGAGTCAAGAGCTAAATTTATATTGAAAGGGCCCTTGAAACTTTTCATCTACTTCTCGAGGTCAGAGACTCTCTGAGGGCATGGGTGGCCATGCTCTTACCATTTACTGTATGTGGGAGGTAGCACCCTGTGCTGAATGTGCTAAATGTCGTAAAGTGGTTCTGAGATCACTGGTACCTGCATTAGGCCGCCTTCTGATCTGGGCTTGTTTGGCTTGCCAGTAGATACAATGCATCCGGTTTCCCGTTTCCAGTTTTCGGAATCCCTAGACAAGCAGGCCGTGACAAAATGGCAGATCCATGCATCGTTCATTGCAAGCTCTCTGCTGTTCGCTACTCGTGAGTTGAGCCTCCTGAATTTGCTGCGGCAGTTGCAGGATTGCTCATCTCTAGAGGTGCGAGGCTCGTCTCTCTTTGAATGTTTGCATGCTCACTTTCATGAACATCACGTTTTGTAGGAATTCTTGCCGTCTTTTGCTGCTTGCTTTTGTTTAAATTGGTTGTTCTGAAGCTTGAAACGTCAGTGATTCGATCGTACAAGTTAGAGCATAAATCATAGTTTAACATATATAGTTCCTTTGCACATGGTTAGGTTTCAAATGTGAACTTCATTGCCAAAATCGTTCTGTCAGTATGTATATGTAGGAGCTTCTCCTGTTTGGAAGGCTATGAATTGACAAGTGATGGTTTTCTTTGTCTCTTTGTCTCTTTCGCTGGGGATTGTTTTTTGAAATTCCATCAGTAGTCACTTGTTTGTTAAGCAGTAGAGAAAGATCTGTAAGGATTATGTGGACCTTGGGTTAGATTTATCCCGAGGATCGGACCGAACGTGAAAGAGAGTCTTGAAAGTAGGTTGAGTATTTGATGCGGTACGTATGCTAAGCTTGTTTCTACAACAAAGTCTGCTGACGATCTAATTATGTAAAATTCTCTTAGTTTTGGAAAACTTAGCTTTCTTCGATCCAGTTGAAGTTCTTAGGGTTTGTACTCATTTGTCTTGATAGAAAAAGATTCTGGAGGAATTCTGGCTTTATAAATTTTCTCCGGGAGTTACAGTGCCGGTGTGATCGATAATCTTGAGCGTTCTGGAAAGAGTGTAAATCATTCTCAGATTATTTTGGTGATACCATTTTACTGATCTTGTTTTTCTCCCTTGTGAACCAGGCAGAGCCAACATGGAGCGGTTGCGCACATATTTTAGGCGATTTTCCACAAAGGATGCACCCAAGGCAACCAAATTGCTGAATCTGTGCAAGGAGTTGATACAAAGATTGTCCGCGCAGCATTTGAGTTCAAAAAGCGCAGGAGATTACGTGATGAACAGGCACCAATGTAGTTATCTTGTTAGCAAGCTGACAAATGACACACAGGTAACGATAGAGAACATTCAACGCTCCCCACTTCTAGACGAGAAAACAACGGCAGTGCTGCAGGAGCTTCACGGGGTGCTGCAGGAGTTCGAAACGATTCTGAACGCCAGCCGCGTCACCACGGAACAGTGGCCAAGAGCAGCCATGGAGCAAGGCGAGATGAAGGAAACGTTTTCCCGGTTGCTGTACGACATTCAATGGCACACGTGTGTGCTGGTGAGCATTCTGGTGGATAACTCAGGCGAGTCCCGCGTCACCTTCGGCCGGGAGCTTTGCGACGGCCAGCTGAACGTGGGCGACGAATTCGCGCTCCTGGTCGCGATGAAGGAAGACGAGGAGAGCCTCAAGGACCAGCTCCGGTCCGTGAGCCTCGAGGATCCCACCGCGGACTGGCTGGCAAATCAGTTGCTGAAGCTGAAACTGGAGAATTACGAGAACTCCTCGATCCAGTTGCCTGAAAGTCCCTCAACAGACTCCACGGGCTTCACCATGGTTCCATCGGACTTGTTGTTCCTGAATCCCGAAGACCTTGATCTCGGCGGCAGCCTCATTGGAACAGGCGCATCTGCGCAGGTGCGCTAGTTCGATCTTCTCGGCGGAAAGTACGCAGTCAAGATTTTCAACACGTACAACTCAGATGCGTTTGATCAAGAGGTCGCTGCTTTACAGGGATTAGGACAACACCCTTACATCGTGCGTCTCCTGTGCTACTCCAAGGAAGACACAGAGTGCTACCTCGTCATGGAACTGATGAACAAGGACCTGTCCACGCTGTTGTCCGAATTGCTGCGTCAAAGACGAAGGAAAAACGTGGTTCCGTTGCGCCCGTTTTCGCATGTACAAGCGGTGGGGTTGATGCTGCAAGTTGCGGAAGGCACGCGGTACATTCACAGCAAGGGTATGGCGCATCGGGATCTCAAGTCGGGGAACATCCTCGTCAACCTTGCCGATTCGAGAGTTTCTGCAGTGAAGATTGCGGACTTTGGGCTGAGCAAAACCAAAAACACCACTCGGACGTACTCGAATCAGACGCTGAACAGAGGGACCACCATGTGGATGGCGCCGGAGGTCATTCGAGGCGACGGGGATCCCGAGAAGGCCATCTTGAATCCCCGGAAAGCGGATGTCTACAGTTTTGCCGTCATTTGCTGTGAGATTCTGACTGGGGAAAATCCTTACTCGGGTCTCCCGAACGCCGGGTTCAGGGAGCACGTGAAGGCCGGTTCGTTGCGGCCGAAGCTTCCCGACGACTGTCCTCCCCGGTTGGCCTCCCTCATCCAGCGATGTTGGCATCCCGTTTCGCAGCAGCGGCCTCTGTTTCCTGAAATCTGCAAAGAGCTCAGATACATCAAAGGCCTCCTTCTGCGAGGTGTGTGAGCTCCATTCTACTCCCTCTGTCCGGAAATAAGTGTCTTAGTTCTTGGCCATTTTTATTTTATTTTTGCAATATTCGTTCTATGTTTTTTACGTCAACAGTGAGCCCTATCCACTTGGACCATGAGAGTGACAAAAACTACATACCATTATTAAATATAGACCATTTTTTTTAGTACTGAGATGGCTTTTTTTTTGGCGCGTTGAGTTAACCCTTAAAGGTCCAGAGCCCTTTCTGACGAGTATTATACACCAAAATTTCATTGTATTTGGCATGGTTCCACACCTCTTATTGTTTTAAGATCAAAAGTGAAGTTAAGATCAAAAGTGAAGTTAAAATTCATGTCGACATGATTTAATGAGCTATTACAGTCTCAAATTGGAACTTTCTATTTACAAATATACACCAACATATCTACTGTCCCCATCAGCCCTTCAAGAGTTAGAACACGCCAAAAGATGGGTCAGTTATTTCTGGACAGAGGGAGTAACATTCTCTGCATCGTAACATTCTCAGTTCCTTCAGTTCCACTCTCCGAGAGCCCTTTGATTGGAAGGGTGTTGCAATAGCTTGTTTTCTGCAGAGAGTAAGTACTATGATTATGCAGTAGTAAATGTAAGTCTTTAGTCCGTATGTCTGACTACCGTATGTACTAAAATATAACCATGGGTTCAAATATGTTGTATACTCAAATACGTTGGTGCAGTGAAGTACAAAAGCAATCACCTGTTTCTACGTAAAAATATATGCGAATATCTATGGTCGCAGTGGAATTGTAGGTCGTTTTGGTTTAACCCCTAGAGGACCAAGCATTCATGGTTTTAAAATGTCAAAGTCAAT
Organism: Pohlia nutans; assembly: GCA_022496805.1. Lineage (NCBI taxonomy): Eukaryota > Viridiplantae > Streptophyta > Bryopsida > Bryales > Mniaceae > Pohlia > Pohlia nutans. Next base: position 3,001,695 of record CM040103.1, read on the forward strand.
TGATCATATTGTGAAAAAGATAATTTAGATGTGATCAAATTTTATAACACCAGAATCAGTGAAGAACATTACATATGTCAGTCGTAAAATAAATAAATTCAAACAGAGAGAACTCCACATAAGACCTACTCGAATGTGCTTAAAAAAGCATGAGGCCCAATTTGGGCTTCTTGGTCTTTAGGGGTTAAGTAATGGAAAAGCCTTTTGATTGAAATGGTGATAGCCTGTTTTTTACAGGGAGTGCAATGTGCATGATGTACAGTGGAGAATTGTTGTGAAAGGTGAACTCTTACAACTGCTACAGAATTTTATGATACAATGTATGCCACTTAATAATAAGAATAAGTTTGATAAAGCAAAAAGTGGCAACAAGTCAGTGTTATTAGCATTGTAAATCTCACTTTGATTGTTGGACATGTGCTCCATAGGTGATCAGAAATTGTTGCAGCGAGAAGAGCTTCAGCCGTTCAGATCCATGGGAAGAGCACAGGTATGCCACGTGTCAATGTGGAGTAGGAGCTTGTCGGTTTTGTATGACCAAACAAGTCGTCCCATTTTGATAACAATTACTGTGAAGTGAATTCGCGGCTATACGGTGTGGAGTGCGTTACCGTGGGCCAGTTGTTCTACTCTTCACCGTTTGATAGTGATGGATCTTGATTCCCGCCCAGTATTGATTGTCCTTGTACCACTTCGTTCAAGGAATGCTTGTTGCTATTGTGTGTAGTGTGTGTACGTTGTGTGTGACGCTCTGTAGCCTTGCAGAGGTTTGATTGTCCTTGACGAAGGACTGCTGTAAGGATCAGTTGATCTTGTTTTATGCTTTTAATACGAAGTGTTATTCAGGCTGGGTAAACTTTGTGCAATTAGCATTGCTAGTAAAACTAAGTGTGAGCAAACTTGGTTGACGTTTGGAAGTACTTGATATCACTCTTATATGTCGTTTGGAAGTAATTGATTTTAGCTTAATAGGTTATGGGCCCTAAGCATCTTTGCTGCGCATATCAGTGGTATCTTGTTCTTTCTTGTAGTACTGTTGTCGTTCTAGCACTGTTGTTGTTCTAGCTTCCTTTTTACCATGTCAGAGTTGAATGGTAATACTGTGGCCATTAAGCGCTTTAATGGCACCAATTATCACATGTGGAGCTTCCACATGAGAGCTCTCTTTCTTGGTAAGAGTCTCATGCGTATTGTTGATGGTTCAGAATTGCGCCCCAGTGATCCTGTCGATGAAGCCGCCTGGCTCTCTAAAGACGGTCAGGCTATATCGCTTCTTTGCTCTGCGTTAGACGAGTCCATTTTAGATCTTGTTTGTGGTAGTGCTACTTCCAACCAGATTTGGGAGAAGCTTCGTACAGTCCACGATCAGCGGGCACACGACAATATTCACAACTTGCAGGTTAAGTTTTATCAGCTTAAGTTTGAGAATAGTGATTCTATTGCGTCTTTCATCAGCAAAGTTGAGCTGATACAGAGTCAGTTAAGTTGCCTTGGTGATACGAGTATTACCGAGAGTAATGTCATCGCTAAAGTCCTCGGCAATCTCCCCAATGTCTTCAGTCATTTTCACTCCGCTTGGGATAGCACTGTCAATGCTGATAAGACTCTCAACAATCTGTTGATTCGCTTAGTCCGTGAAGAATTGCGCATCAAAGACGTCCAAGAACGTGATCAGCAGACTTCACCAACAGCAGCTTACCTCGCCACCACCAAAAGCAAGAGTGCCGCTGGTACTGATCGATCCTCTTTGACTTACGAACAGCGTCAGCAGCGCAAGAAAGCCATCGAAGAGAAGAAGCGTACTACTGAGTGTTGGAAGTGCGGCAAGAAGGGTCACTGGGCACGCGAGTGTTCTGAAGGGAAGAAAGCTAAAGAGTCAGCATCTGCCGCTCCCACTGCATCGATAGTAGATACAACTCATCGTGCATATATGGTTTCTCTTTCCACCATGAACATTTGTGGTGACTCTTGGATTGCCGATAGCGCTTGCACAGATCACATGACTGATAAGCGTTATTGGTTCTCTAGCTACATCGATATTTCTGCTGACAACCGCCAAGTGGAAGGTATCGGCGGTATCAACATGCTTGTTTACGGCATTGGTGACATTCGTGTTCGGGTCTTCAATGGCACGCAGTGGGATTTTGCCGTTCTACAGAATGTCATGCACGTTCCATGAATCGGTCGCAACTTATTCTCCGTGTGGAAAGCGGCTCTACTGAACATAGAGACTGTTCACTCCAAGGATAGTTGTCGACTCATTCAAAATGGCCAGACTCTCATTGATGGTGTTATCGAAGGGACCATGTACAAGCTCCTGATTCAAACCGTCATTCCTATGCATGCTGCTTACGTTGCTAATACGTTTGGCACTGAAACACGCAAAGCCAGCACTCAGACCATCGACGTTTGGCACCGGCGTCTCTGTCATATAAACCATTCGCAGATCACTAAGATGGCTTCCGAAGGTCTTGTAGACGGCCTTATTCTACACGGCAATGAGCAACCAAGTTTCTGCACCGGCTGTGCTTTTGGCAAACTTCATCGCAACCCCTTCCATGGCGAGAGGCTCGGCATACCACTCAGCACATTGGTGATCTGATCCATAGCAACGTTTGCGGTCCTCTGTCTGTGCCATCTGTGGGTGGCTCCCAGTACTTCGTTTTGTTCAAAGATGATTACTCCAGTTATCGGGTGGTTTATTGCATCAAGCAGAAGTCGGAAGTTATTTCTTGCTTCAAGAAATACGTTGCTCTTCTGCGCCGAGAAACGGATTCTCACGTCAAAGTTTTGCGCTCTGATCGAGGCGGGGAGTTCATTGGCAAAGACTTCCGGCAGTTTCTTGATGAAAACGCAATCGCGCAAGAGCTTACATGTCCCTATACTCCTGAGCAGAACGGCACAGCAGAGCGAGAGAACCGCACGATCATGGAAGCCGCCCGTAGCATGATCTATTTCAGCAATGTGCATCTTCGTTTTTGGGCGGAAGCTGTTGCCACCGCGGTCTATACTCTCAATCGCACTGGCACTAGCACCTTAGTCGGACGTACTCCCTTCGAGGTTTGGCACAAACAACGTCCTTCTGTTGCGCATATGCGAGTATTTGGTGCAGATGTTTATCTTCATGTCCTCGATCAAGTTCGTAAGAAGCTCGATGCCAAGGCTAAACACGGCATTCTCATGGGTTACAGTACGACAAGCAAGGCTTATTGCATTTGGGACAATGCAACGAAGAAGATCACCGAAACTTGTGATGTTCTTTTCGATGAAGATGCCATGTTTCTGGCAGCAGCACACCGAGATTCCTAACATCGATCGGGCAGTTGGTTGAACATTGTTCTTCTTAGTATTCAGGGCGAAACCAGTCACCGTCATATTCCCGCCGTTCTCCAAACGCCTCAGTCGACATCTCTTCGTCCCATTTCTGATTCTGCTGCAGTGCAGCCTGACGCCACTGATCAGCCTCTTCTTGTCTCACCACCAGCTTGTCAAGAATCTGATCAGTCACCTGGAGATGATACTCTCGCTTCCTGGGATGATGTCACTCTTGACTTTTCCATGCTGACTATTCCTACAGATCCTCGCTCTCTGTCAGTATCCTTTCCGGTTGCATCGACTTCTTATATCGTTTCCACTGATGCTGTTCCAGCTTCCAACCCAGGCGTCACGATTACTGAAGTTGCAGTTTCGCAAGTGGACACGGAAGCAGTGGGAGTTACCCATGAGTTTGACACGGAAGCAGTGGGAGTTATCCATGAGTCTGTCCCGGCCGCAGTGATAATCATGCACCAGTCTGCCACGAACGTCGTGGACGACTTCCATTCTCTTCCACCGTATCAAGGTCGTGAGCGCCGCCCCACCAATCGGTACGGTGATTGGGCGTATGTTGCTGCACAAGGACAGCCCGTGCTTGGCCCCACTTATGTTCCACAGGAGCCAATCACAGTGGCTGATGCTATGAATTCTCTTGAGAAAGCTGATTGGAAGCGTGCCATGCAAGAAGAGTTCAACGCTCTTCTGCAAAATCAGACATGGACGGTATGTCCCCTACCACATGGTCGTAATCTCATTCGCAACAAATGGGTCTTTAAACTAAAGTATAATCTGCAAGGTGGCATTGATCGCTTCAAAGCTCGCTTGGTTGCGAAAGGCTTTACTCAGCAAGAGGGGCTTGACTATGAAGAAACCTTCAGCCCTGTCGTGAAGTTCGATTCAATTCGCACTATTTTGTCTCTTGCTGCCACAGAGGATCTCGAGATGGTGCAATGTGATGTCACCACGGCCTTTCTCAATGGCGAGATTGAGGAGGATATTTACATGGCTCCTCCCGTTGGTTTTGAAGATCAGATTCCGCCTGGCCACGTCTGCAAGCTGCAGAAAGCCTTATATGGTTTGAAGCAAGCTAGCCGTGTATGGAACAAGAAATTCCATTCTTTTCTAGTCACGTACAATCTTGTTCCCACTACCGCAGATCCTTGTGTATATGTCAGTACTACCAATCCGAAGATCATTCTCATGATTTTCGTTGATGATGGCATTATCTGCTCTGCATCAGAAGTTGCTGCTGTGCAGATACTCAGTTCTATGGGCAAAGCGTTCCAGATTACTCGTACCAGCCCTGAGATCTATGTTGGTTTATGCATCACTCAGGACCGGCCCAAGCGATCTCTACAAATCGACCAAAGTCGATACATACATCGGCTGCTCTCAAAGTACAACTTCATGGATGCAGCGCCAGTTGCAGTCCCAGCCGATCCTTGCAGCACTCTCGATGCTCATTCCACTGCAGGTGACTCCGAGGTAAGCAATTTTCCCTATCGCAACATTGTCGGCACAATCCAGTTTGCAAGCACTAGTAGTCGCATTGATGTCACGTATGTTACCAGCAAACTTGGTCAGTTTGTACAGAATCCCAAGGTGGTTCATGCGAATGCTGCCAAGCGAGTTCTCAAGTACCTTGCTGGCCATCCCGACGTTCGAATCACTTACAGTGCCGGTGATCAGAAGAATTGTCTTCTCGCTTACAGCGATGCAGATTATGCTGGTGATTTGGACAATCGAAAGTCTCGCTCTGGTTACGTTTTGATGCTCAACAACGGACCCGTTTCCTGGGGAAGTCGCAAACAAGGCTGCACGGCCACGAGCACTACGGAGGCCGAATATATCGCAGCACATACTGCTACAAAAGAAGTCGTTTGGCTTCGTAGTCTTCTTCATGAGCTTGGATACTCGCAAACTCATTCTACTTCATTGTTCTGTGACAATCAGGCGGCCATTCGGCTTGTTCGTAATCCGGAGTTTCATCACCGAACCAAGCATATTGATGTTCAGTACCACAAAATTCGTGAAGAGTATCAGCGTGGCCGCATTCAGCTTGAGTATATCCCCACCGACGGTCAGCTTGCTGATCTTCTCACGAAAGCTCTTCCTCGCCCTCGTTACGAGCGTCTCAAGAGTCGCCTCGGCCTCACTGAATTCCCTCTCGACATCGATCCATCGGTCACTAGCACTCCACCCCGAGTGGGAGTGTGAAGTGAATTCGCGGCTATACAGTGTGGAGTGCGTTACCGTGGGCCAGTTGTTCTACTCTTCACCGTTTGATAGTGATGGATCTTGATTCCCGCCCAGTACTGATTGTCCTTGTACCACTTCGTTCAAGGAATGCTTGTTGCTATTGTGTGTAGTGTGTGTACGTTGTGTGTGACGCTCTGTAGCCTTGCAGAGGTTTGATTGTCCTTGACGAAGGACTGCTGTAAGGATCAATTGATCTTGTTTTATGCTTTTAATACAAAGTGTTATTCAGGCTGGGTAAACTTTGTGCAATTAGCATTGCTAGTAAAACTAAGTGCAAGCAAACTTGGTTGACGTTTGGAAGTACTTGATATCACTCTTATATGTCGTTTGGAAGTAATTGATTTCAGCTTAATAATTACTATGGAAGAAGAAGATTGTGCATGTGGCAAGAGTCAAGTGCATGAGATATTATCTGCATCTGCGTAGCATATTTGTACAAGAATAATTTTCAAAAATAAGAACGAAAGAAAAAGAGAAAACTAGTTAGTCTATGTGAGAGGATATTGAAAATACTACATACCGTACATGTTTCATATTTAGACAGTCTGGGGTTGAAATTAAATTCCCGGGTCAGATTTTGAGAGGTCCATGTCACCCTAAATCAATCACAAGAGGACACGTGGCACTTTTAAAGCAAAAGTAAACTAATTTTTGTTGAAACTGACCATGACGTACGGTATTTGTAATGACACAAGGTGGCCTCGATGTATGGTCTACTTGGAAGACTAAGGTTTAACTCTTTATCGTCCCATAATAAAATCCCAAATTAACCGATTTTTAAAAAAAAATTGTACTGAATTTGGAATAATATGGACTACAAGATGGTATGATTTCCATTACTTGATTCTACTTATTTTGGAAAATCATGTTTATGGTCTCACGTTCTGAACTAAGAATGAAACTTGACACAAACAAAAATTCTACTATATAAAAAATCACAATATCTTAATTTGAAGATCCATTCCGTTCAAACGATAGTCAACTAGAACAAGAACCAAGAGAAATTTGGATGGATGAAAAATTGTAGGATGAAGTCAAGAGAAAGGTTACAATTTGTCCGTCGTCCAGGCCTGTCAAAGGGATAAATCCAGATGGTGGTTTTTGGAGACAAATTGTATTCCCATTTTAATTAATCAGTTGCCATACCTTGCACAAACGTGCTTAATTTGTAGGTATGGTAGAGACTTTTGATTGAATACTGTATTACAAGTCTAAGTGTCTGACGTGGCTATATGATCCATATTTTTATTCTATGAAACAGCTTCAAGGACCATGGGGAGGTGCTGGGGGGGGGTAGATTTTGTGACATGGGCACATCTATCAAACGAATCAAGTTGAGATACTCACAATCTCCGAGAATGGTGGGGTCAATGGAGGTGGAGTATGAGTTGGTTAATATTCCGGTTGTGAAAATGTACTGCGATAACTACAATGGACATATATACAAAGAGGGAAGTTTGTATTCTTTTATCATTAGTTCAACGTAAATTACAACAGTTTTCTTCCCCTTGGTATCTTTGCCAACCATAACATTCAGTAGCCTCTGTGACTGCAGCCTTCCCTCAACAGAGTGATGTGGAATATCCCACATCATTTCATCCCAATGAAATGATGTGGGATATTCTAGTAGCTATGGGGGCAGGTGGCATTAAACAAGAGCAATCAACCATGGTGAATAGTAATCAAAAGCACTCACTCAATCACAATTCAACGGTTTTTTGTAATTGTTTATGTGATTCAATAGTCCATTCAATTACAAATCAATGGTCAATCCATATATAAAGGCGGATGAAGGTAAAAGGCACCCTCTTGGAAGGCTCAGGAATCCATATATAATAGCGGATGAAGCTAAAAGGCACCCTTTTGGAAGGCTACTGAATCCATATATTAAGGCGGATGAAACTAAAAAGTACCCTCTTGGAAGGCTATTGAATCCATATATAAAGGCAGATGAAACTAAAAGGCACCTTCTTGGAAGGCTACTGAATCCATATATTAAGGCGGATGAAACTAAAAGGCACCCTCTTGGAAGGCTATTGAATATTATGTGAATAGTTCTTGTTCTCGAAGTGAATTAGTCATATCAATGTCAGTGTGAATTTCAGATTGTGTTTGAGCAATTCGGATTCATCACGCACATCAGTGGGTATGTGTCGCACACGCATTTGCAAGTAGAAGTTGGTATTGCTACCGTTTTAGGTGTTGTATCACTAACTATCCTCACCAATATCAAAAGTTATGGTCCATTCGGTGATGAGGAAGGTGCGCCATTTTCTAATGATATTGATAGAGTGATTGGATTTCACGGCAAAGGTGGAGCTATTATTGATAGCCTTGGTGTTGTGATAATCCTTGGTGATTGATGTGAATATTGTATTACAAAGCAATTGACAAGATACTTTAACAAGCAGAGGCGTCGTTTTTGAATAGCAAAAAAGTGATCCCGGCAACACGATCTTCAACAGTGCAAGCAAAGTGCAGGTAAAGTGCAGAGAAGAGGTGGGTTGAATGCATAATGTCACAAAAAAGAAGAGTAACTCTGGCCCGTAGGAACAGTGTGAATGAAGAGTCTGTTAGGTGAAGGGCTTTCACCTAGGCCACCAGGATCGAGATGACACGTTCTATCCTTGATGCCCTCTTTCGAGCATAGACTCTATAGTCACAAAGTAATGTCACAACAACAAAATTTGGGCTCGCGATTTCTACAATGGGTAGTGATGGCTCACCAAAGCGACGCACTTGTCTGATGTGGAGAGACGTTGATCCGATGTGGACATGGCCGTGGTTTTCACCTCCATGGGCATGGAGAGTGTGATGCAGTCAAACTCAAGTGTTAGGTCAAGGGAGAGTGCATGTTCAAGATGAGAGTTTTAACCCTTAATTGCTCAAGCAAGCATCCATTTTTTGGACTGTGTACGATTTCTCATCTGTCATGCAATTTTTGTAGTGTGGATTTTTTAGTATAGATTTTACGGGAAATTAGCTTCATGCATGTGTGAACCAATTAGAAAGGGGATGATTTGTGAAATTTTTATGGCCCATTTCATGTTGCATTGATTAGCCAAAAGTTTCTAAGATCTTAGTTCAAAAGCGTTCAAAAGTTTTGTTGAAAAACTTTTCAATAAGTAATCAAAAGTGTTTTTGATGAAAAACATTTCAATAAGTAATCAAAAGTGTTTTTGAAAAAGTAAACTCAAGAAATGAAGCAACCAAAAAATCTACTACACTTAGAGTATTACATTGTAACCCATCACAACAAATTATATCCACAGATTGTCATAATTTTTTTGGTATTTTAATTACAAAAGAATTTTGGATTTAGAATACAAATTTTATACTAAAATATTGGTGATAGCAATGATAGATCTAATTGTATAGATAGAATCTAAAATTCATAATTAACAACTTTTATTGGTACATTGAGTTCAAAATATTCCTTTTAGTTGTATTTTATATATAATGCATCTTTGCAATCCTCCAAATTAGAAGAGGGTTGTGGTTTTCATCTTTGCTGGTTATGCCACATACAAAGGTCGTGAATATGGTATCATATGTTGGTTGAAAAATGGCTCAGGTGGAAACTGCAATGAATCACATGCATTTGTTAGATACAAGTTGATACAGGTCTTCCAAGTGCACATATTTAGTATCAAAACTCAACAGCGTTCAATAAAACTGCCAAAAGAAAAAAAATTGGTTACTAGAGTTATCCGTCAATCATAGCGCAATTAGGAGCAGGTTTTGTGTTGCCCGCATTTTACTTTAATGGAAAGACCACAAGAACTACAGATGAGGATGGGGCGGTAGAAATTTCTTGTTTGACCAAGAATAGGGGATGTTGAAGCTCGAAGGCAACGATTCTCGTAGGGATCTTAGGTTAACGAGAATGGGGGTTGACAATGTTCGCCATAGCGGTTCACTCTTCAGTCGAAAGTATGAGGAGATCTAGCAGTTAGTGTAAAATCAGCTGAATGGAATTGCCAAATTATCGGTTGAAGCTCATAGTTTTAGACTAAAATCTGAATAACAAAATTTGTGATACTGGGGTGCTACCTAAGTGATTCATGGGTAATAACCAGATGGATTCTTGTCTAAAACCGATGGCTTTTGTAAAATATTGAATTTTAGCTGGTTTCCTTGGAAATTTCCCCATTAGTACTTCAGCTTAAGGTAGCAGCATCTGAAATTGCCAACGACCCAATTTGGCCAGCTATTTTTGAATGAGAAATGAACTACGTCAGAATTGTACTTCAGCAGAGACAAGCGCAGAAAGCCGGGTCACTGCAACCGGATTCATGTCCTGGAAGCCCAGAAACACCGCCTGCCAGCAACACCGCGGTGCATTCCACATCCTCCTCGTAGTTGCAATAAATCCATTAATAGCCTGTGCATTCATTTTCCATCATCCAAACTTGTCAATTGTCAAACTGGAGCCTCAACAATCCAACCTCCAAGCAGGGAAGGAAAATGCACTGCAAAACGCACTGAGATTGAACTGAAAAAAGCACTGAAAAAAGCACCCATGAGACTAGAGAATGTTATGTGGACATAATGAACAAGGTAACCTTCGAGCCGGCGGCTCGAAGGTTACCAGACGTAACTAGCTCTGTTTCTGAATGAAAAATCCCGTAACTATTGTCTTCATGGATGAATCTTGCATGATTATGAACAAATTGTGTTGCTCGTGGATGAAACAAGTCCAAGCAGACACTTGCACTTAATCAGAGCTGATTACGCGCATACATTTGAATCAAGAATTTTCAAGAGTGTAGATTTATTGCTTAACCAAGGGCTCACTTTGGACAAAGTGTGGTTATCTAGACCAAGGAAAATGTGAAACAATATAGCCATTGTAGTGTTTAGAAAGTCAACAGAAATCAAGAGAGCATGTTTCTATGTTAATAATTTTAGATGATTTTATGGATGAGAGCAAATATGGATGATTCTATTCAAAAAATTGCCTACCTGACTACATTCCAGGGTGTGTGTCGCTCTACCAAAAGAATTGGCTGGTGTAGCACAAGGCATACATCAAGAATTTAGGACCTCATTGATTTTTAACGATTTCCGTGCAATATCCAATATATTAGCGGTGGGTGTATTTTTTGCACAGATTCCGCAATGATTTTGTGTTAATTCTGCACGGATTCTACATTCAGTCTTTTGGTTATCTATCAAAGTGCAGAATCCGTGCGGAATTACAGCAAAATCGGTGCAAAATCAATACGAAAATATACGAACCCATGAAATATTGAATGACACATAATATGTGAGGTCCTAAATTCTTGATGTACTGTACACACTTGTCCTACATGTCGAATCGCACTCACCAAGTCTTGAGCGTCTTGGCACTGAGTGCCAATTGAAGTGGCGCCGTTTGACTCACCTACCGCGTAAAAAGCGACGTCTTCTCCTAAAGCAATGCCTTCTCCTTCTCCTTCTAGTGAGTTTGGACCGAAGTTTGAGCCTATTTATTATCACTAAGTGTGCTGATGTGGAGGAAGGTGTGATGGGAAGATCATCAAGGACTTGGAGCTTTATACGAAATTGGTAGAGTATGTGAGGACCAACACGATAGGGGTGGGGCATGAGTCCCAACTGTGAGCTATACAGCTCATGAATACCGTCACAGCCAGTTACTCCACTAGACAGGTAGATTAGTGTTAGATAATTATAAGATTTGAAAATATTATAGATTTTTATTCTCGACAAAAAAATTTAACAAAAACATTGATTTCAATACTATTGAAAGATCCCCATCTTGACCAATATAGACGGTAAAAAAATTGGTTAACAATAAAAACTTACAACATATTTATTTAAATTAGTGTATCTAACACTAATTTACCTATTTAATGTAGTAACAAACCTGTCCTTTTTTATTCCTCATTTCGTGGTAACAGTGAATAATGACGGAATATTATAATTACGGTTCTGTCCTTTTGTGACCAAAACTACTCACTAGCACTAACACAACCCATGTCCTTGGGGTCGTTTCATTTCTTTTTCGTTTATAGTCAGTGAAAAACGACACATTTCCTTCTAGTGCTCCAAAGGCAATGGCAACCCTAAAGGGATCTTCCACTTTGGTTATGAAGTACTCCGGACTTGCTGGGCCCGGATGGAAGGCATTTTCAAAAACTCCTCTCGCTTCTCGCTGCAGAAGATGCAGCCTGGCTTCTGCAATTTCTTCCAGCACGTTTCAGATCCTTCTCCAGGTCAGTGTGTGCATCACCCATAATTCATACTTTCAGTTTCCATGAATTACCTCTAGTGTTTCCTCTTTTCATCACATGATTTTTACAGTAGTACATCAGGAATTTAGGACCTCACGGATTCTGATATTTCATGGGATTGTACATTTTTCGTATGGATTTTGCACCAATTTTGCGGTAATTTCACACGGATTCTGCACTTTGATAGATAACGAAAAGAGTGAATGTGGAATCCATGCAAAATTAACACAAAATCCTTGAAGAATCTGTACGAAAAATGCACGCATTGATGAAATATTGGATATTGCACGGAAATCTCTAAAAATCAATGAGGTCCTAAATTCTTGATGTATGCCTTGTGCTACACCATCCAATTCTTTTGATAGAGCGACACGCTCCCTGGAATGTAGTCAGGTAGGCAATTTCTTTCAATAGAATCATCCATATAATGCTCTCATCCATATAATGCTCTCATCCATAAAATCATCTAAAATTATTAACATGGAAACATGCTCTCTTGATTTCTGTTGACATTCTAAACACTACAATGCCTATATTGTTTCACATTTTCCTTGGTCTAGAGGGAGAGGAATAACCACAATTTGAGGACATACCTTTTTCTTTTGTGTATGTTTTTATATGATTTTAAAATTCACAAATTGCGATTGCTTTTGCAGGTATTTGGTAGTTTCAGTGTTGATTGCACAACCCGTATCAACAAGTTTGTCATTGTGTGTCATCATCAGTTCATTCCCCGTGCACCATTTTTTTATTGGACAATCTTGATTGTATGCAATATTCGGTGGTGCCCAAGTACCTCTTTTCTACTAGTGTATAGCACAGGAAATGGAAAGAATCTTTTGAGCATTTCTTACAGGGCTCGCTTTCTCTTCAGTGCAGCCTGAAGTCATATTTGAAACCATCCCACATAGCATTGCAATTGGTTGATGTTTGGACTTTTGTAGGAATTGGGTTTGGTGAATTCGTTTGCTAAATTGAGTGGTTGCTCAATTTAGCAAGTGTTCACCACAAATTCACCATCATTTTTGTGCCATTTACTTGGCAGTGAATCGGTCAAGGTTCCCTGTGCAAAGGATGCACCCAAGGCAACCGAGTTGCTGAATCTGTGCAAGGAGTTGATACGAAAATTGGCTGTGCACCATTTGAGTTCAAAAAGCTCAGGAGATTACGTGATGAACAGGCACCAATGCAGTTATCTTGTTAGTTAGCTGACACAGGACACACAGGTAACGTTAAGGTAGTGTGCTTAATAACCGTTCAAATTTCAGATTTGGCTAGCTTATTGGAGGGCGGCTCAGGGAATCAATTTTGGTACATGTGCAAAGTATGCTAGAATCTAAAGCAATTGGAATCATTAATTTTAGATACATCTTGAATTAGTTATGAATTTTGGAAGTAGAATCCGTAGGGATACCAAAAACCGTTCAGTCTAAAATGAGCACGTTGAGTACATTCAAAATTCGAGGTGGGGGCTATAATGTACCTCCTGCTGAAATCAAGCTACTGCACGGTTTTTGGTGCCTGACGAAAATTGGTACCCGTACCTTAGAGAACATTCAACGCTCCCCACTTCTAGATGAGAAAACAACGACAGTGCTTCAGGAGCTTCCTGGGGTGCTGCAGGACCTTCCACTAGAAGGAAATGTGTCGTTTTACACTTACTATAAATGAAAAAGAAATGAAACGGCGCCAGGCACATGAGTTGTGTTAGTGCGGATGCGTAGTTTTGGTCACAAGAAGACAGAAATGTAAGTATAATATTCCGGTAGACAGAAATGTAAGTGTAATATTCCGAAGACAGAAATGTAAGTATAATGTCTCATATCTGTATTTCTTATTCAGTTGGGAATGGGGTAACCACCTTAGTGTTCGTGTGGCATTGGCTAGAGAAGGTGGGATGAATTCACGTTTTCATCCATCCAACCAGGGTTTCATTCGTGACCATCCACGGATATGGTCGTCTTCTTCACTGGGCTGTTCGCTCTCAACCGACTCTCAGGGCCCAGAGGTTTTGCAACCATGGCGACGCTGCGGGCCTTACCTTCGATTTCAACGTTACTCAATCCCTCGCCCGTCCCACTCGCCCGCTCGCCCCATTCCAGGCTCAGATTACCTCTCATCCCCCGTTCGAATCATGCGAAACTGTCGTCCCAAGCCTCAGCTCCATCGCCAAACCCCACCAAGCTTTTTCCAAGCCATTCCAAGCCCGTTTCGAGTTTCGTTGCGGACCACGCGAGAGAATTGGCTATCGGGAGCCTGGTGTTCGCGCTCGTTTGTCTTCCGGACGAGCACGCGCTGGCGCTGGGTCCCGGGGGTCCGTTGATGGAGGAGTTTTGGGATAACGTGCGCCGCTACGGATTCTACTTCTTCACCGTGGTGTCCGGCGGGTTGTACAGCTTGACGAAGCCGCTGCTGGACTTGATGAAGGATCCGTCGACGCAAATCTTGGTGGCCGTCGTTGTCACTGGGTCTCTTTATCTCATGTATTTGACTGTTAGTACTATGCTTGGTCTCAATGACTTCGTGTATCAATATGCTCAATAAACAGGGTGCGGTTGAAATCACGGCGTTCAAAATTGGTATGCTACTCCATTTTCCCTGTTCGTTTCTCTCTGTTCTCAATTTTGCGAGCAATGGTGATGGTTATGTTCTCAATTTTGCGAGCAATGGTGATGGTGATGGTGATGCTCTCAATTTTCGTAGCGGTAATTGGCACTTTCTATCTCATGTACTCCCTCCGTCCCAAAGTTATTGTCATACAAATTTGTTTGGTATTTCTTTGAGCCAATTTCATTGATCATATTGTAAGAAACATGATTAAAAAAGGTTCCAAATTATGTCACTAGAATGATTGAACAACATTGCATGTGTTCAGTGCAACCTAAATAAAATTACCCACAAGGAAGTATTTTTTTGACCTACTTAAAAAAGCACTTTCAAACATGACAATAACTTTGGGACGGAGGGAGTACTTAACTGTTAGTAGTCGATTAGTATGCTCAATAAATAGGATGCGATTCAAAGTACAGTGCGTTGAAATTGTTATGCCACTCTGTTTCCTGTTATTTCTTTCTTGGTCGTTCAAGTTTTCTTCAATTTTTTGAGTGATAGTGATGGATAAACCCTAGCTGTTAAAAATTGATATGCTACTCCATTTTCCCCGTTCGTTCTTTCTTTCTTGGTTGCACGCATTTCTCTCTGTTCTCAATTTTGCGAGTAGTGCTGATGGTGATGCTCTCAATTTTTGTAGTGATAATTGGCATGTTCTATCTCATCTACTTCGTAAAGGATCGAGAAGCCCAAATTGGGCCTCATGTTTTTTTTAAGCAGTTTTGAGTAGGTTCTACGTGGACTTTCTGTTTTTCAAATTATTTGTTGTTTGACTGACACATGCAATGTTCTTCAGTGATGTAAAATTTGGTCGTATCTGAATTATATTTTTCACAATATGATTAATTGAATTTGTTATTTTAAAACCATGAATCATTCCTCCTTTAGGGGTTAACTGTTAGTAGTCGATTGGTATGCTCAATAAACAGGATGCGATTGGAAGTACGGTGTGTTGAAATTGTTATGCTGCTCTGTTTCCTGTTATTTCTTTCTTGATCGTTCAAGTTTTCTTCTGCTCTTAGTTTTTTGAGTGATGGTGATGGATAAACCCTAGCTGTTATTGTTTTCAATCCATTCAGTCCATTCAGTCATAACATTTTTTGAAAGGCCTCATGCACCTGAATCCATCATTCTGACTTTTAGCTAAAGCTCGTATGCTTGTTTAGCTATCTTGTCATTAATAATGTAGCAAAGAGTCAGTATGAGCTGAATGGGAGTTTATGAAGTAGACGAAAGGGACAAAATTATTTCAAAGAAAAATGGTCAGCCAGAGCTGCGCTGCAATAAAAAGAAAAAAAGTGGCACAATTTGCGGCCTGTGCCCCGTTTATGCGCCACTTTTTTTCTTCATTTACCTACAATAATTCATTAACGCTTTCAACTAAAAAAAACTCTGTACCTGGTCAACATTACACCAAGAGCGACCTTTAATAACGTCTGCATTTCCGCTTTTTGGATAAAGCCAATAGATCCGCTAGAAAGAAAATGGAAAAGCAAACTAGTTTGGACTGAACTAACTAAAATTTGGCGAAGTGACCGGAATTTGATCAAAGGGTTTATTTTGAATTCGGTCAAAGGAGGTTATGCGGGAGTTGAGGAATACTTCATAGAATTCAAGTTTAGAAAGTCAGCCAATCTTGGGTTAGTATGTGATGTTGATTCTGCTTTGCATGTTTACAATGATAGAATTCAAGTTTAGAAAGTCAGCCAATCTGGGGTTAGTATGTGATATTGATTCTGCTTTGCATGTTTACAAGGGAAAAATGTTATGGTTTTTAATGATGCGAGTCAATTCATCAATGTCCATGTTTATTTTTGTGGCCACATGATCAGTGGCACAAAAGGCTTTGTGAATCCCCTCCATTCTCTGCTGCTGTAGCCTTCAACAACCACATATGACGTTGACATACTATACGTAATTGTAAAGTCACAATATAGCCATGTTGTCTTTTCATGATAAAGGGGTTTTTGTTCAAAAATGGGGTCCTAGTCTCTGCCCAAAAACAAATAAAGTATGAAAAAATAAAATAAAAACAAGGCCCAAAGAGTTTCATCTGACTTTGAGTTTGATTTGTCAATAATGGTTGTTCTTCACCACAGAATCAACAACAAATCCAAAGCTTTGACATTGTATATTGTGCCACGTATGCCACCATGTAGAAGGTCAAGAAGTTTGGATTGATTCCTAATATAAAGCTTTCAGGTCCAATTTGCTAATCTCTAATTATAATTTTAAAGCTTTGAATTGAGACAACAATGGGTTCCAAATGTAAAGTGGGTCTTAGGTCCAACTTCTACAGGTGAAGTCTCCCACTAAAAGAGAAGTTTTTAAGGGACTTCTCAAACCCATGGAAGTTGGACCTTAGTAAGAGAACAGATGACGTGATATTAGAGAGCGGTGATATTAAAGAAAATGGTACTTCACCTGATTGGTGAGTCACTGGAAGGGCCGGTGTCGGTGCAACCGTGACTGAGCTCCAACTAGGGTTAACAACTGAAACCGATGACCCACAAGGGTGAAAAGATTTTTAGGGTTGCTGTTAGGGGACACATTAATCAATCAATTGGCACATTATTAGTGAGAGTTCAGTTGGTGTTGCGTAACTGCTGCTGCTCCAGATGCTTCTTCTTCCACATTGTTCCTCTCTTTTCTTCCAGATTGTTCCTTCTGGACCCTTCATGTCTGAGACTTCATGCTCAACTCTCAATCAAAAATATTGTTGGAAAGTTCTTAAAATGCACTTCTAATACACCTTCTAATTCATAGCATTGAAATTGCAGCAAGCAATCATATAGGACATTGCACAGTCACAGCAATGCGTGTTCTCAAATTTCCAGGCAACCAATTCATTCGGTCCCTCGTCTTTCTGGTTGTTTCTATTTTACTTTTTGCTTTTCTGTAGAGACAAGATGGGTTGATTTATGTATGAAACATCCTTTCATGTATCATTCTAATTGGAGATTTTGACACCCCTTTTAGATGGGTCACTTTCCAATATAGTACATTCTTTTGCAGATGCATAATAAATCTATGCTCTCGTCATTCAATTGTATTAAGGCTTTGAGGATAATTGGATGGGTTGGTCATTCAAGACAAAGCTCTGGCGTTGATTTTGTGACCTAAAAAGTTACCAGTTTTGAATAAAGAAGTATTGCATTTTACCGAAATCGAGAGTCGGTGATTTGTGTATGATCTTGAATGAATGGAATGATATGCTCGTATGATAATGAGGCATATGAATGTGCCTGCTCCTTTTGTAGTCTGGAAAGTGTCGGTGAATTTCATGCTTGAATGATACCGAGGATTTGAATTTACATACGAATGTGCACCGTCGTCCTGATGCCGAGATTTTCAAATGAAGAAATCCTTGAGTGTATGACCCCCGAGTCTGTGAAGGGTGGAGTTGAAGGAGCTTGTGAATGCTGCGGGAGATTCGGGCAAGAGCAGATGTAATTTTGGCAGCTTTGTATCCTTTGCATAATCTGTTATTTGTTGGCTCTGACCATAGGGAAGAGGCATTGCAGGAACACTCATTTTTTTGGGCTAAATATCACTGTAGCAAATATATTCCGCCCATGATTCCACTGGAAATGCATTCTCGTCCTTCACCTATTCTATTCCGGTCAGAGCTCCTCATAGCGTAGCTGCTTGTTCATGAGATTTTTCGTTTTGCTCTATACTCAAGCCTCTTCAATGTTTTCCTCACTTTTTTCTCATGAATGTGTAGTCAATGATAGTGTGGCAAGTGTGCAGGATATTCTAGAATGTCATGTGGTTTGAGTTTGACCTCCAGGTTTGTTATAAAGCTGATAGATTCTTGTAGGAATTTCTGAGTTTTGGAATGACATGGCTGATGTTATGTTCTGGTAGTCAGTAATATTGCTTAACCATGAAAGGCTCAAATTGGGTCTCATGTGTTTTTTTTTAGCAACTTTGAGGAGGTTGTATGAAGACTTTCTTTCTGTTTCTTTTTGACCAACACATGCAATATTTGCCACTGATTTTGATGTTATGAAATTTTAGCCCCATCTTAGTTCTGTATGATCAATTGAATTGGCTAGGTTAACCATAGCTACTAGTGATTATTGTGATTAGCAACATGGATCTCCTTAGCATGCCCACAGTTAGACCGCTGCAGATGGCTCTACCGAGGTGCAGCAAACTGTCAGCTGCCAAACTGGCAGCCATTGTGCTCCTCAACTTGGGTTTCATGGCCTCAATTGCTGCAGAAGGTACGTTTTTGATTGACAGCATCCCCCAACCCTAGCTTCAGTTTTGAACAGTATGGCATCTTTCTTGGACAATGGTTCATTTCAACCAAAAAGCCTGAAGTAGGCCTCATGTTTCATTATACACTTTTGAGTAGGTCCTATATAAACTTCCTTTTGTTCAAAATTATGTGGTTTTTTACCAACACACGTGATGTTTTTCACTGATCCTAGTGATATAAAATTTAGTTCCATATGAATTACATTTTCCATATCATGATCAATTGATTTATCATTTTAAAACAATAAATCCTTGGTCCTTCAGGGGTTAAATACCTGTTTGGGGTCCACATAATGACTCTAATTCATTCATTTCATTGTGTAACAGTGTTTTCAATGGATTTTGATCCCTTGCTCATAATTGTTGCTTTGTGGTTTTTGCATGTCCAGGTTGGATGCCCACTTTTGAACCAATTTTGGGCACAAGCAAGGGCGGGACGCGCATACGAGTGCATTCCACAGCAGGCAGTCCATGGTCCTTGTCTGATCATTTCCTTCACCTGGGTTTGAACGGTGCAACCCTGGCTGCTGATTACATTGGGGCTATTAGTGACTCAGTGGTAGAGTCCCAGTTCATTATGCCCAACATCCCTTCGGCCATTGGCACCAAAGGCGTTGTGGAGCTTTCGTTCTCCCGCAGTGGTGACCCATATATTGACATTGGCAGCTTCGTTTTCTACGGTAAAATCTGTGCAATGCTCTCGTTTGTGTGATTTTGAGTGGTTTCCATTATTAGAATGGTTTTTTTAAGGTTGATCTTGTCCCCATTTTTGACAGGATTCAATGCACTAAACTATGTATTATTAGGATATTGTATGAAGAAGCTTTAAATTGTAGATGTCGGTTCCCAATTGCGAGCCTAGATGGCCATGAAAGAAGCTTGCAAGTCACATTAGTCAGCCAAGTCATGCATCTGACACCAAACTCCTCTTAAAACTAGTTTTGTCGTTTTTTTGACGGCAAAACTAATGCAACATGTATTATATTTGGGTTTTTGTGGCAACCGTACCAATCAACTCGGCTACCCTTGACTCACCTTACATCACATGAGTTTGTCCTTTTGTTTGGTTCACTCCATTGTTTCGAGAGCAGTTCATGGGATCTTACTTGCCTTGCTTTGTATAGCGGAGTAACTTAGAGCATTAGTAGCAGACGTGTCGTTTTTCATTTCTCACTTTGTGGGAACAGTGAACAATACCGGAATATTATACCTATATTTCTGCCTTCTTGTGACCAAAACTACTCATCCACATTGACACAACCCATGTGCCTGGCGCGGTTACATTTCTTTTTCATTTTTAGAAAGTGGAGGGCTTAATGGACTCTTGACTGTGACTCTTACTATACAGATGGTGACCGAATGGAGCCGGAGGCTTTGTCAGGCTTTGGCAAGGATGGGTTGTTGGCGTTGAATCCAGCAGTCTTTCCAGAGTCACTCGACTGGAAGCAAATTAAACCCTCCTGTGGATTCAGAGACGGCACTTTCGCCCCTGCGCAGTTTGCTCTTCCACAGAGTAGCAACAACAATGCCTCTGCTGAGCTTTACATCCAGTGCGATGAAGGAGCCTCTTCTATTTCCTTAAATGATCAAGAATACTTTCCCATCACTCCACCAGGTAAATAAATATATCGACCCCTGCTTTCCTATTGGAATCCTGTCTGTTATATTAAATGCACATTGTCACGCAATCTGTCACGACCATGTTTTCATTTGTGTGGATGGTCACATTTTCATTGGTGCGTTTTTTCATCGAAAATCAATGATACCATGACTGAGGCATCTCACTTCATTCATGCATTCATTGATGTTGTTGCATTGCAACATGCACCTTTCTATATTCTCCTATCTTCATTGTTGCAACGCAACAGGTTTGTGCTAGTATTTGATTAAAATGGCTGGTATTAAAATTTTACATCATGAAGCTCTTCCTGCCAAAGTCGAGGCATTTGTTCAAGCTAGTAGTTGTAGCATACATTAAGGGTGTCAGAGTACAAGTATTTGCCCCCATATTTTGCGAATGCGAGCTTTTGCAACAAGGATGTGGCCTTTGTTTCTTTGAAAGGCGGTGGCAAAACTTTGTGATATCAATTTGCAAGTAGAAGGCAACCGTTTTGGTGAGAGTCATGCGATTGTGAGTGTGGATTACAGATGCCGTAACCATGTTGCAAAGTCTTACCTCACAAGCTTGCACTCCGACACCCCTATTTTACTAGAGTTTGAAGGTTAATACTTTGCATAGAAAGGGGTTTAACTAACCTACGCTTTCCAAAACAGGGCAGAAACAGGCTCGGATGGCCTTGGAGATGTCACCACTGCAAGACTCATTACCTTTGGGATTTGCTTACAACCCAAATGAGGTGAATGGCTTCTCCACACCTTCTCTTTACACTTGACCCTCTCATAAAGCACTCTCAAAAAATTTAGAACTCTTTTCATGTGCCCTTGTAACTCGGGATTTCTCTGGGGGAATTTGTCATAATCCAATCTCCGAGAGTGCTTTACGCAGGTCAATCCATTTCAACCTCGGGTTCTCTGGGTTTGAAAGCCGTTAGCTTCGCCCTCACCTTTTACACCCAGAAAGCGCTTGTTGAAATGGATTGCACTATATAAGCTGCACACTCTGTAATTGCATACCTTGACAATCCACATGTCAAATTGTGTACACGAGCCCACCGTGGCAGTGCAATTAGAGAGGGTTGAGTGCACTAACGTTTCTTTCTCACGAGATGTAACAAATTGATTTCTGTTCATATGTAAACAGTGCAATTAGAGTAGGGTGAGTGTACCAGCGTTTCGCTCCCAGGAGATGTAGCAAATTGGTCTTGTTCATAATCTCAATGCAGCCTCTTCTTGCCATTGTGTCAAGAGATCATTGGACTAGACGAGAGGGAATAGAACTAATAATTCTAGTGAGCATTAACTTCTTAGCAGGTAGCATTAACTCTCCACCAAGTAGCAACAGTGACTCACTATTTGACCTCTACATGCATGGGCAACTTCACTTTTTCTTTGCTTTTCTGTTCAACTACCACATTGATCTTAAGATCTAAAGGCTCGAAATCGCTTGCATTGAGATTGTGTCCGGTAATTCAAACCAGGGAGGATTATGGGCAACAATTGCAGGTCACTACCTCCCTCTCCACTACCATGGCTTAGCAAGTCTTAACTTGTGGTTATTTCCCATGATCCTCCTTGCTTTCAAATTACCTAGTCCGTAATGCACAGACTTGTACCAAGTATGAAATTGTGTAACATTTTGAAAAGGCCTTTCATAACATTCAGTATCCTTAAAGATATTCACAATTACAAGACATTGTTGAATTATAACTAAGTGAGTGTTTTCAATTACTGTTTTCCATAGTTAGTTGTTGTTGCTTAATGCCACCTGTCCCATAGCTATTGATGTGATGTAGAATATTCCACATCATTCTGTTGGAGGAAAGGCAGCAGTCATAGAGGCTACAGAATGTTGTGTTTGTTGCCCGGGATGGTCTACATTCACTAGTAGCAAACTTGTCGTTTTTCATTCTTCATTTCCTGGGAACAATGAATAGTACTGGAATATTATACTTACGTTTCTGTCTTCTTGTGACCAAAACTCCTCATCAGCACTAACACAACCCATGTGCCTAGCGCCATTTCATTTCTTTTTCAATTATAGTAAGTGAAAAACGACACATTTCCTTCTAGTGATTGCTGACAACATGGGAAGGGCTTGGGACCTGGTGTTCAGGAAGAGATAGCGAGAAGGAGGTTGAGTTCCGGCGGCCCGGTTTGCACAACCACTGACACTGCAATGGGCTTAACGATAACGGTGACATATCTGTCACCCTCGTATGATCTGGTGAATGCAACAGTCAGCAATGGAGTGACATACAATGGCGATGGAGGACCCATTTCTTACCTCATTCGCATCATTATCACCACGCCTGGACAGTATACAGTGACGTCCATGTACCCTACTTGTGCTGGTATTCCAATCCATCCTTCGTCTCCTCAATCTTCAATTCAGCTAAAGCTTACTCTTTCCGTCACTTTAAGCTTAAATATGATTACAAGAGCCGAATATGTTAAGATCAAATTTTCATCACTACAGGGAATGGTCAATGGCCTGATATGGTACCACTTTTATGTGTTTCACATAGTGTGAGTTATGTCAACTCATTTTATGTGTGCTAAAAATTTCGTCTTTAACACCATGTACACAGTTGCAACTATGATGTCTATAACACTCTCTAATTTTTGTAATTTTTCAATGTTTTTTTCTTACAAAAAAATATTTCTCAAAAATCACACTATTTTTGGAGGAGGTATCCATATCAGACCATCACCCCTTTAGATGTATGAAATTTTTATGCAAGTTGTAGACCACTATAAATGATAGTAGACGCAAATTAGTAACCATAGACGTTTAGCATGCATCACTTGCTAAGATAGAAGTAACACTTTCTCTTGGAAACTATGACCTCATGGCTCTCACATAGAAACACATTTCAAAATGAAGACCATTCCTAGAGTGTGTTGCAATTAGTTAGGTAAGTCGCAATTGGGTGCTTCTACTCTTCTAGACAGATAGAAACTCCGGTTCTCTTTCGAGGCTGACATGAATAAAGTGTCCGTTCATAATGTCAATGACCCAATGCCCACTGGACAAAGGGCCATTGGAACTTAGCTGCTTCTACCTTAATAAATCGAATCAAGTGTATGAATAGACTAAGGAACAGGTGTTGGTAGCAAAGATCAATATATGAGAAAACAAAAAGGGACATTGACATAGCACATTGTGGTTAATTTCTTGGGTACTTGCAAAAAAGAAAAGTGAACTACACCAATTATTGCCAATACTGTGAGACAGACTATTGTTTTAATAATGGCTACGTCTTTTTACGCAAGGTGAACATTAATTTTTACGAAATATGTTTATGAACATTTTACTACCTCAGTAGTACCAATATCTTCAACATTGGTAAAAATATTTGCCTTTTGTAAAAATTTATAGCCTTGAGTTAATAGTTAGTGTGTCTCAAAGTAATGGTAATTATAATTGGTGTCATTAACTACAACAGGACAATTGCACCATGTCCCAACGTGAGACAGATAGTGCTTTTTTTTCTTGTGACAGAGGAGATTAGGATCAGTTCCTCCACCTTGTCTCAAATCCATGTGTTATTAGTATATATGCCCATAAGCCATAACATTTAGTAGCCTTCATGCCCACTGCCTTTCCTTCATGCACTTTGCTCATCACCTTGAGCTTCCACCTGTCCCCTTAACTACTGATGAAATATTGTTGAATGTGGAATATTCCTCACCATCTACTGTAAAGCCAAGGCATAGACAATACATGCTAATGAATGTTATGTCATACTTTTTTTTTGGTTGTGGTGAACAGGTGGAAGCCAAGCTGGGAGCTTCAATGTATCAGCAGCACCTTCACCACAATACAGCTACGTGAGCACAATCTTTGCAGCGGGTGGGTACACGCCCGGGCTGCCCGTGCCCTTCAACATCCAAAGCATGGACCAAGCCGGGATCGTGCCCTCGGCGCAAATTATTGGGCCCTGCCCGTTCTCTGTGACCTTGAACCAAGTGGATCCATCCTCTGGAATTGCATACCCTGTTCCTTTCACTATCAGCTCTCAATTGGGAGGCATTTGGAAGGTCACCACCGTGCCTACTCGCTTCTTGCCTGTTACTGGTATACATATCCTCTCTCACCTCTCTTTCTCTAATGTCTAATTGCAACCCGTATACACACTAGTAGGAAATGTGTCGTTTTTCACTTACTATAATTGAAAAAATAAAAATGAACCCACACTAGGCAAGTCCCGATTAAGGGCTTTGTCAGTGCTGGTGAGTGGTTTTGGTCACAAGATGACAGAAATTCAGCCATTGTTCTTCCTTTTGTGGGAATGAAAAATGACAGATATGCTACTAGTGAGATTCTTGCCTAAAATGTTTTGTATATAGTTTGCAACCCGTATACACACTAGTAGGAAATGTGTCGTTTTTCACTTACTATAATTGAAAAAAAAGAATGAACCCGCACTAGGCAAGGCAAGTCCCGATTAAGGGCTTTGTGAGTGCTAGTGAGTGGTTCTGGTCACAAGATGATAGAAATTCAGCCATTGTTCTTCCTTTTGTGGGAATGAAAAATGACAGGTATGCTACTAGTGAGATTCTTGCTTAAAATGTATATGGTTTGAACATGAAAGCCTAAGGTCGATTTTGGGTAACCCTTATACACACTAGTAGGAAATGTGTCGTTTGTTCACTTACTATAATTGAAAAAAATTAAAAAATGAACCCGCGCTAGGCAAGTCCCAATTAAGGGCTTTGTTAGTGGTGGTTCAAGATGACAGAAATTCAGCCATTGTTCTTTCTTTTGTAGGAATGAAAAATGAAAAGTATGATACTAGTGAGATTCTTGCCTAAAATGTATATGGTTTGACCATGAAAGCCTAAGGTCGATTTTGGGTAGCATTTCCTCCTAGGGGTGCACTGTACTAAACTTGTACGTGAGTGCAAAATAGGGATATTAATTTGTCGTATTACGTGTACATATAATAAACATATGTATGGAAATATTGGCGTATACTTACATTAAATATATACTTAGGATGGAATTGATCTATTTGCAAAGGTTGTGAATAGTCCCTTATATACATGGGAATTCTTTTAGAAGGGGTCATGAACGCACGTGATTCTTAACCCTTTAAGGTCCCGATTCAACACTGTTTTCAAAGATTCGTTATAAAATGTTTGATAAAAAATTAAAATGGAGTTGATGTACAAAGCAAAGTTATAAATGTCAATGTGAAGATAACATCTATACTGTTGGATTCATCATATTTATTATTAATATTTTTTAATTAATATTGCAAGGTTTTCTCTTGAAATTCAATTAAATATCCAAAATTAACATTAATTTTTTTTTTTAAAATTGTAATCAAATTGGAATAACATGCACTACGAGATGGTATGCTTTTCACTATTTGATTCTTCTTATTATGGAAAATCATGTTTAAGGTCTCACTTTTTGAACTAAGAATGAAACTTGACATAAACCACTTTTTCTATTTTTCAAAAACTCTCAATATCTTATCTTGAAGATCCGTACCGTACAAATGGTAATCAACTAGCACAAGAATTTTAAAAAAAATTGAATGGATGAAAAACATCCTCGTGCGTGGTGAAGAGACGCGTCCAGAATCATCCATCGTCCAGATTCTGGACGCAGGTGCGTCTAAGGGTTAAACGTAATGTATGTCCTACCTTATCAACGGAACTGGAACTACACCTCACTGTGACCCATATATATTCTTGCCTAAAATTGTATATGGTTTGAATATGAAAGCCTAGGAGTAACCTATCGTATTTTTTTCACAGAACTACATCTAATTGTGAGCCATATAGATTCTCGCCTAAAATGTATATGGTTTGAACATGAAAGCTTAAGGTTGTTTTTTAGTAAGGTAGATGAACCTAAAAGCAAAATTTTCTTTGGGCCTTCCATCCCAGTGGACAAATGCAATTTTATTTTTCTTTCAATGAGATTATTAGCATAAAAAAAAAGTTATTCATATCGTTTCGTAGTTTTCCAACACTCTCGTGATATTGTGTATTTTTAAGATCAAAACTGTAGAATTGACACTAAACTCTCTTTAACCCCTAAGTGCCCAATCAACCATATTATGCTTGATTTTTGGTCAAACGCCCCAAAAATCAAGTGTTTTTAGTTTTATTGTAGTTGGTGTTTCATTAGATGTTTAAGGTAAGTTAATCTACATCTTTTGACCATTGGGATTGAAAAATAGACTTCATTTGAATTTTTTTTACCGTTGAGAAATTTGAATTTTGAGTGTTCAAAATACAAAGGGCTTTCTAAAAATGATCCAATCATAGGTCTCTTTTAATTTTTTCACTTTCAATTTTTTACTCCTTGTAAATATTACTTTTATCTACATTGAATATAATTTTTCATATTAAATTTGACAAAAGTATATTTATTTTGAATTTTTACCTTATTTTCATGATAAAATTTGTAAATATTCAAACTATTTTCCAATCATGTTGAAAATTTTGTCATACCTTCATAATGTTGATGACTATCTATGAAAAATTATAAATCATACAATGTGATATTTAAAGTATGCAAACTATAGTGCTTTGACTTTTACAAAAGAGGTGAGGACCTTTAGGGGTTAATTAAACATCCTTGGAAGATATAGAATGCTTCAATTCCTGTTGGTTGTCTCAAATAACTGTGCAATTCCTGTTGGTTGCTATTGAGAATTTGTGATGTTTTTATCCCCTAAATGTCCAACTGTTCAAAAAGTGGACGATGTACAAAATTAAACATAGTTTTCTCATCCGTTATTGACTTTTTGCAGTGTGGATTTTTTTCTATGTATTTTATGGGAAGTTAGCTTCATGCATATGTGATTCGATTACAAAGGGGATGATTTGTGAAAAATTTATGCCTCATTTCATGTTGTAGTGATTCACTCAAAATTTTGAAGATTTCAGTGTAAAACTGTTCTTGATAAAGTCAATTCATAGAATTAAGCAACCAAAAAATCTCCAAGAATCATTATATTTAGAGTATTACATTTCAATAGATCACAACAAATTTCATGTACAAATTGTCGATATCTTTTTTGGAATCAAATTACAAAAGTACTTTCAATTTCAAGTTTCAAGTTTTATACAAAAATATTGGTGATAGCAATCATAGATCTAACTATAAGGATAGAATCAAAAATTCATAATCTACAACTTGTATTCATGTATGCAAGCTCAAAATATCCCTCTTAATTTTAATAGGACATTTTTGAAAGTCTCCAAATTTGGAGAGGAGTGAGGACGTTTAGGGATTAAAGACTATGAGGTGTCTTTTTGTGCTAAAAATTAGCTAAGTAGCTTTAGCACTCAACACTTTAAAGTTTCATAATTTGTTTGTATGGTGTTTAAAAAATGCATGCTAAGGCTTGGTTTTTAATTGCCATCAACATCCAACAAAAAATTAATATGTATCTAATAATAGAAATCATACTCATATGTTTATTTGGATATAGCTTCTCCGTTGCTTTAGGATTTTTTACATGTTACTATTTTACATTAAATATGTAGAAAACAATATTTTCAATGAAAACTTAGAACATGAAGAAAAAAAATTACAATTGGATGTTTTGTTCACACTACATAACATTATATATCTATTCTATCTCCTCCCTCCACTTTTTCAATAATAAAGGAAAGAAACTTTAGTTAAATTGTAGCTTGACATCTTATGATTTACACAAGGTAGAGTCCTAATTTTGCAATAGACAAAAGGGCCTTTTACCTCTATTCTTTTAGACCAATAAGGTTGCACTGCATTGTTAGGGAGATTCGATCCTACCACCTCTCCGATGTAGGAGAAGCTCCTCCAAACCTCTTTTGAGTTCCCATGGAGGAATCTCAATACCCCTCCCAACTTGGCATCAACCTCTTCTAAAGGTAGGAGTTTGTTGGTTTGTGTGAAGAAGTGTCTGAAAAGTTTATTTGAGTATCAATAATGTTGATTGAAAAACAGTGTTTCTCCTATTTCACTTTGAGGATAACTCAAATATTTGAAATTTATAAAAATTTATTACTAGTATTATAAATGGTATTTCTAGTTGTACATATGCAATTGGTGGGCCATAATCTTTACTATTATTTAGACATAACTACCAAAATCTACTTTGGAGTTGCATTTTATTATAAACTTTCAAATTCACAAACCTCCAAAACTAAAAAATACTTATGACCTTTAACCCTTTAGCGCGTCGGCGTCCAGATTCTGGACGCCGGATGAATTTCAGAAGCTCGTTTTCTGTAGATATCGGATGTTTTTCATCCAATTTTTTTTTTTTTCATTCTTGTGCTAGTTGAGTACCATTTGTACGGTATGGATCTTTCAAATAAGATAATGTGAATTTTTGAATATTTACAAAAGTGATTAATGTCAAGTTTCAATCTTAGTTCAAAAAGAAAGACCTTAAATATGATTTTCCATAGTTAGTAGAATCAAATAATGGAAACCATACCATCTCGTAGTGCATGTCATTCTAATTTCATTACAATATTTTTAAATTTTTTTGTGTTAATTTTGGATTTTTAATTGAATTTCATGAGAAAACCTTGCAAAATTACTTTAAAAATATTAATAATAAATATGATGAATCCAACCGTACGGATGTTATCTACACATTGACATTTACAACTTTGTTTTGTACATCAACTCCATTTTTGTTTTTCATCAACCATTTTATAACAAATCTTTGAAAACAGTGTTGAATCGGGACGTTAAAGGGTTAAAAACCTATGTATATATTTTGCAAATTGTATAAGTTCAATTCTAATGGCATTTTTAAAAGCGTTTAATTTAGCAAAAAGTATTTAATATTTTAAAATTTTAAAATTTTAAAATGTCTATTTAAGTTTTTTTCATTATATGAATTTATTCATCTACATGAAATAATAATATCATATCAAATGATTGATTAAAATATTACTTCTTGCTATAGACTTCTTTCATTTTTTCTTGTATACAATTATTCTAAAATATAATAAAATCTTGAACTCAACTTTAAAAAGATTGAAATTATCATATTTTCAAGGTTTTTTTATTGCATCATATAGATATTAAAACTCAACATCAATTTAAGTATTAAAGATCTTGATTTAACCCCTAAATGGCAAGAGGGGTAAGGGCAAAACCTAGATGTGTTATAAAATGTTACTTTTGCAACTTTGATGAAGTTTGGTTCAAAAGAGAAAATGAAAAGCATGGTGTTTAGTTATGATATGTAGAGTCTAACTTTCAAAAAATGCATTAAATACTAAATTAATGGATTTAGAAGCATTCACCATTTAATGTTCACAAAAATTACAAATTTTATTTTTAGAATATGAAATTAGGTATGATTTTTTAAATCTAACTATTCTATTCTAAAAAAATTTAAATCAAATTTTCCAAAGGAGAGAACATGATTAGCTTCTCCAAATAGTAAATTTTATAAACACTAAAACAATATTAAGGTCTTTGTTGTTGAAAAATTCTCTTTGGTGGAGTTTAACTTGGATTGAAATGATTCAAATTGGATTGGAAATTAGACTTGATTTCATACTTGACAATATTTTCAATTTTTTAATTATGTCAATCCAAGAACACTCGTATAAAGAACATTGACCATAAATGGTCGTTTTGGTCACTTAGAGGTTAATCTTGAAGTGACTTTTTGTACCAAATAATATTGAAAAAGTCGCAGAATTTAAAAATAATATGCACTTAATTGAGTACATATAACTAATCCTTGAGTATTTGTTAACTTGCATTTCTTGAGTGTAGATGGAAATTAAAAAAGGACTGAAAAGTTTTACATTCATTGTAAACAAGAAAGATGATTTTTAGTGAATAATATGTTCTAGTTTTTTCCCAAAATTGTTGATGCTACTGAAAAGATCTTAGGTTCTTTTTGGAAAAGGTCAAAAGTTTTAAAGAATGTTACCAAGGACAATGTAATTTATAAGTTATACCCACATTCAATATTACTAATTTAGTGCATCAAATGTCATTTTCAACAAGAATTTGAATTCCATTAATAATTTGGCTCAATCAATGTTTTTGAAATATATTCAATTCATATGAAGTCAAAATAATGCAAGAATAGGTAATATGGTTTATTGAGATATGAATGTTCTAAATCTTTGGTATTTAGATATAGAAATTGAGGCAAATTTTATAAAAATATTTTCACAATTTCTCAATTAGTTGAAAACATGGTAAACTGAACCATTTGTAATCATTATAAGGAAACAACAATTCAAGATTCACAAATCCATTAATTTTCTTTTATGGTGTTTTTTTTTTTTTGAAAATATAAAACACACAATTTCTAACAAGGTCTTAGAAGAAATTACAAAATTCATCTTCAATAAGTATTTATGTGTGTTATAGTAATGTTAAAGTGGATAAAATTGAAAAAGTAGTTCCAACCAAATTGAAAAGCAGATATAGAACAAGTTGAAATTGAATTAAATATTTTTTTTTTTGTGATTCTTTCTCTTTGGAGCTTTTATATGCACAGTGAAACTTAAATAGTATTTAATTTATATTCATATTGAGCATGATTCAGTTCATGAGATTTGCTCCCAAAATTTGATTTAAACATCTAGTATTCTCAAACGTTACTTTTAGTTCCCTTTTTAAAATATTTAATTTGAAACCTTGGACTTAAGTACCGAATAGGACAATGGAGGATGCAACCAAATTAGAACTTAAATATATGACTTTTCAGTGGTAATTTATGATCTTTGACCAAGAAGATTGTAATTTCAGCATTAACTCCTAAAGGACCGCAGATTTTCCTGTTTTTGAGCATCATTTTCACCTCTTTTTATGCATTTTCTTGTTACTATATTTTTCCTCTTGGTAGAAAATACCAAATCAAACATTTAAATAAATTTTAAGAATTGTTTTAACCAATTTCACAATTTTTCCCATGTCTTCAAAGATGGTCCAAAAATACCCAGAAAGACTACAATTTCATCTTTTCATTTCAAACGCTATAATCTTGCAATCAGTACGGTCAAATTCTTTGAAGATTTTACCATGCACTCTTTTGGAAATCTATCACAAGATCTTATGGTTAAAGTTGAAAAATAATAATTTTTAAGGTTTGTTTTGAGCCCTTCCCGCACTGCCCATTCTCCCCAAAAAAACCTCTTTTGCTCTATAACTTCCACGTAAAATGTCGGAATAAAAAAAATTAGATTCCCATTTTTGTATTGATATAAAAATTTCACATAATTTATTTTTAAAAATAAAAATAAAAATTGACACTGTAGGAACCTACCCAAACATTGAAATGTCCTAGTTAGGACACTTGGTCCTTTAGGGGTTAAGAATAACTTTATTGGTTCAATTTATTGTGCTTTCACCCAATTCTACAATGATTAATTTAATCATTAATTATAATCAAATCCGTTTGAATATATATATATATATATATATATATATATATATATATATATATATATATATATATATATATATATATATATATATATATATATATATATATATATATATATATATGCATATGTTTTTAGCATGTATTTTTTAGTTTTACAAAAATGCATAACTCCAACCTTTAAAAGAAGTCATACAATACCTACAAATGAATTGTGTCATTATTAATAATTTTCATTTATCACGGATTGACTATTTTTTAATTTACATGTAATTTAGTGTAATAAAACCAAAATACCTATATGCATAGCTAAAATTTTAAATGTTAAGTTGTATCAAAAAGATCATTAAATAATATAATATATTTAACATATAAAATTATCCAATTCATTATTTTTATAATGAAAGTCATATTGCAATTTAACATTCTTTGTATGTATTTCAATGCCCTTTTACAGGAACAATAGTATTGGAAAATATTATAATTACAACTGGCAACATTAGTTTTATTCTAAATGCTTTATCTACATCTCAAGCAACATCTATTTTCATTATTAAACCTGACTTAAATACACTTATATCAGTAGGCCCAACAATTTTTAGTGTTGATTCTCAAGTTGTTCTACCAAAATATAATTTAATACACATATTATCGTTAAAGGTATAAATTAAAATTGACTCCAAATAAGCTTATGTATGCTTAGGTACATATTTATACTTTTTCTTATATGATTTTCATGTTTCTTTTTTTTAAATAAAATTGTGAATGTAAAATCTACAAAATTACTCAAAATTGGATTATATTTTTAAAATTTTCATAAATTTTATAAAAGCTTCATAAAAATTATATATAAAATCAATATTTTAAATATAGACTATATGATGAAAAAATATATAAGTTATTAACATATGTTTTAGGTAGTTGATCCTAGTGGCACAATTATTCTTCAAGCATCATGCAATTTAGAAAGAGCAAGTATTGGATGTTATTTTCCATTAATCCTTACACAAGCTGGTTCATATATAATTCGCTCAACTATTGATGGAGGAACATTACTTGCTGATAACGTTGTTTTAAATGTAATGCCTGGGATGGTGTCTGGACAAAATAGCAATTTTACTTTAGTGGGTATGTCTTCAACAAACGTTACTAAAAAAATTGCAGGTGATACAATTACAGCATCATTTACACTACAAGATATGTACGGAAATCAAGGAAACACAAATTTCACACTCAATGGATGGAATGTATCAATAATTGTGACACTAAGAAATAAAAAAGGAGATGTTGTATACATGAACGTTAATGCGGGTTTGGGAACTACCTCTGCAAGCACTATAGTAACAACTGCAGGATTGTATGTAGCAAATGCATACATTGGTTCTACTGGAAATTTTTTAGCAGGATCGAATATATATACTTTTTATGTTCAACCTTACACAATAAATAGTTTTGGTAAAACATCATATAAAATTAAATGAAGATGTTTTTATTTTTGAATGAATGAAACTAATTTTAAATTTTTTTATTCAATATAAATTAAGAGTGTGATTTATATTTATTTAAATATAAATTTTCAATGTATTAAAATTATCAAACATTATCATGCACATTCTTAATTTATATAGGGATGTTATTATAGTGGAATTTCTAATTAATTTTAATAAATTATTATGAAATTTTCAATAATAAAATTTATTTATCAAAAATGATACATACATTATATACATAATCAAAAAATCTCCAAAATAATAATTTTTTTAAATATAAATTATTAAAAAATTCAATGGAATATTTTTATTTTAGTATTTCAAAATTTTAACATTTTTTTTATTTTTAATATTTTAATTAAAATATCTATATTAAAATAATTTAGGTTTTACTGGAAATTTGATGGTGGGAAAAATGGTAGCTGGACAACTAACTCCAATATGGATAGCATTATTAGATGTGTATGGAAATAAAATTGATGGATCAAAACTCTCTAAACCTATACCTCTTATTCTTTATTGGAATAATTTATCATTTAATGCAACTAATAATGGTCGCATTTTTGAGCTTTTGCCTGGCATAAATCAAACCATTGTTTCTACAAATATAAGTATTTCAGCTTCATACAATGGCACACAAATTGCAACTTATAATGCTACTTGTTTACCAGGTACGTTATATATATTACATTTTTATTATCAAATTTCAAAGTATTTTTAAATCAAATTTTAATCTCAATTCTAAGTCAATAGAATTTATACATAGGGAAGTCGATGTCAAGAATTTAGATAACCATGAGAGAACAAATATAGGGTGTCTTTTTATTCATTTGAGATACAATTTATAAATTTTTGAAGTAATATAGGGTGCTTTAAAACCAATTTGAGGATATTTTATGAACATTATTGTAATATATTATGAATATACCCTAAATATACAATAAATAGTATAATATTCAAAATATCTCATAGCCCTCGCTTAAATACCCTATGTTTGCTCATATATCCCAAAATTCACACTAAGTAACTTCCCCGAGAAATTGTAAATTATCATCAACATATGTGTATCCGTATTTGGATTCTTATTTAAAATTGTAATGTACAGTAATGATTCTTATTCAAAATTTAGTTGTGTCAATTGATTTTGATTGCATAACGATGTTGAATAACCCATATATTACAAATTTGAATATGAAATGAATCAATTCACTATAGGTCCACCTGATATTATTTATTTTAATATAACAATTTCAAGTTCACAATTTATTGTTGGAGGAAATGGAACACTTTTGCTTTCCCTCATGGATAGTTGGGGAAATCTTATTGATCCGTCAATGAACAATTTGTCCTTTCTGGGAGCTCGTCTTCTTCGTGTTCAAGATGGAAATGGAGCTTTGTATTCAGGAGGTTGTAGTTTATATTATGTACATCCTAATAGTACTACTACAAATCCATATTTATTTACATTTACTTTGCCTACAATAGCAGCTTATTATTTTGCATCTATACCTCTAATTGGTAAAACAATTGAAAGTCAACCAATAATTCGTGTTGTAGCAAGTAGTCCAATAGCACGGATGTATACAATTAGCGGTGTGACAGGTCTTGAGCCTACACCAAATTCAATGTATTCAATTTACATAACACCAAGAGATATATATGGAAATATATGGTTTGGCAATTTTTCTACAATACCTATGACAATAACTGGACCTACTGGCATTTTAGTACCTCAATCAGACATTAGTTTTGCACCTCATCCCATCATGTCATCAATTGTAACTTTCAAAATTCCAAATATCACTGGATTATGCAACATTTACATCGGAGGCCAAGATCCAGATTCATCTTCTACAAAAGCATCATTTCGAGTGATTGCTGGGGATTTTGCTCAAGTTATAGCAGAAGAAGTTCGTCAAGGCGTAGTTGAAGAGATGTCTTCATTTTTTTTAATTGCACAAGATGCCCAAGGATATGCTCGGGATCAATCAAGTATTCCTAGTGATCGTCTTGAGGTTACATTATGTAACCAAGCTTCAAATATAATTACATGTGGGCAAGCTACAGTTAATGATCGACATCTTTCAGGTGGCCGCTATTTAGTTACTTGGAGTGCACCTTTACCTGGTGATTATACAGTGACTCTTAAAACACCAAATGGATATCCTTCACCTATAAATACGCTCACTGCCATTACAACTCCTCGAAAAGACCAAATAGTTTACTATCCAAGATGTAATAATGTTCCACCATCAATAGCTACATGTCCACAATTCTTTAATGTCATTGCTGGTGAAAAAGCATCATTCAAACTTGCAGCTTTTAACGAACCTCTAGGTGGACCTTATACAACAATAACATCTGGTGGAAATTTACCTGCAGTATTTATGACTGGTGGAAATATAATAAGCCTTATTGATGAAAGTGATGGAACCTATTATCTTTCATATATGGCAACAACTGCTACAACAGCAATTATTACAGTTACAAATGGAATGCCAAATAATATATCTTTAAATGTCATTCCTGGAAGATCAAGTCCATTAAAGTCATATTTCCAACTTAGTTATAACCTTCAAGCAACATATGTAGCAGGAAGTATTATATCGGGAGGTTTTTATGCTCTAGATAGTTTTGGTAATCAACAAGATTATAATTACTATGACAGTAAGAAAGACAAATTTCAAATTTTGGCTCTCAATAGCTATGGAGAAAAAATTAGAGGAACAAATACATTTCATAATAATTCAAAAGGAATGTATAGAGCGGTCTTGTTTTTGAATCGTGCAGGGTCATATATTCTTACAGCAACGTTATATGACTATAATATTCCCATTCTTGGAACTGATAACCACACCTTAATTACAATAAGCTTTAATGTTACTTGTGGTCCACCTGATTTGGCTGCTGTATCATATGTGCCAAATACAATGCGTTATGATGTTATGTCAGGAATGAATGGAACTACATCGATGTATGCAATCAATGACCGGTTCGGAAATTCAATTCCTCGCTCTTCATTGATTTGTTCATCCTCTATACTTGACAAATGGGGTACTCCTTGGCAATCAGGAGCATGTACAATTTTTGATGATCACATTACATTCAAATGGTTTAATGTGTTTCATTCTGATGACATTCAATTTCAAGTGGTTGCAAAACTTGGAGGTGACGGGATTGCTGTTACAAATCCTTTGAAAATTGCAGCACTTGAACCTTGGCCACCATTATGTTCAATTATTATTCCTAACGTATTAACATCAACAATGGGAACAAAGACTACAATAGACTTTTTATGTAGAGATAAAAATAATAATTTATGTCATGGTGACCGCTCAGGACAATTTAGTGTTGTGATTGCCCGTTTAGGTGCATCTCCATATGATACACCTATGTATGCAAGTATGGGAAAGGCAACTAATATTACATTGAATGATGGACATTATGTAGCCTATTTTTTTTAAATCTAATAGGAAATTTTACAGCAGTCCTTAGATTAGGTGATATTCGAGGTGTTATGATTGGACAACCAATAATCATTTCTTCTTTGCCTGCTAATACATCTGTAGCACTATCATTTTTATCTTTCATTGATCCAGCCAAAAAAATATTAACTAATAAATCTCCAACTCAAATTATTGCTGGTGTATTGAATCTCATGAAAATTGTAGGAGTGGATATAAATGGGAATTTGCAAGATAATTCAATGTGTAGTAATACTACGGTTCCTATCATAACAATTTCTACAGACGATATGGGTTTTGATGGAGCAGGGGCTGGAGTTAGTCCTTTTGTAACAAATCCTTTAGCTACAATAGACACTTCAAATTTAGGTTGTATATATTTATTTAACTTTACACTCACAACAGTTGCCAAAATCACAAGTTCACCATCGATACCTGCAACCTATACAATACGTGTTTTATGGACTTCCAACCCAAACTCTACATATAGCGACATTGCAGGAAGTCCATTTGCATTTCAAGTTCATCCAGCTCCATTAGATGTTCAAAGTTCTTTACTTTTTATGTCAAGCCGTAGTGCTGGTCTTAATGGTTTAACTTCAACATTTCTTCTTCAAACTAAAGATGTTTATGGAAATAAACCATCATATTCACAATCTTTAATTGTTTCAGCAATAGTAGCACCAGCGGGAACATATACACCTCCTTTACGTCGTCTTTTGCATGATAGAAAATTCAAAGAATCTAATTATATATCACACAATTATAAAATTAGCTACAAATCAATAATGTCTAAAAATTTGAGTGAGCAATTATCACTTATGTCACCAACCATTTCAAGTAATGCTGATACAAGTTATTTGATATCATTTACAGTAATAAAACAAGGGACATATGATTTATTTGTTTATTTGAATGATGAACTCTTACTACCAATTGATGGATCAGTAGCAACTATTTCAAGTTGTGTTGTAGGCCCTGGAATACCAGACATAACTCAAATAAGACCAATTGGAATTGGCATTAATGATGGAGTTAGTGTTGTTGTTGGAAAGCGGATGACACTCATAATTTTTCTTTGTGATACTTTTGGAAATCCTGTTAGTATGACCAATGCACCTAACTTACAAACTAAATATATGAATGGAATATCTAATGCATCCACAATCTCAATATTTAGAAGAAACATTCGACACAACACTCTTGCAATTACTCCAACAAATGTGGTTGGGTCATTATTTTCTATTTCAGGAGGAAATATTATCTTATCATATACTCCTACATTAGCGGGGTTGATGAATATAAATTTAGCTTACAATGACATTAATGGATCTACAACTACAACTTCTCTACTTGGACCTTTTCGCATATCTATCATTGCAAATAGAACTGCTTTTCCATCTGCATTCCATGTTTTTGGACCAGGTGTTGTAGCAGCTGCAGCATGTGATGATGACTTGTGCACTACAAATACTATGTATGTCAAAATTGTTGATGCATATTATAACCTACTTTCACCTGATATCACTCTATGTCAAAATTTCTCTCTTGTAGGATGGAATCCAAACCTTATGATTGGATTTACAGGAAAACCAATTTATGATCATTATTGTGGTATATCATGGAAACTTCTTCCTAGTACTCGACCACCTTCAGTTTCATTTAATGTTAGCTTTACAAATTTTGATGGCAACACTAATGCCATTCTTGCTGATTCTCATATTACTACAGTTGATGGAAGTGGATACAAATTCACTGTTCCAATTTTACAAGAAGTAGTTGATCCTGATCCAGATAAATGTATAGCATTTGGTGATCTTGGAGGTTTAATGATGGCTGGAACTTCTGGTCATATTATCGTACAATTGGTTGATTCAGGAGGTATAGCTTTGCAAAATAGTCCATCAACAACAAGTGATTTTGTGCGACTTAGTATTGTTGCAACAAATCATGTAGAAAATCCACCTTTACCACCAACAGTTAATTCTGTTGATAATGGTGATGGAACGTTTAGCCTTCAATATGATACAATAAGAACTGGAACATTTACTATTTTAATTCTTGTTGGATATTTAAGTAAACCACTTGGTGGAAGAAGTATTGGATATCCATTGAAAGTGAGTTTTAATTTTATCAAGTTGTTTTACATAATTGATTAATTATTATAAAATAATCAAATGATATAAAAAAATTTCAAATTTTTATTTTTATTATTTCATTAAAATCGTATTAAATTTAAAAACATATAGGTGGTTGCTGCTCCTTCCGTGATTGAAAGTACCATAGTGGTGATGATTAGTAATGGTACAACATATCGTGCAGGAAAAGATCATGTTCAGATTCAAATACAAGCTGTAGATAATTATCTCAATTTACAAGATCATACACTAAGCCAAGTAGATGTATTTCAAGCAAGGATACTTCAACCTGACAATTCTATTGCAATTATGCCATTAGATCGACATCAACAAATTTCTACAGAAACAGGGAATCTATATGTATATTGGTTGCTTAATTTTTTACCTTTACAAGCAAATGAAATAAGTACCTATTCTTTCAATATTGTGTGGAGAAATGATACAAATGAAATTTTCATTCCAACTGTAGGACTTATAATTCCAACTATTCCTGGGCCATTATATCCATCAAATACAAAAGTATGAATGATAGAATTTAAAAAAATATTACGAACTTGTGATAGTTTTACTCTTCTTGATATAATAATATTTGAACTTTGAAATTTCAAACATATAATAATATTTTTTTAATAAAATACAAAAAATATTATTTTATAGAAAATAAAATAAAATTTTATCATTTAGTACGATAGTTTTCATACATTAATTTTTAGTGATAATTCAATTGATATTAAAATTTAATTAAAAATATGCTTAATTATCAAATCATATATACACATAATATAATACTACCATATAAAAAAGACGTGTTTGTAGAAATATTAGAAATATATGTAATGTAAAGAAATAAATGGATATATTCATAAAAATGTTATAACACATTAACTTATTTTACATCATTTTTGTTTGAAAATAATTATTGAAAATGATTAGGTATTAGGTTCTGGTTCAACAATTTC
This sequence comes from Pohlia nutans, assembly GCA_022496805.1. NCBI lineage: Eukaryota > Viridiplantae > Streptophyta > Bryopsida > Bryales > Mniaceae > Pohlia > Pohlia nutans. The sequence goes on from CM040103.1 coordinate 3,041,436, forward strand.
AATTGTTGGTCAATTATCAAGCTTTAGCATCTTATTGTATGATGTTTATAACAATGCTATTAATAATATTCAAGATATAGCATTAGCAGAAATATCTGCAATATTGTCATTAGGAGTAAATCTTACTTCAATTCAAGCAAATTGTACAATTTCGATAGATCCTACGTCGATAATTTGTCAATATGTAGCAAGTATACCAAGCCATTATGGCCTTTACATTTATTCGAGTATGATTCTATCTCAATAAGACTTTAATTTATCATGTATTATGAAAATTAAAACTATATAGGCCACGAATCACATAGAAACATACTCTTGTACATAGGATCAAACATAAAGTATGCATAAATTTAATTTTAATTATACTTTAAAAGTACATAATGAAGCAATAGAAAAAAGTCAAAAACAGAAGCCAATTCTACATTTCTACTACAATGCAGTCACATTTTTAGAAAAAAGAAACAACTAAAAAAATCTTCTATTAAATTCTTTTGTTTATAAAATCTCTTACTCAAATTTAATATGGATATATGTATCGTATATTTATTTTTAGATGTTCAAGCATTTTGATGTAATAACAAAATATTAGTTAACATCAAATCAAACTTAATTAAATAATTATTTTTAATATTATCATGCAGCTTCAACAAAAATCACCACATTGAGTGTTATTGTAAAATCGGGTTTAATTAATGGACCAAATTGCCTTGCTTTTGGTGACGGAGTAGGAACAAGCAGTGTATCTTTGTATCCAGGAGAACCGACTTCTTTTGACATTCTAGCTTATGATCTTGTAAATAATACTGTTTCAGAAAAAAAGGCATATTTTGAAGTAAAAGGTGAAAATATTAATCAATCGGGCATTCTTGTACCACAAGATGGATTCCCTAAGTATATAACTGAAAACTCTTTTCAAATCCAATATACACTAGTCAAAGCTGGTTTTTACAATCTTTTTGTTCAAAGAGCAAGCATCGATATAGTCGGATCTCCCTTTCAAATTGTAGTTCAGACAGGTCCAATAGCCCCGAATTGCATTTTAGATGAAGAAAGTCTTAGTCCTTGTACAATAATGAGTATGAAGAACATTACTTTGTGGTCTCGCGATGGATATGGAAACATTAGAACAAATGCACAAGATGTATTTCATATATTTACTATAGTTGACGGATTTCCTCATTTAGGATTAGTTGATATTATGACTCCTTTAGGATCTGGGGCATATGGTTTTAGCTTTCCATGTATGAATGATACATTTATACAAGTGATAAATGATGCAATTCTAGTGTATTCCGGAAAAATTTATACAATGGTTGGGCCCGCAGATCCTGGACAAACAACGTTATCTCTTGACGATGTTTTCATTCCAGCTGGTAAATATGGACATGGACTTGTTATAACTCGAGATTTTGCAGGTCATCAATTGAGAACTGGACAACAATCTTTGTTCATCAATTACGGTGGCAATAATGGTCAAGAAAATGGCACAATGATGGTTACCGATTGTGGTGATGGTACTTACAATTTAACTTATATAGTATTGATTGCGGGAATTTACCAACTGCAGGGAACACTCAATGAATATTGGCCATTTTATGATGGGATTCTATTAGTCACTCCAAGTGAGCGTTATACAGCTTCAGTGTATTTTGATCCTACCGGTTATGTAGTGGGTATAGCTGGAACTTTTCAAATTCAATATTTTGATGAACATCAAAATAACATTACTGATAGTCATGTTTTGGATACTAGTACCTTAAGTATATTTTACATGAGTTGGGACGTTCCTTCTAGAAGTGCACTCTATTCATCTGTAAATTTAGGAATTCAATTTAATTCTACAAATGGTTTTTTTACAATCACATTTCAACCAACAATGGCTGGAAATATATTTGTTAATTTGAAAGTAAATGGTCTTGACGTTCTTGATGGTGGATACCCATTTTCTACCAACGTTGATTACCTACCACCATTTGCTTCTAACTTTGATATTTGGGGGGCGGGAATTGAGTTTGGAGCTGTAAAAGGAGAAAATACATATTTTTTTGTTCGTGTACGAGATACATTAGGTACCATAATACCTAGTGAACCAACCGAAATATTTGATGTACATTTTTCACCAGACTCAACTGATCAATATGGAACATCATCAGCCTTTTTAAATAATGGAGTAACAATGTTTACCTATAGTCCTATATATGATTCATATACAATAGTTGTAAACTATGCTGGTAAGCAAATAAGTAATCCTGTGACTTTGATTGGAAAAGATGTGGCACTTTTAGCAAGCATAAGAGATTCTGTAGTGCTTGGTCCAGATAGTATTGAAATAACTACTTCTATTCCATTGATTTATACTGTTGGACCTTCGACTACAAGTTTACAATTTTCAATTCAACCTCGTGATCAAGATGGAGTCATTATTACAACCCCAAATCCAAATTACTTCGTTCCAAATTTTACTGTTATTGTTGGAAATAGACCACCAATTGAGGTTTTAAATCAAGTTGATGGTTGGTGGTATCAATTTTCTATTCCGCTACAAGAAAAAGTAGAAAATTTATATGTAGAGGTTTCAGGATTTGATAGCGGTGTTTTAACATATGTAAAAAATAGTGGATTCACTATCAGTCTCATTCCTGATGTATCAAATGCATCCAATACTCAAGTTGTTCGAAGTACATTAGATTTTAGTGGAATAACAAAAGTAACAGCAGGTCAAGATATTGAAATTACTGTGCAACCTTATGATTTGTATAAAAATAAACAAATTTACAATCTTTATCTTCCCGATGTTTTTTCAGCTACGTTGTATTCAATTCTATTTGGTGATGTTGTTGGAACAACATCAATAGGACTAAACAACGGTGACTTTACGTATACTATGACGCTTAAACCAATTACTATTGGACAATACAATGTAACTATAAATTTAAATGGAACCGAAAGATGTGTTACTTATCAAATAGTAGTGAATGCTTCTAATTTATGGCTTCCAAATATTTTAATGGTAGATTCTGTTTATCCTATGCACGTAGACACCCCTACGAGTTTGCTTATATCTGCAAGTGATAAGTATCAAAATCCAATTACAGATTCAAGTGATATTTATTGTGTTTTTCAAAATAACGTCACATATGCAAAGTATAATACAATAATTGTGGCTTCAAATGATACAGCAGGACAATTTTGGATTAATCACACTCCTATAAAAGTTGGTCACTATCATATTGTTGTAGGTGATGCTCTTAGTCGAAATGGAGGACCGACGGTAACTTTAATGGAGGTAGGTGTATGGGCAGGACCAATTTCACTTGATAATACAAAAACTTCAGTTCTTACTCAAGTTTTTGAAGCAGGACAATTAGAAACATTTACAATTATTGCTTTGGATGCCAAAAGCAATCCAAATTATACAATTCCAAATGTAAAAATATCATCTGATAATGGGCTTATCAATGTCAATGTAATTTCGCCATGTACAATAAATTCTTCTATAGGAGTTTCTCAACATACTCCATTGTGGTGTATGCCTGTAGCACCAGTATACACATCACATGTGACTTTTACACCAACATCATATGGAAAAGTTAACATTACAATTGAATGGGATGCTAATACTAATATCACTTATTATTACATTCCAATTCAATCAAGCACACGACCTATAGCATTAAATGCAAAATTATCACAAAACCTAGGTAGCATTGTTGTAAATTTTGATATTCCTACAGATGCAGGGTATATAAGTTTTGAAGGTCTTTCGAGTACATATGCTTCAGGATGGCAACGCTGTAATAATACTCTTGATTCTTCATTTATGGAAAAAATAGGAACAAATCCAAATTGTATTTTTCAAAATGCAACAACTATGATTATTCAACTTGGTTATTATACAAATGTAAAGTCTATGGATTCTGGTGTAGGTGATAATGTTTCAATTTCTAATGGTATTTATAGTAAAGGAGATACATCAACTGCAGTTAGTGGATGGATACCATTAGGTATTGTAGACATGTTTCCCCTTCCTCTTGCAAAATTAAATGGTCCGCATATTACAAGTGTATGTGATGATATAATTCTTGATGCATCTGGTTCAACTGGAGCCATTGGACAACCTTTTTATTATCAATATAATGTAAAAGGTACCACCAACCTTATTAAACTTGCAAAGCTCGGAACATATTTAGAAAATTATCCTTCGCAAATGACGATTACCATAATTGCTGGACAATTAGATCCATATCAAACTTATACTTTTAGTGTAACTGTTACCAATTATCTTGGAATGTCCAATACAGCAAAACATGTTGTTCAAACAACTCATACATCTATTCCTCAGGTATAAAATTTATTCAAAATAGTGGTATAAGTTTTAAAATATTTTTATCAATAATCAATTTTTTTGATAATTAGATTTTTATCATACAATTTTTTTTAACTTAAATACTAAAAATCTATAAAAATATTGTTAAAAAATTAAACAATTGTTTTAAGCATAAATTTGTATTTAGAAGAACTGAAGTAAAAGTCTACAAATTCTCTTAACACAGCTTTCAATTCGAGATCATGTAACATTATTGAATGTTATGAGATGGGACACTATTGAATTAGAAGCAGATGCTCATTTAGCCAATGTAAATAAATATCAACTTGATGGAACATGTGGACAAAGTGAGAAAGTAAAAAATAAAAAAACAAAACCTACGATACAAACTGCTTTGATGTATGAATGGTTACCTACAGGTCCATCAATACTTAATGAAGATCTAATTGGATGGAGTGCCCGAAGTTTGAGTTTGCCTGGAAATATGCTTAAATCTAATACACCGTACACTTTTCAAGCAAAGGTTTGGCCACAAGGATCACCTCAACTTTCAGCTACAACATCAATTTCTATTCAATCTATTTCATCTCCCCTAGCAGTTGTGATAGTTGGTGGTAATAGATTTGTAAACATAAGTGAAGATTTATATGTTGAAGCAGCAGTTTATGATCCTGATGATTCAATAGAATTGGGATTTGATCAACCTTATCCTTTTGAAATATCTTGGATTTGTGACAATATTGTTTTAAGCGATCACTTTGATTCAACATTATATCCTAATGTTCCGGGTTCAATTAAAAGAATTCTTTTAATAAAATCTTCGTGGTTTACAATAGGAACAAATTATACATTTACTGTCACTGTAAGTTGCTATATTTCAAAATATTTAGTATTACATGTATCTATGTATTTTTCAAATATTTATTATAACATAAATACACCCAAATTTACCAATAATTATGCATACATATACATTTATATTTATATGGTATAAAATCATTGATATTAATTTAATATTTCTATTTGGGAAAAGAATGTTAAAATGACCTTATAATCCGTTTGAAATCTTTTTCCATTATGTGTTTAATGTTATATTAATCTAAAATATTAGGCGCTATAAACAATCAAACTTTAAACATAGACCAATTTCTAAATAGAAATAGAGCTAATTCTCCATCTTTTCATTGATGTTCAATTTGATTTTCATCTTTTTGCTAATTTCGTTTCAAAAATTCAACAAAAGTGCATAATATAACACTAGTAATATAAAATAAAAAAATAAAAAAATAAAATCCTAATTCATTTTAATTTAGGTATAAAGCCAAAAAATATATAATGATGTAAATTAATGAATTCAAATATATAATGATGTAAATTAATGAATACAGGTAGCACGAGCTCCTTACACAGATCCGTCACGAAATGCAGCAAAAGCATCTGTAACAATTACTCCTATGTTGGATGTGATGACTGTAATAGCTAGTCTTGATAATGAAGCAGAGATTCGAACATACGGTGTACCATCGGCACGTATGCTTAAAATCATGTGTAGTCCTGGATTGGGTTTATATGATTGGGTTGTAACATCTGATGGTGATCCTAGATCAAGTAAAGAAATGCAGGTAGTTACAGATATAATAACTTTAATGCAATTGTCTTTTCTATTTATGATTTTTAACAAAAAATCTAAAATGATTGTATATATATCCCTGATGTTAATTTTGAGTTTTTTAATAACATGTAGTTGGTAAAGCTTGACGAACATGCTCTGCGAATTAATCCATTGACTTTGATTGGAGGAGCTACATACAACTTTACTTGTATTGCAACAAGTCCAATTGCAACTGGGAGTGGATCAGTAGTCTTTACAATTTTACAAGACCCTTCAGGTTCAATATTCTTGATACTTTTACATTATTTCACACATTAATATGATTGATGAGATTCATTATTTAAATAGAAATACCTATAAATGTAATAACATACATGAATTGCAATAATTATGAGTGTCATTGGAACGTGAATTTTTGGGCATTTACAAGGTTTGATTGAAGATAGTATATTTCTTAAAACCTTTAGCCAATTATATGAATGTGCTAAAAATGATCCATTCCCAATCAAGAGCATTGTTTGTTAAGCAATTCTACTTCAAGTTTTATAAAAATACACGTTTAGAATACTAACAATGGGAGATTTAAGCTACATTATTTTTACTAAAAGAAATGCTTTCAACGTGGAGATATTCATATCTGGAAATAATAAGCAGCACAAAGTTTTCCCATTTTATGGTCGTTTTAACATTCTTTTGCACATTTTATTCAATTTTATTCACACTAACTAACATTTGTTTCTCGAATCCAAAAGAGAATTCCTATTCTTAATACCCTTCAATCCAACTTTTAATTCGAAAGTAATTAATTATTTTATAACTTTTAATTAGAAAAAGTGTAAAATTGGTTTAAAAGTTTCAAATGAAAATATTTTCTTAGTGATTGTTTATTTTTCTTTCAAACAATCAGTAGTTTCATCTTTGTTTTGTGATTTTTTTAGGAATATTTTTTTTTTGTAGAATTTGGAACAAAATGAGCATAATACGAGTCAAATTTTTGGAAATGGATCTTTTTGAGCCGAACAATAACTTTAAAAACGTACATATATTGTATAATTTCACGAACAACTTTTAAATTAATTTTAACACCTTACTTGCACATTTTGAAAACTATCTATACTTTATGACACTGTTATGAATTAAAAACTACATTTTTGCATAAATCTTGAATTTTTTGTTTTTTGAGTATTATAGCACGTAAATTTTGATTTTTTATGATAAAATATTCTCATATTATTCAGTTTTAATCTAAAAGACAAAAATAGTTGCAAAATTTTGAAATATTGTTAATGAATTTCAATTAGTTAACCATTTCAAAAAATTATAGAGCGTTTTTTTGATGATTTAAAATAAATGCTCCAAAGTTGAAATGAAGTAAATTATAATATATAAGTTTTAGAAATGATTAAAGTTTATATTAATAAATTAAAATTAAAAATTAAAAATAATCTATAAAATTATTTTAGACTAATTATTCCAAATCAAAAATTTTGTATAAAAATGATTAAATATAAACATAATAAGCATTAATTTTAATTATAGATATTCACTTTTTAAATCATCATATTTAGGTGGAATGGTTGACCTTGAAGTAGATCCACCAAATACAAATGTTGCAGAAAGTACAAAATATTCACTACGAGCTTATGGATGGACTCCAGGTGGTAATTCAACAGGATTTTTAAAATATGAATTTCGTTATGTGGTTATGGATTCAAGAGGAAAAGTTGTAAAAGAATTTATTATTCAACCATCTTCTACAGCAAATTATGTAAACCATATTTATGTTTTGCCTGGAATGATTGTTTTTCGAGTTTATATAGTTAATCCAGGACCAATCCGATTTATGCCTAATGATGCACCATATGGTGCAATATTTGAATTTCCTCCAATTATTGTGAAGGAAAACAATCAGAAAAGGAAGTTGCTCTCCCTACCATCAATAATTACAAATTATTATGATTTTGCCAAAAAAGGAATGTACTATCGTGCTCTTGTAAGCATTGATTCATATGCATTTACCACATTTCCAAATCCAGCAGGTGAATTATTACTTTTAAATTTAAATTTGGTTATAAAAATTATATTGCATTATATAATAATTATATGATTAAAATTTACTAAATATTGATAATTAATCATTTACATCATAAATAAAATGTATGCAAATTGAATCTATATAAAACATATTAACAATCTATTTCAATATTATAAATTTGATATATTTTCAAAATGAAGAAAATTGTACGATAAATTGTATTTTATATAAGCTTTAAATACATATAGATATACTACTATATATTACTATATAAGTAATTATATAAATAAATAAATATTTTATATCACCTAATTTTTATTTTGACATAAAATATTTAAAAATGTAAAATTGTATTTATTTTTAAAAGTTATGTAATACTTTTTATTCACATTCAATATACCAATAATTTTTATTTATGCATTAATAGGTGGTTGTGGGGGAGGAGGCAATAGAAAAGTTATTAAAGATATGATGAAATTCATAGAGATTAATGACCCGCAATACCCTGCGGCTAGTCATGGAAACATTGTTCAATTAGGATCAGGCCCCTGCATTGCTTTTTTGGTTGCAAGTATCTATTCTAGAATGGTTGAACGACCAGGAAACTTAAATTTAGATGAATTTAGAATGGCTCTACATATTTTTTTACAGAAACTTGAAAAGGTAGCTGTTTATGGCATAAAAGTACCAACTATGTATAAACATCCTTCTGATGCATTTTTGAATGCTGGTGATGCATTTGTAAAAACTGTGAAATTGAAGTGTTTTAAAACAAGTACTCAAGCACAAGCCATGATGGATCGCGCTTCTATAATCCCAATTATGCTAGCAGAAATGTTATATCGAGATGTTGGGTTCATTTCACCAGCTCATTTTGAACTTCCAACATTCACTATATATGCATTAAGTTTTAAATTACCAGAACATCCATATAATCCATTCGGAGGGCCCATTTACTTAACTGGACAAATGGAAAATTTGTATATTACTATTGTTGTTGCTAAAGGTGGTGGACAAGAATTTGGTATCACTTTAGCGTCTTTTAATAAATTCAGTCCTCTGTCTGCATCTGGAATGACATCACTAAATCGCGATAAATTTTTTGTGCAACTTATGGTTGTTTTTGACATCTTGGTTGTTGAATTGACTCCAAATGATTTCCAATCACTCACCATTACATGTACTTGGACAAATCTTTTTCCAATTGGTAAAGGATTTGCATATAAAGCTGTTCAAATTGATAAAACAAGTACAACTAATACTGCTTTATTACAAAACATTGTTTCAATGGTTTCAGGGGTTTCATTTGATCTTGTTGGCTCTTACTCTCGTATTGCAATAATAAAAGTAAAAGCTGATAAAGATTTTACACCAATTGGATGGTATGGTATTCATGAAAAATACAAACCACCCAAAAATCCAACAAATTTAAATACTACACAAACACGTATTAGTTATAGGAAAAATAAAGTACAATCAATGTTAGTTTTTAGTAAAAGTGAATCTCAATTGAATGAGAGGACATTTTGGTCATACATTCAAAGGATGTTTTTAACTATTAATTTGAGTATTTTATATGTATGGACATAACAATTTTTTGACTTTCATTTTTTTGAATTGATTTTTACAATTCTCCTAGAGATTGAATTTGTTATTTGGAATTGAAATGTCATTTATACAAGTGATGTAGAATTTGTCTTGGTTTGAAAGGTTTTGAAATAACCATACATTCCAAAAACAAATGTACAAATGTAAAAATATGAGTGTAAATTTGATTAAAATAAAATAAAAGTTGTTGATAATCATTTTAGAATTGTAATGTTTTTTGTGTTCAGATGGATGCTTTGTGGTAAAATTGATTTTGAGTAAACTTTTATACTGACCATTTTGATTTTAATTTTAGGTGATTAAGTGATTATTATTGTTATTTAGAAAATCAACTAAAAAAACACACCTATTAAATTAATTTTTTAAAATAGCTTTAAGATATATATATATATATATATATATATATATATATATATATATATATATATATATATATATATATATATATATATATATATATAAAATTCATGTATTAAATATATTGCTCATAAAGTTATGTGAAATTTTTTAATCAAAATTTTAAAGTTTAAAAAAAATTCATTTGATTCCTTTTACAAAAAAATTGTTTAAAAATAACACAAAATTGTAAATGGAAAAAAATATAGTTGAATTAGGAAATTTCATTTAATCATGTTTTTCCTCATGAAAATGAGTTATCAATATATTTTATTTGTCTTTAATACTAAAAATAAAAATAAAAATACTAAATTTTATGTTCAATATAATTTATCATTAAAATTTTGTTAAAACAAGCTTTGCAACAACACAAAATTAAAGAGCATATATATATATTCCCTATATGAGTGTATGTAAAAGCAAATTACAGCAACCAACAAAATTGTATATTGTTCTATGACATTTCCATTCAAGCAATAATACTGTGTATAATATGAGTAGGAAAATTCATATTTATCAAATAAAATTTGTATACAAAATATTTTGTAATGCTTTTAAAAATGAAGTGAATTTGAATTGCAATTTGAATTTTTAAATAAAACGTAAAGTGAACCATAAAACAATCAATCTTTTTCAAATAACACGCATTTAAGTAAAAACGGAAAACATGTTAAATTGGAACTGGAAAAGTAATGGGGAGTGATCCCCAACTCAACAGATATAGGTCCTTGATTTTTCTACAATGCTCTCATTTGTGGAATAGCATCACTGTAGAAAATGAGGGAACTATCTTTGTTGAGATGCAAGTTGAGATGAAGAGCACTCCTCATCACTTTTCTAATCCCGATTTAACAAATTGTTTATTTTTACTTAAATGCTTGTTTAATGGGATTTCCTACTAGTAGTTGCTAACATCATCAAATATACTGTGGCTTTTAAAACTTTTGCATGCCACACAAAAATTCAAATTTTCAAATAAATATAAACTTATATTGGAATGACATATATCATAACATTCTTGAACACAAAAACACTATGTTCCTCCTTCTACAATGCTTTCATAGAGGAATAATTACTCTAATAGTATTGGAAAAGATGGACTCCTACTTTTGTTGGTAGGACCCTTGGCTTTCAAGCATATGCCATATTGATTTTTTCAATGTATGTTGAAAATAAAAATACTTGGAAATATATATGTACTTAAAAATACTACCGTATGTATGATTTCTTCACATTTTTTGCGTAAATGAAGAAAAGAGTAGTGGTTAAAGTTTTAATAAAAGTAGCCTTAGTCATTATAAAGAAAGAAGGAACTTGCAAGTTTTCATAGGCTTCTACAACTTGGTAGATTTTAGAAAAAGACTTTGCCCATTAGAATTTCCATATCACATTTATCTTAAAACACAATTGATAAACCTAAATAGTAATTGTAGCTTTTCATTAGTAATTCAATCAGTAGAACTTTGTTTCATCAGGAATTTCGGACCCCACTGATTTTGCACTGATTCAGTGCGATTTCCGATATTTCAAGGGTTCGTACGATTTTCGCACTGATTCCGCATTGTTGCGTCATTCATCGCAACTACACTGATATGACACGATGTTCGCACAAGCGGATATAGTACTGATTCGACACGATTGATACATCCATTGAAAACGTATGAATTCAGCACTGTTTATAGTCGTCAAATGTCGTGTTTTAATCGTCTTTAAAACTACACTGATTCAGTGCGTTTTTCGTGCGACATCATCTTTTCCATATCTAGATTTTATTTTCTTTTTATATCTAAAATTGATCAAAATAATATTATTAAAAAATATAAAATAAAATAAAATAATAGAAAATATAAAATAATTACTTTCCTCGCTACCCACTTCAATTACACAGAAATTGCCCGCACATGCGGTGGGGCCCACCATAGTTGGGCTTCCCAAGCTCTATCACCCACGGTGGGATTTGAACTCTCAACCTTCCGGTTGCCAATCAAATTCCCAACCACCAAACCACCTCAAACTCTTCATGCGTACAATGGAACTCTTTTGGTAATTATCGAACTTCTTTTTTCAGCGGACTTTGAATGTTTTTAACTATGTGAAAAAAACTTTTTTTCCAATTTTTTTTTTTGCACTAGATTATGCAGGACGTTTTCTATATCTAGGATTTTTTTCATAATATTTTGAATTTATTTATTTTTTGCCAAAATCGTGGTGGTTGTGAGCTATTTTTTTTTGCTCCTATGATGAAAAGTACAATGATAACCAATAATTCCAAATTTGAATTCTAAAAATATAAAATGTTATTTCTTTGAAATTTTAATGTGTATTGCTTCTAAACTCTATAAATGTAGATCTAAAAATGTTTTGGGAAATTAAACCGGAAGTATAATTTAAAGAAGATTCTTAGAATATTCCAAAATATTCCAAAATATTCCAAAATAATATAAAATATTTTGAAATATTCCAAAAGATTCCAAAAGATTCCAAAAAATATATTAAAATATTGTACACGGATGTCGTACGACAATGATTTGCATTATAATAGATACTGAAATCGCACGAATATAACAAAAGGCATTAATATGATACGTATACGATACTGAATTCGCATTAACTAAAACTGCACGTTATCCGTGTCTTATCAGCCATGTGATGTAGATACACGATTAACGCACGGATTCCGTCAAGCACGACTTCCGTGCGGAAACAATACTTTTTTGATAATCACGGAAAAGACACTGCGTCGACATCTTAGTAATGCATATCACTTCCGTACTGTAACGACACTTCTAAATGCACGTATGACGTGCGGAATCAGTGTTTTACGATAAACGCACTGAATCAGTGCAGAATCAGTGGGGTCGGAAATTCCTGATGTTCAAATGATTATAGTTCATTAGTAGAACTTTGTTTCAAATGATTATAGTTCATTAGTAGAACTTTGTTTCAAATGATCAATAGATTATTTCCATCTCACTTCTTTCCTCTCCTGTATGAAAAATGTAACATATGCAATTACATGCATCATGGCACACTTGATGTACATTAAATACTTTGGCACATAAGAATATTAGATGATTTTTGGTGGTCAAATTTTATTGAGTGCTATTGAATCATAAGCATCCACTTGATGTACTTTTGGTTAATTTAAGATCACTCATTTATCAAACTTTCATTCATAAATAACTAAATTTAGCACAAAACACTTCAATATCTTTAAAATTACTACAAGTTTTTTATAGAAACCAATGGGAGGTGAAGAATTTTTTGTCACAACCAAGAGCGGTTGAAGCATTTTGTGTATTAAAAATGCTCAATTAAGAAAAACTTAGTGTAAATAGTAGCTTACTTTATGATTTCAGCTTTGAAAATTTGTAAGATATAATTAAAGTGTCAAACTAAGGTATACTATCTTCTCAATTTCTATTCTCAATCATCATGTGTGCAAGCAATCTAGAAACATAACATATAAGATTATGCACTGAAGCATTTGTATAATTTGAATTCAAGCGCGAGGGGTGAGTTTGACGTTCCAATCTACATTCCCCATATTCAATTCAAAGTTTTGGTGCATTTCACTATCATACATTATAACGATGGAGTGCATCGTTATGGGTGACAAGATGAACTAATGCGATTTTACAAGGGGTGTTTTTTGCAATGAAAAGGAATCCAAGTACTTAAAGCCATTAGCGATCACAAATCCTAATACAAAATCAATTTACCTGTTTTGTCAGTAGAGACGAGAATACACAATCTCGCACCAAAACGTCCAATTCCGGTTTGTCATGATGCGTAGATGCGGCTCAACCTCATATGGGAAGGACTAAGTGCAAATGTTTCCACTAACAAATCACTAGTAGAAAATTTGTAGTTTTTTTACTTATTATAAATGAAAAAAAATGAAACCGTGCGACACAGATGGGCTATGTCAGTTCTGGTCGGTGGTTTTGGTCACAAAAAGACAAAATTATGATAATAATCTTCAGCCACTGGTTATTGTTCCCTCAAAATGGGGAATGAAAAATGACAAGTCTTCTACTAGTGAATGCTTTCATATTTGTGAACTTATATAATCTATTGATAATCACACCCATTTGCCTATGAACCTATGTATGCCTTTCCATGTGTGACAAACCACAATTAACCCTTAAACGTTTGAAGGGCGAACAACCCGGAAGGCATATAAATTTTTGGAAAAATAAACAAATAAATAAAAATTTCTTTACTAGACAGCCACGTGATGCGACTCTTTTTTAAAAACGACTTGAGCGGCCCAACCTAAACTCTCAACTCTTGTTCAAATCGATTACTTTGATTGTTTGTGAATGATTTTATAATCTCCCAAATGAGGCGCACGTCGAGAATCTAACTCGCTTCTTTAGTAACTTTCCAACTCACCAATCCTCACTTGTTTTGGTCGAGAAAACTACGTTTTTCCCTAGATTATTCTTTCATAAAAAACCCACGGGGCTTGCTTTGACGTGTAACCTCTAAACGTCCCAGCGTCCAGAAACTAAATGACGAATAGATTAAAAGCCTTGCAACTTTCTTATACAAACTCGGATGACTTTCATCCGAGCCATCTTTGTAAGCCTATTAAATTCTCTACCAATTACAATAAATCTTTTGTGATGGGGAGATGTTGATGATATTGGAAAGGCCTTCAATTACAAGTATGTCAAATTTGTTGGGTAGATTTTATGCTTGCAATGGTCCTCTCACGTACACCTCATGTACATTTGAGTCATGCTAATATCTATTTTTGAAGCTAGAATCTACTTCTATTTAAAGGATTTGTACGTTTAGGGGTTAATCCCCAACTGACGGCAAGACCAAAAAATGGCTTATGAATGAAGTCGACTATTCAAATCCAACTGTTGCGTGGATGATTTCCATCCAATTCTTTATGTGAAGGGCTTTGCTTGGTGATGCCACCCCTTCAAGTTAAATTCAAATCATTCAAGTTATTTTTAGATTTTACACGAGTCCCAACTACAAAAAGAGTCATAAAAACGGTTCACCGTGTAGTGTATTTTGAATTTTTTTTCTTGTTCTACTTAAACTAAAATTAAACCATGAAAATGAGTTCCGTTGCATTTGAGCTTAACTAAAAAAATGAAGCTTGCCAAGTTTGGTTACTATTCCACTTTGAATTTTTGGAAAAATTTGAAAATTGAGTTTTTTTATTGTAGTTACAAGTTTGGTAGGTATCACCAAGGTGTAGCAAAATTTCTAAATTTAGATACATGGATGATTTTCATCAGCTAAGCTTTTCTTCATTGTAATTTACACCTTAGGTAAAAAAATCGGAATTTTCTAGTACATTTGTGATTGATATAGATTTTCTTTACAATCACTTCATAAAACCATAGTAATTTCAAATTTGCACCAGAATTTATGAAAAATTCATGATTTGTAGTAGACATGTGACTTCATCTACTAAAAATACAAATTTGAATTCTTATATTAATTTTAGTAGCAAAATTGAATGTGACAGATAAAACATGATTCCATGGTCATAGGCCCAACCTTTAGGGGTTAAGGGTTGAGCATACAACAACGGTGCGTCAAAACAGGGCCGAGTATCGGGGTACTCAAGGGGTTGGCAATTTGATTCCGGCCGGAAAATCACCACTCTACCGGATGGAAATTCCCCGGCGATGGGTTACCAAAGGTAGCCCGTCAGCTTGCCGCGGGTTGCAAAGCAACTCGTGTGTTCCACTAAAAAAGAAAAAGAAAAAACAGGGCAAAGTATTACAGAGTCAGTTTAGGTTACTGGAGTTGAAGATGTCGGATTAGGTTTTGCTATGACGATTAGGTCTATAGTCTACTCATTGAGTACAATTGGAGCGCAAATGCAAATGTTGGATGGAAGTGACGAATTCAATCAAGCTGATTCTCGGCGAATAATAAAATTCTGCAAAATGGCTGAGTATCGATCTCTTGAAATTGGCTTTATGATAAAGCTGAACAGGAGAGGAGCGTAAATTGTTTGTTTACATGGCGAGAAAAATTATCTCCAAGGTCTTCAGATTTCGTGTGTCGTTCTTTGGTGTCGAATTCCTCTTCCTTTCATCGAGATGCACCAGTAGGAAATATGTCGTTTTTCACTTGCTATAAATGAAAAAGGAATGAAACCGCTCCAGGCACATGGGTTGCGTTGCTGGTGAGTGGTTTTGGTCACAAGCAAACAGAAATCTAAGCACAATATTCCGTCACTGTTCATTGTTTCCACAAAGTGGGTAATGAAAAACGACAGTTCTGCTACTAGCGATGGAAGAGCGCTAGTCCGACCTGCGGAGTGGAACAGCACAAGACAATACTCCTCTGTCCCATAATAAGCTTCCTGTACCTGCAAAATTGAAGAATAAACTCATGATTTTTCTTTTTGTGGATGCAAGAAAGATATCAACTGTCACGTAGCGGAGCTTTGAGCAACAGGGCAACATGACGCTTATTATTAACAAACTGAAAAAGGATTGAGAAATTAAGCTTATTATAGCGGGACAAAGGGAGTAATGATCATTACCATATGAAGGAATTATGCAACAACTGCGTTCGAGATTCAGTCACAGCTTACCCGATTGACGAGATTGAATGCAGTAAATGGCATTTCGTAATTTATGCTTGTCCTCATCACGCCTTCAGTCGATAATCATCAGATTTGCACAAGTGAGAAGCTCATACAGAAAGCTTCGAGTAAGTTTTGTAATACTCTTCATCATGGCAACAGGAAAAACAGTATCGGGTACCAAGATTGTTGAAAAGCCATAACTCGTTTCCGAACTTGGGATTAATTTCAACCTGCACCAATGGCCGTGGCAATGATAGCTACGATCTGCTCTGTGAACATTCTCCGACTACCTGCAGAGAAGCGTCTGACTCTATGGACTCAGTTTCAAGGAAGGGCACGGTTTAGTACAAAGATGGTGAGGAGAAGATTGTATCTGTGCCAGACATTACCAGGATCAACGTGGCCGCAGGAGAATCACGAAAAACAGCCATGTCTGTTCAATTTCAGAGGATACTTCAACCCTAGAGTAGCCGATAAGGAGAAAGAGGAGGCAATGAAATACAGAAGAACAGTGTACGACCACGACGACTGGAGACGGCACCGGAGCAGCACTCGCCATGGCCGGCACCTCCTGTCAATGACAACCTCGCGAGTAGTCCTGGCCATCTGGCCACCAGTGCTAACCCTAACCTCCATCGCGGCGCTCATCACGGGCTACAACGAGGCAGTCATGGCCAAAGCGTTACCTCTCTGGATGCCATTACTCCACCTCTCCACACTTCCGTTATCTTTCACGGCGTCCTGTCTCTCACTCCTGCTCGTGTTCCGCACGAACTCCTCATACACGAGGTTCGACGAAGCACGAAAAGCGTGGGGGACAACCGTGAACAGAACGCGGGATCTGGTCCGGCAAGCGTTAACGTGGATGCGGCAGCCGGCGGATGCGCAGAAGCTCCAGAGCTTGTTGAATTACGCAGCGAGTTTTTCGTATACGTTACGAAGCATTCTGGTGGAAGACGCGGACATAAAAAAGGATTTATCGGATTTGTTGGAGGCAGAGGAGCTTGAGGCGGTGCTGAAAGCGCAACACCGGTGTAACTTTGTGCTGCAATTGATCTCGGAAATTGTGCATAACTCGAATATGCAAGAAATGGAAAAGGCGACGATGGATCAGAATATCACGCAGCTGCATGAAAGTTTGGGGAACTGCGAGCGGATCTTCGGGACGCCGCTGCCGTTGAGTTACACGAGGTTGACGTCGAGGTTTTTGATCATTTGGCACATCACTTTGCCGATTGCGTTGTGGGATCCGTGCAACTGGATCGCGGTTCCGGCAACTTTTATCAGCGCGTCGGCTTTGTTTTGTATTGACGAGGTCGGCGTGCTCATTGAAGAGCCTTTTCCCTTGCTTGCCTTGCCGGAAATTTGTGAAGGTATCCGGAAAAACATCGCTGGTCTCGTGGAGGCTCACAAGCTTTACCATGAGAGGACGACGAGCCCTTCGGAGAAACCCTAATTAAGGTTCGAATTTCATGCACCATTGATAGGTGATGAGAAGACAAACATGCCGTAAGGTACGTGCATGCTGTGTCTCGCTTTGCAAATCAAAGAACATAACATTCAGGAGCATGCACTAGCAGTAAATGTGTCGTTTTTCACTTACTAAAAATGAAAAAATGAAATCGCGCCAAGCACATGGACTGTGTCAGTGTTGGTGACTGAGTGGTTTTGGTCACAAAAATATAAGCATAGAATTCAGTCACTATTCATTGTTCTCACGAAATGAGGAATGAAAAACGACGCAGTGGCTCTGCCTGGGCTTTACAGTAGATGATGTTGCATATTCCACACCCAACAAGACTTCATCAATAGCTAATTGGACAAGTGGAGTTCCAAGATGATGAAGGAAAGGCAAAGAGCATGAAGGCTACCGAAAGTTATGAAGAGTCCTTGTTAAGTGCAAGCAAAAAAATTTAGCTTATAAATGAAAATATATTCACATTTGAAGTTGAATTTTGTACGATACAAATGAATGACAGACATAATGTCAATCCAAATTGTAAGCTGTAAAGGACAATCATAACAAACATCAAAGATGGTAGCCTAGTTACAGACACAATTAGTTCTACAAAAGCCCAATTTTTTTTATTTGTGTCTGTTTACCAACCTTTGGTTTATCAAAATAGGGTTCGATATTTAAGTAGACAAACATGTTGCAAGTGTCAAGAAACTAAACAATTATGTTGTAGGTGACAACAAAAACTATTTTCATAGAGATTGATGAAGGACTAATGTATTCTTCATGTGAATGAAGGACTATTCTTCTTGATAATATATGTGCTTCCAAGTGAAAGACTACACTTACATGACATAAAATACTTTAATCCAAGTCTAAATTTTTAATTGAATAAATTAATTTTCATATTTTTCTGCTTTGTGGAAAAAATTACCTAAAATCAACATTTTCAGACATTGTAGTACAAAATAAATAATATTTTAAATATTTCAAATTAATCATTTTAAAATATACTTCATATCAAAAATTGGTACCAAAATGACGTCATTGGATGTTTTAAACAAATGTTTTAGATGCTTTTAAGTAATTCACCTGGGATAAACTCTTATTTTTGTACAAAAATCTCTTTTAAAATCTTAAAAACTTTTCAATTTATGAATGCAGGTAATCAAAATCACGTCGGGTCGATTCATATCTTATTCTATTTTGGAGAGGGACTCATACAAAATTGTCATAAGGACTAACTTAAGAGTAAAAAGGGCTTTTTGGGATACCCATATCAGACCATTGCCCTTTTGTAGCAAAGAGATATTCTTTTGGCACATTCCGACATGTTAATGCCTAACAACAAAACCCTGATTTTCCAACGATATCAACTCCTGTGATTTCCTGGCATCTTAGTAGCATATCTGGGTATCCAAAAGCCCTTAACCTCTTCCAAGCTCCAACAGACCCAACGTCGTCAACCCAAGTCAATGGATCCGTCTCGGTTGTCAGACTGGACTCTTAGTCAGCCCTGCGGGCGTCACGAGTCAACGGCAAGCTCCAGAATTCATATCCAAAACGCTACTGTAGGATTAATCCTCTACAAAAGGAGAGCTCACTTACACCACCTGAAATATATATCGATCATCCCACTCACAGTATATTCGATCACAACCATCACGCACTTCGATCGATATATCAGCTAGCTTCCAGTCGATCGATCAGTTTCCAGTCAATCGTTCAGGTTCCATCTATTTCTAGTCCATCGATCAGTTTCCAGTTTCCATCGATCAATTTCCAGTCCATCGATCAGGTTCCAGTCGATCGATTTCCAGTTTCCATCGATCAGATTCCTGCTGATCGATTTCCAGTTTCCGTCGATCAGTTTCCAGTTTCCATCAATCCGTTTCCAGTCAATCGATCAGGTTTCAGTCCATCGATCAATTACTAGTCCATCAATCAGTTTCCAGTAGATCGATCAGGTTCCAGTCCATCGATCAGTTTCCAGTAGATCGATCGGTTTCCAGTCGATCAATTTCCAGTTTCCGTTGATCAGTTTCCTGTTGATCAATTTCCAGTTTCCGTCGATCAGTTTCCAGTTTCCAGTTTCCAGTTTCCATTAATCCGTTTCCAGACAATCGACCAGGTTCCAACCGATCAATTTCCAGTTTCTATCGATCAGTTTCCAGTCGATCGATATCCAGCTTCAATCGATCAGTTACCAGTCAATATATCGATCAGGTTCCAGTCGATCAATTTCCAGTTTCCATCGATCAGTTTCCAGTCCATCGATATCCAGCTTCAATCGATCAGTTACCAGTCAATCGATCAGGTTCCAGTCGATTGATCAGGTTCTAGTCGATCAATTTCCAGTTTCCATCGATCAGTTTCCAGTCGATCGATTTCCAGTTTCAATCGATCAGTTTCCAATCAATCGATCAGGTTCCAGTCGATCGATCAATCGCTCCTTCGATTCGATCACACTCCGACGCCATGTCTCACACACTTTCTCACAGCGTGGTGCTCCAGGCCTCAGCCGATGACATCTGGGAGGCTTGCAAGCACGCCGACACTATTCTGTGCGACCTCATGCCGGAGTATTTTGCCAAGACCGAGTTCGTGCAGGGCCATGGCGAGCCTGGAAGCATCCGTGTCATCACCATGGGTCCAGGTTAGTATTAATTGCAGGGGCTCCCATTGTTGTTGTCATCTTCACATGTTATTAATTCCAAATGAATATGAGTCAATGTTCTGAACGAATTTGTTCTTGAGAGCCTCCAAGTACACATACAAAGATTGAAAAGAAATTCAAGGTATTTATGAAACTGTTTTATTCCGTTTTCCTGTGACGTTGATACATTGATCTCTATTGCAAATCAGCAAGAAGCCATATCTTTCTCCGTTCACAGGAGAAACCAGAGAGGGATATTGACCCAGGACACGACGCAAGTGTCCTGTTATGGTGTACTTGCAAAGAAAATTGAACTAGCTGGTACCTATCATGGGAGTAACTATAAGAACATTAATGAACATTCCTAAATGTTGCTTAACAAGCTACTGTAGCTGTAATGTACATTGCTTGAGTTACTCCCCAACGTTGCTAACAACCATAGCACACAATGTATGATCCTAGTAACTAGTGAATGTAATCACGGGTTATATATCAACTGTCGCCTCAATAGTGGTCTCAACACAGCTTCAGAGTGTTCTTCGAAGGAAAGCACTCTGTTCGTATATGTGATGGGTCCAGGTATCAATCACCCTTGCAGCCCATTCTTATTGTCATCTTCAGAAGTTCTTAATTTCAGATGAAAATGAGTTAAGAACTGTAGATGATACTACCTAATACCCTCTCTTATATCGACCATGGGGACACATGTAGTATCGGGAACCTCACCTCGGAAAATGTACCCGCTGGCTACATTCTACACAGTATCGGGAACCTCACCTCGGCAAATGTACCCGCTGGCTACATTCTACACGAGATAATACACGGGAGGTTCCCGATACAACATCCTAGCCTCGACGATGTAGAACGGAACCTTCCATTTTTTAATTTTTAATGGCTGTTTTATGCCACGGACTGTGTTTCTTAGCTTCTGTTCTGAAAGAGTTTGTTCCTGAGCTCTAAGTACACATACAAAGATTGAAAAAAACAATGAGGATGGTGCATGTAGCTAACTGGATGGTTTGTGGCCAGCGATTGCGCATGCGGGTCAGGTGAAGGAGCGCATGGACAAGTTCGACGACGCCACGAAGACGCTGGGCTACACAGTGATAGAGGGCGATCCGCGCTACAGCTCCTTCAGCGCCGAGATGCAGTTCGTGGCCCTGCATTCAGAGGAGGAAGCCCCGTCAAGCACAGAAGCCATCTGGACTTGCAAGTACGAGCCCGTGGGAGACCAGGGCCCCCCGGAGCACGTGAAAGCCATCGCCGCCCTGGTGCTCAAGACGCTGGAGCGCGCGGTGCACTCCAGGAAAACGCTCACGCACACGGAGACGCTGCAGGTCAGTGATTTTTTTTGTTGCTAATTTTGGCCAAATTGCTACAGTTTTCTTTTCTTTTTTTTCTTTTGAGGCACACAAATTGCTTAGCAAACCGCAGCGAAGCAGAGGAGTTGCTTTCAAATGGCAACACCTCGCAGAGGAATTGAGTGCCAGTTTTACTGCTAGAATTGAACTGCCAACCCTTTGACAAATTTGGGCTGGTTCAATGATACAAAAGATTTTTGGAAAAAAAAGAAGGAATAATAGCCAGATTTCCTACATGGAGTCAAGATGTGTATCCTCTTTAACCCCTAAGCGTCCGAAAGTGCCTTTGCGACCGGTAGAATATGGTGTATTTTTCTAGTATTTGGGATGGATTCAAACCTTTTATAGGTTTAAGTTCAACAGAGAAGCTGAAATTTACATCAATGTGGTTCTAGTGAGCTATTGAGATCTCAATTTAGAGCTTCTTGTTGATAGCAAATACCAATTATACGGCCACGTATCTACTATCCCCATGGGACATTTAGGGGTTAAACCTCTTTAAACCTAGATATCACCCATGTATCAAGATGTGTATCCTCTTTAAACCTAGGTATCACCCAGGTATTGCCTAAGTAGCACCTAGGTAGCACATGTGTATTACCCTGATATTGCCAGTATATTGATATAAAAAGAGCATCCAAGGAGTGTGGATTGCTCTTCAAACCATGGAAAAGTAGCAAAAATGCTAAACCGTCTCCTGACAATAAAATTTACTGTTGCAGGCCTCCCCAGAGGCGATCTGGGATGCGTGCAAGCATGTGGACGACATTCTGGTGAAGTCTATGCCGCAGTTCTTCGCGTCCACCAAGCTTGTCCATGGCCATGGCGAGCCTGGTACTGTTCGCGTCGTCACCATGGGACCTGGTATAATCCTCTGAATTTCCTCGTCTAATTCCTTCATTTATTAAGACTATGGTTATCAAAAATGATTTGCACAAGAGTACGTCTAACTTGCTCTCTTGTTTCATATTCCATGTTTTCTATCGCCCCTTTGGTAACCAACATACATGAGTTTAGAACTTGACAGTCACGTGGAAAGTGTCTTTGAGCCAAGTTCCATGGGTTGGAGAAGATGTCCATGAAAGTAGGCAAGAGGAGGGGAAAAGTGGAACTTAAGTTTCTCTCATGCCCAGCCATGAAGTTGTGTGTGTTCCATGGACTTGAATGTGAACAAATTTGATTGGTTAGGGTGAAACATGAACATATTTGACTAGTTTGGGAGAAGTTGCCATGAAGTCTTGGGCTTGAGAACCTGCTATACTTCATGACAACTTCCCCACCACCTTTTTTTTCTCAAAGTTCACCGAAAATGTGAAACTTGGTCTTTTGAAGTCCCTAAAAACTTGTCTTTTAGTGAGATACTTCATCCATGGAACTTGACCCTTATCACATGTGTACACATACTGAAATGTGATATGGGGGAGAATGATGAGAATGAGTTCAGAGTTTATTCTTGAGAGTTTTTCTAATTACATATATTCTCTGCACATCTTTGAAAATTTCTCTTGTTTTCTAACCTCAAATTATAAGTTGTTGATAGTTTGGGTTGATTTTGGATTTGCTAAACGATCCAACCAAAGTTTTCGACTTCAAAATTTAGCATTCCACTTTAACCTTGAGGAAAGATTTGTACATTTGAGAATCTCATTAATTGCACATCTTCTAAAACAAATTCTTTGATTGGGTTAGCATTATGGGTTCTAATCCATTTCATCTCAACCATTGAAAATTTGCCACATTAGCTTCAAACACCCCTCCCCCAAGACACAAAATGGCCCATAGTCTAGATAAAAATTTATTGGGTTTTTCTTTTTCTTTTTCCTAAGATTTGGAATTTCAAGTGCCAATTTTGATCAATCAATCTGTAAGTAGAGGTCAATTCTCCCCATTTATTGATCAACCGTCTCGAGAATTGAATGTCCATGACTCACATTATAAGCATTGGGATTGCTGCAACAGCAATCCCATTCACAGGCGAAGTAACGGAGCGCATGGACATGTTCGACGACACGAACAAGAAATTGGGCTACACGGTGCTGAAGGGCGATCCTCGCTACAAGTACTTGGCAGCCACCATGCAATTCAGCCCCGGACCGACCAAAGGGACCACCACCGCCGTCTGGGTCGCAACTTACGTGCCTGAGGGTGACATGGGCCCTCCTGAGCACATCAAAGCCATCGTGATGCTCGTGTGGAAGGCTTTGACGGATGCTGCCAACTCCACTCCTCAGTGTGCAGTTTAACTACACCACCTTTATGGGCTCTCAACTCAAGGATAAGAGGCTTTGCAATGACAAAAGATAATGAATGGGAGGATGCTTGAGTAAGGGATAAGCCAGCTGGTTTATATAATATATTTGCTACATGAAAATAGCCTCTTGTAGTGTAGTTGTTTGTTGTATTTGTCCCACAAGGGGAGAGACTATGAAAATGCTTCGTTTTCAGGGTCCTGGCCAGTAAAGGCACGCCATAAAAGTAAACTTGGGGTAAATATGAAGGCAAAGACTACAAGGCTAGCCGATTGTTCTATTTAGCGCATGATATAGTATCCCATATGATTATGATGCATTATGAACATCATGTATTAGTTTACTTATTGATGGATATCATTTATTAAGCTTTGGATTTTGTGTTGATGTGAGTGACTATTCACTCAAAAGTTTCTGGAGGGTGGTTTCAAGATACACAATTTTTAGAAAGAATTCGTATACTTTATGGCATGTTATGTTAGTATTAAATCAAATCATGGATGAAACAAATTATACAAAAAAATATGCTAAAAGATGCTTTGTTTACAAGAGACATCAAATAAAACAAACATGAGTACTCTAGGAGAGACTATGTTTATGAAAGACACTAAATACTGTAGCAAAGACCGACGTTACCAAAAACCTAATGAATACTTGTTGAGTAAAAACGTACTCAAACTTCCTCCCATTCACTTTAGATGCAGCTTCTCTTGATACAAAACCTCCTCCCCTTCAGTCCAGAGCCACCAAAATAGTGATGAGAAGCATTAGCTACTTACCACCAGATTACTGATAGAGTTAGTAGTGGAATAAGCGAGTGCGGGTTGATTAGGAAAATTTTAATTAATGACATGTAACTGTATGCTGCAGTGGGTAGCTAGGGAGAGTATGTACCGCTCTCCTGTCTGCAGACAAAATGTGATTTTAGGGCAAACGATTGCAGACAAAATGTGATTTTAGTTCCAAGCATTATAATATCTTGTAAAGTAGAAGATATTTTTAGCATCATTTAAAACATTTTAACGTAATTTGATTTCTTATGTAATTTCAAAGTGTGAGGTTATAGACCATTATAAATGACAGGAAGACAACTCCATTTCCACTTAAATACCAATGATCGTACACAGTTAACCAAGTCATGCATACACCACTCTGGCAATAAATCCAACCAAGCATATGAGTTGATGTTGGTAACGAGGGCCAGCAATGGTTTTAGTACTCTCCATTAACCCTGGAACGCCGGCAGGGACCCAAAGGGTCCTTTGAATGAAGAATAATGGGCAGAAAGTGCTTTGGGATCCGTTTTTCATCAAATTTTCATCCATTTCGAGGATGAAACGTGTAGTTGCTATCAATATTAACAGCTTTTGCATGTACAAGGTGTCAATATTGGGTCTCAATTGTTAATTGAATAGTAAGAGTACACCGTGGTGTAGTGTATTTTCAGTTTTGAGGATCTCTTTACCAAAACTCAATTTAAACCATTAAAATGATGTGTTTTGAATTTGAGCGTAACTAGCAATATAAAGTTTACGAGATCTAGTTTCTACTACATTTTGAGTTTTGGAAAAATCTAAGTTTTATGATTTTTTATTATGGTCACAAGTTGAATACCCATTACCATGGGATGGTTATTTTTCTATTTTTATGGTCACGGTAAAAAAAAATCTACTAGAATGATCTTCATGGTGATTTACACCCATGGTAGAAATTTTGGCATAATTGAATATATATTGTAATTGATATGAATTACCTTAGCATTCACTTCAAAAAAATTATAATAATTTCAAATTTTCACACAAATTTATGGATATTTTTTGACATGTAGTATGCAGATGCCTTCATCTACTAAAGTTATAATATTGAATTTTAATGCTAATTTCAGTGCGAAAATCAATTGTGGAATGTGATTCTAATTCCGTGGTATTTCCATGGTAATAGGTCCGTCCTTTAGGGGTTAATGAAATTGAGTGAAAAACAATTAAACAGTCAAGCCTCTACCATGGGATGACATGACACATCACAGACAAATAACACAGTCCAATACTAGTGGTGTGATCAAGCAAGTTTTATAAAAAAGAGGGCTTAATTGACACCTTCCAAATAATTTGAGGCCTGCCTCTACTTACCATTTTTCATGCCAACACTACTTAAAAAGTGCTTTAGTTTTGACACTTTCTTTTTGAGATTATTCTTGACACATTAATGTTGAAAGAATGTGTCAAAAACAACATTTTTTGGGGGTAGTGCTGCAACAACAGTCATTTTTTTGGCGTCGCACATTTGACACAAAAAGCAGTAATGACACACATCAAACAATACATGTCATTTGGGAGGTGTCAAGTAAACCCCCCTTTTTCTACCTTGAAAACACAAGCGCCCCTACTTAACCCTTAAAGGTCCAGATTGCCCATTCCAGCCAGTATTATACGGATGTGTTTCATTATATTTGGAATGGTTCTACACCTCCTATGAGTTTCATATCAAAAGTGAAGTTCAAATTCATATCTACATGGTCTTCAAAAGCTATTGGGATCTCAATTTGAAACTCTCTACTTACAACAAATGTCAAATATACGGCAACGTATCTATTATCCCCAAAAACCTTTAAGGGTTAATACTTCTGGTCTCTTTCACCAGACATAAAGTTAGAGGACTTATGCAGAGACATAAACTGTATTATCACTTCCTACTTAAAGATAAGTCACTTGAATTCCCAGATTCCCAGCATCTGCAAAACCTGATCGACTTCTGCAAAAACATCCAACAGTGTATTGAAATTGATATATAGTGTACAAAGTCAAGCTCCCAAAAAGTCCTTCACTAGTAGAAAACCCCCAGAAAATCTCTTAAACTCTGCCAATTGCAACATAAACCCTACCGATTGTATAACTTCTGGGGCTAGGGTTTCTAAAAGTGAGCTTGTTCTCCCTAAGCTGGTTTCGATATACAAAATCCAAGGGCTCCACGAATGGTCCCGTCCTCATTTCCAGTTTGCCGTCCAGGAAGAAGCTGTGATCAACACACTAGTAGGAAATATGTCGTTTTTCACTTACTATAAATGGAAAAGGAATGAAACCGCGCCAGACACATGGGTTGCGTAGATGCTGGTGAGTGATTTTGGTCAGAATCTAAGCACAATATTCCGTCACTGTTCACTGTTTCCACAAAGTGGGTGATGAAAAACGACAGTTCTGCTACTAGTGAACAATGACAGAGCTCCCTGAAGAAACATAATTCACTCATCACGCGGAGGTGCTGGTGGGAGTAGTGAATTGGTGAAGGCGGTTGCCGTGCTCGTCGTAGAGAATGAGACCAGAAAAATCCAGCGGCTCGCAGCGCCGGCCTTTGGGAATGGTCCGTTTCCAGAGCGCCGGCTGCTGCTGCTGCTCGTTGTTACTCCGTTTATTCCCCAGCATGGAGCTCCCATCGCTGCTGTAGTCGTAGTACTCGTCGTCATCCAGCTCGTGCATTGGCCGCGCCCCATACTTGCCGAAATTGTACATGGCACACATCCCCATTGCCACTAAATTCCACTACCAAAACCAACCAAATCGAAACTGATGATCCCGCACTTACAAACGATCTATCAAGCTGAAGAATTAGAGTTCTAGCGCCGAAGTTTAACAGTCTAGTCAATCGATGAACCAGAACGCGACTGAAAACTGGGAAATCGATCGATAGCCTGAGCAGGATTTGAAGATTCTCAGAAGAAGACTCCGAAGAGCACTATGGTTTTATGTGTATAAGGTATCAATGTGGCTACAAAGAAGCGGAGCCAAGAGAACATTAAGAGCACGTAGTACTAGTGCCTGACGAACTGTGGGTAGTGATGATTAATTTCTTATGTTTTTTTCCCTTTGGAAAACTGTTTCTGGGTCGTAATGTTTGACTTGGACCAGCTCAACTTAACAGACTGGCATAACTATCCAATTATCTCCTTTCCACCGTACCACATGATATTTTGCAATATCAGGTTTTGAAGCAACTGTGAAACTACGTTTTGGAGCTCAGCTGTGAGTGTGGCTTGTCATGTAAGTTACGATTGATTGACCGATTTGTGGCTGTACGTTCGGGTGTGTCCAGTGATCTCAGAACCACTTTATGACATTTAGAACATTATGCGACCTCCCACATAAATGGTATCTACTTTTGCTACCTAGTGACTCTATACTCATGACACCTCTATAATATCCGGCAATACCCTTGATATATTAAGGTGATACCATGGTGATATCCGCGGATATTACCTCATGAAGTTGCTACATATTTATATCATGATGAGCTTTCTCACTAGATTTCATTTTCTTTCTTTGTATGATTGTTTAGCAGAACCATATTTTTGGTAGAAATCCAGCTAATTTTAGCCATGTTTGAGATCACTGGTTGTGTCCTTCCTTGATCGCATGATTTGCTCATTGAATTCTAGCTCGGGAAAAGAAAAGCATAGAATATCAATGGAAAGGCGGGGTGCCGGCCATTCTTGAATTGCCCATGATTTGCTTCGTTGAAATTCCAGATTAGCGGCAGTTTTCTTTGTTTATTATTGTCATATATGTGCGGTTTCGGATCAAGCTTGACTTGAGTCACGGACTCACAAGCCTTGACTTTGGGGATCTTCGGTCGTTCATGTCAACTTGCTTGCGTTTCTGTGGTTTGCTTTTTCGGTAAAAAAGTGGCTGACTTTTCCGGTCAGAGCTCGTGACGTTTGGATCTCGCTCTGTGATGTAAAAACCGACTACCGTAGTACCATAGCTCGGTCGCCAAAAAATCTAAAAATAAAAAACGTAAAAAATCCAAAATTATGAGGGCAAAAATATCAAAAATTAAATAAATTATTTTTACCTATCACCAAGGTCTCAAATGCAATTCCCTGTGTGATTTCCTTGCAAGTCTCACTTTTCCCACTTAGTCTTAAAGTTGCTTATTCACCAGTTTAATGTTGACTCACCTGCTTGTAAAAGGACAATTTAACAAGTGTAGATTCTTGAGGCTTGGTGGGAAAAGTGAGACTAAAAAGGAAACGCACACAAGGAAACTATTATGAGCTCCATGTTTATACTTCTATATTTCTAAGCTATTTCGGGCCATTTTGAATCATTTTGAATCATTTTTTGCTCCAGAAGGAAAGTTAAGAAATTCATTTGTTAAAGAATGAACTTTATTTTTCAAAAAATATTAAATATTCGTTCGTGGGGTGGCAACCTAACTATGGTACTACGGTACAAGTCATTTATTATTTCATTTAGGTTTCCCCTCCCTAATTTCTTGATATTTTACATTATGTAAATATTTATTGCTGTAGTAATTTTTTAATAATATATTATTATATTATTTGTTTAAATAATATTTTCAAAAATAACATATTATAAAATTATAACACATCTTATAATACATCTCAAGAGTAAACTTAGAGAGACCCATGTACTCCCTCAAATATTATACTAGTAATGGTTAATTTTTAGCTAATGATTAAACTTTCCTACTTCCTCTAATATTAGTTTGGTATGGATAAAGATTATTCCTTTCTCCCATTATTAAAATGAGCTTCATGTTGAACTTGGAAAATTCTTAAATTAAGTCAATTGTTGCAATCCAATGGTGTGAACCTTGAATGATTAGAAGTAGTTAGTTTGAGCAACAAGAAGGTTATTATGGGACAAATTTAAAAGGGGTTGAGGAAGCTTATTATTGAACCATAGGAAGTAACTTCTAACTTTTTACAACAACTATCAATACACAATTCATTATTTACGCACTTGGCCATATCATCATGCACTTGCTCTTCATATATATAGGGAAGAAAAGAAGGTTTTTTTCATTCACTCTCCCACTCCCTCTCCCTCTCCACTCTCCTCTTCCACACATATATATATATATATATATGAGGAGAGGGGAAGTAGATGAAGAAGGAGAAGAGAGATGGGAGGGTCTTTAGGTGTGCAACCGCGCACCCCCAGTGGCTAATAATAGAATTTTTTCAAATAAAATTATAATAAAAATTTGATTAGGCGTATGTAGTGTAGGGTTCAGTAGCATGTCACAACCAAAAAAGTTTTATTGTTTTTTTTTTTTTTGGTAGCCACCATTTAGGGTTTAGCAACGCCCCATGGCCCTAAATTAAAAAGAAAAGATTAAAAAAAGATAAAAGAAAAGATAAACGATGAGAGTAAAAATTAATTAAAATAATTATTTCAAATAATCTTATGAAATGAGCACACTTAGCCAAGTGCATCAATAGCAAATAGTGTGTTTATAAGATTTATTACTTTCAAGTGATATTATTTCAACAATGACAACTCAAAGAATATGCTCAATGCAAAACATATTTTGATTAGAATAGACCACTTGAACTTGGTATTGAGAATAATTTATGGAAACAAATTTTGATCACAATTGAAGAGGAAGAAGAAGACAATCATGGGGAAAAATTTGTCACAAGTTCTACAACCCATTGTTCCATATTCCTCTATCACTGCAAGCCTTATTGGGATTCACTCATATCTAGAACAACAAAATAGTGATACAAATATCTTAATCCTTAAAGGTCAATTCAGTCCTTCAAGCTTGGTTTTCATAGTTTTCAAACAACTTTGACCATGAATTGTTAATAATGGAGAAATTTTTAAATTATGAATTTTTTTTAGGCATCATACATGACAAAATAGTATGTACCTACATTTTAAAAAGTAAATTAATTTTATATTTTGAAGTTAAAACTCAAAATACTCGTTTATTTCTAAATTAAGAAATGACGTTTAATGGTTAACAACTAAGCTACAAGTGCTTGAGAAGGGCTTATAAAGCCTTCAATGTCAACTTGAGACTCATCAAACTCCTTTGGCTCGTTACTTTTTTCAATGAGGATTATCTCCATAATTATTTTAATTGAGATTGCTTTTGTAATAAATAATATAGTATATCCTCTAGCTAGATATTGGTTACGTATTTATAGGTAATATAAACAGGCATTAAACCTCTATAAAAAAATTATTAGTTAACTCACGTATATTGGTTAACTTTTAGTACTCCGAGAGTAGAACAATTACAGAAGAAGTTTGACGTGTAACGTAATGAGGACCAAATCTAGACAACTAGGTGTCAAATTTGAATTTTCACATTGGATTTTGAAAAGTCCACGTCATGGCAAACCAATCACGACCTCTAGTACTCTGTCACAGAAAATATTATTTGTCCAAATTGACCACGACACATTACTTAAAGTATTAATTTATGTAACAACAATTGCCATGTTTTTATATACAACATGGGATAATTTTTAAATACATTTATGTGGTGAAATAAAATACACAAATAATGTTAAAGTATTAACTTATGTAACAACAATTGCCATGTTTTTATATACAACATGGGATAATTTTTAAATACATTTATGTAGTGAAATAAAATACACAAATAATGTAGTTACTGACCAATAAGTATTGTAAAAGTTATAAAGGTTTTTTGAATTTCAATACTTCCACTAAAAGCGGTTGAATCATTTTATTCCAATTAATGAGATAGAACTGATAAAGATAAAGATTTTGTTTTACAAGAAATGAAGGCAAACAAAAGGTATAACATTGAAGTTGTTTTTTAACTCAATTTTTAAGATTTTCAAATACAAACAAATAAAATAGGATACGTTTTGCTTACTAAAACATTCTCACTATTGGTTTCTCAATTTCCAACTAATTTGGGTTCTTCTTTCACCTTGTATTTCTTTCCACTTGATATTTTATTTTTGAAATTGACTCGAGGAGGTCACTAGCATGTATTAGTGTAACCACGTGCGTTGAAAGGGTATTTTAATGGGGACTATCGCATAAATGGAATATTCTAGGAATATTCTATTTAGATTCTTGCATCATTCATTACTTGAATTTAAGTGTCCTATATTACATATAAAGTAGAATTTTTTCCTTTCAATGAATAAAAAGGACTCTATTCTATTGTTTAGCTCACAAGGTTTTCTACTTTTTGCATAGTGATCTCCCCGAGGAAATTGATACTCCCTCCGTTTCATAATAAGAGTCCAAAACCACATGTTTTCTTGCATTAATTTAAGAGTTCACATTCATTGTATTGCCTTCCTACATTGACTCCTACTCATTCATTACATTACCTTCCTACATTGACTTGCTACATTTTCATCCCTTTATATCTCTGAATGTACTCTCTTATGTGTGTGAGGAATCACGTGAGTGCACGGTAAGAGGGAGATTAATTTTAAACACTATTGTACTATGTATACATACAAGAAGCATATTTAGGGCTGAAAATAGAATTGTATATTTACATTGGACATATATACATGAACAAATATAAAAATATTTTAACATATACAAGGGATATTTTAAAGGGGGGTTATGAACGCACGTGATACCAAGGTTTAATAAAGAGAGCACCCCAAATTTCTAACGAGACACACGGATTTTAAAGTTGCCATTGCGTTTCACCCCTCTCAACATAGGCTCTATTTTCCGTCTTAAATCTCTATTTATTTTTTATTTTTTTGCAAAGTGGGCTCTCATTATGACAGATAAGGAGTATGAACTATTTTTTGGATACTTTCTTAAAAATATTCTCAACTTATCTTTCAACATGATTCTTAAAATGCACAAGTTATTGCATAGGCTAGTTTTTCATTATAAATTTGAAACACAGATTTTCACTTTTGGAAAGGATTAAATTCTCCTAATCGTTTCCCCTCAATCCCTACACTTCTCTAGAATTGCATAATAGATGCATTATAAAATGTACCAAGAGGGATATTTTGAACTTGATGTATGAAAACAATTTTTACATTATGGATTTTAGATTCTATGCATATGGTTAGATTTATGATTGCTATCACCACTGTTTTTGTATAAAATTTGAAACTTAAGACTAAAACTTCTTTTGTAATTTGATTATGAACAAGATATTGACAACCTATGGATGAAATTTGTTGTGATGGATTGAAATATAATACTTTAAGTGTAGTGGATTTTGGAGATTTTTTGGTTGCTTAGTATTATTAGTTAATTTTTTTCAAGAACACTTTGAACTAAGACCTTAGAAATTTTTGATGAATCGCTGTAACATGAAATGACGCACAAAAAATTCACAGATCATCTCCTTCCTCATCAGTCCACACGTGCATGATGCTAACTTGTCATAGAATTTTGTAGTATTTTTTGGATTGCAAAAAGTGGCTTGATGAATGAAATCTCACTAACATTACAAAAAGTTTCAGCCCTTCAAAGGGCCGTGAGTTTTGAACTCCTCTGGTGCAAGTACAGAAAAAATCAATTTTTTTTTTTGGAAATGCGGTAATGACGTGACCAAATGTCGGCCACATCAGATTGAGTAATTTTTATTTTTTATTTTTATTTTTATTTTCAAAGTTAGGTCAAACTATTTGCAGCACATGTGTGCTGAAAATGCAGTTTTCACCGCCCTTTGAAGGGCTGAAATTTCCTATAATGTATTTATCATCCATCATCCAGGATGTTGCACGTTTGGGGATTATCTAAAAGACCGTGGACTTGGATTCCTAAATAAAATAAAATAAAATAAATGATGAAGATTTTAACTTTTTTTTATGAGAAAATATTTTGAAACAGCCTCAATACAATGAAAAACTTTAGGAGTTAATTAGAGGAGTTGTCGATATTATACTTAAACTTATAATAATATAATCTTTCAATTAGCTTGGGTTAAATTTTTTTTCCAATTAATATTGGCAGACAAGTTTGCAGGGGTTTTTCCTATTCAATACTTAAAATAATGGGAATTTCAAACGAATTGTAAATAATTTGAATTTCTTCATTGTAGTTGCCCACATTTAACCATTTAAAGTCCCAATCCTCTGTAGAAAATTCAAACTATACCTTGATGTACAATTTGCCCTCTCTAAGATTTATCAAAATATATTTTGAAATATTTTCTATGCATGAAATTATATATTTCCTATTAGTCCTAAAATTTTAGATTTTTTGGATACAAAATGAACTTAAAAAAAAAAAATTGTCAAATATTTCAAAAACTCATATTTATTTCAAAAAAATTCCAAAAAATATAAATTATTTGAAACAAGTGAAAATTACATAAGAAAACCAAGTGATATGTTTTCCATAGAATTTTTTGACTTGAAAATATTTGAAATTTGAAAGGTGGACATCATGTGCAATGTGAATTTATCCTTGAGCTACAAACTTGCAAAAGCAATAAAATACTCAATACTTGGAATTTTAAAGATTTGAAAAGTAAAGTACAAACTGCACTTTTCAAACTTCATTTTCTTAGTTGGATGTAATAGCAAGAAAATCAGTCTTCATTGAAATTGGGTTTGATCAACAAACATTTACAATTGGGATTCCTAGTCCTTTAAGGGATAATAAATGAGAGAGTCGCAAAGGGTTTTGTAGTTGAAGGTTGGTAGCAGGCAAAGGGTCTAGGATGAGCATCTAAATGGGTTCAACAAGGATTTCAAGTTTGCAACGCTCACAAGATTTGATGTTGGCATGAACTTTGTTGACTTCATATGATTTGTTTTATATGCTCTAGAGTGCCTTCATTGTCACAATATTTACAATCAATTCAAAATTGTAGTGAATTTGAAGAATGCAAAGAAACATAAATAATGTTGTTATTGAGAATTTCACACCAAAATATTTATGACAAATATATATACATAAGACATGCCAATGACCCCACAATTTCACCGCACAATTCCATTAGAAATGTAAGGTATGACTCAAGCACCGCATAATTCCATTAGAAATGTAAGGTATCACCCAATCACCGCACGGCCTCTGATGAAGGGCTCAAGCAAATTTTCATTAAAAATCATATCCAATGTGTTTGCAGTGCAATAAAAGTTATTGTACAGTGGGGTACCAATCAAAATGTCGTTTTCGAATTCGCAGTGAGAAAATTTCAGTTTTGCCAACTTTAAAAGTCTCCCAAGAGCTCAAAAATTGGTGTTTTACCACGAAACGTTTACCAAAGACTTACCTTCAAGTTAATTATATGTATGCCAAATTTCAAGGCCAAAAGATTCACCGAAAAAAAGTTATTCAAAATCTACCAACATTGGTATTTTTTCACTGCTGCCAACTTTGACAGCCTCCTAAAGATTGAATTAATTTGTTTTTTCCATGAAATTCTTGGAACCAAAACCTCTTTATGTTAGTAACATATGATAAAAATTTCAAGGCCAAAAGATTAATGAAAAAAAAGATATTAATAATCTACCAACATGTGTAGCTGTGGGGGAAACCATTTCATTGCTACGTACTTTGAGTACAGCCAACTTTGAAAGCCTCCCGAGAGCTCAAAAATTGGTATTTTACTACGAAAGTTTTAATTAAGAATTATCTTTAAGTTAATTATATGTACGCCAAATTTCAAGGCCAAAAGATTCACAAAAAAAAATTTATTCAAAATCTACGAACATAGTAGTCAAAGTTGGTAGCAATGAAATGGTTTCCCTCACAACTACATATGTTGGTAGATTATTAATATCTTTTTTTTCATTAATCTTTTGACCTTGAAATTTTTGTCATATGTTACTAACATAAAGATTTTTTTTTTCCAAGAATTTCATGGCAAAAAAAAATTAATTCAATCTTTAGGAGGCTGTCAAAGTTGGCAGCAGTGAAAAAATACCAATGTTGGTAGATTTTGAATAACTTTTTTTCGGTGAATGTTTTGGCCTTGAAATTTGACACACATATAATTAACTTGAAGATAATTTTTTGGTAAAATTTTCGTGGTAAAAAACCAATTTTTGAGCTCTTGGGAGACTTTCAAAGTTGGCAAAACTGAAATTTTCTCACTATGAATTCGAAAACGACATTTTGATTGGTACCCCACAGTACATAACATTTTTGAGAGTGATATTTTCAAAGTGAATCCCAGCTTGACATACTACAATCTTTCAAATTTCGAACAATGTAAGTTTCTACATCGCCATAGGCAAGGAAGGATTTGAGTATTGCCAGTAAATCATTGGCATGTATACATATTATAATATACATATTATATATATTAACACCTCTCGTAAACACTGTGGCCCACAGTCTATGACGACTTTGGTATACTTCACTAAAGTATTTGGCAAGTTGGATTATATCAACTTGTCTTGCCACTTGACTTGGGCACTTTGGCATATATCTGAGAGCATATATATTGTCATCACCACTAACGTATTTAACCACTGTCTGGAAATAAGTAGTAATGTAGTAGAATCCAAGCCCATGAGTGAAATTTGCCTTTCAACATGTATGTGCCAGGTCATTTTTTTTTCCCATTTTTTCTCTTCTTTTGGAAAACAAATGAAGGAATTCATTGCACCTAGGTCATATTTTCCATTGACAGATAACACAATGTGGTTGCCAGCAGTGCATGATCATTTTGGTCCAGCTCAGCTCATTATTGTGGACACACTGTATGGATGAGTGAGGTCACTATCTCATTCACCAGCCCATAACATTCAGTAGTATGTAATATCTATGCCTTGCTAGATGGATGTGGAATATTCCACATCCAATAATCCTTCATTACTAGCTAAGTGAACAGGTGGAGACTCAAGGTGATGAGCAAAGTGTATGAAAGGAAAGGCAGTTGGTATGAAGGTTACTAAGTAACCGAAAAGACCAATTTTTCATTGTCTGAAATTTCTCTCCTCACGGCTTCTCGCCTCTGAATGTCATGTTGTCTAAATACACTGAGGTCCACTATTCTACATCTCTACCAAATTTCCAAGTCAGATTTTTGAGAGGTCCACATCACGCTAAACCAATCAGAAGATGACGTGTGGTACTTTTTGACAAATATAAATTCATTAATGTCGAAACTGACCAGTGACATGGCGTGTTTGACTGATGATCAACTGTGAAAAGTCCCCCAAAGCAGCTGTGTCATTTTGTCATAACTCAAAACTCTTTGGTCCTAGAGCACAAAATTGGAGTAACTTACTTAAGCCCACACAATAACTTAGCTCTGCACAAACTTTCAACAAAAGTTCTTGAACAGAGAGCGCATTAGTGAGTGATACGAGTGGCAGAAAACAGATGTACGAATCGTGTTACAGTACTAACTCAATTCTTGATGTCAAACACTGTCGGCTTGCCTTTTCCTCCTTGACGCCATCTGTGAAAGCTGCAGCTAAGGAGGCAGCCCATGTGTGATAGTTAAGCCTTGCCCGGCTGATAACACAGTATAAGTTAACATTTCCTGCCATGTATGGCTGCTAATGAATATGGCTTGTCAAGTACATCGCCAATAATGTTGCAGTCCGGCAGTGACGACAAGTAATGCTGTCCAAGGATCCCCTCATGACCCCAACATTCCAGTCAAACCCCGTTCGTTGATCAGGTTTTTTATATCACCCACAAATACCGGATCCACATTTTCTACCTGAAAAATCCTTAGTGCTGGAGTATCATACTTAGTTGCAAATCCATGGAACCCAATAGTGAGTGGGTTTCAGGTAACAAGAATAACCGCTTATCATTGAAGTTTGACAATTGTGGATAAGTGGGGTACATGCGAAACCCTAAAAGATGAAATGAAAGAATATCAGTTATCTTGATTTTACTCTTAGATGGAGTGAAGTGAGTAGAAGAGCGTATTCAAGTGGTGATTCCAAAAAGCCACCTCGGCAAGCAAGGTGATTCAATCAATGATTGAAAGAAAAAAAAGCATTCCACAAGCTCTTGTAGAGACAACATCAACAAGACCTCCCATAATCCACTAAAGATAACTTAATAAGCAATGTGTGAAGCCTAGAGAGTAACTCTTGCCCGAATGAAGAGTAGTATGTTTGTGTGTTATCCTTGATGCCCTTTCTCGAGGGTACATTCTATGTGTGAGACCTACTATTGATGACCTTCAATCCCACAATAAAAGTCACTTATGAGTTTTGAAGATGATTTTTTCTACATGCGTTGGTGCAAATGGCTTCACTATTCAAAGTAGAGGGATCTATTGAAGAACAAAATATAAGCATGTTTACATTGAAAGGCCTACACGCACTTGAAAAGTATACACACATAGAATTGCTTTCCTCACTTATTTGCAAATAGATCACTTCAACAAGCCCCAACAAGCATATCAATTGACAGAAATGGTTTTTGCATCCAACCAAACATCTGTACATGAGCATATATACATGTATATTTGAAAGATAGTGTTACAAGTAAAACGTGATGAAACACAGAAGCATCAATCATCAGGTTCTCCAAAGTAATAAAAGCTACGGTTCAGCATTATCAAAATTGGACATCATATACTACATGCCATGCAAATCTCTACTTCCAAGGACCTGAAAAACTGCTCTCCTCAGACCTGTAGAGAACGCTAAGAAAATCGGCATTACAAATTATACATTAGTGGATTGATAGGCCATAGCCATAACGAGCCCTGTTAATTTCTGCTCCTTGCAAATGGAGATACATGTATATTTGAAAGGTACAGTATTACAAGTAAAGCGCGATGAAAACACAGAAGCATAGTCACTTCTCCAAAGCCATAAAAAGCTACAGTACAGCATTATCAAAATTGGGCATCACATTCTACATGGTATGCAAATCTCTACAAGCCTCGCTCACTGTGCTCTCCTCAGACCTGTGGAGAAAGCTGAAAAAAAAATCGGCATTACAAATACAAGAGTGGATTGATCGGCCATAGCCATTGCAAGCCCTGTTTCTGTTCCTTGCAAAATGTGCAGAAAAATGTACATGAACACATGTGCATGTATATTTGAAAGGTACGGTATTACAAGTCAGATTCTCCAAAGTAGTAAAAAAGCTACGGTACAGCATTATCAAAATTGTGCATCATATTCTACATGGCATGCAACACTCTACTTCCAAGGCTGAAAAAGCTTCAATCTGATCTCTTCAGACCTGTGGAGAAAGCTAAGAAAATCGGCATTACAAATACATCAGTCCATAGATCGGCCATAGCCACTGCAAGCCCTGTTTCTGTTCCTTCCAAAACGTGCAGAAAAATGTACATGAATGCGCATGTATATTTGAAAGGTAGGGTATTACAAGTCAAGTTCTCCAAAGTAGTAAAAAAGCTACGGTACAGCATTAACAAAATTGGGCATCATATTCTACATGGCATGCAAATCTCTACTTCCAAGGCTGAAAAAGCTTCAGACCTGTGGAGAAAGCTAAAAAAATCGGCATTACAAATACATCAGTGCATTAATCGGCCATAGCCACTGCAAGCCCTGTTTCTGCAAATAGAGAAGAGTGGAATCATGTAGAAAAATGTACATGAACACATGCGCATGTATATTTGAAAGGTACGGTACTACAAGTCAGATTCTCCAAAGTAGTAAAAAAGCTACGGTACAGCATTATCAAAATTGGGCATCATATTCTACATGGCATGCAAATCTCTACTTCCAAGGCTGAAAAAGCTTCAGACCTGTGGAGAAAGCTAAAAAAAATCGGCATTACAAATACAAGAGTGGATTGATCGGCCATAGCCACTGCAAGCCCTGTTTGTTTCCTTGAATCGATCACTCTTCGAGCTCGGCGGGTTCGCGGTCTTCGCGGCTCTCGCGCGGCAGGCGCGGGCAGTGATCGAGCTGATTCCCCGACGCGTCGTACACGATGAGCCCCGAGAACGACAGAGGCCGACACCGTCTGCCTCTCGGGATGGTTCGTTGCCACAGCGCCGCGCCCGCCTGCTCGAATCCCACAGTCTCCAGTTCCTGCGAAACGTCGCTGGTGCTGCTGCTGCTGCTCGTAGCGCTCCTCGGCGTCAAGCTGTCGTTTTCTTCCTCCGCTCCCTCGCCGCTCGCCACCACCGGACCACGAATCGCACACATCCCCATCACGCAGAACCAAATCCTCGCAAGCTCCGCCCACAGCTAGTATCGATCTAGCTTTGTCCGTCAACACTGAAACCCAGCTTGGACTCCTGTACGTCTGTCGCTAATCAAACTAGTTCGGCTTGAGATCAGATCGATTCGAGGAACTGCGCAGTAGTCGGACTAAGCTTAATCTAGATAAATTCTGTTACAAGTTGTGTGCAGGAACGAGATAAGCTTGATATTTTGTGATTGCAAACTCCGGCCACTGGGTCGATCAAACACGTACTGAAACCAAGCTTGGACTCCTGTCTGTCTCTAGCTAATCAAACTACGATCGAGGAACTGCGCGGACCGGTGATAATATCTACTCGGACTGAGCTGAGCTTAATCTAGATCAATTTTGTCGCAAGTTGCGTGCAGGAACGAGGTAAGCTTGATGTTTTGTGATGGAACGGAGGAAGTGGAGCAAATGCTCGAGCTAGGTGGGCTTGTTTCTGAGTTCCAGAGACCGGTCAATGATCGATGTGACCGTGAGGAACTGAGTGAAGAATGTCGAGGATATGAGGGCCGGGGTAGTGGGCAGTTATAGCTTTTTGCAGTTCGGCGGTACCGGTGGCGAGAATCTGATATTATCAATTATATAACCGAGTTATTCATTCGGCCGCGGAAGTTGCAGGTTTCGAGAGAATATAATTGTTATATATAATAACTACAGTTGGTCACCGACTACCGTCCGTGTCGACGTGGCTCTGTTAACTTTAGTTCTGCCCCTGTCTGGTGGGTTTTTTCCCACCGACTTTTCCACTCTGAGCGACTGATTTCGTGTTGATTGGAAACGTCACTTCAAATCCGGGTTCGGTGAATACTAAATATCAATTGAGTGGTGGATGTGCTTTGGAATGCGCTTCTCTAGAGTAAGGTAGGAAAACCAAAAACGGTTAATGCCCTCAAGGCGTGCACTAGAGTTTTTTAAAAGCAGGGAGGTGGTAGACCGAAAATGGAGAATTTTTGCATGACGAGGATTACTAAAAATTTACTAAAAATTACTAATTTTTTTGGAATCTTGTGTGCGGTTTTCTGTGATATTAGTTAACCGTTTTAGGTACTTTCATGTGTAGAAAACTTTAGAAGAGAAATGAGCCCTCCAAGAGGCTTTTTCGATGTTCGGGCCAAAATCTAATTTTTTATTGGAATTATTTTTTAAATGAAAATACTTTTAAAAATAAAATGTAAATAAAATAAAATAAAAAATATTATTTAAATTTTTTAGAAAATGTTTAAAAAATGTTCAAAGATTATTTGAACAATTTTTAATATTAAAAATATATTAAAAAATATATTAAAAAAATTTAATAAACTTTTAAAAAAACTTTTAATATTTAATATCCAATCTGAAATGTCGAACTCATGCCACATCAGATTTCATTTTTTAAATATTTTTATATTAATTAAATATTTTTTAAAAAATTCAAAAAGTTAAAATAAAAATAAAAACTCAAGGCCTCTTAGAGGGCTCAA
The DNA here is from genome assembly GCA_022496805.1 of Pohlia nutans. Taxonomy (NCBI): domain Eukaryota; kingdom Viridiplantae; phylum Streptophyta; class Bryopsida; order Bryales; family Mniaceae; genus Pohlia; species Pohlia nutans. The sequence goes on from CM040103.1 coordinate 3,083,048, forward strand.
ATTTCTTGTAATGGGAAGAGTCTAGTATACAAGAAGGGGGTTTGACAAACTTCCCACTTTGAGAAATTGTAGATAATTATTTACGGGGAATAAAAATACGAAACAACTTGCATTCTTCATCATTTCTTCTTCTTCATCTCAAAAAAATTTCACATAATTTCTAACTCCATTCCTTCTGGTCAAATCACCTTATTTTCACCGTTTTTGGTTTTCCTCCCTTAGTGAGTCGACCCATTTGTTGCTTGATTGAGATGGCTCACATTCAAAGTAAATGTAAGGTCTTCTTTGCAATTGATTTTCAATTTGTGCCAAAAATAAAATAAATAAAATAAAATAGTAAATGTAAGGTAATTATATATCTTGAAGGGAGCATTTACCTTAACTCCAGTAAACGCTGGAGAGGGTCCTCCACCGGGTGTCTTTTTTTTCACTTTTCTTGAAGTGCAAAAGTGGCAATATAAAATGTTATAGTGGTGCTCTATATTCAACATTCATTCACATATTGGATAGAAAATATCACATTATAAGATATCGCATATAAATTTGTATTATTTTCATCCACAATCTGGCAATTTCATCAAAGATGTTTTTTTTAATTCGGTGTTTTTTTGGCGTGAAACTTCATGGTTTTTTGGCCATTTTTCAGCCAAGTTGTTTTTTTCTGGTGCAATCTGATAATATTTTGCCCAAAATTAAATGCCCGATGGTCCCCCACCCAAAATTGCATCAATTTGAACATTTTCGTTGATAAATTTTAAATGCTTTTCAAAACCTCTTTTTCACATTCTAACAGTAGGATCTTGTACTCCTAGGCCTTATAAACCATCCCTTAAAAATTCAAAACATTTGACTGTATCGATGTCAAAATAAAAGCAAATAAAGTTGAGATTTTGAAATTCAAGAAAAAACTAAACGGCCTTGCTTTGATGGGCTCTCAAACCCAAAAAAATATTGAAATGATGTGCCATTTTTTACTCTCTTCAAGATGAGGTAGTTAACAAGATGCAGACTCATTTTGACAAGATGTTCAATTCATTAAAAAAATCAGAGGCCTTGTAATGGATGGGAGTATATATGAAAGCAAGTGATATTTGCTAAATTAGATTATTCCTTCAACCCTCTTCCAATTAGAAAAGCCCACAACTCATAGAATGCAACCGGGCATGCAACGCATGTGAATTAAACAAAAGTTCCTTTGAGGTGCCCAATGAATCTTATTGACTTCAATTTTTTGGCAAACCTACTTGATGTGTTGAAGCTACCTTTCAACCGGCATGGAGGTGTTTCATTTTGAAAAATTCCCCTGAGTGGAGTTTTGATCAAATGGACATAATTCTAATTGGGTAGGAAAGAAGACTTGTTTATCCATGACATCGATGTTTTTTGTTTTGAAAAAAAGTTATTTTTTTGGGCCTTGGCAGTTCGGAAAAAAGGACAGTGACTACAAAATGGTTTTTTTGAAGCTTATGGATTAAAGCATGTGTATCTACTATAGTGTGACATTTCAAGTTTGTAATGCCACACTACAATAGGTATGTACGCTTGAAGGTAACTACTCCCTATAAAGTATAGTTATCTTATATGAAGTTTCGAGCATAAGAGTATTCATATTGATAGAAAAGATGTTCGATCTATTTTTCTAAATTTTAGCTACTTTAGAGATATTTGAAAAGGTAACATATCTTTCACCCCTTAAATCATAGGTTATTTAGTTTTTGTTAGAGAAACTTTCGAGGATATTTGAGCTCTAAATAGGGCCCTTAAGAATCTTGTGTGGGGCACCTTGGTTTTTATTTAAATTAGTACTTCAAAGGTGAAGGACGAGAACATTCCCCCTATTTGTGCCCATGTACTTCGTGGTATGGTACTATGATTCAAAGCATCGTGGAGGGAGTTGATAGGTGAGTCATTCTTTAGCGGTAGCACTCATTGTCCTCTAGTCTAATCTTTCATATAAGATAGAGACGGATCCATTGGTACTCACTTAGGCTAAGCCTACATCAATAAAATGGGGTTCTTTGTCAATCCTTAAGGCCCCTTTTTAGAGCTCAAATATCCTCTAATGACAAAGAAGTTATGCTTTGAAAATCAATAGTAAAGGATACCAAATAGTAGGGCATAGTCTTGATTTGGTTTGCTGCTGTGTAAAGAGATGCAAAAAGGCTCTTCTAAGGAATAAAAAAATATTATGTTAAAAGTGCAGGACCAAACTCTTGCAAACCCATGAAATAGTGTTCTCGTTGTTTGAGCTACCATCTCCTACTATTTCAATGTAGTTGTTATTGATCCTTCATCCAAAACCCTTTTCAAATACCTCAAAATGCAAAGCATCATGTTGTGGTGCATTACGGTTTGTAGAGGGATCAACCACTTTTAAAAAAAACAATTTAACTATAGTAGATTCTTATTTGGGAACTTAGAAGTGGTAAATTTAGAGTGCACAAAAAAACTTTCATGAACCTACCTACTACATTACGTAACAAACAACCTCTAAGCCATTCACAATGCAAGAATTGGTAGAGCACATCACTACAATTAAATTTTCACAAAAACCCATTTAAGAAGTGAATATGTTAAATTTTGAACTTTTTGAATTGTCACCTTTTTGCTATCATCTTCCCTTATTCCACTTTTTTTCTTGTATAGCTTGATAATTAACTTTTTTGGGGTATCAAAGCTTCAACTTAGCATTTCTTTGTGAAGCAACAAGTATCAAAAACTAGAATTTGAAAACTATAACTAAGCACTAGTGTTGATGTGTAATGTAGGGACTTCCAAAATCGCCACTTATAATGTTGAACATAGTTTTATTATTGTATTGATCAAAAAAGTTCATGTTCCTATAAGTACATGCACATAAGACGGACAAACACACAGTTGAGTGATTTTTGTCATCACAAATTGAATTAAATTATGAAAAATGGAATATGGGAGTTTTTGATGTCATTTTTAGCATTGTCAAATAGCTCTCAATGAGTAGGGGCGTACCAAAGTCTTTTTGTAGCTTTTGGACCTTCAATGTGGAAGTTTTGAAATTTTAATCAAATTCCGTCACTATACATTGAATTAAATTATGAATAAATTATTCGAGAACTAAAATAGAAAAAAAAAAGCATGATTAAATCACGACAAACACTGGACCAACGGCACACGGCTACACTAGTATTATTGAAAGAACACTATTGAAAATATATTATTGAAAGACCGATGACCACGACGACGCCAACGACAACCATTTCCCTTTATAATTTTCTTGGATAAAACCCTCAATGAGTACTTGTCGACAGAATTATGTACCCATTGTTTAACATTTTAGGGTGAGGATTTTGGGTGCAAATTGATTGATGGTGGATCACCGTTCACCTCAAATCTCAACGTGCAATCAATTCAAAACCAACTTATGTGCTGGAGAGATGTGTAAGCTTAGTTTTTTCTTTTCTTTTCTTCGTATACAATCCACACAGAATGCAGCCAAGGACATTCGAACAAGCCCTTGTCATATCATTTATTCATCTCTGCTAGTTTTCAGCAGGAGTGTGATATTATTTACTTATTGCACGAATGCACACTCTTTTTTTTTCTTTTTTTTTTGATAACAACCAGACGCTTTTATTTTGTTGAAAGAAGAGAACATCACAACCGGATGCTTTTATTTTGTTGAAAGAAGAGAACATCACAAAGAACCAAGGGCAATGCACACTCATGTTTCATGGCAAGCACAAAAATTAGTGTTATGGTTGACTCCCACATACTCATCAAGGGCCTATTTACATCACGGACTAAGAGTTGTGACCAAGGAAAATGATTTTTTTCTATGGTCACGGCTCTTAATCCCACTTCCATGGTCACACTTCAGAAAAATGTAATTTTTAATGCCCTTGGGCCCCTCACTAAGTGTAAATAGAACTTGGATTGGGGGAGGAGAGACCATGCACCAAAAAGAAAAGAGGGTGGGTTGATTTTTTTAAAACATATTATGATTGAAGAAAAAATAAAATCATGGGTCATTTTAAAAAAAAATCACCATTAAATTAATTAGACCATTGCGATCTCAAATATGTAAAAATATTTAGAATCCGACTTGTGACTTGCAAGATATAGGCCCCCCAAATTTTAAAAACACAATGTTTTAGATCTTTGTGTGCTTAAATCTCCCAAAATACAACTCCAAATGCAAAATTTCGCCGTAGTTTAGAATGGTCACATTCTACTACATTGAAATTTGTAACTCACTCGATTTTGACGCTTTGATTTTTTGGCTTTTTTTTAATAACATGGTTGTTTGGGTTTTGTGCCCAAAGAACCCTTTTGCCTTTCTAGCCGCAAAACCTAGATCATGACAATGGATAGTGTTGTTGCCACATAAGTTTTTTGGGGACCTTGACTTCAATGACCATTTTCCTTTTATGGATTGATGTAAATCAAAGTTGTCCCGCGACAAGTTCAAGGGTCAATCATGGTCAGATTTTAAAAGTGCATGAGATGACTTTTTGGTCCATGATGTAAAACATGCCCTTATGATGTGACCTTGGAATTGGATTTGAGCAAGGCAACCATTTTATTTTATTTTTCCGTTGGTAGAGTGACGCGCACCCTTGAATGTAGCCAAGTAGGGGAAAAAATGAATAGAATCATCCATATATATATATATATATATATATATATATATATATATATATATATATATATATCTGTGTGTGTGTGTGTGTGTGTGTGTGTGTGTGTATGTTCATCCATAAGTTGTCTACTATAAGGCACTTTCATCCAAATACTAGCAATTTTTAAAAAACCTAGGAAGATTTTGGCAATATCATTCACTTTTTTGCCATCTTTTCTAGTGTAAAAGTACCCACTCCCCATAACATTCTTTAGTTAGTATTGGAGCACATCCTTTTGCTTGTGCAGAGAATCAACATCTAAACACGGAATTGATGATGAGGATGCAAAAACTATTCAAAGAAATAAAATTTTGTAAACCTACCAAGTCATTTTTAGCTAAAAATGGCTTTGATTCTTCAGAAGATTACGATTCCCACAACTATTATGGCCTGAGATGCTGATTCCCAAGAATAAATAGTGAGATTGCTAAAGAATGTTATGCCAAAATCGGGTCACATTCTGGCAAAATATTAGAGTTATCCGCAAAGTGCTCTACAGTTGGGTGAGTGGACCACAATTTGTGAAAAGAGAGGTTGACAACACAATAAAAGTAGACATGTCAAATGCTGTAAATAAACTAGAGGTCTGAAGTTTCAAGGCACCAAAAACGGTGCTCAAAAATTTCCCAACCTCAGTTTCTATTCTCGTGGATGCTCTTACACATGGGCTTCCTTGGTTTGACACGTATCTACATTGAGTGGTCCTCCTTGGATCTATTTAACTGAAATAGAAAAACCAGTAACTGACAGACCCACCAATCAGAGTTCGGGCCAATTTTCGTATCCCAAGGAATTTGCTAAACTGAGGTTCTGAACCCCCATGAGTTTGCCGAAAACTCTATTGGCCATAATTCTTTTTCTGGAGCAAGGCATAATTGGCAAAATGACAGCCACTCACTTTATTTTATTGTTGGGAAACTCTCTCATGTAGCTTGTGTAACACTCACGTCTTTGTTTACTCACACTTTGTTCACACGCAACATATTTCATGGTTTTAGAATGACAAATTCAATTGGTCATATTGTGAAAAATATAATCAAGAAGAAGCTAAATTTTGTATCATTGGAATCAATGAAGAACACTGCATGTGTTGATGAAACAAAAAATACTTTGAAATTAAAAGAAGTCCACATGATGTAGGATTTACTCAAAACTGCAAAAAAAACATGAGGCCCAATTTGAGCTTCTTGGTCTTTTAGGTGTTAATCCCTAAAGGACCAAGCAGTTGAAATTAGGCTACATATTTTTAAATGTAGCAAAAAATTTATTGTTATAAATTTTGAGTACGTTCTATGTTGAATTTCTTTTTATCTGTTTTCTTGTTTTTTTATTTTTAATTAACACATGCATGCAATGTTCTTCAATGATATTCGCAACGTAAAATTTGGTCTTCCTTTAACCCCTAAAGGACCACGAGGCCACCACGTGGCTTCCCGAACTAGAAAGTAAGGAATTTCGAGTTGTTGAACCGTGAATTGTAAAGTGAGCAACAAAGAGACCCTAGTTCTTTTTAAGAGCTGAATCCGTGAGTACTTCTTGATCGAAATTTCATGAAGTGAGCAATTTTTGGTGATTTTTTTGAGTTGCACGGTGGGTATTTTGGCGTCACTTCAAACCCTCATATCTTCTTCTTCGCACCTCCAAATCAGTTGAAATTTTTTCCACATTTTTAAAATAATGATTTCTACTCACAGTAAAAATTTCAGATTTTTTGGAGCACTTTTGATCAATCCGATTTCAGCATGAGTACAAAATATCCTGAACAAGTTCCATCAATCTTCTCAACGGTGGCATTTTCTCAAAAATTGTGCGATTTTGTTGATCTTTTTTTCATACAAAAGCTATGTAAGTCTTATTTGATTTCAATGGTGCCGATCGTCAAAATTATTCCACACCAATGAGGAATTGAGCTTGTTATAAGAGCTAGTCAAGAAAACAAGAGCTAAGCTAAAAACACCCCCGGTCCTTTAGGGGTTAACCCCTAAACATCCTCACCCTTGAGATGTATTATGAAATGCAACTAAGAGGGATATTTTGAACTTGATAAATGAATAAAAGTTGTACATTATGAATTTTAGATTCTATCCATAAGGTTAAATCTGCATTTGATATCATCAATATTTTCTATAAATTTTAAAACTTAAAATTCAAAATTATTTGTAATTTGATTACAAATAAGATGTTGACAATTTGTGAATGAAATTTGTTGTGATGGGTTGAATGCAATACTCTAAGTGTAGTGATATTTGAAATTTTTTTTGGTTGCTTAATTTTATGAGTTGATTTTCTTAAGAGCACTTTTAGACTAAAATCTTTGAATTTTTTTATGAAACACTGCAATATGAAATGAGGCATAGAAGTTTCACAGAACAATCATCAACTTTCTAATGAAATCACACATGCATGAAGTCAACTTCTTATAGAAAATTCACTTTAAAAATTTTAACTTCAAAAAAGTGCATGACAAAAAAGTGCATTTTGCTTCTATGCATCATGCAAAATATGCATGGTTGGACAATTAAGGGTTAATTATATTTTTCACAGAATGATCATTTGAATTTGTCATTTTGAAACTATGAATCTTTGCTCCTTTATGCTTCTTTAGGGATTAACTTATTGTGAGTAAGAGACCCTTTGATCTAATTCCACCTTGAAAAGGACCTTGCGTCCAGGCCATAAACTCAGACACCCTAGTTGAAATTAACCCCTAAAGGACCGCAGTTTTTCTTGTTTTTGAGCATCATTTTCATCTCTTTCTATTCATTTTCTTGTGAATGTTTTTTTCTTCTTGATAGAAAATACCAAATTAAACATTTAAGTAAAATTTAAGAAATTTTTTAACCAATTTAACAATTTTTCCCATGTCTTCAAAGACGGTCAAAAAATATCCAAAAAGCTGCAATTTCATCTTTTTCACTTCAAACGCTATAATCTTGCAACTTGCACGGTCAAATTCTATGAATTTTTAACCATGCACTCTCTTGGTAATCTTTAAAAAGATCCTATGGTTAAAGTTGAAAAATAATAGTTTTTGAGGTTTATTTTGAGCCCTGCCCGCACTGCCCATTCTCCCCAAAAAAACCCCTTTTGTTCCATAACTTCCACTTAAAAAGTCGGAATCAAAAAATAATTAGATTCCCATTTTTGTATTGACATACCAAATTCACATGATTTATTTCAAAAAAAAAAAAAAAAAATTGACACCATGGGAACCTACCTGAACATTGAAATGTCCTAGTTAGGACACTTGGTCCTTTAGGGGTTCAAAGAGATTTCCAAAAAAAATAAAAACAAAAATTGGGCATCAAAAGGACACCCTGTTCAAATTTTGGATGTCCCCAAACCAACTTTCTAATCTATTTTCTTTTCATAGGCATGTATTTCATAAAACTTAGATTTCATTTCTTTTTTTTGAATTACATACCAAAATAGTCACAAATATGCAAACTGTGCAACATCAACAAATCCTAAATGTTGTGGCCTTTTGTAGTATATTCATATTACTTAACCTATACTTGATTAATATCAGTTGCTTGTATGGGAATTTGTGCCATTTCAACCCTCATCTAACCTCTAAAGTCTTTTGAGTTAAACACATTGTAAAAATGATATGATATGGTTGTGAGTTGAAAACACTTTTTCACATAAAGTTGTACTAACTACCGTAGTAGGAAGGCAGGGTCAGCAAAAAATAATTCCCCAAAAAAATGCCGGAAAAATAAATAAATTTATCAAGTGTTTTGTCGAAATCAACAAAAGTAAAGTCAACAAAAATTGTAGACAAAAAACAAAGGAAAACGTTTAGCTGCTAGTAAAATTTAATGTTAGTTATTAATAGCTGAATTTTTAATAATTATTTTTGAAAGTGCCGACCCCTACTTTTTGAACTTTTATTAATTATTCGACATCAAAGTGCCGACCGTGCCTTCCTACTACGGTAGCGTTGTGAGCACAACTTGCTCAACAACTTGCCACAAACTAATTACATCTGAATATTTTTAAACATAACTTACATTGGTAGAGTACATGAGACATTAAAGAGGCTACGCATCTTGACTATCAATGTAGGAAATTTGGCTATTATTCTTTCTGTCTTTTTCAAAAATCTTTTGTATCAATTAGCTAGTCCAAATTCAATGTAGCAATTTTGCTAAAATACGCATGTATAAATTAGCTAGCCCAAAATGTAGCAATTTTTCTAAAATGCGCATGTATAAATAAATTAGAAATAAATATCTTTCTAGTAAAAGGGTTTTTAAAAAGTTGTAGAGTTATACATAAATCCAATAAACTAAAGAGTATTTTCTACTACATATGACATCTCAAAATTCTACAACTGTTCTTTATTGTTAAGGCTTTTCATTTAGATTGAAGTGATTTAAAGACTACAAACTTCTATCAATCTATCAGCGTGTATGTCCATCCTTTGCGTTGATCACTACTTCCAACTTTTAAGGCATAGATCAACAAAACTCAAGAAGAGTTTAGAGCTTTGTTTGCAGGAACATCCATAATTAAAATTCAAAACATTCCACATAAATTCAATATTTTAGTACAAAATAGTAGTAACAATAATAGGGATTCCTATGGTGAAATAAAATCATTAGAATATTATTTTTTAGGTTATAAATACCTATCTAGAGTGCCCATAAGAGAAGATTGTTCCTCTCCTGTACCACCACTCATAAAATTGCATGCATAGTGATACAAATTCAATTGCTTTAAAAATACTCAATCAATACTTCAAAGAGACAACATTTTGATCATTCCTACCGAGTATTACTCTTTAAAATTAGAACTTTGAATTAAGGCAAATTTTTAAAATCTTTTTGGAGCTCAAACTTAGAAATTAATTTAAAAATCATGATCGATAGATTGTAGATCTATAATTGGATACAAGCGTAGATGTTAATCTAAAAAAACGTATTCCTAGTTAGAGGAAAATTTCAAAGAAAATATTCACTTTCATTGAGTGCAAAAATTATTGTTGCCTATTACATTTGACTAATAAAATCTTTTGAACTATTGCATGTAAAGTGGAACTAAAGTGTTTTTTTTCTAAAATGTCTAATCAAGAGTTCAAGATGCAATTTATTGAATCAATCATACTAATTTTTACATTCCTAAGATGGAATTTTGTGTTTTGGAGAGAATTTAAAGAGTTTTTTATGAGCTTTTAAAGACTTTATGGTGTTTGATCTTAGGAAAGCATTTTAAAAATCGTCGTTGATGTATTTTGAACATCTTATTGTACACTTGTATAAATAAATTAGAAACAAACATCTTTCTCATAAAAAAATTATTAAAAAAGTTGCAGAATTACATATAAATTAAAGAGTGTTTTCAACTACTTATAACAACTCATTATCTTACAATTATTCATTTGTTAACCTTTAAAGAACATAGGGGTAGTTGGACGGAATTTGAGTCATAATTTCTAGTTAGGACACCCTTCGTCAAGTTGTCCACCAAAAGATGTGAAACTCCAAACAAGTAGTAAATAACACGTAGGACATCACTGCAGTCATTGGGTGACCACTAGGGTACCATCATTGCATCTCGTTGGATACCATCAGGTTGTACCAACCCACCCACCGTGCCATAACTGTATGGTGATTTGATGAGGTAGGTGGTCAAGGAACACTCCGCAAGCACAAATTGACAGAGCATGGTATAGCCATTTACATTTGGCAACCCAAACATTGAACTCCTAAACTAAACTTCATTGCACCAAATTCTGATCTTTGTTTGTTTGCTTTGAGGAACAATCTCTTGAGAATTATAGAGGAATCTCAAATTGAAATTCAATCATTTTTTTAACGTGATTTATCAATCAAAAAATGGTGAAACGCATAAAAAATTTCTCAAAGACTGTTACAAAACCAAGCTTGTGGAACTTAGTATGTCCTATAAGGGTTAAAGCTTTTCACCTACATTTCAATGATCTAATGACTACAAAATTCTATCAATCTATCCACGCGTATGTCCTCTTTTTGCCTTGATCACTATTTACAATCTAAAAGGCATAGAGCAACACAACTTCAAAAGATTTATAGCTATTTTTTTTTGGTAGAAACAACCATATGTAAAATTCAAAACATTCTATGAAACTTTAAGATTTTAGTATAAAATATTAGTCACATTAAAAAAAATTATCGTAAAATGAAATTATTAGAATATTACTTTTTTGGAAAACATAGAGAGTAAAAGTGCTTTGACCTACAAGTCTTGCAAATCCAATTTAGAATGCACAATATTTAGAATTTTTTTAATTCAAAATGTAAAACATAAAATAGAGTTAATAAGCTGCACATGTGAAAATTCCTATTAAAGGTTATTCAATGATCATAAGGATAATTATGTTGTATTTTCTTAATACAAATTTTGTGTATTTAGTAGAGAGGCGACAATGTTTTCTTACTAGGGACATTGTACTTTTGGCCAATCATTCCAAAATTCATAAGATAATGAGTATTTTTGATTTTTTCATATATTTAAAACAATAAAATATTTTAAAACATAATTCTAATATATTTCAATACTATTATTTATTTAATCCAACTGTATAGATGTTATTGAAAAGTCGTCATCTAAAACTTTCATTTGTATGACAACCTTAAATAATGGATTTAGTGCGCATTGACTAGCTCAAAACTTTCGAATTCTTTCTGTTGAAATGGAAGCTCACATGGAATGGAAGGACTTAGATAGTAAATTCAATTTTCATTTTTCCAATTATCAAGACACTTAAAGATTAATTACGTAATGAATTGAAATGTATTGAGAAGGAAAGAAAAAGACCTCATTTGAAACAATTGAAAGTAAAGGATTGACTTGAAAAGAAAAGGAAAGGGTAGACTTGACTTGAAAGAAAATAGACTTAAAAGGAAATAGACTTCAAAGGCAATGAACTTAATTTGGAAGGAAAATGAAAGGACCTGATTTGAAAGGAAAGAGAAAACTGACTTGACTTCAAAAAAAAGAAAATGTCCTTATTTGTGAAAAAAAGGAGAGGAGTTGATTTGAAAAGAAAGGGAAAAGATATGACTTGAAAGGAATGGGAAAAAACGTGATTTGAAAGGAAAGGGAAAGGCCTTGCTTGAAATGAAAGGTAAAAGACGTACTTGAAAAGAAAAAAAGACAAAGAACTTGAAACTAAAGGAATGAATTGAATTTGTAAATAAAATGATAAAGGAACTGACTTAAAAAGAAAGAAAATAGAAGTGACTTGAAAAGAAAGGTAGGAGAAAATTACAATTTGAAAGGAAAGGAGAAGACATGATTTGGAAAGAAAAACTTGACCTGAAATGATAGGAAAAGGAATGAACTTGAATAGAAAAAAGGACATGACCTGAAAGAAAAGGAATAGTATGTCACTTCTAAGGAAAGGGAAGAGATCTAGCATAAAAGAAAGTAAAAGAATCTTACCTAGAAGGAAGGAAAAGGAGTTGAACTTGAAAGGAAAAAAGAAAGGACAAAATTTGAATGCAAAGAGAAAGAATTTGATTTGAAAAGAAAGAAAAAAGACCTATTTGAAAAAACAAAGAATGGACGTGAATTAAAAAGAAAGAAAAAGGACATGACTTAATAACAACAAAAAAAAACTAACTTGAAAGGAGAAGGGAAAGGACTTGATTTGAAAATAAAGAAAAAGACATCGCTTGAAAAAGAAAGGGTAAGACGTGATTTGAAAGAAAAAGAAAGGAAAGGACTTGACTCAAAAAGGAAATAATGGGACAATATTTAAAAAGAAAGAATTAGATGAGAATGAAAATGACTGGATTCATGAGATACAAACAAGATGAGAAAGAAAATAAGACAATTGTAAAAGAAAGGACTGAAGACTTTGCCATGGCTATCGCTATCTACGTTCGTTTGATAGTTGTCAACGTGTTGCTTATCTATTTGCGCTTTGTTTTCTTTCGCCTTCGTTAACCCTAAGCGTGCATGTGTATCTGTAGTGTAGGAAAATTCGACCCTTGTTGCAAATCATATGTCTGTATAAAAATGACTTTATTTGGATACAATTGCAACTTGAATACAATTGCCACTGTTGATCTTGTAGATGATGTTGTGATGACATCCGTACAATTTGATAAAGTATATATGTTAAAGTATATTTAAATTTCATATTTTTCATATTTTCTCTATACAATTACTCTAAAAATATAAATCATTTCTTTATTTTTGGATTTCAGAATGCATGCTTCCAATAGTATGATCAAAAACATTGAATTAAAATAATAAAATTATTACTTATTAATACGTTTTTTAATCTTCCATCGTCTCTCACTTCGTAGAGGCATGATTGAGGTATCATGCCATGATCCATCGTGAGATGGATCTTTCATCTTCGTAGAGGCATGATTGAGGTATCATGCCATGATCCACCGTGAGATGTATCTTTCATCTTCATAGAGGCATGATTGAGGTACCATGCCATGATCCACCGTGAGATGAATCTTTCGTCTAACTCACTTGTCAGGAGACTAGACAGGAATGTAAGAATTCTGTCGACGAGTAAAGCTTTCTGCCAATTCGACATATCGATCGATCGACTCCCTCCTTCAATTCAATACAAGGCAATGGCCTGATATGGGTATTAGTGAGACGCGTCTCACTATGTGTGACTTATGTCTAACTCATTTTATGTGTTCTAGAATTTTCATTTTTAATACCATGTAAATAGTTGCAGCCATGGCGCCTATAATACCATTTAATTTCTATAATTTTTCAATGATTTTTTTTTGCCAAAAAAATATTTCTCAGAAATCACACTAATTCAGGAGGGGGTACCCATATCAGGCCATCACCCTACAGAGCTCCATATGCAATTGATATAAACGAACACAAGTCTCATGAGCAGTTACTAGATCTTTGAACGAACCTTTACAAAACTATAATAACACTTAGGTGAACAAAATTATTACCTTGAAAAATTTGCAAAAGAACAGTCAAGCATAAGAAAGAGTGGTCAAAGATATTTTTAAAAAGGCGGTCAAGGATGTAATGAGGTGTCAATGATACGTGAGAGCACCTAAGGATCTCAAAGGGCGGTCAGAAGCAACTAGAGATGTGAGAGAACGGTCAAAAGTTGTCACGATTGTGCGGTAAGGGACTTGAGAGGGTCATCAAGAATGTGCGTGAGATGGTTGTCAAGTTGTCATCAATGTAAAAGAGTGGAGATTGAAGTGACGTACAATTTAGAATTCACAAATTAATGGATTAACAAGAATATATTAGGTGATTCTACTACAAAATATCCTTGTTAAAAGACAAGCAAGTCCATAAATGCTATAATTGGTAAAAAGTTAATTGAAAAATTAATTTGAAGGTTTTTAAAGTCTTTAAGGTCATGATTAATATGTCATGCTCAATCGAATTCTTTTCCTTTACTTTCATTTCCTTTGAACATTTGCTTTCCTTTTTGTGCACCCTAGTCCTTTCCTTTTAGCTCTTGTTTAATCTAGTTCTTTCCTTTCGCATTTAGTATAGTCGAGTACTTTCCTTTAACGCCTAGTGTAATCAAGTTTAGTCAAATCTAGTTATGTGAGATCTAATCTAATGACATCTAGTCACTAGTCACTTCTACGTTAGGTCTAGTCACTTCTACATTTAGTCTAGTTAGATTTATTCAGGTCTAGTCTTGTTGTGTTGTGTCCTTTCTTTTCAATATTTTTCTTTCAATTCATTTCATACAGTAATTAGATTTTATGTGTTGTAATCTTCAAGATTGTTTTTACCAATTCTAGTTAATGATTTTATTTCCTACTAAAAAAATGACTAGTTATGTGTTAGTTTCCACTTAAATTGAGACTCAACAACGAATTCTAAGAGCAAACATTCCATCGCTATGAGGTTTTGAAAAATAAACTAAGGGATTAAATATATAGAATATAATTAGGGCATACTTATGTAATCCCATACACACTTTAGGTTTCTTTTAAGATTTATTCTTTTCTCTCATAACATTAATGAACATATTATTGTGTTTAAGCATGTTATCTGTTTAAGGTAGATATCTTTTACCCACTCCCTTTCCTTTTCAATTTAGTAATTTCCATTCAAGTCCAATCAAGTTCTTTCCTCTACTTTCTATTTCTTTTAATTTGCTTTCCTTTTAGCTCTAGTTTAGTCTAATTCTTTCTTTTCACATTTAGTTTAGTCTTGTAGTTCCCTTTCACGCCTATTTTAATCGACTCAAGTAGAGTTAAATCTAGTTATGTAAGATTTAGTCTAATCACGTCTATTCTACTTCATGTTAAGTCTAGCCAGTTTTAGGTGTGTTTTACTTTAATTAGGTCTAGTCTTTGTCTTGTCTTGTCGTGTCTTTTCCTTTCAATCATTTTCTTTCAATTCGTTTCATAAAGTAATTAGATTTTCAATGTTACAATCTTCAAGACTATGTTTACTAAGTAATTCTAGTTAACTGTTTTATTTCCTAATAGAAAATCTTACCTAGAGTACTAAATTATGTGTTAGTTTTCACTTAAATTAAAATTCAACAAAGATCTGTAAGCATGGAGTCTTGAAGAAAAGACCATAGGATGAATTAAATAAGAATTATTAGGGCATCTTTTTATAATTCCGTACACACTTTAAGTTTCTTTTAAATTATAATTTTTTCTCTCATAACATAAGTGTAGCCATATCAATCATTATTTCAAGCTAGTTATCTCTTTGTATTGAAGTTTCTTGTAAGTTCTTTTTTCAATTGGCTTATCACATTGATTAGGTGAACATATAACTCTTCTCTGGACTACCTACTTGTTTTCTTTGAGGTTGCTTTTATTAATTTATCACATATATGGCCTTCTACTAGAAAGCAAGTACAATAAAGTGTACTAAAGAAGTGGATTCTAAAACTAAAAAACATCTCATGCATTGAAAACATCAAAAGTAAAGTGTTCTTCAATTAGTTTTTTCTTTTGCATATATTTAGGCATATTTATTGGCTGGAGTTGTTGCAGAAGCTCGACTCATGATGGTTGATAAGCATCTTCCATGATGAAAATCCATTCTTTTGCAAGCCATTCAAGGTTAATATTGTAAAGTGCAGTCCCGTGTCACAGGTATTATGGCACTTTGTTTCTTCTCTCTTTTGTTTTCTTACTTATGTGTGTTGGTTTAAGATGCAGGATTTTTAACAAGCTTTCGTTTCTTTCTTTCTTTCTTTGCTGATGTAGGTCTGTGGCGACACTATTTAGGATCATAGTGCTCAACGAAAGAAACAAAGAAAATGTTCAAGGGAGGGTTGTGGTGTTTCTTCTACTTTTAGAATAGACTCTACGGGTGCCCGATTGATTCTTTTGGAGACCTTTAGTGATTTGTGAAGTTTTAAGTGAACTCTGCTTGTGTTGGACGTTGCCTAATAATACTGTGTGAGAACTGTTTTGAACATGACCAGAATGGCAGAAGGTACTACTAACAATGAGCAAGTTTGCAGCAGCGTGAACCAGAAATTGGAGCACCGACCTACAAGTGGCCATCAACGACGGCAAGCGCCAAAGAGATGTTTTCTTCAAGGTTCGAGTGGGAAAGTCCGACACTTCCTCGCCTTTTCAGCAAGTAAGTTAGAGCTCTCGGCATTCATTCCCAATCTTACTCTTACTCTTACTCAGACTTCATTTGTTGTCAACATTTCATCATCCGGCGCTTTTGTATGCAGTTAGTCAAGTTAGTGGTGTTTGCTGCATTGTGACGTGCACATTTGAACTTCCACAATTTTGTGTATATTATGCTTGAGCAAAAACCTAGTAGCTAGAGAAAGTGGCTACCACATAAGATAAACAACGAGTAAATACTTGAAGAATCTTTTTCTTCATTGGGGTATGCTCCAAGCATCTTAGACAATGATGCATGAAAAATGACAACAAACTAAATAATGTTCTTTGCATTTCAAGTCCACGAAATGGGTTGAAAGGAATTTAACCATTTGTTAAGTGCATTGGGTCCAACGGAAGGGCCGAAGGGGTGTTGTGGTAACTCCCTTAAAAATTAGGGATGAACATAACTAAATACGAATCACTCTAAAAAAAATTCCATATCAATATCTACATCTAAAACCGGAATCAAAGCGCTTCTTGTGTTAGTGAATAATTATTTGTCCCTGTGGATTTCATTTTGTGTGATTTCACTTTAGATGCAAGAATGTCGGTTTAGTGTTGTTCGATGGTCAAGGGAATTGTCAACTGGTATTGATTGGAGTTTCAACCCGATTTTCATAGCAATTTTTAGTGCGGGAAAACGAAATGCTCTTGTTCTTACAACCTTTCGATTCCTCCCGTTTTCAAATACCCTGTTCTTAAGATTTTTTGTTTTAATGTTGGAGCTATGCTCAAATCTTGTGTGTTGATTCAAGTCATTCAAAGTGGGACCGAGTAATCATCTGGTTTTGGTCGATGACGAACAAAATCATACACGGGTGTTAGCAAGCAAGCCTTTCCTCGTGGTTCCACGACCCTGTTATGGTTGAAGTATATCTAATGAGCAAATGTATGCCATTGGCACATGTTAGCAAACAAACCTTATTTATGTCATGAATCTGAAACAACAAAATATCACTGCTCAACTTTTTTGTATTGCTAAACTTTATATCTTTTGTTTTGTATGTTTTGTCACTAAATACGAGGGAAATCACTACAAGAATACTAGACCCGAAATGAATGAAATTTGACTAATTTTTGTCAATCATGACGGCAAAGGCCTTTTCAAAGCATGCTTTTGAGGTACTCAAAGCTTTTTATTGTCTAAATTGACAGACTTCTATTGGTTTATTTTATTTCTGCCAACTCATGTGAATATTAGTCTCAGTATACCATAATTTTGAGTAGATTTGGGTACACAATTGAGCATAGCAAAGGATCTAATTTTGAAAAATTTCCACCAAAAAAAGTTAGAATGCCCAGTCATCTTCCACCGTCCAAAAGAAATTTGTGATTTAGAGTTTTTATGCATGAGTTGTGGAAAAAGTTCAATATGGTTGTGAAGAATGTGCGTGAGTAGTTTGAGAAGAAAATGTGTTGTGGTTAGACTTTCGAGGGTCAATTGTGCATAGTAGACTAGCATATTTTAAGCATTATTCAACCATGAATATTTGCACGATCAAGTAAAATTTCACCTCCAAGAAGAATTTTGTGATTTGAAGTATTTATGCTTCAATTATGCACATTTTTGTAGAATACTTTAATCAGTGAATAAGAGAGAACAATGGGAGGAGTTCTACATATCCTATATTTATTGTCAGCACCAATGTGATGAATTTTGTATAAAGCACAACACCTCATCTCATCCTCCAACCACTATTATAAAGCGAAAGTCATATTCATTCATCCATGAAATGGGTGAGTTTTATTTTAAATATTATTAAAAAACCAATTATTTTTACTAATTATGATTTTTTAATGTAAACATTGAATGATAGACTCTAGTGGAAAGATTTGCTAAGAAAAGTAATATACTTTGTGGTAATTTAAAAATATGGCTTGTAGAAAATCATTGAGACCTACTTGTAATTCCAACATGTCATCTATTTAGAAGCTACATAGAGGCCAAGAGTAACAACCGCAGTTCCTAGAAGTCATAATTGACATAATTTGCACAAAACTTTGTCAAAATTGTATTTGAATCAAGTGATTCGAAATGAGAGAGATTGACAAAAGACTGTCGAAATTATCTCATCCTCAATGCGGATCTTCTTGTAGTGAATTTTTTATACTTTTAAGAGATGAAATCACAAATTTTGTATGTGAAATTTTGAAATTTCTGAGATATTTTAACCCTTTGACGCGCCTGCGTCCAATATATGAACGATGAACATATTGCAATCTTTCCCAACACTACATCCTCTACAGTTTTTCCTCTATTCAAATTTCTCTTGGTTCTTGTGCTAGTTGACTATTATTTGTAGGGTATGGATCTTCAAGATAACATATTTTGATTTTTTGAAAAACAACAAAATTGGTTTATGTCAAGTTTCATTCTTAGTTCAAAAAGTGAGACCTTAAACATGATTTTCAAAATAAGTAGAATCAAATAATGGAAACCATACCATCTTGTAATGCACATTATTCCAATTTCCTTACCAATTTTTTTTCAAAAATGTGTTAATTTTGGATTTTAAAATGAATTTCGAGAGAAAACCTTGCAAAATTCATTAATAAATACTAATAAATAATATGTTGAATCCAACTGCAAAGATGCAATCTTCACATTGACATTTAAAACTTTGCTTTGTATATTAACTCCATTATTGTTTTTCATCAAACATTTTATAACAAATCTTTGAAAACAGTGTTGAATTCGGACGTTAAAGGGTTAAAGAAAAAAGTGACAAAATTTTATACCCAATGCTAAATCATCCTTAACCCTTAAACAACATATGCTTTCCTGATACCACAAAACCCTAAAATATCTTTTAAATTCCATTTTAAGCATGATTTTGTTTATAATTTACTTTGGCTTTATCCTAAAGAAGTATATATCTCTAAGGTGCATAGTTTGGCATTTTAAAAATCCCATTTGGTACAATGGAGTAGAAGTTATGAGCAAGATTCTCCCAAAAAATAACCAAGCCCGTGGGGCTGGCATTGTCGTTTAAGGGTTAAATGATCTGAATTTCGATGTTAAAATATCAATGTAAAATATCGTAGTGTGAATCAAATTTCCATATCATTCTTTGATTAGAAATAAGTAGACTGGTTGTAGGCCCAAGATCAAATTTCAATAAAATATTTAGCTTAGAAATTCTCAAATTAGAGTAGAAACTAAACTGGATAAACTTCATTTCATTAGTTGGGTTCAAATTCAGAAACAATCATTTTTGTGGTTAAAATTCAAATAAAGAGTAAGGAGTTACAAATTGCCAAAATACACTAGAAAAGCATCTTCTGTGAACCATGGATAAAGCATCCTTTTGTAGAAAAAGAAATAATATCTCAATGAAGGGGTACCTACCACTGTGATCAGCTATAAACACAGTCAAGGAAATAATTGGATGAGAAATTGCAACCATTCATCCAGTATCGTTCCTTTTACTAGTAGAAATCCCTGTTAAAAATGACATCAAAATGTCACCTTGTTTGTGTTATGGATGATACAGATAATTAACCCCTAAACGTCCAGGCATCCAGTTTCTGGACGTTTGTTGGTCAAACCCAATTTTGATCTTGAAGACGACTTTTGTTGCTAATACACCCAACTAAGAAAATGAATTTCATTAAGTCTAGTTTGAACTCCACTTTTCAAATCTTAAAAATTCCAATTATTGAGTATTTTATTGCTTGTGCAAGCTTTGTAGCTCAAGGTTTGAATTACACTACATAGGATGTTCACCTTTCGAATTTCAAAATTTAAATAAAAATTTCTATAGAAAACATATCATGTGATTCTCCATTGTAATTTGTACCTGCTCCCAAAAAAATATTAATTTTTTAAAGCTTTTTTGTAATAAAAAATATTTTTTGAAGTATTTGACTTAAAAATTTGTTAAAAAGGCCGTATTAAATCAAAAAAATCTGAAAATTTCAAGACTGATAGGAAACATTCAATTCCATGCATGAAAAATATTACAAAATATATTTTGATAAATCTTGAAGGCTAAATTGTGTAGTTTGACTTTCCTACAAAGGAGTGGTACGTTTAAGGGTTAAGTGAAAACCTCCCAAATAGAAACCGAGCTTACAAAATATTGTGCAAACATATGGTTAACTTAGTGTATTGGCAGTATTTTGTACCATTTTCCATTGGAAGTTTTTCTTGGATGTACTACACACCTACACTAATTCTGAAACTTAGCGAGCAAGTACTTTATTCCATCTTTTGCGTAAAGGATTTAAAGTATCATTTCTTGTAAATTGAAGAAATTATACCATTGGTTGTCAAATGCAACCAAAGTTTTTGAACAGGGTGTAAAAAAACTTTTCTCTCCACTTAGAATGTTTATGTTTTGCAATCCAAGTAGTGAATTGTCACAGAAAGTTTTCTATACTCTTTTAGTGGTTTAACCCCTAAATTTCGTTGTGTTTTTGGAAGCTTGAAACCTCAAAACTGCGATTTTCTACCTCTATGTACTCCCGGGGATGTGAACCAAGTTTTTTTACTTCTTTTAGAATTCCAACCGTAAGATCTTGTACCTAAGCCTATTCATAGCTACTGTTTCAAAAATTGACCGTTGGATGTTTATCATTTGCAAGATCATAACATCTAAAGTTTGTGCAAAAGTTTTTCGGGGCATTGCTTGGGAGGCATTGTCTCCATAGTGCAAAGGGGGACTTGAAGATTGTTACTCCAAACATTTTGCTCATATTTTTTTCCATGTAGATAACTAAATTGGGTACGCTCATGCAAAATTTTAGAGACTCATTACGCGTTTCAAACCTTCATCCAAATTAATTTCCGGAAGTAGGTATAAAAATGGCAATTTGGTAAAACATGCATCACATTAATTGTATTTGATTTTTGGAAAAAATGAACGGTGATTAGGTACCTCTATGATTTTACAAATTTTAGGTGAAATTATTTTTAAAAAATTTCAAAATCTCAAATTTTGACAAATTTCGAAAGAAATGGATGTGAAATTACAAAAAACCTTGGAGGTTGTTGTTCTTTATTTTGGAGGCTGCCCTTGTCAAGCCAAGAATATAATCAACATGGGTCACTTCAAATTCTGAGCCTAAATGTGGTGAAGAGCATGTCTCCAAAAAAAAATTGAAAAAATGATTATAATAAAAAGTTTTTTTCTGCCCCAGTTGGGCTTGAAACCAAAAATTTCAATAAAAAAATAATAAAATCCGAATTTGACTTTGTAATTTTTACCCCACACACCTTGTATGTATGACCACGCCCACGCCAAATTATAGTCTAAAATTCTTAATTTAGACCTTCCATCTAAGCTGCCCGAAACAGCAAAAAGCCATTTTGGCTTTTAAGGGCCTTTAGGGATTAATATAAGATTGTGTAGGTGGAAATGTAAAAAAGGTAAAGAGGGTTGCATTTTATTTTTTCTCAATGCACTACCAATGACATTCATTAACCCTTAAACGACACAGCAAGCCCCATGGGCTTTATTTCCAATGAATCTTGCTTCTAGCAGGAACACTATTCAACTCCTTCGAACCATACATAGATCATTGGATGCACAACAAGGTGAGGCATCTGATGTGCTCAATTGCTACAACAAATTCTTCCATGCTTGTTTGCAATGTATAGATCAAAGGTTTTGGAGGATCATTTGATTCTTGCCCAAGTACTCAATTTATTCCTCATGTGCTTGTTCCTTTGTTGTGATTGGTCATGCACCCATGCCCGGCCTAAATATATAACCCTTATTCTTTGAGAGATGTTCGGGCTGCCCACCCAGGACTTGAAATGTCGTTTAAGGGTTAACCCTTGAACGTTAAGAGGGCCTGGACGGGGCAACCCGGAAGGCATCTAAATTTTCGGAAAATTAAAATTAAAAAAAAAATTAAAAAGAAAAAACTAGTAGTGCACTGTAGCAGTGCGGCACTGCTGAACTTCAATTGCTCCAACCTCAAAACACTAGTAGAAATCTTGTCTTATGTGACAAGTCTTTAATGACTCAATGTCAGGAATGACATGTCCGTAATGACACAAAGTGGGACTTTGTGTCATTACGGACTTGTCATTCCCGACATTGAGTCATTAAAGACTTGTCACATAAGACAAGATTTCTACTAGTGAAACTTGTTCAATTTGATAACTTTGATTGCTTACCAACGATTCCACAATTTCTCAAATGAGGCGAAAATTTGGAATCTAAATCACTTTTTCAGTAGCTTTTCCAATGCACCAATCCTCGCTTGATTTGGTTGAGAAAATCTAAGCTTGTTCTTGCCCAAGTACTCAATTTCTAGGCGTGAATAAAGTGTCCGTTCATAATGTCAATGACCCGGTGCCCACCAGACAAGGGGACATTGGGACAATACTATTCTCCCCTTTCGGGGACGGACACTATAGTGCCACAATATGCTAGTTTTGAACTAGCCACTAGTGCCTTGAAGATATCGGACATGATATCCCCCCAGAGGGATTTGAGGTACCCATACAACAAGGTCCAAGGACCCGACCATAGTTGGATGAACTATGGTAGTGAGCACCACGCCAGCATGGGGAATAAATCCCACAACCTCCTCATTGGAGGCCATGAGCCATAACCACCAAGCCAAGACCTGTGGTGCCTCTACCCAACTACTCGAACTACTCGTAAGTTTGAGAGCGTGTCCACAAAGGTAGGTTTGGAGGTGGAGTCAGAGCAAGGCAATGGGACACCAATAAAGCATAAAATTGACACTATGTGGGGTGTATTTTTATTCTCAAAGGTGTCCCTCTACGGGACCCTCTACACAACCCCAATTTTTAATAATAAAAATAATAAATTCCTTGGGACAGAATAAATTTTTAAAGGATGACTCTTCTACATTAAAAAAAACTGGGATAGCAATAACCCAAGTATTGCCTAAGTAGCACCTAGGTATCACATGCGTATTATCCTATTACTTATTTATTTTTATTTATGAAAAAAGCATCATTCCAAGGAGTGTTCTCGAAGCCATGGAAAAGTACCAAAAATGCCAAACTGTCAATCGTCTCTCAAAAACAAAAACAAACAACACACACACAGCGAGTTCTGAGTGCAACAATTTTGACTTGGTTCTGTGGAGATTAAGCAGGCGTTACAACAGTCGGCATCATGGGATCCCTGATGCAACTGCGGGAAAATCCTGTGCAAGAGGGACACGCAGAAAAGTGAGCATGAATGTCAATCGATCAATGCTGGAGCTCTACGTCGAGGAATTTCCATGGCAGGAGACGACCTCTTCTTCCTGCAAAACCAGCAAGCTTGCACTACCTCACAGGTCAAGCCAGCCTCCACCAGTGCATTAGCATGTGCAGCCACTGACTAACTTACACAATTAGAGCTAACCTCAAAAAAACCACTGCGTTTGTGCAGCCCCTGACTCCACAATTAGAGCCTGATTACCACACGATCCAAACGCTGAAGCCGGCGCCATCACAACCATGGACCGTCAGTTAATTAGTCAATACTTTGCGTCAGGTCCCCAACATTATTAATGATTAATGGGCAGTAATTTAAAAATATCTCCCTTCCTATGTATCTGAATTCAGAAGACGCGTATGATTCCATTCCAACAAAGTTGTACCTGTTCTGTCAATCCTCAAAATTCAAACCACCTTGCACCAAATGACCCTTCACTTATTTATCAACATTTCCCTATTAATATGTCAGTATTACCTAAAAAAACTCGCTACACAAACTTCAGATCCAAATTCTCAGGGCTGAAGCTCTACGTATGCAGAAGCTCCACGGTGTGAACTTGCACTCCCCTACTCACAATGATAAAGGTATTTACACATAAAAAATACATACATAAAAAAGCTCATCTAGACGTGTTATTGTTAACCCCGTAAAAGACTAAGGAACCTTTGCATTTTCCTTGTATAAGTAGACACATAAGAGAATTAAGTAATGTAAGAATGGAGAACAGAATGAAGAAACGTAGAAACGTAACTTATCACATGAGAGAGAAGATCGGTCATGTTTACCACAACTTCATTCTGTGTCAGCACTTCAACGATCATGTATAAAGTGAAAAAAATACAATTCCATAACTGTGCAGAAGTGGGACCTTGAGGGGGTAAATCTAAAGCACTGCTAGGGGACTGTAACATCAAATTAATCGCAGTCTACGTCAATCTCTCTGTATGTACAAAAGGATGGGTATTATATGTATAACAATAATCCTTCTAAACCTTAGATCGATCATTCACTTGCAAATCCAGATCCACTGATTGTGGAAGCACCATCAAAACCTAACAGATTATAGTATGTTCTTACGTACCGGAAAGGTGGATTTCAAATGTACCATGTTTTCACAACTTTATTCTGTGTTAGCACTTCATCGATCACGTATAAAGTGAAAAAAAATAGTACAGTTCCCCAAATGTAGAGCAGTCCTCAAGGGGGTTAATCTACAGCACAGCTAGGGGACTGTTAAATGAAATTCATCGTAGTCTACAGTAATCTCTCTGCATGTACAAAAGAATGGGTATTAACTTATACGGAGTATGAATGTTAACAATAGTCCTTCTAAACCTCCACCTCGTCGATTCACTTGCTAACAAATCCAGATCCACAGTTTCGTCAACTGCAATTATGGAAGCACCAGCAAAGTTTATGTTCAAATGTACCAGAAGGGCGGATTCCCGGCGTTATGAACTCCGAAAATCCTCTTCCAGATTGCGGTGGGGGCTGAAATACTCGTCGATCTCCTGCTCTTGCGACGGAAACGTGAGCAGATTACCATTCTCATCGTAAAGAATGACACCTGCAAACGAGAGCGGCTTGCAACGACGCCCTCGCGGAATCGTCCGCTGCCATAACGCGCCGTCCTCGTAAAAACTTGAAACCGCCTCGGCTATGTCTTCTAGATCTTGCGACGAAGCGCTCCCGAATCCCGTGTAGCTCGTGCTCATCGTTGTGCAGCTCCGCGGGGAGGTTAACTCCATCTCTTCCACTTCTACGTCGTCCAGAACCCGCGGCCCACGAATCGCACACATCCCCATTGCCACGATCAAAAACCTTAAACCCTAAACCCTAGTATGAAAATCTAGAAGATCAGCACTACTCTTCGGATTGCGAGAGACGGACTGATGATATAAGTACGAAGAAGCGGATCTGCACCAAATAATATAATGCAATTAATAGGCAAAATGGTACCGAGATTCCATACAAAAATGTACAGGAAACGTGTACCGACGGCGTGTGGGTGGAATACAATAATGGAATAGGGTTCCGGAGTGAAGCTCGTGGTGCGCTTTGCAGCGAGGCGTGATGGTTTCTTTTCCTTTCGGTGTTGTTTTTGGCACTGCGCTTTGATGATCTTCGATGATTTTTCGATGAGCTTTGATGGTCTTCGATGAGCTTTGATGATTTTTGATGATTTTTTGATGAGTTTTGAGGAGGGTGGTGGGCTGTATTTGGCGTGGCGTGCGTGGTGGGGGTGGCTAAAGGTGGCGTGGGGGCGATGGATGGCGGGAGCATTGGCGACGCGTCTTTTTCTTTTCCTTTGAAAAGCATTGAACAGTAAACAGTTGGACTTGGCTATCTGTGAATGAAATTCATGTGTGCTTTCGTTACGGTGAGTGCACCGAAAAGCGACCAAATAAGCATCTGAGATTTTGAGCACAAGTAATGCATGTTATTAGGTTGGTTACTGTAGTGTTTCTTCATCTATAAGAGATGCTTATTTGAGATTTAGCAGCTGTGAAAATGATTTGAGGTAAAAGATTAGATCAAGGTATTTGCTTTTGGATGCAAAATTGGCGTGGAAGCAAAGTGATCAAATAAGCATTTGAGCATGATGCATGTTCTTAGGATGGTTCACCCTTAAACGTCAAGAGGGCCTGAATGGGGCAGTCCGGAAGGAATCTAATTTTTTTGGGGAATTTTATTTTTATTTTTTATTTTTTATTTTTTATTTTTTTGCCCAAAAACGGCTCTGCAGTGCACTGCTGGCTTGCACTGTTGCACTGTGGCACTGCTGAACTTTAGCTGCTCCAACCTCAAAACTTGTTCAATTTGATAACTTTGATTGCTTACCAACGATTCCACAATATCTCAAATGAGGCGAAAATTTGGAATCTAGATCGCTTTTTCAGTAGCTTTCCAACGCAACAAGTCTCGCTTGATTTGGTTGAGAAATGAAACTTTTTTCTCCAATTATTCCTTTATACTAAGCCCATGGGGCTTGCTTTGACGTTGAGGCACCTTGAAGTGTGAAGTTAAGAGCATATCCAATGGTGCTCGCCAAGGGTCTAACAAAAATGCTCAGAGCATCTCCACCCTGCCGAACTAAAGTGGCCCTCGCTCTACTTTAGCGCAGCCTTGTTGTAACAAGTCTCCCACCATAGCCTCTAAAAAGAGTCAAGACGGTGTGGGTTCTTCATATTTTGTCTTCGACGTGCCATTGTCCGGGCCGCATGGCTGTGTAGCGCGCTTGTATCTCGGGAGTTTTTTGTTGTCGTGAATCTATACATTTGGGGTTAGTGTCTGTGTCGGTGCAATCTGAGGTAGGGTGAGTTCTTGTTCATCGGATTGCACGTTCAAGCTTTTGTTCATCGGATTCCACCCAGGTAGAAAGTGCCACCGTGATCATAAATGTGGTCAATGTAGTCATGGTGAGGTAACTTTCAAGAATGATTATGGTAGAATGGAACATGGCGAGGCGCTTTTTTCACCAATGGTCGGGATTTAGATTTTCAAAGGGTTGTATTATTTTTGTCAATTAGGACGAGTTTTTGTCAATCAAGGAAACAATGTCCGAATTGACACGTCCTAATTGACAAAAACTATCCGAATTGATAGAGATGTGTCCAAAGTGACAGAAATTTGTCATTTGGACGAGTTGATTCGGACATGTTTCTGTCAATTCGGACACTGTTTCTTGTAGACATCCCCTCAATATTCATTTGGCAAGTGTGAAATCTAGGAGAAGGGTGGAGATGCTCCAAGGGCCCTTCGAAAATGCCTCTTGATCTTTTATCCAAGCGCGTTTGATAGATGACACTTCAAATCTAATTAAGTTTAGTTGATTATATCCCACATTTTACTTGTGATTGGTCCATTGATTATTTAATGTATAATTACTCTTGATGTTTAAAGAGCGTTTGAGGATGGGGAACTTTAAGTTGAAGGCCTCTTCAAATATAAATGAGTAATTTTAGCAAATAGCTTTTAACATGCATGGTTGGAGATGCTCTATGGGCTTTGGCATGCATTTGCTAATGTTGTAACCAAGAAGTAGTTTTCTTCTTGCAGAAAAAAGACGGCTTGAATAATGCACATTTTTTGCGTAATTTATCGTTCAGTGATGAAACTTATACACATTTTCAGAGCAAAAAAGTAAGCTAGCAACCCTAGTTGTTTGGATAGGTGTGCCTACAACAAAAAAGTGAAGTCCGTATCCATTCTTGAACATTTGTGTACTCAATTTTGTGAATACATGAACTAAAAAAAACATTCCAAGTTGTGATGAAATAGCAATGGCTGGATGCATTAAATTCGGAGGAAATTAAAGAAAAATTGTTGCAATAGGGCCATTTTGCTACAACTGCAAGGCAGTCTAGATTGTTGTTTAGGGGACATTCACGGTTCAAGGTGCAATTGTTATAGTTGTATGTAGTGATTAAGTGTTGAGGAATCTCTAGGAAGATGTTGGCAGCCTTTGTGCAGAAGTACTACTTTGACCTTCCCCATGTTGTGGCTCATAAACCCAACAATTTTTTTTAATTTTTTTTTTTTGCATTGTAGTAGTGCAATATGTATATAGTGGAGGGTAGTTCCTCCATATTTACATCATTGCAATTGTGCTACAACATTGGAGTTTGGCTCCAAGTAGCAAGAAGAAAAACTTTGAATCCCAACCTTCATAATATGAAATCTAAACGCACTAATCAATTTTTGGAGTCATCCACGTTACTTACTAGTACAAACTAAGATGAATCTTGAATGTGTAGCTTGGATTAGATCTCAAAAGAATTTGAGAATGATTGTGAAATTAGGAGCTTATTAACCATTGAAAAGTGGATATAACATTGCTCATTTTTATAGAGGTGTGTCTCACAATGAGTGACTAGAGGTAGTCACATTGGGCGATGTCACCATTGGAAGAGGCACTTGATTCTTGGCTAGTTCTAAGTGGCACAAGAAAAGTAAACTGTGGGTTTTTAGTATTGAAATCTCATCGGAAAAGGTGACACACATTCTCAATGAGATTTTAGTGACTTTTTTCCAAAATGCTTCTGAAATCTTATCTTATAGCAAGGTCGTGGAGACAATGGGAGCTTTCGTGCCTTTCGCATGATCTTAACTTGGGTCTTGTAGCAGTCACTACAAGGAAATGGGTGTTTAAATGACTAAAAGTTGACAGTGAAATGTCCAAATTGACAAGTGCTGGTATATGCATCTCCATTTTGTCATTTTGAATTTTTTTTGGAGTTATTGTCAACTTTTTGTCAACTTTTGCATTACCTTTACAGAGTGGCCTCGAAAAGTTGGCTGTAAGTGAGAGTTTTTTTAAAAACTTTTCACACTATTTTACAAACGTAGACCGTAATGTTTACAAGTTATTTATGTCTTGCTATAGTGAACATATCCAATAAGAATATGACACATGTCAACATTGTACAACGTACATATCTATACACAATGACAGCCACTGATTTCGACCTAGATCAAGCGGTTTCAAATAAGTTTTATTAACCGGTGTCCAACGAGGAACTACAAGGCGGCAAGAGACAAGAGCGGTGCAAAAGCGGCAGATGCTAGAAGGTTGATAAGAAGACCACGGTGAGAAATGAAGGGGTTGGTTCGAATTGTGAAGGGGCTTGTCCGAATTGTGTGAGGTAGGATCGGTTTGGATCCATCGAGCACTACTCTTCACAGCAAACTAAACCACTCTTCACAGCAACAAAAGGTTGAAGAACTGAAACGGTGAGGTTACGATGACCCGCTCTTTATTCTCACTCACGTTTTGAAGTTCTAAGTACGTGTGGAGCAGTGTTTTGTAAAGGGCGGAGATCAAGGGGAGCACGACCTCAACTTCTTTGAAGTTGGAAAAGTTGGACATGGGTTGTCGAAGGCGATCAAGGTTTGCGAAGGCGCATCACGTCCGCCCGCTCCTCCGCCACCTCCGTACGCGCCGCTTCCACTCGAAACCCCAACAGCCTTAGTTCAAGCTCCGTCACCGACCACGCCATAGATTTCTTCAACTCCCCGACGTGCCGGTCCGAGCTCACCATGGCGGTCACCACGCCCTCCGACGCCAACCGCCTCGCAAATTGCACGAAGGGGATGGCGTGCCCTGACGACGAGCTCGGAACCACTATCACATGCGGCGCCATCGCCAGTTCTCCACAACGGTGTTCCCTGTCTCCCTCCCCGCGTGATATTAGGGAGGGAAGACAGGGTGATAGTACGGAGGGATCTCGTAAAAGAAAAATTCACAGCTCAAAAAGAAAAATTCACATAATTAGGTGTAAATGGTGACATGGAAAAGCAAATCCAGCGTGGCACTGAGGTACGGCGCCCGTGTGTCCGACGTGTATTCTTGTCCAAAATGACAGCCGAACTGACAACAGACTGTCGATTATGTGACCAAATCAAGGTAGCCTAATTGACAGGACAATTGACAAAATTCTGTCAAGTTTTTGTCAATTAGGACACCCAGCTCCTTGTAGTGAGTGCCTTTCATGTCATCTTGTAATGTACCGACAATGCTTTTAGTAGGACATATCCAAGGGAGTTCACAGTGCGCAAGTTTTGGAGTTCCTGCCATTGGATAGGCGAGATTATGTAAGCAAACGTTCAGTGCTAGAAATCATGCAGTGTGAATATCCCTACTTGAAGATTCTTCATATTGGTTATTCCTTAATTATTATTTTAAATTTGTAGGTTAGGGCATTGCCACTTGTCCTTCAAAACAGACGAGGATGGCATTTTTTGAATGAATAACAAGTAATTGAAGTTTTGACCTGCCAAAATATTCTTTTTGACCTAACAAATAGTTAATTTTTTCATGATTTTACAACCCCGGAAAATATTATTTTTTCGTTTACAATTAGTAAGTTGGATAATAAATGATGAAGGTTCTTTTTGCTTTGCAAATTAAGAGATAAGTAATTGGTTGAAAATTAATATAGCAAGTTGCACGGATGGGGTAATCAAGTGATCTACTCTCTACATAAGTAACCCCACTAGTGATGAAGTTTAAATGTGATAAAATTATCATGTACGAATAGATATGCTCGTAACTTTATGGTATTCATGTGGGCATTTTCTTATTGGAGAGAATCTTAAGAACCTACAGTCAAAACTTTGAAGATTGCAACAATGATTGCAACATTGAAATTGCCATATATTGTAGGCTACAATAAAAATTGTTTAAGTGGATGAGTTTACTCATGACATAATTTACGCGCTTACAGTTAGTGAAAAATTTCAATGTAATAGTCAGGGTTAACCGAAAAGAAGGCCTTGGAACCTCCCTTTTCAACCTCCTTCTAACCTCTCTTTCAAGCTATGTTTGGGTTGAATAGTGTCATGTCATAACTTGTCCCCTTGTGGACCATGGGCTTGTAGCTTTGGTAGGAGGTGTGGGAGTCATTACGAGCGAGATTACGTGGTGTGGAGAATAATGGCAGTGGCTTGCTTTAGATTGTCTCCCAACTCATCGTGAACTAGTTTTTGGTCTATTTATATTTCTATATGAGTTCAAGAGGAGTTTGCTAAAACTTTCCTCTTTGAGCTCACTTTTTGGTTAACTCTAATGTTCACCTTAACCCCTAAATATTGTTGCAGCTGGGCAAATGGACGTATCCAAAGCCAAGTATGACATAGTAAATGAAGGAATTTTCGTCCAATTCTTCTCGTGAAGGCATTTCATTGGTCATGTCACCTCTTCGAGTAAAATTAAAGTCATTCAACTATTTTTGGATGTTACATAGGATCCCAACTACACAAAGGGTTCTAAAAACGGTTCACTGTGTATTGTACTTGGGTCTAATTGTTTGTTTTCCTTAAAACTAAATCTAGGCCATGGAAATGAGTTCTATTGCATTTTGAGTTTAGCTAACAAAATGAAGCTTACTATGACTAGTCTATAATCCACTTAGAAATTTTGGAAAAAACAAATTGAGCGTTTTATTGGAGCTACAAGTTTGGTGGGTATTACCATGGTCTAGCTATTTTATTTTGTTTAGATTTAGTCACATCAATGATTCTCATTTACCGCAATGTTCTTCATTGTAAATTACACATTCATTAAGAAAATTTAAAAATAGCATATTTTGTAATTTATATGAATTTTTATTATGACCACTTAATCAAATTATAGTGATTTCAAGATTTTCACCAAAATTTATGAAAAAATTATATCTTGTAGTAGACACGTGGCTTCATCTACTAAAAATGTAAAATTGAACTTTTATCTCATTTATAGTAGAAAACTTGAGTGTGACAAGTAAAGCATGATTCCATGGTCATTGGCCCGCCATTTAGGGATTAAGTGGCAAGAGTCTTGATTTTTATTTTTTTTCACTTCTTACTTGTCGCTAGATTTGCATCAAAGACTTTGATTTTTTCTAGAGTCATGGCGACATTTTGTGTGGTGGAGGCAAATGTGTTGACAACAAAATTTTATTTAAAAGCCAAAAATGGCAAATATTACATAATTGTAATTGCTAACTTTAGAAAATCATTTCTTTTTCCTCTAAACTTTCTAGGCAAACTAAAGTAATCATTGGTGGAGTTTTGGCAAAAGATTACATTTTGCACTACGAAAACGGGCTACAACTCTAAATTAATCTAGTGAATCAGGCAACTTTATAGCGGTTTAAATTGCAAACTTGCACCACAATGGACCTGCATACATACACTCCAACCATCCAATAAGAACTTACACCAAAAAATTGCTACATGTTTAATAGATATTTGATCTGTGCACACACAAAAAGAACCATTTTTCATAGATTTTTGAACTTTCTGTTAGGCAACAAAAAAACTTTGTTTGATTTATGTTGGTTTAGGTAGCGTAAGAAAAAATGTGACCGAATGAAAAAATATTAAAAAAAAGAATCATAACTTACCAGTTTTAAATATTGAAAAGTGCATTATGAAGCGTCAATTTTACAAAAGCATTAAAAAATAGATTTAAAGATATAAACTTTAAATTAATTCCTTGAAAATAGAGTCAACAAGTTCATTGTATATAATAATGTATTAATATTATATATATAAAGAAAATAGAATGTTATATGATATTATAATATTATACTACTTATTTTCAAGGGTGCTTTTGTACTGGGAGTGTCATAGTTTTGAACCAAAAAAAAGTTCTAATGTTGTAAAACAATCCATTTACTGACGCAATACGATAAATAGGGAAAATATAAAAATAAAATAATATAGTAAAATAGAATCTTTTAGTGTCTTTTGGCATTTTTTCAAAATAGTCTAAATTATTTTGGAATCATAAAGAATATTTTTAGAATCTTCTTTAAAATGTCTTGACAATCTAAGTTCCCAAAACAATTTTAGATCTTTGCTGTAGAATGTCAAAGCAATTAACATTAAAAATTCAATAAAATTACATTTCATATTTTTAGAATTCAAAGTTTGTTATTATTAGTTATAACTGTACTTTCATCAAAGAAGCAAAACAAAAAAGATGTACAAAAAGAACATCGTGAATTCAAAAAAATGATCTCTAAAAGCGTTACAAGTTAAATTGAGTTTAAAATCAGACTTTCTTCAAACTCAATTTGACCTTCCCGATTTGGGGACAAAAAAAAATATCAATTTAAAAAAAAAAAAAATCTAGGTGTAGAAAACTGCATGCATGATGTAGAGAAAAATATGTTTTGGAAAAAATATTTTTTCACATCGCTAAAAACATCCAAAGTTTGCTAAAAAAACCCAAAATAATAATAATAATAATAATAATAATAATAATAAACAGCTTACAACCTTTGCAATTTTGGCAAAAAATGTATTCAATTTTTTCTAAATATAGGAAACTCATGCATGATGTTGTGCAAAAAAATTAGATTCTTTTCTTAACATGGAATTTTTTTGCCAATGGTAACATTTGTTTATAATTATCAAAAAAAATTATTAACTTGCATCAAGACTTGTATGTAGTGTGGTAGTACAGACCAAGATTTGGAGCTAGAAGGTCGGGTGTTTGAATCCAACTACTGGCAATGAAGCCCAAGTATACTATGGTGGGTCTTACCGTAGTTTGACCGTGCAACTAAATTTTCCCGAGCAGCCAAAGTTTTTCCTCAAGCAACTTGAAATATTACATAGATAGGCAGAAAAACTGAGCATATTTTATAAATTTCATCGTGGAATTTTTTTACTTTTCATATATAAATAAAATCATTTTGACAAAATCCATAGTTTCAGAACAATAGATTTCAGTTGGAAAATGACCAGGACAATGCGTCTCAATCAGCTACCGCAATCAACATTTTTTTGTTGATATGGTCACATGATTTTATAGTACTATTAGAGAAATAACCCATCTTCTTCAAAGACAAGAGAGATTTCCTTTAAGTGAACCAAGTATGCACCAAAGTTGGCATCCTAATCAGATGAACTAGAGGACAAGGAGCCAGCCTCAGACGTAGAACCAAGGGTCGTTTTGTGCTCACGATTTGTGTCGTTAGACACAAGATTGATCGCCTTCTTTGTAGAACTAGACTCAATTGGCTATGAGGGGTCTTTTCCAAACAAAAACAACTTTAAGTAAGAATTTACGTCAGCGTCGCAGGCCCAAGACAGCGGCCACGCACCGCGATCCAAGAACTTCAAAATGCCGAGCTTCTCCACTGAGCCCTTCTTCATTTAGTTTGCCTTGACCACTACTAGAGAAACAATGTCTGGAACAACAATTTTTCAACAAAAAATAGTTGATTGTCCATGTCGTTTCGAGTGCGTTGTCAGGGTCACGAGTCGACAGGAATCTGTTGAAAAACTTTGTCAGTTTGGACAATGCAAATTTAAAAAATAAAAATCTTTGACTTGAAAAAATCATTAATTTATAATATCAAGTCAAATTGCCACATCGACGAAAGTCAAACTACTAAGTCACTAAAAGTCAAATTGTCACGTCTAAGTCAACCCACCACCTCACAACTAGTGAAGCTAGTGGAGGTTCGAACCTAAGACCTCATAGACAATAGAAAAATCCCATAACCTGAAAACTTAATTTGGGGCATTTGATTAAGTGAAAAAAGAAACGAAAGGGACCAAAGTCTAGGGAGGCAAAAACACCTCAAACGGCCAGGCCAGGAAAGCCTACCCCATGAGCCATAGCTTCAACAAAGGGTGCTGAGCCCAGGTCAAAAACTTGAGCTAGAAAAGATCAGAATGTTTAAAAACAATGAGTAACGTATGTAGGAAAACCTACATAACAAAAAAGAATTCAAAGCAGAACTAAAAATTAATCTATGTAGCATTTTGCCTAGCAAGGCATCTAGGTGATCCCACAACTATTTCCCGTAATCATTTTTCATAACCATCTCCCCACCTTCACACATGTGCACAAAGCATTGAAAAGTAGCCATAATATAGTATCAATTTTAAAAAATCAGCATTTACAATTGTTTTTTGTCTTTCCAAAATCTCATAACTTTTGCAAAACTAAACATTTTTTTGGACAAAATCATAATTGTGACATAATATTAGTCTAATCAGCATTGTTTTGACATTCTTTTGAAGCTGATAGTCTACATGCACACAACTTCTAATTAAAGATTTTAAAAAAAATTGTTGGCACCTCAACGAATGCATTCAATGTTATTTTTAGACTTTTAAAAACCCATAATTAGTTAAATACCCGTTACTAATGTAATATTGTTAAATTTGAAACAACATGCTGTTAAATTTGAAATGATGAAGCTAAAGTAGATTTTTCATATCTATTATACAATACAACATGGTTTGTCTCACTCGACCGTTCCACACTGGAATCCGTCGAGGAAACAACTCAAGCTCAATGTGCTCAACGGCATGGGTCCCACTAGTTACAAACATAACATAATAATTGGTTCCAATTATGCTTTTCAATGTACTCAAAGCATTTATACTGCAATCCAACATCAAAATTTCGCAAAAATCTTACCTGATTTTGGAAGTGGCTGCTAGGACACTTGAAAAATAGACAAGAAAATGAATGATAACACCAAAGTCCCCTAAATAAAATTCTAAAATCTCTAATATTTGAATGAAAGTACCTTATAATAACTAATTTAACAAATGAACACATACACATCGATGATTCTATCCATTTTTGAAGCTACACGGTGCATATCAATCAAAAAAATATTAATCAAATTAATAATATTAAACAATGATAAAAAGAAAGGCTGTCTCCAGGAACCCCGGAAGGAAACTTCCCATCTGAGTCAGGAACTTAGACCAAATAGAGGACGAAGTGACATTACTAGCCTGAGTTATTATTTCTAGGGAGACTAAAAAGGGCAGATGAAGAAATTAGTGACACCTAGGGAGACTAAAATCGGGCAGGTGAAGAAATTTAGGGCACTGACAGATACATGCATCCATTGATGATGAGCCATCATCAAAAGGACATGGCCATCAACGCCCCATTGCAACATAATGGATGATGTCACTCTGCCCAAGGTGAACTAATGAAGGCTCACTCACGAACAGAATTCATTGCTCACATCCAGAATCTTTCCTGATTCCCAGGATCTGACACTTCTTCTTGATATTTTGCTTTTTTTCCTCTCATTTTTCCATAATTCTGATTTGATTTTTGATTTTCTCTCTGCGTTTTCTGTATTGAGATTTGGAGATTTTGAAATATTTGATATGGGAGTACAAGTATTTAGTTTTGATCTACTGTACCCACATTGCAGATTCAACACATGGCTATTAAATAATTTTAATTTTTTGAAAGATTTCATGTAGAGCCTTTTTTTCCACCATACCAAAAGTTTTGGTTTTGGTTTTCTAAAGTTTTCTATTTTTATAAATATTTTTCTGAACCGTGTTCGTAGGGTAAGACAAGTACCACCACATCTCTGATTTAACTCCTAAATGTTCCAGCCTCCAGAAACAGGATCACGAACAGATTCGAAGCCTTGTAACTTTCTCATACAACTTGGATGATTTTCATCCAAGTCACATTTGGAAGCCTATTAAATTCTCTAACAATTACAATAATTCTCTTGTGATGGGGAGCTGTTGATAATATTGGAGAGACCTCCAACTACAAGTGATTGTCAACAATTTTTCCATCCATGAAAAAAATGAAGTGAGCGTCTTCATTGCGCCAAATTGGCCTTGACTTCTACTTTAACCCCTAAAGGACCAGGACCGTATTCTCACAAAAAACCGTGAAAAACGCAGCATTTGGAAGTTGCAGAAGAAATCATATGTTTTTTATTTTTTTCATCATTTAACCGTAAGATCTAATACCCAACTTGAATTTTCATGTGAGCACAAAATTTGAGAGCAAAATGACCATTAGATTCTTAGATTATAAGGATCAAAGCTGCAAAAGAAGATGTTTTGGGGTTCAATCCAGTGACAAATTTGAACTTTAGAAATTAATATCTTTTTTTCGAATGGGTTAGAAATTCATTGAATGGCAAGGCCATGTTAACAATTGAGTTAAGTCTTCAAATATAAAATCTTGTAAGAAAAAAGCTCATATTAATTTTTTCATAAAACAATTACTAGAAGTGGGTACAAAGTGAAAGGAAAAAGAAAATCATTAATAAGTTTGACATGGAATTGTAAAATGTCAATCTTAACGGTGAGAATGTTGTACTTGGAAATCTTCACCCAGTGCCTTTTATTTCATTAAAAAATATTGAAAATTGGGTTTAGAAATGAGTTTAGAAATGAGCTTCAAAGTTTTTTTTGTCCAAACTGCCCCAAAAACAGATCTCCTCATAACTTTTATCCCATTGCTCAAAATGGGTAGATTTAAAGCTTCATTTGTAGATAAAGATCAACCAATCATGAATCAAAAAAGTAATTTTGAAAAAGAGTAAAAAATAAAAAAAATTCTTGCTGCCCGATCTCGCTTCAAAAACTTCAAATGCTTATAACTTTTGCAATACTTATCGGAATGACATGAAACGAAGTGCGACATGTAGAGTGTAGTTTTTGGAAGCTACACTGAAATTTTCATTGAAAAATTTAAAAATATGAGGTCCCTGGAGGCTGCCCAAAAAGTAGAACGACCAGAATATGGTCGCTCAAAAATTTAGGGGTTAATCCGTAAACGTCCTCACCCCTCTCCAAATTTGAAGAATTTTAAAGATGTCTTATAAAATGTGATTAAGAGGGATATCTTGAACTTGATATATGAATAAAAGTTGTACATTATGAATTTTTTATTTTCTCCATATGATTAGATCTATGATTGTTGTCACTAATATTTTTGTATAAACTTCCAATCAACTAAATTTGGTTGATATCATCTAATTAAGCTTCATCCAACTTTTAACATATGCAACCTTATATTTTCTCATCCATCTAAATATTGTTGAATTCTTCACGATGAAATTCTTAAACATATGATTACAATGAAAATGAGATTAAAAAAAAGATATAAGCCTTCAAATCTTGCTCAAAGTGTTTAAAATTAAGTTATAAGGCTATTAACCCCTAAAGGACTATGCTCGTTCCTAAAATTTTATCACTTTCTTGTGATGCTTTTAAAAAGGAAATTGTATTTTTTGATTGGTATTC
Organism: Pohlia nutans; assembly: GCA_022496805.1. Lineage (NCBI taxonomy): Eukaryota > Viridiplantae > Streptophyta > Bryopsida > Bryales > Mniaceae > Pohlia > Pohlia nutans. Next base: position 3,121,037 of record CM040103.1, read on the forward strand.
ATGTAGAAAACTTCATTGTTGAAACTCAAAGAGGACTTAGTCATGAGACTGTACATCAATTTTCAGAACAATCTACCGTATATATTACATGATTATAAGATTTGATCATAAGTTGATTTCTTAAAATTTTGAACAAAACCAACAGGTCATTCATTGCAAGCTTTCTAATAAATTTTAAAACAATGATTAGCGATTGAAAGTTTAGGAGCATACAAAGATGTACTATATCTAGGTGCTCACAAAAATTGATGTTTTAAAACTAAATAGAACAACGATGATTGATTCTCAAAGATTTATGTTTAGATGAAGTGACTTGTTGGTGACTCATTAAGCCAATGTTTGTAATCGTTATTAACTTTTACATTGCAAAAATGTTTTAGAGAATTCAAATATATATTTGGAATATTCCAAAATATTCCAAAATAATATAAAATATGTAGAAAAGATTCCAATTATTTTGAAAAGATTCCGTTTCAAATATATTTAAACATTTTCCATAATTATTATATAGTGTTAATGATGCAGTAATGGAAAATATTTTACATATTGTACACTTTTATTTTTTACAAATGTGACATCGAAGTGTGAAAACGCCTCCAAGTCATCAACCGCCCTAACTACCATGTCCCAAGTTTACCTACGTTGACGTTTTAATTTTTTCCCAATGAATCAATCAACGTAATTGCGAATCTCAAAAGATTTTCATATTCTTGTAATGAACATTTTCAATTCTCTAGTTAACATTGAGTTAAAATTATGACATCCAAACAAGTTATTAAAGTAATAAAATTATTCTTGGACACAATGTGTCCACCTGGTCCTTTAGGGGTTAAGCCCCACAAGATCCTACATACTTCTGATTTGAAAATTTGCAAAGATCCATCATAAATTACAACTTTGATAAATAGATTTAAGAATTTACAATATTATGATTTACAGAATTGAAATCCGTGTTATTAAATTTACAATTTTTATCATCAATGTTTTTGTATAAATTTTGAAACTAATAATTCAAATTTTTTTAAGATTGTATTGCAAACAAAATATTGACAATTTTTTAACAAGATTTGTTGAAATGGGTTGAGAATGTAAAATTCTTACCTTGATGATTTTTAGAATTTTTCTACATACTTCTTAAGTTTACAAACCTATTTTTATGAGGCTAGTTTTAAATTAAAAAAGTCAACTTTCTTTGTATGAAATGTGAAATATATTAGTGAAGATGGACATCTAGAACATTAGAAAGCTGGCTCTTTTTCAAAAATCAAACTAATAATTTAAAAATATTGGGACTCGATTATTATAGTGTTTGAATCAAGTGTTATTACCTTAACCCTAAAAGGACATTTCCTAATTTAGAAAAATGAATATTTTGAGTTTCAACATCAAAATATAGAAATAATTTTACATTCTAAAAATGTAGGTAAATACTATTTTTTCTTGTAATCTTATCACAACTGATGCTTGAAATTTTTATAAAAGCATTTCTCTATTATTAACAATTCATGGTCAAAGTGGCTAGTTTGAAGACTACTAAAATTGAGTCTGAGGGGCTTAGTATGTTGTTTAAGAGTTAAAGTATGTTTGTACTTAGTATTAGGAATGATCTTAACAAAGTGAATCTGGTCTAAAAGTGTATCTAAATTCACTCCTAAAACCCTTGCCACCCATCCTTCAAAATAAATGAGGATGGTATTTTTTGGATGAAAGGCAAGCAATTAATGCTTGGACCCGCCAAAGTGTTTCCTTTGCCTCAACACGTAGTCAATTTTTCCATGGTTGTGCAACCCCAACAAATACTACTTTTTCTTCTACAAATAGTAGGCTAGATAATAATGATGAAGATTCTTTTTGCTTTTGCACACTAGGAAGCAAGTGATTGGTTGGAAGTTAGTATAGCAAGTTGCACGAGTGGTGTAATAAAGTGACTTCCTCTCTAAATAAGTGAGCTACTCTAGTAATGAAGTTTTAATGTGGGATGATGGCCTCATATGGGTACCCCCTCCAAAAATAGTGTGATTTTTGAGATATATTCATTTGATAAAAAAAAATGTTGAAAATTTACAAAAAATAGATAGTGTTATAGGTGCCATGGCTATAGCTATATACATGGTGTTAAAAACAAAACTTCTAACACACATAAAATGAATTAAACATAAGTCACACTTAATGAGAAGCGTATCACTGGTACCCATATCAGGCCATTGCCATGTGGTAAGAGCATGGCCACTGACCAGTCGCTACCCTCGCCATGAAACGTCTCTGGAAGGGCAGTTTAGTCTGGATGAGAGCATGGCAATCCAAAGCCCCAACCCCACCCCCTAAGCGGTGTTGAATTATGTATGGAGTTCCTTCTTTTCCTTGAATCATGTTGAAGCACATATGGAGCTTGACATCACGGCCTTTGACCACATTCACGGAGAAAATTATGGAGACACGAAATATGCCAGAGGAAAGAGAGATGGAGGGGTCATGAATTAGCGAGAATTATAGTACACTACTGGTCTCGGGATATGGTGCAATATGTGGTGCAAGTCCAATGGCACACTGCAAGGAAACTGGTTTTTTCTCATAACTATTTTAAGCGAATCCAAAGTTAGTGAGTGCAACTGGTCACATAAGACTAGGGTTTCCTTTTGTTCACTACTAGCAAAGGCATGGCTGCTCACTCAAAACAATGTCAAAGTTCAATGTACACACTTGCCCTACATGACGAATAGCATTCACCAAGACTTGAGCGGCTGGACAGTGAGTGCAAAGTGGCGCGGTTTGACTCACCTACCAAGTGAAAAGCGACGCCTTCTCCTTGTAGTGATTTCAGTCAATAGGGGTTGTCACACATCCTCGGAGAATGAATTTTCTGTGAAGAATGAGGAAAAAGAGAAGCCAATAAGACAATTTCTCCATGGAGAAAGTGTGACACCCCTTTTGTGGTTTGTAGAGATTGAAAATGGAGAATAGAGGTTGTTAGTTGGTCACTCATCCTCCGAACATGGGCCATTCTCCATTCTCCATTCTTCACGCCCATTCTTCACCCTTGGAGGAGAAGAATAGGGGGTGTCACACCTCTTTCTTCCCATTCTCAATCTTCAGAGAATGAGGACGTGACACGCTCTCCTTGAATGGTGGAGGGCCCATTCTCTGAAGATTGGAGGATTTCCATTCTTCTCCTCCATGGGTGAAGAATCATTCTCGGAGAATGGAGAATGGCCCATGCTTGGAGGATGAGTAACCAACTAACAACCTCTATTCTCCACTCTCAATCTCCACAAACCACGAAAGGGGTGTCACACTTTCTCCAAGGAGAAGCTATCCTATTGGCTCCTCTTTTTCCTCATTCTCCATTCTCCCATTCGCCATTCTCCGAGGAGGTGTGACAACCCCTAATGAAATTTCTTAATCTTCAAAGAATGTGACCTCCACCATTCAAGAAGAGCGTGCCACATCCTCATCCTCTGAAGATTGGGAATGGAGTGGAGGATGTGTGACAACCCCTAAGGTAGGAGCACCCAATTCCGACATAGTACCCAAAGCCGATAATTTCTACACATGGTTTTCATTTTAAAACGCACATCTAGGTAGACCATATATGGCTTATCGTTTTGGTCAACAAACAATTAAGGTTCTATGACATACTTAGATTTGCGTTCTAAAATGATAGCCATATGTAGAAATTATCGGCATTAGGTACACTATCGGAATTAGTTGCTCCTACCTTAATGAAAAACGACAAGTTTCCTTGTAGTGGCATCAACCCCTCTTCAGCCGGCATGCTGTTCACGGCGAGGGTGGCGGCCAGGCATTAGCCATGCAATAGCTTTAGCGATCACAGGGAAGGAGCGGCCCTGAGATGCTTGTTGGGAGTTTGCAAGAAAAGAGAGAATCCGGGCTGAAAATCCGGCACTCTGACACAGTTCAGCTTCAGTGTGTGTGTCTGGGCTGACTCAGGAATTGTGTTGAATCCTATGATTTCTTTCAGGTGCCTAAGCTGAGCTCAATTCGTGTGGACATGTCAGCACAGAGAATGACACGAATTCTTCACACCAGGTCGGCAGGCGTACTCAAACTTAGGTTCCACTGAGGCCCTCTTCTACTGGCTCCCAAGAGTCAAGTTGTCATTGCTTTCAGCTGCAGGAACATGCACTCCAGGCAGCCTCAGTGTCACCTCCAGGAACCTCAAATCCATTTGGAATGCTCTCTCTGCAGTGTGCACCCTAACATTCTTCAGTTGCCTTGCCTTCGTCCCTTTCTACAGGAAAATCTTGAATCAGGGACAATTTCCAATGCAACTTTATAGATATCATTTCTATTGTTGAGGAATGATGTCTTTAAATTAGAATTGTGGGAAAAAATAGATTAAACTAAAGGCTGCTTTACAAGACAAGTCAAGATCAAAGCCAATTCATAGGAAACAATGGCTCAATTCAAGAAGGGAGGAAGCTCTTAGAATACAAAGTGAGGGAAGTGAATTAGGTTTGCATTTTGTTTCAACCCAATTCTCTTCTTTGGGGCCGTGTCAAATTTTGTTTTTAGTGCATTAGAGCATGGCCACCCATGCCCTCAGAGAGTCTCTGACCTTGAGAAGTAAATGAAAAGTTTCAAGGGCCCTTTCAAAATGCCTCTTGACTCAGGATTCTAGCATGTTAGAAATTGGGCCTTCAAAACACTATTTAGTTGACTAAATCCTCCCATTCTACTTGTGATTGGTCCATTCACTATTTAATGCGCACTTTTGATACGTGAAGGGCGTGCAAGGGTGGGGGAGTGTGAGTGCAAGGGCCCTTCAAATATAGATGAATAATTTGAAAGGGTTCGTCCTAGCGTGCATGGGTGGGAATGCTCTTAGAATGTAATTTCAGCTTATTAAAATATGAATTTAAAAGCGGCCTTAAGCCAACTTAACCCCTAAGTGACCAAATGACCATTTTATGGTCGCTGCTTTTTTCAATTATAGAATAGAATGTTTAGTTTTAACCAATCATACCAAATTTCAAATTCTAATTTTTTTTAAAAAAAATTAGGTGAATATTAAATGGTAAACATCATGTTTCTCATTTTCTCCTTAGGACAAAACTTCATTAAAGCTGCAAAAGTAACATTCTATAGTACATCCAGGTTCTGCCCTTACCCCTTTTGTCATTTAGGGGATAATATTTAATACACTAGTAGAAAAGGTGATATTTGAGCACCAAGGAATATTGCCAAAGAATGGTGCCCATGTATCTCTTTTCTACTAGTGATCTCCATCATGCATAGGGATTCAACAATAAATTTATTCTATACATATAGCTATTTAGTAGGGTTGTCAAGTTTGACTCTTTTTTTCCAACTCTAACCTTTTTTCCAACTTGACGTATACTAGACATTTGACATTGATTATCAAACTAGATGAGTGTTTAACAGATGGGAGGTCTATTAGACATCTTCAACGTCTCGTTTGACACTTTATCTATTGATTAAGACAACTTTGGTATTTAGTTGAATCCCTCACCAGTGGATTGAAGATGTATTATTGATGTTTCCAAGCCATCTTGTAAATCACTCACTACTAACAAGGGTCGATTCTCACTCCGAAAAGTGTCAAAATTCATTGTACACACTTATCCTACGTGGTGCTTGCACAGTGTCTGAGTGTGAAGTATCGCTATTTGACTCACTTACTGATTGAAAAGCGACGCCTTCTCCTTGTGGTGAATCAGCAGTCAAATATTGAAGTAGACACCATACATGATTGACTGGAGACTTCAATATTATCTTCCTCTTCTCAGGCTTCAGTTGCGCTGATCACCATACAAGTAATTATATTCCCATATATTAGGGCTGAATTACAGACATTTCATGGTAGCTCCTAATTAGTAGGTTGGAGATCCCAGGAAAATCCCATAGAAATCCAGAACAGGATTACACACCAAGCCCTTGCAAGTGTTGTGTTATTCAACACTCCTCTTTTGTCAAGTCTTGACAATGAGCGAGAAGTCCAGGCCAAGACATAGATATCTGGAGTCCAGGCCAAAAACATAGATATCTGGAGTCCATGGGACGGGATGGCAAAACATTTTAAAATGATTGAGTTAATGATCTTGTCCGTTTGGGTCAATGGTATTTGAAACACTTCACAAAATGGTCAAATGATGAAGAAAATAACTCACAAAAACTGTTGCCATGTAAGCATCTATGTGACTATCACTTTATCACTAAGTGTTAATTTTTTTTAATATGAGGACATTGATATGGCCTTTAGTTTTGGTTGAGGTTCAAAAGTTGAAGTCCTAATTTTGCTTTAAAAGACTTTTTGCCAACCAAACTTTGTTTGACTCGTATTTTTCTCCTAAATACTAATTTCCACAAGTAGAAATACTTTAACACTCTTGTTAACATGATTTGTAAAAAAAACCTAGTGTAATAAATGTTGGCATAATCACCAAACGTGGGCCCAATACAATCATCACGTACACCTATACTTTTTTAGCCTTCACAAAAAATACCCTCTAAATTAACATTTATTGACTTTATGTTGGACATTTCAATATTTTTCTATTTTAACAACCAATATATGCTATTTGTGATCTAATTTAGATTGTCTTTCTATTTTATGAAAAAAAAATGCAGCTCTAAGAGTAAATTATGTTGTGATAACTTCATAATTATTCCCTTTTCACTATAAAGTATAAGCACCATTACGCCATCACTTACACATGGAATATTACGTTGTTAGAGCAACTCCACCACATCACCTAAATATGAAACGTGAAAAGGCAATCAGAGGAGCAAGCCGCAGGCTACTTGTCATAGCGTCTTTCATTCTTCTGGAGTTGTCACACTACAACCACAATTCATCATGGAAGGGCGCAACATGAAGGTAAGACATTCCACCATGTCAAAGGAGACGATTTGTTGCAAGAGCTCTGGCGTGATTTAAAAACACCTAAACAATGGCGAGTCTAGAAGCAATGTAGCGTGTGCCTTGAAATGTAAACGGTTGTAGCGGTGATGCGATGGGAACCAGTTACCAATACCTCTCCACATGAGTAACGGTCACGCGAAGTATACTAGTTGCGATGGAGCTGCGCTTGATTGCTCACATGGAATATTACGTTGTTACACTAGATTTTGTTCACCAACAAGACAGGTAACAAGATGAAGCCCTCAATACACGCAATTTACCAATGTACCTCAGTTGCAGTTTCATGCATGCTCTAACACCAAGTGCAAATGGACTTATAACAACTTGTGTCCTATGAGGCCAGAAAAAAATTACACATTGAATAGACCTTTAGCAACCTATGTACTGAAGGGCAGAAACAACAAAACCATTGGCTCTGTCTAGACCATGATATGTCCCCTATGTACAATTGTCCAGTGGCCACGAGTATACAGTAATGTAGTACTCATACCAATAACGACAGAAACAACTCCCAAGGCTTCTCATACAAGAAACGGAGGTTAGAGCATGGCCACCCTTGCCCTCAACAAGTGGCCTTTTGGCACTGTAGAGTGGCCTCACACTTTTTTCTCTCCCACCCTTGGGTTTGCCAGTGGCCTCTCTTGCAAGGCCTCTGTAGAAATCAGCTTTGCCACGCTAGGTTGTGGAGTCTCCTATTTTCTTCTTGAGCTTGAAATCCGGGCTATTTGTGGGATAATCATCTTCATTAATGGCCTGGACATGCTTTTGCATTGGGAAATGCTACTTCAAATCATGGCCGGCCTGTGACATGGCTTGTACATGTTCAAATTTCAATGAGATCAACCCTGGCCCACTCAATTGCATGTGGGGACTCAAATACATGTGGTGGCTTAAATGCATTTTGCCAGTTTTGAATCTCCACGGTGGGTCTGCAGAATTGTGAAGGCCACTCTCACTGCTACAGGGCCCTCTCAAATCAGTTTCCAAGGCCACTTGTTGAGGCCATGGGTGGGAATGCTCTTAGATTGCAAGCAAGTGTTCATCCAGGCCATGAAGCAGCCAGTCAGAAACAGATGAAGTAAACTGTATTTATATATAAAGTACATAGACTATCCACGAATTCAAAAACACTACTTTATCAACACTAATAAGGGTAGGCTTCCATGTGAGGATTAAGTCACTGAAAGCCCCCAGAAGACAAGAATCCAAGTCTCAAGAACCAACAATGGTTCACTGATGTTTACAAGAACTGAAAACAAACTTTTGGGTTCACCCATTCTGGTGTAGCATCGGTAGCTCCACTGTTTTCAGACCCCATCAATACATAGGACGAGGTCCTAGGGCAGACTTCCATGAGAAGATCAAGCGTGTGAAAGCCACCATAAGACAAGAAATGAGATCTCAAAAACCACCCATGCTCCACTCATTTCAATGAGAATGAAAAACAAACTCTCGGGTTCATCCATTTCAATGGTAAATCAGTAGCTTCCAGCTTTTGAGTACCCACCACCATACATGGAAGCCTGGCCTAAGAACCTCCAGATTGAAACGGAACAGAAGTTTACAAGTTGTTAAAATCCAACACCGCCATTCTTGGAACAAAAAGTACATCATCATTTCTTAAACAAAAGTAAAAGTCATTACTTGTTTTCTAAGGCTTGAGGTCACTTTCTTGAGGAAGCTGCTATCACACCAATGTACGTATGACGTGAACAGTTAGTAGCTGTCGACGTACTCCTGACAGCCACGAGCAATAGCAACGAAACATAGTAAGTGTCTTCCGCATTCTTGGCGATTCATAAATAGTTTGCCAAACAGAGCCTATTTCCTATCATGCACGTCACAACTGTAGCAACTTGTGCATGACTGCAACGATGAACAGGAACCCATTCCAAAAACAGCCACAAAATGAGCCTCACTGCTTTGATTCTTGAGCTTCATCACAGCTCAAGCTCTCAAGCTCTCAAGCTCGAAATGCAAGTATCAAAGAAGCTCTATGAGAAGAGAAAACCGAAGAAGTGGAAAAACAGAAAGAAAGCTCGCAATGTATGATGAAAGAAACAACATAATGACTCACTTTAGAGTTGTAAATTACATGATCCTGGGTTGCTTTATGCCAGCACAGCCTCGAAGGATATATTGTTCTAAACACCATTGCGCACATGCGTGCAAGTAGGGAGGAATAAAGCATAGAGAAAACTCTGCCCTAAACTTCACCACCGTATCATCTCTCAAACTCTACTCGAGCTGCCGAAACATTACTGCACAGCCGAGGTGACAGAGCCAAGAATCAGGGTTCTACCAATATGCTACACGGCGCATTTGCATCTGCACGCTCCCATGTACAAGGAAGAATCCCTGCTATGATAAACGCGCAGTTTACCACGTCCCATTGCCGAAGAAAGATGTTCGTGAATCGTGAAACGGGATGTGCTTTCAATTCTCAATGAGGAGTTTGCCTGTACAAGCATGAGTCGACGAGGCTCAGGCTGTTACTTCAGCTGCTCACGGGGACTTTGTGCTGGTTGATGAAATTCTCGAAATCCGGCGTGTTGAAGAAACTCGTGGGCTGCACTCGCTGGCGCCGGCGAGCCATGGCGCGCGGCTTCCGCGGCGCCGGAGGGCAGAACGTCACGTCCACGTCGGGTATTCTGTGCTCCTTCGACTTGGGCGTCTCGCAACCCCCTCCTGCCTCCAATTCGGATACTGTCACATCCAGGGTCTTAACCTCCTTCGTGACCTCTTTGGGAGAGGAAACCGTGGTCCGCACCGGCCATAGAATGGGCAAGCAAACCCAGCTGTCGAGGCTGAGACGTCGCCGCCCGGAACCAATCTCCAGCGTCTCCAGCGGTTGCGTATGCAACATCGGACAAACCGTCGTGGGCGCCATAACTCTACAAACAAGAATCCCCGCACCAACAATGCTAACGCAGATCACTGACCTTTCAAAAACTCGAAACTACACTTCCGAAACTATTCCTAATGACATTTTCTAATGCATCCCCAATTAGAAAACGATACTCCAGTTTCAAAAGGGACTGTGAGATCAAGGAACTCTCCTACACAGAAACAAGAATCTCCGCACCAACAATACTAACGAAACTACACTTCCGTTTCCAATTTGAGGAGAAAACGGTACTCCAGGTTGAAGAGAGAAACTCTCTTACACAGAAACAAGAATTTCCGCACCAACAATGCTAACGAAACTACACTTCCGTATTCATTTTGAGAGGAGAAAACGATACTCCAGGTTGAAAAGAGAAACTCTCTTACACAGAAACAAGAATCTCCGCACCGACAATGCGAAAGTAGATCACACACGGTTCAAAAGCTCGGAACTAAACTGTTTCTAATGACGTTTTATAATGGGTCCCCAATTTGAGAGAGGAGAAAACGATACTCCAGGTTCAAGAGGGGAACTCTCTTACACAGAGACAAGAAGACAAGGCTAATGATCTGGGAATAATTGCAACCAGAGAAACTAACCGAAACTAAAGAGAGGAGTACTCTAGAATGTCAGGCGAAAGGCGTAAGAGCAAAATGAATGCAGGGGCGGGGGTTTAAGAGCTTGTTTGATGAGGAGCAAGGATTCTGCAGCTGGTGCAGCGGCATATTATAAGCGGACCCTGGATGCTTCTCTTCTTCCAGCCCACCAAGCCAGAAGGGAAAACGTCGCGGGCGGGGGCGGGACGCGTTGGTCGCGACAGTCGCGACGGTCGTGACGGGAGGTGCCCGTGGGCAGTTGGGCAGATGAGTGGGGAAAACAACAGGTCGTGACGGTCGTCCGGGTTGGGTGCCCGTGGGCAGTTGGGCAGATGAGTGGGGAAAAAACCGCGCCGCCATCACTGGGAGCGAGCTCTTGATGAGACTGCCATGATTTACCTTAATTTTGGGCTAAATTTATTTCTTTGCAAGAACGAGCGAAATTGCTATTACACTGATTATGGCTATTTGTGTGTGGGCAATTAGAGTCACAAGAAATTAGTGTGTGATGCTATTTGTAAATTCGACAGAAATTTTTTGTGTGCGACACTATTTGTAAATTTTGAAATTAGTTGACTTGTTTTAATTATTTGTTCTTATAATTTTTAAAAAATAGCCATAGTCACTATAGTTCATTACTTCATTATTTGAATGATGAGTGTTTTCACGATTCTTAAAAAATAAGTTAAAAGTGAACCACACAAACATTTTGTGGTTATTTGCTTATTATACCGAAATTCATATGCTAGACTTTAAACTTTTAAAAGTGGCAAATTTTCTATGTTAAATGATTTTAAATTAATTTGACAAAAATTTATGGGGTTCTTTTTAGATTCAAATGTGTAAATAATTTTAGATCTTCTTGATGAACATCTTCCTTTTAAATATCTGCCTATTGAAGTTGTAGAAGTGGTATATTATATCACATTTAAGTTTTGTTTAAAATTCTTAAATCATTAAGGATTAAACCATGAAGTTGGTTATAAAGTGGGTCAAAGTACATTTACACTAAAAGGGATGAGAGATTTCCAATAATTTTAGAAACATAGATTATTTTCATGCACTATAATATTACCCATTATCATGTACATTCATGCTAAAAATTTTAAAAAATAAAAATTCTAGTATATTTTGTTGTAGGTATGAATTCTCTTAACCCCTAAATGACAGAGGGGGTAAGGGCAAAACCTAAATGTGTTATAAAATGTTGTTCTACAACTTTGATGAAATTTGGTCCAAAAGATAAAATGAGAAGCACGATGTTTAGTAATTATCCGTACGGTCAAACTTTCAAAAAAATGTTTTAGATATTCATTAAACAAATTTAGAAGCATTTATCGTTTAATGTTCACCAAAATTACAAATTTTATTTTTAGAATTTTAAATTTGGTATGATTGTTTGAAACTAGACATTCTATTCTAAAGTTCAAAAAATAATTTTTTTACAAAGGGGGAACATCATTACTTTCCCAAAATAGTAAGTTTTGTAACACTAGGACAATGTTGAGGTGTTTGTCTTTGAAAATTTCTCCTTGATGGAGTTTAACTCGGATTGACATGATTCAAATTGGGTTGGAAAGTAGACTTGATTTCCTATTTGAAAAAAAAAAATTCAAAAAAGTTTTTTTTCATCTAGGGCAGCGACCATAAAATGGTCTTTCGGTCACTTAGGGGTTAATGATCAACATTATATAAAAGATCATATTAATGTCAAAATTTCACCAAAATTCATGCTCATATAGTACATAATTTCAATATACATGCAAACCTCAAAGAAAACGATATTTCTACTCATGTGTACAAATATGTCATTGACACAAATCACTTCTGATTCTTGCATTCACATGGAATACATTGAGTGAACCTCTTACCAAAACTAATCTAATATTACCAACCATATAGGAACATTATGTGCTAATAAATTGACATTTGCTCTTCCTTCCCTTTTTTCCTTAGTTACCTTAGTTTTCATATGTTTCAAATATCAAGTCTAACTATGAACTTATAAGATCCCACTATAAATTGTTTCAATGTTTTTTTTAAATCTACAACTATTGTAATATTTATCTTCAAAAATTCAATTACATGTGATATTTGTTTGATAAGTGTAGTTTATTACTTCATTATTTGAATGATGAGTGTTTTCATGGTTCTTAAAAAATATGTTAAAAGGAATTGGAAGATATTGTGAACCACACAAACATTTTGTGGTTGCTTGCTTATTATACTGAAATTCATATACTAAAATTTAAACTAAAAAAATTGGCAAATTTTCTATGTTAAATAATTTTAAATTGATTTGACAAATATTTATGAGGTTTCTTTTTGGATTCGATTTTATAAATAATTTCAAATCGTCGTGATGAACATCTTCCTTTTAAATACCTGCCTATTGAAAGTTGTAGAAGTGGTATATTATAGCACATTTAAGTTTTGTTTAAAATCCTTAAATCATTAGGGATTAAACGTTAAAGTTGGTTATAAAGTGGGTCAAAGTGTGTACATTCACACTAAAAGTGAGGAGAAGTTTTCAATGATTTTAGAAGCATGGATTATTTTCATGCATTATAATATTATTCATTATCATTTACATTCATGCTACAAAATAAAATAAAATTCTAGTATATTTCGTAGTAGGTATGAATTTTTGTAACGATCTACATTATATAAAAGATCATATTAATGTCAAAATTGCACCAAAATTCATGCTCATATAATACATAGTTTCAATATACATGCAAACCTCGGAGAAAACAATATTTCTACTCATGTGTACAAATATGTCATTGACACAAATCTTTTCTAATTTTTGCATTCACATAGAATACAATGAGTGAACCTCTTAGGTAGAATTCCAAAACTATTCCAATATCACCAACCATAAAGAAACATCATTTGCTAATAGATTGACAATTGTTCCTCCTTCCCTTTTTTCCCTATGTTACCTTAGTTTTAATATGATTCTAATATCAAGTCTTCCTATGAATTTATAAGATCATGCTATACATTGTTTCAATGATTCTTTAAATCTACAACCATTGTAATATTTATCTCCAAAAATTAAATAACATATGATATTTGTTTGCTCATAGTTTCTAATATGACAAAAAGTGTACCAAACAAGAATCATGAATAAACTTTGACTTGTAGGTGACACATGTCTTAATATTCTAACAATACAAAATTGGATAGTTGTCTAATTTAAAGTACAAAATCCAGTTTGAATGTAAACCTTTATTTAATGTAAAATAAAATAACTCAATAGAAACAATTGATTTTTTTAATCCAAACTCAATACTAATGAAGTAATGGTCAAGAGAGAATTTGTATTACAAAAATTGTAGCAAATTTTGGTAGGTTCTAGCAATTAAATTAGTGAAGGCTTGCACACTTGTCACATTAAAGTAATCAACACTTAGCACACAAACAAGTTGCACTTTTTAGTATTTGGCACTAGTCATCTCCAAAATAAAGTAAAATCCAATGTTTTGTGTCACTTGTTTTTGTCTCACAGTCCCAAACATTTGTATCACAAGCCTATAATGAAATAAATACTTACATAATTGCTTATAGATGTGATGATTAGCAAGATTAAAACTAATTTGTATTTTGATAAAGGATTTTTCTAACAATTGACCTTGTAGTTTGATTTAGATGGAACGTTGTACATCAACATCAAATACTAACTGCAATAAGGTTATGAGTAAGGTTTTAAAGTTAATGAAAAATTTAAGAACCTTTTTGAAATGAAACTTGCTTTGTTTGTGCCATAAAAAAAAAGTAATAATAATTTCCTACTAAACATTATATGTTTACAATACAAACCACTACCTAATTCTCTACCAATCACAATTTTAAGAATTCGAATAGTCTTTTGTTCTATTCTTGGTGTAAATCACCTCTAAAAATTTAAAATTTAACTCACCACAAATTTCTGAATATCGCAGGTGGAGAGCAAGGTTTGTAAATGTACACGTAACGTTTTTTTTTAATTTAAAAAATAATAATAAATGGTAGATGGAATATTGTTAAACACTTTCAAAGATTATCTTAAAGTCCATCAAATTTTGAAGAAGATACCGTGATTTTTTTTATTAAACTCTTATTTCTTCACTTCAAATAGTTAGAAGGTGTAGAAGATTTTGGTGGTTTATCATTATTAGGTGTGTAAGAGCTTGGTGGTCTTCAAAAGTTTTCAAAAGTTTTTTAACTCCTTTTTTGGAGCTAAAAAACTTTTGAAGACCACCGAGCTCTTAAACACCTAATAATGATAAACCATCAAGATCTTCCACACCTTTTAACTATTTGAAGTGAAGAAATAAGAGTATAATAAAAAAAATCATGGTATCTTTTTCAAAATTTGATGGACTTTAAGGATAACTCTAGTGTGTGTGACACTATTTGTAAACTTTGAAATTAGTTGACTTGTTTTGATTATTTATTCTTATAATTATAAAAAAAAATTAGTCATAGTTAGTGTAGTTTATTACTTCGTTATTTGAATGATGAGTGTTTTCATGATTCTTAAAAAATAAGTTAAAAGTAATTGGAAGAAATTGTGAACTACACAAACATTTTTTGTTTGCTTGTTTATTATACCGAAATTCATATACTAAAATTTAAACTTTAAAAACTAGCAAATTTTCTATGTTGAATGATTTTAAATTAATTTGACAGAGATTTATGAGGTTATTTTTAGATTCAATTTTATAAATAATTTCAGATTGACGTGATGAACATCTTCCTTTTAAATATCTGCCTATTGAAAGTTGTAGAAGCGGTATATTATAGCACATTTAAGTTATGTTTAAAATCCTTAAATCACTAGGGATTAAACCTTAAAGCTGATTATAAAGTGGGTCAAAGTGTGTACATTCATACTAAAAGTGAGGAGAAGTTTTCAATAATTTTAGAAGCATGGATTATTTTCATGCACTATAATATTTACATCCATGCTATAAAATAAAATAAAATAAAATTCTAGTATATTTTGTAGTAGGTATGAATTTTCTTAATGATCTACATTATATAAAAGATCATGTTAATGTCAAAATGCACCAAAATTCATGCCCATATAGTACATGGTTTCAATATACATGCAAACCTCGAAGAAAAGGATATTTCTACTCATGTGTACAAATATGTTATTGACACAAATTATTTTTTATTTTTGCATTCACATAGAATACATCGAGTGAACCTCTTAGGTAGAATTCAAAAACTAATCCAATATTACCAACTATACAGGAACGTCATGTGCTAATAGATTGACACTTACTTTCCTTTCCCTTTTTTCCCTATCTTACCTTAGTTTTAATATGTTTCTAATATCGAGTATTACTATGAACTTATAAGATCCCACTATAATTTGTTTCAATGTTTTTTCAAATCTACAACTATTGTAATATTTATTTTCAAAAATTAAATTACGTCTGATATTTGTTTGCTCATAGTTTCTAAGACGATAGAAAGTCTACCACAAAAAATTGCGAATAAACTATGACTTGTAGGTGACTCATGTCTTAATATTTTAAAAATAAAAATTCAGATAGTTGTCTAATTTAAAGTACAAAATTGAGTTTGAATGTAAACCTTGATTTAATATTAAAATAAAATGATTCAATAGAAACAATTGATTCCTCCAATCCAAGATCAATATTAATAAAGTAATGGTCAAGAGATAATTCTTATTATAAAAATTGTAGCAATATTTGTTAGGTTCTAGCAATTAATTTAGTGAATATTTGCACACTTGTCACATTAAAGTAGTCAATGCTTAGCACACAAACATGTTAGATTTTTTAGTATTTGGCACCAATCATCTCCAAAATGATGTCAAATTTAATGTTTTGTGTCACTTGCTTTTGTCTAACAATCTAAAACATTTGTATCACAAGCCAATAATGAAATAAATACTTACATAATTGCTTATGGATGTGATGATTAGCAAGATCAACGCTAATTAGTATTTTGATAAAGGATGTTTCTAACAATTGATTTTTTGGTTTGATTTTAAATGGAACCTTGTATACTAACTACAATAAAGTTGTGAGTAAGGTTTTTAAGTAAATGAAAATTTTATTTTAAAAAAGAACCTTTTTGAATGAAACTTGCTTTTGTTTGTGCCAAAACAATAAGAATAATTTCCTATTGAACATTTTATATTTACAATACATTTTGTAGTATAATGTTTGTATAGTGAAATTTTATAATTAATTTTCTTACATTGTGTATCTTTAACTTGAATTTCTTCACAATCAATGGTTACATTTTTTTATTATATGTGAATTACGTTTGGGATGGATAGAATCAAGTTCAACATTCAGCTACTTGGAAGTTTTAGGAATTCATGGTCCTTTCAAAATTAATATTTTCATTTACCAACAAAGATGAGGGGTGGTTTATACCAAGAGCATAGCAAAGGTCCACTGTTAAATTCAATGACACTTCATTAGGTGGAATGTCATCACAGAAAGCAAAGGTCCAAGACAAAATAATGCAATGATATTTTGCATGGTAATGCATTAAAATTAACGAAATTATAGCAAGAGCCTGTATTTATTTACTTTCAAAATTGAAAATGTAGAAAATCAATCAAATAAAACAATATAGAGTTTGTGTTTGACACAAGTAGTAAACTTTATTACCACTGCAAAAGGAGAAAAAACCCTCTTTAGTCCAGTCGAGGTCAGGTCAAGGGTAACAATGTACGTTTTAACCCCTAAATGACGGAGGGGGTAAGGGCAAAACATAAATGTGTTATAAAAATTACTTCTTCAACTTTGATGAAGATTAGTCCAAAAGAGAAAATGAGGAGCGTGGTGTTTGGTAATTATCCATACAATCAAATTTCAAAAAATAGCTTTTTATCTTCTTATAATGAATTTAGAAGCATTTAACTTCATATATTTATCAGAATTACAAATTTTATTTTTAGAATTTGAATTTTTTTATGATTCGTTAAATATAGACATTCTATTCTAAAATTCAAAATTGCAAATTTTTCAATGGAGAGAACATCATTACTTTCCCCATATAGTAAGTTTTCTAACACTAAACAAATGTAGAAGTGTTTGTCTTTGAAAATTTCTCCCGGGTGGAGTTTAACTCAGATTGACATGATTCAAAGTGGGTTGGAAAGTAGACTTGATTCCCTATTTTAAAATAATTTTTATTTTCTATAAACATGTTTTTTCTATTTTGGGCAGCCCGTAAAAAAAGGCAGAGACCATAAAATGGTTGATCCGTCACTTAGGGGTTAACCCCTAAATGACAGAGGGGTAAGGGCCAAACCTAAATGTGTTATAAAATGTTGCTTCTACAACTTCGATGAAGTTTGGTTCAAAAGAGAAAATGAGAAGCACGATGTTTAGTAATTATCCATACGGTCAAACTTTCAAAAAATGTTTTCGATACTCATTAAACAAATTTAGAAGCATTTATCGTTGAATATTCACCAAAATTACAAATTTTATTTTTAGATTTTCAAATTTGGTATGATTGGTTGAAACTAGACATTCTATTCTAAAGTTCAAAAAAGCAAAAAAATTCAAAGAGGGAACATCATTACTTTCCCGAAATAGTAAGTTTTGTAACACTAGGACAATGTTGAGGTGTTTGTCTTTGAAAATTTCTCCTTGATGGAGTTTAACTCGGATTGACATAATTCAAATTGGGTTGGAAAGTAGACTTGATTTCCTATTTGAAAAAAAAAATTCAAAAAAGTTTTTTTTTCATCTCGGGCAGCCCGTAAAAAAAGGGCAGCGACCATAAAATGGTCGTTCGGTCCCTTAGGGGTTAAACATCACAATCTCCTAGGAATTTTGTTGGGCTTATCTCAAAGAGGTTGTAAAAAAACCGTGCCACTAGAAACCATGCAAGATTCCCAGTGAATTTTTCATTTGCATAGAATGACATGGATTGTGGCCTTAACCCTTAAACGACAATTCCTTACCTGATACCACACCCAAAATCTCATTTTACATTTCATTTTAAGCATGATTATGTATTTAATTTACTTTAGCTTTATTCTAAAGAAGTATAGATCTCTCTAAGGTGCTCGGTTTGGAATTTTAAAAATTCCATTTGGTGCAATGGTGTAGAAGTTATGAGCAAGATTCTCCCAAACTAAAACCAAGCCCGTGGGGCTGGCATTGTCGTTTAAGGGTTAATATAAAACCACTGCCTTATTCTCTACCAATCACAATTTTAAGAATTCAAATAGTCCTTTGTTCTATTCGTGGTGTAGATTACCCCTAAAAATCTAGAATAAAACTCACCACAAGTTTCTAAATATGGTAGGTGGAGAGCAAGGTTTGTAAATATACGCCAAACATTTTTTTTTAAATAAAAATAAATTGGTAGATAGAATATTGTTAAACACTAGTGGGACCCGTGCCGTTGAGCACACTGACCACAACCACTTGTTTTTGAGCTTGGGTTGTCTCCTCGACGGATTCCAGCACGGACCAGTCGAGTGAGAGAAACCGAGCTGTATTGTATAATAGACTAGTGGGACCCGTGTCGTTGAGCACATTGAGCTTGAGTTGTCTCCTCAACGGATTCCAATGCGGAACGGTCGAGTGAGACAAACCATGTTGTATTGTATAGTAGATTTTCAAAGATTATCTCTTTTATCATAAAATAAACCCATTTTGAATAACAATTTTCCATAAATTTTGTCATTTACATTTAGAAGTTTTTTTTTTTTTCCCGACCTGCCCTCTACCTACCGTAAATTTTTGTGATTTTCTATTGTTTTGTCCATTTCTTTGCTTGATGATCATGATAGTCCCTTTTTGGCTTAGTTTTCAATCTCGAGGAACTACAAAATTTATGAGCATCATCCAAGGCTCTTGAGAGTGCCCACCTCTGTGGACTTGAAATGTGCATGATGCCATGATGGTCCACTAAACTTCATCATTTGCAATGAAGTTAACTTTAAATAGTATTTTTCTTAATTTTAGTTCGTAAAGCTGCTATTTTATTGAACGTCTGCTCGAGGATGTGCTGTGGGAAACTGGGAACTGTCTGGAAATAGATTTTAGCAGTTTCTGCAGTCTAATTTTCTGAAAACAGCAGAAAATACGACTGGTTTCTTTTAATTTTTGAAACAAATAGAGTTAACCGAAAAGAAGGCCTTGGAACATGCCTTTTCAACCTTCTTTCAAGCGCTCTTTCGAGCTCCCTTGAGCTATGTTTTGGTTGAATAGTGTCTTGTCATAGCTTGTCCCCTTGTAGGCCATGGGCTTGGAGCTTTGGTAGGAGGTGTGGAAGTCATTGCGAGGTGTGGAGAATAATGACAGTGGCTTGCTTTAGATTATCTCCCAACTCACCTTGAACTAGTTTTCGGTCTATTTATATTTCAATATGAGTTCAAGAGGAGTTCAAGAGGAATTTGCTAAAACTTTCCTCTTTGAGCTGACTTTTCGGTTAACTCTAATGGATGCTTTATTTCTATTGCACAAACATCACATTGTGAGGGCCGCTTCTCACTATGGCTGAAGGTCAAGAGGCCGTCGATTTCCACCAATCAAATTGCAAGAACCCATGGTTTCGGCCTCTCGACTCTTCACACTAGAGGCCAAAGTCCAAAGGCCGTGGACCTTCAAAATGCTTACATGGCAACACTTTTTGACCAAGGTGACGGCCTCTCGAGAGGAAGTTTGGGTCCTACATTTTGCAAGACCCGTCACTATGGTCGAGAGGCCGTTGAGTTCTTTTCATAAAAAATGAAAACTATAGTTTATTGCTATTTTCAGTAGATTTCTTTGGACTCTCAACAAAGTTTGGACTCTCAATCCCACGGCCTCTCAACTTGGACGGCCATAGTGTGAAGCGGCCCTGAATGAAGAGAGCGCATGTTTAGTATTTCCCAGCGGGTAATTTTTTTGGATTTTTCTTCTTACAATAGAGTTAGCCAAAACGTCAGCCCAAAGAGGAAAGTTTTGGCAAACTTGTGTTGAATTACTCTTGAACTCATATTGAAATGTAAATAGACCAAAAACTAGTCTATGATGAGTTGGGAGACAATTTAAAGTAAGGCATTGTTATTATTCTTTACACCTTGCTAGTATGATTCTCACACCTCCCACCAAAGCTCCAAGCCCATAAGGAGACAATATATGACACAACACTATTCAACCCAAGTATAGTTCAATAGAGAGGTTAGAAGTAGAGCAAAAAGGGAGGTTAGATGCGCTTCTTTTCGGTTGACTCAAATATATGAAGCAGACCCAAAGCTACTAAATCATTTCTTACTAAAAGCGACACCCCTATCATAACTTGAAGCCCGGGAGCCATCCCCGTCATGCTCAAGGTTCCTATCAAGCAGAGAAGTACGAGCCTTTATGACGTGCATTTGACCGGAATTGAATTGCTGCTCTCTTTGGTGCTAATAAGCATTCATGAGGGGAGTCCACCTCGTCACTGTTACCTAGGTAGTTTAAGGTCATCCCGGACGAAGGATGATTGGTATGTAATGCATTCATTTAATCAACCTTTCATTAAACACTTGAACTGGAAAAAGTTGTGTTGTTTATTCAAATAGTGCAAATAACCTCCTCCATCTCCAATCCATCTTCTTGGCAGAAAATTGGAGTGCAAGTAAAAGAGCATCTCCACTAGCACTCTAAATACCGCTTTGTCTATGGAAAATGGATGAGAATGAGTTGGTGAAAAATTTATTTAGCCCATGACACTATAAAATCCACTAAAAACCAGAGCCTCAAAAATCACACTTGCTAGTGTATTTTCTCTTTTCGATTGCACACCATAATTGTACAATCTATGCGTGGCGGCTTGTGAGTGGCTCATTTACTATTTGGAGTTAAGATTTTGGATACTTTGCATTGCATATCCCTGCACCTTCTTACAACCATCTTCAATGTTGTGGACATATTGGAAGTACTCTATGCAAATTGGTCTTGAATTTTTAATGTGTAAAAAAACCTTCAAAGAGTTGTGGTTAATCACTAGAGTTCTCTTGTTATATTTTTATTATAAAATACAGTTTTGGACACAACACAGACTATAATGTCATTTTGTCATTGTCAAAGACTAAGTAAGTATGGCCAAAGATTACAAAGCCAAAGATCAAGTAACCATGGTTAAAGACCACATAGCCAAATTCCAAATAACCATTAACAAAAAACACATAGTCCTAGTCAGAATTCTCAAAGTCAAAATCAAAAACCAAAAATGTTTGGCAAACATGACATACTTGCTACACTTTATATTAATAAAAAGGTGGTCTTTGGGCATTAAGGAATAGTGTCAAGGGGTGTTCTTATGGTACAAGTGAGTGAAAAAAGTAGTCCAAAGTGATAGATTTTTGAAGAAAATGGACTTTAAAAAATTATAGTTAATATCTTGTAAATGTTGGATGTATGAGATTTTGAAGGTTTAGGGATATAAGAGATATCTACCCAATTATATTTCTGGCTAGGTTTATTTTTGGACCAGTGCCCCACTACGACCACATTAGTAGAAAATACAATGTAATGAGTTTCAACTAAATGTAGTGTAAAAAGGATAGTAAATAATTAGAATTTCATTGGTCAAATTTTCACACAGTCTCATGTGACTGAATGTTGAATAATAAAAAATTTATATTATGAAAATAGACTACTTCCATTCCATGATATTTAATAAGCCTCGAAAACTTAAGAATGAAAAAATGTGCGAGATTGTGAAACTCATATTTAGGGTTTGATTTGTTTTTTTTAAACACATGTAAATATGGTGATCAAGCAAAACATGAAATTTATATACTAAAAACAATGTGGGATTGGTAACAACCATTAAAATATCATTTTTGGAGCAAACAAGTTTCTTACATTGATATTACAAATTAAATTCAATGCATCAAAGATGAACAATTTTGAAAAATAAATTTGATGAACATCATAATTAGATAAAAATAAATAAACCCTAGTTAAAAACGTTTTTCTAATTAATGACATTTTTACCACAACATTCATTACTTCAAAAGTAGTACTTGATTTTAAGGCCTTCCCTCACCCGTACCATGAGAACGCCCCAAGGCGTGATGCTCAAAGCCTATATTGGCACCAAGCTAATGCCAATTAGGGCCTCATTGGGCATCATGCTCAAACACCATTCCCATTACTAGAAACACCGCTTTCGTAGACTTGCAAAAAGACCCACAAGAAAATCTCACATGAAAAACTAAACTAGTCGTGGGTCATTTTGGGCATGCTTCTTTAGCCTACGCTGGCAATGTTTTTAATAGTGTTCTTGGTGCCCAAAGACGACCTTTTCTACTAGTTTTAACATACTTGGGGCAAGCTTTCATGTGAAGATCGGCGGGTAAAAGCCGCTAGAAGACAAGAGTCGAGGTCACAAGAACCATCCATTTTGGTACAAATAGGTCTAAAACAAATTCTTGGGTTCACCCATTGCAATGGTGAATCGGTAGCTTCCTGCTTTTTAGTACCCACCACCCATACATGAAAGCCTAACCATAACGTACTTGACATTTCGATTCTTGAGTTTTACTACTTAACGCAGTCTTTGAACATAGTCATTTAATCTTTGATTAAGCTGGGTAAGAGTACCCAAAACCAATAGTATATCCAATTTCAATAATTTCTAAACACGGTGGTCATTCTAGAACGTAAATCTAAGCACATTATAGAGCTTTTATTGTTTGTTGACAAAAATGATAAGCTAGCTATGGTCTACCCAGATTTACGTTCTAGAATGACTACGAGAATGACTACCATGTTTAGAAATTATTGGAATTAGGTACACAATTGGTTTTGGGTGCTCCTACCTTATAGCAACCTCACATTTGGCAATATATTGGTAGTCCACATCATATCCAAAATTGTATTCCACATTGTGTTTTCACTGCAGCCTAAGGAGCGGTTTACACTACGGACTAAAAGTTGTGATCAAGGAAAATGGATTAATTCCATGGTCACACTTCATGGTCATACTTCCATGGTCACACTGCAAAAAAAAGTACTTTTTAAAGCCCTTGGGCCTCTCACTAAGTGTAAACCGAACTTGGACCGGGACTTCAAAAAATAATAAAACGGCATTTGAAACCCATGGTCTCCTCGTTCGGCAATGAGAGATACCTTTCTGACCACAAAACCCTTCAACATTATTCACCATGCATGTTTCTAGGCTTTTTGAGAACCTCAACTCCTTCGGTCACTTTTTTTTTCCTTGTAGTGTAAACCCAAGTCATCCCGGGACGAGTTGATGGAGCCAATCAGAGATTTTAGAGCTGCATGGGACGAGTTCTTGGTCCTTAGTGTAAACCGCCTCTAACTTTCTTTGTTTTGCATCATTTGAAACATAAGCTAACATTGCAACCTGCTCTGTCAAGGCCTGTCGGTACCGTACTGAACAACATGAAGGCTGGTGTGCATGTGAGAAGTCATGGGAGATTGAGGGTTTCTGTGAACCCAAAATGGGTAATTACAAAGCTCCCTCATTCCCGCATCCCCAAACGATGGTTTCAAGAACCTCATGCCTCTCATTGTCTTGCAATCGAACTCTTCCTCATTATATCGAACTCACAGCCGACGGCCTTACAAGAACCACCATTATAATTGATTTCTCGCTCGGATTCCCCGCACCCATTAACTTACTCTAGCTGCTTGTCCAGGCAACCGACGGCTGTTCCGAGTTTGTATTTACCCTGTCTGGTCTTTAAATGGCCATTTTCAAATCGGCTCTACAACTCGCAGTATTGATGTCATAAGTTTGATTAAGTTAGTGTACTTACCCGCTCCATTACAAGTGCCTGCCTGTGCGCATTCTGGTCAGTTTAATTAGCGTACCGGAAACAACCCCTCTTCGTGCTTCCCTGCTTCCAAAATCAGTCTCGTATTCAATTGCTCGCTTCTATAGCTGACACCCTGTTCCCGGATTCTAATGTGGACCAAATTTTTTGTTCATTGACCGGAGTCAGCTAATTCATTTGCCCAGAATCTTACTTGGATTTTATTTTTATTTTAAAATTAAAATTAAATTGATTAATTATTGTTTTTTGAAACAAAAAGGGCAACATAACATTTGGTAGGCTTCATGCCCACTTGCTTTCCTTCATGCACTTTGCTCATCACTCTAAGCCTCCACATGTCCACTTAGCTATTGATGAAGTACTATTGGGTGTAAAATATTCCACATCATCTACTCTAGAGCCAAGGCAAAGACTGTGCATGCTACTAAATGTTATGCAAGCCAATTGATGAAAACTCAATGTTAGTTTTTTTGTTTTTTTGTTGGTTAAGCAACACATACCCTAGATTGTAGCCAAGTAAGGGGGAAATGGATAGAATTATCCACATCTATATGTTCATCTATAAAAGTATTTATTGTAAGGCACTTTCATCCAAATAGTGGCGATTTTAGTATTGTTTTCTTAAAGAAGAATTTGGCAATTACTTTCACTTTTTTGCCCATTTTTTCTAGTGTGAAAGTAGCCACTGTGAAAATCAAGTAGGATTTTGGTAAAAATCTGTCAATTTGTTTTTGGTTGACTACCAATGTTGGAAGTGGCTACTATTACACAAGAAAAAATGGATGAAAAGTGAATGGGATTGTAATAACTCTCTCAAAATATTACTATAGTTGTCAATATTTGGATGGATTTTTTTTAATAACAGACAACTTTATGAATGAACATACATATATGAATGATGCTAATCAATTTCTTTTATCTAGCTACATTTCAACGTGTGTGTCTTTCTACGAAGAAAAAAAAACACTTTTTTCTCATTATCCAGCTAAATTCCAAGGTTCTTTGGCACCTCTACTACTCACCTCTGAAATTTGTCAAGGAATAGCAACCAAGATACAAAATAAAAGATTCGGTCAAATATCTTAATTTTAAGTGAAGTTGAGTTGATTGCTTCTCGCCAATGATATTCCATTGAGCCCATGATCCCTGACACTTTCCGGATTTAAAATAAATAAATTATTGCTGAGCCTTGAAAATTTCCGGATCTTTTATTAAAAAGAAAACTACTAAATAATCCCACAGTTGGGAAAGGGTGTAATCCCCCACCCGCTTAACTCCTAAGCTCCCAAGAGACCACTTTTGCGTAGAGGTCACTTGCCCAGGCCCAAAAAATAATTTTTTTCTAAATAAAATATATAATGTCATAGGTAAACGAGTCTTCTTTACAACCCAATTGGAAATATGTACATCCAATCAAAAGTTCATTTAGGGGAATTTTTCAAAGGGCCAAACACCTTCATGTTGAAAGGCAATTTCAACACTTCGGGTAGGCTTGCCAAAAAATCTAAGGCAATGGGATTCATTGTGCACCTCAAAGGAACTTTTGTTCAACTCATAATCACGAGTTGCATGCCATGAGTTGTGGGCTCTTCCAATTGGAGGAAAGTTACATAAAAACTTCGATTCCTATTTAATTTTGAAGTACACAGTAATGATTTTTTTAGGAGACAATTTTTGCATTTTTGCTACTTTTCCATGGCTTGAAGAGCAATTCAAGCTCATCAGATGTTCTTTTCATATTAATATACAAGTAATATCAAGATAATACACATATGATACCTAGGTGCTACTTCGGCAACACCGTGATACTTAGATTTAAAGAGGGCACACATCTTGTCTCCATGTAGGAAATTTGACTATTATTCCTTTTTTTTCCTCAAAAATCCTTTGTATCAATTAGCAAGCCCATAATTTATGTAGCAATTTGGCTAAAAGTAGCCAACAAAAATCACTGGTACAAAGTGGGTGTAAATGTAAAGCTTGATTCCATGGTAAGTTAGTTTAGGCCCATCATCCTTCTGGGATTAAGTCACCTCTACATTTGGTGAAGAATTGAATAAAGGTAGTTGATTGCTTCATTCAATAGCAACTGAATTAAATGTTTTCACTTCAGCTTATGATTGGCATTATAGCCAGTTTCCTTAAGTTTGGGGAATGCTTCCTTGATTTTGGGGGCTAAGAAGAAGTCCATGGCACCAGGGTTTTATTGTTTTAATTGCAGCTTCTGGATTAACCCCTAAACATCCTCACCTCTGTCCAAATTCGGCAGTTTTGCAAGGGTGCATCGTAACTAAGAGAGATATTTTGTACTTGATGTAGGAATAAAAGTTGCGTGTTATGAATTTTAGATTCTATCCATACGGTTATGGTTGATTGTCCCAAAATCACCAACTTAAGCAATATGGCCTATTTTTGGCAATGCTAAATTTGAAAAAAAATATGACCGCATTCGAAATAGGTTTTGATGAGGATTGCAAAAATTTGCAACATCTAATTTGCATTTGTCAATTTTATACAAAAATCCAAAGTGGAAAGTAACCTCTGACTCATATATCACATACCAATTTCCTAAGTTCACACTTTGTTGTTCCTAGATTCCACTCATGAGCTAACCCAAAAGCACCAACTATTTCTTCGCAATGTTTGGCATGCCATTGGTCTTCTTGAATAGTGAAATTGGTGGTTTTGAGTCTCAATTGTGGAGGCCCCTAAAAAGCTTTACATGTCATAATTGGGGGAGGTGGTGGTTTTAGGACATCCTACCTTAGAGTTGTGATTGCTATCACCAAGATAACATAACATCATAACATCTGATTTATAAAAGCTCATATCTCCCTCAATATCAATTGTATGGTAGTAGTCTTAGACTTTTTGTAAATGGCTAAACAAGGGCTACAAGATGTATACCTTGCACAAAAGATTCAAGTATAATATGAAAGACATATAATCTTCTAGGGTTATGACCTTTAGAAGTTGTTGCGTCCTTCAATATTAGTCCTATGGTGTTGTTCTTCATCTCTTTGGAAACGGCATGACAAGGACTATAAGATTGGTACCTTGTTTATCGAATTTGAGCAATTTTAAGTAACTTATGACACTTTTAGTTTTGGCAGTGTTAGAACCAACAACACTAGAGTAGATTGTAGTAGATTGTAAACTAGTGGTAACCACCAGCCTAAATGGCCTTTTATACCAAAACCCTAGGTTTGAAGGGTCAAGAGTCCACATTCATTGTGTTTCCTTTCTTCATTGTATTGCCTTCCTTCATTGACTTCCTACATTTTCATCTCTTTCCATCGAGACGCACGGTTCAACATGGGCTCTATTTCCATCTTAAATCTCAATTTTTTCTGCAAAGTGGACTCTTATCATGAAACGAAAGGAATTTACATTATTTTTAACATTTTGCTATAGCTTTTAAGGATTTTCAAAATGTATCAAAATTAAAAACCACATCTCTAGTACAATACTATAGCCCCAAACTAACTCAATTTAGGTGCACCTTTTCAATGCACCTTACATACAAATTGACATCATGTTTGACGTTTTACTATAATTGTTTAGTAGTTTATTTATTTTTTTAACATATCAAGGACTGAATCACACATGAATATAAATGAACCCATTTTGTCTCAAAGAAATTTAAAATTGTGCTTTTAATTCAAATTTATACCGAAATGTAAAAAGTCTTATTAGAGTTACCTTCACCCACAGTAATCTCTTGTTAGAGTTACCTTCACCCACAGTAATCTCTTATTAGAGTTACCTTCACCCACAGTAATCGCATTGAAAAGTGCAGCAACATTAGGAGAAATGGCGTAGCCATGTGGATCCTTTGCAACCACATGTTATCTGAAACACCAATCCTGGTATTTTGAATGGATTTAGTTTACAAAAACTTAATGTTTTACAATAATGTATTTTATTGCTGGCTGGCAAATCGTGTGGACGATTAACTTACAGTAGATTAAATGAAATGGAATTTATTTGGACACTAACTTACAGGAATCATGGATATGGACTTACAGTAAACATGTTGCATCTCTTCATTTGTGGACGAGTAACATGGCACTTGGCAGGAGGCAAGGCAAACACTTAGTTGTTCAAATTGCTTGGCCGTGGTTCATGCAACCTGTCATTTGGAGCAACATCCAAGGTTCCTGGGAAATTTGAAACATGAATCTTTTGATGATTTGATGGCAAAGCCACTTGTCCTCTTAGTAAAGTGGAGAATTTGAACGAAAATTCCTTTTGGCGAGTTCAAATCCATTTGATGGCAAAGCCACTTGTCCTGTTGGTGAAGCCATGAACTTTGAACACAAATATTTGGATGAGTGTACATTTGAGACTGCTCATCTAAAAGCCATTTGTCTTCTTTGGGAAGAATTAACCCTTCTGAAGGTCCAGAGAGCCCTTTCTGACCAGTATTATACAACAATATTTCATAGCATTTAGCATGGTTCCACACCTCCCATGGGTTCAAGATCAAAAGTGAAGTTAAAATTCACGTCGACATGATTTAAAAAAGATATTAGGGTCTCGATTTGGAGCTTTCTATTTACAACAAATGTCAAATATATGCCAACGTATCTTACTATCCCCATCAGCCTTTTAAGGGTTAACTTAGAATGAACAACTTCACGTTTTAAACTTGTGGATCAAAGTAGTTTGACATCCTAAAAATATTTACAACTTGATCATTTATTTTTGTCATGCATTTGAATGCTAATTCTAGGACATTCATGAGTGCGGCTCCTTAAAATACATCAATTAGTGCATAATCATACCATTTTCACATAAAACATACCCAAAACACTTGCATGATTTGAATCCAGCGATGCATTTCACAATTTAAGTATATTTACAACTTGTTCGTTTATTTTTATCATGCATTTGGGTGCCAATTCTATGACATTCATGAGTGCGGCTCCATAAAGTACAACAAGCGGTGAATTTTCCTATCATTTTCACGTAAAATAAAACTCAATACACTTGCATGACTTGAATGCAAAAATGCATTTGACATTTTGAATATATTTACAACTTGTGCATTTGTTTTCATCACGCACTTGGATGCTAACTCTATGACATTCATGAGCACAACTCTATGAAGTACAACAACCGGTCGTATAATGTTATAAATTGTATAAACACAGGCATCGCTTGAATCCTAAACCTCAAAACCCTGATAATCCTAAAATCCTTGAAAAAACTAAACCCTAGAACCCTTGAAAACCCTTAATACTAAAAACCTTGAAAAACTAAAACCTAAAGTTAACCCTTGAAAAAGATAAACCCTAAAATCCTTTAAAAAACTAAACCCTAAAACCTCGGAACCTACACCCTAAACCCCCTACAACCACAACATCAATATCAACAATAACAAAAACAATGTTCAACATCAACATCAACAACAAGGAAGACAACAACGACATCAATGTCATCAACAACAACACGTCAACAACAACACCAATAATCATCAACAATAGGGCCCCTAAACATCAATAATTCATTATCGACAACAAGCCAAAGTGAAAGTTTGAAGTCGGAGTTTTTACTTTATTATTTTTTTGTTGTCTTATTTTTGGAAAGTTCTTGTCCTTTATTTATTTTTCCCAAGTCTTTTACTTTCAAACTATTAGTTATGTTTATGTGTTTATATTTATATTTTTAGTTATATTTTTAGTTTTACTTTTAGTTGTCTTTAAATAGTAGTGGTTGTATTTTTTTCATCTTTCTCATGTAGTCATACTGTTGTTTGTGTCTTCAATGGTATATATTTTCTTTATTGGAGAGCTGCTGCTACACCACTAATTGATAGTTGTTTAAGCTGCGGGTCACAATGACGAAAACGAAGTTCATCCGTCCGGGTTGGAGAAGTCTCGTCACATTCTACAATTCGAGGGCGACATGATGTCATTTTTTTTTCATTTCTTTTAGTCATACTAATTTCAAGATGTGGTTTAGGAAAGAGTCAAAAATACTGTGAACGACCATTTCTCTCGTGTCCCAACGGCTCGAAGCGCTGCACATGTACAACATCCGGATGTGAATGTGATGGATGGCTTGTTCAGTTCTCATTTGAGAATGAGACTTGTGAGGGAGTACTACTACAACCCCGGGGACTGCTTCTTTGACACGATAACGTTCTACAAGTTTACACGGACGAGCATCCCACTCAACATTGGACAAGGGGTATTAACAACATATTTTGACACCTTGAGACTGGCGGCAGTGGAGTTGGTGAGGCAGAGGTTAGCTCGAGGTGGACGAGCAAGGCGCAAGGTCATCCAGTCGATTGATGCAGTCAAGGATCTCCACCCTACCCTGACACCCCAAACAACTGTCGAAAAATATTTGGAGTCCATGAGGAGGCCTGCCATGGACGGTGATTTGTGGAGAGACTATTTCATAGTGGTCTTCGTGGCACGTCATCTTCGACGACCTATTGTCTGCTACAACATGAATATGATCGCCGCGTATTGTAGCAAATTATTGCTACATTACACGGCGATCATATTCATGTTGTAGCAAACAATAGGTCGTCGAAGATGATGTACCACGAAGATTGCTATGAAATAATCTTCCCACAACCACCATCCCTAGCAAGCCTCCTTATGGACTCCAAATAGTCTTCGAGAGTTGTTTGGGGTGTTAAGGTAGGGTGGAGATCCTTGACTGCATCAATCGACTGGATGACCTTGCGCCTTGCTCGTCCACCTCGAGCTAACCTCTGCCTCACCAACTCCACTGCCGCCAGTCTCAAGGTGTCAAAATATGTTGTTAATACCCCTTGTCCAATGTTGAGTGGGATGCTCGTCCGTGTAAACTTGTAGAACGTTATCGTGTCAAAGAAGCAGTCCCCGGGGTTGTAGTAGTACTCCCTCACAAGTCTCATTCTCAAATGAGAACTGAACAAGCCATCCATCACATTCACATCCGGATGTTGTGCATGTGCAGCGCTTCGAGCCATTGGGACACGAGAGAAATGGTTGTTCACAGTATTATTGACTCTTTCCTAAACCACATCTTGAAATTAGTATGACTAAAAGAAATGAAAAAAAAATGACAACACTTACATATTAAAGTTTGATTATCAACTTACACTCATCATGTTGCCCTCGAATTGTAGAATGTGCCGAGACTTCTCCAGCCAGACAAGTTGTAAATGTTTTTTTGGGTGTCATCGCTGAAGTGGACGCCACTACCGGTACTGTATCGTAGCCAAGACTTAATTCCTAAACGTCCAAGAGTCCAAAAACTGGATCACGAATGAATTCAAAGCCTTCTCATGTTCTCATCAATGCTTAGATGAAACTCATCCAATTTCTTGGAGATTCTTCACCAAGTTGTTGTCCTATCTAATGGCTGGATTTAGTCATACTAGAGTACATATTTTTCTAAAATTACAAATGTAGAAGTATGTCAAGTCGTTGACCAAGCCAAAATTGCATTGACTCTAGTTGAAAGTGGAATCGTGAAAAATGAGGTCATAAATTTAAGAAACACAAAAATTTCAAAGTATCACCACATTTAAGAGTATTTCATTTCAAACTCATTCCAACAAATTTTACTCAAAAAATATTGAAATTTAGTTTGTAATCAAATTTAGATGGAATTTTTAATTTTAACTTTCAAATTTTATAATTAAATATTGGTGATTGTATTAGTAAATCAAACTGTACGGATGGAATCTAAAATTCAAGATCTAGAACTTTCATTTGTATATCAAATCGAGAATATTCTTCTAAATGGTAGTTTATAATGTTTTTTCTCAAATTGTCAATTCCAGGAACACCCTGGTACGTTTAGGGGTTAACACCTTTAGCGGAAAATAATTTTTAAAATAGATGTCAAAAAATTTGGGAAATTATTTTTTCAAATAGAAAATTGTAAGGAAAAAATGGATTTTTAAGATTTTTTTTGCCAAATCTATTTTTAGAATAAAACTCAGCAAAAAAAATTGCCAAATGTGCTACTGGGCTACAGTAATTGCATAGACTGCACAGAATATCAACATGGGGTGTCAATGTGCTTGATTCAAGGCTTGATTTCAACACCAAGGGATCCCAAATGCTTCTTGGAGCATCCTCAATGTGACGCACTAAGGGCCAAGTTTCATGGGTGAGATACATGATTTAGGACCCTCGTCTTTTCATTTTTTATGAAGTGCCAAAGTGGCAATATAAATGTTATAGTGGTGTTCCATAATTTATTCACATATTGGATAGAACAAATCACATTAGAAGATATGATATATCCACTCAAAGAAGTCACTTAGTGTAAATTTTGGGTACATATGAGCCTAAATAGGTATTTAATGGGGGCTATGAAATAATTAGAATATTTTACTATTTATAGTATATTTGGAGTACATTCCATATATAGGAATATTCTTAAAATGTTCCCAATTTGGTTTTAAACACCCTACATTACTTCTATAAATTTATAATTTTTTATCTCAAATGAATAAAAGACACTCTATATTTGTTTAGTATGGAGGTTTTCAAGTCCAAGACTTCATGGCAACTTTTTCCAAGCCAATCAAATTTGTTCATATTTCACTTACAACAAGTTTATAGAATGTGCACAACTTCATGACCAGGTATGTGACAAACTCAAATTCTGCTTTTCCCCTCCCCTTGCCTACTTCCATAGACAACTTCTCAAACCCATGAAACCTAGGTCTACGGTTGATTGCTTTTAAATCACGAACTTAAGCAATCAAACGTATTTTTAGCAATGATCTTTGTTGAAACATTGTTCATTCACTTTACATAAGGTTTAACTATGAATGCATATTTTTCTACAATTCTATCCTTAGTATTGAAATTGATACAAATTTTAAAATTGGAAAGTACACGAGGAGTCAATATCAACATATAGTTTCCCCATGTTCATACTATGTGGTATTAATTTCCACTCATGATGATACCCAAAACCACCAACAAATTCTTTGCAATATTTGGCATGCCATTGGTTTGTTTGAATAATGAAATTGGTGGATATATTTGACTCTCAATTGTGGTAGCTTTAGGAAAAGTCTAGATAGAAGATTGGGAGAGCTGGTGGTTTTAGAGGATTCAATCTTACATGACACACTAACTATAAACTCTAGCAACTATCCCCTTGCGCCCCAACACAAGCAATAATTCATGCACGGATTAGATCTTTATCACTGTATATTTTTCATAGACTCCAACTTGTTTTATGTGAGAAGGGCACTAGGTAGTGCAAATGGAGTGGGGAGGGGCAAAATGTAGAGGCCTATGAACTCTGCTTTCTATTTGCCAAACTAGCTGCATGTTGAGTTGTTGTGCCTCTGCAATATGCAAGTGCAGGGGGCATATTTAGCTAAACCGCAAGAGATACTCTAACTATTTAGTCGCATTGCATCGTTAAGATGAGAGCTCAATATATCAAAAAACCAATTACTAACCAATTACTTGAGGCTAAGACTTCTTACACAACATAAACATTTTTACCAAGAGAAAAAAATTGAAACTAAACATGGAGAAAGAACTTAATAAACATAGTCGATAAAAATATTCATGTTGCGTTAAATGTTATAACCTTTTAAAATCAATTAGTGTAGGTGGCAAAATTAGCAAAAGGTGGGCACAAACTAGGCCCAATCTCCTTGGAGCCCTTAACTCCTTCAATCATTCCATCGTTTGCTTCCTGCTTTTCTTTGTTCACCAATTGTCAGATCAGTCTTCCATATTGAATCCATATACTCTTTTTGACAGTTTTTAGTCACTTTAGCATCAAAAAATAATATCTAAAACATTATCTAAAATAATGTTGGAAACGATGTCAAAAACCAAGGAGTGAAATCATCATGTTTTGGTAGTCAACATTGATACCTCAACTTTTAACAAGTTAAATAAAATACATAATGGAGACTTTTGTCTTGTGAAAATTTTTAGAGGCTTTGAGAGGTGGGTGTAAGGGTTGCAATAAAGTTACGTGACCAATGAGAAGGATCACATACATGGCAAATCATTATTAACCCCTAAAAGACAAAGTAGTTCAAATTGGGCCTCATGTTTTTTTTAAGCAATTTTACGTAAATCTTGTGTGTTCAAATTAATTTGTTTTTGACAAACACATGCAATATACTTCAGTGAATCTCGCGATATAATTTTTTTTTCATAATATGATGAATTCAATTCATCATATTCAATTCAACCATAAGTCTTTAGTCTTTTGGGGGTCAAGGTGGGAACATCTGTTTTTGTCAATACATCACGTAGAGAGCAAAGGTTGTTTTTTTGGTTTTGGGGTCATACAACGTTAGACTACAAAGTTAGCATGCAAGTGAATGATCCTGTATTGAGTGACTTTTGATCCCTACTTTTGTTTTATTTTTTATTTGAAAAACCCGGTGGCTGTTCTTTGTTTTTTCATAAATCGTCTCCTTTTCAATCAACATCTCGGCCTTTTCATTCACTTCATGTGACTCACAAAGTCCCAGCTTGGTGTGCAACCGATGTGTGCCACTGCCTTGGTGGCTATTCTCATGTTCCCATATGGTGATTCTCCCAATAGATTTCTGGGGCAAATTGGGTTTGAAAAGCCAAAAAGAAAGAAAAGAAATAAAAGAAAAGAAAAGAAATTGATAGAGAGGGAAGAATGTTGAGAATGTTAAATATTTTTCTCATAAAAGGGACTGAAAACCAGTCAATTTAAATTGAGAATTCTGTAGTTGACAAACCACCCTGATATCTGTGGATTTTAGGTCAGAGATTGTTTCACCAACAACTAACTTAATATACATCAATTCTAGACTGAATATACCGTATGGTCTGTGACGTAAACTTACCTCACCTACAAATTTTAAGCACAACAAGATTGAGTTGGGTAGTTGTACTGAAATTGAAACTCAAAGTAATGGGCATGCATGACATCTCTATCATAATAATGCCTCATGCAACTATTGGTACATGAATTCATTATTGCAAAATTTAGTGGAATTATGGTCTCTTTTCTGTTGACTAGTAACTACTCTACCAAACTGCCAATGTGCACAATGTACTTATTAACTTCTTTTTCTTATGTATTGTACTTAGAAATACATGGGGTATGGCATACAGTGCCGTAGTATCATATCTGGGTTGCCGAAAAATAATTCAAAAAATAACAAACATAAAGAATCAGAAATTATGAGGAAAATAAAAAATAAAAAATAAAAATAAATGATTTATTTTGCTATAATTTTCTTTTTAAAGATGTTTTGGGTCAATTAGAGCCATTTTTAATCATTTTAATCATTTTTAATCATTTTTAATCATTTGTTCAAGATGTTCATTTTTTGCGGAGTAAACTTTATTTTTCAAAAGATATTGAATATTCATTTGTGGGGTGGCGACCCTGCTACGGTACTACATTACTTGGATATGGCCACCGCATACACAAAGCAATTGTTGTATTGAGAGCATCTCCACCAATAACTCTGAATTGCACTCTACATGTCATTCAAAAATTGAGACCTCACCGTGTAGGTCCCTACCAACATCACTCAATTAAACTTTGAAAATACTAAGTAAGTCACTCACAAGCCCCCACGCGTGGATTGTGCAATTCAATGAAGAAGAGAAGATAAACTTATTTGAGTTGTTTTGAGGGCTTTGAATTGGATTGTTGTATTCAGTGTCTTCTTCCAAATAAATTGTTGACCAACTTATGCACATCCATTTTTCAAGAGCCAAAGTGCTAATAGAGGTGATTTAACAAAGTGCATATAAGGTCGAGGCACCTAAAACCGATCAATTAAGGCATGCACTATACTTGGGATGGATGAATTGATATTTTGAGTATTTTCCTCTTTTAGCAATAAGAAATTAAGAAGTTTTCATATTTAATTTATTTATTTTGATAAATATTTGAATAAGTACAAATTTTCAAAGTGGAAGTTGTAGGTTTACCTAAAACCGATAATATGCTCTAATGTACAAATGAAGTACATTTTCCCTTTCAAAATCAAGGAACTAGGCAAGAATCTAGAGTGGTTGGTTTAGTGTACATGATCGGTTTTAGGTGCCTCTACCTTAAATGGTTAACGGTGATTGCATAAAACACATGCACTATTTATTGCATTTTGATTAAGGACAGGTGATTTGTTGGAATAATTCAATATTTTAAAAACAAAAATTTTAAAATATAATAAAATAAGGCCAATGTTTAGATCACGAAGAAGATTATACCCTAGAAAAACCAAACCTTAGAACAATTTTAAAGTATGAGAACTAATAAAGTGCAGACTAAGAAAATGAATACAACGACATTCAAATCATTAAAATTTAGAAAAACCAAAAAAAATAAAATTAAAAACTAAAACTAAAAATTGGCCATTTGTAAGAACTTTTTGAAGAATAGATTTCAACAAATAAATGGCAAATATATGATTTTCCATGTTCACAACTACGTATGCCTTGTTTGTACCCTTGTGGAAAACAAGATATTTACTATTTTAATTACCCCTTGCATCATAGCTACATAACTATATGGAAAATATACCTTGAAAAGGTGACTTCTAGACTGTTAATTTTGGGTACTCAAAAGTCCTAAAAACCATGAAGATTGACAAGGTGATAAATTAGCAAAATTGAATTTAAATAGTATAAAAATAATTTTTCAAAAATTCAAAAAAAATATGAACTATAATTAAAAGAACGACACCCACCTTCAACATAAATTTTGGCTTCATTGGTTCATTATTTCAAAAGTTACAATACAGGAATTGTCATACGCATGTGACGCTAAAATAGTATTTCAAAAAAAACTCCCAAGATCTTGTTGATAGCAAAACGAGTTTTCCATGAGTTTGAAAACCACCAAATTACTACACACTTAATAATGAGAGTCCACCAAACTCTTCCATACCTTATAACTATTTGGAGTGAAAAGATAAGAGCATATTAAAAAAAAAACTCATAGTCTCTTATTCAAACTCAAGGTGAGTGAAAGGATAATTGTAATCAGTTCCAAAACTATGACAAGACTCACCACGCTTGGAGATTCGCCTAAATAGTCTTATACACAACTTTGGCTATTCCGCAGGATGCTACTCCTTGGTCGCCAGTATTGGAGATAGGAGATGAAAGCAAAAGGCACACACAAACACAAGGAATGCGTAGAAAGAGATGATCTTTACTCAAAGGCCTTCCACCTTAAGTAGTGTACACTAGGAGGTCACCATGGACAAACCATATGGGATAACTCATCACAAGGACACTCTAGAGAACAGCCCATGCCTAACCCCTCTTCCCACACACCATTATTTAGCACCCCAACCTCTTTGGCTCCTAGCAATACTACCGTATATCAATTACCTCAATAGCCAGTAACTTGGCAACAATGCGTGCTTGGCTCCACGGAATAAAGCCTCATGTTGTTAATAATTAAAAAATTAAAAAAGAAGAAGAAGAAAGGATAACTAAGTGTAATGTCATTAGAAGGAGTGCTTCTTTCTGTCTTGTTCCGGACCTCATAACCTCATAGAAAGAAAATGCATTCATTCAGCTAGATTTGTAACCAAAAACTAATATTCAAATGTAAATCTTTAACGAGATTTTGTATTGGAGCTACTTGAGTTAACCCCTAACCGCCCAACCATGCATATTTTGCATGATGTACGGATTTGAAGTCCGTTTTCTCATCCATCATGCACTTTTTGCAGTGTGGATTTTTTATTGAAACTTTTATGAGAAGTTAGCTCTGTCCATGTGTGATCTGATAAAAAAGGGGACAATTTGTGAAATTTTTATGCCTCATTTCATGTTGTAGTGTTCCACCCAAAATTTCGAAGGTTTTAGTCCAAAAGTGCTCTTGAAAAAATCAACTACTAAAATTAAGCAACCAAAAAAATCTCCAAAAAATCACTATGGTTAGAGTAATACATTTCAACCCATCAGAGCATCCTCACCCATACGCGCTCTGCACGGCCGCGATGCTCTTTGGCAGGCTCGGGCTCCTCAGGCTCCTTCATCGGGACTCGCCCAACCACTCTTTACAGCACGGGCTCGCGGAATTTGATTGAAGACTCGCCACAATACAGAGTGTGCGTGTGTTTTCAGCGAGCCCAAGTTTTGGAAATATTTGGGTTGATCGTGTTTATTTTTGGGTTGCGGATCCATCGACAGTCGCAGTCGAGTATCGCAGCAGGCTGGGCCCTCGAACTGGCCGGCCACTTCCCAGCCACCTCGGCTTAGCCCACCCCGGTCCGCTGCCACCTCTGGGTGCCACGGCGACGCACAGCTGGCCAACGTGGGTCAACGGTCATCCCCAGCGTTCTTTTTTCTGGCGACAAGAAGTTGCTGGCAGATGCTTGGAAGCAGCTGCGAAGGAGCTGCAAACAACTTCTTGTCGCCAGAAAAAAGAACCCTGGTCATCCCGCGGATCGTGGCCGTGTCAGGCCCGTGCATGTCGTGAGCTACGCGGCCTTCCCATGGCAATTTAGCGCGCAAGGGTGAGGCGCGCATTTTTGGCCGAGTCAATTTTGCCTTCGTGAGCCCTAGACACCTCCTTTGGAGGGTGTTGGATAGCGCATATGGGTGAGGATGCTCTCACAAAAAAATTCATTATTAGATTGTCAATATCTTATTCCTAATCATATTACAAAAGAGTGTTAAATTTTACGTTTGAAATTTAATACACAAATTTTAGCCTATAAAACTATTAGGCTTCGGGAAACTTATGGGAACTCTCCTTAAGTATTGAGGAAGTCATCACTTCCACTACCACAGGTGATGTAGAGTCTTGCTTTCGATTATTCTCCAACTCACTACAGACTAATTTTGCAATCTTTTTGAGCTGAAAATGAGTCTCTAGCGAGTTCCCACTTGGACACTCTTTTCGATTAACTTTACTAACTACAAGATTACACAAAGTTTGCAATCATGCTATAAAAATGGAAAATGGAAAAAAGAACGCTGTAATTTAGTAGAAATATTGACATGACATGACATTCCGTCCTCCAAAATGACGTCACATAAGATTGTTGGTGGAACATTTTACCTCATGAAATCATTCGCAAATATTTGAGAATGTGAGAATCCTTACTAAATTTCGGAACCAATCTCAACAAGATGGCTCAGTGTAGCGAAAAAAGTACTGCGAGGAATAAGGCAATTAGCGTCCCAAATAAGAGTAAGAATGTAACATGAAATACAGTTCTTTAAGACAATATTTCCTGACTAAGCATCATTTCCCCAGAAGTGCAGTTACGAGGTAAGCTATGGTACCGACATCTCACAGAAACTGCTCTCTCCGTTGACATTGTTCCACCTGAAAAATAGCAGCTTGAAGAAAAACAACTTCCCGCAAATTTAAAGAGTTTATGCAACACCAACTACAACATACACAGCAGAAGTTTGGTATCAATAACAACAGTCCCATACATTTACAATTTAAACAATGTTCCAGATCTCACTAGTAGTAGCAAAATTAAGCTAGGACAAGAATAATGTTCATCACCATGCACAAATTAGACGGTATCATAACCAAAAAAAAAAAAAGTTGATCCTGTACCATGTAAAATGTCAAATGACAAACGATTGTTTTGCCAATCTTCAATTAATAGAAATCAAAATAATGTGATCAAGTTTCAAATGTGAAACTAGCCACAAAAAACTCACAGTTCTAGAGCCTGTCACTACTCTAGTTCGTGACGGTAAATGCTTGTCACAAAGCTTCAAATAATCTGTGAGACAAATCGATAAATGGAGGGAGATAAATCACGCTAAGCAACACAATCAGTGTCGCCCTCGAGTGCAAAATATACTCCTGGAATAATGTAACCAGGAAATTAAACCAACCTCAAAGGCAAACGTAGCTTGTGTAGTAGAAACTACTGCTGGAGTCCCTTGCTCTTGTATCGCCATTTCAGAAATCAAGCTAGTTCAATGTGCTGATGAACTACACTATGGAAGAGCAATAAATGAGCAAAACTCCCAACAGGAATTTCTATCCTCGCGGATGAATCATAAAGAATGGGGCATCGTAAATATGAAGAAGGTCCACGGATCTGCCACAACAGTAAACGAGTCAAGCTATTGCCGACAACAAAATACATCTAAAACGCACGGTAGCATTTTCTCATTCATTAGGAAAATTTTGAACCCTCTCGAAGTTCCCTAGAGCTCCTCAAAAGGGACCTCGGTTAGCTTTTTAAAATGTACTTCTCATGAAAAATGCCAAGACTATTCCCCTATATCCGCCCACCCGAGAAGCAAGATGCAATGATGATAAGATGGTCGTGGGCAATTCCCATTATCCATTCAAGCAAGGTACGAAGAAGAAGTACACCATAACAAGATAGTCATACAAGGTACAGACACTTCACACACACGTTTAATGTACCTAGTCCTAAGTTCAATACATTTTAAGAGTGTCAAAAACTAAAAGGCTCAGCTCGATACATTTTAAGAGTGTCAAAAACTAAAGGGCTCTTAAAGGACTCATTATTTTGCTAATGTTACTTCGATTTTCTGATCGCAATACATCATTTTGAAGCTCGTGTTCTACACTACAAGATCAACAGTGTGGATCCTGTCAAAGATGCTTTCAAGCAGGGGTGAAATCAGTACCTGGAATGAAGTGCCCAACGACCGGGAAATCGGAAAAAAAGAGAGTGTGTCTGGATGACATTGTACGCCGTTCACAACCACCACTAAAGAATAAAGAATAAGCGCTAGTCCTACGAAGAAATCAATCAATCGATCAAAAGAGGTAGCACGGCGAAAGGCTAACGTTGGGATTCTCATACGCGGAGGAGCACGCGAGCGCCATGCGGCTCATCCCGCGGGCCTTCTTGGGAGCCGGGGGGCAAGCTTCGACGTCAACGTCGGGTATTTTGTGATCTTTCGGCGTCTCGCAACCAGTCCCGACGAAATCGACCTCCCCTTCTGAGATTTCTAAGCTCAAATCACGAGAGTGATGAGATCCTTTCGGCGTTGCAGTCCGGACGGAGGGAAGAGAGACCCACGTTTCGACGAGCGACAAGCGGCTTCTTCTGCTTGCGAACGGGCTTCCGAATCCTAGACTCTCTAGTGCCTTGGGTGATTGTGTGTGCACCATCGTCGACGCCATGGATCAAAACAGACAGAAAAAAAAAAACTAGAACACTGGGATGGATCAGGAAACGGAGACGGGAAAGTAAGGGACCCTGCAGAGATTGAGCGAGAGGGGGTGACGAAGCTGTGAGGCTAAGTGAAGAGCGATGGCGGAAGCGCGCGAGTTTAAGTGACGAGCAAGGCGCGCGATCAACGTCGAGCCACATGGTGCTATTAATAAGCTATCTGTCTTGGTTCCTTCTTTTTTTCCTTGTGGTTTCAAATGCGCACTCGCGGCACCGTAATTCAAGGTCAGCGCTTGTGACTGTACAAATTTCATGACGGACTTCTTTGCGTAGTCTGTTGTAGTAGAACTGCCTCAGGATAGCTCTCTCGACTGTTTCGGTGGGTGGGGGACCACAAGAGTTTGTTGGTTGAAATCAATAAGAGCTTATTGGTCTTAGATTTAGTTCCATTAGTGAGTCTTAGGTGTCATCGGCCTCGTCGGAATTGACGGGGTCGGTTTGTGTTTTATCTCTTCTTGCAGTAAAGGGCTTCTTCCCTTTATTTGTGTCAAAAAATCAAAATCAAAATCGATAAGAAGATTTGTTTATGAGTGATTGAGTCTTGGAGAGATGATGCATCAGTAAACTTAGGAAGGGTCACCTTGATATCAAAACGACATCAAAATGACATATGCCACGGTGATATAGGAATTAGTGTCATTTTGATGTCAATTTGATGTAAGCTTCACATTCATGTGGTATAGGTCATTCTAATGTAAGATTCACATGTATCATTTTCATGTTAGGTTCACATCATTTTGACATCAAAATAGCACTAATCCCAATGTCAACATGCCCTATGTCATTTTGATGTCATTTTGATCTCATTTTGATAGATAGATAGAAACTCCGGTCCTCTGTAGAGGCCGAATCTCATTTTGATATCAAGATGACTCTTTCTAAGTTTATTGATGTAGTGCAGCCAACGACACACAAAAGAATCAAAGGTGTTGTCATGTTTAAGCCTTAACCCCCCATGCTTCCAAAAGACCATTTTTTGGTCATTGCCCATTTTTTGGTCATTGCCCATTTTTTTAAAAGGTTCCTCGGAACAAATATGTTTTTTTCAAAAATAAAGAATGTTTTAAAATACTTCATCAAACCTACTTTGCAACGCAATTTGAATTATGTCAAGCCAAATTAAATTCCACCCAGGAGAAATTTTCAAAGTGGATCACCTCAACATTGTCTTAGTGTTATAAAATTTGCTATTTGGAGAAAGTAATGATGTTCCCTCCATCATTGTTTTGTTTTTTTTGAAGTTTACAATAGATAAAAAATTTAACTAATCATGCTAAACTTTAAACTCTAGAAGTGAAATTTATAATTTATACAATTTTTCAAACGTCAATGCTTTTAATTTCATTTATTTTTTTATTTTTTGAATTATATTTTTTGGAGGTTTGATTGTATAGATAATTTGTAGAGATGATGCCCTACATTTTGTCTATCGAACCAAACTTCATCAAACATATGGAAGGCACGTATGTTAACACATCTATGTTTTGTCCAATAGCCCTCAAGCTTTTCGAGGTTAACTGCCTATTAAATGTCTATTTTTTGAACGATGTACACATTTCATCCACGTTTTCTCATTTGTCATGCACTTTATGTGGTGTGAATTCTTTATTGTAGATTTTATAAGAAGTTAGTTTCATGCATGTGAGAACCAATAAAAAAGGGGATGATTTGTGAATTTTTTTATGTGGTGTTTTATATTGCAGTGACTCACCAAAAATTTCTAAGATCTTAATTCAAAAATGTTCAAAAGTGCTCTTGAAAAAGTCAACTCGTAAAATTAAGCAACCAAAAAATCTCCAAAAATCACTACACTTAGATTGTCAACCCATCACAAGAAATCTTATCTATATATTAGAGTTATTTGTAAAGTCCCTCAAAACCTGAGTTTTTGTCATGTAATTTGGAAAGGACAAGATCGGCATGATCTCACTGTAGACCCAGAATAGAACACTGGATAGATTGAAATATTTATTCATAAAAATTTGGAGGGAGGGAGAAAAATTGGGTAGTGGGGTGGGACCGTGAGGAGGAGTGGTGTCAGATTGATGATGACCAGCCGTGGTACCAGCTCTCGTCTATGAAAAAAGGAGGACAAAAGACCGGATGCCTTTACAAATAACTCTATTGTCAATATCTTATTTGTAATTGAATTACAAATAATTTTGATTTTTAAGTTTCAAATTTTATGAAAAACAATTGGTGATAGAAATTGCAAATCTAACCATATGGGTAGAGTCTAAAATTTATAATGTACAACCTTTATTCACACATCAAGTTCAAAATGTCCCTTTTGGAGGCATTTTATAATGCATCTTTGCAAAGTTGTCGAATTTGGAGAGGAGTGAGGACGTTTAGGGATTAACTATATGGATAGAATCTAAAATTCTTAATTTACAACTTTTATTGATGCATTACTTCACAATATCCCTTTTAATTGCAATTTATAATGCATATTTACAAAACTGCCGAATTTGGAGAGGGGAATAAGCATTTAATTAGGAGATAAGAACACCGTCTTGTTAAAAACATTGTCATCTTTAAATGGGACGTGACCTTCGGTCCCATGGTGCGCCATTGGTGACACTATCGTCCCTATGGGACTCGATCACTCACAAACAAATCTTCTTAGCAATTTTAACTAATAAACTAATAAATCCAAGGGGGACGAGAAGCCACACTCCAAAGCCCTAGGTTTTAGGTAAAGATCGGTGGAAAGGCACGCCTTGGTGGTCCCCCATCCAAAAGGTGAAAGATTTATCATAAACCATAGAAACTTTGGTTCTCTACCCACCCATGGTTCAATGTTCACTAGAGAATAAGTGGGTACTACATGCCTCCCTAATTTCTAAAACTAAGAGTCGTCTAATTAATGCTTCTGATTGCCCTTCAAACGCAATTTATGCCATTCCAAAAATGTTCCAACTTTCAAATTTATGTCATTACATTCTTCACCGTGCAGACGAGCTTGCGTACAATCCCATAGTTGTAAAAAGTTGTCACAAAGTTTTTTTTCATAACTTGATATCAATGTGATTCCAAATTTTTATCTCACCTTGTACTGTACAATTTTTTTTCAAGTCATAGTTGTCACAATTTTGTGTAATTGTTAAGTGGAAGGAATCTCCAGATGAAAGAAAAGGGTAGAAGGAGTTTTTGTGTAAGAGATAAACAAGAAATTTACATCACCTTCTTCAGAGGCATAGTAGACGAATTACCCCCAACAAACTCATTTTTCACAATGGTCTCAAGACCAGTGTTAGGATTATTATCATCCACCTACTTTATCTTCTTTGATTTCTTAGTTGTCAAATTCTTTGAAACTTTGTTGTCAATTTCTTTCAACCTTTGTTGTCATTATTTATTTATTGATTAAATAAATTTGTCTTTAAGCTTCCACAAAAAATTTATAGTAAAATAACCTTATTAAATAAGAAACTACTAAAGATGAAAGGATGGTCTTGCACTAGGGCAAGAATGCTATAGCGTGTGGTGTTACAATGATATTTTTTGT
This sequence comes from Pohlia nutans, assembly GCA_022496805.1. NCBI lineage: Eukaryota > Viridiplantae > Streptophyta > Bryopsida > Bryales > Mniaceae > Pohlia > Pohlia nutans. The sequence continues at coordinate 3,165,855 of CM040103.1, forward strand.
TCGTGTGGTTTGTTGAAGATGACTTTGGTCATCTTTGATGTACACTATCAAGTAAGCCAAATTAAGGTGTTTTGAGGATATTATCAGGAACTTCAAGGCGTATGAACATGGTGCCATGATGGTTCATTGAAATTCAATTACTTAGACAATTTGGTGCCAACCTCTATACCAACCTAGTATGGATAAAATGATACTAAAATGACTTGTATGCGGCCTTGGGTGTCAAAATAGCACCAAAATATTTTAGCACTGTAACTTTTTTGATGATGCTCTTTTCTTTTTTCTTTCTCAAATCGACTATTATTTTCTCTAGCAAAATTTCTTAAAAGAATCAGTTTTCAAGCGTGTTTCTCAAAAGAGAATCAATTCTAAAAACAAACAATAGTGGCTTGAAGCTGCCTTTCAATTATTACTCATATTTCGCAAATATAGTAGTTTTGTCATTTGAATAGCACTCTGAGTCTACTAGATAGTCTACCTTCAAAAAAGGGCATCGAGAGTAATACGCAAGATCTTCGTCTTGGTGGCCAAATTGGTGGCACTTTCCCCAAACTCTTCATTCACGTTGACCCTGTGGGGCCCGCCTGCGGGCCAAAGGTTTTTTTCTCTCTCTATGTCTATTAGAGGATTAAATTCAAGTCAATTATAATGAAGGAGGAATTTTCTTAAATTTACAATGAAAAAATAGATTATTGTAATGTCGTCAAGATTTGACTAGGAAAACTAAAATGCTTTATTGTTCATTTTGAGTTTATAATAGTAATGACAAAAGTAATAAGATTATTATCCATTAACTTCTAAAAGACTATGTTCATCCCTAAAATTTATCATTTTCTCGTGGTGCTTTCAAGAAGGCAATTGTATCTCTTAATTGGTGTTCATGTAGGAAACTTCACCGTTGAAGCTCAAAGAGGATTTAATCGTGAAATTGTCTATCAATTTTCAAAACAATCTACAGTATGTGTTACTTGATTATAAGGTTTGATCATGAGTTGTTTTTTGATATTTTTGAATAGAATCAACAAACCGTTCTCTACAAACTTTCTCATAAATTCTGAAACTATGACTAGCGTTTGAAATTTCTTGGAATCTTTTAACATATTTTATATTGTTTGGGAATATTTGGAAATATTCCAAAATAAAATTGAAATCTTTACACATTTTAAGCAAATGTTATAATTTATAACAATCACAAATACCCCCTCAACTAATCATCAGCACGTCACTTCACCCAAACATAAATCTTTCGGAATCAATCACTGTTGTAAAATTTAGTTATAGAACACCATTTTTTGTGAGCACCCAAATTCACTTGTATTGAGATTTTAGTTTTTTCCTGGTAGATTGGTCAACGTATTGCAAAATTTGAAGGATTTTTTTGTTTTCGTAACAGACATTTACAACTCTTTAATTAACATTGAGTTGAAAGTATAGAATCTAAATAAGTTATTAAGGTAATGAAATTATTCTTGAACACAATGCGTCCACTTGGTCGTTTAGGAGTTAACACGCCATTTTTGGAAAGATTTCAAGACACATTTACAAAACTATAACATACTCATGTGAACAATTTCATCACTTTTGAAACATTATGATTTTAGCCAATTATAATGAATTTCAAGTTTAAAGTATCAAGATTGTAATTTTAGTAAATTTCCAATGTCAAATGATAGACAAATATAAATTTTGGACCTCTTTCAAGGTACAAAATGGATGCAGCACCAAGACTTTCCAAGAGATCATCTGTATCCTAGTATTATTCCGGTCCAAAGGCGTTTAGCTTTAGAGTTTTGATTTGATATGGTGTAGCCTTGGTGTGACCGCATAAAACTAGGTTCACTCTCATTTTTTTTTTTAATTCTTTAAAAGTCATGCTAATTTGCTTAACTGCCTTAGATACTCGTCAAACTCACCTCACTTAAGTCTCTTCTTTTCGTTTAACCCTTAAAAGGCCCTTGGAGTGGTCCCTCTCTACAACCCCTATTTAACCTTATAATTTTGCAATTGTGGTTTACTATATGAATTTTGATATGTTGTTATATCCGTATCATTATAGTTATTAATTTTACTTTGTACTGAAAAGTGTTTGGTCATTGTTATTTTGATGAAATACCACCAAATACAGAATATACTATACGGCCGCAAAGGGCTTTCGGGGTGTTGAAAGGTTAACTCTATTCTTTCCCAATTTTTTTCCGTCGCCTCAAGAAAAAAGAAAAACGGGAAAAAACACTGATGAACACCATCTAAACTGCCGACATGTAATTCCCAGGTACTGTAGTATTGTGATATGTATACGAATGAGGTAATGACACGTGTCTTCGGACCTTCAATGACATTGGAGAAGGGAGGAAGATGTTGATCAGCACCAGGGCTGCCCGCGGGCAGGACGGGCACATGGGCAAGCGCGTGAAAAGGAACAGCTGGGTTCGAGCTGGGTGCCGTGATCATGGTGGCAAGTTGCACAGAAGCCACTTTGCTAATTTCTCGCTAGCAGCCACTTGGGATTTTTAAAATTTTTATTTTTAGGCAGGGGCCATTGAATGAATTTTCCGCACTTGGGCAGTAATTTGAATTCCACTCACTGGTATTGGCCCAAGTTATATTTGGACTGTTTCTAGGAAAGTTCCTCCAGTCACCAACTACTTCCTTTTTATACACTCGTGAAAATTAAACTCTTTTGTCCTGTTCTCCCTGTTTGATTTCTTTGTTTTTTTACTGTAGGCCACACTAATTCAGTCTTGGGACCACAATTTGTTTTCAGAGAATATGCAACTAATGAAATGGACTTGTGCTTTTTGTCAGTCCAGTGTGCTCGGTGGCGCCCTGGGAAATTGGTCCCTGGGAGAATCTCGGTTGGATCTCACTTTTGCATGTTTTTAAATTGAATGTGAATTTTGTGTTCTTTCTGAAATTCAGCATCACCTGCCGCACTGCATTTTTTGGCCGGCCAAAATGCCTTGTGAAGGGGGGAGGCTTGTCAAATTTCATTGGGATGCCCATTGGCATACACCAATGATGCATGCATGCGTTAGGTAACTTTGAGGGAATATTTTGTCAATCAAGAAATATAGAATATGCAATTAGAAATTAATCTAACACATGATCGAAAGGAACGCAACGCAAAAAAGGAGCATGGCTCTACTTGCGGCATTGTAATGTAGTTGCACAATGCTTGAACAATAGTTGCAGTATGAAAAAACAAGGCTTTGAATATTATTTTGTTTTTCAGTTTTACCTTCCTTCATTTCGGGAACGCAGATGCAAATGCGGCAGGGGCTTAGTGTAAATGAGCCAGGATGGGTGAAGCTCTTGACGGGGCAAGTTTACAGAGTAGCACGAGATCCTCTTGGTCCTTGAGCCCTAAATGACAAGGGGGTTAATGACAAAACTTAGATGTGTTATAAAATGTTACTTCAGTTCCGCAACTTTGATGGAGTTTAGTTTGAAAGAGAAAATGAGAAGCATGATGTTTAGTAATTATCTATATCATCAAACTTTAAAAAAAAAATTGGCACTCATTCGATGAATTTAGAAGCATTTACCATTTAATATTCACAAAAATTACAATTTTATTTTTAGAATTTGGAATTTGGTATGATTGCTTAAAACTAAACATCCTATTCTACATTTTTTTTAAAAGAAATTTCAAATGAGAGAACATCATAAGTTTCCCAAAATAGAAAGTTTTATAACACTAGGACAATGTTGAAGTGTTGAAAAATTCCTTAGTGAATCTTAATATTGCAAATGAAAAGCATCAAACAACACTAGAACAAGATCTCTATCCCCAATTTCGACAAAAAATTTAAAACTTTTAAAATGAAATTCCCTAACTATGGACAATCATTGTTGTTTGGGCTGCGATCAAAAAATGGTCGATCGATCATTTAGGGGTTAACCGTCTACACTACATTTACCTGGTCAAACGTCATCAATTTTTCACATTTTAAAATATATTACGTTTTTTTGGTATTTTCCTCATATAATTTATTTTAAGACCGATTCACATTGATTTTTTCTGAATTATTTAAATGAAAATGACTTTTATGAATTTTTTTAAAAGTTTTCTCTTCTAATAGCCGAAGTAAAATTTTAATGCCTAAAATAGTATAATAATTCTAGGAAAAATGTGAATAATACTGATAAAAAAGATGATGTACCTGGAATATTTCTTGAACTTACACAAAAAGAAATTTGATTGAAATTCAATTTGACTTAAAAACAATCAAAGATGATCCCACGGGGCTCCTTGCACACTTAAGAGTTGATACTCTTGGCTCCTTCTTTCAAGTTTCAAAAAATAATTATGTGAATTTTGATAAAAATTATTCATTTTTAGGACCATGACATTTTGGTACTTGATCCATGATCACAAGAAGTTGTTGTGATTTTTAATAAGGGACTAGTCCCGAGACAAGCCATGTAACCCCGAGCTGACAGAGGAGATAAGGGAAAAAACCTAAATGTGTTATAAAATGTTAATTTTGCAACTTTGATTACGTTTGGTCCAAAAGAGAAAATGAGAAGCATGATGTTTAGTGATTATCTATATGGTAAGTTTTTTCAAAAAATGTTTTAGGGACTCATTTAATGAATTTAGAAGCATTTATCGTTGAAGATTCACCAAAATTACAATTTTTATTTTCAGGGTATGATTGGTTAAAACTAGACATTCTATTTTGAAATTTTAAAAGAGAAAACATCATCACTTTCCCAAAATTGTAGGTTTCATAACACTAGGACAATGTTGAGGTGTTTGCTTTAAAGAAATTATCCTCGGTGGAGTTCAACTCGGATTGACATGATTTGAATTGGGTTGAAAAGTAGACTTGATTTCTTATTCAAAAGTACTTTTCAATTTTTTATAAAATTATATTTATCATCCTTGGCAGCCCGTAAAAGGGCAACGATCATAAAATGGCTGTTTAGTCACTTAGGGGTTAAAAAAGTTTATGTCATGTAGAGAGGTTTTTAAAAAACATCTATTTAACCCCTAAAGGACCATAAGGCCACTATGTGGCTCCTGTATGTATGTATGTTTGTTTGTTTGTTTGTTTGTTTTTTTTTTTTTTTTGATTTTTAATTTTTAAATAATTTTGAGTAGGTTTATGTAGATTCTTTTTTGTTAATTTTTTATAAAACATTTTTTAGCATATGCAATATTCTTCACTAATTCCAGTCATATAGAATTTGGTCCCATTGAAATTATTATTTTCACAATATGATTGTTTAAACTTGTCATTTTAAAACTATGAATCCTTGGTTTTTTAGGGGTTTAGATTGTGTTAGGAATGAACTTGGACATGTTATCGAGCATCAAGGGTAGCACTCACAAACTTGGTATTAGTGACCAAGTTGGCAACACTTGTGAAAATTAAAAAATTAAAAAAATTAAAATTAAAATTAAAAAAACGAAGAAAATGACACCGGGTTTATTGAATGAAGCTTTCATAACCATATCTTTTTACCTTACAAAGCTTCCATGTTCAAATTAGAAGTAGTACTATCGCTTCTTCTATCTATAAGCCTCTCCTCTTAGCTTATTTGGTTCCACAATTCTCTAGTATAAAATAAATTGTGATGTAATTTAAAATGAGCTTTTTTTAAAACTTCAAAATATATCAGAACTATTATTTTGTGTAAATGTGAATGTTCAATCATCTTCATTTGCCAAATTTCAAATTTTTAATTTGAATATTGAAACCATTAATTGATACTACAAAAAGAACTGTAAGAATTTTTGAAATTAGGCATATTTCATAAACAAGGCATCCCATCTAAAGAATGCAAATGGTCAACACTTTATGATAACCAAATAGAGAAAAGACTAGGAAAACTAGGAGTTTGTTTTTCATCTATTATATCATGTATATATATGTATATATATATATATATATATATATATATATATATATATATATATATATATATATATATATATATATATATATATATATATATATATATATATATATATCCAAAATATCACATTTTTGTAAGAAGAAAATCATTCAAGCTAATTAGAATTTAAAAATACTTTTTAATTGATCTATAATATTTTTGAACATTTAACCCCTTAATATATGAGGGTATCTCTAAAATTGATGATTTGAGAAAAATCATAAAATAATAATATACAAATGAAAGTTCTAGATTTTGTATTTTAGATTCCATACATACAATTCAATTCACCAACACTATCACCAATATTTTATTATAAAATTTGAAAGTTAAAATAAATGCAATTCCAATGACAACCTTAGAGCATTCCCACCCATGCCCTCATCAAGTGGCCTTCAACAGTGGTTTGAGAGGACATTGTAGGAGTTCAAATGGCCTTTCAAATTCTGGACCCCCACTGTTGAGTCTCCTTGAATTTGAGAATCTGAAAAATGAAGAGCCCATGGCCAATGGGAAGCACCACATGCATGTTGGGCCATGGGTGGGAATGATTCATTGATTACATTCAAATCAAGAGGATGGAAAGCACCATGCCAGCACATGCATGTTGGGTCATGGGTGATTATCGCAATTAATGCAATGATTATCTCCCTCAAATAGCCCGGATTTCAAGCTCCAGAGGCAAATGCAAGACTCCACAACCTAGCGTGGCAAAGCTCATTTCTACAGAGGCCTTGCAAGAGAGGCCACTGGCAAACCCAAGGGTGGGAGAGAAAAAAGTGTGAGGGCCCTCTACAGTGCCAAAAGGCCACTTGTTAAGGGCAAGGGTGGCCATGCTCTTAGATTGTAGATGGTTTTCAAAATTTGTATTGGTAACTATAGGTTCCATTTGTGGATTCCCAACGCTTATAGAGTTTTTAAGCGAGTCAACGAGTTTTAAATTTTAGAGTAGGGATTTCTGTTTTGTAACTTAGCCTTTCACATCCTTCAATGATCTTCCTATGACTGTTCCATTCCGTTTTTAAAGACTGTTATATGAAATAAACTAATCTTTTACTTCTTTTCAATATCATGGTCTTCCACTTATCATCAATGGTGCGGAAAGAAGCGAAGCGCTCGTTATACTTTTTAAAGGAAATTTGTGAACATGGATGTGAAATTATTTATTTCTTTTTGGAATCTACTTGTTTTTGTATCTTTAAAACAAGTGATTGTTACTTCATTGAAGTTATAAAAGAATTAATGCCAAATTATTAACATTTTGTTATTTTCACAACCATTTTCAACCATGTATGATCACAAAACATTGATATTTGTTTTAAGCCAAGTTGAAAGATTTTTTTTGAAATAAAGATATTTTAACCTTTTCAATTCCTAAATGTTAAAATAATACCATGTGGAGAAAATTTGGATGTGTTACAAAATATCTTGTTTTATAATTTGTAGATATTATCTATATATTTTAATTTATAGATAGATAGATATTAGCACAAACTTTTTGCAATGCAACATCATTGCATACAAGAATGCGGTGGCATGCCGCAAACATGGTATCATTGATTTGGATGAAAAAATGTGTTGATGAAAACGTGATCTAAAAACAAATATCATATGTTATTTTTCATTTATAGAAAACACCGTTATTGAATGTAAAACAAAACTCTATGTAATTTTCACCTTGCTAATAATCATGACATGAACAAAAGAAAATATTGTGTAACTATATTCATCCTATTTTATAAAAAAAAGTTTTCAATTTACAATATTTATTGGATCTTATAAAACAAAACTTTTGATCTAGAATATAGTATATATAAGCTCTTATAAAATTTCAAAAATTATATAAAAAAGGAAATTGCTAGAGATTGCTCAAAATTTCCTAAAGTTTAGATCTTTGGGCTTTCAAAGGAGAATTTTTTTAAATTGACCATGGTTGGTTCAAATTTTGGTGTATGATTTTTAGTAAAAAATGGAAAACATTGAAAGCACAATATCTTTGCTTTTTTCTAATAGAAAATTAATCCTCATATTTGATGTTTGGTATTCTTTTCAAAACAAAACAATTTCACTACCCTCTCATGGTACGGGTGATTGAAAAAAGTAGTACAAAGTGATTGTTTGGAGAAAATGAATTTTGAAAAATTCTAATTAATTTCTTATGAATGTATAAAATGTTGAATATTTTGAGGTATGAAGTATATACACACAATGGTATTTTTGGCTTGATTTATTTTTGAGCTAGTGTTCCTCTACAACCACATAGTAGAAAATACGATGTTATGTTTCAACTAAATGTAGTGTAAAAAGGATTGTAGATAATTAGAATTTCATTAGTTAATTTTTTTATGGTCTCACATGAATGAATGTTGAATAGTCACAAACTTATAATCTAAAATCATAATCTTTTCATTCCATGATATTAAATAAGAGTTGAAAACCTAAGAATGAAAAAATGTGCGAGATCGTGAAACTCATATAAAGGGTTTAATTTGTTTTTTCAAACACATGTACATATGGTGTTTGATGAAACATGAAATTTACATACCAAAAATAGCGTGGAAAGGGCAAAATCCATTAAAATATCATTTTTGCGACAAACTAGTTTTTAAATTGCTATTACAAATGAAATTTAATGCATCAAAGATAGGTAATTTTTAAAAATAAATTTGATGAATATTATGATCAAAAAAGTAAGGTGTAATTGTAAATGTTTTGTACTAAGTAAAGACATTTTACCACTACATTCACTACTTCAGAAAGTAACACTTGATTTTGAGGCCAAATAGATACATGTACAATGAGGACGTCTTGAAATATTTTGGAAAAAAAAAAAAAACAATCCAAATTTTAAGTTATGCAAAAATTAGAATTTTACTGTCCCTCCATTCCATAATAGATGGTGCTTTTGAAAAAAAAAATGAAAAAACTGATATATTAAAATCTCAAAGTACAATAAGTTTTTATTTCAAAATAGTTGTCTATTGAGGCAATATCATATTGTTTTGATAGTATGTGTGTCATGTGGCAACACCGAGGGCAACACGGTGATGTTCATTGTAGTGTGTTTTGTGATGCAACGAACATATGCTAGTATTGATTTTGGTTAGCTCATATGTTGCTTGTGATCCGCATATGAGCAAAGAGAAGCTTCACATATAGAAAACACTTTTTGTACATTTGTCTTTCGATTTTGCTTCGTTAGAATTTGTAAAACAATAACTTCAAATTTAATAAATAATTTGCATCAAGTAATATGGGATAAGTGCTTTTCTTAAAAGCATAATCTATTATAGGACAAAGGGAGTATTTAGTTTTCTTATCTGTTACAAAAGCCTCAGACAAATGCCTAAAGTTTAATAGGGACTGAAAAATTATTTAATAGCTACAAAGGTGTTAATCATGGATCATATATTTTTACATAAAATAAAGTAATAAAATCCAATTGAAATCACTATGCTCAACAAAAGATGGTTTCTAGTTAGTTGTGAAAAATAATTGTTTTTATTGCTAGATTTAATCAACATTGACAATAAGAGAGTTGGGACTTAATTTTGTAAAGGTATTCTATATGTTCAACTCTAAGTGCTATTTTTTTCAATGACCATAAAAGATGTAATCCTACAAAACAAATGCAAGATAAATTTTGATCACCTTTGGATAAGATATCCCATCTCTAAATATTCGAATTTTCTTAATTTTTGTATGAGAATTTGTGTTTGTATTTCTACAAGGATGACCATAACCTTCAATCCTAGTGTGAAAAATGCCAAAAAAAGTAAAAAGTACAAATTACGTGTAGGATTATACAATGCCATAAGAATGATGTAAAAAATGAGAGAGAAAATGGTGAAATAAGAATATGCTCGAATGAAATGAAAGTGAACCTTTGACTATAAAAATGAAATAAAATATTTGGCATATCTTTGTATGTAAAAATATTGTGCATGGAAGTAAAATTAATTTATACTAAGAGTGATATCAAGGTAGGGTGTAAGTAATAACATGATAGGCTTAAAAGATGTTTAAAACATAATCCACGTGAACATATATATTACCTACAAGGTTGAGAGGTTATTCACACAAAGAGTAGAAGATAAAAAATATAACCTTCAAGGGCCAAATGATAAACAAAATGACCCTACTATTCTCAAGGGTTTAAATACTTTCACTACTCTTTTTCAACATATAAATATGTTGAAAATTATAATCGTGTGAAATAAATATAAAATATAGAAGTTTAAGATATATTTCATTCAAAATGTCATGTGCCACATTAGGTTAAGATGGAGATTGCCATCTTAGTGCATCTTAACCCCTAAAGGCCCTTAAAAGCCAAAATGGCTTTTTGCTGTTTCGGGCAGCTTAGATGGAAGGTCTAAATTAAGAATTTTAGACTATAATTTGGCGTGGGCGAGGTCATACATACAAGGTGTGTGGTAAGAATTACAAACTCAAATTCGGATTTTATAATTTTTTTATTGAAATTTTTGGTTTCAAACCCAACTGGGGCAGAAAAAAACTTTTTATTATAATCATTTTTTCAAATTTTTTAGTTTGGAGACATGCTCTTCACCACATTTAGGCTCAGAATTTGAAGTGACCCATGTTGATTATATTCTTGGCTTGACAAGGGCAGCCTCCAAAATAAAGAACATCAACCTCCAAGGTTTTTTGTAATTTCACATTCATTTCTTTCGAAATTTGTCAAAATTTGAGATTTTGAAATTTTTAAAAAATAATTTCGCCTAAAATTTATAAAATCATAGAGGTACTTAATCACCGTTCATTTTTTCCAAAAATCAAATACAATTAATGTGATGCATGTTTCACCAAATTGCCATTTTTATACCTTCTTCCGGAAATTAATTTGCATGAAGGTTTGAAACGCGTAATGAGTCTCTAAAATTTTGCATGAGCGTACCCAACTTAGTTATCTACATGGAAAAAAATATGAGCAAAATGTTTGGAGTAACAATCTTCAAGTCCCCCTTTGCACTATGGAGACAATGCCTCCCAAGCAATGCCCAGAAAAACTTTTGCACAAACTTTGGATGTTACGATCTTGCAAATGATAAACATCTAATGGTCAATTTTTGAAATAGTAGCTATGAGTAGGCTTAGGTACAAGATCTTACGGTTGGAATTCTAAAAGAAGTAAAAAAACTTGGTTCACATCCCCGGGAGTACATAGAGGTAGAAAATCGCTGTTTTGAGGTTTCAAGCTCCCAAAAACACAAGGAAATTTAGGGGTTAACCCCCAAGTGACCAAACGACCATTTTATGATCACTACCCTTGTTTTGTGAGCTGCCTATGATGATTTTTTAATTGATTTTTTCTATAAAAACAAAAGAATTTTTTTATCAAGTTCACTTCTCAATCCAATTTGAACCATGTCGATCTGAGGAGATGTTTTCAAAGAAATGTATGCAGATTTCAAACATGATTCAAATTGGATTAGAATAGAATGTTTAAACTTAGTTTCCAAAAATCTCCTCGGTGGAAGGTCAAGAAATGTATGCAGATTGAGAACCGCCGATACCCGGACACCAATTTCAAATAGCCGGATACCGGCACCGTCTCCATGAGTCTGTTGTGGGGGAAGAAAATGGTGATGAGGCCAAGAAAACGATCCTTTCGCTGGACTCTCTGTTTCCTGCATTCAATGCCGTCACTCATTTTTTTTTCCTGCGGGACGTTGGAGCGTTTCTTCTCATGTGCTTGGAAAAGACCAATCCTCCTGTTTTCAATAATTCATTTTTTTGATTTAGGCGCTCTTTTACTTTGCGGTAATTAATTGTTGCGTGATCGAGCGATTTTTGATGATCCTGAGGACTTTATGCTTTTCAAGGAGCAGCTGGTACCTTATGGATTATGAGGTGATATTTGCGAGCTGCAATTGCAATCCTCTGTTATGGTGCTTTTATTTGGAAATTTGAAAGGACATCTTCAAGCATCGTTTTCTCGTTCTTGTGGATCATCAGGTACGGCCCGACTCTATGTCCCGTTGCTATTCGTTGAAGGTTCGAAACTGCCTTGGTTATTATCCGCTTTGCCTTTGTGACGTTTCGTATGAACGGTGAAATTATTCGTTCGGTTTCTGTTTTGAGAGAGAGAGAGTTCGGCTTGTCTTTATTTTACGGCAGTAGCCATTGCCGTAGCTCGCTGTCAATGTTCCGTATTACCTATGGTTTAAGAATGAATTTCATGTGCGGAGCTGAATAAGGCTGCTGTAGCTCCACTGGTTCTTTGTTCCATTCAGACGTTCAAGGTTTGTGTATCGATGATGAGATCATAGAATCTTTCGGATAATTCACATGGAAATTTCGGTCGATTGACGTACTGCTTCTTGATTATTGAACGTCTCGCTACCGTATCAATGTCATGGTATGGTATGCGAATCTAGGAACCATCGTTTCAGCTGCGGTTACTGAACGTGATTCCATTATATGTTCATCTAAAAGGCCTGTCGAACGTGACCTTAGGGTTTTCGAAAGATACATGACGGAGAAGAATGCATTGATTTTTTTGGTTGTCAATTACTTCAAGAAGTTTATGTCTACATCGTCCTTTTGATAGTCTGTATCCAAACATCTATGCTTCTTGAAGATCTTTTACAGAGCAAACGGTCGTAGTTGCTGGACCTCGTTTATACGCTGTTGTAGTTGACCTTATTAGCTGAATCTCGCTTGATTCTGCCTTCTAGATGATAATCAAAAATTCATGCTTGATAAAGATTTCGCGATGAAGAATATCAACAAGATTTCGAGCTCATCTCGTAGGTTTTTTTGATATTTAAGGTAGGATAGGTAAGTTGAGTCGGTGGCAGTAGGTAGCTATGGTGGAAATTTATAACGCTCTGACGACAAACTAATTGATACATATCGAATCCTAATTTCTTACTTCGATTTTCTGCTGTATGTCTTAGTAGAATTACATTCATAATCCTAATCAGCCGATATTTGTGATACTGGCTGACTTTTGCAAAGGACTGCGTAGCTATGTTGTGTGTACCTGAATACAGACAAATTTGCTGATAAAGTTTCTGTGTACTCATAGGTAGAAGGCGGTGGATCTAACCGAAAACGTGGCGAGAAGGCAATTCAAGCTCAGGCAGCATAATGTTTCTGGTCTCGAGTGCAATGTACCAAAAGAGTACGCTCGAGGAGGTACGCCAAATAATTGGAGTATCACGCTCTTCCATTTCGCTTCTAATTTGGGAATTAAAAGCCTCTCTCTCATCAGGATAACAACTTGCATATTATAATAATCAGAAGGTTTGTGTTTTTGTAGCCTCTCCAACTCCCACTATTGTCCCTGGGCAGATGCATATTGTTCTATTGTCGCACCAGTTGTTCATATAAGGAAAATATTGAATCAGCTCTGGATATCTAGATGGTACCGATGTGGCAGCGACGATTGCACCCTCGTCGTTTTAAGATAGATATTATACATTTCGGACTCTTGCATTTTCGAACTTTGTATGTGAAACCTAACCGATTGCGCTAAGTCTTTCTGCATGCAGCGAATTTTGCATGGCGTAGTCTAGAGTGGTTTCGGCTTCAAGATGGAAGACCTAGCCTCGTTTATCCAGACCCTGAGTGAGAAATACGGTCTCATGGACTTTGGAAATGACAAGGTCGACAACACAGGTACTAACCATTTTCAACAGTACACGCCAACTGCAGATGAACAAAACGTCCATAGCCAGCACAACGGCGATGGTTTGCGTATGGATACCAGCTGGGAGTGCTTGACATCGTTCCTTAATAAACACGACCTTCAGTACGCCAACATGCATAACTCTCGCACCAAGAAGTCTTCGACGTCAAAACTGCGAGAGTTCAAAGATCAGTTGCCACACGCTGACCAAGAGGACGACGACGTCGATGAAGCAGAGACCTTGAACCGACCAGGGTCGGGCTCCTCTGGCCGAGCCGCCAGTCTTGCGAATACCATGCAGACCTCCGATCTGATTCAAAACGCCTCGTTCTTGGACGAGCTGCAAAACCCGACTCTCTCGGAGGATCTGCAGAGTACCGGAATGACCAAGGGCCGAGATTCCTTGGACGACAACGATCACGGTCAGTCATCGCTCTTGCAGGAGTTTCTTGCTGGTAATGGGGAGAAGGACGTGGATGTTATGGAATTTGCGAAGGAGATGGGATTGTCAAGCTTCGACGAGGATCCACAGAAAGAGGATGCAACTTGGCATACTAATTCCGATTCCTGGTTTCGAGACTTTTGTTCAAAAAGAAGAAACATCACAAGCTCTTCCCAAAGATCGGCAAGAATGGATACGAAAGTTGCTGAAGAAGTGTGCTTGGATCGAGGACTATTGGCCCATGACATATTGACGCCCAATGATATCTTTCTGTCAAGCGGGAGCTCTAGCTCACCAGCTGGAACGGAACTTGATGGCCAGGTGGAGGATTGCCACTCAGCCTCCGCTTCACAGTGTGGAGCTGATGCTGATGCTGCTGTCGCTAGATCGAGGTGTACTTCGCCCGAAGGTTTTGCGGCGGCCCTCGAGAGTATTGAGCGGGGAAGGGAGAGGGCTGCTATTGTAAATGCCAGAGTTGAGAAGATGCTAGAAGAAAGCGATAGTCACCATGGCCGTGGAAGTCACCATGCAGCGGAGAGCGCAGGTGGAAAATCTGTAAATAGGGTGCGGGAGGATACTGGAAAGATGTCGGAGTTGCGATTTGGAATGTCTGAGAATGGAAGCGTCGGGTCGCTGAAGCAGAGAATGGCGGACATGGACGAAGGAAACAGACTGCTGTTGAGGCAACTCGACAAGAGCAGGTCTCTCCTCAGTCCCTCCAAACAACCCACTTTGTTTAGATCTCGCTCTTCAGTATCAAATAAGAGTGAAGCTTGGAGACAACCGGCGCAAACTAGAAAGTCCAATGAGGATGTTGGGGACAGGTCCGAGCAGGATGATAACGTTTCCCTACGGCATCATGATGAAGGTGGCAGCACGATTCTCTTACGCCATAGCCAAGAAAAGGTCTCGTCGCCACACGAGCATGCTTTGCACAAGGGAGCCTCATCTAGGGGGGTGCGAGATTTCAAGCCTGACACTAGAGCTTCACCAATACAGATGGAGGAAGACTCCTGTCATGGCGCCAAAACATCTTACTATCCAGATCAAGGAAGACCGTCTTCAAGAAATCAAGAAATTGACCATCAACCAAGCATTACTTCATCGGTTGATCAGATGCACAGATTTGACGTAAGGAGAGATTCATCTGGGGATCGACAAATAGGTCGTAATTTAAGAATACGTATTCCGAGTTATCAGCCAGCTGCAGATCAATATGACCCGAGGAATCCTGATGGGCAGGGTTTGCCAGAGAATCAGGAAGGGGTTTATAGCACCAGGGAGACGTTGACACAAGATCATGAACACTGTGGGTCTCTACCAGTTTCGCCAAGAGATAAGCAGAGCGATGACGATAGGGAGGAATTTGAGGCGTGCCAGCCAAGCTCAGTTCATTCTGGTCGAGACCGCCAAAACGATGACGGTTTTTGTGCAAGTACTAAGGAGTACTACAATTTCACAAGTTCTTGGGAAAAGGATTGGACGGAGGTAGAGGAGGAAGAAGTAATTGAGACCACTGATCCAACTCCCAACAGAACATCTGTTGGTCAATCTAAATGGGAACGGGTGAACAACGTATTATGTCAAAACGGGTTTCCAGCGATTCGTTGTTCAAACGTTTCGGCCTCCGAATTTGAAGAAGATTGTCATCTCGTGCTTTCAGATATCGTCAATACCTATGAGCGCCGAGAGAAGTTAGTTCAGGTAAGCTAATTAACCGAAACATTGTAATTCCTCATTCCATCAGGCTTGAGCATGAAGAGACAAATCAAACTTAGCAATGCGACATGCTTGGATCACGTTATGTTCTTGCATAATTTTTAATAGATGTCTACCTTTCCTAAGGAGTATCTCATGCGTCAGCTGCATCTGAAACAGGCGCTGTTAGAAGAAGGTGATGAACTGCGGCAGGTGGAGGAGCGCAACCACATGCACATCCAACAACTGGAGAGCGAGAGGGACGAGGCAAAGCAAAAGTTAGCAGTCGCTGAGCGACGAGCGGCAGTTGCAGCTAAAGCTGCAGAGCGCAATTACGCCGCACTGCGGCGAGATTGCCAGAAGTTGGAATCTTCTAATGCCAACCTCATGCAGCGCTGCAGGTACACATACGTCGCACTCAGGATCTCTGTTCATCACTTGAACATTACAAATTTCTGTACTTGCAGAATATCTCGTCTTTCCGTTGAAAACTAGACTCCCACTACAGGCGATTGCGCATAATTCTTTAATTATGTGTGTACCATACCAAAAAACGTCAACGGCAAGCGGTAATTGTCGTGGTATAATTGAAGATGTATAATTACGATAATGAAGATTTTTGGTGCCACGAGTAAACCAAACCTAATTTGTTGATCGATACAACTACTCCCAGAATGTTTCAGGGTAGACACGTGATTATTTGTAGTTCCCATTTTCTTGATTTACAAGACAATGGGGTTAAGGCACGACATTCTTCTCAAATTCTTCATCCAACTGGCATATTACTCTGCCAATTGTCACCATCTGTGGACCCTTAGTTCTATGGTTGCAACTCACGTATCATAAATCTTGGGCTGCTGGGTTCTGGTGCAAGCAACAGCCAGTTAGAACATGCATGCCGGGCAAAAGAGCGTACTTTGCAGAAATTGCAAGACAAGGTGCGCGAATCCATGGTGAAGGTGTGTTTACATCTTTTGGTTGTAAAAGCTGTGAGTCAAGCAGGAGTCATGTTATTCTACTCTGAAATCCCCATTTAAGTGATTCCTAAACTTCAGTTATATGAATCATATATATCAGAAGATAGTGTCTATATTTTGGATGACCTTATTCAGATATTTCAGTTGAAAGGTCAATGTGCTTAAGTTGAGGAACTCTTAATTTGGGTGGTTTTCGAAGTTGAACATTTATATCCCATCGCACAAATTATTGCATCTTGCAGGAAGATCGTCATCGGATCAACGATAAGGACGTCTATGAGAAACTTAAGCACAAGGTTGCATCAGCTCAGCACACAAATGGGGAAGTCTTGGAGCCCAACTTTTTGCAACGTGACTTGAAACCGGCCCAGATTGTGAGTATTCTGATACTGTGAAAAATTTCCCCAGTCACAAAGTCGCTACATGATGTAGGCCTTATCAAAATAGTCTTCAAAGAGTGGGCAAAACCCAGTGCGTTTTGGTTGCATCTTGGATAACACATGCTCAGTTATGGACCCGATTGCACTTTGTCTTGCTGCTGTCATTTTCAGCATTCATAGCAAATCCATACCTTGTGTTGCTAAGTCGCTTCATATGCCTATATTTGTCTACGTATACAACAGCCATTTTTAGTGTACCTCGACAGTTTTAAGCATTCAACTCTAATCATGGTGGAACGCAGGTAGGCATTTATGAGCGACAGAAAGTAGCCCTGGAGACTGAGATATCCAACCTTAGAGCCGAGAATGCACAATTATGTCGCGAGATATGTGAAAAGGAGAACATTATCTTAAACAAGGTGCTTGGAACAGAGGAGACAAAGAAGGCATTAGAGTTGCTAAGTCGCAAACAACAATTGCAGGTATTAATCGCTCCCTATTCAGCTTTTATTCAGAGAATGTTCAGTTGCGCTTGAACGTCTGAAATTGAATAAATTTTGATAGATATGTTATTCCTTATTCATTCCCAGTGCATTTTTGAAAACTTGACCCTCATCATGACCAGTGAAGTTCAATGAAACAAGACAGGAGTTTAAATGTGTACGTAGTCTTGTACGTATTAAGGAGAAGTGCCATATCCTGGGACGATCACCACACTCTAAACCTCAATCTTTTCACTACCATATGAGAATGCATATGGGTTTCTGAAAATGTATTATTGTAATTAAACAGACCAATAAGGAGCGTCTTCCTATCTCGAACATCTACAATTCCATATTTATGCAAACTACAGAACTTATCGACCTTGACTCCGTCGGAAAGTCCTGTTATTGTAAAATAACAATTTCTATCGTGTTCGATGGGGATGGCCTGTCAGATTGATGAGAAGGTAAAAGAGATCTGCCGTTTGGAGGACGAGTTGAAAGAGCGGCCAACAATGGAAGAAGTTGAAGAAACAATTCGTTCCGCTTCACGTCAAGAGGAGGCTTCTGTAATATTCTTATTCAACCTACAGAGTTGGCATCTCATACTGAATATATGGCTTTTCTTGTATTTGCGTTACCATTAGAAAATCTTCCTTTGAGATCGATTCTGAAGGATCCTGTAGAGGGTCGATTAGGCTTCAACACGTCTATCAATTGTGCTGCGTCTTTGATTTCAGTAAAGTTTCTCGTTTTCTCACGAGCTCTGCCAGTGGGGCACACTTCAGTAGTCAGAGAGAGATTAGTCATAGCCGCTAAATATTTCTGAAGGTCCCGAGAAAATAAATTATTTTCCTTTCACGTAATTAAAAATTATTTAACATTCTTGATGTGGTTTCAGAGGCAGCTCAACGACCGTGCACCAGATGAGAGTTACTTCGAGAAAATTTTGCGGCAAATCTGTCAGCTTCTTGAGCTTGAAGAGCCGTCCTTCATTGTTGTAAGCTCTATTACTTATCCTTGTAATGGAAAGCGACTGATCAAGCAGTCTTCTTTAAAACATTACCATCTCGGTCGTATCTTCGATAGCGTGTTTCATCTCTAGAAGTTGTCATCGCAACGATGCAGAAATACAGCTTTTGCTACAGCATCATTACCACAAGAAGATACTCATTCAGTGTCTCATCCTGCGGTAGGGGGGTGACTTTGAGTCACTATCGAGATATGAGGCAGATAATGTCGTTCTAAGTTCTCAATTTATCCTTGTTATGACATATAGCATTCTCAATTCACTAGAACTAGTGTCAAGTCGCTTTGATAAACCAAAAGTTGCATCGTGCATACGTACACATACGCATCTTTGAGGTACAAGTCACAGTATGTTAACCAAGACATATCAATAGCAGTGGTGAGGCAGTCTATCACTAACAATAATGAACACTGGCCTCTTCGTGAGGCCGACATGAATCAAGAGTCTGTTCATTCTTCTTTTTAAACCCTCAACGATAGAGAATTATATCATGCTTACTGATTGAGATGTTGTCGCCTTGTGGATCAGGAAACGTTGGAGAGCTTGTTGGTACTCGTCTCAGCAGTTCCACGCATGGAGCAATTCGTGAGTGATGTATGTGATATTGTCTTCTGCGGCGGGCAGAATTGGTCTGTGCCCAGGTTTCTCCTCTGATGACTTTCACAAACATCTCAGTTTTGCAGGTGGTTGAACTTTATGTGTGGGACAAAATTGATGTGCGAAACTTGTTCATATTCCTGACACTCTTCACAATGACTCACTGTAGTGCTAAATTGATGTTTTGGAGCAGCAGTGATGATGACACTGGGATCGACAGAACACCTGAAGCCGTCCCAGGAATATTGAAATCCTGGCTCCAAAAGCTGGAAGAATCCTCAGAGCTGTTTACCTTCAAAGTAAGCCACACCTTTTTAGTCCATCTTTACTCCACCCCCCAGTGCGGATGTTGACATTGTAATCATAATTGCGTGATAATGCATTGACAGCATGCATTTCTTTATGGCCCCAGCTGAATATATGGCAAAGATTAGTGAGGTTGTGACCTAGATTGAACAATGCTTAGTCTAGTAGTTATTTTTGCGTTTCAAGTGACACTTGTTTCGACCTTGAGGCCTACTCTGACATTCATGTCTTGTCATTGCTTGCGAGTTAGTCATGTACTCAATCAGCAGCATTATCTGTGGTTGTAAAACAGGATACCGTAGTGCACATGCTATGGGAAAGGGCTGACAAGAATTCAGAGCCCGAGCCTGAGATGAATAGTCGCGTGATGATTGGATGTATTAAGAACCTTATTGATGTTGAGCAAGATTACCTCACAACAAAAGCGTCATACAGGTTGGTAGTTTTATTTATTTATCCTGACACATTTTTTGCATGACACCTAAATTGGTAAAAGCTTGGAGAATATCTACATTGAGCAAAATCCCGATTGTGGGATTTTGCATTTACATTGCTGATCTGGCAACCTTTTCATAACAGATCCTTGCCTCAAACATGTTGGGATCTGCTGCTCCCGTTCAAAAGCTCGATAACCTAGCAATTTTGGGTCATACATTTTTAACATACCCAAGTTACCAGTGATATTATTGATTCTTTTCACGCCTGCAAAATGGCATAATTCAGGTCAAGAATCTACGCTTGGGAATTCTGTATGGTGAAGTGACTGGTCTGTCAACATCCTTCAGTTGTCACAGTGGTGTTTACATGTACTATACATTTGGTGTCACTACAGTGTCCATCCTCGAAAGGAGAGAGTAGTATTGTCCCAATTTCCCCTTGTCCGGTGGGCATCGGATCATTGGCATTACGAACGGACACTTCATTCACGCCGTCCCCTAAAGGAACCGGAGTTTCTATCTATCTACTATACATTTGGATTCATACAGGGTGCCCTGTTTTTGAAGACAGTGTCTTACGTAGTAGCCATTCTTTTGAACAACAGAGTTAACCAAAAAGAGTGTCAAAGTGGAAAGAAACCTTAAACTCACCTTAGACTCTTTTGGGTTCAAAAAGACTGCAAAACTAGTCTATGGTGAGTTGGAGAATAATTTAAAGCAAGGCCATGTACTATCATGGGGTGGAACTCGTGACCTCCTTAATGCTAAAGGAGAGTTCCCACACATTCCCCCAAGTAAAGAGCCTCGATCAGGAAAACTATTTATGGACATTTTTGTCAAAAATAGAAAGAGAACTTCACTTGAACTTTAATCATGGACCAAATTTTGTTTTTAGATAACTCTAATAAGTGCACTACATTAGAGTTATCTGAAGACAGACACTGCGATTTCCAACTTGTAAGGTGAGTTTGTCTTAATAATAACAAGCATTGTTCATTAATAATCACTTGATTCTTTCATGAATAGTCCCTTAGGTTTGGTGGAACTTGTGGGAATTCTCTTTTAGCATTGGGGATGTCGTGAGTTCCATACCCCACGGTGGTGTAAAACCTTGCT
Source organism: Pohlia nutans (assembly GCA_022496805.1). Lineage (NCBI taxonomy): Eukaryota > Viridiplantae > Streptophyta > Bryopsida > Bryales > Mniaceae > Pohlia > Pohlia nutans. The sequence continues at coordinate 3,186,884 of CM040103.1, forward strand.
TTAAATTATCCTTCAACTCACCATAAACTAGTTTTGCAGTCTTTTTAAACTCAAAACGAGTTTAAGGTGAGTTCAACAAGAGTTTCCACTTTGAGACACTTCAATTAGCTCTATTATGATACTTTCCTGTTACTCAACTCAGAAATAAAATGTTCTAGTGGTAACTGTAGCTGCACAAGACAAGCAACATGTGCATGCAAAAATATCTTTGTTGTATCTAATACAATTATTTGGGTGGAGAGGACTTGCCAGCGATGCAGACGCTCTTGTCAAAGCTGAGCCACACAAGCTATTGCAGCGAATTGTAGCTCATTTTCAGGTCTTCTCCCCTACCCTAATCGGACTTGAACGGATGAAGTAAAATGTATTTTCATAAACTTGGGGACAAGGAACTGTGTTCAAGGTTTCATATGTTGATTGGCTCTTTGTCAGTCAAAGAATAAAGTTTGTAAATGTTGGCTTGTCAACAGTCAAAATTATCAATTACATTGAATAGAGTTTAACTCCATGGGGATAGTAGATACATTAGCGTATATTTGACATTTTGTTGTAAGTAGAAAGTTCCAAATTGAGATCCCAATAGAGTTATCCGTAAACTAAAGGGTTGAGTGGGTCTTAATTTGATTAAAATTTGGAGAAATGAAAAATATTGAAAGAAGTTCTAGGAAATTAAAAGAATGTGTGAGTGGGGACAATCTAGGTATATTTAGCGAGAATCTATTGGCAAAAAAGGGGTTAGCATTCACCTTTTTCATGTGTGAAGGTGTTTAATAGAAACTTGGGTGAGAAGTTTTTTAGTACGGATTTTGGTGCTTTCAAAGTTTGCATCCACAATATTTTTTAGTGCCCGACACACCTTTTTTGAGGATTACTGTCACTATTCACTCAAACTATGGTCCACTCACCTACTTTTGAGGGACTTTACGGATAACTCTAATAGCTCATTAAAACCATGTCGACATGAATTTTAAATTCGCTTTTGATCTTAAACTATACAAGATGTAGAATATTGCCAAATACAATGAAATATTGTTGTATAATATTGGTTGAAACGAGCTCTCTGAACCTTTAAGGGTTAAGGAGATTAAATTTTTTAAAGGACTTACCCTGCAAAAATTACCTCATTTACAAAAATTTAAATATAATCAACCTTGCGTAGTAGTAATTACAAGTGTGTATATGCAATGGCTTCTACAATAGAAGATAGTCAACTATGATCAACCTTGTGTAAGTTAGTAATAATGAGTGTACACAAGTAATTGGCTTGACTTATGTTTGAATATCTAGTCTACTTTACAGTACGTTATTACTCCTATATATGGTGGCTTGAGTGTGTACATTCAAGTTTTTTACAATAATGGAATTTTTATAGTGTGAAATGTGGATAAATTAGTATGGGTTCTTTTAAAACCCCGACTTAGTATTTTTAATGGAATGAAAATTTCATTGTAAAATCCAACAATATTATTTTTAAACAAAAGAAGTCAAAGTCAAAGTTTTCTAAATTTCTCCTATAAAAAAATTAAAGCATAGGTTTTGTGAGCTCTCTATTAAAAAAATTCTCTTTATTTTGAGATTGTGTAGGTTCATGAAATTCTATAGGATGAATCCTATAGGTAAATTGGGTTGTACGCTCCAATTTTAAATTCGATATTTCCAATAATCTATGGGGTCCCAAATGGAAAAAATCCAAAATTTGGGGCTCTCTGAACCCCTATGCCTTGTTTGTAAAAACAATATAGAGATCCTAAGAAAACCATTACTTGTTTTGTACATGCTTTTGTTGATAAGTGACGTTTTTAGCGTGTGGCTCGGCGTTCATATGTATGCATCATAGGAATATTTTAATCAAAAATCTATTCTAAGAGATCTAAACATTTGTAAATGATATAATGCAATTTCTCCCAATCAACCAATTGGTTTTTGTAATGTTGACAGATGTTGTTTGAAGTTCCGAAGTTGGAAGGTGTTATGGCAGTAATGAATTCAGTTTACATCAAATGCACAGAGTACCACAACTTTGCTAGAGCATTGAGCTCAATGCTTGGACTAGAAAAGGAAGAAGGACCTAATACTATCATCTCAGTTGTTAACTCCATTATGTCACATGGAAGAATGTAGTTTACTAGTGACATCTTTTTGCAAAAAAAGACATGTAAAATAATGAGCTTGATGAAAACTTGATTGGGATAACAATGGGAATTTTTCCCTTCCTAAGGTGGCAACAAGAATTTTGAAAATCCAAGCAGTGGAATGTTTTCACAATCCACCATGTTTTTGCTAAATTCAAATGTAATTTTAGTATCTAATTTTCATTCATTTGTTTCTTTTCAATTTTAAATCAAATTCAAATTTCAAACCAATTTAACCTCATTGAATTCTTCTACATGATATGTGTCTCTATATGCTATATTTGCTTGTAAACTATCGTCCTTTAATAGTAGGGTTGTCAATGAATAGTCTAAAAAGAACATGCACTAATTTTTAGGGAATTATTTTTCAAAAACAATTGTAAAGGAAAAACAAGGATTTTAGAGAATACTTGAAGTGCTGGCAAATTTTATTTTTGGAAAATATTAATTATTCAGCAAAGAGGTGTTGAACATGCTATTAAGATACGATATATAGTACATATACACTGGTTTCTATAGGCAAATTTCATTGTTCGGTTCAAAACCAAACATTTCAAATGGCAATATAAAATATATTCCTCTTGGTTTTTTTCCTTCTTTATTTCTATTGTAGATTCTCTTTACCAATGTTGGTTTGTTGTGCAAAGTGTTGATTTTTTCATAATGTTGAAAGATGGATATTGTAGTGTATCGTCATGAGACCCATTCAACCATGATTTAGACTACAAGGAAGAAGCTTTGAATACCAAAAGTTGCAATTGTTGATTCATTAGAATTATAAAGACTCTTAGTTGAGATGAGTTTACAATAAGGAAAAATGGCACTCTTTTGATGGCATTTTACTTTTTATTGCATGACTTTTGTTCATTGTATTGAATAGTCATAGGTCTCGTTGGTGTTTGATGAGCATAGTAATAGATCCATTACAACAATAATTCATCTTTTCATTTTCTCTTTTGGACCAAACCTCATCAAAGTTGCAAAAGTAACATTTTATAGCACATTTAAGTTTTTCCCTTACCCCCTCTGTCATTTAGGGGTTAATTCTTGAATGTCAAGAGGATCCTAGACGGGCCAATCCAAAGGATTTTTTTAGAGAGGTGCCTCCAACAATTGCTCCTTAAGTAACGTAAACAATCAATGAGAAATTTCAAATGAACAATGGACAATGAATAGAGTGAATATTGTCACTTCAAGAAGTATATCAAAAATTCAATATGATTCCGGCTCTACAGTGAGCTTTGTAATTTTGGATTCAAAAATCAATGAAAATAAAAATAAAAATAAAATAGAAAATAAAACAAAATTGTTGAACAACGCTGGCATGCCTTGCCATCTCTAGTATGCATCAAGGTCTCAAGTTGCCCGACTCCCTCTCCTCCCTCCCCACCGATTTTCATACCAATTTCCTTGGAATGAACAATTTACTAAAACATGCATATTTGCTAAATTTAGCCTCGTTTTTCCGTCACTTTTCCAAAGCACTAGTCCATTTTAATTTTGGTTGAAAAACCACTTTTTTTTCTTCATTATTCACTCAAGACAAGCCTGTGGGCTTGCTTTGACGTTTAAGGGTTAAAATTAATGGTAGCATGCACAAACTTGATCTTGGTGGCCCCGTTGACATCACTTCTCCAAGGCCTTAACATACTCGTTTGCCTGAAGGACAATTGGTACTCACTCTAGAAGCATCATTTTTATTGTTAACCCCTAAAGGACTATAAGCCCACTAGGTGGCTCTTGTTTTTTTCAGTGATTTTGAGTAGGTTTTATGTAGATTCTTTTTTGTTATTTTTATTTTTATTTTTAGTTCAACATATGTAATATTCTTCATTAATTCCAGTGATATAAAATTTGGTCCCATTAAAATTATAACTTTCACAATACGATCGTTTAAACTTGTCATTTTAAAACCATGAATCCTTGGTCCTTCAGGGGTTAAAGCACGATACCGCTTTGTAACAGCACTGTAGAGAAGGGAGCAAGGCAAAGCTGCTCAAGAATGTTATCCATGCTCGGAGTGAGGTGCCTAATTCAGGAAGTGGAGCTGTAGGAAGGAAAGTTCCGGAAGCAGCACACATGACCGGATTATGGGATAAAGTTAGGATTGCATTGACTTTTGATTCTGTAAGTGGAAACAAGCCAGCTGTGCCATATGATTCAATATTAGTCAACATGGCTATTTCTGGGATGCCATGCAACGGTCACCACTCACCAGGATCCCACTCTACGCATACTACACATTTATAATCATACGTATGCATACAGTATTTTTTCCGATCTAAGGGCCGCTTCACGGTCGAGAGGCCGTCAATTTTCACCAATCGAATTGCAAGAAACCAAGAATTCGGCCTCTCGACTTTTCATACTAAAGGCCAAAGTTCAAAGGCAGTTACCCTTCAAAATGCTTACATGGAAATACTTTTTGACTAAGGTTGACGGACTCTGAAGGGAATTTTAGGTCAAGCAGGAATAGAAACCCAATTTGTGAACGAGAGGCTATTGATTTTTTTCCATAAAAAATCAAAACTATATTTTATTGCTTATTTTGAGCTCATTTCTTTGGACTCTCAACAAAGTTTGGACATTCAATCCTACGGCTTCTCGACTTGAACGACTATAGTGTAAAGCGACCCTAAATAGATCGAAATTCCGGACCTAATTGAGAGTGGCGTGACTAAAGTGGTTGTTCATAATGTCAATGATCCAGTGTCCACTGGAGAAGGGGCCATTGGTACAAAACTACACATTCCTATCGGGAATAGACATTCTAATGACTAGTATGAGTATCCAAAAATCAATAGCAAGAGCAACCAGTAACAAAGTGACTAGAAACAGAGGTAACCCTATAGTAGTGGGTGAATATAAGTCAAATTTCCGTTTGGTTGGTGGTCGCCAAATCATGAGTGTTGAGGTTGGTTTGTGAGGGCGTTGTATAGCCATTAGATGGTCCGGGTTCGTTTCTTTGTGGACTTGTTGGAGCAATAGAGTTAATTGAAAAGTAAGCTCAAAGAGGAAAGTTTTAGCAAACTCCTCTTGAACTCCTCTTGAACTCATACGGAAATATAAATAGACCAAAAACTAGTTCACAATGAGTTGGGAGACAATTTAAAGCAAGCCACTGTCATTATTCTCCACACCTAACAATGACTCCCACACCTCCTACCAAAGCTCTAAGCCCATGGCCCACAAGGGGACAAGTTATGACACGACACTATTCAACCCAACTATAGCTCAAAAGAGAGGTTAGAAGGAGGGCAAAAAGGGAGGTTAGATGAGCTTCTTTTCGGTTAACTCTAATGTTGTGATACACATAACTTGGTGCTGCTAGTGAGTTATGATACGCAAGAAAGTTTGTACCGACCAACTGGCATTGTCCTATTTATTTGACACAAGTGCTTACATTATGCTAACAATAAAGAGTGGTCTTAACCACTACCCCTTTTTGATTTAAGGATTTGATCAAGGGTTTAAGTTTAGTGATATGGGTTGATTATTTTCAAAATTTTATTATATTTAGTATAATCAATGCAACATGATGGATAGATGGTTTGATATGGGTACCCCTAAAAGCCCTTTGAACTTTAAGATTAAGCCCTATGGCGACTTTGAATGAATCCTTCTTTAAAATAAAATAAAAAATGATACGACCAGATGTGGTTTTGATTTCCTACACTCATACATTATATACAAAAAAAATCACGTAAAACTTGAAGAGGTTTAAATATTTTTACAAAGACTTTTTGTACAAAAATCAAAATTTGTCCTAGATGCTTAAAAATCCAAAACATTTGTTTAACCCCTAAAAGCCCGAGGGGTATTGGACAAAACATAGATGTGTTATAATATGTGCCTTCCATATGTTTGATGAAGGTTGGTTCAATAGACAAAATGTAGAGTATCATCTTTACAAATTACCCGTACGGTCAAACTTCCAAAATAATCTTTAGATCATTTTTTAATGAATTTAAAAGCATTAACCTTCGAAAATTTGTATAAATTATAATTTTCAATTTTAGAGTTCAAAATTTAGTACGATTGGTTAAAGTTGGGCTATCTATCGTAAACTTCAAAAAAGCAAGAGAAACGATGGAGGAATCATCATTACTTTCCCCAAATAGCAAATTTTGTAACACTAAGACAATGTTGAGGTGATCTACTTTGAAAAATTCTCCCGGGTGGAGTTTAACTCGGATTGCCATAATTCAAATTGGGTTGGATAGTAGACTTGATGTAGTATTTTAAAATATTTTTTATTTTTTCAAAAAAAGATTTTTTTTGTTCCGGGCAGCCCGTTTTTTCCGGGCAGCGACCAGAAAATGGTCGCTCGGGAGCTTAGGGGTTAAAATATCTAATGACATGTCGTCTTCTTGGGTTGGGTCATTAGTCTTTTGTAGTAGCATGGAATAGAGAATGCGAATATGTATGGATTTGTAGCAAATTTGTATTTTTTTTTGGTGTCATCTTTTGCAAGTCTCTTAGTTAGCTCATTGCCATATATATTGGCATGGGCTTTGACTTTGTATAGTGTAGTGGGTTGTGTTCAATTTTAGAGCATTTCTACCATTGATTCTAGAATGATTTTGTTAGCGTAGTTTCAATGAAGAGTAGAGTAGTTCAGTTGTGTTTCAAGGACATATAGACAATCGAGGCAATCTCTAAACATTTGTGTGGGTTCGTTTGGGTATTTGGTAATAACTAGATGTAAATTTTTGTGGGTGGTCATTAGTTTGGCTGTAAAGCTGGTTTGTACTTCTATTTTTGTAAAATTATATGTACCATAACCGGTTTTTTCATAAATCCAATATCCGTCTTCATCTAGTTTAGGTGGTATAAAAGATCCATTGGTGAAGTAGCTATGCTGTGAGGGGAATTTTAATTGAGTGTTTATTTCATAGTTAGGTGGTCGCAATGTGTTTTGTAAGTTTTTGTTGTTATCGAGTAGGTAGTTAAGTTTGTTCCATGTAGTATTATAGAGTATAAAAGGGATGTTTTGTATGTGATATTGTGGAATTTGTAAGCTTTTGATTATGGTTTTAAGAGTGTCTAAATGATTAGGTGTGGTGATGTGGTGGTTTTGGTTGTTGGTGCAAAGACTGATGTGTATTGCTACACTGAATAGGTAGATTAGTGTTAGATAATTATAAAATTTGAAAATATTATAGATTTTTACTCTCGACATAAAAAATTACCAAAGACATTGATTCCAATACTATTGAAAGATCGCCATCTTGACCAATATAGAGGGTAAAAAAATTGATCAACAGTAAAAACTTACAACATGTTTATGTAAATTAGTGTATCTAACACTAATCTACCTATTTAGTGTAGTGGTTTGTACCTCGGGGGGAGCACTCCCTTGTATATTTTGCATACACGTGCGATAATGACCTATTTATTTGGGGGGTTATTTACCTTGCAAAAAATATTATAAGGTGATGGTATTTTATATGTAAAAAGCCTGAGAATATTATATGTGATGGTATTTTACATGTAAACATGTTTCACTTTTTAAAAATCCCCTATTTTACATGTACATTTTTTACAAAATTTATCTACAATGAATATATTGGACCCTATTTTTTATCGCACGTTGTTTCTAAAAAAATTGCCAGTGAACCCCCCGAGGTTTGTACAGAAATAGTTCCATAAAAACGAAACAGTTTGAAAAATTCATAAGTAGTTTTTCTGTATGGTGGGAAAAGAATCTTGACAAAGTTGAGGATTATCCCAATAAAACAAAAACATGACTTACTATACACTAAACAATAAAAAAATCATGTTAAAGACAACGTATTATCAATAACATAAATAATGCAATTCATACGTTATCTATATTATCAATAAGATTTCTAGTTTTTTCACTACACTAAAATTGTGATTTATGTCCGGGACACTCTTTCTTAATATGAACGCTATTTGACTTTTTAGAGATATAGTGTCCTTGTAAAATACATTTTACTTGAAAATTTTTAAACAATAAAAAATTCAAGCATAAATTTTAGATGTAATGTTCCAATGATGAATGACAACTTTATAATGAACACAAAATGCAAGTCATCCCTTGGAAGAAACATGGCAGTCTTGATGGAAGTAAGAATGACAAGTAACAAACTCCTATGTACAACAAGGACATTATTTCTCCTCACCTTTGAACAAACCATGGTAAAAGTCATTTCACTTTAATCACATCGAAGAAACATAACACTTTTAGTGAAAGTGAGAATAACAAGTGACAAACTCCTATGTACTATTTCTCCTCACCTTTGAACAAACCGTGGTAAAAGTCATGTCACTTTAATCACATAAAAAGAACCCGACACTCTTACTCAAGTAAGAATGACAAGTGACAACTTTAACGACACTATTTCTCCTCACCTTTGAACAAACTACGTAAAAGACATCAATTCCCGCTACACAACTAAACCACGTACCTAAAAAGACGTGTCTAATATTCCTCACGTTTGAAAAAGAAGCCACCGAACCTTCTTCGTTATAGGCACAAAAAGGGTAAAACCCCCGTTTACCAGAGAGAGAAAAAGACGCCAGAGCCTTCATCTTCAACAGAAAAAGGCCCTCCAGCAAGAAAAAAGGCGAAGACAAAAAAGCCACAGCATGTCTGGTGTCAGAAACCCACAACGTACCGGGGCTGGCTGAGATGGCAAACCGGCAGTCAGTTCTGGCACGAAACGGGCGGGCACCAGCTCACATCCAGCCTCGCAACGCAGCATCTCCTCTTACAGTAGTAACCAGAGTAGCCTGCTTGCTGCATTTCCATCTCCTCAGCCGGATCGCACCCAATTTCCATAGTTGCAGCGTTTCAGGTCCTCGTTTCTCCTCTCACGATGTAGCAGAAACAGAAACACCGCCGGGAAGGTCCTATTTTTATTATTATCGCCATGGGTATGGAGCAGGCATTCGTCGCGTTGGATATGGACATTGCGCCCTGGGGTGGCCAGGTAGTAATGCCGCTGCTTTCATATGAGCAAAATAATGGGCTTTAGGTTCAATGGGCGCCGAGCAGAAGGAAAGAAACCGGTTTTGTGTTGAGAGAGTTTGTTTTTTTTTCTTTGTTCAATTGGACTGATGTTGCTGTTTTTTTTGTTGGCAGGAGTATATGGTGCCGACTTCCTTTGGCCACATTTCTGTCACCGTGTGTGGAGATCAAGACAAGCCTGCGCTCGTCACGTACCCTGACGTCGGATTAAATTGTACGCAACAGGGATTACTGAATGTGTTTTTTAGTTTCCGAATGTGTTTCTGGAACTTCGATCGGTGTTCTGACAATGGAGAGGCTTGAATAATGCAGATCTGTCCAGTTTTGAGGGACTTTTCTCCTGCCCTGAAGCTTCCTCGGTGCTCTTCCACAATTTCTGCATTTTTCATATTGATCCACCTGGCCATGAGGTACGCGTTTTGGAGCATTCAATTGTAAAGTGGAGAGAACATGAAGTGATTTTTTTTGTCAGGAGACAGTTTAGTATTTTTGCTACTTTTCCATGGATTGAAGAGCAATCCAGGCTCCTTGGATGCTCTTTTCTTATTAACCCTCAAAGGACAATGCAAGCCCGAGCCCCACGGGCTTGATTATATTTTGGGAGAATTTTGCTCATAACTTTTACTCCATTGCACTAAATGGGGTTTTTAAAATGCCAAACGGAGCATCTTAGAGAGATCTATACCTCTTTAGAATAGAGCCAAAGTAAATTAAAAACAGAATCATGCTTAAAATGGAATGTAAAAGAGATTTTGGGTGTGGTATCAGGAAAGCATATGTCGTTTAAGGGTTAACATATTGGTATTATCAGGGTAATACATATGTGCTACGTAGGTGCTGCTTAGGCAATACCTGGGTGATACCTAGGTTTAAAGAGGCTACACATGTAGGAAGTCTGGCTATTATTATTTTATTTTTTTCAGAAATCCTTAGTATCATCAATTAGCCAGCCCAAATTTATGTAGCAATTTGGCTAAAATCAGCAACAAAAAATCACGTACCAGAGGTGTAAATCTCAAGCGGCACCACTTATCCATGTGGGCGATGTTTCTCTCGTATTTGAACTTCAATTTATTTTTGACAGATTGGGGCGCCTGAAAGCATTTCTCCACAAACCTTAGTATCCGTGGATGATTTAGCAGATCAAGTGGCAGAAGTACTGGATTATTTTGGGTAAGCATGTTACACATTCTGCGGAAAATTTGAAAGTGGCAATTAATATCAACAGCGCTGGAATTAAAACCTGAATGTGAATTTCAGGCTGGAGGAAGTGATTGGCTTGGGAGTCACAGGTGGAGCGTATATCCTCAGTCTGTTTGCGGTATGATCCTTGTTTTAAGCCCTAATTTAGTTTCTCGTGTTTATTTAACAATGTAGTGTACTTCATATGGGAACTTTCTTCTGTTCAATTTAAAGTAATTTTTTTGTCCAACACATGCAATTTTCTCCATGATTTTTCACAATATGAAACTGGTCCTGTAGGGGTTAACCGGTTGCAGATACAATTCCTTCAGACATTTGGCTTACTAGAAAGTTCTTGGTGGTGTGCAGTGCAAGCACGCAGACCGAGCGTTAGGGTTGATTCTAGTGTCACCTCTTGCTCGAAGCCCGTCGTGGACAGAATGGCTGCACAATCAGGTCTGCCATCACCTTCCTGTTTTATTTATTTTTAGCATCTTATACTTGATGCTGCAGATGATCTAATCTGCAGACTCACACTAACTTTGGGTTGAATTTTGCAGGCTATGATCAGCCTACTTTACTTCTGCGGAATGACCGGGTTTGTCAAGGAGAGGTTATTCCAACGTTATTTCAGTTTGGTAAGTCTGCTGAAATACCACATGTAGTACGGTGATTTCGTAAATTCTGGTGACGCACATGCTGACACTAATCTTCTACTTTTTCAGGAAGTTCGTGATGCAGCTATTTCAGAAGACGGGGCAGACGCCCTAACAACAATCCGTCGAGTAAGTAGGCTCGACTTTTTGAGAGAATTAATGCTTTTGATACTTGAGGAAGTCAAGTAAGTAGGCTCGGCTTTTTGAGAGAATTAATGCTTGTGGTACTTGAGGAAGTCAGGATTTGTCAATTTCAGTAACCCTACGTGCTCAAAGCAACCACTTCCGAGTTGAAATATATCATTTAGCAAGCGTCATGGAATGATATTTTTATAGCATTGACTGGTGCTTTATAGCATCGACTGTGGCCGATATACCAATAGAAAGAACATATCATATCCTACATTTTTTGAATGATTAATATCAATGTTTTGAAACCTACTATAAATCTGCTGTTACAGTAGCATCCAAAGTGAACTTCCTATGTTTCAGTTTGGGCACTTAAATGCCTAAACCCTCCGTGCAGTGCCTGATTCCTTGTGTTTTCTGTGCAGTTCATGGATGACAGACGTAGTAAGAATGTGATGCGTTACCTGCAAGCACTTCACCAAAGGCGGGATTTAACAGAGAATCTGAAAAAAATGAAGTGCCGCACGCTGATATTAGTTGGTGATCAATCACCTTTCCATCGTGAAGCTGTGCACATTAGCTATGCCATGAACAGACGATATAATGCGTTGATTGAGGTAAGATGAACGTGCCATGTTTCTACCTCCCTTCTTTACACTTGTTCTTTTCACTCCAATATCACATCCCAGTATCTGCAGAGAATATTTGCTATTGTAATTGGACACTTTCCACGTGCCAAGTTCTGAACTCATGAAAGGAGGGGTGATAAGGTAACTATACCTTAAAGCGTTCACCTTACCAACTGAGCCTATTTACACACATAAAACAGAAATTATTTTAAGTGGGTCTCATTAGCAAGTTCAAGAGGATTCCAACGCGCTTTAGCATGCATTATTTGGACACCGTATGAGTAAGTTATGAATTTCCAAAGTGCTGACTATAGGTTGACCTTAAAGCGACCCTAAACTTTGATGTTCAGATTGTGCACATTCTCATCAATAGTAGGGTGTCAGAAATCTACTTATTGTGGAAGATTGAGCTATGGACGCTTTAAGGAAATGGTCGCGTTTAGATATAGTTACCTTATAACCTCTAAAAGACCTAGAAGTCCAAATTGGGTCTCATGTTTTTATAGCATTTTTTAGTAAGTTGTACGTGGAGTTTCTTTTGTTTTTTTTCTACCAACACATGCGACGGTTGTCACTGATTCAGATGGTATAAAATTTGGTCCCATCTAAATTATAATTTTCACAATGTAATTGAATGAATTTGTTATCATTAACCCCTAAAGGACCAAGGATTCATGGTTTCAAAATGAGAAGTTCTATTGATCACATTGTGAAAAATAGAATTCAAATTTTATATCATCAAAATTAGCGAAGAGCATTTTATGTGTTGGTAAAGAAACAAAGAAATTTGAACAAGAGGAGAGTCCACGAAAGACCTACTCAAAAAGATGAGCCCTAATTTGGGATTCTTGGTCCTTTAGGGGTTAAAGAATTGTAGTTACCGTATGTGAGGGTAAGATTCGGACAGTATTGTGTCGAAATTGAATTTCCACATCAGATTTTGAGAGGTCCACATCACCCGTAAACCAATCACAAGGTGACATGTGGCACTCTGAATTAATTTATGTCGAAACCGACCACGAGGTAGGGTATCTGATTGTTCCACGTGTTTGTTTGTTCGTCACAGGTTGAAGGATGTGGATCATTAGTAACAGAGGAACGGCCGCAGTCAATGCTAGTGCCAATTGAGCTTTTCCTCACAGGCTACGCGTTTTATCAACGTCCATTGCCGCTGACTTCGAGCCCCAAGAGCCCTTTGAGTCCTCCTTGCATGCCTGCGGAGCTGCTGTCACCGGAGAGCCTGGGCCTCAAGCTGAAGCCTATCAAGACTCGAGTATCTTCTTAACCTCTTAATTGTGCACTAATCACATATAACTTGCCTTACCAGTCAGTGTAAGCTTTTGACAGTCTCATGGATAGCTCTTTTACAACCTCTGATCATATTCTATGTTCTACGTATTTCAGTGCCGCCGATGTGTACCATTACAGTAGCCTTGATATCCAGCCTGAGCCTAGATGGGCACGCTATATGAGAACATAATAAGGTGTGGCTAGCATCTCCTCTACTCTACTCTGCCTGTGGTGGTGAGTGGTGACATGCTCTCTGCACAACTTTAGTGACTACATTTTTTGGGTGTATTATTCCACCGCATATTTACGACTGCAATGTCTCATTATTTCAATAAAATTTAAATAAATCTGTACACTACACTCTTGATTCTCTTTCATTACACTCTTGATTCTTTTCACTACACTCTTGATTCTTTTCACTGTTGTCCCGCTCTATTATGACATGTTTGGGAAGCCCTAACCTCAAGGTGGCAGGCATGGATTAGTCACAAAAATGACTTGATACTTGTATTGCTTGAAACAATAATATTGTCATATTATGGAGGGTAGATTGTATGACGCACTGGTTTGCAGTTTTAATCTGCACTATTTACTTTAGATTTCGTGTTGGTCACTTGTGAGTCACTATTCACTTGTGATGTACAAATTTAACAAAATGAATGAATTTATTAATCACTTTACATTGAATTGAAGATAGACACTAAATAGAATGAAGAGTGTTGATCCAATGATTTTGTGTGTACGAAAGTTGCCATACAGGTAAATACGGCACTCACGTGTCTGTTTTTTCCCAATATTTTAACAGGGGTGTTGTAGTGCATTTCAGTGACGTCTAAGGTAGATCCATTGTTGTCCTTTACTAATTTGAAATTCCTATTTTCACTCGCATTAGCATCCTTTTGCATTCTAATGTTGTTATAGGTACAAACTAATGCACATACCGTATACACTTGGGTTGAGTGAATTAATACTACAAATTGTAAGTGCAATAACCAAAGGAATGGCAATGGGTTTATATATATCCTAAACTTCATTCCTATTTTAGTGGATTCTCTATGCAATTTTTTTGTTTCCCATTCATTTTCAATTGGGTTTCAACTAGTTTGTTGAAAATACTAATTGGAAGAACTTTAAAGTCACGCTCATCAAGGTGGCCGGCATGGATTAGTCACAAAAATGACTTGTCACATATATGTTGCTTGAAACAATAACATTATCATATTATGGAGGGTAGACTGTTCAACACTTCCAAATCTTGCCATTTCTACATGCCCAGTAACTTAGAAACCACAAGCCAAGTTTCTAGAAAATGATACTTAGGCTCAGGGTACGTCAGGAGCATCCACTCAGTTACTAGGCCACCAACTTCGTGCAGAAAAGTTCCAGTCATCTTTCGTACCAAACTTCGTGCAGTCGTCTATGGAGGCTTGACAGAAGAGGATAGTACACTCTGAACTCTTTTTTATCACACTCGCTTATCTTCCATTCACTCATAACATTCAGTAGCATGCAGTGACTCTGCCTTGGCTCTAGAGTAGATGGTGAAGCATATTCCACACCCAATAGGACTCCATCAGTAGCTAAGTGGACAAGTGGAGTCCCAAGGTGATGTGCAGAGTGCATGAAGGCTACTAAATGGTGAGGAATGTACTACACCATCTACTATAGAGCCTAGGCAGAGCCACTGCATGCTACTAAATGTTATTTGAGTTCTGATATCTAAATGGAATGTTTTGTGTTGTCTTACATTTTGGTATCTACATGGAATGTTTAATGTTGTGTACCAATGTATTTTTTTCTTGCAAATCTTAGACAAATTCTACCTATGATCCTTCTTACAAAGTGGGAGCTCAACTACTAAAAAAAAAACACCGTTATATGTATAATTACTAGTGGGACCTGTGCCATTGAGCACATTGACAGCCACTTGTTTTTGAGCTTGGTTTGTCTCCTCGACGGATTCCAGCGCAGAACGGTCGAGTGAGACAAACCATGCTGTATTGTATAATAGAGAATTTCTTGTGTTACATTCTAGTATCTACATGGAATATTGGAAGTTGTGGCAAGATATTAAGAGCTTCTTACAAGAATCCAGAAGCCCCACAACCGACGGCAAAATGATATTTCAAGTAAAACTCACTGCTAGCATCTTTGGACGAATTTTGTTCCTTTTGTAGGAAGAGATTCTCATCGGTTATAAAATGGTATGAACAGTACACTGGTCACCAAACGCGTGACATAAATGAGTTAAGCTTCCTCGTAGTTTCTTGGATTGGGGGACTGGCAGCCGATGGATTCGGGATTCTCATTTTATGCTGCAGCTGCACTCATGTCTGTGTGTGTTTTTCTTTTCCTTTCTTTTTTAAGTTTTTTCACACAATTGAAAGAGATTTCATAGCAAAGAAAAGATCATATAGTCTGCATATCCTTGGTCGCCAAGCCTAGCAATCCAGCCCCATCTTGTGTGGAATTCTGGCTATCTAGTCCAATTTAGCGAATCTGGACAGAACTGACATTAGAATGCTCTTTTCTGGCGATTCCAACCATCTAGACAAAGCGATCTAACGTTTTAGAGCTAGCACTGAATTGATATTATATCTTAGGTGCCTGGGGTGTACTCTACATTATGTTTGAGAATCATATGCATTCATGACCCCTTCTAAAAAAACCCCTTGTATACAAGAAGTCATATGTCTAAATACCTTTGTACACAAATATATTCGGTTATAAATATATGTTTAATGTAAGTATATGTGAATATTTTCAATTCTTAATGTGTTTTTATTTTATGTATACGTAATTTGGTGGTGTCCAAATTAATACCCCTTCTGTACACTCACGCATACTCGTACATGTTTAGTACAGTGCAACCCCGAGTTGAGGTGTTGATTACCAACAATGGTAGTACAAACCTCTTCATGATCAGAAGATTCCAAGACTTCCTGCACGAGGACAGTCACATTCAATGGGGGCGTCGGAGTGCAAGCCTTGTGCTCCAAGAAAGGAAAGGAGGTGACTTGGGCAATGCGAATTCCACTTTCTGCCATAGTTAGGCCAAAATACAGTTAGCTACCTCACAAGAGATTTCAATTCTTATTTGCAGAATCTACTCTTCTTGTTGAACAAGAATCTAAGAGAGCATTTGCACTCACTCAGAGCATTCCCACCAGTTGCTGCTACCCTCAAATTTCTTGCTGAAAGTTGAGGCCCCAATTTCACTTCAAAAGACCTTTTGTCAGAGAGACCACTCCAGGCTGGTATTTTGATTCTGGATGCTAGTCAAGAGAATCAATTTGAGGTCTTGTACCAGCATCTCCACCAGCACTTTAGATAGCTCTCTGGCTGTGGGAAAATGCATGGGTTGGTCAACAATTTATTTGGAGTGACACTAAAAGGCAAACTGATCAATTCTCACTTGTTATTTTGAGCCATTCTCGAGTTGGTGAGTGCATTTGGTCACATTCGACAAGGGAAAAGATGTCTTTGTTTACAATTTCAGTGAGTAAGAAGTGATCGAGTGGGGAAGTACATGGTATGCCCTGTAATTTTTGGATGACCTTCAAAGTGCAATTCAGAGTTGCTAGTGGAGATCCTCTAATGTCAACATAGAGATACCAACCTTGACGGGTGGGAATGCTCTCATTGGTGTAGTGCATTTTGAGTGCAAGCAGAGGCGTCCTTTCTCACTCTAGAGGATCATGTTCATTGTCACTTTTCACTGTACGCGCTTGTCAGTACGTGAGGAATCACACTCACCAAGTCCCAACCAAAAATTGGTGAGTGCAAAGTGGCGCTGTTTAACTCACAGAAGGAGAAAAAAACGACGCATTCTCCTTGTAGTGTTTGGACGCTAGGTGTAGAGAATGGACGAAGCGAGGGTAACGCTGCGAGCGTTCACAGAGGGCGACCTGCCGGAGTTTGTGGAATGGGCCATGGACGAGGAAGTGACGAAGTTCCTGGTGTGGGACGCGTACACGAGCGCGGACGACGCGCTCGCCTGGTTGCGAGCCACGGCCGTCCCGCACCCGTGGCTGAAGGCCATCTGCGTGGACGGCAAGGCGGCGGGGTCCATCGTGGTGGAGAGGGGAGAGGGGACGGACGCGTGCCGCGGCGTGCTGGGCTACTGCCTGGCGCGGAAGCACTGGGGCCAGGGCGTGGCCACCATCGCCGTGCGCAAGATGGTGGCGCTGGCGTTCCGAGCCATGACGCCGGCCGTGGCGCGCGTGGAGGCCGTGGTGGATCAGCGCAACGGCGCGTCGCGGCGCGTGCTGGAGAAAGCGGGGTTCGCGCTCGAGGGCTCCATGGCCAAGTATCTGCTTGTCAAGGGCAAGCTCATCGATTGCTTCTTGTATGCCATCTATGCACCAGATAAATAGATAGATAGGAACTCCGGTACTCTTTTGTGACTAAAGCATCTATTCGTAATGACCATAACATTCAGTAAGGTTGGATAATCTATTACCACCAACTTAAGCAATCTGAACTATTTTTGGCAGTTTTTGGCGGTGCTAAATTCGAAAAAAAGATATGACCACATTTGAAATAGGTTTTGATGAGGATTGCAAAAATTTGCAACATCTAATTCGCATTTGTCAATTTTATACAAAATTCCAAAGTGGAAAGTAACATGTGACCTAAATCAACCTCTAGGTTTCTCCATGTTCACATCATGTGATACTAACTCACTCATAATGATACTCTAAACCACCAACTATTTTTTTGCAATGCTTGGTGTGCCATTGGTCTACTTGAATAGTGAAATTGGTGGTTTTGGGTCTCAAATGTGGTGGCCCCAAGAAAGGTCTACATGTCATAATTGGGGGAGGTGGTGGTAATAGGTTATCCAACCTTAGCCTTATTGACTGCTCCCTCCCTCCAACAGAATGATGTGGAATATCCCACATCATTTCATCCTCCCAATGAAATGATGTGGGATATTTCACATCAAATTAGTAGCTATGGCGGCACGTGGCATTAAGCAAGAGCAATCAACCATGGTGAACTGTCATTGAAAGCACTCACTTAATTACAATTCAACAGTGTTTTGTAATTGTATATTTGATTCAATAGTTCATTCAATTACAAATCACTGGTCACTCCATATATAAAACTAAAAAGCACCAGCTCGGAAGGCTACTGAATGTTATGTGACAATGATTCAGTGCCCACCGGAAAAAGGGCCATTGGTGTAAAACTTTAGACCGACCATTGGTACAAATTAAAGGACCATTGGTGCAATTTTGAATATGAAATTTGGTATGATTGGTTAACCCCTAAAAGCCCGAGGGGTATTGGACAAATCATAGATGTGTTATAATATGTGCCTTCCATATATTTAATGAATTTGGGTTCACAAAACAAAATGTAGAGTATCATCTCTACAAATTATCCGTACGGTCAAACTTCCAAAAACAACTTTAGATGATTTTTTAATGAATTTAAAAGCATTAGAGTTATCCTTAAAGTCACCTTGTGTTTGAATAAGATACCGTGAATTTTGCTTTAATGTACTATTATTTGTTCACCCCAAATAGTTAAAGGGTATGGAAAAGCTTGGTGGTGTATCATTATTGGGTGTGTAAGAGCTTGGTGGTCTCTAAACCCAAGGGAAACTAGTTTAGCCGTCAAGAAAGACGGCTAAACTAGTTTTCTATGAGTTTGAAGACCACCAAGCTCTTACACACCTAATAATGAGAGACCTCCAAGCTCTTCCATACCTTTTGACTATTTGGGATGAACAAATAATAGTACATTAAAGCAAAATTCACGGTATCTTATTCAAACACGAGGTGACTTTAAGGATAACTCTATTAACCGTTGAAAATTTGTATAAATTACAACTTTCAATTTAAGAGTTGAAAATTTAGTATGATTGGTTAGAGTTGGGCTATCTATTGTAAACTTCAAAAAAGCAAAAGAAATAATGGAGGGATCATCATTACTTTCCTCAAATAGCAAATTTTATAACATTAAGACAGTGTTGAGGTGATCTACTTTGAAAAATTCTCCCGGGTAGAGTTTAACTCGGATTGCCATAATCCAAATTGGGTTGAAAAGTAGACTTGATGTTATATTTTAAAATATTCTTATTTTTTCAATTTTTTTTTGGGTTCTAGGCAACCCTTTAGATTTGGGCAGTGACCAAAAAATGGTCGTTTGAGCGCTTAGGGATTAAAACTAGACATTCTATTCTAAAATTGAAAAAAAAAAAACATTTTTTCAAAGGAGAGAGTGTCATTGGTTTCTTGAAATAATAAATTTTATAACAGTAGGACAATATTGAGGTCTTTGTCTTTGAAAAGTTCTCATCGATGGAGTTTAACCTTTAAACGTCAAGAGGGCCTGGATTGGGCAGCCCGGAAGGCATCTAAATTTTTTGGGGGAAATTATTTTATTTATTATTATTATTATTATTATTATTTGGCAAAAACGGCTCTGCAGTGCACTACTGGCTAGCACTGTAGCACTGCGGCACTGCTGAACTTCACCTGCCCCAACCTCAAAACTTGTTCAATTTGATAACTTTGATTGCTTACCAACGTTTCTACAATCTCTCAAATGAAGCAAAAATTTGGAATCTAGATAGCTTTTTCAGTAGCTTTCCAACGCACCAAGTCTCGCTTGATTTGGTTGAGAAAATCAACTTTTTTCTTCATTACTCTCTTTTAAATAAGCCCATGGGGCTTACCTTGAAGTTTAAGGGTTAACTCGGATTGACATGACTTAAATTGGGTTGGAAAGTAAACTTGATTCTCTATTTGAAAATATTTTATATTTTATAACACATTTTTCATTCTGGGCAATCCGTAAAAAAAGAATTTAAACGACCTTAAAATGGTTGTTTGGTCACTCAGGGATTAACTAGCACAAGAACCAAGAGAAATTTGGATGGATGAAAAATGTCAGTGAGTGTAGTCATGAGAAGGCTAACTATCTGTTCATCATCCAAAAAATGAATGTTGACGTGTCAAAAGGTTAATAAAGATATACTAATTTCATCGAAACATATTACAGCATTATAAATGTATTTTTAGTATATTGCAAACTCAAGAAGTTCTTACAACATATAATATATGGCCTTCATCCATATGATGCTGACATTTTCATCTTCACATGATATTTTCTTCCAAAATTTAAAAGCACTCTTGAGATCAAAACTGAGTCCTTGCAAACTATCAAAAATACTATGTTTCTAATGCAAGGGAGTGTTATTCCGAAGAATTGCCCTACTAGTTCATGATAAAATCATGCAAATTTTGCATGAAACTAAACAATGCAGCCGATCACAAGTCGACGTTGACACTCACCGGATGAACCCGCTTGTCAACACTAACGATTGTTACTACATCTGTGGCCATTACCATTTTAATAGTATTGAGATTGCTATTATACCGGTGGGCAAAGAAGAGGTACACAATGAGATTGACTATCGTGAGAACCGTCAACAACCAGTAAAAATAATCGATATGGCTCTCATTCACATCATTTCGAATCCACCCGCCGTCAATAATTCCATGTGATGTCACCTTTGTTACAATCACCACCAGCATACTACTACCAAAGTTCCCGAGCGCCATTGCACTGCACGACATTGCGCTGCCTAGGCTCCGCATTGACATCGGTGCCTGATCAATGAAGAACTCAATCTGTCCCACGGACAAGAACACCTCCGTGATGCCCATGAGAACGTATTGTGGTAAGAGCCAAAAAATGGACATCGGCAAAAATGATCCTGCGGATGGGCAACTAACATTTTATAAGCAAGGGTCTTTGACAAAAAAATAAAACCTTCCTAGTATAAACTTTAAAATAATTACATAATAAACTTATATCAAATAAGATTATTAAATATGGTATAAAGATACTAAATGAATAATAGAAAAAATTAGAATCTAAACTAAGACAATAATGTATTGACTAATGTTTAAGATTGAGATGTTTATAAAACCTACGGTTTATACTAAATAATTTTCAACATGCATGTGATTACTTGATTTACTTCTTTGTGTCACACTCTAGCATTGCATTATGTTATGTGCACGGAATATTGGATGTTATGTAAACATGCGATTGCAAAATCTCCACTTGTCATGTTTTGAACAAAATCACATTGGTTGCCAAAGGTGTGATATAAAAGAATATTGAAAGTGCCAATGACCGTACAATTTCACCACACAATTCTAATCAAAACGTAAGGTACCACTCAATCACTGCACAACGTGTGGTGAAAGGCTCCAAATAATTTTCAATTAAAAATCATACCTAATGTGTTTGACTTGCAATAAATGTTATAGTACAAAACATTATTGAGTGTAGTTTTCTCAAGTCGACATACAACAATCTTTCAAAATTTGAGATAGTGTAAGTTTCTCCATTGTTGTGGGGAAGTATTTGAGTATTGCATGTGCAGTCATTAGCATGTAATGTGACAAGAAAGGAATATTAACCTGTAAAGGACTAAGAAGCTCAAATTGGGTCTCATGTTTTTTTTAGCACTTTTGAGTAGGTCCTCCATGGACTTCTTTTTGTTCATATTTATATATTTTTTGACCAACACATGTAATGTTCTTCACTAATTCTGGTGTTCTAAAATTTGTTCACATTTAAATTATATTTTTCACAATATGATTAATTGAATTTGACGTTTAAACCCCTAAACGTTTGAAAGTGCCTTTGCGACCAGTAGTATACAGTGTATTTTTCTAGTATTTGGAATGGATCCAAACCTTTTATGGGTTTGAGTTCAACATTGAAGTTGAAATTTACATCAATGTTGTTGTAGTGAGCTATAAAGCTATTGAGATCCCAATTCAAAGCTTCTTGTTGATAGCAAATGCCATTTATACGACCAAGTATCTACTATCCCCATGGGACATTTAGGGGTTGAAACCATGAATGATTGATCCTTTTTGGGGTTAAGTAATTTATCATTTATGATGAGAAAAGTAAAGCGAGTGGGGCACTGACCAGGGGACGACGCAGCGGCGGCGACGAGACGTAAGCGACGGACCTCGACGAGCGCGGCGACGGCGACGGGGGCGACAGACACGGCCTGGCCGACGCCAATGCGCTGCAAGAGGGAGAGTCCCCGAGTCTCCCCGGTGACCTTCCGCGCCAGCGGCACCACCAGCTTGTCGTACATGGGCAGGAACACGCAGATGGACAGGTTCACGAACAGCGGCATGGACGCGGCGGGGATCTCGAACGCGCCCACGACGCGCCGGTCCAACGTGCTGCCTTGCTTCAGGAACAGCGTGCTCACTTGCGCGTTCACCACCCAGTACATGATGTTCGTCACCCAGATCGGCACCATGCGCACCAGTGCCTTCACTTCCTCCACTTGCGCCGCCGTGCATTGCTTCCATGGATCTCCCTCCTGTCCTGCCCCTGTGGCCGCTTTGTCCAGAAACCTGCACATACACATATATGCACAGAATCATCACGTTTGAGATTGATTTCTGGACAACGATTCTCCAGAAACCTGCATATCATGCACAGAATTATTAAGTTGAGATTGATTCACTACAACAAAATGAGTTTATTTTCAGTGGTCACTTCTCACTTGGTGAGTGCAACTGGTCACATAAGATGAAGATAAGTTTTGTCTTATGTGACTAGTTATACTCATCAAGTGAGAAGTGACCATTGAGAAATGACCAATTTCCTTGTAGTGATTACTGGACAAGGGAGCTGCAAGGTCGCAGGATGCATATATATATGGAGCTCGATCAGGTACAGAATACGGAGCTGACATACAGAATATCGATCACGGTACTATTATTTTTCTCTCAAATTTTATCATGTGTCATTCCTGCATTAAATGAGACACCTTACACTAGAGAAACAGTGCAAGTGTCGTGTTGTGGTTGATGTTCTAGATACCACTAGTTCAAAACGCCATATTGGTTAAATTGGTCAATTCCTGTTATTTTCTAGTGTAACCTCTAACTTAGACTAAACAAATAATAAGGATTGGCCAATTTAACCAATATGGCGTTTCAATCTATGGACAATGACCACAAGAGAAAAAACTACGTGTCCCATGGTGGAACATGGTGCAAGTGTTCAGTTGTGGTTCACAGGGCACCTTCAGTTGACACATTCACCAGGTAGTAAATGGTACAAGAATGATGGTGGATTCTTGGTGAACACTTGCTAAATTAAACAACCACTTCAATTTAGCAAGTGTTCACCAAGAATTCACCATCATTCTTGTACCATTTACTACCTGGTGAATGTGTCAACTGAAGGTGCCCTGTGGTTAATGTCCCAAGTACCAGTTAGTTCAATTGTTTTTGGATATCAACCACAATGTGACACTTGCACCTTGCCCCAAGTCAATGTCTTTCCCTATGTCAATGTCCTTCCCTGTTTTCTTCTCTCAACCACACTTAATTACACCGTGTCCCAAATCAATGTCCCTCTCTATTTTCTATTTTGTGTGGAATCTACATTTCGACGCTAGTAAAGATGATTTCAATAGATATATCCAGGTTCAACATTGAAACTAGAGGGCAGCTGTTGCTTCAACAGCTTAATATGATCGATGGGTACTTAGATCGATCACGTACGACATTTTCATGAGCTTGTCTCGATGATCGAGCAGTGGTTTCCAGGGGATATCAGAGAGTGACTGGATTGAAAATTCTGTGCGTGATCGATCAGGCAGCCCAGGTCAGGTGAGTATTGAGGACGAGGATGAGTATGCTTACGAGAAACCAGAGGAATTCTGAGCGGGCGCCCTCCAATTGCGAGCGGCCGCGACGAGAACCTGCGCGACGCGCGTGACGGGGGTGCTGCCCGGGGCGACGCGCTGGTGGCGGTACAGCGGCGCGCCGGCGAAGAATGCGAGCGCCGCGACGGCCGTGACAGCGGCCGGGATGCCGTATCCCCAGGACCACCCCAGGCGGGCTTGCGCGTACACGAGGCCGCTCACTCCCACCAGGTTGCCCGACGTGATGGCGATGAAGTACCAGTTGGGCGCCGCCAGTTTGCGCTTCGCTTCTGTCGCGTCCGTCGCGTCGAACTGGTCGCCCGCCATGGGGAACACGCACGCCCTGATCCCGCCCGCGCCCACGGCCATCGCGTACAGCGTGCCGTAGAAGAACGCCACCCTTGTTCCCGTTTCGGCTGGACACC
Source organism: Pohlia nutans (assembly GCA_022496805.1). Classification (NCBI taxonomy): domain Eukaryota; kingdom Viridiplantae; phylum Streptophyta; class Bryopsida; order Bryales; family Mniaceae; genus Pohlia; species Pohlia nutans. Next base: position 3,211,038 of record CM040103.1, read on the forward strand.
AGGCGGCTTGACACTCCCGAGGCTTCAACGATGGCGCTGTTACTGACGTTGCCACCAACACTTGGGCCTGATTGCAAACAAATTCACTCCTCAGATCTATTCTGTTTATCATGTTAACCCCTAAAGGACCAAGTATTCATGCTTTTAAAAATGTCAAATTCGGTTAGAATGTAGTATCGGGAACCTCCCGTGTATTATCTCCTGTAGAATGTAGCCAGAGGTACATTTGCCTAAGTGAGGTTCCAATACTAGATGTGTCCCGTCAAATTCAATCGATCATCATGTTGTGAAAAATATAATTTAGATGAGAGAGACCAAATTGTATATCACCATAATTGATGAAGAACTTGATCAATAGAAGTCCACATACGACCTACTCAAAAGAACATAAGGTGCAATTTGGGCTTCTTGGTCCTTTAGGAGTTAACGTCTATGATCTAGAACAGAACGGAGGCAAGAATCCTGAATCATATAGAATGACTCTTAAACTACACACTATTTTAGGCTCATGATTGAACCACAAAACAGATGCTTGTTCTTTAGATTCACTCCTTTAGACATTTTTCCACTGAAACAAGCTCCTGAAGCAACCCACTTTAAAGATGACAGAAAGATTTGCCAACTGCAGAGGGTTGAGGATGAGCTTCTGCAGGAAGACTTGTCACCCACTGTAAGTATAATTTGGCGACTTGTGCTCTGGAGGCGATTTGAGCAACGTGATTTGAAAATTGTACAAGCCTCGGTTTAGTAAGCATCAGGAATTTAGGACCCTACGGATTTCAAACGATTTCCATGCGACATCCGATATTTCATAGGTTCGTACATTTTTGTGCTAATTGTGCATTGAATCCGCACGGCTTCTACATTCACTCTTTTCGTTATTTTATACAATACAAAAACCTTGCAAAATTAACACAAAATCCGTGTAGAATCCATGTGAAAAATGTACGAACCCATGAAATATGAGATGTCGCACAAAAATCGTTTAAAACCTGTAGGGTCCTAAATTCCTGACAAAGTCTTCAAGACGTACAAGATTCTAGATCTCGGAGTAATAACAGGGGGCCGGATCTGGAAAGAAACGACTGAGAGAGCCTGGACTTTTCAGCTGCTGTTGTGTAACGAAATCTCATCGTCAGAATTGATAATCAAACGTTTTGATGAGGCCAGGGTAGGATCATTTACTGATTTCAGTGAGGTTTGATTGTAGCTCACCAGAAGGAACACCGACATGAAAATGCCGATGGTCAGGAAGCGACCGAGATAGGAATCAGCGATGATGGCAGCCAGGATTGGAGTGAGGCGCACTGTGCCACTCCAATTGTTGGCGTTTCGCACAGCCACTGGTAGATCCTCATGTAGCACACTCGTGAGGTAGCCGACCAAGTTGGACGAAATGGCATTGAAACCTACTCGCTCACATGCTTCACATCCTGCACATTAATCATACGACAAAACCGAGTCAGTATTAGTAAACAAATGATAGAGTCTCATATCCACTTGCAAGAGTTACATTGTCAAAGGCTTATATATCAATGCATGCTTCGTATATATCCTGCCAATTCACTCACTTGCCATCAAAGAGCAATCAGAAAAAAGAAAAAAAAAATGATTCTCAAATCTTTTTATGAAAGTTTTGTCTAAGGCTGCTAATTCACCAAAGAGCAATCAGTAAAACAGTCATATGCCACCAAAGAGCGATCAGTAAACAAATCTTTCTCAAAATCCATTTATAAGAGTTTCTGAAATGCTGCCAATTCACTCATATGCCATCAAAGAGCAATCAGAAACGAAATGATTTCCAAATCCATTTATGAATGTTTTGTCAAAGGCTTATATATGCTGCCAATTCAAACGCAATGCCATCAACGAGCATTCAGTAAACAAAAGATTCTCGTTTTAATTGTCAGAGGCTTATATATAAATGCTTCGTATCCTGCCAATTCACTCATATGCCATCAAAGAACAATATCAGATTCCTAAAATCCATTTCAAAGGCTTATATATGCTGCCAATTCACTCATGATAAGTCATCAAAGAGCAGTCACTAAACAAATGATTCTCAAATCCATTTCTGAGAGTTTTGTTCAAAGGCTTATATATGCTGCCAATTCACTCATGATAAGTCATCAAAGAGCAATCACTAAACAAATGATTCTCAATTCCATTTCTGAGAGTTTTGTCAAAGGCTTAGATATGCTTGGCAATTTACTCATACGCCATCAAAGAGCGATTAGTAAACAAATCCATAATTTATGAGAGTTTTGTTAGCAATTTGGAATCAATATTATGAATAGTTACCAAAGATGAGAGCTGCAGCTTTCCAGTTCCCCGTCCTGGATTTAATTGAGGGGCGACCTCGAAAATCCACAGCGCCGTCACCCACCGTCTCATCGTTCACAGTCTCAGGAAGCTCACAGTCAATGGAAAGATCCCGCTCTGAATGAAAATTCGACATGGCAGCTGGGAACTCACCTGCAGCATTGAAATAATGCTGCATCTCTTGAGGTGCCATGCTCACCAAGACGACAGGAGACTTAGAATCATAATACCAGCTGGTTGACAATCGTTTATAACAACATTCTGAGTGAACAATGCATGCAATCAACATTGAACTCATGGCCGCTGTACTGCACTTCTTGTTAACGTATACGTCTATCACATGCTTTTTGACCTCCTCACCAGAGAGATTGTCAACCAGTCATGGTTTCAACTTCTGAGCCCCAACACCATTTGCGCATTCTTAGTTTACAGAGCTCCCACTTGCTTGCTTAGTTTACAAAGTTCTAAAATTCAAAATCTAGAACTTTCATTTGTATATCAATTCCAAAATACTCTTCTAAATAGTAGTTTATGATGTTTTTTTGTCAAATTCTCGATTCCAGGGACACCTTGGTACGTTCAGGGGTTAAAGCGTTCACCTTACCAATTGAGTCTATTTACACACCTGAAACAAAAAAAATGTTTTCAGTGGGTCTTAATAGCAAGTTCAAGAGGATTCCAACGCACTTTAGCATGCATTATTTGGACACCGTATGAATAAGTTATGAATTTCCAAAGTGTTGACTATAGGTTGACCTCAGAGCGACCCTGGACCCCGATGTTTAGATTGTGCACATTCTCATCAAGAGTAGGGTGACAAAATCTACATATTATGGAAGATTGAGCTATGGACGCTTTAAGGAAATGGTCACTTTTAGATATACTGTTACTTTAATTAGAAACCTGGAACGCTAAGGTAACTACACTTTAAGAATTGAGTATAGTTTCTATTTTTTAGAGGGTACTAGCCTCATATGGGTACCGGTGTGACGTATGTGTAACTCATTTAATATATGCTAAAAAATCCATCTTTGACATCATGTATGCAGCTACAGCCATGCTATCTATAACACCATTTAATTTATGTAATTTTCTTGTTGAATTTTCTTATAAAGCGGATACTTTTCTAAAATCACACTATTTTTGAAAGAGGTACCCATATCAAACCTTTGCCTTAGACTCAAAAGGAGAATCTAACGCAACTGAGTATGTTGTATTTAGATACTCTATGCAAAAGTTATAAAGGTTCAAAGTTTTTTAGTAGATGACCTGGAACAACCAAAAATTTAGGTGTTGTGCACATTCTCAAATTCAATATTGAAGATTTTTTTAGTGTCTATATAATCACATAAGTGGGCATTTGTATGGTACGGTTCACCCCTTCCTCTTGGTGAACTAATTACATTTTGATGCTCATTTGTGCACTTTGAGCATTTTGTTTAAAAAGTTAACTTTCAAACCAATTTGAAAATCATGTAGCAATGATTCATTAAAAAAATGAGTGAACCAACTTCTAGATTTATGTACATATTATTCAAAAAATAAAATTTTAGAATAATAAAATGATTTTATGTTGAAGGTTTTGAATATCAAAACTCCCATTTTAATAATAGTTTTATCAATTTATGATAAAAGTTTAAATGTAAATATATAGTTCATTATATTTCAAAATCTTAAAATAAACCAACTTGCATAATTTCATTCTCAAGTAAATTCAAAGAAGAAATCCATGAAAAAAAATTAAATTAAGTAGAGAAACAACTAATCCCTCCCAAAAGTAACACATTTTAAAATTTGAAACTTTAATCAATTCAAATAAAATTTGAAAAAATTGGAAGATATTTTTCTTAACATATTTGAACATTGGAAAAACTCTTAACTCAAAATTCCATTCACAACCCTATGTTCTCCTTCTCTTTTAAAATTTAAAGTGCATATTAGAGTTATTTGTAAAGGGAACTCGTCTTTTGCCCTCTTTTTTTCATGGGAAGGAAAATCTAACTTGTATTTGAGTGTAGCTACAAAGTAATCCTGTGAAATAAACTCAGAATTTGAATGTTTCATGGAGGTGTCAGTTGCCACAAATGGCACAAATCTTCTAAAAGAAAATCTTCACAAATAGCACAAATCTCGGCTTACTACCACTACCTCCCTCGTTTAGATCTAAGATCTAACTTCGAAATCCAAGTCTTTCTTATCAACCAACGTCCTTCAACTCACAACCAACATCCCTGACATCATCACACAAGGAACTTCTAACTTGACATGGCGTTCAGTAAAAGCCAAGACAAAACTGGTGTTTCGGAATTCTTGATGGTTGAATTGAGTCTATTGTGAGTTCTATTTTTGGTCTACAGTGAAATCCTGCCATTGGCATTGGCGACCCTGTGATTTTCAATTTAGAGGTTTGGGGTACTTCGCGGATAACTCTATTATGAATCGTAACAATGCACTAAATTATTCTTTCTTTCATATTTCATTAGAATATAATTTTTAATTTTTAATTTTCTATCAACCTTTTTTCACAACCTTTTTTCACAACCTTTTCTATCGATAGAGTCTATTCTATCACTATAGATTTCACAAAAATATGTTTTTTCTCTTTAAAATGAATTTTTTAAATTCTTAAAATCCTCAAAAGAATGCACAGGGACAAGAATTCTAGTGAACCGTACCAAACAAACGCCAAAGTACTTTGTCTAAATTGGATGTACTCAATATTCGACAATATATATGATCAAATTTGTTATAAAGTTGTCTAATTTTGCAGTGAGATGTCTTGATCGCACACAAACATATGAACGGACGTGTTTAACGGTCAAACATGGGATGATAGCCTGATATGGGTACCCCCTCCAAAAATAGTGTGATTTTTGAGAAATATCTTTTTGGTAAGAAAAGAACATTGAAAATTTACAAAAATTAGAGGGTGTTACAGGCACCATATCTACAACTATATACATGGTGTTAAAAACATAATTTCTAGCACACATAAAATGAGTTAGACATAAGTCACACTATGTGACACACGTAAAAGTGGTACCCATATCAGACCATTCCCCATGGCAAACATGTTATTTGAGAAAAAACATGAATATTCTTTGAATATGCTCAAATATGCTTGAATCATTCTCAATCGGACGGACATGAGGTCATTGGATGGACATGAGGTTCATTGAACCCGGACATGGTCAGACGAGCAGCCTTATGGAGCAGATGGACACATTGACAACCCTGATTTGTTGCATTGGCATGTTTGAGAATGCCAAAATTGTGATAATCAAGTGCTCACAGTATAAGTTAGATCTGAGATTCCAATCTCTAGAAATTTAATGAGAACAGCCCAAAACGTGGGGTGATTGCTTAGCACTGGATCAACTTTGGCTGTGTGAGTGACTCCTGATGTGGAGAAACCACGTAGCAGCAATACATGCACTTGCTGATCAGCATGCAAGTAAGTTAGAACTGCAAATTGTGCCCATTTGACCTCTGGTTGATAAGGCACAGTAAGGACGGTGATTACAAGAAGCGCTTGTACTTTTAGTTGCAAATGAAAATAATAATAATAATAATAATTAACTTTTAAAAAATCAAATGCTGTATTTTAGTGTTTTCATGTTTATACTTCATTCACTTTATCTCAGGATATGGCTCTTTTTAATGTAATTCATTAGGCTAACTTTCATAACATTCCTTAGCTAGTACTGCATCACACCCTTTTGTTTGTGCAAAGAATCAGTATATGAACAAGGAATTGATGATGTGGAACATGTAGAAACTATTAAAAAAAAAAAAAAAGTTTGTTAAGTCATCATTAGGTAAAAATGATTTTGATTCTTCAGAAGATTACGATTCCTACAATGATTATGACCTACGATGTAGATTCTTAAGGGTGAATAGTGGGGTTGCTAAAGAATGCTATGTTGCATCAGTATTGAACCTCAATGAATTCTCAACCAATTGATGCACATAACAACCAAGAATATATTGTTTTATATTGACAAAGACAAGGCGGAATACTTCATGTGGAGGGCGAGAACAACAAAGGTTATTTCTAAAAATTAACAAACGTCAAAAAAAATTGGAAATTTATTTTTTCAAAAAATAAATTTGTGGTGAAAAACAAATCTTTAAAATATTTCATCTACCAAACCTCATTTTTTGAAAAATAAATATTCGACACTGCACTATTAGCATTAACCTCACTGTGTTGTTGGGATGTTTAGCTTACGTTATCTGCTTGTGGCCACAAATTTATCAACCTATATGAGATTCCTATAGTAACATAATTAATTATTTCTTCACATTAGTGCTGAGTTTACGTGACCCATGTTGTCACCCCCTCTCTATCACAGCTATTGTCTTTCATTTTGCACCGCATCTGTCCAAATATTTACTCAAGGACAATCTGTTACTTTCTGAAATTTGTCTTGAGGAACACCGTTACTTTCACTCTTCACACACCATCTCACAACTTTCATCGAGTTCGATTAAAGCACGCCAACAATCTGCCTTTTTTCTCAAGATTGTAACTTCTTATGAAAAATCAACTTGTTGATGTAAATGTCTTGTTGATGTACGTAAGGTGAACTGCCCTATTTGTGCCACAATTTGGATGTTACCCTACTTAAGTCATCATGCACTAATCCCCAAAGGACCACGAGGCCACCTCGCAGCTTTTGGAACTAAAAAGTGAGGAAATTCAAGTTGTTGAGCCGTGAATTGTAAGGTGAGCAACAAAGAGGCCCTAATTCTTTTTGAGAGTTGAATCCGTGGGTACTTCTTGATCGAAATTTCATGAAGTGTGCGATTTTTTGGTAATTTTTTGAGCTCCAAGGAGGATATTTGGGCGTCACTTGAGACCCTCATATCTTCTTCCTCACACCTCTAAATTATCTGAAATGTTTTGCACATGCTCAAAATGATGATCATTATACTTGGTAGAAATTTCAGAATTTTTGAAGCACTTTTGATCAATCCGATTTCAGCATATGTACAAAATACCATAAACGAGTTCCATCAATCTTCTCAACGGTGGCATTTTCTCAAAAATTGTACAGTTTTGTTGATCCTTTTTTCATACAAAAGCTATGTAAGTCTTTTTTAAATTCAACGGTGCCAATTATCAAAATTAACCCACACCAATGACGAATTGAGCTTGTTATAAGAGCTAGTTAAAAATAAATAAAATACTAAGCTACCCCCCCCCCCCCCCCCAAGTCCATTAGGAGTTAAGGTCTTAATTTAGGTGGATGAGTCAACAATCCACACAAATCATAAATAGAGTTGTATAATACTTCATCAATGACACTCAACTCTGCCAAAAACCAACAATCACTAATATAGCTATGCCTTTGTTCAAAGCACTATTTGGACTCACCTCATTTCTAGGTACTATGTTTATGCTAAGTCTCCTTGTGATTTTTTGAGACATATTTAGTATCACTTTTAGTCCAAGAATATTGTCAGAGATAGGCAACTTAAACCTTGGACTTTGAAATTTTTCATGATTTATTCAATATAATTCCAAAAATTATGATTCAACTTGGAGTAAAATTAGAATCAATTTGCTAATGCATTCAACCTATCACATTGCACATTAGATTACTATAAACAGGCACAATGTTTAAAGTGTCGGTTTATGGCATGTCCACCTTAGTGGTGTACATATTAAAACTTGAAGTGTAAGACATTGATACATAGTAACCACAAATAGTCACATGGCACAAGTAGGGTGGTTTACCATAAATTGAAACTTTGATCTATTCATAAAAAAAAGTTCCATTTAATTAGAATGGACGCCCCTAGAACTATTTACACACTAATGATTGCACACTTATTTCCTCATGATTGATTAATTACAAATTTAGAAATAGTAATAAGAACTCGGAATAGGAATTGAGAATGGTCTCCAAAATTGATATTGAGCATTAATAAGAATAATGAAACACCCTTTTTGACCTATGTTTAAAAAAAAAAGTGATTTCACATTACACACACTTGTAAAAGTAACACTTTATTGTAGGATGAATTTTGGGATAGGAATGAAATTCTTTTTGGAAAAAATAATCATTTCATATCAAATAGAAGACAGTAGTGTAATAGTTGTGAGAAATAACAAGGTTAATTTGTTATCATTATTATTTAACATCTATGAGTTCCATATTAACAAATTGGAGCATTTTTTAATGTATTTTATAGCTTATTATGTGACCATACATTAATGTTTTGTATAGAATACATTATTATTAAGTGTCCAATGCATTAGTTCAAGGAACCAAGTCTCCAAGTTGAAAGTGGTTTTAGAGGTTATGAAACAGGAATGTTACTTTTGAGGGAAAGTGTTCCGGACATCACCTTGACACAGCCATGTTCATGACTTGCATGTATGTAAGGCAAAAATGGCTTTTCTCTACATTTGGTGCCATGGTGAAATCACAGTACATGTGACTTTTTATCATTCCTGCTTGTTTCATATGTACAAATTTAAGAATCTTAAAAATATGCTCAGGAATAGAGGTATTTAGAAGCTACTGTGTACTTTTTTTAATTGTCTTCCTCTCTTTTCAAACAAATGCACTTGAATAATAGAATTAGAATCATCCTTCAAATATTTGACTTTAGATAAAAGGAAATGAATAGAAACAACAGGGGGCCAAATACAATTTAGCAGCCTTTGAAGTGCAAAAAGTAATTTGTTCACTTGTTTCAATATAGTGCTAAAATGGTGGGACTAAAACTTTCATTTGAGAAAAAAGCTAACTCCATATTATTTAATAGATTGCATGCAATTATGAATTGTTCTCATTTTAAAAAACAAGAATTCAGATGCAATTTTAATTAGCATTTGTTTAATAAGGGTCAAAAAGGGGCTACAAAGAGGGGTTAGAATTAAACCAAAACACACTATAACTTTACAATTATCTCTAATCTAAAAAAACTCGCAAATTTTACATAATAATAGAGCTATCTTCTAACTCAAATATTTCGTCAATTTAGTGTTGATCAAGTCAAAGCATGAAACGCATTTAACCCTTTAACGTCCCGATTCAACACTCATTTCAAAGATGGATTATGAAATGTTTGGTGAATAACAAAAGTCGTGTTGATGTACAATACAAAGTTAAGTTGTAAATGTCAATGTGAAGATCACATCTATAAGGTTGGATTTATCTTATTTTTTAATTAATAAATTGCAATTAAATTTTCAAGCTTATCTTTTGAAATTCAATTGAAAATCCCAAATTAACCCAAAAAAAAATCAAAATTTGTTATAATGAATTTTGGTATAGCACGCATTGCGAGATGGTATGGTTTTCATTATTTGTTACTACTTATTTTGGAACATTGTGTTTAAGGTCTCACTTTTTGAACTAAGAATGAAACTTGACATAAATCAATTTTGTTATATTTTACAAAAATCACAATATTTTATTTTGAAGATCCATATTGTACAGATGATAGTCAACTAGTACAAGAATCAAGAAAAAATTGGATGGATGAAAAATTGTACAAGATGAAGGAAAGAGAAAGATTATAATCTATCAGTACACTAAATAGTATATTTAGTGTGAGGTGATGGATAATGTGCTTACCCCTACTACTTGTCTAACACTAATTGTCAATTTGTGGGTAATTAGTGTTGGCGGCTGCATGCATCACCACAGGACACGTGTCACAAAGCATTGATTTCAGTTATTATCCAATTTGATTCATTCCATTTCTAAAATTTCAGTTTTTCCATCTAAACTTTCATCTCAAGTTTCATTCCTTACTCACACTAAATATCCATATCTCAAAAGATCACAATGTCAAAATGTTACTATTCTTCATAAATAGTGTGAGAATTCACATTTAGTGTTTTTACAAAAGTAGGTTTTTTGATATTTAGAGTGATGTTCGCAATTACAGTGCCTCACACTAAATACACTATTTAGTGTAGTCCATTATATGGACACAGGCATTACTGTTATAAAATTATGTGTACGTAAATTTTACCCCACTCACTTTTCTTATGGGACTGAAACAATTTCAAAGTTATCTAGAGGAAGTAATTGTTAACAAAAAGATCAGGTACAGTAAATGGCAACAATTTACGGAATGTCTATCAGAAATACCACGTTCAACTTTTTGAAAGAACATGAAATTGAATAGAATTGACTGCCAACTGAATTTTATAATTGAATAGAATTGACAGAACAAATCAATGCAGCATCAGATTAATCTCAGCAACAGAAGTCTTGCACATCAAGCCCATTTGCACGCTTCTTTGACTAGAAACTATTTGACAAGATGAAAAGCAAAAGCTCCGTGAAGCCATGTTGAATTCATTCAAATGATGATAGGTTCCATCACCCCTGGTAGTCTCAGAAGAGCATAGGTAGCGCTTCTCTGCATACTAAAGGACCAGGTTACACCTGAATTCAACATATTGAAATAGCTACACCTGTGGCAGAACAAGAAAAAAGAAAAAGAGAAAGAAACACCAAACACCTGGACAGTTATCAGGTATGATACACGAGTGAATCGCCAAAGTGATTCTCATACGTTGCTGTACAGTACAGTATGTGAAAGCACTACAATTCTACTTGCACAATTCAAAATATACAGGCAGCTCCAACACATGAAAGTGCAATCAACAATCACTTCATCCTGATCTTGGAGTTCGATACCAAGTCTCGAGAGCCTCCAGCGGAGTAACAATGGATGAATCCTTGTGATTGAACAACACCCTATCCACACAGAACGACTCACATTAGCAAACTGCAAAGAATCTTCGAAATTCTGAACATTGGTCGCAAGTTGAGAGAATGGCAGTCTTAGAATACAGAGATCTACCACCGCATTAATAATTGAGAATACCAAAAGCATACCAAAAGCATACCCATCATAAACAGGGAAAAAAAACCTAAGGGGAAAAAGGGAGAAGTCCTCATGAGGGAGGTTGAGTTGAAGGATGGAACTCAAAACTCTAATCCATAAGCCAGATTGTGATTGTGCAAGAGAAAAGGCAGGGTACCTGGGATTTAGATTTCTCTGATTTCACAAATAGCAGACCCAAGGGGTTCCCTTGTTCTTCCATATACGCTTTTCTAGTCTCTATAAGCTCCATGACCCATTCATAAACCTGAATTCAGAGTGGACAAGAAAACACAATCATTAGCCCTTAGATGCATGCATTGGATTTCACAGATGATTTCAGCCATGAACGTCAGATGACAGCAGATCCACAATTTATCGTCTTAACTTACTTGGCTCAACCGGAAGCGGGGACGTTCGCGTTGTGGACCTTCCAATTTGACACCTGTTCCTTGACATTCAGGACAAAAGATACCCGTCTCACTTGTGAACTCAGTCTCGGTTCCAAAGCAATCGTGTCGATCGCTTGCTGGACTAGACTGGACGTTGGGATGTACAGCTTTGCGGCGCTTCAGTTTTCGACTACTCGTGCAAGATGCATTCCACGTTTTGGCTTCGCAGAACACTATCCACTCGATCAAGCAGGCACTGTGGAAAACATGAAAAACCTGCATGATTCATAATAGAGAGACACCTCTTTAGTAGACCGTATGACATAACATTCTATGACATTCTAGAATAGTAGCTATAACATTCTATAACATTCTATAACATTCTATAAAATTCTATAACTACGTTTTATAGCTACATTCTATAACATTCTATAGCTTGCACCCTTTCCACCAAAAAAATCAGGAGCACTAAAATATTGAAGAACAAGCAATTTATTCCATTGCCAGGCATAAAATCACTGTGAAATGAGTCGAACATGGCGACTAAGAACCGAATGAAAAGGAACACCAAATGCCACACCCGCCTTTGCATTCATAACATGAGCTCAAGGTTGCGAATCTGGATTCCATTCTTTAGCTCGCTGTTCATTGAATCCAAGGGTGTTCAGGGAGCTCCTCAAGAATGTAATGGACATGAATTTGGTGAATTTTAGATGATGAGAGAAGATGAGGCCAAAACATACCCCTCGTCGGTTCCGGCTTCCACAAATCATCTGGCCAGTCTTCACGTTCACCAGAGCAGCGACGTCTTGGCTGGAAAGCAGCTTCTGGTGACAAATGAAACATATTCTGTCGAGATTCTTGGCTTGCTTCTGTTTCCAAATCTTCCGAAACGTGGTGACTGGTCCATCCTTCTCGACGGCCGGCTCGCCGTCGATTGATTCCAGCAACTCGCCGGAATCCGCTAATTCTATGACAGGCTTCGTTCGGATGGTGAGTGTCAACGGCGCTTTCCGACGACGTGCGCCGGTAGACGTCTCCGTGGACACAACAATCTCTCGGGAGACTTGCGTTCGAAGCCTGTCCACTTTGCGCACGCTATTACCGTTGCGAGAGTTCCCTTTCGTTTCCAAAGACGGCCAGTCGCCTCCCCTGCCAATTCCGTCACTATACGGGAACACAACCACGGCGTACTCCATTCTCGCCGCATTATTGTTGTCGTTGTTCCAGCTCATCTCCTTTGCGCACTTGTACATCCCCTGCCAGGAAAACCACGACGCCTCCACGAACGGCGTCCCCGTGGATTTTGTCCGCAAAAAAAGCTCCCCGCTGCCTATCCACTTCAACGACGTCGTGGATGCGCCCACGGTGATCGTCTCCGTCACGGAACAGTCCTCCGAAGAGGACGACGGCGAAGTTTTCTCCTCCAACTTCGCCGTTGTGGAGGCCAAATTCTTTTTGTCGTCGCGCTTGCAGTCGTCGTCTGAAGCATGCATGGAGTTGTAATGACGAGCATGGCCTTTCCCGTTCAAATGGTCGCCGAGGGCGGAGTCGTTGTAGCATCGTGTGCCACACAAGGAGCAGTAAAAAACCGCGGTCGCGCCGTCGCGGCGAAGCTCGACATGTTCGTGGCCTTGCTGTCGCAAATCACGCAGCACTGCTCTCGCCAATTTCTCTCTCATATTATCGTATCTCCCTTGCGTTTCCCTCTTCCCCTGTCCGCCCTAAGTTAACCACGTATTGGAAAACCACAACAACACCGTAAACAAGAACTCCTATTCTGATGTATTCGCGCTATCATTCCCATCTCTTTCCACATTAAGATCTGTCCTTCTCTTGCACTCGTCCTACTCGCGCTCTCCATCCCTCTTCTACTCCTACCGTTCAAAAATCACACGAACTCCTCGAACTCCCGCCTCTTCACTTCAATCCCCGCTCGCAGCCGCAATCCTCCACGGGAAAACGCGATCCTGACACCGAACGAAAGCGCTTCGCGTCAGGAACGCAACGAACGCATCCACGCTCGGGAGAATTGGCTCAATCCGTCACACCATCGCATCGACCGATCGACACTCCCCCTCTAGTTTCAAAACTTGAAACCCCCTCCGCGACGCCAACACACTAAACGCGCGTGGAAATGAACGAATGATTTCTGTCCAGCTCATCGGGATTCATCCTCATCCACGCGTCCAATTATAGCCGTCCCTTCCTCGATGCCCCTAGATTCCGCCCCACCTCCAGGCCTTTCGCCAACTGTATCTACCATTTCGCTAAGATTGGCCCTAAATCTACAAAATACGTTGATTCACCCTTCCCAAGACGAACTTATAAATGAACATATGGAGTACATTTTGGCTTTGCTGCGGAGTTTGGTGGAGTGATTGGTTCCATGGACGGAGGATGCTTTTAATATTCTCTCTGCCACCAAAGAACTTACTAATGATTAGTGAGCCTAGTGACTAATGAGATAAGTAGCCCACCAATATTGAAGTATATTATTGGGAGTTGGAATGCTCCTTTGGTTTGGGCTTGTTTTGCCCCCATCAATTAGTTAGGCATGTCAGCAGCTGGCTGGGAGGTGATTATGTAGCCACATGTTGTTTTTGTGCATATGATTGGGGCAAAAAGGTTTGTTTGTATGGGAGTGGTCTTTCCAAGGGAATTTGCTAAGAGAATCTATTAGGTACCTTGTTTTGAGTTGGACCAGTAGATAGTGATGATACATTTTACATTAAAAATTCGATTCAGAGTATATGCCAATCAACCATTTTACAGTTGGAATTTTTTGAACTGATTTTGCAAATAATAACATTAACGATTTTCTAGTAGAGAATCATGTCTACAAAGCATAATAGAACAGTGCAATGACGCACCCTTTTGAAAATTGGATCGAAAGAGAATCTTCATTTATTTTTCTAAATACCAAAGTACATGGTTTAACCCCTAACCGCCCAACCATGCATATTTTGCATGATGTACGGATTTGGACTCCAATTTCTCATCCACCATGCACTTTTTGCAGTGTGGATTTTTTACTGAAACTTTTATGGGAAATTAGCTTTGTGCATGTGTGATCCTATTAGAAAGAGGATGATTTGTGAAAATTGTATGCCTCATTTCATGTTGTAGTGTTCCACCCAAAATTTCAAAGATTTTATTCTAAAAGTGCTATTGAAAAGTCAACTACTAAAATTAAGAAACCAAAAAATCCCCAAAAATCACTACACTTAGAGTACTACATTTCAACCCATCCCAAAAAAATCCATTATTAGATTGTCAAAATCTTATTTGTAATCATATTCCAAAAGAGTGTTACATTTTAAGTTTGAAATTTTATACACAAATATTGCTAATAGCAATTGCAAATCTAACCATATGGATAGAATCCAAAATGCATAATGTACAACTTTTATTCATTCATCAAGTTGAAAATGTCCCTCCTAGTTGCATTTTATAATTCGTCTTTGGAAAACTGCCAAATTTGAAAAGGGTGAGAACGTTTAGGGGTTAATTCAATAATATGTTGCCGAATATTTAATTAATTTAAAAAAAAAGATTTTGCACTTGTACTTTTTGAGAATTATCTTTTTTTTAATTTGTAAAGAAAAGTGAAAAAAAAATCCTAAAATTTTGGCCTTTATTAAAAATAATATGATTACTGTTGAAACCAATCATGTACTACTGTAATGAAGGAATGTCATTTAACCCCTAAGTGACGGATCAACCATTTTATGGTCTCTGTCCTTTTTTTATGGGATGCCCAAAGTAGAAAAAACATTTTTATAGAAAATAAAAAATATTTTTAAATAGGTAATCAAGTCTACTTTCCAACCCAATTTGAATCATGTCAATCCGAGTTAAACTCCACCCGGGAGAAATTTTCAAAGAAAAACACTTCTACATTGTCTAGTGTTAGAAAACTTACTATTTGGGGAAAGTAATGATGTTCTCTCCGTTGAAAAATTTGAAATTTTTGATTTTAGAATAGAATGTCTAGTTTTAACAAATCATAAAAAAATTCAAATTCTAAAAATAAGATTTGTGATTCTTATAAATATTTGAAGTTAAATGCTTCTAAATTCATTATGAGATGATAAAAAGCTATTTTTAGATATTTGACCGTATGGAAAATTACTAAACATCAAGCTCCTCATTTTCTCTTTTGGACCAAACTTCATCAAAGTTGAAGAAGTGATTTTTTATAACACATTTATGTTTTGCCCTTACCCCCTCCATCATTTAGGGGTTAACACTCAATTCCCTAATTTTGCACTTGGCCAAGTGCACTCATTTCATGAGCAAACTTGGCTTTAAAAAAATTTGTCTAAAACAATCTGTAAAAAACAGGGATTTTTGTCTTTCTACAATCTCTTCATTGTAAAGAAACAATTATTTTATTTATTTCTCATCCTTATCTTTATCTTTTATCTTTATCTTTATATTTTCGTTTTCTTTTATTTTGTTTTTTTTCCTTGTCTTCTTTCTCGTCTTCCTTCTTTTTTTTTTTCTAGTCTTCCACTTGTCTTCCTTTTTTTTCTTCACCTTGCCATTTTTGGAGTTTAAACCATAATTTTAAAATTAAAAAAAAATCAGGGAGAAGGCTGAATCCAATACAGGCCCGGAAGGAGAAAAAAAAAAAGTTTTTTTTTTTTTTCCTCGGTTTTTCTAGGCAAGAAGGGTCCGCGCGCGCGGACCCTACTCTTTATTTTTTATCCACTCTCCTTCCCTCCTCTCCTTTCCTTTTTTTCCCCTCTCCCCTATATAAACCCTCCCTCACTCTCCCTCCTTCACATTCTCCTTCCTCCCCTTTTCCTCTCTTGTTCTTCTTCCTCTCTTCCTTCTCCCTTCTCCTCAATGTAAAGGAAGAAGAGAGAGGAGGAAAGAAGAGTGAGGGAGGGTTTATAAAGGGGAGAGGGGAAAAAAAGGAACGGAGAGGAGGGAAGGAAAGTGGTTCAAAAAAGAGTAGGGTCCGTGCGCGCGGACCCGCCCTACCCGAAAAAACCGGAAAAAAAAAAAAAAAAAAAAAAAAAAAAAACTTTTTTCTTCTTTTCTTTTTTTGGCCCTATACTGCTTTTACTCAGTTTTATAACCATTGTGTTTCGATTTTTACGAGACGTGGTATTTTTGTAAATACAGTACTCTATTGGTTTGCTTTTGTCTTGCGCCAATTGGGTTTTTACTAATGCACATGTGATGTTTGAACTTCATCTACTAAGTACTAACTCACCTACCTAGCTGTGATTTGTCTTAGTTTATTATGGCTTGATTATGTTCATAAAAATCCCACCGCTCCCTCCCTAACTAAGCTTTAATTGGCTTGAGTTTTTACTGCGTTAACTCAAGGACCTTTATGGGTCATTTTTAATTACGCAGCCTTGGGATTGGTGCCTTAATGAAATGGCATGCATGCATCTGCATGCTTATGTCTCTCTGCCTGTGTGCGTCCCTGCTCAAGCTTTTTCACGGCCTGTGCTTTTGAAGCTCCCTCGATAATCTTTGCAGCGCTCATTGGACTTGCACATTCTGGTTGCATCGGCTCTTTGCTATGGGGTGCAAACATACGTAAGAGGTGTGTAGGCTAGGATTGGGATTTACTGCGGAAGGGACGTGTTTTCACTTCGACAGAATTCACTTGGTGGTGGTGCTCAGTGCGCACAAGAATCCAACATGGATGGTTCTCCTTTGTCCAGTCGGGTTGCTTTTGCTTAGTGTTATGAGTTTCTTTTCTTTGGTTTTGTTTTGTGTTTTGTGTGGATTTTGGTTGTAGACTTGTAAGTGCTATGACACGCTGGAGCCTCCTGAAGACACCTCATATGCGCATTCTAACCCCCGGTTGTGGCATTGCACTACCATAGATGGGTACTTTTATGACTGGGAGAATGACTGCGTTTATGACTATGCACAGTCATAAAATCGGGTCTGTGACTGCGTGTCATATTTTTTGCTGACGTGGCATGTGACGCGGCCCATGACTGGGTGCTGTAGTTACCGACGAGTCGCTTCGGACACCTAGTCATATAAATAAATATGCCTCAAAGCGTATACTTGGGCGCCATGTACGTGCCACGTCAGCATTCCAGCCGCCATCTTGACCGGTCCCAAGTCCTTGACTTTTGGAGGTCTGCCCGGGCAGCTGAGGCCAAAATCCGACGTGGCATGTGACTCGGGCGAGTCATATTTTTTTGCTGACGTGGCATCCGACGTGGCACGTGACTCTGCGTAGTCATATTTTCTGCTGGCGTGGAATGTGACTCTGTAGAGTTATATTTTTGCTGACGTGGCACTTCCGCGTGGAATGTGAATACTGTCATTTTTTGGCTGACGTGGAATGTGACTCTGTGGAGTCGTATTTCGGGTCATAATGTTGCTGACGTGGAATTCGACTGGTAGTGATGTTTTTGGCTGACGTGGATTATGACTATGTACAGTCGTGTTTGAGCGATCGCTATGACTGTAGCCAGTGGTGTGTTCAAGACCTCCAATAATGTTTGACAAGAGTGCGAAGGATATACAACTGGTTTCAGTCACAGTATCGGAAGGAGTGAGACCATTACATGACTCGCGGTAGTCATAATGTTGTTGCCATGTATGTGGCCCTATGACTGCGTACAGTGATGTTTTCGCTTACTGAGAGTCACATTAGTACTATGCATCAGAAACATACAATAGAAGACATATATGTGGCATTCAATGGAAGAGACATACATAGGATTATGGGAATGCAACAATGTGAGCTTGTATTTAGTAGTGAAAGACTCAGTACAAAACCAAATATCGTTCATGTCTTAGAGGGAGTTGCTATCTAGCTAACCCAGTCTTATTCCTCACCAATATATACATTCAACATCTATTAGCTCGTGCTTCCCGCTTCCTTTTTGCTGCAGGCTCATCGTGGTTCTCTTTGTCATCCTGTGTGCACCACCGCAATCACACTGGGTTACCCAACTATTTTGCACAAACCTCATTAATTCACTACAGGACCCTGTAATACAGATGCTACGAATTTATAACTATAATCTGTTATATTCAGTTGGATTTTGACTAGTCCACGTGACCTTCTCATGATACATTACTGAACTATGAGACATTCTCACTGTATAGATAACTGATCCCTGTGACATTCTCACTGTGTACATTATTGAACCATGTGACATTCTATACGTACATTGCTCATCACTGTGACATTGAGGCAATTCATCAGCATTGCGTGCTACGTGAAACATCGGTAGATGATTTAGAAGTCACCTTCTCCTTCGCAGTCGCGCGGTTTAGGCTGCCTTCAGTGCAACAATGGGCCACTTGTGACGGAGTTGAGAGTCTCCCCCAAGCGCTGCACAACCGGTTCGTCCATCTCGTTAGGCTCATACAAGTACAGCTGTTCCGATCCCGGTTCAACCGTGGTAATCATGACCGAGGCATTGCCCTCCTTGATCATCCGGCAATGCATATACTCATACAACGTAGAAATGGCTCCAAAAGAATCAATGAATCTCTCTTTTAGTTTACTGTATGTAGTAACCATGCCAATGACCGTTCATCTAAGGTTGAGCCTAATTTTTGTATTTCCAAAAGACGAATATTAATTGATAGTATTCTTTGTAGCATAATAGAGCAATGGGAGGCAACACCCCTTAGCAATGGCACCGGTCTAATTACAATTAGAAACCGAGTTTAAATGACAATGACACAGTAGTCCCAAAATTCATGGAATATAAATGGCATCTCTTTCGATTGAATTTTCAAAATGGTGCTCCATTGCAATGTTGTATTATGCTATGTTCTTTCAATGAAACCAATAGTTTCAAAATGAAATAAAAATCAATGGTTGTGAAGAGGGAGCACTTCGGCAGGGTCAAGATGAAGATCATCCTTGAGGAAATAGCTGACAACAAGACGAGCCAAGCCCAGAACACCCTGCATAAAATACACCATGCCAATGGCGATGGTGTCTAGCACCACCTGACCTTCACTAGCCTAGGACACAATTCAATCACGTAGAAAGTCTAGTACTGAGGAACTACAAATTGATTAGAGAAGGGGCTCACCTTCACTGTGGCTTCATTTGTTTGTTTGTTCTCCAACGCTCATAGCAACGCTGAAGTGTGAGTCCATCAGTCCATTTCTTCTTGTGAAGGTTCAGAAGTATTTTCTCTTCTAGTTCATTCTTCCGATAATTGTCGGTGCAATCCATGGGTGGAAGCCTGCAAACATCGGTCAGTGCCATAAATAAAATTAGGTCAGCATCAACTATTGCTCAAATTATTCCACATAAAGAGCAGATAGAAAGCAAGAGGTAACATCAAAGAGTCATACAAAGCAGCCAGTTTAGTTTGATTGAGCGTCTCAAGCATCTTCGTTTGGTAAACAGCGTCAACTGCTTCCACAGTACTCACGCCCTAATCAAGGTATGGATGTTAATACATCCGGAACGCAAACTGTGTACTCATCATTGACAAAATCTTCGAGCATCAGCTCCATCACCTCCATGGGTACTCCAGCTTTCATCATAAATGTCGGCTTTGAAACCAAACCTTGTAAAACCAGGAGGTATCACATCGAGACATATGACGAGCCACATAGCCAAAGGAAAAAATGTCAATCCCAACATATGACCGACAATCCTCAACATACTCGGTTCTTCTACGAAAAGAAACTCTCGTATATAAACAACAAATTCAACAAAGCTGAAAATTCTCCTCCTGAGGTAGAAATTGCTGGAATTAAGGGACTCATATGACAATTAACCAAACGTCTATGATTCAAGTTAGTTAGAACACCAAAGCAATAGTCTACTTAGTTTGTACATATTCTAAGTATGTATATAGACAATATTAGGACTATACGTGTGGCTTGGTTGTCGAAGATCTCGCTTCAATGGTTGGCTCGTGAGTCACACAGTAAAAATTATTTACAACAAACAAAGAGTTCAAAATAATTAATCCAATTCTTGCATATGAACAAAAAGTTTAACAAAGCTCCTTGAACTGAAAACTCTGCTCCTGAGGTAAGCTTTGAAGTGACAAGGGTGCTATTGTTGTTGGTGCCGACTCGCTCGTATGCGAACGTGGAAGATGGAACCTCGGACGGGTGAAGCTCGTTGATGTTGTACAAGTTTTTGCTCGAGTTGATCTTGTTGTAGATGCCGTCCATTAAACATGACCGCATTCCCGCAAACCCTCGTCCTTTCGCCATCTTGTAAAAACCACAGAGGAATTAGGGTTTTGCTTTCACAGAGCCATTTCTTACATAACCTACTCGGCGTTGTTGTTGTTATTCCTCTTCTTCTCCTTCTTCTTCGTCTTGTCACCACTCAAAGACAGCATCCATCTTTCTTCCCTGCATTCTGCAACACCATACAGTCAGCCATTGCAGAGACATCGACCTAACTAGATCAAAACTGCTACTAGATCAATACCCCAAATTGAAAATCTTACATTCAAAGAAAACGGCAATGCTCACAATAGTGATTTTTAGAGTTTTTTGAATGCTATGTGAGGCACTTCAACAATGAAAAGGAATGTATACATATGGTTGATGAAGTCTTCAACGTTACCGATTTCGTAATGATATTGCATTCATGTAATGGCACCCTTTTAGAAACAAACAAAACAGGGTTCCGTTGCAAAGAGAACGAAAAATACAACCAGCCCAACCACAAGTGCAATGACACCTTTTTCAGTCACACTGACTACAACATTAAAAGCTCAGTCTGAGATGCTCAAACGTGGGTTGTTGAATGTTTTGAGAGGCTAAATTTCAATAAGGTAACTGATAGTTCCAAATCATGATTTCTACGACATTACGACATGTTTAAGAAGCATGTGAATTCTCTACTAGATTCTTGAGTAGAACAAAAGAGCAAAAAAGGATCAACGACATTCAAGAAGCTTCAAAACCCTAAACCTGAAAATGCAAGAAACATGAAAACAATCAAGTGTGCACCCATCTTTCGAGATGGAGACTCTTCAAGAGGTCTCTGTCTGTGGAGCTTCGTCCTTCGTGTTGACAGCGTCTTTTGCCGGAGCTTACAATGGTCGCAATCTCACAGCCATTGGCATTTCGGAGCTACAAATACACGAAACCCTGACACTGCTCAAAAATCACAATCACAATAGACTCAACCCGAACCTAAACTATCCTGCAATTGCAACTAGGGATACAAATTCCACACACTTAGAACGCAAAAAAAGCTACACCACGAAACCCTAGCATGCGTGGTCAAGTGCTGAAAAATGCAAAAATTACTGACCACGATTAGGTCATTGGAACTTCACAAATGATTCTAGAATACGAATTCCAAACACTTGGAACAAAGTGACGAAACCCTAAGAAGAATAAGTAGCAATTGGAAAGGCATGCTAGGGTTTGCTAATGAACAGACCTTCACCAAGTTTAAGGTCACTGGCATCTTCCTCCTCAATTGGTGCGCCTGATCAAGCTGCTATGCTTGAATATTGCTCGGCGCCATGCCGGACACGTTCGTCTGGTCAACCCCCGCCACGTGTCTCTCCGTTGACCAAGCCCTTAGTCATATAGATGACTAAGCCAAGTGATGTATGTGACACGCATGAGTTATACAACACTCTCCAGTCATCTTGATTACGCCCTATAGTCATCTATAAGACTATGTAGTCTTGTATAACTCTCTCCTGAAATATTTCCTACGCAGAGTGGTATGAATGAGTTTAGTGCTAGAAGTGGCCTTTAGAGTGTGTCAGAATAGTAAATTCCCTGCCTGAAAACACTAAGTAAAACCGCTCCCCCTAAAATTCTATGCGGCGCATATATCTATCAAGTGCTATAATCCTTTGCAATTAAAGCCTCTATCTAAATACTAGTGAATACAAACACTTAAAACTCCTCCAAAAATAGAATGACCAGCCGCTCAGTGTTTATGAATCTTCTCATAATGAAAGAGCTCAACCACATTACTTGTTTGTTTTTCTTTTCATAGCCTTCTCTACGATGTTGTAGACCCTATATCTAAAAACACAAGAGTGTATCCTAAACCCAAGCCTCTTAATGCATGGCATTTCCTTGTACCATGAAGCTGTGAACCGGATTACTTGTGGTGATCTTTTGTAGAGCCATCCCCATGATGTTAGAAATGGTGGAACTGGACCCTAAATCTTAGCCTCTTTGTGCATGGTTTTCACTTGTACCATGAAGATGTAAACTAGGTTCTTTGGAGTAGAGAATCTGGATTTTGTAGACTTGATAAGACTCATGTGCTATATTCGTATCCGATGGAGATACAATCAATCAAACACTTTGTCCCAAGAAAAAAACAACCTGACAATTTTGAACAAGGTTGTAAATAGAACTTCATCCTCTAAAGGATTGAGGAGCCATATATTAATGTGTGATTGTAACTCGGGGTGCCTACTACTGTTTTCTTCATCGCCAATTTTGATGGTCAACCAGACATGAGACCTCCACCACGAAAGATGAGCGGTCGAGAGCACTTGGCGTTTGCGAATGCTCAACAAGAGTGGACAAGCAAGATCCAAGCAAACGAAGGACAACAAACGCCGGACCCTGTACACGAACACGGGGTGAAGAGGAGGACATGTCTTTTTAACCTTCCCAATTGGAAAGTAAGTGTATCTAACGCACTCTTGGACATTGACATGAGTGTACACAACAATGTTGTCATGCGTGGACACTAAATTCTGACTAAATGCAGTGATAGGCCGTGGAATATGACTGTGCATAGTGCAACTCTGAATTTTGGAATCCAGTTTAGAACTCAATGCTATGATGAGAAGCGGAATGTGACTGCACACAGCGATGATGTACTGCATGGTATCTAATATGTGACTCTGTGGAGTCACTATACATGATCTTCTGATTCGACGTACGTTGGATGTCATGCAGTGTGAAAAAAACATTGCCGAGAATGTTATGAAGACCATATTCGGAGAGAAGACACCCTAGAAGTTTGTCTCGATATGAAGGAAGGCCTTGATGCTACCTCCATCGGACGTAGCCAAGTCGTATCGATCCATGTGTGCATATGGAAACCACCTCCGTGTCCGGAGTACAGAGACGCATTTGACAACTGTGGACTCGGAGGTACCCGCAACCTTTCGATAACTTTGTCGCTCGGGTACTAAGGATACAAATCTCCAGGCTACAGAGTTCGAGTACGTGGGGTGGTAGAGGAAATCCTTTCAGTGGACTATGAACAATTCAAGGTGGTGGTCCTCTATTGCAACTGGGTGGTTGCAAACATGGGAGGAGATGGCGCCACCATGAAGCGCGATGATTACGGTTTCACTACCGTAAACTTTGAGAGGTTCATCCCATACTCTGCATAGTCCCGCTCTACATTGAACAGGTCTTTTTTGCACTGGATGTAGCCAAGCGTGGATGGGAGGTTGTGTTGCGCAAAGAACCACTGAACCACGAGGAGTTTGGACATTCTCAAACCACCAACTCACGAATGAAGTACAGTGCATATCATTGGGGAGAGCATGTGATTTTCCCAAACTTAAAGCCACAGGCCTGGATTTGGATCTCATACTGAAAACACCTATACTGAGAGATGCAGTGGAAGTAGCCTCGGAGGTGGTTGCTAAAGCATTAGAACGCCTCAGACAGGATGACACATCGGTAGATGATTTAGACTATTGCGACTCAGAGCAGAATTGACCGAGTCCTTGTTCAATCACATACAGCTGTGAACATTCTACTCGGTGGACATATCTATATATATATTCATATATTCACACAAAATTGTCTAATTAACACCCTCAAGTCTTGGCCACGCAGCACACAGTAATTTCAACCACCCAAACCGATAAGTTGCACACTTCTCACGTTAGTTGCCAACTACCACTACATGCAGGCACAGGTACAATTGTAAAACCGGCAATAATTTTGGCAAATATTCCTTCTCAATGTAAACCCCGACCCCCACCCACCTAGCTCCACTACTTAAATGAGTAAATAAATAATTTATTCATTAATTATTAAATTAATGCACGTGGCCAATTCCTAATTACCCTAAACAAATGAAAAACTACTCAATTTTGGACACAAATTCTCCCTATAAAACGAATACCCTAAATTCTCATACTATACAGTGATTGAGAGGGCCAATATACATGTAAACTGTCTCGGGCAGTGTTTAGAATTTGGGCAGCCCAAAACAAAAACATACAACTATAGGGAAAAATGTGACTGCAAAATATGACTAAGAGAAAAAAGTGACGTCCAAATATGACTGGGCGTTCCCCAAGAACGTTCCCTCTCATTCCCTCTCGTTCCCTACAAAGATATACGTTCCTCCCACCCACTCTATACGGTATATGTGGCAAATATGACTACAAAATATGACTGCCAGTCACGTTGTCTAATTTGGCTTCCACCGACAATTTTGCCCTCGCAGAATGTAACAGCCGGCAGTCGCCTGTCATCCCCAGTCATATTCTCCCAATCATAAAAGTACCCATCTCCGGTAGTGTTGGTTTGTATGGGTACAGGTGAGGGTGGCTTCCTCTTGTTCTTTCCTTCTGAATCACACAACACTTGGACAAGCAAGGGGTCAAGAACGAACGTGGAGTTTTTGTTACTTCAATATTTTGCTCTTACCTTGATTGTCTTGACAGCAAGTTTAGTTAGTTTTGCTACTAATTGCTATTTGTTTCACCTTTTAGCTCAATCACTAGTTAGTTAGTATGTGCTGGTTTTACCAATACTATCTTGTTGATAATCTCATACTGTTCAAAGTCTATTCAGTCTTTTCGACCGAAGTTGCTTTACTTTGGCTTTTCTGCCTGGGTATACTTTGTAATATTAGTCTATTCAGTCTTTTCGACTGAAGTTGCTTTACTCTGGCTTTTCTGCCTTAGTATAATTTGTAATACTAGTCTATTCAGTCTTTTCGACTGAAGTTGCTTTACTCTGGCTTTTCTGCCTTGGAATACTTCGTAACTAGTTTTATTTTAGCTTAGTACAATTTAGTTTTGAAAGGAGCTTTGTTCTAACATGCTCTGAATAGAGATGTTCCGAAAAAGTGCTTCCGGGCCTGATTTTTTTTTTTTAAATTATCATTTAAACTCCAAAAATGGCAAGGTGAAGAAAAAAAAGGAAGACAAGTGGAAGACTAGAAGAAAAAGAAGAAGGAAGACAAGAGGAAGACAAGAAAAAAAACAAGATAAATGAAAAGAAAAGAAAAGATAAAGATAAAGATAAAGATAAAAGATAAAAGATAAAGATAAGGATGAGAAATAAATTAAATAATTGTTTCTTTACAGCGTAAGGGATTGTAGAAAGACAAAAATCCCTGTTTTTAAGAGATTTTTTCAAAAAAAAAATTAATGCGCTTGGGGGCCACGTGCATGATTATATAGCCAAGTGAAAAATTCGCGAATTGGGTGTTATTTGTGTTTTATGGATTTTGGGACTACCATGTCATTTCCACATAAACTTAGTTTTTAATTGTAACTAAATTGTGGTCCCATTGCAAAAGAGTGTTGCCTTCTCTTGCTCTATTATGCTATGTACTTTCCAACCCATTTTGAATGTTGTTTATAGAGCAAAATTCTATTTTCAAAGTGAAATATATCAATATAATTGTTGTAGTGTCAAAATTTTACTATTTTAAGAAAAATGATTTTTTCTTAAAATGATTGTTGTAGTGTCAAAAATGATATGGTTTTTTTAAACACACATATGATGTCAAAAATCTAAAGTAATAAATGAAACTTTTGTGGCTTTTGTAAGTTAAACCCTTAACCCTTTAGTGCCTTGGGTATTTAGCAACATGCATTGGGATTTCAGTCAAAAATAGAATGGATTATATTAGAAAGTAACCGTACAATTGTATTTTCAACCAAAGTGTAGACAATTTGCCAAAATTAGATAATCATCTAATGGTGAAACTGCGAGATTATATAGTATGTCTTTGAACCATATAGTGTACATTAAAAAATGAGGTTTTGGAGAGTGTGTGACTTCAAAGTTGAATAGAATTTGGCTTAAATTTTCTAAAGATTAAAGTGACGCAGTTCAGCAATGCTCTATGTCAACACCTCGCCATTGCAATGTTTCATATCAAGAATGAACTCACATATAATTATTATGAATTTTATAAGTGAGAGTGACTTATTCGTATACGGTTTAGGACAAAACTTTATACGTTAAAAATTGAAAGGAATTGGTACATTGATCAAGGTTGGAATACACACACTATCGTACGAGGAAGGAAGGGTCCACACTTTGGTGTCGAATAATTAATAAAAGTCCAAACCGTGGAGGTCGGCACTTTCAAAAATAATTATTAAAAAATTGGCTATTAATAACTAACATTAAATTTTTCTAGCAGCTAAACATTTTCTTTTGTTTTTTGTCTGCAATTTTGTTGACTTTATTTTTGATGATTTCGACAAAATACTTGATAAATTTATTTATTTTCCGGAATTTTTTGGGGAATTGTTTTCTGCCGACCTTGCCTTCCTAGTACGGTACTAAAACATGAATAAGATAACACAAAAACGAGATAACAAACTTCCAAACACTAAAAATACATTATAGTACATGTTTTGTATTTGTGAGGGTTTGCAATATTCTAGTGTTTTGAATATAGGTGTTTTGATAGTTGCACAACTCCAAATTTTATTTTTATTTTTTAGAAGATGTGTATTATAAATCTCTAAATCTAATCACAATTCAAAATTCAATTCTTCATGAATTTTTTGTTATTTGCATTTCCAACACTCCAATGACTAGAATGTGATCAGTTAGGCACTAAAAAGTTAACTGTTGAGGCGACTCAAAAGTGATCGTTCCAGAAATAAAAAGTGTTGTAAAATAAGTTAGGAGTGTTTAACCCCTAAAGGACCGGAGTGTTTTTCCTCCAAAAACACTCCAATGCTGCCATTTTTACTCCCCCATGCAAAATATCCAAAAGAATGTTATTTTTTTCCTTCTAACCGTAAGATCTTGTCCTAAACTATTTGAAAAACATACACAACAAATTTCGTTCATTTTGACCGCACGGATTGCAAGATAATTGCGTTTGATGGAAAAAAACACCCCAAGAAAACACATGCCCGAAAATTTCAGATGCGTTTGACCATAACTACATCAAAAAAACCTCACTACCGAAACTTGTCGCACTTCACTTTCACATTCTATATGATGTTACTTAGTTGTGTACCAATTTTCGTTGCGTTTGGAGATGTTTAGGATGTTGAATAACACCTTGAAATTGTTGGGGGTTTAAAAGTTCAGAAAAGACTATATGTTTTTGGAATTGCAATATTTTTGACTTTATTTATTTAAAATACGAATCCGAGCGGTGGAACACAAGTACATTCCACCCTCTACAGAATGGCGAAAAAAAAAATTGAAAAAAAATAAAATCTCCAAGTTTTAGAAGACATGTAGCACATTTTCTAAGAATTTTGGAGGTTAGGGGGGAAATAAAGGGTGGAGGAAGGGAATTGAAGTGCCAACCCATTCCAATGTTCATGACCCCACTAACTCTCAAGGTACACTGCCACGTGGCAGTCCCTCATTGAACGATTTTTATTTTTTATTTTTTATTTTTAAAAGTAATTTTATTTTTCAAATTTTTAAATAATATTTTTAAAATAATAATTTTTAGTTTAAAATAATAATTTTTTTAATAAAAAATAAAATTTTAAATAAAAAATAAATTTTTAATTTTTTAAAAAATAAATTTTAATTTTTTAAAAAATAAATTTTAATTTTTTAAAAAATAAATTTTAATTTTTAAAATAATAATTTTTAATTTTTAAAAAATAATTATTTTTTAATCTTTTTATGAGCTTGGAAAACGGGGTGGTCTTCTGCCCCTACAGTCCACCCCATTTTCCACACACCGCCCATCTTGATGCCCCCCCTAAAATTCAACTATTTCTCCACTGCCCCGCTGCCCTTTCTCCCGAAAAAAACACATTTCCCCTCGTAACTTTCACATACAGTGTCGGAATTCAAAAAAAAAAAAATTCCCCATTTTCGTGGCACATTGGGGAATCTGTTATTAAATTTCCTTCAAAATTCGATTAAAAATGTGTTCACCGGAACCTACCCGATTCTCTAAATGTCCTAGTTAGGACACTTGGTCCTTTAGGGGTTAAATTGACTGTATATTAAACCTAACTTACTTAGAGTCAAATTTTATATAGAAGTAAGTCATTGGATCACTAAAAATACATTCACAAAAATATCTAAGAAGAATGAAGAGACTTATTTGTAACTACTACATCATTTTCCTTCTCATAATTCTTTTGTCTTTTCAAATAGATTTTGACCAGTAAGATTGGCCTTTGTTTTTACGTTTGACTTGTTTTGAAATCTCGGGTGGGTCACTTACTGCATTTTACAAACAACGTGCGGCAGAAAATAGCATGGGTTTTATTCATCATAGGTAAAATTTACAAGAATTTATAAAAAAATTACAAATAAGATAGAATGCAATGAAAGACTACATGCCATTATAAATAATTTAGGTACACCACAATTCTAGTCCATTATAATTTAAGTACATGTAATTTAGGGAATTGCAAATGGGATCCAAGGTATTAAACTGAGTACAGTCTGTTTTGGGGGGAAAACAGCTGGAGCACAGTTGGTAGGAAAGGGCGGTCAACTGCGCGGTGGACGAAAAGTAGGTCTAGAAGTGGATGAAAGCTCATTATGTATGAAAGAAGGTTAAGTTCTGGTCATTCTCTTGAGGCCATTTTTCTCAAGTTTTTAAACTCATGTTACTTTTAGATTATATTTAAGCCATTACAAGGAAGATAGCATATAAAAAATTGCATTGGTCACCGTTTTATAAAAGATGATAGGGTCCATAATATAGGCCATTTTTTTCCATTAAGTAATCATAGGGGTCCTTTTAATTTCAGCTAGGAGGTAAATAGCCCCCCCAAAAAACACCCCCTCGCCGCACGTGGTACCCAAAATATATGAAGAGTGACCCACCCGAGTTTGAAATATGAGTTTTTAAAATCAAAATTAAACTTACACTTATATACGCCTTTCACAAAAAATTAACTTGAGTTGTATAGAAAGATTTTAGTACATAATTAGGTCTTGCCATTTATAGGGTTGGATTTTTTTTAAAGGATCTTTTATAATTTATTTCTAAAAACACGTATGAATATGTATATGTGTGTGTATATATATATATATATATATATATATATATATATATATATATATATATATATATATATATATATATATGACATGTTAAATTTAAAATACATTTTTGATTTGAAAATGATGTGATTGAATAAAAATTGGAAATTTGTGACATGGTGAAATTATACTAGCATGTTTTTTTTTGGTATAATTGTATAGATTATAGTTTTCTAATAATTTATTCAAGATTCAAAATGCGTTGAGGGTGTTTTGACGCTAGGGTGTCATAGTTCCCAACGAAAGAAGTTTCTAATATTGTAAAGCATTTGCATTAATGACATAATATGATAAATAAGAAAATACCAAAAACATCATACTACAGTAAAAATGGAAATTTTTGGAATTTTTTCAAACACGTTTTACTTTGCTTTGGAATTTGGAGAATATTCTTAAAATGGGGGGCGCACAGGGAGCCCAGTTTAGTTGAGTTGAACTTAGCTAGTTGAGATTTTCAACTGAACTGTGAATTGCACAGGCAGTTCAGTTTAATCAATTAAGTTGAAAATTTTCAACCTGAGTTTGAATGTTTTTAAATTGTAGGCCACACAGGAAAATCGATTGAAAATAAAGAGATGGATGAGAATTCATAATCCATCAATGTACCTTTAAACCTTTTATTCATAAAGATCATTTAATTGCAATGATTAGTTAGTGTATGAATCTATGCCATCTTACTTTTTAATTTGCACTTAATTGAATAAATTATTTCAAAGCCATGTTTAAATAAATAAGAGTGTATTGCTATAATTTGGCACATAATACATTATTTTAGAATATAATGATATATTTTAAAAAAAATTAGAATAATTTTAAAAATTACAATATTTTAATACAAATTAGCGTATTTTGTTATAAAATTTCATTCAAACTTTCATTCAATTATCCCCTAAACATCACAAAAGCCCCACGGGTTTTTAGAAAGGAACAATTGAAAAAAAGAGTAATTTTTCTCAACCAAATTAAGCGAGGATTGGTGCGTTGAAAAGCTACTGAAAAAGCAATTTAAATTCCAATTTTGCACTTCATTTGAAAGATTATGGACTCATTGGCAAGCAATTGAAGTTATCGAAATGAACAAAAATTGAGGTTGGGATAGTTGAGGTCGTTTTTTGAAAAGTGCCGCAACAATGCTGGCCAACATAACCGTTTTTTTGTTTTTTTATTTTTTTTCTAAAATTTAGATTCCTTTCACATTTCCTCCTTGACGTTTAACGTTTAAGGGTTATAACGACATGAATGTGCTACACTTCTTGTTTAGTTTGTGCCACCTGTTTGAGAAAAATGTATACATATGTAGTTTAAAATACCATTAAATGCACATTATATATATATATATATATATATATATATATATGTGATTTTATATACACATCATATATATAATTAATATATAACTAAAATACTTAAAAATAATTTAAATACTTAAATACTTAATACTTAATAATTTTAAACATATATATATACCTGCACCTTACTACACCTTACAGAAAATTACCATAAATATATGCACCACAAGTATCTAGGTTAGATAACTGCAATAGTCAATTTCAATAGCAGCAGCAACCACAATAGCTGCACTGCGCAAATATTCATAAAATATGGATAATTGGGGGGTTAGATGAGAGAAATCATAAAACAATTTTCCGTAAGCATTAGAGAAAACTTCACTCAACGGTGGGGGAGTACCATTGAGTTTCGTAATGTAGTTTTCAACTATGATGTGGGAGACCGCAATATATATATTTTCTCTCTTAGGGGAGATCACAGTTGAGTATTTTTCTCCCAATTCAACTGAGCCTCTTTGCGCAGCCTCTGGTTGAAATCAATCTCAATTGAAAAGCACCTCAAATTTCAACTGAACGGCCTTGTGCGCCCCCCCCCAAATTTTTTTGATTCTACTTATCTTGGAAAATCATGTATAACATCTCACTTTTTGAACTAAGAATGAAACTTGACATGATCTAATTGTGCTGTTTTTTTTTGTAAAATCACAATATCTTATTTTGAAGATCCATACCTTACAAATGATAGTCAACTAGAACAAGAACCAAGAGAAATTTGGATGGATGAAAAACTGTACACGATGTAGTGTTGAGAAAGGTTCCAATTTGTTCGTTGTTCATTATATGGACGCAAGCTTGTTGAAAGATTAATCATGGTCATTGATCAAATTGATCATGGATTATTGTCATGGATTTTGACCATGTATACACTTTTTGGCAGTCAAAATACTTACTTGACCCATGGATTTGCATCACAGTCAACATACTCCCTCTATAATCATGAAATTAAGCTTAATCCATTAATTTTAGTAAAATCAACGCTTAATCCATAGACTTCAGTGAGAACAAG
The DNA here is from genome assembly GCA_022496805.1 of Pohlia nutans. Taxonomy (NCBI): domain Eukaryota; kingdom Viridiplantae; phylum Streptophyta; class Bryopsida; order Bryales; family Mniaceae; genus Pohlia; species Pohlia nutans. Next base: position 3,243,143 of record CM040103.1, read on the forward strand.
GTATTTTTGTGGGACAGAGGGAGTATCTAATGGGGTTATTTCACTAAAGAGAAATATAGAAGTTCAAAGACAAAGAAAGAACAAAAGGAATTTGACAAAAAAAATTGTAAAAAAAAGCTAAAAAAACAAAGAAGATGTAAAATTCTTTGTTTGTCTCTTTTAAAAAAAAAATCATTTGAACACTGCACTACTTTTTGCTAATAATGAGGGTGGATTTATAGTAAGGGAGGATATCAATGAAGATGACACTAAAATGTAAAATCAATGCAAAATGAAAATTTTAACCAATTAGTAAAAATTTCAACCCTGAACAATTCCATGATTTTGCAAAATAAAGTATGTTTTTGAAATTAATATTACACGCACACACTATTAGCAAAAATTAGTGTAAAGTAGTGTACTGGTAGTAAGTAGGTAAGATCAAATTGTACCTGATGAGATATAAATTTGGAATCAAATTGGTATCAAAATTACACAACAAGGCATTTCTATGGCACATTTCGGGATTCTGTAAGTCACGAATGGCATATACCCGTATGGCCCAGTTTATTGATACCCGTAACGAATATACCGGTAGCGATGGTACCCGTAACGAATTTACCCGTGACCAGTTTATTGATACCCGAGTTCAACCCCAACACTGGTATGAACCGAGGAACATCTGTACGGTACAATAGTATTATACACATACACTACTCCGTATCATACAACGACGGAGTGCTTGAGGACGACGCTTACTTAGGGTTCGCAAGATTTCTTCTCGCACTTTTGAGCTTCATCTCCATTGCCAGTCTTCACACATCAACTTCTCCTGCACAGAGTTCTGCCGTTTCAACGACAGCTTATTCAAGATGAGCCGGGGATCGGGGGCTGGCTATGATCGCCACATCACCATTTTCTCCCCGGAAGGCCGGCTCTACCAAGTCGGTGAGTGCAAGATCGGTTCCGAATTTCGATATTTCTAGGGTTTGATTGGGAGCGGGCACTAATTTTGTTGATGTTAATGTTTCTGGTGCGCGATTTTTGATTGTAGAGTATGCCTTCAAGGCTGTCAAAGCGCCTGGCATCACGTCCATTGGCGTTCGCGGGAAAGACTCAGTCTGCGTTGTCACGCAGAAGAAAGTCCCGGTGAGTTAGGGTTTCGCCTCGGATGCTATTTCAATTGATGATTGTTTCTTAATCAGACCTTAAGCGATCAGCATACAGTTGTCCCTCTCTGTTAGGACATGTTTTGGAAGCCCTAACTCAAGGTGGCAGGCATGGATTAGGCACAGAAATGTTTGTCCCATGTGTATTGCTTGAAACAATAATATCTTCATATTATGGAGGGTAGACTGTATTCACTATTATACCATATGCTAAAGTTATAAGGTTTCAAGATTTATGACCTAAAATCAACACAGCTCTGGTGTTGAGGTGGTGTTCATAACATGTACTCTTTGAGGTTTCATATTTAGGTAGGTGTTGCAATTAGGTAGCTCTAGCTTATCAGGATTTGTTTTGTTTTGCAGGACAAATTGCTTGATCAGACAAGCGTCACTCATCTTTTCGCTGTCACCAAGTATGTTGGTCTTCTGACCACTGGCATGCCAGGTGAGACGTGCTCCTATGTTGCACTACGTAATTTCTTGACGTGAGCTAGGTTAACCCCTAAAGGACCAAGAAGCCGAAATTCAGCTCCATGTTCTTTTTAATAGTTTTCAGTAGGTCCTATTTGGACTTCCTCTTGTTCAATTTTATTTTTGATGAACAACACATTCAATGATCTTCACTAGTTCTGGTGATATAAAATTTGGTCCCATTTGAATTATATTTTTCATAATTTGATCAATTGAATTTTTTATTTGTGAATCCTTGGATCTTCAAGGGTTAAGAAGTCTGCGTATGAGTCCTAATAATATTTCAGCTAATGCGTTGCTGTTCACTTTTTCCATCTACCTCAGATTGTAATTTTTTTGTGTGGTGTTGGATCATGCAGCTGATGCGAAGTCTTTTGTAGCTCATGCTCGAAATGAGGCAGCCGAGTTCAAATTTAAGCTGGGTTATGAGATGCCTGTTGATTACTTGGCAAAGAGGTGCGCTGATTCACTGGCACCAACTAACTTCAAGTGCATTTTCTGTCTGTACCATCAATTTATGTATATGGTGAGTTTAGGAGATGGATGTGAGGGATGAACACCCATGAGCATGTGAGTATAGTTGGAATCAGATGGTAATTTCAGTCTGACTATGTATATTATCCCATCTTGCAGCCAAGAGTGTCTGTTTATATTTTCATTCCTTAAATTATATTCTTTTATTTGTTTGAGAACAGGCTTGCTGATAAGTCACAAGTCTACACCCAGCAAGCATACATGCGGCCACTTGGTGTTTGTGAGCAATTTCTTCCCTCTTATGGTGTCGGTTTTTTGTTTCATGATGGTTTAACGACTGAAACACAGTGGCTTTACATTCTCTCTACAGAGAATTTAGACCGTCATTATATCTTCCAAAACTCGAGAATATATAGATAATTTCTAACTTTATTGGACCCTACTATACTTCAATACTCCTTGTGAAGTCTGAACTGCGATGAGCATTAAAGATGGACTTAACATCAGTTTCATTGCTTTTAAAATGGTTCGTTTTTGTCTTCTATGAACATCATTTTTACCCTATATAAAGGTTATTTGATAACCAAATTATGTTGGGACTTGGGATATAGTTTTTTTCGTTCCTGGAGTGTCATGGTCTCACTGTGCTGAAGAGATGTGAATTGAAGTATGCCGGTATAGCATTCTCATACCTTCTGTGACAGGCGACTGATTGTGCTATTCTTTGTCTGGCACCTTGCAGCTGCTATGGTTATTGGCATTGATGACGAACATGGTCCACAATTGTATAGGTGTGACCCGGCTGGCCATTACTTTGGCTACAAGGTGTGTACTTGATTACCAAATTGCCTTCTGTAGGATACTGGTCCATTCCAGTAGTAATGCTTATGTACCATGAGTTGGATAGCCATTGTCCTATTACTCTTTCCGATTAACTTTATGCAAACGCTCTTAATGCAGGCAACCAGCTCTGGTTCCAAGGAGCAAGAAGCAGTAAATTTTCTGGAAAAGAAGATCAAGAATAATCCACAACTTTCCTTCGAGGAGACTGTGCAAGTATGTCCCAAACTGTTAGCCATCAATTCCTATTGTCAGACTTGGTAGGTTTCTTTTTTACATTGGTTGCTGATGATATCTTCCTTGCCTGTGTGGAATCCAACAGACTGCAATTTCATGCTTGCAATCAATTCTCTTGGAGGACTTCAAGCCCACTGAAATAGAGGTATTCCTTCTCCTTCGACTTTTGTAGTATAGGCCGGCATATGTCCTCTCACCACCACGGAAGTAAAAGATCACCTCTTGGAGTATAATACTTAAGGCTGTAAAATAAGGCTATAAATGCTTACGGTGCTGTGCATATATTAGGCGGTACAAAAAATATCATAAACAAGTGGATATTTAGATACATTGAGTTTTTTGAAGGCTTACACTGAAGCTGAGAGATGGAATTTGGAGATTGCTGGGAATGAATGTTTTGAGATCGACAAATGGATCAGTTGTTGCTGAAATCACATGTCATTACTTCTCCCGCTAGTGCAGCTGTTGAATGGTTTTGGTAGTCGCTCAAAACTTTATGAATTTTAATATCTCACTTATGGCACTGATAGGTTTTTTTTGTGTTACCTAGCATCATACATATGTTTAAGCGTTAATACTGTTTCGGTGGGATCACAGGTTGGAGTGGTCAGTGCTGCCAAACCAGAATTCCGTGTTCTTTCAACAGACGAGATTGACGAGCACCTCACAGCCATTAGCGAACGCGACTAGTTCATCCAAATCGAGATTAGGCTGTTGACCTTTGGAATCAATTCTACCCAGTATTTTCCAGTGGATCCGCAGTGGTTGTATGTCTTGTTGGTTGGTCTTCTAGGACGTGACCACATGGTACAGCTCTGTACCCATTTTCTTGTCTTTAGGTCCAACAGAGGTTACATTTGCACAGCATCAAGCTTGTAATCTTTTACATATGTGATATTGTCAATCTGCCACTCGTCTTTGCAATTCTGGTTGTATTGTTGCAATTGATACAATTGATGGCCTGTATGGAGAAAATCGTCTGCTCCCTGCTGGTAGCTTCCTCTTCAAGTGCCATGTCGAGGGCTTTTCTATTGAATTTAACCCTTCGGAGCTCACGCCTGTTTTCAAGAAAGTATTGTTTTTGGGATGTTGAGGATTGTTAGGTCAATGTAAACTAAATTCACCATTCAACTGTACACAGCAGAACTCCGTTTGAAGTTGCACTCTAGCTAAATTTAGGATATATCCAATGGTGGATCTGTGAGATTGTCCAGCCTCATCAATTGATTGCACTTCCTTGGAGCTGTGAATATTTTCTCTGCCGGGTACATGTCAGGGTTTTTTACTGTTTGCTGACATGGCAATACCCTCGATGTTAGAGGTTTTCATTCTTACCCTATCTGATGTGGTCGTAGTATAGGGGTAAGTATTGGTAATTGTTACGTGATACCTGCTTGACATGCGGGTTAATGGGTTTCTGGTTTGGGCATTACCTGGCAGTCCTACAGCCGTGCACCGGTGGTCTAGTGGTAGAATAGTACCCTGCCACGGTACAGACCCGGGTTCGATTCCCGGCCGGTGCATTCATTTTTTTCGTTTCTTCAATACCTTTGCTAGAAGAGTGATTTTCATTTGTAGTGTTTCATTAGAGGGGTGTCACACCTCTTTCTTCCTATTCTCAAAGAAAGGAGAATGGGGATATTCTCAAAGAATAGAGAATGGGGACGTGGCACGCTCTCCTGAATGGCGGAGGGCCCATTCTCGGAGATTGGAGAATTTCATTCTTCTCCTCCACGGGTGGACAATGGAGAATGGTCCATGCTTGAAGAATGAGTAACCAACTAACAACCTCTATTCTCCATTCTCAATCTTCACAAACCACAAAAGAAGCTATCCTATTGGCTCGTCTTTTTCCTCATTCTCCATTCTTCATTCTCTGAGGAGGTGTGACAACCCCTATTGTTGACTGTGCTACTGGAAAGTTGTCTATTGTACAGTACCATGCAATTTTCATTCGTCCATCCTGCAAAAATCTGCAATATACTTCCAATTCCAAAATGACACCACATGCTAAAAACCCATGAAATCACAGACAAGAAATTGGATTGGGAAGGTGATCAAGTCTAATTTCATGACATAATTATTCTTTACATCGAAGTAGTCAAATCATACTATGATAGAGCTTTTTAAGACAATATGTACCATGAAGTGCTACCACCATCAGCACTTGTGACGGCTTTATAGAGGCAGACATGCTAGTAAAGAGAACTTCAAGGGTCTCCATATTGATATATTTGAATGGTAGTTGGTGAAATTTCCATAATTTCCTAGCAACACATTAGAGGTGAAATTTGTTTTCAAAACTACTCTCAAATGAAAAAACTTTAAAATGTAAAGTGACCGTTCAAAATCATCATATAAACAAATCGGTACGAAGGCCATTTTTCCCATGTCTCATGGTCAAGGCTAAAGAGACATAGGAGGATGAAAGGAAGTGGAGACCAAAAAGAGCTTTTCACATCTACAAACAATCCAAGGTTGATGATTGCTAAAAAAAAGTGTTCTTTAACAAAAAAATATTAAAAAACACAAAAACAAAAAATTATCGAAATCTGGAAACAACTCCAAAGACACTAATTGCCATTCCAATTCTTCGAGTGGGGGACATGTCAGACCTCATAGTTTTTAATTTTAAAAATTGGTTTCAAAATTTTGGCCTCAATTCGTGAAGTAAAAAAGTTGGGGCTGATTTGAAAATCTGGACCAATGAGAGGTAAGAATTCAATCCTTCTTACACATCAAAACTGCCTCGACTTCATATATAAAAGGAGGTCAAGAAAGAAAGAAAATTTGAACAAAAAGAACATGAGGCCCGATTCGGGCAGGTTCATTAGTAAAAGAATATACAACCTTGCCTGCACATCAAGGTGATGGGAAATTCCATAATAGAACAAGGGTGGCATAATAAATAAATGTGCTGACCTGTACGGGGGGGCATTGGCTGCTGCTGACTGGATCTTCTTCTTCTATGAAACAGGTGATAAGCAACAATGCCCAAGTGCATCAAATGATCCTCTTTCTACTGTACTGTACAATGAGGGGGGTAAAACTAAACTACAGAAAGTGGGATGAACAATAATATTACCACCCTATTTGCCCTTCTTCATCTTCTGTACAAATGGTGAAACTACCCAAAAAAAAAAAGAAAAAAAAAAAGAGGTGATAATTATAACTTCAAGGCTTCTTATGTGCCACATGAACCTCCAGCCTTACGGTCTGGATGATAGCCCGGGGCTTTACATAATGCACAGGAGCCGTAGGATTTAGGGTTTACAGTCCATCCAACGGCAGTCAAAGCGAATTTTTTAATGACCTTGGACGCTTTGCAGCTTGCATGAAGGCTGCAATGACCTGTGCCTCGTCCAGTTCCTTCATTACAACCAAACACACATAATTAGGACAATATTCTAAATCATGGTCAGTTTCGACGTAAATTGTTAATTTTTGGAAAAAAATGCTACGTGTCTTATTGTGATTGGTTTAAGGTGACGTGGACCTCTCAAGATTCAATTTCAAAACCATGACGTTTAAATCTAACTCAAATGCAGCCGGCCAAAAGTGGTTGCTTTTATAAGGGAGAGGTACCCATTGTCCATAAGTACTCCATAACTGAATTTGTAAAGTTGGTAGAAGTTGCATTTCGTGGATCCAAAAGTCAACACAATGCTACCCAAAAGTCAACATAGTGTTGGCCAACAAAGAGCTGCCACCTCAACAACCACTTGGTGTAGCTTTACTGTATGTTGAGGAATAAAATCTCATTATTGTCGGTTATAGGTGAACCTATACCCTATAGTAGTCATGGGTTTCAAAGGAGTTTTCAATTAATTTCTCTTTTAAGATAATTAAAAAATAAAAAATACCATTCTACATTATTTTTGTTTCTATATGAAAAAAAAAATGAAACTTCTAACATTTTCCATGCTAAAAACCTTATTTTATCGGTTATAGGTACTTCTATGTTATATGTAGTTAAAACAAATCATTTAAGGTAATAAAATGTACAAAAAGAAAAAAAAAGAAATCACACCCTGAAACATGTTTTTAAAATTACTATAATCGATGACTATTAGTCTTCCAAGTGGACTTCCTATTCTTTCATTGGGCACTTGGGGGTTAATCTGACAGCTGCCGTGTACTTCACGCTCACAAAGAAAGCTGCTACACTGTCTACTATTTCTGCACGTGCTGAGAAAGTTCATGAACCCACACTATCTTACACATACTCATTACAATACTTAGTAATGTACAAACTGTTGAGATACAACCGAAACTACCATAACATTCTTTAGCTAGTACTGAAGCACACCCTTTTGCTTGTGCAGAGAATCACCATCTGAACAGGAATTACTGATGCGAAACATGTAGAAACTATTAAAAAAAAACAAAAGTTTGTTGAGCTGCCACGCCACCATTAGCTAAAGATGGCTTTGATTCTCCATAAGACTACGATATTGACCAGCAATGCTGATTCCCAAAGGTGAAGAGTGGGGCTGCTAAAGAATGTTATGACATCTTTAACTTACCCTTAAATCCTATATTCAGCTTCATAGTTTCTTTGTTTTTTTTAACACAGTTGAGGTCTTATGGGAAGGTTCAGTTCTTTCATCCAGTTATATTTATTGTCAGTTATATTTATTGTCTTTGCCCCACCAAGGGAGAAACTACGGAAACGCTTTGTTTTCAAGGAGTTACATGGCTGAACAGTGTAAACAAGCCATGAAAGTAAATCTAGGATAAATACTAAGACTACGCAACTAAGCGCTTGTTTCTTCACCAACTGAAACATAATTTTTACATTATATTGATCATATGAATCCTGAGTCCACGTAAGTCCTCTCATGACCCCATCAAAGATAGTTCAGATCTCTTTTTGGAGGTATGTACTTTTTATATTTGAGAATGAATGAAATGTAAGAACAGCATTGCACAAGTGTGGAAAGGGCCGACTCTCACCTGGGACATAAAATGTCGACCAACAGCATGCAGAAGCTGCTCCTTAGTTGAATTAGGACCCACTTCCACCTGCAAGGTGAAGAAAAACCAGTACACACTAAATCTATTAAATCCTCACATTGCACTTTCCCACCCTCTTCCAAATACCCTGCCATTCAGCAAATGAACCTTTTTTTTCGCCATTGAAAAAGAGGAAATACAAGCTTTTGAGTGAACTCAACACTGTGTAGTTTGGAAAAAGCTTGGGATTTAACTTTCTTTTTTTAAATGATGTTCTAATCTTATGATACACTAACACATGGTGTTCGAATTGACTCAATCAACAGGTGGTTTGGAAGCACCTTTTTGTTTGTAAAATGAAAACTGTTGACATGAGGATTGTTTACCAGTTTGAAATGCCTTCTGTATCTCTTCAGCGCCGCAGTTTCCAGCTTACTAAGATCCACCAACTGTGTGACCAGGAAATATGTAAACAAGAACGTCTCAGCACAGTGTAATAGACAATGGGGCTCTCAACTAAAAGGGCATTGTAAACCCAAAATCTATATCTGGAAAAAATGAGAAGTTTATCAGTACAATTTTGATTATATTTTTGCAGGAAAAAACAGACCATTCTGTATCTGAATCTGAAGAACTACTACTTTCCAAAGGCAGGCTTGAGGCTTGAATTGCAACATGATGTCGTGTAAATAAAGATCGCCATACACAACAGATCGAGTACCATAAACCAACATCGAGAATGTGATTGAACATAAACCAAATAAGAATGCATAACATACATCAAGAGTACGTACGTTTTGCATTCTTGTTTGGTTTTCGATAGCAGATTTGATGTTGGTTTATGGTACTCTATTTGTTGTGTATGCCACCTCTTGATTGCCGTGCTACATCAGTGGCCAATGATTCAGTCATTGTTGTTATAGCACTGCATTAGTGATCATATTGTGTTGCTTTCGTGTCATTGAAACACGAACCTATGACCAACTGAAACAACTCGAACTTATGTTGGCAATCAATGGGGTAGTAAATTCACGACGACGACAGGTTTAGGGGAGCTAAGGAAATGACCTGGGGCTTCAATACCGGGAGATAGGTAGGACTGGTTTCCTCGTCCGCATCGTCCCGCTTCTCGAACATTCGGTTGAAACTCGCATGCTCAAGCACGTCCTCCGCGCCACTTGCATTGCGTGCCATTGGCAACGACGGCTTCCGTGGCTGCACCCTGGGCTTGAATGCATTTCTTGGACCATTGTCTTCTACATACATACACTCACTATTTCATTAAACAAATTCAAAACAACTTCAAAACGAATCCCGGGGAAACAAATACAGGAGAATAAATATAGGGTGCCTTTTATTCATTTGAGATAAAAAATTACTCCCTCCGTCCCAAAGTTATTGTCCAACTTGTTTGCTTGGTATTTCTTTGAGCCAATTTCATTGATCATATTGTAAAAAACATGATTAAAAAAGGTTCCAAATTATGTCACTAGAATGATTGAAGAACATTGCATGTGTTCATTGCAACCTAAATAAAATTAGTCACAAGGAAGTATGTTTTTGACCTACTTATAAAAGCACTTTCAAACATGACTTTCAAACATGACAATAACTTTGGGACGGAGGGAGTATAAATTTACAGAAGTAAAATAGGGTGTTTTAAACCAAATTGAGATTATTTTAGGAATATTATTAGATTATATATATGGAATGTACCCTAAATATACTACAAACAGTAGAATATTCCAATTATTTCATAGCCCCCCATTAAATACCCTTGAATGTACCCAAAATTTACACTAAGTGACTTCCCTGAGAAACGAATCTAAAAACTTATGGTATGGCACTTGAATCTCCTGGATTACAATGCGATAAGAAGGAACATTGTTTTCTACAACCCTTAGATACTTACTCACTAATTTCAGTCCATCACTCCACTCTTCCTTGTTATGAATTTATTTGAAGCTGTGACATATAGACACACAACTTTCTATTCTACAAACTTACGGTATGGCACTAACTCAGGCATTGATTCTCTTCCAATGGAAACGTTCTACGAAACTTTCAACTGGTGATCTATATTCCAATGGCGCAACTTCAAAGTGATTTCAAATAGAGATTTCATAAGGGAGAGAAAAAAAAGAGAGAGAGAGATTAATAACCAACCTAGACTTGTCCCACTGGAAAATGGATTGTCTTCATTGTCGTCATGCTCTTCGTGACCCGAAGGAGCTTCAATTACACTCAACGCATTTCGCTGCAGCTTGACTTCATCACCATTTGTGAGAACCTGATAAGGGAGAACATTACAATCTCTACCGCATTAATAAATAAATAAATCAATCAATCAAATCTTCATCCCAAGCTCACTATTGAAAACTGGGGCAAGAGAGAGAGATCAATTCTAAACTGAAACTTCTCATGTACACTGAGATTTAGTAATTGAAAAGGCTAAGACCTTCCACATCATTAAAAGGTAATCTCGGAGCTGAAATAAATACATCTAATCTTAAATCACTCTGAGAGAGAGATCAATTCTAATCTGTTGGTTTTGCACCTTTCCAAACAGACTGAGATTTAGCAATTGCAAAAGCTAACATCCTCCACATGATCATTAAAAAGTAAGCTCTACCGGTAACAATAAATACATCTAGTCTTGAAAACGAGGGCAATCTGAGAGAGATCAATTCTAAACTGATGGTTTGGAACCTTTCCAAACAGACTGAGATTTAGCAATTGCAAAAGCTAACATCCTCCACATGATCATTAAAAAGTAAGCTCTACCGGTAACAATAAATACATCTAGTCTTGAAAACGAGGGCAATCTGAGAGAGATCAATTCTAAACTGATGGTTTGGAACCTTTCCAAACAGACTGAGATTTAGCAATTGCAAAAGCTAACATCCTCCACATGATCATCAAACAGTAAGCTCTGTTGGTAACAAAAATTAATCTAGTCTTATAAAAAAGGACAATCTGAGAGAGATCAAGTCTAAACTGTTGGTTTTGCACCTTTCTAAACAGACTATGATTTAGCAATTGCAAAAGCTAACATCCTCCCACATGAACATTAAAAAGTAAGCTCTATTGGTAACAATAAACACATCTAATCTTGAAAACAAGGACAATTCTGAGAGAGATCAATTCTAAGCTGCTGGTTTTGCACCTTTCCAAACAGACTGAGATTTAGCAATTGCAAAAGCTAAGAGCTTGCACATCATTAAAAAGTAAGCTCTACTGGTAACAAGAAGCTCAAATAAATGCATCTAGTCTTAATCACTCAAGCAAGAAAGAGATCAATTCTAAACTGTTGGTTTTGCACCTTTCCAAACAGACTGAGATTTAGCAATTGCAAAAGCTAACATCCTCCACATGATCATTAAAGAGTAAGCTCTACCGGTAACAAGGAGCTCAAATAAATGCATCTAGTCTTAAATCACTCTTGAAAACAAGGGAAATCCAAGAGAAATCAATTCTAAACTGCTGGTTTTGCACTTTTCCAAAACAGACTGAGATTTAGCAATTGCACACGCTAAGAGCTTCCACATCATGATTAAAACGTAAGCTCTATTGATGATGATAATAAGAAACTCTAGATAGAGAGGAAATGGCAAGCGGAGTTCATACCAGCCAGTGCCATCCGCCGAGGCCAACAGCCTTAGTGACAACGCCATGGAGACCCACAAGCACAGACTTGGTGCGGTTATTGCCAGTGACGAGCACTTTGGTGTGGCGGGGCAGCACTGCCAGCCCCTCTTCCCCACTGTCCTCCCCGCCGGAACGGTAGTGCACGGCCGCAGGGCTCTCTTCAGCATCCAGCATTTCCACTCAGCCCAATCCCCAACACTCCAAACCACCCAAAACTCCCCGCTCTCTATTATCCCCAGGGCCCTCAATAGCACTCTTATGTCATGATCTCACCAATTGCGAAAGAATATTCTCCTCAATCGACACTGGGCTGTTTGTTGCTCAACCCTCTTCGCTCACGGTATGCTTGAGTAAGCAGGATCCTTCCATACCCCACCCTCATTCATACTGATTGCACAAAACCTGAATGATCAGATCACACACAACACACTAGTATTAATCAATTTATTTATTTAGTAACCATACACAAAACTAGACTACCGACACTTACCATGCATTGGATTGCAATGTTCTATAAGAGAGTAACTTGAATGAGATTACAGATCACGGAAACTAGAACTTTCCAATGTCGATAGAGACTCTAATTTTCACTGTTTCTAATGACCTTGAGATCACGGTCTAAACTTTTCAATGTAGAGTTTATTGGTAGAGGCGCTCTAAGAGAGTAAATTTCACTGTTTATAACTTGAATGAGGTTAAGGATCAGGGACTAAAAAGCTCTAGTGAATAGTATTGAGAAACTCGGCTTTCCAATGTTGAGCTTATCGATAGAGGCTCTCGAAGAGAGTAATTTTTTCAAACTTGAATGAGGCGAAAGATCACGGACTATACAGCAATTTTCGGATACTAGAGCTTAGTGATTCTCTAAGAGAGTAATTTTCACTGTGGCTAACCCCTGTTGTAACTAAGGATCACGGAATAAACAGCAATCTTCGGAAACGGAAACCTTCAATGTAAGAGAGTGGTTTTAACTTAAAGATCACGGACTGTACAGCAATCTTCGGAGACTAGAAACTTTTCAATGGTAGAGTCTATTGGTAGAGGCTCTCTAAGAGAATAATTTTCACTATTGCTAAACTAACCCTGTTATAACTTGAATGAAGCTAAAGATCACGAACTACACAGAAAATCTTCTGATACTAGAGCTTTCCAATGTCGATACTATTGGTAGAGGTTCTTAAATTTACCTGTTAAGTTGCAAGACGGAATAAACAGCACTAGTAACGGACAATCTTTAGATTTTTCAATGCCAACTAGTGTCGAAGAGCGTAATTTCACTGTTGGCTAACCCTGTCAAAGTTGTAATGAGACGCTCAAGATCACAGTCTAGAATATAACACCACTAGAATTTTGTTTGAACAATCTGTGAAAGAAGAAAATAGTGTAAACTCACAGCACACTGTCAATTCGCAGTTTCAACCTTCGGAGCATGAACTCAGTCTCCCCACATTTTCTGTCAATCGAAACCCAAAATGCAAACTCGTTTGATCAAACGTGAAAAGACGCAACAGAGACTAGAATTCCTGTGTGACTAGAAGACGAGAAAATTGATCGTTGCAAAAGCAAGCAAGCAAGCAAGCTAGACGACCAGTATTGTTGAGCAGGGAATCTGGGAGAAGGTGGAGCAGCAACAGAGCCTGCCATGATGAAGGAAAGGAAAGGCAGGGCCTGAGGGAAAGAGAAAGAGACGAGCTGTCTCCGCTGACTGGCTCCAATGGAACTTGCCTTGAAGGAATTAAAATAATGGTTTTGGAGGGGCTAAAAATGAGGAAAACTACTGGAGTAAGTTAAGTTGAGAAAGGTAATTGAAAGAGTAATAAGTTAAGTTGGGAATGGGAGACTAATGAAATGGCAGTGAGGGAGCAATGGACGGTTGGTTGTGTTCGTGGTAATAAATGAGGAGAGGTAATAATAGAATTGTTGCCATGGCTGACAGCCGCCGCTGGAGGTGGGCTCCTCCTGCCTTTTCGGCACAGTGCCGCCCCTGCAATGCGGCCCTTTCCCCTTCTACCTTGCTATTCTCACTCGGAGTTCTACTATTTATCTTATGGTGGATGTACCTATTACTAAGTTATGCATGTGTGAGGATTTGATATATCAAAGTGTGTCACAAATTTTTTTTGAGGGAAAAATGAATCTTACGTGAATGCGGTCCTCAAGTATTTTCACTGGAGAGAAAAAGCAAGCGGAGTTCTCGGCTATTTGATGTATGAATGAGATTTTTTGCATTGACAGTATTTTCTTAGCCAGAGGGAAGTTTGCTCTTACTCTCACTTGACTACCTCGTACTTTAATGGTTCTTTCTCTTTTTCCTCGTACTTTAATAGATTGGTTTATGATGTATTGATGAGATTTTTTGCATTGACAGTATTTTCTTAATCAGAGGGAAGTTTGCTCTCACTCTCACCTGCCTGCCTTGTACTTTAATAGTTTTTTTCCCTTTTTTCCTCGTACTTTAATAGATTGGTTTCACTCTTCCAAAAAAAAGAAAAATAAAGAATAAATAAATAAATAAACCTTACATAAGAGCATCCACACCCATGCACGCTAAAGTTAACTCGCTTAAATTATTCAATTACGTTTGAAGAGCCTTTGAATTTACACTCCCCCACCGTTAAAGGCCCTTGGTAAACACCAAAAGTGCACATCAATTAGTCAATCACAAGGAAAATGTATAGTAAGATATAGTCAACTAAACCTAAATTTGAAGGGTCGTCTCTTGACATGCTAGGATTGAAGGTCAGGAGGCATTTTTGAAGGGCCTTCAGTATTTTTCATCTAATTATTGCGTATGTTAAACTCTTTGAGGATATGGGTGTGGATGCTCTACGTTTCTTTAGCCCTTGTAAATTTGTATCTTGTAATAAAAATTGTTGCAAAAGGATTGTTGTAGCAAATTTAAGAATATTGGACATGCCACGTAATTCTTTAGCTAAAGAATGAACGTGGAGGATTAAAAGTGGCAGTAGTAATGACACGGTAGTCCCAAAATTCATGGAATACAAATAGCATTCCTTCATTACTTAGAAAAGTGGATTTAATTGAAGATTCTCTTTCAATTCAGTTTTCAAAAAGGTACTCCATTGCATTATTGTATTATGTTATGAGTGAAATCATATATTTCTTCATCAAATTTGTAATTTTTTTAAGTGGTTTGCCTTGAAAATATTAAATTGTCCCTAGGTGGGGTCATTCATGAGCATCTCAAAAATGCTCTCTATAATTTAAGATTATTGTGTAGTTGATAAAGAAGTTACCTTAAACAACACCATCTACACCCATTTTCATCCGTTTGCACCCCAAGGAATTTATATGCTTGTCGTGTTTAATTGCTTTTTTCATTGTCTTGATTGCTCAATCATCACCCTTTGATCTCATTTTCATTCATTGAAGTAAAACTGTCCTATTTACATCCAATTTTGCTTATCATTTATTGTATTTAGTGTGTGTACTTGAAGTGAGGTGGAATTGGATTAATCTCAAGGTGGAATGGAGGTTAATGATAGAATGCAAAATTGGATGTTGGGTGGTTTTAGGTATATTCGTCTTAGAGCATCCGCACCCTATCAGTGAATAATGCCGAAGGGGTCTTTCCCGCAATGTCTGTGCAAACGGTGATTGTCCGTCGTAAAGCACAACGAAACAAGAAATTAAGGTTGGATTTTTGGCTTCGAGGTCAAGTTCGCTTGAGTGATAACGTGGGTTTGAAACCCAGCTCCGCTCACGTGTCTACAACAAGAATTACGGATTTTATTATGATATTTTTCTCCCAAATCGGAGTGTGGGAAATTTCGCAATATAACACCACCTACATTTTGCTGAAGGAAATTTTGGCCGAGCGCTTTACGAATGGAGAAGGGTGCAGATGCCCTAAGTACTCTTGCCTTCCTCCTTCACACACGCTCCCCCACAATCTCTCCACTTGCCTGCAAAGCTACGAGCAACTGCCAGGATCTGGTGCTCCTCAGAGCATTCCCACCCATGCACGCTAGGACTAACCCTCTCAAATTATTCATCTACATGTGAAGGGCCCTTGCACTCACACTCCCCCACCCTTGCACGCCCTTCACGTATCAAAAGTGCGCATCAAATAGTCAATGGACCAATCACAAGTAGAATCAGAGGAATAATCATCAAATAGTCAACTCAATAGTGATTTCAAGGCCCAATTTCTAACACGCTAGAATCCAGAGTCAAGAAGCATTTGAAAGGCCCCTTGAAACTTTTCATCCACTTCTTGAGGTCAGAGACCCTCTGAGGCCATGGGTGGCCATGCTCTCATCATCATAAGGTAGCAACACCCCAAAACCAATCACTTTTTCAATAATGGTCAAATTCCACAATAAAAAAAAAAAATTGGGAATTTATTTTATTTTATTTTATTTTGGAACGGAGGATGCTAAATTTCATTGAAACAAGAGGTTTTTTCCAAAAATTCCACCGAAATAATTTTGTAATTTTTTGACACTGGTAACATTATAACATTCTTGACCCTACAAAATTTCATTTTTGTAGTAGAAAGGGGGGTAATTGGGCACCAAGGAATGGTGTTAGAGTATGATGCCCAAGGCCCATACTAGCACTAGCTTTGTGTGGATATGGGCCTTGTGCATCATGGTCTAGCACTATTCTTGGGTGTTCAACTACCCCTATTTTACTAGTGTGGAACGTTATTTAATTTGCTGTAAAAACACTTTTTTGCACAACTTGGTATCAATTTGATTTCAACTTTTAATCTCGTCTTGTACATTTTTATCTTGAATGTAGTTATATTTGGGAGAAATATGGGAAAATGATGTTTTCGTTTTTGAAAAAAAAATATGTCAATTTCTTCTAATCTTCTATATTTCCTTATTTGTCTCTAAACTCCCACATTTATCTCAAGTTAAATAATTTTTATTAGCTACTATATATTACCATATGAAACTACTATATATTACTATGGGCATTACATAGGCTTTAGAAAGATGGTTATTACACTAGGGCAACAATGTTATGATTCTACGAATTTCCAAAGTTGAAAGCATAATGCATTTATACATGGCATTAAACTAAATCTCTTTCTATACTAACCTATGAACATTTTTAGGGATAGGAATTTGGGGAGGTCGTTTTTTGGTTTTTCTATTTTGAGTCTCGTAGATTTTTTGGAGGTTTTGAATTCTAAATCGGACCCCAATTCACATAAAGTGCCACTCTATAGATTTCATGGGCTAATGCAAGCTTGAAACATGAGGCTACATTTTAAAAAAAGTCCTACAAAGCTTTGCCTCAAAAACATTCCTAAAAGCAATCAAGAGAATTCCCACTATATTTTCTTTCAATGAACACTTTTAAAACATGAAATGCTTCAACTCTCATTGATTGACTTAAAAAACATGTTTTAACTTCTATTGGTTGCTTTTGAAAACTCAAAGCGGAGAGAGGTATCTTTTGCTTGTCCACATTCGCCCTTTAAAGAAATTTTTTAAGTGATGAAATGTTGAGGCTTTGCAATTTTCTGCACAAGCAATGCAAATCTTATAAATCTATTATACCTAAGATTATAGGTTCTATGTGAAATCATCGAGATTATAGAACATGATTGTTCTTAAAACTATATATATTAGATGTAAAATTACTTTGAGTGTATAATCAAGTATAAAATAGAATGATTTTTAAAATGTAAATTTCATGAAAAACCACTAATTTCATCAATAGACTACTAATTAGGTAAAGAATCAATTAAAATTTTATTTGGCTTAGTGGTAGATCATCTCTATTTTTTAAATAAACTTTTAATGAAATTTGTAGAAAGGATAAAGAAAGATTGAAAATTAACTTCATTTGGAAATATTTGGATCCATTTTTTGAAAAATACTTTTTGAATTTTGTGTAATGATGAGTTATGAAGTTTTCAAATACAAAAATTCAATAGTCAGTGCTAATTTCTTAATTGATTGTAGGCTTATATACATGTTGTTTTTAACCACATAATAATTTAAATCGATTTTTGTGCCTTGTTGTGAGATTTCACTTTTTTATATTAGAATGTAGAATTGGATGTCTTTTGGCATTAAGCATGATTAATCACAATATCTAGTTCTGTATAGCAATTATTGATTTCAGACCAAATACTGAAACTTTGAGTAAATTGGCCATACTTGTGAGGATATTATTATGTATAGATTATATATTTACATTTAATCATTTTAATATACAATAATATCAAGTTAGTGTCAATAATACTAACATCATACTAGTATTAAATTAACATTGTTCTATTAAATTTAAACTAATTGACCATCAGTTCGAGGTGACATTCGTGCAACATGAAGACTACAAGATATGAATTCAATGTTTATCAACGTAACTTTAAAAAATTGTTAATCTAACTAGGGGTTGTGGGTTTTTTGGTAATACATCGTGATTTCCTTGTTATTAACATTTCTAGTATGTACGTGAGTATGTATAAGGTAAAAATAATTCATTATAGTTGAAAGAATTCTATTGTCAAAAATTTAACACATGCATACAATAAAATACAGTAAATTCAACTATCGACACTCCATCTTTAAAATGACCATCATCAATTGAACTAATACATCGTTTCACCATTCATTCAAATATGGCATTTGACGATGGGGAGAAAGCATGGTAAACTATACCATTGAAATACATCATGAAGATTCAACAATACAAGGTTAAAAAATGCATAATAAATTTAAATTATTTTACAAAAATGTAGTAGATATATTGTTTTAAAAATTCAAACAAAAAATATTGAAAAATAAATCTTTAATGAATTTGTATACGTTTATACAACTTGATTTTTTTTAAAAAGAAGGCAGTTTACAATCACATAAGTTTGAAAACAATAAAATACAAGAGCATTGAATCGTTTTTTTTTCAATTTTTTTTGTATACCCTCAACATCATTACAAGCTTCAAAAATATTAAAAATTAATAATTAAGTTGAAATACTTTAGGTCATGAAATTTACATTTAAAACCACTTTTATACATTTTTTCAAAGCACTGCTTTTAGTAAATTCTTTAGTAGATTTTCTTTTGAAACTTTGGATTTAAGTATCTATAACAACAATAGAGAGCGCCATGAAAAAAATAAAAAATAAAAGACAATTTTGTATATTTTAATAGCATTTGATCAAAACATTCCGATTTGAGTATAGCAGCAAATCTTTTTGGTTAAAAATACTATGCCTTCACCCAATGGCATGTTAAAATCTACATATTCTACAAGATTGAAAGGGTGTGCTACATGGATGATGTTGTAATACATTCAATCTAGAATATTCCTATCAAAGATCCTTGCAAACAATAGAGGGTTCTCATTGATCGGAGGTAGTTTTCATTTCCGTGTCCTTGTCCTTTTTTTTTGTTCCTACCAGCGTCCTTATCTCGACTACAACACGAAACAAAAAGTCCGTGCGAGCTGTACATGAAGTGTATAGAAACCATGTATGAAATTTCGTGGTGCAGTCTCTGTCACAACAACATGGATCATCTATTATATTGAAGTTGTATCGTATCAATAGTTTTTTTTTAACTAACATTATATACTAGGGCTCTGTTGCTCCTAAATGTCTTGGAGGCTAAAATTTGGCTTATGCACGTAACTCACTATTCTATTTTAAATGCTACATGGATGATGTTGTAGTACATTCAATCTAGAATATTCCTATCAAAGATTCTTACAAACAATATAGGGTTCTCATTAATTGGAGGTAGTTTTCATTTCTTGTCCTTGTCTTTTGTTCCTACCAACGTCCTTATCTCGGGTGCGAGTTGTACATGAAGTGTATAAAAACTGTAATTGTAGTTTTTCACCTAATTGGAAATATCCAAAGAAGTCGAATTCGATCGCTAGGGAGGCCATTTGCTAGGTTGTGTAATTAGATTGTCACTTATTATCTTATAATAACTTAATTGATTGATTGAATATATAGAATTCTTCTTATAACAAGTAATATCTAATAATTTCTACAACGACATCCTGTTCTTGATTCTCCAATTGTTTTTATTTTCTAATTTCTTTTATTGCCGCATTGGTTACGTTATGGCCATGGAATGCACCATGTTGGCTTTTTACCAATTGACGCTAGATTTTTCAATGAAGCACAAACTCACACAATTACTCATCAAATACACATAGTCCAATCACACTCAACTTTCATAAATAATAATTTTTATTTCTCCAAATAATTGTAATCACATCACATCACAAAGTTCCAAATCTTCAAAATAAAACTAAAAATACTTCCTTTTCCCAAGGAAGGAGCTCAAGCCTCGCTTGCTTGAAAAACTAAAAAAACATTAGCCTTCAAATCTAATCTTATACTATGACCATTGGGTTAAGCTAGTTGAAACTAGTTGCCGTCACACCTTTTGATATCTTAACCACATTAATTACTTACCAATTGGAAATTCACTACCCACTAGGGCCTATTCTCACTATGGAAGCTATCCAATTGGTAATTCCTACACATTTAACCAAAATTTTATCAAATTGGACAACTCACTAAAAAACTAGATACTACAGAAACCATGTAGGAAATTTTGTGGTGCGGTCTCCGTCACAACAACATGGTTTCAATATAGGATCATCTATTATATTGAAGTTGTATCGTATCAATAGTCTTTTTTTTTAACTAACACTACATACTAGGGTTTTGTTGCTCCTAAATGTCTTGGAGGCCAAAATTTGGCTTATGAACGTAACTCACTATTCAATTTTAAATGCTACATGGATGATGTTGTAGTACAACATGGTTTCAGTACATGATCATCTATTATATTGAAGTTGTATAGTATCAATAGTCTTTTTTTTGAACTAGCACTACATACTAGGGCTATGTTGCTCCAAAATGTATGGGAGGCCAAAATTTGGCTTATGAACTTAACTCACTATTCAATTTTAAATGCTACATCCCGATTGAAAGTAGGTAACAAAGATCAATATGTCTCCAGGAAAAAAAAAAATCGATGCGCAATGTGAATATGTTCAATATAGATGTAAATGCACATTCCATATTTAATATCTTACAAATGAATTTTATTTGATGTCATGAATTTTTATTAATGACAGCTATTATCATAACTATTATACTATTCTGTTTTTAATATCTATTCTTTTACAAATAAAAATACCTTAATGAAATGCATCAATAGTACATCATCCAATGATATTGCATGTGTATGTGTGTTTATCTATCTACTTATTTATCTATTTAACTATCTATTTATATGATTGTTTATCTATTTATATGGTTGTCTATCTATTTGATTATTTGACTATTTATTTATCTGATTGTCTGAATATTTTTGACTATATATCTATCCAATTGATTATCAAACTATGTCTTTATTTATGACTATCTGAACTATCTCTC
The DNA here is from genome assembly GCA_022496805.1 of Pohlia nutans. Classification (NCBI taxonomy): domain Eukaryota; kingdom Viridiplantae; phylum Streptophyta; class Bryopsida; order Bryales; family Mniaceae; genus Pohlia; species Pohlia nutans. The sequence goes on from CM040103.1 coordinate 3,264,308, forward strand.
ACTATCTGTCTATTCAATTGACTATCTAACTATCTGAGACTATACATCTATCTAATTGACTATCTGACTATGTCTCTATTTATGACTCTATGAACTATCTAGCCGGCACACACTTGTACATATGAGCTGTTGCGTTTCAGAAGTTCAATAAAGCCTCTATATCACTGCAAACGGGAGAGACAATGAAGAGATGAAGAGGACCGACGACACAGAAATGTACGTACTAACGGAGGAGACATACTCTTTCGGTAGCACATGAAGTTTAAAATGGATTCCTTGTGACGTTTTCCCTACATACACAGGGAATTTGTAAAACGTTGCACAATTGCAGAGGGGATGAACAAAGACACATAGGGAAAAATTGACACATAGAACACTCAGTTTTTCCCTATGCATGTCTCGGTTTTCCCCAAGTGTCTCAAAATTCCCTGTATTTCTTTGTTCTTTCCTGTGGACTCTTGACAAATTCCCTGTGTTTCATTACACAAGGAATACACACGAAAACTCACAAGTAATTCACTTTAAGCTCCTGGTGTCTATGACTATCTATCTATTCAATTATCTATTTGACCATCTCACACTATATATCTATCTAATTGACTATCTAACTATATCTCTATCAATGATTGTTTGAGCTATCTCTGATAAATTTTTTTATTCAATTGACTATTTGATCATCTCGGACTATATATCTATTTAATTGAATATTTGACTATGTCTCTATCTATGACTGTTTGAACTATTTTTGACTATATATCTATGTAATTGACTATCTAACTATGTCTCTATATGATTGTCTAAACTATCTCTGACAATTTGTTTATCCAATTGACTATTTGACCATCTCGAACTATATATCTATTTAATTGACTATCTGACTATGTCTCTATTTATGATTGTTTGAACTATCTTTGACTATTTGTTTAATCAGTTGGCTATCTCACTATCTCTTTATCGATCTAACTATCTCAATCAATCGAATCATCTTTTTATCAATCTACCTATCTCTATCAATCTGACCATCTCTCTGTTGATCTAACTATCTCTATCAATTTGATAATCTCTCATTGATCTAGCCATCCCTATCAATCCAACCATCTCTCCATCCATCTAACTATCTCTGACTATCTATCTATCCAATTGACTATTTAACTATTTCTCTGTAGATTTAACTATCTTTGACTATCTATCTATTGGATTGACTATCTGACTATATATTTATTCAATTGACTGTTTATTTATTCAATTGATTATTTGACTATCTCTATCAATCTGACCATCTCTTTGTCAATCTAACTATCTTTATCAAAATTACCATCTCTCTATCAATTTAACTATCTCTATCAATTTGACATGGGGTTCTCTTTTTCACTCTATCAATCTAACTATTCCTATCAATTTGACCAAGGGTTCTCATGAACAATAAAGTGCTAACAAAAAGAATTAACGTTTGCAAATTAAAAAAAATTTACACACCTCCATGATATATCTCACAACAACAATGATTGTCATTGTGAGCGAAAGGGGAAATGTCATGACTTTTTCCACTTTCTATGCGAGAATTCCTATTTTAAAGTAAGACGTGGCGGACAAGTGGTTCAAAGATCACATCAACATGATTGTGTTAGGCATAAAGTAGTTTAGTAAGTGCATTAATTTCTACCACACTACTTAGCAATTAGACCTAATTACTTGTTTACTATTACAATCTAAGAATTAGCATATAAAAAGAATAATGGCTTATTTAGTAGCCATATCAAAATAGAAGTTTACATAATGAAGACAAATCTCAAACTGTTGATTTGATTGAGCTTGGAGGACATTGTTTTAATACATCACATTAGGAAGTTGAAACACAAGTAAAAAGAACTTGTTAATTTCTTTTATTATACTTTTGTTTATTATTATTAAGAGTATGTTATTATTCTTTGATCTATTAACTTTATTTTTCATTTTTTCTCAAAATTATGCTCAATTGGCAACTTATGGTATTTTGTTGAAACCAAATATTTTAATATTCATCCATACTTTGGACCTAATATCACTATTCATCCATTTTGTGTACTACTTTCATCCGAATATGAAAATTTCATCTAATGTTTATTAAAAATGATTGAAATTTGATTGTTTCATCCAAAAATATTTCAAATTACATATTGTTTGTAGCACGAGAAACAATTTTGTATCCAAAAAAAGAACCGTTATTGACCATCTATCTATTGACTAATTGCTATTGTTGAAAAATCATTTTCAACATTGTTGAAATGAAACCCATACTTCACATTCAAAGTTTTTTCCCCTTGATTTGACTAGTGATTTGACAAAGTATTGTGTGAAATATTGAAAATAAAAGTTAATTAATTTTATCATTGTAACAATTTGAAGTGATTTAGAATGATCGGTGAAAGGTCCATGGTGGTAAGGGCCTATAATTGTTCTATACAACAATATTGTTGATTTAAGGTTTTTTTTGTTTCAAACTAATTTAAGATTGTATGGGGTCCCAAAAACCTTAGATGAGTTTGGACCCAAACTGTTTTAAGGTTGACTTGGCTCAAATTTACTTAACCCTTAAAGGACAACCCCAGCCCCACGGGCTTGGTTTAAAGGAATAATTGGAGACAGAGTTTCATTTTTCAACCAAATCAAGCAAGACTTGTTGCGTTGGAAAGCTACTGAAAAAGCGATCTAGATTCCAAATTTTCGCCTCATTTGAGAGATTGTGGAATCGTTGGTAAGCAATCAAAGTTATCAAATTGAACAAGTTTTGAGGATGGGGCAGCTGAAGTTCAGCAGTGCCGCAGTGCTACAGTGCAAGCCAGCACTGCACTGCAGAGCCGTTTTTTTTTTTTTTTTAAATAAAAAAAAAAAAAAAAAAAAAAGATTCTTTCCGGGTTGCCCACCTAGGACCCAAATTGTCCTTTAAGGGTTAACCTCTAAACGGCCGAGGGGGTTCCCCATTCAAAACTGCCTCTTTTGGTCATTTTTGTTGATGATCTCTGTTTGGTTTTTAAAACATTTTTTTTTTTTCATTTCAAGTGTAGGGTCTTGTATTCTTAGGCCTTATAAACCATCTCTAACATTTTCAAAGCATCTGACAGTATATATGTTAAAATAATAAAAACGAAGTTGGGATTTTCAAATTAGGCCTTGAAAAATCCAGGGAGCCTTGCTTTGATGGCCTTCCAAACCAAAAAAAAAGTTGAAATGATTTTCTATTTTTAACTATCTTCAAGATGAGTTACAAAGATGCAAGCCTCAATTTGAGAAGATGTTGAATTCATTTGCATTTTTTCAGAGACCTTGTAATGAATTGGGGTTCAAAATAAAGGCAAAGATTTTGGCCAAATTAGATTATCCCTTGGGCTCTTGTCTAATTTGAAGAGCCCACAATTCATGGCATGCAAATTATATGAGTTGAATAAGAATTCCTTTGAGGTGTATTACTTTTTAAAACCATCAATCAAGTCTATGTCTATTTTCAAAAAATAAAAATAAAAATAAAAAAACAAATATAACCGACTTTTACATATCTTAACTAGTACATCAGGAATTTAGGACCCCATAGATTTTAAAAGATTTCCTTACAATATCCGATATTTAATTCGTTTGTACATTATTTGCATGGATTCTACACAAATTTCATGCTAATTCTGCACAAATCGTGCACTTTGTTAGTTAACAAAAATAGTGAATGCAAAAGCCGTGCAGATTCAATGCAAAATTAGCATGAAATCCATACGGAATCTGTTCGAAAAATGCATGAATCAATGAAATATTGAACTTCATACAGAAATTGTTAAAAATTAGTGAGGTCCTAAATCCTTGATGAAAGGATAAACCCCATGTCAACCATGCACACTATGATAGGAAAAAAGAAAACAAAAAAGGAACTGCAATAGTGAGTTGATTTAACCCGTTAAGGCCCAAGAAACCTAAAAATGGCTCTTCTTTGGTCAAAATTAGTTTTCACTTTGAAAACAATCTCTTTTTTATTTCAATTGAACTGCCAAAGTAAAGATAATCAAGTCTAATTTCTATTCTACTTTATGATTTATCAAAACTCCAATATCTGAATCTATTATAGCAATTATAAACTCAATGGGTGAAGAGCCAATTTGTTCTTTGACCGAGTCTTCCACACAGTTACCCTATTTAAATTTTTAGATTAAAAAATTTATTTAAATTTTAAATATACTAAATTGATTTTAATTGTGATTTACATGCAAAGTAAAAATTCATCAATTTTGAATACTTATTGTGATTAGTATGATGATTTGAAGACATAAAACTACAAAAAATCATAATAATATGAATTTCCAAGAGAAAATTATGAAAATTTCAAGGTTCACGGTAAAAATATAGTTCATCAATGAAAAATACTTTCAAAATGTTTTTCTCAATTTTAAAATAAGAAACTGAGCTAAGGTAGGAGCACCTAAAACCAACAATGTACCTAATTGCGACAGGATCTAAGTATAATGGTCACCCCAAAACGTAAATTTAGGTAAACGATAGATAGCTTATCGTTTTGGTCAACATACAATAGGAGCTCTAAGATGTGCCCAGATTTGCGTTCTGAAATGATTGCATGGTTTGGATTTTGTCGCAATCACAGTCCACCCACTATAAATGTTAGACTCTGGAGTAAAACTTTATCAACATTTATAGTCAGTTAACATTGTAACAATTATAAAGGGAGCTTTTTGAATGCTTAACAAATATAAAGACCTTTTGGACCCTCATACGGTACCCTCCACAATATAGTTCAGATGAATAATTTGATCACAATAATGGATGTCATCGCACAATATTGGATGTATTTCGTAGATTAACATTTATAAGTGAAAAATTAACAAAAGGGGAGTAAATTATTGTTAACATTTAACATAGTTAACATTCTAGTTAGCAATACGAGGGGAGTACAATTTTGTTAACAAATATAATGAGTTAACGTTTATAAGTGTAACATTTATCGAGGGTGGACTATAGGTGTAGTGTTGGTTTTAGGTACTTCTACGTAGCCATCCTCGAAAGGAGAGAGTAGTATTGTCCCAATTTCCCCTTGTCTGGTGGACATCGGATCATTGGCATTACAAACGGATACTTCATTCTCGCCGGCCCCTTGCTAAAAAGGGACCGGAGTTTCTATCTATCTATCTACTTCTACGTTACAGATTGAAGTTTGACCCATGAGGGGTTAAAACGTTTCAATGGAAATGTGGGCAAGGACGGGTCTCACATAGAATCAAACTCTTGGAGCTGGGGCCCAAATTCCTCACTCAGGGCCGATGGGCGCCGCCACGAAAGTAATTGGCCGTCATCAGACACGCCAACCTCGTTTCATCCATCCAGACGACGGAATTCATCGATCCACGTGGAGTGGACAATTGCCAAATCCCATCCTTGATTTGAACGGCTGATGAGATGCACATCCTACGGTGCACAGTGACAACAACGAACGGCCACGATGAGACCTACTTTAACTGCAGTTACTTACTCAACCACCCCCACCAGTCTAGTATAGTAACAGGACATCAGTTGAGAGTGGAATCCATTTGTGCCCAAAAGTTTTAAAAAGGTACTCCTGTAGTGGAGGTTAGTTAATAGATTCCCTCCTTTTTTTTCCACCATCCCTTTCCTTCATTCAAGTAAGTCTACTGTGCCTATTTATTCAGTAACCACATTCTGATATTTTTGCATTTATTTATGATCTCCTGCTCTACGTAGTAGCATACTCTACATACTAGAGTAATGGGGGCCAACACCCTTTGGCAATGGGACCACGGTCTAAGGTAGAGACACCCATTTCCTACCCTTTAAGACATGCACCATACTTGGGATAGATGAATTGATATTTTGAGTTTTTTCCTCTTTTAGCAATAAGAAATTAAGAAGTTTTCATATTTAATTTAATTTTTTTGATAATTATTTGAAAAAGTACAAATTTCAAAGTAGAAGCTGTAGAAAAACCAAAAACCGATCATAGGTTCTAATGTACAAATGAGGTACATCTTCCATTCCAAAATCTAGAAATTAGGTAGGAATCTAGGTTTGTGTACATGGTCGGGAATGGGTGTCTCTACCTTAAGTTTAACCCTTAAAGGAGGTTGCATGTTCAAAAAGGGTTGCAAGTGTTCTTCCAAATGATATTTCACCACGAAGACTATGGTATTGATAAAAACTGCAAATATGAAAAATGGAGTTTAGAATAAGAACTTTAAAATAAAAAAATTAATCATTTGTGACGTGGGGAAAAAGGTAAGGCTATTCAAAGGGCGTTTTCTATGTATTTTGAGTCATATATTGGAAATTGTATGGCAAAATATGATGTATACATAATTGTTTTATGATCTCACAATGGATGGATATGCTCTTGAAAATTACCATATGCATAGTGCATGGATATGCACCTCCTCAAAAAAATCTCCCTTCCAAATTCACACTTTTCCACCTCTTAGCATCACATGTATGTTGATTCTACCAACCTATAAACTACCCCAACATCCTTTAAGGGTTAAGTGGCAACGACACAATAGTCCCAAAATTCATGGAATACACATGGCATTCCTTCATTACTTAGAAAAGTGGATCTAAGTGAAAATTCTCTTTCAATCTAGGTTTTAAAAGGGTGCTTCATTGTAATGTTCTATTATGCTATATGAGAGCATCGCCACCGTGTCTCTTGAACATATCCGCTACGTTCTAGTGACGTAACTCCAATCCTATTTATGTCACAACATGGATTTTTCAAACAAAAGTAGTTTAGTCACTTCAAACGTGAGCCATGTCATGGTACGATGTAGGAACAAGAGCATTTCTTCAAGCAGTTTTTTAACTCCACAATTATGTTCAAATCTCTTGTTTGTCACTCTATTCCTGTAAAATTCATATATAGGGTAGGCATTATGGTATAATCAAGCGTGCGAAGAGTGTTGTGAAGGAGTATGATTTTGAAATAGTAGTGCAACAAACAAGATATGGTAAGTCAGTTTGATGTTCACGGGTAGCGATTATCTAATAGTGTAGGTGTGAATAAAAATCTTGCATTGTGATTGATTTGTTTTCAATATGAAATTTGTACTTTGTTTCACATCTTTGTGGAATTGTGTACAAAGTGACATGTTGCAAGTTTCATGTTTGGATTTTTAAATTTCATTCACTCATATTTATGGTACAGGTTTTTGAAATGAACATGAGTTGTAGTGTTTGCTTGTGATGACCAAAGTAGTTATTTACAAAATTGTTTTAAAGGTCTTTTAGAGTGTTTAAATTTTTTTCAAAGAACTTTTCATTGTTTTGCAAATATAAAAAGTTAATTGAAACATAAGGTTGAGAGTTATAGGGTTACAACAGTATATAACAAGTATTTTCATCTTTAAATTTTATTTTTTAAGGTTTTGATGTGATCTATCCCATATTTTCAATGATTGCAAATTCAATGGTGTAGTCAGAATCTTACAACAAATGCTTAGATTTGGAAACGCAAGTGGATGATTTTCATGACTACTATATGTACTAGGAATACCAAAAATTTGTGTGATCTTTTTTGCTAAATTGATTGAAGCCACGTTCTATTAAAGTGAGAACCAAAGTACATATCCAATTGCAATATGTTCTTCCATACTATCTAATTGCTTGAAGAGTTTGAGTAAAATCATTTTGAATACGAATGGAAGATTCATTCTTATTCGCTCCTATAATTTTTCACCATAAATCTTGAAGCTTGTTGTGAAAGTCTAGCAAGATGTTGATAGGAATTTTTTGAACGTCAAAGTCGTCTCCTAATTGTCTTTGGATGCCACAAAGAAGTATAAGTTCAAAACTACTACAAATGCGACATGCATTGGAAACTTAAAAACGCAAGCATCACATGATAGAATCATCTATACTTTCCCAAATTTGGAGCAAGTTGATCATTTCAACGCGTCTCGTACGCATTGTTAACATTTTCCTTGACATCATCACGAATTTCGGACCCCACTGATTCCGCACGATTTCAGTGCGACACAATGTTCGTACAAGCGGATATAGTACTGATTCGACACAATTGATACATCTATTGAAAACGTATGAATTCAGCACTCTTTATAGTCGTCAAATGTCGTGTTTTAATCGTCTTTAAAACTACACTGATTCAGTGCGTTTTTCGTGCGACATCATCTTTTCCATATCTAGATTTTATTTTCTTTCTATATCTAAATTTGATCAAAATAATATTATTAAAAAATATAAAATAATTATTTTCCTCACTACCCACTTTAACTACACAGAAGTTGGCCGAACCCACGATGGGGCCCACCATGGCTTCCTAAGCTCTATCACCGACGGCAGGATTTGAACTCACGACCTCCCAATCGTCAACCAAGCTCCAAACCACCAAGTCACCACAAACTCTTGATGCATAGAATGGAACTTTTTTGGTAATTATAAAAGATTAAAACCATTGGCAATTTTTTGCCATCTGTATATAATTCTTTTTTCAAATTTTTTTTGGCATTACAACATGTAGGGATTTTCCTACATCTACAAATTTTTTCAGAATATTTTGAGTTTTTTTTTTTTTGGCCAAAATTGTGATGGCAGATCATGGCTGTGAGCTGCTTTTTTAATTAGCGGACTTTGAATGTTTTTAACTATGTGAAAAAAACTTTTTTTCCAATTTTTTTTTTGCACTAGATTATGCAGGACTTTTTCTATATCTAGGATTTTTGTCATAATATTTTGAATTTTTTTATTTTTTGCCAAAATCATGGTGGTTGTGAGCTATTTTTTTTTGCTCCTATGATGAAAAGTCCAATGATAACCAATAATACCAAATTTGAATTCTAAAAATATGAAATGTTATTTCTTTGAAATTTTAATGTGTATTGCTTCTAAACTCTATAAATGTAGATTTAAAAATGTTTTGGGAAATTAAATCGTAAGTATAATTTAAAGAAGATTCTTGGAATATTCCAACATATTCCAAAATAATATAAAATATTTTGAAAGATTCCAAAAGATTCCAAAAGATTCCAGTGACGACGAAAGTCGGAGCTGGTTTAGCATGCATTGGATGATAGGTTCGTCGTCATGACAATTCCGTTTCATCACCAAGACGGTTCCATTTCGTCTCGCCACCAAGACTGTTTCAGACTGTTTGGAGGACCGTTCCAAGGTGCCCTGGCTCGTAGGTGACCGTTCCGGGTTCATGCGGGTCGGGCGTTTGAATGTTTCGGCGTTTGACGGCGATCCGTTGCCACTGCCGTGAGTGCTCTTGCACGGTCGTGCATCTTGCTCGTTCCATCGCTCCCGCAATGATCCGCATCGTGCACCATGCCACCACGGTATCTTCTTTTACTTACTGTCTCCCTCCCTCTCTCCCTTGCTCATAGCATTTTTCACCTCCGAAAATTGAACAATAGGACAGATTGGTCATGTGGAGGGTTTATATTCGAGTGCTTCTCTCACGGTGCTTAGTCATGGTATATAGGTCCGTAGTATCTCTTGAGGATGACAATCAGTTGAGGAGTGCTTGCTCAAATTAAAAGACGTGGCTTCCTCTACGGGACTGACAGTAATAGTGTGGTGTAATGCTTTCTTTTTGCTATTGCAGATTTTTGCAAAGAGGCTGCTCGAGTTCAAGAATGGCATACCTCATGCCTACCTCCAATCAGGTCAGAAATCAATGCTCAATTATGATGTCCATTTGGAACGATCCCCTTGCTGTCTCTGTTTTCTAATAGGATTTTAGTTTAACTCAAACGCACGAGCTTTCGGCAATATAGTTGATGCATTTATGGTTTTGCTAATCCCGTTCTTCTCCGTTGACAGACACAATTTTGGATCCAACCTTACGGTTCAGGAAAGAACTGAAAGGTATTTTACGCAAATCATCATGTATTTTATGTCTCAATATGTGTTTTCTATTCTACTTTTAACGTGGCTTCAGATATCTTCACCTTCTCTATGTACACTTTCATTGTCGAAAATATCAACAACTTATCATGGTGTCAGAAACAGATCTGTTAGTATGTTTGTTTTTATAAATTTGGATTTGACGTTTTGCAGAGAAGCATGGAATATCTATTTCACTTAATCATTTCGTTATCAAGGCTGCTGCTCTGGCTCTGAAGGAGGTTCCTGAAGCAAATGGTAATGGTTCATTACGTAGTTAAGGATTAATGCCTTCAAGTCATTTGTGTCATTCACATGTTCAGAATGTGTTTTTTCATTTCCCTGCTTGATGTTGAAACGAGATGGAGAATAGAAGTTTGGGCAATTTTTTTGGTAGTTTTAAAAGGAAAATAGACCTAACCTCATTGCCTTGTATATCAGTTACTGCATGAATCACAGTCGTATGTTATACTTGACAAGGGACGCTAACCTCGTTTCTACTTTTGGTGTATACCGTATGTAATGGTCATTGAGGTCGTGAGTGGCTCTATAAGGAGTGAGTTTGGGCACTTCCGGTCAAAGAGATGTTGTGTGATTTTAATATTACTGAGTCCTATTGTTCAATTATGAGCATTTTTCCCCTGCTCATAGCATTTTTCTGTACTCGTTTTTCTTGCCATTCTACTTCCGTGTGGCACTCATCTTCTCGCTCTTAGGTTCGAGAATGAGATTTCGTCATTTAATGGAAATGGAGGAATGATGTTTCAGAAGATTTTTTTGTTTTTCGAAAAAATTCGCGAATTGCAGTGCACTAGGGTTTCTGTAATCCGGGTATCGATCGTGTCAAAAGCCGTGCTCTAGGGTTTAGATTTCTGGAATCTCGGTGTAGTCATGATATGCTACTGTCTGGAAAGATGTAGTGAAATTCTCTGAATGTTTCCAGCAATCGCAGGAACGGGATCGCGCACTGTTGCTGGCGCATGGTGCCTTTTCTGCTAGACAATGTACGTGCAGTTTTCCGTTTTTAGCAGTGGGAGAGGTTCATTGAGGTATTCATAAAGTTGGAGATCTACCCAATTGGAACTTATGTGGATGTATTGTAGTCTTTGAGAATTAGGGTTTCTGATGATGGAGTGAATACGGGATCAAGTACTTCCAGTTTTCTCAATGTGACGTGTTTTTGAGCGTTCTCATGGCGGGAAGTGATTAATCAAGGTTTTGATTATGTCAAGGGTCATGCTCTAGGTTGTATAGTGTGGTGGATTAATGGAGTTTTAGGGTTTTGAGAGACGGGATGTGGTGAACCCCTTAGCGTGTAAAACGCCCAATATGGCCATCTGAAAAATCAGCTCGACATTGTGGACTTGTTGCGTCTGTTCTGCGTCCTTGATCAAATAGATGGTAATACAATTGTCCAATTCAAATGCATCCCAGGTCTTTTTTATAATGCTTTTTGAGGTTAGAAATAGCGGAATTTGGAACACTATTGTACTGTAGATGATATTTAGTTTTATCTATCCCTTAGCTCATTTCTGGAACTTTAGTTTAAATGAATTAGAAATTAGAAATTTGCAACAGTGATCCGGTTATCTGAAACACTGATTCATCCAATTGTAGAGTTTATCACAGAACGGCGCTCATTGTTCTGACAGTGGAGCGCATCATAACTAGAGAAAGCGGAATTCGGAACCCCGTGTTTGAACACTATTGTAGATGATTATTCATTCTTTTGAGTTAATTTTTCCCTTTCCTCATTTCTGGACTTGTTTAGAATTAATGAAAAAATTTAAAATTGAAATAGCGAGCAGGTCACCTGAAATACTGATGAATCCAGTTGTAGTTTATATTACAGGAAATGATAGAAATAAAATCTTCTCGTGGAATATCATAGAAATATGAGTAGAGATAATGATGTTTGACTGTGAAGCTCATCTTTTTGATTTCAGAAGCTTATGAATGACTAGCATGATTGTCTTTCTTGGACTGATTTTCTTCCTTGGAAGCCTCCCTTGATTATTGTGAAGCTACGTGAGATGAGAAAATCAGAAGCTGAAGGAATGTAGTCTGCTTTGGCGATTGTGTCAATATTAAATCACTACAATTAAATCACCAATATTAATTGTCACCAAACAATTAAATCACCAATATTTTCAAATATTGCATTACCAATATTTGAAGATATCACACTACTCAGCAACTATTGGATTAGTAGATTTGAATTAACATGACATCACGAGCTCACACCACTCAATTCATCAGAATGCTCAAGTGATGAACACATGGGAGCAGGAATGCAAATATTGTATGAAAATCAACTAAAGCATCAAGGTTATGAAGAACATTCTTATGCCACATTACATAAAAGATCGAAATACACAAGAAATTGTCTTCAACATTTGTTCATAAATGGAAACCATTGGATACTTACTCTCATACAACCAAATAATATACATTACCAAGCCATAATATATGATTCCAAAAAACCTCAAAATTGTTTGTTACCACATGACATAAATCAAAAACTCCAACAACTCATGCCTTCTATAACATTCCACTATGAATATGCAAACGTTTTGCAACAACCAAACAATTCATCATGTGGAGTGTTTGCATTAGCATATGCAAGTGATATTGCATATAAAATATATCCTGAAACATCAATATACAATATTTCTAATATGAGACAACATCTAAGAGACTGCATCACACAATCAAAAATAATACCATTTCCAAAACAAAATATTATGGATTAATATATACTAATATCACTTGCACAATATATAAACCATCTTTGAATAAAAAATATACTTATCTACACAAACATATACATACCACTATTATATGTATTATATAATATCATTTATACCAATTCCTCCCTATATATGTTCCAATGTATCATAAGATATCCATCGTCACTGGTAATGCGAAGAGCAGCGAAGCCCTAGTATATTAAAATATTGTACACGGATGTCGTACGAAAATAATTTGCATTATAATAGATACTGAAATCGCACGAATATAGTAAATGGCATTAATATGATACGTATACGATTCTGAATCCGCATGAACTAAAACCGCATGTTATCCGTGTCTTATTAGCCATGTAATGTAAATACACGATTAACGCACGGATTCTGTCAAGCACGACTTTCGTGCGGAAACAACACTTTTGTCATAATCATTGAAAAGACATTGCATCGACATCTTAGTAATGCATGTCACTTCCGTACGATAACGACACTTCTAAATGCACGTATGACGTGCGAAATCAGTGTTTAACGATAAACGCACTGAAATCGTGCAGAATCAGTGGGGTCTGAAATTCCTGATGATATCATCAAGACAATATTTTGATCTCATAAAGAGTACTTCGTGGCATAACTCTTGGTAGATATTTACCTTTTTGCTCTCTCTTTCAATCATTATGTTGAAGTCCACCAAGCTAAAATTGTTAGTATTGCACATCTCGTACACATGTGCATTTCTAAACCTTTTGAGCACGATGTTGTTGATTACTATATTTGTATGTATTCACAATCTTTGTTTCATGTACAATTTCAATATCAAACCAAACTTGTCAATAAATAGCATAATAACCCATTGCTTCAATGTAACGTTGAATCAAATAGGTTGATCCTAAGCTCAACGATTGCTATCATGTCCTACTTCATTCCAAAAAGATTGATTCGACACCTTCTTGCACTACAATTAAGAAGCACTTGTGGCCTTGGTTGTGCCAAAGTTCCTACGTACATAAACATTGATTTTGTTTTTGAATAGAACTAAATGATCTTTGTTCCTTGTCAACCTAACCTTTTTATAACCTATTTTGTTCAACATTGTCACCAACGTATATCTTTACAACTACATAGTATGAAATTGCATGCATCAAATCATGGGAAGTATGCATTAAATTCTTGAAGCATGCATTAAATTAGTCAAATCTCAAAATTAGTGAGGGTTGAAATTTTTACTAAGTGGTTGGAATCTTCATATCACACCAATTTTACATCATAATGATATTTAGTATCTATGAGGTTCTTTAGCAGTTGGGAGATCTCACCCTTCTCGATATGTGGATCTATAGTAGTTATTTTTAGAAATATTTCAGAATCATCAAGGTTCTACAATATTCTTTCAGAGAAAAATCTATAAAGTGTTAGGGAGCATGGACTCAATAGACTCTCATTGGTAAGAAGCAATCAATGCAAACTGAGTTGAGCTTCACTAATATGTCAAAATCTCATACTCGGGAATCACGTATGCTATTCCCCAATAAAATATGACAAAATTAAAAGATGAGTAATACAAGGGCTGAATGGGATAATCAGTAAATTATGTCACCTTCACTAATTTCCCACACTCACTATAAACCCCCTCATTGAATGGGATAATCAGTGTAGTTGTTTTTTTTTTAATGGAAAAAGTAAAAAGTAAAGGATTTGATGCAATTGGATGAGCAGTGTGCAAGCAGTATGTAAGTTAAGCAGTAAACTGAAGGAATCCCTCCCCAGATGTGGGTCTGTAGCTTAGTACGTTTGTACCTTTTTCAGTTTGTGGTTGATGCATGATGGATGATATAATATCCTCTCAGACCTTTTTCTATGAAAGCTTTGCCAGATTCTTCTATTATCTTAGCCTGCTTCAAAAGAAAGCAGGGTTAATTTTTGCGCCGAATAATGGGTGGTTTTTGGGCACCAAGGAATAGTGTGCACGAATAGTGTGCACGAATAGTGTCCAAGTACGTGTTCAAGCAACCATTTATTAATTAATTATTATTTTCCGTTGGTTGGGTGACACGCACCCTAGAATGTAGCCAAGTAGGGGAAAAAATGAATAGAATCATCCCCACACACACATATACATATCCCACATTCATTGTTGCTACTACTGCCCTAGATTTTGTATAAAGCACAAGGCTTTACGTCCTCTTCCTTGCACATTCACGAAGTTTATTCACTCTCAAACATCTTTGACTTACCATTTGTTTATAACGGTATTTTAATTTAGAAGTACAAAAAAAAAGGTTTAAATTTGTCGATCTATGCCTACGGTGCGTGTCAAGTAGAGGGAGGGGTACTGGGGTGTTCCTTCCCATCCGATCTTGCTTTTTGCAAGACCGGAAGACTTGAACCCTGATGGGACATTCATGTTACAAATTTAGGGTGTGATGGAAAGGCATGGAAGGGCCCTAACAAAAAAGTTCGGGTCCAACATGGAAAATCATCCTTACAAAGGCTAAAGAGTTTTATGTCGACTTTGTCTAAAGTAATATGATTCTTGTCTAAGGCGATGATCCAATAACTGACGTACATGTACTATCTATTATACATTTGAGCATGGCTTGTCTCACTCGACCGTTCTAGTCCGGAATCGGTTGAGTTGACAACCCATGCTCATAGAAGTTACGACTATTGTACGCCTTCTTCTTCTATGATGCTCCTTTTACAACAACGTGCCTCAATAGCATGGGTCCAACTAGTAAACCAACATTCTTACAGAAGGTGATGATTCAATAACCGGTGTGTACTAAAAACCAATAGTATCTCCAAGAGGTGTCTCAGGGAGGTCATTTAGTGTAAATTTTGGGTACATATGAGCATACAAAGGGTATTTAATGGAGGGCTACTTATTGGAATAATTGGAATAAGTAATTGGAATATCCTAATATTTATAGTATATATTAGGGTATATTGTATGAATATTCCTAGAATATTCTCCAATTAGTTTAAAAACATCCTATATTACTTCTACAAATTTATAATTTTTAGCTCAAATGAATAAAAGACACCCTATATTTGTTCTCTCATAGTTTTTTAAATTCTCGAAAGTGACCTCCCCGGGACATGTGTTCATTGAAAGCTTTGAATTCTATACCAATATTAGATTTGCACGACAAGCTTAACCCTTTAGCGTGCGAGGAGCCATGTGGGGCCATGTTTGATTGTATTATATTCAAAACGTTGATTTAACCTAGTTCCTAATTTCAAATGAAAATAATCCCAACTAAGAAAGCGTGAAAGTTGTCTTCCACTTTCTAGTTCAATTGATTGTTCTTCAAAAAAAAATTAAATTACATTTTTTTAAAGCTCAAAACCCTAAAATTCCAATATACACTGCAAAAAAATAAAATTCAATCAAATTTCTTTTTATGTAAGCTCTAGAGGCGTGCCACCTTCACCTTGTTGTTCATCACTGTTATTTACATTTTATTTTTCTTAAATTTCATACTATTTAAGGCATTTTTGTAATTACTATGACTATTACAAATGAGAAACTTTGAATTTTTTATATTATATTTGAATAATTATTAAAAAAAAATACTGTAAATAAGATTAACAATAATTTATATGAGAAAATAACAAAATTCATATTCTCAAAATTTATATGTGAAAATTAATAAAAATATAATGACTTTAAGGTTTGACCAGGTAGATGTAGACGCTTAAGGGTTAGTGATCTCATACCGTAGTTCTATAGCACGTTCGTCATAAAATAATTCTAAAAATAAAAAACGTAAAAAATAGAAATTTCTGATGACAAAAAAACGAAAATAGAATAAATTAGTTTTTGAAATATTTTGTTATTTCTAAGCTATTTAAGGTCATTTTTACTGATTTTTTTGCTAAAAACAAAAATTGAGAAATTCAGTTTTTGAGAGGCGAACCTTATTTTTTCAAAAAAATTAAATATTTGTTTGCCAGGTGGCGAACCTGCTATGGTGTTACGGTAACCACTTTATGACATTTAGAACATTATGCGACTAGTCCTCCCACATAAATGGTATCTACTTTTGCTACCCAGTGCATACAATACTCACGATACCTCTATAATATCCAGCAATACCCTTGATATATAAAAGTGTTACCACGATGATATCCGTGGATATCACCTCCTAAGGCTGCTACATATCTATATCATGATGAGCATTCTCGCTACATTTCAATTTTTTTTCATTTTCTGTCTTTTTATGTTTAGCAACCCCATTTTTTGGGGTAGAAATCTAGCTAATTTTAGCCAGTTTTGAGATCACTGGTGATGGTTTAACTTATAAGCCATCAACTAGGATTTCTCTAAATCTCCCGGTGGTCTTGAATGAATGGGGACAAAAGTGCCCCCTATTTTTGTCCGGTTCAAGACCCACCTTAAACAACACCCCTCCTCCAATGATTTTTTTATTCCCAAATAGGTCCCACACGGTAAATTGGAGCCGTAGGCCCTAAATTTGCAAAAACAATTGCCAAAAAATCGTACGGAAGGTGCTCAAAACGAAAATTTTAGAAAAAGAAGGGGTGGATGAATAGTGCCCCGCATTCAAGACCACCGGGGATTTAGAGACGGGGCATCAACTACAGAAGACTTTTTTTGAGACAACTGTCAGTATGATATTCATTTCAAGCTTGAGAAAATAAAATATGACAGCAGGAGTAAAACTGCCAGTGGTCCAGTCCAATCAGCAGTTGAATGGTACTGCCCAAGTTTGTCAAGCTGATCAAATGAAGCAACCAGTACAAAATTCTGTCTGTTGGTAGTGTAGGTCCTCACATGTGATGTGAACTATGGCCCACTCCCGGGCACAGGCATTTGAGTTGAAAATTTTACTTGAATTTGCAAATTCAATCTTGTGTGTCTGCGGGCACAATTGAGTTGAGTTTTCTACGATATGGGATTGACTTTCAAAGCTCAACCACATAAGAGAATGAGTCGTAATGTACTCCATCGTGAGTTTCATAGAGGTGGCACAATGTGGTTGGCTGATCACTCATGGGTTATTTTTCATAACTTGTGTCTTCCTCTGTGAACTTCTACACTACACTTTGTTAATATTATCACCTACATTCAAAAAGGTTATAAATTTTCATGCAATATGAATTCTGTTACCTACTATGTTTACAAAGTTCCTCCTACATGCATAGTTTCAATATCTTTTCTCTTGGTAAAATTATTCACGTCGTGTAATAAGTTGTAGCCTCAAGTAAATAATTAGTGTGGGTTGGCACTATAAGCAAAAAATAGTGTAGTTCACTCCATGCAAGTGTTGAAGAACTAAATTTCTTTTTATAGTAGTTCAAAAAATGTCAATTCTTAGTGGTAGGTTGAGTCCTATAACCGGCTCGGGACTCCCATCCCTCATTGGTTATGTAGTCCAAATTTGCAAAGCCAAAAAAAACATGCATTTATTAACTCAAAAGGCGATTATCATAAATTAACATTGCAAATTGATAAATTGAAAATTAAAATTATCAATCATTATTAATATGTTTGTTTTACAAATTGATTGTAACATATTATAATAAAATTTTGTTAATAACAGGAATGAAAGACATTTTGAAATTGTTTTAGATTTTATTTATAAATGTTGATAATAGTATTGGATAGATGCAATTCAAAATTCTAAGAGGAGGTGTTAAAGTAGAAGACTTGTGTTCCAAGATGAGTTGTGAATTCAACAACGGAATTTCAACATTCTATGTATTTGAGACAAGGTTTTTGGCTAGCCTCAGAAGGCATTTGAAGTCACTAAAAGGCCCTTTAAGCACTTCTCGGGCAATGCATGCGGCCTTGACTTTTAGTTTGGGCATGTTGCTAATGGTGACGTCTACTATTGTCTCGGCACCTCACAAACGTCTTTTCATTTTTGTATTGTACCTCATCATGTGTCTCCACGTTGATGTGTAAGTATACCATGGCGGATGTTGCCAAGATATTCACTACGTGTCTTCATGTGATGTGTAAATACATTACAATGTGTTTTTAGGTTGATGTGTAAATACATCATAATCTGTCTTGTCTTCAGGTTGATGTATACATACACCATGACAAATGATGCCAATATATTCATTATGTGTCTTCACGCTGATGTGTAAACACATCATAATGTGTCTCCAGGTTGATGTATAAGTACACCATGGCAGATGATGCCAAGATACTCACTATGTGTCTTCATGTGATGTATAAATACATGATAATTTGTCTACAGAGTGATGTGTAAGTATACCATGACAAATGATGCCAAAATACTTGCTATGCGTCTTCAAGTTGATGTGTAAACACATCACAATGTGTCTCTAGGTTGATGTGTAAATACATTATGACAATTAATGCCAAGATATTTGCTATGTATCTTCAGGTTGATGTGTGAACACATCACAATGTGTCTCCAGGTTGATATGCAAGTACATTATGACAATTGATGCCAAAATACTCACTATGTGTTTTCAGGTTGATATGTAAACACATCACTATGTGTCTATAGGTTGATGTATAAACACAACATGGCAGATGATGCCAAGATACTCACTATGTGTCTTTATGTTGATGTGTAAGCATACCTTAGCGGATGTTGCCAAGATACTCTATGTGTCTTCAAGTTGATCTGTAAGTACACCATGGCAGATGATGCCAAGATACTCACTATGTGTCTTCAAGTTGATTTGTAAGTACACCATGGCAAATGATGCCAAGATACTCAATATGTGTCTTTAGATTGATGTGTAAACACATCAAAATGTATCTCCATATTGATGTGTAAATACACCATGGCAAATATGCTCACTATATATCTTTATGTTGATGTGTAAGCACATCACTATGTATCTCCAGGTTGATTTGTAAGCACACTATGGCGGATGTTGCCAAAACATTGAAAGCAACTTATATGCATAATGATACCGGTAGTGTACAAACATACAATGTTCTAGCGTGGTGAATAGTTTATGTTTAATTGTTGTCACTTATGCCAACAACTTCTTTTATGGTATGTAAGATTTGCAACACGCTTTAGAATATATTAGCATTTGCTCCCGGCCATGAGTATTGATAATTACATGTGAAGTTCCTGTCAATGTCCTATACTTCCAATAAAGAAATTATTTTATTCCCAACATCTTTATTCATTGGCATGGAACGAGCTATGTATGCATTGCAACTAAGGAAATTTCGGCTGCAATCACATAAAATCCAATACATTAGGACTAGTTATTACCATTGGTAACTACTAAACATGTTCATTCACCATTGTCCTTTATGTTGTCCGCAATTGCCCTCTAAGGGCCTTTTACACACTCCAAAAGCCTTTTAATTAATGACTTGAACACTAAGAGAGAGTCATGTAGTATGGATTGTAAACTTTAACAACTCACAAGGTAATATAGCACATAGCCATCTCCAAATCCATAAACATCCTTATCTACAAGTGTTTTTCATAATTTTTATAAACAATGGAATTTATGAGGCTTATATTTAACCCTTAAACAACATATGCTTTCCTGATACCACACCCAAAGTCTCTTTTAAATTCCATTTTAAGCATGATTTTGTGTTTAATTTACTTTAGCTCTATTCTGAAGAAGTACAAATCTATTTAAGGTGCTCGGTTTGGCATTTTAAAAACCCCATTTGGTGCAATGGTGTAGAAGTTATGAGCAAGATTCTCCCAAACTATAACCAAGCCCGTGGGGCTTGCATTGTCGTTTAAGGGTTAAGAATGCTTTTGGGTTGGAAATCAATAAAGGGTAATCTTGCCTTGGTATCTAAACATCCTTGGCCTTTGTGTGTATGACTATTGTATGTTTCTTCATATAATTTGTCTTGTGTACTAAAGTTTAATTATGCATTAAAGTACTTTGTATATCCAAGTATAAAGATGTGTTCAAATACTTTAGTGTAGTCAAGATGACAACAACTACATCCTTGTATGTTAAAACATATGGCCATAGTGGAACTTCATGCTATATAGAGGTTGATCAATGACTTATACTCACATAATAGTAATACCATATTACCCTTCAAATTACATTTTATAGTAACGTCAAATCACCCTGGCTTCTAAATTGCCTTTTCTGCACTAATACCAAATCATCCCTTCAAATTAGATTATATAGTAACCCTCCAAGTTAGATTTTGTAGTGACACCAAATTGTCCCTCTAAAACCATTTTGGAGGGCAAACATAGAGATCAATATATGGTTCAAGTCTTAGAGGGGTCAAGTCCCGGGGTCAAGTACTAAGTTTAACCCCTAAATGCTTAGAGTCTCTAAATTCTGCAATTTTGCAAAGATGCATTATAAAATGCAACAAAGAGGGATACTTTGAGCTTCATGTATGAATAAAATTTGTACGGTATGAATTTTAAATTCTAGTTTGAATGCATGGATAATTTATAGAGATGATGCACTACAATTTGTTTATTGAACCAAACTTCATCAAACATATGGAAGGTACATATTATAACACATCTATGTTGTGTCTAATACTTCTCAGGATTTTAGGAGTTAATTATAACCTACTGTGCCATTTTTAAGTAGATGTATCACAAGATGATAGGCAATTCACTTATGGGTTAAAACTCATAACCAAAATTGTTCTTTTGGAACACTAAATCAACAACAAAAAATAAATAAACGAAAACAAACAAAAATAAATAAAATTAATCCTTTGACGTGCATGCGTCTACATAATAAACGATGAAAAGATTCAAATTATTCTTTTGACTATACATGGACAATTTTCATTCATCCAAAATTTTCTCAGTTCTTGTGCTAGTTGACTATCATTTGTACAATATGGATCTTCAAAATAAGATATTGTGATTTTAATAACATAATTCAATCATGGTTCAAAAAGTGAGTCCTTAAACATGATTTTCCAATATAAGTAGAATTAAATAATGGAAATCATACCATCTCATAGTGCATGTTGTTCTAAATTCATTACAAAAATTACATTAACTTGGGATATTTAATTGAATTTCAAAAGAAAATCTTGAAAATTTAATTACAATTTATTAATTAAAAAAAAAGATGAATCCAAATGTTCAAATGTGATCTTCACATTGACATTTACAACTTATCTTTGTACATCAACTCCATCTTTGTATTTCATCGAAAGAATAAAACAGTGTTGAATCGGGACGTTAAAAGGGTTAAACGAGCGCCCATAAGCTAACTGCCGGTTATGTTGTCCATAAACGGCTGCCACATCACCGGAGTTGAGTGTCGTGATAGCTCAGTTTGTTGTGTCACATTACATCAACGTGAGGTTTGGTGAGGGCAGGGCAGGGACAGCAGACGACTCCGTCAGTCAGGCACCAGCTGGACTGTATCGGTGATTCAGTGCCACTTCCATTGTTGGAGGTTCTCGTCGCTCGTCATGTGCCACACTTGCATCCTTCAGTAACTCTTGCAATGTGCATAATATCCTTGAATGACCTTAGGGCATCTCCACCGGCACTTTGGAGAGCTCTCTGACTCCGGAAACACTAGTAGAAACGCGGGTGGCGCTTCCTGGACAAAACCATTGTGCATGTGTGGAATTGGGTGCCACTTGCTTCGGCAGTGCCGCCTTTTCTACTAGTGAAAAATGAATGTGCATGAGTTGATTAGCAATTTATTTGGAAGGAGACTTAACCCCTAAAAAACCAAGGATTCATAGTTTTAAAATGACAAGTTTAAATAATCATATTGTGAAAATTATAATTTGAATGGGACCAAATTTTATATTACTAGAATCAGTGAAGTATATTACATATGTTGAATTCAAAATTATTATAAAATTAACTAAGAAGAATCTGCATAAAACCTACTCAAAATCACTGAAAAAAACAGGAGTCACCTAGTGGCCTTATGGTCCTTTAGGGGTTAACATTCATTAGCATGCATTGTCCTTGCCTTGACTCTATCGTAGATGTTGTGGAATATTTTACACCCAATTTGATCCCAAATTTTTATCTCACTTTGTACAATTTAATCTCAAGTGGTAATTGTACTAGAAAAATGTGAATGAAATCTTCCTGCAGGAGACAAACAAGCAATTTTACACCACTTTATTTTTATTTTTATGTCTCATTTGTCAATCTTTTGTTGTCAACTTCTTTGAATTTCCTTTGTCTTTAAACTCCCACATTTATTAATAATAATATAGCCCTATTAAATAAGAAACTATTGGATATTACAAGGGCTCTGTAAGAATGGTTTCTACACTATGGCAATCATGGTGTAAAGCACAAATAGTTTTATGGGTTTGTATTCCGTCTAGCCACTAGAATTGAATGAAAATTGACTTCTTTTCTTTTTTAGATGAAATCATGTGATTTTTTCAAATCATTTGATGAAGATCTGGAAAAATTTTAATTTTTTTTGAAGAAAAAGCGACAAAATTCATATCAACTTCATTACACACTCAATAAATTTGAATATTCCACCACATGTCTATATTAGCAAAGAGCATCATATTGTAAATGAATTTTCTATGTAATTCTACATTTGAAAAATCAAAAGATCGTGCTTATAGCAAAGCCTTATAGGCCCTAATTTGTTTTATTAATTTCTATTGTGATAACCCTTAAACGTCAAGAGGGCTTGGGCGGGGCAGTCCGGAAGGTATTTAAATTTTTGGAGGGAAAAAAATACAAAAAAAACAAAAAAAACTCAATAAACGGCTCTGCTGGGCACTGTTGGTCAGTTTTGTAGCATAGCTGAACGTCAATGCTCCAACCTCAAAACTTGTTCAATTTGATAACTTTGATTGTTTACCAACGATTCCACAATCTCTCAAATGAGGCGCAAATTTGGAATTTGGATCGGTTTTTCAATAGTTTTCCGACGCATCAATCCTTGCCTGATTTGGTTGAGAAAAGCCACTTTTTCCTCATTATTCTCTTATAAATAAGCCCATGGGGTTTACCTTGACGTTTAAGGAGTAACATATTAAAATTTAGGAAATTTTCAAAATTATAAAGTACAGTAAAAATTAGACTTTGTAAACAAATATTTTTGTTTGTTTACCTCAACAAAAATGAGATAGTTTTCAAGGTGGAAATTGAGATTGAGCACAACAACAAGAAAAAGAAGATAGTTTTCAAGGTCAAAATTGAGATCGAGCACAACAAACAAAAATTCCAAAACACACTACACAACATGCTCTTTCCAACCTCTCTTTGGAATTCATACCCCATGTAAATTCAAAATATAAATTTAAAAAATTCAATTCAATTCAATAGCATGAATATACCATTCACAAAGCTAGTTTCATTAAAATTTACTGGATGAAAAAAACTAAAATTCTACATTTAGGAATAAATTCTGATTCATCCAAAACACACAATAAAAGACATTATCTATCTTTCTAGGTAGTTCAATTTTAACCTAAGAGAATAAGCCTATGATTGTGCTCACCAAGCATGCAAACACACCATAAAAGTTAGAAAACTCCTCTTATGTTTTTGGATAACTCTATTGGTTCTCGCATTTCAACGATGAAAGTACTCAATGTTGAACATTTTGCTCCTGCTCTGAAACTCACTGTTGAAGTAATTATGAATAGATAGCCCTTAAAGTCTCATCCAAGTTAGTTATTTATGCAACCTCATGATGTTATAACATTTTGAGCAATCTTGACTTGGTTCCTTTTCTACAGTGCTACACTAGAGACATCATTCCTCAACAGTAGACATGATGCCTCTATAATAATATTGTAAACCTTCAATTCAAAAAAAATCATGTAAAAAAGGGACCAAGCCAAGACAGTTCAAGAATATTATAGTCTTTGTGTATTGTAAATTATTATTTCGAGTAGAATTTTGCAAAGACAGTAGAAAGGGCTTCTACCCAGTCAAAGCATACCTGAATGTGAGTTAGCCAGGAAGAAAACCTCACAGAAAAATAATATGACTGTTGCTAGAAGGAAAATCAACCTCTAAAGCACCAGGAATTCATGGTTTTAAAATGAAAAATCATAATTTAGATGGATTTTTTTTTTACATCACCATAATTAATGAAGATCATTGTATGTGTTGGTAAAAACCAAATAATATTGAACAAAAGGAAGTTCTCAAAATGGCTAAAAAAATACGTGATGTTCAATTTAGGTTTCAACACCCATTTCGTTAAAAGTGCACAGTAGCATGTGCACTTTGATTTTTGATCAAAATTTGGTATATAATGAACCGAAACCCCTAGAAAGTCTAATGAAAATGATTCACAAGAATTTTTCACAAAAAAAAATGAAAACATTTTCATTAAACTATTGCTATAATTTCCCATACAACAAACAAGATGAATATTTTCTCAAAATGAACTAATCAAATAACCAAAATAAGAAGTTAGGCATGTTCCTAACCCCCTATCACTTAAAGATTCTCAAGGGAAAAAGACATATGCCTAGTCCCCCCATCACTTACAATTTTATAGAACAATTAAAGTAACAGGGTTAGGCATATGCCTAACCGACATCAATTGCATCCCAAGAGGATCCCCCTTACACTAATTTGGGACTATAGGCTCCAACTTTGCAAAATAATTGCTAAGAAAAGCACCTAGGGTGTTAAAAATGGATATTTCAAAAATTGGAGCTTAGGGCGAATAGTGCTTGCATTAACGTTGAGGGAGGATTTAGAGTCGGGGTGCCTAAACCCCATCATTTGCAATGTTTGAAAACAAACAAAGAAATAAAATGAGAGGGTTAGACATATGCCTAACCCCCATCACTCGCTCCCTCTCTTCATCGTCTTCATCGTTAAAATCAGTGTGGTTCTTCAAATCCTCGACTTGCACATTGCACTATGAACTAGATATGAATTGACCATCACTTTTGTACCATGAGATGAGATTAGGCGCGGCGGGTTAGGGACAGTCTACCAAGCTGTGCTACCTGATGAGAACATAGTGGCTGTGAAGAAACTCCTGGTGGTCAGCCTGGTGAAGACACGCGAGGTCAATTTGCTGGGGAAGGCGAGCCACCGGAATCTCGTGGCACTCCAAGGCTACCACTGGACGCCCCACTTGCAACTGCTCGTCTGTGACTACGTCCCGAATGGTCTGTACCGGCGGTTGTATGAGAGACGAGAAGGAGAGCCCGCGTTCCGATGGGAGGACAGATTCAAAATTGCGCTCGGCACGGCGCTGGGGCTGGGCCATCTGCGCCACGGATGCCAGCCGCAGGTGATCCATTACGACCTCAAGTCCACCAACATTCTGCTGTCACACCACAACGAGGTGCAGATCTCGGACTTTGGGCAAGCAAAGCTGCTGCCGGCGCTGGACAGCTACGTGATGAGCAGCAAATTTCAGAGCGCGCTCGGGTACATTGCGCTGGAATTCGCGTGCCCAAGCTTGCACATCACATAGAAGTGTGACGTGTATGGGTTCGGCGTGCTGCTCCTGGAGCTGGTGATAGGGTGGCGGCCCGTGGAGTACATGGAGGACGACGTGGTGATTTTGTGCGACCATGTGCGCGCATTGCTGGAGGAGGGGTGCCTGCTCTCTTGCGAGGACGAAGTGCTGCCGGTCATCAAGTTGGGCCTCATCTGCACCTCGCATGTGCCCTTCAACTGCATCTCCATAGAAGAAGTCGTCCAAATCCTGGAGCTCATTTGTCCCATTCTCAACGACCGCAATTCCCAGTGACCCACATTCCTTTCTTCCACAGGTGGGTGCTCGCAACAACATGCTTGAAACACATGAATTCCTCTCAACTGTTGATTGTTCCAATGCTACATCACTTCATTTGGTTCAATGTCGTTCTCCGAACTGTACCATTCTTTACGTCACAGGGAACCTTGACCGATTCAATGCCAAGTAAATGGTACAAAAATGATGGTGAATTCGTCATATTTTGGTGAACTCCTTTTTTATGAGCTGCCTAGGATGAAAATTTATTTTTATAAAAACTGAAAAATACTTTCAAATAGGAAATCAAATCTACTTTCAAACCCTATTTGAATTATGTCAATCCAAGTTTAACTCCATTGAGGAGGATTTTTCAAAGACAAAGATCTCAATATTGTCCAATTGTTATAATTTTGGAAAACTAATGATGTTCTCTCCTTTGAAAAAAATTCATTTTTTAATTTTAGAATAAAATGTCTACTCTAAACCAATCATACTAAATTTCAAGCTCTAAAAATAAAATTAGTATATTTTGGTGAATATTAAATGGTAAATTCTTTTAAATTCATTAAACGAGTATCTAAAACATTTTTTGAAAGTTTGGCTATACGGATAATTACTAAACATTATGCTTCTCATTTTCTCTTTTGGACAAAAATTTATCAAAGTTGTAGAAGTAACATTTTATAACACGTTTGGGTTTTGCTCTTACCCCCTTTGTCATTATGGGTTAAATGCAAGCGTTGGGACGTTAGGCATATGTCTTAGAACCCTTATGTATTTATTTTTTCTTTGCATTGCAAGTGTTGGGGGTTAGACATATGCCTAACCCTTCTGTATTTTATTTTGTTGTGCATTGCAAACGTTTGAGAGTTAAACATATGCCTAACCTTCCTTTTATTATTTCTCTTAGAAATGCAAGTGTTGGGATTACATACATGCCTAACCCTCATGTATTATATTTTTTTGTAAATTGCAAGTGTTAGGGGTTGGGTCTATGCCTAATCCTCTCATATTTTATTTTGCTTTTAAATGCAAGTGTTGGGGGCTAGGTGCATGCCTAACTCTTCCATATTTTATTTTGTTGTGCTTTGCAAATATTGAGGGTTAGGCATGCGCCTAACCCTTTTACATTTGATTTTGTTTTTAGATGTAAATGTTGGAGGGGGCGAGGGTTTGTTTAGTCACAATTGTAACCAAATCACACACTCGCATATGTATTGTAATTTTATTGTAAATTTGGGGTCTTTATTCTGAATATAGGCTTAATTTACCTTGTTTTGTGTTGCAGATATTTTTAAAATGGTGGTTTAAGAAGATGAGTTATGTGGATTTAACTTATTTGGATTAAAAATTCATCTCTACAACCATCTCAAGATGATAAGCTAGCAACACCAAATTAGTATGGATAACGTTTGACTCAGCCCATACATAGGAAATATAGAATTGCAATTTTTTATGGTATATGCTATATGGTGGGAATACAACCATTATCTTCAATTTAATAAATGGTATGCAAATTTTGGTGTATTTTAACTTGTATGGTTGCAATATACATGTACTATGATTTACATAGTGAATTAGCGTGATTTTTAGACTCTTTTTTGTATTCTTCACAAAAGTTGGCAAATGTTTATTTCAAGAATTACATCATTTTTGGCATATATTTCTACAGCATGTTTATGCTATTTAGTTGTTCATCCATTGTCCTACCAAAAAATTAGTTATGATTTTTATCTTTCAATTATTATGATTTGTAATTGTTTAAATTAATTAAAAGGGATTAGGCACATGCCTAACCCTTATCACTCAATATTGTAACAAATGATCAAGTGATATGACTAAGGCGTATGCTTAACCCCCATCACTTGGTATTTTAACAATTAATTCAAGTGATAGGGGTTAAACGTCTGTTTAACTCTCCCATATTTTATTCTACTATATAATGGAAGTGTTAGTCGGATAGGCGTATGCCTAACCCTTTAACATCTTATTTTTTAAAAGTTTTTAAAGGCTGGGAAATTAGGCTTATTCCTAGCCCTTCAATATTCTAATTTGTTAGAAATTGTAAGTGTTGAGGGGTTAGGCATAAGCCTTATTCTAAGACATTTATTTTGTTGGAAATTATCAATGTTTGGGGGATTGAACATATGTGTAATTCCCATCACTTGCTAGTTTAGGTAATAATTGCAAGTGATAATGGGGGGAGGTTGGTTAGGCATATGCCTAATCCTTCATCACTTGCAGTTTTAAAAACCAATAAATGTGAGATGGGTTAAACATACATCTAACACCCCTTCACTTGGTATGGTATCAAATAATTATAGTGATAGGAGGTTAGGCGTATCGCTAACCCCCATCACTTAGTGTTTCAGGCGTATGGCTAAACCTCCATCACTTTAGTGTTTTACACTATGGATTGTTTGGATTAAGTGCCGTCTTTGCAATTAACTTATTACAAAACCCACATAAAAACATGTAAAATTTAAAACACTTCAAAAACATAATTTGAAAAAGCTTAAATAATTGCGTGGAGGTCAGTTTTTGTACAATAAACCCTAATGTGTTCTCTGAACACAAAATTTGCCAATGGCTTAATTCAAGAATTACATTAATTTTTGGCATGTATTTCCATAGCGTATTTATGCTATTTTCACTCATCCACTGCTCTATCAAAAATTCACAATGTGCAATTTTAGAGGGGCATGTGCACTTTTAACGAAATGGGTGTTTTTCTTGGTCTTTCAAAAGTTAATTCCTGACTGTGCAAGCATTCATTTTTTGAACTATGTATAGATTTCATCCACATTTTCTCATTCATCATGTACTTTTTGCAAAGAAAAAAAATACTACAAAATTCTATTGCAAGGTAGTTTCATGCATGTGTGGTCCGATTAGAAAGGCGATGATTTGTGAAAATTTTATGCCTCATTTCATGTTGGATTGATTTACCAAAAATTTCAAAGATTTTGGTCTAAATGTGCTCTTGAAAAAATAAACTCATAAAATTAAGCAATCAAAAAATCTCCAAAAATGACTACATTTAGAGTATCACATTTCAACCATTCACAACAAATTTCATTCACACATTGTCAATATTTTATTTGTAATTTAATAATATAATAATTTTGAATTTTGAATTTCAAATTTTATAAATCATATTGGTGATAGCAATCGCAGATCTAACCCGATATGAATAGAATCTAAAATCTACAATGTACAACTTCTATTTATACATCAAGTTCAAAATATCCCTCTTAGTTGCATTTTATAATGCATTTTTGCAAAATTGTCGAATTTGGAGAGAGGTGAGGACGTTTAGGGGTTAATATCGGTTTGCCTCTAATACTAACAAAGTGCTAATTAACTTTTTGTTAACAGTCATCAATTGTCAATTGTATTGTACAAAAAATAAATGCAAAGAATGTGTTTACTGTTTAAGAACCAAGAAGTCCAAATCAAACCCCGTGTTTTTAATAGCAGTTTTGAGTAGGTCTTGTGTAAACTTCCTTTTGTTTAAATTTATTTGCTTTTAGATCAACACATACAATTCTTCACTAATTCTAACGACATAAAAATCGGTCCTATCAAAACTAAAATTTTCACAATATGATCAATTGAATTTGTCATTTAAGAACTATGGATCAACCCCACACACACACACACACATATATATATATATATATATATATATATATATATATATATATATATATATATATATATATATATATATATATATATATATATGTACTGAATATGATAGAAATATATATATATATGTGTGTGTGTGGGGCAAATCTTTGCCACAATCTTATATGTTTTTTGGAGTGGCTACGTGCATACTAAAATACACTAGGCAAAAAGTGAATGAAATCACCAAAAGACTCAATTTCTTTTATTGATGAACACACGCATATAGATGATTCTATCCATTTTTTCCCTACTTCTCTACATTCTAGGCTACATGTTTCTCTACCAACCGAAAAACAAAAAAAGTTGATTAGTATGAATTTTTGGTCTTCAATGGATTAAGGTGAATTGCCCTATTTGTACCACAATTTAGAATTCACCATATTTGTGTCACTATGTACTATTATTGCGCATATCAAAAGTTTTAAATGTGAGGTAGTAATACATAGTCACCACAAAAGTGGCACAAATAGTCACATGGTACAAATGTGGATCAAGTAGTACAAATAGCTAAAATACATGAAATAGAGGTACTAAGGGCTACTTTACATATGAAGTCAAGCCCCTTTTTTCTTGGGCCCAATTCAACCAAATTTCAGCATGTACTAGCCTTAAATCCAACCTCAAGTACTGAATATGATAGAACTATAATAGAGCCCATTTCTCCCATATCTAAAGGCATTGGGCCCTTTGAGACGAAGGAAGACGAAAGGAAGAAGAAACCAAAAAGAGCCACCTAGATTTGCAAACAACCCAACGGTACTAATTGTTGGAAGGAAAAAAAAAAACACTTGACATCTAAGAATGTACTCAAGCCCACGAATTGGTCTTTCATTTTTGGTGAACTCAATTCTTTGAGTTGGACCCATGTCAAACTTTGTCGTGTTCAATCAAAAAATTGGTTTCAAAAATCTAAACTCAAATCTTGGTGTAAAGGGATTGTTGCTGATTTCGAGATTTGTACCAATGAGAGGTGAGGATTCTAGCCCACATCAGGACAGGCTCGACTCCATATGTAAAGCGGCCGTAACTCTCTTGAGCAACATTTCCAAAAGCCATGGCATGGAAAAAATTACTCAACATGAGACGCAACAAAAAAACAGTATTCATGACCCTCAGGTACGCTTGGAATTACATCTTCTCACTGCCGGTCAGGCTGGAATGCACATTAGGGGTCTTGTACTGAACTGTACAAGCTCTAAAACTCTTTGTAACACTTCATGAAGGAATCAGAAAATCAGAAAGGCAAAAGAAAAACCTTGGTCATACTATCAACGATAATGAAGAATCCGCAAATACCAAGTGCTATCCTTGGTACCTTGTTTCAGACCAATGTATGCGGAAATCCAACAATTAGTATAAAATCAGCCAAATGGAATTGCCAAATTATCGGTTGAAACTCATAGTTTTAATCTAGATAAAATTTGTGATACTCGGGTGCTACGTTGCCAAATTATTGATTGAAACTCATAGTTTTAATCCAGATAAAATTTGTGATACTCAGGTGCTACGTAGGTGACACTTAGGTAATTACCAGATGGGTTCTTGTCTAAAAACAGTTGCTTTTCTAAAATATTGGATTTTCGCTGGTTCCCTTGGAAAACTCCCCGTTCAGTGTTTCATACAGTCCTCACATTATGAGAGGACTGTGAATGCAGGGCTCTCCCCTTACGTGCCAAAATTTCAAGGGAATACATGAACTCAACCTCAAAACGCGCAATTGATAAGGAATGCCATGAGGTTCATTATAATCGAAGTAAAAAAGGGTTGTATCAGAAATTAGCCACAAAGGAAGTGAAGAAGAAAACCAACCTTTATACGGTAGCAATTCCTCTCACTCATGTTCTAGAGAGTGGACACTAATTTGGCGAAAAACTGTCCAGCATGAAGCGAACATCTACAAAGAAATGCAGTTGGAAAAAGTCAACCATCATCTCAGGCTCATAAAAGCTCACAATGATCTAGAGGGTAAGACAAAATATCAAGAAACAAAACTTTTTCAATCACATTGATTAACATCATTCAGCTCGAGTTTTTAAGGTCAATCACATACGATGACTTAAACCAGCGTTTGTACAGTACAGAAAAAATAGCTCTTCGGCCTTGACATTCTTCCAGTGCAACACTGCGCTGAATGAAATAAGCCAAAGCTCATTCAACCTGCAAACACGAAGTTGACAAAGAGTGAGATAGAATCTATCCTGCAGTTCCATTCTCTTGTAACAACCGTCCATCTTTTTCCTGTCACGTTCATTAGAAGAAATTGGTCTCCTGTATTACTGTTGCACAACCCCTACAGAATATTGGTTTTGCATCATGACAAATGTACCACGTAACAAAAAAGAACTTGCTGACTCTAAATCTTGATAAGTATACGGCTTTTGGTCAACTACTCAGGGATCAGGTTGACTTCAAACACTGACAAGATTCTTAAAAAGAAGAAAAGGTCGTAGATGATTTAAAGATGCCTGGTGAAGATCAATAGGACATCAACAGTGAAGAGAACAGCTAGAACAGCTTCAAAGCCAACATTGGATTCTTCAAAGTTGTCACACCTGATCCATCCAGGAAATCAGTTCCTCAATCACTTACCCAGTGTTCAAAACTGCAGTCATGTTGTAAGGCGAAATTGCCGTCTTTTCAGGTTTCCCAAGCCGTTGTTGACGTGCCTTTAGCCGAGGAGTTAGTTAGGTTGCGAGCCAAGCTGCTATTGACGAATTCAATGACACGAATTGGAAGCAAAAAATTGCAAAAAACAGACACCATTCCATGCTCAGAGTGCTCTCGGAGACGAACTCCCCAGCGTCAACTCCAGATCATCAGCAGCAGGCAGTTTCCTCTTCACCCCAGCAGCAGCAGCAGCACCCCCATCCAGCTCCCACAATGACCCCAACCCCAATTCACCAAAGGAGCCCTTCATTCTCGAAAAAACCGGTGAAACAGGCACACTGATAGACTTCTGCATGGGATTCCGCCATGGATGTGAGAATGTGACCTCCTCACCACCACTTCTCACTCTAACCCCGTTTGTCCACTTGCTGGAATTCAACCCGCAAGCCGTCGCAAACTCTAACCCACAAGGCTCACCACGCTCTTCTTCAACAGGAGTGCGAGCACCTGCCACGGCCACACAGGGAAGTGAGCCTACATTGACGGCCAAGGATTCATGGCTTTAAAATGACAAATTCAATCAATCATATTGTGAAAAACCAACAACTCAAATGAGACCAAATTTCATATCACCAAAACCAGTGAAGAACATTGCATGTGTTGGTCAAAAAAGAACAAAAGAAAGTTTACGTAAGACCTACTCAAAACTGCTAAAAGAACACGAGGCTCAATTCAAGCTTCTTGGTTCTTGAGAAGTATCAAAATATCTTTGCAAAAAGGGTGCCTACACATAACCTCTTCACCAGTTTGTAAACGCCAATTCACAATAATCGGTATTCTTGAACAAAAGACGTACTCCCTCCGTCCCAAAGTTATTGTCATGTTTGAAAGTCATGTTTGAAAGTGCTTTTTTAAGTAGGTAAAAAAAACACTTCCTTGTGGTTAATTTTATTTAGGTTGCAATGAACACATGCAAAGTTCTTCAATCATTCTAGTGACATAATTTGGAACCTTTTTTAGTCATGTTTCTTACAATATGATCAATGAAATTGGCTCAAAGAAATACCAAGCAAACAAGTTGGACAATAACTTTGGGACGGAGAGGGAGTACAAGGCGTTTTTTTAGAGGACGGAGGGAGGGAGGGAGTACAAGGCGTTTTTTTAGAGGTATTCTTGTGAGGGTTGTGTGTGGCGAGGCTTACCGTCCGGAGTGTCACAGCAACCAGGGCGGAGATGGGGCTGATTGGAAGCAAATGGGTGCAAATCCCAATCCGGCTTTGCGGGCATGCATCGGCCCATGGGGGAGCTCAGAGGAGGCGTCACGGGCGCGCTGGAAGAGAAGGGTGTGGTGGAACTTGTCCCACTGCCATTTGAAGATGACAACCCTTTCAGCCATGGGATCAAAGAAGTGCCGTCGTTCGGGTATGCACTCACACTGGTTCTAGGACTGGCTCCCAATGTGCACATCTCCTGTTGTTGCTGATGTCCCGTCGATGGCTTGGAGCCCTGCATTTGAAACCATCCAAACTGAGCCTGGCTCCTTAACCCCTAGAGGACCAAGAAGCCCAAGTTCGACCTCATGCTTTTTTTTTAGCAGTCTTGAGTAGGTCCTCTTTTTGTTCAGATTTATTTGTTGTTTGACCAACACATGTACTTGGAGCCCTGCATTTGAAACCATCCAAACTGAGCCGGGCTCCTTAACCCCTAAAGGACTAAGAAGCCCAAGTTGGACCTCATGTCTTTTTTTTTAGCAGTCTTGAGTAGGTCCTATGTGAACTTCTTTTTGTTCAGATTTATTTGTTGCTTGACCAACACATGTAATGTTCTTCACTGATTCTAGTGATATAAAATTTGGTCTCATCTGAATTATATTTTTTACAATATGATCATTTTAAAACCATCGTCCTTTCCGGGTTAAACTATCGCATCTGTAATTTCACTCAATGCCATTCAAGTAGCAAACTACCACATACTAAGATTTCATTCATGCAAAGTGCCTTGATTTTAACCTTCTCATGCAATATGAGGAAGTTTAGAATCAGTCCCACTTTACACATGGTCACAACAATATGCTAAGTCCAGTCTTCCCATTGCTGGTCTTTCCATTAGAAGGTGAAGAAGGTCGGGACCGACAATAAGAGTCAAGGCCAAATCATTTGTCAATGAGTTGGTAATATATTTGAAAACAAGCCTAACTCAACGTCAAGGAGAGAATTTAGTTCTCCAAGGATGGAAAGGCTCTTTGCCGTACTTCCTCCAAAATGGCACCAAAGTTTAGATGGCCCTAATTCCTTCTGTAGAAAAGCCCTATTCTGCTGCACCATAACGACCTTGAAAATTCGAAACTAAATCAACAGAGCTTCAGAATTTACGAAGCGATGGAGTTCCTTTCGCTCTTGGCAAGAATAACAAAAGTTAAAAATGAACCCTCACCATTGTGCACGTAGGTCTGGACATGGACATGGACATTGATAATGACTTTGAAAATTCAAAACTGAGCTTCAGAAATTACGAAGCGGTAGGGTTTCTTTCGCTCTAGGCAACAAGAGCAAAAGAGCTCAAAACGAATTCTCACCCATTGTGCACATAGGCCTGATCAGCCATGGACATCGCCATAGCAGGAAAAGGACATACACTAATTTAGGGCTGCTTCACACTATGGCCGAAGGTCGAGAGGCCGTCGATTTCCACCAATCAAATTGCAAGAAACCATGGGTTCGGCCTCTTGACCCTTGACACTAGAGGCCAAAGTCCAAAGGCCGTGGACCTCCAAAATGCTTATACATGGCAACACTTTTTGACCAAGGTGACGGCCTCTCGACAGGAAGTTTGGGTCCTACATTTTGCAAGGCCCATCACTATGGTCAAGAGGCCGTCGATTTCTTTTCATAAAAAATGAAAACTATATTTTATTGCTATTTTCAGTAGATTTCTTTGGACTCTCAACAAAAGTTTGGACTCTCAATCCCACGGCCTCTCGACTTGGACGGCCATAGTGTGAAGCGGCCCTTAGTAGAGAAAAGGGCGGGGGGATACATACAGACCTTGCGGTACGTGGAGCCGGCGTCCTGGACGGTCCAGCCCGCTTCAGTGCAGAGCGCCTTGAGCACTTCGTTGTTGTCGCAGTGCTTGGGCAACTTGTAGTTCCCATACAAACGCAGCCCGGCGAAGATCTTGGCGGCGATGGCCCGCCGCCGCCGCTCCCGTCGCTTGTTGTTCTCGCGTTCTTTCCAACTGGGCAACCGCATCGACGTCCCCCCGGACCCCGTCATCATCGATCCCGCCTCAGGATCAACCCCTCCACCCCATCAACGGATCGATCCAACACCACGCACCTTCACTACCACATGCAACCCCAACCTCAAAATACTCTCACAATAATGTGCTGTACATACTACTGCCAATCCTTCCCTGGGGTGATGGTCTGATATGGGTACCCCTTCAAAAATAGTGTGATTTTTGATTCCCTGGGGTGATGGTCTGATATGGGTACCCCTTCAAAAATAGTGTGATTTTTGAGAAGTATCTTTTAGGTAAGAAAAAACCATTAGAAATCTACAAAAAGTAGAGGATGTTATAAACACCATGGCTGCAACTATATACATGATGTTAAAGACAAAAAATTTAGCACACAAAATGAGTTACACAGAAGTCACACTATGTGAGACGCGTAAAAGTGGTACCCATAGAAAACCATTCCCCCGTGGTACCCATAGAAAGCCATTCCTCCCTGATGGAATTAACCCCTAAGCGTCTAAAACGCCATCTGCATCACACGGGGCATTTCATTTTCTCATTTTACCTCGGTTCTCTGATTGCAATACATCATTTAATACATCATTTAAAAGCTCTTGTTCTACACTACAAGATCAACAGTGTCGATCGTATGTCATTTTTCACAGAAACAGATGATCTGCAGCAGGGGCTCAAATTTTACTACACTTCAGGAACAACCCCTCCAACCCATCAACGGATTGATCCAACACCACGCACCTTCACTAACACATGCAACCCCAACCTTTGAATACTCTCACAATAATGTGCTACATACTGTTAGAGTGCTGCTGCCAATCCTTCCCTGATGGAATTAATCCCTTAACTTCTAAAACGCCATCTGCATCACACGGTGGCATTTCATTTTCTCATTTTACCTCGATTCTCTGATTGCAATACATCATTTTAAAGCTCTTGTTCTACACTACAAGATCAATAGTGTCGATCGTGTGAAACTGAGACGATCCATTGGTTTATATAGAATCCATTTTTTAGGTGTATCAAAATACATTATTTTCACAAAGCGTATACAATAAAAACAACTGATAACACTAGTAACAACTCCTGTTAAGGCTAGTAAGTAAGCCCCACAGCCTAGAGCAGCAAAAAAACAAACAAAATTTGCTACAAAATCTGTCATTTTTCACAGGAGCAGGGGCTCAAATTTTACTACACTACAGGAACATAGACAGTGAGCGCTGAGGGGTGAAGCGATTGAGTGGGTTCCAACTTACAGTGGGGTGATCGCTGAACGCGGCTCCGCGGAAGGTGTCCATGCATGATAGAGAGGTGCAAATGAGGCAAGCACGGAACGGACACAAGAGGAGGTGAGGGAGTGAGCTGATGATGATGAGGATAGGCATGCAGGAAGTGAAATGAAACAGCGCAGCAGACACGAAAATGAAGTGCAAGAGTAGAGCGGTCGCTCTCGCGCGTGTGAGCTTCGTCGTCGTCACGGAAGGGTCGCTTTCCATGTCGGGGCAGCTCGCTGCGACTGCCAATTCCTCATTCAATATCCGACTGCACAGCTTATGTTGAATGGCTCCTCCCATAGTTAAGAGCATCTCCACCAGCAACTCTGAATTGGACTCTGAATTTCATGCAAATTTTACAGGGCATACCGTACCAGGAAGGCAGGGTCGGCAGAAAATAATTCCCCAAAAAAATGCCGAAAAACTAAATTAATTAATCAATTCTTTTGTCGAAATCAACAAAAATGAAGTCAACAAAAATCATAGACAAAAAACAAAAGACATCGTTTAGCCGCTAGAAAAATTCAATGTTAGTTATTAATAGCCGAATTTTTAATAATTATTTTTGAAAATGTCGACCTCCACTTTATGAACTTTGATTAATTATTCGACATGAAAGTGCCGACCCTACCTTCCTGGTGGTACGGTACTCTGTATTTCTCCTCCAACATCATCCCAAATAAGACTTTGCAAATAGTAAGTGTGTCTCACTTACTATTTTCAAGAGTCTAATGGACTGATGTTGGTGGAGAATTACATGGTGCGGTCTGACTTTTTTGAATGACCTTCAAAGTGCAATTTAGAGTGCTAGTGCTCAAAAATAAATAAATAAAAATTGGGTTGATTTGCACCCCGCCAAGGCTGATGGTTTCTACTCGAAGTTTGACTGGCTATGGCTTCAGACGGACTTCTTTGCACAGAGGAGGGATTCCACTTGACCTAGTCTCTCTGCTGACCCTTTGTTGGTAACTTTGCTTGATTTGTTAGGCTTTTTTCATTTAGTTTAACCCTTTAGTGCCCAGCTGACCACATTATGGTCACTACAACGTCCGAAATGCAAATAGCAGAGAATCTGTGAAGAATTAGAACTTCAGTTTTGAAGTTCGGATTTGCCCACACACATTACGCACCTTCCAGAAAAAGAAAATTTCAATTTGGAATTGTACAACTATCAAAATACCTATCAATAGAACGCGAAAATACTGCAAATACTTGAAAATACAGTAAATACTTACAAATACAACATATGTATTGTGTAGTATTTCATGTGTTTGGAAGTTTGTTATCTTGTTTTATTTTTTTGGATTGTGTTCTCTTCTTCATCTTCCATTAGTATGTGTAATCCGATCTTGACTAATGTACCCACTCTTGTCAATTTTCAACATATAAAATTTTGTCCTAAACCGTACATGGAAAAGTCACTTTCACTTATAAATCTCACAATAATTATGTGTGAGTCTATTTTTGATATGAAAGATTGCAATGGAGAGGTGTTGACATAGGGCATAGCTGAACTTCTTTGCTTTTATTTTTGAAAATTTACCTCAAATTATATTTAACTTTGAAGTCACACACCCCCCAAAATCTTGTTTTTGAGCGTGCATTATACAGTTCAAATACATACTATAATCTTCCAATCCCACCATCGGATGATTCTCAAATTTTAATAAAATGTGTGCTCTCGAGTTGAGAATAGAATTGTACGGTTACTTTCTAATTAAACCCATTCTATTTTTGGTAGTCTCAACCACAGTGAATAAATCTACTGAAATCCAGGGCTCTGAGCTACAGTACCCTGGGCACTAAAGGGTTAAACAAAAAAAAATCTCGTCAGGGCTTCATGCCTTTGGTTCACTGCAATGTTTCCTTTCTCTCAACAGAATAAAGCGTCATGTTGTTTCAAAAAAAAATGCTCAAAATTTGAATAGCATTATTAGAAGCACTGCTTGCATAGACTAGAGAAACATGTCCCAAAAGACCTACAACTAATCTAATTCGACTAAGAGTTTGTCATGTAAGGTCTTCTCGTGGCTCAAAAAACAATGTAGCTAGCAGCTTCGAAAACTAACTGCAAAACTAGAGTGGTCTGTCTCGTACATGTGAGCTTCACTGTCATCACGGAAGAGTTGCTTTCGATGTCAAGGGCAACTATGACTACCATTTCCTCGTTCAATATTGCTTCCACTATATTGGGACATGAGAGCACGTCCAGTAGCAACTCTGACTACACTAAATAGGTAGATTAGTGTTAGATAATTATAAGATTTGAAAATATTATAGATTTTTACTCTCGACAAAAAAATTACCAAAGACATTGATTCCAATACTATTGAAAGATCCTCATTTTGACCAATATAGAGGGTAAAACAATTGGTCAGCAGTAAAAACTTACAACATGTTTATGTAAATTAGTGTATCTAACACTAATCTACCTATTTAGTGTAGCACTATGGAGG
This sequence comes from Pohlia nutans, assembly GCA_022496805.1. NCBI lineage: Eukaryota > Viridiplantae > Streptophyta > Bryopsida > Bryales > Mniaceae > Pohlia > Pohlia nutans. Next base: position 3,303,857 of record CM040103.1, read on the forward strand.
TCGGCCAAAAAATTAGAGAGCATATCATTTACACTTTTTTTCAATTAGTGTGACCTCTAATATAGAGTTACCTGGGCACAGTAAATCATCTCCATCAATGAGGGTCCTACGTGAAATTCTACTTTTAGTCAAATTAAAAAATGAAACTTGGGGCCGTCTTCTGTCACCAAGTGTCCATTGTTGTGATCAACCAAATCTTGTTCAGAGTACTACGAGGCAACATCTTCAATTCTTTTTTACTATATAGTGTTACTGTAGCAAGTAGTGTGAGCCACACTTACTAGAAGAACAAAACGGTGTTCCCCAACATCACTCAATTAGATTTTGAAAATAGTAATTAAGTCATTCACAAGTCATCACGTAAGGATTGTGCAATCATGATGTGCAATTACACAAGGAAGATGTAGTAACTTCAAGAGTTGTTTTGAGGGCCCGCATAGAGCTGATTGTTTAATATTTTGTCGAAATGATACAAATATTCCATAATATTCTATGGGTATTTTTCTTAGATTCTCTTTTACCATAGAAAATAATATGATTTTGAAAATATAAATTTCCCTAAAAAACTAGGCTTCTCTTTTATAGTTATTTTTTGCCAATTTTGATGGCCGTGTATGGTATTCTCCAAGATTCCCTTTTTACCATTACAAAAAATCACTTTTGGGAAAAGGTAATGTATAATATAATAGAGCAATGGAAGCCAACACCCTTTTGCAATGGGACCGCAATTTAGTTACAAATAAAACCTAAGATAATGTGGCAATGATACAATAATCCCAAAATTCATGGAATACAAATGACATTCTTTTATTACTTAGAAAATGGGACTAAGCGAAGATTCTCTTTCAATTCAATTTCAAAAGGGTACTCCATTGCACTACTCTACCATGCAATGTGCACTAAAATGGTTAAAAGAATTCACTAGGCTGAGGTCATGACATACTCTGCAGAAATCGTAGATCTTTTCACAACACAAGAGCCTAGATGGACAAAAATCATAGATGTTCCCCTCTTGCTCTTTGTCTCCTATGTCACTACACCTATTCCCAAGGAGTGCACTCTTCAAGTACTGTAATTATACACGTGTGTGCACAACAAGGGTATTATTTAGAACAAGCATGTACAAAAATGTACGTATGGGAGACATATTTCCATCAAACGGAAAGTAGATATACGTGAGGCATGGAGTTAAATTTCTCATTTTTAGCCCCTGTGTACATATGGAAATGTATTTTTAGACTGTGAGATTTTTCCATGTATTGCTTGATTTTAGCCCAAAAAAATGTATACGGGGTGTTTTGATAAGGGGATGCACGCACGTGATTCTTAGCTTTATTGAATAGTGCACTCCTTGAGCACGTATTATTGTATTTAGTTTGAGACCAACAATTAGTCCGAATTTTTTTACAAATCGTCGAACTAATTCTAGTAGTACTATCCAAATTAGTCCGAGGATTTAATGACAAAATATTATTAATGGATTAAGATTTTTCAAACAACTAAAAATAGTATTTTCATATTATTCAATTCATATTTTATTCACACTTGGCAGGTAAATTCATAATAATTTTTTATAATTTTTTTTAGTATAAGACACACTATACCTACTCAATTACTCCAACCCAAACTTTCTTCTAGCTTCAGAATTAGTCCGAGTTTTCGATATTAGTCCGAGTCGGACTAAATTAGATATTCAGTGTACTCAAAATCTTCCAAACCACAAGATGTAGAAAACACGTAGATGTTCCCTCTCTCGCAGTCTGTCCTAGTGATCTCAGAACCACTTTATGACATTTAGCACATGGTGCTACCTCCCACATAAATGGTAGATACTTTTGCTACCTTGTGAATGTACTACTCATGATACCTCTATAATATCCGGCAATAGCTTTGATATATTAAGGTGATACCATGATATCCGCAGATATCACCTCATGAAGTTGCTACATATTTATAACATGACGAGCATTCTCGCTACATTTCAAAAAAAAATTCATTTTCTTTCTTTGTATGTTTAGCAGCCCCATTTTTTTGGTAGAAATCTAGCTAATTTTGACCAGTTTTGAGATCACTGGTCTGTCCCTGTGAGCGTCTCCCGGGTTTCCTTCCCCACGACTCCCCGAGCCAGAGCGGTGCACCTGCCGCACAGAAGCTTTGATGAATTTTAGTTTATTTTTCGACACGGAAGGAGCTTTATTCCGATGCAGATTCATCAGAATTTGCTTTGATAATTATGTGATAGGTTTTCTGTGCCCTCCTCGGAATGCATAAATTTTGCGCGAGTAGCCGACTCTTTGAGCGAGCAGAGTACTCTGGGGTTCAGTCGTTGCAGCCAAGCGAGGGAATTGGGATGACCTAGCGAGCTGTTCAACTTTTTTGAAGTGTTCACAATTGTTTTACCTAGGATGGAATTACTGTTCCGTTATACAAGGCCAAAGCTCCCGACTTTCCCACCAAGGCAGCCCTATAACTGAACTACTGAAGCTTTCTCGAGACTCTCTCGGGCGCAGGCCGTGATTAATTGCTGCCGTATTTGAGTCTGTGCAGACCCCAGTTCACACAGAAACAAAGACTAAAAATTGAAGAAAATGAAGACAACTGCGGAAGGAATCGCATGACGTGAAGGAGAAGCACCTGTATAACAACATCCCAGGAATCTATCACTTATAATATAATAGTTCAGTTTTTTACAATTGACTGTTTCCATGATGACTTTGCGGAACTCTAAGTTATTTCACGTGAAGTGACCTCAGCGAGAAATGGGAGGAATCAATATCAGCAATATCGAGCAGAAGAATCAATAGAAAAATAGCTATGCATGGCGCCAAGGGCTACGAAAGGTACTTACAGACAAGTATCAGTCTTGCAGTGTGTGGTGGAGATCAGATTTCCCACTGTACAGTATGAAATTAAAATGATGAATAGCTTACCACAGGCCTAATCTACGCATAAATAAGTCCCTAACAAAAGGTATCGACGCTAACATGCATACTTTAAGAAGTGACTCAGAATACATTGAATTGGTCGCGGGTCTAGTTATTCTTTGCGTTCCTAAAATCCCGGGCCGATTGCCCACAGAAGTGCTCTTGTAGTATGCAAAGTTTCTTTGGCACCGCGCGCTGGTTTCACATCTGGTGATTTCTTGCTTCGGAGATGTTTCGTTGAGGGTTTACAGAAGGGGCGGATGGAGGAGAACTCGGCGACGGTGCTTGTTGCGAGGTGGAACTAAGCTATGGCGGTTCTTCTCTGGTGGAACTTCTTGATGCTCAGAAGCGCCATTGCCCTCACTTCTGCCATTTCAGGTTTGTCTCTTTCTCTTACCTTCTATCTCATACCTTCATACCTTCTTACCTTCACAATAATAATGTGCAGGAGACGGAGAAGCGAAACGAACAGAATTATGGAGGTTTGCCGCCGGCGGTGGACCAGGTCAAACCGGTGCGCAAATGGTGGCTCATGTGATTCATTGCTGCGGTGTTTGGGTCTGTGCAGATTGCATGCGCCGGCCTTTGTTCTATTCCGCTCATCACGAGTGACGATCGGGAGTGAGTCAGGGTCCACTTTCTGGGTGTACTTTCTGGGTGTCGAGGGGTTCGGATTACCGACAGGTCCGATCGGAGGGTTCCAGGAGGAACTGAACAAGTCGGGTGAGCAGCGCTCCGTTTAGGTCACGGTTCTCTGGTGTTGTACATACGCTTCCTCAGTGGCATTCTCCCATGTCGGCCCAACCTCTGCGAGGTACAGCAACCCATACCCCCTTGCCTAAACCCTGAAGGACCGAAAAGTACTCTTGCATATCGGTTTTTGTAGTTCTTACTTTATGTGGGCACTTTTGATGTCTGTACGTTGATTTAGAAACTAGTCGCGTTGCCTTACCGACTATGATTATGTTTTTTTGGCTGTTTTGAGTAGGTCCTCTCGTAGTTATTTCGTGTCCACGCCATGTGCATCATTGCATCTGTCTGCGCAGTAACAATTTTGGAGAGGAAAAGAGGTACTGAATTCTCTTTCTTGGACTGAATACATAAAGGATCACTACACAACGTTTTTATAATCTGAGGGCTCCCAATGAGCAGCAGGGTTAAAGGTAATACCCCTCGTGCGACCCACCGATAAGAACCCTGCAGACTGGTCTCCAGAGAACCCTGGATTTAGGATTATAAAGTCGGTGTTGCTACTACGTCAGGATGCAAATAGAGGAAGAATCTGGAAGTGTCATCCAGAACTTCGATCTTTTTTCGAGATCCCTATTTTATTCCCTGTCCAGCGGCACTTAGTCATCCGCCATGCAGCCAACTAGACGACTCCTTGATGAATGGTTTTAAAACTCTCGATCTGAAATAATTCTTATGATTATCCAATATAGTATTCATCTGATGACTTCGGTGGGCTTCTACAGGATTTCCTTTTTAGCATAGGTCCTTCGCCCAATTCTGCTCTGCAATAGAATATGTAGGCAACATCGATTTATGTGGGAATCCGCCTTCAACTTCCTTGCGATTTCATGGCATCTCCCTGCGGTAACCACAGAGCCCTGTTCGCCTCGCAGCAATGTCAAGAAGAGTCCACACGAATGAATGAGATGTAGTACCTACGGATGATTGTAGAAACGCCTTGCAGGCCAACATGGAATGGGAGCCTCGAGCATTCAGGCGGTATGTTCTCCGTCTTTGCTTTCCACGTGGGTCATGCCAAGCTTACAATGCAGTTCTACTTTTCTGATTTGAGTAATTTTCACTGAGTAAGTGTCATCTCAAAAGTCACTGAAGGATGTAGATCCACTCTGTATGATTCAAGCATGGTGTTGATGTGTGCAGATGCCTTCCAGAGCTCCTTCGCAAGCACGCCGTATTTCTGAGTCACGGTGTGATCAAGCATGGTGTTGATGTATCCAGATGCCCTCCGGAGCACCTTCCCAAGCACACCATATTTCTCAGTCACAGCGGCCAGGAGAAGGCCTTTGTGGAGCAGCTTTGCGAGGACTTGAAACGCATGAACTACTCTCCTTTCTTTGATCAAGAGCGGGACAGTTTGCCTACAGGAGAGAAGTTTGCTTCTTTAATTTTCCAAGCCGTTGAAGAATGCTGGTTGGCAGTGGTTGTGTTGTCGAAGGGATACCTGACTTCCAAATGGCCCATGTTGGAGTTGAGTGCCTTCGTGAAGGCTAAGAAGACAAAGAATCCGAAACTAAAACTGTTGCCCGTTTTCTACAAGCTGTCGCCAGGTGACCTTGATGCAGACAAGGTGAAAGGATAGGAGAAGTCTTGGAATCTATTGGTCTAGGAGAGAAAGGTTCGGGCAGAGGATGTTGCGTTGTGGAGTGATGCCGTGAGAGAGTTGCGGGGGTCCAATGGGGTGGAGTTTAGCAAGTATGGGATTTCAGAAGTGAAGTTCAGGGCAGCCGTGGTGGATGTCATCTGCAAATGTGTGCCTCCAGTCATGAAGTATAACACTGATCGCGTGCAAGGATACAAACGCATGTGTGAGGTCTGTTGCTAGAGGCATGTACCTTGAAGGCGGTGTAAAAGCCATGTATGATGCAAATATCTTAGTTGTAGCATACGATGTTACGGTGGTGCGGTTTGAGAGCTTCATTGTGGGGTCTTACATGTGGGTGATGTTGTGCAGATACTATCGTCAATGTTCGAGGAGGGGACGGGTGAGCAAGATATTTGCAAAGAGGGACGATTGTATTTGGGATTGTATGGCATGGGCGGTTTGGGGAAAACCACATTATGTGGAGCTATGTGCAGCTATTTCCAAGCAGAATATCGTGGGAGGGTATGTCATGTGGAGTTGCAAGGCAATGGGGAGAGTGAGCGGGTTGCTAGGTTGAAGCATGCAATTGGGCAAATCTTTGGTTTCGACAACAAGATTGTGGATATGATCACCTCGGAATCTCAGGTAGTAGGTGTGTGAGCTGGCAGCGTGCTCTTGGGAAGTATGCGTGCAATATAGTCCATGAAGTTGTTGGTTTTTGAGTCATTGAAGATTATTTATTGGATAACTCTATGATATAAGTCATAAGTTGGAATATAGTTGTGTATGTTATGGTTGTTGGAAATAGGAAATGTCATATTGTTTGCAATTGGTTGATTGGGGTATAGGGATTGGAGTGCTTGAAGAGCCGATTGAGAGACCAACCAGCGGTGTTCATTGCTGTGGATAATGTTGGAGATTCTGTGAGTTCTCAAGAAGAAGCACGAGCATATTTAGAGGCGGGTGTCGCACGTGGGAGTAAGGTGATGGTCACATGTCGAAGTGAAACAATATTGAAATCTGTACTTGGAGATGGAAAGTATTGTAAGGCCATTCCAAGGTTGGAAGCGCTTGAAGCTGCAGAGTTGTTCCTTTCAGTGGCTGCTCCCAAGAAATCAATATGCGATCTAAAACCTGTGGAGGATGAGATTGTAAAAGCATATCTTCGGGAATGTCAGTTTGCAGAGGATGGTTGTTCAAGAAAACAGTACCATCCATTGGTTTTGAGAGCAGTGGGAAGCTTTTGTCATTATGTGGATGAAGATAATATCATAGTGTGGAAAGAGGCTTTGGTTGAAGGGGGCGTATTGCAAAAATCTAGAGAATTGAAGCGTGTGAATGATATTCTTGGTCTCAACTACTATAAATTGCCTGAATTACAGAAATCCATATTTATAGATTTGGCCTTGTTGTTCGAGAGGAGATTTGGCCTTCTTGGGGATAGATTGGTGGATATTACAAGTGGTTGGTGGGAGGAGGGGACTTTGTTGGAGTGGGAATATTCCTTCATTGGGAAATTATATGGAATAACTCCTTTTGATGCAAAGATGAAGGTGGGTGCGTTGTACTTTGAAGTATGAAGTGTAATGTTTGGCCCAAGTTTTGAATTTGGTTACGTTGAGGCATGTATTTTGGAGTGATTTGACTTCTATTGTGGTATTGAAATGCTTGAAGTGGAAAGGAGGGGTTTGTGATATTAGTGTTTGCATGATGCTTGATATGCAGGTGAAGGAACTACAACGGAAGTCACTGATTTATGAATCAGGATCAACTTTGTCAATGCATGATTTGTATATAGAATTTGCAAAGAGGTTGGTGGAGATGGAAGGTAGCAACGAAAGAAAGTGGTGGTTGCATTCTAACGACATGGTTGGTGGAGACAATGTTGGATTGAAGAGATTCCTTATGGTTGGTGATAATGGTGTGTATAAGATCTTGAAGAATCCGGAGCAGATGTGGAAACATTACACCCTAGAGTGCTTGGTGGTGGTCTCTTGTGTTTTTCCAGAGAATTACACTCTAGATTTAGTTAGTTTGAAGAATTTACGTGTTTTAGTGGTATTTAGCTGTGAGGGCATTGTGGAGATTGGATGTGATTGTGGCAAGGGAAGCGATGGACTTCCGTGCTACGAGAAGACTGGTGGTGATGAGAGGTGTCTCCGACAACTACGGATTGTAAATATCAAGTTGTGGAATGGTGTGGTCGAATATCCATTTTTAAGGCACTCTCTCGATGTAGAGAGTTTAACCGTATTGCCTTCTCGTGAGTACGTTTTTGAAAATATAGAGGTATTGAAGAATTTCAAGGCTTTGGAAGTTCTTTCACTTCTTGAGGATTTTTCATGGAAAGTTGGTGACTTGCCTAAGGATTTTTTAGATAAATTATTGAGTGTCGTAGTACTTTTGAAGAACCTCAAAATTCTTGATATTCAATTCCCAAAGCTATTGGGATTTCAAAGAACTGGTGCAATCGATTTGAATCCAATTGGAGTCCTGAAATCTTTATCTACGTTGTCACTTTTACTATTGCCCAAGTTTATTGTGGAGTTGAAAGGGCTGGAGAGCTTATCAAAATTGACAGTACTACGGTTGTGTTATAACAAAGGGCTTCGCGAGGTGAAAGGGTTGGATCAATTATCACAATTGTCTATTTTGGACTTGCAAGGTTGTGAAGAATTGTGCAAGTTGGGGAACGTGCCGCCTAGTTTAACTCATATTTGTTTTAGGCACTGTTTCAAACTTGAGAAGGCCTTCATTCTACAAGCTACAGAACAGTTGAAGGGAATTGAGTTTGATTATCACCATATCCACAAGGTAATATCCTGAGGGTAATACACATATTGTTGATATTCCCAAATTAGATTTTGACATTAGTTATTTTGTATGGTACTTATTGTTAATTCTAATTTTACTTCAATAATTGAGGTAGAAAGCCCTTATATAGAATTAATGTATGCTTCTGACATAAAAGATATGGGTATGATGTCCTTACTAGTATTCTAGTCTTTTTGATTCAATGGATTCTTAAATAAGTGTTGTTGGTTTATGAACATTACAATGAATCTAGTTTTGTTCTAGTTTTGTTTTATGTTTAGAATAAAACTTGTGGATCAATTATCATGATGTATATTACTTCCTGAATTTTGGTTAAGAAGAACTTATTTATGATTTTTTTTATATTTATACTTCTATAATATAAAGGTACTAGAGCAATTTAAGTTATCTGTTACCAAGGAGATTTGAAATTGGTTTTGAAGAATGTAATCACTTTGTTATATACGATAACAAAATGACTTGAAAGCTAAATAGCTAGAAACCGATTTGATTGATGATGTATTGTTATACCTATAAGGCTAATTTGAACACATGTTATTTCTTTCACTGTGCAGAATTGCGTAGAAGTGGCTTGCTTTGACAGCGACTGCAAGAGATGTCGTCAATACGGATTATTGACGACGAGTGATTCGGAGGATGATTCCAAGAATTTTTTATTCCATGTGTGAGCAGTTTTTGATAAGCTTATGGAATTGAGGACTTTTTGGTGTGGACATAAGGCTTTGGGAGGATTTTTGGAGATTTTTGTAGCAACGCTCGAATTGGATTCACTAGAAATGCATTAGCTACTTGACCGTGATATAACCAGTGGAGGCATTTGAGGTTCTTCTAAGTTTTTAGAGAGATTTGTTGATACGTCAGTGGGTTTCACAATAGGGCATTATTTGTGAATTCATGGCAACAATTATGGTGAGAGTGGTACTGCTTGAGAGCAGGGATTGAAGAACAATTCCATTTGGGCGAGTGAAGTGAAGGTTATGAGTGTCGCAAGTGCAATGTGCCATTGTTCTTTTGTTCGTTCAATCGACTACTTTGTTTTGAAAGAAATGATATCTCCTTCAATCGTCATTTCTATTGTACACAAGTCTTAAATTCCAAATTGTTAAGCCCCAACTCATTTATGTTAACTGTACATAATCATTACTATAGTTGTTTATGAGCCACTTCATTTCAATGTATATACATATGGAAATAACAACTTTTGGCCATTTAGGCACTTAAGCAATGAATTTGTTGATGTTAACTCCAAAGGACCTTTGGAAAGAAAAGTGCACTTTAACCCCAAAGGACCAAAGAGACTATTTTTTGTCGTTGCCCTTTTTCAAGGCATACCGAGGCAAATAATAAGATACTTTTTGTATAAATTCAAATAATTCTCTAGTAGAATATTAAATCTTCTTTTCAAGTCAATTTGAATTATGCCAATCTAAGTGGGAATCATTGACCCTTTGACCCTTAACTGCTTAAACGTCCATTTTTGGACGATGTACAGAATAGATCCATATTTTTTCAATCGTCATGTACTTTTTTTATTTTGAATTTTTTGCTAAAGGTGTTTTGAAAAGTGAGCTTTGTGACTTTGCTTCCAGATGGAAAAATGTGGGAGGTTCAACCAGTGTCGCGCACACTCTCTCAGGTGGCCATCACACCCGAAAACAGGAACGGCCGTCTTCGTGAACTCCACGGAATCCCGATTCGCGTCAGGATTCTCGAAACCAAGAAGGGTCAAAAGAAGAACTCGGTACTACTGTACTTCGGACGTATAAGAGAGCTGTTCTTCGACCCGCACAAGCTCAGATGGCCGGGGGACATTGAATTTCTTCAATTCTATACCAAGCTGGGAAGGCGTATGTTAGAGAGACGACAACCTCCCCTGTCTCTAGCAAAGAACAAATGGACAGGTGTTTTGCAAGAGAATTTCAAGTTCAAATGGAGCAACACATGGAGTCCAGGTCGGGTGAGCAAGGAGTCACGTCTCATATGGCAACTTTGGCACCGGGCAGTGGCTACTAATGTATGGAGAGGTCAAATCTCCAGAGAAATTGACACCAAATGCCCAGTATGTGATTCAGGCAGGGAAGAAAGCGCCCTTCATCGATTCTGGGATTGCTCGCAAGCACAGGAAGCTTGGAAATTCGCTGCAATCATAATGAAGAAGCTGCTCGACATTAACGACCTGGAGTCCCTCGAAGACGTATAGTCATCAACCTCTTAGATTGATCAACTGGAAACAGGCAATTTTTGCGACCAGGATCCCACGTAGACTTAGGCCAATCAACTGTATTTGGTCCCTGGCTAGAGGCACAATTCTTTGGACGATTTGGATAGCTCGGAATGATGCTGCCTTTAATCAGGATATCTGGTCAACAGATAAAATTCGGGGCAACATTTGGAGAGGGTTGTGCGATTATGCTCGCAGTGCATGGAGATCTACTTCCTCTAGAATTCGGGAAAAGCCTCAATCTTCAGCTTTAGAGCTTAGAAAGTTTGATAATACTTGGGGTAGGAATCAGCTCTTCTGCAGCAGACAGGATGGCCGTGTCAACTGGGTTGCTTATGCTCCCAATTCTTTTACGTAGCTTAGGTTTCTCTCGCCCCGTGGTTGTTTAAGCCCGGTGGCTTTGTATTTTTCCCCCTTGCAATTGATTCTTTCAATTTGTGCCAAAAAAAAAAAAAAAAAGTGAGCTTTGAGCACCTGTGATTTGATTAGAAAAGGGATGATTTGTGAAATTGTTATTACTCATTTCATATTGTAGTGATTCATGCAATTTCATATTGTAGTGATTTCAACGTAAATGTGCACTTACAAAAGGTTAACTCATAAAATGAAGCAACAAAAAAATTCTAAAAATACAACGTTTAGAGTATTACATTTTCCACAATCACAAATTTCTTTCACAGATTGTCAACATCTTACTTCGAATGGAATTATAAATGAACTTTGAATTTTGAGTTTCAAATTTTATACAAAAATTTGGTAATAGCAATGACAGAAAGTATCTTATAGATAGGATCTAAAATTCATAAAGTGCAACTTTGATTCATACATCGAGTTCAAATTATCCCTTTTAGTTGCATTTTATTATGCATCTTTACAAAATTGTCAAATTTGGAGTGGGCTCTAGGCATTTAAGGGTAAATTATTTCTTCTTGTCATTTCTCGACCAGCTCGGTGTAAACACTTGTCTGGGGAAGTTGTAAACACTGACAACTTTTGATCTATGATATTAACTTACTAGCAGCAACATGTCATGAATAACTTATCACGGTATTGCTCAAACCCACACAACGGGATCACAACATGGACCACATAAATTTGACGCATCGTCCCACTAAGCAACGGCCACGCTCATGACTTTTTTCGAGCAATTTTATTTCAAAAATATCTAGGTGTTTTATTCAAAGTTCATCCATTAGGACGTCTTCATATTATAATGTCTTACATATGCTTGGATGAGATGAAGCTCAAACAAGCTAAAGAAACATCATTTCCTGTAACATTTAGGTATAGCCCAAAACCTGGAGGCACGTAGGTGTTCAATTTCAATCCAAGGTTTTACAAGCCCATACAAATAGTACATGTAATATCTCCTACAGATACTGCTGATACTACAACGTGCTTCATAAAATGCAATACAAAATATGTTGCATGATATCATGTAGAACAACCACCATAAAAGAAACCGGTAGGATCCCTTTCCTCACTTCACCCTCATCATCAATGGTGACGAGCAGTACTCCAGCAGTGCCAGAAATGAAATCCCCCTGATCCATACTACTCGGGACTTATGTGGCCGTGTCAAAACAAAGCCATTGTGTAGCTCCAATACCCGTGTTGTTGGTCTTTTTAATCTTGTAGTAATGTGTACAGATCTTCTCCCACTTGTCATTTTGAGTAGTCCTATGTGGAGTTTCTTCTGTTCAAATTTGTTTGTATTTTGACCAACACATGCCATGTTCTTCACTGATACCGGAAATATAAAAATTGGTATCATTTGAATTACATTTATCACAATATGATTGAGTGAATCTGTCATTTTAAAACCATGAATCCTTGGTCCTTATATATGGGGTTAAAGAGATGCAGACTCATCAGAATTTACAGGAAAACGTGTGCTTCAAACCTTGTTCAGTAGCAAAATGAGAGGCTTGTGCTTGCAATTTTCTCGCAAAATCCTTCTCAAAGTGTCTACACCTTGTGCCCATCACATCCCTGGCATCCAGTACCTGAAATGTCACACATCATTACCATTTACGAACATCAACTTTGCTTCATAAACATCAGTGGAGATACTCATAATAGAGCTTCTTACACTGCTGCACCTATTGTACTATGAAAGGATCCCAATTCATACAGAAACAAACACTAAAAATTGAAGAAAATGAACACATCTGCGAAATGAATCACAAGACGTGAAGATGAGGTACCTGTATAACAACATCCGAGCAATCTATCACTTTGTATAACTCGCCCCAAATTCACTTACTCTGACCTTTGTCAAACATACAGTGTCTACTGGTACGATCGTCATTACCATCTACAAATGGCTTGTTGTCACCATTCTCTTATCCCTATGCATTCACACAGTTTCTAGTCAGAATCTACAAAGCCAGCCTTAACGAAGGATTAGTGGTTTCCAAATGTCAAATTCAATTGATCGTATTGTAAAAAAATGTGAGTCAGATGGTACCAAATTTAACATCACTAGAATCCGTGGAGAACATTGCATGTGTTGGTGAGAAAATATATAAGTTTGAACAAAAAGAAGTCCACGTAGGACCTACTCGATGCTGTTAAAAATATGAGAATTAATTGGGCTTCTTGGTCCTGTAGGGTTAAGAAACTATCATCACAAACTTGGAAAATCATGTTTTTGCAATGTTTAATGTATATTGTCGAGATGGACAAGGGTGATTACGTTCTACATGCGTTTTACATGTGTTTATCTTAAAAAAATGTACAAACGACATATTACAAACATGAAAAAACACATCATGATAAAATTTACATGTTTGTAATATGTTCATCGTACGTTTTTTTACAATAAACATACATAATATGTATGTCAAACGTAATCACCCCTTTCATTTCAACAACATATGCAAAACATTGCAAAAACACGACTTCCTAAGTTTGTGATGATGAGGCACTTATGAAGTTGCTACTTGCAACATCCTAAAATCATGTAAGGTGTTCACATATTGATTTTGAGAATGCACACCATCGTAACATCTAAAGTCCTGTCAATTTTAGGTTATCTATCAATAAAAGTTTGAAAGCTCATAACTTTTGCATACAGTATCCAAAGAAGGCATACTTGGAATCCCCTTAGTGTGAAAATAATGAATTATTCTCAATGCTTGAAGTGTTGCTTCTAAGGGCCTCTTTACTCCAGAGACAAGAGGAGAGAAATTTTAGCGAATGGGAGGCGTAGAAATTGAGAAGACTAATTTCTCATTCATTTGGCTGAAATTTCTCTCCTCACGGGTTCTTGCCTCTAGTGTAAAGAGGCCCTAAGTGTGGTTACCCTGTCAATTTTAGGTTACCTCCCTATAAAGCTTTAAAAACTCATAACTTTTGCATACAATATTCCAAGAAGGCATATTTTGGTGCACTGGAATTCCATTGCAACTGGCTCAGTCTAATAATAATGAACTATCCTCAATGTCACTTCTAGGTGGGGTTACCTTAACCCCTAAACGCCTGAATCACCAATTTTGGTTGATCAATTTTTTCTGCAGCTGAAATGCGATTTTGGCCATCGAGATGATATTTTTTGAATTTGAGCTTAACTAAAAAAATGTAGCTTACAAAGTCTATTTTTCTCTCCATTTTGAAATTTTGAAAAATTCCTAAAATTGAATGATTTATAGCAGTTACAAGTTCAGGGTCTATTACCGTGGCTCCTCCACAATGTTCCACGGTTTTCGGTTTTTCCACTGTATTTTTAAATTTAAAAATATTTTTTGAGCACGGTAAACAAACTAATGTTTTTCTTTGTGATTTACACATTTGGTAAGTTTTTTGTATTTTTAAAATATATTTTATAATTGATGTGAATTTTCTTTACTTTTATCATTTCGAAAAATCATGATAATTTAAATTTTGCATTAATAATTTTGGAAAAAATCATATATTGTAGTTAACATTTGGTCTCAAGTAGGAAAAATATGAAATTTAATTTTTTACTCAATAATAATGGTGAAAGATGGCCTACAATCTAAAGTTTTCCACCACGGTGATAGGGTCAGGCATTTAAGGGTTAACCCCCAAGCGTCTAAAACGCACAATATGGCCATCTGCATCACTGAACTTTGCAACCATGGCATTTTCTCATTTTACCTCAATTTTTTGATTGCAATACATCATTTTATAGCTCTCGTTCTACACTACAAGATCAACATATCAAACTGAAGCCATTTTCATAGAAACTATAGTAGTTTTTGTTGTACTAACATATCGAACTGAAGTCATTTTCACAGAAACTATAGTAGTTTTTGTTGTACTAACGTTGAAGGATGATCTTTCTTTTGGCATCCTTTTCAAGTTACGTTGTAGATCTATGATGGTTCTATGTGGCTCACAATGCCAATTCCAAAAGGTACGTGACAAATGCATTCAATGATTTCACATGCTTTTATGGTTTTACACAATTTAGGGCTTCACTTGATTTATGGTTTTACATAATTAAGGATTTTGAATTTATGAAAATTGTTTTTTTATTTCTTATACACTATGAGTCATTAGTGTAATGCAATATTTGTATTTATACTAATTTAGAGTTTGACATAATCTAGGATTTCATACAATTTAGGAGTTGATATCATATAGGGTTTTGCATAATCTAGAATTTGGGCGTTCTCATGGTACGAGTGATTAAAAGGCTTTAAAATCAAGTAATATTTTCTAAAGTAGTGAATGTAGTGAACGTAGTGATAAAAATGTTTTTAATTAGAAAAATATTTTCAAAAATCTTTCTTTTTCTCTAATTATGGTGTTCATCAAATTTACTTTTCAAAATTATTCATTTTGACTGTCCAACCATGCATATTTTGCATGATGTACAGAAATAAACTTCGTTTTCACATCCGTCATGCACATTTTGCAATGTGAATTTTTTACTAAACTTTCTATGGGAAGTTAGCTTCATGTACATGTGATCCGATTAGGAAGTTGATGATTTGTTAAAATTTTATGCTTCATTTCATGTTGCAGTGTTCCACCAAAAAATTTAAAGATTTTAGTCTAAAAGTGCTTTTGAATAAGTCAACTCATAAAATCAAGCAATTAAAAAGTCTCCAAAAATCACTACACTTAGAATATGACATTTCAACCCATCACAACAAATTTCATCGACAAATTGTCAATATCTTATTTGTAAGAAAACTACAAAATATATTTGAATTTTAAGTTTCCGATTTTATAGAAAAATATTGGTAATAGCAATTATAGATCTAACCATATGGACATAATCTAAAACTCATAATGTATAACTTTTATTGATACATCAAGTTCAAAATATCCCTCTTAATTGCATTTATAATGCAGCTTTGTAAAACATCCTTATCAAACGTGTGTTTGGTTGTTGTTGGTGGTAGATCTTTGATGGTTGTTGTGGAGGGCCTTTTGGTATTGCTCTGAATCTATGGTAGAAGGTTTTGCGGGCAGAAGACATTTGAATGTAGTTATGTTCTTTTTGGTTTTGAAGGATTGGATTACAAAATTTCATTCGACTTTGGTTTGTAGAGAGGATGGAAATCTCGCCTCTATCAAGATTTGAAGGCCAACTTGACGGCGCAATCCAAACTACTCAATGAGGACTATTATTTAACTTCCATATCTACATTTTAAAAAAAAATGACATATCTAACAGAAGAACAACAAAGCTTGCATTGAACTCCGTTGCCGCTTCCTTATGCATTAAATATTTTTTTGTAAGACATAGGGTTAGAAAACTCGCACTTGTCGGCTTTGTAATCTGGGTCATTACTCTCTCATTTGAGCTCGAGATTTATGTTTTTACAATCCGTTAGTAGAATTCGGTAGAAACAATGAGTATTCACTCATTGAAGCCTGATTAAATTATATCTCAATGTTTCCTTTCATTCCATATCAATTAAAGTAGTCTATTATTTTAAATTTCTACACATGATAATTTTTATACTATTACATTACTATACATACTCATCATTGGTGGAGCATAGAAAAGCAAAGCCTTTGTATTTATAATAATATCACGATATAAATATATTATATCATTAAATTATTTATTTAACATATATTATAAAATGAACCAAGAACGGTTCCAAAAAGTCCTGTGATCCTAGGTAGTAAAATTTGTTATTTTTTTTGTGCTAATGACTATTTTTACCTACAATGTACTAGTAGCACAAGAATATTGTTTGATAGAAATCCAGCTAATTTTAGCCATCACTAGACAGTGACAAGAAGAGAAACCCTTGCTGAATTTGCAATTCCTTTGCAATGGCCCTTTGTTCGGTGAACACCGAATCATTAACCCCTAAACGTCCCAGCGTTCAGAAACAAGATCACGAGCAGATTTGGAGCCTTGTAACTTTCTCATACAACCTCGGATGATTTTCATCCAAGTCACCTTTGAAAGCCTATTAAATTCTCTACCAATTACAATAAATCTCTTGTGATGAGGAGTTGTTGTGATGATAATATTGAAGAGGCATCCAAGTACAAGTATGTCAAATTTGTTGGGTAGATTTTATGCTTGCAATGGTCTTCTCATGTACACCTCATCTACATTTGAGCCATGTTAATATCTACTTTTGAGGCTAGAATCTACTTCTGTTCTAAGGGTTGGTACGTTTAGGGGTTAACACTACAAACAGACACTAGAGTTATTTGTAAAGGCATCCGGTCTTTTGTCCTCCTTTTTTCATGGACCAGAGAGCTGGTACCAGAGCTGGTCATCATCAATCTGACACCACTCCTCCTCACGGTCCCACCCCACTACCCAATTCTTCTCCCTCCCACCAAATTTTTATGAATAAAAATCTCAATCTATCCAATGTTCTATTCTGGGACTACAGTGAGATCATGCCGAAATTGTCCTTTCCAAATTACAGGTCAAAAAGAAGGGTTTTGAGGGACTTTACAAATAACTCCAGTACTTTATTCATCCTAACGAGACCGGAGTTTTGCAATTCCTGTTCATTTTGCTGCACTTCTCCAGACCCTCCGTCAAGTTTTCCCAGTTTTTTTCTATTCTCTGCTTCTTCCTTTCGCATCATGTGAAGCTCACAGATGCTTGGATTTCGTGTCGCAGCGACGGCGTGCTATATCACAACTCCGTTTTCAAGTTAGGGTTTCACTCATCGACTCAATATTGATTGCATTGTCTTGCGAGAGCATTGCGATTACAAGGCGGTTGATATGAGCTGCAGGCATTGAACCGCCAGTTGACGGTTTGTTCCAGAACACAAGCGGCGGGCGTGGAAAGTGCGAGAGTTTTAGGGTTTAGAATCCATGCTGTCAGAGTTTGGGATTGTTTTGAGCGAGTGCGAGAGTTTTAGGGTTTGGTAGGGACTAGAGTTTTAAGGTATGTGAGGAGGAAGCGCTGGGGACACCTGATGGCAGATCCGCCCCGTTCGCAATTAATTTTCCTTCATGCGGAGTCGCAGCAATTAATTGGACATGTGAAATTGAGAGGGCGGGGTAAAGGAGGAGGGGAAGTATGCTGAGTGTGATGCGGGTGCACCTTCCGACCGACATTCCCATCGTAGGGTGCGAGTTGTCTGCGTACGTGCTCCTGCGTCGAGGCGATTCCAGTCTCTCTCCCGAAGATGTCACCGAGGCTTCGTCCACCGACGGATATTTTCTACAGTGCACATGGTACGGGCTTTAACTAATGCTTCGGAACAATCTTTCTTCGTGCTTTTTGGTCCAAATCAATGAGCACGCTGCAATCTCATGTAAAAATGTCACAATTTAGGATTTCGTTTCTTTACTTTGATGTCCAGTTTTCAATGCACTTGCACTGGGCGACTCAAATCTTTCAAGTTATAGGAGCTTAAATCCACTGGCGTCATACTTTTGTTGAGGCTTCTGGCTTTGCTTACTTATGACTCAATAAGGTCTTTCTTTGGTACACTGACTGCTTGATAGTTTTCTTTTTCTTTTTGTCCAAATCAATGAGCACGCTGCAATCTCATGTAAAAATGTCACAATTTAGGGTTTCGTTTCTTTACTTTGAGCTCGGCGAATGTCTAGTTTTCAATGAACTTGCACTGGGCGACTCAAATCTGTCAAGTTATAGGAGCTTAAATCCACTGGCGTCATACATTTGTTGAGGCTTCTGGCTTTGCTTACTTATGACTCAACAAGGTCTTTCTTTGGTACACTGACTGCTTGATAGTTTTCTTTTTCTTTTTGTCCAAATCAATGAGCACACTGTAATGCACTGTATCTGCATAAATGTCACAATTTAGGGTTTCGTGTCTGTGCTTTGGGCTAGTTTTCAACGAACTTGTACTTCAATTTTTTGTCGACTCAAATCTGTCAAGTTATAGGAGCTTAAATCCACTGGCTTCGCACTTTTGCTGAGGCTTTTGGCTTTGGTTACTTATGACTCAATAAGTCTTTCTTACATATGAGATTGGTACACTGACTGTTCAGAGTCAAGAGGGAGCACTGTTGTTTATTCTAAACAGAAAAAAAAAACTATTAGCGTTTTGCTCTGAGGTCTACGGCAGAGTCTGATATACTTACACCTCTGAAATGTTGTAATTTTTATTTTAGAAGACTGATCTGTTTTCTACTTGTGTAGGTTTCGGCAACAGAGTGAGCACAAAGCTTTGCTAGTCTGCTGTGTACATCCAGCAGAGCGTGCAACATTGCAATGCATGCAATGTACGAAATCAGCTCTTGCTCAGTCAAAGAGCTTGCATTGTACGCAGAAGTGTTTCCAAGACTCATGGCGGTACCATGTGATCATGCACCAAGAGGCTGCTGCCGTGAAGCCACAGAATGGCTTTGAAGAAGATGAATCATCTTCATTCGCTTTCAATGCAAGCCCAGCAAAAGCATCACGGACGCTGGATGTTGGTGCTGCGAATGGATCCGTTTTCTCTAGCGCTGTTTGGAAGGCGTCCTACAATCAAGAGCCTGGTGATATGTGGTGTGAGGTTGGGCAGGGGAAGACTTACACGCCCACAATAGAGGATGTGGGTTACATTCTGAAGATAGAGTGTGTGGTTATCGATGGCAGCACTGGAGGCCCGGCAGATTCAGTTCATCAGAGGCAGACGTCTCGAGTCATCCCTGCACCATTGCCAACCCCTCGGCGCTTGATGTCTGTGAACTCCATGGAACCGGAGGAGATAGAGGGGCGAACTGCGTCTTCCGGAACTTTCACGGTGCTGTCATATAATGTTCTTTCGGACCTGTATGCTACCAGCGAGCGGTACAGCTACTGCCCTCCGTGGGCGTTGGCATGGACATACAGGAGGCAAAATCTCCTGCGCGAAATTGTGTCTTACCGGGCTGATATTTTGTGTCTTCAGGAGGTATAATTTCTGTTTTCCATGTTTTAATGATTAGCCATCCTCGTCATGTTCAACATCACAATTAATGTTGGCAAGTCACGTTTTTTGCGATGTTTTGCGCAAGCATGTACACACATACAATAACAATACGTTCAACATACAATAAACGCATATCCTATGTACTGTCGTTAACAAATGTTTAACGTATATTTATTGTATGTTTAACGTATTGTTATTGTATATGTGCATATGCAAAACATCGCAAAAAATGTGACTTGCCTTGGACTTTGTGATGAAGTAGGGACAACAATTTGAGTGGGTACATGAAGTCTTGGTGTCAACGTACTATTTTGTGTTGCTGAAGATAATGAAATGGTGGGATGGGGCTGTAGGTTCAAAGTGATCATTACGGGGAGTTTTTTGCACCTGAGTTGGAAAAGCATGGCTACACTGGCGTCTACAAGAAGAAAACCAGCGAGGTGAGGCCTGCTTCTGTGCAGTGACTGGTATCTGATGTTGTATACTTGACAATTTCACTGGTGATGTGGGAAATCCTGGAGCATTTATTTCATGATCTAGTACGTATGGGATATGGAGGTTATGCAACTGGAGCACTTAGGTAGAAGTGTGTCCAGCGGTCCCTTGTCTTGTTTACGGGAGGTGTATATACATGTTAGAATATGAAAGGAAGAATTGTTTGTGAACTGAATAGCTCTTTGACACTGGATAACAGATTTACACGGGTTCTGTTTATGTCATCGATGGTTGCGCTACGTTTTTCCGGCGGGACCGGTTCAAATTGGTGAAAAAGTACGAGGTATGATTAAGGATCCTGCATATTTATTTAGGATTTTTAGGTCCTTATTTAGGATTGTTAGGTCCCATTTTACGTCTGCCAGATCCCGTTGGTGACATCTTCGACAGAGAAGCCTAGAGGGAGTATCGAGTTGATGCCTGACCCTGTGTGTTCTGTTCGATTCTACTTTGGTTCCAAAAGTGATTTTTTTTAATTTACCAAGAATAATTCTGTTTCTGCCGTCTTTGAATGTTCACTGGATTCTCATTACAATTAATTTTTTTCATCTAGCTCATAAAAGCATTGATCAGTACCCTACAAGTAAAACATGTGGCGTCCGTCATTGTGTTGGTGGAGCAAATTGAATGCGTCTTTTTGTCTGGATTTAAATCTGAGGGGAATGTGTGTACTGAAGTGATTTGGACTTTTGGAGGCCTTGAGAAACGACCATGTTAACTGATTCTGCTGACTGTCATATATTATTGGATATGCAGGTGGAGTTTAACAAAGCTGCTCAATCTTTGTCAGAGAATTTTGTACCAACAACTAGAAAAGCGGCTTTGAGTCGGCTTTTAAAGGTTTGTTTACTTTAATATATGCATATTTTCAAAATGGTTGTGATGGAATGTGTTTACAGCGAGGTTATCAATGTAATGGCTGCTGTCAACGAAACTGTAATGTCCGACGTTTTTACTTAATATGTATCTTTATCTACGACGTGCTGAATCCCCACGCTGATGAATTGGCGTGTGGTGTTTCCTGCAGGATAACGTGGCTTTGATTTTAGTTCTGGAAACTTGTGACGCTGGAGGGCTTATAGACGCTCATGCAGCTTCTGGCAAGCGTGGGCAGCTCCTTTGTGTGGTGGGTGTCTATGTTTTCTTGAACATGATTATTATTCCATGCACATTGCTATTTCAGCCCCTCTGAACGTGAGGATTTCTTTAAATCTTTAATAGTCCTTGAATTGATGAAACACGATTACTTTCAGGTCATATATTCACCAGAGTTCAGTACTGTAGTAGTCTTTTTCTATGCTGGTGAAACATTCCATAGAATACTTTATGTTTGTTTCCTATACATGTCTGGTTTCTTTTACTTCAACTTATTTTCTATGTTGTTGCTTGGTTGGCGTGCTTTTTGGGTAGGCAAATACACATATTCACGCAAACCAGGAACTCAAGGACGTAAAACTCTGGCAGGTTTGTTAATGCTCGGCTTCGAAAATCTCAATTTTCTTTGCTGTAGATGAGGGTGGGCTAGGCCTACTTTCCTTGAATTTATTTTTGGTTTCAGTTTCTTTATTATATTGTTATTTTCATCTTATTTTTTTTTCTGTTTTTTTCAACTTCCTTGCTTAGATGAAAGTGCAAATGTATTTAGTTTATGGTGCATACTATGTTCAGGTTCACACACTGTTAAAGGGACTTGAGAAGATTGCTGCTAGCGCAGACATTCCCATGTTGGTGGCCGGTGATTTCAACTCTACTCCTGGCAGGTTTGTGCTTTTAGCGTAAACAGGCAAGGTTCATGATATCATTTTAAATTAATGATTGTTGTGGGCCTAAACCTTGACAAATGGGGATGCTGCAGTGCACCTCACTCTTTGTTGGCGACAGGCCGTGTGGATCCTGCCCATCCAGATTTGCAAGTGGATCCACTGAACATTTTGCGGCCTCCAAGTAGACTTTGTCATTCTTTGCCATTGGTGAGTATCTGTTTTGGTAGTGCTTCTTTCATTGCATAAGAGCACAATTTATTTGCTGTTACGTTCATGACATGTAACATTTGCCCATCGTACTTTTGGAAAACTTAGCTAGTATAATTGAAAAGTTGAACGTTGAATCGGGTTATAGTAACTGACTTACTTTGTATCTGTATAGGTGAGTGCTTACGCTTCATTTGGGAGGATGAATGGGATAGGCCCTACAACTGAGAAACAGAGGCAGCGAATGGATTTGATCACCTCCGAGCCACAATTTACAAACTGTACCCGAGATTTTCTGGGCTCTCTCGATTACATTTTCTATACCGGTACGAATCATTTTCATTGTTTGTCACGAGTCGAGTGTCGCTTTGCAAAGTATAGGGTTGAGCCGGCCTTTGAATTCATGGTGAACAAACAATCAAATTACATGATTGAGGTGTATGTGACATTTGTCTCCGCAGCGGATTCCCTGAGCGTGGAGTCACTGTTGGAGCTGGTGGATGAGGACAGTTTACGAAAGGACACTGCGTTACCCTCTCCAGAATGGTCATCAGATCACATCGCATTGCTGGCTGAGTTCCGTTGTAAGCCTCGCCTACGTCGGTAGTCCAGCTTTCAATGGCTCTTTGTGCAAATTTGCAGCTCGTTCTAGAATCACTTGCCTGGAGGCACTGCCTGCCTGAGAGTGACGTACATTTCGCCCCTAGCTTCTCATGCAAGAGTCCCGCAATGTCCATCCAGACTTTGTGAGTCTAACCGCAGCTGAGTTGTGTACTTGTAAGTTATTTGTTCTTCGGAATTGAAGAACACTCGGAGGTTCACGAATGTCCAGAAATATTGGCTCCTGCCCCCCTTCTCTTATTTTCAGATATTTCTTCAAAGGCTGAATTAGCGAGCTGATTCTCAACCAGCTTCTTGTACATGCCGTCAGGAGCAGCCTACAATTTGGAGGTAGTTATTGGTCTGTCTTGGACCGCGGTTCAAGTGACTAGTTTTGATTTACATTTTTCCAGATCCCACGTTTCCTGTTCCAGGGTTGTTTCATATTGATTGGAGCTTGACTCCTGTGCAGGTTTTCAGCCTGCCTAATAACAAGGTCCATCGTATCTCTACAGGTCTTTTCTGGATGGCATTGCCTCAAGTCTAGTATGTTGCCTTTCGTCATTGACAAAATGATGAGCTCTCATGCAATGATGCTATCAGTGGTAGTCCTGGCACAACATGCACTCGTTTCAGTGCATTTGCATTTGTTAGTGCACTAGTGCTGGAGGTGCAGTAACAATTGCAAGTACAATGAAGGCAGTGCATAGTGTGTAATAGACTCAACATTTTCCTTGTTCGCTGTTTAACTTTTGTGCTATGTTAGATTTTAAATATATTCCAATCAATGGTAGTGTGGCATGTTTCGCAAAGTCTTCTTTGCGTCTTGAGTTGTTCATTGCATTGTTTAGTATCTTAACCCCCAAAAACTCAAGGGGTGTTGAACAAAACATAGATGTGTTACAACATGTGCCTTCCATATGTTTGATGAAGTTTGGTTCAAAAGACAAAATGTAGGGCATCATCTCTACAAATTATCCATATTGTCAATTTCCCAAAAAGAACTTTAGATTTTTTTTCAGGAATTTGAAAGCTTTAACCATTGAAAATTTGTGTAAATTAGAATTCTCACTTTTGGAATTAGTTACAATTGGTCTATCTATTGTAATCTTCAAAAAAGCAAAAAGACATGATAGAAAGAATATTGTTACTTTCCTCAAATAGGAAATTTTAGAACACTATGATAATGTTGAGATGATCCACTTTGAAAAATTCTCCCCCGTTGGAGTTAAACTCAAATTGACATAATTCATACTTGAGTTGGGAAGTAGACTTGATGTAGTATTAAAAATATATATATTGTTTCAAAAGTGATTTTCTACGAAGCCCGTTAAAAATTGTAAAAATGGTAAAAATGGTAAAAATGGTACAAATGATCTCTTGGGAGCTTTGGGGTGAATTCTTGAGGTCCCATGTCTTTCTTTGTACAAAAGAAATTATTGTGTATGAGTATGTTTCATACGTATATGTAACTAAACAAATCGTTAATCCCTAAAACGCTTTTCTGAATGTAACTATTCAATTCCAATTGCTACATGGATGATTTTCATTCAATTCTTTGAGTGAATGATTTTTGATGGTCATGCCACCTCTTTAAGTTAAATTCAGATCATTCAAGCTATTTTTGAAAATATTCTTAAAAACAGTTCACCATGTAGTGCATTTTTTATTTTTTTGTTCTTTCTACTTAACCCTTAAACGTCCAGGTAAGCCCCATGGGCTTACTAAAAAGAGAATAATGAAGAAAAAAGTTGATTTTCTCAACCAAATCAAGCGAGACTTGTTGCGTTGGAAAGCTACTGAAAAAGCGATTTAGATTCCAAATTTTCGCCTCATTTGAGAGATTGTGGAATCGTTGGTAAGCAATCAAAGTTATCAAATTGAACAAGTTTTGAGGTTGGGACAGCTGAAGTTCAGCAGTGCTACAGTGCACTGCAGAGCCGTTTTTGCTTATATATTTTTATTTTATTTTTATTTTTAAAAAAATTTAAATTTTTTTCCAAAAAAATTTAGATGCCTTCCGGGCTGCTCCATTCAAGCCCTCTTGACGTTTAAGGGTTAAATGAAATTTAGGCCATGGAAAATAATGAGTTCTATTGCATTTGAGGTTAACTAACAGAATGAAGTTTACCAAGTCGACTTTGAATTTTTGAAAAACTTTGTAGATTGAATCTTTTATCGGAGTTCTAAGTTTCACATATATTATCATGGTGTAGCAAAAAAAATCTAAATTTAGATACATGGATGATTTTCATTTATTGTAATGTTCTTCATTGTAATTTACACATTTGGTAAACAAATCTAAATTTTTTAAGTACGTTTGTAATCAATATGAATTTTCTTTCAAATCACTTCAAAAAATCATAATAATTTCAAAATTTTCACCAAAGTTTATGAAAAATTCATGACTTGTAGTAGACAAATGGTTTCTTGTGTACTAAAATAGATCTTCATGTGATGGGATCGACCTGTTGCACTCAAAACTCTCTTATATCACCTCTTTGTAACCAAAGTAGAGTCCAATCACATGTGAACCACATATATATTCTCTGCACATGCTGGAATGTGATATTGTGATATTAGATGGTGTGATAACAAGAAGTTCAGAGTGTACTTTTATGTATATTATCCTGGTGATAGATTTGGTTAGGTATCCACTAAATTTCAGTATTAGAGTATCAGTAATACAATATAAACCTAAACATATTTACCCCTAAACATATTTCTCTCATTCAGAAATGTAGGGTAGGATTTCATCTTTCTTCTAATACATTTTGTTACCATCCTCAAAGCTTCCTATTTCAACTCCTATTTATAAATCTAAAAGCACTTGATAACTTTTCACCATTTATGGGCTGACAATCACGTCATCAATGCACAAATTCGCTGCTACAAGAAGTAAACCAGGTTGCCCGTGACTGTCAGTGAAACAAAGTTGATACAGTAGACGTCAAATATGAAATTAAACATCTCACCAAATCTAAGAACCAGTAAATAATTATGGAGAACCGAAATAGTGCAAATTAAAGACGACGTCCGGGACGAACGAATGGAAAAGAATTGACACGTGCAACTTTGGACATATTAACCTTCTTGGTATTAAAGAACAAGGACACTAACTTTCATCATTTGAACAGCTCTTTGGACAATAAACAACCAGCTTCATGCAAAGGGCAATTGAAGGACTCTACTGTCTAGTCTTTGAATTCAGTTCGGAAGCTTGGAAAGCAGTTTCAGAGTATAATTATGGCAAACAGAGGTCCGCAAGGGTGGCATGTATACCCAAAATAATACACTCAGACCTCTTCAATACGGCCTTCTCTAAAATGACAATCATCTGGAATAACTATCCGATTGTAGCACACTTGAATTGCTACACATTGAAACTATGTCAAGGTGAAGACGTTGGGATCCCCAAGTGGCAAAAAGGAAACTTAAGAGGTTTCATTGAGTAAAAGACTGGACCTGGGAAAGCACGGGCTTGAATGAATATCAGCGTATTTTACATGAATATTGCTCTGATGAATGGCATCCGCTTGAGCTTCCGATCCGCAGGGGCGATGGAATTGGGGCAGTCACCATTTCATTGCCACTCTCCCTCTACACAAGTCAGGTCGCGCAGGAAAGCTCTCCTCCACAATCAACTTGCACAAGCTCGCAAACCACAGTTTGCAATGGTTTTCTCAGGCTACTGTAGGTAGGTAGGAGGCAACAGGAGCCAGGCCAGTGTTTTGATCTTGGAGCCAAGCCTTCAAATAACAATAATACCCTTTTCATGGCGTGGATAGGTATGATAAGGTAGTCGACGTATTTAACGTGCCATTCACAGGTTCAGCTCTCAACAGCCTTACTCTTTCATTCTCCAGCTGAATCAGATGAGTGCGCAAGCTGCGCTCCTCTACCTGCTCCAACCACAATTCAACATTCAAGTGAACTACTTAGAATACATTTCATGAAGTGGACAACAACGTACACGTCACACTCTTTCCAATAAATGCTACATGATGTGGAATATGGCATGCCAGTGGTATTCAACCACTCCCTGTGTTTTTGGCATTTTTTTGGCAATATTATTCAGGACTATGTTTTATACTTCAAACGTGAGCCCTGTTGACTTCAAACGGGGCGGACAATGAGAGTGACCCAAAAACTACATACTTCTGTTAAAGATAGACCATTTTCAAGTAGTGAGACAACTTTTTTTGGCAAAAGAATGCGCCAAGTTAAAACAAGCCAAAAGCTAGGACAGTTATTTCTGGACAGAGGAAGTACAACTAAACACTCAGCACAGCCGCTCTAATGCGGGTCGGATCTGAATCAAAGTCAACAGTCTGAACTTGTGTAGTTGGTATTTACCTCTAAAGACGCGGCGACAGACAAAAGGTCCCCACACTCCTCTAGCAAAGCCCTCTCTTGTGCTGCTGTCTCTGCTAACTGTGATAGAAGCGCTTCCATGCTCTGTGTCTGCATAGAAAGAGAGAGCTTATAAACACTCTGCAACAAGAGTTGAAAACCCGCTTGAGACTGAGCTACGAGGGCAACGTGCGCTTTTAATCAATCACTACCCTCCATAAACCAGATGTGTAAGAATGTATTCACATCTACATATTATCATGCTATCATATTCTCTTAAAGACGATCTCACCTTAGGTAGAAGGAAATGCACAGATCCTTCAACCGCATTCAGTACATCTACTGCCGAGTTCAGAGCTTCCTTCACAGCTTGCACATCCGCCTGCAAATTTACAACAACGACAGCAGGATCATCAGAGATAGAGAAGCTCACAACCTCCATTCAGTAATGAACTGAGAAAAGCAGAAGATTTTCTTCGAGTCCTACTTGTAAGTTGATCAGTATGCAAAAATATATCACAACATATAATTAACAGAAGAACAGAGCCACAGCTAAACTATCCTGCATTTGGATGTTCACTCCAAAGCTGTTAGATAGTATTGGAGTGGTCAACTCTTATGACAATATTTACAGACAAAGATAAACAAGCTTTAATTCGCTACAGTCTATTGTCTACACCAAGGAAAGATTCTAACACAACCGTGACTGTGATGGTTTTGGTCACATCAACAGCACTAATTACATGAGAATCTCCCTCACCCGAGCACCTCCAGTCACTGGGACTCTCAAAATTGCAGATTCCAGAGCTTCCATGCATCCCGTCAACGCGTTTGAGTGCTCTTCTTCTAATGTTTCCCAATCTTCTAAATGAGTTGCCTGCAAGAGACATCATACCTCAATCATGAAAAACGTATACAAACATTAAAGGCTAGATTTTTTTAAGTGGCGTCGAAGGAAAAGAGTATATTGAGAATTGCGGAACATGATCTGGTGTGACTTGCAGGCCAAAATGACCTTTGCTTACATGAGTAGATAAGATAGAACGGAGCTTATGAGCCTGCCGTGCTCGCTGAAGTTTAATCCGCTGCATAGCTACTGACGTGCGTAATTCCGAGGTTTTGACCCACACATTGTACAGCTGCCTCTGCAGTACATCCAAACCCACAAGTCAACAAGCAAACAAATATTGCAGGGAGGAATGTCTATACTCTAACCAGGGTACCATGAATCACCAAAACTCGCTGATATGTTAAACCGTTCCCAACTTTTGATCCCAGTGTTTGAAAATTATATGAGCTTCCCATTTGGAGACGACACAAGAGACAGACACAAAGAGAAACAATGAAATCAACTCCCAGCTTCCAACCGCAGTGTGAGATAACACGTGAAACAATTAAACGCTTGTATAGGGACTTCGCACACCAGTGAAATCTGACTTGGTATGCCAATCAAAATTTTACGTAAAATTGAGCAAGCCCACCAGCGAGGCTGATATCTCTATTATTTTCCGAACCTTGTAAACCAGCCCAGACCTAAATTTTGCATAGGATCGTTTTTAATATATCCATAGGTGGTAAAGGAGGCTAGGAGCTATCAATCTTACAATTCATGCGAGAAGAAGTTTAACTGTTGTGCTGTTTGTACTTGCTAAATCACCTGCATTGAACCTCGAGTATTTTTACTCTGCAACTCTGCTGCTTGTTTATTTGGAACCTTACGTTGGTGAATGCAACTAACCTTTGGGAGTTAAAGCTTTCAACCGTTTAAAAACTCTTAAAGAGAAAGAACTCAGAGTGACGAGTTGGCTTGAAACTTAGTAAAGTTATCTTCAAAGTCAACACTATTTCAGATTCGGGATTAAAGCACCCAAAAGAATGGCTTGTCAACACCTATTGACGGCATGACTCATTAGATTCACCCTTCCTTTTTCACTGAAACAAGCTCAGCATCCCGGCCTGTAATGACATTAAGTATAACTCTAGTGAAGCAATAACTTTCAAACTGTGAGAGCATATTGTTGTTTATGTACCTCGGCGGCTGCTTTTTGAGCACTTGTGACGGCTTCGGCACGTGCATTCACGAACCTCCATTGCAGCCAGCGATTGTGAAGAATCCTGAGGAGCTGCGCTTCTTCCTGTTGTGTCAATGCCTTCCTCCCTCTACCTCCAATCCCAAAGCTCAACGTAGTCCCTCCCACACTACGAGCAGTCCCTGTCAATGCTGCACTCGGCCGGGACCTCTGCGGACTCGGCAACCCCTGCAGTGGCGACGCGCCCTTCGAAGCATGCGAAGGTGACGACGGCGGGTGCGGCGTGGACGGAGCAGAGTGGCCTGAAACCCGACCAGGTGAGAGAGCCCACGCCGATGTCGTGCTCCCATTCATACTCTGATTCATACTCTGGTTCAGAAGCATGGGCAATACCTGTTCACAATCCAGTTCAACATACATAATTTGTGTGAATAGACCAAGGATTCATGGTTTAAAATGACAAATTCAATCGATCATATTGTAAAATTATAACTCAGATGGGACCCAATTTTATATCACCGGAATCAGCGAAGCACATTGCATAAGTTGGTAAAAAACAAATAAATTTGAACAAAAGTAACTCTACATAGGACCTACTCAAACTGCTATAAAAAACATGAGGCCCAATTCGGGCATATTGGTCCTTTAGGTTTTATGAGCTCAAGAATGCTCGAGCTACTCCCATCCATTCACACTGTGGTTCAAAAGCATGGGCAATACCTATTGGAAATATATAGTTCAACATAAGTAATGAGTGTGAATAGATATAAGCTATTATTCTCATGGTTAGGATTAGATGATGAGCTCAGGAGTATACATATGAAAGGAGGAGAGTTTCAAAGTCAATTCATTATCGACGCAGAGCATAATTGCGTGCTACTCGCTATCATTTTGATCAATTCACATACCTTACTAGTGCGTCGCACTGTTTTCACAGGGGCAATGACAGGAAGGTCCGACGACGCATCCCGACCTCCTTCAGAAAACCGGCGTAATCTGTTGTTCATATCCTGCCACACGCGAGCCGGGACCGTGGATCCCCGGACCGTGGATTGTCTACTTCCTGGTGCAGAGGAGCCACCCGAGGACACGCTCTCCGTATCCTCGGTATCAAGCGCTGCAAGTGAATCCACTGTTGCAACCGAGTCCTGCGAAAGCCGGCGCACATGATGATCTCCTGCGCCATAGCTCGCACCATTGCCACCATTGCTTGCACCATTGCTCGCACCATGGCCTACACCAATGCTTGTACCATTGCCACTATTGCTCGCAGTGCCATTGCGAGTGCCATTGCCATTGCTGGTGACTGCTGCACTCTCTGTCGTCGTCGTCCTCGTAGTTGTTGATGTTGGTGTGCCTGCTCTGGTTCTAGTGGGAGTCCCGGCACGCCGCGGCACTGCGGGTGTCGCGGTGCGAGCAGCAACAGAGGCAGCCTTGGTTCGAGAGGACGGCGTGCTGGGACGCGCGGTCTGCATTGTGGATGATCGTGCAAGAGATTGTCGTTGCTCCTTGTCCAGATCCATGCTGCGGCTGAACGCCTTCGCCGTACTCATGCCAGGCCATCTCTGCTGCGAATGTGAAGAATTTTCCACACTCGGCCGCGCATTCTCTGAAGAATCAATACTCTGTCGTCGCACCGGCGAGCCTCTCCGCACCCCATTTCCTGCAGGTTTGGTTGTCACTTTCTCCCCATTTCCTGCAGGTTTGGTTGTCTCTTTCTCCCTGGCCCCCTCGTCACTCACATTGTCACTCACGCTGCTCTTGTCGTCCGCGCTCGGCTTCATGGAGGGCCACAATTCAGGGGCTCGCGACTGCGGGGCGCGAGGCTTTGAGTCCGCCGCGGGCCATGGCCGCCTCCTCTCGGCTGAGAACGCGCGCTTGGTGGCGTCCGGCGCGTTGCTGCTGCTGCTGCTGCGGCTCAAATTCGGAGACGGGTGACGGACGTTGCCGTCCGTGCTGGTCCGCGTTCTGACGGGCGACGGTTGGCGAGAAGACGGGGAGGGTTGTCTGAGAGGCGACGGATTACGAGCTGGCGACGGATTGCGGCTCTGCGAGGGGGACGGATTGCGACTGCGAGGGGACGGAGCGGCATTCGTCGTCGTTGCCGTTTTGTACCGGGACGTGATCTCCATGTTTCGCATTTTGCGCACCGGTTTGACCTTCTCCATCGCCGGCGGCAAGCCTCCATAATTCTGCACGTTTTTCTTCTCCGTCTCCTGCACATTATTATTATGAACTGTAGGCGGGGACGACGGCGCCACCGCGGCCACCATGGTCTTCGTTTTTGCCCCTCGAAACTCACATGCCACTCGTCTTCATCCAATGCAAGCCCTAATTTGGAGAGAACTAATGTGAAGCAGCTTTACCTTGCTCTCGACCCCCGCGACCTCCATTGCTGACGACGATATCTCCACGAAGCTCCCCATCCATCAACCATCTCGCGACCTAATAATGCCAGGCGTGCTACTGACCCCAAGAAATCAATCAAAAAATTCTCTGCGTCGTCTCTACGTGAGTGAGTTCACTGACATCCAGCTCGCTCACTAGGTCATCTCAATTCCCTTGGCTACCACAACCCCAGAGTGCAAAGTACTCTGCACTGCTCGCGCAATATTATTGTTCCGGTGACTGCTAAGTGAGAGGCGATTTGGACGAGAAACCCAGCTCGGGAATGGAATCAGAGCACGAGATCGCGGCAATGCAGGTGCGTTCCGGCCATTGAAGTTCGCAATCTCAAAATCATCGCAATCTCTGTCGTGCGGCACCCGCTTGGCTCGGGGGAAGGAACACACTCACAGAAGGCGCAAGGGACAGACTGCGAGAGAGGGAAAATCTACGTCTATTGTACATCTGCTGGTTTGGTAGATTTTGGGTCGCGACGCGAAGATCTACGTTTTCTGCATACGTGGAGGCGTACGTCATGATCTGGTTACAAGTCAGCCTGGTGAATTTTTTTAACCATTTACTGCCCATTATTAACCCTTTAACGTCCCGATTCAACACTGTTTTCAAAGATTTGTTATAAAATGGTTGATGAAAAACGAAAATGGAGTTGATGTTCAAAACAAAGTTGCAAATGTCAATGTGTAGATAACATCCGTACGGTTGGATTCATCATATTTATTATTAATATTTTTAAAGTAATTTTGCAAGGTTTTCTCTTGAAATTCAATTAAAAGTCCAAAATTAACACAAAAAAATTTTAAAATATTGTAATGAAATTAGAATGACATGCACTACGAGATGGTATGGTTTCCATTATTTGATTCTACTTACTATGGAAAATCATATTTAAGGTCTTTCTTTTTGAACTAAGATTGAAACTTGACATTAATCACTTTTGTAATTTTTCAAAAATTCACATTATCTTATTTGGAAGATCCATACCGTACAAATGGTATTCAACTAGCACAAGAATGAAAAAAAAATGAATGAAAAACATCCGGTACCTACAGAAATCAAGCAGCTCAAATTCATCCGGCATCCAAATTCTGGACGCCGCTGTGCTAAAGGGTTAAATTAAAGTACCCAAAAATAAATCGATTTTCTTTTATATTATGTATGTAAGTATGTGTGTATGTGTGTATGTGTGTATGTGTATGTATGTTGAAAAATGAAATCTGGAAGAATAGTTGAAGGATTTGGTATTTGTCAAAGTAGAATCTTTTAAAAACCTAAATAATTCAACATGTATGCATTGAACATGCTATGTACAGTACACTAAATAGGGGTATTGAAGGGACTAAAAAATTAAGGAGATTCTATGGGAAACCCAACCCGTCATTAACAAATGGGTTGAATAGCTTCTACGCAAATTTTTAGAGCCTATCCCACCATAAATCATGTCGGGTGGCATCACTAGTCTTCATAGAAAAAAAACCAACTTGGAAGACCGGACGTTGATTAATATTGGAAATGAAGTCAATATTGTGCCATTTGTTTTGAAGGAGATACTCAACTAAATCCGTGCATTATTGCAAAGGTTGTTTGATTTGAAATGCGCTTTCCACTTTCTACATACTAAATTTTGAATCAATGTATATTGATAATCAAAAGTGTGGCATAAATGAGTTCTCAGTGTAGTGATTTTTTATGTATTAGTATAAATCCTTGAACAACTACGTGGAAAAAAGTGCCCATTTCTATTTAGAGGTGTTTGACTTGGATTATTAAGAAACTTAAAGGAAAGGACAGTTAGTATACCAACGGAAAGAACTTTTCTTTACAATATAGGATAGAGTGTCTACACGGACAAAATCTCTCATTTCCATTTTAGAATATAGGATGTTTAGCATACAATAGAAATTTTGTTCATTCACAATAACGAATGGTATACATATATTTAGAAGATTTTTGTTTTGGGATATTGAAATTTAATCCCTAAAAGCCCAAGGGATATAGAGCAAAACTAAGATGTATTATAAAATGTAATATCCAAAACTTTGATGAATTTTATCCCAAGAAAGAAAGTGAAAAAACATATTGTTTGAAGATTATTCATACAATCAATTTTCCAAAAATAGTTTTAAATCTTAACTTAATGAATATAAATGAACTTAATTTAATCAAATTTACCAAAACTGCATTTTATATTTCAAAATTTCAAAATTTGGTATTATTGGTCAGAATTGTATTTTTCATTCAAGAAGCAAAAAAAGAAAAAAAATTGATGAAAATAAGAGCATTACTTTCTTCAAATTGTAATTTTTTATCACTAGACTATGTAGAGGAGTTTATCTTTGAAACATTCCCCACACGCAATTTTTTATTTATGCGTTTGGCCAAGTGCGCTCATTTCATAAGCAAATTTGGTTTTTAAAAAATTGGCTAAATGTTCTATTAAAAACAATATTTTTTTTCTTTCTACAATCATTTACATTGTAAATGAACAATTCATTTGATTTGATTTTATCCTTATCTTTATCTTTTCTTTTTTTCTTTTTTTCTTTTTTGTCTTCCTTTTGTCTTCCTTCTTGTCTTTTTCTTCTCTTCTGTTTTTCTTTCTATTTTTTACTCTTCTTGTGCAGACGCAGATCCGGCACACTTGCATTAAAGTTTTCTCTTTCCTTCTTTTCTGGAATTTTTTTTGCCATTCGTGCCACTGAATCCTACCAAAATTTTAAAATAAATAAAAAGGAAAAAATTTAAATTAGGGTGAGTGGAGCCGTCATTTAAACTCTACACGACGCCGAGTATATATATATATATATATATATATATATATATATATATATATATATATATATATATATATATAAGTTTTTCACCATAGTTTAGGGTGCAATTGGCAAATGTACCCACCTCAATTTTATTTTTTTCTTCTTTGTTTTTCATTCTTCGTCTTGTTTCTTCTTTGTTTTATATTCTTCTTTGTCTTTTCTTCTTTTTTGTTTCTTTTTTTTACATGGAGATAGGAGAGGGATAGCCAAAGGAGAGAGGGAGTGAGAGGGAAGGGATAGGGTGCATAGCCACGCACCCATAGCTTTTTTATTTTTTGTTTTTTCCTCTTTTCTTGTTTTTCTTTTTTATATAGGGAGAGGAGAGGATGAAGGAAGGAATAGGATGCGTGGCCGTGTACCCAACGGCGGAGAATAACACACACAGAAAATTATTTAGTTTTCTTTGTCGCCGGTTAGGGTTTAACTAGTGTATCCACCCTCATTTTATTGTTATTTTTATTTTTATTTTTGGTAGGGTTCAACGGTATGAATGGCAACCTAAATTCTAACAAAGAAGGACTTTTTTTAAATTTAAAAATTTAAAAATTGATGATAATGATAATAATAATTAAAAAAAAACCTTGGTGTGGATGTGGGATCCGCGGTTGCACAAGAAGAACCAAAAATTGGAAAGAAAAGAATGAAGAAAAAATCGAAGAAAATAAAAGATAAAAGAAATACAAGAAGGAAAACAAGAGGAAGACAGAAAAAAAAGAAACAAGATAAAAGAGAAGGCAAAAGAAAAGATAAAAGAAAAGATAGAGATAAGGATAAAAAAATTTAAAAATGAATTTTTTATTTATAATGTAAGGGATTGTAAAAAGACAAAAACTGTTTAAACAAAAATTTTAATGCGCCCAGGGGCTAAGTGCATGATTATATGGTCAAGTGCGTAAATAGCGAATTGTGTGTTTGTTGTGAAATTCTACACACTTTTAGTGGTGAATCTGTCCTTTTGTCGTTGTTATTTGGTTGAGAATTTTAGTTATAAATCATAAAAGGTCAATAACATTAATAGAACTTATATTATTTTATACTCCTAGTAGTTTATATTATCTATACATTTATATTAATCCAACAATAAAAAAATGATTCTCAATTTAAAAATGAACAATTACTATAAAAAAGATCAAGATACATCATAGTTATACCGTCCTTGTTTTAGTAGTTGTTGAATATTTTAAAATCTTAACTGTATAAAATTCAATTAAACTTCTATATCTATGTAACGACTATCTAATTTAGAACATAACTTGATGGTTATTTGGTTAGATCAAAACACATATTCACTTCTATACAGTGCAAACGTCATTGCGTGCACTTTTAACCTTCCACTTTTTATATTAAAGTAAATAAACTCAAAGTAAACATGAATTATATGTGAAACTAGATCTTAGTGGTCACATTCAAAAAAATATCCTCCTCCAAATAAATATATAAGTAGAAAGTTTATTTTTTTAGTACTTGGAATACGTTGTTATTTTCCTTGAAGCTTTCTAATTAATTAATTTAAGTTTCCATAGATATCAAATCCTCCACTTTGGCTCCTTAGGTATATAGCAATAAACCCCCAATGCCTTAACTAAAATTGATAGTGCACTTTAAACCTTGATTTTTAATAATAGTCTCCTTTAAGTACACATACACCATCAAATATTGTAAAGCATAATATTTATTTCTTCTACTAGTATACAAATGATGTCCCTTTCTAGAAGCTTCTAAATAGTTTGTTTTAAGTTGTACAGATATGGGTATACTCATTTTTATCAATTTAGGCACGTAAAGCTCCTAAGTGCTTACACTACAAGTAAAGAATATATTTTATAAGATGAAAAACTTCAAAATAAAATTACATCATTCAAAAATGTATGACATGATTTTTTCTTACTACCGATACATTTTGTTAGCTTCTTTGAAGCTTCTTTAATGATTTATTACAACTTCTAGCAATATGGAATGAACCATTGTTGACTATTTGGCACTTTGGGATTCACCTTTTAATGCTTTAACTTAAAGTAAAAACTTTACTTTAAAAACACATGACTAATTATAGTAATTCAACAATATAGATTATGAATTCCTCTTTTAATTAAAATATCATACTATCTTCATAAAAACTTCTTTTTATTTCTAAGTGCCTAGTTAGGTCAAAATATTTGTTTCCATATTTACAAGATTTCAAATAAATCATTTGAAAACTGTAAAAAAGAGATGTTTAACATAAAAGTAGAAAATAGGAAATTCTAAAATATATAGATACACTTAGAAATGCTTATTGTTAAATGTTGAGGAGAAGCTTAGAGACATTTAATATATATACATATTTAGGATTTTTTTACAATATTGAATGATATAAATGTATTTAAATATTATTATTATTATTATTATTAAATACTTAGTTTTGAAGTGATTTTTGATTTTTAGTTGAAGCATTACAAGGTCAAAGATTTACTTCAATTCTCATAATTAAATTAGTGTCACTAATGTAAAGTTTTGTGGGCCCTCATCCAAATATTGGCCTATATTCTAAACTTATGTAAGCCTCTAAAATTCCATAGATAATCCTTACAAGTAATTTTTATAAAATGTAAAAAAATATATCGATGAAACTCCATCGTGATTTAAAAAAAAACTTGGGCCTCCTTTGAATTTTTTTGTAGT
Organism: Pohlia nutans; assembly: GCA_022496805.1. Lineage (NCBI taxonomy): Eukaryota > Viridiplantae > Streptophyta > Bryopsida > Bryales > Mniaceae > Pohlia > Pohlia nutans. The sequence continues at coordinate 3,340,835 of CM040103.1, forward strand.
ACTAAGGTGAAGGCACCTTAACCATTCCACCACATTTTGACCTTATTGTGTGCTCCCAACTATTGCCATTCAAAGAACACAAATCTGACTATTTGAAATCCTGAAGGAACCTATAACCGACCATTTTGTCATCTACTATGTTAAACATCATTTCATGCATTTTTAACCATTTAGTAAACCATCAAATAAAGATTTTTTACAAAAATGAACTGGTCTCTATGTTGCAAATGGGTTAACATTTAAGTTGGAAAGTATAAAGCCATTAGATCCAAGTGAAGGTTTGATTTCACAACTACTATATATACTATATGTACTCTACGTAAAATCTCAAAAAACTAAATATTAATGTAAATGCACGCTCGTGTTCAGCGTATAAGGCCCACTAGTCCAAATTACATTCGGTAGGTGCCCAAGTCAACATGTTCAAAAAAATAATCAGTTGATTGACTTCCAACTACCGCCAATGGTCTCAATTGGCCGATTATTTTATGGAACATACCCCTCTACTTATAGGAGTACTATAACAAAAGTCGCCAAAATAATAATTTAACCCTTAAACGTCAAGAGGGCCTCAACGGGGCAGCCCGGAAGGAATCTAAATTTTTGGAGGCGATTTTTTTTAATAAATTTAATCAAATTAATTAATTTTTTTGGCAAAAACGGCTGTGCAGTGCACTGCTGGCTAGCACTGTAGCACTGTAGCACTGCGGGACTACTGAACTTCAGCTGCCCCAACCTCAAAACTTGTTCAATTTGATAACTTTGATTGCTTACCAACGATTCCACAATCTCTCAAATGAGGCGAAAATTTGGAATCTAGATCACTTTTTCAATAGCTTTCCAACACAACAAGTCTCGCTTGATTTGGTTGAGAAATGAAACTTTTTTTTTCCAATTATTCCTTTTAAATAAGCCCATGGGGCTTACCTTGACGTTTAAGGGTTAAGGAAAAGAAAACGTAAAAAACGGGAAATTATGACGAAAATAGAAAAAATCATTTTCAACTATGTTTTGCTACTTTTGAACTTTTTGAGCTATTTTTAATAAATTTTCTCAAAAAATAAAATAAAATCTAGAAATTCATTTTTTGAAGAATGAACCTTATTTTTCAAAAAAATAACAAATATTCGTTCTATGGCACTATGGTACGTAATTCCGTTTGAGTAGAAGAGTGGAGCGTGGGCTAATAAGAAACGCTCGAAACAAGAGCTGCCCTTTAATATCGGGTTAGGGTTACGAAAGCTTGTTTCCCGCCTGCGTGACGCTTGTCCTCTTTATCACCGCACTGCTCTGGCTATGGCGGTGGACGACGCGATCATGCTACTGCCTTGATGTTCAAGTAACTCTCTCAGTCAGAAGCCCGTTCTCTCGTCCGCCACTGAACCTCTTCACACGGAAAGAACAGATTTATCGGCATCGTCCTCAACGGTGTATTAAGCCCCCGACGACCAGCTAGGGTTTCTCTTTGAAGGAGAATAGGCGCGCGAGAGGCTCTTACATGTTGTGAGTGCGAGCTATGATGATGGACCCGCAGGCGCCACCGCTGGCGCCACCGCCCTTGCAGGCGCCACCGCAGACGGCCGCGGCAGCTGCAGCTGAGGCCGAGGCGCGCTTGGATGAGAAGGCGCGGAAGTGGATGCAGCTGAACACCAAGCGATATGGCGAGAAGCGGAAGTTCGGTTTCGTGGAGACGCAGAAGGAGGATATGCCTCCCGAGCATGTGCGCAAGATTATCAGGTGCGGGGGTTTTGGATGAATTAGGTTTTTGATCGTGTTGGTTTGTTTTGGTCGGTCGCGTTTTCATAGGTAGCTTTGGGGCCTAGTAGTTTTTTTGCCGATTTGGTCGAAGGTTTTGCATGTGTCAGCTTGTCGGTCCTTTAATTGGGAGTTTGCTACTTTGGAGGTTTTTGATTGAATATTTTCTGTTCAGTGAGGTTTCTTTGAGTCATGTAGTGGAGCTGACAACCTAGTGCATTTCTAGGGACTTTAGTGCCTCTGGTTTCTTTACCGGAAAGATATCAGGGTTAAGACATACTCCCTCTGTCCGGAAATAACTGTCCTCGTTGTTGGCGTGTTTTAACATAACGCCGTCTCAGTACTCGAAGAGTGGTCTCTCTTTAATAGTAGTATGCAGTTTTTGTGTCACTCTCATTGTTCGTCCCGTTTGAAGTGGACAGGGCTCACGTTTGAAGTATAAAATATAGGATGATATTGCAAAAAAGAAAATGGCGAAAAGTAGGACAATTATTTCCGGACAGGGAGTATGTACTGAGCATTTTGGATGAAATTGTATCGGTATGAATCTTATTTTGTGATAACAACTGGTTCTCGATCGTGCAGGGACCATGGTGATATGTCTTCAAAAAAGTATCGTCATGACAAGCGGGTGTACTTGGGAGCCTTGAAGTTCGTGCCTCATGCTGTTTATAAATTGTTGGAGAATATGCCAATGCCATGGGAACAAGTTCGAGACGTGAGGGTGCTCTATCATATTACTGGTGCTATCACGTTCGTTGATGAGATCCCATGGGTGGTCGAACCTATTTTCCTAGCTCAGGTAAGGGTCTCATATGAGCATCTTTGTCGTACTTTTTACCTTGTTAAAGTATCTTCCTTTGATGCCATTACGAATTTGTGTTGCGTTTATTTTTGAGATTATCTGGTTTAGTATGGCAGTGAAAATGGTTGCGAATCTTGTGGATGTGAGATGTCTTTCAGCTGACCGACTCTTCTTCCTGTTTGCAGTGGGGTACCATGTGGATTATGATGAGGCGAGAGAAGAGAGACCGACGCCATTTTAAGCGCATGCGGTTTCCTCCATTTGATGATGAAGAGCCTCCTTTGGATTATGCTGATAATCTGTTGGATGTTGACCCGCTGGAACCCATTCAGTTAGAGCTTGACGAAGAAGAAGACTCTGCTGTATATGAATGGTTCTACGACTATAAGCCTCTTGTGAAGACAAAGCTGATCAATGGGCCCAGTTACAGGCGTTGGCATTTATCTTTGCCTATCATGGCTGCTCTTCACCGTCTTGCTGGGCAGTTGCTGAGTGATTTGATAGATCGGAATTACTTTTATCTATTTGATATGGAGTCATTTTTCACAGCAAAGGCACTCAACTTATGCATTCCAGGAGGTCCTAAGTTTGAGCCTTTGTATCGTGATATGGAGAAAGGGGATGAAGACTGGAATGAGTTTAATGACATAAACAAGCTCATTATTCGCTCTCCACTGCGTACTGAATACAGGATTGCATTCCCGCACCTGTACAACAATCGTCCTCGAAAAGTGAAGCTGGGCGTCTATCACACTCCAATGGTTATGTATATCAAGTCAGAAGATCCAGATTTGCCAGCCTTTTATTTTGATCCATTGATCCACCCAATCGCTTTTTACAAAACTGACAAGCGAGGTGAGAAGAGGGGTTTTCAGGAGGAAGAAGATGAAGACGACTTTGTTTTACCAGAAGGTGTTGAACCCTTGCTTCAGACTGTACCACAGTACACTGACACGACTGCTGCTGGCATCGCCTTGTTGTTTGCTCCCCGTCCTTTCAATATGCGGTCAGGTAGGATGAGGCGAGCTGAGGATATCCCTCTCGTGTCTGATTGGTACAAGGAACATTGCCCTCCGACTTACCCAGTGAAGGTGCGTGTGAGCTATCAGAAGCTGCTGAAGTGCTATGTTCTGAACGAGCTCCATCATCGGCCACCGAAGGGTCAGAAGAAGAAGTATCTATTCCGTTCGTTGCGTGCAACTAAGTTTTTCCAGACAACAGAGCTGGACTGGGCTGAAGCAGGTTTGCAAGTGTGCAAGCAAGGGTACAACATGTTGAATCTCTTGATCCACAGGAAGAATCTGAACTACCTGCACTTGGATTACAACTTCAATCTCAAGCCTGTGAAGACTCTGACCACTAAGGAGAGGAAGAAGTCTCGTTTTGGGAATGCTTTCCATCTATGTCGGGAGATTTTGCGACTGACCAAGCTGGTTGTGGATGCCAACATTCAGTTCCGGCTTGGAAATGTTGATGCCTACCAACTTGCGGATGGTCTACAATACACATTCTCTCATGTTGGTCAATTGACTGGAATGTATCGCTACAAATACAGGTTAATGAGACAGATTCGAATGTGCAAGGATCTGAAGCATTTGATCTATTATCGCTTCAACACTGGACCTGTTGGTAAGGGGCCTGGCTGCGGATTTTGGGCTCCTATGTGGCGTGTGTGGTTGTTTTTCCTTCGAGGTGTCGTCCCTCTCTTGGAGAGATGGTTGGGCAATCTTCTCGCACGGCAGTTTGAAGGTCGTCATTCTAAGGGAGTTGCTAAGACTGTGACCAAGCAGCGGGTGGAGAGTCACTTTGACCTCGAGCTCAGAGCAGCAGTTATGCATGATGTCCTTGATGCTATGCCGGAGGGTATTAAGCAGAACAAGGCTCGTACCATTCTTCAACATCTGAGTGAGGCTTGGCGATGCTGGAAAGCAAATATTCCCTGGAAGGTTCCTGGGCTGCCGGTGCCGATTGAGAACATGATTTTGCGCTATGTTAAGTCGAAAGCCGATTGGTGGACCAATGTGGCCCATTACAACAGAGAGCGTATTCGACGAGGTGCCACCGTGGATAAAACTGTCTGTCGAAAGAATCTTGGACGTCTTACGCGCCTTTGGCTTAAAGCTGAGCAGGAGCGCCAGCACAATTATCTCAAGGATGGGCCTTATGTCACTCCCGAGGAGGCTGTGGCCATTTACACTACGACTGTACATTGGTTGGAATCCCGCAAGTTTTCTCCCATCCCTTTCCCTCCCCTTTCGTACAAACATGACACCAAGCTTCTCATTCTTGCCTTGGAGCGTCTCAAGGAGTCTTACAGTGTGGCAGTTCGTTTGAATCAACAGCAAAGGGAGGAGCTCGGGCTGATTGAACAGGCGTATGATAACCCGCACGAGGCTTTATCTCGTATCAAGCGGCACTTGCTTACACAAAGAGCCTTCAAGGAGGTCGGAATTGAGTTCATGGATTTGTACAGCCATCTCATTCCTGTTTATGAGATCGAGCCTTTGGAGAAGATCACTGATGCTTATCTTGATCAGTATTTGTGGTACGAGGGTGACAAGAGGCACTTGTTCCCTAACTGGATCAAGCCTGCAGACTCGGAACCTCCTCCTTTGCTAGTTTACAAGTGGTGCCAAGGGATCAACAATCTGCAGGACATTTGGGATACCGGTGACGGGCAATGCGTTGTCATGTTACAAACGAAGTTTGAGAAATTCTTCGACAAAATTGATCTAACGATGTTGAACAGGCTTCTTCGGTTGGTTCTTGATCACAATATTGCTGACTATGTGACGGCAAAGAACAACGTGGTTTTATCCTATAAAGATATGAGCCACACGAATTCATATGGTTTACTTCAAGGACTCCAGTTTGCATCATTTGTAGTCCAGTATTATGGGCTGGTGCTGGATCTTCTGGTTTTGGGGCTCACGCGTGCCAGTGAGATTGCGGGACCTCCGCAGATGCCAAATGAGTTCATCACTTTCTGGGATGTGAAGGTGGAGACTCGTCATCCTATCCGCCTGTACTCACGGTACATTGACAAAGTTCACATCCTCTTCCACTTTAGTCATGAAGAGGCGAGAGATCTTATACAGCGGTATTTGACTGAGCATCCTGATCCGAACAATGAGAATATCGTGGGTTACAATAACAAGAAGTGTTGGCCCAGAGATGCCCGCATGCGTCTTATGAAGCACGATGTGAATCTCGGTAGAAGTGTATTCTGGGATATCAAGAACCGTCTTCCTCGGAGCATTACCACTTTGGAATGGGAGAACTCTTTCGTGTCAGTGTACAGCAAGGATAATCCTAACTTGCTGTTTAGCATGTGTGGATTTGAAGTTCGTATTTTACCAAAGATCCGTATGACTCAAGAAGCATTTGGCAGTAAGGACGGCGTGTGGAACTTGCAGAATGAGCAAACCAAGGAGCGAACTGCCATGGCTTATCTTCGGGTGGATGATGAACATCTGAAAGTCTTTGAGAATCGTGTCAGGCAGATTCTCATGTCTTCTGGTTCCACGACGTTTACCAAGATCGTCAACAAGTGGAACACTGCTCTCATTGGCCTTATGACCTATTTCAGGGAAGCAACAGTTCATACGCAAGAGCTTCTAGATCTTCTGGTGAAATGTGAGAACAAGATCCAGACTCGTATCAAGATTGGGTTGAACTCCAAAATGCCCAGCAGATTTCCTCCAGTGATCTTCTATACACCCAAGGAAATTGGTGGTCTTGGAATGCTTTCCATGGGTCATATTTTGATACCTCAAAGTGATTTGAGATACAGTCAGCAGACAGATGTTGGAGTTACTCACTTCCGAAGTGGTATGAGTCATGAAGATGAGCAGCTTATTCCCAATCTATACCGGTATATTCAGCCTTGGGAGAGTGAATTTATCGACTCCCAGCGTGTATGGGCAGAGTATGCCTTGAAGAGGCAGGAAGCCCAGGCTCAGAATAGGAGGTTGACTTTGGAGGATCTTGAGGATTCTTGGGATAGGGGTATACCACGTATTAACACGTTGTTCCAGAAGGATCGTCATACACTGGCTTACGACAAAGGTTGGCGTGTGCGTACTGATTTCAAGCAGTACCAAGTCTTGAAGCAGAATCCTTTCTGGTGGACACATCAACGGCACGATGGTAAGTTATGGAACTTGAACAACTACCGTACTGATGTTATCCAAGCTCTTGGTGGTGTGGAGGGTATTTTGGAGCATACCCTGTTTAAGGGAACATACTTCCCTACATGGGAGGGTCTTTTCTGGGAAAAGGCATCAGGTTTTGAAGAATCCATGAAGTACAAGAAGCTCACAAACGCTCAACGTTCTGGTTTGAATCAAATTCCCAACCGGCGTTTTACACTTTGGTGGTCCCCGACCATTAACCGAGCTAATGTGTATGTTGGTTTTCAAGTGCAACTTGATCTCACGGGCATCTTCATGCACGGGAAGATTCCCACCTTGAAGATTTCTCTCATTCAGATCTTCAGAGCACATTTGTGGCAGAAGGTGCATGAAAGTGTGGTGATGGATCTCTGCCAGGTCCTTGACCAGGAGCTTGATGCTTTGGAGATTGAAACAGTGCAGAAGGAAACGATACATCCTCGAAAGAGTTACAAAATGAACAGCTCTTGTGCAGATATTCTTTTGTTCGCTGCTTACAAATGGCCTATGAGCAAGCCAAGTCTTGTTGCTGAATCTAAAGATGTCTTTGATCAGAAGGCAAGCAACAAGTACTGGATTGATGTACAGTTGCGGTGGGGTGATTATGATTCTCATGATATTGAACGGTATACTCGAGCCAAATTCTTGGATTATACCACCGACAATATGTCGATCTACCCAGCTCCCACCGGGGTCATGATTGGGTTGGATTTAGCCTACAACTTGCATGCTGCGTTTGGCAACTGGTTTCCTGGGTCCAAGCCGCTCTTTGCACAGGCTATCAACAAGATCATGAAGGCCAATCCGGCACTGTATGTGTTGAGGGAGCGTGTGAGAAAGGGGCTGCAGCTGTATTCATCTGAGCCTACTGAGCCTTATCTGTCATCCCAAAATTATGGAGAGCTTTTCAGCAACCAGATCATCTGGTTTGTCGATGATACTAATGTGTATCGTGTAACCATACACAAGACATTCGAAGGAAATTTGACCACCAAGCCTATCAATGGCGCCATTTTCATTTTCAACCCAAGAACTGGGCAGCTTTTCTTGAAGGTCATTCATACCAGCGTGTGGGCAGGACAGAAACGTTTGGGTCAGTTGGCTAAATGGAAAACAGCTGAAGAAGTAGCTGCCTTGGTACGTTCCCTTCCTGTTGAAGAACAACCTAAGCAGATCATTGTGACACGAAAGGGAATGCTTGATCCTCTGGAGGTACATCTTCTGGATTTCCCCAACATTGTCATCAAGGGTAGTGAATTGCAGTTGCCATTCCAAGCTTGTCTGAAGATTGAGAAGTTTGGCGATTTGATTCTGAAAGCGACAGAGCCACAAATGGTCTTGTTCAATATCTACGACGATTGGCTGAAGACAATCTCGTCATACACTGCGTTCTCTAGGCTCATCCTGATTCTTAGGGCTCTTCATGTCAACAATGAGAAGGCTAAGATGTTGTTGAAGCCCGACAAAACAGTGGTCACTGAGCCGCACCATATCTGGCCCAACCTCAGTGATGATCAGTGGATGAAGGTCGAAGTTGCTTTGAGGGATTTAATATTGTCAGACTATGCAAAGAAAAACAATGTGAATACATCTGCATTGACACAGTCAGAGATTCGGGACATTATCCTCGGTGCTGAAATCACTCCTCCTTCACAGCAACGGCAGCAGATTGCTGAGATTGAGAAGCAGGTTAGTGCTTCAGTCTGTTGTGTGTTCTTCTTTGATTGTCATTGTGCTATCTTAAATTTCAGGCCTTGGTTTTGGGTAGTTTATTAAAATGGTAGGGGTAGCTTTTATTGGTTGACCTATATTAGAAACCAAAGAATTTACGTGATAACTCGCTCCTTGGCATGCGTCATGTTTACAGGCGAAGGAAGCCAGTCAGTTGACCGCAGTCACAACCAAGACAACGAATGTTCACGGAGATGAATTGATTGTAACAACATCGAGTCCTTATGAGCAAGCAGCGTTTGGTTCCAAAACAGATTGGAGAGTGAGGGCTATCTCTGCCACTAATCTTCATCTGCGTGTCAACCACATATATGTGAACTCAGATGACATCAAGGTTAGCATTCTGCACATAGTTTATTGCAAGCCTGAATTAATTCTTTCAATATTTCCTTCTCTCTTTGGAGCTGTAATGTTCTATTAGACTGACTGGTTGTGGTTGTTTGTCTGTTATGCAGGAGTCAGGATACACTTACATCATGCCAAAGAACGTTCTGAAGAAGTTCATTTGTATTGCCGATCTGAGGACCCAGATTGCTGGGTACTTGTATGGAGTGAGTCCTCCTGATAATCCACAAGTTAAGGAGATCCGGTGTATAGTAATGCCTCCTCAGTGGGGTACACATCAGCAGGTCCACCTTCCTGCTGGTCTACCTGAGCATGAGTTCCTGAATGAGCTTGAGCCTCTTGGTTGGCTTCACACTCAACCCAATGAGCTACCGCAGCTCTCACCTCAAGATTTAACTAGTCATGCTCGTGTGCTGGAGAACAACAAGCAGTGGGATGGTGAAAAGTGCATCATCTTGACCTGCAGCTTTACTCCTGGATCTTGCTCATTGACGGCTTACAAGCTCACACCGACTGGTTATGAATGGGGTCGGGCTAACAAAGACAGCGGCAGCAACCCCCATGGTTACTTGCCCACGCACTACGAGAAAGTACAGATGCTTCTGAGTGACCGGTTCCTTGGGTTTTACATGGTAAAATTTCGCTCCCTCTGTGAGCTTCTTACAGCAAATCTTATTTCTGCATTTTCTGGCACGACTCGTTTGTCTCAATTGTTAAAATCTCTAGTATTTTGATTACTGACTTCTTTGCTTGTTGATTTGATTAATCAGGTTCCAGATAACGGTCCTTGGAATTACAATTTCATGGGTGTGAAGCACTCTGTCGGAATGAAGTATGGAATCAAGCTTTCAATTCCAAGGGAGTTTTACCACGAAGATCATAGGCCAACACACTTTTTGGAGTTCAGCAATCTGGAAGAGAAGGACGCTGCAGAGGGTGATCGGGAAGATGTGTTCACCTAGTGAGTTGCAGTAGCTAATATGACCCTGCATGCTGCCTATTACATATAGCATATTTGTAAGGCGGCGGTAAAAGGAGCAACAGCTGTGGGATTTTCTAATAGGTGCAGCTTCGCACCTTTCCATGACTCCGTGCTTAATGAAAGCCTCGAAATTTGTATAATAGAGCACTTGCCTTCTCCTTGATGTATTCGATGCTACTGTTTTTTATGCCTGCTTTACTCTGCTGCATGTTTCTTAGGAAAAGCGCCAGACTCTCAAGATTTTTTCATGGAGAATATATTTCAATTGCTTCCGTCCTATCCCAGGGTAGCAGAAGGCTTTTGTGGCACTGAAGTTCGGAAGGATGAATGTTCTTGTGAATCGGCACCTCTGCAGGTTAGTGAGCTGCGGTTTCCCTCTGAGTCAGGAGCCTTAGAGGAGATCGAGGGTGACTGTGCACAAGCGCAGGGCACTTGAAAATTGTGATGCTGATGGTGTTACCAGAATAGATGTACTAGATATTAAATTTTAGTTTGACTGTTGGATGCAAGTAGAATTTTACTGAATTTCTGAAGACTTCGCATTAAGTAGACAGCAGCTCCTTTCCTTTGGAACTATCGATACGATGTTGGATTTTAAGCATTTTTTGTGTAGACAACAAGAATTTTGTCTAATGGGCAGTTGATGATGGATTTTGATATCTCTTGCGGTGACAGTCGGAGTTTACATACACAATTTCGGCTTTCTATGTTCTTTGATCTATGTGCAATAAAAACTCGTAACTTTGCGTCAATTGTTCAAGGGTTGTCCGTCTTTTCATATGCACAGGATCCAATCATGGGTCTCTTTGTCTACCCAATCACTTGTGATTGGACACTTTCCACAAGCCATGTTCTCAACTCATGATTAGACACTTACCCTCTACCCTCATTGATATCACAAGTTCTTAACTCATGATTAAACACTCTACCCTCATTAACCCCTAAATGTCTGAAATTGTCTTTGCGGCAAGTAGAATACAACGCATATTTCTTGTATTTGGAATGGATCCACACCTTTAATGGGTTTGAGTTCAACAAAAAAGTTGAAATTTAGATCAATGTGGTTTTAATGAGCTATTGAGATCCTAATTTAGAACTTCTTATTGGTAGCAAATGCCAATTATACAAAAACGTATCTACTGTCTCCATGGGACGTTTAGGGGTTGATATCAATCTTGCTACACTGCAATCACTATATATTGTGGATGGATGAATGGCCGAGTACATTCATCATCTCGACATATTTTCATCCGTTTGAACAAAGTTTCATCCATTTGAACAAATTTTCATCAGACTTGGATGAATTTACCATAGTATTTTGGAAAAATAGTTCCTAATAAAACCACTCTTAAATACTGTGATTTGTGTCACTGTGTACTACCTTGTACCTCATTTTGTAGTAGATTCATGATGCATTCCTTATAACGAACGTGTGATTTGGGACTTTGGCATGAGTATTGGAAGAATGATATGATCAATTGACAACTTGTCACATTGTTTGTTCATAGTTGTTTAAAGCTTCACCGGAGGTATAAATTGTAATTCCTGGGTGGATGTTGGAGTCGCCAAAGTGGCTAATGACGTGTGAGAGTGGCAATTGCTAGCATATTTACAAGAAAAAAACATGATTACATGTGTCGTTGATCAGTTATACATGTTGGTCATAAGTTATTTCGCCCACTTTTGAGGCAAGTTTTAAACACTAGGGTTTTCATGTAGAATTTTTGTTTTTTAAAAATAAATAAAAGTGAATTCAATGCACAAAAATAGAATATATTGTTGAAAGTCTCGTCTTGTTGAAGATATCTTGTAATTTCAAAAGTTGTTCTAAATCTCAACGCCTACTTTCAATACAATGCTTTGCTAGAAAAATTGCTCAAGTGTGGTGGACACCTAAGTAGTTTAAAACATAGTAATATGTCCTTTGCCAAGCAATACATGTGATAAGCTACATATAGCTAAAACCTATAGATTAGTGTCTTGTTTAGTATTAATGTAAAATTTAGAGTCACTTGAAAAGTATTTGTGATTTACATTATACTTAAATTTTTGCCAACACTAATATTTAAATGTGCTACAAATAGTGTGAGTTTGGTACATTAGCGTCACACACTCTAATATGATAATTTAGAATACACTTTCACCCTCTACAATAGTGGCAAACACATTTTCATTCTTGATACAAGGCCTTTTATTCCAAACAACAATCTAATTTTTAAATTTTTTGTCCTTCTCTATTCTAGTGCAATTAGTTTGTTCCAAGGAACTGCCACGTGCATGTGAGCGTGCATGCTCTCTACATTATAAATAATATAAGGGTACAAATGTGCAATAAAAAGTCCTCCAAATTCAAATCAGAGCCTCAATTTTTAGCAAGAAATTTAAGGATACTAGTCACTGGTGGGAATCACTACAAGGTAATCCATTGTTTCTCATTCCGGAGAGTCCGAGAAAGTGTCGCTTCTCACTCATGGATATGACACTATGAAGTTATAGATGCTTATCCTATGCGACAATCCGCACTCACTTCTTTTGACACACAGTGAGGAGTGACATTGTTTCATTCAAAAAACCAAATGAGAAACGACACCTTTCTTTATAGTGAATGAACACTCTTAGAACCCCCTTCCATGCATCAACGGGGGGTTTTGGAAAGTTGGCAGGTACCAATGCATCACCGAAATGGGTGAACCTAGGAGCTCGTATGATTTCCATTCTTACCAAAATGGGTGCAAATGAACTAGTGGTCTTATGACCTCAATTCTTGTCTTCTAGCGTCTTTCACCTATCTAATCCTCACATGGAAGCCTGCCCTTAGTAACTTTCCATTAGGGGTTGTCACACCTCCTCGGCGGAGAATGGAGAATGGAGAATGAGGAAAAAGAAGAGCCAATAGGATAGCTTCTCCATGGAGAAAGTGTGACACCAATTTTGTGTTTTGTGGAGATTGAGAATGGAGAATAGAGGTTGTTAGTTGGTTACTCATCCTTCAAGCATGGGCCATTCTCCATTCTCCATTCTTCACCCGTGGAGGAGAAGAATGAAATTCTCCAATCTTCAGAGAATGGGCCCTCCACCATTCAAGGAGAGCTTGCCACGTCCCCATTCTCTAAGAATGGAAAGAAAGAGGTGTGACACCCCCTTACGTCCATCTGCATGCGATTGAAAGGCTGGTTTACGTTTAGGGTTTAGGGTTCACAGGTTGGTTGTTTCTCACGATTCATTCTCCAGTCAGAGAGCATTCTGCATGATTTGCAGTACCATTGTTGTATAGTACAAGGCGCGCGATGGATCCTGCAACCACTTCCCACACAACACCGTCAAGTGTGGCCACGGCTTCTGGAAACACTAAGCGCAAGCGCACCGACAGTAGCGATTTGGAGCTCGGCATCCTTGAGTGCTTCATTTGCAACAAGCCACTCTCATTGCCTGTGTCGCAGGTAATTGCATTAACGATCGAGTCCATTCATTCTTGTTAATTCTGTCTGAGCTCAGATGCTTGCTCGGGGGTGCACTCTACATTATGTTTGAGAATCACGTGCGTTCATGACCCCTTCTAAAAACCCCCTTGTATACGAGAGGTTATATGTCTAAATACCTTTGTATACAGATGTATTCCGTTTCAAATATATGTTTAGTGTAAGTATACGTGAATATTTTCAATTCTAAATTTGTGATTATTACACGTGTACGTAATACGGTAGTGTTCAAAATTAATACCCCTTCTGTGCACTCACGTATACTCGTACATGTTTAGTACAGTGCACCCCTGAGGATGCTTGTTGAATTCTCGTGACAAACTGTAGGACTCTGAATCAAAAGACTGTTTCTGCAGTGCGAGAAGGGTCACACCTCATGCACAGCTTGTTGCCAGCTTCCTTCATCCAAAATCAAGGATCCGTCCCGACCCTGGATGTCCGTCTTCAAGTGTCCGTCTTGCCAATGTGAGATGCGTGGAATTAGCCGCAACCTTGCAAGGAAGCTTGTGAGCTGTAAGAATGCGCGCTATGGTTGCAAGAAGATGATGGAGGGCAACAAGAGAGCAAAACACGAAATGGAATCCTGTCGGTATCAGCCCTTTCCCTGTCCAGTTCCGGGATGCATGCAGGAGGGCTCCAAGCATTCCATTCCCCTGCACTTGACAAAGGATCATGGAGTGCCAACAATCAAACCGAATAACTCCGGAAAGGCGACGTTTACAATGAGCTCTGACGCGCACAGCCCACGGTTTGTGATTGTGAAAGGTGAACATCTTTACCCGGGATGCACTCTAATGTGGTTACCCCATTCCCAAGTGGCGCCTTAAACCAACAGCTAGGGGCATTTTTCGCAATCAATGCTGTTGTAGCAGGAGTTACAGTTGGTAATGGGTTCTCTCTTGTTGGTTTTAGTATATGTTAGTGTGGTTATGGATTCGTTATTGTTGGTTTAAGCCTCTTTAGTGTGTGCAATACAAATCTTCTTTGGACAGAAATAACTCTACCTATATGATGTGAACGGGATGTGTCATGCTTCAACTTTGAAAATTTATAACTAATTCATTCTTCATCCAAAAATTATGTTTCAACTTGTGTTGGAATCTATTTCTTCTTGCCTAACTCTAAAAAATAATAATACTAAATAATATCAATGTCTCATATCCGTATTTCTTATTCAGTTGGGAATGGGGTAACCACCTTACATTATGTTTGAGAATCGCCTCCGTTCACAACCCCTCTAAAAAAAACCCTAAAATAAAAACCCTAAAATACAAAGGTTTATACGTAAAAACTTATGTCTACATATCTATTTTGTCGTAAATATATAAGTATATGTCAGTATTTTCAGCTCTAAATATGGCTATTGTCATAGTACAACAATGTTCAAATTGTTGTACCCTCTTTGTGCACTCATGTATACTTTCACAGATCTAACATAGTGCACTCCGTGGTTTGTGATGGCGAAAGGTGAACGTCTTTACCTGAAAGGTGAGCATCATGAGATTGATGAGCTCATGGGAGATGTGTTCTTTTGCACTTACTTCAAGAGAGGGTGTGAAAGATTGTACGATCTGAGTGTTAGAAAACATCCTGGGAGGAAAATGATTGCCATGGTTGAAGCAGAAGCTGAAGATGTTCGGTGCCAGTATATGTCAGTATTTTCAGCTCTAAATATGGCTATTGTATGTATATACTTAGTACAACAATGTTCAATTTTTTTTACTGCTTTTGTGCACTCATGTATACTTTCACAAATCTAACATAGTGCACTCCGGGGTTTGTGATGGTGAAAGGTGAACATCTTTACCTTGTGCATCATGAGAGTGATGAGCTCATGGGAGACGTGTTCTTTTGCACTTACTTCAAGAGAGGGTGTGAAAGATTGTACGATCTGTGTTAGGAAAAATCCAGGGAGGAAAATGATTACCATGGTTGAAGCAGAAGCGGAAGATGTTCGGTGCAAGGACAAGTGGAAGACATACTTCCTCCTTTTCCCTTTTCAAGGTGATGCACAAAGGCACCGCTCCTATTCCTTGGTGTTGAAAAACTTCCGTTGCCCGTCGGACGAGGAAGGTTACGACCCGAATTACTCTGAAACGGAGTACAACTGCAACTCTGATACCGGTTCGGATTCTGATGCTTCAAATGGATGCGATAGTGGAGAAGAGTCTTGAGTTTTTACAATGGCTATAGGTATGTACAGTACAAAGTTTTTGTATGAACTCAAGTTGTGCATGTGCAACTTTTGAAACAGTTGGAAAACAGTCTTTTTGTATATAAAAGGCAATGATTCTTGACTTCTATCGAAGTCATTTTTCAATAGCAGAGGACTTGCCATTGAAGGTTACAGACCATTCATACAAGTTGGAAATGTATGCATTGCCGAAAATAGTAAGCACATGTTTCACTATTGACTGGAGAGGATTTCATTTGAAAATTATTTAGGCTGATGTGATTGAAGACTCTCATCACCTCGAAGTAATATGGCATTTTCAGTGGAAGTGGGAATGACAAATGGAAAAATCTTATGTATTGTGGGGATATTATTTCTCACATTTGAATAAATTGTGGTAAAAGAGATCAATTCTTGTTGGACACTAAATCACCCATTTAGTGCAGTAGAAAAGCGGTACTTGGGCATCAAGGAATAGTGTCGGAGCATGGTGCACAAGGCCCATATTAGCACCAAGCTAGTGCCAATGTGAGCCTTGGACACCATGCTCTGACTCTATTCCTTGGTGCCTAAAGACCATCCTTTGTACTAGTGTTTTGGAAGTGAATCAATGGGAGATGAACTTTCCATGCATGCTAATGTAAATGGTTTTGCAATTGGGAATGGGATGTACACAACCATACACTACAACAAAATTGGGACTTTTTCAGTGGTCATTTTTCACTTGGTGAGAGTAACTGGTCACATAAGACAAGGGTTTTTTTGTCTTATATGACCAGTTACACTCACCAAGTCCCTGAAAAAGTCCCAATCCTGTTGTATTGATAAAAGAAGGGAAGTTTACACCCTGAAGTCTACACAACCATAATTAAAATAGGAAGAAAGTCTATGCACATGTGGGAAGCTAGTACACACCTATAATTGCTTTCTCCAATCAATTGTCATTGTCTTAGTGTTAGAGCAACCCAACAAATGTCAAGTCATGAGCTTCAACACATGATTACTATGATGTTCTTCAGTCCTTGCTGGGCCACTCCTTTCTCTACTGTGCTGCTACAATGTAAAGTACTAAAAAATAATTCAACTCTCCAATCCTCGTTGCTTGGCCTAACTAAAGTTAAAGAAAATTCTTTGTGATTCCACTCCAATTTCCTAACAACTGCTTGAGATTTGGAGGTGCAACAATAGGCCTCTAAAGAATGTTATGACTACTACTCACATCCTAGTAGTATCTAAATGCATTATCCAATTGAATTCCAAGAGCTTGATTGTTCATTGATGTAAGAACCTATTTTTGCGGCTTTTAGATTTCAATGCACTAAAATATGTATTGTTTGAGTATTATATGAATAAGTTATTTATTGTTGAACCTTAAAGTGGCTTGATCACAATCATGAGCCCAAACAACCTTTAACCCTTTGACGCGCCAGAGTCCATATTCTTGACGCTGGATGATTTCTGATGCGTCTCTTCACTACGTATGGTGATGTTTTTCATCCATCCAAAAATTTCTTGATTCTTGTGCTAGTTGACCACCATTTGTACGGTATGGATTTTCAAAATAAGATAATGTAAATTTTTGAAAAATTGCAAAAGTGGTTTATGTCAAGTTTCAATCTTAGTTCAAAAAGTGAGACCTAAAACACGATTTTTCATAATAAGTAAAATCAAATAATGGAAACCATACCATCTTGTAGTGCATGTTATTCCAATTTCATTACAATTTTTTTTAAATTTTTTTGTGTTAATTTTGGATTTTTAATTGAATTTCAAGAGAAAATCTTGCAAAATCAATTTAAAAATATTAATAATAAATACGATGAATCCAACCGTACAGATGTTATCTTCACATTGACATTTATAACTTTTCTTTGTACTTCAACTCCATTTTCTTTTTTTATCAACCATTTTAGATCAAATCTTTGAAAACAATGTTGAATTGGGACATTAAAGGGTTAACCATCAATATTCGTATCACATAAAAACATCTTTGATTGAGATAAAACCTAGAAATATTTCATTTTTTAGAGCCACATGTTTGAATAACACTTCTGCATGCATACTTCTACGTATGCAGAGGCTCTACAACGAAGTGAGGAATTTCTCTCTCGATTTCTCTAAATCCTCCCCCCCCTTCCCCCTTCCCCCCCAAAGGAGGACAAAACTGCCCCTTATTTTGAACATGTAGGGGCCCACCTTAAAAAATAAACCCCTCTTCCAAGTGTTTAAAATTCCCAAGGGAGTCCCCCTAGCCCAAATTTGAGCCACAGGCCCCAAATTTGCAAAACATTTGTCAAAAAAAGACCCTTAGCGTGCCCAAAATGGAAATTTCAAAAAACGAGGCCGAATGGGTGAACAATGCTTGCATTGATGTCCGGGGCTTTAGGGTCGGGGTGTAGTGAGTAGACACTTGTTGCCTATTTTGTGAATTTGAAATCCCCTACTTTCAATAACAAGACCATTTGCATTAACCCCTAAAGGACAAAGTGTCCTAACTAGGACATTTCAATGTTCGGGTAGGTTCCCGTGATGTCAATTTTTTATTTTTATTTTCAAAATAAATCATGTGAATTTGATATGTCAATACAAAAATGGGAATCTAATTTTTTTTTGATTTTGACTTTTTAAGTGGAAGTTATGGAACAAAAGGGGTTTTTTTGGGGAGAATGGGCAGTGTGGGCAGGGCATAAAATAAACCTCAAAAATTATTATTTTTCAACTTTAACTGTAGGATCTTGTTAAAGATTACCAAGAGAGTGCATGGTAAAATTTTCATAGAATTTGACTGTACAGATTGCAAGATTATAGCGTTTGAAGTGAAAAAGATGAAATTGCAGTCTTTTGGGTATTTTTTGACCGTCTTTGAAGACATGAGAAAAATTGTTAAATTGGTTAAAAAAATTCTTAAATTTTATTTAAATGTTTAATTTGGTATTTTCTATCAAAAGGAAAAAAAATATTCATAAGAAAATGAATAGAAAGAGGTGAAAATGATGCTCAAAAACAGGAAAAACCGCGGTCCTTTAGGGGTTAACACACATAGAAAATAAACATATAAACAGATTTATCTCCATTATAACAAGTGATTTTTCAGCTTTTTAGAAAAGGACTCTTGTAGGAATAGAAAAAGAATGAGTTTTTTATGAAATGTAGCGAAAATGCTCATCATGTTATAAATATGTAGCAACTTCATGAGGTGATATCCGTGGATATCATCATGGTATCACCTTAGTATATAAAGGTTATTGCCGGATAATATAGAGGTATTGTGAGTAGTACATTCACAAGGTAGCAAAAGTAAGCAACCAATACCTACATGACACTTGACGAAATAAATTTCAATAAACTTAAAAAAAGATAATTATATTTATAAGAACCTGTTATGCAGATACAGTACATGCCTTTGGCCATTTAGAGGCCGTGCTGGTGTAGCTTGCATCTATGACGATGACATCAAAGTCCTTCCCTTCAGTTCCACACTCCAATCTCCAACCTCAAAACCCCACCTACTGTAAGTCGGTCTCCCGATCTCCTTTTTCTTGTCACCCATAATAATAGTAAATTTGATCTGAGAGACCATCTTGAATTGAGAGTCTATTGGAGGTAATTCAAATATCTATGCCCCATGACAAAATATTTGTCACCTATATCAAGGCCCATAATTTTCCAGTAGTTGTTTATCTTGTAAGAATACAGATTCCAATGGCCCTTTGTCCGGTGGGCACTGAGTCATTGACGTTACAAACAGACACTTTACTCACGCCAACCTCAAAAAAGATTAGAGTTTCTATCTCAAAATACGGATGAATGAAGACATCGCCATTAATGAAGCAACGGCGGCAAATAAACGACATATGGGTGATCATTGCAAAGGCTTTCTCCCATCAACATGCAATTTCAATTAAGATAAACATACCTATTACCATCCATTTAACAATTTTGCCTCATACATCATATGTGTACATTTGTGTTCTAGAATGTACGCAACCAATACTTATAGGTGGAATTGGTGTTGGGTGGTAATGGGTATGTCCACCTTAAATAAGGTGGAATTTGATTACCTTCATACTTCTTTCATTACTTACAAATTAAGAAACACAAAACCAAAACGATGAAAGGAACTTGGTACAAACTCACACTAGAAGAAAAGAAGGACTTGTACACTGAGCATGTTCACTTAGATTTGACCAAACTCACTCAAATGTGGTCAAATTCACTCAGAACCCCACTTCAGTCTGAGTGAACAAGTCCCTCTTTTCTTCTACTGTCAGCTGTAAAAAAATCATTTGAAGAGTTCAGTAACTGCTGCACTTTGTGCTCTCCACTCAAGCTGAGATTCGCCACATCCAGAACTAAAGGAAGTACACCTAATTGCAACCCCTACTTAAAAAGTGACCCTACCCAAAAGCAACCCGTACATATTCTTGCTCCAAAGTCTGAATACAAGAGCTTAGGGTCGCTTTTGAAAACACTTGTAATCACCACTTTGAAAATTCACGGTTTATCCATACAACACACCAAAAAAATCCTGCATTGGAATTCTTTTTCAATTGTAAAAAAAGACTCAATAAAAAGTACAACAATTTAATAGTAGTAGCAACAATCATATGCTTATTTGAACGTTTTTAAATGTGCACTCAATCCTCTCCAATGACACTTTATGTACAAATTTTCTTAGAATCTGTCATATTGTGTACACATGTAATTGGACAACTTTCACAGCCATTTCTCATTAGAAATCGCTGACTGTACATACCTGAAAGTTGTATTCGCAGTCATGGCCACCTTCATCTTCAATAGCCCTTTCATTTTGAGTTGAAAACTGGCACCGCCCGGGATCAGATTTACACAATAGGAAGTCACCAATATCATTTAGAATCCCAAAACTCCCTGTCCCTTCACAGATTGACAAGAAGGCATACATGTACATACTTGCAAAAATGTTGTGTCGTAATTATCAGTGGTACAACTCTGAATTGAGTTACATTTGAAGAACCGGCACTCATTTTGTGCAACAGGTCTTAAATCAAAAAAAAGAAAAAAGGGGGGGCGGGTTTCAAAATGGTTACAAGTAAACATTATCATGGCTCTAAAATCTGCTTCAGGATGATTGACCAATCCGGGTTTGAAAATCGTAACTATACATGAAGAAGGAGGGAGGCTCAATCAATGAATGTATTTAGAGCTTGTGGCCGTTTTCCAACTTGGAGGCCTTGAGGTCACTCATGGGCACGGCGCCGTGGGCCAGAGTCTCCGGGTACGGCACGTAGCGCTTCCAGAACCAGTGCTTGGTCCACACCAGGTCCATTTCTTCGATGGGCACGCCCTTGGTCTCCGGGATGAAGAAGAAGGTGAAGACGAACATGATCACCACCCAGGCCGCGAAGAACAGGAAGATGCCCCACTTGAAGGTGCACAGCATGGACAGGAACACCTGCGCGATCAGGAACGTGAACAGCATGTTGGTGGACACCGTGATGGATTGCCCAGCAGAACGGGTTTCCAGGGGGAAAATCTCGCTGGGAATCAACCATCCCAGCGGCCCCCACGACCACGCGAACGAGGACACGTACACGCAGATCAACGCCACCGCAATCCATCCCAAGTAGGGCGCCATGTAGTCCCCGTGCAACCCCTTCGCCAGAATGATCGCCACCGCCACCTGCACATCATTCAGCCCATTCCAATAATTAATCTGCTACCCCACGTGCACACTCAGATTGCTATGAATCAACGTAACAAAAGTAGGAAACCATCCGAATGATCATTCCTGATCGGTGATTTTTTTTGGTCAGGAGACAGTTTAGCCCATTCGAATTATTAGCGTGCTTCAATCTGCTACCCCTCGTGCACACTCATATTGCTATTCAATGTAACAAAAGTAGGAAACCATCCGAATGATCATTCCAGATCGGTGACTTTTTTTCTATCAGGAGACAGTTTAGCAATTTTGCTACTTCTCCATGGCTTGAAGAGCAATCCAGGCTCCTTGGATGCTCTTTTCATATCAATTTTATATGGGTAATGGGTGATGCCCTGATATGGGTACCCCTTCCAAAAATAGTGTCATTTTTGAGAAATATCTTTTTGATAAAAAAAAGAACATTGAAAATTTACAAAAATTAGAGGGCGTTACAAGCACTATGGGCAACTATATACATGGTGTTAAGGACGAAATTTCTAGCACACATAAAATGAGTTAGACATAAGTCACACTTTGTGAGAACCGTGAAAGTGATACCCAAATCAGACCATTCCCCTAATATCAGGGTGATACTTAGGTTTAAAGAGGGTATACATCTTGACTCCATGTGCATGGCTATTTTCACTTCTTTTGTATCAATTAGCCAGGGCTTCCAAATTTTTATGTAGCGATTTGGCTGAAATTAGGAAGAAAAGCTTACTGGTTCAGGGGATTTGAAAAGTGAAGAGTGAGGAAGTGGACTTAGCCATACCTGAGCGAGGAACATCTGGACACAAGCCTCGAGGAGGAGGGCGCGGCGGCCGACGCGATCGACGACGACGATGGCAACAACGGTGGCGAGCACATTGACGGCGCCGACGATGACGGCGGAGTAGAGGCTGGCGTCGCTTTTGAATCCCAGCGTTTGGAACAGCACGGGCGCGTAGAACATGATGGCGTTGATGCCCGTGAACTGCTGGAACAGCTGCATGATCATGCTGATGATGAGCTGCGGGCGGCTGCGCCTCCGGAGGATGTTTCGGAACGGGTCCTTGACGTTGGCCGCTTCGTTACTCGCAATCAGGATGTCGTCGAACTCCGCGTCCACGTTCTCCACGCCGCGGATCTTCTGCAGCACCTTGCGCCCGTGCTCCAACTTGCCGCGCTGCACTAAGGAATTCGGCGTGTCAGGCAACAAGATGCCCCCCAGCGTGATGAAGAGCGCGGGCAAGCCCGCGATCCCGAGCGAGACGCGCCAGCCATTGTGCGCCATCTTCTCCGTGCCGTAGTTCACCAGATTGGCGAACAGGATGCCGATGGTGACCGCGAGCTGGAACAGGATGTTGAGCGCGCCGCGCCACTTGGACGGCGCCATCTCCGAGAGGTAGAGCGGCACGGCCTGATTCGCGAACCCCACGCCCCAGCCCAGCGACACGCGCCCGATGATGAGCATGACGATCTCCTGCGCCGCGGACGTGAGCACCACGCCCAGACAGAACGCGAACCCCGCGATCAGCATGGTCGCCTTGCGGCCCCAGTTGCGCGTCGTGTAGGACGAGAAGAACGTCGACACGAGCGCGGAGATGTAGAGCGACGACGTGAACGCCTGCAGCTTCTGGTCGTCGTACTTGCAGTACGCGCTCTCTGTCGCCGCCGCCGCATTCTTCTGCGCCAACACCTTCGGGAAAAACTTCGCCAAAAACTCGTCCATGGACGTCACACCCCCTACACCATTCAAACCCACCCATCAATCACCATACCTCCAGACCCCAAATCCAGACCCCACAATTGCCGAAAATCACCACAACTCTGCACAATCTCCCTTGCGAAAATTTCCAACTTGCATACAGCACCTAATGATATCTTCTCCTCACTACAGTTTCCGAAAGTCACCACAACTCTGCACAATCTTCCTTGCGAAAATTTCCAACTTGCATACAGCACCTAATCTAAGTCTCCTCACTAAAGTTTCCGAAAATCACCAGAACTCACAATCATCCTGGATTTCGAACTTGCATGCAGCACCTAATGTTCTCCTCACTACTGCACGAAGCCATAACTTCTGATGTTACGATACCAAATTCATTCTAGAGAATAGAACATGAGGAGAAATCTCTACCTGATATTCCGACATCGTAACCAAACATAAGCCCGCCCGACGCGGCGACCACGCACACCATACACACGAAGAACGTCGTGCGACCGGGGTAGTGTTTAATCTCCCCGGCCGTGACGACCCCGCCTCCTGCCATTTTGCGCCTTCTTCTTCACACACACAGACACAAAATGGAACTTGTTGCAGTGTTCGACAAGAAGAAACCAAACTGGAAACTGAGAGAATGAATCAATGCTCCCCGGACAGGAGAGGAGGGAGAGCAAGCGTTCTGACAGGAGTCATGAGTAGATGATTCTTCTTATAAGAAAAGCAAGCTGCAGGGTGCCATACTTTATCTCGATCGATGGGGATGCGGATAGTTGATTCTCATTAATACTGTATTTACTGCATGTTTCTTTTCTTTTTGGTTTTTGGGTAAATTGTAATATATAGCTGCATGTTTTAATAGTGCCTGTGATGGCCGGGGTGTGATTGGCGTTTCGTCATTGGCGGGATTGACTGTAGAGCGTGCACCAGGCTGCGTTGGATGACCGTGATACGCTCTTTTTTCCCTTTACGTGGCTGCAGTTTGCGGTTTCAGACTTGAGTGCGTGAAAGGGAAACTGAACTCTTAGTGTCAAAGCGGATTTTTTTTTAAAAAGAAAATGGGAAACTGGCCGGTGCTCTTCTCACAACTGCTACGTGTCAGTGGGATGTGTGTGTGTGTGTGTGTCTGCCCACGTTGGATGAAAAGGTGGCATTTGCTGTTCATTTGGGTGTCTAAGAAAAGAATGACGATAGTTTTAAGAGAATCTGCTTGATCCAAAGTCCAATGCATGTGCCGCTAAGAGCTTGGTTTCCACGAGCTCTTAGAAACAATGTACGGGGAGATTCAGCAGTTAGTGTAAAATTAGCCGAATGGAATTGCCAAATCATCATTTGATACTCATAATTCTAGGCTAAAATTTGGATGAAATTTGTAATACTCGGGTACTACCTAGATGAAACATCGGTAATAACATCATGGATTCTTGTCTAAAACCAATTATTTTGTAATATATTGGATTTTACCTTGTTTTCTAAAAAAACTCCCTATTCTTTGCCTACAAATAAGTTGTTTGCGGCCATGGCAGACTGGCAGGCCCCCTTCAACCAGCGTTTATTTTTTGTTTTTCTATTGGTAGACTGACACGCACCTTGGAATGTAGCCAGGTAAGGAAAACATGGATAGAATCATTCATATTAATATGTTCATCAATAAATTTATCTATTATAAGGCACTTTCATCCAAATTGTGGCGATTGTGGTATTTTTGTGTGAAGATTTTGGCGATTTCATCCACTATTTTGTAAATTTTTTCTAGTGTACAGGTAGCCACATCAAAATTCAGGTAAGATTTAGGCGAAAATTCGCCAGCAATTTAAACGCTGCCTTCAACCACCCTACAACCTGATATATAGCCTTTTTTTAGAAAGTATTTCCTGCTCATCTACTTGGGTAGACAATCATGGAAATAGGCTTCAAGTTACTACCTCCTTATTATCACAATCTATAATTTGGGGGATCCTAAGTGTGTACATGTAGTTGAACGACTTTCACATTTCAAACACATATGATAAGATTTCTTTGAATCTTGATCATGTGATATAAAAAAAGGTTTATAATTTTACATGTTATTGTCCTAAAATCAATTCTTACTGGAATAATTTATAGTACATTGTTTTTGTACTTCATGTTGAACCATACAAATATAATAATAATAATAATAATAATAATAATAATAATAATAATAATATGTTTTTGTCAATTTTTTTGCAATTTCCCATATATGTAAGTACATTTAAATGACTTTTTTGAAACAACATTTTAGAATATCTTCAATATAGTAGTAGAAATATGGTCCGTAGTGATTGGTCGTTTGTGACTTAAATGATTATAAAGGTCTATGTCCAATTGAGTCACTATGAACCAATCACACCAGGGAGTGCACTTAAAGTTAAGACTAAGAGCCACGTGAGTGCGTACTTTGGACCCCCCCCCCCCCCCCCCTTTCGTCTCAGGCCGATCACTAGGACCAAATTTCTACTTTACTAAAATCGTAATTTAGTGTACGGGACACTGTTTTTCAACACTTAAACTATTTAGAAATATAGTGTCCTTGTAGAAAAAAGCTTTTATTATAAATTTCAAAATGTTAAAAACCAGTTTAGGTAAACTTTGGATGTAGTGTTCCAATGACAAGTGACAACATTATAACAAACATGGCATGCTAGTTCATACCACTCTCATCATTTGAAAAGAATATGGAACATAATACTCTTAGTCAAAGTAGGAATAACAAGTGACAAAACTCCTATGTACTGTAGGGACACCATTTCTTGTCAGCTTTGAAGAAACTACAGTAAAACATCAATTCTCTAAATTGCAATTTCAATGTAGTACACTTGACATAGTACATTTGATTGATTGTAGCTCATTTGTCACACATCCAAACTTTGTTATAGTAGTAAGATTAAAGAGGTAAAGTATAGCAATCTAATGCAAAATTGTTGATAGTTAGTTTCTATTATGACTATTTGTAGAAAAAAACCCATTATATTTGTTTGACCCTTTAACGTCCCGATTCAACATTCTTTTCAAAGATTCATTATAAAATGTTTGATAAACAACAAAAATGGAGTTGATGAACAAAGCTAGGTTGTAAATGTCAATGTGAAGATCCCATCTGTACGATTGGATTCATCATGTTTTTGTTAATACTTTTTTAGTTAATTTTGCAAGGTTTTCTCTTGAAATTCAATTAAAAATCTCTCATTAACACAAAAAGATTTAAAATTAGTGTAATGAAATTGGAATAACATGCAATCCTAAATGGTATGGTTTCCATTCTTTGATTCTACTTATTTTGAAAAATCATGTTTAAAGTCTCACTTTTTGAACTAATAATGAAATTTGACATAAACCAATTATGTTGTTTTTCAAAAAATCAAAATATATTTATTTTGGAAATCCAAATTGTACAAATGATAGTCAACTAACACAAGAACCAAGAAAAATTTGGATGGATGAAAAACTGTAGAAGATGTAGTGTTGGAAAAGGTTACAATCTGTTCATCGTCCATTATACGGACGCAAGTGCAAGTTAACCCTAAACGTCCCAGCGTCGAGAAACTAAATCACGAACATATTCAAGCCTTGTAACTTTCTCATACAACCTCGGATGATTTTCATCCAAGTCACTTTTGAAAGCCTACTAAATTCTCTACCTATTACAATGAATCCTTTATGATGGATAGTTGTTGATATTATTGGAGAGGCCTCCAACTACAAGTATGTCTAATTTGTTGGGTAGATTTTATGCTTGGAATGGTCTTCTCATTTACACCTCATGTACATTTGTGCCATGCTAATATCTGCTTTTGAGGCTAGAATCTACTTCCGTTCCAAGGGTTGGTGCATTTAGGGGTTAATTTGTTACCGAGGACCAACTTGCACCTAGCTTCATTGGTTGTAGTTAAAAACTCTCAATGGAATCGCGGCCAACTTTTGACTCTTTTGAACCATGACTGTAAATTTTCTTGCCTGGATGTGTAAGACAGGTGAAATTTTACCTTATCCCACATTCAACCAGCTCACATGATAGAGACGGACTTGATGAGCTTATCAAGAATTTCCAGGAGCAAATTATTCACACTCTTGGCAGTCACACATGCCACGATGAATTGTTGAACTCCTCAACAACTGCAGAAGACTGAGACAGTTGGATAGGATTGAAATTGGGTAGAGAACAATGACCAATCTCTTTAGTTAAATTCCCATTTTGGATTAAAAAAATCCGGCTTCATGATTTAACATTATTTTCAGATCATGGTTGAAACATCCACTTGAACAACCATTGACATACTATTGAATGTTAGAGAATTCTAATCTTATCTTCAATCTGATGAACTACCCAACAGGCTCTTTATTTGCGATGGTCTCCTTCGATCACATACAATGCATCAACCTTCAACTGCAAATAACGAGTTTGTTGACGTAGTTCGTTTATCCATGCCTCAAGAACATGGGTGCTTATCACTGATTACTGCTTATCTCATTTTGTGTGTGTCATACTAATTTCTAAGGCACACACTATTTTGTCAAATCTCAAAGTTAGCAAGGGTTGAAATTTTTACTAAGTGATTGAAATCTTCAAATCACGCAAATTTTACATCCTAATGATATTTAGTATCACCTTTATTAATTTCCCACACACATTATAAACCCACCCTCACTAAATGGGATAATTAGTGTAGCAAGGTAAATAAATGAGAACACTAGTAGTAGAGCTGTAGTTTTTCATTCCTCACTTCCTGAAAATAGTGAACAGTGGCAGAATATTGTGATTATATTTTTGTCTTCTTGTGATCAAAAGCACTCACCAGCACTGACACAACCCATGTGCGAGGCGCGGTTCCGTTTATAGAAAGTGAAAAACGACACATTTCCTCCTAGTGGAAATGTATCATAGTCTTGCAAGGTACGAAAGAAAGTATATCATCCTTCAAATTGTTGTATTTTTGGAATTCCACCTTGGCAACGTTTATGGGTTCAGTACCTTGGCACTCGTCAGTTGAAATGTACATTTCAGGAAGATGTCGGTATGAGAGAAGCACAAAGTTGAGTGTAAATCTTGAGTGTGCATGGGGCTACACTTTAGATGCATGTGGAGGCCGGGCCGGACCGCCGGAGGGGTGGCTTGTTTGATTGCTGGAAAGGTGTTAGTACCCCTGTACGTGTGTTGATGCCAAGGAGCCGTGAGTCATTGCAGTCCCCATCCTACATTTAAGACTTCCGTTTGACTCTGAGGCATTACGTCACACGATCGGTTATCCAATCTATATCTTGAACTGCCTACGTTACGTTATTGGTTTCAGGATCATGAAGACGAAACCATCCACACAATTGACATTTCAATTCTCTAGAAACTGATTTTATGGTCTTGATGCAAAACTGATTTTATGATCTGAAAATGCAAAAAAAATCAATTTGGAGGTGTGCACCTATCAAAATACCTATGAAAAAAAAGCAAAATACTGCAAATACTTGAAAATACTATATTTGAAAATACAGTAAATACTTACAAATAAAACACAAGTACTCTGCAGCATTCTAATGTTTGGAAGTTTGTTATCTTGTTTTATTTTTTTGGATTGTGCTATCTTGTTTATGTTCCATTAGTGTATGTATTCCGATCTTGATCCCATGTACCAACTCCTTTCATATTTTGAATTTTGTATAAATTTTTGTCCCAAACTGTATATGGATAAGTCACTCTTACTTATAAAATTCACAATAATCATAATTTTCTAAAATTTAACCCAAACTCTATTTAACTTTAAAGTCCCTCACCCTCTAAAATATCATTTTTGAGTATGCATTATGTAGTTCAAAGTAATATTATGATCTTCCAATCCCACTGTTGGATGATTCTCTAATTTTGGCAAAATGTCTCCACTCTAGTTGAAAATACAATTGTATGGTTACTTTCCAATTTAATTCATTCTATTTCTAGTAGTATCAATTGTAGTGGAAAAGCCTAGTGAAATCCACTGAACCTAGCTTCAGTACCTTCAAAAAAAAGTGTTATAATAAGAAAATAAGGAATACTCACTGATTTCTCCCTCAAATTATCAGTTTTTTTTCTTAGATTTAGAAAGTTCTCGATTAGGAAATTTTGAATTTCAACCGACTAATCTATAAGTAAAGGTCGGTTCTCCACAGACATTAGAGTTATCCAAAATCAGACCTTATGATTTACAACCTGTAAGGTGACCAATAATAATAGATTTTGACAAACATTGTTTATGAATAGTCTGTTTGTACCTTCATGAATATTCCCTTAGGCTTGGAGGAAGTCGTGGGAACTCTCTCCTAGCATTAGAGAGGTAAAAGTTCAATACCCCACAGTAATGTAAAGCCTTGCTTCAAATTATCCTCCAACTTGTCATAGAATATTGTTGCAATCTTTTTGAACTCAAAACGAGTTTAACCCCTACTTGCCCATGCGACCTTTTTTTTTTAACAATTTAAAATTTTCATCCAATTTTTCTCATCCATCATGCACTTTTTGTAGTGTGGATATTTTACCTTAGATTTTATAGGAAGTAAGCTTCATGCATGTATGAGCCGATTAGAAAAGGGATGATTTGAGAATTTTTTTTGCCTGGTTTCATGTTGCAGTGATTCACCAAATAAATTTAAAATCTTAGTTCAAAAGTGTTCAAAAGTGCTCTTGAAAAGCTCAACTCATAGAATCAATCATATCTCCAAAAAGAACAACACTTTCAGTATTTCACTTCAACCCATCATAGCAAATTTCATCCACAAATTGTCAATATCTTGTTTGTAATCAAAACACAAAAGAATTTTGAATTTTGAGTTTCAAAATTTATAAAAAAGTATTGGTGATAGCAATCATAAATCTAACCGCATGGATAGAATTTAAAATTCATTACGTACAAATTGTATTCCTTTATCAAGTTCAAAAGATCCCTCTTAGTTGCATTTCATAATGCATCTTTACAAAACTACCCAGTCTCGAGAGAGTTGTGGGCATTTAGAATTAACCCTTGTGAGCAAGTGAGGACATATGTGTCCATGTGCTTTGATTTTGAATTTGATGTACATCTGTTGTATTACTTCATAAGTTAGTTTGCAAAAAATCTGAAAAAATCATGGCCATTAGAAACCCTTTTAGGCATCACTTCTGCAAATTTTCAGATTGATTGCAAACTATAATCCCTTTATTAATTCAACCACTTCCTTTGTATCTCAACCATATCCAGAAGATGAAAACCTTACAGGGGTTAAGGTGAGTTCAACAAGAGTTTCCACTTTGAGATATTCTTTTCGGTTAACTCTATGGAATTTTCTGATTCTCACAAAGTCTCTATTCTGGTCCAAAACAGATCAATCCTGGAATCGTCAAGGCTAAATAACACATGCGGTGGATCCGTACAACAGATTTTTGTGTGACAGGCACAGAGGTTTACTTTTGACCCCATGAGGAAGTTGTGCAAGCTGGGTTTGCTGCATTATTATACAGCCAGTTTACAGGGTATGCAGCACCTCCAGGAATGCATCCTCGAGTGACATCAACTTCGCCCGCCTGACAAGTATCGGTGCCCCTTTCAGACTCTGTGCTCACCATTCAAATTACAATAAATTTAAATACTTGAGGGCAGCCCCTCGCGCAGTCTTCCTGAGCTTGACACCTGGATGACAAGCTGGATGATCCTGGATCATTGCAAATTTGCGATGGACCCCATTTGACTTATTCAATGGCCCAGTCAAATTGAACACATGCGGGCATGATCGAACTTTCGGGATGCCATGTTTCTTAGAAACTTCCGTCCAGGACATGTCACTGACAATAACAGAATCATGTTGGGAACTCTTTCCCCTTTTTTTTTCATTTGCAAAAGCCGTTCTATTGTAGCAGTCAACACAAGAGTATAAAGATCCATCCGGAATTGGAAGGTATATCTGGGTAGTGCCCCATCTTGGTCTTGGTGGTCAAATTAGTAGAATTTTTCTCAGTAATGTAGGAGGCTCTAAACTTGTCACTTTAAGGGCTGTGAATTTATGAGAACACAGGGAGAACTGAGGGGCGGTTTACACTATGGACCAAGAAAATTAAATCATTTTCATGGTCATGGCTCTTGGGCAAGAGCCGTGACCATGAAAAATGCAATTTTAAATGACTTGGTCACTCTCTGTAGTGTAAAGTGGATTTAGACCGGGACAAGTTTAACCCTTTAGTGCCCAGCTGACCACATTATGGTCACTACAACGTCCGAAATGTAAATAGCAGAGAATCCGTGAAGAATTGGAACTTCAGTTTTGAAGTTCAGATTTGCGCTTAAACATTACGCACCTTCCAGAAAAAGAAATTTTCAATTTGGAATCGTACAACTATCAAAATACCTATCAACAAAACACGAAAATACTGCAAATACTTGAAAATACAGTAATACTTACAAATACAGCACATGTACTATGTGGTATTTCTTATGTTTGGAAGTTTGTTATCTTGTTTTATTTTTTTGGATTGTGTTCTCTTCTTCATCTTCTACTAGTGTGTGTAATCCGATCTTGACTAATGTACCCACTCTTGTCAATTTTCAACGTATAAAATTTTGTCCTAAACCGTATATGGATAAGTCACTTTCACTTGTAAAATCCACATTAATTATGTGTGAATCTATTTTTGATATGAAAGATTGCAACGGAGAGGTGTTGACATAGGGCATAGCTGAACTTCTCTCTTTTCATTTTTGAAAATTTAACCCAAATTCTATTTAACTTTGAAGTCACACACCCCCCAAAATCTCATTTTTGAGCGTGCATTATACCGTTCAAATACATACTATAATCTTTCAATCCCACCGTTGAATGATTCTCAAATTTTAATAAAATGTGTGCTCTCAAGTTGAAAATAGAATTGTACGGCTACTTCCTAATTTAATCCATTCTATTTTTGGTAGTCTCAATCACAATGGGAAAAACAACTGAAATCTAGTGCCCTGAGCTACAATACCCTGGGCACTAAAGGGTTAAGCTCATCATTCTCTCTTTTATCCTCCCCGTTTTCCTCCTTTCTCTTTAAATAATTGAACACTAGCCAATCGATGATTTTTGAGCCCCATGGTCTCCTAGATTATAGTTGAGTCGAGGCATTTGCTTCGACTCAACTAAAATCAAGGAGACCATGAAAACATTATCCATTTGGGAAATTTTAGCATTTTTGGGGACCTCAAAGTTAGTGGTCATTCTCCTTTTTTCAAGGTAGTGTAAAGCCAAATGGGACCAAGAGCTCTTTTTGGGCCAATCACAAATTTTAGAATTCCACGGTCATGGCTCTTGGTCCATAGTGTAAACCGCCCCTGAGCATTATTTTTCATTGGAAGACAAATCCAAGCATAGACCAACATACTTTGAATCAAAAAATTTGGATGCTCCTAAAATTAGTTATGAATTTCTGAAGTTGAAATGACATAGTTTCTAAAGTGGTGCTCTTCACCATGTGTACATCCAAAATTTCAAAATGTTCATTCTTGGTAGAGTGCGGGTTTAGAACTGTGGCGGGTTTAGAGCCCTCTACTTTAGACTCTTCATTCATGTTGGTCCTACTTGCTAGAGTTCCTCTCTCTCTCTAAACTAGGTATAATTCTTTATGTTGAAGAATTGATTTGAGAATATAGAAAAAAAGAATTCAAAGAAAGTCAATCTGATTTTTATTCCTTGAAAAAATGTTGAGTAAAATTATGTACAAGATGAAAGGAAAAATTAAATCATTAAAAATTTGAACATAGAATTGAGATTTCTCAATCCAAATGATGAGAATGTTATAGCAAGCAATCTAAATCCTCTCTCTATATACATTTATTATTTTGTTATTTTATTATTTTATTTTAATTAAAATTTTGAAGCATGAAAATTGACTTCAAATAAAATCCTATACATTAGATTTAACCAAAAAGTTAGCTCAAAGAGGAAAGTTTTAGCAAACTCCTCTTGAACTCCTCTTGAACTCATATTGAAATATAAATAGACCGAAAACTAGTTCATGATGAGTTTAGAGACAATCTAAAGCAAGCCACTGTCATTATTCTATACACCTCGCAATGACTTCTACACCTCCTACCAAAGCTCCAAGCCCATGGCCCACAAGGGGACAAGTTATGACACGACACTATTCAACCCAAACATAGCTCAAAAAGAGGTTAGAAAAAGCTTGAAAAGGGAGGTTGGCCTTCTTTTCGGTTAACTCTATTCCTTTTCTAGGAAAAACACGCTAATTGCTTGCAACATGTCAGACTCTTTCCAATCTTCACATCACTAATCCAAATTCAATGAATATATATACATATACATATATATATATGTATATATATGTATATATGTATATATATGTATATATGTATATATATGTATATATGTATATGTATATATTGTAAATACAATTTTTTAATTTTTTAAATATATACATTAAGGTAGGTTGTTTGTTTATTTATTTTTGTTTGTTACATTGAGATCTCTCAAACTCTACGCCTCTCAGTCGCGTTTTTGGTACCGTCGGAAAGCTTTTGACAAGGAGGGGTACACGAAGTTTGTTTCTTTGCTTTTGGACCTATTGTGTGAAATTTATGGATTTTTAATTGAATATTGTCACATTAAATTGAATTGAATTGTGAAAAGTGGAATAAAAGGGTTTTTAATGTTATGAATTTTCAATCAAATTTTGTTACCATAGATAGAATTAAGTTATGGATAAAGCAAAAGCAAAAGTGAACTTATAAGGAGAGCACAAGAACGCATGGGAATACAGGGAACATTTAAGGCAAGGTACATAGCTACACTAGTTTTAATTAAGATTTTAATGTTTTTCTAAATGTTGAATGTAGACAAAGTACTACTTTCTAAATGCTCAATGTAGACAAAGTACTACTTATAGCGACATAAATTTTTCTTCTAACTACTAATTGAAAAATAATAATAAAATAAATCATACTCTCATAGAGCGTGTTCATTTTCAAATAAACTCTAAAAAAATTCACTAAAATTTGACATCCTAGGTACCAATCCAAGCCCTCAATTGTTCTTTCAATGGACAATGGTCATTTAGAGGTTTACCCTTTAGTGCCCAAGAAACTACATTATGGTCATTGTTGCCTTACTGTATATATATATATAAAGAAAATTCACAAATAATTGGATTTTGAATTGTGATGTTCAGAGTTGGAGACTTATAATATACATCTTCTAAAAAATCTATTTGGAAGCGTACAACTATCAAAATACATATGAATAAAACATGAAACTACTGCAAATACTTGAAAGTACAATAAATACTTACATGTTTGTGAAGAGTTGTTGGTAGCAATTTGCATTTAGATTTGCAATATGTACAAAGATGCCTCTTGTAGACTCATTTAAAGTATTGGATTTTGTTTTATTTCTTTGCTTATCGTGTATGTTTAGGATGTGAACAGTTTTGTGATATTGGATTTTGTTTCAATTCTTTGCTTACCCTCCAAGCTTAAAACGTGAACATTTTGTGATATTGGATTGTGTTTTAGTTCTTTGCTTACCCTCTAAGCTTATGGTGTGAACAAATTTGTGATGTGGATTTTTGTTCCGATTCTTAACTTACCCTATAAGTTTAGAATGTGAACAGTTTTGTGATATTGGATTGCGTTTTAGTTTTTTTGCTTACCTTGTAAGCTTAGGATGTGAACAAATGCATGATATTGGATTTGGTTTCAATTCTTTGCTTATCTTGTAAGCTTAGCATTGAACAATTTTGTGATATTGGATTTTGTTTTAATTCTTTGCTTGCACATTGAAGTCTCTGCCAACCAACATATATTTGGTAAAATATTTGGAATTTATTGGCTCTGGACGAAAGGAGAAGAGGACTTGCATCAACAAAAACTGCATTCATAGTTTGAGAAGGTTCTTACATACTGTAGTTGTTGCTACTTGGGAACTGAGCCTTAGTTCCCAACATGAAATAAACACTACAAGCATAGGCGTCGTTTCTCACTCTTGAAGGTCATGTTCATTGTCGCTTTTCACTCTACACGCTTATCCTACCTGACACATTGCACTCATCAAGTCCAACCATAAAATTGGTGAATACAAAGTGGCGCCGTTCGACTCACAAAAGGAGTGAAAAGCAACGCCTTCTCTTTGTAGTGAAACTACATCTACAATACAATTGCATTGTGAAATCAGCTTTTAGTGACTCTTGGAACTTTGTGTTTGCACTACTAATGAGATATAGCTTCTAACTTGTAGAAATGTTACGTGTTCATTCCAGGCGATCCAAAGCATGACATAGTATAGAGGACTTGAGGGTTACTAGCAAAAGAAAATGGTGCTGTTTTCGACACTGTAATCACAACCGTCCATTTTTTAGACAATGTACAGATTTCATTCACGTTTTCTCATTTGTCGTGCACTTTTTGCAAGGAAAAAAAGTACTACAAAATTCTATGGTAAGGTAGCTTCATGCATGTCTGATCCAATTAGAAAGGGGGTGATTTGTGAAAATTCCATGCCTTGTTTCATGTTGCTGTGATTCATTAAAAAAAATTTAAGAATTTAGTCTAAATGTGCTCTTGAAAAGATAAACTCATGCAATCAAGCAACCAAAAAATCTCCAAAAATCACTAGACTTAGAGTATTACATTTCAACTCATCGCAATAAAAAATTGTCAATATCTTATTTGTAATTGAATTCAAAAATAATTTCAAATTTCAAATTTCAAATTTATACAAATATATTGGTGATAGCAATCACATATCTAACCATATGGATAGAATCTACAATTTATAATATACAACTTTTATTCATACATCAAGTTCAAAATATCCCTCTTAGTCGCATTTTATAGTACATCTATGTTTTATAAAAATATTTTTTTCTACCTTCTTTTCTTTTTCCTTATAAATTTTCAATTTTTTGTTAAGAATTTATTTTTAGCGACCTTGCTATGGTATTACAATACTATTTTTAGAAGAAACATTCAACGCCCCAAAAAATCCTTGAAGTGAAATTGCTCAAGACTCACTTTTTTCTATTTTGCAATCAACCTTGCTTTCATTTGTGGAAAAAAAGAAAAGAAAAGAGAAAGTGAAACTCAAGACTGTAAATGCCGAGTTCGTCTAGATCATATGCATACACAACTCTTCTAAACAAAAAGCCCACATTCCTTGTTTCAATCATTAGAAACATCAACTTCTCTAGATTGAGGCCATAAAAAATGGTAAAGCTTTTATGGGAAAAAAGTCATTAATTTTTAGAAATAGTAAATTTTTTAATGTTAGAACAATATCAAAGTATCTCACTTTGAAAAAATCTCATGGATACAGTTTTGATGTAGTTCAAATTGAGTTGGAAAGTAGACTTGAAAGCTCGCTTGAAAGATTTCCTTCCACAAAAATATTAAAACCCATGTGGGGGCAAGAACTAAATTCATTTAATTCTACTTAAGGTAAACTTTGAAAGACTTACAAAGACATGTAATTCCAAAATAGTTCCAAAAGAAATTCATTTATAGAATTTAATTTTTAAATTTTGAATTAAGATTTTATTTGAAATATTTGTGTTATTTCATTTAGTCCTTTCTAAATATCCTTTTTTAAAATTTATTTTATGGATTATTAATTTAAAATGACACTCCAAGTTCATTTAAATGATTAACTATTTCTATCTCGAAAACTTGTCAAACATGGTAACAATCATAAAATGGTTGATTGAGCTCTGAAAGGCTAAAGCATGTTACTTTACATAATTAGTCATTTACATTACTTCACACACCAACAAATAGAAAATTGTATCATTTCAAATTTATACATAATTTTTTTTTGTTACAATAGTACTATGTTATAAGTCTCCAACTTTAAATATCACAATCAAAAATCAAATTGTTCATGGATTTTTTTTTTAATAATGTTTTTGACACATTAGTGACCACGATGTGGTCTCTATTATATAAATTGAACGCATTCTCCTATGCAACAAATATTTCAAATGCAAGGGCATTAAGATGTAACTATGGTTCATGTTACAACCTATGCACTCTCTACAATGACCGATTTAGTCCCATGCTCTCAATTCCAACAAAATATTTAATTATCGTGATAACCAATATCATTTGCATGTTTGTCATATTTTGCATAATTCAAGTTCTATAAATGTCAACTTCCTTCAATTTTTGTGTACAACACCTTAAAATGATGTTTACCAACATGCCAAGGCACAATTTTTTATTTTTTTTGAAGTTCTATGAAAAAATTGACAAAATTCAACTCCTAAACGTACTAGGGTGTCCCTGGAATTGACAATTTGAGAAAAAACGTTTTAAACTACTATTTAGAAGAACATTTTGGAATTGATATATAGATGAAAGTTCTAGATTTTGAATTTTAGATCCCATCCGTATGGTTCGATTCACTAATACTATCACCAATATTTAATTATAATATTTGAAAGTTAAAAATTAAAAATTCCTTCTTAATTTGATTACAAACAAAATTTTAATATTTCTTGATTAAATTTGTTGGAATGCATTTGAAATGAGATACTCTTAAACAAGGTGATTCTTTGAAATTTTTGTGTTTCTTAAATCTATGACCTCATTTTTGAAGGCCACTTTTGAACTACAGTCAATGCACTTTTGGCTTGGTCAACGACTTGACATACTTCTACATTTGTAATCTTAGAAAAACATGTAATCAAGTATGACTAAATCCAATCGTTAGATAAGACAAAAACTTGTTGAAGAGTCTCCAAAAAATTGGATGATTTTCATCCAAGGATTGATGACAACGTGAGAAAGGTTTGAATCTTTTAGTTGTCCACTTTCTGGACGCTTTGACATTTAGGGGTTAATGTAGTTCTAAATTATAGCAAGTTTTAGACATGGCTAATTTTAAAATTCATTTTTTTTTCAAACCACAATTGAGTTTTTCTTCAAACTTCCATAGTAATGTGTTATATGTTATATACTACAACTTTCGCATATCCACTTTTGGACTATGTGTATTGATGCTTATGGTATGGTTGTTTGAATGGAAAATTTCAAATTAATACTCAATTTTGTTTGTCACTATATTGTTGGCCTTATGTTATCCGTAATTTAGTCATGTTTTTACTTTTTATTTTGTTTTTAGAATAATTTATCTATGATTTAATTCAATATGTGGTGACAAAATTTATTTAAAAATTCATAACTTTCACACCATAAGTTCAAAAGTTACGAAACGACTTTCACGCTTCTCGTCGAGAGCTTTCCAAGAATGGAACCGGCGGACATACGGACCAAGAGATCTCAACTTAACATACAAAACAAACAATCTACCTTATTTAATGTATAGATTATTCTTATAATATAGTTTTGTCATATAATTAAGGTGTGATAAAGAGTTCTAAGTGAATTCTTTCCCCGTGGTGAAGATGCCTTCCAAGGTTGCCAAATTTGTGCATTATTTTTATAAGTCCCTAACTTTATAACATAATTGAGCAGCCCCCTTTTCCGTAATTAGTAGGTTACCTACATTTAGGGTCATTGTCTTCGTGAGCATGGGCAATGTCAACTTCCAACAAGTGCACAACTATGGGGACCTACAAAAATGGGAGAATTGAAGTTCTAAGCATGGCTCTTGAAAGGAGAACCACCTTTAATTGCGAGTGGAATGACATGTTGTAGAAGGTGAAAATTGGATCACATTAAACATGTTCAGTTGATCCAATTCCAAAAGGAACATCCTAAACTGTTCTATTATTAGCTGGTTCACACTTCCTACTCGTAGGCACCGGAAGTGCCGAGAATGGAATGTAAGAGCATGCCCAACAACATCCTCTTTCCACTCACCAACGCTAATTCTGATTAGTAAAGTGCCTCTCATAGTTTGGAGTTTGATATTTCTACACCAAATATTGTCCATATGGCGGAGGTGGTTTTCACATCAAGCACTTTGTCCTTCTTTGTGACAAGACTATGCTCCCACTTTATGAAGTTAAATTTAGTAAACTTATTCTCCATCATTATGATTGTCCCAAGTTGTGACAAGAGTAATAGTTTATAATTGATTGATGACCTCTATTCTAGGCACGCTTGGTGTTTGTTGCTGGGGAAGTTCCTAATTTTCTCACACCATCTTGGATGTGGACTTGGTGCACACTGACGAACTGTTAAGCTTGCTCTAACTGAGCTCTTGAGAGCCCTCCATACTTTTTTTGACAGCCGGTTTAACTTGGCAGGAGGTCAATTTTTGTAACCAGGAGACCTATTTGACAATGACGATTTTGAGGCCAACTTAAGTTGATTGATGCTTGTAGTGATGGTAGACGGAGACCTATTGACCTGCTGTTGTATGTGGGAACGAAAAACTCTGCCTGCCAGCATGTTATCCCAGATTACATGTGCCAATTGTCCCATAATATCAGGTGGCTTTAAGACCTGCCACGTGTCATTTTGAGAAGATTCTTGAGATAAAAGTGACATGCAAGCTTATGGATAGAATCCAATCTGCAATTAGTGGATCCTTGCTGGGGCTGCTGAAATTTGTGCATGAGCCAGGCAGCTTTTCTCCTAGAGCTTCAAATTATCTTCACTTAGTTGCATTTGTCTCATTGGACCAAAAACTGCAGACACAAATTCAGCCAGACACATGTGCATTTCAGAGTTCAGGAATATGGGTATTCAGAGCAACTCCAGTGGCAACTGGACACGGAAACGCCCCTGAAATCGCTAATGTTCCGTCCCGAGATCACGTAGGTGTTAAAACGGCTCCCCAGTCACAACATGGTATAAGAGCCACTCCCCCATGAAGCACCCGGCCCGTTCTGCCTCAAATAGACAACCGGTTCAATGTAGAATCTCCTCTTAATTTCCTCTAATAAAAGTGAGCGCGGGTTTGTGAAAGACTATTGGCCTTGGTTTGAGGAAGTGCCAACTGATTAGTCCAAATCGCTCCAGCATTCGTTCTTTAATCCAAATCACAAACTAAAATTATTTTATTCTCCTTGCAAAAGCGGGTCAGAGTCTCCTTAAGGAAAGTCATGCTTGGAATTGGAAAGATTATTT
This sequence comes from Pohlia nutans, assembly GCA_022496805.1. Classification (NCBI taxonomy): domain Eukaryota; kingdom Viridiplantae; phylum Streptophyta; class Bryopsida; order Bryales; family Mniaceae; genus Pohlia; species Pohlia nutans. The sequence continues at coordinate 3,380,695 of CM040103.1, forward strand.
TGCTGGCACATAATAAATTGAAGTGGATTCAAGGCCTACATCCGCTTTAGCAAGGTTGATCAAAGGCACCTTGCGATGACTTCTTGTTGTGATGCTCTCATGTTGTGATTGAGGAGTTGCGATATTCACGTTTGTGGCACCATTGCAAAGTTGTTTATCGTGAGTAGATTGCGGCATGGTGGAGCACTTGCACCCGTGGTTGCATCACCCTCCTTGATGACTCCACATACTATGTCTAGGAACATGGGCTCTTTCTAGTTATTCAATTGGAGTTGCTCTTACAATGGTTCTTCTTACCCACTAGAAGCCCACTTCATGCCTCCATCAAGTAGTATATAATCTAAAATTTAGGAAAAAAAAAAGAAAATTGGGGGCACCATGGGCATGTTCTCACCTTTTTCATTTGATCAACAAGCAGAGGGCAACGAGTGAGGCAACCAATGGCACTTTGAATACTCCTAATAATCATGATTCTAATCATTTATGCTTTCATTAGCTTCCAAGTGATTAATGTAATTCTGTGGTTTTTAGACATAATGCACTATAGACGGCACTTTTGGTATGGTTTTAAACCAAAAGCCCTCTTAGAACATTCAATAGCCATCAAAGGGACTGCCCCACTTTGAATGAAATGATGAGTAATATTCCTCATCACCCATGAACCAATCAGTAGCTATGAGGACATGTGGAAGTCTCTATAAAATTGCTACTCAACATTTGTTAGGTAAAGAGTTCACTACAATAATCATTAATGGAATGTAAGTTTAGTAAGTAAATTAAAACTACTTTAATCACAGTAAGGAACTGAAGTCATTGCAACTGAGGCAACATAAAGTACTTAACCCCTAAATGACAAAAGGGGTAAGGGTAAAACCTAAATGTGTTATAAAATGTTACTTCTTCAACTTCGATGAAGTTTGGTCCAAAAGAGAAAATGAGAATCATGATGTTTAATAATCATCCATACGGTCAAAGTTACAAAATAGTTTTAGATACTCATTTGATGAATTCAAGAGAATTTACCATTTAAAATTCATCAACATTGCAAATTTTATTTTTAGAATTTGAAATTTGGTATGATTGGTTAAAACAAAACATTCTATTCTAAAATTTGAAAAGGAATTTTTTTCAAATGAGCGAACATCATTAGTTTCCCGAAATAGTAAATTTTATAACACTTTGAAAAATTCCTTAATGAACCTCAATGTTGCAAATGAAATGTATCGAAAAATCACCAGAACATGATCTCTACCCCCAATTTAAATTTAAAAAATCAAAACTTGAAAAATGTCATTTCCTGCCTATGGACAGTCATTGTTGTTTGGGTTGTGACCAGAAAATAGACGATCAGTCCCTTAGGGGTTAATAATTAGAAAAACCACTCACTGCAAGGAAGTGCATGACATGATGGATCACTTAATAATAAACAAACCATTGCAAGGAAATGCCTTTGGAGGCCACATGTGGTTGTGCCTAAATAAACAAATTAATGGCAACTTCACACTATGGCCGTCCAAGTCGAGAGGCTATAGGATTGAGTAGCCAAACTTTGTGGAGAGTCCAAAGAAATCTATTGAAAATAGGCAGTAAAATATAGTTTTCATTTTTTATGAAAATAAATTGGCGGCCTCTTGACCATAGTTTGGGTTTCCATTCCCGTCCAACCCAAACTTCCTTTCAAGAGGCTTTCACCTTGGTCAAAAAGCACGTCAAAAAGTGTTGCTATGTAAGCATTTTAGAGCGCGACAGCCTTTGGACTTTGGCCTTTAGTGCGAAGGGTTGAGAGGCCAAACTCTTGGTTTCTTGCAATCTAATTGGTGGAAATTGACGGCCTCTTGACCTTCGGCCATAATGTGAAGCGGCCCTAATTGTTATGATGCACTTTTATCATATTTGAATCTTATTTGTCTCAATTTCAATGTCTTTAAACTTCTAGGGAGAGAGAAAGAGTCTGGAGTAACTCAAGCCCGAAGAGTGATCATGAATGGAGTGTTTATTAGAAAAAGTATTGCTAACTAGGCCACGAAGACTAAGTTCGCGCGTGCTACCCTTCATGCCTTAAACTTCCACACTTCTTTTTAATGAAATAAACCTACTGGATAAGAAACTACTAAATATTATAGAGGCTCCAAAAGAATGGTTTTCACGCTAGGACAAGAATGACCAATTGCATAATATGCTTAAGCCCTAGACTTTGTACCCCTACTAAAGTTTTCAAGATTCTCTCAGATGCTCTCCAATACTCTTGGATGCTCTATGTTTCTATATCTTAAGTTTTCTAGCTCATTTAACTCCTATTAAATTCCTTCATATAATGGCAAGTGTCATCTTTCACTCTAGTTCCTAAAAATGTTTTTGTATCAATAAAAACTTTAAAAACCTAGAAAAGGTACAAAAGCCTACCATAGCATTCAATAGCATTCAGACCCTCTACCATTTCATTCATCGTGTGATTTACAATGCATCATGAGAATTCCATCCGTATAGTGCATTAAGTGGAACCCTTTTTTTTTCATCTTTCAAAGAGTGGGGAAGGAAGTAAGGTCATAAACCATTGTCAATGGAGGGACAAAAGAAGTGGCGCACTGTTCAAGGAATTTTTTATTTAGGTTGCCCATTTTCTATTGGTTAGCCATGCACCACAACATTCTTGGATTAAAGTATTATTACTCATAATGCCACTCTTTTTGAAAGTAAGGGATATGTGGAGATGTGTCAGCAAAGACCATGCATGGTTACCTTCCCTTCTAGTTTTCTAAAACCTCCACTTGTGAGAAAACATGAATAACTTAGATAATGATTGTTCTTGGATGATAATACAAAATATGCTTCACATTCTCCTCAAGAGCAAGGCATAGCTACACTAAATAGTGTATTTAGTGTGAGGCACTGTAATTGCCAACATCACTCTAAATATCAAAAAACCTACTTTTGTAAAAACACAAAATTTGAATTTTCACACTATTTATGAAGAATAGTAACGTTTTGACATTGTGATCTTTTGAGATATGGATATTCAGTGTGAGTAAGGAATGAAACTTGAGATGAAAGTTTAGATGGAAAAACTAAAATTTTAGAAATGGAATGAATCAAATTGGATGATAACTGAAAATAAATCAAATTGGATGATAACCGCCAACACTAATTACCCACAAATTGACAATTAGTGTTAGACAAGTAGTAGGGGTAAGCACATTATTCATCACCTCACACTAAATACACTATTTAGAGTAGTGAAGACTCCTGAATGTTGTAGTATATTATAGAATGTTATAGAATATTATAGAATATTGAAGAATGTTATGTCACAGTGACTGTTATAGAATGTAATGGGATATATCATATATGGAACATAAGAAAATCTCAGATCAATTTTTGAAACATTTTCCAAGAAACTGCTATGCCACACAAAAAGTACTCTCAAAGAACTGCAATCCCAAATTTTGAGACTAGTACATGTCCACATGGTCAAAAGGCAATGAAGCTCATGCAAGGACATCCGTAGCACCGTACATTGTGGTCAGAGATATTCATTCATTTAGGCACCTTGATAAATGAGAGCAACAGACTCCTCAGTCAGTGGCGTGTGTACGCAAAAATGTACAATACCAGATCTTGCAGTACAGTAGCCCCCTGGGCATGATACATAATTTTTACACATGAAGTCAAGCCAAAATGGGATTTCATTCACAAAAATTATCAGAATCCAAAATCGCAAATTGCATTGGGTACTTATTCGAGTCCACTATCAAGAAATGCCAAAAAAAAATTGGGACATTTCGGGATGAAATTCTAAAAACATTAGAAATCCGCTTGGAAATTCAGTGGTTTTGGACTGATAACTTCATACATTGATATCTTTGTGGCATTCAGACCTCAAAACTCATTATTCTTTTTTTCACATGACTCTAGAAAAAAAATTCATTCTTTCTGTTGTTACTCAAAATTTTGTATATGTAATTGTTTGAATGAGGTTAAAAATAGAGGATTGATTTTCATATAGAAAAAAATTAATTTTTGATCAAAACTCAATTATATGTGTTATGCATCTTGTGTACTACATGTCAAAATTTGAATCAAATATTCTAATTTATGAAGTTTTCATGAAAATTCACTTAAAAACCAAAACTATGTATCAACACCGGGAGCTAATGTACAATGGGGTTCAACAAGTTTGCGTGATTTTTGTATTGTCATTGATGTTTATACTTCTCATTTGTACAGAAGTAGTTGAATGAGCATGAAATTTTGAATACAACATTGCAACTTCAAGAACAACATATGTGTAAAATTTGGTACCATGGAGATAAAGGGCAAAAGAAAACCAAAACCAAAAAACAAAATTTAACTTTTAATACGTTAAATTTCACAGCAGTTACATAAATGTTTTTTTACAATATAGAATTTGGATACAAAGTAGACGTTGTGATGCTAAACAATATGGTTCATTTCAAATATTAGTGAGAACTGGCCTAAAGGGATGTATAGATGATGTAAGCTTTTGATACAATTTCAATATACCAAACATAAACAACTTTGACATGATGTTTCTCACTATAAAATGACTATTTTTTAAAATTGACCGCACCACGTGAAAGCTATTTGATTTATTTACATGACAACACAACTATTTGCACTTTAAAGTTCAAATTCATATAATAATTTCAATTTTTCATTCCACAATCTACTATTTAGTATTACCACCATTTGCCTTTGATTACGGCTTGCATTCTTGTAGGCATGTTAGAAATACAGGTTTGTAGATGTACACTCACCTTGTTGCATGGTTGTAGCATTATTTCTATCATTTCTTCTTTATTTCTTGGTCTAAGCTCAGGTTGCAATAAGTCCTTCACCGCACATCTTCGATGGGGCTTGGATAAGGTGAGTTTGCTAGCCGTATCACAAAATATGCTATAATTTTGTTCGCTTCCTTAGGACGAGCTTCCGTGTGAGGATCGGTCCGGTGGAAGGCAGTAGAAGACAAAAAACAAGGTCTCAACAGTCATCGATACTCCACCCATTTCAGTAGAAGTAAAAATTATACTCCTGAGTTTCATTGATTTTCACCGATTCGGTGGAGCTCCCCTCTTCTGCGGCCCGATCACCGATCACCCACCCCACATGGAAGTCGGCCTTTAGTAGGGTACTAAGGTGGAGGAGTACCAACAATTTTTAGCAAAAAACAAACACAATTGAGAAGTAACTCGTTATTGTGAAATGGACGTTACAGACTTTATTTCAATATCTTGCACCACTTTTTGAGTGTTGCACATTGCCTAAAGATTACAAAACTACATGGGGAAAACCCCCACTTCATTGTTGAAGTCTGATAAGGCTTTATTGCAATGCTATTTTTTATCACAACTTTAGTACACTCTAAGATGACTTTTGATCCCCTCTTCCAAAGTGGAGCTTTACTCTTTCTGCCACATGATTCTATCTAAAGTGTAAATTGTGATCTAAAGACCACTCTTAAGGCCGCTTCACACTATGGCCGTCCAAGTCGAGAGGCCGTGGGATTGAGAGTCCAAACTTTGTTGAGAGTCCAAAGAAATCTACTGAAAATAGGCATAAAATATAGTTTTCATTCTTTATGAAAAGAAATCGATGGCCTCTCAACCATAATGACGGGTCTTGCAAAATGTAGGACCCAAACTTCCTCTCGAGAGGCCGTCACCTTGGTCAAAAAGTGTTGCCATGTAAGCATTTTGAAGGTCCACGGCCTTTGGACTTTGGCCTCTAGTGTGAAGGGTTGAGAGGCTGAAACCATGGTTTCTTGCAATTTGATTGGTGGAAATCGACGGCCTCTCGACCTTCGGCCTTAGTGCCCTCTTGCAAAATTGGTTATGTGAAAATTGAATATCTTAAGTGTGAACAATGTTGATTCAAAGTGCCAGTTGCAATCACTGAACTAAGACTTCAAACACAGAGATTACACTCACTTTTTGGACCCCACCGTACAGTGTCATGATATTGTCACTAAGATGACTCAAACTGAATGTCTCTCAGTGGGTGCATACCAAAGTATGAGCATCTTCTACTTGCTTTGAGCATTTTGCAAAATTTCACCCTCGCCATCAACTACACTTACTTTTTGAGAGGTTATAGTGTTGAACTAAAAATGAATAATGAATATTTTTACTACAAGTATCAAAGCAACATGTAAACAAGAGAAACAAAAGAATCATGAAATGCCAGAGTACTTCACAACCCTGTCATTCACCTAAGATTTGGTAAGGCTGCTAAGAAAAATTGCATTAGTGTAGGACTCGCTAACGATCACTTATTTAAAGGGGCCAAGAAATTTTCAGAGGTGTCCTCTATTACTACTACCTTTTCATCCAGATTTGGCACGGTCAGGGTGATCCCAGATAGACTGGAGATGATCTTCAGTGGGAACTCCAGCCTTCAGGTATAAAATGAAGGTTGCAAATGAGCCTGAGAGAAGAGGACTGTTGACACCAAGTTGAAACGAAACTCTCGATCACTATTGAACCCACAAAGTGCATGTGCATAAGCATTTCAGGTCAGCCAACTGTAATTTCAATTATTCACATACACAAAAAGATGGAAATCAACGAGCTCTGGGGCTTCCACTACAAGCGGTGAACATAATCGCATAAACAAAATTTTATAAGGAAACTGGAACAAAAGTCTTCTCCTCCTCAATTCCACAGCTATTAATTGCAACAGAGCACTATGACACCGCTACCAGCGACTCAAAACTCGGCTATGTGTCCATTCTCATGACCGTCGTGCCACAAAACATTTGACTTACATGACATCACTTTCGTGACTAAATAAAAACGTAGAAACCTCATCTCTTTTACATGATTGAGTAATTTCATTTAGGGTGGCATTTAGGGTTTCGTGACTAAATAAAAACGAAAAAATTGCATAACGATGTGGAAATGACAACCAAAAACAACAGATGATCCGTTTCAGTCCAGAAGTTCTGATAATGCCAAGGATTACTACACAGAAAAGGTCATAGAGAAGAAAAATCTCATCTTGAACTTCCACCTTACACTGAAATTGAGGATGATGAGACAAATTATCGACACGAAAATCTCAACAAAAACAAAATCGAACCAAAAGACAGACTGAAATAGCATCCATCACAACTGTACCCCAGCTCGCCGAGTCAAGTTTTCAAATCCCTGAATCATCAACTTCTCATGGTATTCGTAATATGAACAGATGCCACTCCAGTTCTACGTTGTCACCTTAAATGATTTCATGCGAAGCACGTCCAATGAAATCACTCCAACCAGTACCTGAGAGCGAGAAGCTTCCAGGGACCTGCTCATCTTAGCGAATAGACCCTGACGAGTAAACATGCCCCATTATTTTGAAAAGCAATCCCAAAAAATCGAAACATCCTAGTAATTGAAAGAATTAACGAGGAAAGGTTCGACGTTTTCCGCAGATTTTAGGGCTACCAGGATGCGTGCGCAACATTCGTGTTCTACACAAAAGTGTGAATATAAAACCGGCGTTGCATTGAATTGTTACGCATACATGCTTCACAAAGGAAGAGCCCAAAAACCCTAATTCTAAAATATCGTACCTAAGCCTTGCTTTCCTTCCTCAGCTTTCCCAGCTCCCGACGGACAATAGAACTCCTCTTCACACGCGCCACCGTCACCTTGAACCGGTCGAAGTCCGTCAGCGCAGCACGCCGGGTGCGCACAGCCAGCTTGCGGCCCCAGGCGCTCGTGGTCCACTTCTGGTCCACCTCCGCGTCCACATACGCCTTCGTCAGCACCCTCTTGGCGGGCGTGCGGGGCAGGCCCGGGATGGTGATGTCGGTGAGCGACAGACGCTTGAAGTTAATCTGCGTCCGGACCATGTTGGGGGCGTCGATCAGCGCCCTGTTCTGGTCGATCACGTCCACAATCACCACCAGCTTTCCATAATCGGGGCCGTAATTGATCAGGGCCACTCTCCCAATCTCCACAAACCTGCGGAACACCATGGCTGCTGGCTAAGCAGGTCACGGACGTGGCTATGGCGGCGATGGCAGTGGCCTTGCTGCGAAAGAGAAGCAGATAGACGCTGGGTCTTCCAGTTTAGGGCGAGCCCCAAACCCTAAGTCGAGGTCCTCAAATCCACGTCCCAGAAGGCATTCACACTTGACCTCCAGTTCATACTAGAGCCCCAATATGTTCATTGAACTACGTGGCAACTTTTCTTGGGTTCAAATCTTCAAATTGATTTTAGTTGTCCAATTAACTCATCAAATGTTAAGGAACCATACCCGGAAGGCATGGTCGGCCAAAAAAATTACAAAAGGGGATGCTCAAGTTTTTAGGAAATAACGTTTATTTATTTTTATTTTTAATTTTATTGTTTTTTTTTATATATCTATTTTCTATGGTAAAAAAAGAAACTACAATTGGTACGTGAGAATTCTTTTAAAAATTCAACAAATTCTTTAATTCATATTCTCTATGTCTTAAATAAACACTCTTGGTGTGCAGAAATAACAAAACTAACATCAAAATTACACTTGCACTTCTTCTCTTAGCCACATTTTAAATGACCTTTATTTAAATCATGTTGTTGAAAGAGTGACTTTTCTAGCACTTTATAATGGGACATCTCAAGCTTGGAAAATTTAGGGAGAACACATGTTTTTGAAATCTTTAGTTTTGTCGGCATTGTACTTTAGATCCACTTTTCTCCTTGCGCAAAGAGTCACCGTCCTTCCCCAGGGAACTTATGTTTGCGATTTTGGAAATAGTTGAACAAGGACATGAATGACAGCTCATAGAGCTATACCGATGGCATCTACTCTTCATCATAAAGTCCCGATACTAACCTTTAAAAGTTACATGGTGTTTCTAGAATTGATGATTTGAAAAAAAATGATCATAAAGTACTATTTGGAAGCATAATTTGGAATTGATTTACAAATGAAAGCTGTAGATTTTGAATTTTAAATTCCATCCATCTAATTAACCTTGGGCGACCCATAATGGGTCGCTCTATTTTTAGAACTGAAAATATCTTGAGGAAGGAGTGCATGAATGATTCAAAATTTGGGCCAATTTTGTGTAGAAACAAGTTAGCTATCCAATGGTGTAGTCTGATTTGGAGAAATGCACATTGTCAATTTTACAAAAATCCACAAGTGTTGGGTGGTCACAAAAATTGAGGAAGAAAAGTCAGCTGAAGAGAGTGATGGGCGAATGACGAGCTGCCATGTATTCCAGTTCGGCAAGGCGGCTTGTAGGTGGGTGTAGCTACTGAAATGAAAATCTTGCACTTGGATTTCACTTTTTTTCCAAAATTCTTTTTCCTACTATATGTGTTCTTTTTTGTACTTTCAACCTACCGTGTCTCATTTTGCAATGGAAGATCAATTTTGTAGGAATTTGTAAGATTTCTCTCAAAGTCACAAGTGAAGTACACTAAATAGTATATTTAGTATGAGGCACCGTAATTGCAAACATCACTCTAAATATCAAAAAACCTACTTTTGTAAAATCACTAAATGTGAATTCTCACACTATTTATGAAGAATAGTAACGTTTTGACATTGTGATCTTTTGAGATATGGATATTTAGTGTGAGTAAGGAATGAAACTTGAGATGAAAGTTTAGATGGAAAAACTAAAATTTTAGAAATGGAATGAATCAAATTGGATGATAACCCCCAACACTAATTACCCACAAATTGACAATTAGTATTAGACAAGTAGTAGGGGTAAGCACATTATTCATCACCTCACACTAAATACACTATTTAGTGTAGTAAAAAGTGGATGTCATGTCAAGGCCTCTTTCTCACTCATTTTTTATCCTAAAAATACAAAACTTGTTATCATGCGTAGGGAACTTGATTATCTTCATAATTTTAGACAACACCAACTTTCTAAAATAGTATGTGCCCAAGAAAGTCGATCAAAGTTCATTTTCAGCAGTGAGAAAATAGTGAATTTCTTGGAGTATCCTTCACTTTTGTGTCCCATCCAAGCAACCTATAACTCGGATTGACACCAAACTTTGTAAAGATGAAGGTGACTTGCATATCTACAAGATCTTACGGTTGGTTTTGTAAAAAAATGAAGTACATAAGTTTGAGCGACATATATCTTTAACCAAAAAAATCAGGGTCCAAAACGCGCTGAAAATGGTTCAGGAAGTTAACCCCTAAAGGACCAGGTGGACACATTGTGTCCACGAATAATTTCATTACTTGAATAATTTGTTCGAATTTCATAATTTTGACTCAATGTTAACTAGAGAATTGAAAATGTTCGTTTCAGGATCACAAAAAAACTTCAAGATTTGCAATTACGTTGATTGATTCATTGGGAAAAAACTAAAACGTCAACGTAGGTGAATCTGGGACATAGTAGTTAGGGCGGTTGATGACTTGGAGGGCGTTTTCACACTTTGACGTCACATTTGTAAAAAAAAAGAAGTGTCCAGTATGTAAAATATTTTCTAATACTGCATCATTAACACTATAAAATAATTACGGAAAATGTTTAAATATATTTTAAATGGAATCTTTTCAAAATAATTGGAATATTTTCTACATATTTTATATTATTTTTGAATATTTTTGAATATTCCAAATATATATTTGAATTATTTAAAAAAAAATTGCAATGTAAAAATTAATAACGATCACAAACACCGGCTCAACGAGTCACCAACAAGTCACCTCACCCAAACATAAATCTTTGAGAATCAATCATTGTTGTTGTATTTAGTTTTAGAACACCATTTTTTGTGAGCACTTAGATATAGTACATCTTCGTATGCTCCTAAACTTTCAAACGCTAATCATGGTTTCTAAATTTATGAGAAAGTTTGCAATGAATGACCTGTTGGTTTTATTCAAAATTTTCAAAAATCAACTTATCATCAAACCTTATAATCATGTAATATATACGGTAGATTGTTTCTAAAAATTAATGTACAGTCTCATGACTAAGTCCTTTATGAACTTCAACGGTGAAGTTTTCTACATGAATACCAATCAAGAGATACAATTGCCTTTCTGAAAGCATCACGAGAAAGTGATAAAATTTTAGGAATGAGCATGGTCTTTTAGGGGTTAAGGGTTAAATTCACTAATACTACCACTAACATTTTATTTAAAAAATTGAAAGTTAAAATTAAAATCCATTCTAAATTTGATTACAAACAAAACATTAACATTTTTTGAGTAAAATTTGTTGAAATGAAATTGAAATGAGATTCTCTTGATGTGATGATTTTTTGAAATTTTTATGTTCCTTAACCCCTAAACGTCCTCACCTATGTCCAGTTTAGGCAATTTTGCAAAGATGTATTATAAAATGCATTTAATATGAATATTTAGAACTTGATGTATGAATAAAATTTATACATTTTGAATTTTAGATTCAATCTATACGGTTAGATCTATGATTGCTATCACTAATCTTTTTCTATAAATTTTGAAACGTAAAATAAAAAATTATTTTGTAATTCAATTACGAATAAGATATTGACATTATGTGGATGAATTTTTTTGGGATGGCTTATAATGTAGTACTCTAGGTGTACTGATTTTTGGAGATTTTTTGGATGCTTGATTTTATGAGTTTTTTTTTTCAAGAACACTTTTAGACCAAAATCTTCAAGATTTTGGGTGAAACACTGCAACACAAAATGAGGCATAATTTTTTCAGAAATTGTTTACTTCTCGATCGGATCACAAATATATGAAGCTAACTTCCCATAAAAAATTCAGTAAAAAAATCACACTACGAAAAGTGCATGATGGATGAGAAACTACGGATGAAATCTGTACATCATGCAAAATATGCATGGTTGGGCAGTTAGGGGTTAACCCTTAAATGACAATTCCAACCCCACGGGCTTGGTTTTGTTTTGGGAGAATCTTGCTCCTAACTTCTACTCCATTGCACCAAATGGGGTTTTGAAAATGCCAAACGGAACATCTTAGAGAGATCTATACTTCTATAGAATAGAGCCAAAGTAAATTAAAAACAAAATCATGCTGAGAATGGAATTTGAAAGAGATTTTGGATGTGGTATCAGGATAGTACATGTCATTTAAGGATTACCTGTGTGACCTCATTTTTTGCAAGGTCACTTTTGAACTAACATCAATACAATTTTGACTTGGTCAATATTTCACATACTTGTACATTTATAAAAAATAAAAAAAGTGTACTCTAATAACACCAATTTCAATCATTAAATAGGACAACTTAATGAAGTATCTCCAAAAAATGTTTCATGATGAAAATGTTCACAAGAAGGAGGATTTGATAGAACAAAAAATGTTATCAACCCTAAACCTTTGGGGCTAAAAGCCGCTTCACACTATGGCCGTCCTAGTCGAGAGGCCGTGGGATTGAGAGTCCAAACTTTGTTGAGAGTCCAAAGAAATCTACTAAAAATAGGCAATATATTATAGTTTTCATTTTTTATGAAAACAAATCAACGGCCTCTCGACCATAGTTTGGGTTTCCATTCCCATCCAACCCAAACTTCCGTTCAAGAGGCCGTCGCCTTGATCAAAAAGTACTACCACGTAGTTATTTTGGAGAGCAACGGCCATTGGATTTTGGCCTCTTATGTGAAGGGTCAAGCGGCCGAATCCATGGTTTCTTGCAATTTGATTGGTGAAAATCGACGGCCTCTCGACCTTCGGCCATACTGTCAAGCGGCCCTAAGAAGTACATGCTCAACAAAATGTGAAGCCACAAGCCACTACGGCACTGACTGCAAGGACCCGGAGCTTATTTTGGAAAAGAAAAACAGGGGGTATCAGAAGCTTTTTGTGGGATAGAGGGAGTACAGCTTCATGAGCCCTTCCGAGCTGTGGACTCACAAGGCTGCACTGCGAGCTCAGAGCGCTACGCAACCGCTGCCTGCGATTTAAATCCATTTTGTGACAAAAACAATAACATCATACCCCTTTCGATGAAACTTGCATATTGATGTGAAAACGCCAACAACGATGAGCCGTTTCAGTCCTGCATGATGTAGAATTTCTGATAATGCCAAGCATGAGTACACAGCGCAGGGCATACAGAAGCAAACATCTTATCTTGAACTTCCACCTATAAGTTACAACACTCAAAATAATGAGACGATGTATCGATGTGAAAACTAAAACTCATCATTTGTATCATGAAAAAAAGAAAAAGAAAAAGGAAAAAGTGTCATCCATCGTATCAGTACCCGAACTCGCCAAAACCCTAAATCATATACTTTCAATGGTAATCGTGATATGAACAGATGCCAATCCAGTTCTCTATTTCCACCCTAAATGACTTTGTGCAAAGCAAATCTGTATGCACCAAATGAAATCACTTCAACTGGCTGCTGAAAGCGAGAACCCGCTCATCTTAGCGAATAGACCTTGACGAGTAAACACGCCCCATTACTTTGAATGTATTCACACTAGAGCGGTTGGTCTCAAGAGCAAGGCTCAAATGGGCGACTAGGACTTTGACCGTAGAATCTCATTGGTGCAACCATGATGTTTAGTATCCTAATGGTTTGTTGGACAGAGGGGACCGGATGAAAAAAAAAGACCTTTCATTTTGAAAAGATTCCCTCATTTTCTCTTCTCACATTGGAAAATATTCTTATAAAATCACATTTCAGGAAAAATAATTTTGCTTTGGAACAAGACACGGCTTATCATATTTATGCCATGTCCTATAGTTTTGTCTCCAAGCCAAGGCATGAGTCAAAAGTATTATCGGCTAGATTTTGCCATAGTCTTACGATGCTTTTTACCTAGCAAATTTACCAAAGGATTTTTTTAATAAAAAAATTGCCTATCAATGTGGCCACTACCACCTTGGCCACCATTGGGCCCGTTCGATCATGTGTTGTATCCACCACCCGTCCTTGTCCTATTGCCTGCTCCCTTCCCCATTTCAATTTCAAACGACGTGTTTGTCCTCCCATTTTAGCTTACTCGCCAGCCTTTTGATTGCAAAATTAGTTTGAGCTCAATAAAGCATTCGCCAAGCACTCATTCATTACAGTGCGGCCTCACCACTTGTGCTTGTACACTTTGTCATGGTTCTTCATCTCATTTTTTGTAAGTTGTGGCTGACGAACAATTTTTTGTGAACGTCAGAGTGGCACCTATGAGTTTTGCAAGTGGAACCTATGATTTTTAGATCTGGCAGCGTGCAGTGCTTGCATTTTTGGGGGGTATTTTTTTTTTTTTTGCAGGTTTAGGCTTGTTGTGTGACAAGCGCATAGCAATTTTCGGAGCTTGGAGTTCGGAGAAAGGACATGGAGTTATTGGATCCTAAATGATCTTGGTGACTAGTGTTGTGTTATTCCGATCCTCGGCATTGCCAGTTCTTAGCTTAGCAGACTTTGAAATGATAGGGCACTAGAAAATAAAGGTGGGCTATGATTGCGAAAACAACTTTAAGGTATGTACAATACACTCAACCATTTTTAATGACAAGTGAACTTTATGCAAGAAAAATTCCAACTACGCAAGATGACAAATTTTATAGAAAAATTGTTAACCAAGTGTGGTTGGAGAGGATTGACCATACATCTAAAATCATCCAAATAAACATATGATTGTTTAAAGAAATTAGTTAGTTTTGTTTTGTTTATATGTAACGTTAAACTGAGTGGTTTTGTCACATTTGGAGAGTTGTGGATTTTTGAGTGATTTTCATCAGCATAAATTGAATTAAATTATGAAAAATGGAATGTAAGAGTTTTGATGTCATTCTTGACATCGTTATAAAGCTCTCGGTGAGTAGGGGTGTATCAAAGTTGTTTTGTAGTTTTTGAACATACGGCGTGAAAGTTATGAATTTCAATTGAATTTTGTTATGATAAATTGAATAAAATTATGGATAAATTATACTAAAACAAAAAACATAAACAAAACACAAGGAACGCACCGGGAGCACATGGAACACGGGAAACATTTAGACCAACGACGCATGTCCACACTAGTATATACATTTAGGAAGGTAGGTTTTTGTTTTGTTTGTTACGTTGAGATCTCCTAAACCATGGGACCACCATACACGTTCTTAGTATTTTCGAAAATCTCGTAACTAGGAAGAGTACACCAAAGTTGTTTCGTGACATTTGCACATACGCTGCGAAAGTTATGAAATTTTTAATCAAAATTTGTCATCATAAATGGAATTAAATTATGGATAAATTATTCTAAAAAAGAAAGAAAAAAGAAGCAAAAGCATGCCTAAAAGGGGAACACTTGGGGCCAATAGCGCCACACTAAATTAGAAACATTCTAATAATAATAAACACTCATAGAAGACAAGAAAATGCAAGCTCAGGTACATAGTTCATGTCCCGTCATTAATTATAGGCTTATTAATTAGTTAGTTGTAGATTAGTTATTGTCCACCGAGGCAGAGGGCCCATTAAGGCGCCTCGGTGGGACTAATCACGTACATAAACAAGTACCATGCCCTGCTTGGGTTAAAGTAAACCACTTCCCATCATTGTATCTTGAATACTCTTGTGGGATTAGAGTTGTTTGTAAAGGCATCCGGTCTTTTGTTCTCCCTTTTTCATGGACCAGAGCTGGTACCGGAGCTGGTCGTCATCAATATAACACCACTCCTCCTCACGGTCCCACCCCACTACCCAATTCTTCTCCCTCCTTCCAAATTTTTATGAATAAAAATTTCAATCTATTCAGTGTTCTATTCTGGGTCTCCAGTGAGATCATGCCAATCCTGTCCTTTCCAAATTACAGGTCAAAAACTCAAATTTTGAGGGACTTTACAAATAACTCTAATGTTTGTGTATACTTTTGGTTTTAGTTGCATTTACTTTGTGTTTACCTCAACACTTGTACTAGGGCCTAAATTTGGAGTGGCAGCCTGATGTGATAGGTGAAGGAGGAGAGAGACTCGAGGGCCAGGCACACACGCACGCCCTCGTCACCCTTTCTTTTCTTTTCTTTTCTTTCCTTCCGTTGTGGAGGAATTCCACTTCAACGTTGTTGTTTCTTCGTTGTATTGTGATCATAATTTTAGCCACAGCAGTAGCATTGTGCAGTCTTTCTCTTGGTGGCAATTGTCAGCCCTAACTAAAGCAAAAGCAAGCTCGTGATCGTCCTCTTCAACGGCATTTCTTTTTGTTGCGGGGCGCCGGTCTTCGAGCTCTCCGTCCCTTTCATTCTTCCCGCCTGCGGTGTCGGTACGTGCGGAGATTCCAACTGTGTCTGTAACCGAATCTGATTCTTTTCGTTGGATGCCGGAGAATTCTTCTGTGTTGGTGGTTTGATTGAACCAGGAGGCGCAGCTTGTTTCGGACTTTTGCACAGGTGCGTCTGTAATTCGGCTTCGTTAGGGCACGGGAGTTCTTTCTTGTGTGATTATGACTGATTGAGCTATGATTATTGCAATTAATGTCACTGGCACAACTATGATTGCGTTTCTTCTATGTCGTAGGGCGAGCTTTTTGGATGTTCAATCTTGGCGAGATTTAAAGATACTCAGTTTTAAAGTTTTAACACAGACATGCTCCTCCATGTACATGCCAACCGAATTTAGGTCAATGCACGTAACTTCTGTTTAAAAAGAATTCAAAATAGAGCGATTCTTTTCTTCGTTGGACTGAGAAAGTAGAGAATCAGTCAAGTCCCTTGGTTTGGGAAGTTTCAAACGCAGAGCATAATTAGGGTTTGGCGGTAACCTTTTTTTTAACAGGATCGGGCAAACACCCTCCAATGACCTATGAACCCCGCGCAGAAGACACCTCGTCACGGTGCATTTTATTGCAGCTAGTTCGTGGTTTCTTGCCATCGAAGGAGTGCACTTATGGCCACCGAGGATCCTTCTGTTGTTCGTGTACTGGATCAAACGCATGAGTTTCACCGATCCTCCCATGAAGGCGACCATGGTTGGACGGCCAGGCCCACACCAACTGCAGTTTCGAAGCGAAGAAGGCACGGATGGTCTATGGAAGACGTTGATTATGACCCGTTTCGTCCCTGTGATATGGAAGAGAGCAGGGCGGGATCCACGAGGCCTGAACTGCCAGGTACTAAAATTAGGTTTAATGAGAAATTCGATCCTCACAGGGCGTATTCGGGTGATGGCCGAGATCTCCAAAATGGAATTAGTAGAATTCAGTTGCCAGAGGATGGCTCTCGACTCATTTTGAGTTCCCCGGTGGAAGGTGTCAAAAATCCATCGCGATTATCTACACATGCGGGAAGGCCTGATCATATTTCGCAGAAGAATGTATCACCTCTAGCAGCGCCGGCAATTTTAGTGCCTTGTAAAGAGACAGTTGGTTTAGAGCGGGATGCAAGTGATGCAGGAGCAGCAGCCGGTGACAACCATGAGAATGGTTGGTTCTATTGTAACGCATATAATTATTTCAGCGGTCCTTTCACTCTTGAGATTCTTCGTGAAGGCTTTAATGTCAGTTTTTTACCGGGTGAGTTGGTCGTATATTATCGTCAAGACGGTGTCTACTCTGCACCTCAGGAATTGAAGATGCTTATTGATGCGACAACTGTCTCATCGCAGTTTGTCAACTCGAGTCAGCAGGTAAAGAATCCCCGCAATTTGTATGTAGTACATTCTGACATACTCGAATGATTTTTCTGCGCTGCTCTTAGGGATTCTGGTGATCTCTTCAGCATGTAATTTACAGAATCTGATTTTTCTCCGTTGTCGTCTTGATTTTGTTCATGTTTCGGTTGATAGAGATGGCACTACACTCACCATGGTGGTAGTTTTTTTGCTGGGCTATCGCGTCTCATGCTTGTATTTGCAAATTTTCTTTCCCGAAGTGCGAAGAATTAGTCTTCAGAGCCATGATACCTGATATCCAATTCTGTGTTAATCAGGTTTGGGCTGAGCAGTGCTGGGAATACTGTGGGGCGGACGGTTCCATGCAAGGACTCTTTTCGCTTTGGCAACTAGGACAATGGCTTACATCGAAGCACCTTTACGATTCTCTCGAGGTTTTACATCTTCTATTTTGCTTTAAGCTCATCCATCTGCTGGCCAGTAGAACGATTCTATCAGCTCGTCTTCAATTTTAGATATCGCCTCATTATGCAGGATGACAGCATGTGTTGACAATCTGGTTTAATATACTTGTTGCTGAGTCTGATCGTGTGCTTGAAGTGGTCAGCTCATGCTATATTGGTTGATAATTTTCTCTTAGTTTAATCTCTTGGGTCTGGTTGCTATGTGGGAAACCGCTCAAGTTTCCAATCTGGTTTATGGATATGGAACTGACGTTACCAATGTTGTATATATATGTAGATCTTTCATTGTGGAAAGCTTGTGGCACCTATGCCCCTCGGGCAGTTACTAGAAGCAGCAAATAACGGGATCCTCTTCTCGAACATACCCTCAAAAGATCGGAACACCTCTGTACAAGATGGCGGGCCAAGCATCCGGTTATCCAATTCTCAAATCAACCTACGATCCAGTACACTAGACGATGCCAGGAAAGCGATTCATGCTCTTGTTTTAAGAGCGGCACAAAGAAGCTTGGTTGATGGGGCTATTGCTGATTTTTTGCAAGAATGGATGAAGGCTCCCAAAATAATAAAGACTTCATCAGATATTCCTGCTACCCATCATCGATCTAGATTTGTACAAGGCTTAGAAATATCTTCACCAAGTCCAGATATGCCACCAGGGTTTGGCGTGGTAAGTGTTCTTTGCTTGCCAAGATTTTTGATTGGCTAGGATCATCAAGTTAGGATCTGAGCTGTTGCATGCAATCGTGCCTGCGGTTTTCGTTTTTGATGTCTTTGAATTTAATTGCAGGGTCCTAATGGAAGACCGGCAGTACCTCCTAAACATTCTGTACAGAAAATCACTGGCATATGCGGGAGTATTAACCATTCTACTCACGTTGGGGACTATAATAAAGCATCTAAGAACATTAGTGTTTCCCCAAGTTCCAACAATGTGGCTTCAACTCAAGCTCAACCAGTTCAGGTATTCTAGTACCTTTCCACTTGATAGGTAGTTGAGGTTCTTATGGGACTGGGAGGAGACATCCTCACCTTCTTTCAACTTGCATTACTTGAAGCTTGGCAAAGCTCATGATGCATCTGAAGTCTTAGTATTCTTCTCAATCGACAATACTTCCCTTACAGTTTACATTTCATTGGATATCGCTGTGATACTCGTTTCATTTGTGCAGTCGAAACAGGCGGGTAGCCCTCTAGGAGATCATGAGACAAATGCTATGCCTACTTCTCCTCTTGTGAAGGATCATGGTTCTCACGGGTTCACAGGTACCTTCAATTTGGACTAAGCTACCCAGTGTGTTTTCATGTTACTACACTGGCGATAATAGCAGAGTGTCTTTAAATCTTCTGCTTACGATTTACAACTATATTAGTATTGAGGATTTTTGTGTAATATTTTATCAATTGACTTTTTTGTATAGATAAATGCAGTAGTGAGATTACTCCTGATTTGAAACTATTTCTTGTATGTCGACAGCTTTCAGTGGACGCAAATTTTGAAAATTCTTTTAGTTGTTCAAATTGCCATAGGATGTAAAGCTAGCTGTATTGGACGTTAGAAGATGTTAACATTTGTGTGCAAATGTCCTTATGCTTGTAGATCTTTCCGATCAACCGAATCAAGGAAGGACGGACTTAGCTAAAGCGGAATCTCTTCAGTATGACTCTAAAAGTAGTGCTCATCTTGACCTCGGTTCTCCCAAGAAGGTTTCAATTGCTAGGGGGAATTCCACAAGAAACGAGTACAGTTTTCTTAAACTAGTTTCGCCTCCAAGTGACGTGGATAATCTCGATTCTCTTGCTCGATCTAAGAAGCAAGCAGATGAGAAGCCTGAGAGATCTTCAAAGCTAGTGAATGGAAAGCCTGAGAGACATATTAAGCTGTTGTATGAGAGACCCAAGAAGCAAGTTGAAGAGATGGCCGAGAAGCAAGGGGTTGAGAAGCATGAGAACTCTAAGACGCAAATGGGCGAGACGCTTGAAAAATTTAAGAAGCAAGTGAAGGAGAGGCTTAAGAGACCGAAGAAGCAAGGAGATGAAAAATCTGAAAGAAGTAAGAAGCAAGTGGTTGAGAAGCCTGAGAGAGTTAAGAAGAATTTGGAGGAGGTACCTCAGGAGCGTGAGAAGCGTGCTGTCAAGGTTCCTGAACAATCTGAGAAGTCTGAAAGAAGTACGAAGCAAGTGGTTGAGAAGCCCAAGAAATTTAAGAAGCATTTGGAGGAGGTGCCTGAGGAACGTGAGAAGCGTGCTGTCAAGGTTCCCGAGCAACCTAACAAGTCTGAAAGAAGTAAGAAGCAAGGGGTTGAGAAGCCTGAGAAATTTAAGAAGCATTTGGAGGAGGTTCCTGAGGAACGTGAGAAGCGTGCTGTCAAGGTTCCCGAGCAACCTAACAAGTCTGAAAGAAGTAAGAAGCAAGGGGTTGAGAAGCCTGAGAGAATTAAGAAGCATTTGGAGGAGGTGCCTGAGGAACGTGAGGAGCGTGCTGTCAAGGTTCCCGAGCAACCTGAGAAGTCTGAAAGAAGTAAGAAGCAAGGGGTTGAGAAGCCTGAGAGAATTAAGAAGCATTTGGAGGAGGTGCCCCAGGAAAGCGAGAAGCCTGTTGTCAAGGTTCCTGAGCAACCTGACAAGTCTGAAAGAAGTAAGAAGCAAGGGGTTGAGAGTCCTGAGAAATTTAAAAAGCATTTGGAGGAGGTTCCTGAGGAACGTGAGGAGCGTGCTGTCAAGGTTCCTGAGCAACCTGAGAAGCTTTTGGACGATGTTCCTCAGAAATATAAAAGGCGTGTGGAGATGCCTGATAAGCATCAGGAGCGCATGGACGAGGTTCTTAAGAAATCTAAGAAGCACTTGGACGAGAAACCTGGAAGGAATATTGTCAAAGATGCTGATGATCCGAGCACCAATAAACTCAACCATGTCAGTACTCTGGAGTCCGATCCGTCAATGCGGGGTCAAAATACCTCCAAGCTTGCTCAGCGCAAGAGGAAAGAGTCGAAAGATCCTATTAGCGGTGGAGAAAGTCGCCATATTTCTAAGTTTTCTAAGAAGCCTAGATTGAACCCAGGTGATGCACCTATTGATAAAACTAGACTTTGGAATGACGCAATAGAACTGGACGTCACGGCCACCGTGATGGTGGATATGGAAAAGGATCCAGCAGAGACGATGAAGAAGGTCAGGAAGAACAAAAAGAACATGAAAGAGCTTCATGTAGCAAACAGTACCGTACAAGATCACTGTGTATCTGTGCCTTCTCAAAGAGAGCGGCTTCGGAAGCTTGTACGAGGTTCGAGAAAGCAGAAAGTTGACATAAAGAGTAAGACCATGGCAATTGAACCTGGAAATCCTCCAGTTGAGAAAATAGGAAAGACCTTGATCGTTGAACCTGAGAGTATTCCAGGTGACATCAGGAGTATTACTTTCACAGTTGAATCTGAAAATATTCCAGTGTCCAAGAGAAAGCTGATTAAGAGGCAAGCTTATGAAACAGAGAATGATGACGTGAATCACAAGATTATGCATGAATCCTGCAATTTTGTTGGTGTGGAAGGTGGTGAGGACGGATTCCATGTCAGGAAGAGACTGAAGAAGAAAGAGTTTGAAGAACATGAGAAGCCAGGTTTGGTACCAGCTGACGAGACAATGCCCATTTCCTGTGATGAAACCAGGGAGGACAATGATAGTGGAGTTAGAAGTCATTTCACTTGTACCAAAACGATTGACGTTGATGTCAACAGCCCCACATCGCGGCCTCCTACAGAATCTAAAGAAGTGACTGACGCTTCACTTGAGCCTGAAAGTTCGGATGATAGGAACCTTGTTTGTCTGCAGGTTATTCGTTCGCCCAACTTTGTGAACCAAGAGCATGAGGGTTCAGGTCAGGGCATGCCTCTTGGCAAAGATGGGCACTCTACTCTTGTGAAAAAGGCAATTGTTAAGAGGTACACACCCTTAGCAACAAAAAAACAGGAGAAATCAGATGCTCTAGTTCGGCATGAGAAGCCTGGTCTTAGTGTGCGGGGAAAGGTGAGGCGTTATCCGAAGGAAGGGTTTCGGGAGATTGCTGCTAAATCTGAAGACACGCTCATGTTGGACATATGTGGCCCTGGTCGTTTATCAGCTTTGAAAGAGCAAGGGTCTACTTTATGGGATCAGTCAAGCGAGGAGCAGGCAGACATCATCGAAACGGAGCATGAGAATGAATGTAAAACCCACAGAAAGTCACAAGACTCAACATGCACGGAGGATCCCATATCACAGAGCTGCAAGAAAGTTTTTGCCAGGACTAAAAATGTTAAGTACAGGAAGACTGGGAAGACTGGGTTGGCAGTACACGGAATCACATCTGCTGTCTCAAGCAAATCAAACTGGTCAGCAGCCAAGGAGTCAAAGACAGTTCCGTCCATGAAGTTGAAGACAGTCAAGCACTCCATTGCTGAAAAGGAATTTAGTGCGTTGGATGACTTCCGAAATTCGGAAATGAAGCCTCAGGATAGTGGAAAGTTAGCGAGTAGTGATAAATTACCAGCGGTTCCAACTTCAGTGGGTTGTGCCCGATGCAGTATTACTGGTTGGGAGTGGCGCACTTGGGCTCGAGATAGAGCGAAACGAAGATTGCAAAGGAGGGTGAAAATAGCTACTAAAAAAGACGTGAAGCAAGAGTTAAAGAAATTCAGGAGGGCCACTAAGAAAAAAGAGCCTAGTGTCAGCAATAATACAACCACTGCTGGCATCGTAGGTTTACAAGCTGCCCGCAAGAACCGGGCGGACATGCGAAAGCTGGCTGTTGGTGTTGAAGGTTCTGACTTGCTGAGATTCAACTTGCTAAAGGTAGCTCAAGATGGAACTTACAAATCTCGACCAAGTTTACACAGGATTGATGAGCTTCTACAATGTTTATTAGGTTTCTTTTTACTCGGGGCATGCTAAAGCTGAAATATACTGGGTGAAGCTGGCAAACTACGAAGAGTGTTCACAGTTGATCTTGCACCACCTGTAGCGTAACCGCTAAGAGGTACTGAGAGTGGGTGTTCTTGATTTTTTCAGGCTCGCAAGAAACAACTCAAGTTTCAGCGGAGCAAGATTCATGATTGGGGTTTGGTGGCTGCAGAGCAAATTGACCCTGAAGAATTTGTTATTGAGTATGTCGGGGAAGTAATTCGGAACAGGGTACGCATTCTCTTTTTTTGTCATTGGTTGGTTCCAAGCATTCTCTTTGCACTCAGGACACTTTGAACGTTTTTTCTGCGCATTTCAAGGTAATATCAAATGTATTGAGTGGTGCACCGAGCACGCCAGATACTGTGGGTGTAAAATCGTCGATTGCATTTATTGATGGAAATTATTACTGTGGATTTGATATCTCCTGAAGTTTTGGGAGTTCAAGTCTTCAAGGTGACCGTGGCTCACTCATATGGTGTAATGGGTGTAGTTGACTAATTGGAATAGATTAATATGCATCAGTGATGAAAGTGGTGACCATTAAATCCAGGTTTCTATTGTCGCAAGTGGCGACTTTTGACCGACTTAAATTGCACTAACGGATTTCTGTTGCTTTTAATGAGAAAGTAAAAGAGGTGCATGAGATTAGTTATCCAGCTGTTAGTTGTTCGTAAAAATCATGGTGGAAGGCAATGCCTTTCTGACTTCCAGTCTGTAGATATGCTTATTTTTAATCCATAAATGTGGAAAGAAAAGATCACGTATGTTTTGTTTCTGATTGTTAATCTGTGCAATTATCAGGTCACAGATATTCGAGAAAAGCGATATGAGGCGATTGGTATTGGAAGTAGTTACATGTTCCGCGTTGATGACGAGCATACGGTAAACGTCATTATTCTTGTACCTTACCTTGTTTGTATTTCATTTTAAGTTATACAAGACTATGTCACGAACCCTCTTTACCCTGCAATACGGTGTACTGCAGCAGGTAGGTGACTATCTCATTCTGTAGTATGCACACCTTTCGTTGTGATTTATTAATGTTCAGTATGTGAAGTAATGCTTGTTGTGACATGCATGCAAAAGATAATCAGTGTTTTACAGACATCAAGTTCAGTTTATACTTGATTCCTTTCAGACATGATTGCAAATCTTAGTTGTGCTTGCTTATATGTCTCTCAGCTGGATGCAACTCGGCGTGGAGGCCTAGCACGATTTATAAACCATTCTTGTGATGTAAGCATCCACCCTCTTTCACTGTGGCGGTCTTGGCTGTGTGAGGGGTCAGTTAATTTGAAATTAAATGTGGATAGTAGCTGTTGAAATAGTTGACTGAAAAGTCATCGTGCACAGAAACGTATGTAAATTCCAGTTTGATATAATTACAATCTACACCTATTGTTAGAAACATCACTAAAATAGATGGTGTTGAAGAATCATAGGACTGGCTTTTCTTTGGTTCTCATTATTGGAAGGGCATGTGTGTTTAAGTACCAGAGTGGGTCCCTGCTCTGCCCTTCTTTTCGAAGTTTGTAGAGTTTGAAGTACACCTATAATTCTCTCGGGAAAGCCTGAATATGCACATATTGACTTCTATACGTAGTGCACTGCCTAATGAAGTCTGATAAACTTGATAGTAGGCCATACTCAAGAACTAATAAGATCCCTATTTCGACAAGTTTTACTATTCCCCAAGAATAACTACCCACCTTACGCATAACTGGAACTTATAGCCGATGATTTAGTAGTGTCAACAAAAAGGAAGCTATTAAATGATTTTATATCGTCAAGGGGCTGTATTCTTGATAAGGGTAACCCTCGATTTGGTCACGCCAATAAGTTTTCGGTGCCGGCAATGTGGACTTTTGTCGGTTTCCCAGTACTTTATTTTATCATCTTGTTTGTATGCAGCCAAATTGCTACACGAAGATTATTACTGTTGAAGGTCAAAAGAAGGTTGTGATATATTCCAAGCAACGAATTATGCCCGGGGAGGAGCTGACGTATGACTACAAGTTTAGTCTTGAAGAAGTGAAGATACCCTGCTTCTGCGGTGCTGCCAAGTATGTCCTCACTTAAGTGGTGTTTGATTCATTATTTTAGAATGCTTGCTAGGTTATTACGTTGACTGCCAATGTAATTGGTTTGTAATTGGGTTCCAATCATGTGATCCTTTTGGAATTACTGCCCGATCTACATGAATTTGTCTTGATACAGATGCATCTACAATGTGCTTCACACTTGCATCGTAATATGCCCTGGATCCAACTTTTGCTCATAAGCGTTACTGATATTTCACATTATGTGGCAGATGTCGGGGCTCCATGAATTGAGGAGCATGTAGAGAATACTCGAGACTGTCATTTCTGCCGATTAGAACATATCTTACAAGGTATGTGATCAGAAATTAGTATGATTGCATTCAGTGCATCTTCTAGGAGTTTTCAGGAGTTGTTTTCAGTTCCTACCGTTTCAATCAAACCAAGTTGACTTTTAGATTTACAGCCCATTGATAACTCTTATTTAGAGTGTCGTCTGCTTTTTCAACGCCATTCACTATTTAATCGCCTTGTTTTCTCTTGCAGATTCCATTTCAGCTGCTCGAAGGGCATCTATTTCACAATTTGGAGATCGTAGTGCAAAGGCTGTTGGAGGCTGAGCTTGCTCAAATCACTCATGATTTGTGAGTTACTCATGTATAATAGAGCTCAGAATAATAGAGCTGCGCTGGTCTTCTGAAGTCTACCGTAATAATGTAATGTCTTCAATTTTTCTTCCATTGGCGTTGGCTGTTCATGCTTTCAGTGATAACCAAGTTGTCCTGAAATTTTCATGATGCGACTCTAAGGACAGAAGCAGCAGGAGCTGCCAGAAGACACATAGGTCCGTGTGCTTGCATTTTGCTGCACAACGATTATCGTTCAAGACATTAGAGAGTTTTCTGTTGGCTCTACCCAAAGCAAATGAGGTCTGCTATGGGATTTAAGGCTTCCTATGCAGCTGCAAGTCTTGTCTAGGTCAGTGGCTTTAAGTCTGTTTTTGCGAGACGAGAATACAGTTGAAAGTTAGGAAAAGGATCTGTAGCAAATCTTCAATAAAGAACCTTCTCTTGATTTTCTTTTACGCATCCAAACTTACCGGCTGGGATTTAGCTTGTTATCATGATCGTTTTAGTACGATCATTCCGAGCGGACCAAGCCCACCTGGAATGGTCAATACATCTCTCTAAACCCTAAACCCTAATCCTCTGTATCTTGGGCATCATTAGCAAACCACACCAACTAAGTTAGTCAGAGCATTCAGTGTACCACTGACACTAATCATACTTTTTCAATGGCAGGTTTATGATGTAGGTAGAGGATAATAAGTCGGTCGTCAACGTCGTGTTTTCTGTGGGTGAGGCTCTCCCTCGTCTGTTCGAAGTCTATATTTCGTGTATTATAATATCAATTTAAGGTAGGAGCACCTTACTCTGACGTGGCTCTTGTTCGACACGGTCAGCTGTTCTTTATTCTACTACAAATGGTCTTTATTCTAGTCTTTATTCTAACAATTTGTTACATTTACTAGATCATAATGCCAAAAACCACATTGCCAAAGGGAAAGATCACATTGTCAAAGCCATAACTTAGACCATGTAGCCAAAGTCCTAGCCACGTTGCCGAAGCCAAAGACCATGTTGTTGAAGTTCATGGTCATTGATTATGGCATTGAGATCTTTGATCATGGCAACATGGTCTTTAGCTTCGGTAATGTTGTTTTTGGCATTATGATCTAGTAAATGTAACAAATTGTATTCCATAGAATGAAACTTCTTTGTGTAAACCAATCATTGCATCCCAAGTGTCTGCATGTATTCATGTTCAAGAATGATTGGTTCAAGTACATCTCCATGCTATTTGAAGCCTTGATAACAGCATCATACCATGCATGGGTATGGTGGAGATCATCATCCAATTCATGTATTTGTGACTAATCTGCGTAACAGAGTATGAATTAGTGAATAAATTTTATTTTGCGATTATCAAAGACATCAACAGCTGGATGGTCGTCTGGTCATGGGCCCTTCACCCACGGTAATAGGTCCTGACCACGGACATGGGCTTTGTTAGCTCAGTTGGTTAGAGCGTCGTGCTAATAACGCGAAGGTCACAGGTTCGAAACCTGTACAGAGCAACCTCATTGCAATCGGGCCTTTTTGATACGAACGGTACAACATCTGAAGTGGCCGTCCGTAGAAGTCCCCTATAGAGGAGAGACGGCCCGAATTTGGTTCCTCGAAGTTCCTGAAAACTTGCTTTTTAGTGATATACTTCACTTATAGAACTTGGTCCTAATGCTTGTAATGGTGAAACATGTGCTGTTAGAAATCTCTTAATTAACCACAAAAAATACCACTTTTCAATTGCTTTGTATAGATGGAGTAGAATACAAGTCTATAAGTTTGTCATATCGGATGACTCGTTCCAGACCTCAAGTGGTCTGGGACCACTTGAAGCCCCCATTTATAAGAATTCATCACTAGGTAACCATCTTTGTCGGATACCTTTTGCATGCAAAATATCGATGAATAGTTTCTATGATCGGGGTTCTTGGCTCGAGGAAACACGGGAAATTCAAAACAAGTCTAAGGTGAGTCTAAGGGTTCTTTCCACTTTGATACATTCTTTTTGATTAACTCTACTAAATGAACAAACTCTGGGTAAACATAGTTATTCCATTTTTACAATATTATAAGTCCGACCATGCACAACATATTAGAAAGCTGAACATCTTTAAAACCAGTGTTGTGGAAGTTGACAGTTCGCCTCTTACCATGTTGTAACAATGCATTTGTGAGCTTGTTATGTGAGCTTGTCCATTTCCTGTTCATGTAATAACATAAAAGAAATATGAGATATGATTCGGATTCAATCAATATGCTTGAGAACAATGTGCACAAGTGCTACTTTGGCTTGCTCACAACCATCAATTTAGGAACTATTAGAGTTATTCAAAAAGAATCGCAACTAACCCTTGAGGGTGCATTATATTAAACATGTATGAGTATACGTGAGTGCTACAAATGAGGTATTAATTTGAACATTGCCATACTACGTATACATTGAATAAACACATTTAGAACTGAGAACATTGATGTATCCTTACATTAAACACATATTTAAGACAATATATTCGTATACAAAGGTTTTTAAACATATATATCCTCAAATGCAAGGGTTTTTTAAAAGGGGTCATGAACGCACGTGACTCTGTAACATAATGTAGAGTGCACCCCTCGGAATCTAACTTTAGTCTCTTACTGCTATAATTGTATTTCCCTTGTGAACTATACTTGGGTGGAATAGTATCTTGTTATAGATTGTTTCTTTGTGGGCCATGGGCTTGGAGTTTTGGTAGAAGGTGTAGGAGCCCTAGCGAGGTATAGAGAGTAATGATAGGGCCTTGTTTTAGATTGTCTTCCAACGCATCGCAGACTAGTTTTTAGTTTATTTTTATTTCAATATGAGTTCAAGAGGCTAGAATTCAATATGGATTTGTCAAATCTTTCCTCTTTGGATTGTTAACTCTATTGTCAAGAACTATTATTGAAGTGAGTGACATTATGGTAAAACTAACTATTTCCAATCGTCTACCCAATTCTGGCACATTTCAAATCTCATGAAATCATGAAGAATTAATAGATATTCATGACAAGGATGTAAACCTTTTGAACGTGAAAATCCTTTGAAAATTCATAACTTATTCATAGAGTGTCCAAATAATATGTTATAAAGTGCATTGGAATCCTCTTTTTTCTATGGTCATAGTCCAATAGAAAGTAATTAGGTTTATCAATAGAAAATATGTGCATTATTTTATGGGACAGAAATAGGCAGTTCTACGTCAACTCCTAAATGACAGGCCAAACATTTTCTAGTGGTAGCCCAAACAACAGTGACTGCCCATGGTAAGGAAATGTCATTTTTCAGGTTTTTGATTTTTTGTCGAAATTGGGGGGTTAAAGATTATGGTCTAGTGTTGTTTGATGCATTCCACTTGCAATATTGAGGTTTACGAAAGAATTTTTCAAAGACAAAAACCTCAATATTGTCCTAGTATTATAAAATCTACTATTTTGGAAAAGTGATGATGTTCTTTCTTTTGAAAATTTCACCGTCGACCATTTTAAGATAGGATTTCTATTTTAAACCGATCATACCAAATTTCAATTTTTTTTCCAATTTTAGTAAATATTCAATGAAAAATGCTTTTAAATTCATTAAATGAGTCTATTTTTTTTGGGAAAGTTTGACCGTATAGATAATTACTAAACGTCATGCTTCTCATTATCTATTTTGAACCAAAACCTCATCAAAGTTGTAGAGGTAACATTGTATAGCACATCTAGATTTTGTCCTTAGCTCCTCTGTCACTTAGGGGTTAAGTGACCAAAAGTTAGGTTAAGCCTAAGTGACTAAAAGACCATTTTATGGACAATACCCTTCTTTTACGGGTTGCCCGGGATGAAGATTTTATTTTTATAAAAAAATAAAAATAAAATTCAAATCGGAAATCAATCCGAGTTAAAATCTAGCGAGGAGAAATTTTCAAAGACGAAGACCTCAACATTGTACTATTGTTATAAAATTACTATTTTGGAAAATAAACTTGTTCTTTGCCTTAGAAAAATTGTTTTTTTGAGTTTTAGAATAGAATGTCTAGTTTTAACCAATCACACCAAATTTCAAATTTCTATAATTAAAATTTGTAATTTTGATAACTTTTTGTTCATTAAATGCTTGTAAATTCATTACATGAAAGCCCAAAAATATTTTTTGAAATTTAACCATACCGATAATTTTAAAACATCATGTTTTTTCATTTCTCTATTGGCCTAAACTTCATTGAAGATAAAGAGATCACATATTATACATTTTGTCCAATACCCCTATGACATTCAGGGGTTTAGGATTTTGTTCTCCAAGATTCTTGAACTCAAGATGTAAGAGGATGCATGTAAAGGAAAGATGTCAGAAAATTGGAGCTTCTCAAACACCTGAACACAATTTGTTTGAAATTTGGCTTTAAAAAATTTATATGAAAAATTCTTTAAAAAAACAGCGATTTTTGTTTTTCTACAATCCCTTACGTTGTAAAGAAACAATTATTTAATTTATTTAATTTATTTTGATTTTTATCTTTTAGTTTATCCTTATCTTTATCTTTTATTTTATTTTTATTTTATCTTCCTCTTGTCTTCTTTCTTCTTTTTCTTCTATTCTTCCTCTTGCCTTCCTTTTTTTTCCTTCACCTTGCCATTTCTGGAGTTTAAACGTTAAAATTAAAAAAAAAAATTCTGCTTCTCACATGCGTACACCGTCATTTTGAAAGACAAGAAGCTGCCGCTTGCTTTGTTCAATGACCATCAAAAGGTCCTTCACTTAGGTCTCTACTAAATCGAGCCTGATCTTTGCTCTACAATTCAACTCAGTGACATTGTGCGGGTTGCCGAAGTGGCCCTCTGTGCACAATTTGGCAGCCAAAGAAGGTGCACTTTCTAGCTAGAAACAGAGTCCATTGAGGATAGTTCATTATTATCAGACCGATCCAATTGCAAGGGGATTCCAATGCACCAATGTATGCCTTCTTCGGATACTAAAAGCACTTTTGTGTGGAAGTGCTCTACAGTGAAATTGCTGAAGTGGGCCTCCGTGCACAATTTGGCAGCAAAAGAAGGTGCACTTGCTGGATACGGAGTGCTTTGAGGACACTTTTGGACCGAAGAAGCAACGTCGCTGATCTAAGTTGGCTGTCGAAGATTTTGCTGCTCTTATGGAGAAAGTTGAGAAAGTTCCAGGTATAATTAGCATTTGTCTTTTCCTCTCTCTAACCCCTAAGCGTCCACTGAATTTTCTGTAGTGTAGGAAAATTTGATCATCTGTTTCTGTGAAAATGACTTCAGTTCGATATGTTGATCTTGTAGTGTAGAATGAGAGCTATAAAATGATGTATTGCAATTGGAAAACCAAGGTAAAATGAGAAAACGCCGTGGTTGCAAAGTTCAGTGATGTAGATGGCCATATTGAGCGTTTTAGACGCTTAGGGGTTAAGGCAACCACACTTAGAAGTAACATTGAGGATGATTCATTATTATTAGATTGAGCCAGTTGCAAGGGAATTCCACTGCACCAAAGTATGCCTTCTTGAGATATTGTATGCAAAAGTTATGAGGTTTCAAAGCTTTATAGGGAGGTTACCTAAAATTGACAGGGTAACCACACTTAGGGCCTCTGTACTTTAGAGGCGAGAAGCCGTGAGGAGAGACATTTCTGCCAATGAGAAATTGATCAAGATTCTCAGTTTCTAGGCCTTCCATTCGCTAAAATTTCTCTCCTCTTGTCTCTAGAGTAAAGAGGCCCTTAGAAGCAACACTTCAAGCATTGAGAATAATTCATTATTTTCACACTCAGGGGATTCCAAGTATGCCTTCTTTGGATACTGTATGCAAAAGTTATGAGCTTTCAAACTTTTATTGATAGATAACCTAAAATTGACAAGACTTCTGATGTTAAGATGGTGTGTATTCTCAAAATCAATATTTACACACCTTACATGATTTTAGGGTGTTGCAATTAGCTACCTCTAAAGTGCCTCCCAGTTTCTTAACCCCTACAGGACCAAGAAGCCCAAATTGGGTCTCATATTTTTTAATAGTTTTGAGTAGGTCCTATGTGGACTTCTTTTTGTTCTAACTCATATATTTTCTCACCAACACATGCAATGTTCTCCACGGATTCCAGTGATGTTAAATTTGGTACCATCTGAATCACATTTTTTTACGATATGATCAATTGGATTTGACATTTGGAAACCATTAATCCTTGGTTAAGGCTGGTTTTGGAGATTCGGACTAGAAACTGTGTGAATGCAGAGGAATAAGAGAATGGTGACGGCAAGCCATTTGTAGATGGTAATGACGATCGTACCAGTAGACACTGTCTGTTTGACAATGGTCAGAGCAAGTGTATTTGGGGCGAGTTATTCAAAGTGATAGATTCCTCGGATGTTGTTATACAGGTACTTCATCTTCACGTCTTGCGATTCATTTCGCAGTTGTCTTCATTTCCTTCAATTTATAGTCTTTGTTTCTGTATGAATTGCGATCCTCTCATAGTACAGAAGGTGCAGCAGTGTAAGGAGCTCTATTATCAGTATCTCCACTGATGTTTATGAAGCGAAGTGTTGATGTTGCTAATGATGACTGTGTGACATCTCAGGTACTGGATGCCAGGGATCTGATGGGCACAAGGTGTAGACACTTTGAGAAGGATTTTGCTAGAAAATTGCAAGCACAAGCATCTCATTTTGCTACTGAACAAGGTTTGAAGCACACGTTTCTCTGTAAATTCTGGTGAGTCTGCATCTCTTTATCCCCTTATAAAAGGACCAAGGATTCATGGTATTAAAATGACAGATTCACTCAATCATAGTGTGATAAATGTAATTCAAATGATACCAATTTTTTTATTTCCGGTATCAGTGAAGAACACTGCATGTGCTGGTCAAAATACAAATAAATTTAAACAAAAGAAACTCCACATAGGACTACGCAAAATGACGAGTGGGAGAAGATCTGTACACATTACTACAAGATTAAAAAGACCAACAGCACGGGTATTGGAGCTTCACAATGGCTTTAGTTTGACACCATCCACGAGTAGTATGGATCAGGGGGATTTCATTTTTGGCACTGCTGGAGTACTGCCCGTCACCCTCGATGATGAGGGTGAAGTGAGGAAAGGGATCCTACGTTTCTTTTATGGTGGTAGTTCTACATGATATCATGCAACATATTTTGTATTGGATTTTATGAAGCACGTTATAGTATCAGCAGCATCTGAAGGAGATATTACCAATGTACTATTTGTATGGGCTTGTAAAACCTTGGATTGTAATTGAACACCTACGTGCCTTCAGGTTTTGGGAAACACCTAAATGTTAAATGAAATGATGTTTCTTTAGCTTTTTTGAGCTTCATCTCATTCAAGCATATGTAAGACATTATAATATGAAGATGTCCGTATGGATGAACTTTGAATAGAACACCTGGATATTTTTGAGATAAAATTGCGTGAAAAAGTCATGAGCGTGGTGGTTTCTTAGTGGGACGACGCGTCAAATTTATGTGTTCCATGTTGGGTTCCTGTTGTGTGGGTTTGAGGAATAACGTGATATTTATGACCTGCTGTTGGTAGTAAGTTATCATAGACCAAAAGTTGTCAGCACGAAGCTAAGTTTCCAAAACACCTTTAGGAGAAAATTCAAATTACAAAAAGTACATGACGAATGAAAAAATATGGATCTGATCTGTACATCGTCCAGAAATGGACGCTTAGGCAGTTAACCCCTAAACGTCCTCACCTATGTCCAGTTTAGGTAGTTTTGCAAAGATGCATTATAAAATGAAATTAATATGAATATTTAGAACTTGATGTATGAATAAAAGTTATACATTTTTAATTTTAGATTCTATCTATACGGTTAGATCTATGACTGCTATCACTAATATTTTTTTATAAATTTTGAAACATAAAATAAAAAATTATTTTGTAATTCAATTACGAATAAGATATTGACAATGCGTGGATGAAATTTGTTGTGATGGGTTATAATGTAGTACTCTAGATGTAGTGATTTTTGGAGATTTTTTGGATGCTTGATTTTAAGAGTTTTAATTTTCAAGAACACTTTTAGACCAAAATCTTCAAGATTTTGGATGAAACACTACAACACAAAATGAGGCATAATTTTTTCAAAAATTATTTCCTTTTTGATTGGATCACACAATCATGAAGCTAACTTCCCATAAAAAATTCAGTAAAAAAATCACACCACAAAAAGTGCATGACAGATGAGAAAATACGGATGAAATTTGTACATCATGCATAATATGCATGGTTGGGCAGTTAGGGGTTAAGGGTCAAAGGGTCAATGAGTTTCACCTAGACTGGTATGATTCAAATCGACTTGGAAAGTAGATTTGATTTTCCACTGGAAAACTATTTGGGTTCATACAAAAAATGTCTTATTATTTGCCTCGGCATGCTTTGAAAAAGGGCAACGACAAAAAATAGTCTCTTTGGTCCTTTGGGGTTAAAGTGCACTTTTCTTTCCAGTCTTAACATCAACACATTCATTGCTTAAGTGCCTAAATGGCCAAAAGTAGTTATTTCCATATGTATATGCATTAAAATGAAGTGGTTCATAAACAACTATAGTAATGTTTATGTGCAGGTAACATAAATGAGTTGGGGCTTAAGAATTTGAAATTTAAGACTTGTGTGCAATAGAAATGACAGATATCATTTCTTTCATAACAGAGTAGTCAACTGAACGAACAAAAGAACAATGGCACATTGCACTTGCGACACACATAAACACGCAATTCGCTATTTACGCACTTGGCCATATAATCATGCACTTGGTCCCCGGAAGCATTAAAAATATCGTCGTAAAAATTTCTCTAAAAAACAACCATTTTTGTCGTTCTACAATTACTTTCATTGTAAACAAAAAATTATTTAATTTAATTTTTATTCTTATCTTTATCTTTTATCTTTATCTTTTATTTTATTTTTTATTTTATTTTTTCTTTATCTTGTTTCATTTATCTTATTTCTTTCTTGTCTTCAATTTATTTTCCTTCTTGTCTTCCTTCTAGTCTTGTTCTTTTTCTTCTATTTTTTTTCATTCCTCTTGTGGCAGCCGCAAATCCTTCGCCCGCACCAAAGACAAAAAAAGTAAAAAAAAAAAGATTTTTTTTTTTTTTTTTTTTTTTTTTTTTTTTTGGAGTTCGTCTTCTTTTTTGTTTGGGGCTCATGAACCCTGAAAATAGAAATTTAAAAATAAATAAATTTAGGGTTCAGCCGCCGGCGGTTGAACCCTAAACGGCACAAAAAAAAAAAAAAAAAAAAAAAAAAAGTTTTTTTTTTCTTTTTTTTTTTACTTTTTTTGTCTTTGGTGCGGGCGAAGGATTTGCGGCTGCCACAAGAGGAATGAAAAAAAATAGAAGAAAAAGAAGAAGACAAGAAGGAAGACAAGAAGGAAAATAAATTGAAGACAAGAAAGAAATAAGATAAATGAAACAAGATAAAGAAAAGATAAAAGAAAAAATAAAATAAAAGATAAAGATAAAAGATAAAGATAAGAATAAAAATTAAATTAAATAATTGTTTGTTTACAATGAAAGTAATTGTAGAACGACAAAAATGGTTGTTTTTTAGAGAAATTTTTACACAAAATTTTAAGCAAGATTTGCTCATGAAATGAACGCACTTGACCAAGTGCATAAATAGCGAATTGCGTGTTCATAGCCTTCACTTCACGCTCCCTAATGGAATTGTTCTTCAATCCCTGCTCTCAAGTACTACCAGTCTCACCATAATTGTTGCCATGAATTGACAAATAATGCCCTATTGTGAAACCCTCCAGCATATCAACAAATCTCTCTAAAAACTTGGGAGAACCTCATATGCCTCCACTGGTTGCTTCACAGTTACAGTCAAGTACTAAACGCATTTCTAGTGAAACCTACTTCGTGCAATGCTACGAAATCCTCCAAAAATCCTCACAAAGCCCTAAATCCACACAAAAAAGTCCTCAATTCCATAAGCTTATCAAACTGCTCACTTATGAAATCCCAGTTCCCATAATCACTCTCGGGATATCCTGTATTGATCACATTTCTTGCAATTTGAGGTTCTTGAGAATTGCTATGCCACTCAATACTTTACCTACAATATCCTTATGTAAGTCACCAACTTCCCACGAAAATTCCTTAAAAAGATAAAGAGCTTCCAAAGCCTTAAAATTCTTCAATACCTCCATCTCTCCCAAAATGTTGAAAGGCGATACTCTTAAACTCTCTACATGTAGACAAAGCCTTAAAAACGGATATCCCACCACATCATCCTCCAATAGGATGTTTACAATTCGTAGTTGTCGCAAGCACCTCTCATCACCACCAATCTTCTCGTAGCACAGAAGTCCATTGCTTCCCTTGCCACAATCACATCCAATCTCGGCAATACCTCTACATAAACACAACACTAAAACACATATTAGATTCTTCAAGCTACCTAAATCTAGACTGTAATTCTCTGGAAATTCACATTCAACCAGCACCAAGCATTCTAGGCTGTAATATTCCCACATCTGCTCCGGATTCCTCAAGATCTCACACCCACCATCACCACCGTCCACAACCAATCTCTTCAATCCAACGTAGTATCCACCGACCATGTCATCAGAATGCAGCCAACACTTTTTTTCCTTGCTACCTTCCTTCTTCACCAACATATGTGCAAATTCCATATACATGTCAGGTATAGACAAAGTTGAGCCCGTCTCATAAATCAGTGACTTCCGTTGTAGTTCCTTCACCTGCATATCAAGCATTATGCAAACATCAAAATCACAAACCCTGCCTTACACTTCATGAATGCATTTGATTAGCACAATAGAAATCAAATCACTCAAAAATACATACCTCAACGTAACCATATTCACAACTTGGGTCAAACATTATACTTCAACTTTCAAGGTACAACACACCTACCTTCCTCTTTGAATCAAATTGAGTTATTCCATGTAATTTTGCAATGAAGGCATATTCCCACTCCAACGAAGTCTCTTCCACCGACCCTTTGAAATATCCACCAATCTCCACCCAAACATAAATCTCCTCTTGAACAACAAGGCCAAATCCATAAATATGGATTTCTGTATTTCAGGCAATTTATAGTAGTTTACACCAAGAATATCATTCACATGCTTCAATACTCTACACTTTTGTAATAATTCTTGCGATTTTTGTAGACTTGTAACTCCAATACACCCCCTTCAACCAAACCCACATTCCACATCAAGATATTCTCCTCGTCCACATCATGACAAAAGCTTCCCACTGCTCTCAAAATCAATGGATAATATTGTTTCCTTGAACAGCCATCCTCTGCAAACTCACATTTCCGAAGATATGCTTTTACGATCTCATCCTCCTCAGGTTTTAGATCGCATATTGATTTCCTGGGAGCAGCCACTGAAAGGAACAACTCTGCAGCTTCAAGTGCTTCCAACCTTGGAATGGCCTTACAATACTTTCCATCTCCAAGTATGGATTCCAATATCCTTCCACTCCGAGATGTGACCATCACCTTGCTCCCACGTGCAACTCCCGCCTCTAAATATGCTCGTGCTTCTTCTTGAGAACAGACAGAATCTCCAACATTATCCACAGCAATGAAAACCGGTGGTTGGTCTCTCAATCGACTCTTCAAGCACTCGAATCCCTGTACCCCAATCAACCAATTGCAATCAATATGAAGTTTCCTATTTACAACAAGCATAACATACACAACTATACTCCAACTCATGACTTAAATCATAGATATGCCTCAAAAACCAACAACTTGATGGACTCTCTTGCATGCTTACTGCCCAAAAGCACACTACCAACTACCACACCTACTACTTGAGATTTCGAGGTGATCATATCCACAATCCTGTTGTCCAAACCAGAGATCTGCCGAATTGCATGTTTCAACCTTGCAACCCGCTCACTCTCGCCATTGCCTTGCAACTCCACATGACATACCCTCCCATGAAATTCTGCTTGGAAATAGCTCCACATAGCCCCACATAATGTGGTTTTCCCCAAACCGCCCATGCCATACAATCCTAGATACAATCGTCCCTCTTTGCAAATATCTTCCTCAACTGTTCCCGCCTCGAACATTGACGATAGTATCTGCACAATATCAACCACATGTTAGACCCCACAATGAAGCTGTCAAACCGCAGCATCCTAACATCACATGCTACAACTGAGATATTTGCATCATACATGGCTTTTACACTGCCTTCAAGGTACATCCCTATAGCAATAGCTCGGGGAGGTTACTTCCAAATATTACGTAACAACGTGCGAACAAAGATAGGGTCTAAATAAATTTTTGAAGATAATTTTTATAAATGATTTACATTAATATAGGATGTTCACAATTCATTACAAGAATAAGAATGAGAATATTCTTGAAATATTACTAATTATAGTAAGAATTATTTTTAATTTTTAGGGTACTTTTAAATACCCTTTGTTCACACGTGATACTCAAATGATACAAAGACTGACCTCCCCGAGAGCAACAGACCTCACACATGCGTTTGTATCCTTGCACGCGATCAGTGTTATACTTCATCACTGGAGGCACACATTTGCAGATGACATCCACCACGGCTGCCCTGAACTTCACTTCTGAAATCCCATACTTGCTAAACTCCACCCCATTGGACCCCCGCAACTCTCTCACGGCATCACTCCACAACGCAACCTCCTCTGCCGGAACCTTTCCCTCTTCGACCAATAGATTCCAAGACTTCTCCCATTCTTTCTTCACCTTCTCTGCATCAAGGTCACATGGCGACAACTTATAGAAAACGGGCAACAGTTTTAGCTTCAGATTCTTTGTCTTCTTGGCCTTCACGAAGGCACTCAACTCCAGCATGGGCCATTTGGAAGTCAGGTATCCCTTTGACAGCACAACCACTGCCAGCCAGG
Organism: Pohlia nutans; assembly: GCA_022496805.1. Lineage (NCBI taxonomy): Eukaryota > Viridiplantae > Streptophyta > Bryopsida > Bryales > Mniaceae > Pohlia > Pohlia nutans. The sequence goes on from CM040103.1 coordinate 3,419,229, forward strand.
ACTCTTCTGCGGCTTGGAAAATCAAAACAGCGAACCTCTCCCCTGTAGGCAAACTGTCCGACTCTTGATCAAAGAAAGGAGAGTAGTTCATGCGTTTCAAGTCCTTGCAAAGCTGCTCCACAAAGGCCTTCTCGTGGCCGCTGTGACTAAGAAATATGGTGTGCTTGGGAAGGTGCTCCGGAAGGCATCTGGACACATCAACACCATGCTTGATCACACCGTGACTCAGAAATATGGTGTGCTTGGGAAAGAGCTCTGGAAGGCATCTGCATACATCAACACTATACTTGATCACACACAGTGGATCTACATCCTTCAGTGGCTTTTCACATGACACTTACTCAGTGAAAATTACTCAAATCAGAAAAGCATAACTGCATTGTAAGCTTGGCATGACCGACGTCGAAAGCAAAGACGGAAAACATACCGCCTGAATGCTCGAGGCTCCCATTCATGCCCTGCCATGTTGGCCTGCAAAGCGTTTCTACAAAAATCCGTACATAATAAATCTCATTCGGTTGAACTCTTCTTGACATTGCTGCATGGCGAACAAGGCTCTGTGGTTACGGCAGGAGGATTGTCGATACATGAGTTTAAGCCATGTCACGTACGTGTGACAGTACTGGGTAGGCAGTTAGACTCAGTACCAAGTACTTGGTTCAGTGACCAAGAAGCCCAGTTGAACCCACTACGTGACGTTTAACGGTGCTTAATTAATTAGTTATTAATTAACTGTTAGTGGGGGGGCTCTTCTGGCACGGCCAAAAGCCTTGCATATAAGCTGGTGCTTAGCACTCAGCTGATTATCTGTTTGTAGTAAGACTGCTGATTAACACGATTCTCTACAGCGTGGTAGGAATGATTTGAACTGAGTTGACTGTTGCAGGATAGCCCAGAGTCGCCAGAGTAGCGCTAGCTGTCGCAGAACAGATCAAGGTTCAAAGAGGTTAGGAGCAGTAGCATCAGATCAACCGTCCAATAGACCACTATGGCACTTCGTGAAACTTCCATGGGAGAAGCGTCAAAGCTAGAAGGGAACTCCAATTATAGTGTCTGGAGTTTCAAAATGTGCAATATGCTTAGCAGAGAGGATACTTGGAAGTTAGCTGAGCCACCTGCGGGTTATTGAAGGTAGAGAAGATTGCACAAGGCACACACACAAACACAAGGAATGCGTAGAAAGAGATGATCTTTACTCAAAGGCCTTCCACCTTAAGTAGTGTACACTAGGAGGTCACCATGGACAAACCATATGGGATAACTCATCACAAGGACACTCTAGAGATCAGCCCATGCCTAACCCCTCCTCCCACACACCATTATTTAGCACGTACGTCTTTGGCTTCTAGCAATACTACGTTGCATCAATTACCTCAATACTCCCACTTTGCGTAGAGCCAAAGCCTCTAAGTCCAAATGCTATTACTAATCGTTGGTGTCGGTCTCTACAAAGACCCTTTGTGAGCACATCCGCCACCATGTGCTCCGTTGGGCAATATTCCAAATGTATAACTCCCAATTCCAACTTCTCCCGAATGAAGTGGTATTGCACATCAATGTGCTTCGTGCGTGAATGATGTGTAGGGTTCTTTGCAAGTGAAATGCACCCTTGGTTGTCACACATAATCGTTGTAGCCTCACCTTGTGTGCAACCCACATCCACCATTAGTTGCCTCAACCAAATGGCCTCCTTCGTGGCATGGCTCGTAGCCATGTACTCGGCCTCCACCGTTGATGTCGCCGTGGTTTGTTGCCGCTTGCTATTCCACGACACCGCTCCCGATCCGACCTTGAACATGTAGCCCGTTGTCGATCTTCGATCGCTCGTGTCTCCCGCGTAGTCCGCGTCACAATAGCCGCTCAACACAATGTCTTTGCCTCCAAGACACAACTTCACATCGCTTGTGCCCCTCAAATAACGCATGATCCTCTTGACCGTCATCCAATGCATCGAGCCCGGTCTCGCCATGTGTTGACTCACCACGCTAATTGGATACGCAAGGTCGGGCCGTGTCGCAATCATCGCATACATCAACGACCCCACCGCTTGCTTGTATGGCACCTCCGCCATCGATTTAGCCTCCATCGCATACTCCTCCTCCGAAAGCTTGACGAGCTTGGAGTTTGCATCCAGTGGTGTTGCCACGGGTTTACAATCCTCCATCCCGAATCTCTTGAGCACGTCCATCACATACTTGCCTTGACTCATGGTGATAGTGCGTGTAGCCCTATCACGCACAAACTCAACACCAAGACAAAAGTGCAATTCTCCAAGATCACTCATCTCGTACTCTCTCTCAAGCATGCCTTTTAATGCATTCATTAAACTCATGAGGCTTGCAAGAATGATCAAATCATCAACATATATGATCACAATCACCACATGTTGCCCCTCTTGCATGAAGTAGAGACTATGATCCGCAATGCTCCTAGTAAACCCGTGTGCAAGCAAGAACGTGTCAATCTTTTGGTACCACGCTCTTGGAGATTGTTTCAACCCATACAATGATTTTTGCAACTTACAAACAAGGTGCTCATTACCTTGTTGCACAAACCCCTCAGGTTGCACCATGTAGATGTCCTCCTTCAAATCGCCATTCAAAAATGCGGTCTTCACATCCATTTGATGCATCTCCAAGTCCAAGGCCGCTCCAATGGCAAGAATGCATCGAATGGTGGTGAACTTGGCCACGGGAGCAAATGTCTCGTGAAAGTCCACCCCATGCACTTGCGCGAACCCCTTGGCTACTAATCTTGCCTTGTGACGCACAACAATACCCGAAACATCCCTCTTTGTCCGAAACACCCATTTGCAACCAATGGGGTTGCGATCCTTTGGAATGGGAGTTAATTGCCACGTACCGTTAGCAATTAGAGAGTCGTACTCCTCTTGCATGGCGCGCTCCCACTTGACCGCATCCTCACCTTGCATGGCTTCTCGAATGGTCAATGGACCATCCGATAATGCCACATTCGCATGCTCGTCCTCCACTTGAGGGAAGATGTGGTTCTTCCACCATTCTCCAGGTGGCTTGCGCGATCTCTCGGGGTACCGCCGCTCGCTTGAAGAAACTTGCTCCTCTTGCGTGCCCTTTGCGCCATTCTTGGCCTTTGAGCTCGATGGCGCTTCAACAACCTCCGTGTCGCCAGCTTCGTCATCACCGTCATCATCACCTACATCAACAACACTAGGAGACTTGGAGGGTGTGTCCACCAAAACGTCTCCACTACTCCCACTTGGACCAACCTCCAAAGGAGCCTCCATCGTAGACTCCTCACAAAATGTCACATCACGTGACCGAATGATCTTCCTCGTGTCCACCGACATGAGTCTATACGCCTTGGTACCTTCACAATACCCAAGAAACACACATTTCAAGGCCTTAGCCTCGAGTTTCGTCCTCCGTTCGTCGGGAACCTTCGCATATGCAATGCATCCGAAGATGCGCATGTGTGCAACACATGGTTGCCTCCCACTCCACGCTTGCTCCGGCGTCATGTCTTCAACCGCGCTTGTTGGACACCGATTGCGTGTGTATACCGCATTCACCACCGCTTCCGCCCAAAGGTCCAACTTCAAGTTTTGAGCGTGCAACATGCTCCTCGCCATCTCTACAATGGTGCGATTTGCGCGCTCCGCAACTCCATTTTGTTGAGGCGTGTACGGGGCCGAAGTTTGGCGTGCGATGCCTTCATTCTTCAAAAGCTCGTCAAATTTCTTGGACATGTACTCGCCGCCATTGTCCGACCGAAACACCTTGATCTTCAACTCGGATTGGTTCTCCACCAATGTCTTGAACTCCTTGAACTTCTCAAAGCACTCACTCTTGGCTTTGATAGGGTAGAGCCATATCTTCCTTGAAAAATCATCGATGAAGGTCACAAAGTACTTGCAACCTCCCATCGATGTGGTCTTCATGGGGCCACACACATCCGAATGCACGATCTCCAAAACTTTTGTGGCCCGTGTCGCCCCTTCACCCGCAAATGGCAACCGTTGTTCTTTGCCTTCAATGCAACCTTCACACGTGAATGTAGAAGCATCCACTTTCAATTGATGAAGATCCATACCGCTTACCATGCCGCGTAGTGTCTTCACACTCTTGATGTTCAAATGGCCAAGTCGACGATGCCACAACGCCAACTTGTCGTCCTTCAAGTTTGAATGCGCCAACACCGCCGATTCCTTCGAATGCACCTTGGAGAACTTGATGTGGTACAAGCCCTCGTGTTCTTCAATGATGGCCACCTCATCTCGACTCGGTGACAACACATAACACCCCTTATCACTAAACTCTACTCTCAAGTGCTTTGCCACTAGTTGCCTCACCGATAGTAAATTTGCCGTTAGTTTGGGAACGTGGAGGACATCATTGATAGTGATTGTCTTCACACGACCCCTCACCTCGGTGTCTACAACAATTTGGCCCTTGCCAACGGCCTCAAGCACCGTATCATCTCCCAAAATCACTCTCCTTGGATTAATGAGAGCATACGAATGAAAACAAGTTTTATGTGGTGACATGTGGCTTGTAGCCCCCGAATCAACAATCCAATCACTCGTACTACCATTGCACGATACATTGCTTGCCATGTTTGCATACTCATCACCAACCTCAATCCAATCACTCATGCTTGCATCACCCTCGATACCATCACTCATGCTTGCATCACCCTCGATGCCATCGCTCATGCTTGCCTCATATCTAGCCGTAAATGCGTACTCATCATCGTCACGAGTTTTAGTGTTGTTTGCACTCTCCCCTTTCTCATCCCTCTTGCGTTTGAAGCAAAATTTGGCAATGTGGCCCTTCTTACCACAATAGAAGCACACCTTGTCGCTTGAGCTCCCACCGCCTCCATTCTTGGATTGCTTCGCCACGAGTGCCGCTCCATCTTCTCGAGACTCGTTCTCCTTTCGCCGCGAAAGCTCGTGCAACAACCGTGAGGTCACATAGTCCAATGTGAGCTCCGTAATGGGTCTTGACTCCATCGCCACGATGAGGTACTCGTATGATGATGGAAGGCTCTCCAAAAGTGTCATCACGATGTCACCATCCGTAACCGACACGTCGCAACCGTTGAGTTGATCCGCGAGAGCTTTGACCTTGTTGATGTGCGCCAACATGTCATCTTCTTCGCCCATCTTGATGGTGAAGAACTTGCGCCTCAAAAACAAAATGTTGGCCAATGTTTTCGCTTCGTGAATGTTGCAAAGCTTGGACCATGCTTCCGCGGGTGTCTTGCACGAACGAATGTGCGCAAGTTGCGAATCCGCGAGGTTGAGTGCCAAAATGGCAAATGCTTTCTTCTCCCTCCTCGTGTACGCTTGCATGATCCTAGGATCCGTAGAAGAGAAAGGAGGTTCCTCACTACCCTCGACAATCTCCCACAACTCCTTCTCGGCCATCACCATCTCCATTTTGAACTTCCACAAGTGGAAATTCACCCCATCGAACTTGTCCACGACCTTGGGACCCTCACCCTCAAAAGATGCCATGATCCTCACTTACGTATGCCTCCCCACACAAATGAAACCTCAAACTCAAACACACAACTTTGTTTTTGTGATTTTTTTGCTTTGATATTGCACCTTTGTGCACCCAATGGGTTTAAAACAACCCCAAACACTAGATCAGCACTTTTGTGCTCCACACACGCCTCCCAACACTCAAATGTGAGAACCCTCACCCAAAAATGCAAAGAGGCTCACCAAAACCCCTCAAATCACTCAATGGAGCTCAAAACAACTCCAAATGCTTCAATACGACGCCTTAGTGTCCCCAAACACTCAATGCACGTCAATGACACCTTTGTGTCCTTCAAGAGCACTCACTCAATGCACATGAACTCACACAAGTCCCTCAAAACCCCAATCGCATTGAAATTGCTCAAAACCGCACCTTTGTGCACAAACTAGCTCCAAATGAAAATTTGAGCACCCCAAGAGCATGAAACACATGCAACACCTCAAAGCAAGTGCCTAATCACTAGGATCAGATGGTAGACCCTCCACGAGAGTCTTCACACCTCACAAATCACTTGCATTTACTCAAGTGCTCACAATTGAACCAAACGAAGTTCCACTCGCAACGAAGAGATAGAAGAAAGAAAAGAAGGAGATCAAGGGAAGAAATTGACCAAAGAGAGTGCTCCAACATGTAACTTCAGCCCATGCACACCTCCAAGAAGCACCAACGCTTCAACAAGCTCCAAAACCTCCAACAATGCTCCAAAACCGCCAGTTGCGCACCGACCTCAAAATACTTGCACAAATGCAATCTAATACTCATGAAACACACATGAGTGGGCCCATAACCTATTGAAGGTAGAGAAGATTGCACAAGGCACACACACAAACACAAGGAATGCGTAGAAAGAGATGATCTTTACTCAAAGGCCTTCCACCTTAAGTAGTGTACACTAGGAGGTCACCATGGACAAACCATATGGGATAACTCATCACAAGGACACTCTAGAGATCAGCCCATGCCTAACCCCTCCTCCCACACACCATTATTTAGCACCCGTACGTCTTTGGCTTCTAGCAATACTACGTTGCATCAATTACCTCAATACGGGTCAAGTAGCACCCACAGACCCTGCGGAACTTGCCGCTCTGCAAACGCAGAAAAACAAGGCTCTCACCATGATCGCCTTATTAGTTAGAGATAATGTTATACCCTATATTGTGAATATCACTGAGCCCGATGTCTGCTGGGCCACGCTAAAAAACTTATACGCGAGTAGCACTAACTCCCGCAAACTTTTGCTGAAACGGAAGCTGACCAGTCTAAAGATGGAGGAAGGCAGATCCGTAGCAATCTTTCTGCAGCACCTCAAAGAGCTGATAAATGAACTGGCTTGTGCAGGTCAGGGTTGTCACTTTGGACGTCTTTGGAGCAAATCGCGTCCGGTTTGACGTCGGGACGTCCGGACGTCGCGTCCGAGCGGCTGGACGCCAGCGTCCGTTGGGTAAACTGTGATTTACTTTATCCGCTGCCGTTTTTACCCTGCGGATGGCTTAGCGGACGGCTTAGCGGACGGCTTAGCGGAGAGCGTAGCGGACGGCTCGACGGACGGAGTTTGATGGCGGACGGTAGAGCAGACGGCCTGGCGGACAGCGGGACGGACGACCGGGCGGGCGGACGGCACGCGGACAACTAGAGGACGGCCAGGCCGGTTTAGGGGTTCTCAAGGACTAAACCCTGAACACTTCAGGCCGATCTAGGGTGATTGTAATGGTGGAAAATATAAATTAAAGTCTCATTAAGTCACTGGAGCCTCATTGTAATAAAAATATAGCGACCTTGTTTAGTTGTTTAGGGTTATAGCCACTCTCGTTCCAACAACATAAAACATAAAAATAGTGTCATATATTATATTTCGCAGGTAAACAAACATTCAATAAAGGGAACGTCAACAAAATATTGTCCTCTATTCATGTACGTCATACATATCACTATAGAAATATATACTTATAAAATCTATCTCCTGTCCAAACAACTACAATTATTGAATACTAGAATATCTTATAAAAAAAACTCTACGAAAATACATAAATGCTATTGAGTTTTCAATCTGCCTTGTAATCAGAATCTCCTTTCACCTCTGCTCCGCTACTGTCCTCTGCATCATATGACTCGTCGTCACTGTGAGAGTAATACTCGTTTTCCTTTCTCTCCTTCTTTACTAGTTGGATACTCTTCATTTTCCATGTGGATCCACTTGCGTCAAGGGGTGTTTTAACTCGTCCTGGCTTTGGCGGAGAAGCAGCAAATGGTTGCATGAGCCTTTTTCGTTTAGCGCTGCCGTTTCCTGTTGCGCCAAATTTCTCTCCACTCGATGATATATGTTTCGGGCGCACAAGTGTCTCCTTCACCGTCATCTTCTACATTGGCCGTTGATTGTGCCTTGGGGGCACACCTGATGGCTTCTTTATTATAGCTACTGATAAAGGCAAATTTCCGTCGCTTTCCGAATCTCCATCCGATTCTCTCACACGTTTATTCACCACTTTGGAAAGGGATACCAATCCCGTTGAAGATGCAAGTGGAACTCAGGGTGTTGGTGTTTTAGAATTATCAAATAAGGCTCTAGATGCAAGGGCGGTCTTCTGCATTTGGTCCTCAAGACGGGGTCCACGAGGAGAATCTCTCTCTCCAAACTTCAACGGACTCTTACTGATTGGACCAAAATCTTCCTCTATGCCTTTCCATTTGGAGTGGCCATTGTTCACCGTTGTGGCCTTTCGTCCAGGAGAAAGCTCCAACTCAGAATCTTTGGGGTCCTTCAAAACACCCTCCTGCACGGTGTCAATCCTTGTGCCACCATCTTCACCACGTTTGTCCCCCTCTTCTTCACCCAACGCCGGAATTGAATTGTCCTCTTCTCTGACATTCACACCGGTATCGTCGGCATTTGATGCTTGCACGTGATTGCCCTCCTCTCCATCCTCAGCAAACTCGTATACATCGTGGCTTGATCGACCAGATCTTGCTGGAGACGAATCTGGCCTTCGTGGAGAGAGTTGATCATTCCAATCGTCAAGAGGCACATCAGCCCAGCGATCATCGTCTGATGCATGATTACCCACCCAATCGCCTTCATCATCTCCATCCGATTCTTTTGAAGCGGAATCCGAATCCTCTGATGATACATTTTCGTTGTACCACTTCTTCTCATCCTTTCTCTTAGCCTTTGCGAGGAGCTTTGAATTTGTGTACACGTACACTAAATCTTCAGCCCTCTTTTGTTGGAGGCGATTCCGAGACCTGTTGTGCACGAAAGAATAACTACTCCAATTGCGTTCGCATGATGACGATGACATGGTTTGGGCTAGGATTCTCCGTGCTATTGGTGCGATGAGCTTTCCGCATGCCCCTTCAAAATCCCACCATGCATGAAGCGAACACTTCTGTTGTTTTGGATCCAACATATTGTGGAATGGCGGTTCCTTGTGACGGAATGCCAAAAACTCTAGCACCACATCCGGATATGTTTCTGGAAAACATAATTTCCCAAGCACACGCTTGCATGCTGTGATGGCATCTAAATCGTCTGCGAGTTCCTTATCGTGTAGCAAATACGGATTCAAAAGTATACCCGCATCGTGTAAATCCGTTCTGACCAATGCCCATCGATCGCGGAAGTGCTTCTCCACATCAATGCTTTCTCCACCGTCCAATGGAAAGAACTCATCCTTCTCCCTTTCAATGTGTTTCTCCACATTGTGAAAGATGTGTCGAATTTTGCCCATACCAGGTTCCCCACTGTCAAAATCCCGCAGTGCATACATCAACGGTGCAACCACCTCCTGAAAGTTAGTGTATCTTTGCCAAAAGTGATCATCCAGTATATACCTTCTCACATCTCGAGAGATAGTGCGGGCTTTGATCCCCCCCCCGCTTGTCTCGGAGTGTGACGACATAGGACGTCCACTGTTCGTCCACAACTGACTGCTCTAAGGCCTGTCTGACTTCGAGTAATCGATCCACCATCATGAAATTTGATCCAAATCTAGTTTTCCCTGCCAATACTAGGCTGAACTTCTTCTTGTGCTTTCGAAATACTGCAAGAGGCATGTGTCTCTTCTTTATAAACGTCACGATCGTCCGGGCCTTCTTCAACACGTGAGTTATCGAGTTTGCCTTCCCGATGTCCCCCAATAACAGGTTCATTGCGTGAACAGCACATCCTTGGAAGTATATGTGGTCATATTTGTTCGTCACGAGATCCGCTGCTGCCTTCATGACAGATGCGTTGTCCGTTGCAATTTGCACCACGTTCTGCGATCCAACGCCTTCAATGAACTTCTCTATGATGGTCGCTTGGTACGTTGCTGTCTTCGAATGTCCCGAAGTGTCTACCGATCCAAGAAAGTGTTCTCCTACCGCAGACACTATCATGCAATTGAATAATGGTTGGTTTGTGCACGAGCTCCATCCATCAAATGTCAACGTGGCTCCAAACTTGCGAATGCTATCTGCCATTTTACCTTCCAATACCACCCCTAGCTCATTCTTGGCCTGCATCAAGAGTTTCTTCCGTAAGTCATTGTAAGAGGGTGGTGTGTATGGTCCCCAAAAAGCAGAAGTCCTCTGTACGGCCTTGTGAGGGAAAATTCCACCATGAAGGTGGTTTTTGGTCACAAGGGGATTATAGAACAAGATTACATGAAGAGAAGAAGAAGTGACAAGAGAAGACAAGAAGGAAATGAGGAACAAGGGGAAGAAGATGAAGAAAACTGCCCGGCCGGATGCCTTTCAAAGTACCCTCTAGTGTTTGGGCCGCCATTTGTTCATCCTAGCTCGGAATTGGGCGTGCCTTAGCTTTTTAGAAAGCTAACTTGATTATGCATCTACCCTAAAAATCTCAAAAGCATAGGACGAAACCTCTGGGACTGATTGCCATTTGACTGGGGCTCTTTTTCCACACGCCGGCCGAGAGACACCTTCAACACCCCTATCTTTGGGAGGCCATTTCTCCCTCCCTATAATTCGGAATCTGACGAGCCATATACCAATAGAAAGCTACTGAAGAGATCTACCATCATCCCAAATCTCGATTTGTTTGGACAAAAACCGAGGGACTGATGGGGAAAGAACTGAGAGGCCTTTAATGGGGATTGAAGGAAGATAGTACTCAATACTTGAGTACAAGCAACTATTAACACAATGGAGGAGGAGATCAAGAGGAGTGAGAAGGAGGCCTAAGGCCTTCCTTCTCCTATCAACTAGCCATCACAAAGAGAGAAGAATGAGAAACAAGATGAATTGATAAACAATGAGAGGGATTCATTTTGAAGCTTGAAAACAAGCTCTTAAGTACAAAAGAAGGAGCCGCCAAAGAGGCGGCTCACCTTAACCCTAAGGTTTAAAAGCCCTAACTTAAGGCGTTGACGGAATGACGGATGAATGAAGCTCCAACCTCCACGGCGCTCCATCTTGAAGCACTTCCACGAATGAATGTAACTCACAAATACCACCACGAAGTTAAATGAACGAAACCAAGACAATCATGCCATAAACACAAACATGAACATTAAAAGCTAATTGCGCAAGGCCCACGGTAAAACACTCAACTCTAAATTAAGCAACTACCCCTATTCCTAATTTTAGGATTCACTAGGGGAGATCTTCACTCCTCTAGTCCTTCTCCATCCTTCATTGGATCCACTAGGGGGCTAAACCTTCCCTAGTCCTTCCACACTAAATCTAACCTAAAGCTTAAATTAGTGTCAAACGACCTACCCAAGGCCTTGCAACAACTATCCGCTAACATGCATATTGTATTCACAACTTAATTAACTTAAATTTCGTCAAATTACCTCAAGATGACATTGCTTGTTAACATTATATTTATAAAAGTAACAAATAAACAATAACAAAACAAGAGAGCAATATCGTGCTCTCACAGGCCTCTTTGAAAGTTGAATTCCTTGCTATCGCAAAAGGGATATTCGCCTCGTAAAAGAACCTTGCCCATATCTTGTCTAACTCCCTTCGTTTGTCTTCCTGAAAACCCTCTGGTATTCCTGCTTGTCGCAATGGATGGGCGGCCCTGCCAGCTGCACTGTCACGTTCCGTGGATGGTGGTCTGCTCGCGGTAGTTTCGTTTGTATTAGAACCTGACCTCTGATTTGGAATCTCTTGTGGTCCATCACGTGACTCTCGATCCAGCGAATGTGGTGTGCAAAGCTCCATCATGTCCATATTTCCCGCTCTCGGAGTGCGACATTCATCGGATAGATCTGGATTTGGACGCTTAGGAGGATCTCCTCTGCAATTAAGAAAGAGCCCTTTAATCTGCGGTGTGAGTCTCTTGCATATACCGACGCCAGTGTCACGGTTTCCTGATGCGTTCCGGTATCCAAGGTGACTCAACATCCTCGCCGCCTTCCTTGCAAAAAGTGCTGCACATAGTAAGCACTTCACTTTTCCGGGGGCTATATCCACATACCAATCTTCCCAATCGCTGGGCATCTTGAAAGGTTCCAGCGGGTTTAGGTTCCGCTATCCAATAGTTTTAAGTGACGGCGTGCAGGACCTCGTGATCGCGCGACGAAAAAATGTATCTTGTATGCAAAATACAGTAGTTGTTAAATTCTGAACGGAATTTGACAACCGCGCATTCAAACTCGGTAATGGTCAAGCAAGGGATACCAAAAGGTTGCCCACAGCCCTTGACAACTGGTGAGTTCGAATGAACTCACCAAAACAAAACCTTCATGCTTTATAGTACCATCTGCCGAACTAGCCGTTGGACAGCCTGGCTGGTCCGTTATGCCGTCCGCTGTGCCGTCCGATCTGCCGTCCGATCGATTCAGGCTGGATCGGACGCACTGGAGGGACGGTCCGGATCGGCCGGGGTGGATCGGACGGGCTGGACCGAACGCGCTGGATCGGACGGCAGAATCGGACGGCAGCATCGGACGCGATGCATCGGACGCACCAAGACAGCGGACGCCTTAGGGTTTTGCTTTAGGGTTTACGGTCCGCCGCCGCCACCCCATCGGACGACGATGATCGGACGGGCAGCACGCTCCGGACGACAGATCGGACGGCAGACCCGGTTCGGACGGGCGGACGGGCTGGTTCAGGCGGACGGGCTGGTTCGGGCGGACGGCAGTATAGAAGGCCCGTCCGGCCCCATTTCCTCTCACTTCTCACTCCTAAATCAGGTTGCTGGCAATTCCCTTTGTGGACTTCCTGGCCTTATTTACTACAGGGGTGAGAGGTCATATGCTTATTGTGACCAATCACCGGTTGGTCACAATAAGCATCTTACACTCTTTATTCATATCTTCGCGGTATTTTCACACAGACGGGTCACTCACATTATCGCGGTTTTCTTACACAGACGGTTCTTACACATTTTCGCGGGGTTTTTACGCAAACGGTTGATTCACATTATCGCGGGATTACCTCACGGTTTAGGGTACACGATCGATTCACCTCGTCACGGCATTTTGTCTCGGTAATTCCACACGGTTCATTCACACATCGCTAAGCAATGGCCGATGACCAACGTGAAGGTCACGTTCCGAATGCTAATGCTGGGCCTAGGAGGAATAAGCCTAAGGGGGCCCTGCATGCGATCGATTACGCCGTATTGGACGACCCAACTATTCTAGCCGCACCACGATGGGAATAAGTTAAGGACGAATATTGGTATGCCACGGATTGCAAAAATTATGTTAAACTGTCCCACATTGGTAAACTGTGGCCGAGGGATCAATTACCATTGATGGCAAAAACCTTTACTGCCAAACCAAACTTGTACAAAGATGATCATTTCTTTCACCGAGCGGAAGAGGTATGGAGGGCATTGTTTGGAGCTCGTTCGAAGTCAAAGGGAACATTCAACTACAACACACTGGCAATGGTCTATGTGGAATTAAGGTTGGAGCGCAAGGTGGATTGGAGTACATACCCTGCAATTAAATCGATGTCAATTCAGTTGACAGACGGGCAGCGAGATATTCCTGATTTGTATGATCTAGCATCTACAAGCACAAAAGAGATGTTGGTCTCTTTAAAGAAAACGGGCACGTCGACTACAAGCAGCTCAGGTCGAGACACTCGAGTGGAAGTCAAACCAAAGACCGCTAAATTACGAGTACTGCCTATGGCCGCTTTGGACAATTTGGATGCAAGTGTGGAAACCGAAGTCAATGCTGAACGGGAGGAAATAGAAGTCAAAGTTGAATGGGACTTAGAAGACAAAGTCGAACATATTGCAACTTCTCCGTCTCGATCGGTACCGTGCAAGGAGGGCGAGGAACTGTTGCCGCATAACCCATCCACGCTAATTCAGGCAACAACGGAATCAAAGGGGAAACAGAAGTTGAAGTCCGATACAATTACCACGGAGGGCCGCCAAGAAAAGTATAACTTTGGAACGGACTGGGCGGTTCAGGTGGGAGAGGGCGGTCCAAGCAATCCAAGTTCCTCGACTCCGAGAGAGAAACGCGTATATCCGGATGACACGGATACACTAATTCGGGATCCAAATAGACGTTGGGGAAATTGCGGGACTTGTGAGGCAAAGAGAATGCCTATTGAGGATCTAATGATTTCGTACGGGCAGTTGGCGGAGAAAGTTCCCAAGGTGGGTGAAATTGCAGAAGCAGAGCAGTAGGAACTGTCCGACGAGTTCCCGAACTTGGAAAGTGATCTAGGTTCATTGAAACTTCTTTCGAAGAACGTGTACGTGAACTTGGTAAAAACCATGGACGTAACAACTTTCCTTCGTACAATCGCACCACAGCTCGCTAGAGATGTTCAATCAATTGAGAAAAAATTGGGCCGTTGGGGGCCAGTCATCGAAAAGGCGAAGCGTGTTGATGAGCTCACGAAGAGACTAAAAGAAACAACGGAATGTGCAAGGGGATTTGAGCGCTTGGCGAGAGAAACCATAAAGCAACTGCAGTCGATCATCATAAAGAACCATTTGAAGACCCTGCATCTCCAGATGATGAATTGGCAGTTGATAGAAGAAGTAGAGAAGCTGCGAGAAGAAACTACAAAGAAAGAAGCATTACCTCAAGAATCTCTCGTCCCTTCGGAGCAGCTCGCTATTTCGTTGAATGCCAACACTTCGAACGCAGCAGTACTTGAAGAAACTCTTGCCCCATCGGACCAGTTGTCTCTTCCATTGGATGCGCAGGTTTTGGACGGAGTAGTACTTGAAGAAACTCTTTCCCCATCAGACCAATTGTCTCTTCCATTTGATGCCCATACTTCGGACGAGACAGTGGTTGAAGATACTCTCGCTCCATCGCACCAGTTGCCCTTTCCTTTGGATGTCCAAACTACAGACGAAACAATGGTTAAAGATACTGTACTTCCATCGGAGCAGTTGCCCCTCCCTTTGGATGCCCAAACCTCCGACGCTAACCTCCACAATGAACAGGATCCTTCGAATTCGCTAGAGCGGCCAGGTGTAGCGGAGGTATTCGTGGCGGTTGATAGGATGAGGGAAGAACCTTGGAAAAGGCCACCAACCGAAGCCAGTGAAGCCAGTAACCGTGAGATCGAGACGTTGAGACAACGATTGCATCAAGCAGAGATTGACAGGGATATAGCGAGGTGTGAATTACTTTTCTGGAAAAGTGACAAGGAGATGGCCATACCACCTCGTGAGCAAAGCCTGCCTTGGTTGAGTTATGTCCACCAATTAAAGGATGTGGATGAATTGGTCGCGCGTGAGTTGTATTTGATGTTCCAGTATGAGGAGAAAAAAAGTGGGAATCTCTCTTGTATGCTAGGAAGTTTGAGGAGGGTGCAAAAATTATTTGATCGACAAGCCGCGCTGCCTAGAGCACGTACAATGACTACGTTTACCATGTGGGGTGATGTTGACGTGATGATGACACGGGCACATGGGATTTGTGGTTCTCTGGAAACAAACAACATGGATTGGGCTTCGGCGATCGAAGAAGGGTGGATGCCATATAACGTGTTTTCCTCGCATTTGTTGGAGAAGGAGAAGACGGTGGTTCATACATGTAATCCAGCTCCCGACTTTCTGAAAGAGACATGTTGCTTGTGTCAATATGGGTTTGGTCCAGAAGGAGCGATCCAACTAGGACAATGTCAACATACCTTTCATATTAAGTGCGTTGCGGAACATTGCTTACGACGCTCTTGGTGTCCCCTGTGCAATGCTCCTATACATGTCAGATTCTACGAAATGATGGGCCTTCGCGCCTTTATGCCATCTGGTCATGAATACAACCAGTGGAACCTTCCTCTGGACCAAAAACCGAAGAAGTTTCTAAATTACAAAAACTGGGGTCAACCATTGGTATGGGATGTTAACTTCGACTGCCATGACTTGTACCATTTGCACGCAGAAGGGTCTCAGGTAGAAGATTTTATGGACAAGGACGAACTTTTCTGGATGACCCGAGATTACGAGATCGAAGTGCCAGCACGTGCAATTGTGAACGAGGCGGACCGGGAGGTGTTTTGCCGCAACTTTGGGGACATTGGAGCGTACATCACAAAAAGTTCTTCCGATTCCCAAAGAATGAAGTAAAAAAGAGAGATGATAACGTGGTACGAGGCATCCGGTCCCGTCTTAGGAGAACAACACAGAACGTATGACCGTACGTTGATTGGCAGAGCTCTGGTCCTTTCAAAGTTGGAGGAGGCGGCTAGGCTTCGTGCCACAATGACCGAGGACATGTTCATTGATGAGGAGAATTCCTATGCGGATGTTGCAGGTGCATTTGATAGGAGGATCAATGACGTCATCGAAATGTGGCGACGTCATATATTGACATCGAACTGGTCAACGACATTTGGGGAAACTGAGCAAACTGTAACTCTTGTTGTCGGTCGTGTGGAGAAGTACATGAAGGTTTTTAAGGCAAGAGAGGTGGATATGGATCGTTCTCGCAAGGGGAAACGAAAGGCCGACGAGGATGACAATTGGGAACCATCTCAAGACAACGTTGAAAAGAAGCTTGCGATAGATTCAGAGGTTGAGGCAGGCGGTACAATCACTCATGACAGTCAGCGTAGACGTACTCGTTCGATGAATATTGATATTGCATGACTGTTTTTTAGCGATTTGGCTACTATATGAATATATATAACTCTATTCACGTTTCCATTCTTGTTGACTTCCATGTAGAATATTTTTTCCACACTCGGTTTTCTTTCACTTCTCTATTTATACTTTTTACAAAACTCATAATAATAGAGATGTGGCATGACAATTTTTTCATTTGAAGGACTCCCACAAATGCAATTTATTTTTTATCGTGTTATAATTTTAAAAAAGAAACTGGGACAGCAGTGTAGGCATTTAGAAGTTTACCTAGTCAAAGTAGCTGATCAGAAGACGTAATGAAGGAAGGACTCTTCCTCCAAGCCAATTTTTTTTTTCACTGCCGCCGTCCGATGCCTGCTGTCCGCTTCTCGCCGTCCGCTCCGGGGCCCAAAATGCCGTCCGCTTCATGGTGTCTGATCCGCCGTCCGATATAGCCGTCCGATTCGTCTGTTCGGACCGCCGATAGTCAGATTTCATGACGTGGTTCAACTCAACTACTTCCCAGAACGGATTAAATGCCATGAGGAATCCAATGATCGTGATTAAGTGAGCCAAAGACTCCTATTAACCCCTAAACGTTGGAACCCTTTTCAGATTTGGCCGTTTTTCAGAAATGCATTATAAAATGCAACTAAGAGGGATATTTTCAACTCGATGAATGAATAAAAGTTGTACATCATGAATGTTAGATTCTATCCATACGGTTGGATTATCATGATTGGGCCGTTAGGGGTTAACCCTTTGAGGACAACGCAACATATTGGTATGGTGAAATCGATCACAGGATTTGCATATTTGAAATATCACATTGGGTGATTTATAATTTTGCATTCCTAGTCATTAGCTGTATGAAGGTATAATAAAAGTTTCAACATGATTGGAAGATATTTTGAATATTTACAAATTTTATTATGTAAACACGACAAAATTTCAAAATAAATATACTTTTGTCAAATTTAATATCAAGTTTTTTATTTAAGGTAGATAAAAGTTACATTTACATGTAGTAAAGGTATGAAAGCAAAAGATATAAAAGAGTCCTATGATTCGAGCATTATTAGAAAGCCCTTTGTATTTAGGACACTCCAATTTCAAATTTCTCAACGTTGGAAAAACTTCAATAGATTTTCTACTTTCCAATCCCAACGGTCAAAAGATGTATCATAACTTAACTTAAACATCTAACGAAAACTCCAACTACATAAAAGCAAAAACGCTAGATTTTAAGGACGTTGGACCAAAAATCAAGCATAATATGCTTGATTGGGCACTTAGGTTACACATATGAATTTTAGATTCAATCCATACTTTAAGATCAACAGTTACGAATACCAATTAAGTTGTATGAATATAAAATGACTTGGGATTCAAAAAGAAGTGAATTTCAATGGTTGAGATCATATATGAATAGTCACTAAGTGAAGTCATTTTAACAAATGTTGCCACACAACAATGTAACATGCATGACTTACTGTTAAGAGTCCCAAAATGTAAAACCACCAACCTTTTACACAATAAACAATAACATGGCACCAAGATCGTTCCATTTTGAAACTATTTCATTTTTGCTGATAACAAATTTCAGAGGATATTACGGGCTCCATTATTCAAAGAAGATGATTCATACATTCGCACATGCGTACACAATATATTTATATTCTGTTCATATAAATTTATGTATACATAAAAATACATGTGCATATATACGAATATATATATATATATATATATAGATGGATGTGTCGACCATTTATAGATGTACATATTAATATAAACCCTAAACATGCATGCACATACGCATACAATAAGATTTATTTATATGTATGTAAATATAAAGGTACATACATGTGCATTCAATATGTTCAACTATAATTTAATTTCATATATACTATTCATATGAACATGCATACAATAGGTTCAAATCTAATTTAATTTCAAGTTTTCCCCTCTAACTAGGTTTGTAAAATATAAATTGTTACAGATATTGTGTGATAATTTGTTTATGAAAATTGACGTGGTCTTTCCCTCTTAAATTATGTTTGTGAATTCATTGAATGAAGTCACTCTAGTAGGTTCGAAGTAATGTATGCATAAAAAAATGCTAACTCTTGTGGAATTCAAATTGGAACGCAATGCTTCATTCTATTGCCTTTACATTTGAATATTTTGCCTATTTATTCAATTGGAAAGTAATTACAAGTCAAGTCATGAAATTGACCAAAAGTGAGAGGGAGAATGAACAAAGGAAGAAAGGGAGAAGGGTAAGGTGGGGGGGGGGGGCGGAGTTAGTTAACAATGGAGAGGTAAGAGACATCATGAAAGAGGTGGTCCGGACCGCTCTCCTAGAAGTGAAGCACTACAAGAATTCAATGCGAAGGACAATAAATGTTGGAACATTCTTTGACCGTACTCAAAATAGTCCTTGAAGTCCGCGAGGATTCTTGAAGTGCGTGTAGACCCAAGGAGTTGGGCTGGAGGAGGAGGAAGGGAGAGCAATGAAATACCAAAACTCAATACTTTGGAGAATCCCCTGGGCTGCTCGCGCACGCCGTCCGATGCCTGCCGTCCGCACTGCCGTCCGATCCGGCGTCCTCTCTGCCGTCCGATCAGGCGTCTGCTCTGTCGTCCGATCCGAGGGTTTTGTCCGATGCATCCTGTCCGTCCGATCAGCGCGCTCTATTTCATTCAGTTCGTCCGATCTCGTCGTCTAAAACCCCCGTCCGAGGTGCTTTTGCAGATGACCCTTAACTCCTAAAGGACCATATTATGCTTGTTTTTTGGTCAAACGCCTCAAGAATCAAGTGTTTTAACTTTATTGTAGTTGGTGATTTCATTAGATGTTTAAGTTAAGTTATGATACATCTTTTCACCGTTGGGATTGGAGAATAGACTTCATTTGTAGATTTTCCACCGTTGAGAAATTAGAATTTTGAGTGTCCAAAATACAAAGGGATTTCTAAACATGCTCATATCATAGGTCTCTTTTAATTTCTTCATTTTCAGTATTTTACTCCTTGTAAATATGACTTTTATGTACCTTAAATATAATTTTTGATAATAAATTTGACAAAACTATATGTATTTTGAAATTTTCCTTTGTTTACATAATAAAATTTGTAAATATTCAAAATATTTTCGAATCATTTTGAAAATTTTGCCATACCTTCATAATTTTAATGACTCTCTATGAAAAATCATAAATCATACAATTTGATATTTCAAGTATGCAAATTATAGTGCTTTGACTTTTTCAAAAGAGGTGAGGACCTTTAGGGGTTAACCCTTTGACGCTCGCCTTTATATTCTAAATATTGGATGGTTGCTCATGCGTACATCCATCACATACGGCGACTTCGTACAATAATTAAAATTTGTGATTGTCCATGGTCCATTAAAATATGAATTCCTTCAACTATTTAACCTGCATAATTTTAAAAAGTTCATTTTCTATTAGAAAATACATAACACTTTAGGACTAATTGGATACATACAAAATCGTGCGTGTGTAAACTTTAATTAAAAAAATAAACCAATCCGAAAGGTAAAATTTATATAAAAGTGTATATTGATTGTTGTGAAAGGCAACATTAAACCAACATTAACCCCAAAATGCCCAATCAACCATATTATGCTTGTTTTTTGATCAAACGCCCCAAAAATCAAGTGTTTTAACTTTATTGTAGTTGGTGTTATCATTAGATGTTTAAGTTAAGTTATGATACATCTTTTGACCGTTGGGATTGGAGAATAGACTTCATTTGAAGATATTTCACCGTTGTGAAATTTGAATTTCGAGTGTTCAAAATGCAAAGGGATTACTAAAGATGCTTCTATCATATGTCACTTTTAATTTCTTCACTTTCAGTCTTTTACTCCTTGTAAATAGAACTTTTATGTACCTTAAATATAATTTTTGATATTAAATTTGACAAAACTATATTTATTTTGAATTTTTCCCTTGTTTACATAATAAAATTTGTAAATATTCAAAATATTTTTGAATCATGTTGAAAATTTTGCCATACCTTCATATTGTTAATGACTGTTTATGAAAAAATATAAATCATACAATGTGATATTTGAAGTATGCAAATTATAGTGCTTCGACTTTTAGAAAAGAGGTGAGGACCTTTAGGGGTTAAGATAGATAGAAGTAGTTTGATGGATCACAGGATTTCTCCGCCAATGCCTAACGTTTACAATTTCTTTGATAACAAATAAGATCCTATTTTGTGATTTTGTCCATAGAATAATATTCATCCAATCGCACATGTGTACACAATATATTTATATCGTGGATATGTCAATCTATATAAACATAGAAATACACGAGCATAAATATATACATATACACATATGTATGTATGGATATATGTATGTATGTATATGTAAATATGTGGGTGGATATTTGTATGTACATATACATGGAAGCACTTACGAATATACATGCACTACAAACATGTCTTCCACGATATTGCACCATCATGAAAATGGCATGCCACATGTGTTTTATATTACCAATTGGCATATATTATTATTCCAAGCTTACTAGATATGATAATATGCCTTGCACGACGTTCTACCATCATGTATACTTGCATGGACATACGCACACACATACACAATAACTTATGGAATTCGAAGTGGAATTCATATTTTGAATATTTCGCTTCTTTATTCAATTGGTAAGTAATTACAAGTCAAGTCATGAAATTGACCAAAAGTGGGAGAGAGAATGAACAAAGGAGGAAAGGGAGAAGGGCAAGGTGGGGGGGGGGGGGGGGGGAGTTAGCTAACAATGGAGAGGTAAGAGCCATCATGAAAGAGGTGGGACGGACCGCTGTCGTGATGGAAATACTTCCATCATGTAAATATATGCTCTAAAACACGTATTATTCTTCCGCGGGTTCGTGGAAGTCTTAGCGTGGTGTTAGATATTTTTAGTTGTTCTAATTTCAATTTGTTTTGGAAGATACATATAGTTGTGTGTTTCGTTTTAATTAAAACCATCAAAGGATTTAGGTGATTTGAAAGGTGTGAATAGGAAAAGGCGAGAGAAGTACCTTTGAATGGGGCTTCAAAGGGGAGCATGGGCATATGTGCCCCACCGCCACCTTTGATTGGAGAAAATTTAGGGTTTGGGCTTATAGGAAGTATACGGGAGTTTTTTTAAAAAGGAGGAGGTTGAAAGGAGAGGAAGTAGTGGGAGTTTGAGGCAGAATTTTGATTGCATGTAGCTCGCGGAGCAAAACTCTTTTGAAATTGAAATTTTGGCAAATTGTTCCTTGTGATGAGAGCTTTCCAAATTGTGTTTACACGTTGAATTTGGAGTCTTTTTGCAAAAGTTATGATAGTTTGAATTTGTGGAAACCCTTGGCCGTCCATTGAGAGGGCAGAGGTTTCGACGAGCCATAACTTTTGGACAGTAGCTCGGAATGTTTTGAGATTTAGAGGGTTTGTTGATCACGTCTTTAGCTTTCCAAAAAGCTATCGCAATAGAGATTTAGAGTTATGAGAAAAAAGTTATGAGGCTCTGAAGTAGTGAAAACCCGAGGCCATCCATTGAGAGGGTGACGGTTTCAAGAAGCCATAACGTTTGGACAGTAGCTCGGAATGTTTTGAGATTTAGAGGGTTTGTTGATCACGTCTTTAGCTTTCCAAAAAGCTATCGCAATAGAGATTTGGAGTTATGAGAAAAAAGTTATGAGGCTCTGAAGTAGTGAAAACCCGAGGCCATCCATTGAGAGGGTGACGGTTTCAAGAAGCCATAACGTTTGGACAGTAGCTCGGAATGTTTTGAGATTTAGAGGGTATATTCAACACGTCTTTAGCTTTCTAAAAAACTATCACAATTGAGATTTGGAGGTTTGAGTGAAAAGTTATGAAGCTCTGAAGTAGTGAAAACCCGAGACCATCCATTGAGAGGGTGACGGTTTCAAGAGGCCATAACTTTCGGACAGTAGCTTAGAATCACTTGAAATTTGGAGGAGTTGTAGTTTATTGCTTTAGCTTTTCAAAAAGCTATTGCACTTAGGGTTTGGAGCTTTGATGCATCTGTGGCATCAATTTGAATCGCACGGTTATTTTGGAAGTTTGGCTTGAGAGTTTCTTTGTGTTTTGAACACTTTGAGACTTGAAGACAAGAAGATTGAAGATACGAAGACACGAAGATCGTGTGTTGTGGCTTGTGGCTCGTTGTCATTTATTGTTATTCCCAGCCGGTTTTGGAGGCTTGTTGTCTTTTATTGTTATTCCCAGCCGGTTTTGGAGGCTAGTTGTTTTCAATTTCTGTTTTGTAAACTTTGTTGCGGCGAAGTGGGATTGATCACCCACACGGTCGTATTGTTGTTCCCACCGGTGAGGCACGTTTGCTGGTCACCGTGGGTTTGAGATTTAGGAGCCATCTTTCGGACGGTTTCAGCTCGTGGTCTGGCCGTCCCGTTCTACCCGTCCGAGGCCCGTGGTTTCTTATTACCCCACCCTTACCCAAACCTGTTAGAGCCATTGCAGGATAGGCTACTGGGTGAAGATTTGAAGATTTGAAGATCACAAGAATTGAAGACAAGACCGATCTCCCAAGCTATCTGGTCATTCAGTCGCAGCCAGATTCCCCGCGGATTCTCAGAGCGCGCTCCTCTCTACCCGACATATTGGTGCTTCCACTGAGAGAGCTTTGAGGCGACTGGTGAGATTGTTGCTATGGGAGACCGTGATGAGACTGCCGCCACCGGTGGAGTGCAGTTTCCGATGGAGAACATTTTAGGGGCATTGGCCCTGTTTATGGAGCAACAGAGGGCAACTCAGGGTGGACAAGGTGCCACCAAGGCTCTCAAGGCTGTTGTTTCCAAGATTGGAAGGTTTGATGGCAAGAACATCTCTAAGTTCTTGCGAACCTACGTTTGTGAGATGGAAGTGCATCAGGCTGATGACAATCAGATGATGCACACTTTTGATGTGGCAGTTGAGCCTTATATCCGTGACCGAGTGCAAGAGATCCGTGAAGCTGTTGTCTCATGGGTGGAGTTTGCTGAACGGCTCCGTGATGAGTATTTTGATGAAGACTCAGAGAGAATGACGAAGAGATCTTTTCTTGAGTGGGTGGAGCAACGGCCGGGAAACACGATGGGTCCCAATGAGCTGTTGAGAGATTTTGAGAAGAAGTTTGGCCAATTGCCTATGGCAGAGAGGCGCCTTCTAGAAATCCAGGAAGGCTGAGCTTTTCCTCCAAGCAACTGATGTTGCTTTGGAAGACAGACTTCTTCTACTGCTTGGAGATCGTACCACGGAAGGTGGTTTCACCAACGATTGGAGGAGGGTTGAAGAAACCGTAGTTCTCTTGGCCAAACAACAGCGTGTAAGGTCAAGAGGTGTTGAAGAAAGGAGTGATACTGAGCCTATTCAGACACCAAAACCTCTTAAAGTGTCTTTTGCTCCAACACCGTCAACAACTTCGGGAACCACCTTCAAGGCTGCTAAGAGCACTGAAGGAAATGCCCTTGAGGAGCTTATCAAGGGTTTTCGAGAGCTAAGGGTGGAGTTTGGTGAATTGAAGAAGGCTAGAGGAGCTTCTTCTTCTCAACCATCTGAAGGTGTCAGAAAATATGCAAGGAGGTGTGTCTGGTGTGATGAGGAGACTGAACATACTTTGAGAGGGTGTGAATCCTATGAAGAGGCACTCAAGAATGTTCTTGTCTTCTACAAAGATGGAAAGATTCATGATGCCTCTACAGGCTCTCCGTTGGCAACCAATTTTGGAAGGGGAGGAATGAAGAGGCTTATGGAGGAAAAGATGGCAAGATCTAGCTCTGTGCAAGTGCATGAAGCTGAAACATACCAGATTGAAATAGAGGAGCATACAATTAGTGCTTCATCTATTCCAAAAAACGTGCTGATGAAGAGAGGAGCTCAAGCCATCAGGAAAGCAACTGGATGGGAAGACCCAGTTGATGCTAGTAGCATCAGAGCATTCTTGAACGAAGACAAGGATACTGATGAGCTGCATGAGGCCTCAGTTGAAGAGAAACGTGGAAGACTTGACGTTGAGAGTGGTGAGGAGCCAGCATCAAAGAGGAGAACTCAATTACAGAGTGATCATGATACAGAAATGAGGAAGAGGGTTCCTACACGTTCAAAGACAGCAAGCCCTAGCACTGTTCATCCAGGAGATGCACCACTACCTGAGAAGGATTGGGGGCAGTCCAGTGATAGCAAAAAGGGCCAAGAGAAAGGAGATTCTGGCAAGGCAAAGGGGAGAGTGCCTACTTACAAGCTCCTGTCAGACATTGAGACCTCTATTGACATGAAGGGAATATTAGAGGAAAGGATCTTGGATGCCAAGATCGAATTCACTTTGAGGGAAGCACTTGGCATAGCAAAGAAAGATTTTCATGATCTAATCATTGACATCATCAAGAGGAAGAGACAAATGACAGCTGAGGCTGTGATGGTCAAAGCTTTAGACACCCACATGACCGAAGAGGAAGAGATGGAGATTGGTGAAGTATTTGTCATGATGGGTGATGAGGTGACTCAAAAAGAAGAAGTTCCAAAGGATGAAGGCCATGAGACACAGACTTTTGAGTGCTCTTATGATCTTCCCAACATGAGAGAAAATGAAGAAAGAATTGAGTATGATCTACCATTTTGGGCCAGAGCCACCACTGAGACAAAAATGAAGCTGGGAGGGCTTGATGAACATGTTTTGGCCCTTGTTGACCATGGTTCTGAGATCAACATTATGTCTCGGAATGTCTATGAGAAGGGCAAATGGCCAATTGACATAGACCATGGCTGGATCATGAAATCAGCCAATAGCGGGCGGACTCGATTACATGGAGCTTGCCCTGCGATACCCACAAAGATTGGAGATGTGGAAGTTGAACAAAATTTCTTTGTTCAAAACCTTAGTGCCTATCCGGTAATTTTGGGCCAACCTTTCATCACCGCTTCGAGAATGGAGACCAAGGTGTTGGACAACGGGTCTCATTATGCCCGAATCAGGAGTCTTGATGGGAAGAAGTCAGTGCAATTCTTAACAGTGAAGCCTGACAATGAGAGGCATCGACTTCAACTCAGAGAGGTTCCGCTACCAACTTCTCTAAACTTCCCGGATTTCTAAAGGGCACACGTGGAATGTGGGGATCCACGAGTGCTAAGGGAAGTAAGATTGACAAATTCTCCACTGTACATACTGGTGTGAAGTGTGGATTTACAAGTGTGACAAACGATGGTATTGTGAGCTTTTCTGATGTCAAAGACTTGGACCATGTACATAGAAAGCTTGTGAAAAAAATGGAGAAAAATCTTAAAAAAATGAAGGTTCTAGAGGAAGATGAAGGCATTTCTGGTATTTATGAAGAAAATGGTATGCCAGATGATATCTTGCAGACTTTGCAAGATATAAAGACAAACAAGGATGCAAATACGGCTACTCATTGCTTTGTCAATGTTCATACAAGTTCAATGTATGATGAGATTTCTACAGCAGTGACAAGGCTGTGTGATTCCAAAATTGATGAATGGAGGTCAGAAGCTACAGTTTATACAAAGTACAAAACTGTGGCCAAAAAGGTGAAGCCAGTGGCTAATCAGTTACCACCTGACACTGATAAACATGTCAAACAGGCTGAGAAGGAGCCAAGTTTGAGAGAAGGAAGAAGAATTGGACACAAGTTCACCAAAGAGACTTTGGCAAACTTGAAGATTGGAGGAGATGATTTCTTGACTGAGCCGGAGAAGAAGAAATTTCAAGACATGCTTTCTATGCATGGAAAGGCCTTTGCTTCTTCGCCAGATGAAATTGGGTGTGTACAACCAAGCGTTGTAACACCAATGGTTATTTTTACTGTACCACACGTACCATGGGATTTAAAGCCTATACCTGTGCCTAGAGCTCTACTTCCAAAACTAGTGGAGTTGCTCAAAGAAAAGAGGCACATGGGCATACTTGAGCCTTCAATGGCGCCGTATTCAAACCGATGGTTCACGGTGCCAAAGAAGTCAGGAGCATTGAGGTTTATTCAAGACATGCAGCCAGCAAACAAAGTAACAATCAGAAACAAAGGCTCAGGGCCTATTGTTGATGAAGTAGCAGAAGCGTTTGCGGGGCATGCAATATATTCCATTGGAGATCTATATTCTGGCTATGATCAATTCCAACTAGCTGCTGAGAGCAGAGATTTGACAACCATGAAGACTCCACTTGGATTGATGCGCATGTGTACATTGCCTCAAGGTGCTACCAATTCAGTGGCACATATGCAGAGTGCTATGAATCAAATTCTAAGAGACTTTGTGCCTGACAAAACCATACCTTTTGTGGATGACATTCCCATAAAGGGGTGCGAGGAGAAAGAAAGAGACTTAACAGTTCAAGATGATGGTTGCAGAGCTTTTGTGATTAATCATATACAAGACGTGGCAAAAATCTTGAGCAGACTTGAAGAGGTGCACTTGACCCTCTCCATTGACAAGTCCAAGTTTGGGGTTGATGAGATTTTGGTAGTTGGACACTTATGTGGTTCTTATGGAAGGAAACCTAACCCTGAGAAGGTGGATGCTATTGGGAGAATGATGGCCTGTAGCAATGTCACTGAAGTAAGGAGGTTTTTAGGAGCCTGTGTCTTCTATCAAATTTGGATCCCTCATTTTGCTCATATATCGGAACCTCTATACAAGCTATTACGCAAGAGGAACAAGTTTGTTTGGCAAATTGAGCAAGATTTGGCTATGACAGAGTTGAAAAGAACTTTACAGTCACCACCGGTTCTTAAACAAGTGAGCTACAATTGTGGACGACCGGTGATTGTGACTGTTGACACAAGTCCAATTGCAATTGGATGGGCTATTGGACAAGATGATGAAGAAGGGAAGAGATTTGCTATCCGATTTGGAGCAAGAATCTTGACAGATCGCCAGAGAGCATATCCACAAGTGAAAAGAGAATTATATGGTGCTCTTACAGCTCTAAAAGCTGACAGAAACTACTTGATTGGAGCGGAGGTGGTGTTAGAAACTGACTGCTTGCCTTTGCTGGGGATGATAGCAAATTGTTCTTCACCAGACATTGCAATGTTGCGGTGGATAGCCTACATCAAATCTTTGAACCCTGTTTTAGTTCACATTGAAGGCAAAAAGAATTGTGTTGCCGATATGTTGTCTAGAGCAAGGTATTTCAATGAAGAGGACATGATGGCTAATGAAGGTGATGAAGAATTGTCACATGGAGGTTATGTGATGATTACAGATGGAGAAAGCTCATCCACCGGAGCTTTGCCTTTCGAGAGTGAGATCTACGAAGGAAGATTAAGAGACATTGGACTCTATTTGAGTACCATGGAACGGCAAGAAAGCTGGGTGGATAAAACATTCAAAGACATCAGACATCAGTCTTATGGATATTTGTTGAAAGACGGGGTTTTATGGAAGAGAGCGAAAAGACTCGGTGAAATGCCTTTGAGGGTGGTGGGAGACTTTGAGACCAAGACCAAAGTTTTGCAAGAATTTCATGATACGCTTTGGGCCGGTCACAGAGGAGTTTGGGCCACCTATACAAAAATCAAGGAGAGATATTGGTGGAAGGGGTTATACAAAGATGTTGAAGAATTTGTAGCTTCTTGTGTCGTGTGCCAATTACAATCGAAGGTGCGACACAGAGACGAATTACATCCGACCTATCCCATTGCAATCCATTTTCAATGGATGATTGATTTGGTTGCTATGCCAAATGCAGTGTGGGGGATGAAATACCTTGTTTTGGCCCGAGAAGAACTCTCAAATTTTGTTGAAGGAAGAGCTTTGAGGACCAAGACGACGGAGAATGTTTGCCGATTCATACTTGAAGACATTTTTAGTCGGTACGGAAGCATCGGTCGGATGAGAGCGGACAGGGGAGAATTAAATGCTGCTGAAGCCAAGGAGTTTTTCAGCCGATATGGTGTGCAATTGAAACTGACAACGGCTTACAATCCTGAGGCTAATGGCAAGATTGAAAGGGGACATCCCCCAATCGTTCATGCTTTAGTCAAAGCCTGCAAAGGAAAGCCTAAGATGTGGCCAAAATTGCTACCGTTTGCTCTGTGGGCTGATAGAACCACACACAGTACGGTTACCGGTTACATGCCTGTAGAACTAATGTATGGGCAAAAACCAATCATGCCGGTAGAGGGAGATATTCCCACGTGGGTGTTTCTTTCATGGGAAGATGGGATAAGCAGAGAAAGACTGTTGGAACTTCGCATTCAACAGCTTGAAAGATTGCCAGAAGACATCGGGATTGCTTTGGAGAAAATGAAAGCTGCTAGACTGAGCAACAAAGAGCGGTTTGACAAAACACACCGAATGAGAAGAAAGAAGATTAGAGAGGGTGATTGGGTCCTTGTGTTTGATAGCACATTGGAGCATCAACACAGCACTGTGCGAAAATTTGCAAAAAGATGGTTTGGACCCTATGTAGTGATTAAAGTGCACCTCAATGGCACTTATTCACTCCGTGAATTGGATGGAACTTCTCTATGTGTACCAGTAGCGGGAAAACGAATCAAAATCTTTCGCAGGAGTGGGAGGTTTCATCTGGAGGACCTTGAAGAACTCTTTAATCAAGAAGAACTCGAGGATGATCAACAAACTGAAGAGGAGGATGAAGAGCTACAGGATGCAGTTGATGACATCCAAGATAGCGAGGAGGACTAAACGTGGCACATACCGGAGGATGTGCAGGTTTAGAGAGGGTGCATGTCGTGATGGAAATACTTCCATCATGTAAATATATGCTCTAAAACACGTATTATTCTTCCGCGGGTTCGTGGAAGTCTTAGCGTGGTGTTAGATATTTTTAGTTGTTCTAATTTCAATTTGTTTTGGAAGATACATATAGTTGTGTGTTTCGTTTTAATTAAAACCATCAAAGGATTTAGGTGATTTGAAAGGTGTGAATAGGAAAAGGCGAGAGAAGTACCTTTGAATGGGGCTTCAAAGGGGAGCATGGGCATATGTGCCCCACCGCCACCTTTGATTGGAGAAAATTTAGGGTTTGGGCTTATAGGAAGTATACGGGAGTTTTTTTAAAAAGGAGGAGGTTGAAAGGAGAGGAAGTAGTGGGAGTTTGAGGCAGAATTTTGATTGCATGTAGCTCGCGGAGCAAAACTCTTTTGAAATTGAAATTTTGGCAAATTGTTC
The DNA here is from genome assembly GCA_022496805.1 of Pohlia nutans. Lineage (NCBI taxonomy): Eukaryota > Viridiplantae > Streptophyta > Bryopsida > Bryales > Mniaceae > Pohlia > Pohlia nutans. The sequence goes on from CM040103.1 coordinate 3,448,968, forward strand.
CTTGTGATGAGAGCTTTCCAAATTGTGTTTACACGTTGAATTTGGAGTCTTTTTGCAAAAGTTATGATAGTTTGAATTTGTGGAAACCCTTGGCCGTCCATTGAGAGGGCAGAGGTTTCGACGAGCCATAACTTTTGGACAGTAGCTCGGAATGTTTTGAGATTTAGAGGGTTTGTTGATCACGTCTTTAGCTTTCCAAAAAGCTATCGCAATAGAGATTTAGAGTTATGAGAAAAAAGTTATGAGGCTCTGAAGTAGTGAAAACCCGAGGCCATCCATTGAGAGGGTGACGGTTTCAAGAAGCCATAACGTTTGGACAGTAGCTCGGAATGTTTTGAGATTTAGAGGGTTTGTTGATCACGTCTTTAGCTTTCCAAAAAGCTATCGCAATAGAGATTTGGAGTTATGAGAAAAAAGTTATGAGGCTCTGAAGTAGTGAAAACCCGAGGCCATCCATTGAGAGGGTGACGGTTTCAAGAAGCCATAACGTTTGGACAGTAGCTCGGAATGTTTTGAGATTTAGAGGGTATATTCAACACGTCTTTAGCTTTCTAAAAAACTATCACAATTGAGATTTGGAGGTTTGAGTGAAAAGTTATGAAGCTCTGAAGTAGTGAAAACCCGAGACCATCCATTGAGAGGGTGACGGTTTCAAGAGGCCATAACTTTCGGACAGTAGCTTAGAATCACTTGAAATTTGGAGGAGTTGTAGTTTATTGCTTTAGCTTTTCAAAAAGCTATTGCACTTAGGGTTTGGAGCTTTGATGCATCTGTGGCATCAATTTGAATCGCACGGTTATTTTGGAAGTTTGGCTTGAGAGTTTCTTTGTGTTTTGAACACTTTGAGACTTGAAGACAAGAAGATTGAAGATACGAAGACACGAAGATCGTGTGTTGTGGCTTGTGGCTCGTTGTCATTTATTGTTATTCCCAGCCGGTTTTGGAGGCTTGTTGTCTTTTATTGTTATTCCCAGCCGGTTTTGGAGGCTAGTTGTTTTCAATTTCTGTTTTGTAAACTTTGTTGCGGCGAAGTGGGATTGATCACCCACACGGTCGTATTGTTGTTCCCACCGGTGAGGCACGTTTGCTGGTCACCGTGGGTTTGAGATTTAGGAGCCATCTTTCGGACGGTTTCAGCTCGTGGTCTGGCCGTCCCGTTCTACCCGTCCGAGGCCCGTGGTTTCTTATTACCCCACCCTTACCCAAACCTGTTAGAGCCATTGCAGGATAGGCTACTGGGTGAAGATTTGAAGATTTGAAGATCACAAGAATTGAAGACAAGACCGATCTCCCAAGCTATCTGGTCATTCAGTCGCAGCCAGATTCCCCGCGGATTCTCAGAGCGCGCTCCTCTCTACCCGACACCGCTCTCCTAGAAATGAAGCACTACAAGAATTCAATGCGAAGCACAATAAATGTTGGAACATTCTTTGACCGTACTCAAAATAGTCCTCGAAGACCGCGAGGATTCTTGAAGTGCGTGTAGACCCAAGGAGTTGGGCTGGAGGAGGAGGAAGGGAGAGAAACACCAAAACTCAATACTTTGGAGAAACCCCCTGGGCTGCTCGCGCACGTCGTCCGATTCCTGCCGTCCGATGCCTGCCGTCCGATCCAGCGTCCGCTCCCCCGTCCGATGCGGCGTCCGCTCTGCCGTCCGATGGATCGAGCGCGCCTGTCCGTCCGATCAATCCGTCGGGCCGGCGTGGTCCGTCCGATATGGGGACCTGGCGCGGGCCGTCCGATTAGGCCACGCGATCGTGCGCCCCTGCCCGTCCGATTGGAGGGTCGAAGCGTACGCGCGGACAGCGGCCGTCGGATGAGAATGTCCGCACGCACGCCGTCCGATGGATCTGGTAAAGTCCGATCGAGGCCGTCTGATCGGGCTGGCGTCCGCTGCAGAAATGCTATTTCGCGAGCGGTGAGCGGAAAATCACGAGCGGTGAGCGAAAAATCTAAAAAGAAAAGATAATAAGTACATGAATTTAAAAAAAAGTTCAGGCCTATGGCCGGGGAATATTCTATTTAAAAAGCATTAAAGAGGAGAAAAAAAGTAATTACGCTTGCTAATTTTAGAAAAGATAAAAATCATTTCAGTAAAGTTATCCTAAAACCGTGGAAATTGGGCCTATAACCATGTTCTCAGTTGCGCTTTGAATTGGAATTTAATAATCTTTCCACAAACATTATGGAATACACTTGGCAAAAAAGATCATTTTCAAGAACTCCAAGGTAAATGGAACACACTTGGCAAAAAGAAATGCGCAGCTTTGACTACACCAATTAAACTGCACTCAAGTAAAATACGACCATAAAGTCACAACATTTTCTTTTTAAGTGGGATGTTGGTTAAACCACTTCTTGAATTTCTAAGCAGGTGTGACCCTGTCTACAATACCACTGAGCAAAATCTGCTTAATCTCGTTAAAGCTCAGCGTCGGGGCATGTATGAAGAGATCGTCATTGCGGGTGAGGCCACACATTACACGATAAACATAATAAATATGCTTACAGTTGTAATAAGGTCTGCGTTGTTTGAATTTCAGAAACATGTATTGAAAGTCGAAACAGTTGCATTCGGGGAGCAGACCGATGCTCACCTTGTATTCTTTAGACTCAGATCCATGCATCGATCGCATATCCACTATCGCACCGATGCCCGGACTCGGAACAAGTGTCACCTTGAGAACTACAGCTTCAACCAGTGATGCAGAGGCCCACCGACTTGCTTGATGAGCGCTGACTGGAGAATTGAGATTGCGACGAGTCTTTTTGTTACCTCTCTGTGTCAAATACTTGTCGGGAAACGCTGGTGCAGGAATGTTGTGTACCTGAGATGCAACAGCATTGTCGTTGCCAAATAGCCGGTCTTGAGACATCGGCGGCCGTTGCTGTAATTGAAACCCAGCTTCTTCGAGTCTTAGTATCTCTCGCTGTGTAAGATTAGTACCCCTCACCACGGGCCAAACATCTGGGACATCAGGTCGCGTGGTCACCCACCTACGCCGATTACTCTTCACGCATCTTGCCACATCGTCAGGACAGAAGAAGAAATATTGATGAAAATCCTTATTTTTGGGACGACAATGATACGTTCCAAAATATGCTGGTGCAGGAACAGAGAGGGATAACTTCTGTGTACACTTCTTGGAAGACTTCTGGATCTGGCCAAAACATGACTTCCTCCCCAGACTTGGCACTCGCCGAATATGCCATGCGCTTGTGTCACAATCTAATTCCAGCACACTCGACACATGGTGTACTTGCAGTGTTTCTGGAAGTGCATTTGGAGAAGAGATTCCTACATCAAGAAAGGTAGTGTGAAATCTTATAGGAACTTCGTCTTCTTCAAGATTTATCGTACCGGAAGGTGATTCCTTTGAACGAGATCGAGTGACCTTAGCGGGCTTTGGTTGCGAGACGTTAACCTTGTCAAAGCGATGTGAATCGTCCTCGCCTCCAGGGTCAGCATCTAGACGACGTTTTGCAGATCCGAAAATTTCTTCACCAGCATATTGAGTTCCTGAGACCAAGAAATCGGTCGAGCGAGGTACCTTTCCCATGGCTTTGAAAATGGAATTCAAATTACCACTTCGGCTCGCAGTACGTAACCTAAGCTCCTCTTTACTTGGACCGGTTCCTGATCCACGCCCTGAAAAAAACGAGTTGTACCTTGTGCATTGAATAAACGCACGGGCAAAGTCATCAACTGTAGCATCATAAATACTATCACCATTCTTCCCCGATTGTTTGATCCAAGAAGCATGGACAGTCTCAGCCAAGTTGCACATGGGCATCTCCGCTTTCTCCTCCTCTGTCAAATTCTGCACACACAACGTGATTAGAGAAAATGTGAAACACAGCGCATGACACGCTGCAGCTAGTGTCATGCCAGTGCCACCACCCTTCAGTGGCACGCAGTTCTAGTAAGGGCAACCGGGCTCCAGCCAACAAAGGGGTGCCGGTGCCGGCACCCCCCCACGGCATCCGGTAGCAACAGGGTGCCAGTGCCGGCAACCCCCACAGCGCCAGCCAGCAAGGGGCTGCCGGTGCCGGCCCCCCCTACAGCGCCAGCCAGCAAGGGGGATTCTATAGCACTCACCACCTCGCACTCAAGAAGGGGGTGCCGGCACCGGCACCCACCTTGCCGCATCTGCAAGTGACACTGCAATTGCGTCCATAATGAGGCTGCCGGCACCGACAACTACTAATGGGTGACACTCCAGAACGCCTCCTACAAGGGGCAGCCTGTGCCAGCAGATTTACTCACTATGCGGCGCAAATGAACTTTCAAATGACACCATGTCTAAAGAACAACAGCCTAATTCACTGAGTATTCAAAAAAGCAATAACAAGTACAGATTCGAACTTACCAAATTCATATACCCGCCCCACTGTCGGTATCGAAAGTGCCACCAAGCAAGCCAAGCATCTAATAATGGAATTTCAGATTCCATCGCTGCGCCACTTGTGAACCACCACGAACGAATAGCCAAGTATCTGGTGTGTGCATCATCGTCGGATTTGGAGTCTTTGTATTGGGTACACAAACGTTTGTGCTCATCTCGCAACTCCAGTTTGATAAATTGATTGGTTGCCCTATGCATACATTGAGTCCAGTGAAGTAAACAGGATCGCTCACGCCCCTCCATTGGGACGGTCTTATCTCCAGAACCGTATATCTCCCGCACTGCATTCCAGTTTGCTTGAGCGATGTCTGCAATAAACCCCTTGAAATTCACTTTGTGCACCCCATGTCGCGCCATGACCTCGTTGATTCCTGTCCACAAATAAGCTTGTGCCTCCTTCGTCTCGGACATCATGTCGCAGATTGCAATGGTCATTACTTTACAATACACAGAATCGTACACATGACATGCAAAGGTAGTGTACCGCTTAACTCGTTTAACGTGGTCAAACATTACCCACGCATCTTGGAGGTCACCACCAGGCTGAATCTTCTTCACCAAGTCCACGCCCGAGCCAGGCCCAACTTCAGACATTTTGAACACGAATACCTTGTTGGTCTGCTTGCCTTGGCCAGGAAAGCGATTCTCTTGCACAAATGGCCATCTTGTAGTACCTCGCAACTCACAGACCCCATCAATAACTCCGGTTCGGCCGATGCGCTTAAATTCAGAAACGTTCTTGCGAAGAGTTGGACTAGTGAAACTTTCAAACTGGTACATGACAGCTTCAAGTTCCTTATCAGATAGCTGAACTGGATCTTCACCCGGCTTACCCATCAGATGTTCCCCAAGGAACTCCAAACTGGCTGCTAACGCAATCGACGACGGACTTGCTTTGGGCGAGGACTCCACTGCATTCTTCAGAAGCTGATCACGTAGAATACGAGATTCTCTACAGTCACCCCGGGCCACGGGGTGCTTGTGCTCTCCAATGTGAATGTAGGCCCGGGTTGTCGTGGGTTCACCCGTTACCCAGTACATCATAGCTGGGCACGTTTCCATACAGGTTGGAGGCTCTTTGCATATAGCGCAAAACAATGTTGCGTCACTCGACGGGATCTGCCCTAAGAAAGGCTTTCTAGCATTCCCGTCCCATAACTTCTCATTCACTGCTTTGTGACGATCTACTCTGTTGAGAAACTCGCACTCCTTGTTCTCACACCGCAAGTGGCCTGCACAGTGTGCAACACGGAATGATAGGCTGAACTCGTTTCTAATTTTTCGAGTGTTTGATAGACACCAAGTGTGACCATCAAAATGTCTGTCCATTCCAAACAGTTTTCTCCCATATCCTGGTTTCACATCCTTAGGTGCGGGAGGAAACTCAAACAAATGATTGCCGTTGTACTGAGCCGGCAAATACCTGAGAAGAGAGTACTGAAACGAATCGAAATCAAGCTTACTAAGCTCACTCTTTGCACCTTTACGAAATTGCAGCTTCCTAATGCAATCTACAGCACTAAGTTTCCCCATCGACAACGGCGTGAGCGGAGGTTTTTGGCTTGAGGTCTGAGATCCTGACTTTGTCTGGCAAGCTGGTCCATCAAGAAAATACCTAAGATCTGATTCAATGTCTGAGTCTTCGATATGTATGATACCCGGATTTTCTAGCTTAACATCTCGGAGAACGGGAATCTCTGAACCAGGGTTTGAACCGACAACGCTCGGTAGTCTACTAGGAATTGCTAAGTTTTCTATCCCAAGAGCACGGTAGGATGATGGTGAGAGAATCCAGACTTTGCGGTCGTCCTCTAATACTGGTTCTACCGTTACAGTGTATGAGAGTTCACTGTGCTCGTCATATATCTCCTCTTCAAGATAAATCGAATCCTTTTGAAAACCAAATTTCAGCGACAACATATCAACGCCTACGACATACCGTCCATCACTCAGTTGGGCCACCCTCAAGGGCGCCCGACATCCTTCTGCACGTATGGTTGCCATGACAATATGCATCGAAGTCACATTTTGATACAGAGACGAAGGAAGGATTCACTATCAAAGAATATCGGATATAATATCCACAAAGTATAGTGCAATAGATGATAGAGCCAAACGCGTTAATTAGTTGGACTGCCGGTCACGTCACAAGAAGGCGGACAGAAAAGCTACTGACATATTGATTCTGACTATACGACAAATCCTATAATTAAAGTGCCAATCCGCAGAGACGGCTATTAGTTACTGGGATTGACGCAACATCCTGCCACTACAAAAATGACTGCGTGGTGTTATGATTTGATATGTTGAGTGGAGCCTGCGTCGGACGCAATAGTGAAGAGGGGTGAATGCTGTCAGGAGCCATCCACGTCAAGGATACATTCATCCATCCGTGCGTCATCCATATTGAGGTAATTGATGCAACGTAGTATTGCTAGAAGCCAAAGACGTACGGGTGCTAAATAATGGTGTGTGGGAGGAGGGGTTAGGCATGGGCTGATCTCTAGAGTGTCCTTGTGATGAGTTATCCCATATGGTTTGTCCATGGTGACCTCCTAGTGTACACTACTTAAGGTGGAAGGCCTTTGAGTAAAAATCATCTCTTTCTACGCATTCCTTGTGTTTGTGTGTGTGCCTTGTGCAATCTTCTCTACCTTCAATAGGTTATGGGCCCACTCATGTGTGTTTCATGAGTATTAGATTGCATTTGTGCAAGTATTTTGAGGTCGGTGCGCAACGGGCGGTTTTGGAGCATTGTTGGAGGTTTTGGAGCTTGTTGAAGCGTTGGTGCTTCTTGGAGGTGTGCATGGGCTGAAGTTACATGTTGGAGCACTCTCTTTGGTCAATTTCTTCCCTTGATCTCCTTCTTTTCTTTCTTCTATCTCTTCGTTGCGAGTGGAACTTCGTTTGGTTCAATTGTGAGCATTTGAGTAAATGCAAGTGATTTGTGAGGTGTGAAGGCTCTCGTGGAGGGTCTACCATCTGATCCTAGTGATTAGGCACTTGCTTTGAGGTGTTGCATGTGTTTCATGCTCTTGGGGTGCTCAAATTTTCATTTGGAGCTAGTTTGTGCACAAAGGTGCGGTTTTGAGCAATTTCAATGCGATTGGGGTTTTGAGGGACTTGTGTGAGTTCATGTGCATTGAGTGAGTGCTCTTGAAGGACACAAAGGTGTCATTGACGTGCATTGAGTGTTTGGGGACACTAAGGCGTCGTATTGAAGCATTTGGAGTTGTTTTGAGCTCCATTGAGTGATTTGAGGGGTTTTGGTGAGCCTCTTTGCATTTTTGGGTGAGGGTTCTCACATTTGAGTGTTGGGAGGCGTGTGTGGAGCACAAAAGTGCTGATCTAGTGTTTGGGGTTGTTTTAAACCCATTGGGTGCACAAAGGTGCAATATCAAAGCAAAAAAATCACAAAAACAAAGTTGTGTGTTTGAGTTTGAGGTTTCATTTGTGTGGGGAGGCATACGTAAGTGAGGATCATGGCATCTTTTGAGGGTGAGGGTCCCAAGGTCGTGGACAAGTTCGATGGGGTGAATTTCCACTTGTGGAAGTTCAAAATGGAGATGGTGATGGCCGAGAAGGAGTTGTGGGAGATTGTCGAGGGTAGTGAGGAACCTCCTTTCTCTTCTACGGATCCTAGGATCATGCAAGCGTACACGAGGAGGGAGAAGAAAGCATTTGCCATTTTGGCACTCAACCTCGCGGATTCGCAACTTGCGCACATTCGTTCGTGCAAGACACCCGCGGAAGCATGGTCCAAGCTTTGCAACATTCACGAAGCGAAAACATTGGCCAACATTTTGTTTTTGAGGCGCAAGTTCTTCACCATCAAGATGGGCGAAGAAGATGACATGTTGGCGCACATCAACAAGGTCAAAGCTCTCGCGGATCAACTCAACGGTTGCGACGTGTCGGTTACGGATGGTGACATCGTGATGACACTTTTGGAGAGCCTTCCATCATCATACGAGTACCTCATCGTGGCGATGGAGTCAAGACCCATTACGGAGCTCACATTGGACTATGTGACCTCACGGTTGTTGCACGAGCTTTCGCGGCGAAAGGAGAACGAGTCTCGAGAAGATGGAGCGGCACTCGTGGCGAAGCAATCCAAGAATGGAGGCGGTGGGAGCTCAAGCGACAAGGTGTGCTTCTATTGTGGTAAGAAGGGCCACATTGCCAAATTTTGCTTCAAACGCAAGAGGGATGAGAAAGGGGAGAGTGCAAACAACACTAAAACTCGTGACGATGATGAGTACGCATTTACGGCTAGATATGAGGCAAGCATGAGCGATGGCATCGAGGGTGATGCAAGCATGAGTGATGGTATCGAGGGTGATGCAAGCATGAGTGATTGGATTGAGGTTGGTGATGAGTATGCAAACATGGCAAGCAATGTATCGTGCAATGGTAGTACGAGTGATTGGATTGTTGATTCGGGGGCTACAAGCCACATGTCACCACATAAAACTTGTTTTCATTCGTATGCTCTCATTAATCCAAGGAGAGTGATTTTGGGAGATGATACGGTGCTTGAGGCCGTTGGCAAGGGCCAAATTGTTGTAGACACCGAGGTGAGGGGTCGTGTGAAGACAATCACTATCAATGATGTCCTCCACGTTCCCAAACTAACGGCAAATTTACTATCGGTGAGGCAACTAGTGGCAAAGCACTTGAGAGTAGAGTTTAGTGATAAGGGGTGTTATGTGTTGTCACCGAGTCGAGATGAGGTGGCCATCATTGAAGAACACGAGGGCTTGTACCACATCAAGTTCTCCAAGGTGCATTCGAAGGAATCGGCGGTGTTGGCGCATTCAAACTTGAAGGACGACAAGTTGGCGTTGTGGCATCGTCGACTTGGCCATTTGAACATCAAGAGTGTGAAGACACTACGCGGCATGGTAAGCGGTATGGATCTTCATCAATTGAAAGTGGATGCTTCTACATTCACGTGTGAAGGTTGCATTGAAGGCAAAGAACAACGGTTGCCATTTGCGGGTGAAGGGGCGACACGGGCCACAAAAGTTTTGGAGATCGTGCATTCGGATGTGTGTGGCCCCATGAAGACCACATCGATGGGAGGTTGCAAGTACTTTGTGACCTTCATCGATGATTTTTCAAGGAAGATATGGCTCTACCCTATCAAAGCCAAGAGTGAGTGCTTTGAGAAGTTCAAGGAGTTCAAGACATTGGTGGAGAACCAATCCGAGTTGAAGATCAAGGTGTTTCGGTCGGACAATGGCGGCGAGTACATGTCCAAGAAATTTGACGAGCTTTTGAAGAATGAAGGCATCGCACGCCAAACTTCGGCCCCGTACACGCCTCAACAAAATGGAGTTGCGGAGCGCGCAAATCGCACCATTGTAGAGATGGCGAGGAGCATGTTGCACGCTCAAAACTTGAAGTTGGACCTTTGGGCGGAAGCGGTGGTGAATGCGGTATACACACGCAATCGGTGTCCAACAAGCGCGGTTGAAGACATGACGCCGGAGCAAGCGTGGAGTGGGAGGCAACCATGTGTTGCACACATGCGCATCTTCGGATGCATTGCATATGCGAAGGTTCCCGACGAACGGAGGACGAAACTCGAGGCTAAGGCCTTGAAATGTGTGTTTCTTGGGTATTGTGAAGGTACCAAGGCGTATAGACTCATGTCGGTGGACACGAGGAAGATCATTCGGTCACGTGATGTGACATTTTGTGAGGAGTCTACGATGGAGGCTCCTTTGGAGGTTGGTCCAAGTGGGAGTAGTGGAGACGTTTTGGTGGACACACCCTCCAAGTCTCCTAGTGTTGTTGATGTAGGTGATGATGACGGTGATGACGAAGCTGGCGACACGGAGGTTGTTGAAGCGCCATCGAGCTCAAAGGCCAAGAATGGCGCAAAGGGCACGCAAGAGGAGCAAGTTTCTTCAAGCGAGCGGCGGTACCCCGAGAGATCGCGCAAGCCACCTGGAGAATGGTGGAAGAACCACATCTTCCCTCAAGTGGAGGACGAGCATGCGAATGTGGCATTATCGGATGGTCCATTGACCATTCGAGAAGCCATGCAAGGTGAGGATGCGGTCAAGTGGGAGCGCGCCATGCAAGAGGAGTACGACTCTCTAATTGCTAACGGTACGTGGCAATTAACTCCCATTCCAAAGGATCGCAACCCCATTGGTTGCAAATGGGTGTTTCGGACAAAGAGGGATGTTTCGGGTATTGTTGTGCGTCACAAGGCAAGATTAGTAGCCAAGGGGTTCGCGCAAGTGCATGGGGTGGACTTTCACGAGACATTTGCTCCCGTGGCCAAGTTCACCACCATTCGATGCATTCTTGCCATTGGAGCGGCCTTGGACTTGGAGATGCATCAAATGGATGTGAAGACCGCATTTTTGAATGGCGATTTGAAGGAGGACATCTACATGGTGCAACCTGAGGGGTTTGTGCAACAAGGTAATGAGCACCTTGTTTGTAAGTTGCAAAAATCATTGTATGGGTTGAAACAATCTCCAAGAGCGTGGTACCAAAAGATTGACACGTTCTTGCTTGCACACGGGTTTACTAGGAGCATTGCGGATCATAGTCTCTACTTCATGCAAGAGGGGCAACATGTGGTGATTGTGATCATATATGTTGATGATTTGATCATTCTTGCAAGCCTCATGAGTTTAATGAATGCATTAAAAGGCATGCTTGAGAGAGAGTACGAGATGAGTGATCTTGGAGAATTGCACTTTTGTCTTGGTGTTGAGTTTGTGCGTGATAGGGCTACACGCACTATCACCATGAGTCAAGGCAAGTATGTGATGGACGTGCTCAAGAGATTCGGGATGGAGGATTGTAAACCCGTGGCAACACCACTGGATGCAAACTCCAAGCTCGTCAAGCTTTCGGAGGAGGAGTATGCGATGGAGGCTAAATCGATGGCGGAGGTGCCATACAAGCAAGCGGTGGGGTCGTTGATGTATGCGATGATTGCGACACGGCCCGACCTTGCGTATCCAATTAGCGTGGTGAGTCAACACATGGCGAGACCGGGCTCGATGCATTGGATGACGGTCAAGAGGATCATGCGTTATTTGAGGGGCACAAGCGATGTGAAGTTGTGTCTTGGAGGCAAAGACATTGTGTTGAGCGGCTATTGTGACGCGGACTACGCGGGAGACACGAGCGATCGAAGATCGACAACGGGCTACATGTTCAAGGTCGGATCGGGAGCGGTGTCGTGGAATAGCAAGCGGCAACAAACCACGGCGACATCAACGGTGGAGGCCGAGTACATGGCTACGAGCCATGCCACGAAGGAGGCCATTTGGTTGAGGCAACTAATGGTGGATGTGGGTTGCACACAAGGTGAGGCTACAACGATTATGTGTGACAACCAAGGGTGCATTTCACTTGCAAAGAACCCTACACATCATTCACGCACGAAGCACATTGATGTGCAATACCACTTCATTCGGGAGAAGTTGGAATTGGGAGTTATACATTTGGAGTATTGCCCAACGGAGCACATGGTGGCGGATGTGCTCACAAAGGGTCTTTGTAGAGACCGACACCAACGATTAGTAATAGCATTTGGACTTAGAGGCTTTGGCTCTACGCAAAGTGGGAGTATTGAGGTAATTGATGCAACGTAGTATTGCTAGAAGCCAAAGACGTACGGGTGCTAAATAATGGTGTGTGGGAGGAGGGGTTAGGCATGGGCTGATCTCTAGAGTGTCCTTGTGATGAGTTATCCCATATGGTTTGTCCATGGTGACCTCCTAGTGTACACTACTTAAGGTGGAAGGCCTTTGAGTAAAGATCATCTCTTTCTACGCATTCCTTGTGTTTGTGTGTGTGCCTTGTGCAATCTTCTCTACCTTCAATAATCCATAGCAGACTGGAAAGACAATATGAATGTGGAGGACGGAGCCATTCTTATTCCTAGCCGGCGCTTTGCTGCTACGGCGTCGCATTGGTAATTGCGGCAGATATTCCCTTCCTTTCATACAAATTGCATTGTATCGCTGAATCCACCGCTCTCTTTTGGATATGATGCCGTCATATCTCTTGTGCAGTATTTTCTCTAGTGTAATCTAGCTCTGGTGCTAGTATGATATGTATCAGTTATTCTTAGTGATCAGATGCCGCGCACCTTAGACGAAGAGCAGCAGCAGTGCAAATCTGATACTACTAAGAAGAAGAAGAGAAGAGTACCGGGTGGGCGTTTATATTATTCAAGGAGAAAGAGTTCAAACAGCGTCCAGATGAAGAGGCGGCTCCCTGTGACAACCAAGGCAGACTCGGGAGGAACAGCCAAAAAATTATTTCCAATACATGAAGAGGTCGTGTTGGAGACCCAAGCCGATCACAAATCTCTCGAAGGTGAAGACATGGAGGACAGCCAACATACGACATTCAAAAGAACGGTAATCTAGACTTATGCATTGTACTTGTTCTTTGTTTCCTTGCAAATTCAAATAAATTTCTTGCAATCTAATATGTATATGTATGGAATTGAAAGCAGGCTCGTCAAGTAAAGACCAAGTCATTTAAAGAAATTATAAACGCATCAGCATCGAAACGACACCAAGAGACCTTTGAGGACGTCGAGTCTAGGGAGGATAGAGAATCTGACACAGGAGAAGCAGACGAAGAGGAGGACAATCAGGAAGAGGAAGACGTCGATGGTAAGTCAGGCCATTAGCCCAAGTCCAAGTGAATGCATTTGACTAAGGTTTGGCCGATGTCACAATGAAGCACCCGTTGAATTAATGTTTTGAGAAATTATAATGGCTTTGGGGTAGGGTTTTGGACCCAACCTAAACCCCCGATGTCCGATGGCCTCCCTCCTGATTACTCTCTCTCCTCCCCGATTGTACTTTCTCCTTCCCCCGATTGTTCTCTCTGTTCTCTCTGCTCCATTAGGATTTTTCTCCGCCCCGCTGCGCTCGCCATCTTCCTCGCGCTGGCCCTCTCCTTCCTCCTCTCGCGCTTGCCGACCACGCGCCTTCCTCCTGCTGAGCCGCTCATACATCCTCCCGCTGTCTCGCCACCGCCAAGCCATTTCCTTGCGCCTTTCCTCTCTCGCCTGCCGCCACCGCCATTTCCTATCCTCCCTCGCTGATCGCCATCGCCATCTCCGCCGCGGTCTCTCTCGCCAATCGCCGCTCTCTCGACCTTCAATAGCTCTTCCTTGGCTGTCGCACTTGCCCTCCCTCCTTTCGCGTATACTCTAGAATCCATAGTCTAGTCTCTATGGACTATCGCACCCTAAACGCTGCTGATTTCATGATTTGCGCGCCGTCTCCAAAACCCTGAAGCTATGGACGTTGAGTTGGACAATGTTGCGATCCAGAGTACGGCTGAATCAGGTATGTTTGTAATCCTTGTCCCCCCATGTCCTGTTTGGCCATGTTCTCTTCGTTGGCCATGTCTGTTTCAAACGCTTGGTCATGTCCTCTTCGTTTTGCTTGTCCCGCCATGTCCTCCTTGTTGGCCATGTCCGAGGGCCATGTCCGTTTCGTTGGCCATGTCCACCGCGAGTTCTTGAGGGGTGCCGGCACCGGCACCCCTGTGGCAGCGCGCGCCACGAGCTTGCATAGAGCTCGTGGCGCGTGCTCCCTCGGGGGTGACGGTGACGGCACCCCTCAAAAACTCGCACCACGAGCTCGATATGAGCACGTGGCGCGAGGACTGGAGGGGGTGCCGACACCGGCACCCCCGTGGCAGCACGCGCCACGAGCTCGCATTGAGCTCGTGGCGCGTGCTGCCACGGGGGAGCCGGTGCCGGCACCCCCTCTAGTCCTCGCGCCACGAGGACCTCTGGAGCTCGTGGCGCGAGGACTGCATGGGGTGCCGGCACCGGCACCCCCAAGGCAGCAAGCACCACGAGCTCAATGCCAGCCGTGGCCCAGGCCACCACGGGGGTGCCGGTCTCGGCACCCCTTCTAGAACTTGCGCCACGAGCACCAACGGAGCTCGTGGAGCGAGGCCTGGAGGGGATGCCGGCACTCGCACCCCCGTGGTGACCATATCCGCGAGCATTCAGGGAGCTCGTGGCTAGGGCCACCACGGGGGTGCCGGTGCCGGCACCCCCTCCAGACCTCACGCCACGAGCCTCATTGGTGCTCGTGGCGCGCGCACTATGGGGGGTGCCGGCACCGGCACCCCCGTGGTGGTCTGTGCCACGAGCACTTAGGAAGCTCGTGGCACTTGCTGCCACGGGGGTGCCGGTGCCGGCACCCCCTAAAATTCTCGCTCAAGTTGAGGAAGTGATCACTTTTCTACGCTGAATATCATACTTTGCCCTCCCTTTGCGGATTTATTGTAATATTTGACGATAATTGGCAATATTTCCAATAATCTTCCCTATCAAGAGCGTATCAAAGGGGGTGCCGGCGCCGGCACCCCCTCAGCCGCGGGCGCCACGAGCTGAATTGGGCTCGTGGTGCGCGCAGTGGAGGGGGTGCCGGCGCCGGCACCCCCTTTGTAACTCGCGTCACGAGCCACAGTTCTGGCTCGTGACGAGAGTCACCAAGGGGGTGCCGGCGCCGGCACCCCCTCAGCCGCGGGCGCCACGAGCTGAATTGGGCTCGTGGTGCGCGCAGTGGAGAGGGTGTCGGCGCCGGCACCCCCTTTGTAACTCGCGTCACGAGCCACAGTTCTGGCTCGTGACGCGTGTCACCAAGGGGGTGCCGGCGCTGGCACCCCCTCAGTCGCAGCCCCATTGGCGGAAGCAATAGCATGTGGCGCGCATGACATGACATTGCGCCCCTAACTCAAGTGCCTGTTCCATTCTTAGTATCATTAATTTCTCTCGTAATTGCAGATGAATGCGTGGAGGTCACGCCTGAGGGCAAAAGCTAGCGTGCAGACGATGATCCTGAGGATGAAGAAGGCGGAGAGAGCGGCACCCCGATGCTGATTGAGAGTGCAACTCCTGCCGGCGCTGGAGATGAAGACACTCCAATTGCAGATGACTCTTCCAATGTTGCTAGTGCTCCAAGTGGTGCTCTGGCATCCCAAGACACTCAGGCTCTCACTGCTGGTGTGGCGTCAGCGGCAGGTGATTGTTGCTTGGTTTGTGCCTAGTATGTGTGAGAAATCCCTTGTTGTATATTCACTCAGTTTCTCTGTGGATGCTCACAGTGCCAGCAGAAGAAGAGCGGCTGACTCGCGATGAAGTGGATAGAGCAATGACGAAGGTCGTTGAGAAGGAGTTAGTGAACACCATGAGGCGCTTGATGAGCTGCCGGTTTCAGCCACTGGAGAAGTCCAAGATTTATATTCCCATGTGTCGACTCGTTGGACTTCAGGCTGTTCGGCCGGCGCTTGCCAAGGATATATACGAGCTCGGGAGTCATTTTCTGAAGGTGGGCTACATGGATGGTTTTGGCGCTTTCTACGTGGCTTTGGAGGATGACTGTGGTCGCACTGTGGACGTCACTGAGGAGATAACCGAGAAGTGGAGCCCTCTTTGGAAGCGGCGGAATGAAGAGTTTGAAGCGTATATCAGTGGAGATGAGCATTTGAAAGTATTTTGTAATAAGATGTTTCATGTGTGGGATGGTAATCATAGGCTAGAATGTTGGATGCCGATTATCAACAAGGAGCATCCAGATGATTACTCGTGGCACTACAAAGTAGAGTGCATCATTCTTGAGGTCAAGGGCAATGTGGTTAACATGCTGACTGCCCTCCATGAAGTCAACTGGTACGACACTACACCCCGTCAAAGCATGTTGCTCGTGCTTGCACGAATGTCTTGTCGTGTTTATTAACTATTACTAATTGCTTTCTGTGTGGTGTATGACTCATTGCATATGTGCACCGTGTGTACTTGCAAGCTGCCAATTCTTCATCCTCTGTTACTAATCCTCTTTGGTCACTTCTGCAGGCGGCACGAGCACTCCCACGTAAAGTCCAACCTCGTTCACAAACTCTACAGAGTTAAGCATTTGGGCCGGCAGAAGCTGGAATACTTCAAAGACATCGTCACGCCTGAGGAGTACAAGGCAGCCGAGGTTAAACAGGGTGGCAAAAACTGGACATGGTATTCCTTGACACAGGACGCTTTGAATGGAATTCTCTATCAGGTGCCATTTCAATCACTGTACCCTCTACATTCAGTTTGTATAATTCCTTCATTAGTCAATGTATGTTTACCCAATTTTATCTCATTCAGTCACTTTAATAATTGGTTTTGCAGTCAGAGATTGCCGAGGCGTCGACCCAGGCACAAATGCGATTCTATTAGGCCTTTCCTGATAAGTCGCAGTGGACAGCGAATAGCGTCTAGCAATACATCAATGAGGCAGTGAGGCAGTGCAAAGCAAGCACGATTTCGGAGTTGAAGAGGCAGCTGGCAGTAGCAGATCCCAAGCTCACCGATGAATTTCTTGGCGCAGTGAAGAAACACTACGAGATGTTTGAGCACAGTCCAGAAATGAAGCTGGAAAAGCTTGCAATGCTAGCTACATGCACTATGGAGCCCCACGCTAAAGTGAAGTGGTTGAACCGCTGGAACTCATCCCCAAAAATGCGAGAGTTGCTGAAGTTTCCTCCACCTAACTTCAGCGATGACGCGTTTAAGACATGGCTGCCAAAAGCTGTATGGTGGTCACAAGTAAGTTTCTAATTATTTCTCACTCAGTATGTTTCATCCGTTTGGTTTTGAGTGGTTCAACGAGGTGCCATGGTCCTGCTCGACAAGGGGGTGCCGGCGCCGACACCCCCTGCCTCGACGTGACAGCAGTTTGGGAACTGCTGGCGCGCCAAGGCAAGGGGTGCCGGTGCCGGCACCCCCTCGTCGCTCAATGCCAGGGCACCACGAGGTGCCCTGGTCCTGCACGACGAGGGAGTGCCGGCGCCGGCACCCCCTGCCTCGACGTGCCAGCAGTTTGGGAGCTGTTGGCGCGCCAAGGCAGGGGGTGCCGGTGCCGGCACCCCCTCGTCGCTCACTGCCAGGGCACCACGAGGTGCCCTGGTCCTGCACGACGAGGGGGTGCCGGCGCCGGCACCCTCTCGTCGCCTGTTGTAAATCCAGCATTATGAATCTGCCTTTAGAATCTTGCACTAGACTATGCTCGTTTTCACATATTTTCTATTTTGTTTTCGTTTCTATTATTTAGATATGCTTTTGAGGGGCTGCCGGCGCCTGATTTGATCTCATTTAAGTGTATGTTCTAACTGTGTGTTTGGTAGTCCCAAATTCAGGACGATGTTCTTCTGCAATTTCACAGCACCATTGACGATATGGATGTCGAGATTGACTGGCATCCTGCTGGCCAAGACCCTATCACTGCGCCAGCTGACTACGTGGACGAGTGGCGTGTGAACCTGTGGGAGACAGCATTCTACAGGGAGTTTAACGTGAAGGGGAAAGAAGCCATTGACAAGAACAATAAGCCGGAGCAACAACCAGATTTTGCTCGAGCTGCACGACGTGTCCTGTATCGGTACATGAAGCATGTGCTTATTCTGCCCGGGGTTCTCAATAGGACTCCCATTTATTTTAAGAACTACCTCTCTCCTTCTCATGACCACTGCATGTTTACCGAAGGAATCGTTGATAAATGGAATTCAGTCCATTTCAACTACTGTGGATGGTATTTAGACTGTCCAAAGACCAGGTGTCCGGAGAGTGAGATCGCTGTGCGTGACAAATTGGAACCGGCTCTGAAGAACATAAAGCAAGTCAAGCCGAAGCCTGCAGCTGAACTGAGTCCTGTGGATACACCGGGCACAAAGGGGAGGAATGGACGGAAGAGGAAGGAGCCCGCGGAAGTCGTCACTTTGAACTCATCTGGTGAGGAGGAGATAGCACCCAAGGCAGCACCCAAGGCAGCTATACCCAAGGCAGCTGCTGGAGCCAGTACTCAAGTGGCTACAACCCGGAGCAAAGCATCTCCTCAGCCACCTCAGACTTCGGCCCCCGAGCAACCACATGCAGGTCCTTCTAGAACAAAGAAGGCCAAACAAGATCGAGTGGAGATAGGAGTAGCTGCTAGTACCCCAAAACTGGCCGCAGTCTCCAAGGCGCTCAGTCGAATGCTCCTGGACTTGCCTATTCCCCAAGTAGCTAGCACTGGCAGGACATTACTCATGAACGATTCATTTGAGAGGATTGCCCATGACTTGAAGGAGACTGGCAAGACTCCAGATGAACTGCAGACCATCAGCGCTTTCTTATCAGAGGTATGTATATGGCTGCATTTCCAACTAATCTCTTTGTTTTCAGAATAATGACATTCTAACCTCTCGTTCTCAGGTGTCTGGCCAGCGATCTTTGTACTTCAACGGGAAGCTGGACAAGAGGCCTGCTTGTGAACTTGTCATTGTGGATCTCCCGGATGGCGTGTACGTCCCTGGGGTCTCTGATCCTCCAACGCAGGTGCCTAATTGGAATGAATTCACCCCCAAGTTCCTCCGAAGTGCAATGACATTCCAAGTCAGCTACCTTCACGACGATGGTGCTTTTCTACTGTTTTACCCGGATGGCGAGAGGCCCAAGCAGGATATGATGAAGCTCCTCAAAAAATCGAGATTGAAGTTGCGTGAGGAGTGGACTGTGATCAACTCCATGCACTTAGCAAATCCCGAGAATCCCCATCGGCTTGTAAGTATCCATATTTGCACTCAACGTGTGGCAACTTCATTTGTGGCTTCGTGTGAAAATCAACAATTGAAGTTTTCTAAGCCTCAGTGGCCATTCAATTAAATTGCTCCAGCAGTATTCGTACTGCTGCTATGGCGAGGGAGGGGGTGCCGGTGCCGGCAGCCCCCTCCTCGTCGCGCCAGCAGTATAGAACTTGCTGGCGCGACCAGGAGAGTGGCGCCGGCGCCGGCACCCCCCTCCTCGTCGCGCCAGCAGTATAGAACTTGCTGGCGCGACCAGGAGAGTGGCGCCGGCGCCGGCACCCCTCCTCGTGCAATATCTGGGCACCTTTTGGTGGCCTCAACGTGGGCGAGGAGGGGGTGCCTGCGCCGGCACCCCGTCCCTCGTCGCGCCAGCAGTTTCTATAGTGCTGGCGCGCGACGAGGGAGGGGGTGCCGGTGCCGGCACCCCCTCCTTTCGCACTGCCTGCCCTCCTTCCTAAGTCGGACTTAGTATTAGAATTGCCATACATTCTTAGAGTAGAGCGAGATAGTACTACTACTGACACCGTCAAGTCTTCTGATGCAGACGCTGAAGTTCAAGGCTTTGGTTGCCGTAAGGGAGTTGGACGAGAGAATTGACAGACAGCCTCTTCCTTTGGCGATTGCACAAGATCCCGCCATCCCTTCGATCGACTTGGAGAATGACGATGTTCTTTTCAGTGCAGTTGATGAAACAAGCCAGTTGTGTGATCCAGCAACATCCAGGCCATGGCGTGGTCCCAAGCAGAAATCGGATGCTCTTCTCAAAGTGCTCATCTCAGGTCTTTCACCAAGCAACGGCATCGTAGTTGACCTCAATGCTGGCGTTGGTGAGTTTCTTTTGAGCTTTGATTGAGATCATAGAATTGTTTGAATGCATGACAATTGCCAAGTTGATGCTTATTGATTTGTCTATGTTATTAGGGGCGTCCGTTCGAGCTGCGCAAGCATCAGATCGCAACATTCTGGCTCTAGAGAGTGATAGGAAAGTATATGTCGCCGTTTTGGTTCCTCTTCGATCGCCACTCGGGGGTTCACTGGCGAAAATTTTAGAAACAACGTGCGATAAAAAATATGGTCCAATATATTCATTGTAGATAAATTTTGTAAAAAATGTACATGTAAAATAGGGGATTTTAAAAAAGTGAAACATGTTTACATGTAAAATACCATCACATATAATATTCTCAGGCTTTTTATATGTAAAATACCATCACCTAATAATACTTTTTGCTAAATTTTTTTGCTAAAATAACCCCCCAAATAAATAGGTCATTATCGCACGTGTATACAAAATATACAAGGGAGTGATCTCCCCGAGGATCGCCACCACCAGCACCCACTCAAGTCGCAAATGTTAGAGACACCCAAATCTCAGAGTCTGACTCCGATTCTGGTTCTCCAATCCGAGACATTCACTGTGAGTAAGTCTCCCGTTATCTCCAATATACTATGCATATGTTTGATTCTCTTTGATTTCTGACTTGGTGTATTTCTGTTTGTTGATGCAGCATAGTAAGTATCTCGACTTCTCCAACAGTTCTGAAGCATCCAGCATGGGACAGAAGTCCAACACCTCCATTTCTACTTCCTTCTTATGCAGAGGCAATTGCTCAGGCTTATGCTAGAGTTACATCAGATTCCTCTCTGAATCTCACCCCGTCACCACGTTATGATATGCGTGTTGCACGCTTCCTAGATGTCTCTGCCTTTGAATCAGATTGATACATTATCTTGTTTGTCTGCCTGTTTCACTATGTAGACACAAATGATAATTTTCCCATCTCTGGTTTCTCTTTTCATTTTGCAATCTATTCATGTGTTTTCATATCCAGACTCAATTCGCGTCCTCTCATCTCATGTGTTTTCATATTCAGTCCTTCTTCAGGTCCAAGGATTGCATCTCTAAATCAAATGAAAGACAAGGCAGAATTGCATGTACAAGAAATTTTGATGAACGTTCTTAGCGAACTCGTCTCTGAAGCTGCAGATGCTGTGGATTTGGAACGCAATAACTGTTGATTTCACTTGTTCACTCCATTTAGTGTTTACTTGTGATCTTTCTTTCTATTGGAGCGTGAGATTTTTGATCGTCATATAATATGTAACCTCACACATTGGGCTATGAATATTCAAATTACTATAGTACCCACTTTTTGCATCCATAACTCTTGCTCTAGATCCTGTCACGTTTGTAGATGATTCAATCACTCTAATACAACTCTGCAGGATTCCTTTCGATACAATGTATACCAATTCTCTAATACCAGTCCTGAAGTCCCAATCACATGCCTAGACTACGTTTGAACTTAGAGAATTTCATGAATCTGTACATGGAGCTCTCGCAGCTTTGTGATGCGATGATGCAAGGCAAGAGTGCATGGCTAAAAGGCATCTCAATAGCTCACAAAGGGTGCTGTACAGCCCGCCCACAGAATCCATTTTCTGCAACAGAATGTCAACTTCCACTGAATTGGCAATGGTGGAGCACGATGCCGGCGTGTTGCTCTGTCATTTCCGAAGCTGAAATTCACGGCATCGCGAGGAGACGCAGGTGGGCGCCACTCTAGAGAATGCGGTCCGCGAACGAGGTGATGTCCGGTGCAATGTCGATGACACGCAACATGACCTCAGAATGCCAAGTAGCGCTGGAGCTTTTGTCGAGATGGAAGCAAGCAGACATCCCGGAGATCACGAAGAAACAGAAGCAGGAAGAGGTGGTAATGCTAACGCGACAGTTTCAGCACGTGGAGGAAGTGAAGAGACAGATCCACCCGGAGATTGTATAGATAGAAGAGCCGGAGGTGGTGATTAAGAAAGAAGAGCCCGCTGGTGATTTCTGTCGGTGTTTGTGCCATCACGATGACATGCAGGTGGGCGCTACTCTGGAGAATGCGGTTGAGCTCGACGATTCCGACGATGACGATGTGGTGGTCGTGGCGATTCTTCCGGATCCGCTGAACCAGATGCTCGTTGACGGGGGCGGGAAGCTGTTCCGAGACGAGGGCGTGTTGACAGCTGAGGATATTTCGGGGAACCACAAAGGGATTCAGGCCGCGGAGCACGAAGGAGAGTTGGCTATCGAAGCTGTGAAAGGAGCTGCGAAAGAGGCGAAATCGGCTCTCAAGAGCTTGAAGACTGGCAAGAGGACTAAGGCGGCTAGTGCTGCTGCGGAGGACAAGCTGCAGCCCAAGATGGTGAAGGAAGGCGTTATTGTGGATGATGTGGATGTAGATGAGCGCATGTTTTTGTCTTCCTGCCATAAGAAATCCGGAGACATTGTTTATGCGGACATCTCACAAGGAAGTACTATGATTCTTGAGCCAGGTCGTATGGACTCGTGACGAACCTGAAGTGCCAGATCTCCCTCTCTAGGGGTGCCGGCACCGGCAGCCCTTTTGACTATCCACGCTAGACTTTGAACTCGCGCAAGATCCTAATCTCGTGCTGGACCTTTCACTCATGCTGGACTCACCACGCGTGACCCTTTACTTGTGCTGGAGTGTACGTAAAGCCTTCTATTCAGTATATTAACAGAATGTTTACATTGTCTTAAGAGGGAGGAGAGTTCTATTACTCAAGTACTCAAGTGAATTCAAGTACTCATTGATATTTACATGTCATTAATGTGTTCTCGTCTTGAAGTACTGCTAGGTATTTACAAAAACAAAGCCTTCCATTCTAATCTATGCGCACCACAGAAGTTTTGACTGTCACACCCTTGCACACTTTTAAACTATGGAATCTGAGGTGGTGCATTAGGATTCCTGTAGTCTGCACGAGTACACCTGCGCCGGATCCCGTGGCGGCATTCCGGATGGTGGCCGTTCATGACTGCCAATTCCAAGAAGATCTCCATATCCATGCGAATGGGAGCTCCCAGTCTAGTATCACATATGAAACAGGCCCACCCGGGATTCCAGAGGACGTTTTCGTATGCGTTTTCGCCACAAAGCCGGGTGATGCAATTCCTGCAGAATCTGGCGTCGCAAATGGAACATGGAACCATATAGCCATGCGCACCACACTCGAGACATCGCACTTCCCCATCCTACAAGAGTACAGGTGATTAGAAAATCAATGCATTCAAAGTCACTACACTCCAAAATTCTTAAGTGCAGAAGTTGATGTTTAGAATTTTACATTTCTCCAGAGCATCCTCCTCCTGTAATCAAGACAGGGCTTGCATGTGACGAATCCTGTGACAGGGTGGAGGTATATATCGATCATTCTTGTCATTCTGGTGCTACAACATGTGCACTTCACACTCGGGTTACACCTGAATGCAATGCCCTTGGTAATTTTAGGCCTCCTCATTCTGCCAATTCAGGTCCACAGTGATAGAAAGCATTAGTGAATGAACATTGCTCTTTAGTAAGCATTAAGGAGTTCAAAGCTCCATACTAAACAAAATGCATACAATTGTACAATGCGACTCTGATGCCTGAGTAATTTTGAAGCCTGGATTGCATTTGGAAGAAGCCACCATTGCATTTGGAACAAGCCTGAATCTTCATTTCAGGAGTTCATAGCTTCACACGAAACAAAATGCGTTCATAAGTGTACTCTTTATTCTGCGAATATAAGTTATGAATGCATTTCTCAAAATTCCTCAGAATTGCATTTAATTCAAAGTCTGAATCATTGTTAAGGAGTTCAAAGCTTCAAACTAAATATAATGCATTCATAATTGTATGGGAGGTTTCTGTAAATGGTTCAGAGCCCGTAGTTCAAAGAGGCATATGTTGCTCATACCTCGCTGCACCAGCACTCCTCACGCGCTCCAGCAAGCAGTCCAAAACTCCAGTCCAAAACTAGAGCACGCTGCCCAAAACTCCAGAGCGCAGTCCAATACGCCAATCCAGAACTCTAGTACTCCAGCATTCCAGCTCTCCAGCACTCCAACATTCCAGCACTCCAAATTCCCAGCACTCCAGCACTCCTACACTCCATATCCCCAGCACTCCAGCACACAAGCCCTCCGCCCAAACATGGAAAATGAAAATGCAATGAGGTCCTTGTGAATTTAGTATTCCAGAGAGATGATTTCCCTTGAAATCTGATGTTTTGGGACTGATGTGATTGATGACGTCAGAAGTGCATGCCATGATGAGCTGGATGGGGTCAACTTCAAGACATTATGTTTGTCAATTCCTTAATCATTGCACGGCTTCACGGTCCAGATGTGACGTTGGCCCCACGGTCTTAGGCCCAAATTCTACTTTTTAAAACAATGGTTTTTCCAAACCCACGGTTTTAGGGTCCCCAAAAAAGTAAAAAAAAATCTTTTTCACTAAAGTTAGAAAAAAACCGTGGTCATAGGGTTCCCAAATTTGAAATTTTATGAAAAAGTCTGCTCATGGGCAACAAAATTTTGTGCTCACCGCTCATGGTTTTCTGCTCACCGCTCGCGAAATAGCCACATTGGCGTCCGCTGTACGCTTCGTCCGCCCTAGGCGGACAGTATAAATGGCGGACGGCTTTCTTCGTCCGCTCAGAGAGGCGGTGGGCATGGTGAACGTCCGCGTGCACCTGCATCGACTCTGTCACGTGTTTTTTTAGTCACTGCGTCACGCTGTACGCACGTTTGACTTTATTCGAGGACGTCTGCACCACGTTGCGCTTCTACCTTCCACGCGGTTTCTTGGCGTTGCTTTGACTTCCCACGATGTTCCAGCGAAGCAGCAGTAGTAGGAGATCTTCACAAGGGACTCCTCAAGTTATAAACTGGGATCAAGTCGCTGACCCCAATTGTGTTGCGGAGCCGGGATGGGACACGGAGCCGGCGAGAACGTGGACTTTAAAAATATGCAAAGAGTACGTGAAGATGACGCATTTAGCCAAGATTTGGCCACGAGCTCAAATGCTAGTGTCTGGCCCTCGTTGGGAAGGCCCAACTACGACGTGCCAAAGCAACCATTTTCGACAACGGTATTGGGAGGTGCACGATTTCGTTGGGTTGCCTAACTCCAAACCAACCATCATGAAATATGGCCTAATGTCAATGGTTTGGGCTGAGATTGTACTGCACAAGGATGTGGATTGGAGTACGGTGAATGGAAAAAACGTTGAACGTTTGAATCGTTCACAAAACTTTATTGCCACCAATTGGACTGGACTGAGTGATTGTGTGCCGCAATGGTCTAATCGTACAGCGCATGCGACAAACGTTGATGTTCCTGATGACGACACCTCGCAATGGGAAGTACGTCCATGCAATACATATCGGGAACGCGACGTTGAGAACTATCCCGTGACGTTCGGAACTGCTCCTCAACATGACTATGAAAATCATCATGGAACTTCAGATCCAGTAGGCAGGGGATATCAGAGGGGAGCTAGCCATGGCTACGATGATAATGCATACGCGGTACACAATGATGAACGGGTTCCATATCCGGACAGATACAATACTCCACGAGCATATTCTCCCGAGAGGACCCACAACGATTTTGGACATCATGGGTTTCAAAGCCATACTCCTATTTATTCTGGCCCCGGCGAAAGCTCAGGAAGCGGTGCACCCGTGAGTTTTGGTAGGGATATGTATAGTGCTGCAGACGGCCCCCCTGACGGATATGCTTCTGGGCCATCGAGTCAGTACCATCGAGATGATGAGTATGAAAGAGATCTTCAAGAAGCAATAAGACGGAGCGAAGAAGAAGAGAATGAAAGGCGGCTGATAGAGGAACGCTTTTATGAGCAACAGTGGGACGCGGAACGTGGAACATTTCGTGGACATCTGCGATATTAGGCGGATTTAACAGGACTATCCATGCTCAAGTGGAAGTTGAAACCTAGCCTAGACCGTAGAATCCAATGTCTTCAATTTTGCTTTGTATAGACCAAGACATGTCCTTAGTTTGAATTTTGTTAGGATGCTACAAACTTTGGATATATTGTAGGCTGCTAGCGCTAATGCTCTAGGCTTATAAAGTATGTATGGCTCATTGTGTGAACATTATTGGCATAAATATTTATATATAAATATATAATCTAATCGCGAAGAGTGAACTGGTCATGAGTACATAACGCACCGTTATTTCCATTAACAAGAGATCGAGTTCATGACTTACAAAAAGATATATAAATTGGTTTGGTGTCGCCTTGACTTTTATTGCAGACGTTACATACCTGATTGAAAACAATATGAGTTTAGTTCAAATGCAATGGAGGGGCTAGAAGCTTATCTTAGAACTTGGTTGTGCACAGCACAGTTGACTTTCCAAGAAGGACTCCCATCACATTCTCATTTCCTACTCCTTTTATAATTACCTTGTGCAAGGAAAACCTCCTTCACGAATGAAGTTATTCATGAAAAACATCTTGTCTCACTATCTTGAGAAGTCCATGGCGGCGAACGAACCACCAAAAGTGCACTTTATTGAACCCCTCTTTATGTTAGGTCTTTGCTACACACTTTCCACTTGAATTAAGTGGCTTCCCGTATTTACTTTTGGCCGAGTACTTTCTTTGAACCGTATTCATCATCGAACAACCTCATGAGCTTCTGTGCTTCAAGAGCAGTTCGGCAACATCAGATCTCACAGAAACGCAATCGTGAAGATCGTAACGAACACCTTTGAAGTGCATACTCTCGCAACTTGAGATCCAGCCAGTCTAAACCCTAAACTTTAGTCCCGATTGAAACACTTCAGATGATATTGCCTATTCGCCCCCTGCTTTGTGGATGCATGCTTAGCTTTTTCTAGAAAAAGATGAGCATGCAATTTATTAAGTCACTCATAAGCAAGATAAACACACGTAGTTTGCGAAGAGGTAAGCTAGTCTCGCACACACTCACCTTCCAAAGGCTCTACTAGAAAAATATAAGCATTCTAGGGTTTCTAAGGCTTTTGTAGCATGCGGCGTTAAGATGAGGTGACAACCAAACTCCAAGAGCCATGCCGCAAGATTGACAGTTAGATACCTTCCTCATAGAGTTCATCCAAGTCTTAGTGGTGCCTAGTCCTCCGTCATGCGCTATGATTGTATCATAGTACTACATTCTAATCTGATTTTAGACAGCGTGTCCCGTGACACCCTAAACCCTACTAGTGTTAGTATCATATTGAGAATTTGGAACGATACATAGAACATTGCTCTATGTGGTCAAAGGATGTAGTACTATGGTAGGGTGTCGTACTGTAGGACTATCATGGTGCATGAGAGAGGACTAGGCACCACTAAGGCTTGGATGAAGTCTACAAGGAAGGTATTCAAGTGTCGATCTTGCGGTATGGCACTTGGAATGAGGTTGTCACCTCATCTTGATGCCTCATGCTACGAAAGGCTTAGAAACCACAGAGTATTCATCTTTTTGTAGTTGGGCCTTTGGAAAGTGACTGGGTGAGTGTGTGAGGGACTAGCTCGGTTCTAGCGAGTACAGACCTTTTCAAAGGCGGAAAGGCGTCGACAAAGCAGGGGCAACAAGGCAATACCCTCTCCTGCGTTTCAATCGAGATTAGAGTTGACGTTAGGCAAAGTGGATCTCAAGCTACGATAGCATGCACTTCAAAGGTGTGCGTTCCGATCTTCACGATTGTGTTTTTGTGAGATCTGGTATTGCTGAACAGCACTTAAGCACAGAAGCTCGTGAGGTTGTTTGATGATGAAGAGGGTTTGAAGAAAGTGCTAGGCCAAAGGTATGTATGGGAAGCCACATGATTCAAGTGGGGAGTATGTAACGTGGAACTAAAATGAAGAGGGGTTGAAGAATGTGCACTTTTGGTAGTTTGATTGTCCTATTGAACTTCTTACTATAGCGAAGCAAGAATTTTTTTCAGAAATAACCCTATTCGTGATGGGCGTTTTCATTGTACAAGGTAGTTATGGAAGGGGAGGAAATGAGAATGCGGTGGGAGTCCTTCTTGGAAAGGCCTTTGTGCTATGCACCACCAAGTCTTAGGATCAGCTCAGACCCTCCAAATTGCATTAAAGGTAACGTGAACTCATTTTGTAGTCAACCATGTATAGAAGGTCCGATAAAAAAATGGAGAGAACACCAACGAAATTGATATATCTTTTAATGAGATACGAACTTAATCAATGACCAATGGAAATAACGCTTGATTAGGTACTTAACGAGGTTTACAATTTGCGAGACGGATTTTTCAATATTACCTTGAATTATCGCAGGGTGCGGATCTTTCAAAACAAGGGGATGGTCGTTAAATATTTAGTACCTATGGTCACTTAGTGGTGGACTAGGCCGTGTATCACATCAATGATCACACGTGCTCGAGTAATCTCGAACTTTGGTCTCAAAGTCCTGACATATAGTCATAATTTACCCCTAAGTGCCCAACCATGCATATTGTGCAAGATGTACAGATTTCATCCGTATTTTCTCATCCGTCATACACTTTTTGTGGTGAGATTTTTGTACTGATTTATTTATGGGAAGTTAGCTTCATGTATGTGTGATTCGATTGAAAAGGAACTAATGTTTGAAAAAATTATGCCTCATTTTGTGTTGCAGTGTTTCACCGAAAATGTTGAAGATCTTGGTCCAAAAGTGATATTGGAAAAAAAAAACTATGAAAATGAAGCATCCAAAAAATCTCCAAAAATCACTACACCTAAAGTACTACATTATAACCCATCACAAAAAATTTCATCCACATATTGTCAATATCGTATTCGTAATTGAATTACAAAATAATTTTGTATTTTATGTTTCAAATTTTATAGAAAAAGATTTTTGATAGCAATCATAGATCTAACCATATAGATAGAATCTACAAATAAAAATGTATAACTTTTATTCATACATCAAGTTCCAAATATTCGTGTTAGTTGCATTTTATAATGCATCTTTGCGAAACTGTGTAAACTGGACATAGGTGAGGACTTCTAGGGGTTAACCAACAAGACCGTGGGATTTGATGATCATGCGCATTGGATATTTGATAGTATTCTAAAAAAAAGATAATTTGGTTAATGTGTCGGGTCCGGTCTGCCGTCCGATCTGGCGGACTGCGCGACCCGTCCGATCGCCGACAGCCGGTCGATTGGACGACGTGTGTCCGATCGGGTGGCGGACGGTGCGGGCCGTCCGATCGGGTGGCGGACGGTGCGGGCCGTCTGATCGGGTGGCGGACGGCGCGGACCGTCCGATCGGGTGTCTGACCTAATCGGACAGCACGTCCGACTATAAAGCCGTCCGACCAGAGCGGACGGCTCACTTTTTCCTCCCTACTCACAGTATTGTGAGAGTAGTTACGGGTTGCTGTTGGCAGGGTTATCCCATCCTCTGGCTCGTCACTCGGGGAGGAAGAAGTCAGCGTTGCAGGGGGGTATATTTTGCCAATTTTTTAAACGATTCCGGAGCTCCGTCACCATGCCAAAGGGAAAAAAGCATAAGATAGGTAAAACGACGGAACAAAAATCTCTTGAAGACAGCCCTTACATGCCGTCGAATGCATGTAAGAAGTTTCTCCAGCAGTTCACGGTGGATTTTTACCGAAACAACACGCTTATGGCGTTAGAGAGTAAGTTTGTTCGGTACAAAGAGCAGAGTGTGCAAAAATTTCAAGACGACATGGCGAATAATATGTTGCAGGCTCTTCGGGAAGGAATTTGGTACCGGGAGATGGAAAAGCGTGATTTCTCAATGTGGTTGGAGTGGAGGGTGAAAGATTTTTTGTGGAATATCGAGGGAGTATTAACCAAGTATGGGAAGGACCACAAGCTGCTTCAGGACAATACGTATATTGAGGAAGTGATGAAGAAAGCAGACAGCTTTGTGAAGTTGATGAAACCATGGAGCTTTGGACGCCAGCGCAATCAAAATATCGGTTGGTGGAGACACGTTGCTGGTGGATCCGAGGAGTTAATGAAGAATAAGTTGGTCCACGCATTGCCTGCTACGGCCAATGTCATTGAAGTGGAGCACACATCACTCAAGGGTGCATATGCTACGGTCAAGAGGGTTCAAATTGAAGGAGCCCCAGGGTTTGAACCTTATTGGGAGTTTGCGGCGAAGCTTTCTAAATAGTGGAAGACAAGACCGGATCTTGCAAAATTGGAACACCAAAATGAAACAATGGTCGTTCGAATTGACCATCCAGGTGTTACACGGTATGTGGCTATTAATCCTTCGAAATACGAGGGATATGCATATTGGTGGAATGGTGGGACATTGCGACAGATGCTGAATTTAGACAACACGTACAGAGACGATATCTACGCGCGTACATTGCATACAACTATGTCAGCAGACGATGTCGTCAAAGCAAGTTATCTGAGGCGGTTCCGTAAAAAAAGAACGGAGTTGGCGTGGGCATTGGTGATTATCATGATGGAGGTACACATGACTGACAACCTGCACAATGATTTATCTCCTGATAATATCCTTTTTCATTTCCCTGCGGACGAGACGTGTGTATACATCGGGGTATGTGACTGGGGCATGTTATCCTTTGCGAGTGAGCCAATGAAGTCACTATATGGGTTCAACAGTACAGAGGAAATGGAGAAGGATCTTGCAGATCGGTACTGGGTGGATCCTACGATTGCTTATGTACGTAAGCCAGATGCAGATGTGGAGATACGCCCACTAGTGACGAAGGCAACTGAGGCATATGGAGTTGCAAAACTTGCGTTGCGCATCAACAAGGGCAACATGTCGGAGGATTACTGGAAGTTGCAGACGCCTGGAGAAACTTCAGTTGTTTATAGACAACAGGAGTTGGCAGATGTGTTCGAGAGCTATTTGAATCGATTGTGCAGCCCGAATCGAGAAAATATTGGAGGTTTAACTCATTTAGTGACACGTTTTAGGATGACGTACCATTGGCCAGTACCGTTCGAGCATTTTAGACATGTGTATTAGGCAAAACATAGTGATATAGTTCTTCTTGGTTTAGGGTAGTAGTAACGGTATTGAATTGTTCTATGGCTATTGTTGTGTGCTTATGTATAGAACACGTGGACTTCTGTCCGACTATCAGTAAAACATTTTCCTTGTTGACATTTACGGAAAACATAATTCCATATGTTTTATTGTTTTTGGGATTTTTCTATCTCTATATTCATTGATATTTGTGGGTTTTGCAGCCATCAGTCCCGAGACTCCAATTTGGAATTTTTTTGCACACATGGGTACCTAACGTTATTAGAATTTAGAAACACCCTCGATTTTCTTTAATATTTTGGAAAATAGTTCTTCCATGTGTTATTGGAATTTTGCTAACTCTATGGTTTTTGACTATGATTTGCAATCGGTGGATTTGTGTTCACCATTGGGATTGGAGAATAGACTTAATTTGAAGATTTTCCACCGTCGACAAATTTGAATGTTGAGTGTCCATTGTCCAAAATACAGAAGTATTTCTAAAGATGCTCGTATCATAGGTCTCTTTTAATTTCTTCACTTTCAGGTTTTTACTCCTTGTAAATATAACTTTGCCGTAAACCTTAAATATAAGTTTTGATAAACCCATTGACAAAAATATATTTAACCCTTTAGCGCGCCGGCGTCCAGATTCTAGACGCCGGATGAATTTCAGCAGCTCAATTTCTGTGGTACCGGATGTTTTTCATCCATTTTTTATTTTTTTTCATTCTTGTGCTAGTTGAATACCATTTGTACGGTATGGATCTTCCAAATAAGATAATGTGAATTTTTGAATATTTACAAAAGTGATTAATGTCAAGTTTCAAACTTTCAATCTTAGTTAAAAAAAAAAGACCTTAAATATGATTTTCCATAGTAAGTAGAATCAAATAATGGAAACCATACCATCTTGTAGTGCATGTCATTCTAATTTCATTACAATATTTTTAAATTATTTTGTGTTAATTTTGGATTTTTAATTGAATTTCAAGAGAAAACCTTGCAAAATTACTTTAAAAATATTAATAATAAATATGATGAATCCAACCGTATGGATGTTATCTACACATTGACATTTACAACTTTGTTTTGTACATCAACTCCATTTTCGTTTTTCATCAACCATTTTATAACAAATCTTTGAAAACAATGTTGAATCGGGACGTTAAAGGGTTAATTTGAATTCTTCCCTTATTCTCGGGGGGTTCACTGGCGAAAATTTTAGAAACAACGTGCGATAAAAAATAGGATCCAATATATTCATTGTAGATAAATTTTGTAAAAAATGT
Source organism: Pohlia nutans (assembly GCA_022496805.1). Taxonomy (NCBI): domain Eukaryota; kingdom Viridiplantae; phylum Streptophyta; class Bryopsida; order Bryales; family Mniaceae; genus Pohlia; species Pohlia nutans. The sequence continues at coordinate 3,481,115 of CM040103.1, forward strand.
ACATATAAAATAGGGGATTTAAAAAAAGTGAAACATGTTTATATGTAAAATACCATCACATATAATATTCTCAGGCTTTTTATATGTAAAATACCATCACCTAATAATATTTTTTGCTAAAATTTTTAGCTAAAATAACCACCCAAATAAATAGGTCATTATCGCACGTGTATACAAAATATACAAGGGAGTGACCTCCCCGAGCCCTTATTTGAATAATAAAATTTGTAAATATTCAAAATATCTTCAAATCATGTTGAAAACTGTGATCGGACGTCCACTGCACCGTCCAATCGGGCACGTTCTCAGTCGTCCGATCTTGCAGCCGTCCGATCGCGCCGTCCTGCCGTCCGACCCAATCATCCGTCCGATCGCACCGTCCTGCCGTCCGACCCAATCATCCGTCCGATCTCGCCGTCCGCCATTCTAATCCCACTCGCCCGTCTGATTGGGCACATTCTCAATCGTCCGATCGGGCAGCCGCTCGCCCGTCCGATCGAGCACCCAATCCCTCGTCTGACCCGTAGATGTAGACACCAAATTCATAGATTTCTTTGATTTCTGTGAATTATAATCAGCCCAGCACGAGGATGGGACTAAAGATCTCGTAGATTGCGTCGTAAACCTTAAACAACCGTCCGCCGTCCGCAGAAACATTGCAAAGGGAAGTCGACCTCGCCGTCGGACATGGGCGTCAGACCCGTCCGCCGTCCGATCTGTCCGCCGTCCGACCTGCTCGCCGTCCGATCTACCTAAAACCGCCGTCCGACCTGTCCAGTCGTCCGATTGCGCCGTCCGCCGTTCGAACGCCGTCCGCTGAGGTAAAACCCCCGTCCGCTGTAGTAAAACCGCCGTCCGTTGTGGGTTTTTCAAAGTCACCGGACGCTGGAATGGGAACGTCTACGTCGAGCGGACGTCCGGACGCGAACGTCCGCATCCCAACGTCTGAACAACCCTGGTGCAGGTGAGAAGGTTGCAGAAGAAGAAATCGTCGAGCACGTACTGATGGCCCTGCCGGAAAGCTACGAGGGACTCATCAATACTCTGACGTATCAGCCCTTCCTGCCGACAGTTGCCGAACTTACTGTAATCCTTCTCCAAGACGAAATACGGAGGGAGATTTTGGGACACAAACAAGTTGATGGAGAAGCGCTGCTAGTCAAGGCGAAGAAGAACTTCAATAGCCGAAAGCCAAGCGAAGATCCGGGACAGAGCAAGACAAAGAAGATACCCGGTGAATGCCACTACTGTGGCTCCAAAAGTCACTCGATGCGGAATTGCCCGGAGCTTGCTGCAGAGCTCAGAAGACGACGAGCAGATCGCAAGGAGAAACCAACTATCAACCTGATAAACAATTTCGAAAGTGGTGAGGATGACAATTCCATAGATTCTGATTCTGATTTAGCAGTAAATCTGACAGAATTAAACGTAGCAGAACAATTTCCTAGTCAAGCAACAGGGGACTGGTACATAGATAGTGGTGCATCAAAGCACGTCATAGGACTCAAGAAACTGCTGAGTGAGATAGAGCCCGGAAGTAGCTCAAAAATTAGTACCGCTGGTGGGGAGACCCTAAATGTTGCTGGAAAAGGAAAAATGGAAATTCCCACTTATTCAGGAGGAATAAAGTTTGACAACGTTCTTTATGTCCCTGGCGTAACAAAAAATCTCCTATCTGTAGGAACCATAGCAGACGGAAAAGAGAGATTCAAGCTACTATTTGACTCCGATAGAGTATGGATATTTAAAAATTTCCCCACTCCAAGCGACCATCATGTAGTAACTGAAGGACAGAGAGATCGTAAAATTGGACTCTATAAGTTTCGTCCACCGGAGGACTCACTCAACAGTGCGACTCAAACACCCATCATCGAACCAATCATGGAGCACAACACCGAGGGAGGTCAACTCAGTCACGAGAATCCTGCACCAAAGACTCACATGACAACCGAAGGAATCTCCAGCCTGTGGCATCACCGCATGGGCCATGCAAACATTCGTACACTACAGTATATGGCTGCCAAGTTTAAAGTGCTGGGTCTACCACCTGTGATCCAGTCATTGCCTTTTTGTCAACCATGCCATTTAGGCAAGCAAACCAGGGAACGAATCCCACCCAAGCAACCTCAGCTGAAGAGCTGCATCACCTGCCGAAAGATAAGGAGAGAAGAACAAGGAGCATCCGGGGCCAGCAGAACCACACGACCAATGGAACTCCTCCACACGGACCTTTGTGGACCGCTTTCGACTCATTCTCTTTCGGGGTCGAGGTACATTTTAACCATTACAGATGATTTTAGCAGATTTACATGGATATTCTTCCTGAAACAAAAAAGTGAAACCCTGTCAAAGTTTAAGCAGTTTAAAACAAAAGTTGAACTGCTAGGCAAGTTCAAAATCCTAGCTACACGATTTGATAGGGGAGGGGAATATACTTCACAAGAATTTGTCAAATTTTGTGATGAATCTGGTATCACCAGACAGCTAACCCAAGCTCATACTCCTCACCAAAATGGTGTGGCAGAAAGAAAAAATAGAAGTTTGCTAGAGAAGGCTAGAAGCATGGCCTTTGCCTGCAACTTGCCCAGTTTCCTGTGGACGGAGGTAGTAGCCACAGCCAACTACCTTATAAATAGGACATCCACACGAGCTAACGCTGGCAATACGCCCTACAGCAAACTCACAGGACTTGTTCCAAAGATCGATCACCTTAGAGTATTTGGGTGTAGAACACTTGTATTAGACACAGCTCCTGCAAGAAAGAAGTGGGCAGTTCGCTCCATCGAGTGTATCTTTCTCGGCTATGATTCTACATCAACTGGATTCCAAAATTATCACCAAAAAACGAGGCGAATTATTGTCTCCAAGGACGTGCGTTTCGACGAAGGTTTTTTCCCACTAGCCAACTCTAGCACCGAGACACAACTCAAGCCAACAACTAAAGACTGGCCCGAAGTACCAGACGACCCAGTGTCTGTCTCGACTCCAACATGCAGTTCAGTTCCAGTCAGCCCATCGAGGACTCCGAAGCACATTGGCCAACCGCACTCTAAGCAAGGTATGCAATCACTGCCACCCCAACCTTCAGTTGCCCAGCCTGATTTAGACACCAGGACGCTCGATAGGCCCCAGGCAGATGAATTCATCCCCATCGATGATTTCTCCGTGGAGCCTCCGATCTGCCCAGACGACTCCTGTCAAACTCAGCTCTCGATTCACACTTATCAACGACGGCGACCAACGCTGCACGTGCAGCCCCCGGAGTTATCTAGGAGTGACCGCTCTCGCCATCCCTCCTCGTGGCTTGAGGACTTCTACCTTTAAGTTAACGTCGCCGAAGATCAGACAGGTACGATACTCCCCAGCTCTGCACAGGAAGCCATGAGCCACCTCGGATGGCGAGAAGCCATGGAGGACGAGCTTCGGTCAATTTACAAAAATGATACCTGGGATCTGGTTCCCCTGCCTCATGACCGGAAGCCAATTGCAACCAAATGGGTATTTCGCATCAAAACACATGCAGATGGGTCCATTGCTAAATTCAAGGCCAGATTGGTGGCCAAAGGTTTTCAACAACGCGAAGGACATGACTACACTGAAACATTTGCGCCTGTTGTCAAGTGGAACACATTGAGAAGCATTGTGTCACTGGCAGGTCATCAAGGGTGGACAATTTTTCATTTAGATGTTAAAACAACATTTCTTAACGGAGACATAGAAGAAGACATCTATGTAGCGTCACCACCAGGATTCGAGTCCCAGACTCATCCAAGTCACGTCTGCAAGTTAAAAAAAGCCCTATATGGGCTGAAACAGGCTCCTAGGGCCTGGTACTGCAAAATCGACGCCTATCTGATCAGTCAAGGGCTGCGGAAGTCAAGCGCAGATCAGAATCTCTATTATCACAAAGACCAGGGGCTCCTTACTTTACTGGTCTTGTACGTAGATGATATCTACATCACAGGCAACAACCCTGAGCACATAGCTCACCTTCGAAGTGAGATCCAGACTGTTTTTGAGATGACCAACCTTAGCGTCTTGTCATTCTCGCTTGGAATTGAGTTCCTGTTTGGCTCCGATGGGATTAGACTCACTCAACGGCAATATATCAAGTCCATGCTCGCAGATTTTTGTCTCAGTGAGTGCCGTCCCGTCTCAACACCAATGGCAGAAAAATTACACCTGCTGCCCGACATGCAAGCTCCTCCAGCTGACACAACATTGTACTAGACGATGGTTGGTAAGCTTATTTTCCTAACACACACTAGGCCCGATATTGCATACGCAGTGAGCATTGTGAGTAGGTTCATGGCAACTCCCTAGGAAACCCATGCCCAAGCAGTCAAGCACATCTACAGGTACCTCAAGGGCACCGTCAACCTAGCCCTGTTATATCGGCGAGGGGAGGGTGAAGATCTATTAGGCTACACTGACGCCGATTGGGCTGGAGATGCCCATCATCGAAAGTCTACAACGGGGTACCTTTTTCTGTCAGGCAGCACTCCCATCACGTAGAACAGCAAAAAGCAGCCCACAGTAGCCTTATCCTCCACAGAAGCTGAGTACATGGCATTAACAGAAGGTACAAAAGAGGCGGTTTGGCTGAGAAGACTGTTTGGTGAGCTAAAGATTCAAGATTTGAAGAAACCAACAACACTTTACGGAGATAATCGAGGAAGTCTCAATTTGGCGCATAACCCGGTGTACCACGGACGTACAAAACATATAGAGGTAAAGCATCATTTCATTAGAGAGAAAATTGTTTCCAAAGAGATTAGCCTAGAATATGTTCCTACTACTGAACAGCTAGCTGACATACTAACTAAAGCCCTAGGAAGAATAGCATTCGAGAGGCTTAGAAACCAGTTAGGCTTAGTCACACAAGAAACTAACCCTAACTAAAGATCATAGTACTCAGAACAGATTTTGAAGCTAGGAGGGCAGCCCTCAGTAGAAACGTAGAAAGGTATGGCACCCCTGTTCAAACGAAGGTATCTTAACCTACAAGCTAGTTCTTCCATATCTTCTGTTACTAGTAGCATGTAATTAGCTATCTCAAAACAAAATCTCTGACTAAATGGCATGTAGGATAAACCACTAGTAGCATAGGTCCTCAGATATCCAAGAGAGTCAAGTCGAACCAGAGTCTAGGCACTCCATTCGATTGAGGTCATCACGAAGTTGTCCCATGATCTGCTTACACGACGAAGCTGCAGAAGAAGTGGCACGAACGGTGGGTCCATTAACACTGGCCAGACCCGCTCACGAAAGACTGAATCCGGCAGTCGTGGAATGAGACACCCTGTGGAAGTGATCGGCCCAGATGAAGACAATGCGTCATCACATGGCTCATCAACTGACCCGCTGGTCGACTCACTACCAGGTGCAGCTTCCCTCGGCTCCTGATCTTCTCCGCAATTGAGAGAGTCCAAGAGCCATCGTTCCAGTTTCCCAGACACAAAATGAGTCAACTTGCAGGTAAACACGATGCAGGTCCAAAGGAAGAAAAGAAAGGACTGCCACAAGGTCCAGTCCTCGACCATTGAGTTGCAGAAAGTCCGCAGCGACTCACGATCAGGAATCGGCATCGCAACTGTCAGAAGAAGAACGCTCTTGCGACAAATCACCCGTCTCCACAGCGAAGGGGAGTGTTGATACATGAGTTTAAGCCATGTCACGTACGTGTGACAGTACTGGGTAGGCAGTTAGACTCAGTACCAGGTACTTGGTTCAGTGACCAAGAAGCCCAGTTGAACCCACTACGTGACGTTTAACGGTGCTTAATTAATTAGTTATTAATTAACTGTTAGTGGGGGGGCTCTTCTGGCACGGCCAAAAGCCCTGCATATAAGCTGGTGCTTAGCACTCAGCTGATTATCTGTTTGTAGTAAGACTGCTGATTAACACGATTCTCTACAAGGATGCCATGAAATTGTAAGGAAGCTGAAGGCGGATTCGCACATTGACGTTGCCTACATGTTCTATTGCAGAGCAGAATTGAGCGAAGGGCCTGTAGAAGCCCACCGGAGTCATTAGATGAATTCTGTATTGGAGAATCGTTAGAATTATTTCAGATTGAAAATTTTAAACCCGTTCATCAAGGAGTCTTCTAGTTGGCTGCAAGGCGGATGACTAAGTGTCGCTGGATAGGGAATAAATCAGGGGTCTCAAAAGAAGATCGAAGTTCTGGATGACACTTCCAGAATCTTACTCTATTTGCATCCTGACTTAGTAGCACTATGAGCTGGGTCCGACGGATTGCAACTCTGCGAGGGGACGGAGCGGCAGTCGTCGTCGTCGCCGTTTTGTACTGGAACGTGATCTCCATGTTTCACATTTTGCGCACCGGTTTGACCTTCTCCATCGCCGGCGGCAAACCTCCATAATTCTGTTCGTTTTGCTTCTCCGCCTCCTGTACATTATGATTGTGAAATCAAGAGATAGAAGGTAAGAGAAAAAGACAGACCTGAACTCGCAGAAGTGAGGACAATGGCGCTTATGAGCATCAAGAAGTTCCACAAGAGAAGAACCGCCATAGCTTAGTTTCGCCTCGCAACAAGCACCGTCGCCGAGTTCTCCTCCATCCGCGCGTTTTGTAAACCCTCAACGAAACATCTCCGAAGCAAGAAAGCACCAAATGTGAAACCAGCGCTCGGTGCCAAAGAAACTTTGCTAACTACAAGAGCACTTCTGTGGGCAATCGGCCCGGGATCTTAAGAACGCCAAGAATAACTAGACCCGCGACCATTTCAATGTATTCTGAGTCACTTCTTAACAGTATGCATGTTAGCGTGGATACCCTTTGTTAGGAACTTGTTTATGCGTAGATTAGGCCTGTGGTAAGCTATTCATCATTTTAATATCATACTGTACAGTGGGAAATCTGATCTCCACCACACACTGCAAGACTGATACTTGTCTGTAAGTATCTTTCGTAGCCCTTGGCGCCATTCATAGCTATTTTTCTATTGATTCTTCTACTCGATAATTGCTGATATTGATTCCTCCCGTTTCTCACTGAGGTCACTTCACGTGAAATAGAGTTCCGCAAAGTCATCATGGAAACAGTCAATTGTAAGAAACTGAACTATCATATGATAAGTGATAGATTCCTCGGATGTTATTATACAGGTACTTCACCTTCACGTCTTGCGATTCGTTTCGCAGCTGTCTTCATTTCCTTTAATTTTTCGTCTTAGTTTGCTTCTGTATGAATTGGGATCCTTTCACAGCACAGAAGGTGCCGCAGTGTAAGAAGCTCTATTATCAGTATCTCCACTGATGTTTATGAAGCGAAGTGTTGATGTTGGTAATGATGTGTGACATTTCAGGTACTGGATGCCAGGGATCTGATGGGCACAAGGTGTAGACACTTTGCGAGAAAAATTGCAAGCACAAGCATCTCATTTTGCTACTGAACAAGGTTTGAAGCACACGTTTCCCTGTAAATTCTGGTGAGTCTGCGTCTCGTTAACCCTTCAGTGCCCACTTGACCATAATATCGGCTGACAGCCACATTTGTCGGGCCAATTCCTCGGGGGGTGCATTCTACATTATGTTTGAGAATCACGTGCGTTCATGACCCCTTCCAAAAACCCCCTTGTATACGAGAGGTCATATGTCTAAATACCTTTGTATACAGATGTATTTTGTTTTAAATATATGTTTAGTGTAAGTATACGTGAATATTTTCAACTCTAAATGTGTTTATTGTATGTATATGTAATACGGCAGTGTTCAAATTAATACCCCTTCTGTGCACTCACGTATACTCGTACATGTTTAGTACAGTGCACCCCCCAAGGCCAATTCTCAGACTACACTAAGAATCTTTCATTTCCAAAACTAAACCATAAATTATGTGGCTATACAAATTCTATACAAACAATTTCATCATTGCTGCCCAAGTGGCCAAGCTTTGCAATCGATAATAAATATGTATGTCTGGAAGATATATCGATGAATCTTCAATCAAGATGCAACGATGCCTTCTCGGATGAAGCTCTCAACATCATGAAGGCGTCCATCGCGAACACGGTAGAATGTTGGATTCACGATGGAGTGTTCAGATTCGATTAGATCAGATTCAGGATGAATGGAAGGAGGAGGAACGTTAACTTGATCTGCTGCTTCGATGCGAAACTGGTCGAAGGCGTCAAGGCTGTTGAGCACACCAGCTTGGAAATTGGTCAACCGGAACTCCCGGTACTCGCAGGGGCGGTAGTGAGCAGGGTGAAGGTCGTCGTCAATCAACTCTTCCGCCGGCGCGATGATCGTGTCGAGACTGGGGTTGATCCCCGTCGTTACCGACATGCGGCGCCTCTCCCCGTTTACCACTACCCGGTGCTCCACCGCCTTCACCGCGTCATTTGTCACCACCTGCATCGATCATACTGGGAAATTAATTTAAATTTTCTTACATGACTATTTGATGCAGCATCCATCAGGAACTTCAAGGCATGTGAACATGGTGCCATGATGATGCATTGAAATGCAATTAAGATAATTTGGTACCAACCTCCATACCAACCTAGTATGCATAAAATGACACACAAATGATTTATATGCGGCCTTTGATGTCAAAATGGCACCAAAATAGTCTGGCCCAATTTTTGTCTGGCTAGAACCTGTGAAGCTGTGAATAATATACAGTGTTATCCTACGTCATGGTCTGTTTCGACATCATTAGTTGTACTAAAAGTGACACATGTCATCTTGTGATTGATTTCAGGTGACTTGGACCTCTCGAAATCTGACGTGGAAACCCAATTTCGACACCACCCTCTCGATCGTACAATCAAGCTTCACGTACGTACAGGTATTCTGCAAGCAGGCTTAAGGACACGGTCACGAGGACACGCTCGGGGATCCGTCATGCATCCGAGCAATTAATTTCTGCAATACAGTTACTTGCTGTTGCTCACGTGTTGACACAGGGGTCCCAAACATTTTTGCCGGGGTAAAAAGTGGATGGTTTGGCCCCATTTTTTACCCCATTTCTTGAACTTTTACCTTGTTTTCAAAAGTGAAGATTGGGAGTTGGGGGCCAATTTTTTACTTCCTTTTCGGAACCTGTACCAGGGTAAAACATGATTTACCAGGGTAAAGCAATGGTACTTTTAACCTGCATGGGGGCCAAAAAAACTGCCCCGGGTTAAAAGTCCCTCATTTTTACCCCACCCCAAGTTTAGCCCCGGGATCAAATTGTGAGGGTTCAGATAGTGATTAATTGATAGATTGAATCAGAATCCTTCGTGTGCTCATGAGTTGGGTGCCTTGCAGATAGTTGTCAAATGTAAATTATGAATTGGAACTGGACTGGCGGCACGACCTAAGAGGCTTTTAAAACGCACTGTAAATCTAGCACTGTAGAAATTCAGACTGAGGTGGTAGGGTTGAGTACAGGCCTGAATGACGCTGCCCATGAGGACAACAATGGCACCTGGTGTGGGGGCGACCCCGTACCAATGACCATCTTTCTCGACTTGCAAGCCGCCAGTATCATCTTGCAAGATAGCGGTCACGAGACTGCTGTCCACGTGACTTCGCAAACCCATCACCATGTCAGGCTGGGGGCATGTGTCGGTATAAGAAGCTCGAAACACTTGCAGCTGGTTTCCATCTAGTAATTCAGAGGACAACTTGCGAGTTCCCGACACAGTACTCTTCAGGCATGACAAAAGCAGGACTTCCAGAATCTTTGCAAGCATGCTGTGGAATTCGTTGCAATACTCCTCAATTGCCTGCCTGCGCGCATGAAACATAATAAAATAAATAGACTTACGTATATTTTAGTTAAAGTAAAGTAGATCGATGAGAATAGAGTTATTTGTAAAGGCATCCGGTCTTTTGTCCTCCTTTTTTCATGGACCAGAGCTGGTATTAGAGCTGGTCGTCATCAATGTGACACCACTCCTCCTCACGGTCCCACCCCACTACCCAATTCTTCTCTCTCCCTCCAAATTTTTATGAATAAAAATTTCAATCTATCCAAAGTTCTATTCTGGGTCTACAGTGAGATCATGCCGATGCTATCCTTTCCAAATTACAGGTCAAAAACTCAGGTTTTGAGGGACTTTACAAATAACTCTAATAACACTTCCAATTCTTGACATGCATTCTTCCTTTAGAGGCAACTGAAGTATGAATTAGTAACTCATATCACTCACCCATTGACAAACCTTATGGCATAAATAGCATGGCTTGTGAACATTGTGAGAATGCCATTGAGAAAACAAAACGTTGCTCTCATCTCCAAAATGTTGCTCTCAAACGTTGTTTATTTCCTCAAACATTGCTAATTAAGTTATATAAACGTTGCTTACAAACGTTGCAAAGCCGCCCACATTGATTCTAGTAGTGCATGTCCTTGATTAGAACTGCACATTACAATTTAATTTTGTCTGAATGCAATATATATATTGCATTCACACAAAATTAAATTGTCCATAACATTCAGTAGCCTTTGTTACTGCTACCTTTCCCTAACAGATTAATGTGGAATATCCCACATCATTTCATCCCCCGAATGAATGATGTGGGATATTCCTCATCACATGAGTAGCTATGGGGACATGTGGCATTAAGCAAGAGCAATCAAGCATGGTGCACAGGAACTCAAAGCACTCCTCAATCACAATTCAACAGTTTTCTATAATTATTTATTTGATTCAATAGTCCATTCAAATACAAATCACTGGTCACTCTATAAATAAAGGTGAATGAAACAAAAAGGCACCCTTCTTGTTATGTCATGTATATATAATTTTGTCCTAATTTATTTCGCAGCACTTCCAGCCAGTGTCGAATTTGGAAGTACTGGGATTCGAGACTTTATAACTTAAGATTCAGGAGTTTGCATTTGATGGCGGATTAATTTTCAAGAAGAAACTGAGTGATACAGTACTGAGTGTTACAGTACCTGAATCCGGCAGGTCTTGATGGCCATGTGTCCGCAGGTCCGACGAGGTGGTCAGGCTGGAGAATGTACTCTATCTGGTTGCTCCAGGCTGCTTGCTTCTGGAATAGCTGAGAAAATGGCACGTACCCTTGCAGTCGACCAATTTTATGATCTTTCGCAATCAGCTGTTTCTCCTCCTCAGGCAGGGCGAAGAAATCCTTGACTACTGTCATGAGACTCTCCAATACTGAATTCGGTATTCCATGGTTTACGATCTCCAACACCCTGAATCGTTAGTTTGAGAGCTTACAGTAGCCAAAAGTAACGCAACTATTTTTTTGATGGCTCACAAGAGCAGTTCAAGACAGTTCATCTTCTCAACACAATAGAGTTAACCGAAAAGGAGAGAATGCATGTTACTTAGGTGAGGTGAGTCTGACTCGTATCTAAGGCAGCCAAGCAAACTAACATGGTTTTCAAAGAATCCAAAATAGAAAGGAGAGTAAACTAATTTTGTCATCACAAAGGAGACAAAACTAAGACTAAGATGAGTTCACATAGAGCCAAGGCTTAAGGGCAATGGGCCACATTCAATTTGAGATAATGGCAAGGCATGTGACAAACTTGAGATATAATTAGGTGACTAGTTTGATTAGTTGGCTCTTAAAACTTCGAGCTCATGTCTAAAATTGAAGTTGGAGGTATTTCGATTACACTCAAAGGGGACATAGACTCTGGTTTCCTAATATTTTGAAGGTCAGATCAGCTGTTCTGATTCGGTTAACTCAAATTATGTAAGAACGAAGTCCTGTGCTTAATTATTATAATATTCTTCCATGGGGATACTGACTGTACATATTGTTATTTGGCTACCTGAAAAATACCCCAAGTTGCTGCTGCATCGACTACCGCAGCCACAGTCTCTCCTTGTCGGCCTTCGTCTAGGAGGCCAGAAATGTCAATGACGGGAATGTCGTCGCAAAACTCGTTGTGAGGTATCAATGTCAATCGCTCGGAGAATGGGACCAGAAGTTTCGACTCTGATTCAAGCGTTCTTCGTTGTTTTGCAGATTTACTAGACTGGATTATTGCCTCACTTAAAAGCATGGCGTCAGTCTCATTTCCCACTACCGAGCTGTCCATAGCTCTCATCTCGTCCTCAGTAATTGCAACCCAAATGGGGTGTGCCATCTTCACTGTCTGCAAGATTCCAATTCTATTCAAGTATCAGTGATCGATGAAGTTACACGAATTCATTCGCTTAATATTTTAAGTTAGAATTGAAATAATCTGAAAATATTGCGACGGACAGAAATTATTTATAGTCAAGAGAGCTCGTATTAAACCTCAAATTGAATCTGAAGAATGAGCTACACTTTAATGCAATATAATCAACAACGTATACATCAATAAGATTAAGATCTTGACCGCAATATAATCAACAACGTATACATTACACTAGTAGCAAAACTGTCGTTTTTCATTCCCCACTTTGTGAAAACAGTGAACAGTGACGGAATATTGTGCCTAGATTTCTGTCTACTTGTGACCAAAACCACTCACCAGCATTGACACAACCCATATGCCTGGCGCGGTTTCATTCCTTTTTCATTTATAGTAAGTGAAAAACGACACATTTCCTACTAGTGATTGTGCTGCACCATTATTCATTTGAGAAACTTTAGGACGAAAACTAGATTGATGGACATCGTCAACTCAAGGACCGTAGTACCTGAATCGAAGTATGTAAGAGAAAGTAACCACTTTGACACTTTGTGCAAGTTACAACGCCGAGAATCCACAAATAGACTGACTGTCGGGTTCCAACGCATTGCCAAATACTAGTGGGACTGCTGGTCTTCAATATATATTGCAGAGTGCCAAAGCACGGGCTTAGACTACTCTTCTACAAAACTGGTAGAACTTAGAAACCTATGATATTTCTATTCTACCTCCAGCCGAGGTCCCCCAGACTGAGTTAAGAAAATCTAACATAGCCTGATCCTAAGCACTGGCTCTTTAGATAAGCTAGAATCTCACTGGCGCTTACAGTAAGAGAATCATACACATGGCATGGCATCCATAATCGTGATGACGCTGTTGTACAGTCAGGTACAACATGCTTACGAATTTTTCAATCACTTTTCACTAGAAATTTTAACAATCTTTAGGAAGCTCTAGCATGCTCAAAAATGAACCGATTTTGAAACCACAAATTGCATTGAAATTGCAATGAAGCATGCTTCAACTTCATGATAAGTGAAAAAAAGAATAATTTAAAATCATACAACAATTTAGATTTCTTTTATACACTATCTATCATTTCATAGTGAACCTTTGGAAGATAGTCAAAGATTTTTTGCATTTGAGTACATAATAAGTAAGAAATCGTGCAAGTAGTTTAAGTGGTGTGGGATCAAGTATCTCTAAAGAAATTGTGAAGGTTCATTTCTAATATGTACCATTAAACACAAGTTGTAATTTTCACAAATGGTGGCAACAGTGAATGGTAGATAGCATATAGAAAACATCAAAAAAATTGTATGATTTTCAATTACATATGTGTATTTGTATTGATGATAAGGTTGGATAACCTATTACCACCAACTTAAGCAATCTAGCCTATTTTTGGCAGTGCTAAATTCGAAAAAAAAATATGACGACATTCGAAATAGGTTTTAATGAGGATTGCAAAAATTTGCAACATCTAATTCGCATTTGTCAATTTTATACAAAATTCCAAAGTAACCTTTGACCCAAATCAAACCTCTAGATTCCCCATGTCCCCACCATGTGGTACTAATTTTCACTCATCATGATACCCAAAACCACCAACTATTTCTTCGCAATGCTTGGCATGCCATTGGTCTACCTCAATAGTGAAATTGGTGGTTTCGAGTCTCAACTTTGGTGGTCCCAAGAAAAGTCTACAATGCAAGTTGTAATTGGGAGAGGTGGTAGTAATAGGTTATCTAACCTTAACCCTTGAACGCTCCTGCGTCCAATATCTGGACGATGGACAGATTCAAGTTATTCGATTCTCATCCGCAGTGGACAGTTCTCATCCAAATAAATTTCTCTTGGTTCTTGTGCAAGTTCACTATGTATTGTACGGTTTGGATGTTTAAAATTGGTTATTATGATTTTTGGAAAAATCACACAATTGGTTTATGTCAAGTTTCATTCTTCGTTCAAAAAGTGAGACCTAAAACATGATTTTCCAAAATAAGTAGAATCAAATAATGGAAACCATACCATCTCATCGAGCATGTTATTCCAATTTCATTACAATATTTTAAATTTTTTATGTGTTAATGTGGGATTTTAAATCGAATTTCAAGAGAAAACCTTGCAAAAATAATTAAAAATACTTAATAAAAAAAATGATAAATCCAACCGTACAGATGTGATCTTCACGTTGACATTTACAACTTTGCTTTGTACATCAACTCCATTTTTGGTATTCATCTAACATTTTATAACGTTTCTTTGAAAACAGCGTTGAATTGGGACCTTAAAGGGTTAAAGTAGACTTTAGTGTGATTCCAATGCAATTTCAAATTTTGAAATTCCGTTCATTTTTGAGCATACACGGGCCTTTCAAAGTTCTCACAAATCTCAACTGGATTCAAAAATTCGTAACTATCTTGTACCCGACTGTACATGTATCCTGCCATAAGTTATATCTTGACGTGCACGGCTCTAGAACTTAGTTACTCTTAACTTCCAGGAATCATGATCCTCGGGATACAAAATCGGTAACAAATTGAGGAAAGCCATATATGCACGCGAGTCACCGCAGATTCTGCACACACAGCTTGCCACGTAATTTTAAATCATGGGTTAGTTGTGGGGGATGGAGGATATAAGTCCTGTGATTCCTAACAACATGCATAGGTTGCTAATCTGTTCAAAATGTTGACACTCGCTTGTGGCCGGAGACAATCAGTTTTAAAATTAATATGTAGGTACTCCAGAAGCTTTCAAACTCGGTGACTAGGTACTGCATCCGTCGACGGAGTTTCTATCGGTAAATAGAATTTAATACACTTCTAGTTCAACTGTCGGTATGTATCCATTGGTTTAAGGATTTCCAAATCATCTTTAAGTGGTAACTGACGGTATTTGGAAATGATTGTAATAAGGAGTCACAGCTGTATTTAGGAGGTAAGACTGTACCCAAGTTGTTAGACTCAAAAATTCTCTCCCACGTGGACAGTAGTAAGTCTGCTCAAATCATTAGTCGACGCTTGTAGCCGGAGGGGTTTATAAAAAATATAGGTACTCCAGAAACTTTCAGACTTGGTGATAAGACCACGTCGGAGAGAATCTAAGAATTAATCTCGCCGTCCATCTGTCGCCAGATTTCAATCGGTGAATTAAAATTATATATAATTCCTGTAATTTTGCCACCACTTCTGTGATTTACACACGAAGATCTGATGGACTTAGCCGAGGCACAAGAAATCCTCCTGTGTGTCAACTGTCGGTAAATTTAATCCATTGATTTAAGGATTGACGGACTTTGATTTGACGTGTACAGACAATATGTGACTTGAGAAAAGTAGGCTTTGCCACTCACGAAGAGTCACTTCTGTTAGCTAGCACTGTTACCTCATTTGAATTCATAATAAATAACTGTGACATTTGGAAGCTGGAACATCATATATACTCGTTCCACTACTTGAAGTCTAACATAGTTTTGGAGCAGTCTGAAGTAGACAACAGGCGGTCTTAGTAAGTTGTACACTGAGTTGCATGTTCTGTCCACCTGGTGTTGAGAGAGTATTAGCCACTCGAACTTTCTCGGTCTTAGTAAGTTGTACACTGAGTTGCATGTTCTGTCCACCTGGTGTTGAGAGAGTATTAGCCACTCGAACTTTCTCGCTGAACAAGTGCATCATGTCCCTTTTTGTTTGGAAGCAGGATTAATTTCCCCTTAGACTCGATTCTTCTTCTAAGTTAGTTTACTTAGCACTAACTGTAAGTTCTTTTGTAGCTCTGGTTACTAAAGTGTCTATCCTCGAAAGAGGAGAGTAGTCTTGTAATACTGTCCCTTTGTCCGGTGGGCATCGGCTCATTATCAAGACGAACAGACACTTTATTCACGCCGGCCTCGAAAGAGGACCGGAGTTTCTATCTATCTACCTTCTTTTGTAGCTGTGTTAGAAGCAACCAGCATGTCATTTAGTCTTGACAAATCTGACACCAAGTCTCCTTACTTACACCAGCTTCTCCAATTGATTTGGAAGTCTTAGATTTAATTAGACTCTTGACCATCTCCCACGGGCCACCTCGCGATCAGGAAATTTTTGGATCAGTTGTAAAATTTCATCAGCGTGAAGCCTTCTAGTCGTCATTGCCTGCCAACTGAAGTGGAAGATGATCTCGAAGGTTTGAAACAATTGTAACGTTTTGAGTTGGTGTTCAGAGCAAGTACATTGATAAGTAGTAGAAGTCTAGCGCATCCTTCTTGCTAGCGGCATCTTTGTGAAGAGCTCTGAAGTTTCTTTGTTTCCCAGGGTATAGCTAAGTAGGCTGAATCCACTCAGATATCTTCTCATTCAGGCCTCACTCTGAATGGTTTTAAGAGCTCATGCACAATTTATCGTTTGCAAATTTAATGGCGCAATAAGTTTGCATATAAGCCGTGGACGTGACGACTGAAATAAGCTGAAGTCAGCGTTTAGATGTGTTACAGATTCAGGATTTGGGCTGAATATTTTTGTGTGGATTTTATAAGATGTCATCCATACCTAGCTATGTACGTTGATGTCTGAGCCTAATGGCAGAAACCTTGTTTCTGCCATTAGGCTCAGACATCAACCCCGGGTCAATCTCTCCAACTTTTGAAACACACATCACTCTCGGTCTACACAGGAAGATTTAGCGGCGTTAGCCTCTCTTTTAGCTCGTGTAGCACGGGATTTCTTAACTCAGAGCATTCTCAGAGCATTAGTCCCCAAAATGTAGCACTTGCCCTCTCTAACATAAGGTTCATTAGTAGTTAGTTGAGTCCTTACTTTTCAACAGTAGCATTGTAGATACTTCTATAGTGTCTCACCACCCAACTTCTTTAGTTAAAGATGATGTGGACTTCCGAATTTGCTACAGTGATTTGGGAATTGTGGCCCAAATTTTGTGGTGCTGCATACAAGGGCTAAAGAACCTTATGAAAGTACCCCACTCATGGAGTTAAAGTTCGGGTGATTAACCCAAGCTATTAAACCCCATTAACGTCCATTAGCCCTGAGCTTAACGTTGCGAAATCTATGTTGGTTAGGTAGCGCTAGGATCGTGTTACTTGAAAATATTAGATATTGGGTTGAATGTCAGTTGAATCTCAGAACCATTATTTGTACGGGAGCCGATTGATTTCTATAGCTCTTAGAAGTAGGACAACTTCCCATGCCAATGAAATAATCTGAAGAATCTATATGCAAAGTCTAAGACAATGGCTTCGCCGTCGATGAAGCCAACAAGCACAAGTGAAAGATTGGAGGATGATTGTATGAGCCTTTCAACTGATGAAGCAAGTGACGATGATGATGAAGAATGTGTTGAAAAAAATCATGGCGTGAAACTTGACACTAGTGTGCACAACAAAACTCTGCAGCACACAAACAGGTGGGTAACAACGTGATTTGCTAGAGACTTCGTGCAAATGGTTGGACTAGTATGATTTCAAAATGTTTTCATTTTTACATGTTTGCCATAATTAAAAATCATTCTATTATCACTTCAAATTTCTTACTACTAAGCAATTAAAGTATGGATTTCATTTCTTTATTTTGCATTTCTTTACCTCATATTTTTGCATTTCTTTGTAATGACATAGTGATGACAATCTCAAACCGAAGCACAAGGTGTTTTTAAGCCATAGTGGTGTTCAAAGAGACTTTGTGGAGCAATTGTGCATGGATTTGGAAGCATATGACCGATATCCCTTTTATGCAAAGCGAAGAAGTAGCTTACCAATTGGAGAGCCATTTCCACAACTTATTTTTGATGCTATACAACAATGCCAAGTTGGTGTGTTGGTATTATCAAAAGAGTTCTTTACAAAGGCTAAATGGCCAATGGTGGAATTAGTTGAAATGGTGAAAGAACTAAAAAATCCTGCTTCAAGCATAAAAATCATTCCTGTGTTTTATCGCATTTCACGAGAAAAGTGGTTGGATCCAACAAATCGTGCACAATGGATTTCACAATGGGAAAAATGGGCAAGTCAAGACGGAAGAATAAAGATTGAAGAATGGAAAGAAGCTTTGGAAATATTGAAGCCAATACTAGGTCTTATAATGACCAATGGAGAAGTTGATTTACGAAAACAAATTGTACAAGCAGTTTGTAAGTTGGTTCACTTGATTCAGAGACAAGATTGAATGATTCATACATACAAGGAAGATTGCGATTATGTCAGGTATTTGAAATAAAACCTTAATGTACTAGAATTTTCTTTACATTGCAAAAGTTTTAAAGGCTTTGTAACGTTAGTAAAGAGTTTCTCTACAATGTTGTATTTATAATCATGTAATTCATGTTATTATAACTTATTCCACATTAATTGAAGTAACTCTTTACAAATGGTGTATTTTGTAGATTGTACATGAAAAGATCAATCAAAAAATACAACGCAATGGAGTTCGTGTAATTGGCTTATATGGAATGGGTGGCATTGGTAAAACCACCATTTGCAAGGCTATGTGTAATGAAATGTCCAAAGAATGCAATGGCAAAGTATGTCACATTGAACTTAAAAGTTCAAGTGAATCTCTTCAATTACTACGTGAAGTATTGAAAAGGCTCACAAATATAAGGCCTCAAATGTTGGATGGATTAAACATTGACGAGGTATGGATTATTTTTTCCTCTCAATTTTCATTTATGATATTATATACATTTTAGAGTGTTTTCTTTGAAAAAAAAATAAGTTTGAAAGAAAATATTTTTGTAAGATGTATTATTCCTGATTTCAATACTATATAAAATTATGCTATATTGAATACTAGGTATTTCACTAACATATACAATTATTATGGAAATTGCAGTGTCACGACCAACTAAATAGATGCATTGTGGATCATCCGGTGTTTCTTACAATTGAAAATGTTTCAATTGACCATAGCATCATTAAGCAAGCAAAGACTTATCTTGGAACAAAGTGGAGTGAAGGAAGTGTGGTAATTGTGACATCACGTTCTTTAGATGATTTAATGTATTTGAGAGAATACATCAACGAGAGTGATTGTATGGAGGTACCAAAATTAACAAAAGACGAGGCAAAGTCTTTGTTTCTAAATCATGCAAAGTCAACAAACAATTATGATGCCACAATTAAAATGGACGAGCAACTTGTGAACCATTGTGTGGAAAAGTGTTGCTTTTCTAAAGGCACATGCAAAGATGATCATCATTACATTCCTTTGGCACTTGAGGTACTACGTGACGAGCTTGCATATATTGGATATGATCCCAAAAAATGGAATGCGTGGTTAAAGAAAATTGATACGTTTGAGATGGAATTATCAAAAAATAAGCATCCAATCTTCTCTATCTTGAGGACAAGTTATGATAGCTTGAGTCTTAAAGCTCAAATGCTGTTTATGGACGTTGCTCTATTTTTACCATGTGAACAATATCAAAGTTGGCATTGGGGATGTTATTTGAAGTGCAACTTATTAGACTGGCTTGGCATGGTGCATACACCAAAAGTGGCCAAAGACTTGTTGGAGCAAGTAAGGATTTACATTGTTGTACCCTTGACTTTTCAAAAAGATAGAATATAACACAACTTGTCTTCATTCATGTATCATTGTAAATCCATCATTAGTATTTGATAAGTTGTTGACATACGAAGGTGTGTTGTTGCTGACAATATAAATTTTTAAAAATCTAATATTTTTGGATTTTCTTTGCAGCTGAAGAAGAAATCACTTTTGGAGGACCTGAGTGATGGCACTGGACAAAAATTGGAATGCATGATCTTTGGCGTGAGTTTTGTGTTGCTGAAGCAAACATTACAAAAATACTCAGGCTATGCTAGGGCTGTATTATGGGAGCGGGTTGCAAGAGTTTTAATGAGGGTGCCCGTGGTCGAGCCTAAGCTCAGGTCAGTTAGACGACGTGGCCGGATTTCGAGGATGTGGACAAACTTGACCTCGTTATTGGTCTGAGGAGCGTGGTATGCTTGAGTGTGACTGTTCGGGCGGGAATATCGATGCGCAAGAAGGAAGACAGCTGTACATTCTCCCGCTTTTTCTCCCAACAATCTCACGCGACCGTTTGCACTTTTCTACTTTCCCGCGATGGTGCTTCATTTGCTTTGCTGCTTCTCCAGCTTTGTGGCTTATGCGAATTTCTGAGTTTCACTTTTGAGTCTCTCAGTTTTGCTCGATTTCTCTTGTTTGATCTTTTGCACTTCTTTGAGGTCGTAGGGTTAGCATTTCATTTTTTTTTCCACTAGCAATGAGGCCTCGAAGCTATGTACAGAGTGTTATTCTGTACCATTTGCAGAACAGGGATGGAGATTACATTCCTACGAAGGTAGAGGTCAATTCATGGGTGGGTTTGGAACCAGAGAAGAAAGGGGGTCATGCTCGTGAAGCGAAGAAACATGGCAACTATTTGGCTAGGGTTTTAAAGTTCAAAGTAGGTCCAGATGGATCAACAATTTCGGCAATTCAAGTCCAACATGCATACAGCCGTCAGCAACTGAAGCTCAATCCCAGAGATGTTCCAGCAGACGGAGCTTGCAATTGTAAGTAATCTTATCAACTTTTTCATTACAATTGAATTATTAGTACACACCTTAGATTTGAAGAATCAACAAAGAATAAATTGTTTTATTAAACTCTTATTTATTCACTCCTAATAGCTATTAAAAGGTGTGAAAGATCTTGGTGATTTATCATTATTAGGTATGTAAGAGCTTGGTGGTCTTCAAAAGTTTTCAAAAGTTTTTTAGCATTAAGCAAGGAGCTAAAAACTTTTGAAGACTACCAAGCTCTTACACAGATAGATAGACACACCAACCCTATTGCAAGGCCGGCGTGAATAAAGTGTCCGTTCGTAATGTCAATGCCTCGATGCCCACCGGACAAAGGGACATTGGAACTCTTACACGCCTAATAATGATAAATCACCAAGATCTTTCACACCTTTTAATAGCTATTTGGAGTGAATAAATAAGAGTTTAATAAAACAATTTATTCTTTGTTGATTCTTCAAATCTAAGGTGACTTTACTGATAATTCCATTTTACATTTAGGTTTTATGAAATTTCTTATCTCTTTCTAGCACTTTATTAAATTTGGAATTGATTGTCATGAATTGCAGACTTATATCCATCAAAATATGACGACTGGGTTGCACCTACTAGTGTTGTACGAGTCATTTGTGTCTACCATGCTGAAATTGGAGAGGCAAGTAAGGGTTCTCGCAGTCATAGACAGCTCATGGAAGAGTCTGTGTACTTTTACAATTCGTGGTACCATCCAAATACTACTGGAGGATTCGGTCGTTTAGAAGCAATTCCTTTGCCTTCATTTGATGATCCGGCCTGGTCATTACCTGACATGGCAACAACAGAAGCTTTTAGAGCGAAAATGAGAGAGGATTTTCTTTCTGCAATGAAACCGAGTACTGGAAGCCGAGTAACACACCTCAGTTGGTTTATGCCAATCAATGTCATGGTTGATTTGTTCGCTATTTCAACAAACATTCATAAAACTCGGACCCTGTTTGTTTTTAAAGATAATTCGGAGGAAGTCTTTGACTCACTTATGGACAAAGGGTGGAATGAAAGGATATATTTAGGGGCTGATGAGATCAAGTGTTGCGTAGACTTAGCCTCAGTAATCTTCAAGTACCATGTAGGACGTAGCACATTATACTCAAACTATCAGTACAATAGGTTCCGATTGAAAGCTGGTGGTATGTGGCAACCAATGGATCAAACAGGGCCTATTCATATTGTCAAAGTTCTTTGCCAAATGGATGAGTGGCAACAAGAACTTGAGGTTGGGCACAATTGGACATTAACTTCCTTGCGGTCAGAAGTTGAAATGGCATTAGGAGCAAGTGCCCCCTCTAAATTCACGTTCTACATTGTTCATGAAGATCAGCAGTCTACAAAGGTAATTTCAAAAGCCATTTATTATTTATTTAAATTTTATTATATTTGAAGCCTATCTGAGTGTAATTTTGAAATACTGCAGGTGAATCGCAGGCATGAGAGGAATAGGATTGCGGGAGATGTCTTACCTCCACGGATGTTGAAGATAATTCCTGATGAGTAGTATTACTGGACTTCTTCAGCAACAAGTGATGTACTTGAATCTTTTGGTTGATTAGTTGAACGAGGGACCCATTTAGATCCAACTCTATCACAATTTTGGCGCCACAACTGACTGTGTAAATTTGCACTTGAATTAATTGACGCTTCTCTTCTCTTCTGTATGCGTGCCTCGACAGTGAGCCCTTCCTCTGACTGCTCCCAAAGACTTGCAGAAGTTTTATTTTCTTTCTCTCTGAAACGGTGTTGAATCAGACGATACCAATGTTGGTATGTCTGTTCTAAAGGACTCAACTTTGTTCGACCTCCCCCGTGTTGTGTATGAGCTTGATATGCTGCTTTAGCAGCGTAATGACTGTATTCCATTCCTTGATTAGACCATACAGATAGGCTTCCATATTCGAGCACGAACCACGGTGCATGCCTCACGATTATATGCTGCCAAAATTAATCACATCCATGTTAGAGTGAGCTTTGATACAAAGATGCTGTGTGCATCCATTAACATGTCAAAACTACCCAATGGGTAGCAGATGCCATGAACAAGCTTACAAGTCGTTCATCCCCAGCAGCAGATAAAGCAGGCACCAAGTTGTCAATGGACAGGCAGTTGATTCTGGAGACTTCACAAGCTGCTCTGAGTATGTCGAATAGCGAGGCATCGAATTCTTATCGAATACCGCCATACAGAGTTGAATCAAACGATTGAAGAGGTTCCACGTTCATCTCCCCATAAGATGATTCTGCTTCCAGCAATTATTATCTCTGATAATAAGTCCCCAGAGTCAACCGCCTGTCCACTGACAACCTGCTTTATCTGCTGCAGGGGATGAACGACCTGTAAGCTTGTTTATGGCATCTACTACTTATTGGGTAGTTTTGACCTGTTAATGGATGCACACAACATCTTTGATTCATGGTGCATGCCACACGATTATATGCACCCAAAATTAGCCACATCCATGTTAGAATGAGCTTTGATACATGGATCAGACATAAAAAAAAGTGTTACAACAACCTCAAACATGTAAGTTATAGTCTATTACTCCCTCCATTCCAAAGTTATTGTTCAACTTGTTTGCTTCGTATTTCTTTGAGCCAATTTCATTGATCGTATTAGAGTTATCCGTAAAGTCACCTTGGATTTGAACAATCAACAATTTTTTTTGCTTTATTATACTCTTATTTGTTCACTCTAAATAGTTAGAAGGTGTGGAAGATCTTGGTGGTTTATCATTATTAAGTGTGTAAGAGCTTGGTGGTCTTCAAAAGTTTTTAGCTCCTTGCTTGGTGCTAAAAAACTTTTGAAAACTTTTGAAGACCACCAAGCTCTTACACACCTAATAATGATAAACCACCAAGATCTTTCACACCTTTTAATAGCTATTTGGAGTGAATAAATAAGAGTTTAATAAAACAATTTATTCTTTGTCGATTCATCAAATCTAAGGTGTGTACGGATAACTCAATTGTAAGAAACATGATTAAAAAAGGTTTCAAATTATGTCACTAGAATGATTGAAGAACATTGCATGTGTTCATTGCAACCTAAATAAAATTAGCCACAAGGAAGCATTTTTTGACCTACTTCAAAAAGCACTTTCAAACATGACTTTCAAACATGACAATAACTTTGGGACGGAGGGAGTAACTCACAATATAATGCGTGACATGTGTCTCGCCATAAGCAGCAATGTAATCGTGTCCCCATTTTGAAACAAGATATTGAAATTCATTTATCTCATTCTGTTTTAGTGTTAGTCCCGAGAAGTAAGGTCGAAGATTGTCCAATCCTTGCCAAACTGCAAGCTTTGCTCTTCTAGCCTCTCCGCCATCAATGAAGTTTCTTTCAGCTGTTATGACATCTGTGAACAACTTCTCTGATCCAGAAGGCAAAGTCGACTTCTTAAATAGCTTTTCGGCATGAACTCCGTTGAACGATGGCTTACTGGGAACACTATTCTTCTTTCCTGATAGTTTATCATCTTTGAAAATTACCACATTTCCGCCATGTGCACCTGTAGAGGATATAACTCTTTGCATATCTTCAATTGCCTCCTCTTGCAATTTCTTATCTCTTATTGTCCAGATGAACTGAAAATGCAAATGGACAATCTTCTCAACAATACGGTTAAAAGCATGTAACGTGCAAATGTGCACCCTTGCAAGGGGAATAGGCAAGATTGGTTTCCACCGAGCCAAAGCTGCACCTCCACTGATAGGCTTTGATTGCACATTAGATGAAAACAGGCCACCTTCCCAAGTGCTTCCTCCTCGTTTGCCGAATGCAGCTCGAGCCTGTTCGGCTGTTCCGATGATGGTCTTCTGAGCTGCTTGGGAACAATAGATGCAACGGTGTTTGGCACAAGCTCCGTGGCCTAAACCATACATACATTTCACTGTCTTCATATCGGCTGATAGATGCCATTCCACTTTGAATTCACCCACCCCAGAGACTACCAAAATTTGTCCAGCCTCTTGTGCTTTGATCAAAGATGGAATTCTGGTCTGGTTGAACACCCAAGATAGGATCTCATGCGACTCTTTCTCTACTTGGAAGCAACCGATTGGCCAGATCTCACGTTCACTTTGAACTGCAATATACTTTGGATCTTTTTTGTCTATTTGTCGATCCAAAGCACGGTTCATTATAGTCATGCTGATTCTCTCAAACTTTTGTCCATGTATAATTTCAGCCTCGTCTAGCTTTATCACAAATATGAGTGGTTTTTCACCGAGCTCTGCATGAATAAAAGAATAATACATTTATCAGCTACTTTAAAATGAATCCAATAGAGTATCAATGATTGCACACAAGAGTAGTATAAATGAACACACCTTCTGGGGTGAAATTGTACAATGCAACCATTGTTCTCTGCACCATCTCGACGTCTACAAAGAATGAATTCTTTGTGGTCAACTCCACTCGTACAGTCTCCTTCTTCTTTGACTTCGTGCTCGGTTGGATTTCTAAAATGTTGCTGATTGAATAGTAATCTCCTACAAAATCCCGGAGCTTAGCATTCATTTCTCGACGAAGTAATGAGACATGCCAAGGCCGCGGCAAGCAGCCAACCCGTAATCCAGATCCAACAGCTTTGATACCGTTCTTAAATTTTCTGTAAATCTTTGAATAACCAATGTCGGTCATTCCACTAGAATCCTTTATCTCGCAAATTTCAGCTGCTCCAATCTGAGAACCGATCTTCTCCAAACACTCGTTCGCAATCTTAGTGGTGACCGACTGCATGCATGGACTTTCTAACATGGTGCTGACTTCTTTCTTTGAAAGGATTGTAGCAAGTACCTTCCCTGATTGTATTTGAATCTCTTCTGATCCACACAACCTTTGCTTCGATCCAGTTTGTGCGTTACGTTTTTGAATACGCTGCATAGTTGCTCCAGCAATAATCGATCTCGCCAACCGCCTCTGGTTTTTTGCATGACCTCCAGATTGAGACAACTCATGCAAATCTTTACGAGCTCTGCATTTTTGCACTTGACCCAATCGTTTTGACTCAAGTTGTTTGCATTTCTTTTCTAGGATTGAGATACTTCTCAACGCTTCTTGTAATGCTACACTCATCTTCTGTACCTCAAGCATGTGAGATTGTTCTAGCTCGTTTATTTTCTCATTTCTTTCTCTCCGAATTGCCTCTATTTCTGATTCAAGTTCTGATTCTGATTTCATACTTTCCTCAAGATCTGTGCTTAGCGATGCAACTAATGTGGTTGCACTTCTCTCAAGATTGACATATTCATTTCGCATTTGCTCAATTTCGTTATGAAGGTAGGAACAGTCAACAATTCGGCTCTGCTCAAAATTGGTCTTCTGTTGCATCAATTCTAATTGTAATGTCTGCAATTCCCGGGCTTGCTTGTCTATACGATCTTTCAAAATCTCACAGTCTGATTGCATTTTGAATCGCTCAATGACGAGTTCTCTCTCCGATTCAGAATTGTTCAAGCTTTGGGTATAACCAAGCAAACCTCCCTGACCATCACCTACAAACTCTAGGAGACTTTTCACATCATTAAACCTTGGTCGTTTCCCTGTTGATGGATCCAAAGGGTAAATTGAAGAATCCAACCATAAATCAAGGTTAGAATCACCTCGTTTCCGTTTCTCAGCAAAAGCTGATCTCGGCGTCTGTTCATGAATTAATCGTCCTCTCACTATTAAAGACTGGTACTTTGGGTTCAAGGACACCTGAACTTTGAAAGGACGATCAGAATCTATTTTCTCCATTGAGAAACTTAGTAAAAAATATTATAAAAATAAGCTAAAAAAAATGCATCGGAAGCAAGCCAAAAAAAAATCGAAAAATCGTCCATAATGGCAGACAGTGTTGGACAGTCAAAAAGGAAAAAACCGTGGGCAGTGTCAGACAGGCAATCAGGCGCCAAAGATGGGAGACAAAGACGACAAAGGCGGGAAAGCAACAGTGAATAGGCGGGAATAAGCGCCAGCAAGGCTTGCCATCAAGGACAAGAAGAGCGCGCGAACAGTTAAGAATGAGATTTTCAAACCGCTTTGCCCGCTTCCCGGCTTGAGCAGGGATAGGGGAATAATGATCGCGAGGACTACTTTTCAAATATTGTACAACCATATTTAATTAATTCTAACAGCCTTTTATGGACCTGACTTTTTTTGTAATGAGCCAATAAAATTGGGACAGTGTTCTTGGAAGAGGAAAGCAATGAGTTTAATTCTTCCTTGGGGAGTATAAAAAGAATGTGCTTTTTAAATGAGGGATGGAAAGGTTTAGAGCATGTGAGTTTCAAAGCCTGTGTGGATGTTTCAGTGTTGAAGATAAACATCCAATGGTTTGTGGAATCATCAAAGATATTTTTGGATTTTAAAGGATTAAAATCCCTCAAGAGCTTGGAATTAAAGGCAAACAAATTCCTAATCAATTGTGATGGATTCGGATCGTTGAAGAACCTTGTGGTTTTCAAATGGTGGGCTGGTAAAGCTTCTTCACCATGCATTGAAGAAATTGGGAGTTTAACAAAGCTCCAAATTTTGGAGATCAAGGGTTTTGATGGTGACAGACTGCCAAATGTAAGAAAGTTAATAGCATTGCAAGTGGTGTGCTTTGCACATTGCGACAATGTGGTGGTAATAACAGGTTTAAGTTCAAAGTTATCCAACTTGAAATCCCTATGTATAAGCAGGTGCTCAAAGCTTCAAAAGTGCCCAGGTTTGGGTGAATTAAATGCTTTGGAGGAGCTTGATTTGTGGGGATGTAACAAGCTCCAAGAGTTGCCCTCTCTACAAAAATTGATAAAGTTGAGCCATTTGAACATTTCTGAATGCGTATTGTTGAAACAAGTGCCAGATCTAAGTGATTCAGCCGCATTAAAGGAGCTTAGAGCTAAAGGTTGTTCTAGACTAGGTCATTTGCCTCCTCCTCGAAAACTCAAGAAACTAGAAGTTTTGAGGTGCACGGATTTGTCAAAAGTGAATTCACTAGATCTAGGTGAATTTCCTCGATTAAAAGAGTGGACATTTGGTTGGTCAAAGGCATTGATGAACGTAACTTGCTCAAAATACATGTGTACTTTGACAACAATTGACCTTACTCTTTGTCTGAATCTAGAAGAGCTGCCAGATTTGAGTAATTTCCCTAACTTGGAAAAACTCATCCTCCAAGGTTGCGCAAGTTTGTTGAGGTTATCTAGCAGTGAACCATTGCTTGCATTGAGGGTTCTTGATCTAGAAGGGTGCAAGAAATTGAATCGATTGCTAATGCAATTAAATGGCTCAATGGATCTTGAGGTGCTTTGTCTACAAAAGAGTGGAATAGTGATGAGTGAAGAAGATATAACAAAACTTAAAGCATTTTGTAAAATGCTTGTAGTGTTTCCTAGATCTGCTCCATCAAAGTATGGCGATGGGCCTTATGGTGTTTCCACCAATCTCACTGATTCAAACATGGGAACTGGTATACAAAACCAATATCGGTCACGAAAATTGTGGGACCCATTGCCCCGAGAGAAGGTATGGTTCCTTTTCTATTTTTTCTCGTTCATTAGTTGATCATTATGTATAGAGGTATTTGATAGTGCAAAATATAGTTGATAATACAATAATATGTACTAAAAAGTGTAAATTTTCAAGTGGGAACTTTATTGACTAATTGAATTTGGTGGCCATAGGTTACAAAACTTATTTACTCCAATAATGGGTCACGGCTTCAGACACAAGGGGAGATGAATTTGTTGGCACTTACATCTAGTGGCTTGCACAAGCGTTGGGATTGGAAAAATCAGGTACCTACAAAGTCGGGGTGTGATGCAAAGTTTATGTTACTTGTTGTATATGATTCTACTTTTAATTGTTTGCTTACATCGATTTTTTCTAAAATACAGTCACATCAACAGTTTTTGGAATGACAACTGTAATGAATTTAGGAGTTGTTTTTGTTGATGTTTCTAAAATGAATCTATAATTTTTTCATGGAGATACTATTCAAAACTTATTTATCAAAAGTTATATATTATTTATTTAATAATGCACATATTTTTCCTCAATTATTTTGACAGGCTATTGTAAGTGTTGCTCCACAATTGTGGCAACCAGTTGGTGGTGTGTTGATGATCAATGAAATCAATACCACATCTGAAGAAGTTCCAAATCGGCCTTGTTCCATGGCGCTTTGCAATGATAATGATCATTTGTTATCTGCCTCAGGGGGACATGTTTCTTTTTATACTATGATGACTGATAAGGTAAATCTCACGATTTTATGTGAAGCAGTTGTATGAGAAGGCTTAAACCATGTCAACTCTTGGAACATCAAGTAACTTGTCAAATTCTACTAACAAAGAGTGTTTAATTTCTCTAGGTTAATCAAGAAGTTATACTACAATCTTTACCTTCACCGGCCACATTTCTGGCGTACTATCCTCACGACGATGATGTCCTTGCCATAGGACTGGAGGATTCAACAATTGCAATCATGAATGAATGGGAAAATCAGGTTTGTAATTATATCACCCCGTTCCTCGCCCGTCATCTTTATATTTTATCTTTGTAAATTATTGGTTTTCAGTAGAGTATCTATTTAGTGGATGATGTGTGTCTAGAAAAAACATGTTACTCAATGTTGTATCTTTTGTAGGTATTGTGCACATTGAAAGGCCATCAAAGGAGAATCATTGGCTTGGCATTCTCCAAGTTCTTGAGAGTGCTTGTATCACTTGGGGAAGATGATCAGGTACATATATACAAGCGCACTTGAATTGAAGCTTGTTAGTAATTGCCAAAAAAAATTATGTTTTAACATAAATATATATATATATATATATTTAAGTTGTCGCACATTGCAACTAAAATTGCAAACAAACATTGTTTCTAAGACATTCTCTTCTCTGCAGTTGTATGCATGGAGAACAGATCAATGGGTAAGACGTCGGTTAAACTTTGTGCAATATCAACCTGATGGAAGAGTACCATGCATAAAGGGCATCCGTGTTCAATTTCACCATGACCAAATTCGCCTTTTGGTTGTCTGCAAATCCCAATTGGTTGTTTATAAAATTTGTGAACAAGACGATGCTTTGGAGTTGGATCATCTACGTCAGGTTTGTTCTTTTCTACTTCCTTCACTGCAATTCTCTTTTATTACTACTACACCCATTGCATGTTCATATTTCTTTTATTACTACTACACCCATTGCATGTTCATATTTGGTAGGCTAAAGCTACCTTGAAATGGTTGACCAATATAGTTGAAAAGAAGGTTATAATGTCTCGACATAGATTGCTTTTATGATCATAAATTATCAATTGCAGGTTTGTGCAC
Organism: Pohlia nutans; assembly: GCA_022496805.1. Taxonomy (NCBI): domain Eukaryota; kingdom Viridiplantae; phylum Streptophyta; class Bryopsida; order Bryales; family Mniaceae; genus Pohlia; species Pohlia nutans. Next base: position 3,511,122 of record CM040103.1, read on the forward strand.
GATTGAACAAGAGACCATTTGACAAGATTATGGTCGGTTTTGTGCAGTGGAATCTTGAAAAACCTTTTACAGCTGCAATTTCAGATGCCACTTACTCATGTGACAGCCAACTTGTTTATGTTAGCTTTGTTGATGGCTCTGTTGGTATTTTTGATGCCGAAAGCTTTTCGTTGCGAAACCAATTTGCCGCACCTTTACACAAACCTCAAGGAGTGAGCGGGTAAGTAATCTACACCCATATGATATAATCTCAACAGAAATAATTTCCACTTACATGCAAGGATTATATATTTGTATATAAGCATGTTTCATTATCATCACCAAGAATCATGTATTGACATTATCGAGGTGTTTAGTTTTTGAATAGTTTTTATTTTTTCCTAGTTGTTAGAAAGCATCAACTGAGTACTTTCAAGACACATGACTTATATTTCCCTTGCTACTGCAGACCAACAACTTATCCTACCACAATTGCTGCAAACCCTCGAAGGCGAAACCAATTTGCATTGGGCATGAGTGACGGCGACGTTCTAGTAATAGAATATAATCACGGCATCAACGAAGAGATTTATGAGAGTACGGAAGGGGTGGTGAACGACGACAGTGACAACGAGTCAAGAATGGAAGAATATGGCATTGCACATTGTGGGTGCTTTGATTATTTTTTAAGTATGAAATCCTCCCTCAAGAGATCATGCCGTGCTATATGTTTACTATTTGCGAGATGGCTTACACAAGTATGCCACGATTCAGAGACATTTGAAGAGCCTCTGTATAGACAATAAAAATCGAGGTGAGATGAAGACTTGCTTTGCCTCCCAACGTGGACGACCAGATAGGAAAGTGCCTTTCTTACAAGGCTCGTTTTTTTGGTTGTCCAAAGGAGTGATTGCTCCTTGCGACGCATGGTAGACTGGCAGTGAAACCACCATTCAAAGAAGGAGGCGTTGATTCGAGCGGTTGGAGTGTTGCGCTCAAACTGTAGTGGAGAAGGGTTTTTTTTTTGTTAGGATAGAACTGGAGATGTGTATCTAGATTTGAGATATCCTTAGCTTTAGGTTGAGTTGTTTTGTGTCCCTTATAGAAGTGAATTCAAATCATTGAACTTTTCACTGTAGTTATAATGAGATTGTTGCAAACAGCCTAATTCTCTATATATGCAATGAAATTACAAAGCTGTAGTCATATCTCGAGCCTGTGGTATTGACAATGGTTTCTTCAAGTATCATGTTGTTAATGTGATTTAACCCCTAACCGTCCTGATGTCCATATTTTGGACGCTTTTTAGGGTACATTCACCTTTGAAGAGCTGTAACTTTTACAATTAGTGTCCAGTTTAACGAAATTTTGGGAAAGCAAACCAAATAATGTATGGAATGTGTGGTAAAAATTTCAAATCAATCCAAAATGCATTGAAGTTTTGGTGATCATTTGAAGTAGGTACCTTTTTTTCGGACAATTTTTATGGATTTTGATGGCTGCAACTTTGGGGGCTTGTATCTCCTCTATCTCATGTCCGTTTTCAATAAAAACTTTCAAGTTGGATTTTCTTTGAAGTCTAGTTATCATGGTAAAATTTTCATGTCAATCCATGTTGTATTGAATGTTTGGGAGTCATTTTAGTGCACGGATCTAGTTTGGACACTTTTTGCTTTTAGGGTCAAATTGGTCACATTTTGGGCTACTTTTTGACATTGCAAGGCCATTTAAGGGCACATTAAATTTTTCATGAGTTTATTTTGTATGAATGCGTTTATATGATGATTTTGAACTACTTCATAGTTTAAAGTTTTTTCATTTGAGTAATTTTGAAAACGAATTTCACCCCAACTGTGTTGCTAGGAAAATTTCAGCATCCTTTTTTTACACCAAAACACTATGATCTTGCAATCTATATGGCCAAATGATCCCAAAATCGATCCACATGATCTGCAACATGTATATTACAAGATTGTAAGGTTGAGATTTCTATACCTCACTTACATTTAGACCTATAACACATTAAACGCAATGATGATTTTAAGCCCAAAAAAGCTAGGGACGCTTAGGGGTTAAATTAATTTTCAACTATTCAAAGCAAAAATGTCTTAGGTGGATTTTCAAAGGCAAATTGCACTATTTCTCTAGATTTGAATCTTGTAAGTGTTAACCGCTTACTAAGTTGTCTTCAATCTGCATTCCAATTCTTCCTAAATCTTTATAGCTAAATTGAACAGAACAACCGGCTAGTCGCGGAGTCTCTGCCTTTGTATTTACATCATATTTACTTTTACGACTTATTTTTACTATACAGGCACGTAACTCCTGATAACTCCTCAAAAATGAACCGTTTCCTTAGTCTCTCCTCTGGAAGGGCAGAGACAACAAACATGTTTAGCCAGCCAAGGTCTTGAACCAAAGCATATGTGAGGACATCACGGCCACAAGATTTTGTGATAACTGGTGTAAAATCAGTTGGAATAATTTGCTCAGTCTCCCTCCATTGTTGCTTAACCCCTAAAGGACCATGCTCATTCCTAAAATTTTATCACTTTCTTGTGATACTTTCAGAAAGGCAATTGTATCTCCTGATTGGTATTCTTGTAGAAAAATTTACCATTGAAGTTCAAAAAGGACTTAGTCATGAGATTGTACAGTGGGGTCCAACATGGAATGGCGTTTTTGGTTTCGCAGTGAGAAAAATTTCAGTACTGCCAACTTTGAAAGCCTCCCGAGAGCTCAAATATTGGTATTTTATCACGAAAATTTTACCAGAGACTTATCTTTAAGTTAATTATATGTATGCCAAATTTCAAGGCCAAAAGATTCACCAAAAAAACGTTATTCAAAATCTACCAACATTGGTAGTTATTCACTGCTGCCAACTTTGACAACCTCCCAAAGATTGAATTAATTTTTTTTTGCCATGAAATTCTTGGAAAAAAAACTTCTTTATGTTAATAATATATGATAAAAATTTCAAGGCCAAAAGATTAATACAAAAAAGATATTGACAATCTACCAACATGTGTAGTTGTGGGAAACAATGGGGGAAACTTTGCTACCAACTTTGACACCCTCCCTACGGTTGAGAAATTGTCTATTTACCATGAAATTTTTGGTACAACATGCTCTTTATGACAAAATCATTCATGCCAAATTTCAAGGTCAAAAAATCTATACAAAGAAAATTATTTACAATCTACCAATGTGTGTAGTTTCCCCCATTGTTTCCCACAACTACACATGTTGGTAGATTGTTAATATCGTTTTTTGTATTAATCTTTTGGCCTTGAAATTTTTATCATATGTTATTAACATAAAGAAGTTTTTTTTCCTAGAATTTTATGGCAAAAACAAAATTAATTCAATCTTTGGGAGGCTGTCAAAGTTGGCAGCAGTGAAAACATTTCCACAGCTACCAATGTTGGTAGATTCTAAATAACTTTTTTTGGGTGAATCTTTTGGCCTTGAAATTTGGCATACATATAATTAACTTAAAGATAAGTCTTTGGTAAAATTTTCGTGGTAAAATACCAATATTTGAGCTCTCGGGAGGCTTTCAAAGTTGGCAGTACTGAAATTTTTCTCACTGCGAAACCAAAAACGCCATTCCATGTTGGACCCTACTGTACATCAATTTTCAGAACAATCTACCGTATATATTACATGATTATAAGGTTTGATCATAAGATGATTTCTGAAAATTTTGAATAAAACCAATAGGTCATTCATTGCAAACTTTCTCATAAATTTAAAAACCATGATTAACGTTTGAAAGTTTAGGAGCATACAAAGATGTACCATATCTAGGTGCCCACAAAAAATGGTGTTTTAAAACTAAATACAACAACGATGATTGATTCTCAAAGATTTATATTTGGATGAAGTGACTTGTTGGTGACTCGTTGAGCCGGTGTTTGTGATCCTTATTAATTTTTACATTGCAAAAATGTTTTAAAGAATTCAAATATATATGGAATATTCCAAAATAATATAAAATATGTAGAAAGGATTCCATTTATTTTGAAAATATTCCATTTAAAATATATTTAAACATTTTCCGTAATTATTTTATAGTGTTAATGATGCAGTAATGGCAAATATTTTACATATTGGACACTTTTTTCTTTTTACGAATGTGACGTCCAAGTGTGAAAATGCCCTTCAAGTCATCAACCGCCCTAACTACCATGTCCCAAGTTCACCTACGTTGACGTTTTAGTTTTTTCCCGATGAATCAATCAACGTAATTGCAAATCTTGAAAGATTTTTGTGTTCTTGAAACGAACATTTTCAATTCTCTAGTTAACATTGAGTCAAAATTATGAAATCCTAACAAGTTATTAAAGTAATGAAATTATTCTTGGACACAATGTATCCACCTGGTCCTTTAGGGGTTAACGAGTAACTTCTGCACTGAAAGAGTACCTCTTTCATAGCATAATTTCTAACGGACCAAGAAGCCCAAATTTGGCCTCGTGTTTTTCATTAATGATTTTGAGGTCTTACGACCACGGACTTCATTTATTAAAATAGGGTACTAAATAAATAAATAAAATTATTATTTTAACTAATAAAAGCGTGCAATGTTTGTCACTGCTTTTGTTAATGTAAAATTTATTTATGTGCATATGAATCATATTATTCATGATATGATTGATTAGAGGATTGTTTGGGTTGCGAAGGGCTGTACATATCCTTAGGATGACTCAAGTCATGGAACCTATTTCTCAAATTCAAATAAAGTGAATACATTGATTTCATTGTAATTGTAGCTCAAAATAAACTTGGTTGAAAATTTCAACTAACAAATATTTAACTAATTATGAACAATTTGCGGAATTTTAGACAAATAGGTAGTAAACAATGCCCCAAACACACTCATAACGTATGGACGGCTCACCCATAAAGGCATAAAAACTACAAAGTAAGTTTGTTTTATCCACTTTAGTCTCAATAAATAGTCAGAAACTACAATATTATATTGTAACATCTACTACAAACACATGCCAATCTAAAAATAAATGAAAGCCTCAACCCCAAAATCTGAAATAGTGAAAAAAATTAACACAAAAATATACAACGTCCATACTTTAGAGGAATTTACTAAAGTATGGGCGGATCCACCTATATGTAACATTGGTAAGTTAATATGCAACACAACTACATAATTGTATTCTAAACCCTAGACTTCAAACCCTAAACCCTACAATCCAAACCTCAAAATAGAACAAGAACAACCATCGAGAAAAATGTATAGACCTCAAGATACAATGATTGGATCTTTCATCATTAATCAAGAAGCTTCATTTAAAGGTCCATTGAGTCGGCCGACAACCGACTCAAAGGAGTCTTTGTATCCTCTAGCAGCCTATACAGTGATCGGAAAACAATGGGAGAGGAGGAGAAATGCATTCATCACTTCCAGACTAAAGACTATATTAAGTCATGCAAGGTGCAGAAAATGAAACACAGACATGAACTAATTGACAGATATCAATTGGTAATTGATAAATTCAATGCCATAAATTTACAATGATCCAATACACAATGCATCAACCATGTATACTATAAGAACTACAAACCCGTAACCATTGGTTGCGAGCATTAGACATAAGTGCATCGGCTGTCAACTGGTATTCGTTTAGGTATGAACCTCTGCTATATTCCAATCCTCAAAATAATACTAAACCTCCAAATCAGCCACAGTAATTATTGGTAGAAGCTGAAGCAACGTATTGGAAAAATCATGTTTGACACGTACTATCCACTATATCTCAAAAGAACCAATCATGAACCTATAAGGACATACTTGGTTCTACTAATTACAACTACTCAAAAAAAGTTCCTATAGTCTTTAAGAGATATACTGCTAGTTCCTTGAAACTACAAAATACAGGGAAGGAGGATATTAATCCCATAATTCCTCTATTTATGATAGCCTCCTCTAGAGTAGGAAAATTAATACTACTAGCGCCCTTGTCACTGACCTCGTCCATCCACTTCATCCGATCTACTCATTGAAGTAAGTTTACAGCAGATTAGTTCCAATATTCAGTCAAACAAATTAAACCATGGATAGCCCATGATAACACTACTGGATAGTACCCATCAAACATGATAACACTAGTGGGGTTCTATGACACTAGTGTTATCATGTGAAGAATAGTGGGATTCTATGAATGGCTGTTATGTGATTAGTTGGCTACAACTAGTTAAGAAATTAATTTAAGTTGAACTAAATTGATTTTCCTTAATCCTTAATTGCAAAAATCGACAATAATTGCTCGCAAAACTAGTATAGTTAGCTATACAACTATTGCAATTAGCAAAACGACTACTTTGTATAAAATGGTCATTAATAGCTCAATACTAGTATAAATACAATCTTTGGTGTAAGCATCATTTTTGTAGTTATAAGAACGGCTATAAATACAATTGATGTTGATATTTTCCTTTCATTCTTTGGACACCTATTCTTTCTACATTATACCATATACCAAAATGAATCAAAATATGTATTTATTATCTAAATAGCCCAAATTAACATTTTTTTTTCATTGCAACAATGTAGGTCATCAAAAAAAGCTTAAAATGTCCAAAGTTTGCTACGAAAAAAAAAATAACTCAAACTCCCAGCCATCACAATTTTGTCCAAGAAAAAAATTCAAATTTTTTGAATTTTTTCTACATATAAAAAAATTCTTGCATGATCTACCACAAAAATAAATTGAAAAAGAATTATATTTTTTAAATTGCTAAAAATGTCCTAAGTTTGCTTCAAAAAAAACATTGCTCCCAACCATCTCAATCTTGTCAAAGTGGTGTTAAAATTTAATTAACACCACTAAAAATGCCCAAAGTCTGTTGTGAAAAATGAAACAACTCCCAGCTATCACAATTTTGGAAAATAAAATTAAATAAAATTAAAAATGAAATATTTTCTGCATATACAAAAAAGCTTGCATGATGTACTACAAAAAAATTGAAAAAAAGGTTATAAACACCGTTTAAAATGTCTAAAGTCCGCTAAAAAATAAAATAAAATTCCGGCCATTACAATTTCATTGAAAAAAAAATCATTGTTCAATTTTTTTAATTCTATATATAAAAAATAAACCTATAGAGATTGCAATAAAAAAATTAAAAACCAACACAACAAAAAAGACCTCAATGAAAATGTACAGTGGTCCTTTAGGGATTAAGAGACAAGTTTTTGAACTTAGAATTGCATTAGGTCAAATTTGAACAGAAATAATGAAATTTGTAAGCACAAATTGCAAGCTTTAATTCCTCTATCAATTATATTAACAGAATTTCAGCACTTTGACAACTCTATTATTTATTTTATTGCATTATATATATATTTATTTATTTATTTATTGATTGTTGATGATATGATGCCTAGCATAATATATTAGATTATGCAAACATTGATTCGAAGGGGTTTGTTTCAAAGCTTCAAAATTCTACAAAGAAGGCAAGTATTTTGAAAAGAAGAGTATTGTACTCAGTTTGTACTCATAGCTGCATTTATGCAAACCAATTTTTTTGTGTAGAATCATTTTAGAGCTGAATCTATACCGGTATTTGAGAAAATTTAAATTTATTTTGTATTTTCTACTAATCGTTATGCATATTTTTCTTTTAAGATTCAAAATTATCATATCCTTCCAGAAAAAACATTCTTTAAAAAGAGAAATATATAGAAAAAATTAGACATCAAAAATTTAAAAAAATTGTAATTATAATTCCATTAAATGTCCAAACTGAAAAGAAAAAACAGAAATTTAAATTTTGGATTTAAGTTTGGTTTTTTTAAGTGTAAAATTCATAATTATTTTTAATTATTTGATTTTTTTAAACTTAAATTTGTCATTTGCACTTGATATAATATTTGCAAGCCTTTTGAATTTATTTTGTAGTTGATCTTTATTTTAATTATTTCAATGAAACACCATAGATTGATTATGGTTTAGAAAAATGGTATTAATGACTATAGGTTCTACTTGTGGCATCCCAATGGTCGTAGGGTCTGTTAGTGAGTCGGTGAGTTGACAAGTCGTAAGTCAACAATTCACATTTCTAAGGTAGGGCTTTTTATGATGTAACTTAGCCTTTCACATCCACGAATGCTCATTGCATGACTTCCATTCCGCCTTCAGAGACCATTATGTAAAGTAACCTAGCCTTTCATGTCTTATTCAATTTCATGTCCTTTCACTTCGTTGGTGGTGAGGAGAGAAGCGGAGCCCTAGTTTATTTTTTTACTTTGAAAATCATAAGTATTATTAGTCTATATGAAATTAAATGAAAATTTGTGGACCTTTAGAAAATATATGTTTTTATATTGAAAAACCTCAAATTGTGAATTTTAAAATGGTCAAATCAACATTGACTATGAATTTTGATAGTTTGCTTATATAGCTAGGTGTTAAGGAGTTAAATATATAGAGGCTTATGGAATTCTAAACTAAAATATGTGACAAAAAGATATAGAAGCTTATGGAATTTTAACCCCTAACCATCCCGAAGTCCATATTTTGGACGTATTTGGGGGACATTCACCTTTGAAGAGCTGTAACTTTTGCAAAACGTGTTCAATTTCAATGATATTTTGATAAAACCAACTAGATGATGTATGGAATGTGTGGTAAAAATTCCAAATCAATCCATAATGAATTGAATTTTTGGTGATCATTTGAAAGTAGGTTTGTTTTTGGGACAGTGTCTTTGAATTTTGATGGCAACAACTTTAGGGGCTTGCATCTCCTTCATCCCAAGTCCGTTTTCAAGAAATTAGTTTGGTTCAATTCCCCTTGAAGACAACTATGTAACACTCCAAAGCGCCTAAAGGTACCCCTTCTCATAAAAAAGCAAATAGTTTTTTTTTATCTAAAACCTTTTCGACCCAACCAATTGTCGGATATTTCAACCAACTTGAATTTATTAGCACCTACAAATTTTCAACCCTTCAAGATTCCTCAATGGTAAGATTACAAGCTACAAGCTTCGCTGCACTTTTCTTTTAGGCTCACTGCCCAAATTTAAAACTTTCTGAATATGCCCAAAATGCAAAGTTTAGTCTCAAATAACACTGTATTAGCAATTCATGCACTTGCAAAATTAAAAGTGCACTTGTCTTCTGTTTTGACAATGTAGTTCAACATTGCAATTTGTGGGGGAGTAAATTTCTAAGTACACAATACTTGATTGTATAGAATATGTAGCACTAATAAATATAAAGTTTTTGAATAGAGCAAAAGACTCTAGGATTACAAATATTGTTGCATGCACATTGAATGTCGCATAGCTCACATACTGACCATGCAAATTGTTATTTTTGAGTAACAATTTAGATTACAAATGTCATCGCATTGTCTACACTATCATCATGTCATTCTGAAGGCATTCACATAGTCTAAGCTATATTGTATACTCTATTATCTTTTGTCTAAGATAAAACTTCGATACTATGTTCCACTGAATAGTATTGTATAGAAAATAATCTTGTCAATTAATAAGCATCTATGTCATTCTGCAAGCGTATGTTGTCCATTTCCTCCAGCTGTAGCGCTATATACTCTATCATATGAGGTTTAGCATGAATTGGAATGCGGATCCTTGTTTCCGTCATGATGCCATGGATCGGAATATTATAGCTTGATTCAGATGTAGTCCTTGTTCTTATTGGAACATCATCCCATGCAAATATAGTTGCTTCTTTATCAACCCAACCATGTCTTTCACCAGACGGCTCCCAAGTTGCTTCTATGCAGTTTGCATATCGTTCTCTGTTTGAACCCTGTAGCCTTTGCATTCCTACCCGCATGATGGGCCAATACCACAAAACCTTCATCTTCAAGGCCCGCGAGTGTTGTCCAAACTCTAGTACCTTGCCCACGTAGAATGGTACTCTAGCTTGTACCTCACTGTGTTCTACGGTCAGCGCCACAAATTGTCCCACTTTGATGTCACTTGTTGGATCAAACGGTGGAAAAGGATCCTCCGTCCCAGAAGTGTGCATCCTTGTTGATGTTTGGCCTATTCCAACATCTCGGTTCTGGTTTGGCGTTCTTCTCACAAACACCGTTGATGGCCTCCCTCTGCGAGGACCAAAGTAACCTCGGCCTTCCGGATCAGGCATTGTTGATAAAATTAAATCTGTTGATCTAATTATCGCGTTCAAATTCTGTCCGCTCTGAAGCAGTTCCTCTGGTTGTGCATTTTCAATTACGCTCTCTCTTCCTTCGCTTGGCCAGAACGGTATAGATCTCTCTTCCCTTCTATCTTTTGTGGGAAATTCTATAAGATACTGCATCAACCACTTTGCCTCATCAATGGCTCGCAGGTTCTTTTCTACATACTGTAATCTACTTACACACCTCTCCTTATATGCAATAAACTCCTGCAATGCCCTCAACTCCCTGTCATCTGCTGCGAATACTTCTGCTAATCCAGGCGTCTGCAAAGTACTCGGCAACGAACGTAAACACATGTGCCCATCGACCAGACCCCATGCGTCTCCACTGAAGTGTTTGTGTTGTACTCAGGGCATGCCGTTCTCCATATAGAACCTCATGTGGTGTGGGAATGTGATGCCCGTCAATGTATCGCCGCCCGTTTGGAGATGAGGAGTAATGAATGACTTCCAGTCCCAAACATTTTCCAGATGTCGTGCACTCACGAAGGCCTCCGTATATGACGTTCCTTTCTCCACCAGTTGTAGTAGCTCTTGCAACGAGTCAATGTCTGTTCTCTTCAGTGTATTTGATATTATGCTGAAACGCTGATCGATGTCTTCGTGTGTGTGACCCACTATCAAAAAGCACAACTGCACTTTTTGAAAGATTCCTAACCCAACTAGAGAAGCACAAAGGGCAAACATGTAGACATTCTTGTTCTCTCGCGTGCAGTTATCCGCTTGAATTCGCAAAGTAGGAGGTACTCTATCCTTTCTGCGCTTCACATTGTTGATGACGTGCATGACCGTAGTGACTACTTGGTTGCTGTCGTGTTTGTGATGTGCGTCTATCCACACATCCGCATACAATCCAATCCCGTGGACAAGCACCCCGAACAAATGAGTTTTCACAAACCGTGACTCTATGTTCTTCATTGTTTGCCTCATTTTAGGAACCATAGTAGTGTTTTGGTCCATAACGTCTACAATGATAGACATGTATACGTCTGGGGTTATGATCGCTGACCTCTTGAACGTCCAATAGTCTCGTCTCTCTTCCATTTGACGACGAATGTGCACCATGTACAACTTCTTTATCTCCACTTTCGCAGCTGCATTGGTGGTTGCCTCCATTCCGCACTTATACTCCCAACAGTGATAGCATTTGGCAAACCTAGAGAACGGCGGGATTTGTACGTGAGGATATTCAGTCCGCCACATCCTATAAAATGACGAGAGCGATATTGGATTCCCATCCACCATCTTCTTTACTTCCTCGTTCACGTAGTAGAAAACATCCAACTTTGTTGTATTCATAGGGAGTAACATCAATGGCACAACAACGTTATCAATCTTCTTCCGTATCTGTCGATTTGGTTGCGTGCAGCCTGCCTCTTTCACGAACTCCTGAAAGCTTTCACGTGCTGCCGACATCTGTGCACGCTCTCTTAGTTTGCATGTATTCCCATGCACAGCTGCAACTTTTCCATACACTTGATGAGACATTTTCAATTGTTTGAAACGCCTTTGAGAGTATCCTAATGCGGTTGCATAGCAGGCATTGCACACGGCGACTCCATCCAATTTTGTGTTGTACTTGTCCTTCCTAACCCCCTGTGTACGAGAGTAAAATGCGTTCAACATTTGCAACATCCATGTTGCCCGTTCATTGAATTTTTGACCCCATGCCATGTAGCGCTAATCAAGAATATATTTCTCACTAACTTCCTTCAAACAATTCTTCTTGCAACCACCTTTTCCCTTCGCTGCTGCAACGCTGTTCAAAGTCACCTTCTGACTTCGTGCCTCCCTCCTATCTCGAAGGGGTTGCTCGTGCCTCCTTCGATTCGGCATGGAATACTTTCTTCTTGGTCTTTCAACTGGCAACCCCTATATACATGTCATGTTGTCTAGGCTACACTGCGATTCTTGCGTTGCAGGGGATACGCCGTCTTGTGAACTAGACTGCAAGGGAGTGTTTGGAGAATCATCTGATGGATTCAGTGATATATCTTCTTCATGGAATTCGTACTGAGGTGCTACTACAGTTTGGAAGGAAAAATTTTGACCTTCTCCAGATTCTACAGAAGTAGCGATGACCGGCTCTGCGGCTCAGATGTGTGCTCTTTCCCATCGTATGACAAGTCCAAGACATTGTTGTAATTGTTCTCCAACGAGCTCCCCTGTCCACGCTGTACCATCAACAACATGTACAACCTTAACAGCAACCTCAGAAGGACATAATTTCACGGCATGAAGTTCCATCCCGCATTTGATATTCTCATCTATCACCCCTTTTCCAACGATGTTTCCTCCAATCCCTAACAGTTCCACTGTGCCCGTCTGTGGTGTTTTTGCTCTTGGATGTACCGATGTATTTGCATCGTCAAATAGTCTAGCAGTACAAGCTCGGTAAATTCTTTGTCCTACAGTCAGTGACGGAGTTGCATTGTTGGCGGCATTTGCGTTCACCACGGGACTTTCAAATGCTCCATTGTTCATTGCTTCCCTCATTTTTGAGAATGAAATTCCTTCCCACCTGCACATGCAGAAGACTGTCTTAGAAAAATTACTATAACCACACTAAAATCAATATATACGCTAGCCCATCATATTTACAATAGGTTGTACCAATAATTATTTTTCAAAAATATTGTGATAAAATTCATCCAAATTGGATGAAAATTTGTTACAATAGATGAATGTACCCATGGTATATTATGATTTCACTGTACCAACTTATAAGACATGTCTAAACATTACTATTAACATGGACAAATCCTATGTACCATGACCTTATGTTCACAACTATTTTATTCAATTCTTCAAATATATACATTGAAGAATTTCATTTTATGTGGTAGTAGTGAACAAAATACAATGCCTGTCTACTTGGCTTCATGCACTTCTTCACAATAATGCATATCAATTACAAAGTGTTCCAAACAACTCAAATTTTTTATTTTCAAAAATAACATTATTTCCCTGTCAAAATTATTTAAAAGTCATTCTATTGGTTCAAAAAGCTTCTCACTATGTATAATTATTTTAAATGAAATATGATAATGTATTTACAAACACCGTACCCCCTAATGCTGAGAACCCTTTCCAAATTCGGCAGTTTTGCAAAGATTCGTTATAAAACACAATCTATAGGGATATCTTTAACTTCATATATGAATAGAAGTTGTACGTTATCGATTTTACCTTCTATCCATAAGGTTAGATCTATGATTGTTGTTATTCGTAATTTTGTATAAAATTTGAAACTTGAAATTCAAAATTATTTTGTAATTCAATTACAAATAAGATATTGACAATCTACGGATGAAACCCTTTGTGATTGGATGAAATGTAATACTCTAAGTATGGTGATATTTGGAAATTTTTGGTTGCTTAATTTTATGATTTGACTTTTTTTAGACTATTTTACACTGAAATCTTCAAAACCTTGGATGAATCACTACAACATGAAGTGTGGCATAAAAATTTCACAAATCATCCCCTTTCTAATCAGATTACATATCCATGAAACTATCTTCCCATATAATCTACAATAAAAATTCTACAATGCAAACCGTGCATGACGGATGAGAAATTACATATGAAATATGTTCATTGCCCAAAACATGGACATTCTGGTAGGTAGGGGTTAACTGATGAAGTTTTTACATTGAAAATCCTTTCAATAACGTTGAATAAAATGAATTCATCAAATCCAAATTAAGTGTTCAAACATGTTATGTTATCTTCTTCTTCACAATGATATATTCTTATTGGTCTCTTGACACATAGTACAGTGCTCATGCATGGTGGAATTTAACCCCTACAGGACCATAACTGTTTCGCTCGAAAACACTACAATACTGCCATTTCTAAGCTCTAGGGCACAATTTCAAAAAAACCTTTTTTTCAAAATTCAACAATTGAATTTGAACTTTTAAAACTAAAGGATTGTGCACACAAAAGTTCACATTACTTGATTATATAGATTAGAAGATATATACATTTGCATGAAAATAAAAGAAAATTAAAACCCGCCCAAAATTCTCAATTGCTAATTTTCTTCCTATTTTGAAAAAATTTCATTGCAGAAATTTGTTGCTCTTCACTTTCACAATTTACAAAATGTTAGTTAATTGTATTCCAAAGTTGATAAGTAGGAGAATGATATAACATATTCAAAACAATATTGTAAATCACGGAGGTTCAAACCATTGACAAACACATTTAATTGTATTGGGAGCTTGGTTTTTTGGGAATATCTCAATCCAAAGGGCGAAGACAAATACTATTTTCTATGTTCAAAGTAGGAAAAAAAAATTACAAAAAACTGCAAATTCTCCAATTTATATCTCTTAATGAAGTTAAGTTTCTCCACCCTACCCAACCGCACTAGAATTTTGTGACTCCTCTTGCAATGAAATTTTTGAGCTCCGGAGATTTTTTCTCTTTAATTTTATTTTTATTTTTATTTTTCCTTCTTCAATTTTTGTTACCATCCTGAATAACATCATGTCATTTGCTTTTGTGTCAAATTTTATACCTTTTGGAGTAGTTTAGCATTAGTTAAAGAAATAATGGACCCTCGAGAGGGCCCTTCCATAAAGTTTCCAGAGGGATCCTGGATTAGATTTAAATGTAGTATCTAATTAGACGATGAAGTAAAACCCTATACCCACCCACTCTTAGGAGGACAGATAATCATGACAAGAGAGTAGTCAAATCATTTCCATTGAAGATAGAAGTTAGTGTCTTAGATGTTATGTATTCTTTTAGTCCTCAGAAGACGTTCCATCCACTGCATGTGTACACTAGTTTCCTAACAAAATATATATTTTTAAATACACAAAGAAAATGGAAATTAACCTTCTCAGCAACTAAACCTACCATTGTAAATTCACATCAGATGGTAACTAATTTAAGTCAGAGTTTTTGTCTTTTAATAGGCCACTAAGACCCACGCTTGTGAAACTCAAAGGACCCTATTGGAGGTTCATTTTTTCTCTAATGTTGTTTAAACTACTTGGCCTCACGAAAGAAAGTCTTTGGACAACTTAACTTTGTTTACCAATATGCAGTGGGAAAAAAATTATATTATGACAACACTCTTGAAATTCCTCACGTTCATCAAAAATCTCAATAATAGTAAAATCAAAATTGACATTGTGAGAACTTGCTATGTTTTTAAATATCCTAGTGAAAACACTTGGTTATTTAAGCGTTAATGATTATGTAAACAAATTCACACATTCTCTTTGTATTCACATAAAAAAATCTATTGTACTGTACACTAGTCTCACTGAGATGGCTCAAAATGTTTTGAAGACTTACCTATACGTCTAAGATGCCAGAGATTGAACTAGCATTTCAAAACTCCTACTTCATGATCTCCACTGCAACCATATAAAGGGCTTCACTTTGCAAGGGTCTGATTCAGACAACCTGTTGTCAAAATTTAATTTCCATGTCACACTATGCCAATCAAAACATGACATGTGACACTTTTGCATGAACTAATTACTTTATTTTGAAATTTACCACCTCTGCTGTCACAACATTAACAAACTTACAATGTATGCATAGTTCATGCCACCAATGATACAGATATATCATGCAACTATTCCTCCACAAAAACAAATTTTATATTTCATTACTGTTTGCAACGTTCTATCTAAAACCTGGATATTATATAACACAGTTTGGGATGCAAAAGAGAAAATACTTCACTACTAGAGAAATGGGGTTCCTAACACGCACAAAATCAACAGAAATTTTGTTGGTTCTATGCGGGTTAGGAACAGTTGATTCCGGAAAAATCAACACAAACTTGTTAGTACCAAGAGAAAATCAACAGGAACTTCTTGGTTCCAACAGAAAACTTGTTGGTTCTATGCTGATGACTAATTGTTTGCTACATTAAACCCATTCTCTGTTGGTTCCAACAGATGTGTGTTGGTTTTGTCTTGGTTTTTACGCACTCTTTAGTAGTGCTTGTACCCTGAATCACAACTCTAGTTCAAAAACCGTTGAAAATAAAGAGTTTATCCATGCTTGAAGAGCATGTATAGCAAGGACTACCATTGGTGCATCCTTTTAAAAGTAGATTCTAGTGTAGTTTGTCCTATGTTAGGTAAACAATAATTATTTTAAGTCATATTCTGTCAAGATAAAAAAATTATATGACGTTTGTGCAAAGAATCTCATATATTCAAGAACTACATTGCCTAGAATATCATTAATTACACCATAAATATGACAAAGTAATGACAATTAGGGTATTTAGTACAATTCACGATTTGACATGGACCGTTGTTAATTGCAATGGATGAATGACTTGCAACAGTGTTTCTATAGCAATGCCAAAAACTTTATAATTTACTTGTACAAAATGACGACATTTAAAAACAAATCATACGTATGTGCCTCAAATTCCAATTATGGTAAAATAATTACTAAGAACCTTTTTGCCCATCATGGAGGTAGAGTACGTTATAATTTATAGCATCTGAAAACAATTTCAGAACCACAATAAACATAAACTCATCTCCATCCTATAAATTTACATGATTAATTTAATGGACTTGAAAATAATTTAATTTGAGGACGATTATTTTTTTTCCATACAAATTTGGAAGACTTTGCATAAACTATTGATCTAGTAAACTGAATCCTAAATAACTTAATTACATTTCCATTTTAAATAGTACTACGAATATTGTTTCTATGAATAGTAAAAAACTATTACATGTTGCACAAATAATTATACAAGTACTTTAACCCCTACAAGCCCGAGGATACTGGACAAAACATAAATGTGTTATAATATGTGTCTTCCAGATGTTTGATGAAGTTTGGTTCAATATACAAAATGTAGGGCATTATCTATTTAAATTATTCATACGGTTAGACTTCCAAGAAAAAATTACATATTATTTTAAGAATTTAACAGCATTACCTCCTAAACGTTCTCATCTTTATTAGATTTGGCAATTTTTCAAAGCTGCATAATAAAATGCAACTAAGAGGGATATTTTTAAGTTGATGAATGAATAAAAGTTGCACACTATGCATTATAGATTCTATACATACGGTTAGATTTGCGATTGCTATCACCAATATTTGTGTATTAAATTTCAAACTTAAAATTTAACACTCTTTTGTAATATGATTACCAATAACATACTGTCAATCAAATAATGAAATTTGTTGTGATGGGTTGAAATGTAATACTCTAAGTGTAGTGATTTTTGAAGATTTTTTGGTTGCTTAATTTTAGTACTTAACTTTTTCAATAGCACTTTCAGACTAAAATCTTTGAAATTTTGGGTGGATTACTAGAACATGAAATGAGGCATAAGAATTTCACAAATCACTCCTTTCTAATCGGATCACACATGCACGGAGCTATCTTCCCATTAAAGTTTCGATAATAAATCCACACTGCAAAAAGTACATGATGGATGAGAAAACAGACTTCAAATCCGTACATCATTCAAAATATGCATGGTTGGGCAATTAGGCGTTAACCTTTGAATAATTCTATGAT
The DNA here is from genome assembly GCA_022496805.1 of Pohlia nutans. Classification (NCBI taxonomy): domain Eukaryota; kingdom Viridiplantae; phylum Streptophyta; class Bryopsida; order Bryales; family Mniaceae; genus Pohlia; species Pohlia nutans. Next base: position 3,528,836 of record CM040103.1, read on the forward strand.
TAGTAAAACTTAGCATGATTAGTTAATATTGGTTTATCCTTTGTTAACTTCCAAAAAACAAAAGAAATGATGGAGGTCACATCATTACTGTCTCCAAATACCAAATTTTATAACACTACACTACTAGAGAAATGAGGTTCCGGTGTAAGAGAAAATCAACAGAAATTCTGCTGGTTCGTGTGCGGGTTAGGAACAGTTGATTCCGGATCACAATCAACAGAAATGTCTTGGTTCGGTGTTGCTTCAATGTCCAAGTATACAGATAAAGAAAGTTTCTAATCTAGCATTCATTTTTTCTGGCCTGCCCGAGGAAAAGTAGCTGCCCGGAAATTTTGGGCTGCCCGGAAAAAAATTTGACTGCCACGACCAAGAACCCCGACCCACCATCGTAGGGCCCACCATGGCTAACCGAAGACCAATTGCCAACGGCCGGATTCGAACACAAGACCTTCTAAACCCCAACCACTTACTTAACCACCACACCACATACACACGCTCATGCAAGTATGAGAATTATCTTGTTAATTATAAGAGAACTTAACCATTGCCGATTTGTTTGCCATGTACAAAAAGCTTTTTTTTTTCACTTTTTTTTTTGCACTATTTCATACAGGGATTTTTCTGTATGTACAAAAAATTTCAGATTTTTTTGAATTTGTTTTTTTTTTGGACAAAATCTTGAAGGCTGGAGCTGTTTTCTTTTTTCCCATCAGTCTTTGAATATTTTTAACGATGTAAAAAAAACTTTTTTTTCAAATTTTTTTTTCTAGTATTATATGCAGGGATTTTTCTGTATCTAGGAAAAATTTCAAATTTTTTCGAATTTTTTTTTTTTCGACAAAATCTTGAAGGCTAGAGCTGTTTTTTTTTTCCCAGCAGTCTTTGAATATTTTTTACGATGTAAAAAAACAAAAAATTCAAATTTTTTTTTGCAGTATTATATGCAGGGATTTTTCTGTATCTAGGAAAAATTTCAAATTTTTTTGAATTTTTTTTTTTTTCGACAAAATCTTGAAGGCTGGAGTTGTTTTTTTTTCCCAGCAGTCTTTAAATATTTTTTACGATGTAAAAAAAACTTTTTTTTCAATTTTTTTTTTGCAGTATTATATGCAAGGATTTTTCTGTATCTAGGAAAAATTTCAAATTTTTTTGAATTTATTTATTTTTCGACAAAATCTGTCTTGGTTCTGTCTTGTTTTGACGCACTCTCTAGTAGTGAATCAACAGGAACTTGTTGGTTCCAAGAGGAAAATCAACAGGAACTTGTTGGTTCCAACAGAAATCAACAGGAACTTGTTGGTTCTGTGCAGATGACTAAATGTTTGCTACGTTAAACTCATTCTCTGTTGATTTCAAAAGATGTGTGTTGGTTTTGTCTTGATTTTTACGCACTCTCTAGTAGTGCTAAGACAATGTTGGGGTAATTCACTAGCTTCGAAAAATTCTCTCGATTAGAGTCTCCCTTGAATTGACATAATTCAAATTGCTTTAGAAATTAAACTTGATGAGTCGGTCATAGAATTAAAAAAATGTTGGTGTTGTAGGGGACAAAGGGCTGCCGTATGGGCAAAGGGCTGCCGTAGGGATGGGCAAAGGCCTACTAGAAAGGGGTAAGGATGGGCAAAGGCCTATTGAATTGAATTAGACCTAAATTGTAGAAAAATTGTAGAAAAACCGAAATATAATATTATTAATTTTCAATGCTCAAAACATAATATTATCAATATAATTTTCAATGCTCAAAAATAATATTATTAATCCAAAAGCTCTCACATGGCCTCTACAAACCTTAATACCTAAATTTCAAACCAACTCCTTTTGGATTCGTGGTATTTTTTGTTCTTACAAATCTCCCTTCACATCAACCTCTTTACTACGAAACATTTACTGGATATACTTTATTAACCCTTAAAGGACCATGTGGCCTTGGGAGGGCCACATAGGGTCTAAAAATTGTATTTCGATCTCTATGATAGTATTTTTAGCAAAAATTAAAAAGTCATCCTCCTCCTAAATTTCTCAAACCATCTATTGTAGGTATTTATTACTAAAACAATCAATATTAAGTGAGATGTATAAGTCAAAAAATTTACATATCTTGAATTCAAGTATACTTGTAACATGCATGATTCCATGAGGTTTTGTTCAATCATATTTTTTTTCCATAATGTATCAAATAAAATTTTCTTTTTTTTATCTTTTAAATTTCTAATCTTAGGTTTATCCGTCATCTAAATTGTAGAAATACCGAAATACTCTCAACAACACTTTTTGATGACTTACTTTGGAGCAATGACAAAAATTTCTAAATTCATCAATCACAGTAATAAATTATATAGTGTGATTTATTTTGGAGTACACTATAATGCACAAAAAGAAGTTTATAAAAAAAAACACGAAATGAAAGTTGTAAACATATTGTTTAAAAATAAAAAAAACTTCTTGTCCTTTAAGGGTTACGTTGTCGGTTGTATCCAGTGGTTGAATTTGTTGTTACTAATTTCAAACACTGATTTTGACGTAGTGCCTAATTTCAAATGAAAAGAATCCCAAAAAAAAAGTGTGGGGACTATCTTTTGTTTTTTAGACCAATTTACCATTCTTCAAAGTTGTTAAAATTGCATTTTTTACAGCTCAAAATCCTACAATTCCTACATACACTGAAGAAATTGTTTTTCTATCAAATTTCTTTTATGTAAGCTCAACAAACATCCCACCTACACCTTGTTGTTCATCACTAAAATTTTCACTTAAATTTTTATTTAACTACAATACAAAGTTCATACTATTTAAGTATTTTTAAAATTACTATAAATTTTACAACAAAAAAACTTTGAAAAAATCTTATAAAATTCATTATTATTTAAATAATTATGGAATTTTTTTGGGTAAATTGGTTTACCAATAACTGATATGAAAAAAATAATAGAAAATATCATATTTTAAAATTTTGGGAATTGATGAAGTTTGTTGTGTACTTATAGTGTGGACACTTTTGGGTTAACCCCTCACCGCCGGAGGGGACGAAAAGTGTTCTCTCATAGTCTGGCAGTAACATTCAAAGTGCTGTAACTTTTGCATCCAATGTCAAAATTCAATAAAACTTGTTGGAAAAGTTGCGCATATTAGTCTAGTTTTAGTGGTAAAATTTTCAGATCAATTCAAGATGTATTGAGTTTTTGAGACCCATTCGAAGTTCACAGGTTCAATTTGAGTTCACCTCACTGCATTATGATGGCTGCAACTTCGGGGGTTCGTATCTTTCTCATCAAATGTTTGTTTTCAATAAAAATTGTTGGGTTTTGTTCTTAATAAAGCCTAGTTATTGTGCTGAAATTTTCATGTCAATCCAAGTTGTTTTGAATGTTTGGGAGCAATTCGAAGTTCAAAATCCAGACATTTTTTCATTACAATGAACTTCGGCAGCTTATAACTTCTTCATACATGGTCCGTTTTCAATAATTTTTGTTGGAAAAGTTGCGCATACCAGTCTTGTTTATAAGGTTAAAATTTCATATGAATCCAAGAGGTTATGAGTGACTGAGAAGCATTTTAGTAGAGGGAGGTTCAGACATAGATGTGATTTTTTGCTTCTTTTTTCACTGTTTTTTGACATTTCAAAACAATTTTGCAGACACAATGAGTCAATTGAATGAGATTTTTTTTCACCAAAGTGTTTGTTTTTTGGTTTGAATCACTTTGTAGTTTAATTTTTTTTTTCATTTCAGTACGTTTAGAAATCGAATTTCACCTCCAAATGTGTTTTTAAGAAAATTTCAGCATCTTTTTTCAACACTAAAACATTATAATCTTTCAATCTATACGGTCAAATGACCCCAAATTTTGTTCACACCATCTACAACATGCACACTACAATATTGTACGGTTGAGATTTTCATACCTCACTGACATTTAGACTTATAGGACTTCAAAAGCAAGTCAGCTTTTACACATGTTTGGACTTCAAGCGGGGAGGGGTTAAAGTATATGAAACTTACAATGTGAGAATTACTCAACAAGTTTGGAAAACGTCATCTGGAAGACCCCACGGAGCTCCGGAGGGATGACTGCCTTGACAGTTGGCCACCTTTCTCCAAAGTCATTGTTTCTTCTTCTGCAGAGTCGTTTCTTGTTGAAAACTGGTAGCAAACCTGACGCTTTTGACTCTGCAGTTGTCGCTTTTGACTCACTAAAGGACCACTTTTTCTTGTTTGTTGTGTCGCTTGTGACTCCTTAATTTCTGAAGTGACTCACAATAGGAATCAAAAGCGTCGAGGTTGAAAGCTTAGGGAGGAGATCAGTGGGTTTTGGTGGTGATCCTATGACAGTATTCCTGCTTGCTAGGGTGAAGGAGAGCGTGCGAGAGAGGCTGGTAGCATCAAGAGTCACGGAGGGGACACTGGTAGACTTCTCCAAGTTTGTGCGGAAGGCTCATTTCCACAGGCTCAAAGCTCTTACAGTACGCGTGCATCGCTGGTAACCTGTTTTCAAACTCATGGTTATGATTATGAACTCATGTTTTTTGTTCCCAGTTGCATCTCTGAATAGCTGAATTCTTAGCCGTAGCTAGTCCACAGTTTGCATGAAGCTCACAAATTCTGCAAGATCGCTAACTCACTTCCATGATCGCTAACTCATAGTCATGTACATTTTGAAAGATCGCTAACTCACAGTCATGAAGTCGAATCTAAAGGATCTACTGCCGGATAAATACCTTTAGCTGCTAATCCTCTTGATAATACAGTAGTTGCGTCTAGATGGGCAAAAGTTGTAGCAGGAGCTAGGTCGTACATTTTGCAAGATCGCTAACTCACAGTCATGTACATCTTTCAGTTCACAAATTCTGCAAGATCGCTAACTCACACTCCTACTTGGTATTCGCTCGTTCCTGCTTATTACTCACTCCTACTTGGGACTCGCCCAATTTTGCTTGGTACTCACTCACTAGTCACGACTCGCTGAGACCCTGCAACTTCAACGCTTTCTCCTCGTTGCTCAAGTATGTGAACACCACGTTTGCCCCTTGTTTCATAAACGTCAGCACTATCGTAAGTTAGCAAACGCCGAACACCAACGTAAGTTAGCAAACACCAACGTAAGTTAGCAAACACCAACGTAAGTTAGCAAACGCCGAACCTACGTGGCGGAGGAGGTGGTAGGGGATAAGAGCGGCATTAGGAAAAAAACAGCGGCAAGTCCCAACATTCCAGCGTGCACATTGTTCGGCCCCCCGAGCATGGAGAATCAGTTTCAGCTGATCACAGGAACAATACAAAGGCGGGTGAGAGAGCGCGTACCTGAACACTCGTTGCTTCATCGCCTTCAGGTACGATTCCTCTCCAAGCTCCTGCTGACATGCATTGTCAATTGTGTGTGTGAGTATTTTTTTCCTTCTTGTTCATTTTTCTGTGGTTTTGAAGACCTTTCTGTGCGCTTTTTTGTATAAAAAAATGAAATGCATTCCCTGGATGTAGTTTTTTCTCAGAGTTTTTTAAATTCCTCACCATGAAGAACAATGCACGTGTGTCCAGAGTATTCTTTGAATAGTTTTCCTGCTTGTTCGTTAGAATTGAGGCAGTTGAGCCATGGACCCGTACTACCCTCTTGCATTCCCGTGGTCTACTTGTTAAAAACGAAATTAAAGAAGCAAGTTCAAGCTTCCATTTGTTTCAACTGTACCTATTGATTTAAATAGTTTCATGACAATGAGGATTGGTTCTACTTTACCCAAAACCGAGTGCCCAAGATTGATCTGTTCGGGAATTTACAGTAATTTCAGGGTTTTAAGTGATTGATTACCAGTGTACATAGGAACGTTAATTTATTAAACAGATTTGTGTTTGCACTCATAGACTGAATGTTCAGGCATAAACCCTCGCAATTGCAAAAACCCGCTGATCACTGCTCGAATGACCTCCTCCAGCGCTTTCCGACGGCAGCGCAACAATGGAGACAACCGGAGCGCACGCACAAAACAAGAGCACACACAGAACGCGAGCAAGCACCGTGTGCACAGAGTCAGGCAGGACAAATGCAAGATCACACGCTGCGCATAATATACACAAGCTGGAGAGAGACGGCCTGAGCAGCCTGAGCAAAGACAGCCTGAGCAGCCTGAGCAAACAAGACAGTGTCAAGGACATACATTAGAAACTTCTAGAATATTCCTTGAAGATTCTATAGAATATTCTTTAAAGATTCTTTTAGAAGGTTCTGGAAGATTCTTGGAATATTCTTAGTATATTCTAATAGATTCTAAGAAGCTGCTCGAGAAGCTTCCTGGTTAGTGGAAGTTGTTTGAGAAGCGTCCTAGTTCACAGAAGTAGCTCGAGAAGCTTCCTATCCAGTAGTATATATAGAAGTCGAGGCTGAAGGGTTCTTCAGTCTCGACAACGCATTTCTTAGAGCTCTAGCTCACCTTTCTTGGTGTTGTTTGTGTACTCATCTGATCAATCTAGTTCTTGCATGTTCTCTCTGAACTTCTTGTTTAGATTTATTGTGTGTATTTCCGTGTCCGTAACAGACAGCCAAAACTCACCCCAAACTTTACGTAACATCGGCAGGCAGATGTGAACGTAGTGGAATCAGTATGTCAAATATCGCCAGCGTGGCAGACAAACTACGTAAAACATCAGAGTCCCTGAACATCAGATACGTATAATCGTATATACGGGAACCAGTACCCGAAACTCATACAATGTGAACACAACTTCCTAAAAATATGACAGCGCTCTTATCCCTTCCATTAAAAAATTACATGAACCAGCCTTAAGAGCGGTCCCAGGTCCTCGAACCTGTTATGTTCACACCATACATGCACTTGAGCAAGTGTTCATACATTCACAAGAGCAAGTGTTCATACATTCACAAGAGCAAGTGTTTCAGTGTTCTGGTTTCGGGAATTGTCGATCTGCCGGGTCGAAGGGTGCCGCCATCAGCTAAACTCTGAAAGCACAATGAATTTCGTTAGCATTACTTCATATGAACAAAAGAAAGTACACAGCCACATTGACACTTGAATTCCTGGTGTGATACAAGAAATGCAAGCACTGATTTCAAAAAACAAAAATCCTGTAGGCGCAAGGACTGATTACTCAAAGAGCGAGGAGGTGTGATCAAGTAAATGCAGCTTCATGAATCCCGGGAGACGCTGTGAAATTCAGTGACGACATTGCAGATCAGTACCTGCAGGGAGAGTGCGTGTACAAGAAGAGAAACGATCCGTCGACTTCTGAGGTACGAGTCTCGACTCTCCCATTTGTATTCGTCGCAACAAGCAAGCAGCCGCCTGTCCTGCTCGGAGTGCCGAGGTATGCGAAGCAAAAAATCAGGGACGTCAGGCAGGATTTCTACGCTCTTATCTCGTTGCGCTCTTTCATAATGTGCCACGCCGAGGCCCATTACGTAACACCGCAGCTACTAAACAGGGATCTAGAAAATCAGAAGATTTGCAATTACGTAACAACTCCCACTAGTGCCGCAAAAGTCTCAAAGTTAAAAACCAATTTTGCGCTAGTACCGATGTTATCTTCCTGCCACATCTGCATCCACGTATGTATGTACACATGTAATTGGCTACTTTCCAGATGCTAAGTTTTGGACTCATGTACGTTTGTTACTACGTGGGTGATATAAAAGAGTTATAAGTGTAATACCGAGGATTTGGAAGATTTTTCATTGTTAGATTCGTCCGCTAAATTTCGGTTGTGGTACTAGTACATGTTTTATCAAATTCTGCAACCCCACGGAGCTCCGGAGGGGTGATTCGATGAGGGCAAAACTTATCCTGCTAGCTCAATGTCGAAAATAATTAAATATCACTATGGAATTATATTTTTAAATACAATGAAAGAAGTTTAAAAACTCTCTAAATAATAATTAAAAAATACAAGAAATGATTTACACATATAATAATTATAATTTAAAAATATATATATTTTTAGAAATCATACAGTACTATTCACCATGGTAGGTTGCTCTTGGTTAATGCCATAAGCCCTCATAGCTATTGATGTGATGTGAGATATTCCACATCATTCTGTTGTGGGAAGGTAGCACTTATAGAGGCTACTGAATGCTATGATGGTGACTATTTATTGGTCAACAATGTGTTGGTTTTTGGGTAACGCTGTGTTGTATTTTTTTTTAAATTGTATTGGATTATGGATCCATAAAAGCAGCTTCTAAGAAATCTATAGATTAGCTATGGGTACCTCTACTTTATATGTTTCTTAATACGTATAGTAGTTGCTCTGTAACATTGTTTTATTGTGAACAAAATGACCAAGTATTTGGTTATTTCGTGGGTCCTGGAGCTTGGTTCATTATCAAAGCGAATATTATTTCATGTGTCATGGAGCCTATTTGAATCCCAATATATATCATTTCATGGGTCTTACAACCTCCGCATATCAGCATGTGTTTTTTATGGGTCCTGGAGCCTCTATAATTCAACACTAGTTCTTTCTTCTGGAGATTCATTTTCATACACAAGTTCATTCTGATACACAATATCTACACCCATGACTTACTGCAATATTGTTGAAATGCTAAAAGCGTATGAACTAGTGATTTCTTTTGTCAAGAGATAGTTGGGTGGTTTTGGTATGTAGGTTCTGTTGAAGAATTTGCGTGTGGAACGATACATGTGTATTTTTGGTTTGTGTTATTGCGTTATTGATGCCGGAATTATGAAGACACGCCAACATTCTTTGGATATTATGCAACATTGGAGAGGGTTGATTTATAGGATCGTCAATGTTAGGGTTTAGTTATGAGTAACTTCATTAAACCCTAAATGTACCAGGGTGTCCCTCTAATTGACAATTTCATAAATATCATCATAAATAAATATTTAGAAGAATATTGTGGAATTGATATACAAATGAAAGTTCCAGATCTTGATTCTTATAATCTTTGTACGGTTCAATGCACCAATACTATCTCCAATATGTAGTTTACAAAATTGAATGTTAAAATTAAATATTTCTTCTACATTTGATTACGAACAAAATTTTAATTATTTTTGAGTAAAATTTGTTGGAATGAAATTGAAATGAGATACTCTTAAACGCGGTGACTCTTTGGAATTTTTGTGTTCCTTATATCTATGACCTCATTTTTGCAAGGCCACTTTTGAAATAATGTCAATGAAATCTTGGCATGGTCAACAACTTGACCGACTTTTACATTTGAAATTTAAATTTAAATGTATGCATGTATCAATAAATTCAATCAATAGATAGGACAAGAAATTGGTGAAGTATCTCTAAAAAAGTGGATGACTTTCATCCACGCATTGATGAGAATGTAGAGTGAGTTTGAATCTGTTAGTCGTTCAAAAATTTGACCCTGTGATGTTTAGGGCTTAAACTTGGTAGATTTGAAACTCTATTGTAAAATTTCGATAAGCTTAGTAAAAACAAGTATTTTTAGAGGAGGACTTGGGATTTATGCATAGCATGCAACCAATGAGTTTATTTTCAAGAGACTGTTTAGCATTTTTGCTACTTTTCCATGGATTGAAGAGTAGTACAACTCATTCGATGCTAACCTCTATGAGTATAAGGAGCCCACTATGATCGAACTAGGTGAAATGTTTTATTCTTTAATGATGCTCCCTTTTTTATAATTATTTATCATTATTGTTTAATAGTGCTTCCTTTTTATAATTTCATCATTGTTTAATCATGTTTCATTTTTTGTAATTATTCTTCAACAATAAATATTTATATTTATTGCTTAGTAGACCAGAAATACACTATAGTTTGTATAATTGTCAAATCACAAAAATGTCTTAGATGCCTAGTAGTAGAAAGTGAGTTATTTGTAATCAGTAGTACTTATATGTAACATTTGTAACACTTTAAATGTCATACTTCTGTCATAAAGAATCCTATGTGACATAGAGATAGCTAACATGGAACTAGAGACCTATTTGTTTCTATATTATTTTTCTATTCCTTTGTGTAGTATCTTGGTAGTTAAGATACATACGTTTTTCATGTGTTTTTTCTTTCACAAAAGTCCATATAATTTATAACTAATTTGAATGTGCTATAGAAAAAAAAACTTAAAAAGAAAAATATATGAACTTCATATTCTACTTTATGGTTTTGATATTCATGAACTATTGAGCATTTTGCCATATATCAGTTTCAAAATGTTGAATGTGTCTATTTTAAGTGTTAAGTATCGTAGAAAATTATTTAAAGTGGTAATTGTAATTGAGAGAGATCTAGAAGAAATCTGTATTTAAAGAACTTTGTGTATATTTGGTCTTGTTTTATGAAAGTAGGGGAGCTTTGAAGTTTGTATTGGATGTTAATTCTGTATTTTAGAGCTCACTTTGTTCTCATTGTGATTATTGTTGAAATAATAAGTAGTCAAACACTTCTAAATCTCGTGATTATCTAGAATATTCTTTATGTACTACACTATTTATTAACTACAATTTTTTATATAATGTACACTTCTATATCGGAAGAAAAATAAAAGTATATACCTATATGTATATCAAAAATATATAAGAATTTGAAATTTTAAGTTATTTAATTAGCAATTTCTGTTCAGTATTTGTAATTTAACATATAGTAGATAGACTGCAAAAATGGAGTCACACTATATCCATGTATATAGGGGGAAGTAATGACAGATGTTTAATTGTTCTTCATGTTCAGAAATGGCTCCAAAAGCTCATAATGAATGGGTGAAGCACGGATGGTGGATTTCAGCAGAAGAGTCGGAACAACCAATGCTATAGATCACGGAGCATGCAGTAATCGAAGGGAGACATTGGTGTGCGTTGGCAAAGAAGTTTGGGCATATCCTAAACATTAGCCCTGCAACCAATGAGTATGTGTTGTTCTCTGTGACGTCACCGGATAGCGATTTGGTAAAATACAGAGTGCAAAGGAAATTATTGATGGCACCTATACCCCAAGTTTGTTTTGATGTAGACCCGCCATTGAGGGTTTTGCGACCGCTTAAAGAGCTATGGACATCGATGCCAATTGAGTTGAAGTCAGCACGAGAAGAAGCTGTGAAGAAGTTTTTGAACCTTACACCTCAAGATGTATTACGAGCTCGACGGCAGTTTATGGAACACACTGCATATGACGATTTACGTAATGCTCAACCTAGGAGAGCCACTCTACCAGCTCCCCCTCGTGCACCGGAGGAAACTGATCCTATGTATGGGGTATTTGCTAGGGCAGTTAATATCAATTGGGTACCTGTTGCGGAACGAAATAGAAGAATTCGATCGCCAGAAAGGGTGGAGACAGAAGATACTAACTCTCCTTCCAGTTCAGCACCGCGAAGAGTTAAATACCAAGGACTGATGGGATATCACAAGCTGGCACTTCTGAGCAGCATGCAGCTGTCAATGTTGGAGGAGATGAAGGTCAATTACATGGATCAAACATCTTTATAGCTGAAGAACACAACATTCCTACATCTACCGGTGAAGTCCTGAGAAGTATGGCAATGCACACTCGACAACAATCGGAGGCAATAATAGGATCCACTCAACATATGTATGTATCAGAGGATTTGACATCTAATGTTCATGTTGTACCATCTACGATTCAGAGGAATGAACTTCAAGGACGCACACCAGTGGCTCCTTTTACTAGGGCAAACATGCGAGATGAAGGTCTACGCACTCGTGCTAGAGGTGTACGCACTCGTACTAGAGGTGTACGCACTCCGAGTGCTAAACGTGCTAGAGGTGCACGCATAAACGACGATGAATTGGAGCAAGGTATCAATTATGTTGAAAGAGAAGATATAGACGAACCGTCAAATGATGAAGGTTGTCCCCAAGTTCAACACCCCGAAGTTTCAAAAGGTCCAGTGGTGACTTTTCCATCCGATGACGATATCTGCGCTGGGTATTTATGGGGGATGGAAGCTATTTTCCATACTCCAATTGATCACATTCGAAATGTGGAGAATGTAGAGACTAACCATCGTTGTTTGACAGAGAAACGAGTGAGGGAAATGTACCAACGAATCAGAGGGAAGGACGAAGCTCTTATTTCACATTTGACACTACGACCCATTGCATACTTGGTGGAAGTAATTGACTCAAACAGGGAAATGCATAAAAAAGAGATTCCATTTGGAACAGAGAATGCAACGAATGTATTTGATGCAGTGTGGAAGCAACACCAGACAAGTGATCCAGGGATGATGAGCATGAATAGAATTTCGTGGTTGGAAAACAGAGTTATATGGGAACCAATTGATGGGCAACATATCGTAGCAGCATGTAAACAAGCGCAACTAGAGCATGCTATGGGTTTAATGTCGGACAACGAATTCGACACAAAATATACTACCAGAAAGGCTCGCTTTATGGTGTTTGACAATCCGAGATTTTACATTGAAGCATCAGTGCGAATCAATGCAAAAGAATTTGAGCGAAAATTCTATACAACAATGTACGAAGATCTAGTGAAATTGCGGGCTATATGGAGTGCATGTGGAAAACCAAATGCAGATATACGGACAGATGATGCAAATAGGGTAAAAGCAATCACAATGGCAGCAAGTGCACTTCATTGGACGGTGCCTTTGAGTGGAAAATCAACAACACTTGGAAGTTTAGCAAAGCGAATGTTAGAATATACGCGACACGCATGGCAAGAAAATGAGGATTGGTATGCTGCAACATTGCAGGTATGCAAGGACCATGAAGAAGGTATACTTTGGTATAGCGAAGATGATGAAAAGAAATGGAAAGAGTACGCAAAAAAACACTCTTTAGATCCCAATGTAGATGTGCGAGTGGATCGTAGGAGAATGGAGCGTCTATGGCTGAGACCACTATCAAGAGTACCAAAACAACGGTACTTTCGGTTAGCTCAAGAGCTGGCATCTAAACCCATTGTGGACGGTAGACGACAGTCTCAAAAGTATTATTTCAATAGTGCTACAAGCACAACTCCACCAAAGCGTACTCTAGCTTGGGTAGTAGATCGAATTCAACGACGAGAAGCACTACGGAATGCGATCCGTTGGCTGATGGTGCAGTCTCAGAAAGAGCCTCCCAGTTCTTTGTTAGAGTTCTTTACCATAGATGTGGAAAGATTTGGCAGAGAAGGGGCACGACAATTTCAAGTGTTAGGGGATGCTATTGACAAGTCTATGAAGAAGGCATGGGCTACTCCAAGTGTAAGGTCTGTCTTGGGGTTACAAAAGTTGGAGGTTCTTATACCTCCATTTATAAGGCAACACTATGTTGACATTGTAGCAGGAGGACGAGGGTACGAAGGATATCGCCGTGATGTTGCTCACACTGCACAACTACGATGGGATTGGCAAGTCACCATTCCTTGTACGATGGGGGGGACGATGCAAATCGAATTCCAATTCGATGCAGAGGGGGGTTATTTGAAAAGGAATGTGTAGAATTAGGAGAGCCTTGTTTGTGGATATTTGATTGCAGACGAAACGCCATAGCGAGTGATGAAGCAGTTTGGAGTGAAGAGGAATATAAAACAGTATTACGACAATTGCAAAGGTGGATGATTAATATTACACGTTGGAATGCAGTGTTCTTGCTTCCTGCGGGAACATATTTTGAGCAGGGAATCAGAGATTTAATTGCAATGTCTCCTGAATGCACTTGGCTACGAGGCGCGTGGATGTTCCAACCGCAAACAGTGCCGACCTACGTGCACGACCTCAAACACGGTGGACAAGTAGAACGTGGTGTGCAAGTCCTGGGAGATGTGGCTATCATAATGCATCACCCACATGAATCGCGAGTATCACAAAATGTACGTCGAGGTATGAACAAACTACCTGTGGTTTTTGAAGATAAGTGGACAGACGGTAGAATGCCGCGAGCGGAGGACCGGTTAGAGAGGAGTCCTACGGAGTTGCATCGATTGGTCCTTGCGTATTTGCCAGAGAAGTGGGGACTTGTTGCAGTAGGCATCATGACATCCATTGCAGACATAGTACATAATGGATTTGTGGGTAGTCAAGTTATTGTCCTTGACGGTTCTTCCACGCGGACACGGTTCTTGCATAGTACATTGCAGACTATGTTTGGCAATCAAATGCAAATGACAACAACAACAACAACAACAGTGGTTTCTGAAGGTGTAGTTCAAGAAGATGTCAATCCAAATTCAGAAGACATTGATCCAGCTGAAGAAGATGTTGGTTTAGAAGATGTTGGTCCAGAATATGTTGTTCCGATGGTAGGAAGGAGACGGTCTACAACACAAGTAGTACACTCCAGCGCTGATGAATCCTCCGACAAAGATGGCTCAGATGGAAACGATGATGATGTTGATACTATCGGGTCAGCAGGAGAAGATTTGCATTCTGAAGATACAATGGAACAAGGTGAACATGGAAAAAGACAAAACTCAGAGGTAGATTCAGAGGATGTAACATATGGCACAAACAGGGACTCGCAAGAAGACTCATCAGAGGAACATGAGTCATCTGCTTCATATAATACTGTTGACAAACAACGTACCAACTTTTATCAAACAGGAGAAGAAGGTCCTTCTGAAGTGCAACAAAACAATATGGATCCTACACTAGACCTAGAGGCACTTGTGGGAGGAGTGGGAGAAAAGAACATTGAAGATACAATGGAGCAACCCAAAGAAGCAAATGACATTTCACCCAACACCACCGAGGCTCAACCGGTTAATGATGAAGGAGAAGCAACAGAGCAAATGTTTGAAGAACCGTGTACCAAACGTGTAACAAGTGCCTCGCAAACAACTGCATTGGCTTCAGAATTGCTACATATACCAGAAGTAGCAGTGGAGAAGGACACTCCATCGTTATCATTTGGATGGGCCCTGCAAGAACGCAATAGGATTGAAGGAGAAGATGGAGTGTTCTATGATGCTGATGGTGTGAGATACCATCGTATTGGAGAGATGGGACACTACAAGTATGAAGAGATCAACTCCGTTTTTGAAGGCGATCCTTCACAAATGACGGATGCCATAGTTACAAGTGCATTAGAGCATAGTAACCTTGGAACCCCTTCAAAAACTCGGACACAACTTGAGCAACATCAATTGGAGAACGAAGGACATGAGATTGGGATTCAATCCTCTACTGTGATTCCAGAAACTCCTCAGACTACTCAAGATTAGACTACGTAGGACCAAATATATATCTTTTATATATATGGTATTTTCATGACTTTCAAATTTATGTACAAGGGTGTAATATAATGTTTTGTATTGGTCATTTTCCGAATTGTAATATCACGATACTACACGTATCATTTGTTGCTTCATGATTAACCCCCAATTGCCCAACCATGCATATTTTGCATGATGTACAAATTTCATCCGTAGTTTCTCATCCGTCATGCACTTTTTGTAGTGTGATTTTTTTACTGAATTTTTTATGGGAAGTTAGTTTCATGTGTGTGTGATTCGATCGAAAAGCAAACAGTTTTTGAAAAATGTATGCCTCATTTTGTGTTGCAGTGTTTCACCCAAAATTTTGAAGATTTTAGTCTAAAAGTGTATTTGAAGAAAAAAACTCATAAAATCAAGCCTCCAAAAAATCTCCAAAAATCACTACACCTAGAGTACTACGTTATAAGCCATCACAACAAATTTCATCCCCATATTGTAAATATCTTATTTGTAGTCGAATTACAGAATAATTTTTTATTTTATGTTTCAAAATTTATAGAAAAGTATTAGTGATAGCAATCAGAGATCTAACCGTATAGATTGGATCTAAAATTCAAGATGTATAACTTTTATTCATACATCAAATTTTAAATATTCATGTTAGTTGCATTTTATAATGCTTCTTTGCAAAACTGCCCAAATTGGACAAAGGTGAGGACGTTTAGGGGTTAAGTTTTTGTAACTTATGTGTGTCAGTATTATCAAATGAATTATGTACATGAAAGTCCATGCAATTGAGAACCTCAAAATTTTTGGGGGGTTAAATATTCTACAATGACCAGTTTTGCCTCCAACCAATTAAATCCAACAATGCACTTGCTCAAGTGCATAAATTGCTAATACGGTGTTAAATTTGGTAAAATGAATTTGGTAGTTGTGTATATGGGAGTGTTAGCTCATTGTGTACAAAACTTAGATGTATAGCTCATTGTATGAAAAATTTCAGGAGCTGCCCAAAAATTAGGTTTTTCATCTTTGCATCATTATATCTTTTGGTCTATACATCCCATTTCTTTTATAAAGAGTAGAATCACCACAAAAACTTCAAAAGTTGAGGATCAATACTCATTCCACACTAAGTTGATCGAACTAGGAAAATTGGCATTGGTTCTTTAGAGGTTAAACATGTGCCCCTAACGGCCACTTTACACTACAGTGAAAAAGTCCACCAGTCATGAATTCTAAGGGAATTATGAAATATGATTGGCCGAGAGTCTTCTATAGCAGAACTTTGTATATGGATGAAAAAAATGACATAGTTGCTAACGTGGCGGCACTTTTTGCAAAGGAAGTTCTTTGGAGGTCAAGGTTTTTGAGGACCTCAAAACCTTGGACAAAAAACTTGACCTCTAGAAAACTCCAACTGGATTAAAATTATATTTTTGTGAACGAATCTAAATCGTGCAATTAAGAGCTTCACCATTGAGATGGGCATGGATTGTACCATAGATGGGCATGGACATCCAATAGATTTTTGTTTCTAATTCAGAGCTAATTTCAAATTTTTTATTTATTGTAATTAAAATAAATTCTTACAATATATTTTATTAAAACAATAATAAAAAATATATAAATAAATCAAATGTATTGTTAATTGAGATGTGTTTATTAATGCTTGTCAAGTTTTGGATTATTGAACACATTCTATGGGAATTTTTTTTTAAATTCTCTTTTTACCACACAAATTGGAAGATTATAGCAATTGAAGTAAAGAGAATTATTTTTTTGGACTCTTCTCTACAAAGTCAGCCCACTTTGATTCTCCAAAGAATGAAATTTATGTACTACAAAAAATAAAATAAAATAAAATAAATCTTTAAAAAAAATTATTTTATTTACTTGTTTACCTTAATTTAAATGTATCATAGAGGTGGAACATTTTCAAAAATTTCTTGTCATGAAAGAAGTTCCAAAATATGGCTAAACTCATTTTATTTTTTGATCAATGCAATTTTTTCAAATTTCAATACAATGGTCATTTAGGAGGTAAGGTTTTTGCTATCACTACGAGAAATTTTTTCGACTGTATCAACAGGAAAATGTTGATCGTGGCAGTTGATTAGGGCGAGTTGTCCCAGACGTTTCTTACTGAAATGTGTTGTTCCAGACTGTTGTTTTGGTCAAAATAAATTGATTTTTTTAAAAGGTAAAAAGATTCACCATGCAATATATGCCCGGGGAAGTCACTGTCAAGAATTTAAATAACTATAATTGAACAAATATAGGGTGTCTTTTATTCATTTGAGATAAGAATTGTAAATTTATAGTAGTAATATAGGGTGTTTTTAAATCAATCTGAGAATATATGTAGAATATATGTAGAATATACCCTAAATATACTATTAATAATAGAATATTCCAATTATTTCATAGCCCCTATTAAATACCCTTTGTACGCTCATATGTACCCAAAATTTACACTAAATGACTTCCTCGAGAATATATGAAGCCTGCCTAAACTTATTTTTGGCATGCTCGAGAAAAAGTAGCAGTCTAAATTTTTTTGGCTGCCCGAACCAACGCCTATAGCTCCAACCACCATTGCAGGGCCTACCACAAACAAGCCAAGGTCAACCGCTGATAGCCAGATTCGAATACAAGACTTTCTAGCCTCGTACTACACCGCCATCACATAGAAACGTTCATGCAAGTGAACAAATTTTCTTTGTATTTATAAAAGAACTTGACTATTGGCAATTCTTTTGCGATGTTAAAAAGAAAACCAAAAAAAAATTTGCACTATTTCATGCAAGGATTTTTTTGTATTTAGAAAAATACATTCAATTTTTTTTTGAATTTTTAAATTTTTGACAAAATCTTGAAAGCCAAAGCTATTTTTCCCACATGACTTTGGATAATTTTAGCGATGTAAAAACAAATCAAATTCTTTTTCACTATTTCATGCAAGGATTTTTTTTATTTAGAAAAAAATTCTAAAATTTTAAATTTATTTTTTGGACAAAAAGTTGAAGGTTGGAGCTGTTTTGTGTTTTTCCAGTAGACTTTGGATATTTTTAGCAATGAAAAAAAGACTTTTTTTCAAAAAAAATTTGCATAATTTATGCAAGGATTTCTTTTAGTCTAAAAAAGTTTTCAGGATTTTTTGATTTTTCAATTTTTTTGACAAAATCTTGAAGGTTGGAGCATTATTTTTTTCCCCCACCAAACTTATCATTGAATCACGAGTCTTAACCCTTTAGCGCCGAGAGTGGTTCAGAGAAACCACAGTTTTTTGAAACCACAATATTTTTATTGCTGTAAAGAAAAAGATTGAAATTTTTTGCACTATTTTAAGCAGGGATTTTTTTGTATCTTCAAAAAAATTCAAAATTTTTGAATATTATTTTTGGACAAAATTGTTAAGTTTGAGAGCTGTTTGTTTGTTTGGTTGTTTTTTTTTTTTTTTTTTCCAGTGGACTTAGGATTTTTTTTGCGATGAAAACGAGGATGAAAAGAAAAAAATGATCCACTTTTTTTTTGCACTATAACATGTTGGCTTTTATCTAGAAAAAAATTCAAATAATTTTGAATTGTTTCTTTTTGAAGAAATCGTGATGGCTGAGAGCTTCTTCTTTTTTCAATTCGCATGTTTTTGGTGATGTCAAAAACATTTAATTTCCAATATACATGTTTTATTTTATGTTACAGGAATATTACTTTCCAATTTATGTTTCATTTTATGTTCGATTCAACCACAAATTATTTTTATCATTGTAAGTTTTTTTATGTTTTGTGACTTTTTGTTTCTTTTGTGACTTTTTGACATTTCATCATATATGCCTTTTTGCATCAAATTAATTTTTTTGGTTTGTATGTTAGAAAATCTAGTTGTAGGTCTAATAAAAAGAAAGAAAGAGTAAGACCTTGGATATTCACCTTGAAATGAAGTAAAAAAAAGATAAGTATGTAGAATGAAAGTAAAAAAAGTAAACTCAAAAGTGAATAAATTTGGGATTAATTGAAAAAAATTCAATGGTCAAATATTGTAGCAAACAATGAAAAGCTTTTGCAATTATAATTTTTCAAAAGTTGCTCAAATTGAGTTTAAAGAAAGTCTGATTTTGAAATCAATTTAATCTGTAAGGCTTTGACAGATCATTTTTTGGTCAATGTCCCCTTTAATGAGTTTCACGAGACAAAAAAAAAATGAATTTTGATTAAATTATGATTATCTTCTAATAAGAAATCTAGCATGCTCTTGAACCCAATTTGAATCATGCCAACCCAAGTTAAAAACCAACACCTCTACATTGTTGTGTTACAAATGTTACTATTTAGGAAAAGTAATGTTGTTCTTTTCAATAAACTTTTTTTTCCCTTCTACAATGAAAAGTTCAATTATAACCAATAATACCAAAATTTGAATTCTAAAAGTATATAATGTAAGTTTCATGAATTTTTAATGTTAATTGCTTCTAAATTCTATAAATGAAGATCTAAAACTAATTTGGGAATTAATTCCGTCGACGAGGAACTCGGAGAGGGTTTTACCCCAGAAAATTATGGAGAAAAATCGTCAGCGTCGTGACCGTCGTCGTGTTCAGCCCCCTATATACGTGCTTCTTGCTCCTTGTCACAGGTGCTGCAACTGTCTTTCAGTGTTGAATGTCTTCTCAGTGTTCTCTAGTTATTTCGAACAATCTTCTTTACTATTTTTTTCATCGACACCTGCATTAAGGTCGAGACACCTAAAACCGATAACTTAAGCTACCTACACTATTTCTGGACCAGCTATTAATAGGGTGATATTTTTCCCGGGTTGGAAGTTAGTTTTTGCGGAGAATGCAAATTTTTCCATGAATTATTTCCCAATATTGAAATTTGTACAATTTTTCAAAGTGAAAAGTACTTCAGAACCCATAACCGATATGTACAAATGAGGTACATCTGTTCTTTCACAATCTAGAAATTAGAATATATCGGTTTTTGGTCACCTGTCGGTTATGGGTGTCTCTACCTTAGTGTTATTGTTGTGTCGAATTCCTTTTTATTTCCTCAACTTGTTCTCTTATTAACGAAATAGCTTTGAACAACCCCTTCTCTCTTATTTTTCTTTTCTTTTTGCATCCGCACCTGTACAAACAGTGTTTTCTCTGGACCTTTGTAGTGAGATTTTACGGTTTTTGTGTTGAAATCCTTTGTTTTTCCTCAACGTGTTCTTTTGTTAATGTAATAATTTCGAGCGATATTTTTTTCCTTTTTCCTCATCTACACCTGCATTAATATTGTTGTGCTCTGCTCCTGTCGTGAGATTTGCGGTTTTTGTGTTGAATTCCCTCAACTTGATCTCTTGTTAATCATTTGTTTTCTGGACTTTTGGTGTGAGCAGCATCCTACATTGAAATCCAACCCCTGGGGAATTCTGTGCATTGTTTCCATGAATTCGAGGAAGAATTTCCACAATTTTGAGGACAACCATGAAATTCTCGCAAGTCAGAAGACCGAGGCAAAACGAGATAATGCCACTGTTGCAAAGGTTAGTGATGCAGATGGCCATATTGGGCGTTTTAGACGCTCAGGGGTGAAGCTCATCAGATTGTAGCATATCATTGCTTTGCATGTAACATGCATTGAAAAGATATGGAAGCTCAAGGCACTTAGAGTAAAATCCAATTTTTTTAGGGTTTTGATAGTGTTCGTGATGATACTTAAGCCATCTTAGGGTTTGATGGCGTGTCTTCCTCTTGAGTGATGGCACTGTGGAGTTTGATTAGCGAGAATCAAATGTCATATCATTTGAGGGGTAGAAGTTTGATGAATACGCCCCTTCTGGAAGATGTTTGAGCTCATCAGATTGTAACATATCATTGGGATCATGCATTGAAAATGTATGGAAACTCTAGGCTGCAGAAGAAGAACTCGAACTTCAGCAGTGTTGGTTTAGACTACCCCAGAACGTCATCAACTGTTTGACTCCTGCAATCAGGTGTGATCTCTTGAATGTTCTCATTTTGCAGAATTTATCTGTCAAAAGGAACAAATTCGATTTTTGTTTAGGGTTCTGATAACTTCTTTTCTTGACCTTGAAGTTTGGTAGAGTCAACATGTTGAGCTGGTCTTGTGATTGCGTGAAGATGTTGGATGTGATGTAGTCCAAGCTTAAGCTTATGTTGCTTAAGGAGTTTTCCTTACACCGAGTAACGTGATTTTCTATCTTCGAGGTACAATTGATTGTTAACATGAAAACGAATTTTTTTATGGAATGCTATTTTTCAATGAAGGCATTTGTGAAAGCTGGAAGATTTCAGGGTTATCTTTTGAGACCTTAACCCCTGAAGGACCAAGAAGCCCAAATTGGGCTCTGTGTTTATTTAACAGTTTTGAGTGGGCCCTATTTGAACTTCCTCTTGTTCAAATTTATTTGTTTTTGACCAACACATTCAATGATCTTTAGTACTGTACAGTAGTTCTGGTGACATGAAATTTGGTTCCATGTGAATTATATTTTTCACAATATGATCAATTGAATTTTTCAGAAGCAACGAATTGCTATTACTAGAGCTCTGTTAAGGGATCCTGCTATTTTGGTCCTTGATGAGGCGACAAGTGCTCCTGATGCTGAGAGTGAACATCTTGTGCAGGTAATTGGCTTTCATACTTGCATCCCCTGCTCATTAGACGTAGGCTGCTGCAATAGTTTGGTGCACACAGGGCTAGAGTATATGTACACTCTGAACTCATTCTTATCACTGTGATATCACATTCCAGTATTTCTGCAGAGAATATTGTGTTACACTTGTTGATTATCTGCTATTGTATGGACATGTGATTGGACATTGCATAAGAATGCAATGTAGTTGTGCAGGGTTTAGGTGTTGTGAAGGGATGTAAACACATACTCCGTATTTTGAACGGATATATAGGAAATTTATAACTTTATTGTACTCTATTTCACGAACATTTGCAACAATGTTGTCTAATTTACAATGACATGACATCCTACAAATGCAGAGTAAAAGGTAGATATAGGATATTCTATCAGGTAGATTTTACATGCATGTATTTCTTCATATATTTGAGGTAGACCCATTGCAAATCCTCTTCTCTGCAACCAAGAAGTGTTCACAAACGTGCCAGTGCCTATATTCTGAATGTTGATTTCTGATGCGTCCTTTTACCACATCCGGTGATTTTTTTTATCCATCCAAATTCTTTTGATTCTTATGCTAGTTGACTATTTGTACATTATGGATCTTCAAAATAAGATATTGTGAATATTTTAAAAACAAAAAACGGTTTATATCAAATTTCATTCTTAGTTCAAAAAATGAGATTTTAAAAATGATTTTTCAAAATAAGTAGAATCAAATGATGGACATTATTCTAAATTCATTTCAAATGTTTTTAATTTTAAAAATGTTATTTTGCGAATTTTAATTGAATTTCAAAAACAAACCTTGAAAATTTTATTAAAAAATATGATAAATCCAATCGCACAAATATGATCTACATAATGCTCAAGCAATTGATTTACATGCTCGACATTCACGCCTAGCTTTTGAACAACCACAACAAAATTGTATGAATAAGTTATTAAAATATAAAGTTTGTTCCAAAAGGCCCAGTAGATTATGACTTCATTTCGTCGACGGTTGTGCGTAGCATCGCGTAGCCCTAGTGAATTTTTAATGTTAATTGCTTCTAAATTCTATAAATGAAGATCTAAAACTATTTTGGGAATTTAGAGCGTAAAGACTTTTATGAGATTATAGGAATATTCCATATATTATAGAATAATATAAAATATTTTCAAAAGATGCCAAAAATATTTCAAAAGATTTTATCTTACAATATTGAAATATTGTTTGGCATTTTCTTATTTATTAAAGTTTTTGATAATTAAATCAAGTGTTTTACAACATTAGAAACTTTTTTTGTTTTAAACTATGACACCCGTTGTACAAAAAGACAAGTAGTATAATATTATAATATCATATAACATTTTTATTTTCTATATATATGTATATACAATATTGCTACATTATTATATACAATGAACTTGTTCTCTCTATTTTCAAAGAATTAATCTAAAATCTATATTTTTCAATCTAATTTTTAATAATTTTATAAAATTGACGCTTCATAATTCACTTTTTAACCTTTTCAAAATTGATAATTCAAGAAATTTGTTGAATTTTTGTTGATTATTTGGTCGCCATTGTCTAGTAGTGCATGGCCGGCTATGACCATTTTGTGAAGTTGTTCGGTGTCCTTTTACTCTTGGTGAATTTGTCCAATACACTTCTCCTCTATGACTTGTCAAGACTTCTTAAGGCATTCTTTTTATTTTCTTTTCGTCTTCTTTGGCATACCATCTCTAACCTCAAATAACTATGTCTTAAACATAAATTCTTGACCGACCGGTGCACTTCTCCATCGTAGTGTAAAGCTGCCCTAAGTAGAGTTTTCAATCCTGATTAAAAATTAAACTAGAACTTCATTGCCTTTGGAAATTGATTGATACAGTTTCAAAGATGATTTCTCATTAGCATAACAATATAGTAGGAGGTTTCAAGGAATATGTTGAAGGCAATGTTCAAATGGTTGTTTAAAAGGTCGTTTCAAATGTCATTTCAAAAGTTAAATCAAATGATGTCTCATAGATTATTCAAAAGGTTATTCAAAAAATACTATTCGTTAAGCAAAGGCATTTTTAGATGCTATGTAGTGGTGATTTTTCACAAGGTCTATGAACGGTCCTCAAACATGTCCTTTTAAAACAAATAATGTCGTGTGGAGAGGTTCTTCAAAAGATTATATATTGGTTTTTGAACGCGTTCAAACATGTTGCCAAAATATTATCAAAATCAGTTTCAGAGTCTACCCTTAATAATATTATATTTGGTCTAATATGACAACTTCATTAATGTGACATATTTTTGCGTGGCCTAACTTCCGTGGTTTTAACCCCTAACGCTTGAGGGGGTCCCCCTCATTTTTGACATTTTTTTTCATGATCCCTGAACGCATTTCAAATCCTTTTTTTTACATTCCAACTATAGTATCTTGTACTCCTAAGCCTTATAAACTATCCCTCAAAATTTTAAAACATTTGACTATACAAATGTTAAGATATATGCAAATGAAGTTGAGATTTTGAAATTTTAGGCCTTGAAAAATCCAGGAAGCCTTCCTTTGATGGGCTCTCAAACCCCCCAAAAAAAGTTGAAATGGGAAAGTAAAACAATCCTTACATCATTCTAACTAATGTTTTTCATTAGGATCTTTGCACACAAAATTTGCATAAGAGCATCTAAAATCACCATCGTCAACCTCGTTCTCAGATGACTCTTGATTAAGATTTTCTAAGAGAATCCCCTCTCACATGTAGCAATATTGACTAAAATCATCATAATCCTCTTTTACAATTTATTAAAGCCATGCCAATTGATTGACTACTATGAAGTTGTACATTACATGCAAACTCTTAGACCTCAAACAATTATTTCATAAGAACCATTTCCCTCATAGTTTCTACTATCTCCAAATTCAATGACCTCGCCATCTCAGTGTCTTTTTACAAGCTCATTTATCTTTTGATTAGGATGGGTCAAAAAAAATTTAATGGGTTTTGGGACTTGTTTTCTTTTACCAATCGATCCAAGGACATGTTGGTTTATCAAAGGATCAGTTAAGGGGTGGATCATTTTATTCTTTTCATGGCAATATTGCAATGAGACATGAAACGGGCTAAAACTTTGTGAAAATCAACTATGATGCTATGTGGGATTGGCATTTTTGGCCTACCACACTATTGATGTGACTTATTAATTAAGTCATTTGTTGTTAACCTATTTAATGTTTAGAGGAGCACTCGAAGCGAAAAGAGAAGAATAGTTGACGGTCGGCTCGTGCCGATCATTCTATTGTGGATCATGTCAACACTCAAAGCGAAAGGAGAAGAATAGTTGACGGTCGGCTTGTGCCGATCATTCCATTGTGGGTCATGTCAACACTCCAAGCAAAAGAAGAAGAATAGTTGACGGTCGGCTCGTGCCGATCATTCCATTATGGGTCATGTCAACACTCCAAGCGAAAAGAGAAGAATAGTTGACGGTCGGCTCGTGTCGATCATTTCATTGTGGGTCATGTCAACACTCCAAGCGAAAAGGGGAGAATAGTTGACTGTCGGCTCGTGCCAATCATTCCATCGCGGCACATGTCAACAGTTAAAAGGACGGCTCACGCAATGGTGCCGGCTCAAATTTGCAACACAGGATCCCTATTTCCGTCTAATGTTAACTAAACCAGTTCTCTGATGTTATCGTGACTACAATTTCTTCCATTTACCAAAATCTTGCACTCCCTAACAATTAGATCCCATTTTAAACATTTAAAGAAGAATCCCAAACGAAAGGAGAAGAATAGTTGCACGGTCGGCTCGTGCCGATCATTTCATTGTGGGTCACGTCAACACTCCAAGCGAAAGGACTAAAGGAGAAGAACAATTGAGTTGACTGTCACCTCGTGCCGATCATTCCATCGCGGCACATGTCAACAGTTAAAAGGACAGCTCACGCAATGGCGCCGGCTCAAATTTGCAACATCGTATCCCTCTTTCCGCCTAATGTTAACTAAACCAATTCTCTGATGTAATCGTCACTACAATTTCTTCCATTTCTGAACCAAAATCTTGCACTCCCTAACAATTAAATTCCATTACAAAGAAGAATCTCCAAAAAATTTACCTCCAAACTACCAGCCTAAGAACAAATAAAACATTTGTTCTTAAACAACTTTTCTTTTTGGAACCAAAAAAAAAACCTACACTCTTCATACTAAAACCCTTACATTTAACAATTCAATTTTTTTCAATATTTTTCCCATGTTAGTTATTTCCACATTAGTGGATTCCAAAATACTTAACCCCTAAAGGACCATAAGGCCTCTAGTGGGCTTCATATTTTTTTTTAACATTTTTTATTAGGTTTTATGTAGATCAAATTTGTTTGTTTTTTGACCAAAACAAGCAATGCTCTTCACTAATTCCGAAGATATAAAATTTGGTCCTAGCCAAATTATATATTTCACAATATGATCATTTAAATACCATGAATCCTTGGTCCTTTAGGGGTTAAATAACAATAGGAAAAATAAAAAATATATGGCCTAAGTTATAATTTTGGAACCAAAAGCCTTGCACTTCCATAACTTAAAACAACAAAAACAACGAAGAAGAAGAGCAACAGTGTCGAGAGAGAGAGAGAGAGAGAGAGAGAGAGAGAGAGAGAGAGAGAGAGAGAGAGAGAGAGAGAGAGAGAGAGAGAGAGAGAGAGAGAGAGAGAGAGAGAGAGAGAGAGAGAGAGAGAGAGAGAGAGAGATTGAGATTATGGCGATGGCCTGTGAGTTGCAACCCTAGCGATGGCGTCCACGATCCTTCCCCTTTACAATTCCGGTCGATCGCGTTTGCCGCAGTTGCGTTTTCCCTGATTTCTTCGTCTCTCGATTTTCTTCTTGTGGCATGATCGATGTCAGCTGATTTCCGTGCACTTTCAGCAGCTGCACAGTTTGCTTTGTTAGATGATCCAGGGAAGAAGAGCCATCAATAAGAACTTAGATCAAACCCTCATGCGCATAATATATGTAGTTTTCCATTCCGCCATCGCAGCGCCGGGTTTGTTGTTGTTGTTGCCTCTGTCGGTAGTAGCTTTCACTCTGGTGGTATACATGTGCACTTTGGTCCCTTTGAGTCTGTGATGATTAGCGGCATTCGGTTCTGTAGCCTGCAATTATCAGCATTATGTGTCGACATTGCTGCAACAATTGGCCGAGTTGACATCCTGGCAAGAAGAACGGGGCGGTTGGCGGAATGGTTTGTTGACCGAGGGTTTTGAATTTGGTTTACGGGGATGATGAGGATTTGGAAGGGGGAGCACGTGAAGGAAGGAAAAGGAAGGATCATTTTTCCATGACACCAAACCCTAGCTCAACCCCTGGTAAATAATAATGCCGTGCCTCTGCTCTTTTTTTTGACCGGTACGTCCTCAATTCTCAATTTGCACAGTGATGAGGGTTTGAATTTTCTGTTTTTTTTTCTGGAGGTGTAGGGGTCGGGGGTTATTGATTCGATCTTTAGCTCCCATGTAGCCGATTTGTTTTGATTTTATGATGATTTGATCGCGATTCCGCTAAACTGCAGTCTGATTAAACACATGCTGGTTATAAACAACTCTGTTACCTTGTGCGAAACCCTTGTAGTGTTTGGGCCCAAGTTCACGTCTGCACTTTGCTCATGGTGATTCCAAGCTTACCTTGGGACACGCCTGTTTTTGCTGGTATGACCATAAGTACTTCCTTTGTGGCTTCGACATGACAAAAATTGGTAGTTGGACACCTTCTTATCTTTTGAATCCTGCTGTAGTAGTAGCAATAGTGCCTCGTCGCCTGCCTACAGCAGTTTACAAGCCTCGAAGGAGACAGAAAATTGAACTTGAGATGTTGAAACCTGACCTCACGACATCACGATTGCCATGCACACATGCATGTGTCAATTCTGGTAAATATATTCATTGAAACAGCAACATCCACATCTTGAAACCTTACGTCAAAGCTCGGAAGCTCATATGCTCATGTGAGGGATGAGATGGTCATCTTACAAACATGTTCACATGGTTGAATCAAGTTTGAGCTTAAGACAGTAAGCCGAATTTTGAACCTGGGGAATCAGTCCTGGATGATGCCCCGTGCCCTGGTGGCCTAATCTGCTGTGGTGTGTGGGCAGATACTCGTTCTCTGCTGTATATAATTCGGGTGTGGAGGATGGGAAGCAGCTTGGGATGGTTCTGCGGTGGCCTGTAGATGGGAGGCGATGGTGTCTCAGCGGGGCGTCGTCTTCTTCTTCTTCTTCGTATGTCACTAGTCGTGGGGATTAAATTGGACAATGCAGCTGCAGCGTGGGTGCTGGGAGCATGTGAGGAGGTGTCGAGCCGGGGCGAGGTGAAGGCGATGTGGTAGCGCGGTTAGTGGCACCGCTGGTGGTGCCCTGGCGCAACCATGGCACACACTTCGAATTTGAGCAGCAGCCCCGACGGTGGTGGTCTGCATAGCAACGGGGGAGGCCCTCCGCATCGGACCTTGGGTGGTGCCAGTTTAGATAAGTCTCATAGTTTCCGCGAGAGTCACGAGCCGGGCCGCGCTGCTGCTGCGTCGAGCTCCCACGGCGAGCTTCCGCCTCTGACGAGCGTTCTGTTTCTGGAGCCCATCACCTTGACGGATCCCAAGCTCAATCGCCAAGTGGAGTTCCGGAGGGCCATGAACGCCGCGACCGGTCAACAGAGCGATGACCCGAGTCTGGGCAGCTTGCAGTCCAAGGCGCTGGAGAATTGCAGCCCGGACGAAATCAAGCGGGTGAGGAGCACGCTCTCGGACAACGTGCACCGAGCCAGGTACGGATCCAAGACATTGCCAGGGGTCATGTCATATCATGTCATGTCACTTGCGTCACGAAACGAGCCGGCAAAGTGGATCGAGCCATAACATTCAGTAGCTCTCACAGGGGCTGCTTTGGGGCTTCATCCAGCCCCTTCCACATGTTCTCTTAGCTACTGATGGGACTCATGGGATGGTGAGGGATATTCCTCATCATTTCATTGGGACTGGAGGCTACTGAATGTTATGGCATGGTTGAATTCTGCGGATGATCAATAGTGTGGGGTGTGGTTGATTGTGGCAGGCGGAATGATACTATTGTGCTAGCAGCAGGGGAGGATTTGTTTTTATGCAAGCTAGCATTGTGTGAACCGTAAAGCTGTGGGAGCAGTACTACTAGTAGTGTTGTGTGGGCGGCCCGTATGTGAAAGTTTGGTGGGTGATGTGCATTGGCAGGGAACGCTCGCGGCACCTGTCGGAGGCGGTGATAAAGCTGGACCGATTCGAGACTGTGAGAAAACGCAACAAAGCCGATTCTGGGGCGCATGATAGGGGTTCACATCCGGGTCCAGGTCCGAGGGGCGCTGGGCAGGCGACGATGAAAGGCGGTGGTCGTGGTGTTCCCAGTAGTGGCGAGGTTTCCGGAGCAGCGAAGGGAGGCGAGAAGAACAAGAGCGGGATCATCAACAAGCGGATGCGGACTTCGTTGGCCGATGCACGGGTATGATGACAACACGGTTTATTTTGTGCTTGTGAATTGGCATTTCGAAAGTCTCCGGTGCATGTCTGTCTGGGTGCAAGCAAAAGTGAGATGGCAGAACTTATTAGTCCTCATATGTCAGAATTCCCAGTGTGTCGATAAGAAGGATCATGTGGGTTTGGAATATATTTTATGGCACTTCTCTTTAGTTGTGCAGTTGCAGAAGGGGTCCAAAGGAATGCTGCCTGCTTATGTCGCTGGAGTATTTATTGCTAAATTTACCTATGACAGATTGTGCATTTGATAAATGCTTGGATTTGTACTGATGTTTTAGAGTTAGTACGAGTGGTGCTGTGGATGGTGTGTCTCTATTTGAGAGTGTCTCACAGTGTCGTTTGGGTTTATTGCCAGCCCGAGGGTAGGGCGATCAACTGGATCGTGCAGCGATCATCAGGGGTGCAAGAAAGAGAACGGGACACTACCAAGCCGAGTAGCATCCTGAGCTCTCCAGAGAAAACCCCTGTAGTAGGGAGCGAAGGATGGGAGAAAGCAAAGATGAAAGGACGAAGGTCAGCCACCTTAAAAGCGGAGGTGTCTGGGCTTGGTAGTGTGAACGGTTGCGCGGATGGGGATCGGGAGCAAAAGAGTACTGCTCAACATCACCGAGCTGGTGGCGATAGTCGATCGCGTCCTAGCGAAGGCCATGGTTTCAGGTGAGTGGGTATCCTGCATGTATTACATAATTCAATGTGCTGTGTCAGTGGAGCTGTTTATTTTTTGGGCTATTTTTGAAAGCGTACGTCGCAAAACATGAGATAGTGTTTGAATGGAACGTTTTATGGTTGCTGTTTTATTTAGATGTTTGACCCGGATATTTTGGAGTCGATCTTCTGGTGCTGTCTCTGATGTAGCATGAGCGGGGTGGTGATGTACTGTGGTTTTGAACTCTTTTTGTGTTGTCGTATTGCTGATATGGATGTGCTGTCGGTGTGCTGTCTGGCAGGTCTGGTCTTGTGCATGGCACAACGTCTGTGCAGAAGGGGGAATCTGTTGTGCAGGTTAACGGATCAAGTATACGAGGTAATAGTAAAGTTGAGCTTGAGGGTGCATCATACGCTATGGGAAAGTTGGAGCGGTTTGATATGACAGAGCGTGAGCGTTCGAACGGCAAACCTGGAGCTAAGTACGTGTTTTGCAGCGGGTGAATTGTGCAGCAACATTCGTGCAATTGATTTTTGTATAGCTATGAGTGCTGAACCTTCTTCTGAATTATCGGACGCGATGTTCTTGAGGGAGCAATATTACTGTTTGAAAGTGCAGATGTTTGAATGCAGTTCGATTGTCTTCTTGCAGACCGATTTCTCGAGTTGAAGGGCGTCAGGCAAGCCCTGGAATCACAGCAAAGGCGAAGGGTGCAAGAGCACCACGGTCGAATTCGGTTGCAGGCGGGAATCAGACGGGCCATATGAGTCGTTCTTCGTCGTTTACGGAGGTCCGTGAGAAGCCATCAGTGATCACTCCACCGAAGCCGCAGGTGTCTTCTGGGCCCGTGAATAAGAAGAGGCCAGCTTCCTCAAGGTCATCATCCCCTCCTGTTGCCTCTTGGGGTAGTTCTCGACATCAGAAGATGGCACGTGCAAGGCGAGTGAATCCGATGCCCCCGGTGAGTATACTCGTTCCAGCGAAGGAAGAGGCAAACGGGGTTGGCGGAGGAGATCCGCCCTTGCTGGATGGAAGTGCGTCAGCTGTGACTTCAAGCGCGAGATTGAACCCTCCAGTTACAAGTGGGGGTTCTAATCTGGCAAAGCGATTGTCGGGTGGGCATGGTGTTCCGCCAAGCAAGGCTCAGACGGAGCGATTGTTTGTTTCGGTGGGACCTGTGGAGAGCGACGACTGCATAGACGAGGGTCACAAGATCAAAGATAGAAACCTTAAACACGAGATTTTGGTGGGGAAGCATAAAATGTCGGGTATGAGTCAGAAGTTGGGGACTGTGGTGGTGCCAACAAGGAAAGAGATGGTGTTAGCACAGGACGAAAGTGGAGGTGGGGACGGGGTGAGACGGCAAGGGCGGACAGGAAGAGGGTCTGTGACACCACGGGTGGTGGCGGTGAGCTCGCCATCTGGGAAGGTAGAAGTGTCGCCAGTGAATATAAAGCCCACAAGGAGTGCAAGGGCGACGGTGGAGTCAAAACCCCCAGGGTAGGTTGCTGACAGTTGTGGAAGCAGGGGTCGAGGTTTGGGTGAATGGAGGTGGTTTTGTACTAGGTGTAGATGACGGTCTGGGTTGTAAATGAGTAGTTTTGTTGAATTCTAGTTGTGTGTCTGCTGCTGTTATGTTTCTCTTTTCTTTCAGAGTGCTCTATAGGATTCAGTTTTTGAGTTCATATATCTCTGCAATGGAATTTCTATGTACTGGAATTGTGGCAGGAGTCGTTTTCTGTAGTAATTGGTAGCGCTGTGTTGTGCATGTGCAGACCTGGACGCCCAGTAACTAAGAAAGTTGTCGCCGATCGTAAATCTGTGGGCAGACCGAGGCGTATATTGAGCAATAGTGTTGCTGTGTTGTCAGGTATGGATGTGAGATTCTATCGTTGTGATTGCTGGAGTGAGGTCTGCACTAGCTTGATGAATTTGTTATTAATCTTTGTCATTTCTCCAGTGAATGCCAGTGTCCAGTTATGTTGTATTCTGACTTTAGTTTTGGATGTTCAGGAGAGGAAGATGACGACCGTCAACAATTGTCGGAGGCAGTTCAGCAGGCGGTTGACTTTAGTGGTAAGGCTTCTGGGAGGACGTAGTAACGTGTTTGCTATATTTTTATCTACAAGCTTTTATTTCGACTCACTTCACGTTCCTGGATATATGTGCAGCTGCTGCCTGCTCCAGTTCCTTTTGGACAGAAGTCGAACCATATTTTGCCCATGTTACTTCAGATGAGCTTTCTTTTCTGCACAAAGAAGTAAACTTATATTTCTCTGCTCATCCATATTGCAGTTTTTCTACATTGCCATGCTTTTACCCAAGCGAAATGTTTATGTTGTCTCGTTTGCAGTAGAGGTACTGTCTTGCTGCAGTCTGTAGTCCAAATATTCTTGCCACGAGTAGTGGGGTTTTATGAATTGGGGCTGATATTTATGACTTCAGTGTGACGATTTTGCTACCTGATTAGCATTTGTTGATAGGTGTGATCAGATGATAGTAGGTCAGCCTGTTAATCAATCTTCATTGTTGCTCTTGTAGATGGCTCGGGTTGATGATAGTAATACTGCTATGCGCTATCATTTGGATACTGCAGTCAAATCTACAAGTCTTCATCAGACAGGTGCAGAAAGTGACGAAGGCAAGAATTTGAAAAACATGCGCGAACAGACTGAAAACGAATCAAATTTTATGAGAGGAAGGATTGGAGGACGGCATGATAAAGTTTTCTCATTGTCACAACTGCTGCTATCTGCCTTGATAAGCGAAAGGGTAGGCAATGATCGTCAGATAGTATCTGATGAGACCTCTCTAGACCGAGACTCAGATTCTCCGCTGCCTCCGAGTAGCCATAGTGAGATCGACTATGATAGGAGAGACGCGGAAGGCGAATCGGATGTAGATAATGGAGGTTACAGCGAATGCTCTCCTATTTCTGGGGACCAAGGGAATCCTCACTGGGGTGATGATCAAGGTTTGCTTCTAGTTTTACACTCTGTGGCAATATAGGCGTTACAGATGCGTGAGTTTATGTGCTTGTGCAAAGTGAACAGTTTTGAACATATCTTTTAAATACTTGCTGTGCAACTTTGCAATTTCTGGATCCTGGGGCTGCTGTAGTTGAATCATCATGTCTTGATGTAAGTATTGTGCAACATCCCTTGAGAGGTCATAATGATGGCAGTGGTGATGACTAATTGCATATTGGTGATGTGGCAGATGAAGATGTTATTCTTGCGGATAACGATATTCATCAATTAGGTAGAGCGGATTGGGTTCATGGCGTGGGAGATTGTGGTAGGGGTGATCAGCCCGGATCTGGCAGCCAGATGGGAATCTGTTCGTTGGATTGGGAAGAGCAATATCAAAAGATGAGCTTAGATGAGAGGTTACAGCTCGAATTAAGCAGCATTGGGATGCTACCTGTGCAACCGGTAAGTAAGGAAATTAGGATTGAAAATGGAGATCAGATGTCGATGTGTCATTGTGTGGTTTTGCAATCTTCAAATTTTCATTTGTTGGTTTTTCCCCTCTCTGTGGACTTCTTGCTTTTATGTGGTTCTCTTTCACCTTATGCTATTAAAGATACGAGTGGAATCTAACTTGTCTGGTGCTTCTGAGTGCTATTAGCGGAACCTCAATGAGCTTGATGAGAATGAAATCAGTGAGGAGCTGAGGAGATTGAAAAACGATCATATTAATCAGGTATAAATCCACGCTGATTAATGTCATTCAGGGGAACGAAAGGTGAATTTTGATGGAAATTACCGGTATCATGGTTGCTCCCATTAAGTGATTAGTGTTTCACTGGCAGATATCGAGCAATAAGGAGCGATTGTGCAAGATTGAGAGTGCTGTTTTAAAGAGACGGGAGACTGAGGAAAGGTATGACTTTATTTTTCTCCATCATTATTGCATGTAGTTGTCCAGGTCTCATATGCTCTGGTCTCATGTTTTGCATTCAGGTCTCTAATGTCTGAGCAAAAAGCTTCACGTCCTGTCTTGGTTTCGAAAGCAAGGTTTTTGCCAACTCATATCCAAACTGGTCATTCTAATATCCTTCTCTTATATGGAATGTTGACTGCAGGGCACGTGAGAAACTTGCCATGGACAAATTTGTGGAGTTGGCGTATAAAAAGAAAACGGTAATTGACAATGCTGCATTTGTGAAAATACATATGAGAGCTTTTTTATGTAGGCTTGGATTTCAGAGTGATATCTAATGTGCCTGCTTCTGAAAGAATAATTTGTTTGACTGCTAATTCTAAAGAGCCAGACCCTCGAACTTTTCCATCATTTAAATTCCGGGAATTAACAATCATTTTATCACTAGTTAATGTTTTGATTCGTTTTATGAATTGAAATTCCCAGATATAATGAAATTGACAGAAGTTCCTTCTTGGTTTGCAGGGGGGTCGCTTTACGAAGGGAGCAGCTGGTAGAGCTGCCAAGGCAGCTAATGATGCCTTTGTGAAACGGGTTTTGACAAGGGTTCAAGAATTTGAGGCTGGTCACAGTTGTATAACTGAGCCTGCTTTGCGTGATAAACTTTTTTGCGTTTGTCCCAGTGTAGTAGTAGAATCTATTCCTATTGCTACCATGAATGGGGCAAAGGTAGATGGTCTTGAACGAAATGCGGAAAGGATGATGAATTCAGATTGTACAGGTTCTATAGATTTCTCTCATCTCAAGGAAGAGGCCAGGGAACGAGCGGAGGAACGAGAGATCTTCCTGGAGGACGTGTCGGGGTACACGAGCACTCGTGATGTGAATACGTTGAGCTCGAACGGCTTCGGTGGAATCAAAGGCAAACGAAGTGAACGAGACAGGGACGGAAAGGTGACAGCACCAACGAGGTCGAGTCAGGGGAATGCCAAAGGGGAGCGGAAGAACAAGACGAAGCCCAGGCAGAAGACAGGATCATTGTTGAAGTCCATGCAGGGCGCCCCCCCGGTGCCGAAGACCGCAGACTTCGGTCACGACAGGGCTTCGAACGCTGCTGCTGCTCTTGGAAGACAACATTCTGGTGTGAGGAGGGGCGAAACAGCGTTGGCCAGTTTACCTGGGCTGCTCGAACCGCAGGCCGAAGCCGAGGGCCCTTTCGACCTGTCGACCCTCCCTCTGACAGGCATTGAAGACTTGGGCGCATCATGGCTTGGAGACTTCGACTTGGACGACTCGACGCAGCAGACCGACGATTTCCTGAACATGGGATTGGACGTTCCGATGGACGACTTGTCCGGGTTGAACATGATGATGTGAAAGCAGCAGGCCATGGAAGGGGCCATTGTCCCAGTTGGCAATTTGTGATTATGATGATGAACGGGTTGCCCTTTTGTACATTGAAAGTTCGTGTCCGGAGCCAGGCAGCCACAAACATCTTGCCCAAATCAGGGGGAAGAAGCTCGCTGTTTGGAAGACGAGGTGTGAGGCTGAAGAAGAAGAAGAAGAATAAGGGGGGCTTCATGCTTGTACGTTTACAGGGTTGAGAGATTTTAGGATTTTTTTTGAACAAAATTAGCATCACAGTTGAAGGTATGCCCCACTGCACGCACCGGGTTGCGTTAGGCAGCAGCCGCCTCGTGACAGTGATTACGGATAGTGGACCGCCATCTTGTATCAAAATTACTTGAAACATTTTCTCCTTTCAGAGAGTCACGGACGATGGATAGTCTTTTGCCGTGTGTACGTTTCAGGATATGTGTTTTTATAGGAAAGCGCGGTTTGTGTGATTCGGGTGAGAGATTTACGATGTTTGTCTTGTGCGATGCATATGTTATACTATTGTTGTGACTGGGTATTTTGCCAGTACTTGTCAATGTTTTATTGTCTCTCCCCTTCCAGGGGAGAGACTACGGAACGCTTCGTTTTGAGGAGTTACCAGGAGTTACGTGCCTGGACAGTAAAAAGAAACTGTAAAAATAAAATTGAGGCAAATATGAAGGCAAAGACTATGCGACTAGCCGCTTGTTGACATTAGAAATGACAGGGATAAGGGCAAAACCTAGATGTGTTATAAAATGTTATTTCTACAACTTTGATGAAGTTTGGTCCAAAAGAGAAAATGAGATGCATGATGTTTAGGGATTATTTATACCGTCAAACTTTCAAAAAATGACACTCATTTAATGAACTTAGAATATAATATTCACAAAATTTACAATTTTTATTTTTAGATTTGGAATATGGTATCATTGGTTAAAAATAGATGTTTTATTCTAAAATTTTAAAAAGAAATTTTTTTAGATGATAGAACATCATTTATCAACTCAGAATTCAGTGGTAGGACATGTATGCTCTTACAAAGGATTGGTGTAGGGTTCAATTGCCGAATTGATATAGGAGTAGTTTTGAGTAGCCTTTTTAAAACCTCAAATTGGTCAACTGAACTTCGAATCTTTGCTTATTATAGATTTTAAAATTTTAGGCATGGGAATGAGACGTTTTTGGCATCTACACTGTTAACGGTCAGTGGCCGTTGCAGTTCAAACCCAATTCATGCCGAGAGTCCAAAGTCTTGGGCTAAAAATGTAAAGTAAAATATCCAAATTGCAGCGTTCGGTTGGTCATAGTATGAAGCCCCAAAGGCCAAGTCCAATGTCCAAGTCTCATTCTATTTCAAAGCTTCAATCTATTTTTCTCACCATGCCAATGAATCCATTTTCTAAAATTAGATTTAAAAAATAAAAATAAATCAATGGCCTTCATTCTCCATTTTGAATCTCCATTCCTGGCCGACTCCTATTCTTACTCGAGACTCCATCACATCGACGCCAAAACTCACAAAAAGTGATGGCTATGTAAGCACTTTGGAGGGTGACAGCCTTTGGACTTTGGCCTCTAGTGTGAAGCCCGAGTGACCAATTTTCGACTTTCTTACAATCTAATTGATAGAATTCGATGGACTCTTGACCTTGAGTTCCGCCAAAGAGTGTGAACCATTTTTGAATTTCATTTCAAAACTAAGAGTGATGGAGGAGGTAAAGCCTTGTGCCTTATACAAAATGAAAGTTGTACGTCTAGTGCCAACAATGCATGTGGGATATGTGAAACTCATTTCACTTTTTGTCAACTCATTCTTAATTACATGTTACACATTTTATACAAAAATGTCCATAACTCAAGCAAAAGGATTTTTAAAAGATTCCTTTACCCCCTCGGATGCAATCTTTAGTGGCTTTGATGATTCTTCAACTGGTCTCGTCTTTTAGATTGGTAACAATAGAGACTCCGTCCTCTTGGGCATCGGTG
Organism: Pohlia nutans; assembly: GCA_022496805.1. NCBI lineage: Eukaryota > Viridiplantae > Streptophyta > Bryopsida > Bryales > Mniaceae > Pohlia > Pohlia nutans. The sequence goes on from CM040103.1 coordinate 3,566,048, forward strand.
ACTCTAGACTGGCGATTGGAGGGATGACAACAATCCCAACGGGACAATACAACTTGTAGTGTTAATGTACTATGTACACAATTAAGCTCCAAAATTTGGATCACAATAAAAATTTCTTATCATTTAACTCATGAACATTATTCACAACTTTTATTTGCTATAATTTGTTCATATTTTATGAATTAAAACTTCAAATAAAAAATAAAAATGAGAGGTGGAAGATGACTTGAGCCCTCACTAACATTGCTAAACATTTTTTTAAATAAGATCATTTTCTCAATTGCGAAAAATAACTTATAATATCCCAAAACATTTGGCCTATAATTATGTAGTGCCTGACCTTACACTAACCTACAATACTGAAGCAGATCGTTATTTTAACATAATGTTTTCGTAATCTAGAATGGGACGATTCCATGGTACAAATGGATACAATCGATATTAAGTTTTGAGCAATTACAAAGTAATCTCCTAATGCTCAGGGCTTTGAACACAACTTAAACGGCTATTATAATTTTAAAAATGTGGCTTATAATTTCTCAAACATTTCTCAAACACTTCTCAAAATATATGTAAATGATAAGCATAATTGTAAGAAGACACATCCACGGTCACATAAACGGTTAACCCCTAAACTTTGTATCCTTATTAAAGTTTCTAAGATTCTCTCTAATGCTTGTGAATGCTCTTTGTTTTCACATCTTATGTTTGTCCTGCTTGCTTAACTCCTACTAAACTGATTCCCTCCTAAAATGGCAAGTGTCATCTTTCATTTTAGTTCCAAGAAAAGTTACTATATCAGTAAAAAAATCAAACCAAGCAGTAGGGGGTGCAGAACCCTTTTGTTATAGAATGTAATGAAACATGAAAGAAAAACAATGAAAACAAATATATATTTGTATTGATTATTCAGCAAAATTACATTTTGGACACCTCCATCACTTCCATGCAACTAGTCAATGTACCAAATTGTGTATCAAACTCCACTATTGGATCCATTTGGCAGCTGCTGCTCTGCTTCAGCCAACTGTTGTTGCAACCTGGCAATCTCTGCAACCGCTACATTTTCCTTTTGTAATAATTCAGCGTTCTTTTGTTGCAAATCTTTCACTTCCTGTTCTACATTGCCTCGTTCACGCGCCATGAGGAGTCGATTGTTTCTCACTTTGATAGTTTCTGCCTCTAGTATTTTAATGACCATAGAAGCCGGAGTGTCGGCATCCGACTCAGAAAATAACCCTTGTCTGAATGCGGCCCTGAATGCCAAGGAAGGAATGAATGTTTGTGGACTTGGCGGACGTGCTGGGATGACACTATTTGAAGCTGCATCCACTGAACCTTCTATGGCACTTCCGCTAGCGCCATATAAAGGAAGGACGCTCATGTCTCTGTTCAAGATGGTTCCGCAAATTGGGCACAACTTTCGGTTTGGTTCGTTTCCAAACCAGTTGTATATGCATGGCCAACAAAAGACGTGTCCACACGAGGTGGCCACTGGATCAACTGGAGACTTCACACACATGTGACACTCCAACGCATTTGCACGTTGAAGGTTTGGTTCCAATGTACTACCTCCTTCCGTACCTCTCGGTCTATCATTTTCCAACTCCATGTTAGAGTAATTAATCCAACAACACTTTTTTACTTTTTCACTGTAGTAAATAAATAAATGTAAAGTTGTACAAATGTATGTCCCACAAATTGTGAATTGCACTCACAAAAGCTCTAACAAAAACAATGATCACAAAAAGTAATGTGTTATGGCTTCACAATCGATTTGTTTATATAGGCTTGGAGGGTACTTCCTCGGTGAGAGGATTCAACATGAGCCATTGTTTATATCGAGCCTCGGGTGTTGGGATCTATCACGTTCAATCTACGACATTGATTTCATGTCAATTTCTCCATGGGCCGAGGCTAAACTAAAGCAACTCATGACAAATTTGACAACCGAGGCTTACACCATTCAAGCTTAATAATATAAGTGAATTTGACAACCGAGGCTTACACCCATCCATGCTGGACACTGCAGTTCAATGAGAACCTTCCAGTTTCTACACTTCACCCTAAACCCTAAAACCCCAAACATCTTTCTTCAAATACGCCAGCTTGATTCAGTCAGGCCCAAAGACCCTGCCAAATTGGAAACTATGCTTTGGTCCTTCTGATGAATTGGAAAAATTGGCCAAAGTAAGGCTTCAAATTCAGTTAGATTGAAACTAAGCCTCACTCAATAGCAGACTTGCACTAGTAAGAACCCAATTTGAACATTAGTCGATGACAAGCCACTAGTAGAAAAGGTGGCACTGCCGAGGGAGATGCCCAAGCAAGTAGTGCCTAATTCCACGCATACATAGTGATTTTGCCTGGGCATCTCCCTGACAGCGCCACCTTCTCTACTAGCGAGCTCGAAGTGTGTTGTGTGTCACAATAAGTGTATATGTACGCCTTCAGCACCGACTTACTAGCAACTTGTATACATTTCTAAGGAGAAGCAGTATCAATGATGAATCTCTTACCTGATGGTTGAACGAGCTATCATACTATTATTGACTATAATGATGGTCTCTTGTGTTCAAATGCCAAGATTTTGGAAAAGAAAGCCTAGCATAGAATTATAGTTAACCAAAATTAGAACTTCAGTTCTGACCCTCAAATTCATGGGATTGGAAGTCTATGGTGTCGTGGAGTATAACCGAAATCAAAACTGGGCATGAAGACTCAAGTTTTCCTTGGACCTCGAAGCCAAAGCAATCCAAAAATGGGTAGCGATTGTTGATTCTACGGAGAATGTAGACATGCAGACTCGATGATGAGGTTGAGCTCCACGTTTAGATTGCGCAGCGGCCACATTTAAGATGGTCGAGATCTATTGAGCCCAGCAGCAACGTGATCAACGCAGCAAGCACTGGCAGTTGGTTTTCAAGCAGATGCAGACTGAAGATCACGTTGACAAATCCGGACACCAAAGTTCATTTTTCACAACTAGCAAAACCATTTGACGAGGAACACCACTTAGAACTAGTATTGCAATCTTTTTGACGGCAAAACTAGTTCAACATCTATTCTTTAATTGGATTTTATGGAAATGGTGACAGTCAACTCGGCCGCCCTTGACTCACCTTCAACTCAACTCACCTCACCTTATATGGCTTTGAGCTTCTTTTCGGTGAACTCAATTGCGTGAAAATAATCCATTACTAGTTTAGTTAAAGATTTTGGGATTGCAGAATCAAATCTCGTTTCAAAATCACCTCCTCTTGCCCAAGAGGAATCGTGAACTCTGGCACCCCCTAATGCGGAACAATTGAAGCACAATAAGAGAATCCATGAAATGGATATTGCGTTCACATAAACCACACCCTCGACCTTTTCAAGTGTAAGATTGAATGACAATTTTCAAAACCGACAAATTTTGGAGTAAATGGAGTTTGCATTAGAATATGGCCGTAACATTCTTCCCTTGGCACTAAGCACACACAAGATGAAATGGCACCTATGCCCTGTGCATGGGTGGGAAGTTAAGAACTTTGCTGTGATAATAGATTGATGGTAATGCATCAAGTCTGTAGGTTCCGTATTGATTAATGCACATTTTCTATGAATGGTATAACATTTTCTCTTTTATATGAAATAATTTCAACATATGAAAAACACAAAAATTCAAATCCCTTACAAACTTCACGTCCAAATTGAAGAGCCTTAGATGAAAAACAAGGGTTGTTGTTGCAGTCAAACATGATTCACAGACAAGGACAGTAGGGAATTAGACAATAGGGAATCAGATTATCAGACAACAAGCACAGATTTCTGTGAAAAACCAAAACAATTTACCATTTTACAAGTATTGCATAAAATATTGCATAAAATATTGAAGATTAAAATTGATTCTCTCATTATAAAAGTCAGAAGGAGCAGCCTTGGCGGCAAGTGTCTTACATATAGTGCTACTACCGGTAGAAACGTTCCTTTCACATCCTAGAAAATAAAACAAAACTTGAAAAATCTAGGACGGCAGAGAAGAAACAAGACTTAAAATGCAGCTAAAAACTTCCAATTCCAAATCATCAATGTACAGGAGCAAAGTTTGCCGCTAGCAGGAGCGGCAAATCCATTAGGGTTCACATTTTTGCATACAAGAAGTGAACAAGCACCAACTGGAAATGATGTTGATTCTCAACTCATCAACCAATTGTAGGGCATTTCACAACCTTCCGCTGCCCATCGACAAAGAGCCGGACGCGGTTCGTGTTGTAATCCATAGTCATCATCGTACCGGAAGGCAGCACTTGCACAGTCAAGTTCGGCCTCTCGGTCAAGATGTGCGTCTTCGCTTCCTCGGCATCTCGCCCCACCAGATCAGGCCAGCGCCCATCTGCAGTCCACATCCAAGCACTTCCTAATTAAAACCAGAACACAGAACGAAAATTCGAGAAATCCGCAACAAAGCATGAAATTCACTTTACACCTCCCCTGTTGTGTAACCCTAAACACGATCCTCCTGTTGTAGTACTTGCGCCAAACTCCACGATTTCCAGAATGAAACAATAGTAAGCGCAAAATCCGCATCCAAAGCACTTTCTAATTAACAGAAGAGCACAGAAAGAAAATGCAAGACAACCGAGAAATCCGCAACAAAGCATGAAATTCACTTTACACCTCCCCTGTTGTGTAACCCTAAACAGGATCCTCATGTTGTAGTACTTGCGCCAAACCCCACGATTTCCAGAACGAAACAATAGTAAGCGCAAAATCAGCGCTTTCTAATTAACAGAAGAGCACAGAAAGAAAATGCACAACCGAGAAATCAGCACCAAAGCATGGAATCCACTTTACGCCTCCCCTGTCGTATAACCCTAGACAGGACCCTCATGTTGTAGCCAAACCCCACGATTTCCAGAATGAAACAATAGTAAGCACAAAATCACGTACCGAGGGCAGAGTGGATGCCAATTCGGCCGTGGTTGGCGTCGCCGCCCGTGAAGGACGCCATGAGGGCGATCAAGAGGATGCAACAAACCGCGGTAGTCCGCATTGAGTCTGTTCAAAAGCAACAATAAGAAACGATCACAATCCACACTCATGCCGTTCTAGGGTTTGACATGGCACCGACCATACCAAAACCCCTAAATCTCGCACTCACAGACCAACGATAGCAAACCTAGCGACGAGCGGAGAAAAAGAAAAGCCGACGGGAACGACGCGCATAAGGAGAAGGCAAACCCCTGGCTACTTTTGTCATTCCTTCCTTACAAGAAGGCAAACAAAGGCATTAGGCAAACGAAAGAAGGAATAAGTGAGAAAAGTAGGGAAAAGAAGCGGACGAGGGAGGCGAACCTGAGCAGAGTGTAGATTGAAGTGCAATTGAAAGGAAGGCGATGAAATGCGATGGCGATGGCGATGGCGATGCGGAAGTGGAAAACAAACAAGAAGTAGAATGCGGAGGACAAAGTGGCTCTGAAATGTGCGGCTTTGTGGATGAATGACATTCCGTTATGAATGAAAGTGGGATGGATGAAGTGAATTACTCCCTCCATCCCAAAGATATTGTCCTAGTTTTTGGCAATTTTTTTTTTTCAATATTTGTCCTATGTTTTATACTTCAAACGTGAGTTTTGTCTACTTCACATAGGGTGGACAACAAGAGTGACCCAAAAACTACATACTACTATTGAAGATAGACCATTTTTTGAGTACTGAGACGATCTTTTGGCAAAAAAGTGTTAAATTAAAACACGCCAAAAACTAGGACAATATCTTTGGGACGGAGGGAGTATAAAAGAAGGTGGAAAATTACACCAATAAAAAAATGGAATGAAATATTATATATAATATAATATATATTACATAAATAGATAGAAACTTCGGTCCTTGTAAGAGTTTGGTGTGAATAAAGTGTATGTTCGTAATGACAACGATCGAGAGGGCTGTGAACAATGGAAACATATTTTGGAAATTACTATAATCAAAGATAATTTATTATAATCAAATATCAATTAAACAATATATATTGGTATACGTACTTCTTTTTTTTTAATAAAATACTAGTGAGACTCGTACCGTTGAGCACATTGAGCTTGAGTTGTCTCCTCGACGGATTCCAATGCGAAACGGTCGAGTGAGACAAACCATGTTGTATTGTATAATAGATTGAGATTTAAATTATATTTTCAATTTTGAGTTCGAGCATCACAATGTGAAATGGATGCGTAAGTAGTCCCGGATATTATTGTAGTGTATTTTTTGAGAAGTTCACTAAGAAAAATCAATATATTGGTAGTGAAAGTTCATAGAGCTGAATGCACTGCATGTGGTGAAAAAAACTACAATTATGTTCTAAATTTTAGGATTTTCATGGTTGTTTATATAGGGTTAGCAACTCTTTTTCGTAACTACCATCGTAAAGCCATTAAGAATTTAAGCTTTAGTGTTCTAATAGGGGGTGTCGAGGTGCGAGTTTGTTAGGGGAAACTTTGCAATGCGATTTAAAATGTGTTGGCATTTTGTGAATCATGTTTACAACTACAAGACTCTCACCAAATACGTTGCTTTTGGCACGTGAATTGAGACTGCATGATTTTATAACTGCCCTTCAAAGAAATAGGGACCACTTCCTCACTCTAAATGGTAATGTGAAAACTCACACCCTAACTCCTCTATTGCTAAAGTCACTTGAAAGAGCAACTTACCCTACAAAATAATAGTATAAACTCCAGACCTCTTTTGAGGCCGGCGTGAAGAAAGTGTTTGTTCGTCTTAACAATGAGCCAGTGCCCACTAAACAAAGGGTCATTGGTGCAAGACTACTCTCCCCTTTTGAGAATAGACAAAGAGACTTACCCTACACTTTTAGGCCCTTCTTACATAATATTAGAGTAGCTCCACTAACAACTTTGAATTGCACTCTGAAGGTCATTCAAAAATTATAAGGCATACTATAAAGTTTCTTAATCCCTACTAACATCACTCAATAAAATAATAAGTAAACCACTCACAAGTCAACACGTATAGATTGTGCAATTATGATGTGCAATTAACCCTTAATTGCCAAGGGTTAAATGCCTTGATCATTAATGCCTTGCAATTAACCATTAAATGCCTTGATCAATTATTCCTTGGTAGTTGGATTCGGGATGAATATATATTCTTGGTTGCTTTGAACTAGTTAGCCATTTCTATCAAGTCTCAATAGTGGATTGAATTTTGGTTAATTTTATCCTTCAAGTCCTTTGAATTTGTTGTTATTCAAACAAGTACTAAATTGACCCGTGCTGGTATCTAGCATTATAGTTTCAGTTGCATAATCGTCCTTGCGTGTGTGCATACACACTTTGTATCCTATAATCAATATCAGATTCTCTTGACTTTTTTCCTTTGATGCCAAGAATTGCATCTTCAAATGTCAATTTATTATTATTAGTTTAAAGATTCCATTCCTTCCATATCTCTCATTATTGCTCTCTTGCTCTCGCTAAATTTTCTTTGATACAAATCATACAATTCACTACTACAACTGTACTTTTTTTTCTTTCTACTTGACTAATGTTTAACAATTGAGGCGTGAACAACTCAAACTAAATTTCAATCCCCTACCGAAACTTAATATAAACAACTAGCTTACAGATATTCTTCAAATATATTCAAGTATAGTGGAATAAACTCACCCTAAATCCTAATTGGACAAGCATGAGGCTCGTTAGGTGGACGTAACAACAACCCTGCTTGAACCTTGAAGGTGACTATTTAGCACCTTATACATGCTTTCATTGTCTCATGTGTATCATAAATCACGTAAAGCTCCGGCTACTTTTAACTTTGTTATAAAGTGTGTATATAAGAAAACATTAATAGGGTTGCTCGAGTTTAATAGTGCATTGCAGCGTTAACCTGTTAACGTTGTTGTGCACACTTCCGATTGGAAGGCAACCAATGCTTTATGCGAGGTTACACTCACCATGACTTGGGCACTTTGCTTTGTTACCCACTCTCAGGCGCGCTACCGCCCTTGAACCGGTAACAGACCATAGCACCCTCATAGGTGAGCGTAACCCCTTACATAAATTAGAATATTGAGAGTAAATTACAACTAAGTGATCAATCTAGAGGTGTATCACAACCTCGTGAATCACTTGTATATGCAATATCAACGTTTCAAATAGCAGTGAGTAGCCTTTAAGGAATGGACCTGAGGACTTAGTCATGTGTGACTTAAATGATTTAAAGCAAATTATCTTTTAGAGATCTTAAACAAAATTAACAAGTTGTAGTTTTTGTACTTTTATTTTGTATTGAATATCAAAATCTACTAATGTAGTTGGTAAAAGCACCAAAAGAATTGTCTTCTACTTCAAATATTACAAACTTTCAATCCATATACTTAGTTGTTATTTGTGAAAAGTTTTAAGCACTCGTATCTTAGAATTGACGATTGGAAGGACCTAGAAACCTATAAGAAACCCGCGTTTTTAGTCATGTCTTAAAAACAACGTGTAGACATGGTCTGTCATGCGGTTTAGCATAGCGAATATGATGGACATGGTGTCATATCTAGAAGATATGGGCAAAAACGCGTAGACATCGTTGGTTGTCTACCGAATTTCGGAGGCTGAAAGGTGTGACACGTCGGCGCCACGTCAACGCCACTTCAGCGGCAAAAAGACGGGCAGTGCCACGTCGGGATGGAATTCATCCTCCCCATGGGTGATGTGGACGAAAACGTGGTCGCGCCACATTCCGACGTGGCAGCGGGAAAATCCGACGTGGACCCGGGAAATTCCGACGTGTCACCCGGGAAATTCTGACGTGGCATATGCCACGTCAGCAGAGGCCTGCGGTTTTTTCATTTCTGCCGCATGTTTCCCTGGACGTCTCCCGAGGCATCACTGTGTTTCAAGAGACATTCTACAAAGACGCGGACGTGTCCTGCGAGAGCTTTGCGACGATATGTTCTGTGTGGTGGTGTTGGTTTATGCGGACATTCCCATGTCTCGCATAACATAAAGAACTTGGCATGTTCTTGTCCGTTTGCACGTTTGTGTGCCCTACACGTGGACATTGCGGATGTCCTGGCTCATGTGTACATGAATGTCTTAGCGCGTTTTCTGAGACATCTCTTCGGACGTGGCGTTGCTCACGTTCTGTCTTTGAGGATGTTCAGGATGACATGCGCCTTGTTATCCAAGACGTGGCAATTTTTTTAGCTTCTCGTAGCAAAGGTCCTGCGAACGTCACTATGCAATCGCGCTAATGTTCTCCGGGACGTCTTACAGAACATCCAATGCGGTGTCGTGGATGTTTTCGAAAGACATTATCATGATAAGAGAGTCGTTCCAGAGAACATCCCAAGGTCATCTCACACGTATCATAGAAGACATCATCGTCATCGCAAAGACGTGGTCTATAATATGTCGCGTCATTTATAAACATGTTACAAAAGACATGAGCATAGACATCCTTGAGTCGACCCAGAAAACATCCTCACGTCCTGTACCATGTGTTGTCAGATACAGCCGCGCTAAACGTAGACGTCTCACGAAGCATGGTGACGTCGTTCTGTAATCGTGCCTGTGTTCTCGGGGACGGCTTACAGAACATGCACTGCGTTACAAATATTGTTTGTGGAAGACATCATCATAATAAGAGATTCGTCCCAGCTAACATCCGCAGGTCTCGTAACACGTGTCACGGAAGACATCATCGCCATCGCAAAGACGTGGTCTATAATGTGTCGCATCATTTATGAATAAGTTACAAAAGACACGAGCACAGACATCCTTGAGTCGACCCATAAAACATCTTGACGTCCTGTACCGCGTTTTGTAAAAGACAACCGCCGCTATATGTAGACGTTGCATGAAGCATATTCACGTCACCAGTCGAGCATGCATCGAGACATCCTTCGCGACCACCCCAACATCCCCACGTCATGAACAACATGCTCGACAACATGCAGAACAATACATCTTGCGTAACATGCACTAGTCTCGGTGAGCATCCATACGTCACATTGCAGAGCATTTGTACTGTACCATGGGAGTGATGTCTGCCAGTCACAAATACGTACTCGCATTGCATATGCATAAAATGTTTTAACAACACAGTTCAATAGTGATAACTATTCAGTCCGTGACCTCAAATGGCGCAGAGTCCACATCTACGGGCACGTCCACTACACATCGATCTATTATGCATCCACTAGCTGCACCCGCTCCAATGTCATCGCTTGCTGTTGGTGCTCCTAGAATGATTTGTATTCTCATTGGCGCTTCTCTAAGACTGCACATGAACATATGCACATTACAACTTCAGTTTCATACACTTCACACTCATGACGACGACAAGGAAAACATACATCGCATTCAAAAATACACTATGCTGAATTGCCTAGACAGAGTTCCAAAAAACATCGCAGTGTTCCAAAACATATCTGTGCGATGTCTCCACAAACGCGGGGATGTTTCGGCAGACGTCCGTGCACTTCCTAAGTCGTTCTGCAGACTTCATCCACAACGTGATTACGCCTCACTGTTCCAGCATATCTACCCATAGCTCTTTACCTGCTTGGTCTGGACCATTGTCACTGCAGCCAATATCAGAAAGAACTGCCGGAACCACGTATAGGTCGCACGAGAAGACAGTGAACATCTCCGGTGACATCCGGCTACGTTCGCCATGACATCAATGCGCATTATGACACATCCTCACGTTGTCAAAGACATTCACTGACGTTACCTACTATATTCAAGACACTAGTGGAAACAAATGGATGTTTATAGAGGCATTTTCAATCACATCAACGTCTACACAGGAGATCTTTACACATTCGGCAAACAACATACAGCAAGCTGGACTGTACATGCATACGTTGCATACATTCTGACGCACCAGCTTCACTACCGTAGCCTCTCAGAGTGCGGCTATCTGTGTCGACTGTGTGCCCTTCCCCTTGGATACTTTCCGCATCTGCTCCGACTTTTCCCTGGACTCCTCAGTCGCCCTCTTTGCCACAAGAAAGTTCCACTACTTGTCGGTGATATCGGGTGGCTTCCATTGTTTCTAGTCGATCACTCAGTTGAGCCTGAACCGTCTGTTGGTCAGCGCCTTGTAGACTCGAACGGAAATCCACCTCGGGTCTACTGTCTTCCGGCCATTCTCCTCCCTCACCTCCAATCCTGCGAATTCACGCATCACGCATGCACTAGAGTCATTCACGGCGAAGAAACAGTAAAAAGAACAACAGAGACAGTTGCAGGGTAGAAGCACGCAAAATGCAACGTGCATTTTGTGATTGAGACGTCCCCTTGTCACAGGGGACGTTTCCATGTACATCCTCACACGTCTCATAAGACAACCTTAGACGTCTCCATGAACATCCGTGAACGTCCAAGAGGATATCTGCACATCACTTTCAAGACATGGAGAATCATGTGTATAGAATGTCAAATCATAATGTTCATATGTGATAGGCAACAACAGAGAATGAAATGAGCATGTTGTTTGTTTCAATTCTGCACTACGGCTTGGGAGTTTGTGGCACAAATAAGAAGGGTGTACCTGCCTACACGCACTTCAAAAATCTTTCCTTCGCCGGCTCAATCTGATTGGGAAATTTTTTACATGGATCCAAGTCCCTCGAGATTTTTACATGGATCCAAGTCCCTCGAGAGCAACCGCAAGTCATTCTCGAACGCCGACACCAATGCCCCGTATGGGTGGCCATTTTGGTCCACATTTAGAGGCTTCTTGTCCCAATCCCGCTCCATGGTGCCGCGCCGCCGCTGAAACAGAGGCGGTATCTCCTCCCTTCCGTGTCCTCATTTAGGGTTCTCTTCGTCCACTTTGTCCGGCTCATCGTCGTCCTCTTGCTTGGAGTGACACTCATACCCTTGGCTGTACAACAAAAAACCTTGCCTAATTACATGTTAATATCACATACCATAGCATTCCAGAGTTCATGTTGATTTAGCAACCCCTTCTACAACAACCCACAACATAGTATAGCATAGCATCTTAGAACTTGACAACTCAGATTATGATGTTGCACTTGTGTCAAGGAAGCGCAATGGTTCCTGATCATGGACCTGATACAGCTCATTCACACGCGCAATGGTTCTCGGATGTCCAGTGAGACGTCTCTATGTTTTATGGAACGTCCCCATCTCGTGTATGACGTCTGCGACATAGTCACCTTATTCAATGATCAACAAAGCCCATTCTCACAGATGAATCATTCCAGGACACTTGCGACATTCTATTGTCCGCCTTCGTACATAAAAAAGCTATATGCAACAAAATTACGTCTGACAGGGGACGTCTCACGAGACGTGAGCATGTCTTCTACCATGTTTCCAGGGATGTCTGGCTAGACGTAAATATGTCATCTTCCGTGTTGCCAGCGAATCATGCCTAGACGTAACCATGTCTAATGCAGTGTTGCGATGGACGTCTGACTAGACGCAACCATGTCCTAAACCGTGTTCTAGGGGAAACACCGGCACATAATCGTGTTAAAAAATTCCACAAATGCTTGCAATGGCTCACTGTTCCGATCACATTCTTCATCACCATGTTTCGGTGGAAAACAGGGCTGTAGAATTAGGAGCTTAAGCGCAGACATCCAGCCCAAACATCTGTGGTGACATCTATAGTGACATCTTTGGTGCCATGCCCGATGACATCTCTGGTAACATTGCTAATGACATCTCTAGTGACATCTATGATGTAAATATATGGTGCATGCTACGAACATGAAGGCCATACCTGCATACACTGGCTTGAAAAACCGCTAATTTGCAGGTTGCGACCGCCCTTTCCAGTTGTGTCTGGAATTCAAGTCTTTAGCCAGCAGCTACACTTCCTTGAGCAATACCATTCTACATCAAGATTTAGGGTTGCTACAACTACTATTCTCTATTCTCTCTCTACAACTAGTTGTAGAACTGGGTTTCTACAACTACAACTACAACTACTATACTCCACACCCATCTTTACAACTACTATTCTCTTACTAACTATAGTTTACAATCATTCTAAAAATAGATGGAAACACTTTTGAAAACCTCTACACTCTAAACTCTAACTTCTTGGAGAAATGAAGGCAAAAATGAGCTTTGTGCAACCTCTAATTCCTCTTAAAGGTCTCATGACCTAACTCTGGCTGCGGCAACTAACCCTAGCCGCCTCTGTTCATCCTCGGGGGGTTCACTGGCAAAAATTTTAGAAACAACGTGCGATAAAAAATAGGGTCCAATATATTCATTGTAGATAAATTTTGTAAAAAATTTACATGTAAAATAGGGGATTTTAAAAAAGTGAAACATGTTTACATGTAAAATACCATCACATATAATATTCTCAGGCTTTTTATATGTAAAATACCATCACCTAATAATATTTTTTGCTAAATTTTTTTGCTAAAATAACCCCCCAAATAAATAGGTCATTATCGCACGTGTATACAAAATATACAAGGGAGTGACCTCCCCGAGTGTTCATCCTATGAACTCGATGAAAGTCATCCCAGTAGATGATCACAGTGACATCATGGACATCATCTTAGACATCTTCATGGACAGTTGGATGTCATCATTGATATCCTTCCAAACTTTCCAATGTTGGATATTGACTGTAATTTTTGAATTTATATTGCACTCAGATAAACTTAAAGACTTCATATTACTAAAACGTCTTGCTTTTCTAAAAAAAAATTACTTGTCTAAGAATTTGTTAAATTCTTTTTTTACAAGATCCTAATCAAATAAAATCTGATACAAGCACAATTTTATTTTTAGACAAATAAAACATCTTACACTTGCGTCTAAATGCTTATAAGTATATTAAGAAATATGAAGTTTTTGACAATACCTACGTTTTTTTTTTAAAACACTACTATAAACATGATGAAAGTTGAATGATGAGTATGGTGGTTTGCATGGTATGGTTCATCAACTTCTTTGTCAAAGTGAAAAACTTTGCTCTTCTTTTTAATCTTTTAGAACTTCATAAATAGAAATTGATGGTAGAAGTTTAAAAAAATTTAACTACTACAACTAAGTGATGTCTTATACCGATGCCAAAAAAAGAGGTAAAAAATAACAAACATGCAGTCGAAATTGATGTTTGTGTAAAACATCAGTGCCTTGTTGTAGTGCACAAGTGCACACACAAATTATGAAAGAGCAAAGAAGGTTGTGGATGGAATTTTCAGCTATAAATTTTTGATAGCACAGCGTCTTGAACGAACATGTCATTGACGAAAGCAGAGGTGCATGTTTCACCTATGAACGTCGCTGGTCATAATCCTACTTCGAGAGAAGACGTATTTGCATTGCAAATGTTGCTGGTGAGACGTACCTTGCGAGCCCCGGTGGATGACGCACGCAACATCGCGCACATTGTTTGAGACATTCGTGAATGTCTGTGTTGTGTCCTCTCAGACATCGCGTACATAAACTGAGACAGACGTGCTTGTCTGTTGTCCTCTATGGCACGTCCTATGTCTCAGAGGATGTTCTTTCAGCCGTCACGGATGACCTTCCAGACCTCCACCACGTCAACAATTACATCAGTTCATGCTGGCACAATGTCTCTTATGTCGACTCGGATGTCTTCATCGATGTCCAAAGAGACATTGTTTGTGACTTCTGCAGACGCAATCAGCCATCATTTCAGATGGAGACATGTGGCCATGTTGAGTGAGAAGTCGGACCGTGACGGTGGATGTTGTGGATGACGTACCGATGTTGGACGTTTGAACATGGCCTTGTCAATGTGAACGCAGGCTATGTCCTCTTCCGTGTTGCAATGGACGTCTCGGGAAACACGCATCGCTGCATGGCGGTTGTCTGCGGCGATGGAACCTGAGAATGCAACAGTGCCTGCATTAAATCACATCCATGATTTCTTTTTGTCATCGTCATTAGAGCATCAACATGAAGTACATATTGTTCCAGAAGAAGAGAGTGAAATACAACTCACAACACGCCGGCTACTTTATTTTCTTCACTGAGTAACTTTTTCAGTGCTGATTTCGTCTACATTCATATATTGCGTAAAGCTTATCCTGCGGCCCTATTTTTTTTTTGCAGTTTTTGTCTACGATATTCCCTCCACATTCTTGTACACTCCTACATACAGTAGCTAGGTAGTTACATTGCTAGAGGATGTCGGTACGGATTATGTACAATTGCAAAGTTTGTACACCATCGGAATCTTATTTTTCAGAACATGATGAATCGAATTTGTCATTTTGAAAACATAATTTGATTGGAGCAACAAATTTAAGAAAAAGATTTGCATGGTTCGTGTGATCTGTGGCTGGAGCCTACAAAGGCGATTTTTGATATCCCAGTTTTATGAGCTGCACATACGACGATGAGGCGAATGACATGTCGCCGCATAATTGGAAAGTAATGACGTATGTGAAGCATGAGCAGATACATCACTGTTGACAACTTTGGATATTCGTATGGCAGCATGGCAAAGATCGTGGAAAAGGCCTGACATCCAGTTTGTATGCAAAGGATCTTGATCCTAGAATGGGTTGGGGGTGATAAAACGAATATAATACCGCAACGCCTTCTGAAGCAGACGTATGAGAGGACGATCTGTCTCGTTTCAAGCAAAGAGTGCAGGAGATGTGGTATTCGCCCATCATTACGAAGGTCCTCATCAATGTCTGCTTGTTGCGGATGTCATTGCCAACACGCCACCTACAACATGTGCATGACCAGCAAGATGTCACATCAGACGTCGTGCACAGCGTCATGGATGACCTTTGAGACATCGCATACATTGACCGAGAGAGTCGTGCTCGGACGTGCTTTCTTATGTCGCGCCTGATGTCATCACGTATGTCTACAGAGACACCGTTTGAGATGTTTGTAAAGGCATCCCGGACGTTTAAGCTGGAGAAATACCGCCATGTTCACGGAGACATTCAACCATTCCGGTGGACGTTATCTACGACGTCCTACAGTGTCTTAGCGACGTCCTCTACCGTGTGACCGTGGACGTCTCTCCCAAGACGCCTTCATACATGACGGATGTATGCGGCAATGGTCGATGCGGCATCTGTGTCGACATCCGTTCAAACAATTTTGGAGACGCACGCCCCGTCGTAGCGGATGTCATCGCTAAAACGTCATCAACAACATGCGCATGTGCGGCGGGATGTCCTAGCACACGTCATGTATGCGACGTCACGGATGACTGCTCGGACATCATGTACGTCATCTGAGACATCCGTGCTTGGACATTGTTTTGTATGTGACGGTTGATGTCTTCAGAGATGTCCAGAGAAACACCATGTGTTACGTCTGTAGAAGCATCTCGGA
Source organism: Pohlia nutans (assembly GCA_022496805.1). Lineage (NCBI taxonomy): Eukaryota > Viridiplantae > Streptophyta > Bryopsida > Bryales > Mniaceae > Pohlia > Pohlia nutans. The sequence goes on from CM040103.1 coordinate 3,582,382, forward strand.
CGTTGCAAATGGAGACATCTAGCTATGTTGAGTGAGGCGTCCGATAGTTCCGGTGGATGTTCTGTCTGATATCGCCAATTCCTACGACCACTATGTCGTGTCATTATGGACGTCGGCTATGTCCTTTGCCGTGTCGCAATGGATGTCTCAGAAAACACTCACAGTTGCATGGCAGATGCCTGTGGCGATGCAAGGTGGAACATCCATGAAAACAATGTTGGAGAGGCGGGCTCGTTCTTTGCGGATGTCATAGCTGACATGGCATGATATGATTGGAGCATCATCGGGTCCCCTGCAGAGACATAGTACTCCTCGTCTTCTGTTCTTTTCCGTCTCCCCCTCTGCGCTCTAGCCTCATTGAACCTCATTCTTGGATTCTTCTTCCGAACTTGAAACACCGCAAAGGACATACACACCAAGGTGCCTCCTCGTCACCCGATCGATGCTTAGCTTACTAAATGGGAGCGGGAGCTCAAATGACCGAAGAGGACCTCTTAACCGTCACCGCCTCTTGTCGGCCAAATAGACCGGTCATCGAGCCCTAATTTAAATTTTTGCCGGTGTATAAATGAAGTACCCCATGACATGGTCAGTTTCAACATAAATTAATTGGTTTCTATCCAAAAAAAAGTTCCACGTTGCATCATATGATTGGTTTAGAGTGACGTGGACATGTGGAAATATGATGTGGAAATTCAATTTTGAAATTAACCAGAATCTTGCATCTGACCGTCATGTCGGTACCGTATTTCCGATAAAACTGCGACAATCTTTTGTATTGACACGTAGGACGGCACCAGTGCATCAGTGCATGGAGATATGTTAAGTTCTATGTTTTGTCCAACGTCAATTGTAGCATTGGCACAATGTTTTTTTTGACGTTCTATATTATGTCCGCCGCTGCATGGAGATGTCCGCGTTGATGTCATCTCCGATGTCCGCCGCTGCATGTAGACGTTAGCTTTGACATTTGGTCTGACGTCCGCCGCTGCATCACGAATGTATGCGGAGATGTCTGATGGGACATCCCGATAGACATCCATGAAGACAATGATGGAGACGCGGGCCCGTCTGTTGCGGATGTCATTGCTCACACCTCACGAACAACATGCAAATGTCCGCTAGGATGTTCCAGCCCAAGTTCGGAGCGCAACATCACAGATGACTGCGGAAACACCGCGCACATCGAGTGAGACATTCGTGCATTCCGAGGTCTCTGATGTCGCTCCGGATGTCTTCACGGATGTTTAGAAAGACACCCGTCTTGACGTCTGTAGAAGCATCGCAGACGTCTTAAGCCATGCCATATTGCTACGTTCCGGAAGACATCTAAAAGTACCAGTGGACGTTGTCCAGAATGTCCGGTGGTGTGACTGTTGTGACGGTGGTACGTCCACTCCGACGTCTATGGACGTCCTAGACCGTGTTACAGTGGACGTCTCTGCCAAGACGCCCGACTGCATGACGGATGTATGCGGCGATGTCGGCTGGGACATCCCAGTGGACATCCATGCCGACAACGATGGAGACGTCGACCCGTCTATTGCGGATGTCATCGCTGACACGTCCCGAACAACGGGCACATGTCTGCCGGGATGTTACAACCCACGTTCGGAGCACGACATCAGAGATGACCGCGGAGACACCGCGCACATTGAGTGAGACGTTTCGTGCAATCCCGGGTCTTTGATGTTGCACCCAATGTCTTCACGGGTGTTTAGAGAGACACCCGTCTTGACATCTGTAGAAGCATCCCGGACGTCTTAGACCACGCCATATTGCTATGTTCCGGAAGACATCCGAATGTTCCCGTGGACGTTGTGCAAAATGTCCGGTGTTGTGATTTTTGTGACAATACTATGTCATCTCCGACATCTGTACACGTCCTGGACCGTGCCACAATGGACGTCTCTGCGAAGACGCCCTACTGCATGACAGATGTATGCGGTGATGTTTGGTGGGACATCCTGGTGGACATCTATGAAGACAATGATGGAGACACGGGCCCGTCTGTGACGAATGTCTTCGCGCGCGGACATGTCATGAACAGCATACGGAGGTCCCCCGGGATGTCCCAGCTGACGTTCGGAGAGCGACATCACGGCCAACCTCTTACACATCGTGGATGTCAGCGCAGATATAGTCTACATGAACTGAAACATCCACTACTAGAAAATCATGACCAAATCAACAGAAATTCAACAGATTTATGTTGTTCGGGGTACTACAATGACCGATTTCACTGATTTGTAATTTTTTTGTAAAAGTCAACAGTTTGCTGCTTACTTTTCTGTTGATTCAAATAGTACAATGACCAAATCAACAAAATTTTAGTGAAAGTGGAATCTTTTGGAATCTTTTGGAATCTTTTGAAAATATTTTAGAATATTTTGGAATCTTTCAAAATATTCTAGAATCTATTGGAATATTCTAGAATCTTTTGAATATTCTTGAACCTTTTGAATCTTTTGCACTTTATATGAGAGTTTTGTAATCATTTAGTACTAGAATGGGTGTTTTATGGAATTGGATTATACAACTGCAATTTTGCAGACTTTCATCATCCCTGACAAACAACAACAGAAGACAAGCAACTTGATATTCCCTAAATTAAAGCTATTGAGGGTGAATCTTGACACACTTCGGCTGCTGACTAACTTTTAGCTCCATCTGAAACAATCACAAGGACACTCCAATAAATAAACCCACTTGAATGGGACAACAGTCAGTCATCTGTGAACCTTTTTTTTTTTTTTCTTCTCTGAATCTCTCTGTGCTAGAAACTTGGAATCTTCTTTTTGTTTCTACACAGTAATTCGGTTTTTTGAAACATTCAATCAATTGAACTCATTAACCCCTAAGTGACCAATCGACTATATTTTGGTCGCACCCAAATAGCAGTGACTGCCCGTGGTTAGGAAATGATATTTTCAAATTTTAATATCTTGTCGAACTTGGGGGGGGGAGAGATCATGTTCTAGTATTGTTTGATACATTTCATTTGCAATATTGAAGTTTAGTAAGGAATTTTTCAACGACATAGACCTCAATATTGTCTTAGTGCTATAAAACTTACTACTTTGGAAAACTAATGATGTTCTCTCCTTTGAAACTTTTGCTTTTAAAATTTTAGAATAGAATGTTTAGTTTTAATTAATCATACCAAATTCCATATTCTAAATGTAGAATTAGTACGTAATTTTGGTGAATGTCAAATGGTAAATGAATCTAAATTCATTAAAATGAGTATTTAAAACTCTTTTTGGAAGTTTGACCATATAGATAATTACTAAACATCATGCTTTTCATTTTCTCTTTTGGACCAAACTTCATCAAAGTTGCAAAAGTAACATCCTGTAACACATCTAGTTTTTTCCCTTACCCCCTCTATGATTTAAGGATTAACTTAATCATTCACAATTTTTTTATATTTTAAAACGCAAACTTTATAGGCCATTTTGTCATAGTAAAACAACTTTTTTCAAAAATCTTTGAACCAAGAAAAGTTGCGAAATGAAGTTAAGTTTCATCTCCAAAAATCCGTTTGTGATTTTGAGCCTCCATTCAAAAGTTTTAGACAAAATTCAGAGTGGGGTAGCAAGGAATATTTTCATTGATATTTTCAAACACCCTCTCTGATTTTTGTCTATAACTTTTGATTGGTGGCTTCAAATCACAAACGGATTTTTGGAGATGAAACTTAACTTGATTTCCCAACTTTTCTTAGTCCAAAGGTTTTTGAAAAAGTTAATTTACTATGTCAAAATGGCCTGCTGAATTCCAAAACATCGAATTGTAAGTGTTTATGTAAGAAAAAAATAGTTCTATGTTCATCAAATTCTAAGTGCGATGGATTGGTTAGAGTGTTGAGTGTTAAATGTAAGGTCACGAGTTCAAACCCGATTGTCAACGGAGTTGTTGAAATTGGGCTGCCCTAAAATTCCGGGCAGCTAAAAACATTTTTTTGCCCGAAAATTCTGGGCAGTAAAAAAATGTTTTTTTCTTTTTTCTTTTTAATAAGTTTTATAAAAAAAAAATTCTTATTTTCAGGTGACCAGATCAACAGAAAACTTCAACAGATTTCTGTTGAATAATGACCCGCTCAACGCGACCGATTCAACAGAAACCCTCAACACTTTTCTGTTAATTTGGACGGTGAATTTTCTAGTAGTGATCTGTGGTAGGACGTTGTATCTCATGTCGCCTACTATGTCTCAGTGGATGTTCATGTAGACATCCGCTGCGACGTGCTCAGAAGTATCCCGCATGTTTTATAGGGTCCCAAGGCTCCAATGTTTTGGGAGACGTGTAAATGTTTTATGGGACGCTGTCTGTGACGTCTCCAACGTGACTTATGTGCTTCTGCGCTGTCTTCCAGGACGTTGGCTATGTGAGCATTCACTGTTGCATAGTAAATGATAGTGAGGATGTACGATAGGACATTGCAGGTCACCACCGTAGACATCGTTGCGCTTCGAGGATGTTGTCGCGGACATCCCAATGGATGTCCGCCAAAACATCCCCACGTCATCGTAGTCATAGTGAATCAAATGTCTTGCGGACAATGGCCTAAACACAGTATGTCGTGGCAACTCGTCCAACGTGGATTTTTCCCTGCCGTGTAGGTTAAGTTCTGTAAATTAGGAAATTCCAAAATATATCCACGTGTATTTTCCACCATAAATGTTGAAAAATCCTCCTACATTATAAAAGTCTATTTTTGTCCGACGTGGATTTTAAATATTATAATATTAATAAATTATAATATTTTAAATATTAAAATATTAAAAATCAGTTTTATATAAATTTTATTATATAATATATAATTTTTTATAAATATTATTATTATAATATTATAGTATTATAATTTAAGAGTATTTTAAAGAATGGACGAATCACAAATATTGCGAGTACAAGATATTGAATATAAAATCAATATTCCAAATTATGTGGTGATTTTAAATAAAAGTATATTGGATAAAAAGGAAAGAGTATTTAATAGGGTGAACCGGTTTTTTCTGCTCTTGCAAACCGCTGCCCATTATGCTGAATTTCTTACATCGGGTAGCAATTCACCTCGCATTCCAGTAAATTTCAGACACTTACCCTCGGTAAAACTGGATTCCCGTGCCAATGTGGCAAAGCTGCGTCTTTCCGGATGTCTTGCGTCATATCCTTAGAAACGCGCAGATGTCTACAGACATCTACATGCTAAACCCGAAACACGCACCTCGCCGAACCGTCTAATTTCAAATTATCTCCAACAACGCAGAGACATCCCTCTGTTGTGCGAGACATCCATTAAAATCGCAAAGACATGACAGAGATGTCTCTGCGTCTTCCGAAGACATGACCAAAAACGCGGGTTTCTTATAGTGTATATAGAATTTAGAACATGGTAAAAATTATAAAAGTAATAATTTTAGAATAGGGGCCAAATAGTTCCAAAATCCAAGATATACGATTTATACAAGATATGAATAATTCCACAACATTAAGAAAGTATTAAAAAATATACGAAAAAATGTTGGATTCTTAGATATTAGTTATTGGTAAGTCCATTTATTTTATAAATACTAAGGTTTTCGAGCCATCTTAAGGTTGAGAAGTTATATTAATTTATTTTATGTGTATACAGTCATTGATTTAAATTTAAAGACTAATACTCTTTTGTTGACAATGTGCTTTGGCAATTTTGGCTAGCATGCAACCAAATTTATACTTGAAAATAAAATTTAATTAGTTTTAATTAAACTTTATATTGTAAATAGCAAATGAACCAATCAAAGTATGTTGTCCTATATAGTTTTGGTGTATATGCATTTGATATGTATTTATCTTGTATTTTTGTTGAATTGTCTTAAGTTTTCTATTTTCACGTTCATATATACATATGAACATGGTTAAATATACATATGAATTTTTGACAACAATATAATTATAAGACTTGTTATAAGATGAAGAAAATTTTGGATTCTCAACAATTTACATAATACTCTCTAAATAATGCCATGTATTACATACTAGCTGGTATATTCCTTAAACGAAGAGTAAAATATTAAGGTTTACATCACTTTTGAGTGAAGAATAAGATTCTATGGTTAATTTTTCTTTAAATAAAATAACCATTTATCTATTCCCAAGGGTCTGTAAGGTCGTTAGTTTAGATCTATCTAACTACAATATTTTGAATCTTTTATTATACCTTGAGTTAATATTTGAGACTTGACCTAGCGTTGTCTAACTAGTCAGGGATGGAGGTTTGGACTAGTGGTGGATGTTTATGACATCTTCTACATGACAATGTTCTCTAGTGTATTTCCAAATGAACATTCATTTGTTATTACTTATTTATATTATAAACACGCCCAACTCTGGTTTGGATGTCCTAATTTCCTAAGGACTGATCAAAAGTCATTAAACTTGGGTGCCTTTAAGTCATTTGATTGTGAATGCACCCAATTCTATTGGTAAATAGTTAGGGACAATCTCGTTCCACATTTACCATATTAAACTAGATTGTCCCTAACCATTTATCTATTTTCAAGGGTTCGTAAGGTTGTTAGTTATGATCCATCTAACTATAGTATCTTGAATCTTTTATTATACCTTGAGTTAATATTTGAGATTTGACCTTGCGTTGTCTAACTAGTCAGGCATAGAGATTTCGACATCTTAATCGGGCCCGGGTGGGCAGACATCCAAGTTCAATGGTAGAACTTGACAAACATACATTTTGAATATTCTTTGACAACAATATAGATATTCTTCAAATATATTCAAGTATAGTGGAATAAACTCACCCTAATCCTAATTGGACAAGCATGAGGCTCATTAGGTGGACGTGATGACAAACCTCCTTGAACCTTGAAGGTGACTACTTAGCACCGCTTATGCATGTTTTCATTGTCTCGTTTGTATCATAAATCACGTAAAGCTCCGGCTGCTTTTAGGTTCATTATAAAGTGTGCATATAACAAAGCATTAATAGGCTTACTCGAGTTTCATAGTGCATTGCAGCGTTAACATGTTAACGTTGTTGTGCACACTTCCAATTGGGAGGCAGGCAGCCAATACTTTATGCGAGGTTACACTCAGCATGACTTGGGCACTTTGCTCTGTTACCCACTCTTGGACGCGCTACTGCCCTCAAACCGATAATAGACCATAGCACCCTCATAGGTGAGCGTGACTCCTTACATAAATTACAATATTGAGAGTCATATAAAATGAAGTCATATAAAATGGGAGTTCATTACGTGAATATTGGCTATTCTCTTTGTATCAAAGACTCTTTATAACATTGAAAATCTCATTATATTTACATATTTAGTGAAAACATTGTTTTTTCTTTTTAATTTTTGAAAGGTTTTTTTGTTTTTGTTCTTTTAAAAGCAAGTATCGTGTTGAGAACATTACACAACATTTTAAAAGATTATTGATATCTACATGCAAGTACAAAATACACATTTTGTTAAAATTGAACTACTAAACTATAATAAGAGTGTTGTAGAAAAATTGGGGACCTATCTCTATTGAGAAGAATAACACTCTTCATCACTTTCCCAGTCTCATAGTTCATTTTTAACAAAATGTGGCCTAGTTTTAACAAAATTTGTGTTACAAGCATGTAGTTAAAGAAATATGAATTTAAGGTTTTCTATTAAAATAAAGTATTACAATTTATGAATTTTGTACTTAAGTATGTCATACGGTCTTTAGATAAAGATGTTATGAAATCATAATCTTTTTTCATTGTGTAAAAAATATGTGATTTTTGAAAGTTCTCATAAATGAAGAAAAATAGTAATATATAAAATTAAGAGCCAAATTGAACTTAGACCTCGGGTATGCAACTCTTACACTATATACAGGGGTCATTGGCATTAAAACAACTCAAAGGACGGCTTTTGTTAAAATTATATCAAGTTAAAAAGACCAAAAAGCTAGGTGAAGACCCAATTAAAAGAAAATTAAATGTAGAAAATGCTGAATAGCATACATTTTAGAAAAAAACTCACAATATATATATATATATATATATATATATATATATATATATATATATATATATATGAAGAATTGAAACACCTATGCATAGTTTCTAAAAATGCATACAAAGAAGTCGGGTCTAGTTAAAATTAAATTTTTATTAGAAAGCCCCAAAAGTTGCCTAGCTCGGCCTATGGTACATGTATTAAAAAAACTCATATAATTAGGTTTTTAATGCTATTATTGTCTTCAAAAATATTTGTTTCATGTACATAAGTTGTCAGGGACACAAGAACTCAAGAACAAGAACAAGAGAACAAGAACAAGAGCATGAACAAGGACCCAAGAACAAGAAGTGCAATAGTACACAAGAATGGTTCTCAAGAAAGTATATTGAGCTAAATCGATAGTTGATCAAGATTCAAGACAAGGCAATACTCAAAGTTCCTCCTAACTTGTGTTGACGAGAGTGAGGAGTCCCTCACCTCGTCCCCTAGATATACTAGTACTAAGGAAGCTTCTGCAGGGGCTTCCTAGAGATTATGAGAGTCCCTAGGAAGTATCTAGAAGGTCCTAAAAGTCTAAGGAACTATAGAACTTCTAGAAGTATTCTAGAAGGTTCTATGTCGGTGGCAATACCCATCACGAACTAGTTTTCTCACAATAATTGTATCACTGTGGCAATACCCATCACGAACTAGTTTTCATACAATAATTGTATCACTGTGGTAATATCCATCACTAAGGCAATACCCATCACTAACTAGTTTTGGACACAATAATTATATCTCTAGTTTTAAGGCCTAGTCTTTGCAATACCCATCTCATGGTTCTATGTCCGTGACATAAGTACGTTTTTGAATGCTTTGTTAAAAGGGCTACAAGATTATTCTACATTAAAACAAATTATATCCCTGAAGATTGGATTAAAACGCATTATAATTTATAAGTGATTATAATCAGGGCCATATAATATAGAAGTTGCATACCCGGGACTTAGACATGTTTCAAACATTGTTTTAGCTAAATTTCATGTTTATGAACCAATTAAGGCCATGTTTGTTATATTAAGACTTTTTGCAGATTTTGAAACAGAATACTGGCTTGGGGGGTGCACTGTACTAAACACGTACAAGTATACGTGAGTGCACACATGGGGTATTAATTTGAACATTGTCGTATTACGTATACATACAATAAACATATTTAGAGCTGAAAATATTGATGTATACTTACACTAAATATATATCTAGGACGGAATAGATCTGTATACAAAGGATTTTAGACATATAACCCTTTGTATATATGGGAATTTTTTAAAGGGGGTCATGAACGCATGTAATTCTCAAACACAACGTAGAGTGCATCCCCCAAGAATGCTGGTTATTCAAAATTTATTCTAAAAATTATTATTAAAAATAAAAAATAATAATGCTCAAATAGTGATTTTATAATGAAATCCTAAAAGTTGGTGTTGTTACCTATTTATAAAAAAATACTTGTAAAGAGATAAAACGGTTTATCTTCGAGTCAAAAATAAAAATGAAATCGTGAAAAGTCTCAATATAACAAATATGGCCATAATTTTTTATAAATTGGTATTCCGGATTGTTTCTTTTGCTTCAAATTCAAAAAATAAGACATTCCAGATTTGAAAGCAAAGGAATGAAAAGGAATAACAAAATTGTTTAATTTTCTTGCACAATAGAATTTGGATAGAGTATTACAACTTTCTTATGAATTTGACATCAAATTCATTTAAATTGAAAATGTGTAATTTCTAACCTACATTAAATGTGTTTAAAGATGACAGTGTTTTAGTGAGACAATCCTTTTTGATACCCATAGCGGGCATTGATCCATGCATATGACTTAACTTTGTTGGGATTCATGCCGAGAATTGCCCTGACTACCGGATTACAAATATTGACTTTTACTTATAGCAAGAATTTTAAATAACATATCAATCAACTCCTAAGGTTTGAGTATAATTTAGACGCATTTAAAACTAATTTTATTCCTCTTAGAGAATAGAGGTTAACTTCACTTAAACTAAAGTGATAACACAAATGAATGTGTGACAAGCTCAGTGACAAGTGTGCTACGGCCAATATATGATAATAAGAAAAAGTTCATTCAAGCTAATATGAGTCAACGGTGCCTCGTTTTAAGTGCTTTGGAAAGTCCCTTTGAGAGCTGTTAGAAACAAACATTTTTATTCAAAAAAACAAAATTTTAATGTATTGATTCAAATTTTCATTCATATGATCATCATTCTCATTTGATTATCCCACAATTTCTACCAAAAAAGTGTTATTTCTCATTTAGAAAAGTCATTAGTGAGTCATTAAAAACACTAATGACAAAGCTATTTTAGTGCTTTTAATACCCAATTTTTTACAATTTTGCTTTCATCTTGTACATACTATGCGTTTTATGAACATGTTGCAAACATTGACATATCACTTTCCTTTTTAATAAAAACTTAAATCAAACATTACATTGAAAATGCCTTCAAAAAAGCACTGACAACTTAGCCAGTTCATATTAGCTTGAATGGACCCAATATTTTCTAAAGAATAATGGACCCAATTCATATTAGCTTGGATGTTCTTTAGTGAATATAATTCTTGAACTGGTCATTTAAAAAAAAAGTAAGAGTAATTTTGGAACACTAGAACCAAAAAGTAGTAGCAGCTTAAAAGGTGTATTTGGAACAAACTGAAAGCGTATTGAAATTTAACTACTAAGTCTCATTCTCTCTTTCTACACGAGTTGCAAGCATTTATTCATAGGGATATAGAAAGCTCTAATCCTTTATTTCTAGTGCACAATCGCAGCATGAGTACACTTCATAAAACACATTCGTCGGTACCATCACTTTACAGTTCTCCCAGCGCTACGCAGATACTATCTGTAACTATGAAAGACTAAACGAGAAGGAAACAGTAGCAAGACTAAGTACAAAACCTAACAATAAAATGGATGAACGAAGATGAATGTGATGACCGAAAACATCCATCTCCAATATAGCGGACATTGTTTACGGAGAAGCTTCCTTAATTTTCTGATTACTCAAATGTGAATAATTTAAAAAATAAATATTAAAATTTTGGGTCTGAACAATTTATTGTAAATAAATTAATAAGAGGAGGCTGGGGTTTGATTTTTGCAATGGACGTCTCAAATCAAGAGCCAAGTCTTGCCTCCTGACTTTGATCTGTCGGCAAAAATAACCAAAACCCAGGAAGCACAGCTCTCAATTTCCAAGAAAATCAATGCAATTCATTCAGTGCTCCTGTCGATAATCGGGAAGTCAAACACAAAACATGACACAACATATCAAGCAAAATCACGTAAAATTTCAATGGAAATAAACTCATCAGTAATTATCAGAAATGACACGTGCCACAATTACGTACATGAGTGGCTCTTTGGTATCCATGGCGATCACGACTACCCGTGCAGACTTTCGCTTCTCACAAATTTCCAAATAACTTCTTCAAATTACAGGCGCCAGTGTGTGAACATGAGTTTTCACTGCACTCTGAACCAGATGGGAGTCAAAAAGTGGTCATTTGGTCATTTGGTCATTTGGTCATTTGGGGATTTGAACACAGATATTTGGTACCAATTAAACCACAGACTGCCAAGATGGTCAATCATATTCGTTAACTCCAATGCCGCGTTTCAGAGAACTTGCCAAAATTGTGAGTTTCAGGGTTCTTGAAGCTCTAATCACTAGCTAGGACGGGTATAGATATGAGGAGCCCTACAGTTGTGAAAAAAATGTGCCAATTTAATGGCAGATGATGATAATTATGAGGTTGGAGCCGAAAATTCATGGCGTTTGGAACACCTGCAGGAACCTTAGCTTGACAGCGTACACGGAGACTAACGCGTGTCTACCGACAGTTTCAGCATCACCAGATGACCAGACCATCTCAACTGGATACATTTTAACCCCTAAACATCCACGCATCCAGTTATTGGATGTTTGTTGGTCAAACCCAATTTTGATCTCGAAGATGATTTCTTTTGCTACTACACTCAACAGAGAAAATGAAGTTTATCAAGTCTAGTTTGCACTCCACTTTTCAAATCTTAAAAATTTCATGTATTGAGTAAATTATTTCTTTTGCAAGCTTTGTAGCTCAAGCTCTAAATACACTACATGATTGGGATGTTTACTTTTCGAATTTCAAAATTTAACTAGTTTTTTTTTTATGGAAAGCATATCAATGATATCATGTGATTCTCCATTGTGATTTGCATCTCATCCAAAAATTAATCAATTTTTTCAAGTCTTTTTGTAATTAAAATGAATTTGTGAAGCATTTGACTTAAAAATTTGTAAAAAAGTCATGTTAAATCAAAAAAATCTGAAAATTTCAGGACGTATAGGAAACACTTAATTTCATGCATGAAAATATTACAAAATATACTTTGATTATTCTTCGAGGTTTAATTCTGTATAATTCTGTAGTTTGACTTTTCCAGAAAGGACTGGTACGTTTAAGGGTTAACACTTATCACCATGGCTTATCAACCTTTACCAGATCACCGACTGCAAACTATTCACTAAATACTCACTAAATGTTCTCTAAATTGGAAATTCTTCAATTGCCAAAATGCCGGTTACTTGCTGTGAAAACTAGGACGGGTGTAGAATTTAGTTCTGCACACCTGCATAAAATTGTCAATTAAACCCCTAAAAGCCCGAAGGGTATCGGATTTCAAAAACCTTTTGTTTTGTTCTAGGTAGCCCATTATAAACGGGGCAGCAATCAAAAAATGGTCTCTTGGGAGAATGATATCCTCCTCACGTGAGGTTCCAACACGCATGATTGAGTTTCGATGAAAATTAGTTTCCAGCCTGAGTAATTATATTCTCTGTACGTTGACCATAAAAATTCTAACTGACCTGCCGACTGATCAAGTGACACTCGTTAACTTTTCATGGCCCACATTATTTAACAATTCACTGATTGATGTGCGTGCCGCCAGCAATTACTGAACAAAGTGATCATGTCTTCTGAAAATCCGTGTGATCGTGCGCAATGTCGAAGTGATCAGCCACTTGTGCACAACTACAGTGTTTGGACTATACTGGTCAGGCTCCAGAGATGGCTACCGCCGTCGCAAAATTGTGTACGGAAAATTGCACACACTGAAACACCTGCAATAGTAAATCAAGGCCCTCAGGTCGACAATGACTTGCACAGTTTCGGGGGGGCAGGCAACGGGGGCGAGACGGGGGCGAGCAAGTATTGGTTTCGCAATTGCCAAAGTCAGTGAGTGACTAGTACTCTTGTTCCAGTGAACGACGTTGAAGTCCTGCACAACTGATCGAGACCCAGATTAAGTTCGTGAAAATACACTAATTACGTAGATTTCTGCTGGAGTCGCAGGACATACAGTAAACTTGGACACGGTAGATGCAACGTCGTCGTTTGAGAATTGGCTAGGTGGACATGATTAATCATGCGGCATTTTGTCTGCCAGCAAGGCAGCTCGCACTGTATATATTCATGTGGAACGTCCACACTGACCATCAGCTTCCCTCAATTGCCGTGACCTTCATTGCCCAGCTACTGATATCTCTATTCATACTACAGTCATACGATCGGAGTCAGTGTCTGGAACGTTTCATTCACGTTGCTTTCTACAGCAATTTTAGACTTGTAACAGATATTCGGCAGAGATCATGGCGTTCCTTGTGCAGAATCTGCTTGCCTCGGCCTCTGAAGGCGATACCCAACGTACACCCAATCACTATTGCGTGGGAGTAGGCTGCCCCGAATGCAACACCGCGAAAAGGAGGTCGACTACCACCAGCCATGCACGTCAACGATATTCAGCCTCTGAAGGAGATCCAACGCCCAACCCTCACGTTTGCCTTCCTGGGGGAAACGGTAACTGCCCACATTGCAATTCCAAAAACTGATCAACATCAATTCATGGACCCAGCCTCCATGCATAACTTGGAAGGACGTGTACGTTCTAGATTCTTCAGGTCGATGTATAACTTCTGTACAGTTTGTCGCTCCATGCCCGGACAATATATATGCTGATTCCATTTTCGACATATTTATTACTAACGTCACATTGACAATGAAAGCAGCTGAAGAGACCCACTCGGCCCATACCTTCACTTGATTGCACTCGTTTGTGTAAGTCGAGTTTTGCATTTGAGTTGTGCCTTCATGATGTAGGTATATTCCGTATCATGGTTGCCTATCATGTCATATGGTTACGTACCTATTAATATAGCTGCCTAGGATAAGATTTTGTATTGGTATGAGATCGAGTTGAAAATAAGATGCTTACGGAAGATTCAGATTCGTCTCTTTCAAATTCTGATGTGCAACCGCCGGGTAGGAGTTAGACTTTGATTTCAGTAGTGCTCCATTTGTTTTGATTCGGCTCTGGAGAATCAATAAATTGTGCTCTTTTAAGTACTATTTTCTATAACGACTGTGATGAGTTCAATCGGGAGTTCAGGACATGATGACATGCCGTCCATTTGTTTCTTGAAATTACTATAAATTTTTTAATATCATGGTGGTGCTCTTGATCAGATATGAACCATGATTCAACTCTGGCATAGCTAAATGCCGTTCTTCCTGCAAGTGCTTCAGTAGTATGTCCAGGCCGTAGTCTCCCAGGATGGTCACGACTGTACTTATGTAACTAGTTAATTTGCCGTGATAGAAAATAAATGAGTAGAAACTTTTATTGCATGCTAATTCAAGTGGTTAGATTCCAAAAACAGGTGCGCAAATTAATTAGTCCAAAATATATTTTTCATTCATATTTATTTTCAAGATCATTGGTTAAAACTGTTATTTATAACATAAGTTAGTTCCACTGGTAAATGGTTAGGGACAATCTAGTTCCACCATCAGTTACCATAAACTAGATTGTCCCTAACCATTTATCCATTCCCAAGGGTTAGTAAGGTCGTTGGTTATGATCAATCTAATCACAATATCTTGAGTCTTTTATTATACTTTGAGTTAATATTTGATACTTGACCTAACATTGTTTAACTAGTCAGGGACGGAGGTTCGGACCAGTGGTGGGTCTGTATGACATCTTCTATATGCAGTGTTCTACAGTATACTATATTTCCAAATGAACGTTCGTATATTATTACATATTTATATTAGAGACACGCCCAACTAGTACTTTGGTTTGGATGTCCTAATTGGGCCCGGATGGGTAGATATCCATCACAGGCATCCATGTTCAATAGTCTGTCGAGGTCAAATATATATTTTGCATATTCTTTGACAAAGATACAAATATTCTTCAAATATATTTAAGTATAGTGGAATAGACTCATCCTAAATCCTAACTGGACGAGCATGAGGCTCGTTAGGTGGACGTGATGTCAACCCTACTTGATCCTTGAGGGTGACTACTTAGCACCTAAGTATGCATGTTTTCATTGTCTCATTTGTATCATGAATCACGTAAAACACTAGTTGCTTTTAAGTTCGTTATAAAGTGTGCATATAACAAAGCAATAATAGGGTTACTTGAGTTTAATTGTGCACTGCAGCGTTAATTTGTTAACATTGTTGTGGACACTTTGGATCGGGAGGCAGCTAGTGCTTTACGCGAGGTTACACATATGACTTGGGCACTTTGCTCTGTTACCCACTCTTAGACTACCGCCCTCAAACCGATAACAGATAATAGCACCCTCATAGATGAACGTAACCCCTTACATAAATTATAGTATTGAGAGTAAATAACAACTAAGTGATCAATCTAGGGGTGTATCACAACCTTGTGAATCGCTTGTGTATGCAATATTAGAGTTTCAAATAGCAATCAGTAGCCTTAAAAAGACGGACGTGAGGACTTCGCGACTCATAATTGTCAATTCTGCGCTTGCAACGATTACCTTCTACTTCTTGACAAGATCTGTTGGTTAGCACAAATTGCAATTCCTATTGCAACGATCTCGGCAACCTTCCTTGTAGAATCATCGTTGCCACCATGAAGATCTCCATCAAGACTGTCGAGGGGAACCAGTTTGATCTGCAAGTGGCAGAGGACGAGCTAGTACTTGTGTCGCCTACCCTTTTCTTTCTCTCTCGGTCTTTGTTTTTGCACGTTTGTGGAATAATTATATTGTTGCAGCTAGTTGGCGGTTCTTTTTTTGTTGTGGGGATTAGTTGGCGCAGTCCGATGCATGTCGGTTGTACTGAATTCGTTTTTGCGGCCAAGTGCTTCTTACTTATATGCTTTTTCTTTCGCTTTTTGGTACCTTAGTGAAGATAGTTGTTGACAAAGGACTGTTAAGATGCTTGTGTAAAGTACAGAGTCCCAAAATCATTCTAGTTGCTAACACCGAAGGAATAGAACATGCATGTGGCGTGGTGAATTCCGTAATTGGTCTTGATAATTACAAAAATCCAAACATTTGAGATAGTTCTCATGATGGTAAATTCATGCGTCTAATCCTAAAAAAATAGAATCTTACCTCTTCAAGTTAGATCTTATTGTTGGGATGCACATGGTAAAAGATTCGACTATTAGTATGCATGGTGGTCACTTGATGTTGTTGTCGGTGTTGTGTGTGCAGGTGAGTTCCGTGAAAGCAAAGATAGAAGAGAATCAAGGCAAGGATGTGTTCCCTTGTGCGCAACAATGTCTAATTCTTCATGACAAAGATCTAAAAGATGAGACCACCATGGCCGATAATGAGGAGTCGGAGGATGAATTTCTCATTGTCAAGTTAAAAGAGGTAGTACTGCCTGCTCTAGTGTGGTATGTGGAGTCCCATGGGGACTTTTTGGTTAAGAGCTTTAATTTGGATTTCAATACCTATGGTGTACTTTAGTTAGACCACTCTTTAAACTAACATGTCTTAGAATCCTTTGTTTTTTTATTAGACGAATCCAGAACTAGCGGGCTCGCCTGCGTCATCGTCAGGATCCAGTGAGGTACTTTCAAGAGAGGTGTCTTATTTTGTGCAGTTTTCAAATGATTCATGTTCCATAGTTGTGAACAACGGTACCAATTTAGGTGATGGCTAGAAGGAGCAGATTTCGGTTGTGTTAGAGTACCGTCTGGTCATCTTGATAACTAGTTGACTTCAGTCATTCTTTGGTTTAGGCTCCACCTGCTCCCCCAGCTCCAAGCCCTGCACCTGAAACTGCTCCAGCACCACCTGCTTCTCCAGCTCCGTAAGTATCTAATAGTTTTGGCCGGTATATGGATTGAGTTACAATAGGATTGTAAACAGGCAGTACTTGTGCACATTAATGTTGATGAATTGGTTACCATCAGTTCCATTCTAAAATTTTATCAATGACAAAGTTACTTGGAGGGTTGCATAGTTTGAGTGTGTGACGGACAATCTCTAGTTCTCTACCAATAATGTAGCCGGCTACGACATACATCGCCGTTTCTAACATTGTATTGAATTCCTTGGGTGGAAATGTAGGGATGATATGGGACAGCTACCTCGAGGAGCGTATGATCCGCAGTCTTTAACGCCTGAAGAACGAGGTTCCATTGATCGAGTAAAATCCTCTATTATCCAAATTTTCTTTCTGTTCCTAAACTCCCAGAGATCTGATTTCTGTAATTGTTGTACAGCTAGTGAAGTTTAAGACAATTATGCAACGTGCTCAAGTTCTTGGAAACACGATGCATATGATTGAGCCCAGTGAGTCTGTACACGTGGACTGCAAGGTTGATTCAATGATTAATTAATACACGTGTGTTCCTTGGCACTAGTTGGAGGCTATGGGAGTATTCAACCGAGAGCTTGTAATCGAGGCGTTCCTTGCGTGCAATAGGGACGAGGAACGAGCTGCCAACTGCCTTTTTTCCGTATATTTTTTTGGACTGGACATGTAGATGCATGATCATCAATTAGTTGTAACTAGTATGATAGAGAGGCGCAGGACTCCATTTTAGTGGGCTATACATTTGTTCGTATTAAGTTTTTCTTTTGAGGATCTACTTACAAATGTGTTCGTTTTCACTTTTCAACTGTAAAAGTTGAGGCGTTGAACTCTGTGTACTCTCTAGTCCTACTATCTTACAACAATATAAAGCACAATGCAATAACCATTTGAAAACAAATGAATTTCAAAGCATACTTACCTTGAATAATATATCTATGTGTCTAAGATCAGTCATTTTCTGAACTAGTAGTATTTGAACTTTCATTGTGATTATGGTTTGCCACAACATTGCTTTAGTTCACGATGATTCGAAATAATCTACCATGAGCGCCCAAGACATGTTTTTGTTTCAACAACACCAGTCACGCCACTCTTATATGACCATAATCAATATAACACGAAATGATCTGAGTCTAGACACTAAGCACGTATTGCTTGATGCCTCCACGAGCTTCTACCGATTGAATCATCTTTGGTCGGAATGGAACATTGAGTTTCTACAGGGCAAATAACAAAAAGGTTCAAGCATCACTCGCAGATCGTCAAGACTAATCCTCAATAGCTGGACCGCTTCACAATATAGCCGCAATCTAATTGGTGGAATTCGACGGACTCCTCACCTTCGGCTATAATGTGAAGCGACCCTCAGTATATAATTAATGCAACAGTTTAGGAAATTAATAACAATCATGTGGAGCCAAATCATTTATAATTACGTCAGCTCAGATGTCAGAATTTGCACTCGCTGGTTCATCTGCACATCCGTGTAAGTGAAATTCGTCATGTACCAAGCCTGTAGATTGTTGTTGATAATGTGTGAGTGTAGGTATCAAGCAGTATTCTAATTAAGGTTGGATGTCCTAGAACCACCACCTCCCCCAATTATGACATGTAGACCTTTCTTAGGGCTACCACACTTGAGACTCAAAACCACAAATTTCACTATTCAAGTAGACCAATGGCATTCCAAGCATTGCAAAGAAATAGTTGGTGGTTTTGGGTATCATTATGAGTGAAAATTAGTACCACATAGTGTGAACATGGGGAAACCTAGAGGTTTGATTTGGGTCACGAAGTTCTTTTCACTTTGAAAATTTTATCAATTTGAATATTGCAAATTAAATTGCAAAAATTTGTGCATTCCATGAGAAAACTTCTTCCAAATGACTGAAAAATATTTCTCATAAATAACCTTGTTAAAATGAGGCCATATTTCTTAAGTTGGTGGTTTTAGGACATCCAACCTTACCATGAAAACTAAATAGAATTGAGTTGACACTGGAGATGAGGGAGGAAACCCCTTTTTATTACAAATCCTGCTTATTTTTTCCTTGAAACAGAAGGATGTTTTATTCCACTGAAGAAGGTAACATCACCTGAACCTAGGACACAAAGTCCTGGCGAGATTGGATTTCCATATTTTTTTTCGAGACGCATGCCAAGAGATCTGCTCTCAAGTCAACACCACTCAGTGGGAGCCGGGCATACCAGGAAGCTCGTTTTCTACAACACTTTAATTTTTTTTCGCATATTTGCTGTTTTTCTTCTAAATTGTCCAATGGCAGGGCAAGTGAAGTTCCATGTGACTATGGGATCAACTCTAGTGCCAAAGAACAGTCAAGCCCCTAACCACATCTATAGATCATGTTTGGCATACATACAACTCCATGTTCTTGAATATACATAAACACTGTATTAGGAAGTCTTAAAAAGCTTATGATGCATTCTTTGTACTATAATGCATGATTCGCTGCATGCTGCTGCAACACTAGATAGAAGTGGCCTTGGCAGCGAGGGCAGTGCTGTCCAAGCTGGGGTCGTACTGCTTAAATACCAACACAGACACACAGACATCGGCCATGAACGCATCGCCAAACTGGCCAAGCTCAGGGTCCTCGTGCACCAGCCGGTTCGCCACAAACGGAGCCGGGCGTCGTGATCAAGGCATTTGATCATGGTGTCATGATGCACAAGGCACCTTGACACATTCACCAGGTAGTAAATGGTACAAGGATGATGGTGAATTCTTGGTGAACACTTGCTAAATTGAACAACCACTTGCAAAACTTGCTATAAACCGCAATTTGGCACTAATATTCACATGGCAGCGAATCGGTTTAAGTTTCCTATGATGGTGCATTGAAATGCAATTAAGATAATTTGGTGCCAACCTCCATACCAACGTAGTATGGATAAAATGACACTAAATTGACCTGTGTGCAGACTTTCGTGTCAAGATGGCACCAAAATAGTCTGGCCCAACTTTTCTGATGCATTTCTACAAGAAGCCATGTCTCTTTAGTAATGCAGCTACAAAGTTACAATAGTCCACCAAAAGCTTACTTCACAATGCAATTGCATTGTAGATGTAGTCTATTTCATGTTGGGGACTAAGGCTCAGTTTTCAAGTAGCAACAAATACAGCTTTGTAGTTTTTCAAAAAATATAAATGTAGTTTTTGTTGATGCAAGTCTTCTTCCCCTTCGGTCCAGAGCCAATAAATTTCAACTATTTGATCAAATAAATGTTAGTTGTCACTTTTGAACCATATGCTGAACGCTGAGTTGGAGAATAACAAGTCCTTAGAGGAACAAACTGAAGCTTAGCACCATTCTCCAACCTTGAACTTTTAGCTATACATTGGTATTCAACAAGTTGAAGACGAAACAATGAGCCTGCTGAACCGCTTGACTGTTTCCTTTGTAAGTAGAGTACAGTACCCTACAACAAGTGTTGCAACCCCACTTTCAAACCTCACAGTAAAACATTTATCACACTCACTACAACAGGATGTTGACCATGAAATTTTGCATGCACCACCGCTTGGACAAAAAGCATTTTTGGGCAAAATTTGGTATTTTAAAAATGAACGGTTTATGAAATAGAGCTAATTTGCTAACTTTTGGGCCTTCGTTAAAAAAAAATCATATATGGTACCCAATAGCTGCCATGGATCCAAATTTTTGGTGGAAGGTAGAAGTCATAATGAGGAACAATATGGTGATATAAAAAATAATGGTATTCCTAGGTATTTTTGTATCCAGTTGCAATTCAAAATTTTAATAAGAACGCTAAATTTTAGTTTAATTATATAATAAAGTAATTTTCTATTTTTCTCACTTTTTTTGTTACACCATGTTGTCATAGTAAGGAATAACTTGGTGTCACAAAAAGATGAGAAAAAAGGTCATTTAATACATTATTTTGTAATCAAACTAAAATTTAGCGTTCTTATTAAAATTTTGAATTGCAACTGGATACAAAAATACCTAGGAATACCATTATTTTTTATATCACCATATTGTTCCTCATTACGACTTCTACCTTCTACCAAAAATTTGGATCCATGGCAGCTATTGGGTACCATATATGATTTTTTTTTAACGAAGGCCCAAAAGTTAGCAAATTAGCTCCATTTCATAAACTGTTCATTTTTAACATACCAAATTTTGCCCAAAAATGCTTTTTGTCCAAGCGGTGGTGCATGCAAAATTTCATGGTCAACATCCCGTTGTAGTGAGTGTGATAAATGTTTTCCTGTGAGGTTTGAAAGTGGGGTTGCAACACTTGTTACAGGGTTAAATTGTTACAGGGTACTGTACAATTTATCTGAATCCTGTAAATAGATGTTATTAAATGCTCCGCATAGTTTACTTGTGAGTTCTCAAGTGTACGGGCCTAACCTCCTTGCATCATCTGATGCCTTAAAATCTTGTTATTATTTCAAATGGTTTACAATAGATATACCATTATCCACAGTAATGAACTTCAGCAATGCCTTCTGTAATAATAACATTCTTGAGCAATGTTGACCACTCACCTTCTTCACTCTAGCACATTGAAGTTGGCAGTAAGTTGTCTTAGCTGAGTACCATCATTGTTGAACTAGAAGATTGTTCCTTGAAATAGAGGTTAGCCCGAAGATGTTAACAACTCCTTTCAAAAACGTTATATGACCGTCTCATGACAAGAATGATTTAGTTACCGATGAGAATTGAAAAATCTCCTCACATACACATACGAAGAGCTTCGGAAACTTATGTAAATATCAACATGTTTGATATGTCCCTGGCAGGTCACCATTTCCCGGCTCTCTACTACTTTGAGCGGATGCTCAATTGAAATCGAAAATATCACAGCGATTACAGTAAGCATGTACTAACCATGATGTATAGTTATGTAGTTAACTAGTTGCAAACGAGGCATGAGGAAGTTCTCCAACCAACTCCCATATTTTCACAACCCCATCATCACCAGCTGATGCCAGCAAACGTGGATCCTGCAAAACAAAATCCCAATGCAAATAGTTTGTTAGTTATCCAGGCTACCTTCTGTCAGATACACCTAAAGTACTGGAAATGAAAACTATTTGGTGTAAAGAAATGGACTTCAAAAAGGTTAAAAGACACTAATTTGCACCAGAAGCTATAAATTTTAGAAATGGTTGATATGTTGTGGGGACTTTGGACAAAATGCAACCAATGGAAAACAACAAGAGGCCAAACACATTTTAGCAACCATTCAGGTGCAGAACACTCATTTTAGCAACCACTCAGGACTGCAAGGGTGGGACCAAAACCCCGAATTTAGATAAGAAGCCAACTCAATTTAGAGAAGATTGCATGCAAAGACAAGTTGTCATCCCATAAAAGCACAAATTTGGACAAGAAAAATCTAAAAGAAGAATTGGAATGTGTTCAAGTGGCAGCAAAAAAGGGGATTTAGACACACTTAGACATTTTAGAAACTTTTCAACTATCTCTTTTGAATAATGTCCAAAAGTACACTATGTGAGGTTACCTTCGGGTGCCACTGCACACAGTTGACATCAGATGTGTGAGCTTTTTCATATTTGTGCACCAACTCGTATGATTGACTTCCATCTGGAGCACTATCTGAAGATTCAGAGAAGATGCGAATACAATCATCTCCTGCTCCGCTAGCAATAAGGCCATTCAGTCTGAAAAGTGCGAACATATCAGTTTGACCAGTTATTATCACATCCTCATATATGTCCCACATATGTCCCACATATGTTCGCAAAGCAATTAATCGCCAATACACTTAGGCACAAAAATTGTCAGGATCAAACCACATTTAAGAACAGTTGTCTTACTTGGACCAGTGAACTGAATATATTGTCCTGTCGTGATATCCTGATATGGTGGTTAGATGCTTCCTGCAATAAGATTGAAGAATATTCTGAGTGGCAGACTCATTTTCCTAATGACTCTTCTACAAAAAGCAAACGTATCATAGCTTCTTACATTTGAGAAATGTCAAACAAGGCATTCACAAGACAACGTTTGAGGTTTACCACTTAGCCGAGTCATCACCCCCAGTAAGGTCTGCACTTGTATCCCAGATGACTAATGTCAAATCATCACTGCCATCCAAAAAAATGTAAAATGAGGTCAAACAAAACATTGCGTTTCTTTCAGGGAAAAAACGGGGTAGCTAATAGTAGAGAAGTGGTATACAAATACCCAGCATCAAAGGCAATAGAGTTCAAACACTCCGCACCTGCATGTCACCATTCGGTCCCCGGTGGCATTGAACGAGGCAGCCCACACAGTTGAAGTATGACCCCTGTCAAAGAAAGTAGAATAGAAAATAAGTACGTTGTTCACCAATCCTGTCCGTTAACCCAGATAAATCTTCTCTTGCACGCCAGACAAATCTATCTGGAAAAAATTTACTGCTAAAACATCATCCAATTTCAACTCCTGAAGATTGAGATGAATAATCAAAGGCACTCTTCTCTACAACGCACCTGCCAGGAGGTCCTAAGGTTTGTGCGCAACTCCAATCATCACCATCCCCTTCTTCTGTCCATACCTGCAGGGAAACGTAAGTTCTAGGTTATGGTTTTCACAAATGCCTGCACTTCCTCTTCTGTTGTTCATCAGTATTGACTACCCTAATAATCACCTACCTATCATTGATCAGCATGTCTGTGATTTTACACGCAGACAATAGTTATGTAACGTGTTTAGTACCAATACCACTCATGTACTACTAACAAGGTACAATGTTCATGCAATTTTGCTCAGTTACTGTAGACGAAACTTACCTTAATGGTGTTATCATAGCTGGTGGAAACCAACACATCCAAGGATGGGTGCCATACAAGCATCTTGACATCCTGAGTATGCCCATTCAGTACTGACACACACTCAAAATCATGGCCAGGAAGCACCTCCCAAATCCAAACTGACTTATCTCGACTGCAAGATGCCATTAGAGTGCCGGCTGCGTTCCACGCTACACTTTTCACTTCGTTTTCATGACCCTGTCACATCATGAGAGGTGGGATCAGGAATACAGAATAATCACTAATGCAATTCTCTGTTGAATTATAAGGTACCTTATTATTTACATTTTGAATAATATGAACCATTATAATAAAGATTTGAATAATGCAACATTTGGCTATTATCAACCTAAAAATACAGTCATAGACTCTATATTGAATTTCAAATTATTTTAGGTACAAATCAATCAATTTCACGCATGTAAACCCCTAAAGGACGAAGAAGCCGAATCAGACCTTATGTTGATTCTTTTAGCAGTTTTGAGTAGATTCTATGTGAACTTTCTTTTGTCCAAATATATTTGTTTCTGACTAACACATGCAATATTCCACGCAATGGTTAACCACTAATAAACAAATATTTATGACCCACATTCAGCAAATCTAAAAATAGAAGTTCACTTTGGAAGCTAATAGTCCACTATGGAAACATAGCTCTATTGTTCATAAATGTAGTGTATGGTTTCTTCGTTCTATTGATGCATTTTGTTAAGACGGGTTGCTTACCTCAAAAGAAGCTATGAAAGAAAAATCCCCGCCAATGTACTCCCACATCCCAATTGTGGCATCGAAGCTGGCCGAGGCTAGCAAGTTTCCAGATGGTGACCAAGAGATTTGCCGAACTGTGCGAGTATGGGATGAGTCCAGGACTGCCTATGCAACAATAGCCCCCACGTCAAGCAAAAACGATTGAAAAAGAAACAACCGATGCATCTAAAAAGAAACAACCAAGAAGAAATTCAATAAATTGACTATAAAGAGACCTTGCAAGTCCAAGTAGCCGAAGAAGGTGAACTCCCAGGCGCATGTTCCCAGACGCGGATGGTTTTATCTCCACTGCACGACGCTAGAATTGATGAACCTCCGCATGGTCTCCAAGCAACACCCCAAGCTCTAGCACCCCAAAAAATTCCAGATAAAGTAAAGAAAAAGCCATGAAAAACTTAGTTATCTACAAAGATTTCCAATTGTATTTGAACTTTGTGTGAAAATTCCAAAAAGTGTTTGAAAACTTTGGACTTAAAAGATTAACTATAGTAGATCAAAAGAATCCTTCATGTAAAACTCAACCAAACATAATCAGGGGAATTAAAAAAACAACATAATGAATAATTTACCGGTCATCATGTCCCTCTAACTCTTCTACCAATCGCAACGAAATACCTGCAACATCATAAATAAAAAATATTCTCGTGAAAACAAATACAACAAAACTTTTCAGAACATAACTAAACAAAGTTCCTCTTCAGCACAAGCACAAACCTAAAACTTCCAATTCTCTTTCACTAAAACCCTAAACCCTAAAATATCACAAAACTTGCCACGGACAATTCCTCTTCAATCTTGAAGCTTCTTACTATCCAAGAAAAAAAGGAAAAAATACACACAACAATCAATACTAAGATCGCCGAAACTCTAAACAATTTCCAGAACTTGATACAAATCAAAGTGCCGCACCCGAGGAGGTGTTAATGCTGTTGTGATCGGTTCCCTGGCTCTTTGAAGAGCCCAAACCTCCCTCCATCTTGAACACTTGCACTGCAATTTCTTTCCAAACTCTGAAAGCTTCAGTTTCTGACCCGAATATACACCAGACCTACACTAATTAACCCTAATCCACACCACAGAGTTTCCAACTGCTACATTGATGTCTTCTATCATAGGCTAACATTCATTACGACGAGCAGCCTCCGGCAAACGCAATATTAAGACCCGAAAAATTCAACAACCACTGCTCTGCTCCAAGACTCTCACACTCTAACACTTGAGATTAACACTACAGCGAGATTGAGCGGAGGAATAATGATCGGGGAGACAGATGCACCTAAAAACGTACCGGTATTTCCTGGCCCGTAGGAATAGGAGCGATTTCTTCACTACGACTGAGCTCCGAGCTTGCCTCTACTGCTACTGCTTACGTCCTCGGTACACAACTTTTCCTCATAGGTCTGAGTTTTGACATAATATGCAACAAAACGTATATGAGAATTCAAAGAGATCGAAGAAACTTCGACGTCAGGCAAACCTGATTCACTTAGTTGACCTCAAACTCGGAAAACATTTCTTTCGACAGCTGCAATACGTGTGGCTGGCTATTCACATGAACATTGCGCTCAAAACTACTACAAACAGTACGAAAAAAAAGGAAGAGAAAAAAACAATTATAAAATGCGCAATGAACATGCCGTGAACACGCTCCTCGGACCTGGCTCGGGCTTCAACAGCGAAAGGGGAGCGGAATCACAGCGCAAAGCGAGCAGAATCACACAACGCGAGCAGAATCACAACGGCAGAAGACGAAGGAAACCCTAAATTACTTGAGAAATTTTTACCTTAAAAGTTATTAAAGCATTTGGAGATTGCGAATTAGGGTTTCGTGCATAGATTTCCGAAACTTTTTGTTTTCACATCTTACGACGTTCGCCTTACTTGCTTGACTCCTACTAAATTTCCTCATAGAATAGTAAGTGTCATTTTTCATTTTAGTTTAAAGGGAAGTTTTTATTTAGTATAAGATCAACCAAGCATAAGGCGGTGCAATATCCTACTATTGAATAATGTTATGTAAACATGTTCCTGAGTTCTTTGATTTGTTTCACATTAAAATCACCATATATTGTAATTGGGGAATGGTCTGATATGGGTACCACTTTTATGTGTTTCACATAGTGTGACTTATGTCTAACTCATTTTATGTATGCTAGAAATTTTGTTTTTAACACCATGTATATAGTTGTAGGCATGATACCTATAACACCCTCCAATTTCCGTATATTTTTTATGTTTTTTTCTTACCGACAAGATGTTTGTCAAAGATCAAAGGGGTTACCCATATCAGGCCATCACCCATCCCACAATATTTATGAGAGGCTTTCTTTATAATTAATTTTTCAAAATGTTGTGATAAAATTTATCCAAATTGAATGAAAATTTTGTTCAAACTACATAAAATTTTGTTTAAATGGATGATTGTATCCATGCCATTCACCCATCCATAGTATATGGTGATTTCAGCGTACTTTAATCAAGCAAGCAATTTATTTTTGGAATTTCACTTCTAACCATAAGTTTTGTTTACAAATTGGCTTTTCAATGACAATTTGTTAAACATGTTATTGTAGATTTGTGGACGCAGGTATTCTCCCACGGTCAATTGTGTGTAGCACTTTCAAAGATAAATCCATTCTTTGAAAGTGATTCTCCTTGAACATGTACCAAATACTGAGACCAAAAACAATGAATATTGTGTATTCGGAATTTTTAATGTGAATTCTACATGTGGAATTCATTTTTTATTCATTTTGGAGTTGTTTTTGTAAACGTACAATCCTAAATCATAGGGAACATCTGCGTTAACAACAGAAGGCTACACTAGTCTATACAGTAACAAAAGTAGTTTTTTTTTTTTGTATGTTATGTTGAGATCTCCAAGATTGTAAAGCCACCTTGAAACATTTTTGATATCGTTGAAAAGTTCTTAATGAGAATGGGTGCTCTGAAGTTGTTTCGTGGCTATTGGACCTATGATGTGAAAGTTATGGATTTTTTATACAATTTTGTCACCATAAATCACATTAATTCATAGAAATATTTTTTTTAAATAAAATAAAATAAAAGTAAGGCTAAATCAACATGAACACTTGGGCCAACAACATAGAACCATACTCTTGAAAACAACTCTCACACTAAAATGACCCAAAAACATCATTAGTAGGGAAGATAGTGCTCAATAAGTCTTGGTGGCCTAAATGGTAGCACTTCCCCAAACACACTATTCATTCATTGTGGTTTATTGGGGACAAAGTTACTCTTCTCCTTTAGGGAAGGTAATATCTCCTAATTGAATTACAACATGAAGTGTCATTTTTTAAATAATGCATTTGACTTCTAAAGAGCTCCCAATCGTCTCATAAGTTTTACTATACTATCAAACATAGGTGTAATATATCACTATTGAGGTTCAGTTGGAGAAGCATATGTTTCTCAATCTTTTGGCTAAGATCAAGTGTAGTATGTGTTCTTATTAGTTTAATATTCCTATATCCGACTAAAAATCATGATTTCATTGAAACTTTGCGATTAAGTCCTCACATTGCAGGAGAAGGCAATTGACACACCAACATTCAAACACTTCTCACCATGAAACCATCCTTGAAGTTTCTATGGTTAGGATGGCCTGCAACCCTAAAACACTTGGCTCAACAACATCTTATTGTTTTGGCAAGAGTGCATGATAGAGATGATGCACCTGAGTAGCGGCAACAATTACAAGGTGCTTCATATGGGAAAGACAACACTATAGTATACTTCAACCACACGACAATTGTTGTTCAAAAATAATTGTCTCAAACCATATCAACAAAAATCATGACTTTAATTTGGGACATATTTTAAGTCAAAATCATGACTTTTTAGTCGGACAAAGGAAGAATTTGATACAATACTCATCTAACCCCATAATATTAATCTATTTTTTCACAGATGTGGGGTCCATCCAACAACTTGTTGCCCGGACATGTACAAGTCACCCCGGTATTCTACTACTGTACATTCTTAGCTGACGCAACCCTCTTCCCTCTCCTGGAGAACCCAACTCAAACGCTAAACTAGAATGCTTGCTCAATATGGCTAGAGATCCAGTAGTTCACACTAGCGTTGCACTAGTATTACACGGTTCTGAGTGAAACGAATCAATCAAAGTCATTATGAGAAGTAGTGAACCGGCTCAAATGGGTATTTAGAATGAACCAATGTTCAAGATTTCATTGTAAAAGGATACTTTACCAATCCAACAGTAGTTCCCGCATTCATATCTTGGTGAGCCTAGGTTTAGAACTTTTTGCTCCTCAAATCAACAAGATTTAGGGCTTCTTTGCATTACATTGTTTCTAAATATATGTGATATGTACAATACCATGAAAACGAGAACAAATCATATACTCTGCCATAACCTACTTCATGGTGAGTTTCTCAAAGGTGGCACAATGTGGTTGGTTAATCACTTCTTCTTTGAACTACTAGTTCACTCTATGCAAGTGTTGTAGGAGTATCTTTCTTTTGTATTACACTACAACAGATCCCGGATCCTGGGCATTGGTGGGGGAGTCGGGCTGCCGGCTCCGAAGGAGTGGCTTCCGAAGTCACCCCCCTTCGTCATGAGAATGCCGGTGCCTTTTCAAAAACTGGTTTTCTCGTTTGCAACCGTGCCCCGCCAAGTGCTCGATTCACTACCGGAGATGGGTACTTTTATGACTGGGAGAATATGACTGGGGATGACAGGCGACTGTCGGCTGTCACCTTCTGCGAGGGAAAAATTGTCGGCGGAAGCCAAATTAGACAATGTGACTGGTAGTCATATTTTGCAGTCATATTTGCCACGTGTACCGTATAAAGTGGGTGGGAGGGACGTATATCTTCGTAGGGAACGAGAGGGAACGAATGGGAACGTTCCTGGGGAACTCACAGTCATATTTGGACGTCACTTTTTGCTCCTAGTCATATTTTGCAGTCACATTTTTCCCTATAGTCGTATTTTTTTTTTTGGGCTGCCCATGATTATAAACACTGCCCGAGACAGTTTACATGTATATTGGCCCTCTCAATCACTGTATAGTATGAGAATTTAAGGTATTAATTTTATAGGGAGAATTTGTGTCCAAAATTGAGTAGTTTTTCTTTTGTTTAGGGTAATTAGGAATTGGCCATCGGCATTATTTTAATAATTGATTAATAAATTATCTATTCACGGAATCCCATGGTAGAGCGGTTTAGGGTGGAGGTGGGGTTTTACATTGAGAAGGAATGTGTGGCAGAATTATTACGGGTTTTATAATTGTACGTGTCCGTGCTTGTATGTAGTGGTTTAGGGCAACTAACGTGAGAAGTCTGAAACATATCGGTTTGGGAGGTTGAAGTGAATGTGTGGTGCATGGCCAAGACTTTATGGTGCTAATTACCCAATTTCATGTGAATATATGTATATATATTTATATATAGATCGGTCCAGCGGGTAGACTGTTCACAACTGTATGTGAATGAATAAAGACTCGGTCAATCTTGCTCTGAGTCGCAATAATCTAAATCATCTAGCGATGTGTCATCTTGTCCGAGGCGTTCTAATGCTTTAGCCACCACCTCCGGAGCTACTTCCACTGCGTTGTTTAAAATAGGTGTTTGGGGTATGAGATCCGAATCCAAGCCTGTGGCTTCAAGTCCGGGAAAATCACTTGCTCTCCCCAAGGATATGCACCGTACTTCATCCGTGAGTTGGTGGTTCGAGAATGTCCGAACTCCTCGTGGTTCTTTACGCATCACAACCTCCCATCCACGCTTGGCTACATCCGGTGCAAAAAAAACCTGTTCAATGTGGAGCGGGAAGGCAAATGACTGTGCAGAGTTTGGGATCAACCTCTGGAAGTTTACGGTAGTGAACCCGTAATCATTGCGCTTCATGGTGGCGCCATCTCCTCTCATGTTTGCAACCACCCAGTTGCAATAGAGGACCACCACCTCATACTGTCCATAGTCCACTGAAATGATTGCCTCCACCCACCCCACGTACTCCAACTCCGCAGCCCGGAGGTTTGTATCCTTGCTACCCGCACGACAAAGTTGTCGAAAGGTTGCGGCTACCCCCGAGTCCGCGGTTGTCAAATGCGTCTCTGCACTCCGCACACGAAGGTGGTTCCCATATGCATACATGGATCGATACGTCTTAGCTACGTCTGATGGAGGTAGCATCAAGGCCCTCACGTCTTGGGGGACCTCCTCGTCCCCATCTTCTATAGCCCGTATCACAGCCTTCGGAAACCATACATGGAACTCTTCATCGTACATCTTCGAAGGGTAAACTACCCTAGCCTTCTTCTTCTTGCGCCTATACTCGTTACGCTCCGCTTCCCGACGTGCCATGTCATCCTCGTGTTTCCTGTAAGCAAAAGAGTTCAATATGGTCACTTTCATCTTCACATAATATTCAGGGTTTAGGACGTAGTATATAGCCCAGATTGGCTGCTCGTGGCAACCACTGCATTACCGGGTGCAGATCTAGTGGGGTCACTGGGGGCAGTCTCTAACATATCTGGCGGCAGTCACTTATATCACGATGCCCCGTTTCAAAAGACATTGCCTTGAGTCACGGATATCATTGCCATCACTGAGGGTAGTCACACTGTGTACACATATTTAAACATTTATTTGCAATGGAGCTTACTTATAGCACATAACTTAACTTACTTCCTACCGTGTGATGTGAACTCACCTCCTCCAATCTTCCAACGGTGCCGCGTTGGTCACCACGAACTCGTGAATCCATCCTCGAAGGTTTGGTGACAAGTAGCGAGTGCGCTCGTTGCCTTCGAGGATCTCGTCGTACATCGCTGGGTCTTCTTTATCGTCCCACACTCTTCGAGTAGTAGTCGTATACTCTTGTATATACTCGGTGCAGAACCCCAATGCCTCAACTATAGCATAGCCGCGGGCCATGCTACCTTCTGGTTTATCTCGATTTCGAACGTAGGCTTTGAGTGTCTTCAAATATCTCTCAATAGGGTACATCCATCGTGTATGGACGGGACCACAAATTTCCACTTCCTCCACAAGGTGCAACACCAAGTGGCTCATAATGTCGAAGAATGACGGTGGGAACTCCTTCTCCAACATGCATAATGCGATGACCGCTTCGCTCCTCATATCTTCTATAGCCTTCGGATCGATGGTCTTCGCACATATCCTCCGGAATACTCGGCTCAACATTATTATTGCCGTTCGAACTTCCTTTGCCAATGTAGTGCGTACACACAGCGGCAGCACCTGCTGGAGGAGGACATGGTAGTCATGTGATTTAAGCCCTTTGATTTGCCTATCCGTGTTCACACGCTTCTTCAGATGCCCGACGTATTTAGATGGGGTTCGCAAGGAACGCAATTGGTCCACAAAGACCTTACGCTCTTCTTCCGTAAGAACGTATGATGACCTAGGTAAGATGACGCTGCCGTGTTTTTTTCCGCGTACGGGCCATAGATGTTTCCGTATACCCGCTTCCTTCATATCAAGACGAACTCCTAGTGTGTCCTTCTCTCCGAATATAGTCTTCATAATATTTTCGGCAATGTTTTTTTCACAATGCATGACATCCAACGTGTGTCGGATGAGAAGATCCTATATAGTTACTCCACAGAGTCACATATTACATTCCATGCAGTACATCATGGAACTGTGTAGTCACATTCTGCGTCTCATCACCACACTGAGTCCTAAACTAGATTCCTAAATTCTGAGATGCACTGTACATAGTCATATTCCATGACACCTCACTGCATTCGATCAGTTTGGATTTAGGGTCCACGCATGACAATATCGCTGTCTACGGTCATGTCAATGTACAAGACTGCGCTAGATACACTTACTTTCCAATAGGGAAGGTCAAAAAGACAAGTCCTCCTCTTCACCCCGTGTTCGTGTACGGGGTCTGGCGTTTGTCGTCCTTCGTTCGTGTGCATCTTGCTTGTCCACTCTGCTCGAGCCATCGCAAACGCCAAGTGCTCTCCACCGCTCATCCTTCGCGGTGGAGGTCTCATGTCGGGTTGACCATCAAAATTTGCCCTTTGTCGCCTCCATTGGTGCGCCATCGGCAATTGCCGTCTATGCCCAAGGTATACATTCTTCTTCAATGCTTTCGAGCGCCGAGTAACTACGTTGGGGCCACACACGGGACACGCCTTGTATCCTTTCGTGACTTGGCCAGAAATCAATCCGTATGCCGGAAAATCGTTCACAATCCACAGTAGCATACCTCGGAGCTTGAATGTTTTGTCGCCGGAGTGTGACTGCGACCCATCCACGCATTCGGTCCCTTCCCATAGCTCTTGTAGCTCCTCCATTAACGGTGCGAGGTAAACATCCACATTTTTGTCCGTCACACTTTCTTTTCCGGGTATTAATAGGGTTAGCATCAAAAAGAAGTTCTTGGTCACGAGCCACGGGGGAAGATTGTAGTTCAGCATCACCACGGGCCACGTGGAGTGGCTAAGGCTTTGGTTACGAAATGGGTTCACTCCATCTAGTGCCAAACCTAGCCTAACGTTGCGTCCTTCTTTCGCAAACTCCGGCCATTTACTATTCACGTGCTTCCATGCCTTTGAGTCAACCACGGATCTCATCACCTTGTCCTTGCTTTTTCCGTCCACGTGCCACTTCATGAGCTCCGCTAGCCGTGTGCAACTGTACATTCTTCGCAAACGAGGGATCAACGGAAAATGACGCAAAACTTTGACCGGTACCGATTTGGAGTTCTCTATGTACCGGGATTTGTGGCATATAGGGCACTCCGTCGCACCCTCCAGTTCTTTTCGAAATAAACAACACCCATCTCTACACGCATGTATGGTGTTGTAGTACAACCCCAATTTCATCAACAAACACTTCGCTTCGTAGAAGGTTTTCGGAAGTGTGTTGCCCTTGGGCAATATTGACTCGTGCAATAACTTCAACAATTCGTCCACACAGCTGTTGGATACGCCAAAAGTGGTGCAACAATTAAGTACCATGAGGATAGAGGTGAGACGATCGGATGAGCTCCCTGCATAAAGCGGAGTCCTTGCTTCGCTTAAAAGGACATCTAGTACTATGCCACTAGGGTCCTTGATGTTCATCGTTGTCCCGCTTGACTCCATAGGGTCGTTATTGTCCTCCATTCCGTTTTCGCTACCTTCGTCGTGACTTGGTGGGAAGGCATCGTCCCAGACCGGGGCCATTTCATTGAACTCCACATCAAATCCGTCATGCATGGAAGGGTTGGTATCGCTCCCCCCTAAGTTCACGTTGTCATATTTGTTGAAGCACTCTGCCACCATGCGTAAAACATCTACTTCCCCGGCTTCTTCGCCGTCAATGTTAGGACTGGACGGGGGCTCGCTACCTTGCCCACTGCTTGGTGCACTAGGGGTCAAGTTCAAGGGGCTGTACTCGTCCTGCAGTTCCAAGGACAACACATTGAATGTCACATTCCAAAGTCTGATGATTGCATTGAGGGTCACATCGTAGACATCATACGCAACATATGACTAGCTGGCATTCTATTACAGTGTTAAGTAGTGACTAACTGTAGTCACTTTGGGAAAACGTGACTCACAGTTGTCACATTACAGTGGTAATCACAGACTGTCTGTAGTCATTTTGGACGATAAGTATACGTTTACAGTTTACAGTGCAGTGATAAGAAGTGACTGTCTGTAGTCATTTTGGGAAAATTCAAGATAGACACTATACATATTACAGAGACAGTCTCAGACTATCTTCCTGCCGTTTGGGCATATAGTCATTTACCGTACACTACTCGGACTTAGAGGGTAATGCGCATAGAGTTCTTCTCCGGCAACAATGTCCCTTGTTGCTATGGTAATTACATATCCCCATTCCTCGTGGTTCCACGGTTTAGGCAGCATGCGATACTCCCACATCACATTGCCTATTTCGGAGCGCTCGGCGGAACTATTAATGAATCCAGCGACATTTCCTTTCTCTACATCTCCGTCGATATACAGGTCCGACTCTGCGTGCATTACATACGATTTCATTTGGGATTGTGCCTTGCTCAAAATTTTGAATTCCGCCGACGTGTACTGCGCTCCTACAAAAGGAAGCAGTTCCTCACCCTCTTTGGCTGGTTGCATTGCAAAGAGACCCCAACCCATGAAGCGGTATTTAGACACTTTCACTTGCCATTCCCTTTTCCAAAATACGAATGGAGTTAGCTTCGGTATGGGCCCGTCGCACCATTGTCCATCATACACGTCTGACCGCCACTTCTGCAATCGAGAAATTCGCGCGGATGTTGAAGTGGGTCTGGCGCTCTGGGAGGATTGTGGTTGGCTTAGAAACTTGGTCAGCGATGTCAAACTTGCGGCTCTTACTAAGGGTCTCTATCGGGCCTACATAATTCATTAACACATGTTTTTTTATACCAAATCACTGTACGTAGAACCACGTCGCGTTGCTTACTAAGGAATGGGTACGCAGTTGAAATCATAGGTCTCATCACTTACCATTATTGAAGCTGTGAAAACTGGGTCCCTTCTTCTAGTGCGAAGATGCTTCCGAATCGTCGCTCGGTCGAGGACTTTTCCTCCAGCACATTCCATGCATGGGCAGGGGTACCTCGTTAATCGCATGGAGTCTGCTTGGATCTCTTCCTCTTGCCATAATTGGAGATGATTCAAGCGCTCCTGTTGTCCTTCTTCCATCCTACGGAAAAAAATCGAGCAACGACGTAGGGTGACATGGTGCTTTGAGGCATATACAATACTATAGTTATACACTCTAAAGGAGGGTGCAGTCAGTAATCTTAGGCATATTTTGTAGCTTAGGAAAATTACAGTAGGGAGTCATTCAAGGCTACAGAGTACTGTGCATGACTAGATGGCGTCATGACGATGACTCCAGAGTGTTATATAATCCCAAAGTGTCACATAAATCACTTCACTAAGTCATTTTAGAATTTTTTTTGTTTGCTTCCTTCCTTGTTTTATATAAGAATTGATTGAATAATATTGGTAGTATGCACGACGTTTGGATCTGGGAGTCGCTATTTCTCTGTCTATCGTCACTTTAATTTCATTTAAATTATGCAGTCATGATGTACCAAACTATTTCGTATGGAAATCATTCACTACATGAGTAGACAGAACCATAGATGAAGAAGTAACACATCAGTGATATTCCTGAGGCATCCCTACTAATGCAAAAGTGAATGAAAAACTTATCCACCAACCCAAGTTCATATTCTTGCACTCCTTCCATACACCCCCCCTTTTGCGCAATTACACAGAAGTGGTCTATATAACATTCATATGATATGAATTGTACTTAGTAACTATGTAGAATACCATTGTGAACTTATGACTCAGTACTGTCTGCTCTATGCTTTACTACGAATCACCGACACGTGGCCCTATCCCGAAGAAATGACTATATGCGCCTTAAGTCTCTAAAACAAAGTACGTTTGTAGCATTGGAGTGTGTACTATCTTGTTCCACGGAGCTGTCATCTTCTTCTTCAATACTACAACTTCCTTCATCTGAGGAGTTTGCAGTGCGGTTTTCAATATATGTCAGTGCTATCTGATTGTGTGTCTTCTAGGGAAGTTCACAGAAGCAGAACTCTGGAGGGAATATGGCGGAAGATTTGGGCTCATGGCGACATGCCAGGCGTTTTTTTCTAATTCTGCCGTCCAAAGACAGCGCGTCCCGAGGGGATGGAAGCCTACAATTGCAGTTAGGATTCCGAACCCAACGAAGTACTATGCATCTGAGACATTTGCAGTCTTCGCAAATGTGTCTATGATTTCCACACATGTACATTCGGGTCACAAATGTCCATGATGTGAACCTATACAAGCAATATTGGACCTCAGAAGTACTACGGGAATCTGCAGACATTTTGTGGTATGATGTGAAATTGCCAAAGAGGTGTGTAGCTGGAACCTGTCAATCGCATACACTTTGATGTCGGAAGTCGATTCGTCCTGTTAACACAACTGATGACAGATGTGACGTCCACCGTGTACGTTAGAGTAAAGGGTTACCTGCATGCTCCACCGGCAACGTAGACAGTGTTATTTATATTGTGAAGCATAATCGGCAACAAGGACACATTTTTCCATTTGACAAGAGACTTTTCTTGGACTAATCTTTCATAGTGCTTTTTAGATCATCTAGCGTGTAGGAATGGTTAAATCAGGTGTGTTGGTTCATCAATTTGCTTACATTTTGGTTCTTCAAGTAGGTGGAGACAGTTATTATACCCTAGTACTGGTGCACTCCTCTTTACTCAGGTAACGAGCTTGTGAAAACCAGTTTTGTGCACACCATTTGGATGTCAAGGTCTACGACTTTCAAGAGCGAGTTATACTGAACTACAGAGTCATTGACATGACTATAGAGCGTCATCTATATGACTGGGGAGTGTTGTATGACGGAGTGGTGTCACGAAGATGACCCTGCTCAGTCGTCTCTGTGTCGCCCGGCTTGGTCAACGGAGATACACGTGGCACCAGTTGACCAAGCGACCATCACTCAAGCAATACTCACGGCGTACTATAGAGTTTTGCATGCAGAGTTCTCAAGCACCGTGAATGATGGCGCCTTCACCCCCCGCATACAAGCGCCTGAGGAGCAGTCGCATCGAAGAGAACCAAGGAGTTTTGAAGAACTTGGGGTTGCCGTCGCTTTCAAAACAAACCTTCAAGAAGCCAAAAGACAAGAGGTGAGTGATTACCTGTGTGGTGTGACGTCCTTGAATTTGTGAATTGCGCTCTTCTTTTGTATTCCGACCTTGCTGAAACGAGGAGGTAGAGGTGGCCGACCTTGCCGATTCTCCCTGTCGAGGTTGCCGAATGTGTGAACTAGGTTGCCTAGGGTTTGCGCAAAAAAGTCGAAGTTGAATGTCGAGCTGGCCCGTTGCCGATTCTCTCTGCCGAGGCACCTTGCCGAAATCTCGTCGCACCTTGCCGAAATCTCCTGCTGGCTTGTGCGTCACTCCATCTAGTGCCGGAATCTCCTTGCCGAAATCTCCTGCCGCATGCGGTACTCCTAGTGCCGAAACTCGCACTTGTCCGTGTACTCCTTCCTGGGTTCTAGTACCCTAAACCTGAAACAAGTACTGCGCCGTGCGGAGTGGGGGAACATGAGGTCCCTTCGGTCCGTCGTTGAAACCCTAACTGCATCAAAACCCTAAGCTTGAAAACCCTAGTATGTTTTGCAGTCATATTGGCAGGCAGTTGTGACTCTCTGGAGTCATACATCGCTCCGGTTGTGACCCCGAGTAGTCGTATATTTGTATGGATATGGATAATTTTGTTAGTAAATTGATTAGAGATGTTGCTAATATGCCGGATGAGAAGCAAATTGAAGTATTCCGCGCAATTGCGTGTTTCCCGGCAATTACGATGCCGGTGTTGGAAATGACTTCCATTGAGATCGCGGATGTTGTTGAGAGCAGTCGCACCGTGCCCTTGCAAGAGCCTCTCGCCGCCAAGCCAACGCGCACGCGACAAACACAGAGGAAGCTCCTAACCGACTCCGACCGTGACGACGAGGAAGATGGTGAGGACGAACGCGTGGAGGAGCCGTTGAAGACGACACGAAGAAAGGCAAGAATTTCATCTCCAATTTGAAACCGCAATCACTTACTTATTTCTGGAATGCATGGAAGTATTTATTTTCTGCCTTAGACCAAGCTATTTTCCATACGCCTGTGAATGTTTGGAATCTCTATAGAGTCTCGAAGTTTTCCATCTCTTTTAGACTGTCGCTAAGTTAATAAAAAGTTTTTGGTGCAATTCTTGTGTGAAAAATGAAACGGCTAAGAGATGATCAGTTTTAATGCTTTTTGCAAATGGGAGGCAACACTTTTTCTGTCTTTGACCTTAGATGTTGCTTAGAACTCGATTCTGTTTTGAAGATATGTGATTATGAGTATACTGCAGCCGAGTGGATTGTAGTTCTTCTCGTTCCAGGTACTCTGACTTGAACTCAAGAGAAAGTGATTGTGTCCCTGTCTCCCGAGTTGAATGCTTGTGAAAGATCAAGCTCCAAGTAACCTTGCAATTGTGCATACTAAAACCGCTTGAACTAATAGCTTGAAGTCAATTATCGTCACGGGGTTGAAATTACAACCAAATGGATTCCTTGGAGGGCTTTTTGAGCTTTATGCTGGGGTTGTTACAGAAGCTAAGTTTTCTTTTTCATTTCTTCTCATACAACGTTTAAAGTTGACACTAAGCATTGGAGATCATCAACCTTATTGTGCGATTTTGTAGTTTTGTCTTTTTCGTCCCTAATGAACGAAAGGAGCATGGATGTAAAATGAAAAATTCCAACGAACATATCTTGAAAATGTAATTCCAACAAAATCAATAAACAAGTGAATTATGTTGGTCAATAAACAAGTGAATTGGGATACGAGGGAACGTCACATAAAATA
Organism: Pohlia nutans; assembly: GCA_022496805.1. Classification (NCBI taxonomy): domain Eukaryota; kingdom Viridiplantae; phylum Streptophyta; class Bryopsida; order Bryales; family Mniaceae; genus Pohlia; species Pohlia nutans. The sequence continues at coordinate 3,621,602 of CM040103.1, forward strand.
TACAGTGTCCAAGGAGAATTGATATCCTTAACCACAAGTCGTTCAAAGGTGAACCAAAATGGTGTCCCTTAACATTAAATAGGCGCTTGTCACTTGATAGATAGATAGATTATAGGTACTTAATGACCTAACTCTACTGTTTTTTTCTACGTTTGAATGATCGGTTCTGAGTCTGTTGACATTGAGCAAAAACAACTATATCCGCAGTAGAGTAGTGAGGGATTGCAAGAGCTCAATGTTGTAATTTTTCTCAATAGGTGATACGAGTAAGAAGTAGTTGAACGGAGTACAATAAAGTGTCCATACTGTCTTTGCTGAAATATGACAGCTCTGAGCCATGAAATGTCACAGCACGGCTGACTACAACTTGAATATGACTGTATGTAGTCACATTTTCTTAAACAATACTGCAGTCATCTTAAATATGACTTCCCGCTGTCATTGTGAAGTATGTACAGTTTTGCACAACCAGGTTCTAGATTTCAGTGCAATGTCCACATTTTCTTGCTTGACAACAAATTCGTCTATTTTAGGGACAGCGTGATTCTTTTGATAAGCCTAGGTCGTGGGCGGCGGACTCGTCTCGAAAAAACCGCAAAATGTCTTCATCGAGGCGGGGGGGGGGGGAGCAACAGCGAAGCGCTCGATGAGGAGCTTGTGGAGGTGTCACCGAGCTTGCAAAAAACCCAGATCGAGGATGAGGACGAGGCATCGGAAGATGAGTACAGTGACGAAGAAGTAGAAGACAGATCGGTCGGGGGGAACACGATGTTGAAGAACGAGATCGAGTTGAGAGAACTGAAAGTTCTTAGGCGGATGGCAGAGCAGGGTGCAGATTCCCGTGGCTTGCGCGAGGAATTGCGCAACGTCGGTGCCTCCCCACGCCGGCAGTCGAAGTTGAAGGGGTTGAGGCGGCAAGTGAGGAGAAGTGACAAACTCGATGAGCGATTATGGGTCGAAGTTGACAATGGAGGAACGCCGACGGGAGCACACCGCCCGGATTGGCTCACCAAGTTACGGGGCTATTCCCGTGACTTGGACTGGAGCATTGACGACTTCAAGAATCATCCTCGAGCGCTCTTGATGGCGATCAAGAACAAGATGGCGGCGCAATACGAGTACCGGGGGGGGGCTAGGCGACGTTCCGGAGGACGTGTTCTTGTCGATTCTCCGGGGACAAATGCGAACAAAGAGGAGCAACATGAAGAAAATTCTCGACCGGGGTGACCCTCTTCCAGGGTTTATCAGGAAAGAGCATGTGGTGAATTTCAAGAAATTGATAGCAAGGGAGGACAAGAAGGCCGAGGCCGAGCGGATGAAAAACGTGCGATGCACTATCGCGAACGTCTCGCACTCCGGTCGTTCGGAAGGAGAAGTGCGTTCACGACTGGTGAGGGACCTTAAACTTTCCTTGCTCAATCAAATTGTGATGTAAAAATGCTTGTGATTTAGGCACCATGCGATACTGCTCAGTGTCGTATTCTCTAGTTCCTGGTATTTCCCTGGTAAGTGACTGTCTTCTGTCGTGAACACGACTGGACAGCGCCATGTTTGAAACCTGCTCTCAATGCAACCACATGAGAACACAGAGGTGTTCTGTGGTATTTGTTCTCTCATTGATCCTGGCTTTGATATTTGACAGTTGGATAGATGCTTCTCTTGCAGGCTGCAGAGTTAGACCGCCCCCCAACCCAGTTGGAAGTTGAGGCGGAGCTTGCGACACCGGGGAAATCAGGCCGGCCTCAAACGTCCTCTTCAAGGGGGGGTCCAGCATCATCACGAGGCCTTGCACCTTGGAGGGCTGCCATGGACGCACGCATGGACGGTATTGCAGGTGAGGTCGATGACATGAAGGCCACACTCAAGGTTTTGCTCCAAGAGGTCCGCACACTAAAACCGCCCATGACACCACACGAATCGTCGGAGGTGGGGAACACGGGGTTGGAGGATTCCCACCCGCCAGCAGTGGCTCCACCGGCAATAGCGCCGGCAGTCGTGGACCCGGTGTGGCCAAAGGAAGTCCACTTGACAAACGAGGAGGTACCACATGCATCGTGATCCCGAGTAGTATACAATGAGCCATCGCACACTCATTGTATACTCATGACTTGCAATGGTTCATAATACTGCAGATTATCCTTCTCGTATCTCGTCCTTGAGTGTTGACATCTTCAATTAGTGCAAGTAATAGAAATCGACAAAATTCCTTTTCTGGTGTGTCCAAAGATATCACATAGATTTAATTTATAGTGATCCTATTTGCGCCACTTATTACTAGTAATGTACAAATCAAAATTTTAAATGTGCTTACTCATGACTAGTGGATTTCTGACTTCCCTTTACCGTGTGGCACCAAGGGACCACGAACTTGGTGAAGCCCGGTGGCTCCGAGAAAAGTTGTCCAGTGGATCCCGCCGTAGGGATCGCGACCGAGGTGGTCGAGCACTCCGGTGAGAGTGCCCCAGAGGACCCCTCCTCAGCAGCCATCGCAGCCCAAGCGCCGGCGAAGAAGGAGAAACAAGCGCCAAAGAAGAGGAAGGGCGAGGCCGAGAAGCTATTGGAGGATCAGTTGGGTCGCAGCAAGCGGCGCCCGACCGCGAAAGATAAGGTCACCTTGCAACCATCTCTAACTATGTACAAGTCTTTTCTATGTGATCAGTAATGTACTTTTGTTGGACACTGAAGGTTTTCAGTAGTAATCACCGTGATTAGTAATGTGTTCGCAGTGAATGTGACTAGGATCAGTAAGGTCCAGGTGTTATGTCACAGGATTCAGTAACCTATCCCGATAAGGGCACAGTGACACGTCGTAATGAAGCACAATATAACAGGGCCTAGTCATAAATGAGATGCATCAGTATACGCTAAACCTGCAGTGATGTAATGTGGTCTGTGCCATCTAGTTGCTAAACCAAGGGTGATCGAGGTGGTGCACACAGGTTGACGAAGACGTTGACGAGGAGGCAGCAGCAAAGAGGAAGCGACCGGCAGAGAAAGCAAGTCCACCTGCGAAAAAGAAGAAGGTGAGGGGCGGGTCTAAATTTCCAGCGGTAACGGTCTCGGAATCTTTGAAGACAAAGGTTATTGTTTTGAATGTTGTGGGTCTATTGTGCGACATTAGACCTATGCATGATAGAAACAACTGGGGTCCCTCGAACGTGGTCCAGCTTGATCATGACCACAAGGTAAAAATCAAGAAAAGGGCCGATTGTGGCCCTTTCTTGAGCATGTTGTATCAGCACTTCGATGTGGGGATATGGTCACCCATAGAGAGTACTTTAGTGGAGGTAGTAGCCAAGTTTTTGGCGGCCGGGATACCTTCCTTAAAATGGAGCTTTTTGTGGGGGAAAGAAACGTCAGGTACCAAGAGAAACCTCAACGATCTCTTTAGTGTAATCCCCGTGGCTTTGGCTCCTAAGGCTCGATGCCTTCAAATCGATTGCAATGCAACTGCAACGGCTGAGTCTCCCCCCTCGAATGTCATCACTTGTCCACGATGGGATCCGCTAGAGCCTAACGACGATTTCCTCACCCGACTAATAGAGCCATTTCAAGCGTTATCACGGAACCCATCTGACATCGAGTACTACACTCAATATTTGGTGAAAGACGTCATAGCAGCTGCGACACCACGGATACCGGTAGGTCCACGGCTGGTTCATGGAGGGCGGAAGTACAAGCTCTCTCCAAACCTTCTTCTCCTTCCTCCATTATGTACGTAACGCTTTTATCATTTCTCATTTGTAATCATGTTAGGTATCCCTAACATGAAGGACGTTTGAAATGCAGCCCCAGGAACTTGAAATGGTGGAGCCGGTGGTGCCGGTGGCGAAAGCCTCACCTGCAGCTTTGGCCCCCCAATCGAAGGTGAAGGTAATGGACTTTGACGAGGTTTTGAAGCCCAAGGACACCGTTGTAGCTCACGGCGTTATCATTAGCCTTGCAGGAGGCACCCTGCATTGCCGTTTGATCGAGGAGGGCATGGCATCAGTCATGATCACCGCGGTAGAACCGGGATCGGAAGAGATTGGCCTCTATGAGCCGAACGAGACGGACGATCCGGTTATAGATCGCTTGGGTGGTGCTCTCAACAGCATCACCAAGTGGCCCGTTGCCGCACTGGAGGCAGCCTAAATGGCGCGACTGCGAAAGAGAAGGTGACATATAAACGATCTTCTGATGTTTGATGTAGCACGCAATCCTGATGAATTCCCTGAATGTCACAGGGTTAAGTAATGTACGCAGTCTGCCATGTCACAGTGATCAGTAATAAGCATAGTGAGAATGTCACACGGTTCAGTCAAGTATACCTGGGAAGGTCACAGGGACTAGTCATGATACAAATGAATGTAACAGATAATAGTCATAATTGCGCAGCATCCGTATTAAGGGGTCCTCTACTGAATTAATGAGGTTTGCGCAAAAAAGTTGGTTAACCCACTTGTCATTGTGGTGGTGCACACAGGATGACGAAGAAAATCACAAGGAGCCAGCAGCAAGAAGTAAATGGGAAGCACGAGATGATGGATGTTGGATGTATATAATGGTGAGGAATAAGAGTGGGTTAGCTAGATAGAAACTCCCTCCACTATAAGAAACCCGTGTTTTCTGTGATGTTCAAAAAGATGTCTTCGGTGTCATGAAGACATCCCCGTTTACATTGGCCGGACGTAGAAACATGTGTAACACGAAAAAACGTGCAGTGACATCTCGGAGAACGCGTGGACATCCAAATGTTTTTGGCCATTTTGAGCGGCAGAAAGTGGTGCCACGTCAGTGCCACGTCGACGCCACATAAGCGGCACAATTTCGGGCAGTGCCACATGGCGATGAGCTTCATCCAAATGTGTGGTGACGTGGAATGGGACGCGGGCCCGCCAATTGATGACGGGGAGGCGGGAACATCTGACGTGGACCCGGGAAAATCTGACGTGGAGGAGGGAAATGCTGACGTGGCGTGCCACGTCAGCAGAGGTCTGTGTGGTTTTCATTCTAGCGTCACGTTCGCTAGGACGTCCCTGGGGACACGGCTGTGTTTTGCGAGACATCACGCGCTGACGGCGAGATGTCCGCCCCGATGTCACGGCTCGTCGCGTACTGTGTCTTCATGTTCGTATTGTTGGACATCGCCATGTGGCAAACGACGTTACAGTTGACATAGGCATGTCCTCAAATACGTCTTTGTCCCCTGCACGTGGGGAGTGGGTGTGTGATCGCAAATGTCTCCACGGATGTCAGCGCGTCTAACGTCACATCGTCTGAGACATGGACTTGCTCACATGGTGTAATTCACGGTGTTTCCGAGGATGTGACCACGCTATAAGAAACATCAGTGCGTAGTATGTAATGACGAAAGTCGCCGCGCGAACGTTTCTACGTAGACGTCCGATGGTTCTCCAAGACGTCGTCATGAACATCTTCTGAGAAATTCTGAATGTTTAGCGAGACATCGTCACGTCTTCTGAAGTCGTCTCACGAAACATCTCCGCGTCTCGTGCGACGTGCAACCGAGACGTCAGCGATGAGACGTAGTCGTCCCATAAAACATCCGCAAGTCAGGTGATACGTGTTCTGAAAGACATCATAAAGGTGGCCCAGACGTCTGAGAGAACATCCCCACGTCTTGTATATGTCACAATTTAGACATAAACCTCGACACGTAGTCATCCCACAAAACATCCGCATGTCACGTATCTTGCTTTATGAATGACGTCATCATGATAACCCAGACGTCCGAGAATACATCCCCACGTCATGTAACAAATCTTACAAGAACACGAGCCTCATCACACAGACGTCCCATAAAATATCACCTATTCACTGCACAATTATTATAAGAGACATCATCATGATCACCGAGTCGTCCGAGAAAACGTCTCGACGTCATGCACCACGTCTTACAATGACATAATCGTCATCACATAGTGCTTCCATAAAACATCCCCATGTCACTCAACAATTGTTTTCGATTACATCATTATGATCACACAGTAGTTCTACATAGCATCCCCGTGCCATGGAGGATGTACCTCAGAAGACACCCTCTGTTACACGTAGACGTCTCACATCGCATGCTCATGTCAGCATAAGAACATTCGAGGAGACATTGCGGTGTACCATCTACACATCCCCATGTCATATTCCACACGTTCTACAATACATCACTCAAAACGTTCATTGGTCTCCCTGAGCACGCAGTTGTGTCACTGCAGAGTGTTCCAATTGAATGCAGGATTCACGGTTGCGAGTCACGTATACGTTTTCGCATTGCATATCTATAACACATTGTAAGATCAATGTGAAAAAGTGATAACAATATTGTTTGTGACCTCATATAGCGCAAAATGCACCTCTATTGATACGACAACCGACAACATCCCTGTAGTACCCACACACGTCTTTCAGTCATGTCCTTGTCATCGCTTCATGTCCCTGTCATCGCTTCATGTCAGTGCTCCCCTATGACCTTCACACCTCTCCTCACTTGTCCATCGCTGCACCTGTTCGACAAGCCAACATAGCATGCGGTTAAACAAGTGATACATGACCAAATTCAATTGCATTAATTCGAGAGGCTGAAGATGTATTCGCCATCAATTTCGGTCCCCTCGTTCATATCAGCGTACCCCTACTCTGAATCTATAACAAACAACATGGATGCTTGACATTGTACTATACACGCTATGTCATGTGGCAACAATTTTCTGGAGATGTTGGAAGAGACGTCCCCGACGCTTCTGCAGACGTCAACGTGATTTAGCTGACGTCTTCGACGACGTCCTCCAAAACATCACTGTCGTGCGCCACCGTTAATCCCTCTTGCACTAAGTCAGCACCACGTGTAGGGTTACGATGGTTTAGCTGCACTCACCCACCCACCTCCAGAAACGTCTTTCGTCATTTATTCTTGGCCACCTCCGCTCTTGTTGAGGTGCCTACCTGCACTTGTGAAATGATAGCATGTTTAGGGACTCTTCATATTCTATGTCTTTGTATATTGTGAAGGACAATGTTTAGGGTCCTATGATATTGCATACTATACATTACATTGCCCACCGTGACGGTTTAGTTCCAAACATTATTTCCAAAATGCAAGTGCAAACATTATGTGCAACTACACATTGCCAACCTTCTCGACTGCCTTCACAGGTTTGGACAGTCCCGTGGGCTTCGTTGCATCTGGCTTGCTCGCTTTGGATGTTCCCGGCGGCTTCGGTGTGTCGGTCTTACCCGGTTTTGACAGTCCCGTAGACTTAGGTGTCTTTGCCAAGACCTTTGTCATGCGGCGTTCATATCCCGTGGACCCCCCCGGAGTTTCCAAGGCCTCCTGCACTTCATCCTACCTGGCTTACTTGCAACCGTGGCAATATGACAGACAAGCATTTCGACTTTTGGATGCTTTACACTTCATACTCATTACACTGACGATTACCGCATTCACAGTGCTCAAAATGTAAACCTCCATTGCCTACCAGCGTTTCTTAAAACATGGCAGTGTTCGTCATCATGTCCACATGATGTTACAGAGGACGCGGAGATGTTACAAAACACGTCTATGCGTTTCCGCAATGCTCCTGTAGACGTCAGAAACAACGTGGTGACGTCTCCCTAATGCTCAAAGCACATTGTCTATCACTTTACCTGCTCGGTCTACGCTTCAGACGCCTGTGTCTCCTCCCCCGTCGCGTATGGATCATCCCCTTCCACCTCCCCAACAACACCTTCTTCATAGTGTCATAGAAGATGCCTTTGAAATCCACTAACACCAGTTTCTTCATCAAATCCCCCCCCCCCTCTGTCGTTGACCTCGTCGGCGTCGCCGCCACACTTCCAAAGCCACATAGCATCCTCACTTGTGTCCACTTAGAGAGAAAAGGGAAACAATCAGTCTAAAAATAGATATCAACACTTTTGAAAACCTCTACACTCTAAACTCTAACTTCTTGGAAAAATGAAGGCAAAAATGACCCACATGGCTCGCCTCTAATTCCTCTTAAAGGTCTCATGACCTAACTTTGGCTGCGGCAGCTAACCCTAGCCGCCTCTGTTCATCCAGTGAACTCGATGAAAATCATCCCAGTCGATGTTTGCAGTGACACATGGACGTCATCTTAGACGTCTTCATGGACGTCCTCTTAGACATCTTCATGGACAGCTGGATGTCATCATTGATGTCCTTCTAAACATTCCAATGTTTGCTAGTGACTGTAATTTTTGAATTCATATTGCACTCAGATAAACTTAAAGACTTCATATTACTAAGACATTTTGTTTTTCTAAAACTGTTTTACTTGTCTAAAATTTGTTAAAAGAAATTTTTACAAGTTTCTAATCAAATGAAATCTGATACAAGCACAATTCTATTTTTAGACAAATAAAACATCTTACACTTGTGTCTAAATGCTTTTAAGTATATTAAGAAATATGAAGTTTTTGAAAGTACCTAAGTTTTTTTTATAAAAAGAAATTGTAATGAACATGATGAAAGTTCGATGATGAGTACGGGTGTTTGCATGGTATGGTTCATCACTTGTTTGTCAAAATGCAAAACTTTGCTCCTCTTTTTAATCTTTTAGAACTTCATAAATAGAAATTGATGGTAAAAGTAAAAAAAATTGAACTACTACAACTAAGAGATGTCTTATACCAATGCCAAGAAAAAGGTGAAAAATAACAAACATGCAGTCCAAATTGTTGTTTATTTAAAACATTAGTGCCTTGTTGTAGTACAAAAGTCCATATGGAAATTATAAAAGAGAAAAGAAGGTTGTGGATGGAATTTTCAGATATAAATTTTTCCAATTTACAAATATGTGAAGAGAAATATGTTCCACATTTTTCCAAGTTTTTCCAAATTATTGAAATGAACCAAAAAGAACCAAAAACGAACAATATTTACATTCAAAGTTTAACTATATTGTTCAAAGTGGTAGTAGAACGGGAGTTTTTATACTCAAAATCCTCCAAATTAAATCATTTAGACAAACTCAGATTTAATTCTATCATTGATAAATACATAAATTTAAAAATTAGTGCACTTCATTTTCCATTGTGATATTTCTAAATATTTTTTAAAGGGGATTAAAAGTTACTCCCTCTGTCTCACTAAAAGACCGTGGATTCCTTAATATGGCAGATTTAAGGGCAATTCTATTTTGGGTTTCCCAGAACACTGTTGATTTGGATTATGCGGTTTCGTCTTTTCATTCGCCTTGCATTGCCTGATGTGTCCAGAGGACATTCGCCTTCAGGGAATTGGCATGTGTTGGCATCATTGATTAGCTATTAATACACCAAACGACAATCTTATTTTGAGACAGATTAATTTACCAAACCACGGTCTTTTAGTGAGACGGAGGGAGTATTTCTTTCAATGAAATGCACAATGTGCCCAAATGTGCACCAAAAGGCATGATAATTCAGAACTCTGAATTTCCTCAATATGGTGAACTATACCATGCATGACGGTGTTGCTCATTTCTATGGGTTAAATCCTCAAGTAATGTGTGAGTCGCCAACATTGAATGTAACAGGTATAGATTCAACGTGGCAAACTTCAACCACATGGACAATACAGTGCATCCTCATATAGACATTTTTCTAATAAACTTCTGTTCAGAAAGACGTATTCGCATTCTTTTGGACGTTCTTTGTGACGTCTCCAAGTGTGACGTATGTGCTTGTGATAGGTCATCCCGGACGTCATGTATGTCCTAAACCATGTCGCCAAGGACGTCTCAAAAAAACATCGCGTACATCGTCTGAGACATCGGTGAACGTTTGTGTTGTGACCGCTGAGACATTGCGTACATCGACTGCGACAGACGTGCTTATCCGTTGTATCCTATGGCGCGTCCTATGTCTCAGAGGATGTTCTTTCAACCGTCACGGATGACTGTTCAGACATCTAATACGTCTACAATTATATCCGTGCTTGCACGATGTCTCCTATGTGAAGTTGGATGTCTTTATGGATGTTCGGAGTGACACTAATTCTGACTTTTGCAGACGCGTCATGGACGTTTCAGATGAAGACATCCAGCTATGTTCACTGAGACGTCAAACCGTTATGGTGGATGTTGTGGCTAATGTCTTCAATTCTAACGTTTGAACATGGCCCTGTCATTGTGGACGACGTCTGTGTCTTCTTCCGTGTCACAATGGACGTCTCGGCAAACACGCACCGTTGCATGGCGGTTATTTGCACCGATGCAAGCTGGGACCTCGGGGGGTTCACTGGCGAAAATTTTAGAAACAACGTGCGATAAAAAATAGGGTCCAATATAATTATTGTAGATAAATTTTGTAAAAAATGTACATGTAAAATAGGGGATCTTTAAAAAGTGAAACATGTTTACATGTAAAATACCATCACATATAATATTCTCAGTCTTTCGTCCCATAAAATACCATCACCTTATAATATTTTTTTGCAAGGTAAATAACCCCCCAAATAAATAGATCATTATCGCACGTGTATGCAAAATATACAAGGGAGTGCTCCCCCCGAGGCTAGGACCAACATGCCAACATCCTTAAAAATAATGTTTGAGAGGCGGGCTCCCTCGTTGCGGATGTCATCGCTAACATGTCGTAGGCTGCAGATACGACGATGAGGCCGTTGCCCTAGACCTAAACCAAGGCCCTCATCAGTGTCCGCTTGTTGCGGATGTCATCGCTGACACGTCACCTACAACATGCGAGACATCAGTGGCTAGCACCAAGACATCAAAAAAACACGTCGACATAACTGAAGACATCACCAAAAATGTTGGTTTCTTATAGTACAAGGTTAATGTAAAGGTTATACTGCGGCAATACTTCGTTGACAGTTGCTTTCTAAGATATTACCTCCACATTCTCGGCAACTTCTACTTAGACTGGGTAACATTGCTAGAGGATGTCTGTACAGATTATGTACAGAATGCAAATTTTTTATACCATCCGAATCACATTTCTCAGAACATGATGAATCGAATTGGTCATTTTGAAACCATAATTTGTTGGGGTTAAATATTCAAGAAAAAGGCATTTTCATGATTCGTGTGATATGTGGCTTGAGCCTACAAAGGCGCCTTTTGATATCGAAGTTTCATGAGGTGCAAGTACGACGATGAGACGGGTCACATGTCGTCGCATAATTGGGACGCAATGACGTACGTGAAGCACGAGCGACTACCCATCACTATTGAGGACTATGGATATCTGGATGGCGAAATGGCGACGTACGATCGTGGAAAAGGCCGGACATCCAGTCCGTATGCGAAGGACCTTGATCCCAGAGTGGGTTGGGCTGATTAAACGAAGAAGGCTCCGCAACGTATGGTGCAGAAGATGTATGAGAGGACGATGTGTCTCAGTAGAAGGAAAGAGTGGAGGAGAAGTGGTATTCGCCCAATATTACCGCGGCCCTCATCAGTGTCGGCTTGTTGCGGTTGTCATCGCTGACACGTCTTCTACAATATACGCATGAACAAGATGATGTCACAAGACACGTCCGGAGCATCATGGATGACCTCTGAGACATTGCGTACATCAACTGAGAGAGTCGTGCTCGGACGTTCTCTCTTATGTTGCGCATGATGTCATACGGATGTCTACAGAGACACCCTTTGCAATGTCTGTAACAGCATCCCGGACGTTTAAGCTGGAGACATAGAGCTATGTTCAGGGATACGTTTAGCAGTCACGGGGGACGTTATCGGGGGCGTCCTGCAGTGTGACGTATGTGCTTGTGCAATGTCAGCGCAGACGTCAGTGACGTCCTCTAACGTGTCACATTGGGCGTCTCTCCGAAGACGCCCTGATATATGGCGGATGTATACGGCAATGTTTGATGAGACATCCGTATGGACATCCTTGATCACAATGATCGAGACGCGGGCCCCGTCGTTGCGGATGTCATCGCTAACACGTCATCAAAAACTTGCTCATGTACGGCGGGATGTCCCACGAGGCGTTTGGAGCGCGCCATCACGGATGACCTCTCGGACATCTTGTATGTCATCTAAGACATCCGTGCTTGGACATGGTTTTGTCTCTGGCGTTCGATGTCTTCACAAATGTCCGGAGAGTCACTGTATGTGACGTCTGCAGAAGCATCTTGGACGTTACAGATAAAGACATCCACCTATGTTGAGTGAGACGACCCACCGTTCCGATGGATGATCTGTCTGATGTCTGCGATTGTGACGGATGTGGTGTGCCATGTCATTATGGACGTCCGCTATGTCCTCTGCCGTGTCGTAATGGACGTCTCAGCAAACACGCATACGTGCGTGCTGGATGACTGCGGCGATGTAAGGTTGGACATCACAGCAGACATGCCACGCAAACGTTTCTATGGAGATGCAGGCCCGTCTCTCGCAGATATCATCGCTGACACGTCACCAACAACATGCGGATGCATGCCGGGATGTCCTAGCACACGTATGGAGCGCGCCATCACGGATGACCCCTGAGAGAACGCGTACATCGCCTGAGACATTTGTGCATCCACAGGTCTTACATGTACTCTCCAATGCATTCTCACGGATGTTTAGAGAGACACCCTTTGTGAGCTCTGCAGAAGCATACATGACGTCTCAGCCTCAGAGATACTGCTGCGTTCCATAAGACATCTAAGTGTTCCACTGGACGATCTCGACAACGTCCTGTTTTGTGTCGTATGTGATCGTGCGCTGTCATTGCCGACGTCAACGACGTCCTCTACCGTGTCATAGTGGACGTCTCTGCCAAGACATCCTGCAGCATCAGGAAAGTCGTCGCAGATGTTTAATGGGACATCCCTGTGGACATCCATGAATACAATGTTAGAGACGCTGGCCCGATTGTCGCGGATGTCGTCGCGGACATGTCACCAACAACATACAAATGTCTGCCGGGATGTCATAGCACACGTTCGGAGTGCGCCATTACGGATGACATTTGAGACACCTCGCACATCGAGTGAGACATGAATGCATATGGACGTTCTCTTTGATGTTGTTTCGGATGTCTTCAAGGATGTCTACAGAAACACCGTTTGAGACGTCTGCAGACACATAGTGGACGTTTCTGCTAGGGACATCGTTGCGTTTCCTGGACGTCATCGCGAACATATTAGAAGATGTCCACCGAAACATGTGGACGTTACTCTCGCCATCGTGAATTGTATGATGTGTGAGCTCGTCCGATGTGGAATTTTGCTTGCCATGTAGATGAAGAATTGTAAATTCTGAAATGAATAATATGTCCACGTGTATATTGTACCATAAATTTTAAAAAATCATGGTATTTTATAAAAGTCTATTTTTGGCAACAACACATTTTTAATAATATATTAATATTAAAATAATAATATTTTAATATTTTAATGTAAAAAATGAATTTAATATATAATATAATATATTTTAATAATATTTTATTTTATTTTATTATTAAAATATTCAGTATTATTAATATTATATATTAAAATCATTAAATATTATTACTTAAGACTATTATAAGAAATTGACAAATGACAAATTCTGAGAGTGCAAAATAATGAAAATAAAATGAATATTCTAAATGTAGTGGTATTATAAAATTACATTAAAACGGGAAAAAAATAAAGAGTATTTAATAAGACGATGCATTTTTCCTTTTGCTCTTGCAAACCGCTGCCCATTATGCTGATTTTTTTACAGCCGGGCTGCATTCTACCTCGCACACCAGTAACTTTTCCAAACTTACCCTGGGTGAAACGGGATTGCCTTGCCGACGTGGCAGTTTTGCGTCGCCCAGGATGTCCTATGAGACGTCCTACGTAACGGGCACGTTTCTGCTAACATCTTCGCGTTTTGAAGTACACACAGGTGGACCGACAGACCATATTGGCTACTGTAGCAAAGTACCGCGTGGACATCCTTACGTTCGCCGAGACACAAGCGACTAACATGATGACAGGAGAAAAACACGACGCAGTTTTTCAGAACATCACAAAAAACACGGGTTTCTTATAGTGCTCTAAGACATTCTCGAGTTTTGGTTTTGTATTGAGTCTTTCACTACTAAATACAAGTGAACATGTTGCATTTCCCTTCTCAGACGTAAGCGTCTTCCATTGAATTCCACGTATGTGTCTTCTATTGTATGTTTCAGATACATAATAGTAATGTAACTCTCAGTAAGCGAAAATATCACTGTGTGCACTAATATGGCCGCATATATGGCAACAACATTATGACTACCGCGAGTCATATATTGGTCTCACTCTGACCGATACTGTGACTGAAACCAGTCGTATATCCTTTGCACTCTTGTCAAACACTACTGGAGGTCTTGAACACACCACTGGCTACAGACATAAGACCGCTCAAACACGACTGTACAGAGTCATAATCCACGAAAGCCTAAAACATCACTACCAATCGACTTCCACGTCAGCAACATTATGACCAAAACTATGACTCCAAAGAGTCACATTCCACGTCAGCCGAACAATGACATTATTCACATTCCACGTAGAAGTGCCACGTCAGCAAAAATATAACTCCACAGAGTCATATTCCACGTCAGCAGAAAATATGACTACGCAGAGTCACGTGCCACGTCGGATGCCACGTCAGCAAAAAATATGACTCGCCCGAGTCACATGCCACGTCGGATTTTGGCCTCAGCTGCCCGGGCAGACCTCCAAAAGTCAAGGACTTGGGGCCGGTCAAGATGGCGGTTGGAATGCTGACGTGGCACGTACATGGCGCCCAAGTATACGCTTTAAGGCGTATTTATTCATATGACTAGGTGCCCGAAGCGACTCGTCGGTAACTACGGCACCCAGTCATGCTCCGCGTCACATTCCACGTCAGCAAAAAATATGACGCGCAGTCACAGACCCGATTTTATGACTGCGCGCAGTCATAAACGCAGTCATTCTCCCAGTCATAAAAGTACCCATCTCCGGTAGTGATTGGTAACAATGGTAAGTCGTTTCGGAAGCTTGGAAATTCTTTCATAAACGCCATGACTCTGCCATGTGTGGCTCTCACACCACGTCTGGTGGCGTAGCTTTTCTGGAACTTGGGCATGTGGATGGGATTCAACGTGAATTCGGTGGGATAGTTGCTTTAAGAGACAAGACTCTAACATTGCAAGAAATCGTATATGATATTTGAAATTTACCTTGCAGCATTCTAGGAACGCAATGTAAGTGCTGGAGCTTCATTCTTGGTGTGAATGGGCCATTAGAAATGCAAATAAACCGCACCCGTTCTGACCAAGCCCACGCCAGTCAAGTTTATTGTAAGTATAAACTGTCTGAAAGTGCTAATCTGGAGGGGATCGAAGTTGCATGCCTGTACTCACAAGATTAACGTGCTGCTTTTGGTCGTCTCTGTCTTCGAAGGTCCGGAGGAGTCGCTAGCTAGTATGAGGTCCAGTTAACCAAGCCAGACACTCATTAGTTAACACATGATAAACTTGTTTGACAGAAAACAATGATTGTCAGGCAAGAGACAGAAAACGTGATGCACGAGAAGGATTGGAATGGGTAATATCGCACTGAGTGTGGAAGTGCAACCCGAGGGTCTGCACAACGTCGAAAACCCCGCCATGCGAAGAATTCACTGCTCAACGAAAGCAACGGGCAAAGCAGCCGGTCAGGTCGCCAGGTGGTCCCTGCAAACGCACTCGCAAACGCATATAAAATGCCTTCGATGCGTTCATGAATCACCAGTGTGCCTAACTGCAAGTGTGTCTATCATCGTTTCTCTACTTCTGCTGTGCCAAAGTTCTCACCTTCTTCCACAACCCCAGAGTCTGATGGCCTGAAGTCACAAGCAAACTACAAGTGTCAAGTAAAAGGTTCACATCCGTGTCATCGATCAGCAATATCAAAGCTCGATCGTGGAGTCAGTCTACACCAAACTTGAACAAGGAACGCCATATTCGTTTAGTTGGGACTATTCCGTGAAGTTGGGACAAAAGTGGGGTTCCAAAATCGATGATTTAGAGCACATTCGGCCATCTCCATTGTTCGGCGTGTACTTCATTTTTGTTGTGTTACGTCATGTCTAGCATTGTTGTGGAGCTCCTCGTATAGTTCACTCCTCTGACCTCCCATACACGAATGTACTAATAAAATGTATTATAATTATAATTCTTCGCATGAATGATCATATTTTATAGATATTGCATGTCAGTTACTTTGTAACAAGTCATAATTATATTATTTCATAATTTTCGTTTCTTTAATGTATTGAAACGTGCCTGGGTTCTATTGTGCAAGTTAACGAAGTGCATGTCATTTGTACAACTATTTGTCGGGGAAAAATTATATTATAATGGTTTTTCTTTACTCGATCGTTGGACTGCTGTCATTGTACTCGACGTGCTTTTTGTGAAAATCATTTGTCCATTGCGGATATTGTTCATGTTTGGTGCTCGGTTGCCATGTTTGGGATAAATCAATGTTGTTTAGTGTATTAGCTGCCACATGTGATCACATTCTACTCGCTACTTGTAAAATCAGGGTCCCTCCATAAATTTGTGCTCTATAATTTCATTGTACACTTGGGTTTGTTTTTTTGTTTTTGTTTTTTTTTTTTTTTTGGGGTATTGCATCACGATTGGAACTTCATATGCCGGATTTCCAAGATGGTATTCTCAAGAGCGATATAGGCTTATGTAGTATTTTGGTACTCTAGAGGCTTAGGTATTCATTATTGTAGCTGTGATTGCTACTGTTCCTGTCAATGTGGTGAATAGCTATTGAATGCACTTTGTATCTGATCCACCATTGTCGTTGTTTATTCATCACTTCTGCGTATCTTCCTTTACACACTTTCATACTAACTTGTATCAACGTTTCAGTGTACCGTGTTGTTTAATTCTTTGGGACTATCACTCGTGAGTCTAGAATGCTGTGGTTCACCTGTGTGTAGCCTTTAATCACGACATTGATGTATGTGGTACTGTGCGTCGTCCCGTTTTTCTTATATAGTATTTGTGCTGATGTCCAGTGGTATACACGTGTCGCGCAATTGCCCGCTGCATTTGTTAAATGCGGCATGTTTTATATAGTTCTTCTATGTTTTGTACCTGCGCTTACACTTAAACCATGCCTCAAGTCGACCTCTTCTTTGTCGATACCTCTACTTGTGTCGCTGTCATAATTATGCTCTTCTTGTACAAGTGGTTTGAGCTCCCCTCCTTTGCTATTACATGTTTACACGTCATAATCTGATGATTACGAAATGGCAATCGGAGTAGAAGTGCGCATTCTCTTCTAATCATGTTTTCAAGGTATTTGACCTCGTCTTTAAAGCCTGCTAGTCACGTTCATCTTGCCCCCATCGTATGTGTTGCACTTCATAGCTTACCTTTTGCCGACGAATTTATAGGGGTCGCTCATAAGTTTACTGAATAACAGTGACCTCGTTTTACTATTGGCCACAACTGCCACCTGCATCGAATGTGTACTATTAGTAATCCTATTTATAGTCATTGTACATGGTTCACGTCTTTCATCCATTTGTGGATTCCATATTCAATGCGCATCATTCATTCAAGGGATCCCAATTCATTACTTTCATCGTATACGGGCCTTCTTCTTACATTGGACCGTCAATTTAAAATTACAAGAACTTCATACCAACATTTACTTTCCATTATAGTATGATGGCAGGACTTCAAATTTTTTGCGGTGCGACATGTGTGCTGCAGCGATTTTACGGGATCGTCTTATGATACTTGAAATGCCATAGATTCCATTTGTAACTTGGCACGTGCGGTTCGAAAACCTTATTTACATCATACGGTCCCATTTTCATACAGCTTCCAAAAACGCTGTTGTCGCCTTAACATCTAACAGTCTCATTGCTTTTCAAAGTTTTCTTGAAAATGGCGTCATTGTGGCGACTACTGTCGCTGTTTCTGTGCTCCCCACGTCAAACTCATGAAGTTGACATTACCAAATTGTATTTCCGGCTAATACTCGGGCCACTACATTATTATAATCACGTGCTGTTATCACATTACCGTGTCGCAACCTGTTGCACTTTAGTTCAGCCAGCACAGACTGAAAAGTTGCTTTTCGAATTGCCTACTACATATCCATATTGTCTCGAGTGCAGTTGTCCTGATATTTCATGAGATTCCCGAGCGACAACAACAGTACCCTAGTTTGACAGATCCATTTTGCAAGTCATGTAGTTTCGACCTCGGTCTTCGTCTTCCGATTGTAACTTCTTGTAGTGCAACCGTGCAATTATAGATCCAGTGGGCCATTGCCCAGTGGATGTACTTAACTGCTCTTGTGCAACAAACAGTACTCAGTAGCGGATGACTCTACCTACTTACTACACATTATTATGCACGGTATGCACACTTATGCCAAGCACACGTGCAGTTTAGCATTCATTTGTCGCTGGTGGGGTTGAACAAACATATTCATTGAGCATTGTTCTCTGCATTTTTTACAGTGCACGGACATTGAAAAGCACCAGCCTACTCAGTATCAGAAGAGCTTGCTACATCGGGAGCATCTGGACAAGCTTGAATGCTATGAGCTATTGTAGCCAAGGCCTGCAAAATCTGCCTCTTCGGAATGGTGATTGATGTTCCGTCTCCGCCTCTCGGCTTCCAGGCTGTCAATATGGAAGTTGTAGTTGTCATTTGCTCTTCATACTCTGGGTCAACTTCCCATTTGAAGTTGTCTGTTGTGTCCCAGTTTTCATATGGTGTCGACTCCTTTCCTCGTCGGCGAGACGGCTTGTACCACTGTACTTTTATCATCCTATTCTATGCATCACCAAATGTTAGCACCGGATCCGAACAAGCTTTTCCCAGCCATATAGGTGCACTGCTATCTGTGGCTGCCCGTACTAGCAACATATGACCTGCACGACAATCTCGCGCTACTCGGAAAGACGGTTTTGGCTTTAGGCTCCTGGGTCCTATGTAATGCTCATCTTCCGCAAATTCGTTGCGTAGAAGACCTTCTGCGTCATACAACGTTTGTACCTCAAAGGACTGTCTTGTTCTTGGCCAAAATCCCATGCGCAACACATCCATCGCTTCCGTCTGTGGCTCTTGTAAAGCATCTTTCACTCGATTCCAATATTGCACGAGGTATGCATGCTTCCGAGTATATTTGCCTGTTACATCTGCATCTCCAACACTCTTCCAGTGTTGGATGAATCCCTTCAGTCCTTTCACAATTTCTTCTTGGCCTCTCATTCTTCGTGGTATAAGTGCACGAGGAGTTCCAGTGGGCAGTATCAGCTTCCCGTCTAAGTCCTCCTTCCATAGTTTTATGCCCTCTACTGGCTTCCACTTCTCGTCGGTACAACGCAGTTTGTATTGCATGAATGGCCAGCCACTCGCGTCTCGGTAGAATCGAAATTGTTGACCCTTGGAATGTCCGATCAAGTCGTCATCGCTTATATATCCAGTGATGAAGGATTTGAAATTTGGAACTTCCTCAATCAATCCCGGGATGAATGGTTCCTCGTCTAGATCCATGTATGATTTCATCAACAACGGAATGGTTGGATAATCACCTTCTTTGAGTTTCATGCTCCACCGTCCAAAGGACGCATCGACGTCGTCGTGCGTATGCCCGACCACAAGGAATGACACTTGAATTTCTTCGAACACGCCCTGTGCTACTAAAAGTGACCAGAAGCATTTCACGTGACGGCTCTTGTTGTCCTTCCAACAATTGTCTAGTTGGACGTGTAGAATTGGAGGCAACTTCTGGAACGGCTCCGTCGGTGCTGTAGGGTTCAATCGAATTGACGTTATGCACTGTTCAGAACCTGCAAGTATTGCCCGGTACAGCTCTGTTGTGCCGGCCCCCTCGAATAAACTGGTTGGATTCGCTGCCTTTGGGGGCTTCTCTAGGTCTCGCAGCAACTTCGCAATAGATCCAATAGTTTGGTTGCTATCAGCAGCATAAACGTCCAACGCATAGTGCGCATATTTTTTGTCCCCGTGGCCATGAGCCAACATCCCGGTGACCGATACAGGTAATTTCATGAGCCCATCCACGGCCTTGTTCTTCGCTGCTAAGCATGGTGACGCTGTTTTCGAATGGTCGACTTTGTCGTGCATGATACACAGAACTTGTAATGGTCGATAGCATGCTAGTGCTCGACTCAAGTAATAGTATGCGCGCGATGCCTCTTGCTCCCGAAGATGCACTTGCAACAGCTGGTCTGCATGTTTGTACCCCGGGGACCCATGTGCATGGACATTACGTTGTTTTGTTAGCTCATCACATCTCCCACATCGTGCAAAATTATCACCGCGGCGCTTAACCTGGTACTCTGAGAAGTGCTCTTTCCGTATCTTACTACAAGAGGATTGCGATAACACTTTCTCTCCGCATGCCACTTGCACCTGCCAAACACGATTGCTCGTATATTTCAGTCAAGCGATTCTTCTTCAAGACCACGCTCAACAATGTTTGCATTTCCTACTGTCAAAACATTTGTTTAGTATGTTCACCTTGTTCACTTCTTGTAGTATGCTCTTCCACTTTGTACCAGCTGGTAGAACTTTTTGAACCACCTTCTGCCCCTTCAATGCGCCCGTTGCTATCGTGCGCGTCCTATGTGGCATTGAATCCGCTGTTGTCGTCAAAATCATTGACATTGTCTGCACTGCTTGGGTTTTGCTTTTCGAAATCCTCTTCCTCCCTTTGCCGGCATGCGGTTGTGCACGACAACCGCTCTCAGCGTACGCACGGTACCTATAAAAATCAGTCTTTGGCACCCCATACAACATTTGCCAAGCTGTCATACATACCACCTTCCCCTCTATAACACAAACTTGCTTAACTGATCCGGGTACGTAGTGGAAGTTCTTGTGTATCGCCAATCTCATGCTATCTTTAGCCGTGGTGTCCGAGTGGTGCATCTCATATCGAATAGTCTCTACCTCAGCGAAGCTAAATTGTCCAATGCACCGTCGCTTGCAGCAGGAGCTGCGCAACGTCTCCTGGATTGAGTTTTTCAGCAGAAGAGTGTCCTTTCGCTTCAGTGGCCTTGGTATTCGCGCTTGACGCTCTGAGAGGTACTGTCGACTTCCACCGCCAGTACCCCGTCTCGCGTCTTTGGCTTTGAGCATGTCACTGCACTGCCGCTCGTGATTGTGCAGGCTCACTCCCTCATACATGGTATTCTTTATAGGCCACCTCTGCAGCGTTCGGCACGCCAAGGAGCTGCGCGTGTCCAACACTTCGCACACCACAATTCCTACGTAGTCTTTTCCAAGTGGTGATCGACCGTTGATGGCTTGCCATTCCTTTGCAAACTCTACGTATGCTGTAGCCACTGCCACCCCAGTGTCGTTCACTAGAGTCACTTCCTTTTTGCACCAATCCTCTCTGGCTAGGCCGATGAAATCGGGGATGGGCACTTCTTCCTCGGGAATGTTGTAAACGCCATCCGCCTCCTCCCTGTCGGACTCCCAGCCCTGAATTGACAGACCCACGACGGTCATCCTATGTCGGATCGAACCCTGCTACGTAGTGCATGCGTCCTCTGACTGACCGTAATAGGGAGAGAGCCATGACATGTCCAACTTGCTACGGCAATACTTGTGTAGTTGGCGCTTTCCATCAATTTGGGACTTTAAATAATCTACAACTGGCATATAGATCCAATGGGTAATCTACAGTGGATGTATGGCAGCTGTGGATTTTTAAAACCCCCAAATTCATGGAAAGCCCCAACTACACAAGTATTGCCATTGTTGTCTGACTCCAAACTTTGCAGATTCATATGACAATCACCGTTGTCACTGGGCAATTGCCAACTGGTAGAGTGAGCTGCCACATCTTAGTACAATTTCACTGACTGCTCATTCTAGTTTAGAATTCTGTTGTGCCAGTGCAATGCATTGTAAACGAGTTCATATGCGGCGCACTCATACCATGTCGCTAGCCTCTGTGTCACTATCCATCAGATCGTCACAAACGTCCACCACTTTGCACCAGTCGTCAGTCAAATGCGGCAGAGCGTCTCGATTAAATTATGACTCAGTCGTTACCCTGTACAGAGCCGGTGTGCCTTAAACGAGTTAGAGGGCTTTATGTACAACGAGGACAAGATCGTTAAACTGTGTCATCATATCATACAAGTTATTTTCAGTCCGTCAACTGCGTGTCCCAGCACAGGAGCACTGGAGCACTGTATATTTACACAAAAGGTGTGTCGGACACACATACAATCAGAGACCACCAAATTCTAGCACATTTCCTGTGAAATTCTATAATTTCCTAAGATCTCCCCAAGTTGATGTTGGCTTATCATTGCTCTAATCATTATCACTGTCCACAACACTGCTGTCCACACATTCAGTGCTGCAGTCACTATAATAGTCAAGATAATTTTCCTCCGAGGATGTCGTGTCATTCTTTTCGGGATTTGCCAATAGTAATTGGGTTGCTTTTTTCTCTGGATTGACACAAAAGCAAAATGCTGGAGGGAAGATGGGTACGGATCTTGGCTCATGTAGACATGCGAGACGTTTTTTTCTAACTCTATCGTCCAATGACAAGCCCTGCCGGGGGGGAGGTAGTTTGCAGTTGCAGGTCGGCATTCGAACCCAACGTAATACTACGCATCGGATACATTTGCAATCCTCACAGACATGGCCATGATTTTGGCCCATGTACAGACTGGTTATGAATGGGCATGACGTAAACCGATACAAGGTATACGCTAGCTCGGGAGTCGTATCACCAGAATCCTCAGTCATATTGTGCCGAGAAATTTGGCAACACAAGTTGTAGCTTGCACCTGGCGAATCACGGGACTCCGAATCACAAAATCCGTCCGCTGTTGAGAATTAGCCTGAACTTTCACATGCAACGGGCAGTATATTATATTCCACCTGCAGAAACATGGTAATGCGATGTCAGTTGAGTACAATTTATTTAAAGTATGATCGCTGTATTTGTTTAGTATCCATTGGACTCTCATATTCACTTCAAACTCTGCAGTTTGCATAGATCCAGTGGGCAATTGCCCACCGGGGATCTATGCCAATTGTAGTTGTCAAACAGTCCCAATGTGGGAAAATAAATCCAATTAGAGGAATATTTACATATCGCAATCTATCTCTAGAAATTTGACAAATTGGTTAAGACTTCAACGCCAGTGTTAACATGACAGCTGTTGCTTAACCTACGTACTTAAAAATCATCTCCTGGCATACCGTTTTACCTATGTTCACCTGTACCTAATTTTTTTTCCTTCCACCGTCTTTGCTTCTTGTAACAATACCCTGCATTCATAGCAGTAGGCATAATCTACAGATAACAATCGTAGTAATCTCAAACAATACTCCAGGTGACAAGCAAAAAGCGAGGTCCAAAATATCCTGGCAAATCCACTTTCACTCTGTTCTGTATTCATTTACAAAAATAGGCCCACTTGTTCGAACCAACACTAGCATATGTAGGTCAGTTTTTACAGAATACTTCAAACAATGACTTTGTTGATAATGTCCTCAAGACTGCTCATAGTTGCTACAGCAGAGTACAACGGCAATTGATCCGGTGGGCAATTGCCCACTGGGGCTGGCAAGATGATTTGCCTACATCAAGCATAGACACTTCGGCACTGTCTCAACCCCGCTATGGTATGGAGCACACTTGTTGACAATGTGCTTTAGACTGAAGGTGCCCTACACTGGGTGGGCAATTCCCTACTGCGGCTGCTGTTGTGCTTACAAACAAAGTGGGTTACGCTTAGCGCTACAGGTGCACACTTTCAGATCTCTGTAAAGTACTACCAACATTGTCGTCGCCTGCGTACTGCTATACTACGGTTGAGGGTCATAGATATAAGTGCTGAAAACTGCAAAACACATACTGAGGACATGTGGGCGGTTCTAGTACACCAGGTCAGTGCCCAACTGAGAACCCCAGCCATGCCTGCAGTGGGCAATTGCCCAGTGGGGCTGCTGTTGTGCGTACACAGCAAGTAGAGCCGCTAGAGATGCACACCTTCATCTCTCTGTAAACTACATACAACATTCTTGTCGCCTTCTACGTCCTACTACTCTGATATCGCTGAAAACTGCTTCAACACATTGTCCAGGACGCCCGTTCCACTACAGCATCCCAACTCAGTACTCCAGCCATGAATCCAGTGGGCAATTGCCCACTGGGGCAGCTTATGGGCGTATAGACAAACTGCAGTACGCTGTGGCGCTACAGATCCACACCTTCAGTTCTCTACACTACTAACAAGTGTTCCTGCTAGACTAGTAAGGTTTAGGGTCATTATAGATAAAATAACGCTGCAAACTCCGAATCGCATTGGACATGTTGAGTCAGTTCCACTACAGCAGCCCAACTCAGTAGTTCAGCCCTGACTGCACTACAGCAGCCCAACTCAGTAGACCAGCCCTGACTGCACTACAGCAGTCCAACTCAGTAGTCCAGCCCTGACTGCAGTGGGCAATCGCCCACTGGATCTGCGGCCGCTATTCTCCCTAGACCCCCGGCCCCGCTTCCACTACAGAGACGGGACAATCGCACTAAACACCATGTACTAAGCAGTCATCACATTGCCCACATGAGTGTGCGCTCCGGTGAATACCTCCGTGCCGTTGCAATTCATACACATCCGGATCAAATGTCGCGTCCTGATCTTCCACGCCACGGGAGTGCACCCCAGGAATTATCAATGGTCTTCCTTGGAACACAGATCCATGGATTGCTGCAACCCATACAAAACATTTCATGCCATGAGTAACACATTTCTCAACATCCGAGCAGGCGAATCACTGCCTGGGATGGGCAAAATAAATTCCATGGACCTCATTCCCAGTGGGCAATTGCCCACTGGCCAAGCGAACCAAATGCTTTCCTCTTGTTATTCCTCAATAGAACTGAAATATGAGACGTAATATACAATGTAATCATAATATCAAAATACGCCATACTATTGCTAAATACGATTTTGTATGTCTTTTCAGATAAAGAAATACAGTACGGCCATGTTCGTCACGGTAAAGACACCTATGGTTAGCCCGATCCTACGCGGCCAATCACGTCCACTGTGCCCACTTCGCAGCACTGCTTACAGTCCTACATGGCAATATTGGTTTTTTGGGGGCTTTTCACCATATTCAGACTCTTTGAACTCTACAGCTACCATAGATGCAGTGGGCAATTGCCCACTGGATCTATGCTACTTGTACATCTCAGAGTGCCTGAATATGGTGAAAAGCCCCCAAAAACCCAATATTTCTATGTAGGGGGGATTACAGCGTACACGCCCTCTTCAATCTACGACTGTTATAGACGCGGTGGTGAATTGCCCACTGGGTCCATGGCAGTGGTAGATGTAAAATTCAACATGTACACTGTGGACGTTTCTGAAAATGCATACTGTAGGAAAACTAAAAACAGGAAATGGATTCACTGAGTAGGACTTCTAAATGCGCCTCTAAACAACCACCCGTGGAAGCGTTCTGATGGACCATGTATAGACGCACAGTTCAGATCCGCGACACCGACAGAGGGGATACTGTAAATGGAAAGGCAAAGATTCCGACAGCCACTACTACAGATGAGTGCGACCGAGATGGACGATAAAAAAATCACTCAAATTTAGGCCCACTCAATCCTGCCGAGGATAAACTTTTCTTACCTTAATGTTGGCGCTGTAGATGCCGCAGTGCCGATGTCCTGCTCCAAGGTGCTGTCATTCCACACATTCCAACGACCCAATCCACTTTCAGATCTGTAAGAGTCTATGCACGCCATAGTCCCACGCCGAAACCCTCAACAACGATCTATTTCCTGCAAACAATGAAAACTGCGGCGGCGCTGCATCGGCATCATCTTTAGCCACAGACCACGCATGCACGACGACCGACCTCAGGGGAGAACAACGCACCGGCTACCTTCACTCAAAATTTCCTCACTCGTCGTGACTACGGCAACCACCCAGCCCGGTATGGAAGAGGAAGAACAGCAATGCAGCTCTTCGCAGGCGCCGCAACCATCGGAGGAGAGGACACGGGAACGGCGGAATGTGGCGGACTGTAAGCCGTGGTACAGGACCTCGCCAGTAGACTAAACTTTCAGCCATCCGATGGACGAGAGGGATGGATGGTTGGGCAGTCCGCCACGTGCCGGCGGGCGCCATTGCCGTCAAAAAAGCAGCAGCCACACGCATTCATTGCTGCAAAGGACCCTCGTCTCGAGCCAAGTGATCTCAGAACTGGCTAATATTAGCTGGATTTCTACCAAAACCATGTGGCTGCTAAACATACAAAGAAAGAAAATGAAAAAACATTTCAAATGTAGCGAGAATGCTCCTCGTGTTATAACGATGTACCAAGGGTATCATTATGGTATCACCATGGTATCACCTTCATATATCAAGGGTATTGCGGGATATTATAGAAGTATCGTGAGTAGTACATTCAGAAAGTACCAACAGTATCTACCATTTCTGTGGGAGGTAGCACGCGGTGGTAGATGTCATAAACCGGTTCTCAGAACACTGTTTCAGCTAGTGTTGGGTTTGAGGAATGGCTCGCCTCGTCACTGCCGTCGATCTTGATCAACGGTGGAGATCTCGCTTGTAAGAGCCCGTGCATTGGGGGATGTGAGAGGAAGCCCAGATTGGGAATGTCAGGGATTGCCTTATCAGAGGTCAATTAAGTGAGTACGTCAAATTAGGTGGGGCAACGCATGCAATGCTACGAGGTAAAAAGAACGAAACACAAACAAAGGGGGATGTTTTTCTACTTCAGGAATGAATTAAAATTGTACGTGATGCATTATTCACATGGTTGGATTTGTGATTGTTATCACCAACATTTTTTATAAAGCCTAGAACTTAAAGTTTAGAGCTCTTCTGTACAATGATTATTAATAAGATATTCACAATCTAATGATGAAATTTGTTGGGGTGGGTTGATATGTATTACTGTAAGTGTAGTATTATTGGAGATATTATGGTTTGGTTATGTAACCCCTAAAGGACCGGACTGTGTTTCCTCCAAAAACACTCCAATGCTGTCATTTTTACTGCCCCATGCACAAAATCCAAAATAATGTTATTATTTACCTTGTAACCGTAAGATCTTGTGCTAAACAATTTGCAAAACATATACAACAAATTTTGTTGATTTTGACCGCACGGATTGCAAGATAATTGCGTTTGATGGATAAAAACACCCCACAAAAACACATGCCCGAAAATTGCAGATGCGTTTGACCACAGCTACATCAACAAAACCTCAGTACCGAAACTTGTCGCACTTCACTTTCACATTGTCTATGATGTTACTTAGTTTTGTACCAATTGTCGTTCCGTTTCGAGAAGTTTCAGATGTTCAATAACACCTTCCACTTGTTGGGGGTTTAAAAGTTCATAAAAGACTATGTTTTCGGAATTCCAATATGCTTGACTTTCTTTATTTAAAATACAAATCCGAGCGGTGAAACACAAGTACATGCCAGCCTGTACAAAATGGCGAAACAACAATTTGGAAAAACAATAAATCTCCAAGTTTTAGAAGACATGTACCACATTTTCTAAGAATTTTGGGGATTAGGGGGGAAATAAATGATGGAGGAAGGGAATTGCCCATTCCAATGTTCCTAACCCCACGAACTCTCAAAGTACACTGCCACGTGGCATTCATTCATTGGACGATTTTTATTTTTTATTTTTTATTTTCACAAATGCGTTTATTTTTCAGTTCTTAAAATAATTATTTTTAATTATGAAATTGAACTTTCAGTTTAAATTAATACTTTTAATTTAAAATAATCCATTTAATTTCAAATAATATTTCTAATTTCAAATAATATTCTTATTTTAAAATAATACTCATTCAAATTAGACGTGACATTGCTCATGAACTAAAGGACAAGCCATCTAGGGATTTCTTTTCCTAACAGGCCCAAACAATCAAGTGTTTTAGCTTTGTTTTCATTAGATGTTTCATTTCAGTTTATATACATGTTTTGACCATTGAAATTCGAGTATAGATCTCATTTGAAGATATTACGCACTGTCACGAAATTTGAAGTTTGAATGTTCAAAAGACAACGGCTTTCTAAGAATGCTCCAACCATGCGTCTCATTTCATTTCTTCACTTTCATCTTTTAACTATTTCTAAACATAACTTTTATGAACTTCATATATTATTTGTAGCCTCGTTTCTTATTGCGTAACCTCGTAAAATTTTATGTATAATCAAATAATGGAATCCATACAACCTTGTACTGCATGTTATTCGAATTTCATTATAGGTTTAAATGTGTTTGTTTTTTTGATTTTGGCTTTTGAACCATTAACTTCCCAGGCGACCTAAAATGGGTCGCTCAAGAAATAGAAAAGGTTGTAAAACATGCTTAAGGTGTCCAAATTCAGTGTTTCAAAAGCGTAACCTCTTTGAAATACAGTTCGTTATAACAATATGTAATTGGATCACTGAAAATTTTGTTCATTACTTTTATAAGAAATAAAGAAATTTGTTCGTTTATGTGCCTTAATCAACCTACAGAGTTCTCCAATTTGCAAATGTTTGCGAAATTGCATGATACTGCATACATTTTGCAAAGATATACAAAGACAAATTGTAGATTATGAATTATGCTTCATTTTTATGAAAATAGATTTCAAAAATTGATCATACATAATTAGATATATAATTGTAAAGCTATAACCTACCAGAATTCATAAGAAATACAAAATTAATAATTATTTATTAATTTTCATTGTATTGGGCCCAAATTATAAGTTCCATAAGATGCTTAAATATTCATTAGAATTCATCTCGTTTAAAGTGCTCATTTTCACCAATTCTTGTCTATAATTGTTTAAATTGTTGT
Organism: Pohlia nutans; assembly: GCA_022496805.1. Lineage (NCBI taxonomy): Eukaryota > Viridiplantae > Streptophyta > Bryopsida > Bryales > Mniaceae > Pohlia > Pohlia nutans. The sequence continues at coordinate 3,650,440 of CM040103.1, forward strand.
TTCTACAAATAAAATATCCTACATCTTGGCATCTCATAAGTATGTTATGAACATTGCACTTGTAGCTCACTATTAAAAAAAATTCCAAAATATTTCATTTTCGTATGTTCTATGAATATTCAAGGTCTTTCTTTTTCATTTCATTTATAAAAATTGCAACGTCTGTTACTGGAATTTAATTTTATAAATAAGATCTATACATTTTGCAGCACAACTTTCATGTTCTATGGAACTTCGCAAAAATAATGTAACGCATATTTTATAGCAAAATTAGTTTATGGCAAAACCTCTCAGGAATTTCAGTGTTAATTGAATTTGTAGAGAAAACCATGCAAAATTCATTAACAAATGTTAATAATAAAGATGACACCTCCAACCGTGCAGATGTACATTGACATTTACATCTTTCCTTTGTACAGCAACTCTAGTTATGTTTTGCATGAACCATTTTATAATGACTATTTCAAAACACTCTTCAATCCGGACCTTCGGTTTGCTCTGGCCACTCACGAACTAAGACATATCGCATAATTTAATTACTTGCATTACTTCTAATGGGACTTACTTAATCATAGGGCATCATAACTTACTTCATCCATATTGATATTGACAATATATAATTGCATTACCCCCTAAATAATTGAACACCTTCTAATTATTTTTTTTACTTCCCACCCAAATTTGATATGGACAGTGTATGTTGTTTGTATGATAAAATTTGTGACTATTTAAAATATCTTACAATCTTGTTGAATTTTTTGTCAAACACTCATATTGTTCATCGCTATCTATGAAAAGTTGAAAAACAGACCAGATTTACATTGCAGAAAAGCTCATAATCGAATATTACCACTTTGGGTGCCCCATGTACACTTTCATGCAACATGTACACTTAATCAAAACGTTTGTACTGCAATCAATAATTTTTAGCCTGACAAATGAGTATACAGTACCTCTATATATATATTTGTTAACATTTTCTGTCATGCTGTGTGATATTTCTAACTAGGCAATGTGAAACGTGAAGCCTTAAACATCAAAGCAAGCCCGACTGACTTTTTGGTATATTTTGGAGAATCATGTACATAACTTCTACTACATTGAACCACATGTCGGTATGTACTTGACAAATTCTTCGGTTCCAATAAAATCTTCGGTGTACGAATCATGCAAGCCTTGTTCTTGAAGTGTTCTTTGTTATCAAAAGTTGACACTTGTATACCCCAGTGTTCGTCACTTTCACCTTCACAAATGTGAACTCATTTTAAAACACAATATTCACCATTAATTTGAACATTGAAAAAAATTGCCGTTGCATTTGGATTCTCTAAGTTCTGTGCCACTGTCGTAGACTGTAATGGTTCTGTTCGGGATCGCTAGAGATTTCAGTCACCCTCTTCCTGTAAGGCTGTAACGGTCTTTTCAGGAATTTCACAGTCACGTTCCTTGCTTTGTGCAACGTTCGATCTTGACCACTTTGTTGTTTTTAACGTACAGCGAAGGTATATATTATGTTAAATGAGATGTAGATAACGTGAATGATATTGCAATGAAATATTCGTTTAATATTGTTCAAAATTTGACGTTCATACACCATGATTATATTGACATACATTGTTTAATGATAATGATATTAGTGACGTGAGTTACATTAATGACATTAGTGACATCAATAGCATAACTGACAATCATTACTAACATTAGTGTCACTCATGACATTCATGAGAAGAGTAACTATATTTATTTGATTTAAACTTTTCTATATTACTTGTATTCTATTAACTATAAAATATTATATATTTTACGCACGTATAATTAAAACATTTACATTTTTTTTAGTACTGTAGTACGGTTGTCAACTCCTATTGTTTACTGTCAAATGCATTGCGTCACAGTATAATTAGAAATTATTTTTAACACTTAAATCATACATAAGTACGCCAATAGTAGTTTTTTTTCATTTAAATAATGCTATTCTCATCGTTAACGTTAAGAATCAAATTAAAGTTGCGCTTGCAGTTAAAAAGTCATATGCTTTAATTTATAGCAAATTACATCCTTGATTACGAAGATCTGTTCGAAGTCTGCTTTGGCATTTCTCGACATACTACGCGCTTCACCCTTAATGCCTAAAACGAGCAAGGGGGTGAAATTTTATGCCTCTATGTTTAACATGTAAGCCCACATGTGTATACAATGCACACTGTAACGAGTTTGTGAGTTTAAGGGAATCCACAAGGAAGGTGTTCAAATCGCGCAATTACAGAGCTAGTCATGAGTTCTACGGCAATACAAGCGCAGGAGGCGCTTCAACGTGAAGCAGCAGAAGCCTCCCACGCGCAAAAGCATGAAGATGCTGAAACAGTTGTAGAGCAGAGGGAAGGCCTTCATCGTGACATTCTCCCATGTCCCATCTGCATGAAGTCTTTCTCTCCTCCTGTGTACTAGGTACCCGTATTGCACCGCCATTCTCTATTTCTACTTCATGTTAATACAAACTGAATCAGTTACGTACATTGAAATCTCATTTCATCTTTTAACTCCAAACAGTTTGTGGGTTACACTTATTCGAAGGTGTACGAATCTTTGCTACACGGAATAGGAAACCTGTAGTCCAGAAGGTCCGTAAATCCTGTGTACTATGTACTGTTCTTCATGGCGTCATGTTTTACATAAAGTTGCTTCACTGGTCTCTGAAAGTTCTCTCTGATCATTTTAAAGCTAATACGACTCAATTTGGGCTAATATGAAACTTGAACATATAAATCATACATAAGTACGACAATAATAGTTCGTTTTCATTTAAATAACGCTATTAACATCGTTAACGTTAACAATTAATTGAAAGTGAAGCTTGTAATAATAGCATATGCTTTAATTTATAGAGAATCATCTAGAACTGTTATAAACAACGAGCTCGTCTCTTTTAACATTTGCACGTGCATTTTGCTCGTTCACTTATTTAAAATATTTACATCATGTACGAAGTGAAATGCATGTTTAAGGTATAGAAGTGAAGGAAAAATTGTTATGAAAGTGACTCGTCGGTACAAAAAACTAATGATTAGTAGCAAAAGGAGTGACAAGCCGGTTTCTAAATACGATATACAAAATGAACAATAAAATCATAGAGGTACGAAATTGGTACCTGAAAAGGTACAACAGTGGTAGCATTTCCTCCCGGTACACAGCAAAAACATGAATGTAACGACGTTCGAAACTCTATTAGTTCCTGAGTGCATCACAATTCCGTAAACCTAATAAAAAAAAAAACATTAAGGGTGCGAGAAATGATCAAATTTTAGTATAAAAGCTCGTATCGTTTCACCATGAAACTTGATTACCATCACAAAGCTCAACAAGTTCAGCACAATCACTTTTAGACCGTATGCAAGCACACAGTTCATCGTGAACGCAGACATTCATTGTTTTGAAGTTTACGAGCTTGCGGGGTCAATCTTACAGCACATCAAAACTGAAACTGGATTAGAAAGAACACGGAAACCCAGGGAATATCTGAGTGTAGACAAGACTATGGGGAACCACAATAAATGTTAACTGAACCGCTTTGCAAAGTTTGTGATATTCTTACAATCCAAGCGCGCGACTTCATGCAACGGAGAGAAGTCAGAGCTAGTGAGGAAACAGAAGATGAATCACTTCCTAAAGAGTGAGTGAAGAAATGATTTTGGCTAGACATCATATTTTTAAACCGGCTTGTCATCCTAAGGGACAAGCCAGTTTAAAAATCCGATATATAGCAAACACTGAAATCATAGAGGCAACGGTGCCTAAAGCAGCAGAGACATCCCGAGAGTACAAATTTTCTACCCCTCCATATTGGTACTGCATATGTGTATACACTTAATTCAAATTATTTGAATTGGAATCCTCGAGTACTTTTATAATTGAGAATAATAGAATTTGCAAATGTTCTTAGCATATTATGTTTCAAGAGAACACAATTGTGGGAGACATAACTTTAAATTACAATTGAATGTTCAAGCGAGAATGTATACTATATTTTTATAGTCTATTGGACTATGATACTTTCATGTTATCTTTTATGGCAAATAGTTTGATATGATACTCTCATATTGATGTTTTTTGAATGTAATGTTTGATGTTTTCTGATTCGTCGTATAGCTCAGTGTATCGTGTAGCATAATTGTTGAAATACAACCGTGTTTTGGATTGTAGTTTCTGTTAATGACTTCTCTCTTTAAAAACAGAAGTTCACCAACAATTAAATAGATGTAACGACTATTGAAAAAATATTGAATTTCATGATGTAATGATTACTATAGGGATTGGTAGATTGTTACATTGAAGTATACTATATACGATATGACTACGCAAAATATTTTCAAGTTCTATATCGTCTCGTTCCATACAGGTAATGTCTTCATACAATATACAATTTGACCCCGAATTTTATAATTCGCATCAAGGTTGAATGATAACATCATTACTGTTTTGTAAAAATTCTAACTATAGTTGTCCTCAGAATTTTGAGAGTTTTCGCTATTGGATTTGTAAGTACTCGAACAATTGAATTTAATATTAGAATTATACAGTATTTATTGTAAACATGAGGAATTATACATAGCATTGGACAAAATTTGATAATCCCATGAGTTGAACATGTTGACATTGTTTATAACTGATAGGATTTGGATTTAGGGTACGTTTACCGTCGAAAGCTGTTCATCATATATTCCATTACAAAATTTTTAAATATTATGCAAATGCAAAAAATTGTTTAGAACCTTTATCGTTTATGCATTGATAGGAATGCATATGGGCCAGCATTTGGAATAGTGAAAGGGATGATTGTGGATCAGTGTGACGATCATGAATCTTGAACATTACGGCATTGGCAATCATGCATTCATGCAGACTGAGCTGGCAATGTAGGCTTCTAAATTTTGTTTCAGGAGTGGCGTGATCCCCCAATTCAAGAAAGAAAATCAATTAAAATTTTTTTTCCTATACTTTTTTTAAAGGACAAAGATGTTATACGAAACCACCATTGACAAACATAATCATTAAAAAAAGAAAATATAACAAACTATGAAGAGAGACGAATAAAGATACAATAAAGAAATTCTCTGTTTTGTAAAATGAAAAAAAATAAAATAAAAAAATAAGCACGCGTACAATAGTGTAATTGAACACAGAGAGAACAAACAACTAAAACAAAACAATGAAGAAATATTTATGTATTTTGTAATCGTAAATTTTCAAAACAATCGCGAACTGAAACAGGTTCACTTGGCATATATATATATATATATATATATATATATAGTTATATAGTTATATAGTTATATAGTTTTAGAAATTTCTATGATAGAATATTATGTTCATAGGATCGGTTACCGTGTTGGGAAACCGCGCGTGGAGAGGACCCGGGACGATCTCCGTGAGATCTTCAATACTTGACTATAGTGACACGTGAATTTTACACTATGCAATCATTAATTTTCGTTATGTTTTTATGCCGTTCTTTCTACATTAATTATATAGTTGTGCTATTATGTTTTATCAGTTCGTATGCATGCTAAACTATACGGTTGTTTAGGATATCTGTCAATCATATTCAGTTTTTTGTCAAATAGTTCACCTCAGGTTGAAGCTAGACATATTTATTCTGAACACTAGTAACTCATATTACAGTATGTTCAATTTTTTCCTAGCTCTAAAATTGGTTATATGCGTTTCAAGCTCAGAAAATTAAGAACATATTATTACTCTTTGAATAGAAAATTTCTTTTATTGATGAAACATTGAATTTGAAAACTGTAGTACCTGCAGTGATGAATTGTCTCATGCAAATTAACAAAACAATAAAATATTTCGGAATAATAATTTTGATGAGAAAATACTAAGATTCGGACCTTTATACCGTAATTGACAACAACATGTTTATTACACTGAATACACATGGACGACATGTGCGGACGAGTGTGCAGCCTTACAAGGTCTCCCTTGTTTTGTAAATGTCAAAGCCTTACAATTTCCATACTCAAAAGATCACGTGGTATGATGGTTGATTTCTTATAGATAGTCATCAACATTATGACGTGAGACAAATATTTAACATGATTGTAATATTTACAAGTTTTATCATGTAATCAAGATAAAATTTGGAAATAAATATGTTTTATAGAATTTTAATGCAGAAATTTATATTTCCAGTACATGAAAGATATGTTCACAAGTAGATGAAAATTGAAAGTGAAGAAATTCATAGCGACATGTGACTGAGACAACCTCGATAACGCCAGTGTATTTAGAACAGTGACATTTCAAATTTATTACGGCACAATTTTAGTTCAATGTGAAGAACATGTGAAAATAAAATAAATAAAATAGAGATGCATGACGAGGGATACGAACCTTGGAGATCAACTTCAGTAGATTTGAGCTCTGGAGCAACTTGAAGTTGGGCTCTAGCTCTCATATACCTTACACCTCATTAAAGCATAATCCCTTGTTGTTGATTTAAGAATGTAAAAGTGTGTCTCGTAGTTGATCAATCCTAATGTGCGTCCCGTAGTTGATCAATCGAAAAGTACATTCCGTATAATTCAATTGTGGTGTGGAGAAATTGAGGACATATAACTAAAACTCAAAAACTGTGAAAGAACCATCGTGTTGAATTGTATCTCATTTCAAACGCATGCGAATTAATTGCAAGAAGAATTATGAAATTTCTGTTTGAATCAAATTTACGAAAAAATGCTAGATATAGTCCATGAATGCCGGAGATGGTAATGGCAATTACAAATGACCATGCCTGAAGCCTCGGTACTGACATTTTTAAAATACAATTGAAACCAGTTTAAACATTTATAAAGTGCCTATGGCTATCATAACAGAAAAAGTGTGAAAAATACTATAAACTTTCTTGACCGTTATAGAAGTATGAGTTAGTATATGTAAATAGGTGTGAGAATATATTGTATGAAAAACATACTAAAGAAAATTGTCTCACTTGAAAGTGTTAAAATTTGTTGGGGTTTCACTAGATCAATGTAGTCAGGACGTTTTATGGTTAACCCGGAAGAAACCAAGTGTCATAAGTTTTTAAAATATTTGTTATGAATACAAAGTTAAAAACTATGATTTTAAAGGAAAAGCTTTTATTTATATTAGATAATAATATTTTCAAGCAGAACTGGAATTTCATAAGGATAGTACATTATTTAAATTTCTGAAGTTTGTTATCATTTGAAAACAGTAAAATGAAAACATTCAAATCATCCAATGAGGGAGTGCCACGTGGCATGAATTAGTCAAATGAAATTATACACAGATGTATGGATTTACTCTTAGCAGCATTTAGAACAGTACTTGCATACTGTTGGATGAATATTAATTTCCAAACGAAGTTCAATTCATGCATTTAAAAATTGATAGTGAAATTGAATATAATTATGAATGAGAATAATGAATGCATTCGCTTAGCCAGTACTAGCCACGATGGCCTCATTTTTGTTGGCGGGTTCTACGATTTCTGTAGTGTTGAGTCAACGATTTTTGTTCTCGTTTATTTTATTGCGTTCTCCTTCGGCTCTTTCTTTATGGCACTTTTGTTGCTTTCAACAATATCGTACGATTAAGGTAGGACGCGCACTGTGGTGTCAAATAATTATTAACAATTCAAACTGTGGTGATGGGCTTGTTCAACACAAATTATGAAAAATTTAGATATTCATACCTAACATTCAATTTTTGTAGCAGCGAATTATTTTGTTTTGTTTTTTGTCTACAATTGTTGTTGATTTCAAAAAAAACGAGCTAAATACATTTGTCAATCTGGCAATGTTTTAAGGAATTATTTATTGCCAACACTGCCTTCCTAGTACGGTATATGTCAATGCGTAATCGGCTCCTGACATTTTATAAAAATTCAATGTGCATAATACATGCCAACGCGTATGACTGTATAAAACGTTGGGACGGCTTTGAAAATACAACAGTTGTAGGGGTCAAACAGTGTTTCACCAATCTTGAATTGTGAATTGTTCCTATCACATTCAACTAGTGTTGTACAGAAGCTGCTCCTTGTACGTGATGTTTTCTAATAACAACTTATGTTACAATTCTGGATACCGCGAATAGAATCCTAATGTACGAATGTACCCTAAATTTTCATGAAGCAGGTGTCGTGTAATCGCAAAACGTACGAGTGGCCTTGGAATTTACAATGTACAAAAAATCATCAAAAACATCTATTGTGAATAATATGTTGGAAATGATATACAAATTGAAGTTCTGAAATACGAATTGTAGATTCCATCCATGCTGTTTGATGTAGTATGACTATCATCAATGAGGAAGTATGAATTCTGGAAGTGAAACTAAATAAATTGCTGTAAATTTGACTACAAACAAATCTGTAATTATTTTGTAGTGCAATTAGTTGGAATGAGTTTGAAACGACATACTCTTGAACATCATATTTTCACATGCACTAGACGGACATAATATACTCAATGCAATATTTCGTTCTTATGTGACTTCACTTATGTAATGAGAAATATACGGACATTATTTATTGGAAAACAATGCCTTGGGTCCGGGTGTTGGGTCCGGGTATCGAGGTCGGCCGTGTAGGGTATCGGGATGGGCCGTGTATGGTAGCCGGCAGTCATCGTGGCCGGGTATGAATTGACAGACTTCCATAAATGCAAAAGGCGGCGGGTGTAGGGTCCGGTTCTCGAGTTCGGCCGTGTATGGCCGGGTATCGGGTCGGCCCTCCCCTGTCGACCCCCCCGCTTGTCCTCATTTTGCGCCGCCATTTCTATTCTTCTGCTGGGCTGTCACTCGCGTGCCGTCAGGCTGCCGCGCTGCACAATTTCCGCTGTTGTCTTGCTCTTCTCCGTGCCGTTTTCCGCTCTCACCCCCATTGTTTGTATTGCGCTGTGGATGCTGGTCATACTCGTGCTCGCAATTGTTGTGTTTCTAGTCCCCATCTGTGACAGTGTTGTTCACTGTCTTGTGCGCGTGCTGTGGTGTACTCGGCTGGAGCGACGACTGTGGTGTTTCCCGTGTGTAGGCGAGTACGGTGCATTGCGGGAGTTGTTTGTTGCGGGAATTTTTGTGAGTGAGCTACGGCGCTACAGCTCCGCCATCTTCTACGCGATTGATTGCGGTAAGCCCTCTAGTTCCATTTCTTTAGGCTCCTTTCAGTGAATGACGATGACTTTGAAGAATGAGCTTGGACATGTTCTGTTGTCAGTCGACGATAGGGTTCCGCTGTTAACGACCGTGAAGGTGGCTGTTTAAGAACTAGAGACAGTAAAGTAAGGACAAGTTGAGAACGGTAGCAATGCTGAATATAATTTAATTTTTGAGTCTGTTGTCGCGTTAGTCCATGCCGCCAAGTCCGCGTTTGTGCTATCTTAACGAAGGTGACGTTAGGCTGCCCGACAGTGCCCAACACTTCCGTCCTCTAGCAGTGCGTGACGCCGAACTACTAGACGATGTGAAACTTCTTCTTCGTCGTTTCTGTAGTGCAATTCTTCGTCGTTATTACTATAAGTACGTCGTCGTCGTTCGTTAAGTGCAACCTAATCTTTGCCGATTTTCACTGCATTTGAACCATAGTGTTTTGCCTGACGCTCGAATTTTGTAGTATCTATAGCTATCGTAGATTTTAGGCATGGCAATATGCATATTGTCGGTAGTAGAGTACTACAGTGGGGCTTTGAAATCTACCACTTTCATAGATCCAGTGGTGACTTGCCCACTGGATCTATAACAGTGGTAGATTTCAAAGCCCCACTGTGGTGCACTACTCCCCATTAAGTGTAGAATATCATGTTTGATATCTATGACAGGTGTAGATAGTGCAGCGTTAGCAGGATCTATACATGTAGATTTTCCGATAGTGTATGTGTCAAACATGTCCTGTCATACCATGAGCTAGTTTTTTATTGGTTTTTTTATTTCCACAGCGGGTATTTCTTTTGCAGTTAGCGGATGTCATATGGAATTTCCTTTTCCATATACGATCGGATATACGTTAGGAAATAACTCATAATACGGTGGAAAATATGAATTTCTGGATGAGGCAGAGGGCAGCTAGTGGGCAATTGCCCACTGGGGTGGCCACGACCAAGGCTCGATATTAGAAACGTTGGCTCTGCCCGACACTGCCCGGTGGCCACTCACGAACAGGTATTGTGAATGTTGTAGTCAGGTATGTCGGTCCAGAACGCAGGGCGCGTGTGCCCACTAAGTTACCAAGTGCACTGTGATTCCTGCAGTACCCAGTGGGCATAGACGCAGAGGATGTAAAATGCTGCAGAGGTAGAAAGTGCAAGGTTGTGAAGAACGCTTCCCGGTGGGCAATTGCCCACTGGATTAGAATGATGTTGAAGGCTGCAGTTATTGGCATAGAGTAGTGTGGTAGTCTGTAACTCCCATGTCTCGATTGTCCACTGGCATTGGCAACACGGCAAGGCACGGACTAATCCAGTGGTCCATTGAGCACCGATCGAACACGATGCGTTGCACGAATTCCACAGGACAGTCTAACAACGGTGTCGTTGGGCTGCAGGTGATACAGAATGGGGAAAGATAAACCCCCAGAAATTCCATACAACGGACATCTGAAAAAGTTTTTCGAGCAGGAGTTGAATGCGAACATACATGGCGAGTTCTGCGGTGGCAAGGTGTACAAGCTGAAGGAGTGTTGTCCACCACCAAGGCAGTGGTCGCTGCTGGTCACGAAGTTAGCGGACTCGACATGGGCGCTGCGACCATGGACGAAGTGCGTTGTCCCACCTGGCGTAAACCCCGAAGTGTCGAATTTCAAGTCGGTCGTGGTCATAGAAGTGTTGTACTGCAGGCCACACGTAATTGTTTGGGTGCAGAACGCCTCCGGAAGTCAAGCCAACTTCCTCTTCAATGAATTAGACGGCGATTTCTCACCCGATCAGTTTCACAAAAGCCTGGATGATGCTGCCGTGCCCATGTTGGCCTACTCGCCCAACATGCTCTTGGACGTTGAGGACCTCGAGGACTTGCACAAAGGATCTCAGGCAGTAAGCATGGTGCTCAAGAAAGCTCTGCACAACATAGGAAAAGTGAACAATGCGATCAGGGCGGCGCCTGCAAACCCCGCTCCTGCAAACCCCGCTCTTGCAAACCCGGCTCCGGCAAACCGGGCTCTTGCAAACCAAGGTGCGGCAGGAGCTCGAAAGAGGGCTGCCCCAGTCGCGCCAGTTCCACCTACGCCGAGCAGGGATGCACGCAGCCGCAAGAAAGACAAAACTCCAGCACCAGCGGAGACGACCCCTGCACCACAGGAGACGCGTGTGGCAGAAAACACAGCCGTTATAGAGGAGACGGGGGTTGCAGAAGCTAGTCGCCCACGAAAGCGCCTGAGCCGCGCATCCAAGGGCAAGGCAAAAGCGGGTCTCAGTGGGCAATTGCCCATTGGCGCAAGCGATGACGCTACGGAGGAGGTCACTCCTCCGACCCAACCCACAAAGCGCAGGAAGAAGAAGACGCCCGCAAACGGGAGAGAGAAGGACTTGGCAGAGGTGACTGGCCAAGCATCTCCAGGGACCATGGGAAGGCTGGAGGAGGCATTCCGTGAAGAGTGTGGGGTCACGGCGGACCGAAGCGCGGTCCCAGGAAGAAAAACACCAAAGCGCGCTCCGAGGAAGAAGCAGGCCCCGCATCCAATACGAGTGAAAGACGGAGGGGACATAGTGATCACAAAATGCCAAAGCGAACTGTATGAGTTCAAGCGGCGCACTGCCCACATTTACCCACTCGGACAAGAGTTCACGAAGGCTATCCACGTGGACAATATCACTACAAGAAAACCAGCCCAATGTGACTAGGTTTTATGACTACAACAGGGCATAAACCAAAATGTGACTAGCACTGTTTGTAGTCATTTCGACTTAGTCGCTTCGGACAATCTGACTGGGGGTCATATCGGACACTTCTTGTTCCCAATGCTGCGTTCCCACAATGTTTTGGGACCTCAAAACGGGACCTGCAGTGGGACTTGGGACCATATGACTCTATATAGTCATACATTTATGACTACACGTAGTCATCTATATGCAAATAGCGACTGATTGGCATGACTATTTTTAGTGAGGTATGAGTCAATACATGACAGGTTTTATCACTACGCATAGTAGTGAGATGGTGACTGAATTGAGTCATACATTGAGTTGGGAGAATACGACTCTGTAGAGCCACATCGAAGTGACTATATATAGTCTCCAATGTTGAAATCATGAGATCGACATGACTAATTATAGTGAGGTATTAGAGAATCTAACAATGGTTTGATCACTACGTATAGTGATGTGGTTGTGACTGTATTGCATCATACACACACGTGAGATAATACGACGCTGTAAAGTCAAATATTCTTCACTACACAAAGTCACCCATATCATCTGATGACTGCATGGAGTCCTTGTATACTCGTTTCTTTCACTACTGGGAGTCAAATTTCAATATTAAATCGGAAGCATCTGACTAGGACTTGACTGTCCGTAGTCTAATGCAAATGTATGCCATGTAGTCGAATTTGCCATTCTTACGGTGTGTAGTCATAGATTTCAGTTTCAGATTAGGGTGATAATGAGATCTGTTGACTATTACAAGTCAACCGTGCGGTTGTGAGCACTGCGTCAGGTCATGCAAATGATTTTCATAGAATTATTTTTGATTCTAATGATTTTCATAGAATGATTTTGATTCTTCAATTCCCTTGAGTCTCACAGGGTCACCTTTCTTGAACTCCGGGTCCTCATCTTCTTGTACAACCTATAATAATAAAAAAAACACAAAACAAGGATCAGTTGGGACTAAACTGCTGCTTTGATACAAAGATGTACTTCTCCAAGGCTCATGGCACTTATTCAAATTCTATGACTGTGAGAAGTCACATATTCTAACGTCATTACTAATATCAGTCACGTATTCTAACTTCGTGACTGAATCTAGTCAAGCCTGGTCACTCGTTCCATATGAATGCATACAAACAGTCACGAACTTGGCATAATGAATTTCTAAAGAACTAAGGCACAACAATTTTGTAACCTGATCCGCCTAATACATAGATCAAACAAATCCATAGAATTATGCAGCCCAAAATCCACTCATGATGTGATTTCACCCATAGTAGGGGCTGAAAACCTTTACTAACACACACAAATGTATACAATCCTACACTAAGACTCCTTCCACAGCACCTCTACCCCTCTCTAACATTCCTAACCAAGTTACAAGTGGACAAAATGAGAGAGAAGGTTCAAAAGCCCCTTAAGAAGGAGCCGCCACCCTAATCTCCTCTGAAACCCTAGCCGCCACCCTATTCCTAGCCGCCACCCTATTCCATAGCTGCAACCCTATTCCATAGCTGCAACCCTAATCTACAGTCAATGAAACAGTCATGATGACTAACCAGAGTAACTGAAATAGTCATGATGATTAGAATCTCTTCACTTGATAAAAAATAAAGTGAGTTTATTTCAGATTTGGTAAATTCAGTTTCAACATAAAAGAAGGTTTTTTTGAGCTAAGGAGGGGGGGGCGGGGGAATCAGCCTTCAAACAATGTGAACTTTCTAGCAACAAAATGTAATTTTGCAATCATTACCAATATAAGTAAAGAAAACTATGCACATGACTACAGTATTTTGCAATCACTTTGATATCTCAAAAAAGTACGGAAAGGTCATCAGTAATAGCTCATTTGTCAACATGGGAAACCAATTTTTGGACTCTGTTGCAATTAGTTAGTAATTGTTTGAAGTTGTATTTATAGGTGTTGCTAAAACGCAATTCATTACTAATTTAAGTAAAGAAAACTGTCCACATGACTACGTTATTTTGCAATCACTTTGACGTCTCCAAAAAATATGGGAAGGTGATCAATTATAGCCCAATGTGTCTGCCTGGGAAATCTAAAGCAAAGTTAAGCATACAAGGCATTTTCGTGCATCTGGAAAGTAAGTGGATAGATAGAGCAAGTGCTAATCATGATTTTTGGACTCTCTTGCAATTAGTTACTAATTTTTGAGGTTGTATTTATAAGTGTCACTGAAATGCAATTCATTACCAATATAAGTAAAAGAAACTGTGTCGATGACTATGTTATATCGCAGTCATTACTAATTCCAGTAAAGAAAACTGTCCACATGACTACGTTATTTTGCAATCACTTTGACATCTCAAAAAAGTATGGGAAGGTGATCAATAACGGCTTTTTTGTGAGCATGGGAAATCTGTAGCAAAGTTAAGCATACAAGGCAATTTCGTGCATCTGGATCGCAAGTGGAAAGATAGAGCAAGTGGAATCATGATTTTTGGACGCCCAACCCAATTACTTACTAATTTTTGAAGGTGTATTTAGTAGTGTTTCTAGAATGGTGCCCTAAAATGACATCCTATAATGTTTGCGCGCAGACATGGTAGTGTTGAATAGAAAAGCTATTATGTAACTGAAGATTATGGACCTACTCCTATTTTACAGCAGTCACCCATTGAGCCAAGTCAGCCAACTAGTAGAGGACTTCAAAATCATCTGATTGAAATATATGACTACTATTAGTCAGGTTATTTACTACATGACTGCATGTAGTCACCCAGACCAACTGTATTACTACAGTAAGACATACATAAACCATATACCCATACAATCCGACTACATTAGTATGACTACACATAGTAAGCACTCAGAGCATGACTTTGGGAACCGGGCAGGAGAACATATGTCCCGTTCCCGTAGTCGTTCCCACCCAGGTCTTCAAAAATATGACTACTTATATGACTAGTCCATGACTGGACCCTCTTAGGACTGATTTTAGACTAAACCAATGACTGAGGTGACTACATAGTCATATGCGCTTAGTCACATCCGGTCACATTGGGCTGGTTTTCTTGTAGTGTATGGAGCCTGCTCCCCAGCAGTACAAGTACAGGCCACTTCAAGAGGGCCTAGTAGACACACTGCTGCAGGTGCTGCTAACACAGCTCCACCTCAACAAGTGGACGCTGACCCTGATGCCCAAGACTGAAGTTGTACCCACGTCCTGGGAGGATATTCAGGATGCCAAGTTCTACATCATCAACGAGCAGCACACGTGGGCGGCTGCGAAACGCATGTTGGAGAGTACGGAGACCGAACAGGTACTGAAGGACGACTACGAGTTCTGGGAGTGCAACTTTGTCTGGACGAAGGACAAACTGACGCTCTCAGAGTTGGCACGGCGCATCAACAACACGAACCAGTTCAAGTGGGAGTCGCCCGAGTACCTCGCCCACATTCAGTATGCTCGAGATTTGTGGACGCAATACGGGATGCTGACGCCAGCCAGCCAGGATAATTACAAGGTACCTTTTCATTGGATGTGGTTGCGCTGCTTGGATTTGCAGAGGTCACGACCTCGTCCCAGTGGGCAATTGCCCAATGGGAATCGTATAATGCCAGTCCATGTAATGTTTCCACTCCATGTGCAAGTGAGCAGTCGTGACGCTGCTGTGGTTCCAGTGGGCAATTGCCCACTGGGAATCGAAACTCAATACAGTCCAAACTGATTTCAATGTCCTGTCTCAGGAGTTCTCCTTGAAGGCAGTGGAGACGCTCAATGCCATGGCCTGGAAGAACATGAACAAGAAATTCCTAAACTATCTAGGCGAGTTTCGTGTAATCACCGCTCCGGCCGAGATATACGACGCAATACTGCAATGCTTTCGATGGTACGAGAGTGGCGATTTGATAAACCCCGACTCAGGCAAAAAGTACAACGAGGAACTTGGCCCGAACAAGACGTGGGAAAGGAAATACACAGTGGCCTACGCATTCAAGTGCCTGAGGGGCTTGGGGCCAACAAGCATGACGCGGCTCGTGGACAGGACATCGGCCGGTCTGACTCATCGGGGCCTGCATAGGCGTAATAAGGATTTGGCAGGTATCCTGAAGGTATACTTGGGACAGCCGAAGCCCAAGAGCAAGTTTGCCTACAGCCTCAAGGAGTGGTCGGACAGAAGAAAGGCGAAGAATGCAGTGGTGCGCTTCTTCAACAAGAGGTGGGCGAGCGACATTTGGGAGGATGGTGACGTCAACTTCGACAGGTGGAGGATGTTCAAATTGCTCGTGGGCTTCAATTCTGCCCACATGGACGAGCTGCTTTGCAGAGGCACGAGGAAGTATCTGAGCAACTTCCTC
This sequence comes from Pohlia nutans, assembly GCA_022496805.1. Taxonomy (NCBI): domain Eukaryota; kingdom Viridiplantae; phylum Streptophyta; class Bryopsida; order Bryales; family Mniaceae; genus Pohlia; species Pohlia nutans. The sequence goes on from CM040103.1 coordinate 3,666,658, forward strand.
AAGACCAGCGATACTCCAAAGCGGGAGCATGAACCTCCCCCCCAGGAATTCACTGCAGAAATCCTCCGAGTGGTGGAGGAGGCCAAGACGATTGACATGAAGCCTCACAAAATGCCACCACTGTCCGTGTACAGAACTGAAGGACACTTGACAAGGTTCGTCAAGAGCCAAGCAGAGGAAGTACCCTTCGGTTTGAAGCCGGAAGACGAGACTGGAGTGTGGAGTTCTGTCAAGACCGAGGACATGCAATTCCAGGGGGGGATACTTGACTTTCGTGGGCTTGACGAGTTCATGGACAACGACAAAGTGCCGGTTGATCCAGAGTTGGGGAAGTGTTACTTATCGATCCTGAAGCCCCTCCTGAGCCCCAAGAATTACATACAGTCTGCTCCTGTGTGGATGGTCATCTGCCACTCGTTGAAGAGCGCGGAGGCGTCGAAGACGATGCGCAAGTTGCTGCCGGAGTGGTGTCTTCTGAAGTCGCAGTACGACCCCGCCAACTGCGAGACGTATTTGTTGTCGCCGACGGTCATTAAGAAGGGCAATGGAGTTACAATCTTCATCCTACACAGCCCGAAGAACACTGTTCTGTGGCCAGACCTCGTGCGCAGCGCGGAGCGCTACAAGAAGGCTGGGAAAGTCAGGGAATACGGCATATTCGACTATGAGCTGCGCATGGAACTGTACTTGGACTTCATGTCCAAGTTGCCCTGGAAGCAGGACGGAGAGAATTACGTCCTCTGCATCGCAGCCGGCAGGAAATGCATGATTGCCGCATACGTAAGTTTCCACCCCCTTGCTCAGTTCATTGTTAGCCAGTGGGCAATTGCCCACTGGGATAAAGTGCGGCTGTGCAAGATTCTAACGGGGGACGACACTTCTATGTGAACGCAGAGCGGAGAGCGGAGAGCAGAGAGCGCAAATTTGGAGAGCGTAGAGCGGGCAGCAATTAAAAATAGAAATATTTTTAGTAATTTAAGCTAATTTTTTGAAAGATTCGAATATTCCAAAGAATATTCGAGATTCATGTTAATAATAGTATATTTTTTTGACCCATTACCGTGGAAATGAGGTCCACAAAAAACAACCACTTTTTTTTTGGTACACTTTTGATTGAATTTAATTACTTAAAATAGACACATAAATAGATAATTGAGAAATAAAGGCTAAGTATAAAATCAAAGCAAATGAAGAAGTCAAGAAAGGTTTCAATGAGTGAACAAGATTGATGCTATTGAAGACTAAGTGAATAAAAGGACAAGGCACAAGAGACAAAGCACGTAGTTTAGGCATTCTTATCTCATCAATTTTGTCTTTGTTCTAGCTACTTGTTGATTTGATTCCTACAACTTGGACTGTAGCAATAATTCATTGTGGTAGACAAAGTTGTCACGACTCAATATATAAGGACGTCCTTACACTCAAACACAACAAGAATGTAGACAAGTAGTCTGCGATGGGAGATGAGAGATACATGTTTGACGGCCTAGGATGGGATGAGGAGATAGTAAGTTTAGAAGATCCCCATATTCCATTTAATCCATTGCCGGAATGTGAGAGGAATGAGAAAAGTGCTGCAGAACGATATTGTCCTGAATATGTGATGACACTCTTCTCACAATCCACGCAAGCTTGGAAGTGGAGGGTGGAGCAAGACGAGCGGCAACGATCTGCGGACAAATTGAGGAAGGAAGATGTGGTGGCAAGAGAAGTAGACGCAGTGGAGGAAAGAGAAGAGGTGGAGGATGAGGACAACACGGTTGACAAGCAAGAAGAGGTCACGGAGGCAGTGGATTCTTCAAAGCCATTGTCATTCTGTGAGAGCATGCGAGGATTATCACCACATCCCTTGCCATTGGGAGAACGGATGAAGGACCGAACCATTAGCTATGTAGATTTACTTCGGCCCAATCTAGTAAGCACGCCTAAATCAAACGGGGAACATGCAGCAAGTGCTTCAAGGAGCTGGGGACGTCGGAGGCGTAGTTAAAAAGCGGGAAGTCTAGAGTTGGACGGTGTGAGAGACATGCAAGAATTATTGTACTGCAATGATTGGACAAGAATAAAGATTGATCATTGAATATGGTTTGTATTATTTGTAGAGTGTAGAAGTACATATTTGTATTTTTATGAGTGATAGAGCAAGTACACACGTGGTCAACAAACAACTACGTCCATTAGGGACAAAGTATTCCTAAGCCGGGAACAAGTCTAGGTGGTAGAATGTGTCAAAAGGCCACCTTCAAGGATGAACTTGACCTTGTTGAAACTAAAGGTTTGGGCTTGTATGAACAAGTTAACTTCAGGATCTAAGTTAGAAACCTTAACAAATATGTAGTACAAATGCTTACAATTCAGATAGGAATTGCGCCTGCTCCCGAACTTGATAATTGTATCTTTGAAGGCCGCGCAAGTACACTCTGGGTGAGAGCTCACCGTCACTTGGTAAATGGCATCTGTAGGAGGAGGTTTGGACTTCAACAGGATAACACAACCGAATCCTGGGTGGGGGATCATGGTCAACTTCAAAACGGTTCCGTGCATGGCGCGAGCAGATCCAACATTCTGCTTGTGTTTTATCGAGGGTCCAGTGCCAGAGCGTCGAGTAGCCTTGGATTTCCTCGTGGGAGGAATGTAGTCAGGGTTGTCGGGAATTCAAACTCTTGACAAGTCGAGTGGGTGAGCAGAGTTGTTGAATAGTCGAGTGAGAGTGACGCGCTCCTTAGAAGGAAGTTGGAATCCTGCATTCTCAAGGGCCATGATCTCCGGGCGAGTGAGTCTAGTACCAACCATAACAGGCGACACGGGAGGAATTGGGGGCTTACCTTGGGTGTCTGAAAATAGAACAACCCACTTGCGACGGAATCCCTTCACACAACGCTCGATGTCGTCTGGACAAAAAAAGAACTTCATAGGTTTTCGATTTTGCATTGTGTAAAAATCCCAGACTCCAAAGTATGCCGGGCAAGGGACACTCCGATTGTTGGTGACGAGCTTTGCCGTGCATTTCTTCCTAGTACCCGCATGCATGGCCCAACAAGACTTGCCGGAATTGTAAGGGAGACGGGCTATATGCCAAAGCAACTCGTCAACCTTGGTCTCTTGAACAGTGGTGACTCAGCGGAAATCGAGCCCGGACAGTGGAGGCGCTTGAACTTCTTGCACGTTTGGGAAAGACTCTTCGACAATTGTAGGTAGAATTACGGGATTAGATCTAGTGAGTCTCTTACCGGGACGGGTGCGAGAAACGTTGATGGTGTCGGGGTGGTGTGCCTCATCATCTGGACCAATGGGAGTATCGGGCCTACGCTTCTGCGATCCAAATACCTCGGCGCCCTCGAGGTGTGGATTGCGAGTGGAGAATTCCTCGCCTCCGGGCATGTCCAAGAAGACCTTCTGCAGCACAGTAGGATCACTGGTGCTCTCGGCACGTCGTTGGGCGCTACAGGTTTCAGTTCCTCCTTGCTAGAACCGTCGCCACCATTGCCCCCCTTGAGGAATTGATAGTAGGCCACCACTTGCAAGAATGCTCGGATGTAGTCATCCACGGTGGAAACATACAAATCGCCACCCAAGTTGCCTGACGCTTGAAGCTACTTGTTGCGGACGGACTCGGCAAGATTGCACGAGGGCATTTGAGCAAAGTCCGACTCCGACATGCGATCCTCTTGTTCAAAGAAAATAGAGAAGTGTGAAAATCTGAATATATCAAAGAAGTGAAGAACTTACAAGACTAGGGAAGCAAAAGACTAACCAGTTCCATGAAGCCACCCCACTGAAGATATCGGAAATGCCAAAACGCAAGCCAGAGATCAAGATGTAGCAATCCATCGTCGGAGGTACAATTTGATGAGCTCCACCAAGCTTTGATGGCACAATATCGTGTCTCTACTTCTAGCATTGACGAGGCGTTGCGATACTGGAGGCAGAGATGCTTGTGTTGTTCCTGCAAATCGTGCTTGATATATTGTTTGGTGTGCTTCTCCAATGATAGCTTCCAATGGAAGAAGCACGTCCTCTTGCGGCCCTCCATTATAATCTTCGGATCCCCGGACCCGTAGACGATACGCACGGCGTTCCAGTTGGCTTGCGCACTATTGGCCATGGGTAGTTCGCTTGCGCACTTTCGCATTGGGTAGTTAGAAGGTGAAACCCTAAGACACGAGTCTTATGGACTTGGCAAGTTAAGAGACGACAGTCTACTAGAGTGTGGAGGGAGTTGTGGTGTTAGACTGCAGAAATTAGGTCTAAAGAGAGGCATTGAGAAGCACACATGAAGGAAACAAGGAAGAGGACAGTGAGTGCAACTGAACCGGGGAGGAAAGAGATAGTAAGTGTGACTAAACCAGCGAAGAATAAAGAGCTGTCTAAGAAGACTGTCGTCGCAAAGAAGACTGAACCAGTGAAAAAAAGGAAGAAGCGAGAGAAAACAAACTTCACGAACTCAAAGCAGAAGAATAAGAAGCTCACGAAGGAGCGCCGAGCATTGAGGGACAAGGGACTCCAGCAAATTTGAGCGAGAGTGAAGACGAGGAAGAGAGAGGAAATTGGAGAGGGAGGCGTAAGGTTCGATCGCAGCATCTTGATTCAATAGTCGTAGTGGAAGACGCAAACAAGGCGTCGGAGAGTTCTGCAACAACGATTGAGCGCCAGGAAATGGAGACACCGAACCGAACACAAGAAATTGTGGAAATTGTAAGTCTAACACCATTTGGATTAACATTGTTAAAACCCATGTATGGAGCGAGCATGCATCTTGTCGCAACACAAAACTCCATCGTGGCCAACCCCACGAATACCTAGAATTATACACCATAGAATTTTTTTCTACAGAGAATTCCACACTGGCCAACTCCATCGATCCGTGGATTTAGCCACTATGGAGTCTACCTCTACAGCAAACTCCACGCTGGCGATCCCCCCGGATCCAAGGGATTAACCACCAAGGTGTTCCCTTCAACTCAAAATCTCATGCGGGCTAACTCCACAAATCCGTGGGGTTAGCCACTATAGATTTCTTTTCAACACAAAACTCCATGCAGGCCAATCCCACGGATTCCATCAGATTAGCTACCATGGAGTTTTCTGTAGAGAGAAAGTCCATGATGGCCAATCCCACGGAATCCACGGGATTAGCTACCATGGAGTTTTGTGTAGAGAGAAAGTCCATGGTGGCCAATCCCACGGAATCCCTGGGATTAGCTACCATGGAGTTTAGTGTAGAGAGAAAGTCCATGGTGGCCAATCCCACGGAATCCACGGGATTAGCTACCATGGAGTTTAGTGTAGAGAGAAAGTCCATGGTGGCCAATCCCACGGAATCCCCGGGATTAGCTACCATGGAGTTTAGTGTAGAGAGAAAGTCCATGGTGGCCAATCCCACGGAATCCCTGGGATTAGCTACCATGGAGTTTAGTGTAGAGAGAAAGTCCATGGTGACCAATCCCACGGAATCCACGGGATTAGCTACCATGGAGTTTTGTGTAGAGAGAAAGTCCATGGTGGCCAATCCCACGGAATCCACGGGATTAGCTACCATGGAGTTTAGTGTAGAGAGAAAGTCCATGGTGGCCAATCCCACGGAATCCACGGGATTAGCTACCATGGAGTTTAGTGTAGAGAGAAAGTCCATGGTGGCCAATCCCACGGAATCCACGGGATTAGCTACCATGGAGTTTAGTGTAGAGAGAAAGTCCATGGTGGCCAATCCCACGGAATCCACGGGATTAGCTACCATGGAGTTTAGTGTAGAGAGAAAGTCCATGGTGGCCAATCCCACGGAATCCCTGGGATTAGCTACCATGGAGTTTAGTGTAGAGAGAAAGTCCATGGTGGCCAATCCCACGGAATCCCTGGGATTAGCTACCATGGAGTTTAGTGTAGAGAGAAAGTCCATGGTGGCCAATCCCACGGAATCCACGGGATTAGCTACCATGGAGTTTATTGTAGAGAGAAAGTCCATGGTGGCCAATCCCACGGAATCCCTGGGATTAGCTACCATGGAGTTTAGTGTAGAGAGAAAGTCCATGGTGGCCAATCCCACGGAATCCCTGGGATTAGCTACCATGGAGTCTAGTGTAGAGAGAATTTCCATGGTGGCCAATCCCACGGAATCCCTGGGATTAGCTACCATGGAGTTTAGTGTAGAGAGAAAGTCCATGGTGGCCAATCCCACGGAATCCACGGCATTAGCTACCATGGAGTTTAGTGTAGAGAGAAAGTCCATGGTGGCCAATCCCACGGAATCCCCGGGATTAGCTACCATGGAGTTTAGTGTAGAGAGAATTTCCATGGTGGCCAATCCCACGGAATCCCCGGGATTAGCTACCATGGAGTTTAGTGTAGAGAGAAAGTCCATGGTGGCCAATCCCACGGAATCCACGGGATTAGCTACCATGGAGTTTAGTGTAGAGAGAAAGTCCATGGTGGCCAATCCCACGGAATCCCTGGGATTAGCTACCATGGAGTTTAGTGTAGAGAGAAAGTCCATGGTGGCCAATCCCACGGAATCCCTGGGATTAGCTACCATGGAGTTTTGTGTGGAGAGAAAGTCCATGGTGGCGAATCCCACGGAATCCCTGGGATTAGCTACCATGGAGTTTAGTGTAGAGAGAAAGTCCATGGAGACCAATCCCACGGAATCCCTGGGATTAGCTACCATGGAGTTTAGTGTAGAGAGAAAGTCCATGGTGGCCAATCCCACGGAATCCCTGGGATTAGCTACCATGGAGTTTAGTGTAGAGAGAAAGTCCATGGTGGCCAATCTCACGGAATCCACGGGATTAGCTACCATGGAGTTTAGTGTAGAGAGAAAGTCCATGGTGGCCAATCCCACGGAATCCCTGGGATTAGCTACCATGGAGTTTAGTGTAGAGAGAAAGTCCATGGTGGCCAATCTCACGGAATCCCTGGGATTAGCTACCATGGAGTTTAGTGTAGAGAGAAAGTCCATGGTGGCCAATCCCACGGAATCCACGGGATTAGGTACCATGGAGTTTTGTGTAGAGAGAAAGTCCATGGTGGCCAATCCCACGGAATCCCTGGGATTAGCTACCATGGAGTTTAGTGTAGAGAGAAAGTCCATGGTGGCCAATCCCACGGAATCCACGGGATTAGCTACCATGGAGTTTAGTGTAGAGAGAAAGTCTATGGTGGCCAATCCCACGGAATCCCTGGGATTAGCTACCATGGAGTTTAGTGGAGAGAGAAAGTCCATGGTGGCCAATCCCACGGAATCCCTGGGATTAGCTACCATGGAGTTTAGTGTAGAGAGAATGTCCATGGTGGCCAATCCCACGGAATCCCTGGGATTAGCTACCATGGAGTTTAGTGTAGAGAGAAAGTCCATGGTGGCCAATCCCACGGAATCCACGGGATTAGCTACCATGGAGTTTAGTGTAGAGAGAAAGTCCATGGTGGCCAATCCCACGGAATCCACGGGATTAGCTACCATGGAGTTTAGTGTAGAGAGAAAGTCCATGGTGGCCAATCCCACGGAATCCACGGGATTAGCTACCATGGAGTTTAGTGTAGAGAGAAAGTCCATGGTGGCCAATCCCACGGAATCCCTGGGATTAGCTACCATGGAGTTTAGTGTAGAGAGAAAGTCCATGGTGGCCAATCCCACGGAATCCACGGGATTAGCTACCATGGAGTTTAGTGTAGAGAGAAAGTCCATGGTGGCCAATCCCACGGAATCCCTGGGATTAGCTACCATGGACTTTTGTGTAGAGAGAAAGTCCATGGTGGCCAATCGCACGGAATCCCTGGGATTAGCTACCATGGAGTTTAGTGTAGAGAGAAAGTCCATGGTGGCCAATCCCACGGAATCCACGGGATTAGCTACCATGGAGTTTAGTGTAGAGAGAAAGTCCATGGTGGCCAATCCCACGGAATCCCTGGGATTAGCTACCATGGAGTTTAGTGTAGAGAGAAAGTCCATGGTGGCCAATCCCACGGAATCCCTGGGATTAGCTACCATGGACTTTTGTGTAGAGAGAAAGTCCATGGTGGCCAATCGCACGGAATCCCTGGGATTAGCTACCATGGAGTTTAGTGTAGAGAGAAAGTCCATGGTGGCCAATCCCACGGAATCCACGGGATTAGCTACCATGGAGTTTAGTGTAGAGAGAAAGTCCATGGTGGCCAATCCCACGGAATCCCTGGGATTAGCTACCATGGAGTTTAGTGTAGAGAGAAAGTCCATGGTGGCCAATCCCACGGAATCCCTGGGATTAGCTACCATGGAATTTTGTGTGGAGAGAAAGTCCATGGTGGCCAATCCCACGGAATCCCTGGGATTAGCTACCATGGAGTTTAGTGTAGAGAGAAAGTCCATGGAGACCAATCCCACGGAATCCCTGGGATTAGCTACTATGGAGTTTAGTGTAGAGAGAAAGTCCATGCTGGCTAATCCCAGGGATCCGTGGGAGTAGCCATTATAGATAGTTTCTCAAGACCAAACTCTATGGTGGGGAATTCCACGGAGTCCATGGGATTAGCCACCATGGAGTTTTGTGTAGAGAGGAACTCAGTGCTGGCCTATCCCACGGATCCGTGGGATTAGCCATTATAGAGAGTTTCTCAAGACCAAACTCTATGGTGGCCAATCCCACGGAATCCATGGGATTAGCGACCATGTGGTTTTATTCATTCCTTGATTATTTTAGTTCTTTCATTCCTTCACCATTTCCCTACTTTCATATTTTTAACTATTTCTAGTTTTACATTCTTTCATGTTTTGTCTTACTCTTGTTTACCATTTTTAATTCTTTTTTTAATGACCATTACACGTTTTTGCGTTTAGAAACTGGATCATGGACATATTTGAGGCCTTCTAACTTTCTCATACAACTTATGATGATTTTCATCCAAGTCGCCTTGTAAAGCCTATTAACCGTGAAGTGATGGATCAACTATTTTATGGTCTCTGTCCTTTTTTTACAAGCTGCCCGAAATAGAAAAAACATTTTTATAGAAATTAAAAAATGTTTTCAAATAGGTAATCAAGTCTCCTTTCCAATCCAATTTGAATCATGGCTTCGCAAGGTACTATCACTACCCGTTCTGCTACAAAGGCTGCAGTACTGGCATCGGCTGCCCCTACTCCCACCGTTGTTGGTAGTCCCTCAGTTCTCCCTGCACCTTCTCATAGCGCAGCCACTGCCCCCGCCTTTACTCGCAAGAGAAAGGCTCTTGCTGCGGCTACGAGTGTTACTTTCGCAGAGGGTACTTCGACGTACACTCTGATTGAGAATGTTTACATGGGGACCTCATGGAGCATTTCAATAAGACCAAGACCCCCCACGAAGCCTTCCTCTGAATTGAAGAGTTCCTTGTCAAGATAAGAGTTATCTCCTTTTGCATTGTTCCAATTTGTTTTCTACGAGCGTTCCTCTTCCTTGTTTGATAATTATTATTTTTCTTTCCAGGTTGGAGGCGGCCGCTCTCGCTCCAACACAAGGAAGCCCAAGTCCCACTCTGGCATCGACCTCATCTTTGCAGATGTTCCAGAGAACCTCCATATGCCCGCTATTTCTAGCTCCACCTCCGATATCCCTGTGTGGAACCGCCGTGGTGAGTTCTACATGGATGATCTCTTCACATTTGCTGAAGATCATCTCTATGACAATGGTATTCTTGTGATCATATATGGCGATGATCCCAAGGTGCACAAAAAACTTCGCAGTTGGTGCAAAGAGGCTAAATGGAGTGTGGCAAGGGATTGGTGGGGTGTAAATGACCTTCACTTTAGCTCCGCTCAAGATCCAAATATGTTTGTAAGTTTTTTCTCTTCTCACCCAATTTCTCTTCAAGTTTCAATCTCCTCCCTTTGTCAGTAAGTATGTGGTTTTTTTTGTGTAGACTAAGCGCTTTTTTATCAAGGTGCTTGTGCCCCTTGGCGCCTCTCTCACCGTGTATGAGGCCACGGAGTTTTCAAAGTTAGGCTTCTCACTTGAGAAGGATTCCCTTCTTCACAACTTCACAGATGAGGACACCCAACTCTTCAAGGATGGCACTGTGACATGGAGAGGGGCTCGGGAGAAGCACAAGGAATTTTTGAGCATCATCATCCACACTCTCACCCAAAGGCACGACATTGTCTTGGATTGGCACACAGCCACAGGTTTCTCCATTACCTCCCTTGCATAATTGTCTTTGTTCTTCATTTCTTGCAGTTCTAGTGGTTTTGTTTCGCTCATTCATTTTGTTTCTTCTAGGTGCTTCCATTAGTGCGTGTTGTGAAGGTGAGCGCCACATTGTGGCGTTGGAGGCGGACACGAAAATCTTTGAGGTCATCCTTCGCCCCATGCGGGATCCCATGCCTTTACCAAAGCCTACTGTTCACCTCGAAGACTCTCATTCTGAGGATCCTGTTTAGAAGCTCGTACGACGCCAGAAGAACTGTAAGTAAGTCGGTTTTTTCACTTGGCACACCATTGTTCATCTTCTTCTCTTTCTTTACTAATGCTTATGTATCCTCTTATATTCTTGTTTCCAGAGTTCCACAGGCGAGCCCGATCCGTGTTCTCCGTCCGAGCTTCTTTAGAAGCCTTCCAAGGGAATTCGAATTGCCATCGTATGCTGCTGAGGTTGCCCATCAGCAAGCGGTTGCAGCTTCACCACCCTCTCGTCGCATGCAGAAGTTTGATAGGAGGGTGTTACCGGACCAAGATACACGGCCGCCACGAAGGACAAGGAGATAGAAGACGGTGGAACTGGCAGTGTTTGCCTTAGATTACGGACCAGGTTTAAGTATAAAAGTTGTGTACGATAGTGACGAGACACTCTTGGTTTTTGAGACTTATGAGCATTTAGTTATGCTCTGATTTTGATGTACCAAGAAGTCATTCCTTGCTTATTCCATGTTAAACCTGGATTCCATGGTTGAAAGTTTATGTAATACATGGGTTCAATTCCTCTGTTTAACATAGTTCTGTGGACTTAGTCTTTATACTGTATACGTGTGTTATTACATCCTTGGAATAAACATACGCTCTTACATTCTCTGTCTCTATGGTTCTGTCTTCACTACTCATTGTCACCTCAATGCTATCTAACTTGGGAGGCTGGGAAAACATGTTCTTCCGTGATTAACTAACACTAACACAAGTACTTAGATAGACCGGCTATACTCTGACTATTCCTCGTACCAAGTTGTCGTTGCTCTGAGCTCCGTCTTCAGGCATAACCTCACTTATACTCTGTCTTTCTGTCTTCAAAATACTCGTTATCCAAGGACTCCAAGGACGTCTAGGAACTGAGCCTTACTGAGTTTAGTTACTCACAGACTATCTCAGGTATCACACGACTTTCTCTGACTTTGTCTAACTCGCAAGGAGTCCAAGTACGCCAAGGAAGTCCAAGACTGTATACCAACGAAAATCCAGCGTATAAGTTGTATACATTATTGTATACTCTCTTGGGGAACCTAGGTACGTCTTGGAAGTTGGGGCACACACATCTTAAACTAATCACTGACTAACTCAACATGACTTCTTAACTTCTGCCTTTTCCCCTTGTCTTCCTTGATTAGGCAGCCCTGCTGACCTAAGACTGGTCTTAGTCATCTCTATACAATTACCCAGACTAACAGGGGGTATATCGATTTATGGATATAGAGGCTAAACAAGGCGAGGATAGTGATGTTGACAGGAGTCCTAGCCCTTGATTAGGCCTCTTCATTGTGGAGACTTGAGCTCCTTATGTTTTGGATTGATTTGGATTTTATATGAAGTTTTTTGTGTTAATTTATTTACATCGGTGTTCACAAGAGTCCTTATTTTATTCGCACTTTTCATGATTTTTAATGATGACGTCAGCCCTAATTTGGATGTAAACCATACAAAAAAAAATCTATTGATTTTTGTAAGTAATACCGTGGAAAATCATTGAAAATCCATTAATTTGTTTTGAACTAGGATTTTGAAAATTCTACCCATTTCCACGGATTTGGGGTCCTTTCCTTTAAAAATAACCCTAAAAATAACCCAATGTCCACGGTCATAGGCATTTTTCCTACTAAAAATGATTTAAAAAAATGAAAATCTGCGCTCTCCAAACTCTGCTCTCCGCTCTCTGCTCTCCGCTCTACGCTCACACTACTAAGTTTCCCTTCTAACGGGGTAGGGTTGCCGCATTGTTGGAGCGCAGATGGCGGATAGAATCCCGGTGTCCGTGGTTACGGACGACACGTATCTGAGCCAGCACCAGCAGGGTCACTCGTTGGGCAACCAGCTTGTCGGGTTTGAGCACCTGTTGCACACTGGGGTGCCGACAGATGACTCAATCCCTGCTAATGATATGTGGGCACCTGACAAGAAAGACGAATTACAGGAGCCGGAGGGCTCATTTGACGGTGAGGAGTCGGACGTGGATATTCGAGAGATACGGACGAAGATGGCACAAGAGCGTGTCGACGAATCCGACTCGGGATCGTCGAGAGAGTCCGACGCACAGGAAGAGGTGGACAATACCGGGGACTCAGACCAGTCCCACACAGATGATGAGGGGGACGCCATCGCAGATGAGGGTGGGGTCATCGCAGATGATGATGTTGGGGCCATCGGAGATGATGATGGTGGGGCCATGGCAGATGATGAGGAGGTCTCCGCAGATGACGAGGAAGCAGAGTGCCGCTCCGAGGATGACACGGACTCGGGAAACCGCGTCAAGAGGGAGAGAAGTCCGAGTCAGGAGATAGAAAGCAGGTTTCGGATGCGCACGAACGACCAGTACGAGCGGAAGCCGGTGATCGACGACATGGCGGGCATTGAAGAGGAGGTGGACGGGCTCGACGTTGACGACACCACTCCCATCGCAGTGGGCACGGACAATCTGACGCTGCCGATGTACATTGGCCCTGCAGAAGTCAGCAGAGAAATCCCTCCGACAGTGCCATCGCCTCCCCCGTCGCCAATGGAAGTTGATAATGTTCCACTGGCAGGAGAGGATATTAATCCAGGTGGCAGCCACCATGAAGAAGATATTATACCCACTGGGAGCGTTGATGCATCCCCGGTGCCCATTGCTTTTGATGACACAACAGGTGCAGCATCAAGCTGGGGCGAGCCAGAGAGTCTGCACCCGGGCACGCCGAGTCCTGTCTTCGATAGTGGCCCGGCAGAGGTCATCCCAGTGGGCAATTGCCCACCGGGGAGCCCGCTAGAGATGACCCCAGTGGGCAATTGCCCACCGGGGAGTCCGCTGGAGACGACTCCACTGCACTGTTACCCACTGGCCAGCACGCCCGACGTTGTAGCGCATGTTGCGCACGAGCATCAGACAGCGGAAGTCATCGAGGTGGCTGCGCCAAGTGTCCCAGCAAACGTATCGGTGACGTCGGAGCCACAGGCCGGCGAGCCGACGACTCCGACGGAAGCGATCATTGTTGGAGTCACCCTGGGCCTGGTCACAGTCAAAGTGGAGAAGACGTCGGTGCCGCTCGTGTCCAACGTTGGCGATCCGATCCTCATTCACAGCGATGAGGATGACGCGCTGTGGAGGGCCGTGAAGAAGCAGAACCCAGAGCCCCCGGTGTCTGACTTGTCCGACGGTCCTGACGACCCTTCGGCGGCAGAGGGATCAAATAGGAAGATGTCCCGGGACAAGTTCTTTTGAGTGCAGCTGTCAAGGATTTCCAAGGAGAAGATATCGAAGAACCGGGAAATACTGCAACATAACCGGCAGCTTGCGTTTGACAACATGAAACTGCAAAGGGAGACGACGAAGTTGCAGGAGCAACTAGCGAAGGCGCAGGCGGTCATAGAGAAGGAGACGAAGGCACGGGAGGAAGCAAACGAGACCCTCCGGAGCGCTGGCCTAGCACACGAGGAGTTCATATCCTCCCCTTCAGGTCCCCTGACTCAACTGACAACGTCTGTTGCATCCGCCCCAGAGTTGTCAGGATCGGAAGCACTGTCGTAGCACGTGATACCGGATATTCCCCTAGAACGCGCTTTTTTGTATTAAGAGCGCTCGTAGAGGTGATTTCTGGGTTATCGTTCCGCAGAGATTCTGTGAAGTGGAAAGCTTCCGGAGATGGTCCCGGACTGGTGATCTCACTCTCTCTATCACAAGCTGAATTCCTCTTTCCTACCAAACCGGGTCTCCTCCCACTGACTGACCCGGTTTACAACTAGATCCGGTTTTCGTCCAAGTTGGGAATTTATCCAACCGTACTCTGTCCGGTCTATCAAGACAACTCAAACCGGTTTATATTTAACCTCTGTTTTCCTTCAGAGGGTTCTCCATTCACATTAGTGGTGCTGGATTGAAAGACACACCCCTCCCTACTGATTTAAGTGATGGGAAATTCACTACCTTCCGGTTATCTTAACAAAAACTCCTAAATCCGGGTACTTACCGTACTACCCTTTCAACTGCTAGTTTTATCCAACCGGCAGCCGTGTCACGCAAGAGCAATCCGGTTTCCCCTTTCTCCCCCTTACTACAACGACTTACTAACCGGACTAGTCAGTATCCGGGGAATCCGAAACTAGGATTTCAGGAATCCTCGCGCCCTGTTTTACTCCCGTGATCTCGTACTTCCCCTCGCCTGGACCTTCCTAGTGCTGGCACCTCAACCGGACTACCCGTCCAGGAGTTCTGAGCAACCCGGAGTACCCCCTCCTGCCTACTCAGCCACTAACCCGGATTACCTAGCGTAAGGAACTTAGAGACCACTCTTTCAAACAGTCCTCAAATCACCCAAAAACCACATTCAGACATCACACCCGAATCACTCGAGAACCCGGACTACCTACCCGGTTACCAAGGGACTCTTGACTGCTGTACCCTTCCACAAACAACCCCACAACACATACACAAATTTCGGATAATGCTCTACAGCAGTTTGATTTCAGGGAAACAGTAATACAAGAAGACCCAAGAATGCCAAGCATTCCTGGGCAAATAGTGGCCCTCGGCCAACGAACCGGATTTCCCGCCCAGATCCTACAAACCCGTGATCCGGAAATCAAGGGAAATCTCATCCAAAAGATCTCAATCACATCCTACTCCAAAAACGCCTAACCTACTATGACAAGGTCCTATTCACAAGCGGGCTTAGTCTACCTAGCCTACTGCCTACTCCCTAGCCTGATTCGGTTCACACCGCACTCCGGATCCTACTGGTCTTCATACTCCTCCGGTTCACTGACCCTGTCACCCTCCGAGCTCCCGTCCTCTTCCTGGTTGGATTCCGGAGAAGAATCCTCCTTCTTCTTGGACCGGCGCTCCCGAACTTCCTCTGATCACTTTCCTCCTCGGACTCCGGTTGACTCCCATCCGGTTCGTCCTCCTGGGTCTCGTGTTCCTCCGGTTTGCCCGCGTCCACTTCGCATTCCTCTGGCTCACCAGCATCCGTCCTGTCTTCCTGGCCACCGACATCAGGCTGGCCGTCTACCTCCTGGTCTTCCCCGGGTCCTAACTTCCTACCCGGGTTGGTTCCGATTCCTGCCAAATCAGCAGCCTGGTCTGCCAAATTAGCCAGACTGGCCTCCGATAGGTCCCCTCCGGTACTGGCACCCGGATTTCCCCGTGGCATACTCACCACCGGACTCGCAGCTGGTCTTGAAGTCTGTTCCGGAGTGGATTGGCCTCCAGCCATCATCCTATCCATCTCCCCCATCCTAGGTGCATCCTGCGATATACGGAACGCGGCCAACAAATCACTACTGGCTAAGGGTGCATTCATACCTCTCGGATTTGCCACCCTCTCATCCAGTTCGGACCCGGATGGAAATCTTGCTTGACGCTCCGCCAGCAGTTTCCGGAATTCCACCAATCCTGCCTCGACCCTTGCGGCGTACTTCTTTACCACGTTCGTCACTCGGGCGGCGTCGTCTAATCCGGCTTCGTCCATCCTTTCCCAGTACAACCGGGCCTCTGTCTGGGCCTCCCCATCCGGTCTGAACAGTGACGTGAGGAGCTGGTAAGTGGGCAACTCCTGCTCCTTCAGAGTCCGGATCTCATCCTGTTGCCTTACCAATGCCAAGCTTCTTTCCAAAGCTTCCCTCCGGAGCTTGTCTACTTCCTTCCTCATTCTCCGGACGATCTCCGGGTACCTCTCCACCTGTGTACTCTGGATGACACGCCCGACTTCCTTCATTGAAGTGCAGATGGTGCGGCATTTACCTTCCATCGTCTCTAAGGCTTCCCGGACTAGTTTGAAGAAGTCCTCCTCCGATTCTGCATTCCGGGGAGCTCGCTCATAAGTCCGGGTCTCCTCCGGATACTCCTCTTCGTCCCGCACCGGTTTCGATTCTCGCACCCTCTTGGTTTTCACCCGGACGTTATTCTGTCGTCCGCTCGACTCCGGTTTCCTCTTCCTCCGGCTATCCACCGGTGTCACCTTCCTGTGTCTCTTCCTCGGAGGAATCCTAACTCCGGTCACGATCGTGTCCTGGTCCCCATCCTCTTCTTCTTCTTCTTCCTCCTCTTCCGGAGTCCCCCTCCGGTGTCTCTTCACCTGCCCTCGGGATGGTGTCTCCTGGTCCGGTTCCTCCTCCGGTTCCGATTCGTCTGGAGTCTCCTGGAGTTTCTTGAGTTGGCCTCGGGTGCGCGCCCTGAAATGGCCCGTCCTCACCGGTGTCTTCTGACCCGGTCCCTCCTCTTCTGCTCGGGTCTCAGAGGGCTCCGGTTGGCCTTCCTCTATATCCGGAGTGACCGCTGCTTCGTCCGCTCTACTTCCTTCCTGCTCTTCCCGTTCTTCTTCGTCCGGGCTGTCCTCGTCCTCGCTCTCATCCAGACTCCCTTCTCGGCCCCTTGGCGGCGTCCGGTCCATGATCCTCCGGCTGTTCTCCCATTGCTCTCTCTCCTTGGCCTGGAGACATCTGTGCTTGTCATACAAGTGAAACAGAAAAGGGGTTAGAGGACATCCCTTCTTGTTTCCAAGTTTGCGCGCTTCCCGTTCCACTACCTCGTCCACAATGAGTCCCCATCCGGTCTTCCGGGTTTTGAAGTAGGCCCCATAAATGGTCCTCATTAGCTTGATCGTGCAGGTGGTGGGTTTGTCCGGGCTCAGAATAGGCACCAGAAACCGCAGCAGGCGCCTCTCCCGGTCGTCTATGCAATCCTGCACCCGGAATCCGTTCTTCTCTGAGACCGGTTGAGAAAACCTTTCCTTCAACCATTCGTAATCCTGCTTGGTCTTGTCGTATCCCAACGGGCTGTCCGGGAAGTTGTATGTCACGCGCTAGTGTTCCGAGGTCCACTTCTTCCACTGTCCCCGGATTTCGCTGTCCCGGAATTCCGCCGGTACAGGTTTTCCACCTAATTCCTGCAACATGGTATCACTGTGGAGTTCCCACGGTAGGTACAGAAATTCCTCACAACCCATTTTGCGCAAATCCTTCCGCAGCTGCTCCCTGTGGCCCGCATCGGTCGGAGCAACCGGGCGTACCAACTTATCCGGAACCGGCAGCCCGAGCCTCCAATCGTCCTTCCGTCCTATCGCTGCTGGCTCCAAAACTTCCTTCCCTCGGTTTCGCGCGCTCCGCCTAAGCTTCCGGAACACTTGTTCGCCACCCGGTCGCTCTCCCCGCTCTCTCACAACATCCGGAAACACGAAACTCTGGTGCAGGGGTGGACTGGAAACACTATGCGAAAATGAACAGTGAACCGCCCTAATTAAAGCCGCCCATTTCAAGGCGTGAAATGTGGCCGGGTCCATTCCTGACCCGTCCATCCTCTACCCGGTTTCCAATCTGGAAACCGTGTCCAGTCCGGACACCTATCGTCGAAACCGGTCCCTAGCAATAACTCTACCACGCGCGTGAGTGCCTCCTCTGCATAAACAACTAAGTGTGCCATTATGGTCACTCCCACACTCATTTATGGAGATTCGGACTACTCCTAGCTACTCTAAAACCCTAACTCTCTCCTTCTAGGTTAAAGGAGGTTTGACAAGCACTTAATCTTTCACAGCCTGAGGTCGTTCCAGAAACGGAGGGCGTACTCGAGACAGACATGGTCCCATCAACGCAGGTACAGAAGTGAGGACCGTGAGTCGCATCTTTTCTTTCAAAAGCCCCCACACATACTTAGGCTACAGTGAAGCAGGTCAATGCATTACACTACATTAAATTTGTCGACACTGTTGTGCAGGAAGCTGCCATACTAGAGCGGTTTGAGGCGATGCGCACGGACGCCGATGCACAGGTCAGTTTATCAGCACAACAATTACAACTGCATTTCACTGCGATTCAACTCTTGTCCGGTCGGTTCGGTAGTGTGTTGATTGATGAATGGGAGGTCGAATTAAAGGAAAAGGGCGGGCTCTGTCTACAGGGAAATTGATCGTCTTCGTAGGGAGGCGTGAACCTGAAGACAGCGTCTCCGTCCTAGGCATTGTGAAGACAGCCGTGTAGTTTTTGTACATTTTTGTAATTAGTTCTTGTACAGACGTAGTCTATCTCAAGCAGTAGTGGACAGAGGTTCTGCAAGACGATTGTACTCGGGAATAGAAGCAGGCATTTATATTTTGGACTGGCGCTCAATAAAATTTGAGCGTGATAAATTTTAATGACTCGTTAGCCTATCGGACTAGACATAATTCCAGACTAATAAATATCATTTACCACATAATGCGCGAGCCGTGTATGACTTGATCGATTGGTGTCAATGCCTTTACGCAATACACGGTTGTCGTGGACCACTGCTTTGATACTTTCCCCTGTCAATGCTCAGGGAAATAGGCCACGTGTGGATCGTGCCCGTCCGATAAAGGTAAGCTGGACTGTCGCGCGTCCATGACTTTTCATTAATGTGCGATCCAGATTCATACATCTTCACACGCTCTTGTTATCATGACATCGGAGGCTTGACATGATCGGGCTGTCTGTGGATATGAATCCTGCAGCGTGCAAGTGAGAGTGTGCCGGAAACCAAACCGCATAGTCGGCGAAAGCTAAATAGGTACATCCCTGATACGGCGTCGTCATCGTAAGGGCTGTACGTACATCTTGTATCGCGGGTGTCAGGATATTCTTACCTCAAGAGTCCTTGCTGCGGCACCAGAAACTGATGCAACTCGAAGCCAACCCTACTTGAGCGTAGTCACAATTTATAAAAGCGTGCAACTTACATTAGTATAGATAAAATTCTTAGTACAATGCTGCATCGACATGTTAGTGGGGAGCACCAGCATTTGGTGCTCCGTCGCAGTGCTCTACGATTAGAATCTACAGTAGTTTGTGAATGTAAAGTCATAATTGAATTTATGTACGTTTTTAAAGATGGAAGCGGTTTCTCTGGTCTGCAGTATAGTACTCCGGTACTGCACTACTTTGCACACACACGATCCAGGCGGACAGTGGAGATGTGAACCACTTTGCCGTGGACAGTGTCTGCAGATCCAGTGGGCAACAGCCCACTGGGTGGGTACGGAGTCGGCCTCGCCAATTCTGATTGTAGTGCCACCTCCAATGCAGATAGCCGGGTCCAAGTCACATCTGTGACGATGGCATACGTGGAGAACGACTGGAAATATGCACATCGTCGGGCATCAATGAGGAAATATACAAAGCATCAGCAGACCCGAGTCAAGGATGTTGCTTGGCCCAAGCCGCCCCCAAGCACAAACAAGTCTGCATGCAGTGGCAGGACGAACCAGAGCATCACGACATTGAATGGAAGTCTCGATGTCGTGCATATTGAGGGCCTGGAATTGTAGGATTTCCGTAGGAGATTCAATACATGATGTCATGTTATTTGCGGGCGTCGGACTGGGAGAGGTGAAAGATGTCATAGAAGAGTAAGACACCAAGGAAGTCGTTGTTCCTATTGGGTAACGGTGCGAGGAGACCGCAGCAGAGAACTCATGTTGGACACCTCGAAAGAGTGCTGAGAGTGAAGGAACCATTTGTGGTTGACACTGTAGCAGGATATTGGAGCCAAATGGAAGAGTGGGAGGATGAAACATGGCAGAGATGGGAAATGTGAAGGCCGAGAAAGATCAGACTTGTAATCACAAGGACGACGTCACAGAGTCGTGCAAAGGTGATTTTCACCCTGCAGTATACAACGGTCTGCATAGTCTGTGCAACATGATCAGCCCTTCATCGTACACAACATTTTGTCCACATAGGGGCACGCATTGCTGTAGCGTGGAATCATGCAGAGTCATCTATGCAGCTGTGCATGATGAATGACAGTGTATGATGCTTCGCTAAGAGCAATTATATCATGTTGGATGTGCGGAACCAGATATGGGGTGACCACGGTGTAAACTATTCTGCAGATAGTTGTATACTGCAGGGTGACAATCACCTATGGAGAACTCTGGATTGTCGCCCTTTACAAGGGTTTGGTCTTACTCGGCTTTCACATTTTCCCCCTCTGCCATGTTTTGTCCTCCCACTCCCCTGTTTGGTTCCCAATATCTTGCTGCAGTGTCAACCAAAAATGATTCAGTCATTGCCATCAAGGGTTTATATCGTTCCCGGATTCTGTCACATGTTCCCTTTGCACTTGCCAGTAGACAAGAACGCACTACATGCTTAAGGAATGTCCCAACGTTCGAAAATAGAACCTCCCTTGACACTCCTTGGTAGAGTTGTATGCAGTAATTTGAACTCCCCATCAGTCCTACAGCTCGCAGGAAGTCAGAGAGTATGTATTGAATATTCTACGGAAAGCTTAGAACTCCAGTCCTTCAATATGCACAACAGCGAGACTTCCATCAATTGTCTTGATGTGCAGGCTCGTAATGAGCATCTTGGATATACAACATGAAAATTTGAGTGATCGCCAATTAGAGCTTACAGTGGATCTCATTCTTCCTAATAGCATTCAGTGCATGGGAGCATAGGCAAATGGTATTGAGTAGACTACTCCATATTGTGTTGTACATTCAAATGTATCTGTCTATAAATAAAAATGTTGTGGGCGATTCAGCACTTTATACAAGAATGTATGTAACACAAAACTGATATGGTCATCAACAAAGTATAGGAATTGATGAATAGAACTCAAAGAATATAGTCATGGTATAGGATGCACGACGAATGTATTTGGAAGTAGTGGGTTCATCGTCCGTACTCTAGCATCTCTACATCATGTCCGACTGTAGCACCTCTCTGTCGAACTGGTTTATCTTCCCTATGCTTCTCTTGTCATGGCTTGGATGAAGAGGACATGTCATGTTGGTGGCTGCAACCCTTCCACACGCGCTCTACGTATAGATATTTTGCACTTCGCTCAGCGTGGTCCGATGACGATGGAAAGTCACAATTGAACGAACAATGCCATATTGTACTTATTGCGGCCATTCATCTCCCCACGGATGTCTGTGTGAATGACCTCAAATACCTTTATTAAGGACCCAGTGTACGAGATGTCAAGCACCGTCTCTGTGTCTGTACTCCCTATATTTGTTTCCCACGTACAGAACTCTTACTCAATAAATATAATAAAATACTCCTAATAATTTTCAGTTCATTATTGTACAATTCCTGATCATTTGCCAAGGGCTGAAGACTTTCGTACACTTAGTTTTCATGAACTATCTTCTATGTTGTTATCGTCTTCGTTGTAGTTTGCATTTACATTCTTGCGAACCCGGTGTGGAATTCCGCAGTGGCTAACGCCCTCAATCCGTAGCAGTACTCGAGGTCTTGACATTCTTGCTAGCCCAGTCTGCAATTGCACATTGGCTAACGCCCTTCAACGCATGTTATACAGTTTGAGGGCTACGTTGTACCGATTGATTCAAAATTGACAGAATGCCTAGTTCAACATGTTACAGGATTTAAAGCCCAACAAGTTTTAAATTTGCAACTGCTCACTGTGTATCTCAAGCGCTACTCTAAACTAGCTAAATAATTCTTCATTACTAATGTACTGGGCAAGTGGGCTGCAGCGCACTGCTACAGTATTCCTAAACTGCAGTGGTTCTGGACAATGTGACCCCATACTGTTAATGTAGGCAGTTTGTCATTCGTAATCCCGGCCAATACTTGAATTCACTCTACAATACTTATTGACTAGTCAGTGGGCTATTCCCATTGGCAAGCACTGTGCTGTTCATTATGTTAATCTGGCTCTACAATATACGTAGTCCCTGTCCATCATGTAGGCCTATGCTGAAGTTAGTTTGTAGAATGCTATGTCTGATAGAAACAAACATCACTCCCCCAGTTTATCTCACAACAATAGTTGATCCAGTGAGCAATTTCGCAGCAACTATTGTATTGATAGACATTCCTATACGCTGTAGTGCAATAATGTGCACAATATATTCTACAAATGTATGTTATTTACGTTGATTTGTATTTCTTTCCCTTTACAAAATGCAATTATTATGTAAACATGTATTGACGATCAATCATTCCCTGCACAGGGAATGACGATATTAGATTAATTGGGGCTCGTCATCTTAATGTGACTCTTCGAAACCTACAAAAAGCATGCATAGATTCCGTGGGCAATTTTCTACTAAATCTTTACCATTAATAGAATCAAAGAAGTCTAATATAGTAGAAAGTCAGAATGGTCCGACTATTGGCATTGTATCATATTAAATAATCTTATTACAATGAACAGTTTGTTTCCACACACAACGCAACGGATTGTTATGTTTCATTAGAACTTGTGCTTCCGTACAGCAGGTTTTGAAGTTGGAGTCTACAATCATGAAGGATTTGTACAGAAGACTGCAAGCATCAGTTGTAAGCGCTGCAGGAACGAAAAGTACTGTACGTGACACACATTGTCTACCATAAACCAATGCACAAGGGTCCACAATACATTGTAGACACCGGCAACCCCCGCAACCACGCGCACACGAAAGAGGAATGTACACAACGAATAAAACTGAAAGCAAAAAACTGGAGGCGAACGCAAAATGAAAGTGGATGCACTGAGACGTGCAAGAGAAACCTACAAGCAAGCACTCATATATGCAAGCAAAAGAGAGGAGAGAAATCAGAGCAAGAGAGCATATGTAACGTCACATACGTTTTCTTTGGAAATAACAACCTCGATGTCAAAGTGTCAAATTTCTAGACGCATTCAAGTGCTGAACATTAGGACTTTATAGTTGAGAGTTTTTAAATGGTCCACTTCCTAATCGAGAGCAGTTGTCTTGTTTCCATATGTCCCAATTTCACGAATACTACAATCTGCCAAAGTGGTGCTTCAAAAGCTATAACTGCTTTCTTTTATAGTATGAACCTACCGAACAATTATATGCTGAAAGAGGTCCTCCAGTCCAGAATGCACTGTTTGCTATGTTGGTATGAAACTGTGAAGTAAGACACCCCGCATGCGACGCTTGTCACGGGAGTGGCTAGAAGTGCGGTGAATGTCGAATGGCAGTGAGTTTTCAAAGAATCCTGTAGTTGAAGAAATAATGAACTTAGTATTGGTGATTTGCAAATTTGGCAATCTCGGTTGCAAGGAAGTAACAAATTGGAAGGATATAAAGCATGAGGAGAATTGCTGTAGTATGCACGTAGAGTTTGCCCGATGCCAAGTTGCAATAAGGCTACGGTGACGAATCTGTTGAAGTAGGATGATTGCGTGGGCTGAAGTTGCTCATAGCCATGCGCATTAGCTAGAGTAGATGATGCGAATGAGCTAGACTTGCAACTAGAGAAGTGGTACTAGTTAGAAGTAATGAGAATTGGGTCTCCCAAGTGATATGGGCTGATCCTAGTGTACTAGGAGTGGAGTATGGGCTGATGTCCCATATGGTTTGCCAAGGGGACTCCCTTGGGTGAGTTACTTAAGAGGGGCAGCCCATGAGTAAAGATTATCTCTTTCCTATGCATTCCAAGTGTTTGTGTGAGGCTTTGGCATTCTAATCTAACCTTCAATAGGTTATGGGCCCACTCATGTGTTTTGCGTGAGTGAAAGATTAGATTGCTCATTGTGTGGAGGTCGTGCGTTGGAGCGCTGATTTTGGAGTATTGGAGCGCTGATTTGGAACTTTGGAGGGCTGAATTCGAGCTTTGGTGGGCTGATTTTAACATTGGGAGGTATTACAATCTTCCTACCTTTGATCTACGTGTTGGAGGGCTGAATTCGCACTTTGGAGCTATCACTTGTTGATTTGGAGCTTTTGGAGCACTTTGGAGCACTTTTGGAGTTTATACACGTCTACTAGGGCTGAATTGGAGCTTTGGAGCTTATTGGTGCTTGTTGGAGTATATTGGAGCTGATTGGAGCTTATTGGAACTTATTGGAGCTTATTGGAGCTTATTGGCTCAATTTGTGCTCAATTTGTGCACTTGTGTTGTTGCAAGGCACTTTTATGCTTTGAGGCTCTTGGGGTGAGTCTACAATCTGATTTTGGTATTGCAATTCTTGCACAAGGGTTTGGAATGTGAGTTATGCCCTTGGAGTGCTCAAAATTAGAGTTTGGGTTAGTGAATGCACAACGGGGCTGATTTGATGAATTTCAATGCAATTAGGACTTGAAGGGGCTGAATTTGCATTGATTTAGAGTCCTTGGAAGGCACAAGGGTGTCCATAGGGTGCATTACATGTTGTGAAGCACAAGGGTGCTGATTTGAGTGGATTTGAGCCAACGAGTGCGCAATTCTCCTAGTTAGGGTGTTGTGGTATGATCTTGTGCAAATTCACTAAGAACCATCACGATTGAGTGTTGTGAGGTTGATGTGTAGCACAAAGGTGCTGATTTAGTGTTTGGAATTAGTTTGGAGGCATTAGAAGCACATACGTGTGCAATTTGCTTCACAAATCACAAAATTGTCAAAAAATCATAAAAACAATTTTTCTTAGCTTTCTAGGGGCTGAATTTTGTGAGCGTACGTCCTTCAATCAAGGATATGGCTACATTTGAGGGTGAAGGTGCTAAGGTTGTAGACAAGTTCGATGGCGTCAACTTCCACTTGTGGAAATTCAAGATGGAAATGGTCATGGCCGAAAAAGAATTGTGGGAGATAGTTGAGGGTAGTGAGGAACCGCCTTCGTCCGACGCCGAGGCTAGGGTACAAACTGCGTACACTCGGCGAGAGAAAAAGGCCTTTGCGATTTTGGCTCTTAATCTTTCTGATTCCGAGCTTTCTCATATTCGGTCGTGCAAGACTCCCGCCGAGGCATGGGCCAAGCTTTGCAATATTCATGAGGCAAAAAGCTTGGTCAATATCTTGTTTTTGAGGCGAAAGTTTTTCACCATCAAGATGGAAGAAAACGACGACACGTTGGCGCACATCAACAAAGTCAAGGCTCTTGCGGATCAGCTCAACGGCGCAGACGTCAACATTACCGACGGTGATATCGTTATGACGCTCCTCGAGAGTTTGCCGCCGTCGTACGAGTATCTTATCGTTGCTATGGAGAGTAGGCCCATTAGCGAGCTCACTCTTGATTATGTGACATCACGGTTGTTGCATGAACTCTCGCGGCGCAAAGAGAACGAGACTCGTGGCGATAGTGCGGCGCTTATGGCGAAGCAATCCAAGAGCGGTGCGAGTGGGAGCTCTACAGACAAGGTATGCTACTATTGCAGTAAGAAGGGCCACTTGGCAAAATTTTGCTACAAACGCAAGAGAGAGGAAAGTGCCAACAATACAAAGGTCAACGATGCAGGTGATGAGTACGCATTTATGACTAGCGTCTCTTCTTGTAGTGATGACGGGGACGAGTATGCAATGATGGCAAGTGACGTGTCATGCAATGGTAGTGTGATCGATTGGATTGTTGATTCGGGAGCCTCGAGTCACATGGCACCCATTAGAAGTTGTTTCCAATCATATCACGTCATATCTCCAAAGAATGTCATTTTGGGTGATGATACGGTTCTTCAAGCCGTGGGTAAAGGATCCATCGTCGTAGACACCGAGGTGAAGGGTCGTGTGAAGACAATTACCATCCATGATGTCCTCCACGTTCCCAAGTTGAAGGCAAATCTTTTATCGGTGCGACACTTGGTGATGAAGCATTTGCGAGTGGAATTTAGCGACCAAGGGTGTTTTG
Source organism: Pohlia nutans (assembly GCA_022496805.1). Lineage (NCBI taxonomy): Eukaryota > Viridiplantae > Streptophyta > Bryopsida > Bryales > Mniaceae > Pohlia > Pohlia nutans. Next base: position 3,692,602 of record CM040103.1, read on the forward strand.
TGTTGTCCCCAAGTCGTGAGGAGGTGGCCATTATACACGAAGTCAACGGCTTGTACCAAATCAAGTTTTCCAAGATGCACGCGGCGGAATCGGCAACGTTGGTGCAATCGAGTTCAAACGAAGACAAGTTGGCGTTGTGGCATCGTCGTCTCGGGCATTTGAATGTCAAGAGTGTCAAAGCACTCCGTGGAATGGTAAGTGGCATGGATCTTGCACAATCACACGTCGCGCCTAGTTCATTCACATGTGAGGGTTGTATTGAAGGCAAGCAACAAAGCTCACCGTTTCCAGTTAATGAGGCAACTCGTGCAACCAAGGTTCTTGAGATTGTGCATTCCGACGTGTGTGGTCCGATGAAGACCACGTCTATGGGGGGTTGCAAGTATTTTGTGACGTTCATTGATGATTTTTCGAGGAAGATATGGTTGTATCCGATCAAAGCAAAGAGCGAGTGTTTTGAGAAGTTCAAAGAGTTCAAGGCGTTGGTTGAGAAGCAATCCGAGCACAAGATCAAGGTGTTTCGATCGGATAATGGCGGCGAGTTCTTGTCCAACCAATTTGGAGAGTTATTGAAGAAAGAAGGCATTGCTAGACAAACCACAACGCCATATACACCACAACAAAACGGAGTTGCAGAGCGTGCAAATCGAACAATTGTGGAAATGGCAAGGAGTATGTTGCATGCACAAAATTTGGGTTTGGACCTTTGGGCGGAAGCGGTGGTGACTGCGGTGTACACACGCAACCGATGCCCGACGAGTGCGGTTCAAAACATGACACCAGAGCAAGCGTGGAGTGGGAGGCCACCCCGCGTGGAGCACATGCGCACATTTGGATGCATCGCATTTGCAAAGGTACCCGATTCTCAAAGAACCAAACTTGAGGCCAAGGCAACAAAATGTGTGTTTCTTGGATATTGTGAAGGTACCAAGGCGTATAGGCTTATGTCGCTCGAGACCAAGAAGATCATTCGAGCTCGTGATGTGACATTTTGCGAGAATTCCAAGGTTGAAGACAATTTGGACGATGGTCCAAGTGGGAGAAGTGGCGATAAACTGGCCATTGTGGACCAATCTTTCAAATCTCCCGTTATTGATATTGTTGATCAAGACGAGGATGACGAAGATGGTGGTGATGAGGAACATATTGAGGAGCCACCTTTGAAGACGAAGAATGGCGAGAAAAAGGCACAAGCAACCGCGGTTGAAGACAATGCATCCTCGAGCGATCGTCGTTATCCACAGAGAAATCGTAGACCACTTGGCGAGTGGTGGAAGAATCATATTCTCCCTCAAGGTGAGGAGGAGCATGCAAACGTTGCACTTTTAGATGCTCCATTGACGATTCGTGAAGCGTTGAGTTGTGATGATGCAAACAAGTGGGAGCAAGCCATGCAAGAGGAGTACAAATCCTTGATGGACAATGGCACTTGGGAATTGACTCCCCTCCCCAGGAATCGCAACGCTATCGGTTGTAAGTGGGTATTTCGAACAAAGAGAGATGCAACGGGTGATGTGGTTCGTTATAAGGCAAGATTGGTGGCAAAGGGCTTTTCACAAATCGAAGGTGTTGATTTTCATGAGACCTTTGCACTGGTGGCAAAATTCACCACTATTCGATGCATTTTGGCCATCGGGGCTGCCATGGATATGGAAATGCATCAAATGGATGTGAAGACGGCGTTCTTGAACGGCGAGTTGGACGAGGACATCTACATGGTACAACCCGAAGGATTTGTGCAACGAGGTAATGAGAACCTTGTTTGCAAGTTGAACAAGTCATTGTAAGGGTTGAAGCAATCTCCACGCGCATGGTATCAAAAGATTGACACGTTTCTTGTTCATATCGGGTTCACAAGGAGCATCGCTGATCACAGCTTGTATTTCATGCAAAAGGGGCAACATGTGGTCATCGTGATCATATATGTGGATGATTTGATCATCCTTGCAAGTTGTATGAGCTCTTTGAAGGCATTGAAGGCAATGCTTGAGAACGAGTACGAGATGAGTGATCTCGGTGAGTTGCACTTTTGTCTAGGAGTTGAGTTTGTGCGAGATAGAGCAACACGCACCATAACAATGAATCAAAGCAAGTATGTTAAGGATGTGCTCAAACGCTTTGGCATGGAGGATTGCAAACCGGTTGGCACTCCATTGGATGTAAATTCCAAACTCGTGAAGCTCACCGATGAGGAGTATGCATTAGAAGCTCAATCTATGGTGGATGTGCCATACAAGCAAGCTGTAGGGTCATTGATGTATGCTATGATTGCAACAAGGCCGGACCTTGCGTATCCAATCAGCGTTGTGAGTCAACACATGGCAAGACCGGGTTCAAATCATTGGGTTGCGGTCAAGAGGATCATGCGGTACTTGAAAGGCACAAGTGATGTGAGGTTGTGTCTTGGAGGTGACAACATTGTGTTGAGTGGGTATTGTGATGCGGATTATGCGGGTGATACCAATGATCGTAGATCGACCACGGGGTACATGTTCAAAGTTGGATCGGGGGCCGTTTCATGGAATAGCAAGCGCCAACAAACCACGGCCACGTCAACGGTTGAGGCGGAGTACATGGCGACGAGCCACGGTACGAAGGAGGCCATTTGGTTGAGGCAACTAATGGTGGATGTGAGATGCACTCAAGAGGAGGCTACAACAATCATGTGTGACAACCAAGGGAGTATGTCATTGGCGAAGAATCCAACGCATCACTCACGTACAAAGCACATTGATGTGCAATATCACTTCATTCGAGAGAAGTTAGAGATGAAGGTGATAGAGTTGAAGTATTGTCCAACGGAGCACATGGTGGCGGACGTGCTGACAAAGGCTCTTGCGAGAGATCGACATCAAAGACTAGTGGTGGCATTTGGGCTCCAAGGCTTTGGCTATTCGCAAAGTGGGAGTGTTGAAGTAGGATGATTGCGTGGGCTGAAGTTGCTCATAGCCATGCGCATTAGCTAGAGTAGATGATGCGAATGAGCTAGACTTGCAACTAGAGAAGTGGTACTAGTTAGAAGTAATGAGAATTGGGTCTCCCAAGTGATATGGGCTGATCCTAGTGTACTAGGAGTGGAGTATGGGCTGATGTCCCATATGGTTTGCCAAGGGGACTCCCTTGGGTGTGTTACTTAAGAGGGGCAGCCCATGAGTAAAGATTATCTCTTTCCTATGCATTCCAAGTGTTTGTGTGAGGCTTTGGCATTCTAATCTAACCTTCAATAGAATCTAATGTATGCTACAAACACACGTGATTTTAGCTTTTAATAAAAGGTGCACCCTTGGGACAGTGATTTTAGCAATATTTTTTATAGCATTCCCACTCATGATTGGTACCCTCAAATATCTAGTTGAAAATTGAGGTCCCATTTGTAATGAATGAAATACTGCGGATCTGTAGGGTTAAATCTGCATATCGCATGTAATAGCAGAAGAGTATCCATTGGATGTTTAAGACTGAATCTTCATATCGCTTGTAATGAATGAAGTACTATGGATATTTAGGCCTAAGCCATCATTTCATTCGTAATGAATGAAATACTATGGATCTTTCGACTTAAATCTATATTTTGCATGTAATAAATGAAGTACTATGGATGATTAAGACTAAATCTTCATATCGCTTGTAATGAATGAAGTACTATGGATGTTTAGGCCTAGGCCATCATCTCATTTGTAATGAATGAAATATTATGGATATTTAGGGAGAAGTCTTCATTTTGCATGTAATAAATGAAGTACTATTGATGTTTAAGACTAAATCTTCATATCGCTTGTAATGAATGAAGTACTATGGATGTTTAGGCCTAAGCCATCTGATCTCATCTCATCTGTAATGAATGAAATACAATTGATATTTAGGCCGAAGCCCTCATCTCGTTTGTAATGAATCAAATTCTAGGGATATTTAGACCTAAGTCTTCATTTCATTTGTAATGAATGAAATCCTAAGGATGACTAGACGTAGTAAGTCTTCATTTCATTTGTAACGAATGAATGAAATCCTATAGATGATTAGGCCAACTAAGTCTTCATTTCATTTGTAATGGTGATTTGTAAATAAGTCAAACGGGGTTGCAAAATCATACTTTAGATTACATTCCTGACAGTCCTAGTACAATCCGCGTTGGAACTGCACAATGCAGTGGTCGTATGTCTCCATGTGCAATAATTGAATATTAATATACCTACTGATGCGAATGAACGTACAATACTTTGTTCGTTAGTTGGCTCTATGACAATATCAATGTACCGACTGCAGGCCTTTCTCTCCGCACAGAAGCATGCAACTAACAAGAACAAAATTGCATGTATGCAACTCACAGGTGTGCAATAATGAAAATGAGATGAAGTTTTGATAAATTGTAATTCAATAAAACATTGGAACGGTTGCAGTATGTAGGAAATTTTTGGTGAACTTAGCAACCATACTGTAAGATGAACAGGAAGAATTGAAAATCGCAAAGTTCCTAGTTATGTCAGAGAACTATGAGCATTGCAGAAACAACAAGATGAAAAACTAAAGCAGTGCCAACTGTTCACTTAGCATTCCAACTACCCACTGTAACGAAAGAGTTGGGTCGTACAGGCACTCTATGCGCAACACAACCGACAATAGAGTATTGTATTGCCTATGCAACGTAGAAACAAGAGTGCTGCCTTTAACCGAAGTGCGAGTACGTGTGGTACTCAAGCAATTGGGTTTTCGTTCATGAACATGCAAGACAAAGTTTAGTGTATATTAAGTAGATGAGTGAGTATGAACGCCGCCATAATTTCCAGTTCAACACTGCACGTGCATGAAGATTGAAACATAGGCCATCTCATGTACATCTTGAGCCTGCGCCCTGGACGGATGACAGCATTCACTTAATAATCTTTTGAGCAGGAAGGTGGACACACCCAAAATTGTGACCGTTATGGATACGAAGCACACTTAGGACTTGTCGATTGTTAGGAAGTCAAATAGGATTTCAACACATCAAATAATGTGTCATTGAAATGTACGCAAAAGTTATAAAAGGTGGAACAGTTTTCTAGAACTCAGTCTACTCTTTATAGGTTTTTTGGTATGTGATTTAATTTTGGAAGAAGTGAAGAAAGTGCACAGCAAATACAAGAATATTATAAAATGTGGATTTCTCCTCCAGGATATTAAGTCCTATTTGCTGAAACTAAAGCCCTATCCGGATTCAGCAATTTTGGAAAGATGCATTTTTAAATGCAACAAAGGGAGATCATATTTTGGAATTGATGTTTGAATACAATGTGTGCACACTAGTTTACCATGTCCCTAGACCAGTTATAATGTGAGAAGTCGTAGAAGGGTTCCGAACACCAACCATATGCATGCACATCCTAGTATCTACAATCGATGAATCTACGGAAAAATCTGAAATTAATGACCACCAAGATCAGTTGATGGACATCTAGTAATACAAATACAAAAATTAAATAATTTAAAAAGATCCCCCAAAAAGAATTTAAAAATAATAAAACACAGTCATCTGCAGTACAACACAGGTGGCCGAATGTGCTCTGAATCCTCGATTTCGGAACCCCACTTTTGTCCCAACTTCACGGAATAGTCCCAACTAAACGAATATGGCGTTAAGGTCTTCGAAATTCTAAGAGACTGTTGAACTTGAACGTGCCAAGAATCGAAATCTGTCTGTTGAATCCAACCCTATGACGGTGCCATCTACATCACATGATTCACAGGCACTTATCTGCACAGACTTTAGAAAGTTCTATTTTACGCTCTCCCACCAACTGACTTTTTTTACATGCACAATTCATCATAAAAATATCAAACCGGTCACTATGCACGTAGGAGTGAAAAGGGAAGGTAAAACTCTTGAGAATCAACTACGTCGTGCCACCGCAACATGGTGACAGAGAAGGAGGGAAAAAAAGTCTACTCAACTCCCGGGAATGGTTCTTTAAAAAATTAAAAATTCAACACTCTCATTGGCCCCGTCTTCGGAGGAGAATGGCTCCTGGGGACGCCACCCCCCTCCGTCACCTACTCCAGCTCCCAGGATCCTAGTTTTGTTGTAGTGCTGCAACAACAACAAATCCATAACCACACTTCCATATACTAAAACCAACAAGAGAGAACCCATTACCAACTGTAACTCATGCTACAACCAACATCATTACAGCAATCAAGCAGTTTCCAGGGAGGAGGGATTACTTCTTGGAGCAATTTGACCATGTTTGGTGCCAAAATGATACTTTTGTCTCTAGATTAGGTAGGCAGGTTAGATGGAATCCCCTTAAGCCAAAGGCTGGGGCTTTCAATTAGTTTTATAGTGGTTTCCGTTTCTTCTTCGCTGGTGGTGTTCCATTGGTTCTTGTGATGTTCATTTTGTGCAATGAAATGATCGTCATTTGTTTGAAGAAGAAAAAAAAAAAAAAACATCATTACAGCATTGATTGCGGATAATGCCCCTAGCTGTTGGTGAAAGGAGCCAGTTGCTAATGGGGTAACCACCTTATGTGAATGGGCCATCAGCACGTGAAAAGCAAGTTATCCTGGGAATCGTGACGGGGTCATTTGGCATGACATTCTGTCATTCGCAGATGCAGTTCAGGAGCTTTAGCTAATCATTGCTATGGTGCTTGCAGGCATTAAAAAAATAATTGAAAGGCTATTAACCCTTTGAGTAATTGGTATATACTTTTTGCTACCCAATGCAGACAATACTCACGATAACTCCATGATATCCGGCAATACTTTTGATATATTAAGGTGGTACCATGATAATGTCCGCGGATATCACCTCATGAAGTTGCTACATATTTACATCATGATGAGCAGTCTCGCTACATTTAAAAAGAATAAATCATTTTCTTTCTTTCTTTGCTTTTTTTTTTGCACCATTTTCTTTCTTTGTATGTTTAGCAGCCCCAGGTAGAAATTCAGCTAATTTTAGCCAGTTTTGAAATCACTGGCCAGCTCATGTGGGCACCGTGAGCCCAGTCGGGCATTGATTCCCGCAGTCGAAGATACGACGTGCCAATCAGCACGACTCCGCTGTACGATTATAGTCAGCACGAGGCCAAGTGGCTAACTCTCACAGGGAGATCAAAACAAGTGATTCCCATATGAGAAACGCGGACACAACTGTAACTCTCCCCGATCAAAAATACGGTCCCAGGAAAGTTACGATTGTGGGACTTTTGTCCCACTTCCCCCTCTGAAATCCCATTTGGGAATGTCTAGATCTCTCCATGTGGATCTGTGCCTGGCTATTTAGACAGCGCTACACCCGCCCTGTTCATCATTTGAGTCTCAGTGCTACGTTCTCTGCCACCGGAAAGCTTGATTGTTGTCGATCGATCGCGCCCGGATTCCAGCACCAGTTACTATCCACGCCGGCCCAATCGAGGTTTGCAACTGTAACACTTTGATTGATAAGTGTTCTGTGACTTCTTGGCTTCAGGAAATTTGGCCATCTCATTATATATGTTCATGAGAATGTCATTCATGCAGTACTGGCTGGTCGAATGCTAACTGATTGCGGAGTCTCCGTTACATCGATCTAGACTGGCATTGATTTCGACGTTACGTTGTCGCGCGTCAAACCATTACACGTTCTCTAGGCAAAGAATTGAACGATTGTGTATACGTACAGATTGTGTCAATATCTATCATACGATCTGTGCCAGCTAGACTTTCATCGAAACATCGGTACCACAGGAAGTTTTGGAGCTGTTAGCCCCCGGGGCTAAACCGGCGGGGCTAATCTTTGGCACTTTAACCCCGGCTAAACCTGCCCTTCCTTCTAGTTCGCGAAAGATTAGCCCCGGTAATGGGACCATTTTGGGGACTAAAGTCCAAAGTAGAAAGAAATCTCAGATTTTTTTGCCGCGTGTGTAAGGGGGCTAATGAGGGGCTAACGCACACTGCGTTAGCCCCGGCTAATGTCTTGGAAACTTCTTGTGTACTCAATTCGACAGTTGGAAACTTGCCGATGTCCTTGGCAATCATGTGTGTGCCGTTTTCTGGTAGATATATCGATCGACTTTACGTTGTATGAATGTCCAGATGGAGTCCTGTTAAATGAACGACCGTCACTTCCATGAATGATTTGCTAATGTAACGCAATCCTGACATGTGTTCGGGTGACTGTTACATTCATGAATGGCTTGCTCGTACTAACGTAAGAACTGATGATAGCTCAGAGATTCGGAACCAAGTTGGCTAGCTAGCCAGCTCAAGTTGCTGTCTCAGTGAAGGATTCTCAAAGCGATTGTCCATTGGCCGATGGTGCATGCAATCCAGAACGCGATTTAGAAGGCGGAACCTCAAGGCCCTTCTCCAGTAGTCCTTGAGGGTTTTATTAGTTCAGAGCATACGCCTGTCCGCTGATCGATCGAGATGCCGAACAATTCCGGAATGGAAATTCCGGTCAACGACTGGAACAACCGCATGAGAGACGTGAGCATGAAGGTGGCAACCAAAATCCCTTACATCGGCCAGGCGGCAGGCGTCATCCTCGGCCTCTTTTGGCCCGTCAACAAAGTCAACATTTTCGACTCAATCAAGCAGAACATTGAGGGCCTGGTCGATAAAAAAATCCTGGCGAAAGAACTGGAAGAGCGTCAGAATGAGATCGACGCGCTCCACAGGGTCATTGAAGAATACGAATCTGTAAGTGGCAGCTAGGGAATTCCCCGAGGAGATTTCTTAGCAACCATGATTGCGGTTGTTCATGATTCTTTGAGTGATCCCAAGCTGTAACGATGTTCAGATCATAAGATTTGTCTCTTTTCTGTATGTGATTGACTTTTGGCGAAGTATATGGGTTTGTGCAGTATATACCATGTGCTGGAATTTAGACTGTCGACCTGTGAGTCCTAGATTTCTATAGAATACTTGCTTGCGCATCTAATTTGATTTTGTTTCCTTTGAAATTAATGCGTAGGCCAAGACAGTAGAGAAGCGCGGTTGGCTGACCAGGTGGATCGCGGAGTGCCAGGAACTAGAAATCAAACTCCAAAAGTCGTCAAACGACGTGCACTTCATCCTTCTCAGTATCACTCTGGCTCTTCTTCATCTCTCGGGGCTGCGGGAACGATTGGAGCACGGCCAGTAAGTCTCTCGTTTCATGAATATGGACTGTCATCGAGCTTCGTCAAATCGATTTGCATTACCCACTCAATAATTGACTAGGTTTTGTCAAGTAAAACAATTGATTTCGTAGTCCATCTATCTCTACAGGCTAGGCCCTCGACGTTAAGAAGACCGGGAGGCCATTACCCGCACGGGTAGCCTGGAGGCCAATGTAGATTTAACCCCCCCAAACTTTCTAAACAAGTAAATAGGGGGAGGGTATTCGTACATCACCATGCAAAATACCCCAGGGTAATGGCCTCCCGGTCTCCCTGTGGTTGATCTGCACGTCAATTTTGGCAATTGGAAATTCCCCATTAAATACTGAATTGGGTATGAGAGCGCGCACGACATTGAGTCATGTGTAAGTTGGTATTGTTGACAATTGATTTGAGGCTAGCTAACTGTGATTATTGTATATCGATCTGTATATCGATCTGCAGGGAAATTTATGGCGAGGATAATATCTCTGTCTGGAAGAAAGAGTTGGAGCAGGCATATCACAACTACGTTGTGGTCTACTTCCCGGATATCTACAAGAAGTGGAAGTCGTGGAGGGCAGACCAGGTGGTGATAAAGAAATGGTTGACCCAGCATGCTATGGCGATCCCTCCTTTCTACTGTGATAATTCGAATGCAAGCGTCGAAGACTATGTTTCAGGTTCGCCAGTGAATTTTGTTTTGAATAGATATTCACTTGCGCGCCCATTTCATGAATATTTTGTTAACTAGTAGTACCAGTAGTTTTGGCCGCCGTTGGAATCTCTAATCATGATCGTACTTTGGCTCTTGATCGGACGTAAAATGTAAAATGCAGGGGTCAAGATAGAATTCTACAAAGACTTTTGTGGCTTACTCAGTGTGTTTAACGATGTCACCGAGAACCACAAGACGAAGATGTGTAACGACGCGTACACGGAAATGGCCGGCCACATAACCACCACGTTTGTATTCGACAAGATCGTCCCGAGCAGCCAGGATCCGCCCTACGACAAGGAGGTGTTCGGTAGCATGTTCCTCGGCCCATACGCCGAAGACCTTTCACTTGGATCAGGAAAGCGAGGCGAATCACATTACTCAATGTACATACGGCACAATGACTATTCTGCCAACCAGGGCCCTCTTACACAGGTACGTACAAATGGATTTCTAACTGCATAATTATATGGGATTAATTACCAATATCAGAACTCAAATGAATCAATTCGATCTGGCCATGAGAAAGTTCACTTTATGCCAATTGTGCGCTGCAGTTGAAGATTCGAGAGTGGAACTCGATTGACGCCATGCAATTCTGGTACGCCAACGGGTCCGGGACGTTGGCTGGAAACGCGGGGGGCGGAAAGGAGCACTGGGTGGTTTTGCACGACAAATACGTGAGCGGGCTTCACATGGGATTCTCCAACGGCTTGCTGTGTCACGTGCAAGTTCTGTTCCGCGATGGCACCAAATCGGACAAGTTCGGAAATCGATCGAACTGGTTTACTTCCGACGCAACTGCGATCGGCCCGCCTGGTTACAAGCTCCGGTCGTGGAGCTTCGGCGAGAACAGAGGCCCTTCCGGCACCTCTGGCCCCGGCACTCTGCTACTGCAGTACGAAGTTCAGCTGTGAATCCAAAGTGCGAAGTTTAGCTTAACTTGTAAGGATTTGAGTGATTGTGTCGGTTTACAAAACCGGCATGCTTGTTTATCACGACTAGAAAGCCTGGATTTTCTCAAGATAAGAAAAACAAATTAAACAATAAAAAACAGTTATCCCTCACGTACCTCGAGGGGCTTCCCTCTAGGCCGATTCGGATAGTATTGTGTTGGTTGTTGTATAAAATGAATAAATAAATTGTTTCACCAACCACGGAGACACATCCACCAAGACAAGGAGATGTATTTCACTCATGGGTTATTTTGCATAACGTGAGGCGTCGTCTTTGAACTACTAGTTTAGTCCATGCAAGTGTTGTAGGACTAGCTTTCTTTTGTGTCAGTTCAAAATGTGCCAATTCTTAGTCATAGGTTATGTCCTATAATCGACAAGGAACGAGAGTCCCTCGCCAGCTATATATTTTAGAACTCATCAGCAATTTTGCAAATGAACAAATTCATACAATGTGAGCATAAATGTGCACAAATCCTAATATGTTTAAGCCTTTTCTTGGTTCTCATACAATTTAGAATTTGTGACTGGATGCATTAATGTGGGATCACGATGACGCACCTCCACGTAGGCATAGAAACCATAAGGTGGATGACCCAATAAACCAACAATTGCTATAAACCAACAATATCTCCAAGAGGTGTTCATTGAAAGTTTCGAATTCTATACAAGTACTAGATTTGCGTGAAAAGCTCAAAGTGTTGATTTATGGGCAAAAAAACTTTGTAGCTATATTAGAGTTTTCCGCAAACTCATCTTCCCTGTGAGACTGTGTTTATGTGAAAATGTAAGGAACGTAAACTCAATAGGCACTTTTCTATGAGCTCAAAATTGACTTGCAACCTGTTAGGGCTGACACTTCAATCAGCTAAAATGCCCCTTCCTCCCCACTCCTGCCTCGGTGGAACGTTCCAATTTAGCCCGTCAAACTGGCGCGCAGGAAACTGGGGTTGTGAAATCAAAAGGCACCTATCTACTAGTGCTGTTGTTGGATCATTTCGGTTGTGCTTGTGTACACATACTGAGGTGTCACTTGGCATTGAAATGGTGCGAGTAATATGCACGGCGTTTTTGTGAATAGGGATGCATGCTGCTTGTATATCAAAAAATTCATAGAATGCTGGTATAGGATTCAATACCGATATAATTCATCGATGAAAGTGCACAACACTCATACAATATTAATAGTGTTCGGAAATAACGGTTGCTTGGTTCTTCAGGAGCACTGAATACGTCCACAAGATTCTACCCAGCTGCGGAATTAACTTCAAGCAGTGCTTCAGAGACAAGAATTACAACTTTAAGAAAACTCAGTGCCAGTGTCCATGAAGAAAGTTTTGGTAGGATGTGTTCAAAAGTCATGAGTATGATAGTAAGAAGACGTATGTATTCACAAACAAAGGAATCGTCAAAGACCACTATTGCAGCGTTATTTAGAAAAGAGCAACTCAATAGTGGACAAGTACACTAGTGCAGTTCCAAAAAAGAAAAGCTATGCTCAGAACAAGAGAAAATCGGGAATTAGCACTAAAATTCTGCCATATTAGAACATGACACCAGCTGACGTTCAAACAGTAGCTTCTGGTTGAAGAAATGGACAACATGAAAGTTGGGACAAAAATTTGTGCAATTGAAGTCATCATCTATTATGGGACAGAGGGAGTAGAATCCTATGCCTTAAGAAATGAGGTATGGGGCTCATCCAAAGAGTTACAGTACAGGCCCATTGTTGGATGCCTTGTAGGAGTTCAGAGGAGCTCAAAACTCTGTATTGAACTGAAGGAGCGTCATACTGATCCATACCTGGACAGAGATGGAAGAGCACCTTCCCAAAAGCAATAATAACATTATGCAGCCATCTGTAAGTCATTGACACAAACAACAGGACAGTGCTGAAACATTCTTGAAGAGATAATCCACATGTGTTTTCGAGTATTATTGTTGTGACTGCTGAACTTCTTCACGAGGACACAGTCTAGGTCTTCGTCGTCTTCAAGGTTTAGGCAATGAAGAATGATAAGGCAGTTTTCTAATAGGAAAAGTTGGGCTTCTTTGGGAAGGAGCAACCTGGACGTTGGATAACAACGTTGGCAGCATAGTTGCCGGCTCTTATGCACTCCGCCATGCCTTTCCCGAACACCAGCTGCGCCATGAATCCTCCCACAAACGAGTCTCCTGCGGCGTTCGTGTCCACCAGCTTCTCCTTGGGTAGTGAAACCACCGGGAACATCAACAGCTGCACGCATCAAAGTAATTGAAAATTCTGTAAACACATTCAAGAAGCCATAAAATAAAGTATACCCACGAGTGATTACAGAGTTTTCAGTAAAATTGGATTGTTGCCCCCATGAAGATTCTCGTTATGATGCTGCCTTAAAACTTCCTAAAACAATCTAGTTTTACTAGAAACCATTAAGGATGTCAGAGTGCAAGCTTTCATGTGAGTGGAGGGTTTGCAAAGCGGTTCCTACATGTTGCATCTCCATAAAGTTTGGTCACAATCTCATTGGCTCTCAATAGTAAGATTACTACTTGTAGTGTACTACCTGGTTCACAGAATCTTGATAATGTACTACTTGGTTTACAGAATCTTGATAATGTACTACCTGGTTCACGATATCTTCACAACGTACTACCTACCTAGCACCAAAAGGCAATTTCCAACGAACTAAAGCAAACGTTTGTCACACAATGACACATGGAAACTAGACACGAAGAGAAACACACTCGTCATTGGTTCACAAGATAATAGGTGTTATCATGTCGTAAGCTATGCTAGGTTGTGCACTAAAGAGCCCGGGCTATAGCAAGATGGGTCATGCTACCTACCTTGTCGCTTTGCAACCTGATATGTAGCATGCCCCATCTTGCTACAGCCCGTAGCGTACCCTCTCCAGTACATAATCCACACTCACAATCGCAAGATTCTCACCGAAACAATTCCCTTCTACACCCAAATTGAAACCGCAGAGTTCTGCAACCGGCCTACAAGGAGATAGGGGCCACGTCCTTGCTCCAAAGCTCAAAGCTGGAGGAAGTACTCGCACTCTGACACCCCCTACTATTGCCGTGTTTGATATGAGCATGAGAGTTAACTTGTGAGGCGAGGAGAGAAGAGACCTTGCCATCGTCGGCAACAACAACAGGATCAACGCCCTGTGTGATGACCACAATTCGCTTATGAGTGCCGCAGATCTTGGGCAATGCGGACATTTTCAGAGCTATCCTTCCCACGTCGGTCGTCTGCCACCCTTGCATTCGCCCAAACGTCTTGGCTTCTGTCTCGTTCCCAAATATATAGTCGATGTACCTGTTGATTTCTCACAACAACAGGACCAACCCTCTTCAATTCACTCTGCATTAATATATAATTCCAATGCACCACACATGCACAGTGAAGAAATCTTAACCCCTAAGCGTCTAATACGCCCAATATGGCCATCTGCATCACTGAACTTTGTAACAGTGGCATTTTCTCATTTTACCTCGGTTTCCTGATTGCAATACATCAATTTCAAGCTCTTGTTCTATGCTACAAGATCAACAAACTGAAGTCAATTTCACACAAACAGATGCTTTCCAGCAGGGGGTCCAATTTTCCTACACTACAGAAAATACAGTGGACGCTTAGTCTTGATAGGATCCATGTAGTGGTCGAGAAGAATTCATGAAAACATGGCACTCTAGGTACTCTCGGAGCTCGTACAATCAACGTGAAATTGCAAAGTTATGCTTCTACTTACGGAAAGGCTGCCATGAGAGGGTCTTTGAAACGCTCACAAACGAAAGATGCAGACAGGTTCATCATAAAGGTCTGCCATTATGCACCAAAAACGTCATTCCATCAGTGTGAAATTTGCAAATCATGAGTGTCCTCTATCTCCTTGAAAATTACAAATTGGTTTTCTTGGAAGTGATATTATTCATGCACAGTTTTTCTGAGCTGAGCAGAGAAAATTTATGCTCCTGTATATTGTTGCAGATATGAACAGTAATCTACTCTAAATGAAGTACAAGGAAGCATACTTTTTGGACTTGCATACCTTCCCTGTTGCGGCAGCATGCTTGGCTACAAGCATCAGGGACTCAGGCGACACAGTGAGGAAGAATCCTGCACTGTAGAAATATCTGGCCTTCTCAACTGCACCCCTTCACTGCCCAGCATGACTCAACCCATCTCTTTGACTATACCCCTAATGAATGGACCTTTCCATAAAAACAGACACCAACATGGAACTAGGATTTGCAGTAACGTAGATAGTTATTTAAAACCATAAAATAGAGATTGATTGGAATCCGTAGACACTCACCCAGAGCCCAGTTCTCTGGTTTTCGCAAGTGATCAATTTTGTACATACCTGCAGCTGCCAAATATGCTACTAATGACCTGCCAATTCCTCAAGGCAAATTTCAACAAAAATTCGATAAGTTCAGTAATATCAGCAAAGGAAAAAGGACCATTATAATCTTTGTGAAAGCACGAGTATGAGGAGCTGAGAAATGACCTTTCACCACCCACAACGAGCACGGCGCATGAACCAGTTGCAGCGGTAGGATCAACATGATAGGCTACCTTCAACATCATCACCATTAACATGAAAGATCCAAAGGTTTAGTCAGCCATTCATGGCACAATTAGTGTAGAGAACAAAATACTCCTGTTTGTAACTAGATTATAATAAGCAAAGCAGTCATTGGGAGCTTCCTCTGACACGTAGTTAGCTTGCCCTCTCACTATTTATGTAACTCAGACATTCAACTGGCGCACCAATTGGCGCTACCTGATGGCACTCACATTGACGCCTTCTAGAGCAGCAAGTTTTTTCATCTTGTCTCCAAACTCATCCTTGCCGATTCCTCCTACGAAGGTTGTTGCCTTGGGTTTCCGCAACAGCCACTGTGTCGGTGATTGCATACCACTGATTACATTTTCTCCAAGTGTTGTTTTTTCTTCTTGTACAATTAGCAATTTTTAATTGTATGTGATATCTTAATTTTTGATTTTGTACGCTAGGAGACTTAGCACAGATAATATCATAGCTCAACAGTCGACGGAAGACCAAAAAATTGAATCCAAAATAGACAGTCCTCTGAAGCCAAAATGCGCAGAATGATCCAGAGCTGATTTCAGTTCTTAGTTGCCAAAAAGAATTATTGAGCTTATGAAGTTTCTAATTCTATTCCTGCAACTCTGAACTACAACCTCCAGACTTCCTCGTTGATTATTTAGCAGTTGGAATATAAAACTTGTACCTGTGCAATCCTGATTGAGTTTTGAGTTGCACCTGCACCCAGAAACATCACCAAAATGCAAATGAATACGCATTCCTAGAGATATTAAAGCTCTTAGCCATAAATCCACCATGTAAGTTGTAGCAAAAGTTTCAACTGCAATAACAGGTAGAATATTGTAGTTCAATTTTAATGCTGTACCTCCGGGCATGTATGTCGTACTTGATTTTTGAGCCAATTCCTTGTACCTACATTGTGAATTAGAAGGGTTATATCGGCAATTGTACCACTGGCATGGAACACATCATCTCTATGTGGACCAAAATACGAGTTACAGTTGGCATAGACGACAATCACCCCAGCAGACTCCCCTAAAAATAAGCCACAACAAGCAAAGTCTTAAAGCATGTTGACAGTCTGAAAAAGTGTGAAATTCAATTTTTTTTCTAGTAATGCAGAGGCTTCTGGACACAAATCACCCTACAAGTCAACACTGCCATGAAAACTTTCACTTCACCCCTAAAGGACCAAGAATTCATGGTTTTAAAATGACAAATTTAAACGAAAATTATAATTTAATGGGATCTTATTTTATATCACTGGAATTAATGAAGAACATTACATATGTTGAATAAAAATAATAAATTCGAACAAAAGAAAATCTACATAAAACCTACTCACAACTACTAAACAAAACATGAGGGCCTTGTGGTCCCGTAGGGGTTAAGCTCCTGAAGCAACTTACAAGGTAGACCACAAGCACCAACTTACATATTCATGTGCTTCTCTTCAGCCAAGACTGCATTATTCAGTTTCACTCCGTATCTAAACACACAGCCACCATCACAAAGTTCACCACACAAGCAGACAAGAGAAACCACATTGTTACTATCATTAAATTACATCTTATGACAACCAGTCAGTGAACCAGCACCGATCAAGACAATTCTGGAAACAAAATATAAATATATATAGATCTCTGTGACGGACGGCATCGATGAACCTGCATAATTCAGACAAAGTATTGTACGTGAAGACCTTGCCACGCTATGAAGGAGGAGTTGATGATTTCAGAGTGGCTTACTTGTCAAGAAAGGCTTTGTCAACAACAGCAGATACATCGAGTAGAGGGTTGCCCATTCCCAACAGGACTCCCTCCGGTGGATCCTTTCTTGATCTAATTCACATGCACACACACGAAGATAGATAGATAGAAACTCCGGTCCTTTTATGGGGCCGGCGTGAATATAGTGTCTGTTCGTTTGTTCGTTTGGTTAATGAGCCAATGCCCACCAGACAAAGGGCCATTAAGACCAAACTACTCACCCCTTTCGGGAATAGACACTTTCACACTCACAAACAGTCAATCACGCAGCAGAAATGTAGGAAAATTCTACAACATAGAACAATCTTCACTATTCTGTCAATAGTGAGTGCATGCCCAGGTTGAATTGCATGCAAAAATTGAGTGCTCTGGCTTCTCTCATACCACCTTGTCTTCTCATATACTCCCTCCGTCCCAAAGTTATTACAGTCCAACTTGTTTGCTTGGTATTTCTTTGAGCCAATTTCATTGATCATATTGTAAGAAACATGATTGAAAAAGGTTCCAAATTATGTCACTAGAATGATTGAAGAACATTGCATGTGTTCATTGCAACCTAAATAAAATTAGCCACAAGGAAGTACTCCGTATTTTTTTGACCTACTTAAAAAAGCACTTTCAAACATGACTTTCAAACATGACAATAACTTTGGGACGGAGGGAGTAGTTCTTATGCTCATCGTATCCACGATTGACAAATCCATGGCTTGTGAATTAGGTTCACATTACTACAGCTGAGTATCAACATCCCTATCTCAGCAGGCTCTGTGAAACCCCATGTCCTGGGCTGGGGAAGACGATGGAGAACAATTAAGACAAGTGTCCAGGTAATTAGGTCAAAATATGCGTTCGTCCCAAGCAGAATAAAAGCTGTAAGTGCCAGGAACCCCACAAGGGCTTCGTGGGCAAGTGAACCAATCTGAGAGACGGTGAAAAACCAAGTTAAAGAAGCTACAAGCGTGGATGTGAAGTGATCCATAAGTTGAGTAATGGCCAGAACTAACAGTTGGTAAAAGGTCACTTAACACAAGCGCTTGAGCAGTACAAAATGTTTGTGATTCACTGCTTCGATGATCAATTACTTTTGTTTTTAAACATTTAAAACGCAGCCACTCAAATAGTAAGAAAAGTGTTGATGCTTCAACTCCCATGGAATACATCCTCTTTGGAACTCTCAAGTTTCATCCTCTCATTAATTTCAAGACTCAAGAAAGGAATCAAGGTTTAAACGAAAGCAGCAGCAATCGAAGCCTACCTCTTAGGATTTTCCAGCAGGCTTTGGACACCCATACCGTAGTATTAGGGTTTTGTGAGAACATCGATTAGGTTTACAAAACCAATTCCGATTCGGCTCCCTCACTCACGAGCGTGATCAAATCTGAATGCGAACTAGCGCAGAAGTGGTTCAATTCTTCCCGACTAAACTGCGATGATGTTCCAGAGCCATGATACTCAAAGGCACTTGGATTAGGAGTCGGAGAATCCCCTGTTGCAAGAGGGATTCTATGCTATTGAAGCCTACCTTTGCAAGAAGCTGAGAAACCCTATGTGCGAGTGCTCACCCAAAACATCGCATGTTGTTGGAGAAATGGTTGAGTTGTCAGAGTTGAGAGTTGGAGCTGCTGAAACCGATCATAAGGGAACCACCCCGATTACATTACATTACACGATGCTTAATTGCTGACTGAAACGCCAAGCGCAATCGCCACCTCCAACATGCCCAACAATGCGGCCTCGGAAAAACAGAAGCCATGGATCATCATCGAAAGGGTGGCATCTCTCGCAGCCTCATGGGACTACTACTACTACTCCTGCTGCTGTTGCAGAATAGAAACAACATTGTGGCTCCATGAATTCATCTTACTCCACACATCAGGTTAAATCCAATTCCGAATCTGTGGAGCCCTTAATTGCTTCTTCCAACGATCACCCACTGAAGCTGAAGGGCACACATGGCCATGTGGTCGGCACATGACGCACATGTGGACAGAAGAAGAAGAAAAAAAAGCTGAGAAGAAACGCCAGGGAAGGGGAAAGGGGAAGAAGAGGAGTCACAAGGTGTGGGAGACAAAAGGTCATGTAAGTAATATCATCAAACCCTAAATCCACATCCCAGAAAAGAGGACTCGCCAAAACACAGGACGTCTCCAGAAAGAACGTTTGAATTGAATGAGGCTGGCGGTGTGGACGCAGCCAGCACCGCTCATGACAATACAGCGAGAGCAACTCCGAATTCTGGCTCTAACATATTTTTGAATCGGCACCATTCCATACAGAACATGGATTGAGCCCTGTATTCGATCATCATATAATGTATCTATAATAATGATACAAAACTAAAATCTTATACAGAACATGGATTGAGCCCTGTATTCGATCACATTTTTCTATAACGTATCTATAATAATGATACAAAACTAAAATCTTACACTGTTTTCAGACGATGGCAAGATTGTTTGCTTGCTTGCGCCGCCTGTAGTCATCTTCGATCTCCGCAGAAAAGAAGCCTGCAAGTGTGAACATTCGGATATGTACCGAATGAACAAATTCCTGCTGTTGGCTGGGAGTGGAAATGTGTAGCTGCTTGCGTTTAGCAATTGCTCCTTAAGAATCACCTCCGACGTCTGAGGTTTTTTGCCTCTGGAATTTCTTATTCCTTTGGTACTATCTGCCATCCAGCATGCTGCTGCCTTCGGAGGCGGAATTCTCGAAGGAACGGAATCCGTCATCGCTGAACAAGCGCGAGGCGGGGGTGGTGGGGGCGGTGCCAATGCTGCTGCCAGGAGCGCGGTGGTGATGGTGGCGACTCAACCTGTCGATCTCGCCGCGGAGGGCCGTCAAGGGGATGGGGCGGTCCGGAATGCTGGGCAGCTTCTGATCGTTCTCCAGAATGCGCAGCGCGCCCGTCATGTTGGGCCGGCACGCCACCAGCGGATGCGCGCACAGGAGCGCCAGCATCACGAACCGCTCCATGTCCTCCGCCGAGCCGCGATTGCCCATGCGTGCGTCCAGCACCGCCTCCCACTGCCCGCCCTTCACCAGCTCCCACGCCCAGTCCGTGATGAGCGTGTAATCCCCCACGTCCTGCAACCAACAGTCCTCGTAAGGCTACCAAAAGCTAATAAAATTGCACCAGAATTTTCTTACAATGCACTGATGTTTGAGAATATTGTAGCCATCAATGTGGGCATTAGCTCAAAAACCAGAAAAAGAAGGCTTGCCTGCAACGCCTTGCGGCCGCTGATGAGCTCCAGCAGCACCACGCCGAAGCTGTACACGTCGCTGCGCTCCGTGAGCTGCCCATACATGGTGTACTCCGGCGCGACGTAGCCGAACGTGCCCGCAGCGCGCGTGGACACGTGCGTGAAGCCCTCGGGCGTGAAGCGGGCCAAGCCGAAGTCCGCCACGCACGCGTTGTAGTCCGCGTCCAAGAGAATGTTGCTGCTCTTGATGTCGCGGTGCAGAATCGCGGGCTGCACGCCGTGGTGCAAGTAGTCCAGCCCCTTGGCCACGCCGATGGCGATCTTCTGCCGCGTCGGCCAGTCCAGCGCCGGCTTGTGGGACTTGAAGATGTAGTCCTGCAGGCTCCCGTTGGGCAGGTAGTCGATCACGATGATGCGCTGGTGCCCTTCCACCACGCCCCCGCTCGCCACGCAGCATCCTCGCAGCGCCACCTGCAGACACACATCCGTTGAATCATGGGATCCCACCTTCAATTTTTGTTGAAATCTGCAGGCATTTTACTACTCCCTCCGTTTCGAAACAAGTGTCCTAGTTTTTGGCAATTTATTTTTCGTTTCAGAAAAAAAAGTCGTCTCAGTACTTGAAAAGAATGGTCTATCTTTGATAGTAATATGTACTTTTTGTGACACTCTCATTGTCCTCCCCGTTTGAAGTGGATAGGGCTCACGTTTGAAGTATAAAACATAGGACAAAAACTAGGTAAAAAAAATTGCCAAAAACTAGGGCACTTAATTCAAAACCGAGGGAGTATATGCTAATTCTGCTTGAGTGATTCTTATGATCGGTGTTGCATTTGCTGGCAACTTGAAAATGCTTCTAAAAGTGTGAATTTTCGTGAATGTTCTCACCAGGTTTCGGTGCCGCACGCTTGAAATCATTTGCGCTTCGTGCACAAAATCCTTGTCTCCTGCGGGTGAGCAATTCTTGAATCTCTACACACCGAAACCCAATCAACATACATCCACCAATTAGTAGACTGTAAGCCACTATTCATAGCTTTAATTACCCATGACAGTACCCATGCAGTCGTCGATTACTGGATATGAGATGGCAATTATAGTGAGTGAGTACCTTGATGGCGATCTCCACGCCGCTCCTCAAGACCCCTTTGTAGACATTCCCGTACGCGCCCGAGCCGATGATCATCTCTCGGGAGAAATTGTTTGTGGCGGCTTTCAGTTCCTCGATGGTGAACATGATGGACCCATCGCCCGCACGCATGGAGCCCTCCAGGAGATCGGTGTTGCGTTTGATGAACGCTTGCTCCTCCGCCAGCTTACGACGGCGGTGCCTGTAGTACGAGCTCAGCACGAGGGCGAACGCCAGCAACAAGACGGCGATGACGCCCACGGCCACGTACACGCCGGTGAGGTTCTTCTTCTTTGACGGAATCGGGAAGATGGAGAACAAGCACGCCGCCGTGTGGGGATCCAGAGGGCCTGCGCTGTTGATCACGGCGGCCACGTACATGCTGGAGTAGTTCTGGCACCCGAGATGCACGCCGCTGGCATTGAACGCTAGCAAATCCGCCGTCACGCTCGCCACCTGCTCAGCGATTTGTTCTTGAGACCCATTGGCGATTTGGAAATTGAGACTTGAAAAATAGAAAGCATTTCTTGGCGATTCACAACTTTTTTTAATTACAAATACATAGCTTTCTATAGAGCTCTTGGCTAGTATACATACCAATGATCGATAAGGGAAGATTATGGCGATATAGAATACTCTCCAATTTTTCTTATAGCAACATAATTTTTCAAATAGCAAGTTGGCGATCAATATAGCCACGAAAAAAATCGCTGCACCTGCTTGATGCACGCCGCGCAGTCCACATTCTGCTGGTAATTCGCGTCCGACAAGACGCCGGCGCAGCTCTGCTGCGCGGATTTTAGCGACGAGTAGCGCGAGGCGATGGCGGCCAAGTCCGTGGAGCGCTGGATGCCTTGGCAGTTGTCGGTGTCGCGCGACATGAAGGTGGGTAGGTCGTCTTCGCAGAGCTCCGTGATGTTGGCGTCAGTGCCCTGCGATCTCAGCTGCGCCTGGTAGCTGTCCAGGCACGCGGGCACCACATCGGCAGGCACCAGGAAGTACGAAGTGTTGCGCAGGTACGCCGCCATCACCATCTCCAACCCATCCAGGAGCGTCAAACACTGCACGTCCTTCACGCGCGCTTGCTGCGCCACCGCCGGAAACTTGTCCAGCACTGCGAAATCCAGCGGGCACGGCTGCGCCATCGCACCAGAACGCAAGCACACGACCCCGACGAGTAGCCACAACCATAGCCAGAACCTCCGATCCCGTCCCGCCATGGACAACACTTTACTCAATCCAGCAAGAGCAGCATCTCGGGAAAGCACCAAAGCCCATCATAGCTCCTTCAATCCATACTGATGCTAATTCACAACACCTGTGTTCGATTTGAAACTCACCACGAGCTCACTGACGCACGGGTACCCAATCTTTACATGTGCGTCAGAAGCGCTGGCAACGACGGAGGAAGAAGAGACATCCACTGACAATCAGTAAACTTTGACGATGCTAATGATTCACAAACACCTGTGTTCGATTTGAAACGCGCCACGAGCTCACTGACGTTTATATGTGCGTCTGATAACGAGGAAAAACAGACGTCACAGGCTCCGAAATGAATTTTAAGCTTCGCCTCATCCCCGTCCCTCTAATCTTGCCAAATCTAGCCCCAATCTCTCCGCTCCCTGCTGCTCCAAGAATCCTCATGGATAAGGCCAAATCTGCGCAACCGTCCTGTAAATCTCTGGCATCACTGGTTTGCTCGCTGCGAAGAAGAAGAAGCTTACGTACTACGAGAGCCTGGTGGCCAGGTTCCAGGGCAAAATCCTGCCATGAGGGGAGCTGGGGAAGCATTATAAGCAGCTTGAAAATTGGAGCTAGCTAGCCTAGTCAAGTCCAGCCACCACGAGGAAGCACCTGCCTGGGGCCCTCACTGCCTAGCTACCATTCCTTCATATCTCGATCACTTTCAGGTACTATTATGTTTTTCTCTTTTTTAATCAAATGGTGAAAATTCCACTGTAAAAAGAGCAAAATACTGACAACACCGCCGCGAAACCGAACCTCACCGGGGTATATTATTATGTTTTATACCCGAGAATTCATTTATCTCTCCTTTCAGTTCGCATTATTCCTGTCCCAACTGTTGATAGAAAATTGATTGCTGTTGCCTCCAGGTTGTAGAAACGTGGAGCAGTGAAGCACCAGCTACAGTGAGCGTTGAAACCGACAACCCGCCTCGCGAAGCGTGCATGGCCGCTGCACTGCTGCGTCGTCGTTATGGTCACATTATTCTCTCTTGTTCCTGCCCACCGCCAGTTTCCAAGTGAAAATTGTGGCCCAAAGCCCACGGCCAGAGCGAACACTGACACATACTGATATCAGTCAGTCTTTTTCTGGGTTTCTCATTTTGGGGTCCAGGTGCTTTTTGGGGAAATTTTAATTCTATATTTGGGTTCTACAGCCCCAATTTTGTCTAGGTTAACCTACCATGTTCAAAAATAGGGGTAAGCTTTTGATTTAGGTTTTTTACCTGTGTAGGTTCGTCGTGACCAAGCACGTATGTTTATCATATTTATCAAACTGGCTAAATTTAACTCTCTCTTTTTCGCCTCCAGTGTAAGAGGCCCTAAGAGCATCTCCACCAATGTTTGCTAAAGGTGACTCGCTAAAATTATTCATCTATATTTGAAGAGCCCTTGAAATCACACTCCCCCACCCTTGAACGCCCCTCAAGCACCAAAAGTGCACATCAAATAGTCAATGCACAAATAACAAGTAAAACGTCAAATAGTCAACTAAACTTAGATTTGGAGGGCCATTTCTTGACATGCCAAAGTTGAGAGCCAAGAGGCATTTTTGAAGGGCCCTTAGCATTTTTCATCCACTTATTGCGTGTGTCATACTCTTGGCGAGCATAGGTGTGGATGCTCTAAGAAGTACTTCAAGAGAGTGCGTTCCAAGATATATATTTTGGATGGTTCAGAAATATCTAAAGAGTATTTGATTTGGGATGCTCATGGCCCGTATCTATGAACAATTCTTGTCTGGAAAATATAATTTCACGTAAGGTAAGGACACCCATTCCCGTGACTGCACCCATTCCCGTCTACATACAGGGCACCTCAATCCGAGAAACTCTGATCTTGGGTGGTTGAAGAAATTTGCTATTGTAAGGAACTTTTCATGGCAGAAGTTGCTTCTCCAAGTCACGGAATCAAGTGCATTCAAACACAATCAAAATGTGCAAATCATTTTTTGGCTTTGACTACCGAGAACGTACACAATTTCTACAATAACATGACTTTGTCGATGCAGTCTAGATTAATATCTAATTGCCTTTCCCTTGATATAATTACCTTACAAACTGCTCATTCAGAAGTATAATAATCTGCTTAAAGTCACGGGAATGGGTGTCCCTACCTTATATCGGTTTGTTTCTAAGAATGCATGAAAAATGTGTCTGACACTAAGAATCTTCTCCAAGGTGCTCTGATGCTGAAAATGGATGAGAAAAGGTACAGTACTGGCAAGAGACCGGGCACGGAGCGAGGTGCAACTGAAGAATGCGACCACGAGCTGTACTTTGAGAGGCGGCCACAACTGATTGCCACAGTGACGATGCAGCTGACTGACGTGACTCCCCTCCATACTCTCTGTTACATGTGGCCATTCACGGTTACTGTATTACTGAGAGCATCTCCACCAGCAATTCTGAATTGCCCTATGAAGGTTATCCAAAAATTACAGGGCTTACCATGTAGCAATGTACAGTGGGGTTCAACATGGAATGGCGTTTTTGGTTTCGCAGTGAGAAATTTTTTAGTACTGCCAACTTTGAAAGCCTCTTGAGAGCTCAAAAATTGGTATCTTACCACGAAATTTTTACCAGAGACTCATCTTTAAGTTAATTATATGTATGCCAAATTTCAAGGCCAAAAGATTCACCAAAAAAAAGTTATTCAAAATCTACCAACATTGGTAGCTGTGGAAATGTTTTCACTGCTGCCAACTTTGACAGCCTCCCGAGAATGGAAAAAAAAATTCCTTACTTGGGTTTTTTTTTGGTAGAAACCAATTTGTGTTAGTAATATATGGTAAAAATCTCAAGTCTAAAATATTAGTAAAAAAAAAGGATATTCCCAATCTACCAACATGTGTAGTTGTGGGATACAATGGGGAAACCATTTCATTCCTACCAACTTTGAATACTGCCAACTTTGAAAGCCTCCCGAGAGCTCAAAAATTGGTATTTTACCACGAAAGTTTTACCAAAGAAATATCTTTAAGTGAATTATATGTATGCCAAATTTCAAGGCCAAACGATTCACCAAAAAAAAGTTATTCATAATCTACCAACATAGTAGTCAAAGTTGGTAGCAATGAAATGGTTTCCCCCATTGTTTCCCACAACTACACATGTTGGTAGATTGGGAATATCTTTTTTCTTACAAATCTTTTAGACTTAAGATTTTTACCATATATTACTAACACAAATTGGTTTCTGCCAAAAAAAAACCAAAGTAAGGAAATTTTTTTCCCATTCTCGGGAGGCTGTCAAAGTTGGCAGCAGTGAAAACATTTCCACAGCTACCAATGTTGGTAAATTCTAAATAACTTTTTTTGGGTGAATCTTTTGGCCATGAAATTTGGCATACATATAATTAACTTAAAGATGAGTCTCTGGTAAAACTTTCGTGGTAAGATACCAATTTTTGAGCTCTCGGGAGGCTTTCAAAGTTGGCAGTACTAAAAAAATTCTCACTGCGAAACCAAAAACGCCATTCCATGTTGGACCCCACTGTACAGTACCGGGAGATTGTGCAATTACAAAACATTCAGTAGGCCTACTGCCTTTCCTTCATCCACCCTATTCATCACCTTGAGCCTTCACTTGTTCACTTAGCTACCGATGAAGTATTCTTGGTTGTGGAATATTCCATACCATTTACTGTAGAATCAAGGCAGAAACAGTGCATGCTATTGAACGTTATGTAGTGTAAAATCACAAATGGAATTGCCAAATTACCGGTTGAAACTCATAGTTTTTGGCTAAAATCCAGATAATATTTAGTGCTACCTAGGTGAAACATGAGTAATAATTGGATGGATTCTTGTCTAAAACCGGTTGCTTTTGTACAATATTGGATTTTAGCTCGTTTCCATGGAAAAATCCCCGCTCAGTGCCTTGTAGTTCCCCACCAACATCACTTAATTAGACTTTGAAAAAAGTAAGTGAGCCACTCACAAGTCACGATGCAAGGATTATGCAATCATGATGTACAATTAAAAACAGAAGATACACTAGTTTGAATCGTTTTGAGGGCTTTGAACTGGGATGTTGTATTTAGTGTCTTCCTCCAAATAAATTGCTAACAAATCCATGCACATCCTTTTCCATAGATCCAAAGAGCTATCCAGAGTACTGGTGATGTCAGGGACACAAAGACTCAAGAACAAGAACAAGAGAACAAGAGCAAGAACATGAACAAGGACCCAAGAACAAGAAGTGCAATAGTACACAAGAGTGGTTCTCAAGAAAGTATATTGAACTAAGTCGATAGTTGAACAAGATACAAGACAAGGCACACTTAAGGTTGCTCCTAAACTTGTGTTGACGAGAGTGAGAAGTCCCTCATCTCGTCTCCTAGATATACTAGTACTAAGGAAGCTTCTGAAGGGGCTTCCTAAAGACTATGAGAGTCTCTAGGAAGTATCTAGAAAGATCCTAAAAATCAAAGGACCTATAGAACTTTTAGAAGTATTCTAGAAGGTTTTATGTCGGTGGCAATACCCATCACGAACTAGTTTGGACAATAACTTATCACTGGACAATACGGCAATACCCATCACGAACTAGTTTGGACAATAACTTATCTCTGGACAACTACGGCAATACCCATCACGAACTATTTTGGACAATAACTTATCTCTGGACAATTACGGCAATACCCATCACGAACTAGTCTTGAACAATAACATATCTCTGGCTTCAAGGCCTAGTCTTTGCAATACCCATCTCAAGGTTCTATGTCCGTGACAGGTGAAGATGTTTTTAGCCTTAGGTTTTTAGCGCATGCTCAGTTCAAACCTCTATATTCACACTTCAAAGTGCAGTTTCATCCATAATTCAATTTCAAGCAACTCAATCACACTCTCTACATGTACACAATATATAGTAAATGAACCGATCACAATCGTCAGTTGTTTAGAATATAGAACAAGGTTACATCGTATGTGCACTGATGTACAAACATCTACTAAAATTTAGTCTTAGAGGGTTGGTTTGTAGCGCTCGATACACTCTTCAAATGTAGCGTGTTTGTTTGCTCTAGCCTACGCTCTTTTAGGATGATTTTCATTTAAAATATTGGATGTCAAATGGTTTGTAGGGTTGGACTAAATATGTCATTAGAATATAGAACAAGATTCCATCACATGTACAATCAAGTACAAGAATCTACCTAAATATGGTTTTAGAGGGTGGTTCAAAGGGCTTTGCACATTCTCCAAATGTGGTGTGTCTACGTGCCCTCTACGCTATTTTATGATGTTTTTCATCCGTTTTACTAAATGTTACATGATTTGCACGACTACATTGAAGACGCCCTTGTAAGTAACTTTGTTCCTTCAGAGCATTGCCGCATATGAACATCACACTAACTTACAATGTCTTGTTGACTAAGCTGACATTTCAAAATATTAGCCCCTCACACCATTGTCCCCACCCTTGATCACACCATAAGGTTGTCCTATATATGAATTTTACATAAATAGATCGGCGAATAAATGATTTGGACATATTTGTACAGTTCAAGACGGTCTTGTTCTTAACCCTTAAACGTCAAGAGGGCCTGGACGGGGCAGCCCGGAAAGAATCTAAACTTTTTTTCAAAAATAAATAAAAATAAAAATAAAATAAAATTGCAGTGCACTGCTGGCTAGCACTGTAGCACTGCGGCACTTCCGAACTTCAGCTGCCCCAACCTCAAAACTTGTTCAATTTGATAACTTTGATTGCTTACCAACGATTCCACAATCTCTCAAATGAGGCGAAAATTTGGAATCTAAATCGTTTTTTCAATAGCTTTCCAACGCAACAAGTCTCGCTTGATTTGGTTGAGAAAATCAACTTTTTTCTCCAATTATTCCTTTACACCAAGCCTATGGGGCTTGCTTTGACGTTTAAGGGTTAAATCGAATTGGGATGGGACTCACGTTTGAAGTAGCCAAACTACTTTTTATGTTGGCAAGTCTACAAAGTAGCAAAAATATGGTTCGGTTTGTGCCATTTTTTCATAATGAGTGTGTTCAAAGAGACATGGACTCACACGCCATAGCAATGCTTTTATAACGGGCTCCCAAAGTGGCTTTGTAGAGGGGAACATTAGAGGAGATTTGAAGCCTTGATAGGGCTATTTCAAAACTCGTGCCAAAACCTAAATTTTTATTAAATTTTTATTTTAATAACAAATATTTCAAAATTTTAATTAAATTTTTAGGAACAAATTATTAAAATTTATTTTTACATGATATATATATAATTGAAATTTATTTTAAAATTAATATCCAGTTTTAAGCGACCGGGTAAGCGACCAAATCAAACCATGTCAAATTTTTAATTTTTAATTAATTTTTAATTATTTTATTAATTTTTGGGATTAGTACCTTGTAGCCTTCTAGAAGCCTTAGATTTTCATAGCACTGATTGGCATATTTAGTATCCCAAGACACCATTTTTAAATCCAAACACTTTTTAATTTTCAAAAGATATAGTGTCCTCAGGAGAAAAAAAATGAATGTAGTATTCTAATGACATATGGCAACTTTATAGTAACCTTTAACCCCTAAAGGACCAAGTGTCCTACCTAGGACATTTCAATGTTCGGGTAGGTTCCTACGGTGTCAATTCTTTTACTTTTTTTCTTTTTGAAATAAATTATGAGAATTCGGTATAGCGATACAAAAATGGCGATCTAATTTTTTTTTGATTCCGACTTTTAACCCCTAAAGGACCGGAGTGTTTTTCCTCCAAAAACACTCCAATGCTGCCATTTTTATTCCCCCATGCAAAATATCCAAAAGAATGTTATTTTTTGCCTTCTAACCGTAAGATCTTGTCCTAAACTATTTGAAAAACATACACAACAAATTTCGTTGATTTTGACCGCACGGATTGCAAGATAATTGCGTTTGATGGAAAAAAACACCCCAAAAAAACACATGCCCGAAAAATTCAGATGCGTTTGACCACAGCTACATCAAAAAAACCTCACTACCGAAACTTGTCGCACTTCACTTTCACATTCTATATGATGTTACTTAGTTGTGTACCAATTTTCGTTGCGTTTGGAGATGTTTAGAATGTTGAATAACACCTTGCACTTGTTGGGGGTTTAAAAGTTCAGAAAAGACTGTATGTTTTTGGAATTGCAAGATTTTCGACTTTCTTTATTTAAAATACAAATCCGAGCGGTGAAACACAAGTACATTCCACCCTCTACAAAATGGCGAAAAACAATTTGAAAAAAAATAAAATCTCCAAGTTTTAGAAGACATGTAGCACATTTTCTAAGAATTTTGGGGGTTAGGGGGGAAATAAAGGGTGGAGGAAGGGAATTGCCCATTCCAATGTTCATGACCCCACTAACTCTCAAGGTACACTGCCACGTGGCAGTCCCTCATTGGACGATTTTTATTTTTTATTTTTTATTTTTAAAAATGATTTTATTTTTCAAATTTTTAAATAATATTTTTAATTATGAAATTGAACTTTTAGTTTAAAATAATATTTTTAATTAAGAATAATACTTTTCAGTTTAAAATAATAATTTTTATTTTTTTTAAATTAATTTTAAATTTTTTAAAAATATTATTTTTAATTTTTTTTTATGAACTTGGAAAACGGGGTGGTCTTCTGCCCCCCACAGTCACCCCATTTTCCACACACCGCCCATCTTGTTGCCCCCCCCCCCCCTAAAATTCAACTATTTCTCTACTGCCCCGCTGCCCTTTCTCCTGAAAAAAACACATTTCCCCTCATAACTTTCACATATGGTGTCGGAATTCAAAAATAAATAAAAAATCCCCATTCTCGTGGCACATTGGGGAATCTACTATTAAATTTCCTTCAAAATTCGATTAAAAATGTGTACATTGGAACCTACCCGATTCTCTAAATGTCCTAGTTAGGACACTTGGTCTATTAGGGGTTAAAGTGGAAGTTATGGAGCAAAAGGGGTTTTTTTGGGAAGTATGGGCAGTGCGGGCAGGGCTCAAAATAAACCTCAAAAAATATTATTTCTCAACTTGAACCGTAGGATCTTGTTATAAATTTCCAAAAGAGTGCATGGTGTAATTTTCATAGAATTTGACCAAACAGATTGCAAGATTGTAGCGTTTGAAGTGAAAAGATAAAATTGCAATCTTTTTGGATATTTTTTGACCGTCTTTGAAGACATGGGAAAATTTGTTAAATTTGTCAAAAAAAATTCAAAATTTATTTTAATGTTTGATTTGGTATTTTCTACCAAGAGGAAAAAAACATTAACAAAAAAATGAATAGAAAGAGATGAAAATGATGCTCAAAAACAGAAAAAACTGTGGTCCTTTAGGGGTTAACCCTTAAAGGGTTGATGGGGATAGTAGATACGTTGACGTATATTTAACATTTTTTGTAAATAGAAAGTTTCAAATTGAAACCCCAATAGCTCATTAAAATCATGTTGATGTGAATTTTAACTTCACTTTTGACCTTAACCCCTTAAAGACCACGAGGCACCACGTGGCTTCTGGAACTAGAAAGTGAGGAATTTCGAGTTGTTGGATCTTGAATTGAAAAGTGAGCAATAAAGAGACCCTAGTTCTTTTTGAGAGTTGAATCCGTGAGTACTTCTTGATCGAAATTTCATGAAGTATGCGATTTTTGGTGATTTGTTTGAGCTCCAAGGAGGTTATTTGGGCGTCACTTGAGACCCTCATGTCTTTTTCCTCAAACCTCCAAATTGATTGAAATTTTTTGCACATGTTCAAAATGATGATCATTATGCATGGTAGAAATTTCAGATTTTTTGGTGCACTTTTGATCAATCCGATTTCAACATATGTACAAAATACCGTGAACAAGTCACTTCAATCTTCTCAACGGTGGCATTTTCTCAAAAATTGTGCAATTTTGTCGATCCTTTTTTCATACAAAATCTATGTAAGTCTTCTTTGATTTCAACGGTGCCGATCGTCAAAATTAACCCACACCAATGAGGAATTGAGCTTGTTATAAGAACTAGTCAAGAATACAAGAGTTAAGCTAAAAACACCCCCGGTCCTTTAGGGGTTAACCCCTAAATGACCGATCAACCATTTTATGGTCGACACCCTTTTTTCACGGGTTGCCCGATATGAAAAATAAATAAATTAGAAAATAAAAAATATTTTCAAATAGGAAATCAAGTCTACTTTCCAATGCAATTTGAATCATGTCAATCGGAGTTAAACTCCATCAAGGAGAAATTTTCAAAGACAAACACCTCAACATTGTCCTAGTGTTACAAAACTTACTATTTCGGGAAAGTAATGATGTTTCCTCTTTCTAAAAAAATCTTTTTTGAACTTTAGAATAGAATGTCTAGTTTCAACCAATCATACCAAATTTCAAATTCTAAAAATAAAATTTGTAATTTTGGTGAATATTCAACGATAAATGCTTCTAAGTTCGTTTAATGAGTATCTAAAACATTTTTTGAAAGTTTGACCGTACGGATAATTACTAAACATCGTGCTTCTCATTTTCTCTTTTGGACCAAACTTCATTGAAGTTGTAGAAGCAACATTTTATAACACATTTAGGTTTTGCCCTTACCCCCTCTGTCATTCAGGGGTTAAACCCATAGGAGGTGTGGAATATTGTTGTATAATACTGGTCGGAAAGGGCTTTCTAAACCTTTAAGGGTTAAAGGACCACAATCTCGGGGAAGTCATTGTCAAGAATTTAGATAACTATGAGAGAACAAATATAGGGTGTCTTTTATTCATTTGAGATAAAAGTTATAAATTTATAAAAGTAATATAGGGTGTTTTAAAACCAATTTGGGAAATACTTTAACAATATTCTTACAATATATATGGAATACATCCTAAATATACTATAAATAGTATATATTCCAATTGTTTCATAGCTCCTATTAATTGCCCTTTGTTCGTTCATATGTATCCAAAATTTACACCAACTGACTTCCTCGAGACCACAACTATATTCCTCTCCAAATACTTTGTAGTTGCCTAAAAATACCGGCCTTTTCAGAAAAAGGAAAATAATTTTTGATCCAAAACCTTTTTGATCGAACATGTTTCAATCAACTTGAATTTTTTGCATCTACAAATTTTCAATTGTTTGTGGTTCCTCAATAGTAAGAGTATAATGTACGAAATTATCTGCGCTTTTTTTAGCCCCCTATCTGAGTTTGAAACTTTCTGAAAATGCCCAAAATGCAAAGTTTAGTCTCACATTTAATAAAATGAATTTGGCAGTTGTGTATATAGGGGTGTTAGTTCACATTGTACAGTACAAAAATTCAAATGTATAACTCATTGTATGCAAATTTTTAGGCGTTGCCTACAGTTAGATTTTTCACCTTTGCATGATTGTATCTTTTGATCTATACATCACCCAAGTACGCAAATCTATTACCATATCATTTTTGTTACAAAGAGTAGAATCGCCACACTAAATTCTCAAAAAAATTGAATATCAATACTCATTTCACACTAAGGTGAACTTGGAAAATCAACCTTGGTCTTTTAGAAGATAAATATGACATGCCACCTCATGTCACTTTCATCACTTGGAAAGAACATGGCACCCTCAATGAAAGTGGGAATGACAAGTGATAAACTCCTACGTTAGTGTCAAGGGATACTATTTCTATTTCCTTTGAACAAATTGTGGTAAAAGACGTCAATTCTCCTCGACCAATTAATACGCCATTGTGTAACAAATAGTCTTGCACCAATTGTTCCTTTGTACAATAGGCAGTGACTCATTATGAAAACAAACAAACACTTTATTCAAGATGGCCTTGAAAGAGGATAGAAGTTTCTACTTCTCTATGTCTGTAACCCTCTGTTCAGGCCTCCTTCTGCTTCCCTTCATTTCCCTTCAAATTTCCCTTCATTTTCCTTCAAATTTCCCTTCATTGCTTTTCAGTAAATGACTCTCAAGTCCAATAAAGTACATGCTGGCTCCCCTTTACAACCCTCTCCAAGTACTTACTGTTGACTTTCACTTCAAAAGTTCTCACGCACCCCAAAGAATTCCTCATGCATAGGAGATACATATTTTTACTTCTCTTTTTACTTACGCTTTTTTTTACCTTTTACACCTCTTACTTACACCTGTTACTTCCATAATAATCAGTAGCACCGAAAAGTTAGCTCAAAGAGGAAAGTTTTAGCAAAGTCTTGTTAAATTTCTCTTGAACTCAAATTGACATTTAAATAAACCAAAAACTAGACAGTCTATGATGAGTTGGAAGACAATTTAAAGCAAGCCATTGTTATTATTCTTCACACCTCGTAATGATTCTCACACCTTTCACCAAAGCTCCAAGCCCATGGTCCACAAGGAGACAATCTATGACACAAAACTATTCAACCCAAATATAGTTCAAGAAAGAGACTAGAAGTAGAGCAAAAAGAGAGGTTAGATGAGCTTCTTTTCAGTTGTCTCTGCCTTAGTTCTACATTAGATGGTGTGGAATATTCTACACTCACATTACTTTAGTAGCTAAGTGAACAAGTGGAAGCTTGACGTGATGAGCAGAGTGCATGCAGGAAAGGTAAGGTTGGATAACCTATTACCACCAACTTAAGCAATCTGGCCTATTTTTGGTAGTGCTAAATTCGAAAAGAATTATGACCGCATTCAAAATAGGTTTTGATGAGGATTGCATAGATTTGCAACATCTAATTCGCATTTGTCAATTTTATACAAAATTCCAAAGTGGAAAGTAACCTTTTACCCAAATCAAACCTTTAGATTTCCCCATGTTCACACCATGTGGTACTAACTTTCACTCATCATGATACCCAAAACCACCAACTATTTCTTCGCAATGCTTGGCATGCCATTGGTCTACCTCAATAG
Organism: Pohlia nutans; assembly: GCA_022496805.1. NCBI lineage: Eukaryota > Viridiplantae > Streptophyta > Bryopsida > Bryales > Mniaceae > Pohlia > Pohlia nutans. The sequence continues at coordinate 3,727,127 of CM040103.1, forward strand.
TGAAATTGGTGGTTTTGAGTCTCCACTCTAGTGGCCCCAAGAAAAGTCTACAGGTTGTAATTGGGGGAGGTGGTGGTAATAGGTTATCCAACCCTAGTGGGCATGAAGGCTACTGAATGTTATGTCTTTTTTTACAACATCTACAATTTGATTATTTTCAACAATGAAAGTTTCGCTGATTTCTTTTTTCACCAGACAAAAAATATTTGAAAGAATAATTTTCAAAAAGAAGGGAATTTTTTTTTAGAAAGTAAAATTGTCAACCCTGCCTTCCACTATTTTTAAACACATACATTTTAAAATTAACGTAAAATCAAATATTTTTAAGATTAACATGACAAATCATGAATAAATATTTGATGTTAACTGAAATCACTCATAAAGTTGGTTTTGAATAACTTAACCCCAAAAGACCTTGGGTAGAGGAAAAAACTTAAATGTATTATAGTATGTGACTTCTACAACTTAAATGAAGTTTGCTCTAAAATGGAATATATACCTTATACCAATTATAGATTATCAGTACGGTTGAACTTGGAAAATATGTTTTACCTACTTACCAAATAAATTTAAAGGTATTTGACTGTAAATCCCAGCTTTAACCCCTAAATTTCCTTGTGTTTTTGGGAGCTTGAAACCTCAAAACTGCGATTTTCTACCTCTATGTACTCCCGGGGATGTGAACCAAGTTTTTTTACTTCTTTTAGAATTCCAACCGTAAGATCTTGTACCTAAGCCTATTCATAGCTACTGTTTCAAAAATTGACTGTTGGATGTTTATCATTTGCAAGATCATAACATCCAAAGTTTGTGCAGAAGTTTTTCGGGGCATTGCTTGGGAGGCATTGTCTCCATAGTGCAAAGGGGGACTTGAAGATTGTTACTCCAAACATTTTGCTCATATTTTTTTCCATGTAGATAACTAAGTTGGGTACGCTCATGCAAAATTTTAGAGACTCATTACGCGTTTCAAACCTTCATCCAAATTAATTTCCGGAAGTAGGTATAAAAATGGCAATTTGGTGAAACATGCATCACATTAACCCCTAAATGACGGAGGGGGTAAGGGCAAAACATAAATGTGTTATAAAAAATTACTTCTTCAACTTTGATGAAGTTTGGTCCAAAAGAGAAAATGAGGAGCTTGATGTTTAGTAATTTTCCATACGGTCAAATATCAAAAATAGCTTTTTATCATCTCATAATGAATTTAGAAGCATTTAACTTCAAATATTTATAAGAATCACAAATTTTATTTTTAGAATTTGAAATTCTGTACGATTTGTTAAAAATAGACATTCTATTCTAAAATCAAAAATTGCAAATTTTTCAACGAAGAGAACATCATTACTTTCCCCAAATAGTAAGTTTTCTAACACTAGACAATGTAGAAGTGTTTTTCTTTGAAAATTTCTCCCAAGTGGAGTTTAACTCGGATTAACATGATTCCAATTGGGTTGGAAAGTAGACTTGATTCCATATTTAAAAATATTTTTTATTTTCTATAAAAATGTTTTTTCTATTTCGGGCTGCCCATAAAAAAAGGGCAGAGACCATAAAATGGTTGATCCGTCACTTAGGGGTTAATTGTATTTGATTTTTGGAAAAAATGAACGGTGATTAGGTACCTCTATGATTTTATAAATTTTAGGCGAAATTATTTTTAAAAAATTTCAAAATCTCAAATTTTGAAAAATTTCGAAAGAAATGGATGTGAAATTACAAAAAACCTTGGAGGTTGCTGTTCTTTATTTTGGAGGCTGCCCTTGTGAAGCCAAGAATATAATCAACATGGGTCACTTCAAATTCTGAGCCTAAATGTGGTGAAGAGCATGTCTCCAAAAAAAAAATTTGAAAAAATGATTGTAATAAAAAGTTTTTTTCTGCCCTAGTTGGGCTTGAAACCAAAAATTTCAATAATTTTTTTATAAAATCCGAATTTGACTTTGTAATTTTTACCTCACACACCTTGTATGTATGACCACGCCCACGCCAAATTATAGTCTAAAATTCTTAATTTAGACCTTCCATTTAAGCTGCCCGAAACAGCAAAAAGCCATTTTGGCTTTTAAGGGCCTTTAGGGGTTAAATATTCACCAAAATTACAATTTTGGTTTTTGACACTTGAGTTTTAGTATGATTGGTTGAAAATTATGGTTCACATTGTTTGGTTCAAAAACATGAAGAAATATATGCCTTTAGCATCATTACTTACCACAAATAGCATGTTTTTTAACACTAAAATCACACTGAACTATTTTTGTTCTCTTCAACATATAAAAAGTTGTTCATATGAATTTGAATTTAGAATATCTCAATTTGTAATTAACTTGATTTTCATCGAGAAAAATAATTCAAAAAATGAGAAATAACGGAAATCCTCTATATGGCAGCTTCTCTACATATGCCATTACGAGTCAAGCTATAACACACACGAGATAGTAATACTTTGATAGATATAGATTTTTTTATATTTGAAAAGTAACACTTCTAAAAAACACATATAGATAACACACATGGATTACAAATAATGTTAAAGTTAATTTAAAGAAAAAAAAGAAAAAAAAAGAAAAAAAAGTCTAAAGGAGGAAGTGTTGACAATTTTAACTATAAATACATTTCTTGTCTTCTCATAAGAACAACAATGATTCCTCGTTTTCTTGAGCACAACAAATGATGATAATCTACAAAAGGTTTGACAAAGAATGCATATTTTTCCACAATTTTATTCTCAATATTGAAATTGATACAAATTTTAAAAGAGGAAAGAAAACTGGCACTCAATATCAATATATACGTTCTCCATGACCACACCATTTGGTACTAATTTTCACTCATAATGATACCCAAAACCACAACTACTTCTTCACAAAGCTTGGCATGCCATTGGTGCACTTGAATAGTGGAATTGGTGGTTTTGAGTCTCAACTGTGGTGATCCTAGTGAAACTATATATGTCATAATTGGAGGAGGTGGTGATTTCAGAGCATCCAACCTTATAACTTACACTCAAAATAACTTTGGTGCTTTAGAATGTTGGATTCCTTGGAGCAAGCCACCGCTGCCCCTTCAGAGTTTCTCACATTCAAGAAATAGATGAAAAGTGCCAAGGGCCCTTCAAAAATACCTCTTGACTCTCAATCCTAGCGTGTTAGAAAATGGGCCTTCAAATCACTATTTGGTTGACTATATCCTTACATTCTACTTGTGATTGGTTCATTGACTATTTGATGTGCACTTTTGATATGTGAGGGCCGTGCATGAGTGGGGGAGTGTAGGTGTAAGGGCTCTTCAAATGTAAATGAATAATTTCAGCGAGTTAATCCTAGCGTGCATGGTCGGAATGCTCTCAATCCTAGTGTGTCAAGAAATGGCCTTTTAAATCACTAGTTAGTTGACTATATCCCTACATTCTATTTGTGATTGGTCTATTGACTATTTGATGTGCACTTTTAATGTGCAAGGGGCGTGCCAGGATGACGGAGTGTAAGTGTAAGGATGACAATATTCGTTTGGTTGGGACTTTTTCATCATATTGGGACTTTTTGAAATTTACAACTGGCATAGATCCAATGGGCAATTGCCCACTGGATCTATGCCAGTTGTAAATTTCAAAAAGTCCCAATATGATGAAAACGTCCCAATTGAACGAACATTGTCATAAGGGCTCTTCAAATGTAAATGAATAATTTCAATAAGCCATCTCTAGCGTGTAGGAGTGGAGATGCTCTTATATCCACGGCGAGCATGCGTTTCGCCAGGATACCAGCTCTTGACGCTGCCTGCCGCCATTTGACGCTTGCTGCCGCCCTTTCCACTTTCAAATCTTCTTCCCCGCCATTCCCGCCTGCTTCGATCGCTGCCTGCAAAAATTGTCTTCTCTTCCGATTCTGCCATTCATGCGATTTCTGTGCTCGCGTGGTTAGACCAGCTTCACATCCTTCCCGTGGCCATGGACACGTCCCGTTGTCTAGGGTTTCCATAGCTTGCTCTGCGACTGTTGATTCTCTTCCTTTTCCTCCATTAATTAATTGCTCGTTGTGGTGGAGGTTTTGATAGCGATCATGCAAGATGCGAGGCTCGCGGGGCGGCTGCACAAGGAGCTGAAGATGCTGCAAGATCCGCCTCCGGGTGTTTGCGTCTGGCCCGCTGACGAGCACAACCTCTCGCGCCTGGAAGCTCGTAAGCCATTTCATGTCCCTTATATAATTGCATCGCCGGGTGTCAATGTGCGCAAACACTCTCCTGTAATTTGAATACGGTGCAACAATCGTTGTAATTTCTCGGATTTGCTACTATGCGCAGCAGTGATTTTTTTAATTTTTTGTTACTAATTCTAGCCAAATTGCTACATAAAAATTTGTGCTGGCTAATTGATGCAAAGGATTGTAGGAAAAAAAAGGAACAATAGCCAGATTTCCTACATGGAGTCAAGATGTGTAGCCTTTTAAAACCTAGTATTGCCTAAGTAGCATGTATTACCTATGTATTACCTTGGTAGTACATGTGTATTACCCTGATATTGCCTATACATTATAAATTAATATTAAAAGAGCATTGAAGGAGCATGGATTGATATTCAAACCATGGAGGAGTAGCAAAAGTGCTTAATTGTTTCCTGACAAAGTAAATTACTGATGCGCAGAGATACAGGGACCAGATGGAACTGTATATTCTAAGGGCATTTTCAAGCTCGAGGTCGAGATTCCTGACAGGTTAGCATCGTTCTGGCTCTGGTTTTTCCCCCCTGGATTTATGTGAGTGTGATCGCCTGCCCTCGCGCCGGGGTCAGTAACTTGTGAATTCTGCTTACGAATGTTCGTCTGAGAATTCAGCTTTTATTGGTCGGAAATTTACACTAGTCACAGTCATTTACTCACTTGCGGATCGTCTGCAGGTATCCGTTTGAGCCACCGAACGTGAAGTTTATCACTCCTGTGTATCACCCGAATATTGATAGTGGCGGCCGCATTTGTCATGACATCCTCAACATGCCTCCCAAGGTTGTTGCCTGATAATTCTGTCATTTCAAACATCTAGATGATCGCAGAAAATCTACCAAGCGCACCGTCGTAGGCCTCGCTCATTGTGATTGGTATATGTTTTGCTGTGGCATGCTCTATGCTACAAAGAACCGACTGATGACTAGTTTAATCTCTTGAAAATTCCAGGGGCAGTGGAGGCCATCACTCAATATCGGTGCAGTTCTTGCAAGCATTCGTGTGCTTCTCGAGGAACCTAATCATGACGATGGTTTGATGAGTGATATTGTGAGTCATCATCCATCTCTGACTGATTGATGTTACATTAAACTGTTTCCTGCATGGACACAATTTGTTGCATGGACACTGACTTGGGCTATACAGTCTGCAGAATATAAGCATAATCGAGCCCTTTTTGATGACAAGGCTAGGCGCTCGACTGAGCGCTATGCCATGCAAAATGCAGCAGAGAGGGACACTGTGTCGTCTCAGGACATTGACCTAGCGAAAGCAAGCGCATCTCAATCCCCTTCATCAAAGAACCAGGTGAGTAGAAATCATAAAAAAATAGTCTTTCGTGAATTGTGCTTCCACTTAGTTGCCTTCACGTCCACCAAGGCCGAAAACCACTTGAGTAAACAGTTGGTGAAAACTTGTCGGGAAGTCGATTCGATGAGCCTGTTTAAGGTTCTAAAACACTTGCAATATTTCCTTTCAGATGCTGTTTCAGATGTTTTACTTCTCGGTGTTTTCGTGAACCGATTATTTAATTGTGTCTCATTCTGCTTCTTCTGAGTCTAGGCTCCAGAGTCAGCCAACCAGGACACCCTCGCAAGACCAGTTCTGAAGGAAGTCAATAGGATGGGGGCTTCTAAAGTAGCTCTCGATGAACCAAGCACAAGTAACCACGGAGTGGCTGCGTCTAGTTTCACTCAACCCAGGCCACGTCAGAACTTCGCTGCAAAACTGTCCCTGGCAAAGGGAAGCACTTCGCAGGCTGTGCGTTCGTGCAGTGTTGGAGGTGCTGCAGAGGCTGAACTCGTTAGTTCATTAAGCTTCAGCACGGAGAAAGAGAGAGCCCGTGAAACGGAGGTGTCGTGTGGCCCTTGTAGCCAGAATGTTTCACAGCCAGGTGGTGAGTACATCTGCATTTTTATAACTAAGCTTGCTGCCGCTGTCCCCACACATATGACTGCTATGAAATGATGTCTCTCAAGTATAGCATTTGACCATCAATAGAGTGTATTCTGTGAAAGTCTGGTTAGGAAAGGATCATTGCAGGTCTTGTGCACCGGGATGATTTTCATTTCTCTGTGCAGAATTGAACACCTCGTCTGTCGTGAATGCCGGTAAGGAAATAAATCGCGAACTTGAGGATGTTGCGGTGGAAGTAAGCAGAGAGAGATCAATTGGTAAAGATGCGGACAACATCGACAGGAATGATCCAGCAATCTCTAAATCAACCAAAGAGAAGCAGCTAAAGACACAAAATTTCACCTCTCATAGTAGTCAAAGGACATCCATGCCAGGTGCCCCACTTCTCCGCCTCAAACAAAGTTACAATCATTGATCAGTTTAAATTTTCTCCAAAATAACTGATCTCAAATCTGCTCTCAAATCTTGGCAGCCTGCTTGTGAGTTCATTATGCAGGAGCTGGCAGACTGAAGGCCTGCTTGTCTATGGTGTGCTCGCTAACTGAATTCTGCTTCCCTTCTATCTTCTGAATTTCTCTGGTGGTTTTGACAGAAAACGGAAAGAAGTTAACACTTTCCAAGTCGAAGTTACTGAAACTTTCTCGACCTCAACTATCGGCCTCAAAATCTGTTCAAGAAAGCACCCAAACCGGAAGGGCTGTTCTGGGCCCTAGTCATTCCAATGGAGCGGCACAGTTACCGAAGGAGCCTGTCATTTTGTTAGACAGTGAGAGTGACGATGAAGACTTCAGAGTTCAGGCTCGCTCTCAAGGAGTGAAGCGTAAACACGGACGTACATAAAGCGCTTGGTCAGATGGACGACCCTTGTTTTGGACTATTCCCTAATTTTTACAAGCGTGCCAACAAACTCTGTGGGCATGGAAAGGGTTATCGACGATCAATATAGCTGGTGTTCTCATGATCTAGTTAGAGTACATATGTTTGAATTTACTGACCTGCTTCGTTAAATATGTAATTTCATTGTGAAATATTCAAATTGACAGAAGATTGAGCAGCCGGTTACCACACATTGTATGCGAATTTTATTGAGCGGAGTGAAGGAGCTGGTATGTTGTCACTGGTTCAGAAATGTGATGCAAGAATATGATTGTATAGTTTCATGTCGAATTCTCATCTTCTAATTGCTCACTTATGATCGATTGTGTATTTCCACCCCCTTAGTCATTCTCCCTATAAAGCATTTGTGAGAAAATCATGAGGAGATTGTGAAAACTAACTCTCCCCATCTTTCATTATGGGTTTCAAAGAAAAACCTTGAGTCCATAATGACAAATTCCTCTCACCAAGTCCTCATGCCAATCTCTCACACCAAAACCTGTAACCAGTTGCTCTCACCAAATTCTCTCATCACTTGCACAAAGGAGAAAAAGAAGCTCCTCTCACCAATATCTCGCATCTCTTGCCAACGACAATAAGAAATGAAAAAAGACCCAAGTTGAAGGCAAGGAAGCACTCTGGACAATTTTGGGATTAACTATGGCTTCACCTCCTTTTCTCCTCTCCTTTGGTGGGAAGAGAAGTTGATTGGACCTCAACTTGTAGTGCCCGTCCCGTCGGGTTGAAAATTGCAGTGGACAAGCTGTTGACTGTCCTTAGCGAATGAGAAGGCCTTGGAACTTGTTCACTACACTAAATAGGTAGATTAGTGTTAGATACACTAATTTACATAAACATGTTGTAAGTTTTTACTGTTGACCAATTTTTTTACCCTCAAGATGGGGATCTTTCAATTGTATTGGAATCAATGTCTTTGGTAGTTTTTTTTTGTCGAGAGTAAAAATCTATAATATTTTCAAATCTTATAATTATCTAACACTAATCTACCTATTTAGTGTACCAAGTCTGAATCGGGCTTCATTCGATTACTCATTCGAGAGCCATTGAGGTGCATAACATTGGTATGCTACTAAACTTATACCGGAGGTACATTACATTGGTATGCTACTAAACTTATACCGTATCTGCATAGCAACTTTGACACCTTCGCTAAATTTTTGGTCTTAAAATAGATTTCTGCAAAAGGAATATTCTTTAAAATTGTTTCTTTCCCTAATGATTATTTTTGAAAAAGAATTCCCCGAAAATTTTGACACCTATTTGTAAAAAAAATTCTGCCGAAATTGCTATGAAGATACGGTAGTATGGAATATCTTCCGAGATATCTTCTCATGTAATCAATTGAAATTGCATGACAAACCTACTCTTCATATCATTGACATATTACTCAATCGATAAAAAAATTAAAAATTAAAATCTCTTGAATAGAATATTGATTCTTTTTTTGAAAAAAAAATATAAAACTCTATTGAAGAGATTTTATACTACCACTCAACCCAAAAGAGATGTAAATTGAAATTAAAATTGGGCCCATACGAGTAAACATTCATAAATAAGTTATATTATATTGTACATAAGTCCTTTTTATCTAATCCTGAGGTTCAATTTGTATTTATTGTTGTTTAAATTTAGGGTTAAAAAATAGACTTTTGAACTTCAAGTGAAAATGGGTAAAAAAAAAATCTATTGTTACAAAGTCTCGATAGTATGGATTGTATTTGCGGTCCATTAAAGGCCCCTTGTCCAAGTGCGGGGCCCACCTTATGCTTCCTTAATGCCCACTCAAAAATTGCCCCAGTGGAGGAAAGGTCTATTAAAGATTTGGATGACGAGATGGAACCCCAAGGATTTGGATGACAAGATGAAATCCCAAAGATTTGGATGACGAGATGAAACCCCAAGGATTTGGATGACAAGATGGAACCCCAAGGATTTTGATGACAAGATGGAACCTGAAGGATTTGGATGATGAGATGGAAGTCCATGCTATAGTGTAACTATGATACAAGTTTATGTAGATTTAGATCTACAAAACTCATATAGATCTAGATCTTATATTGCAAAGCTCATATAGATCTTGTATTGCAAAGCTCATGTAGATCTTGTACTGCAAAGTTCATATAGATCTTGTATCGCAAAGCTCGTGTAGATCTTGTATTACAAAGTTCATGTAGATCTTGTATTGCAAAACTACAACACATTGTCCACACATTGATTGAGCTTTAAAATTGTATTCTAGAATGTCTTCAGGATACATTATCCCACTTGCTCATCCGAAATACGGAATGACTAGGGTCAATTTCCTTAACATTTCGAAGGACACATTTGAGTCGACACAATTGATGGTAGCAACACAAGATGTATATGATTGTAGGTGGGTTTTGTTTCCTTGTTTTCCTAGTACAGTCGAACCACTACACAGTTGTCAGCAGGATGTTCTTGGCCTTTTGGGATATCCTGGAAGCTCCCAACAAGAAGTAGTGTTGGAAAAGATAGAAGGATTTGTCAATTGTGTTGCTTATAGGTCTATTTTAGATATGGTCAGAATTGGAAAGAACAACAAGTTGCCGCAACTATGTAGAATCATGTAAATGTCGCGCCCCTTCCTTGAGCCAAATGTGATCAGGTAAATATATGTTCTATACTTCTTTTACCGCTCGTCTTGTTTGTCATTCTTAGTCTTCTCTTATTAGTTTTATCTTTTTGTATTCCCGTCTTTCTAAGTCTTTTCTTGTTAGTCTTTTATTTTTGGATTCCTTTCTTTCTTGGTTTTTTAGTCAAATTTAACTAATTCTTTTGTGCTTTGTTGACCTAGGTATTGTGTGCACAAATGAAAGTAAGAGAGGATGTCAATGTAGGTTGGGCAATGCTAGGATTAGAAGAGCACACCAAACCACGATTGGTGGTCCAATCTTATGAAGAGAAGGTCCTATGATCTCGAAGCTAATACTCATCAAAATATTTTTGTAGAAGTGTCAACCAAAAACTCAAAGCATTTTCCTAATTCGTCACTGTACTTGAGATAAAAATACATTTATTCTAACCTACTAAAAAAGCAAGAACAACCACCAAAGTATACCTGAAGCTTGTCAATATATGCTTCGTGGCTAGTGAGGTCAACTTGTAGAGAGCTTGCCACCTTCCATGAGCTTGTGGAATGCCACTCGTCTCCAGTGAGTAAGTCTGGAATTGGTGTCCACTCGGGTGTCCGCTGGATGTTATTCACCTTTGGGTTGATTGCAACAATTGGCTCAATGCGCGACGATTGCCCCTGTCTTATTGAAGGGTCGCTAGAACACCTTCTCAAAGGGATGACATCAGATGGGGGATGATGAGGCAAGTAGAACGTTGCCGAGACGAAGGCTTTGGACTGCGCCTCTATATCAGTATCATAATCACAGTTCCGTGCTGTCACATCAGAGTCATCAGAAGACTCGGCCGCCCGTACGCTCCCTGACGACATTAGTAATTCTAGAGCTCCACTCATCATTGAATTGAGTGCGGTGATCCTGTCGGTAACCTCTACTTCTACATCTAACCCCACTTCGTAGAGAATGCCAGGAAAAAACCTATTAGCAAATGTCCAGATTCTACGTCTATAAAAGTCCCACAGAGCAGCTCTAATCAAAGTCACAACGAGAGCGACAACGAGAGCAGGGAACCATGTGCTAATCATGTGCTACAAATTGGATCAAGGTCTGAATTCCCTACTGAAGGTTTACGTGACTTAAAAGACCTCCAATTGCAAATGTGATAGCTTGTTTGCTTTCAAAACTTCAAACCAAAATTGTCTGAGTTGCAGTATAGCATAGATAGAGGTAATATATAATGGAATAGGCAGTGGATGTAGCTTCACATTGCTAAGTCCTCTCCAATTCAAGAACTCTCATCAACTGAAGGATTTTCAAGATTGCCACTCAAGTTGTTCTTTTCTCTTAGTGCTTAAGTTTCTCCTATTCGACGTATTGACTATTTGCCTATGGCGTTGACCACGAAGACTCTTCTCGAGCATCCCGTGAGGTCAACACCTCTTGGATACCGCTACCTACAACACAATAATACCAAACACCAATACCATGATTCAGTTCAAGAGGAGGGAAACACTATATTGACAACCTCATTTTTACAACATGAAGGTTTTATTTTACCATTGTCTGATTTCCAATGTTGAATAGAGAATCCTCATCAACATGACACTAACACAAGTTGTACTACTATTGTATCAAGATCTAATTTTCAACAACACCCCTATACTCCCAACGAGTGAAAAGACACAAGTGAAAGCATACAACACCATCAAGATGGAGACCGTAGGTAGAGTATAGTTATTTTTTGTACTCAATCTTCATTTTATGTTTCATTATGCCAAAAAAAGGAGATTTTCTTGTCTTCCAATTTTCACTTGTCTTATCTTGTTTTTCAATTTTTAGTTGTCTTCTCATTTTCACACTTTTCATTATTGTCTTTATGTACGACCACTTGTTAATTGTGTCGTTGTTCACTTGAGATCATTGAATATTTCATCTTGTTGACCTTATTACGTTTTGTTTGATACCTTTTCTCATGTTCATGTTGCACTTGCAACACTGAAGACTGTATTGCACGAACTGAACATACTTAAAACAAACACCGTACAATTTGTTCTAGGTGATAAATGTGCCATCTTGAGGAGAATTGACATATACTTTACAGAAAAGGAGAATGGAAAGATGAGTAATTCTCTAATGAATTGGTTTATCATGTGGTATAGCCTACAAGTGGCTCATTTGGGCATCTCTTTCACCACACCATATATGGTTGTTCAACTCCAAGTATGGATAGAAAAGAATAAGTTTTCTTTGTCTGTGTTGCAAGAATTCTATTATTGGGTCCGTTCTCTGAAAAACGAGCCACACCCGCCCAGTTTGCCGTTGATTCCAAAACCACTCCCAACGTGAATGTACTGCCACAGTGTACAAGGATGCGTACGTGGACGTTCCATCTAGGATGTTTAAGGGTTGCTTTTCTAAGGCGGGAATTTTGAAACCGCCGTGGCGCTCGCCGTTATCGTCGGTCGTCTCCCTCCTTTCATCCTGGACCTCGTCACTCCTATTATTCATTCCTCCTGCTTGTGGAAGATTCTTGCAATAGTGATTGAGTGGATAGGGTTTCGTGAGATGGCCAACGGGAAGGTTGAGCTTCTCGAGGAGAATTCTGTGCCTGGTAAGGTGAATGTCGTGCAAGCTCTGAAATCATCCACAATTGAGTTTGTAGACCGTCCAAAATCGTCTGTTGACAACAACATTGAAAAATAAGAAGAAATTAGGGATTGCACCATGCTCTTTGCACTATCGGAGTCTTCCCCTGCCATAACTAGATCCTGCACGTCGAAGCGGAAATGGGCGTGGGAGAAATTGAGAGAAGAAGGACGCGGCTATGTACACACAACTGCATGCACCTGTGAATGTGAGGATAAGGAAAGTACAGATGCTCATGTGCCCATTCATCCACGCAGCGTGCCACCTCACCTCTACATCCATCACCTCATCCTCGTTCCACTTACTTATTTTAGGCCAAAAAAACAGTCCGTGATCAGTTGGCACCAATCAACCAACGGTTGACACGCACCTCGGGCTGATTTTGCAGTAGATTTTCCTACGAAATCTTTAAATTTTGCAACCGCATTCGAAGCTGGGTGCATCAAGAATCCTGCCGCAAAAGATTTAGAGTGATTCGGCTAAGAAATGACACATTATGGTGACAGAGAAGTGCACAGAAACCATTGCATGACACCCTCGGTGGTACGTGTTTGAGAGAACGCACCCTATTATAGAAGTGAATTAGATTATTGCACTAAAGACAATCTTATTGTTCCTATTTTGGATTCTAAACATTGATTTTTGGTAGTTATGTCAAGGCGTTATTTTTGAAAGTTCTATTCAAAAAATGATGGAGTGTTTCACGGAACTCAACATCTCCATATTAGTCTAGCAAAGCTCTAGGCCATGCACATTGGAATAATTGAAAACACACTTTAGTGAAAGAGGGCAATTGATATCTCATCATGGAGACACATTATTTGCCCTCAACAACAAGACAATTGGTCTTGTGGTTGGTATGTCAATTAATATGCAATGGAATACTGTATTGAGCACCAACAATTGGAAGATTGGTCGAGAAAAGTATATGAATCATATACCATGTGTTGTTTTGAAATTAAGGAAATATCTCATACTTTGTACTTTCATTGACTCAAGCGTTGTGTACAACAAGACAAGATGGTCACAAGAACTTCAGGACTAAGCATGATAGGGTTGCCATTATGGCATGCGAACATTCTTTGTGCTTACCGCAAACACAACAATGACTGTCACGAAAACCACAGCAGCGTCTGCAATTATACCCCCCGTCCCTCGCGCATATACCTATCACCGCCCACATGCAGGACCTAAGACCGTGGGGGCGCCGGGACCCTCATCCGCGGGAGCAGGTAGCACCGTAGCATCAAATCTGGATCTTTACCTTTGTTGTATTCGGGTTTGCAGTAGGCGCAAGCGCTTGAGGTGTACCACCAAGAACTGCTTCTATGGGTTTGATGAAGCGCTCGCTCCGCCGCAACTGTGTTGTGGCAATTTGATGTTCTTCCTTCATGGTTGCAGTTGTAGGAGTGACCCTTGCAATTTGTTCAACAAAATTGTTGAACATGTGGAAAGCGGCCTTTGTCAGGTCGGTGTCTCGCACTTGTGGCAATATAGTGTCTCTCACTACTACAACCCTATCATATTTGATGGACATAATGGCATGTTCACAAGTAGTGTTATAGATATAGAGGATTAGGAATCAATGTCACGTTAAAGATATTGCCTTGTATTGTTCATGGAATTGCATTTAAGTTTTATTCAGAAGTGTAAGTGCAAAACTACAAGAGTTGTGTTCAACTGTTGTTTGATTGATCAAAATACGTAATTAATTAAGGTTCCAATCAAATCATATTGAAGATACTAGCCTATGGTTCAAGATTCACTGATATAAAATCTGGTTCCACTTTCAGAGTCAACTTTTGTATGCAACACGATCAATCGAACTTGTCATTTTAAAATATGAATTATTGGTCCTTTAAGACTTAAAGCCAACCGGGTGCTGGTCGATCAAATCTTCTAGCCGGTTTGTCTTGTAATCACTTCCGCATACATGTGTTAATTTGTGCTAGTTAACCCCCTATTGTTGGTCTAGTTTTGTGAACGAATATCTTAGTCTTAGCTTAGGAAATGTTTAAAGGCACGGAGATTGATTATGACAACATCACTTCTAATGGTGAGGATTGGGGTCCACAATGTCGCCAAAGAAGAACCATTTCAGAGGAACCAAGTTTAGAACTCTGAACCTTGAGTTAATCTATCTTCACATGATTCAATTGCAAGACGTGCATGAGCTTGTTTTGTTGGAGAATTCAAAATGCGCAACATCGGTCTTCAAGTGTAAACCAATGAATGTTTTAGCAACATGGAGTTTTAAACCTTGATGAAGTGGCTATACAATATGTGGTATGTACGTAATTTTCTACTTTATGGACAATGACAACTTGCATAATGGAAACCTAGATGAAAAAACATTGGAGCTTTGGTTTGTGCGATTGATATCTAAGTTAACCCTTAACTTCTTGGACGACCCAAAATCGGTCGCTCTATTTTTAGAATTGAAAAAATCTTCAAGAAGGAGTGCCCAAATGATTCAAAATTTGGGGCAATTTTGTGTAGAAACGAGTTAGCTATCCAATGGTGTAGTCTAATTTGGAGAAATGCACATTGTCAATTTTACAAAAATTCACAAGTGCTGGGTGGTCACAAAACTGAGGAAGAAAAGTCAACAAAAGAGAGTGACGGGCGAATGACAAGCTGCCACATATTCCAGTTGGGCAGGGCGGGTTGTCGATGGGTGTAGCTACTGAAATGCAAATCTTACACTTGGATTTCACCTTTTTCCAAAATTCTTTTTCGTACTGTATGTGTTCTTTTGTGTACTTTCAACCTACCGTGTCCGATTTTGCAATGGAAGATTAGATTTGTAGGAATTTGTAAGATTTCTCTCAAAGTCACAAGTGAACTAGTAAAAAGTGAATGTCATGTCAAGGCCTCTTTCTCACTCATTTTTTATCCTAAAAATACAAAACTTGTTGTCATGCATAGGGAACTTGATTATCTTCAGAATCCCAGACGGCACCAAGTTTCTAAAATAGTATGTGCCCAAGAGAGTCGGTCAAAGCTCATTTTCAGTAGTGAGAAAACAGTGAATTTCTTGGAGTACCCTTCACTTTTGTGTCCCATCCAAACAACCTATAACTCGGATTAACACCAAAATTTGTAAAGATGAAGGTGACTTGCATATCTACAAGATCTTATCGTTGATTTTGTAAAAAAGTGAACTACATAAGTTTGAGCAACATGTATCCTTAACCGAAAAAAACAGGATCCAAAACGCGCTGAAAATGGTTCAGGAAGTTAAGGGTTAAGAAGTTGAAATTGCACCATGGTGCCCAGAGGCCACGACAAGGTTTACATGATTTGCATATAATTTAAACTTGAGTCAAATCTGGCCCTAAACCTGGCTCAATCAAGGCGTCAGGGCTTTTAAATAGTTTAAACCAAAGAACATTAGTTAGGTAACCGGTTAGCCTATATAGCTTCATAGATTCTCTCACTTTCAAGACTTAGACCATCTTAACTTTTGTATACATTCTAGAACACAAATCCAACAAACTGTAAAATATAGCCCTTCCTAGCTCTTCTAATTGTACTATTTGACACTGTCATTTCATGACATTGACCAAGTGAAAGCAAGCGCATCTCAATCGCCTTTGTCAAAGAATCACGTGAGTAGAAATTATTAAAAAAATAGTCTTTAGTAAATTGTGCCTTCATGTTTATCAAGGTTCAAAACCATTTGAGTTAACAGCTGGTGAAATCTTCAATTCTCCACTACTTTGACTTTCTTTGCCAAATCCTTCAAACACCTTTTTTTTTTTTTTTTTTAGTTATACGAGCATTTGTATGATTTTCCTTCTTTTATAGATTAGGAGTCTTCTCTATAACACTCGGAATTTGTTTTTGGATTGCCTAGCCAACCCCGTCTTCTAGGTAAGAAACATCCCGCTCCGATAGAATGGCGTGCAACTCCACCAACTTGTTCTTGCCAAACGTTGGACACTTTTTCAAAGTATGAGGCCCCTTCCAATTTTGACACTTGTCGCTGTAACAATGCTACGAAATTGTGTTTTTTGTCTTTAAAATCCTGCATTCAATACTTGCAATAGTACCATTGTCTTCTATCTACTTGGTGAATTGGATCTTGATATGCATAGTGAACCTCCATAACCCCTAACCGCCCAACCATGCATATTTTGCTTGATGTACAGATTTCATCCGTAGTTTCTCATCCGTCATGCACTTTTTGTACTGTGATTTTTTTACTGAAATTTTTATGGGAAGTTAGCTTCATGTATGTGTGATCCGATCGAAAAGAATACAATTTCTGAAAAAATTATGCCTCATTTCGTGTTGCAGTGTTTCACCCAAAAGTTTGAAGATTTTAGTCTAAAAGTGTTCTTGAAAAAATTAACTCATAAAATCAAGCATCCAAAAAATCTCCAAAAATCACTACACCTAGAGTACTATATTATAAGCCATCACAACAAATTTCATCCCCATACTGTCAATATCTTATTCGTAATCGAATTACAAAATAATTTTTTATTTTATGTTTCAAAATTTATAGAAAAATATTAGTGATAGCAATCAAAGATCTAACCATATAGATTGAATCTAAATTTCAAAATGTAAAACTTTTGTTTGTACATCAAGTTTCAAATATTCATGTTAGTTGCATTTTATAATGCATCTTTGCAAAACTGCCCAAATTGGACATAGGTGAGGACGTTTAGGAGATAATCAAGTCCTTGAACTCTGTTGTTTTATACAAGTAATCACAGGGTTCCAACCATATGTCATTGTACATTGATAGAAATTCTCTCCTGCTACTATCACTTACCATTAAAATGACACAAAACATAGACTTAGTTGGATTTCATGCAAGTATATGAAAAAAAAACTTGTAAGTAGACAACCTAAACCGCAAGTATGACTGACAGTTCAAAAAAAAAAAGATTAAAAAACACTAGAAAAGGAAGAAAACATTAAGAAAAACCAAGAAGAAAAAAAGACTAAGAAATACAATAATACAAGAACGAATGACTATGAAAGAAAAGAATAAAAAAATTGGGAATAGAAGAATATTTTTGTAAGAAAGATGGGAATATATAAGAAGAGAAGCTTAATACTGAAAAGACTAAGAAAGACAGGAATATAAGAAGAAAAGACTAACTTACAACCTGTCTTCATCCGAAACTACAATAGTTTTCCATGTCTCATATCCATGCGCCTTAATGAGCTTAACCCCTAAGTGACGGATCAACCATTTTATGGTCTCTGCCCTTTTTCTATGGGCTGCCCGAAATAGAAAAAACATTTTTATAGAAAATAAAAAATATTTTTAAACAAGTAATCAAGTCTACTTTCCAACCCAATTTGAATTATGTCAATTTGAGTTAAACTCCACCCGGGAGAAATTTTCAAAGAAAAACACTTCTACATTGTTTAGTGTTAGAAAACTTACTATTTGAGGAAAATAATGATGTTCTCTCCGTTGAAAAAATTTCAATTTTAGATTTTAGAATAGAATGTCTAGTTTTAACAAATCATATAAAATTTTAAATTCTAAAAATAAAATTTGTGATTCTTATAAATATTTGAAGTTAAATGCTTCTAAATTCATTATGAGATGATAAAAAGCTATTTTTTGATATTCGACCATATGGAAAATTACTAAACACCAAGCTCCTCATTTTCTCTTTTGGACCAAACTTCATCAAAGTTGAAGAAGTAGTTTTTTATAACACATTTATGTTTTGCCCTTACCCCCTCCGTCATTTAGGGGTTAAGATCCTCTTTAATATGGAGTTTGGAATCGAGATCTTCTAGAACAAGTCCCGTTGGAATTCTTCTTCATGTGCAATTGCTTTGTTGGTGCGCTTTGGCATGCTTCCTTTGTCATTACTGTCTCGACTTTCACTACACTCAGTCCGGGCTCTTCTGTTGATTGCCTTTGATCTTGTGAAGGTGGTATGCAAATTACCTTCCTCATCAGACTTAGAGGAGATTTTTTGTTGGCTTCAACTCCTAACACCAGATCTTCTTGGTCTTCTTGGTCTACATGTCATCAGAAGAAATTTTTTGTCACTTCTTTCACCGACCTTCCAACGTTTGTCTGCTTTAACATTCTGGTTACCCAAAACTTATTTTTTAAAAGCTGGAAAACAATAACAATATAAAGTTAAAATGTTTTGTAATTATTCATCTACATTTTTTCCATGGTCACTCACTACCATTGACCGAGGTAATCTAACAAAAATGATTTCAAATGCAAGTACCTCTGCAAGTAGGTACTACAATTCACATTATAATTTATAATGTGGACTACAATACCAAAGCCATTGCACTATTCAACCTTGTGGATATTTTCCCAACATAGTATAAAGATAGCTTTAATATAATTCAGATGGAGCTATAATCACCATTGCATGCATTTGTCAAAAGCTAAATAAAATTTAAAAAAATACTACCTAGATGATCCACTCATGAGACCCAATTTGGGCCTTTGGATCCTTTTAGACATTAAGAAGCAAGAGGCAGCCAACTTCGTTTGCCAAAAACCTCCCAAAATTTATTCTTCAAACATTTAACACCGAATTTCATAAGCAATTATAAAGTACATGGATCATCTTATAGAATTGACCTTGTCCAATGGCGCACATGAACAAATGAGGAATAAAGCATGAACTCCATTTAATCCCTACCCTTGTGAGAACTGTATATAACAAGGATAATTCTGGATTGATTTTGTGTTTAAACTCTAAATAAATCTTGTGAAATACTCTTGATATCATGATCACTTAACTTCCATCCAATGAAGAACATGAATTCAAGCTCTAAATAATGATGTTGGTAGAAGCTCATACAAGAAAAGAAAATAAAGATAAGAAGATTAAGAAGTTCACAGAAGGGAGTTGTATTGCTTAACTAATGCTCTACCATGGATTTAACATCTTGGTTTTGTGTAAAAACTCTAAATAAATATCGTAAAATACTCTTGATATCACTTGACCTCCACCCAATGAAATATATGAATCTAAATTGTTGTTGGCAGCAGAAGCTCATGCAAAAAAAACAAAGATAAGGAGATTAAAGAATAGATTGTCCTTTCAAATCAACAACACCCACAGAAAAGAACCGATGAGCGATTGGAGCAACAAAGCTTACTGAATTAAAGTATTCAAAGAGTCTGATGCACCAGAGGGATTCACGCAGACATAACCACATCACACTTGTATCATCCGTTATAACATTGTGATGAGAAGTGAAAAGCAGTAAGAATCCTTGCATCAACGAGAAGTAAGTATTAGAGTGAAAAGCACTGAATTTCAAAAAAACCCTAAACTTACAAAGGGTTGTTGACCTTTACAGTGATTTGACAAAAAACGACACATATTTTATAATTATATAAGTAATATACCAATAGATTCAAAGAATTCATACATGATCGTTCTTTCAAGGTAAGAACTACTACAATGTCGCCCTACTTAATTCTTTAGTGTAATCACATACTTTATCAACAAGGTGTTTACATGTGGGGCGATTTTGGGGCAATTTTGGCAGTTTCAACGTTAGATCTTCTCGCGAGTCTCACACCTTCCAAGCGGTTATTTTTGGGGTGTCTTTGGGAGTTTGAGTGTTTGATCTTCTTGCCCAGTCTCACCTTCTAGACGTTTTACATTTGCACCAAAGTCACTCCTTGGTGTTCCTAGCGGCAATGAGAAGTGAGATGCAGTGAAAAGTGAGAAGTGAGAAATGAATAGCAATGAGAAGTGAGAAGCAATTAGAACTCTAATCGCTATATTCGTTTAGTTGGGACTATTCCACCATATTGGGACATTTTGAAATCTACAACTGGCATAGATCCATGCCACTAAATGTATGCAAGTTGTAGATTTCGAAAAAATCCCAATATAATGGAATAGTTTCAACTAAACGAATATAGCGATTCTAGCAATAGCCGCTTCATCTAAGCGGACCAATTCCTCGTCAATTGCAAGACTTGGTTTTTCACACAACCAATGCCTTTTTTTTATTCATGGGCCCTACTAGTATAGTAATCTTCACACGTGTCCCTCACAAACCATGCACTATTGGGCATCACTGCGCCCAATCCATAAGAGTCAAAAAGCTAAGGGTCGGTGAAATTCATGGCTAAAGGATGTTGAGAGTTAAAGGCCTAGGTTTGAAATATATAATAAAATATAGAAATTGGAGCTTTTTGGCAAATTATAGTGTAAAGTCCAAAATCCAAACCTTTGTTCATGAACATCCAAGACCTCTTGACTTGAACAGCCATAGTGAAAGTCCTAAAGGCCAAATCCAAAGTCCAAACTTTTAATGGTCAAGCCTATGATCTAAAAAAAATCTCATTAGTTTATCAAAATGAATTTGGCAACTTCTTAACCTTTGGACTTTTGCCTCTAGTGTGAAAGGTGGAGAGGCCATCGAATTCCACAATTCATATTGCAAAAAAGGTTGAAAGTTGCCTTTGGGCTTTCTTGCAGTATGAATTGTGGAATTCGATGGCCTTTCAACCTTCATCCTTAGATTTATAGTGTGAACCCACCCTACGACATGGACTTTGTCGTACAAGATTTACATGAGCTTTGCAGTACAAGATCTACATGAGCTTTGGAATACAAGATCTAGATTTACACAAGCTTTGTAGATCTAGATCTACATGAACTTCTGTCAAACACTCAGTAGTATGGACTTCCATCTCGTCAAATTATCGGGGTTCCATCTCATCATCCAAATCCTTGACAATCCCTTCCTCCATTTGGGCAATTTTTGACTGGGCAACAAGGAAGCCTGAGGTGGACCCCGCATTTGGACATGGGACCTTTAACCTTTAAAGGTCCAACGAGCCCTTTCCAACCAATATTATACAACAATATTCCATTGTGTTTGTCAAAGTTCCACACCTCCTAAGTGGATTTAAGATCAAAAGTGAAGTTATAATTCATGTCAACATGATTTTAACCCTTAAATGACAATGCAAGCCCCACGGGCTTGGTTATATTTTGGGAGAATCTTGCTCATAACTTTTACTCCATTGCATCAAATGGGGATATTTAAATGCCAAACCGAGCACCTTAGAGAGATCTATACTTCTTTAGAATAAAGCCAAAGTAAATTAATAACAAAATCATGCTTAAAATGGAATTAAAAGAAATTTTGGGTGTGATATCAGGAAAGCATATGTCGTTTAAGGGTTAATGAGTTATTGGGGTCTCAATTTGGAACTTTTTATTTACAACCAATGTCAAATATACGCCAACATATCTACTATCCCCATCAACCCTTTTAAGGGTTAATGGATCGCTTGAAAATCCAAGGTGACAGGTACTTTGTGTAGGGTACTGTACAATCTACTTTTTATACATTAAAAAATGCATGATGAATACACGAAAGTTAGGTGGCATTATTTCCTACTTGGGCTAATTGAATATCCAATATCCTAAAAAAAAATTCATGCATAAGTTACTACCAAGGGAGATGCAAAGAGCTTTCAAGAACTAGATGCTAATGGAATGTATGACACTGTCGGGATTTCCCCACGCATGTTGTTTATAAATGAGCTCCTGTTTAATAGAGCAACTTATAAGACTACCCAAACAATTCTCAATAATTCTAGTTTCTATCAAGGCTTTCCTGATAGGCTGTCTGCAGTAACGCTAATTCATTACTGCTCGCCAATTCTCTACGCTACAAATTATAAGACCCCTAATTAAGGTCAAAATATGCAACCGTTGCTATGAAGTCCTCCAAGTTTCTGCATTGGCATCAAAAGGAGGCGACTACGTTGATAGTAGACTCACGAATTGATAGACGTTATTACTAGTCAATGCTGCGGTTCTTCTTACCAGCCAACAACCTGCTGATTTGGAGCCCTCTGCTGAACGCCTCGTTGTAAAGGATTCTCGTCTGCATCGCCTGGAATCCCGGCAACCACGACAGCACAGCCACGGGGGCCATGACGATGAGGCCCATGCCGAGGTCATACAAACGAGCCACCGCCATAACGGTACCCCAAATCGGGGAGCTCTCGAGGAAAGGCCGTCTCAAAACAAGGGCGATCTGAATGATCCCCCACCCTGTCGGCAAGAAGGCAAGAAAACTGGCAATGATGTCGATGAACTGGAAGTTCGTTTCGATCCACAGCACCACGACGATGGCAGCGATGACGGCGATGACGAGAACTTGAACAAGGCGGTACAGACCGTGTTGATTCGCAGCGTATCGCTCATTGGCATTTGAGAGTACGAAGTGGAGAATTGCTGCCACGAGCATATAGCTCCACGAGGCCAGGTACACGAACACACTCGTGTTGTTCCCGGTGATACCGAGATGGTACACGATTCCATACTGGAAGACGAAGAAGCGCAAATCCAGTATGATCTCTAGAAGTTTCCCCCACAGTCCCGTCGTCCTCAGATGTGCTTGCTCCTCTTCCCACCACATCTCCCAGCTTTGCTCCACTTTCACGAAGACGTCACCCTTGAACCATAGCCATTGCATGAAGTCCCCGAAATCTTCCACTGTCTTCAGCCAATCGAATCCAGAAGGGTTGAACACAAAAGGTCCCATGATCCACGTCAAGGCTAAGAACCAGCTGGATATGCTCACCAGTACGTATGCGCCAGATGAACTCGTTGAACCGTACGCCAAGTAGCAGAACAGTAGCAATAGAAGCTCGATTCCTTTGACGAAATGGCTTCTTGAATATAGCCGGTAATTCTCTGCGAATTTCTCGTGCTTCACCACAAAGCCACGTCCAGTTGCTCTATACTGCATACCACAAAGGGGGAGCATTTACACTGTAAATCATCAATAAAGGCTTACAGAAAACCTGCATCAGCACTCCTCTTCAAACACAGTTGATACCAGGACACGTCATCTTAATTTGCACATGCTATTTTGAGATATACAGGCGATGTATTGCCCGTTCAAATAGCAGAACTGAAATCAAGCAATGTATTCGATTATAGAATTTACAGTAAGAAAGTTGATGGTAGTTGAATCTCCACAGAAATTTCTAATAAATAAATAGAGCTGAAAAACATTCCTGAATGATCAGAAGCGAGTAACAATAGGGTACACGTGCAAATTCAAGACTGTAAGCATACGTACCTTAGCACCACCATGGAGAAGCGTGCGACCAAAATAATGACAACGGGTGCCCATTGAGAAGGTAAAAAAGATAGAAGCAAGCTGAAGCTGCATGGTGAGCATATTCCACAAAGCTGTAGTGAACCCATGCTCTAACGCATCCTCCACTAGCATGGGAAGAGCAGTCAGCAATCCCAATTGCACGACAAGCTGCTGGTTCAAAGTGGCAGTCAGCGCAGAGTTTCTCAGGGATCCAGTAGTTAACGACTTTTCAATGCCGCTTAAGGCCAAATAGACACGGCCCCAGAGAAAGGTGTAAACGGTGAGTACAACCATCATGTTGCTCACAAAGAAGCCAACCGTGGTATAATAGAAGGAGAGCATGCGAAAGAAATCCAAGTGGTGACCCAGACGATATACATCACGACTCAGCATCTGTTCGCCATTTCCGCTCGCCACTTTCGCTTCAAACATTGCAATTTGGTTGAGCCCCACATCCCTGCCCTTTCCAGCCTGCACGATTGACCAACCGCAAAAATGCCATAGGAGTCAGTCAATTCGTTTCAAAATGAAATGTATTTCCAAGTTTAAAATTTCATATCAAGTTGATAATTGTACTAAAGCCACGTATTATCACGGTTTGTGCAGTATCTCTCGTTGGAGGTACACTATATCAAAGTGGCGTAGCACACACTGATTTGCATACACTTAGATCAAAAGCTGGAACTACTGAGTAGCATGTGCAAATAAGAGAGCATGCGACAGATAGGAGCAAAGTTCAATAGAAAAGTAATGCAAACATCACAGTGGTCCTCACCTGAATGTACTCGTGGTGAGTTACGTTACCGCCTCTTAATGTACAAGTAAATCCTGCAAAGATATCTTCACTGATATTGATAGTCCGAGATGCTTTGCTGATACCGCCACGAGTTAGAAACCACAAACGATCGAATACATCAGGATGTCCATAATGCATGCGAATTTTCAGAGGATTGGCCAGGACACGCTGGCTAAGGGTGACAAACACAGTCTCTTGAGCGGACATGAACCAGGCCAGTGAGGAAACTGAACCAGTAAAGACATGTTCTCGCACACCCAAGATTGTGGGTTTCCGGGTTCCATGGCGCACTGTGAATTCTTGAAGCAGGTTCCTCATCTTTATTGCCTCTTCGAAGTACATTTCCTGCAAACCCCAAGTGATGAGTAAGCACTCGTATTCAGTACATTGACATAATATTGGTATAGATAAATGCAGACTTCTGACTGTTCACTTAACAAGCAAACCACAACCGAAACTGACGGTAAGCATACAGTAAAGATCCAAAGATGCTTCAAATCTTGTTAATCCCAATAGGTGGCTGAGACATTCATAAGACATTCTCGTAATTTAAGCAGTTATCCTTACCTGATTCATGTCTATAGTTTGAACTGCATCACCTCTTGTAAATATAAGGGCATGATTCTGATTTTCCGGTTTGCCTTCACCCAGCTTCAGAGGGCCAGGTAACTGAATTCGGTAAATTTCTACTTCCTTATCCAAAATTGGATCAAACTTAACTAGGACGGAATAGTACTGTTTAACGTCCTCGTCATCCATTTTATAAGTTCTTTCATCCGCATAAGCAATCCGTAGTCCCGGATAAGTCTTCATTAGTCGCAGTATGTCAGCCGCTCGAGTATCCTTCGCCAGCTTTTGAGCTCCGTAAATTTGACAGGTCACCACGTAGGTGAACTTCATCGCCGCATTGGCAAGTTCCTGCTCTCTCTTATGAACCCGGTTGAACTCCGCAACTTCATGTGCAGAACCAATCGAGCCCATAGAGCCCATAGAGCCCATTGAGCCCATTGAGCGAAAAGAACCCCTACTATTTGTGCTATTGCCACGATCTAGAACTGCCCGGAAGCCCATTAAATCCTCGTCAGACGCTGAGTCCAAAAAAGTCTGCACTTCCAGTGCCCTGCCAACAGAATCTGACCAATGTAAGAACATAAGCATCAAGCCACTTCAGCGCGAGAATATGAGATACAACTCAGGAATGAAAAAGCGAGATGCATACGAATCTGGGTCGGACGACGCAACTAAAGGTTGAGTTTATTGAGAAATTCAAAAAGAAGTCGCTGCGGAGTGGCCATGATCACATAAAGTTGCAATTAATCAACCTTAACATCGTAACACACCTTTCATAGTACATCATTCCTCGTACAGTTCGTGCAAGCGTCTGTCCTCTGTAAGAAGCCCAAAGCCTGAGTTCAATAGCTTCATCCTTCTCCCATAACTGCGCCTCAGAAAGATCGAGCTTCTTCATCCGCTGCAGGAAATTCAACCAGTCCTCTGACATTGCAGAGTTGAATAAATGAGAACTTTCTTGATTATCACGTCAACTCCAGCAGACGTTTTAAACATGCACAGGTGCTGATTCGAAGCATGCTCGTCACTCTGGGATATTGTCGTCCCATTTTGAAATCCAATAGTACGGTACATTTCATTACCTACAGATTGTCAAGTCTAGGTCATTCAATTATTCACCAATAAAGACGCAAATGAAGACCACCGATTTATATGGATTTCTCGAGGTACCTGGGAATATCCGTTGAAGGTAGAACAGAATGGTGACACCGTCCTCGTTTTCTTCTTTCAATTGTTGCTTACTGAAAATGACTTCCTCGTTATAGTACGGTGTCAACACACTGAAAGCCAACATTCTTTCCACCTAATATTCATGCCAAAGAGAGAAAAACGAAATTAAAATGGATTGTGGTTCTGTTCCGTTTTTATAATTAAGCTCCAAGAGATCGATCCATGAGTATGAATTTCACCCCACGTGAAAGCAAGGTGACCATAATCTGATTGACTATCAGAGATTTTAAAGTCACGACGATCCAGTATCAACATTGAAAATGTACAATCTAAAAATAGAACAGATACGTAACAACGGTCTTAAGTTCAGATTGAAACCTGCGGTGCTCGTGGCATAGTCATGAACAAGGAATTGCTGAAAAAAGAGATTCTTCTACTAGCTTCGAGTCCCTTAGGAACATCCAATAACGCGTCCTTTGTGCTTAGGGTTGTATGGAGCCTTTTTAAGGACTTATAAAATGGCTCGTCGTCGGTTGCTGGGAGTTCAACAGCCTCCATAAAAAGCTCAGTCATTTCATTGTTCTTATGAAATGAAGTACGCGCCCTGATACTTTCCAAAACACCGGTACCTTTAGGAAAGTCATATACCAGACATTCGTACAAGTTCTGCAGCGCTTTCACTACCTGAACATCTCAACCCAGTTGGCTCAAATTAGTTCCTCTTGAGAAATTCATCAACTTTGACGATACATTCCCTCTTCAAGGAACTGACAGCTCATATGTAATGGTCCCGCAGATCAAATTCTAAAAACAAATTATAGAACAGTCATGGGCTTCTGAGCTTTTCTGAAGCCCGATTCTTGACAGCAAACAACAACAAATTTCACATCTACGGCAATCCTGGCTGCTGTTAACACCAAGCACCAAAGTTTACATCATGTATTACAAAATCAGGACAGGAGAATATTGCAAATAGATATTTATCATACAACAAAGCATCTTTACCTTCTGAAGTTGCCTTTGAGTGGGGCGAGTCAAAAGAAGGGTAACCAAATCCACAACCCGAGCATGAACTTCCATCAACTCTGGGAGCAAAAAGGTTCTCGTGAAGCGTTTAATCTTTATAGCTTTATCTATCTCTTCAAAAATAGCTATGAAAATTTCGTACTCCTCGGAATCATCCCTGAGGACGTGTCGGAGTACATGCTTCATGCTCTCATAGCACTCGATCACTGCGCACTTCCTGTACTCGTTTTTGCATATTATGTTCCACACAGATATATCATCTCCTCGGTGATACCGAACACTGTATAGCGCTAGAAGAATCTGCAGAGACCACCAAATTGTGAGGTTTTTGAACTACCTAAACCATACACAAAACTTCTGAACCGATCATGAATGTATATCTTCCTTAACAACGAACACGAACAGACGACTGCCGCATCTTAAGACCGCGATTAATTCCTGCTCATTATACGCCAAGGACAAACAGTAGGAAGAAGGGTTTGAAGAACACACTTGGTTAGCCAATAAAGTTGAAGGCCACTGGAAAACGCTGAGCCTCCATTCTCCTTTGGGAATCTCCAGGAGCTCTACCTCTCTGCACTCACATTGCCCAATGTGATCACACACATTGACAGAGACAGTCTAAAAGATACAAAAATACCAAAATACCAAAATTTAAGGTGAAATACAAAAATGGGATCTAAGCGAGGAACCTGTCGCTTATGAGGTCCTCCTCACGAAAGGTTTGAATGATCGTGTTCCAAACATAGGAAAAACGTGCACCTTTAAGATCATTCCATCGCATCTGCAAAATAGCGTCAGAACAGTCACAAATAGACTAGTGGAACTGAAAATAGTCGATGCTCATCAAATGATCATAGGACCCAAGATTCCGTCTCGTCATAAAAAACTTGTTGTCTATTGTAACGAGCGTAGATCAACAGCACTTATTGAATATTAGGAGCTCCTTCGATAGTTATTTTTGAAAAGAGCCTTGATTGATTCGATCAAGATAAATTCATTTCACAATTTAACTCCCGGCGGAAAGGGTGAAAGTGGGATACGATATTTACCTTCTCATTTACAGCCGAAAACCCATATCTCAAGCCCACTCGCTGGAACAAATCTTTCACACCTGCCCACACACTAATGTACCATAACAAATCAAATATGAGAAATGAACGCATATAATCTGGTCCAGGTTCATAATGATTGAACACCACTATACGGTATCAAGTTTACATACCGAATACATGCGAATCTGCACGAAGATTGTACAAGAAAGCTTAAGGACGGAACATTTTATTATCAAAATATATACGTATTCTTAGATTTGGTTCCATCATTCAATGTAGGGCAATGAATGATATAGAGTTTTTCATTGATTTAAAATAATGGTACTTGTTGTGTACTTATAAGAACTTTTCAAATGCTACCAGTGAGCCTGATCATTAGGAGGCAAAGTGAAGGGCAGCCTGGGCGCTCCTGTAAAGAGTAACACTAACAAGCAGGATCATGCATCAGAAAAGAAGGTAAGATCAAAACGCTTTGGACATTAACATCAATAGGGCAGCGGTCATACTTCGGTCGAATAGCGTCATCCTCTGGCATTAAACTGAACTGAAAGGCTTTTGGAAAGATCTGAAATCTTAGTCGGAGCTGCTCCACGTTCCGAATCTGAACAGTAAATGCAAAGACAGCTGATTGTAGGTACTAAATTGATTGTTCGATTGTTACCATGGCTCACAGATCGTGCTACAGTAACCGGATCGGTGAACATAGTACTGTACCAAGAGTCACCAATACCGACCGAATTACTTGACTATAGAGATGAAAACATATAGCCGGTAGCCACTAAGACACAAGAAGAATTTTTCAATCCAAAGAATTCACAATCGTAGGAAAGAATACTTGTAAACTTCACATCAAAAATTTGATTGAAAGACAAACCTCTCCAAGATGCTGCAGAAGACCAACAAGAGCTCCAATGACAGAGGACCAGATCGCGTACCAGATTTGAGTATCCATGAAGTAGATCTAGTCACAAGCACCCACTCAAATTGTTAGTGTGAGTTAATCAATTCGCTCCTTCATCATGTAACTATGCAAGTGTATGCTTTCGGTAGTCCTGGAAGAAACTTATGGTCGAACATCAACTCACCATAAGAACGGGAGCCCACAGTGCGACTACAGCAGCCCGATTACCTACGGAACAAAGTAAACCATGTGAGAAATGTTACATACGGTAGATTCCAGATCAACTGCAGAAATCAAGAAGCACAGATCACATCATCACAATGGATCTAAATTTATGGGCACTGCAAAAGATCAGAGAACAAAAACTAAAACGCAAAAAATTTGACAAATTGAAACAAGGGTTATACCATCTGGAAAAAACTCATGCCATTTGTAAACAACATTGGTGGCTCGAAGAATCTGCTTTGTTGGTGCAATCAAAGGTCTAATCTGTTCAAAAAATGTGTGCCCTCAGGGGCGAAATCGTAAGTTTCCCAAAGTGTTAAACCTGAATATCTCTCGCAATTCTTCTAAAAATATAGTAGATGACTGAATATGACAAAAGCGACAGAAAAACAGGATAGATCGGGGAACCTGTGAAAATGTCCAAATGTACAAGCCACAAGCTATTTGAACCAAAAAACTCAACAATTACCTGAAGCCAATAGCTGAAGGCGAGTTTGGATGTAAGAACACATGCCCAAAATAGAGTATATCTATGGACATACAAATCAGAATGATCAGAATTGCAAATGTGAATTGCAAAAATAGCACATAATCAAGATGCACCTATTCAAAAAAGGCAGACATAATATAATTTCCTAAGACGATGCAGAAGATGCAGAAACTATACAAAAGAGCTCCAAATATTCAATTGAAATTAAAAAGCTAACTCCAGCTGGTACTTACTTCACATTATCCACAGTACCTTCCCGAAGGCCCCGGCCCACGTAACCACGTGTCTGCAAAATAAACAAAGAATTTACAATATTACCGATGTAGATACCAATAGAATTATGAATGCTGGATAACACTGTTGAGGAGCCCAAGGTAACATAGGGCAAAGGGCTGATAATTAATATAAAATACATGCAGACATGGGTATTTGCCCAGATCAAAGCAGCCACAAATTATATACACAACTGTGAGAATGGACACTTCATTGAAGGAAGATTGGACATGCATCAAACGGCTGAGAGTACTTTACCTGGAACCACCAAGTCAAGAGATGAAATATCCTCCAACTTGAATTCTCGACATAATTACGTACCCACGGTACAATGAATAATACAATGGCCAAGACTTCTGGGGCAAGAAAAGCTGCAACTATGTACAAGAAGTCGTACATTTTACTGTATGCTATATCGGTCCAGTACTGATCAATATTCCGCTGCCACCACATCCTTCTGCTTAAACAGAAGACACAGGTTTAATTTACTTAAACACAGATTGCATTATCTGCAGGTAGACCATTTGCACCAGAAATAAAAACATTCAAGTTGAAGATCGATGAAGGGATCAGCTGGTGATGAGAACCTGTAAAAGATGATGAATAGGACAGCCCATGCTGCAGCTATCACAAGCTTAAGTATCATGCGGACACCAACAAGTGCTGTATCCTTTGTGACAAGGCTATACTGACTTCCCACATCAAGCAATCCTGCAGAAAATTTATGAAACCCAGCACACATTGTTGAAACCAGAGAATTTTCTTTGCGAGGCCCACAGGTTGAATGCTCTAAAACCACCAACTTAAGCAATCACTGTAATTTTAGCAATCATATCTTTGGTGAAATCTTTTTCTTTCATTCTAACAA
Organism: Pohlia nutans; assembly: GCA_022496805.1. Lineage (NCBI taxonomy): Eukaryota > Viridiplantae > Streptophyta > Bryopsida > Bryales > Mniaceae > Pohlia > Pohlia nutans. The sequence goes on from CM040103.1 coordinate 3,757,875, forward strand.
GGAATGCATATTTTTCCACAATTTTATTCTCAATGTTGAAATTGATACAAATTTTAAAAGTGGAAAGTACACTAGGACTCAATATCAACATACAAGTTCCCCCATGTCCACACTATGTGATACTAATTTCCACTCGTGATGGTACCCAAACCACCAACTACTTCTTTGCAATGCTTGGCTTGCTTGAATAGTGAAATTGGTGGTTTTGAGTCTCAACTCTGGTGGCTCCAAGAAAAGTCTACATGCCAGAGTTGAGGGAGCTGGTGGTTGTAGAGAATTCAACCAACGAGCTCATAACAACAAAAAAGAAGAAAAGGTGTCAATCTGCACAGCTCTTTGGGAAATGTGCCGAAGGAAAACAGTACCTTGTAAGAACCTTAGAAGAGCCCAACTGATAAATATGCTGAAGAAACGTGCCAAAGGGTCTGGCTTTTGTAATTCAATCCATGGAGGCCCGCCGTTATGCCACAGTATCACAACAGAAGCCTGACAGAAAATGGTATTAGAGGAGCTACTTTGACAATTATATGAGGATCGAAGGGAAACGCTAGCAAATCAGAGGAATGTCACCATGCACTTAAACAAGGAGCCTTCCTCATGCACATGAAAAGCTACCCCAGAATTGACTCGATATCTCAACAAGAAATCTTACATCTCACTATTAGAGCACCTTACAAGCAGTGACGATACATAGGTGCATGTAAAAACGAAGTAGAGTTTTAGTAACCAGAAAATCAAAGGTGCAATGATATTTCCTCGGTTTAATTACCGATTTCCATCACAAACTGGAGCAGAAGTTATCGAAGATTCTACCTGTAGAATTAGAAGATAGCCTGTCCACAATTTGTCGAAGCTGCGAAAGATATACCAGAATGAGCGCTGTTCAACGAATCCAGTTTTTCCTACCTTTTCGCGTTGTGGTTTTCTTCCACGATTCTACAAAAACCACCAAACCTATCAGCATTTTGAGGGTTTCTTGTAAGCATACATTTCAATATGTGCAGTGGCTTAACATCTTCTAGGCTACATCAAGCCTTAACAACAGAACCACGAAAAACGGCAACTTCAATCAGGCACAGAACTAAGTGATCCCCAGGAATGCACAGTAAGATACTTACAAGGTAACCTTTCTCCCTCTTAGGCTCAACAAAAAAAAAGCAGTCCCTTTTCAAAGGCCATTGTAGCTGTTTGAAACAACGAGAAGACCTGTATATCAATTGAACAACAGTGAAACTAATGAATGGAATCTAGAGACCCAATACATGAGCATCTCAAAGAACAGCATCGTCAACAGCTTTATTTCATCTTCAAATATTTTAACCAGAACTTCGAGGAGTTGTTCTTTCAAGTAGAATCATCTACAAGAAGGCAGAGCGACTTTGACAACCGCAATAACTCGATTAGGAATATACCAAAAGTACTCGTTAAGATCATCATAATTTCGCCATGACGAGTGAGGTGCTGTCCCGCCATTATTAGAATCCGCCTCCTGAAAATCCAACACAATTACTGCTCAAACTTCTGTAGTCACAAAACCAACAGAACCAGACAGCATGTAAAATAACAACAAATAAATTCTCAAGAATGAGAGTACAGAATCCTACCGCTTTCAGGATGCCATAAAGTGGAGTAACAACGTGATTGAGAAATCCATTTTCTCCTGTGTAAGTAGGCATTATGACATCACCTACAAGCCGGTCTAATAACCTATTCAGTTCGGCGAGCATCTGCAGGAAAAAAAATCCCAAATCAGTCACTTGATGAACGCCAGGATTTGTTCCTTATGAGAGCGCCCAAATGAGAGCAGGTGCGCTATAACACATTCACGGTTCATTTAAGAAAAACATCGATCCGCCTCAAGCCTGAGATTCTAAAACTTCAATAATAAGAGATTGTGATCTCACAGGAACTGAATAGAAACTTGAAGGTTTGCAAAGCAAGAACTAGAAATAGTGCAGATAATTACGTGGTGATAGATGAAACACAAACATTCTGGCATAAACCTCAAGTTTGCTGCCTCTCCCCATATCAGGAGGTATAGGCAAATACAAATCAACTCCCGCCGCTCGTCAAATTGCTCCGGGTTAGCCTCCAGCAACCTTTGAAATGAACAACCTTGAGTCAGAAGTTATCTACGATGACAGGTCTTGTGACGGTATTCAGGAGCTCCATATACAAAAAATTCAAGAAAAACTCTGATCAGGTTAGCAGAGATCTTAAAAGCAGAATGCTTGTTCAGGGTTGATTACAGCCACCTCAGCAGGGGTGTCCTCTAAATCTATTAAGTGCCTGATCTAAAAAAAATTAACACTCTAAGGAACACGGAATAGGCAGACTTCGATAGAACAATCTGCTTTGGAAACTTACTTTAAGTTATTCTTACGCCCAATAAATCTGCACCAAGAAACATAATTATTGGTCACCTTCTTCCGAGTCTTTCGAACAATACTTGCTTCCAGCTGCAACAAAGGAACCCAGCGTCAAAGATTTGACGGCTCTTGATCTATGATCAACAGAGTATTCAACTCCACAAAAGAGATATATTGGCAATCCTCGTAGGGCAACAGGAAAGAAAAATTATCAAGAATAGCACCAATTGTATCAATTTCACCGCACTCAATCAACACCACTACATAGAAGACCAAGAGTGCTCCGCTTATATCCCAATACACGTTGCATTATCATGATATTTCGTCAGTCTTCTTTTAGCAATATACTATAAAGCATTGTCTGAATCCCGTTTGTTAGGAAGCCTTAGATAATAGGTATCTTCCTCATGAAATGTATCAAATCGATCGTTTAAGGCAATGCAGGGCGCTAATAAAGTTCCAAAAGGCGGTTCATACCGTCTCATAAGTAGGCCCTGAATGGTACAACTGCATGATTCCATTTGCAAGAAGCAGGACAAGATGCTCCCGCTGATTCCTAACATTGTCTATCTGTTCACGAGTAAATACATCAGTATTGAATGATTGAGCTAAGAAACACACTAAAAGTACAAAAAGAAATGGCAGATTAGTTGCATTGCTCCGTTCTATAATAAGCGCTTGTTTATCAAAACTCCACACTATCAAAAATCAGCACAGACACAATAAGACTTTCACTAAAATAAGTTTCGGAGTACACACCTGGAAACCAAAGAAGAGACCAAGCCAGTCCAGCATGTCCATATCAGGTGACCAAGCTACACCTGGCGGCATAGGTAAATCGTCGATCACCTTCAGAGAGGCAATGGCTGCTCTCACCTTCAGGAACAACAAGCATTAAACAGGATGTGAATTAATTCCATTGATGAACACAGCAGTACATTTAATGCAGGTAATCTTTGAATCCATCACAGAATTGTAACGCTTCTTGAAAACGAAATCCATCTATAAATTTACACAATGTCGAGTGGCGTACTAAGATTAATATTAGAAATTTACACAATGTCGAGTGGCATGCTAAGATTAATATTACTTTAGGTAGATTGCGTATGATTCAATTTAGAAATGCATCCGGCTCTAGAGAAAGTATACACACACCTCAGGAAACGACATGCCAGCATGGTCGATTGATAGATCATCCACCGGCAAAATGTTGTAGACGCCAGGTTCTCCCATTTTGAGAGACGTACCACGAGGTTTCAAAGCTTGAAACAGACACGTGTCTCTACTTTGCGCTCATCGCCATCGCCGCAACTGAAGAATCGCGGGAATACAGACAGAGAGTGATCGAACTTGCCATAGCATTGATCGGACTTGGAGTTCGCAGTAGAAAGGGCAATTCAAACAGCGATAAAAGGATTCCCAACCAGCCATGTCACGAAGAATCCCGCCATGTGGCTGAAACTCCCGCCGACTGTCACCATTCAAAAATCTTTGAGCTCAACCCTTACTAAGTTACTGAGCGACTCACTGAGCGTGAGTGCCGCTCTGGCTGGACAATACAAATAGTGAGTGTTCGTCGTTTTAGGGTAGCACATTTTGCGAGGAAAGTGGACAATGTGCTGTGTGCTAATCCGGATGCAACGAGGGAGCGGCCGGGGCCCGTAATTGGACTCGGCAACTGCCAGATAGTGCCGAAAATACTGCAACTGGCATACGCGTACAGTAAGGTAGTAGCATCAGATCCTGTTAGTTGTTGGAGGAGTTCGGTGGTGAATTATGAATGCCTGGTTAGCAGACTGATTGGACTAGAAATGAAAGACGAGTATCCGTTCCCCTACTAACATCAATAGTGTCTGTGTAGATTAAGTTTGAAAATTTAAAACAAAATCAGACATTATAGTTATCCGTAATTCCGTAAAGTCACCTTGAATTTGAAGAATCTTCAATGAATTTTACTTTAACATAATTTTATTTGTTCACTTTAAATAGTTAAAAGGTATGGAATTATAAAATTATATTAAAGCAAAATTCATTGAAAGATTCTTCAAATTCAAGGTGAGTTTACGGATAACTCTATTGTGACAAAATTAATTGAAATTTGGGCTTGGTTATTAAACCCAAAGTTTTATTTGCTGCAATTTTTTATCATTGAAAACCATCGCTCTAAATAAGTCAAAATCCTTAACCCTTAAACGTTCTCACCCCTCGTCTCACCCTCTTTAGATTTGCCAGTTTTCCGAAGACGCTGTATAAAATGCAACTAAGAGAAATATTTTCAACTTGATGAATGAATAAAAGTTGTACATTATGCATTTTAGATTCTATCTATACGGTTAGATTTGCGATTGCTATCACCGATATTTTTCTATAAAATTTGAAACTTAAAATTTTTAGTTCTTTTGCAATTTGATTACGAATAAGATATTGACAATCTAAGAATGAAATTTGTTGTGATGGGTTGAAATGTAATATTCTATGTGTAGTGATTTTTGGAGATTTTTTGGTTGTTTAATTTTGTGAGTTGACTTTTTCAATAACCGACATTTAGACTAAAATCTTTGAAATTTTTGGTGGAACAATATGGCATCAAAAGAAGGCATAAAATTTTCACAAATCATCCCTTTTCAAATCGGATCAGACATGCATGAAGCTAACTTCCCATTAAAAATTTAATAAGAAATCCACACCGCAAAAAAGTGCATGGTGGATGAGAAAATGGAGTCCAAATTTGTACATCACGAATAATATGCATGGTTGGGTAGTTAAAAGTTAAACTCACAAGTATTGGTGCTTCCACCTTGTAGCCAGATTAGCGCCGCACTCTTTTGGAGTGGATTTATAGTAGAAGCACCCATAACAAATAACTGAAGCTTTCTAGCCTACGTGAAATAGGAGTATATTTCCTTCATAGAAAACTAGAAATTGTGAAGAATATATGCAATATTTTTCATAATTTTATTCTTTTGAACGAAAGTTTGACACATTTTCAAAGTGAAAAGTTAATCATCACCCAAAACCGATAACTAGACTATTCCAAATTTGTGAACATATGATTCCATGAACCGATTCAAATTGCTTTTTGGAATTGCCTAATATAAGGAATAGTGTAAGAAGTTGATTGGTTGATAGAGATTTCTACACAAGTGGCATTGAGTTTGAATGAGTTTGGCTCTTATCTTCTAAACACTCAAACGACCATTTCCTTGTTGTTGTCCAAATCTAATGGGTTGCCCGGTACCAAAAACAAATCGAAAAAATTAATAAAAATTAAAAATACTGCATCAAGTTTACTTCCAAGCGCAATTTGAATTATGTCAATTTAAGTTAAACTCCACCTGAGAGAATTTTTCAAAATGAATCACCTCAACATTGTCTTAGTGTTATAAAATTTGCTATTTGGGAAAAGTAATGATGTTTCCTTTATCATTTCTTTTGATTTTTTGAAGTTTACAATAGATAACCCAATTTTAAACAATCATACTAAATTATAAACTCTAAAACTGAAAATTATAATTTATATAAATTTTCAGAGGTTAATGCTCTTAAATTCATTAAAAAATGATCTAAAGTTATTTTTGGAAGTTTGAACATACAAATAATTTGTAGAGATAATGCTCTACATTTTGTCTGTTGAACCAAACTTCATCAAACATATGGAACACGCATATTATAATACATCTATGTTTTGTTCAATACCCCTTGAGCTTTTGGAGAGAACAAATAAAATTCTATAAAGAAAAACACATAATATCTTATTCAAACACAATGTAATTTTAAGAATAACTCTAATCCGTTAAAAAATATAAATATAACAATATCCAGTCTAACATAGCTAAACTTTTGCCACATCAAATTCACATCAAATTTAATATTTTATTATTATTATTTTGTTATTCTATTTTTTTTAATTAATTTTTTTGAAATAAGAACTTGCAACTTTCTAGAGGCCTCATATTTCCTCTAATGCCACACCCATTTTCGTGAACCTTAGAGGAAAATGGCGTTGTTTGTGCATGCTCATCATGTAGCTCCTTACTTTAAAACATTTCTCTTGATCAAATCGATATGTCTCCAACGCAATTGTTAACCTCGGAACAAGTAAGGAACGTGAGTCAGACAGTTTGGTAGACAAACATGCAATTCTAAATGCCGTGCGTGGTTTGGAGAGTCAAAAATAGTACACAATAGTAACTAACAACTTTTTCACAAGTATCCCTCTCTCGATCCCTCTAAGTATATCCTTGTTCGCATAAGGATTCTAGTGCACTATCACAATGAAGAAGACACTGATCAAGAGGTTTTTTTTTCATCCTTGGCCAACCTAATGCCCAAGAGCAATGTCCATCCACTTCCTTGTGTCCACCTCAACGTGTGCATAATTATACCAATCGAGTCAATTTGTTGGGTAGATAACACACTAGTGTAGTTGTTATCTACGGCGACACCTCCTTTTGAAAATGTGGCTTTCAATTGTTGGTAGCTTAGAGGGAACTTTCACCACTACATAGAATTCTCTACGTCAATTCTCTTAGAGTATCAATATAATATGAAGGAATCAATGTGTTTGATCAACAACAAAAGGAGTACACGGTTTGACGAAGTTCATACAAAAGGTGGCATAGGCTTTTATTGTTTGTACTTGACATCTCACTTGGAAATGCGTACGTTCTGTATTGTGAGGACACAACCCGACTGGGATTGCCTGTTCAGAACTGCTTCTTGTGGAATTATAGCCTCAAAATGCACCTTCTTATACCATACTTCTTGCCGCACCTGTATAGTTTACTAGAACAATACTCGACGCTTTGTAGAGGATGTGCCTACGCAAGCTACATTACAGTTCATATACACCCATGTCATACTGCTAATATTCGCTAGTGACTGCAATAACTGACACCCCGCAACTTGTAATGTTTCAGGGAGTGGACTCGATGGGGAGTGGTGCTACCGCATTATCAGCTTTCTTTCAGATAGATAGATAGAAACTCCGACCCTAAACAAGGTCGGTGTGAATAAAGTGTCCGTTCGTAATGTTAATGACCCGGTGCCCACCGGACAAGGGGACATTGAAACGTTCTTTCAAGGTTAGATAGCATGGTGGATTGGCTCACGGCATTGATCCACCAAAATTTCTAAAATCTTAATTCAAAATAGTTCAAAAGTGCTTTTGAAAAAGCCAACTCATAGAATAAAGCAACCAAAAAATCTCCAAAAATCACAACACTTAAAGTATTACGTTTCAACCCATCATAACAAATTTCATCTACAAATTGTCAATACCTTGTTCGTAATGAAATTACAAAATAATTTTGAATTTTGAGTTTCAAATTTTATACAAAAATATTGGTGATAGCAATCATAGATCTAACCGCATGAGTAGAATCTAAAATGCATAATGTTCAACTTTTATTCATACATCAAGTTCAAAATATCCCTTTTAGTTGCATTTTATAATGCATCCTTGCAAAGCTGCCCATCCTTGCAAAGCTGAGAGGGTTGTGGGCATTTAGGAGTTAATTGCATTTTGTAATGCATCTTTGCAAAACTGCCCATTGTACAGGGTGAGGACGTTTAGGGGTAATTACACGGGCAATGGTAACTGAATGGACCCCGGACGAAAAAAATTACGTTTTCTTCTAATGATACATAGAGAATTTGAAGTCAAAACTCGGCAACCAGAATCAGAAGCAAGACATTGAGGCGTCGGTGAGAGAACAGCAGCTCTTGAGTGGTGGGGTGCAGGGACAAGATTTGCGAATAATTTTTGAAGAGAGAAAACACCGGCAGGACCTGTGTGGCTGATTCCCGGAGAACCCAAGACTGTCTATTGTGCGGTAAGCGTACGGTACATCGAGATGGTCTTCGAGAAGACACACCAAGCTAGCTAGGCTCCTGAAAAGATACCCAAAAAAAAATGGATGGTGATCTATCTGTCAGTAGCCTCACATCCTCATGCTCATCAAAAAACTGCTGCAGATTGTGACGCAGGAACAGACAACCTGTACAGATCCGTTGTCAACGAATATAATTACAGTATATAAAATATCCGTTTAGAAAAGCTAGATGACTACTTCCACTCCCGTACTTACTGCAGCTCATCGATTGCGTAGTTGTTGGTTGACACACCGGCGTAGTTCACCTTGTCAAACCTCACCACCACGGGGTACCTGACGCCGGGTGCCTGCCATCCATCCAGATTAATTCATCAGGTCGATGACAAAAAAACAGGATCACCAAGAGCGGTATCTACTGAACGAGGGAGGCAGACGAAATCATCCATTCAAAGTAGAAATCTCGGCTCAACTCCGAAAGCTAGGCCATGTATTCAACACCTAGAAGTACGTACTAATCATTTCGAATTCAAGCAATGCCAAAGAGGCGCCCTGCTGGCGATGACGCACTACGGAGAGTGCAGTGCCCGGCACCCATTCGATCAAGCGAGAAGAATTAACCCCTAATCCGCCCAAATAATATGGCTGCGTCACTGAACTTTGCAATAGTGGCATAGAACTCTCATTTTACCTCGGTTTTCTGATTGCAATGCTCTTGTTCTATACTACAAGATCAACAGTGTAGATCGTGTCAATCTAGAGGGGGTTCAATTTTCGTATACTAGAGAAAATGCACAGCGGACGCTTAGGGGTTAATACCTGATCGACAGCGACCACCTTGCCGGTGTCGTTGTACCAGTACGACTCACGCCGCAAGACTTTGACAATGCTGCCGCGCTTGGGGCCGATGACGGGCTTGGGCGCCTCCTGGGTGGCCGTGGCGGGGGCGGCGTTCTCGGCACGCACCACCATGGAGCCGGCGTGACGAGGCTGGGGCACCACAGGCCGGCACTGCACCTTGGTGGAGAACAAGGTGGAGCTGGCGGCGCCCGTGACGAGAGTGGCAGCGGTGGCGGCCATGGCTATGTGGAGAGGGAGTGTGGAAGGTGCCTGCACGCCGTGGAATGCAATGCTGCAAAGGAATTGGCAAGAAAGGAAAGCAGGCGTGAGGAAAGTGGTGAAGTTACTGTAAGTCACGTTGTCGAGGGAGCGTGGCTGCTTGCCGACACTTACTAAGCTCGTGGAGTGTGGCGAGCGTGCATTCCTCTTATCTAGACACGATTGAAGAGGCGCCCTTTGATTGGGCTCTCCTTGCCTGGATAACAAGTTCCCCGGACATCGTGATCATCTCCTCTTCATTCATCCTCCCTCCCCTCCCATGCCTCTTGCCACCTTCCACGGGTTTGAGAAGTTGTCCATGGAAGTAGCCAAGAGGAGGGGAAAGTGGTATTAACCCCTAAAGAACCATAAGGCTCCCTGGTCTGCGGCTTCTGGAACTAGAAAGTGAGAAACTCAGTTAAAATTTCAGCCCTCACTAATTTCAGATTTGGTAAAATAGTGCGTGTTTTGGGAATCTGAGTTCTTGGATTTTGAAGTGTAGGATGAGCAACAAAGAGATTTTAGCACAAAGAAAACAAGAGTTAGGTTCAACATTCCCATGTTCCTTTAGGAGTTAATCCCTGAAAGTCCTCACTCCTCTCCAAATTTGGCAGTTTTGCAAAGTAACTAAGAGGGATATTTTGAACTTGACATATGAATAAAAGTTGTACATTTTGAATTTTGAATTCTATGTATACGGTGAGATCTGCATTTGCTAAGACCAATATGTCGTATAAAATTTGAAACTTGAAATTCAAAATTATTTTGTAATTCAATTACAGACAAGATATTGACAATCTATGAAGCAACCAAAAAATCTCCAAAAATCTCTACACTTAGAGTATTACATTTCAACCCATCACAACAAATTTAATTTTATGAGTTGGTTTTCTCAAAAGCACATTTAGACTAAAATCTTAATTTTTTTGGTAAATCACTGCAACATAAAATGAAACATCAAATTTTCACAAATCATCTATTTCTAATTAAATCACACATGCATGAAGCTATCTTGCCATAGAATTTTGTAATAAGATTTTATTCTTGCAAAATGTGCATGATGAATGAGAGATAGTGAATGAGAAATAGCGAATGAAATTTGTACATCGTCAAAAAAATAGATAGTTGGACATTTAGAGGTTAACCCTTAAAGGTCGAGTTGGCCATTCCAGCCAGTATTATATGGCCGTATTTCATTGTATTTGGAATGGTTCTATACCTCCTATGAGTTTCATATCAAAAGTGAAGTTAAAATTCATGTCTACATAGTCTAAAAAGCTATTGGGATCTCAATTTGGAACTTTCTACTTACAATAAATCTTAAATATACAGCAACGTATCAACTATGCCCTAAATCCTTTAAGGTTAACCCTTTGACCTACTTGCCTCCTAGAAAACTGCCCTATTGTTCTTCATTGCCTAAACCTTGACGACGACGAAGACCTGGACTTGTCCTCGTGAAGAAGTTGAGCAGTCACAACAATAATAATACTCGAAAACATAGTCATGTGGACTATCTCTTCAAGAATGTTTCAGCAGTGTCCTGTTGTTTGTGTCAATGACTTACAGGTGGCTGCATAATGTTATTGCTTTCGGGAAGGTCCTCTTCCATCTCTGGATCAGTATGACGCTCCTTCAATACAAAGTTTTGAGCTCCTCTGAACTCTTGCAAGGCATCCAGCAATGGGCCTATACTGTTACTGGGCCTCATTTCTTAAGGCATAGGATTCTACTCCCTCTGTCCCATAATAGATGATGACTTTAATTGCACAAGTTTTTGTCTCAACTTTCATGTTGTCCATTTCTTCAACCACATTCAAGCTATTGTTTGAATGTGAGCTGTTGTTTTGATCTAATATGGCAGAATTTTAGTACCTGTTGTGCTAATTCCGGACTTTCTCTTGTTCTGAGCATAGCTTTAATTTCTTTTTTGGAACTGCACTAGTGTACTTGTCCACTAATGAGTTGCTCTTTTCTAAAGAACGCTGCAATAGTGGTCTTTGAGGATTCCTCTGTGATTACACACGTCTTCTTACTATCATACTCATGACTTTTGAACACGTCCTACCAAAATTTCTTTCATGGACACTGGCACTGATTTTCTTAAAAGTTGGAATTCTTGTCTTTGAAGCACTGCTTGAAGTTAATTCCTCAGCTGGGTAGAATCTTGTGGACGTGCTTAGTATTCAGTGCTCCTGAAGGACCACGCAACCGTTATTTCCGAACACTATTGTATGAGTGTTATGCACTTTCATCAATGAATTATATTGGTATTAAATCCTATACCAGCATTGTATGAATTTCTTGATATACAAGCAGCATGCATCCCCATTCAATGGAAGAACGTCGTGCATATTACTCGCACCATTTCAATGCCAACTGACACCTCAGTATGTGCACACAAGCACAACTGTTTGACAACCGAAATGATCCAACAACAGCACTAGTAGATAGGCGACATCTCGATTGGTGGGAATCATCAAATTGTACCGTAAGGTTTGCAATACCATGGGGCACAGCTAGGATATATTGCCACTGAGGGTTTGGGATAGAAAGTATACCTTTCTCGGCCTTTTGGCTAAGATCAAGTGTAGTGTCTGTTCTTATCAGTTTAATATCTAATACGGGGGTCATCGACCCCCATGATATTAATTTAATTTTTCTTGGGTGCGGGTCCTTTCGGCAGCTTGCTTCCCGGACTCGCGCGCGTCGCTTTAGTTTTGCACTACCTCCTTGGCTGGCGCAGCCCTCTTCCCTCTCCCGAGGGATCCAACTCAAACCCTAAACCGGAATGCCAGTCTGATACTGGTATTTAATTTCATTTTCTTCAAGTGAGTCCCATTGGCGATTTGAAACTTGAAACAATAGAAAGCATTTTATGGCGATTTACATTCTTTTTATTTTGTCTTACTAAAATTACCTAGCTTCCTATAGAATTGTTGGCTGTAGCAAGCCCGTTTTTCAAATAGCAAGTTTATATCTACAAAAAAATTCGCTACTCGATATGGCCGGAAACAGAGAGTAAGCTTCCACTTTATGCTTCGATGGAGCAGTTGGCAGGGTTCGAAATTGCTATGCACAGGGATTGAAGGCACAGGGGATGATATTGTGGATTGACATGGGGAGGTTGGCGATGTCCGATTCTTCCTCGAGGCGTAAGTTGCCGACAATTGCGTCGAGCTCATCGTAATAGCAAAATAGAAGAAAAAACCAACTGAAGCAATTTGTCCAATAGTAACATATGGTGCTTCCACAGGTTGACATCAGTGTTTGTTTGTAAGTGTGATGATTGCACACCACCTCGTAGAGTGCTTCTGCGCGCGATCACTTTGTATATAGTGGATGGCCCATAAACCAACAGTTTAAGCTTTTCATGCAAATCTAGTACTAGTATAAATTCAAAGCTTTCAACCTCTTGGAGATATTGTTGGTTTATAGCACACGTTGGTCATTTATTGGGTTATCCACCTTGTGATTTCTATGCCTGCTTGGAGCTGCGTCATCGTGATCCCACATTAATGCATCTAGTCACAAATTCTAAATTATACAAGAACCAAGAAAATGCTTAAACATATTAGGTTTTGTGTTCATTTGTGCTTGCCCTGTATGAATTTGTTCATTTACTAAATTACCGATGAGTCATAAAATATATAGCTGGTGAGGGACTCTTGTTCCTTCTCGGTTGTAGGACATAACCTATGACTAAGAATTGGCACATTTTGAACTAATACAAAAGAAACCTAGACAGTCCTACAACACTTGCATGGACTGAACTAGTAGTTCAAAGAAGACGCCTCAAGTTATGCAAAATAACACATGTTGAGTGAAATACATCTTGTCTTGCTGGATGTGTCTCGGTGGTTGGTGAAACGATTTATTTATTCATTTTATGCAACAACCAGACAATACTATCCGCATCGGCCTAGAGGAACGAGCCCCCGGTGGTACGGTAAAGGATAACTGATTTTTATTGTTTTGTTTTTCTCATCTTGGGAAAATCCAGGCTTTCTAGTCGTGACAAACAAGCAGGCCGGTTTTGTAAAGCGGCACAATCACTCAAATCCTTTACATGTGCTGAGGGCAGTGGATCTTTGGATTCACAGCTGAACTTCGTACTGCAGTAGCAGGGTGCCGGGGCCAGAGGTGCCGGAAGGGCCTCTGTTCTCGCCGAAGCTCCACGACCGGAGCTTGTAACCAGGCGGGCCGATCGCAGTTGCGTCGGAAGTAAACCAGTTCGATCGATTTCCGAACTTGTCCGATTTGGTGCCATCGCGGAAAAGAACTTGCACGTGACAGAGCAAGCCGTTGGAGAATCCCATGTGAAGCCCGCTCACGTATTTGTCGTGCAAAACCACCCAGTGCTCCTTTCCGCCTCCCGCGTTTCCAGCCAACGTCCCGGACCCGTTGGCGTACCAGAATTGCATGGCGTCAATCGAGTTCCACTCTCGAATCTTCAACTGCAGCGCACAATTGGCATAAAGTGAACTTTCTCATGGCCAGATCGAATTGATTCATTTGAGTTCTGATAAATATTGGTAATTGGATTCTATCTTGAGACGCTGGCATTGAATGTCACATCTACAAGTACGTAATTTCATGAAATTTTAGTGAATAATGAACACCTTGCTTGCAATAATTGCACCACGGCATATCTGAAATTAATCCCATAGGGGAATGGCCTAATATATATGGGTACCACTTTTACACGACTCACATAGTGTGACTTATGTCTGACTCATTTTATGTGTGCTAAAAATTCTGTCTGTAACATCATGTATATAGTTGCAGCCATGGTGCTTATAACACCGTCTAATTCTTGTAATTTTCCAATAAAGAATTCTTACCAAAAAGAAAATTCTCAAAAATCACTATTTTTGGAAAGGGTACCCATATCAGGCCATCTCCCTGATATGCTCTTAGAAATCCGTTTGTAGGTACCTGTGTAAGAGGGCCCTGGTTGGCAGAATAGTCATTGTGCCGTATGTACATTGAGTAACGTGATTCGCCTCGCTTTCCTGAGCCAAGTGAAAGGTCTTCGGCGTATGGGCCGAGGAACATGCTACCGAACACGTCCTTGTCGTAGGGCGGATCTTGGCTGCTCGGGACGATCTTGTCGAACACAAACGTGGTCGTTATGTGGCCGGCCATTTCCGTGTACGCGTCGTTACACATCTTCGTCTTGTGGTTCTCGGTGACATCGTTAAACACACTGAGTAAGCCACAAAAGTCTTTGTAGAATTCTATCTTCACTCCTGCACGTCCGATCAACAGCCAAAGTACGAATATGATTAGAGATTCCAACGGCGGCCAAAACTACTGGTACTACTAGTTAACAAAATATTCATGAAATGGGCGCGCAAGCGAATATCTATACAAGACAAAATTCAAAGATGAGATGCACGGGAGAACCTGAAACATTGTCTTCGACGCTTGCATTCGAATTATCACAGTAGAAAGGAGGGAGCGCCATAGCATGCTGGGTCAACCATTTCTTTATCACCACCTGGTCTGCCCTCCACGACTTCCACTTCTTGTAGATATCCGGGAAGTAGACCACAACGTAGTTGTGATATGCCTGCTCCAACTCTTTCTTCCAGACAGAGATATTATCCTCGCCATAAATTTCCCTGCAGATCGATAAACAGTCACATACATTAATCACATGCGGATATAGCCAGTTAGCGAGCCTCAAATTAATTGTCAACAATACATAATTCAGTATTTAATGGGGAATTTCCAATTGCCAAAATTGACGTGCAGATCAACGTCGAGGGTCTAGCTTGTAGAGATGGATGGACGACGATATCATTGCTTTCAATCGATTTACAGTTTGACAAAACCTAGTTAATTATTGAGTGGATGATGCAAATCGATTTGACGAAGCTCGATGACAGTCCATATTAATGAAACGAGAGACTTACTGGCCGTGCTCCAATCGTTCCCGCAGCCCCGAGAGATGAAGAAGAGCCAGGGTGATACTGAGAAGGATGAAGTGCACGTCGTTTGACGACTTTTGGAGTTTGATTTCTAGTTCCTGGGACTCCGCGATCCACCTGGTCAGCCAACCGCGCTTCTCTACTGTCTTGGCCTGCGCATTAATTTCAAAGGAAACAAAATCATCGGCAGGGATATCATTCTCTTGGAATGGCCACAGGTGTCAGTTCCAATATATAGTTACCACAAATTAGATGCGCAAGCAAGTATTCTGTAGAAATCTAGGACTCACAGATCGACAGTCTAGATTCTAGCACATGGTATGTACTGCACAAACCCATATACGTAGCCAAAAGTCAATCACATACAGAAAAGAGACAAATCTTATGATCTGAACATGGATCATTCAAAGAATCATGAACAACCTCAATCATGGTTAAAAAATCTAGCTAAGAAATGTCCTCGGGGAATTCCTTGCCACTTACAGATTCATACTCTTCAATGACCCTGCGGAGCGCCTCGATCTCATTCCGACGCTCTTCCAGTTCTTTCGCCAGGATCTTCTTATCGACCAGGCCCTCGATGTTCTGCTTGATTGAGTCGAAAATGTTGACTTTGTTGACGGGCCAAAAGATGCCGAGGATGACGCCTGCCGCCTGGCCGATGTAAGGGATTTTGGTTGCCACCTTCATGCTCACGTCTCTGATGCGGTTGTTCCAGTCGTTGACCGGAATTTCCATTCCGGAATTGTTCGGCATCTCGATCAGCGGACAGGCGTAACTATGCTCTGAACTAAACCCTCAAGGACTACTGGAGAATGTTCCGCCTTCTGAATCGTGTTCTGGATCGCGTTCTGGATTGCACCATCGGCCAATGGAGAATCGTCTTGAGAATCCTTCACTTGAGCTGGCTAGCTAGCCAACCCGGTTCCGAATGATCTCTGCTATCATCAGTTCTTACGTTAGTACGAGCAAGCCATTTATGAATGTATCAGTCGATCTACCCGAACACATGTCAGGATTGCGTTACATTGGCAAATCATTCATGGAAGTGATGGTCGTACGTTCATGACACTGGATATTCATGCAACGTACAGTCGATCGATCTACCAGAAAACACACTCATGATTGCCAAGGACATCGGCAAGTTTCCAACTGTCGAATTGAGATGTACAACACAGCACCGATGTTTCGATGAAAGTCTAGCTTGCACAGATCGTATGATGGATAATGACACAATCTGTTCGTATACACAACCGTTCAATTCTTTGCCCAGAGAACAAGTAATGGTTTGACGCGCGACAACGTCGAAATCAATGCCAGTCTAGATCGATGTAACGGATACACCTCGATCAATCAGTTAGTATTCGATCAGCCAGTACTGCATGAATGAATTTTACAAGTGTTACAGTTGCAAACCTCGATTGGGCCGGCGTGGAAGGTAACTGCTGCTGGAATCCGGGCGAACCAGTCGCGATCGATCGACAACAATCAAGCTTTCCGATAGCACTGAGACTCAAATGATGAACACCGCGGGGGTAGCGCTGTTTAAATAGGCGGGCACAGATCCACAGGGAGAGATATTGACATTCCCAGATAGGATTTCATAAGGGGAAGTGGTTCCTGGGACGGTTGTAGTGTAATTTTGATCGGGGAGAGTTACAATTGTGAGTAATTTGTCCGCGTTTCCCATACGGGAATTTTTTCCTCATATCCCTGTGAGAGTGAGCCACTTGGCCTTGTGCTGACTATAATCGTACAGCGGAGTCGCGCTGATTGGCACGTCTGTATCTTCGACTGCGGGAATCAATGCCCGACTCCCACATGAGCTTGCCAGTGATCTCAAAACTGGCTAAAATTAGCTGGATTTCTAACGAAATAACGGGGCTGCTAAACATACAAAGAAACAACTTAACAGGAAGAGGGTGAAGGCCCATTCACATATAGCAGAGCTTCAGCATCCATGCGTCCGTCAGGTAACTTTTAGGGAATCTGTTGGGAAACAAGAAATATAAAAAATGAAATGAGAAATTACTCGAACGCATGACAAGAAGGAACGCAACGCAAAAAGGAGCATTGATGGCCTAACTTGCGTTAGTGAATTGCAGTTGCATAGTAGTTGCAGCAAGAAAAGACAAGGTTTTCAATATTTTTTTGTTTTTGGGTTTTACCTTCCTCCATTTCGGGAACGCAAATGCAAGTGCGGCAAGGGCTTGGTGTGAATGGGCCATGAGTGGAGAAGCACGACATTGAGTTTCACTGCTCATTGGTGGTATCTTTCATTGGATCCTTTCTTTGTTGCGTCTAAGTTTAAGCTTATTTGAGTGTACAGATTGGTGGGCCCTCCCTACCGATGCACATGGAAGTGCTTTGTAAAAGTGGTGGTGAAGTCACTGTTTACTGCCGGACCGATCCAAGCATGGAAGGAGGCCCTAAATATGTAGCAACTTTGTGACGTGATATCCGCAGATATCTTCATGGTATCACCTTAATTTATCAAGGGTATTGCCGGATATTATGGAGGTATCGTGAGTATTATATGCACTAGGTAGCAAAATTAGATACCATTTATGTGGGAGGTTGCATAATGTTCTAAATGTCATGACTCATAAAGTGGTTTTGAGATCACTGGGGCTGGCTAAGGAATTCACATTACAAAAAATTTAAAGCCTAGAAAAGGCTGTTAACTCAAGAAAAAGGCCATGCAAAAAAACAATGAAATAATAATAAAATCATACGTGGCCAAAATACTATCATCTATGACTTTTATTATTTTATTATTAAAAAATAGTTTTAAAGACATGATCTTGAATGCTCATCATCTGAACTTCACAATTCAAACTCTAATTTTTCACGGATTTTTCGTTATTCATGTTTTCAGACACATGAGAGACCACACACAATATAGGCCCTCTTTACACTAGAGGCGAGGGGCCGTGAGAAAAGAAATTTCAACCAATGGGATGCGTAGAAATCGAGAAGATCAAGGAAGGTCACTTTACACCCGAAATTTTCAGCCCAAGGGACAAAATGAGGAGAAAATGACATAGACAGCACTTTTGTCCTTGGTGGCAGCAAAAAGGCACATTTTTCAAGACCCCCAGATTTTTCGTCAGGCCCACCTTGAGAGGTGGGCATCCGAAAAATCCGGGAGGCCGTTTGGCCAAAATTCTCACAGTCAATCATTTTCATTTTTTTAATAATTTTTCAAAACAGCCACTTTTACTGACGACTTGTTTTTTCACCCGTTTTCTATCCAACAACTATTACTATTCATTCCCGATTTTCGTCCTTTTACACTACAAGTCATTAGTGCATTCATACACAACCGTACCTTAGAGAAAACATCCTCAAAATGTCAAAAAAACAACCAGAAGGGCCTCAAATGAGGCCCTGAAGAATGAGGACAGCATAATAAGTGGCCGGTAAACCCATAATGTTTGTCAAGACACGTGTCTGCTGGGTATAAACTACCCCCCCCCCCCCCCCCCCCCCCCCCCCCGGGGTCTCACTCTTGGATAGGACAAAGTAGGACAATTGCTTTAAAACTTTTCTTTGTTGATCAGTACTGAAAATAAGTTAGTCTACTATGCACAATTGAGCCTCAAAAGTCTGATCACAACACATTTTCTTATCATTCAACTCATGCACATTCTTCTCCATCTTACTGAAATTTGTCCACATCTCATTCATAAAAACTTCAAATCACAAAATTGTTTTTGGACGTGGAAGATGACTTGGCCTTCTAGCTTTTCTTAGTTGAAAACATTTTAAAATAAAATCACTCTCTATGCTCAATTGTGCACCAAAGTCTACTGAAAAATATGGTGTAGCGAGAATTCACATGGGCTTGCAAGATCTTCTTATCCCATATCATTTGGGAGTGACTTAGAATGAATTTGATCACAAGACCAATTCTTTCTTCCACCAAAACTCATGCTTGATCACTCAAATAATATTAAGATGTGTAAAAATTGGTAATTTTTCATCATTTAGGAAATTTCAAAAAATAGTTTATGTGAAATTCGGCAAAAACTACTTATAATTTCCAAAAACACTTTGGCATGTTCTATTTATGTGTTTCATTCAATATTGGTATACAGTTTTTATCACATATGTAAAACTATGATGATATGGAGATTTTAATTGTAATATTGATGAATTTTAGAGAGCATCGGTTTTCATTTTTGTTATGTAGATACAAATTCAACACATGTTTCTTTGTAAAAATAAAATGACAACTCTAATTGTAATCATTTTGTATATTCTTCACTTTACTACATAATTTCATTTATTTTCATTTCAATTTAGATTACCTCATTTCAAGAAGCTCATGTTTTTTAGAATATCCTAAAACCTAAAAAAAAGAAGTTAGAATAAAAGAAAAAATTAATCAAATTTTAGTATGATATTTTAAAATCCTATTCAAGATCAATTTTATTATTTAAGGAAATTTAATTTGATTTAAAAATTCAATTTAAAACAATTTTTTCACCTTAACTACTAAAAAAGTTGATTTTTGTTATTTTCTATTTAAAATTTAAGATCATTGTAATTTTTCATGTTCGAATTATAGACAACAACTAGTGTGGCCGTGTGATGTTGGCCTCCCCGTGATTTAGCGATGCTTCTACTTTTTATTTTATTTTTTGATTTATTTATCCATAATTTTATTTCAATTTATGGTGAGGAAATTTGATTAAAAATCCATAACTTTTACGCCATAAATTCAATACTTACGAAATGACTTTGGTGCACCCCTACTTATAGAGAACTTTCTAACGATGCCAAGAATGACATCAAAAACTCCTAATTTTAATTTTTCAAAATTTAATTCAATTTATGATGTCAAAAATCACTCAAAAATTCAAAACTCTTCCAATGTACCTCTAAAAGCAATGATATGACTTTGGAGCACCTCTCCTTGTCAAAAGCTTTCTAACGGTACCTAGAACGTAACGAACAGACGCACGGTCAAGGAGATCTCAACGCTCAATTCTTTTTCTTTTTTCTTTTTTTCTCCTCCCCTTCCTTTTTCCTTCTTTCTCTCCCCCTCCCCCTCTTTTTGCCTTTTTAGCTTAGAGTAGGCCTTGGCGGCCCCCCCCCCCCCAGCCTACCGTAGCGTAGAGTCTAGAGTAGGTACTCAATCTTGGGGTAGAAATGAGAGGTAGTGGAGTGGAAGTTACGATCATCCCTATATTAGAAAATGTATTAAAAAAATCAGCACATTGTTTTGTGGCCCCTTCTCACTTTACACTATATCCAAAGGACGTCAAATTCAAAGTTTGGCTTCTCAAAAATGAGCCATGGCCCTTGGCCGGTTTTCTCCACGACTTCTCGTTTCTAGTGTAAAGAGGGCCATAAGGTAGAATGTCCTTAAACCACCACCTCCCCCAATTATGACATGTAGACTGTTTTTGGGGCCACCACAGTTGAGACCTAAAACCACCAATTTCACTATTGAAGGAGACCAATGGCACACCAAGCATTGCGAAGAAATAGTTGGTGGTTTTGGGTTAGCTCATGAGCGGAATTAGGAACAAGAAAGTGTGAACATGGGGGAACCTAGAGGTTTGATTTGGGTCACCGGTTACTTTCTACTTTGGAATTTTGTATAAAATTAACAAATGCGAATTAGATGTTGCAAATTTTTGCAATCCTCATCAAAACCTATTTCGAATGCGGTCATATATTTTTTTCGAATTTAGGACTGCCAAAAATAGTCCGGATTGCTTAAGTTGGTGGTTTTAGGACAATCAACCTTAGTCACTTGAGCACTAGAGGATTAACCCTTAAACGTCAAAGCAAGCCCCACAGGCTTAGCATAAAGGAATAATTGGAGAAAAAAGTTTCATTTCTCAACCAAATCAAGCGAGACTTGTTGCGTTGAAAAGCTACTGAAAAAGCGATCTAGATTCCACATTTTCGCCTCATTTGAGAGATTGTGGAATCGTTGGTAAGCAATCAAAGTTATCAAATTGTACAAGTTTTGAGGTTGAGGCAGCTGAAGTTCAGCAGTGCCGCAGTGCTACAGTGCTAGCCAGTAGTGCAGTGCAGAGCCGTTTCTGGCCAAATTTTTATTTTTATTTTTATTTTTTTTCCCCAAAAATTTTAGATTCCTTCCGGGCTGCCCCATTCAGGCCCGGAAGGGTTAACTTAATAGCCTTTAAAAAAAAATTAGTGCCTGCAAGCACCAAAGCAATGATTAGCTAAAGCTACTCCTGAACTGCAACTGCGAATGTCGAATGACAGAATGTCATGCCAAATGACCCCGTCACGATTCCCAGGAGAACTTGCTTTTCACGTGCTGATGGCCCATTCACATCCAGCAGTGCTGCCGCATGCGCGCGTCAAGTAACTTTGAGGGAATATGTTCGCAACCAAGAATTATTAAATGTTAAATTAGAAATTACTCAAACATATGACAGGAAGGAACACAATGCAAAAAAGGAGCATGGCTCTACTTGTGGTAGTGTAATGCAGTTGTGTAGTAGTTGCAATAAGAAAAAACAAGGCTTTCAATATTTCTTTTGTTTTTGGGTTTTACCTTCCTCCATTTCGGCAACAGTGGCAGAGGATTGGTCTGAATGGGCCATGAACGCAGTTCATCAATGCTCACAGAGAACTGTACAATACCCGGGTTTGCATCAATGAAATTAAAGTGAGCAATTTTTTTGCCAAGTGGCTACATTTGTATTCATGTGGCTAATCACAACAAAGGAAAATAAAATTAAAAAATTAATGGAATAATCGCCTAATGCTTTCCACCGTTGCATGATGCATGGCATGATTGCTAGGTTGGCCGAATCTGGCGCCTTAGCCCTAGTGACATCATGGTCACTTGCAGCCAATTACCTTTGTTGACCATGACGTCCGCCCCCTAAACCCTAAGTCGCCTCCTCATGAGCTTAGGCGGGTCATATATTGTACACGGTTGAAGATTCAAAGTAAGCTTCAACATACAACGTATAACCTTCGCATGTTTTGCTCTTAATAAAATTCACCATTATAACCCATTCATCATACTTCTACAAAATAGGCAGCCTTTGATATTCAAGAAAAGCAAAATGGCAGCAACCTTTAAGGCTGCAAAGAAAAATTCCCATAAGCCCTTTTTGCTAATGAGCCATATATTCCCCACCTTCACGGGTTTGCACTAATTCATTGAGACAATTGAATGGGAGAAGGTTTCTACACTTGTATGAAAGAGTCAATACTTTACTATTTTTTCCTGGAAAATGATTACGGTACTAATAGAGATATCAAGCTGCCTAGGATATCGCACAACTGAGATCAATCCTTTGTCCACCTTAAAACCTGCTTATGTTCAAGTCTATCTGGAGCCACAAAAAATCAAAATGCTCTCATTTATGGGCCACACTACTCTGTTTATTGTACACTACAGTCAGGTAGGAATTGCTTACGAATTCCCACAGCAAGGAATTTTTTTTTGCAACTTTGAACACTCCGTGTGTACTCAAAAATGATCCGATTTGGAAACCGCAAAGTGCGTTGGAATCACATCGGCGTGTACTACAATATCATTACAAATTTACACATGTATTAGTGAAATTTATACAACAAGTTAAAAATGATATATATACACTATCAACCATTGAGTGCTCTCACCGTTTGCTTCAATTACAGTGTCCATTTTAGTAAGGAAAAATGAAATGAGTATTTGAAGTTATTTTTGAGATGCTTGAGCTCATACTTGTTGAATGATTTGTATCATTTCATCTTTTTCCTTCATAATCTTTTTGATTCCATGGGCTTGTCTCCAATCATCATGATATCTACTACGGTGTATTGGATCACCATCCTTCATCAATGTGAATTGAATAGGTCTATCATGCATAAAATAGAAGACAATTGATAGATTTTCATAAATAAGTTCCACAATATGAACTACTAATTGTTTAGTTGGAGGAATGATGACAAATGGACTTTTATCAAAACCCATAAAAGCCCCTACACCATTACAAAAGAAGAAATTACAAAGGAGATTGATGAAATGATACAGATCATTCAACAAGTATGAGCTCAAGCACCTCAAAAATAACTTCAAATACTCATTTCATTTTTTCTTACTAAAATGGACACTAAAACTGAAGCAAAAGGTGAGAGCACTCAATGGTTGATAGCGTATATATTATTTTTAACTTGTTGTATAACTTTCACTAATACATGTGTAAATTTGCAATGATATTATAGTACACGCCGATGTGATTCCAACGCACTTTGCAATTTCCAAATCGGATCATTTTTGAGTACACACGGAGTGTTCAAAGTTTGTAAAAAAATTCCTTACAGTGGGAATTCGTAAGCAATTCCTACCTGACTGTACAGTACCCACCAACAAGTTTACGTTCATTCAACTTTTCAAAGAACAACCAATACAAATTACAAAAATTATTATTTTAGAGCCTAATTTGGACAAGTAGTGTACAAGATGAACAATACATACAATTGATTTTGATAATAAAAAGTTTTTTTATATCTATTTTTATTTGAAACTAAAACCTTCATTTTTTACTCTTAATTCAAACAACTATGAATACAAATTTTGTTACTTATGGTTTATAAAACTTTCAATGTAAAGAATGCAAATCCTCTGTAGAATCATGTGGAAAAAAAATCATGAGTTTTGAGGTCATATTTACTAAAATATCAATGTTTGAAGTTTTTAGTTTAGAAATGTTCAATTTGAGTATAAATTATACATTTTTATAATATTTGATCTAAAATTTGTTCAAAGAAGTAATTTTTCACACTTCAAATGGTTTAATATATCTTAATATTAATAGTGATATTTTTTATGAATTTAATAATTTGATTCAATTCTTTGAAAAGCTGAAATGAACGTAAACTTATTGGTGGGTAATGTACATGCTTGTCCTACGAATCGCACTTACCAAGTCCAACCAAAAAATTGGTGAGTGCGAAGTGGCGTCGTTTGACTCACATAAGTAGTGAAAAGCGATGCCTTCTCCTTGTAGTGCCAGTACTAGCAAAGCTCATGTGTTAAGGCCGACTTCTATGTATAGTGGTCGATCCACAAAAAGTGGAAGCTCCACCGAAATGGGTGAATAGAGTAGAGTAGGATTCAAGAGTATATTTTTCATTTCTAATGATATGGGTGGAGTATGGGTGGTTCTTGAGACCTCATTTTTTGTCTTGCAGTGCCTTTCACCCTACCGATCTTCACATGGAAGCCTGCCCTTACTGGTGCACCAGTCTGATGTCCTTGATCCAAGAATTCCAATATTCAGATTTCAAATACCATTTCAAATTAATAGTAAGAGCCAAATATACTCCATCTCATGGATGATGGGGGTCTTTGCAAGTA
This sequence comes from Pohlia nutans, assembly GCA_022496805.1. Taxonomy (NCBI): domain Eukaryota; kingdom Viridiplantae; phylum Streptophyta; class Bryopsida; order Bryales; family Mniaceae; genus Pohlia; species Pohlia nutans. The sequence continues at coordinate 3,782,455 of CM040103.1, forward strand.
ACTTTTGCAAAAAAGTACTAGTAGGAAATGTGTCGTTTTTCACTTACTATAAATGAAAAAAGAATGAAACTGCGCCAGGCACATAGGTTGTATCAGTGTTGGTGAGTGGTTTTTGTCACAAGAAGACAAAACCCTAAACATAATATTCAGCCATTGTTCACCGTTTCCGTGAAGTGGGGAATGGAAAACGACGGGTCTGCTATCAGTGAAGCTTAATATGCATACCACTGAATCCCAGCAGTTCAAGAAACCGGGCTTGAGATCCCTCATCTGCTCAAAGAGTGCAAAGCAATTCTTTCTTGCACTCATGCTGGTTTATATGTAATTACTTGATTCAATATTCAACCTCCCTTTTAAAACTGGCCATCATATTTGCATTCCTATGATCTCTTTTAGATTTGTCCAGAAACTTTTCTAGTTGTGAGTCTGACCGTTCCAGAAAAATTTCCACCCATCCGAGGGCAGTCATTCCTGAGGTGTATCCACAGTACAAGAATACCAAGCCCGAAATGACTGAAATTTGACAGTTTTCTGTCAATTGTGATGGCAGAGTTCTTTTCGAAACATGCTTTGAGATACTCAAAGCTTCTTAACGTCTAAATTGACAAACTTTTGTTAGTGTAATTTATTTTTGTCAACTCGCATTTGAATTCTCACTACACCATATTTTTCAGTACATTTTGGTGCACTATTGAGCATAGCAAATGATCTTATTTTGGAAAAAAAAATCATCTAAGAAAAGTTAGAACACCAAGTCATCTTCCACCTCCCTAAATAAGTTTGTGATTTGAAGTTTTTATGCATGAGACATGAACAAATTCAGCAGGGTTGTGAAGGATGTGCATGAGTTGTTTGAGAAGAAAATATGTTGTGATCAGACTTTCAAGGCTCAATTTTGCATAGTAGACTAGCTTATTTTGAGGAATGTTCAACTAAGAATACTTGCACAATCAAATAAAATTTCACCTCCTACAAGAATTTTGTGATTTGAAGTATTTATGCTTAAATTACGCACATTTTGTAGAAAATAAGAAAAAAAATGGGAGGAGTTCTACATATCCCATATTCATTGTCAACACTAGTGCACTGAATTTTGTATAAAGTACAAGACTTCATCTCCTACTCCACCCATAAGTATGAAGTGAAATTCACATTCATTCATCTATGACATACCACTTGGATATGGGCAAATTTTACTTTAAATATAATTTAAAAAGCCAATTTCTTTATTAATTATAAGTTTTAATGCCGACAATATTTAATTGACTACAGTTGAAAGCTTGGCTAAAAAAAGTAATTTACTTAATGATAATTTAAAAAATAGGGCTTGTATAAATTATCATGACCCACTAGTAATTACAGTGTGTCGTCCAAGTAGAAGCCACGTAGAGGCCACGTGACACAACCATAACTTCTTTCATGAGCCACCAAATTGACTGAATTTGTACATAATGGTGTTCAAATCAAGTGATCCAAAATGACAGAAAGATTGACAGAAGACTGTCTAAATTCTGTCATCCTAAACGTGATTCTTCTTACAATTAATTGTATGAAAAATGCAACAAATTAAAGGAGCGAGATATCGATCTTTGTTTGACGGAACGTTCATAGGCGGGGTGGAAATGTTGAGATGAATTTCGAGTAGTGGATGAGTGAACATCTAGTGGCCTAAACCATTGCTGCTTAGAGGACTAGTTCATTGTTGGATGGAGAGCCATAGAGCATCTCATGGGTAGCAATATTCATGGGGCTCTAATTTTGGGGATGCCAAAAGGGTACCCACAACAAATGTATATTTGTTAAAAGATAACCCCGAGTAAATGTATATTTGCTCCCACTCTCTCAAGTTCAACTTCCATGGGTGAAGTGACTCATTAAAACACAAGTTTTTGGGGCCACTTCAAGGGATCAAGTTCCACATTTCAAACAATTTTTTGGGAAAAAGGTAGGAGAGAAGTTATCATGAAGTATAGAGGGTTCTTGAGCCCTCGACTTTATAGCAACTTCCTCCTAAACAATCAAATACAGTCATATTTTCCGCACTTTGCTACATCATGACTCCACCTCATCTCTCTTTACCTTTCCTCAATTTCAAAATTCAAATATTGCAAGTCTATAGAAGTGTGGACCACTTCGTGACAGGGTATGAGACAAACCATAAGGCAAAAACACCTATTACCAACATTGTTCCTATTGCCACCATAGTGTAGATAGATAGATAGATAGAAACTCCGGTCCCTTTTTAGCAAGGGGCCGGCGTGAATGAAGTGTCCGTTTGTAATGCTAATGACCCGATGCCCACCGGACAAGGGGAAATTGGGACAATACTACTCTCCCCTTTCGAGGATGAACACTATAGTGACACACTATGCTACTAGCTAGCTAGCCACTAGTGCCTTGAAGATACCGGACATGGTATCCCCCAAAGGGCTTTGAGGTACCCATACAACAAGGTCCAAGGATCCCCACCATAGTTGGGTGGACTATGGTGGTGAACACCACGCCGGTATGGGAAGTAGAACCCACAACCTCTTCATTGGGGGCCATGAGCCCAACCACCAAGCCAAGGCCCGTGGTGTACTTAATGCTTTCATTCCAAAAAGCAATGTAGGGTGACTATACATACCTAAACATTTTCCAAGAAACACTAAAATCATGTACACTCAACCGACTACGTCGCTTGAAAATGAAGGTGCTAGCTAAGTACATTATGGTGATAATAGGAACATTGATAATGGTGATAATGGGAAATTTCACCATTACTTGATTATACTTTTTTTTTGAAAAATTATTTTTAAGATCTCACCTTTTTGAACTAAGAACAAACTTTGATATGAACCATTTGTTTATTTAAAAAATTAAAATCACAATTATATCTTATTTTAAAGATTCATACTGTAATTTATTTACTATCCCTACCAGCCTTTTAAAGGTTAACCCCTAACTACCTAACTATGCATATTTTGCATGATGTACAAAAGCAAACTTTCTTTTTTCATTCATCATGCAATTTTTGCGGAGAGGATTTTTTACTAAATTTTCTATGAAAAGTTAGCTTCATACACATGTGATCTGATTAGAAAGTTGATGATTTGCAAAACTTTTATGCCTCATTTCATGTTGTAGTGTTTCACCAAAAAATTAAAGATTTTAGTCTAAAAGTGTTCTTGAAAAAGTCAACTCATGTAAGTAACCCCTAAAGGACCGCGAGTTTTTGTTGTTTTTGAGCATCATTTCACCTCTTTCTATTCATTTCGTTGTGAGTGTTTTTTCACTTTTGATAGAAAATACCAAATCAAACATTTAAATAGGATTTAACAATTTTTGTACTAATTTAATAAATTTTTCTATGTCTTTAAATGCTATAATCTTGTAATATATATGGCCAAATTTTATTTATTTTTTAAATTACTATGCACTCTCCTGGTAATCTAAAAATACGGTTAGAGCTGAAAAATAATAAACCCGCACTACCCATTCTCCTCCCAAAAAAACCCTTTTGCTCCATAACTTCCACTTAAAAATTTGGAATCAAAAATAAATTAGAGTTATCCGTAAAGTCCATCAAATTTTGAAGAAGATACCGTGAGTTTTTCTTTATTATAGTCTTATTTCTTCACTTCAAATAGTTAGAAGGTGTGGAAGATCTTGGTGGTTTATCATTATTAGGTGTGTAAGAGCTTGGTGGTCTTCAAAAGTTTTCAAAAGTTTTTTAGCTCCTTTCTTGGTGCTAAAAAACTTTTGAAAACCACCAAGCTCTTACACACCTCTTACACGCCTAATAATGATAAACCACCAAGATCTTCCACACCTTCTAACTATTTGAAGTGAAGAAATAAGACTATAATAAAGAAAAACTCACGGTATCTTCTTCAAAATTTGATGGACTTTACGGATAACTCTATTAAATCCCAAATTTTGTATTGATTTGTTGAATTCACATGGTTTATTTCAAAAAAAAATTAACACTATGAGAACCTACTCAAACACTGATATGTCCTATTTAGGACGCTTGGTCCGTTAGGGTTAAGCAACCGAAAAATCTCCAAAAATCACTACATTGCATTTAACCCATCACAATACATGTCATCTACAAATTGTTGCTATCTTATTTGAAATCAAATTAAAAAATAATTTTGAAGTTTCAGTTTCAAATTTTATAGAAAAATATTGGTGATAGCAATTGCAGATTTATATGAATAGAATCTAAAATTCATAATGTACAACTGTTATTCATACATCAAGTTCAAAATATCCCTCCTAGTTGCATTTTATAATACATCTTTGCAAAACTGCAGAATTTGGGCAGGGGTGAGGATGTTTAGGGGTAAGTATTGGTGCTCAAAAATGACAAAATATTTGCATGATATAGTTTGTCACGTGTAATGAATTGATACTTTTGTTCGCTATGGACCGAAGCCTACAAACCACAGGTCCGTGCCCTGGAGGTATGAATACCAAACAGGATTCTACAGTGGTCATTTTGGTACCAAATTCAAGCGTGGAAATTGCACTATATATTCACGCTAAAGAGACTGAAGCACTGAACCGGTGACATAACAATCCACTGGAAAGCGTGCACAAATCTCACCAAAAAATTAAGAAATTTACACTAGATGGGAACTTCTGTTCGGGGCATCGAGCCCCTAAGCATTGGTGACCAGTTGCGACCCACCGGCCAAAAAAGAGACTCCAGAACCTATCATCTGCCATAACCAGAAGAATCTGAAGTGGTGTGAAAGACGGACGTGAATACTCCACTGCATGATCTAAACCCCGGCAGAAAGAAGAATAAACTAAACATAAAAATGCTAAAAAAAACCAAGCAAAAGAGCCTAGTGGTACCTGCAAGTAATTGACTACAGCTGTAGATAGTAGTATAGTGCGACCTACAGACTGAGCACCGTCTGTAGCAATACAATCACGCCAGCATCTTCCATGCAAGATTCAGAATATTATTTCTTAACTCTACACATCCTCAAATTGCAGCTAATCAGAAGAGACTGTGGCCCAACTATTGAGAAGAGAGGTTTTAGAAAGGCTCCGTGATTATTGAGTTTTCCTGGTCTCTTCTTGGAGGTCCAAAGGACCTTTCTTGACCAACGTTTCTGTTCTGTAGGTTGCGTCGTCCTTAATGAAGCTCCACCACAGGTACGTGATGGGCAGAGTAGCAGCATGCCATATGGCATGCGCGTCGAATATCCCCCACAGAGGTGGAAAATCAAAGACTTCCAAGAGCATGGCAAAGGCGGCTCCAAATACTACAGTCCACAGTTTGAAACGAGCTGGGTGTCTCGTAAGGTAACCCCACGTTGCCCATATTAGAAGCTGGGCTACGCCGATCACCACGCAGACAATCATATTCAAACCTGCATTTCCGTCGTCGTATCCACAAAAATGAGGACTAATCATGCATCAATGCAAAGAACTATATCATTCAGCTTAAAAGAATGGAAATGCAAGTCAAAAGCTTACCGTAGTCGAATTTATAAAGATTGAGGTACAAGATATGAGTGGAGATGAAGGCGATTATAGGAGCTGCCACCATTACACGAGGCGCTTCTGCCCGTAGATTTCCAGTTCGAATAATGGCCAGCATCAAAGAGTAACCAATCAAAGCAATGGCTGATGAATAGTCCAGCATCTCAGTGAATGTCATATCTCTGGAATAAACAAACCACACCAAATCGTTATTCATCTGTGGCAGTAACGTAAACCTTAGTACACTAACAGAAACCGTCTAGCACGTACCCTGACACCTCTCATCAGCAACTCTGGCAATAAACAACAGAATGTTGCAGACTAGTAAATTGAAAATTAGGCCTGCTAATATGTGGACAATATCTAGTGATTAAAACAAGCAAAAAAGATGGACACCATCTTCATCTCACAATTTCTTGGAGTACTACATTTTTCAGAGACGTTCTAACGTGTGCTCACCTCGAGTGAAAGACAGTGCTCCAAATCCAGCTATTCATGGAAAGTAAGCCATAAATGGTCCAAAGTCCCACATATTCGTAATAGGGACCCTTGGCACGAGAAGGAAGCTTGTAGTAAATGAGCACCAGAAACGAGGAGAACCCCTGGAAGTGGACCAGCAGGTTCAACACAGAGAACGCCACAGAAGCTGGCTCCTAAATTGCACAAACCACCATCACACAACAAATCGTCACTAATTGAAGGACACTTTCATTAGCACCTCTGCCACTCTAAAATGCTCCATCAAAATGCTCGATCAAATCCAGTAAAGGTAACAAAGAACCACCATATGCACTAGTAACTAAACCCTTTGCGTCTAAACCGCCCAATATGGCCATCTGCATCACTGAACTTTGCAACCGTGGCATTTCCTCATTTTGCCTCGGTTTCCTGATTAAGATACATCACTTTAAAGCTCTTGTTCTATACTACAAGATCAACAGTGTCGATCCTGTCATATTGAAGTCCTCACAGAAACAGATGATTTGCAGCAAGGGGGTCAAATTTTCCTACACTACAGAAAATACACAGTGGACGCTTAGGGGCTAGAAACTAACAAGCAGTGATCCCAAAACCACTTTATGACATATAGAACATTATGCGACCTCTCACATAAATGGTATCTACTTTTGCTACCCAGTGCATACAATATTTACGATACCTCTGTAACATCCGGCAATACCCTTGAAATATTAAGGTGATACCATGATGATATCCACGGATATCACCTCATGAAGTTGCTACATATTTATATCATGATGAGCATTCTCGCTACATTTCATTTTTTTTCATATTTTTTCTTTGTATGTTTAGCAGCTAAACATACAAAGATTTCTACCCAAAATTTGAAATCCAGCTAATTTTAGCCAGTTTTGAGATCACTGCTAACAAGAGGTTGTCAAAGTTGTGAAGCTGCACCTGTAGGCTGAAGATGCGCACGAATGGCCATTTTCCGTGATACTTGACCGGAGCCTCTGGACCAGCTTCGCGAGCAAGCTCCTCACGAAGCATGCACTGGTAGCGGCACTCACTAATGCAGTCCCATTTCTTCCACCGCAGGTACAACGGCTCCTCCAGGAACTTCTCGTGGGGCGAATTGATTGCCTTCTTGAGAAGAATGTTGCCCTCCAAATCAACGTTCACCGGGAAGTTGCAGCTGTTGTAACACTGGCCATCTACACATCCAGTCTGTTCACAACCTCGTACACATGCCCTGCAACAGAGACCATTCATTCATTCATTCCCACTCTATTAGAAAAACAACAACAACAATCTACCATGTCAACTCTCCTAATATGAGCCCCTCAAGTACGAACGTATGCTTCCTGAACCACCCCGAATATGAATACCGTATGTGAAGGTCAGATTCGGACAGTATTGTGTCGAAATCTAATTTCCACATCATATTTTGAGAGGTCCACGTCACCATAAACCAATCACAAGACGACATGTGGCACTTTTGAACAAAGAATAATTAATTAATGTCGAAACTGACCGCGACGTAGGGTACATCAATTCGATCTACAAGCAACGGAAACCACATTGTCAAAATTTGACAACAACCCTAAAAAAAGCAAGAACCTACAAATACCATGATCCCATCACAGCGAAAAAAATTTTGAGCTAATTATCGACATGAAACTTGGGCTGGCTAACTGATACAAAGGATTTTAGAAAGGAAAAAAAACAAGGAACAATAGACAGCTTTTCTACGATGTGTAGCCTCTTCAAACCTAGGTGTCACCCAGATATTGCCTAAGAAGCACATGTGTATTACCCTGATATTACCTGGGGGGTGCACTGTACTAAACATGTACTAGTATACGTGAGTGCACAGGAGAAATATTAATTTGAATATTGCCGTATTCCATATACATACAATAGAGAGAAGAAAATATTGACGTATACATACATTAAACATATATATTTAGGATGGAACAGATCTGTATACAAAAGTTTTAAATATATAATCCCTCGTATGAAGGGGGTTTTTAGAGGGGGTCATGACCGCACGTGATTTTCAAACATAGTGTAGAGTGCCCCCCCCCAGGATATTACGTAGAAAAGAGCAAGCAAGGAGCCTGGATTGCTCAAAAATGCTAAACTGTCTCCTGACAAAAAAAAACAACTTCAGGGGAATGTAAAAAACCCTAAAAAGATCAAGAAAGAAAATTGCAGACCTGTAACCGAGGCGCTCATCGCCATCGCTGGCGTGGCAGAAAAGCACCACCGAGGAGGAAGCCACGAGCACCACGAGCAGCAGCAGGAGGCTCTGTGCTCGCAACATCATCGAACCTTTCGCAGTAGTAGCCCTAGAAAGAAGATGAGGAAGACGAGGGAATGAGCCTGCGCAGTTGCAACATGAAAAAATCGAGTAATCCAAAGTGCAAAGAGCAGAGTGACGATCTGCGAGCAAGCCTGCTCGATCGATGGAAACCCTAAACACTACTACTGCCCCTGCCTGCAGGAACGATGAACCTCCCCCCTCCCCGGACTCCCGATAGTCAAGAAAACGAAGGCCCCGCGCAAAGACCTAAAACGGAACCTTTGGCCCCTCTTTCTACCCCCTCGGCTCGCCCCAGCTACTTCATGTGCAGCAGTTATTGTATGTTTGTGTAATAACTCCCCCTTTAACCCCTTTAACGTCCCGATTCAACACTGGTTTCAAAGATTCCTTATAAAATGTTCAATGAAAAACGAGGGATTTTTTCAAAATCCCCGGTGGTCTTGAATGAAAGAAGACAAAAGTGCCCCCTATTTTTGTCCGGTTTAGGGCCCACCTTAAAAACAACCCCCTCCGTCCAAGGATAAATTATAGCCGTAGGCTCTAAATTTGCAAAAACAATTGCCAAAAAAACACCAAAGGTGCTCAAAATGAAAATTTCATAAAAAGGAGGGGTGAATGAATAGTGCCCCGCATTCAAGACCACCGGGGGATTTAGAGACGGGGAAAAACAAGTTGCTACGCTACAAGGAGCTCTGACCGAAATAGCATGGATGAAGGATGAAAAACAAGCAGCTACGCTACGAGGAGCTCTGACCGAAATAGCATCGATGAAGGATGAAAAACAAGCAGTCACGCTACGAAGAGCTCTGACCGAAATAGCATGGGTGAAGGATGAAAATGCATTTTAGAGGAATCATGGACGGAATATATTTGCTACAGTTGTATTTAGCCCAAGAGAATGGGTGTCCTTGCAATGCCTCTTCCCTACGATCAAAGCCAACAAAAATGGAGTTGATGTACAAAGCTAGGTTGTGAGGGCCGCTTCATGCTATGGCCATTCAAGTTGGGAGGCCGTGGGATTGAGTGACCAAACTTTGTTGAGAGTTCAAAGAAATGGGCTGAAAATAGGTAATAAATATGGTTTTGATTTTTTATTGAAAAAATGGACGGCTTCTCGACCATAGTTTGGGTTTCCATTTCTGTCCAACCCAAGTTTCCTTTGAGAGCATGTCGCCTTGATCAAAAAGTGTTGCCATGTAGGCATTTTGGAGGGCAACGGCCTTGTCTCTAGTGAGAAGGATCGAGAGGCCAAATTCTTGATTTCTTGCAATTTGATTAGTGGAAATCGACATCCTCTTGATCTTTGGCTATGTATGAAGCAACCCTAAATGTCAATGTGAAGATTGTTCTCTGTACTGTTGGATTCATCATATTTTTTATTAATATTTTTTAATTAATTTTGCAAGATTTTTTCTCGGAATTCAATTAAAAATCACAAATTGATACAAAAAATTAATTACAAATATTGTAATGAAATTGAAATAGCATGCACTACGAGATTGTATGGTTTCTATTATTTGATTCTACTTATCTTGGAAAATCATGTTCAAAGTCTCACTTTTTGAACTAAGAATGAAACTTGATATAAACCAATTGTGTTGTTTTTCAAAAAATCACAATATCTTATTTTGGAAGATCCATACAATACAAATGATAGTCAACTAGAACAATCGGCCCACCTAAAATACTAGCCTCCTCTTTCCACGGGTTAAACTTCCAAAGTGAATCCCCCAAAACTAATTTGGAACTATAGGCCTCAATTTGAAAAAAAATGAAAAAAATTGCTAGGGTGTCTAAAATGGAAATTTCATAAAAATTGGGCATGGAATGAATAATGGTTGCATTAACTTCAAAGGGGTTTTGTGTTGGGTTCATATTAGAGGTGTTAGAGTTTGTGACTTCTATCCCGCAAATGAAGGCAATTTGAGAATGAAATATTGTAAAAATAAAGATTGCCATACACAATAGATCGAGTACTATCAACCAAAATTGAATTGGCAATCGTAAATTAAACAAGAGTGCATAACATACATACTTTCAAATTTATAGCATGGGAGATAGCTCGATTTATCTGTGTAAATGTTTTTATGTTTTTTCACACGGCAAAAAACCCTAGATTGGCGTTTTTTGCCATGTTTCATATAACTAGGATTTGTGGGTTTAGATGAAGATTTATATGAAGCACTAAATGGATGAGAACTCCGTAAACTCAATATAGACTATATATACTAATGTAGTTTGCAAAATACATCCATTTGAAGCGCCTTGAACACGCAATTCGCTATTTACGCACTTGGCCATATAATCATGCACTTGGCCCTTGGGCGCAATAAAAAATTTGTCTAAAAAATTCTCTAAAAAATTTCAATGTTTGTCTTTCTACAATCACTTACATTGTAAACAAACAATTCTTTTATTTATTTTTTATCCGTATCTTTATCTTTTCTTTTACCTTTTCTTTTATCTTTTCTTTTATCTTGTTTTCTTTCGTGTCTTCTTTCTTGTCTCCATCTTGTTTTCCTTCTTGTCTTCTTTCTTGTCTCCATCTTGTTTTCTTTCTTGTCTTCTTCTTTTTCTTCTATATTTCTTCATTTCTTACTTTTCATTTTTTTTCCTTCTTGTGACAGCCGCAAGTCCTACACTCACAACAAAGAAAAAAAAAAAAAAAAAAAAAAAAAACTTTTTTTTTTTTTTTTTTTTTTTTTTTCCGGTTATCTTCTTCTTTGTATAGGGTTCAGCCATTGTGGTGCTGAACCCTAAAATAAATTTTAAAAAATTGATTTTTTTTAGGGTTCAGCCGCCGGCTGAACCCTAACCGGCGGCCAAAAAAAAAAAAAATTTTTTTTTTTAATTTTTTTTCGGCCGTTTCGGCTTCTCCCTCCCCTCTTCCCTCTTTCTCTCATTTTCCTCTCCCTCTCCCTCTATTTCTCCCTCTCCCTCTCTTTCTCCCTCTCCCTCTCTTTATTTTTTATTTTTTTATTTTATTTTTTTCGGCTGTGCCAGCGTTTAGGGTTCAGCCAGAGGCTGAGCCCTAAAAATATATATATATATACATTTTTTTTTTTTTAGGGCTCAGCGCCACAATGGCTGAACCCTAAACAAAGAAGAAGAAAAAGAAGAAGACAAGAAGGAAGACAAGAAGGAAAACAAGAAGGAAAACAAGATGGAGACAAAAAAGAAAACAAGATAAAAGAAAAGATAAAAGATAAGGATAAAAATTTAATAAAAGAATTGTTTGTTTACAATGTAAGTGATTGTAGAAAGACAAAAATTAAAAAAAATTAGAGAATTTTTTAAACAAATTTTTTTAAGCCAAATTTGCTCATGAAATGAGCGCACTTGGCCAAGTGCATAAATTGGGAATTGCGTGTTCTTGGCACTTGATGCCACATCATGTCACGTAGACTCAAATTCCACGGCTAGAGCTGCTACTTTTGCATGCAATTGTTGGTTTCATAATATAATTCTAAAATGTAATTTTACAATTCAAAAATGTAATGCATAATTTTCTCTTCTTTTATTGATATATTTTGCTTTTTAAAAGTTTGCTAAAAAAAATTAAATCAAACATTGAATTATAGATGTGTAAATGATCAATTTTTCCATATCAGCACTTGGAGGTCACTCTCTTCACCTTTGACCGCCCAACCATGCATCTTTTGTATGATGTACAAGTTTCTATCATGTACTTTTTGCACTGTGGATTTTTTATTGAGACTTTTATGGGAAGTTAGCTTTATCTATGTGTAATCAAATTAAAAAGGGGATGATTTCATGTTGTAGTGTTCCACTCATAATTTGGAAGAATTTAGTCTAAAGTACTCTTACAAAAGTCAATCACTAAATTTAAGCAACCAAAATATTTCCAAAAAATCACTATACTTAGAGCTCGACTTAGAGTATCACATTTCAACCCATCACAACAAATTTCATTTTTAGATTGTCAATATCCCATTTGTAATCGAATTAAAAAATCATTTTAAATTTTAAGTTTCAAATTTTATTAAAAAAAATATTGTTAATAGCAATTGCGTATGGATAGAATTTACAATTCATAATGTACAACTTCTATTCATTCATCAAGTTGAAAATATCCCTCCTAATTGCATTTTATACCACATCCTTGAAAAAGTGCCAAATTTGGAGAGGATGAGAAAGTTTAGGGGTTAAATGCCCAAATGAAAAATAAAATCTCTCTTTTAATGCTCACAGTTAATCACAGTAAATTTCAAACATATGGATCTCATTAAATTTGAATAAAAGCTCTCAGTGTACCAATGGAAAAAAAACAAAAAATTAAAAAATCGTTCTATGACAGTAATTGGTGTAAATTTTTACAATACTTTTTTCTTAAAATATATTTAATAATGAAATTTAAAGATTCTTTTTAATTTCATGCATTGAGGAAAATCACCTCAATATTTAATATCATAAGTTTATATATATATGTATATAATTCAATACTGTATTAAAAATCTATTAATATATCAAATGTCTCTTTCTAGATGGTGTGAAATTTTCTAGATTCAATAGGTCTTTAACTGTAGAAGCGTTTAACTCCTAAATGTCACAGCGTTCAGAAATTGAATGACTAACAGATTCAAACCCTTCTCACGTTCTCATCAATGCTTGGATGAAAGTCATCCAAATTTTTGAAGATTCTTCACCAAGTTTTTGTCTTATTAACGGTTGGATTTAGTCATACTTGATTACATTTCTTCTAAAATTACAAATGTAGAAGTATGTCAAATCATTGATCAAGCCAAAATCCTCGTGGATGATGATTTTGACTAGGAGCTACAAAGTATATTGTGTTTTTATAATCAAATATTTTGAGAGCATCCAAAAAACTATGCATCACTATATCTTGTAGTGATTTAGTAATTTAAGATAAATACAAGATATAGTGGTGCATAGTTTTTTTTTCTATTAATTATAGTAATTAGAAATTTATTCTAGAATTTTTAATAAAATTACAAACTTTTTATAAAATTAAAATTAAAATAATTTAACAATTAATCTTAAAATGCTAAATTATTCTAAAATTAGGGTAGGGATGTTAAAGCAAAACAAACAAAGTAAAAAAATAAAAAAATAAAGTGAAACACATAAAGTTGAAAAGGAAATTAAAAATTAAAAATTTGAAGAGTTGTGAGTTGCTGCTTGTGAATGGCACAACTAATCCTCTTTCACGCATTTAAGGCGAATCTTGCAACTAGCAAGCAACAATTGCTGACAAGCAGTGTGCTCATTGTTGTGTTTCCTAGAGAAATAAAAGTTTTTTTGTTTGTTTTGTGTAATCTCGTGTGCATTCTTGCTTTCTGTGACAATACTTGTATGATTTGCTTAAGTTTCTGATTTTGTTGTGAATTATAGGGCTATAAGTGACGGGTCGAGAAGAGACGGAGCGTTGGTATTGTGAGAAAGCAGAGTTTTACTGTGACTTTTTTTGAGTGAGAGAGCGAGGGTGAGAAAGAGGGGCCTATTGCATGTGTGAAAATTGTTGTGTATTTAGGAAGTGAAGGCCTTGAAGTTGGAAGAAATTGCAACGAGTGTTGGGTTGCTGTCAGGAATGACAACCAAGGCATGCGAGGTTGTGAGAAATGTTGCGATGTCACACTACAAGGAAATGGGTGTCGAATTGACCAGATGTTGACAGCAAAATGTCCAGAGTGACAAGATCGGGTTTTCTGATCTGAATTCTGTCATTTTTTCTTCCGGCTGCGGGTTTTGTCAGGTTTTTGTCAACTTGTGAGGTAACTTTACAGCGTGGACTCGGTAACAGCCGTATTTGACGTTGTTGTCAACTTTTTGTCAATTTTGAGACAACTTTACAGCGTGGACTCGGTAATTCTGCTGTTATTGAAGAATTTTTTTATTTCTCTTTTACGAATTTTCCTGCACTCCTGCCCCTTTTTCTGTTCGAGTAAATTTCATTCCTTTTTCTTACCGGCGTCAACTTATCTGATTCAGAATATGACACGTGTCATATTTGCATGTGCAGCTGTTTATAGGTGCAAAGTTGCAGCCAATGCGTGATTCCTGGAGCAAGCGGTGTCAGGTTCATATCTACATAGCTTCGAGTAAAACTTTCTGAGTTATCCTTTCAGCCTGAATTTGTCCTACTGTAGGGTAATATCCATTTATTTATTTATTTATTTTTTCATTTTCTTTTGGATAATTTTTCCCAGTGCTTACTGTCTCATATCTATATACTAAAAGAATTTTTTACACTAATATTGACATCGTTATTGTATAGTTTGAAGTATCAAATATCAGCACTTTCAAACATATTCACATACATTACAGGTACACACACATTACAAAATTTACTTCAATGCATACGAGAAAAAAACTTGTTGTACAAACAAATAGGGCTACAGTTTATGGTTTAACATTCAAAAACACTCCAATACAGTGTACAAACTATATGAAAAGATTCAAATGCGTTGCCTCTGCGGCATGTACCATCCACTTTGTTCTACAACATAAATTGTACAAGTTCCTTTGCTGCGTCAGTTCTGCAAAAAAGGTAGAACAAGAAATTCAAGGTATAGCAATACTTCATAATTTCTGTAAGCCATGAACGGACCACAATAAATTGTATTCTTCTAAACTTTATACTGCCATTGAATAAATGAAGTGTTATGGTTCTCTTGCCTGCAAAATAGAACACTTATTCTCCATGTACACTTCTTCGGTTTGCAGATGATTTTTGTGAAACGCAACATCTTAAACAATTCCCTCCCGTACCTTGCAATGCCATTGTACTGCTTCACCTTCACTATTCGGTTTCCTTCATGTACAAAAGAGTTCTGGATTAGTACACCTTAGTTACTTCTTCAAAAATTAAAACACTACTCACATGTTCAGTTCATGTGGTACCTACAGTATTGCTTTGTTCATCTGAAGCAACGCTCTTCTGCTATACGTCAATTTCCGTGAGCCTTAACATTACACCCGTACTCTGATTGCAAGTTTATAACTAGTCCACATTGAGTACAATTTCCAAAGATTTCTTGCTATGCGTTCACTTTGATTTCACCTATCATATCTAATTTTTTTAAACATTTCGACACATGGTCTTGCAGTTCTTGACATACCTAATTCCATATCAAGCATTCTTTAAACACTGTCCCGTTTTTACACTGCACATCCTCGTAATCACCACCTCATGCATATCGACTTTGAGAATAAAATATCAAAACTGTGGAACTTATTGTTGCTCTAATACATCTTATCCCCTAAAAGACCAAGCACCCTAACTATAACATGTCACTGTTTGGGTATGTTCCCATGGCGTCAATTTTTATTTTTATTTTTCAAAATGAAGCATGTGAATTTGGTATATAAATACAAAAATGGGAATATAATTTTTTTTCCTAAATTCAAATTTTTAAGTGTAAGTTATGGAGCAAAATTGGTTTTTTTGGGGGAGATGGGCAGTGCGGGTAGGGCTCAAAAAAAACCTCAGAAATTATTATTTTTGCACTGTACATGTAGGATCTTCTTATAGATTACCAGGACATTGCCTGCTAAAATTTGCATACAATTTGAACGTAGACATTGCTAGATTATAGCGTTTGAAGTGAAAAGATGATATTGTCCTGTTTTTGGATATTTTTTAACTGTCTTTGAGGACACAGGAGAAAGTGTTAAATTGGTTAAAAATTTTATTACATTTCATTTAAATGTTTAATTTCATGTTTTCTATTAAGAGTAAAAATATTAATCACAAGAACGCGAATACAAATTGGTTAACCATGGACCTGAACATCGGAAAAAAAACACGGTTTTAGGGGTCAAGAGCACCTCACCTCTTCAACTTCTGTACGCTCTGAATTTGTAGATGACAAATCAGATGACGAATCTGCATACTGAACCGACTCTGCGCTCGAGCTGGTAGCCTCGTCACTGTGAATGTATTCACCTACTCCATATCTACGTCACACGTTTCTGCTCCCAATAGGGCCGTTCTGTGATTGCCTTCTTCTGTGAACTCTCCCTGCATTATGAGCATGTTCTCTGTACAGTCGCTCCTCTTGAGCTTCATCATCCTCTTCACTGGCCGAATTGGGTTCTGGCTCCTCTACTTCATGTTCCAAAGTACTGCCACGCCCGCCACGCCCACCACGTCTCTCCCTTCTTCCTCCTCGGTTACTTCCACGACCTCCGCGTCTTTCTCGTCTTCCTCTATTTAGTCTATTCACTGGTTCCAGTATTACATCCTCTCCTGTGGTGGATGGAGCCATGTCTTGCTCGCCAACTTCCCGATCAGGCTGTAGTCCTTCAAAGTCCTCAGTTTGGCCCATATAAAACAATTCAGCCTTGTCTTCAATGTCATTGTTCGGTACTACTCGTTTTCCTCTGACCTCTTTTCTTAGCACTACTCTCCAACCTGGGGATTCTCTAGCATTTGAATAGAACACTTGCTCACAGTGCCTTGGAAATGCGAAGCTATCTTTGCATATCCTTCCATATCGTTTGTCGTAATTTGCTAATGTGAACCCCCATTTGTCTCTTTTTATTGTTGCATTTTCGCCAATGTAATTTGCCTTCACAAAGTCACAAACTAACACTACTAAGCAATGCCTTCTGTAGTTCAACTCTAAGATCTCCTCAATGTGTCCAACGTATTCCACATCTGCTTGAATTTGGTTACCATCTCGTGTATTATTTCTACACACTTGTCTAAATGTAGCTGCAACTCCACTATCGCATGTTTTGTTAGGTCTTTCTGAGCTTATGACTCGATAGTGGTTCCCAAAGGCATACATGGACTTATATGCTGCAGCTACATTTAGCGGACCTCTTGCAGTGTCCAGTACCTCTAGATCCACAACAACACCGGCTTGTTGCTCACGTCTTACCTCTTCAAGGACCCACTCTGAAAAACTTGGCAGTGGTCGGAGTTCAACGGGGAACACAAACCGGACCCTTCACTAGTACAAACCATGGTGATTTGCCACCAACCAAACTTTGCAAAAAACACCAAACTTGTATATTGGTGCAATGTGACACCAACATTGGTGGCAAAAAAAACCTCCTACTTCCATTGATGTTTGTACGTGAAATTTATTTGGATTTGACAGCATTAACAATGCAATATTCATTATTTCTATATTGTTGGATTTTAAAGGCAACTGAGACATAACCAATTCATTTCATTCCTTACTTTTTATCTTTTTCACGTTTAATTTGTACTTTAGTTTTTCATAGTTTTATAATTTTTCAACGATGCAAAAAAAACCCTTGTATAATGATATCATGTATTCAGGATTACAATATCCATCTACGTATGAAATTTATGTTTATGATGTTGCATATCCTTTTTCAAGGATTTCTCATACATAGCAACAACATACACATCACGTGGTTCAACAAAGTATCATAATTTATACACATCATTTTTCAAATATTGACAAATATCATGTAATACAAAAAAATTGGTGAATTATGTTCTACATTAATTTTGAGAAATATGTGAATTACAAAAATTATATGAATTTCAAAAATTACACGAATTGCAAGAAATGCATGAATGTCAGGAATTACGTAAATTACAAGAAATACATGAATTATGTTCTACGTGAATTTCAAGAAAACATCCTCTTATTATTAAAATACAAGAGCTCCTCATCAAACACTTTACAACATCTACACATGAAAAAAAATGTTCAAAATTTTTTTGTATTGCAAAAGTTACGAAGGTTTAAAATTACTACATGTTTTTCTAACTCTGCTGTCACTTTAAATTGAATAGAGAAAAACTCCTAAATGTTTTACTAATTTTTTTTATTGGAATACATTCCTCATTGCAACACCTACCCATGAAAAAAAAAAAACGATAAAAAATGTATTGTATTGCAAAAGTTATAAAGGTTTAAAAATTACTACATGTTTTTCTAACTCTGCTGTCACTTTAAATTGAATAGAGAAAAACTCCTAAATGTTTTACTAAATTTTTTTGTTGGAGTACATTCCTCATTACAACACCTACCCATGAAAAAAAAAAATGATCAAAAATGTATTGTATTGCAAAAGTTATAAAGGTTTAAAAATTACTACATGTTTTTCTAACTCTGCTGTCACTTTAAATTGAATAGAGAAAAACTCCTAAATGTTTTACTAATTCTTTTTATTGGAGCACGTTCCTCTTTACAATACCTACCCATGAAAAAAAAAAACGATAAAAAATGTATTGTATTGCAAAAGTTATAAAGGTTTAAAAATTACTACATGCTTTTCTAACTCTGCTGTCACTTTAAATTGAATAGAGAAAAACTCCTAAATGTTTTACTAAAAATTTTAATTGGAGTTCGTTCCTCATTACAATACCTACCCATGAAAAAAAAAAACGTTCAAAAATGTGTTATATTGCAAAAGTTATGACCGTTTGAAAATTTTACCAAACAATGTAAATTTTTTTTGGTGATTGTATATTATCCATTTTTCAAACACTTTGTTCATGAGAAGTGGCTTGGGCTAGTGGTGGTAGTCTCACCACCCATATCCACGAGGTCTTGGGTTCGAACCCCATGGTGACATGTGATGATGTGGACTTGACTTCGGGGTTGACCGTGGTGATGAGTGGACTTGGCGTTGACATAGGGCAAAGTCAAAGGTGTGGTGGCAGCTTCGGGCAGCCCGAAATTTTTCGGGCAGCCGGATTTTTCCGGGTAGCTAGAATCTTTCCGGGCAGTGCAGATTTTTTTTCACAGCAATCCAATTTCACAACATTCAAATTTCATAACATTCAAATTTCACAAAACAATGATATTTCAGAATTTGTAAATTGAAGAGGATTACGTGATTTGCAATATGAACGTAATGAAGTGGATTTTTTTCTGTTTTACGTTAGAGTGTTCAAAAGCACCAAGTAATTACAATTCAAAAGTTGGTGCATCGTTGAAAATGCACCAATTTATTGGTGCAAAACTTGGTGGCAAAATACTATGTTCTGTACTAGTGATTCACTTCCGCTGTAATTGCTGAGTTACCAATCCACGAAGTTTCGCAGAAACTTCCCCAACAGTTTACCGAGCTCGAAACATACTGATTAACTTAAGTAAAAGCTGACAAGGCAAGAGTGAATACAGCGTGGCAGTGACCGGAAACAGTCGAGTATCCGACGTGTACTTTTGTCCTAGATGACAAAAAAATTGACAGTAGTCTGTCAATTCAGTGTCCGAATCAAGGCGGATAATTGAGAGGACAGTTGACAGTAATTTGTCAAATTACTGTCAATTAGGACACCCAGGCCCTTGTAGTATCAACATCACAAACTTGAGAAGGCATGTTTTTGCAATGTTCTTCGTATGTTGTTGACATGAACATGGGTGATTACGTCGAACATACGATAACATCATGTTTACCAAAAGGAATAAATACACATGTTTTTGATACTATTATTTCAAATTGAATACAACATGTTTGTTATATGAAAAGCGCTTATGCAATTGTTGTGTGTTTTCAATATCCATTTCGTGCTCATATTGTATATGTAGAACATGACGATTGTTGTATGTTTGCAGCACGTTGTGCATATATTGGGCAAATCATTTACTAAGAATTTTTTTCGTATTGCATTCTTAAGTGAAAAAAATATAGATTCATAATTCCAATTTCCAAATATGCATTTGAATGTTACACTAATATGTTTTAGATCAAACCTGAAATTTAGTGTATTCTCCTCCAAAACCACTTTGAATAGACAATTCACCCAAATGCACTAATTGCAATTAATTGATCCCAAATATAAATTTTCAAATGCATATTGATTATACAAAGATTTCAAGCAATTCCAAAAAAATACTATAACTCTCTAATCTCCGGACAACTAAAGAGTCATCAAGCATCAAACCTTCTTTGCTAGCAAAATCTACAATAACAATAACTAAATATGTGATATCAAAATTAAAAGGAAAATCATCTTCAACCAAGTGCTGAATGTCTTTGATATTAAAGTTTTTATATCCCTTAACAAATGTTGTTCTTCTTGATTGCTTCTTTCACTATTGCACATGCCACAGGAGCTATAAGTTTCCCAAATCCTTTTGAAAACACACAAAACTATCAACAATGAAAACCAAAGGAGTGAATGTAAAGATGTATAGGAAACAATTTCTTGAAGAAAAAAAATTATGAACACCACTGCATATAGATAGATAGATAGAAACTCCGGTCCCTTTTTAGCAAGGGAATGGCGTGAATGAAGTGTCCATTCGTAATGCCAATGATCCGATGCCCACCGGACAAGGGGAAATTGGGACAATACTACTCTCCTCTTTTGAGGATGAACACTATAGTGACACACTATGCTACTACCTAGCTAGCCACTAGTGCCTTGAAGATACCCGACATGGTATCCCCCCAAAGGGCTTTGAGGTACCCATACAACAAGGTCCAAGGACCCCCACTATAGTTGGTCACTGCATATACAACAGAATGAAGTAAGCTTCTATTTTGGTTTGCAAGCGCACAAGTTAAATGTTGATCCATCATATCATCAAGAGAACTTACATCTTAGAGGTGCATAAACTGGTGA
Organism: Pohlia nutans; assembly: GCA_022496805.1. Lineage (NCBI taxonomy): Eukaryota > Viridiplantae > Streptophyta > Bryopsida > Bryales > Mniaceae > Pohlia > Pohlia nutans. The sequence continues at coordinate 3,803,268 of CM040103.1, forward strand.
AAAAAACTTATATAGGTAAATGTAGACATATAATCCCTTCCTGCAACTGTTCCAATGCCAAAAGTGCAACAAACCTTTTTCAAAAGCCCACATTTCATGCAAACAAAAATTTAAAATTCTAATTGCTTTGTAACAATATATACTCATTAATTCAGTCTAAATTCCAAACAAAACTCTCAGCTATGCTAGTTGGGCTACATGTATCCTAGTTCAAAACATATTTAAGGCATCTATACTTCTCCAGAATAGAACCAAAGTAAATCAAATAAAGAATTATACTTAAAGTAGAGTTTAAAAGAGACTTTCAATGTGGAAATCAATCAAGCTATGTCCTTTTAGGAGTAAACTAACCTCAATTTGACGTTGAACATGGTTGTGGGATTTCAATGCCAAATGAATAGGAAAAACAGACCAAAGAAAAAAAAAGATATCGTTGATTTATGGTACATGTTGGTTATTGGCTCATCCACCTTGAACAAAAAAAAGGTTAGCAAAAAAATCAAAGAATCAATTTTCTTGCTTACATCGATAATTGTACTCTCTGCTTCACAAAGCACACGTGGAAGGTCCAACAAGGCACGTCTGTAAGCCATGACCAACAATCACAGAATCAGGGATGTGAATTAATACAAAAACATAGAGTAGAGGAGATTGGAAAGAAAAGATAAAACGGAATATTGTTAGTTGCATATGTTGTCGAAGTAAGATGAAGAATTTGTGACTAAACCCTAAAACCTATATTTCATGAATAGAATCACGGTACTATGAATCTTGCCTCGCACACAATACCATCCTCCAAAACTCATCATTGCGTCAAACTGAAGCTATTTTCACACAAACAAATGATTTGCAGTAAGGGGTCCAATTTTCAAAATACACAGTGGACTCTTGGGGGTTGAGACACATAATGAGCGCCTATACTAGAAATTCAAAGTACTTACATGCAGTGGGTGCAAACCAGCGCGAAATTCTTGCCCTCGTCGGTCTCAATCATCCCCTTCCGTACGCGCCGATCATTCTCATCCTCTTTCTTGTCGAAGACTACTACAGTGGGAGGAATGGGAATCAAAGGATTTTGGATTTGCTGAGCAATGTAAATTCTTGTTTGAGCAAACTACAATGTAAAAGAATTGCACAAAAATGGCAAGAATTGCAATAGAAGTGTCATGAAGGAGAACAACTCGGTTCAGATTGTGACCTTAAGGAAGCAAAGGAGGGAATGAACAGGCACGGCAAAGGAAAAGCAAGCAAAACGAGCAGATCTGAAGAATTTACCGCCCGCTTATCTCCTTCATAATCCTTTCGTCCCCGCAACCAGAGATAAGATTCCAATTTTCAAACTTATAGTGTGATAGGTATTGCTCTTTCGTCTCCAAAGATACAACTTTTAGTATCTGAGACTGCCGCCATGCGTATTTCCCACTTCAAAAACAAAGATACAACTTCTAGTGTCTAAGTCTGCCATGATGGGTATTGCCCAATTCCTCAAAACAAAGATACAATTTTAGATGCAAAATGTCTACCATGATAGGTACTGCCCAACCACATAAAAAAAATCTGTAAGGTTTTTCAATGATTTTTCTTGTAGATATCACAATAATTACAAAAATGTTGAGAAAGGTATGAATTTTTTAGGGACATTGTGTATAATTGTGATGAACAACAACGTGCATGTGGCATGCTTCTTGAGCTTCCATAAAATAAATTGGATAGAAAAAAATATTGTGCACTGTACGTCGAAATTTTAGGATTTGTAGATTTGAAGCGTTATATAAAAATGCAATTTTAACAATTTTGAAGAATGGTAAATTGGACTACAAAGTATAAGATAGCCCCCACACTTTCTTGGTTGGCATTGTTTTCACTTGAAATTGGGAACCATGTGAAATTCAATGTTTCATTGGAAAATGACCAACTAAAATGTCGCCCAGAAGGCTCCTTGCACGCTTACGATTTAAAGAAGCCCAAATTGACCTTCATGTTCTTTGTAGTAGTTTTGAATTGGTCTTATTATGCTTTTTTCCATTCAAATCATTTTCTTTTTGATTTACACATGCAATGTTGTTCATTGATTCCCAATGATCTAAAATCTTGTCCTACCTTAATTATTATTTTTCACACTATGATCAATTGAATAAATCATTTTGAATCCATTAATCCATTTGAATGTCCTTTCAGGATTAAGCGTTCACAATCCAACCCTTAAAAATGTAAACGTGCCATAACTTTACTTATCAATGAAGGTCCATGTAGATTCACATAAAACACACAATGAAAGGTTTGGGAACTGTGGTCATTATTGAACACAATTGCCTAAATTACAAATATTGAAGAAAAGGAGGTGCCAATTAAATTAATCAACTCTGTAACCTCCTCCGTGCAAGATTAAAAATTGGAACATCTAAATTTCTAACAATTTTTACATGAAATTTGTTGTGATTGGTTGAAAAGTATTATTCTAAGTGTAGTGATTTTTGGAGATATTGTGGTTGTTTAATTTTATGAGGTCACTTTTTTCAATGCACTGCAATAATGGACTCTTTGAAATAATGAGTGAATCACTACAATATGAAATGAAGAAAAAAGAATTCAAAATTAAACCTTTTGTGATTGGATCACACATGCATTAAACTCACTTCCCATTAAATATACAGTAAAACATCCACACTACAAATAGCGAATGAAGGATGAGAGAATTGTGTTTGATTTTATACATTGTCCACTTTATGAATGGTTGGACTTTTAGAAGTTAATTCCCTATTCAAAATTATAATATGGTTTGAAATTCTAATAGAAATTTTTGTTTCATTGAAAAATTACACAATGAAAGTCAACTCTTGTGTAGAAAGAAACTCATTTTTTATCATTGATCAACATAACATGTGACGATGGATTTCAATCATCAAGGCAAAATCATATATTTGAACCTAGAGAGCATCAAACACATGTCCCGTTTAAGCAATCTAGTTCATATCACATTATTATGAACAAACCAAAATACACAAAGAATTTATTGTTGGAATACATCAACTAATATGTAGATAGGGAAAGGAGCTCTAACCCGAAGGGCCACAGTAAACGAAGGGTTGTTGGAGGAAGTGCTACTACCTTAGTCACGATTACTAAGTGTGTACTTGCATCCTTTGATGCCTTCTTCCAAAAGTGAACCCTATGGAACCAATGTGTACATATAGTAAGTGAAACAAAACAAGCTCTCTTAGTCAAACTTTAATGCTTCAAATGCATTAACATCAAAACTCATGACCTCATTCCTGAGTATTCTAATCTTCTTCTTCTGCAATCGCCAAATTTGCAAGAGATTCCTACACAAGTACCTCGTACGTACACCCCTCATGCTCACTTAATGTAAATTCAGAAAACTACTATAAGCCTACTGATGTACATCATCTTTTAAATCACCACGGCCCTTTTTCTTCATAGTTGTCATCGTTATCATCTTTTTAAGAGTCCTTTGAATCACCTTCTTCACCATCACTTGTTGCTTTTAAATCATTGTCCTTCTCATCATCATTGTGGAGGATTGCTAGTCCATTAGAAGGCTACATTCTAAGTATGGATTGGATTTTATGTATGTCCAAAAATTTCAAAAATACATTTGTTATGCTTTCAAAGGTGATGCCTTTTGAAATTAGTTGCGTAAGATTTGCGGCGGTTATGTAGATGCTCACATTCTCACGGATTAGAAGTACTATTGTAGTCGTTGTTCTACTAGTACATATACAAAGTGTCATTTTTATTACAAAATTTAGTGCTCGTTGGTAGATGCAAGTGTTTAAGAAACATACATAAATAACATATCAAGTTAAGGTGGAAAAAATCTTGGATGTAATTTACATATGGTATGTAACACAATATTTGAAGCACTAACACTATGCGATGTATGTAAACGTTTCAAAAATACATCTTACACACGCTTTTGATGTCAACTTTCAAAAGTTCAAAAACATAATTCTTTGATAATTCCTTTGTATGTCATTCGTTTATGTCGCACTTGTATATGAAACATGTTGAGTCAGCTGGTATTGCAATCGTACGAAATGCGTTCAAAAAAACATACGTAGAACATATACCAACACTTTGAAAAACAAAACAGATCAAAAACATTGGAAAAACATGACTTGCCAAGTTTGTGATGAAGGTAGGCTCAATCTTAGTTTTACATGTGACAACTTAGTATTACATTTGTGTCAAATTGGAGGAGAATGTGTGATTTACCCAATTTTTGCCAAAGAGTAGGTCATGTTGAGCATGAAATGATTTAGTTTTATAGTCGTTGACTTGATAGGGACCTATTTCTCAACGACTGCTTGCAGTGTGTTTGTTTTCTTATTGACTTGTATTTCAAGGAATGTAAAGACCTAAGCAATCAAAGTGCAATAAGATGTTTAGATGAGTATTCTGTGAAACCCTAATAGTTGCGGTTGAAAGCTAGTGTAGTGCAGGGATTGCAAATTGAAGTTCAAAATAGTTAGTTGATAGTGAAAGCGGCTTGATTGATTTAGATTGCAATTACAAGTATTAGATTATAAGTGTTTGATGTGTGTGTATGTTATGCATAGTTTAGTTTTGCATTGAAAGGTTTAAATTTTAAAAATGTCAAAAATTGCATTTATTTCATATTTTTATTAGAACTTTAGATACCTAATTGGTGTAATGTGAGATTGAGTTCAACTAACAAAATGAAGTATTTGTATCATTGGTTCTACTCAAACTTTGATATTTTGAAAAATACTTAAATTGGCTATTTTATTGCAATTTGAAATGGGTCATTTTATAACAATTTTCCACTGATTTTTGAATGGTATAATTAAAAGTTTAGTGTTCTAAATTCTCGTCTAAATTTTATGTTGTTATTCATTCAAAAATATATTGGAATACTTATCAAAATTTAACATTGATGATAACATTCTTTAAAAGATAATTTAAATTTAAAATGAATAAAAAAATCCAAAACAACAGAATGGAAAGAATAAAAGTTGAATCTAAATTCATAGTAGATGCGTGAGATTAGACTTAATTTTGATTTTTTTAATGTTTAAAAAGTGGCCTAAAAAGTACACGAAAAAAAAAAAGTGAAAAGTTAAATGTAACCCTATTTCTATGATGGATGCATCGTTATAACGTTATTTTAATATTTTAAAGTTATTTTATACTTTCTTAAAAGACTCGGATATAGGTTTTTCTGTATAGTCTTAGGTTCAATTTCTTGGTGTGTTTTTAGGTTCAAGAATTAAGCAAAAATAGTTACTAGACCATGTTTGTTCTTGCATGTAGGATCTAACTATGTACTTAGTCAAATTGACCTAAAAGATCTAAGAAACACAATCTTGGTAAATTCTTAGCACTAATCTCTGCATTGCATAACAACCAAACTATTTGATTACGACAAAAATTATTTGACCTTACTAAATCAATTAGACATTTTGCATAAAGTTCAACTATGTAGGCTCAAACGAGCGTTCATTGGACCAATTGACCCAAAATATAAAAATAAGATTAAAAAAATGATTTGTGTGTAATTATTTTCAAAATATTATCTTAGCATTTTGATTAAGTGATATTGCATACATTGCATATAATAATTTGACCGATCAAACTATTTGACTTCTTTATAGAACACTAGTCAAGATTGTGACTACATTCATTGTGTTGCAACATTGTTAATGAATTGACCACCAAATTGATTATTTTGGGTATAAGTTATTTTTATCCTTTTAAACCTCTTAATTTCTATTTTCACAGTGACTTTAGTAACAATACAATAGACTGATTTAACTTTTCCTTGAAAAAGAATCCTTAAACTTATTGTTTTTGGATTTTGCAAACAACAAAAGTAGGTTAACATATCTACAAGTTTGAATAATTTGTATTTCTTCATCGTCATTTGAATGTGAACTCTTTGATGTTGTAAATTGTAGACCTATTGTAATTTTTAGATTTAGCCGATTGAGTAGTTTGCAGTGTAAAAAGGAGATCTTATCAATTGGTTTATGAATATATAGTGTAAATAGGTAATATCACCAATAGTTTTCACAATCTGGATAATCTTTGGATCTCAATAGGTTTTGACCAGTTGGATAGTTTTTGTGACCGATGGGTATTTAGTAGGGGAATGCCGATTGGTGTTCTCAGTCTTTTCCTTGCAAGTCGAGCAAGAAGCTCCTTTCGATTGAGGAAGTAAAACAATTGTGTATGAGGATGTTTTGTGTAATAGGAAAATAATTTTAAAAGTGTGCAATTGTATTGATTGTGTGATATTTGAAACTGTGGAAGTATTCACTAAATGGAAATTTGAGACTTGTGATTGGAATGATTGAGGAAATTGTGTTGAAACTTGATGTGTGACTGAATGTTATTGAAATTGGAAATTGTGAGTGATTGTTGTAAGTGATTGGAATGTAGAAAGAGACAGAATAAAAATTGGAGTTTAATTCCTAAAAATATAAAAACAATTGAACTGTATTAGAGAAGAGATAGGATAAAAGTTGAGATTAACCAAAAATCGATTTGAGAATGTATGATCCAATTGGTAGTTGAACAATGTGAAAAGTAGAAGAGATACAGTGGTTGAGTGAGAATCAATTGCTTTGATAAAGGCTGGAATTGTTGAGAGACAAAGAGAGAGACGGGAATTCCAATTGGTGATTAGAGTGACAATCAGGCAACCAATTGGGAATCGTGATAATCTATTGGGTGAAAGGCAGAATATCAAAGAAGATTTTGGTGAATTGACATTGATAAATTTAAACATATAAAAGGAATGGAAGTAAGACAATTCAGAAGACAATAATCAATCGAAATTACTAAATTTAAATTGGGAGATGGAAAAGCTGATGGGAAGTTTGAATGCAATAGGAAATTTATAATTATCAACTCAGATTCCAATTGAGAGACGATGCAGCAAAGACTTAAAGAAATTAGGAAGACTTAGAGTCAATTGGAAAAGGAAGCCAGAGCATCAAACAACTGGAGAAAGAAGTTAAGGAGAAAAAGCTTGAAGATAATCCATATAATAAGGAAGAAGGGTGTTTTTTGTGTGTCTGTCCGCGCATGACATTTTACACATGGAATAAGTGGTTATTTGACTAAGTTCCGGAGTGGAACTTGCTTGGAGCGTTCTTGGCATTGTGCGAGTGTTCTTGAAATTGTTGCGCATCTTTTTGGTTGCGCTGTGCTTGTTTCTCGCTTGCTTTTTGTGATTGATTGTTCCATTCCACAAGTGTTCTTGGATCGAGCTCGCCGAAGGAACGCAGCTGACCGACGATGAAGCCTCATAATTGTTTTGCTCCAAGCGAACAGGATTTAATAACTGGTTGCGCTTTGCTTGATGCTTGCTTTCTTTGCGCTTTGCTTGTTTCTCGCTCGCTTTCTGTGATTGATTGTCCATTCCACAGGTGTTCTTGGATCGAGCTCGCAGAAGGAACGCAGCTGACCGACGGTGAAGCCTCAAAATTGTTGACTCTAAAGTGGAATAACGGAGCCAGTTATTTATACAAAATTTATTTGGCTCACTTTGCCTGCATTATTGGTGGAAGCTCAAAACAAATTTTATGTTCGATCTCACAATCCGAACTCCTTGACAGAGCTGCCCGTTGGAACAGTGGGTGGTTCTGTGGTTGGCATTGCCGACTCCGTCTAACGAGGAGTTGGTACTTGTACCGAAGCAATGGACCAACATGGTTTAGAATCGGTAAGTGGTTGTTGTATTTATTTATTTTGTGACCAGCACATGCAATGTTCTTCATTGATTTAGTGTTGAAGCAAAACCTTGGTTGAACCATTTGTTGGTTTGGTTTCAGGAGCTCGGCTGCAGGTTCTACGAAATAATAATTTGATTCACCGTGACCTCAAACCTCAGGTTGGTTGTAATTTATTTTTTGAGTTTGTAATCTTTGTATTATGGAATGAGTGTTTTGTTAATTTCAGCTATGCTTTAATTTACTGACATTGAGTTTATTTGTCGCTATAGTGTTATTGGAAATTGTAACCCTCAGTGTATCGTAGCTCATGTGGAGGCTTTCTCTTGTCCAATTTTATTTATTTTGTGACCAGCACATGCAATGTTCTTCATTGATTTTGGGATATAAAATTTAGCCTCATCTGGATTATGATTTTCACAATATGATCAGTCAAGTTGGTCATTTTTGAAACTATGAATCCTTGGTCTTTTCTAAGTTAAATTTAGGGTTAAATTTCGATAGAATTTAGGCTTTCAGGTTGAAGTTTAGGGGTTGCAGTGCAACTGAAGAAGAGGTGTGAGATTCTCAGAAGAGATTGTTTTGGAAGAGATCATAAAAAGAATCTTTGTCATGATTTATAATGTGCACAGTTTTCTTAGAGGCTTTGTTACAATATATTGTGATCATAAGGAGACCTTTATGATTTTGTTTAAAAGTTTCACGAACCAATATTTCACAGACCGCTTAATTTTATGTCCACACAATGCTACGGTTGATGCTATAAACAAGGAGATTATTTCCATATTTCCTGGAGAAACTAAAACATATTTGAGTGCAGATTCAAGCGTCAATGGTGCGGATAATGGAAATTTTTACCCTACAGAGTTCCTCAATACGTTAGACCCCTCTGGCCTTCCATTATCAAGAATAGAATTAAAGGTTGGCTCGCCAATCATGCTTCTTCGTAATCTTGCACCAAAACGGGGTCTTTGTAATGGGACACGTCTGGTTGTCACCCAAATGACACATCACATCATACAAGCACGACTACTGACAGGTACTAATATTCAAAAGAAAACTATTTTACTACATATATAATTAAAAAGAGCTACTTTTATTGTTTAGTAATTTAATTGCAAAAATATTCATTAATACTTCAAATTATAAAATGTTATAATCACTTGAGATGTCTTAAAAATTGTTCTTCAATAGGTCAAAATGCTGGACAACTTGAATTTATTCCATGATTATCATTAACCACAACACCTACAGAGCTACCCTTTGTATTCAAGCGACGTCAGTTTCCTATAAAGTTGGCCTTTCCAATGACTATTAACAAGTCACAAGGACAATCAGTCAAACACGTAGGCATTGACTTACGTATACCTGTTTTCGGTCATGGCCAATTGTATGTAGCATTATCTAGAACCACTGCTCCAGCCTAAATTAGAATACTACTATCTCAAGACAATACTTTATTTAAAAGTGCAAATGTGGTATACCCTGAAGTGCTTTTACCAGTGAATTTATAGAAACAGCCATATTATCTATTTTGTACAAGGCCTAAAGAAGGCTTACGTAGTTTTTACGACTAATTTGTGTTCCGCAAAAGAAACTCTATTTCTTCCAATATATGCATTGATTCCGTTTAAAGACAATTTATTTATTTGATGAATTAATTAACGACTTCATTTAAATTAATTAAAAAAATTCAAATAATTTACAATTCCTCTTTCTATTACGTAGGATTTTCTAATTCAATTTACACAAATTTCAAAATTATAAAATAAATCCTCAAAAAAAAAACACTATCTTTAAGAATAAATTTCATTTATTATATAGAATTGTAGACACTCAACAAGAAAGAATTCTATGATGTCAATTTTACTTTGTTAAAATTTAAAAAAATAACAACAAATGGTTGTCACAATGGTTGTGTGATCCCATCTCACTACCAAGCCTACTTAGAGCTTTTGATATTTATTTTGAAATTTTTTATGTGCCGGTGGCCGGCATGGGTCAAGCTAGTCACCAATAGAATTTGATAAGCTATTTCAATACCCTTATCTATTGGTTTAGAGTGGGATTTTATATGTAACTTTCAAATCCAATTGAGCAGATTCAATTGAAAACTTGAATTCATCTCCCTGTGAACGAATTCGTAAACTATAGAATTAGTTTTAATCAATATAAAATTAATTTAACTACATAAATGTATTTGAAATTTGAATATTTTGAGTTTGTGATTGTATGTGCATATTGATGATCCTTACCAATCTTGAAAAATGGTGACATTTAAATCTTCATATAGTGGAGTTTTCAATAAATTGATTGCGTTTCATCAACATTTGCAAGAATATTGATTATGCAACTATACATTTTGTATTGACCATGATTATGAATTTTGTAAATTTGAGCAAAAGCTAAATGAAGGGAAATGAGATGTTCTTTTAATTGTGTTAATTTTTGTGTCGATGGAGCAATTTTATAAAATACAATGGTAGCATCATCTACAACTTTGAAAATAGTTATATCAAATATCCCAAAGTTTGATGGCTCTTATTTTCATATATGGAAACACATAATTAGTTTTAACATTAAAAATAGAAAACTTAGCATGAGGTTGATGGTACAGAAATAAATATTTTAGGCCTGGTACGGGAGTGAATATTCTGGTGAGTTTTGTGTGCGCGTGAGTGCTGGAAATTGTGAGCGCTGGTATTTGTGCGGAAGACTTGTGAGTTGTAGAGTCGCAAAGTGGAAGCATGGTCTACAAGAGTACAAATGTAGCAAAGTAGTTGCAAAATTGAGAAGGCATGGCAGTTTAGGTGATGATGCCAGCGGAGGTCACAATTGCAACAAGCAACGTAGGAGCGCTGATGTTGTGAGTAAGTAGGGCGTAGTTGCAAAGCAATTTGACTGTTTGATTGTTTGAGCAATGGCAACATGTGATACGGTACTAGTGAGAGTGACAAGCAACGCAAGGTAAGCGGTGGCTGAGTAGAAATTTTATCGTTATTTGATTTTTGAAGTACAGCAAAGCTCAATCAAAGCAAAGGCTATAGATTAAGCAAACGAAGCAGAGCACTATGGTTTTGTATGAACATCATAGGTACGCGAGTAATTTGAAGTGACAGAGTGGTGCGTAGCTGGAGTGCAAAGGTTGCAGCGTCTAAGAAGTTGTGAAGGGCAAGGTATTGCAAATTAAAAATTGAAGGAGTGATGATCATAATTGAGCAGATTGTTTTTTCTAGATTGCAATTACAAGATTTAACTATTGTTAACCCAATTTTGCAATTTCCAAAACACAGGAACAATTACGTATAGGGGTTCTTTTGAAAAAAAGGTAAACTAGTCTATCATTGTGTGACTAAAGTCACTTTCAAAATAGAAGGTAAATAATAACAAAACACTCTTATTCCCAGGTATAATTTGGTTAACAGTCCTTTGGAAAATAAATGTTTGACATAGAAATGCAACCACAATCCTATATAGTGTTCTATAGGGTGGTCAAATATTCTAATCAATCATTCAGGTTTGGTCAAATTGTCTTATGCAAGAGCATGCACTATTACTTAAGCAAAATGCCAATTTAATACTTTGAATTTATACACATAATTCATTTTCTAATCTTATATTAATGTTTTGGTCAAATTGTCCCATGAATACTCATTTGAGCCTGTAATGCAATATGACTAATCAAAACAGTAAGGTCGAATAATCTTGGTTGTGGTCAAATAGACAGCAGTTATGTAATGCAAAGTTTTAGAGTAATGAACTATACCAAGATGTTTGTCTTTGGTGTTTGATTTTGTTCCTTTAGGTCAATTTGTCCAATGTTACACAATTAATGCCTACAAAACATAACATAAGGCTCATGACTTATTTTATGTCTAAATAATAACCCTATAACCATTCAAACTTAATACCTATTACAGTACTATAGTAACACCTAAACCCGTAGCTAGGTACCCTATTACTGTGCTATAATAGCCTATAGTTGTGCAAAGGGACCTAAATCCGTACAAGAGGGCCTATACTTGTGTAATGTGAACCTATAGCTGTGAACTACAACCCTAAGATTAAGTCATATCATCATATCAAAAATTCTTGTACATCCTGCATGTATCAACACAATCATCGCCAGAGCAAAAAGTATAATTTTCAGGTCATTAATCAATTCACGGAAACTGGATTGAAGGTTGCAAGTAATTTTTTTCGACCGAGAACCCTAGAATTTTAGCACACGTGCGAAACTCATGTGACACATGAATTAAATAGACACATGGACTTGCATAACTGCTTAATAAACCAAATCCACATGAACAAGATATACGATAGAAGATATACGACTAAGACTATGATACAAAGAATTAATTTTTCAGCTCAACCTCTGTTACTGCTCCGTCACACTATTCTTAGCACTCTGCAACTCTTGCATTAGCAAATCATTGTTATCCTTTGAAATCCTTCTTCTTTCCTCCACCGCACTGAATGTCACCACTCCTAGAATATCAGACACCTTGATGTTGCCGTAGTACCCTCTTCATATTCGTTTGCGTCCGCTCGGCCTCACTTAAACGCCGCAGTCTGTAGTCTTCAACGCCTAGTCTTGTTGCATTGGTCGTGCCGTAACTCGCACTCACTTTGCCACTTCAACCTCGCCCGTCATTGCTGGTACTCGCAACTCTCTGCCTTGGCCTATTCTCAAACTCTCTTACATACCATCGCTCCACACACAAATAGAAAGATCTCCGCCCTCAACAACACACTCTCGCATACCGCACGCATAGAAGCAAGAAAGAAGAAACAAAACCACATTTTGTCTCTTACTCTAAATGACTTAGCGCCCACAAAACTCTCTTCACAAAACAATTAAGACACTAAATCCAATTGCACACACACACAACAAGTACACAAAACAAGAGCACGAGAGATAATTGCACGCCAAAAATACATAGAAATTGCACAAGAATGTGAGAGTATATTAGCACACAAAGATTTACAAAGAAGATGGTGAGCAAAAAGCTGCAGGGAGCAGTTCCACAACTGCTTTAAGTAGCGGTTGCAGGAACAGCTGCACCGATTAGGAACCCAATTTCCTTTTTCTTTGTACTTTTGCTTTTTGTGTCTTTACTTTGTCTTTGACTTTCATCTTCATGCTTTTACTGTTACTTTATAATTTATATTTTATGAAATTACTTACTTTACTTTTAACTTTTGTTTACTTTTTGGAATCTATGAATTTATGGAATCAATTGATGTAAAACATAAATATAAATTAAGAAAGAGTTATGTGTATTTATTTTCAAAGTATTATCTTGGCATTTCATTAAGTATAGTGTATACATTGCATATGACAATTTGACCAAATTAAACTTATTGATCAAGCTATTTGACCTCTTTATAAAACACTAGTCACGACTGTGATTGCATTCATTGTGCCTCAACATTGTTAATAGATTGACCACCAAATTAATTACCCTCGGTATAGCAGTGTTATTTTATCTCTAATTTATCCTTTTACACCTGTAAATTCTATTTTGATAGTGACTTTAGTCAAAATATAATAGACTAATTTAACCTTTCCTTGAAAAAGAATCCTTATACTAATTGATCCTGAGTTTTCTACACGATAAAATTGGAGTGATTTTTTTTAATAGGTTTAAAAAATGATTTCCTTAAAATTGTTCTTAAACAAAATGCCCAACGTGAACCAAATTCCACAATATTACACAACCCTAAATTCTTTCAATGCAATAAATTGTACCATGCAAACATCCTTCATGGTATATTTCAATAGATAAAATAAAACAAAGGAATCCTAATGATCAATTCAAAAACATTATCTAAAAATCACTGACTTAGTCATCTGCATCACTATCGTTATTGGTTTTTATACCATAGACATTATCAATCTACAAGAGCCATATACACATTGTGATAAATAATACATGCACCCTCAATGCAATTCGTACAGATTGCATTTTTAATTTCATATATAACTTTTGAACACGCAACATAGTGTGCCAACCATTTGTCTTTTCTTTTTTTAATCCTACACAAATTAGAATAATATGAAAAAAAAGCATCATTAAAACAAAAAAATTACATGTAGTATGAAGGATTTGAATTATAATTTGTAATGGTGAATGGATAAATGACTTACAATTCTTTGATGAATTTTCTAGGATGCCATTCAAGAATGTCCATCACCATCTTCTTTCTTTCATTCCTATTATCGTCCCAATTTTGATAGCAATGCTAATTGACTTATCCTTCGTGCTCGCTACCTCCTATGTATTTTTTTCTTGCCGTTCTACATCCAAATTCAAAACAAATTGAACCTCGTAGTTCTCTTGTTTATCACTCTCACACAACCATAGCCCTCTCTTTGTCTATCTCTCCCACGACTTTCATGTCAACGTCCTCTCATTTCCATCATGCTCCTCTTACTTAAAGCCTTACGCACAATTTCCATAAAATAAGAATGGATGAAAAATAATTTTGGAAGAAAATTTATTTTTGAATGGAATCTAAGTTTGTTGAACGGAATACATGTGCTATAATTTTATTTAGCCAAAAAAATTGGGTGTCTATACAATGCTTCTTCCCGAAAGTAAGAGCCATTAAATTTAAAAAATGAACAAAAACATATTTTTGAAAATATTTAGAAGCTAAAGTCCTACAAATGTTGAAATAGACAATGTTTGTTCATTTAGGTATTGAGTGATTAATTTTTTGTACTAAAAACATAGAATTGTATTCAAATATTTATCATAGGAAGGAAGCGCTTGACTTTACAATACATCAAGCAAACATTCACAATCAACACAATTAGAAGTAGATGTAGTTAAATTAATTTTCAAATATTTAAAATTAACTATACAATATGAATTTGTTCACAGGGAGGTAAGGTATGATTTTCAATGCCAAATGGATGAACCTATTCATATTGGAACATGATTCTTGAGACAAAATTCTTACCTAAACCAATAGATTCAAGTATAGAAAACACGCAATTTGCTATTTATGCACTTGGCAGTGCGCCCATTTCATAAGCATATTTGACTCTAAAAAAATTGGTTGAAAAGTTCTTTAAAAAACATCAATGTTGTCTTTCTACAATCACTTGAATTGTAAACAAATAATTATTTTTATTACTTTTTATTCTTATCTTTATCTTAGCGTTTATCTTTTCTTTGTTATCTTAATTTCTTTCTTGTCTCCCTCTTGTCTTTCTTTTTGTCTTTCTTCTTGTCTTCCTTGTTTTTCTTTTCTTCTACTTTTTTTTCAATTGTGGCTATTGAACCCTAAACGATGGGAGTAAACAAATATAAAAAAATTAAAAATTAAAAAGACTAGTTGTTTTTGTTTTTGTTTTTTTCTTCTTCTTCTTCTTCTTGGCCGTAGGGTGCTACTGAACCCTAAATGGTAGCCGTCCCAAAAAACAAAAACACAAAAAAAGATTTTTTTGAAAAAATTTATATTTTAAGCCTCTGATCTCTCTTTTCTCTTCTCCTTTGGTTTGTAGCTTTGTTCCCATTGTTTAGAGTTCAACAACCACAATTGCACAGAAAATAGAAGAAAAAAAAAGACAAGAAGGAAGACAAAAAGGAAGACAAAAAGAAAGACAAGAGCAAGACAAGAAAGAAGACATGAAAGAAATCAAGATATAAAGAAAAGATAAAATAAAAGATAAAAAGAAAATATAAAGATAAGAATAAAAAATAATTAAAATATTTATTTGTTTACAATATAAGGGATTGAAGAAATTTAATAATTGTCGCTTTTAAGAAGAAGAAAAAAGTTAGACAAAAAAAATTATGCTCTCGGGGACCAAGTACATGATTATATGGCTAAGTGCATAAATAGTAAATTGTGTGTTAGAACCACTTATCATAAATCATTGAAAAATACTCTTCAAGCTTTTCGTATCGATTTAATACTTCAAAGAGTTACTACTTCAATTCTTTTATCCAATTGGCTCTTGAACTTCCTGATTATATGCTCATTAATTTCCAGTATTTCACTTACAATTGGACTATTTTTGAATTAATTCACTTCGGTGTATTTATAAATTTCCATTGATCATAGTCACTTCATCAATCACTCAATCATGTTATTCTATCTTCTACCAACCATATATTCACAATTCCCAATTAATTATTGAATTGTCACCTTGATTCTAATTTGTTTAATTTTTTCTCAATCTTGCCAATCACTTTAATCGGTAGCAATAAACTTCCACATAGTTCACTCTTCTCCAATTATAAAATTCAACATTCCACACACACACGCTATACACACTTTTCAATTTAAATCTCTAATTACACAAATCAATTACCCAACATTCCTATCAATTTTTACTTCCTTATGGGAAGGAGATTGTGTGTCTCAGTTTCAAGGATACTACAACACCAATAGGAATACACAACCTTAGTACCCATACGTCACAACAACTCGTTATAACTACCTAGCCTTTACAACCTAGACTCTACAACCTATTGGGATCTAAATAAAAACCAAATTATAAACCTATTGGTTCTTTGCTCTATTTACATTTAGAAGTATAAATCGGTTGATAAATATTCCAATTTACACTACAAACTGGACAATTGGAAAAAATAATAAAATGAAAAGAATCCACATAGCCCCAACCTCATATGTTTGTGTCCCCACAAACACTATTTCTTCATTGGTGTATTCGAACTATCCCCAATTGTTAACATCTTCAAACTTGCAGACGGGAGTTTACCACTTTTGGATGAATCCTTATACGAAATCGGAAAATAAGAACAATTGGGTGTTCATTGGAGAGGCATCTTTTACAACAATTATATAGCTTTCTTGTTAAATTCCAATTAGTTAGCAGCCTTACATTCTAATGAATTCAAAAGCATTAACTTTTGAAAATTTGTATAAATTCTAATTTTCATTTTTAGAGTTTAAAATTTAGAATGATTGGTTAAGTTGGTTTTTCTATTGTAAACTTCAAAAAAGTAGAATAAATGATGGAGGGAACATCATTACTTTCCCCAAATAGAAAAAATTATAACACTAAGACAATGTTGAGGTGATTCACTTTGAAAAACTCTCCCGTGTAGAGTTTAACTCGAATTGACACAATTCAAATTGTATTGGAAAGTAGATTTGATGTAGTATTTTTTTTTATTATTATTTTTTTCAATTTTTTTTTTGGTCCGGACAACCCGTTAGGTTCAGGCAACAACCAAAAAGCGGTTGTCCGATTGTTTAGGGGATAACAGAGCAATGGGAGCAAACACCCGTTAGCAATGGGGCGGCAATCTTATTGCAATTAGAAACTAGGTGTACATGACAATGATACGGTAGTCCCAAAATTCATGGAACACAAATGACATTCTTTCATTATTTAAAAAAATAGATCTAAGTGAATATTCTCTTTCAATTCAATTTTCAAAAGGGTGCTCGATTGCATTGTTTTATCAAGTAAAGTGAAAACCATATAACATGTCTAACATAAGGTGTTTTCAATCCTTATATAGAATTTTCCGACACCCACTCATACAAGCCACCAAACTCCTTCCCTTGGGAGAACACGAGGTTGTTGCCGGAGTATGTGGAGATTCCTTCATGGGAACTCAAGTTAGTTTTAGAGGAGCTACTCTTGCATTGGGGACGTTCAAGGTTCGAATCTCTCTAACAACACAATACGTTGTGATTGGTCGGAAAAAAAAGAGGCCAAAACTCATTTTCGCTACCTTTCAAGACAAAAATCCAATTCTACTTTGTCTTCCTCTTATAGAATTTTATTTCTTGACTTTACAAATAAGGGCCTCTTTACACTAGAGGCGAGAAACCATGTGGAGAGAAATTTCAGCCAATGAGAAATTGGTCTTCTCGGTTTCTAGGCCTCCCATTGGTTGAAATTTCTCTCCTCACGGCTTCTCGCCTCTACTGTAAAGAGGCCCTAACTCTATTATATTATTGTAAGTGGGTACAGGAATTTTTTTTTCATTCTGCTACAGAGAAAGAAATGAGAAAGTGTTTTTATTTTTTATATTTTTTATATTTTCAAATGTCAGTAACGAACTGAGCATGATTCCAGGGACTGACTGACCAAGCTGATGATGCTCAGAGCTCTTTTATCATGATAATTGCCGACCCAGTCACAGCTAATCCAGCTGTGAAACAGTTGGTTTTGTGTTCAGGTGTGGAACCTTTGAACTGATACTCACAATATCATAATCATTGAGGGATGAATTTTTCTAATTCAGCCCATGGGGAATTGAAAGGGCCGGGCTCCCCCAAGTGAGGAGAGGTTTGGCTTTTTGGGTCTTTGCTCCGGCCTCAATAATGGCAACGAATTGATGAGCATTGTGGAACTTCATTATTATATGTACCAAGTCACCAACCATATGGAGAGTTCCATGTCGGTGATCTTCATATGGAATCCAAATGGAATCTGGGATTATGCTCTTTTCATGACACAAGGAGCTTATGGCTATCTTGACCCTTGAACGTCAAAAGAATCCCACGGATTTTATAGAAAGGAATAATTGAGAAAAAGAGTAGTTTTTCTCCACCTAACTAAGCGAGGATTGGTGCGTTAGAAAGTTACTGAAAAAGAAATTTAAATTCCAAATTTGCATCTCATTTGGGAAATCGTGGAATCATTGGCAAGCAATCGAAGTTATCAAAATGAATAGAAGTTAAGGTTGGGACAATTGAGGTTGTTTTTTGAAAAGTGTTATAATGCCACAACAATGTTGGCTAGCAGAGCCGTTTTTTCATTCTTTTAAATTTATTATTATTTCATTTTATTTTTAATTTTTCCTTAAAAAATTTAGATGCCTTTTGGGTTGCCTCGTTTAAGGCCTCTTGATGTTTAATCCTTAGGGCATCCCCACTCCTACATGCTAGAGATGATTCGCTCAAATTATTCATTCACATTTGAAGAGCCCTCACACTCACACTCCCCCACCCTTGGAGGCCCCTCACACATCAAAAGCGCACATTAAATATTCAATGGACCAATCACAAGTAGAATGTGGGGACATAGTCAACTAAATAGTGATTTGGAGGGCCGTTTCTTCACACGCTAGGATCCAGAGTCAAGAGGCATTTTGGAAGGGCCCTTGGCACTTTTCATCTAGTTCTAAAGTGCAAGGGACTTTGTGAGGGCTGCGGTGGAGTTGCTTTTAAACATCCATATTATAATTACCTGGTCAAACCTCATTATTTTTTCATATCTTAAAACACATTATATTTTTCTCGTATTTTTCTCATATAAATTGTTGTTAAATTGATTTATGTTGAATTTTCATAATTTTTAAAATAAAAATTAATTTCATAATATTTTCAAAAAAAATTCTCATAATAATCATAGTAATTGAAATTTTATTTAAATAGTATATTTTAAAAGGATAAATGTATATAAATAGTGATGAACAAAAGATGTAGGTGGTATGCTTTTTAAGCTTACATAAAAAAAATTCAATAAAAAAAATTATGTAATGTATATTGGAATATTAGTATTTTGAGCTTCGAAATGTTGTAGAAAACGTAATTTTAACAATCTTGAAGAATGGTAAATTGTGTTAGAAAGTAGAATATAGCCCTCGCACTTTTTTAATTGGGACCATTTTCATTTGAAATTAAGAAATAGGTGAAAATTAGCGTTTGACTAAAATAATGACCATATGTGGCCCCAAGGGGTCCTTGCACACTTAGGGGTTAAGCCTTTAGTGCCTAGCTGACTACAATATGGTCGCTACACTTGTCGCTACATTGTCAAAAATGAAAATATCAAAAAATTCGTGAAGAATTGGATTTTGAATTGTGAAGTTGAGATTTGGAGATTTATAGTACACATCTTCGATAAAAAAGTTATTTTTGATTTGGAGCTGTGCAACTATCAAAATTTATCTATGAACATAACACAAAAATACTGCCCAAGAATACTGCACATACTTGAAGCTACAAAAATTATTTACAAATACAACACATGTACTAAGCGGCATTTCTTGTGTTTAAAAGTTTGTTATGTTGTTTTATTTTTTTGAATTGTGTTCTTTTATTCATGTTCCATTAGTGTATGTGTTCAAATTTTGATCATGTGTACCAAGTTCTTTCATATTTTAATGTATAAGCTTTTGTCCTAAACCATACATGGAAAAGTCACTTTCATTTATAAAATTCTCAATAATTATGTGTGAGTCTGTTCTTTACATGCAAGATTGCAACAAAGAGGTGTTGACACAGGTCATTGTAAAATTGCAACACTTTCATTTTAGAAAATTTAACCAACACTCTATTTAACCCCTACCTGCCCAAGCAGACGTTTTTGGCCTGATGTACAGATTTCATCCGTATTTTCTCATCCGTCATGCACTTTTTGTGGTGTGATTTTTTTACTGAATTTTTTATGGGAAGTTAGCTTCATGTATGTGTGATTCGATCGAAAAGTAAATAATTTTTGAAAAAATTATGCCTCATTTTGTGTTGTAGTGTTTCACCGAAAATCTTGAAGATTTTGGTCTAAAAGTGTTCTTGAAAAAAAATACTATTAAAATCTAGCATCCAAAAAATCTCCAAAAATCACTACACCTACAGTACTACACTATAACCCATCACAACAAATTTCATCCACATATTGTCAATATCTTATTCGTAATTGAATTACAAAATAATTTTTTATTTTATGTTTCAAAATTTATAAAAAAAGATTAGTGATAGCAGTCATAGATCTAACCGTATAGATAGAATCTAAAATTAAAAATGTATAACTTTTATTCATACATCAAGTTCTAAATATTCATATTAATTGCATTTTATAATGCATCTTTGCAGAACTGCCTAAACTGGACATAGGTGAGGACGTTTAGGGGTTAACCCCTAAACGTCCCATGGGGATAGTATGTACGTTGTCGTATAATTGGGATTTGCTACCAACAAGAAATTCTAAATGAAGATCTGAGTAGCTCAGTAGAATCACATCGATCTAAATTTCAACTTCTCTTTTGAACTCAAACTCATTGAAGGTGTGGGTTAATTCCAAATACAACCAAAACACAACGTATTCTACTGGTTGCAAAGGCACGTTCAGACCTTTAGGGGTTAACTTTGAAATCACACATCTATGTTTTGTCCAATACCCCTTGGGCTTTTATAGGTTATGCTATACAAGTTCAATGCATGTTGATTAAATAAAAAAATTTGATGGGTAAATACCATATCTGGGAGGCAAGGTCGGCAATCCCTGCCAAGTTTTTTTTTGCCAAAATAATATGAACATTCCCTAAACTTATGCGGAAATTCTCTAAAATTCTCTTCTCATCATAGAAAAAATATAATTAAAAAGATGAATTTTCCCAAAAAATATTGGCAATTTTTTTTATGATTATTTTTTGTGGACCTTACCTTCCAAGTACGATACCATGTCCAATTAATATTCTTTATAAATATTGTTTGCCATTAACTCCTAAATGGCCATAATCATTCTATCACTTTCTCGTGATACTTTTAAGGAATTAGTTGTGTCTCTTAATTGGTGTTTTTGTAAAAAAAACTTCATTGTTAAAAGCCAAAGAGGACTTAGTCACGAGATCGTATATTAATCTTCAAAACTATTTATTGTATATATTACACGATTATAAGGTTTGATCATGAGTTTTTTTTAGACATTTGAGCAAAATCAACAAGTCATTCACTGCATACATTTTTATAAGTTCTAAATTATGATTAGCGTTTGATTTAGTCCCCATGGTCTTCGAGTTTTGTAGCTACATTAAACTCTTTCGCTCAACCCATCAAAAATGAACTTGGACTATGAAACATTATCTACTATTGCATTTTATAGTCCTTTTGGTAACTTTGACCGTCATAGTCATAGTTCTTTTTTTAGAGTGGTGTAAACTGAAGTTGTATGATAACAACTTCACGAGGCGTGTCACGAGGCCAATTTAAGATTTTAGAGGTCTATCAGACGAATTCTTGGTCTCTAGTGTAAACCGCCCTTTATAGAAAGGATTATTTTCAAATGAAGTTTTGTTAGATAATTTGATGAATCCTTAATTCCTTAACGACCGTAAACCCCCCACGCAACTCTTAGAATTAGAAAGTGAGGAAATTCAATTTTTTAGGTTTGGAATTGTAGCTTGAGCAACAAAACGACCATGGTTCTTTTTTAAAATTGAATCCGAAGGTACTTCTTGATAAAAAATTCATAAAGTGTGCAATTTTGGGGTCTTTTTTGAATTGCAATAAGGATATCATTCTATATAATTCATCCCATGTCAATGATTTTTGGTGAATTTTTTGAGTTACAATTTTTTTGTTGTCAACTATATGGACGTAGGTGCATCAAAGGGTTAAAATCTCAATGATTTTTTTTTTCTTTGTGTTGTAGGTGAAAATTTCAAAAGCAAGTGAATAAAGGAGTGATCACTTAAAAACACTAAATAAAACATACCACAAAAATTTACGAGTACTTGTTACGAGTTATTATCAATTGGTTGCTAGCCACTAGTTATTTTTAATTAGTTATTAGACACTATCCATGTCCTTCATGCATGAATAGACAAACTACGCCCATGATATTTTTTTATTCACGATGGTCTTTGGACCAACGTTAAGATTATTCCAAGAATCAAAGGATGAAAAGAAGAATACCGGTATTTCTTCAACAATTAGAATAACCCTAGTTCAAAGTTTGTAGTGTGAATGAATTTTTGTTTGAGGGTAGTTTTATTAGGTATGTGAAGTTTATATCACTCCGTCCATTATTTTGTTTAGTCCGACTCGAACTAATAATGAAAACTCAAACTAATTGTGGAATTAGAAGAAAGCACGAGTTGGAATAATTGAAATGGTTCGTAGTAATGGTAATGTCGGTATAGTGTGGCCTATACAAATTTTAAAGTCCAAATTTAATACTCCCTCCGTCCCAAAATGATCTTCCTGTTAAACAAAATGTTCTGGATTAAGGTTGAAAATAACAATTTTGAAACCATTTTTGAGCTAGAAGTAGAGTTTAGTGCACTCTTTTATTCCTTAAAATTTGAGTTTAGGATTCCTTTTGAAAGTGTAGGTTTGGAGCATTGAAAAGTGGGATTTTTGGCCATTTTTGAGGAGCACCGGTGGCCACTCATTTCCTTAGCTGACTTGGTTCTTCTCAAAACATTCATCCATTTTACAAAATTCATCCATTTCTATCTAGATTCATTCATCCATTCATCCAAAATATTAATCTAATTTTCCAATTTTCATCCAACAGTTCGGAAATCATCCAATAAATTTCATCCATCCACCAGGAAGATCATTTTGGGACAACAAATGCAAGCCAACATGAAGATCATTTTGGGACGGAGGGAGTACTAAATGTCATTTGAATGATCGAGTTTCAGCAATTGAATTGGTTAATTTAAACTATGATTCTTCTAGACAAAATTAGGTGGTTACCTTCAAATCATTTACGATTTGACCTCTAAAGGACAAAAATATCCATATTGAACTTGACACTATTTAACCCTTTAACTCCCTGATTTAACATTGTTTTCAAAGATTTGTTATAAAATGTTTAATGAAAAACAAAAATGGAGTTGATATACAAAGCAAAGTTGTAAATGTCAATGTGAAGATCACCTCTGTACGGTTGGATTCATCACATCTTTTATTAATATCATTTAGTTAATTTTACAAGGTTTCCTTTTTTGAAATTCAATTAAAAATCCCAAATTGACACAAAAATTAAGAAAATATTGTAATGAAATTGGAATAATATGCACTATGAGATGGTATAGTTTCCATTATTTGATTCTATTTATTTTGGAAAATCATGTTTAAGGTCTCACATTTAGAACTAAAAATGAAACTTGGCATAAACCAATTGCGTTGTTTTTCAAAAATCCACAATATCTTATTTTGAAGATCCATATTGTACAAATGATAGTTCACTAGCACAAGAACTGAGATAAATTTGGATGGATGAAAAACTATACATGATGTAAATCAGGAGAAAGGTTGCAATCTGTTCAACGTTCAATATATGAACACATGCGTGGTAAAGGATTAATGAGTTGAAATGGAGACTTCCTTTTGTTCAATTATACCAACAAACGCAATGCCATAGTAAGGTAGCACCTCCATTAAAATAAAAAAATTCCTAAAATAGATGTGATTTTTTTTGGGAATTTTTTTTCGAAATAAAATAAAATTTGAAAGGGAAGAAAATGGATTTTAGAGAATATTCGTTTAACCAATATACATAAAAAATTTTAAAAAATTTTAAAAAGAAAAAATGAAAAAAAAAATTCGATAAATATAAAAACAAGCGGCTAGTCGCGTAGTCTCTGCCTTAGTATTTGAGCAAAAAAATTACTAAGAGTGTCACTCACAGTTTGACTGAGAGTGTCATTGTTCACTAACTCACTAACTCCTCACTGTTCACTAACTCCTGAAAACGCAGTGTTTTCGTGGTCTCTCCCCTTTAGGAGCAGAAACAATAAAAAATGAAAAATGAAAAATGAAAAAAATTAAAAAATTATAATAAATTCGATAAAAAGGTGCCGAAGGTGCTACGTGCCTACCATATTCTACATTGATTACAGTGATACAAACTGTAACCTCATTTGCATTATTAATTTACTCCCAATTGAATTGGTCATTTTCAAACCACGAATCCTCAACCCTTCAAAGGGAAAATCATTCACAAAGAAAACACTGTCACTTACCGGTGGGTTGATTGCGCTTGTCCATGATTGCAGGCGTACGGACAGCGAGAAAGAAAGAAAAAGAAAAAAGGTAAGAAAGAAAAGGAAACCCGCAGAAAGAAAAAGATCGCCAAACTGATAAAGATAAAGACAACAGAGCCGGAAAGAAAAAGAAAAAAGAGACAAGGACGCGGTTGGCGGGGCTGGCGACGACGAAGCCACAACACTCATCACTCACAACAATCGTGTGCACAACCCCGGCCCTTCCATAAGGCCGGATCGATTTGACTCGATTCTCAGCTTTACAATTCTCTTCTCCTCTCAGTTGCTTTGTTTTTTGCAGCAAAATACAAAGCAAAAATCGGTAGCATTTTGGCGTAGATCTGGCCGGGGTTTCGGAGCTTCCGGGCGCGTGATTTGGAGTCGGAAGATTTTTGTCTCTGTTTTCTTTCTTTTTGTGATTCTTCGTTTTTTGGTTGCGGAATTTCTTAAGCCAATTCGTGGTGGATTTGCGAGCAAGTTAATGCGGCTTTCAGGTGTTCTTTAGCTCAACACCATGAAGGCCTTGATTCTTGTCGGCGGGTTCGGCACGCGGCTACGGCCTCTCACTTTGAGTGTGCCGAAGCCGCTCGTGGACTTCGCCAACAAGCCTATGATTCTGCATCAGGTGAGTGAGATCACCAGCTCTTGATCCGTTTATTACCTGTCGAATCGGACTTAGTTAAGTGACGAATTAATTAGTGTCGAAGTTGCCGTTTTTTTTTTTTTTCTGGATTCTGACGGATTGCTGTGCAGATTGAAGCCTTGAGAGCGGTTGGTGTGGATGAAGTCGTGTTGGCCATCAACTACCAGCCTGAGGTAAATTTCACAATGTCTACTTTCAAATGATCATTAAAAAGCTTTTGTCAAAGTCAATCCGCGTCGTGTATACTTAAATATGTCCTTATTTTTTTTGGAAATTTTGGAAATCATTCATATCACACATCTCAGTTGCGGGTGTGTATTTTTCACAACGTCCTCCTTCGAATGGTCACGGGAAGCTTTCATGGCGTCAAAGTCAATGCGTGTTGTGTGCTTATTTTTTCAGTAGTTTTTGAAATTTTGTAAAATCATGTACAGCCAGAGAGGTTACGAAACTCAGTTGCAAGGCATGAGAGTGTATTTTTGAGAGCTAGAGAAATCTTAATTTTAAAGCGTTGAAGTCTGGTGAACATGCTCAATGAAATAGGCAGCAGCTAAGTTGTGTTTGTGGAACAGGTGATGATGAATTTTCTGAGAGACTTCGAGAAGAGCCTGGGCATCAAGATTACGTGCTCGCAGGAGACGGAGCCCATGGGCACAGCAGGGCCTCTGGCATTGGCACGAGACAAGCTGGATGATGGCTCGGGGGAGTCCTTCTTCGTCTTGAATTCGGATGTCATCAGCGAATACCCTTTGCGACAAATGATCGACTTTCACAAGAACCACGGTGGAGAGGCCACCATCATGGTCACCAAGGTACTACGCTCGTCTCAGTTTACCTTCTGAAAGCAGCTTCCCTTCACTTTCAACTCCCTATTACCAAACAAGTTCCATAATTTTACAATACGCATCTGATTGCCTTTTAGCTTGATTGCTCTACTGTGGTCTCCCTAGACATCGTCAATACCAAATTTTATTCACAAATACCATGCAGTTTACAATTTGTCCCCTGAAGATTCTAAATGTGGACCGTTCACTTTGAAGTCATTCTCTATTTAGACAATTGAGCAAACGAGCTGTGTATTGGAGATTTACAACGAGTATCTGTTGACTCTTAGCTTAAATGAGAAATCAGTCTATGATTGCTGTATGAGTTGAGACTAGTCAATCTGTGTTCTCCCTAGACATCGTCAATACCCAATTTTATTCACAAATACCATGCAGTTTTACTATCTGTCCCGTGAAGGTTCTAAATGTGGACCGTTCACATTGAAATCTCTATTTAGACAATTGAGCAAACAAAGATCTGTATTGTAGATTTACCTTTTGACTCTTAGCTTGATGGCTGTATGAGTTTAGACTGGTGAATCTGTTGTGACTATCAGATTGTATTCACGTTGTGACTATGGCTGCAGGTGGATGAGCCATCCAAGTACGGAGTGGTGATGATGGACGAATCAAACGGGTGTGTGCAACGGTTCGTGGAGAAGCCACAGCAATTCGTGGGCAACAAGATCAACGCAGGGATTTACCTCCTGAGTCCTCGGACGCTGAACCGAATTGAGCTCCGGCCGACGTCCATCGAGAAGGAGGTTTTTCCCAAGATTGCAGCGGAGCAAAGCTTGTTCGCCATGGTGCTGCCAGGCTTCTGGATGGACATCGGGCAGCCCCGGGACTACAACACAGGGCTGCGCTTGTACCTGGACTCGCTGCGGAAGAAATCCCCGCAGAAACTGGCAGCAGGGCACACTTTCTTAGGCAATGTCATCGTTGACGAGACGGCCAAGATCGGCGAAGGCTGTCTGATTGGACCCGACGTTTCCATCGGCCAAGGCTGCATTATTGAATCCGGGGTGCGTCTGTCTAGATGCACCATCATGCGTGGCGTCAGGGTGAAGAAGCACGCTTGCATCACTGGGAGTATTATTGGCTGGCATTGCACTATTGGCCAATGGGCCCGGATCGAAAACATGACTGTGTTGGGTGAAGACGTTCGTGTTTCTGATGAAATCTTTAGCAACGGAGGCGTCGTTCTGCCCCACAAGGAGATCAAAACCTCCATTCTGAAACCCGAGATTGTCATGTGATCCTTCCACCTCTACTCTTTCCACTCTTCTTTTTCCATAGAGTCTACCTTTCCACAGACTCTTCATTTCTGCTGGTCTTAGTTCCCAACTTAACTCTTATTCTTCTCACACTTTGATAGACCCTCTCTATCTCGACCTCCATTTTGAAACCCGAACTTGTCATGTGAGTTTTCCATCTGTATTCTTCTGGTCTCTGTGCAGTTAGACAAGTAGAATAGAGAGTGTACCTCCAAAAAATGACACCACTTGCTATCTTGGTCTATGTTGCTTAGTAAAATTACCATCAACAAAATCTTCATTCATGGTGATTTTTGGGCTAGAACTCTTCTTCTTATAGACTCTCTCTATCTTGACCTCCATTTTGAAACCTGAGATTGTCATATGTTCTATCCATCTCTACTCTTTCCACTCTTAGTCTACCTTTCCACAGACTCTTCATTCTTGTTGGTCTTAGTTCCAAACTTAGCTCTTATTCTTCTCACTCACTTTGATAGACCCTCTCTATCTTGACCTCCATTTTGAAACCTGAACTTTTCATGTGAGTTTTCTTATCTCTTCTTCTCGTCTCTGTCGTTGAGTTCACCTCTGAAAGGAGGAACAAATGATCCCACTTACTATCTTGGTCTTAGTAAAACTACCACCAACAAAATCTTCATTCGTGTTGATTTTGGGCTAGAGTTCTTCTAATAGACTCTCTCTATCTTGACCTCCATTTTGAAACCATCCATCTCTACTTCTTCTCTTACACTGTGTCATAGAGTCTACCTCACTATCTAGATCCATGTGGTTTGGTTCATAGAACTCTATAGACTCTGCATTCACTTAGAGTTATTTTTCTTATCAGAACCTATACTAATCTCTGAATCAGTAGACCTTTTTTCTGGTGGAGTAATTCTTATACGCCACCAGGTTTACCAAAATCTACCACTCTGACGATGTGGGGTCTAAGTTTTGTCATATAGCAATAGCGAAGGAAGATACACGTACTAGCTGAGAAGTCGATTCACAGAGACTGGGGATACTTTTAGGAACAGAATTATTCCGTTAGCACAGGTTGTAGTGTGCTAACGAGAGTTAAGTGACTGGGCAGATTTGACACTTGGATTTCTAAGTGATTAAATATATACCTGAATAAAAAGTAGGTAGATGCAAACAGACAGGCAGACAACTACAGCAGGAGCATACGACGCAACCTCCTTAATGATTTTTTACGGGGCCTGTGGCTTCCAGGTACATTACTCATGAGTGGCCACTGCCTCATGAGTTTTGTAATAACAGTGGCTACTTGAATAGAAAGTGTTTTTACGCCTTCATGACTCTTTTGTGTTCTGTTCATCATTGTTTCATGTTTCATTTGTCCGTCTTCATGTTGAGGTGGGGACATCAAAACTGCCACTTTTTCCTACTGTTGTTATAGTTAGGCTTGTGAAATTTTTGGATTTTCTTGTTGGCAATTGAAAGAGGATTTTAATGCACTGAAGATTGTGTCATTTGCATATTGTGTGCAAAAGGCACGAAGAGTCAAAACTTTTTGATAGGTAGATATTGATTTGGGGATGTACACCAGGTGAAGATGGCGGTTTTGGGTCACTCTTGCTTTTGGGTGCTTAATGCTTGATTTGAAAGCAGATCATTGCGACCGGTTTGGAAGTTTGGTGTTGCCAGAAATGTGAGATATCCTTGTTGCATTCTTCGATTTATAGTGACTTTTTTGTACAATTATTGTGGGTCAGGGTAATTCTAATAAGATTTTTGACCTAAGTTTGAATGTGTAAAGTTAATTTTGAGCTTACTTGAAACAAAATGGGTTGATATAACATCATGTAGGATTTAGTCCTTGATACATTAAAAAAAAATTGTTGCAAGTAAAAAGTTACAACAAAATGTAAATTTTTGTATGTCCCACAATAATTTTAGTGAAAGGAGTAGTAGTAGTGCTTAATAAAGACAAGTAATTCATTTGCAAATGTTGTTTTCAAGAATAATGACCTCGAAGTACCTACAATTCAAATACTCAATGAATTGAATCAAAAATGTGAGATTGACATTTTTTCGAACACAAGTTCTCAAACTATTAATCATTGTCAATCTTGCTAATCATAATGGCAATTTGGTTTAGAGGGGTTTATTGTAACATCATTATATCTTGCAAATTTGTTGTCATAGAAAGCAAGTACAAATGTAGTCAGAAACTTTTCATCCAAAATTTTCCTTAAAAAGGTAGATCCAAATACAATGTGTGCATGATCTTAGAGCCTTTCTAACAACACTCTAAAAGAGGCGCCGCACTTCTGGATAATGGGTGAAAAAACTAATACAAAATCACATCATGTCTATAAATCTCAGGCTAAGTCCCCAAAACGACTCAAACTACACCGAAATCACTATAATATATATATATATATATATATATATATATATATATATATATATTTTGTGGCCCACGGTATTTTTAACGGCCACACTAATATATGTTTTTTCCAAAATAGTGTGGTAAAATTCATCCAAACTTGATGAAAATTTGTTCAAGTGGATGAAACTTGTTAAAAACAATGAGAATTTGTCCACAACAATTATCCACCAACAGTATATGGTGATTTCAGTGTAGTGTATTTTCTCTTTTTAATTACACATTGTACATAAGGTCCTTTAGTCCTGCTTTGAAACACCTTACCACTATTCATGAATCAATGTAGCAGATACCCAAACCATGAATATTATTCCCCAATCACTACAGTAAATACCTGAATCATGACAAGTCCATGTCATCTTCAGTTAAAGATTGGGTGGTGAAACAATGCTACCCTACGTCGTGGTCAGTTTCAACATTGAATAATTATTCTTTATCCAAAAGTGCCACATGTCATCTTGTGATTAGTTTATGGTGACGTGAACCTCTCAAAATATGATGTGGAAATTAGATTTCAACACAATACTGTCTGAAATCTGACCCTCACATACGGTAACATTGGAGATCAAACCATCTATAGTGGTACTCTTGAAACGGATGAACTCCACCAACTGCTAAAAACCCTTCAGTTGATTGCACAATCCATCTTACTTAACCCTTTAGTGCCCAGCTGACCACATTATGGTCACTGCAACGTCCAAAATGCAAATAGCAGAGAATCCGTGAAGAATTCGAACTTCAGTTTTGAAGTTCAGATTATGCCACATACATTATACATCTTCCAGAAAAAGAAATTTTCAATTTGGAATTGTACAACTATCAAAATACCTATCAACAAAGCCCAAAAATACTGCAAATACTTGAAAATACAGTGAATACTTACAAATACAACACATGCATTATGAAGTATTTCTTGTGTTTGGAAGTTTGTTATCTTGTTTTGTTTTTTGGTATTGTGTTCTCTTTTCTATCTTCCATTAGTGTGTGTAATCCGATCTTGACTAATGTACCCACTCCTGTCAATTTTCAACGTATAAAATTTTGCCTAAACCGTATATGGATAAGTCACTTTCACTTATAAAATTCACAAAAATTATGTGTGAGTCTATTTTTGATATGAAAGATTGCAACGGAGAGGTGTTGGCGTAGGGCATAGCTGAACTTCTTTACTTTCATTTTTGAAAATTTAACTCACATTCTATTTAACTCTGAAGTCACACACCCCCCAAAATCTCATTTTTGAGCGTGCATTATACATTTCAAATACATACTATAATCTTCCAATCCCACCGTTGGATGATTCTCAAATTTTAATAAAATGTGTGCTCTTGAGTTGGGAATAGAATTGTACGGCTACTTTCTAATTTGATATATTCTATTTCTGGTAATCTCAATCACAGTGGAAAAACTCACTAAAATTGAGAGCTCCCATCTACAGTACCCTGGGCACTAAAGGGTTAACTTAGCATTTTCAGAGTCTAATTGAGTGATGTTGGTGGGGAACATCATGGTTCTTGGAGATGCTCTTAGTAAGTTGTTCTTAGTAAGTTACTATCGCAGCAGCAGGGATCCGCATGTGATACCCAAGGTAGATTCCAAGCTCATCATGCGGGCGAGCGCGCGCTAT
The DNA here is from genome assembly GCA_022496805.1 of Pohlia nutans. Lineage (NCBI taxonomy): Eukaryota > Viridiplantae > Streptophyta > Bryopsida > Bryales > Mniaceae > Pohlia > Pohlia nutans. Next base: position 3,834,467 of record CM040103.1, read on the forward strand.
TAACACGGCCGAACGACAGGAATCCAAATCCCACCGCCATCGCCGTTACTTAATTACCTTCGATCACTCCGATCACTTCCTTGAGCTTTGGCAGTATTAATCAGTTGCACAGATTCACCAGTTCGTTTCGTCAGGAACCAGTTGCACAGATTCATCAGTTCGTTTTGGCAGTAACGAGTTGCACAGATTCATCAGCGCTCTGGCAGTAATCAGTCGCATCGGTTTGGCTGTTTTTGTGTTTCGGGAAAAGATCGATCGATCAAAATGATGGGGAGGAGATCGGGGCTGTTCGCCTTCTTCGTGGTGGTGGTGGGGGTGCTGTTGGCATCGAACGTTGAGGCCAAGAAATCCGAGAAGAAGGGTCAGTTGGACGAGGTGACGCACAAGGTGTTCTTCGACGTGGAGATCGAGGGCACGCCCGCGGGGCGCGTGGTGATCGGGCTGTTCGGGAACGCGGCGCCCAAGACGGTGGAGAATTTCCGCGCGCTCTGCACGGGGGAGAAGGGCTTGAGCGACGCCACCGGGAAACCCTTGCACTTCAAGGGCAGCATCTTCCACCGCATCATCCCCAGCTTCATGATCCAGGCAAGCGGATTTCTTTTCTTTCTTGGTTGCTAAGTATCATTCGCCAAATTGCTACATATAAATTGCTCATTGATACAAAAGATTTTTGAAAAAAATGAAGGAATAATAGCCAGATTTGTCAAGATGTGTAGCCTCTTTTGAACCTAGGTATCACCCATGTATTGCCTAAGTAGCATGTAGGTAGCACATGTGTATTACCCTGATATTACCTACTCCCTCTGTCCCAAAATGATTGTCATGTTTGAAAGTCATGTTTGAAAGTGCTTTTTTAAGTAGGTCAAAAAAATACTTCCTTGTGGCTAATTTTATTTAGGTTGCAATGAACACATGCAATGTTCTTCAATCATTCTAATGACATAATTTGGAACCTTTTTTAATCATGTTTCTTACAATATGATCAATGAAATTGGCTCAAAGAAATACCAAACAAATTTGTATGATGATAACTTTGGGACGGAGGGAGTATATGATAAGAGCATCAAGGAGCCTGGATTCAAAGCATACTAGAGCAAAGAGAGGGAGCACCCTTTTTCAAAGAGAATCCTGAGTTGAATCATCTTTTCTAACTCATGAGGGAATACCACGTGCATATCATGAATTGAAGGATTCATGAAGACATGCCAAAGATATTCATTTGTATTTTGAAGTTAAGTGAGGACCACATTCAAAAGGGTACTGTCTCACTCTCTCTACTCTATTATGCCATGTTGTCTTCAAGAGAAAAGTGGCAAAAATGCTAATCTGTCTCTTGACAAAAATAAACGATGAAAAATCACTGGATCCAGGGCGGCGACATCACGCACGGCAACGGCCGCGGGGGGGAATCCATCTACGGTAGTCGATTCGCCGACGAGAGCTTCAAGCTCAAGCACACGGGGCCCGGCACGCTGTCCATGGCCAATGCGGGACCCAACACCAACGGCTCGCAGTTCTTCATCTGCACCGTCAAGACCAGCTGGCTGGACGGCCGCCATGTCGTGTTCGGGAAGGTCCTCAGTGGCCTCGACGTCGTGTACAAAGTCGAGGCCGAGGGGTCCTCGGGCGGGACGCCCAAGCGCAAGGTCGCCATCGCCGACAGCGGGGAGCTTCCTCTTTGAATCTTTTTAAGTGTCTGGTTGTTCGAATATGAATTTTTCTTCTTCTTTGCAGTTGTTGTTGTTGTTGTTGTTGTTGTTGTTGTTGTTCTCTGTACATATGTATCATTGATCGACAAGCAGTAGGGTTTGTTGGTGGTCAAGATTAGATTAGGGTTGATTGTTTCCAACGCAATTGCTGTTGTGGCGAATTTTCTCCTTTGTGAATAGGTCGGTAGTTTTTACTCAAGGTAGGAAAATCCTTTGTTGTGCTGGTTGTTCCAAAATGAATCTTTCATCTTTTGCAACTGTTTTGTTCTCTGCATATGTATCATGTATCTTTTGTGTCTGGTTGTTCGAATATGAATTTTTCTTCTTTGCAGTTGTTGTTCTCTGTACATATGTATCATTGATCGACAAGCCGTAGGGTTTGTTGGTGGAGAATGTGGTCAAGATTAGATTAGGGTTGATTGTTTCCAACGCAATTGCTGTTGTGGCGAATTTTCTCCTTTGTGAATAGGTCGGTAGTTTTTACATAAGGTAGGAAAACCTTTTGTTGTGCTGGTTGTTCCAAAACGAATCTTTCATCTTTTGCAACTGCTTTGTTCTCTGCATATGTAATTATGTATCATTGATCTGTATATGTATCATGTATCTTTTGTTTGAAAATGAATCTTTCATCTTTGCAGTTGTTGTTGTTCTCTGTACATATGTATCATTGATGGAGCTCTCAGGGCAAGCATTAGGGTTTGTTGTGGGAAAATGTGTTCAAGATTAGGGTTGGTTGTTTCCAACGCAATTGCTGTTGTGGCGAATTTTCTCCTTTGTGAATAGGTCGGTAGTTTTTACTTAAGGTAGGCAAAACCTTTTTTTTGTGCTGGTTGTTCCAAAATGAATCTTTCATCTTTTGCAACTGTTTTGTTCTCTGCATATGTAATTATGTATCAGTGATCTGCATATGTATCATGTATCTTTTGTGGCTGGTTGTTCGAAAATGAATCTTTCATCTTTGCTGTTGTTGTTCTCTGTACATATGTATCATTAGGGCAAGCATTAGGGTTTGTAATTGGAGAATGTGTTCAAGATTAGGGTTGATTGTTTCCAATACAATTGCGAATTTTCTCGTTGAAGTGGTGGCTCCTTTGTGAACAGGTCGATAGATTTTACTTAAAGTAGGAAAATCTTTTGTTGTGCTGGTTGTTCCAAAATGAATCTTTCATCTTTTGGTACTGTTTTTTTCCCATGTGATCTGGGAGTGCTCTTAGAGCAATCATTAGGGTTTGTATTGTGTGGTCAAGATTAGGGTTGAACAGAACTCCTTGCTTTCAACGCAATTTCTGTAGAGACGAACTCCCTCTTTGAAATGGTATGAACTGGTGGACATATTTTACTGAAGTTGGGAAATTCTTTTGTGCTGGTTTTTTGAAAATGATACTTTCATCTTTGCAATTGTTGTCTTTGTGTGTGTAATTGTATCATTGAACTTGTGAGCTGGAATTCTCTCAGGGCAAACATCAGGGGTTTGTTTTGTTGGAGAATATGGTCAAGATTAGGGTTGAACTTAACTCGGAGCTTCCAACGCAATTGCTGGTTAAGTAGGGCGTGTGGTGTTTCCCATTGATGATCCCAGATTATTTTTATCTGAGATTTTTTATGGGCATGGACGGGCTGCTTCTGTGAGAGTGTGTTTTTCTTATGAGAGTGTGTTGCCATGTGTACTGAATGAACTTGTGAAGCTAACTGAAGAAACCACTCTGAGCTCTATTTCGCTTGATGTGCAGTGTGTTTGATCTCTCAGTGGTTACAAATGTTGGCCTGAATCTGAAGTGCAGTGTGAAACAACTGGTTTATTCAATACCGTCCAAATGATTCTCAAAAGACAAACGATTCTCAAAAGAGAAATTTGGATGAATGAAAAATTCTATGGGATGTAGTTAACCCTTTAACGTCCCAATTCAACATTGTTTTCAAAGATTTGGTATAAAATGTTTGATAAAAACTAAGGTCGAGCCACCTACAAATGATCAGGTACCTAATGTCGATAATTTCTACACATGGCTTTCATTTTAGAACGCAAATCTAAATATGTCATAGAGCATTTATTGTTTGTTGACCAAAACGATAAGCCATCTATGGTCTACCTAGATGTGCGTTCTAGAATGAAAGCCATGTGTAGAAATTATCGGCATTAGGTACCTGGTCGGTTTAGGTGGCTCGACCTTAGTAATGGAGTTGATTTACAAAGCAAAGTTGTAAATGTCAATGTGAAGATCACATGTGTACGGTTGGATTTATCATATATTTCTTTAATATTTTTAAATTAATTTTGCAAGGTTTTGTTTTGAATGGAGAAAGGTTTTCTTAATTTGGATGGAGAAAGGTTGCAATCTACTTGTTGCAATCATAATGGACACATGGTGGTCAAAGAGTTAACTCCTAACCCCAAACATGCACTATTTTGATCTTGAAAGCCCGATTAAGAAAACAAAGTTTAACAAGGCTAGAGTAACATAACATTCTTATATACAATATGGCCATCAAAATTTGTCAAGAAATCTTTTTTTTTTTAGTTTCTATATTTTTAGTTTTTTAGTGTTTCTATCAGATTTATAATTTTTAGCTTTTCTTGAGTTGAAAAACGAAGGTTCAAATTGGACCTCCACTTTTGAACAAGACATGTAATGTTTGATGATATAAACTTTGTCCTCATTTGAGTTTTTTTTTTACAATTGTTTTTCATCCATTCAATTTTTTTTTTAATTCTTGTGCTAGTTGACTACCAGTTGTACAGTACAGATTTTCAAAATAAGATATTGAGAATTTTTGAAAAATAGTAAAAGTGGTTTATGTCAAATTTCATTCTTAGTTCAAAAAGTGAGACCTTAAACATGATTTTCCATAATAAGTAGAATCAAATAGTGAAAACCATACCATCCTGTAGTGCATGTTATTCCAATTTTATTTTTTAAAAAATTAATTTTTAATGTTAATTTTGGATTTTTAATTGAATTTCAAGAGAAAACCTTGCAAAATTGATTAAAAATATTAATAATAAATATGATGAATCCAACCGTACAGATGTTATGTTCACATTGATATTTATAACTTTGCTTTGTACATCAACTCCATTTTAATTTTTTATCAAACATTTTATAACAAGTCTTTGAAAACAATGTTGAATCGGGACCTTAACCCCTAACCGTCCTCACCTATGTCTAGTTTAGGCAGTTTTGCAAAGATGCATTATAAAATGCAATTAATATGAATAATCAGAACTTGATGTATAAATGAAAGTTATACATTTTTAATTTTAGATTCTATCTATACAGTTAGATCTATGATTGCTATCACTAATCTTTTTCTATAAATTTTGAAACATAAAATAAAAAATTATTTTGTAATTCAATTACGAATAAGATATTGACAATATGTGGATGAAATTTGTTGTGATGGGTAAGGGGTTGTACTTTAGGTGTACACTAAATAGGTAGATTAGTGTTAGATACACTAATTTACATAAACATGTTGTAAGTTTTTACTGTCGACCAATTTTTTTATCCTCTATATTGGTCAAGATGGGGATCTTTCAATAGTATCGGAATCAATGTCTTTGGTAATTTTTTTTGTCGAGAGTAAAAATCTATAATATTTTCAAATCTTATAATTATCTAACACTAATCTACCTATTTAGTGTAGTGATTTTTGGAGATTTTTTGGATGCTTGATTTTAAGAGTTTATTTTTTCAAGAACACTTTTAGACCAAAATCTTCAAGATTTTGGGTGAAACACTGCAACACAAAATGAGTCACAACTTTTTCTGAAATTGTTTCCTTTTCGATCGGATCACACATACATGAAGCTAACTTCCCATAAAAAAATTCAGTTTAAAAATCACACCACAAAAAGTGCATGACGGTTGAGAAACTACGGATGAAATTTGTACATCATGCAAAATATGCATGGTTGGGCAGTAAGGGGTTAAAAGGTTAAATTCTTGAATTACAATGTTTAGATTGCTCTTGAGCTTGGCAAGTTTGACCGCATTTGAGGTAAACAACAGCTCTTTTGTAGAAGACAAGGTAGTCACATTTCTTGGGTGACTCAAGTCCCAAACCTGGTTACTTAGGTTTTAGTTTTTTCCTGTCCTGTGGTGTCTTGTCCCGTGGCTCTGTACTTTATTTCTCTGCCATTGATTCTTTCAAATTGTGCCAAAAAAAGAAGAAGAATTACAATGTTCAGATTCTTTTGCAATTATTATTAAATGAATGTGAGTAAATATTTGTGGAACATACTACGACAAATAATCATCAATATTGCGACAAGACTATTTGAAAAAATATATCAAATATCAAATGATATGCAAGTTGATTTCATGTGATAATAATCTGTATAGAACAAAACTCATTTAGCACAATTTCCTAAAAACAAATTTACATTTTGCTTACTTTTAAAATTGTAGAATGTAAAATTAATTTGTAAGATGTGAGCTCACACCTACACTACCGTACTACAAGTGTGCTAAAATTATAATTTAGGTTTTATACAATTATTTTATAGCTGACCCAAAATCTCAAAAAATGAAAATATTCCAAATTTCATTATAAATTAAATAATAATACATCCATATGAAAATTTATAAACATGACTTTTGCATTTAACCCCAAAAGGTCCTCACCTCTTTTGTAAAAGTCAAAGCACTATAATTTGCATACTTTAAATATCACATTGAATGATTTATAATTTTTCATAGATAATCATCGACATTATGAAGGTATGACAAAATTTTCAACACGATTGGAAGATATTTTGAATATTTACAAATTTTATGATGTAAACAAGGTAAAAATTCAAAATAAATATGTTTTTGTCAAATTTAATATCAAAAATTATATTTAAGGTAGATAAAAGTTGTATTTACATGGAGTAAAAAATTGAAGGTGAAGAAATCAAAAGAGACTTATGATTGAAGCATCTTTAAAAAGCCCTTTGTATTTTGGACACTCAAAATTCAAAGTTCTTAACAGTAGAAAAGCTTCAAATGAAGTTTATTCTCCAATCCCAACGGTCAAAAGATGTATCATAACTTAACTTAAACATCTAATGAAAACACCAGCTACAATAAAGCTAAGACACTTGATTTTTGGGGCCTTTGACCAAAAATCAAGCATAATATGGTTGATTGGTCCTTTAGGGGGTTAAACACTGAATACGTGGTACTCGGTCATTAATATTATGAACATACACACCGGCCTTAAAAGAGGATCGAAGTTTCTATCTATATACAAGTTTTTTGTTTTTTGTTTATATGAATTAACGTTGAACTATTTAAAACGGTGTGAAATTTAATTAACAAAAATGACCTAAAGATCAACTTAACTTATAAACATTTACAACAAATTTCATTCACAGATTGTCAATATCTTATTTGTAATTGAATTACAAAAGAATTTTGAATTTTAAGTTTCAAATTTTATACATAAATATCAGTGATAGTAATCCTAGATTTAACTGTATGGATAGAATCCAAAATTCATAATCTACAACTTTTATTCATACATCAAGTTCAAAATATCCCCTAGTCAGATACATTTTATAATGCATCTTTACAATTATGCAATTCTGAGAGGGGTGAGGCGAATACGAGGTTGCTCTTGATAGGAACACAAGGTCAGTACATCCGATGAGAGTTCATGTTTGTATTCTCCGCCTTGCGGTGTATGTTGTAATCTATTGTCTTGCAATGGAAATAAAGCATCCATTTATTTCAAAAATAAATAAATAAATAAAAAACAAAAAAGAACCTACAAGATACAGTTAGGTTCAGTTTCTGAAAAATCACCGTACGTGGAAGGCAGGGTCGGCACTTTCATATCAAATAATTAATTAAAGTTGAAACAATGAAGATCGACACTTTCAAAAGTAATTATGTAATCTGCTATTAATAACTAGCATAAAATTTTTGCCGACGATTAAACGTTTTAATATTCATTAAGTGTTACCGGTATGTATTTGTTTTTACTTTTTTCGGCATCTTTTAGGGAATTATTTTCTACCGACCCTGCCTTCCTACGGCAGTGCTGCCCGATCACCTTCCCTCGCCTGAAAACGGGCAGACGATCTGTCTGCCCGGGCACATAAATTTTGTTTAGTACCCGGACTGCCTGCAAAGGTTTCTGTGTGCGCTCACTCCCGAGGTTTAATTTCGCGACTTGGTCGAAATTAGGGTTTGCGAGCAGTGGTTTTTCTTTTTTTCAAGGGAGTCCGATAGGCGATTCAAAAATTGAAACTTGAAAAATAGAAGCGTTTTTTTCTACCGTATACATACCAAATTTATAAGGGCAGATTATGGCGATCAATGCTCTGTTTTTTTACTCAATTTTTCTTATAGCAAGTTGGCGATCAATATAGCTACAAAATATTCGCTGGGAGGACGAGAACCCGGATTGTTGTTGCAGATAAGACTTGAAGGAGGTCGAGGGTTGGCGTGAACGCCGTCTCTTCTGTTTCCGTGGCCATGCGGACTTCGTTCAGGCGGAATTTGTGCGCTGCCGTGCGGGCGTCGTCGGACTCTGGTTAGTCCATCAATTCTGTGGCTAGGGTTTCGCCATCGAAGTATCAGGGTTAGTAGCAAATTAGTGAGGGCGGTGAGAAATCATGTTTTACGACTTGAGTGTTGGCGTGGACGGGCTGGACGTGAACGCGCGCCGGGAGTTGGTCTGTCAGTCGCTGCAGCTCGGCTACACTTCGGTCGCCACGAACCACGTCCACAGTGATCGCCCGCTGGCCGACAGTGATGGCTCCAACGTAAAGCCTTTAGATGTCGCGTCCGTTCTCGCAGCCGCGTCGGGGATTGCTGAGTCCGTGAAATTCCATCAACGGCTGCTCGGCGTGCCCGCCGGGCAACCTTTCCGGCAGTACACTCGGATCACGGTGGTTTTGGATGACTTGGCTCAAGCCTCAGTGTTGAACTCCGCGAATCCCGTGTTGCGGACTTACGATATCGTTGCGGTTCGTCCCATGAATCAGAGAGCGTTTGAACTTGCCTGCAAAATTTCAGAGGTGAATACTCAGTGTTGGATTCCATGTGGCACATTTATTTGAATTTCTAATGTCGAGACTACGCATCAGTCACTATGCTTAGGGTTTAGCGTTTTGAATTTCTAATCTCTAAGTTTAGGGTTTAGGGTTTAAGGTTTTGAATTTCGAATGTCGATAGTCTCTGAGTTTAGGGTTTAGGGTTTTGGATTTCTAATGTCGAGATTGCATATCAGTCTCTAGTTTTAGGATTTAAGGTTTAGGGTTTGAATTTTTATTGTCGAGATTAAGCATCAGTCTCTAAGTTTAGGGTTTAGGGTTTTGAATTTCGAATGTTGAGAATGCATATCAGGCTCTAGTTTTAGAAATTAAGGTTTAGGGTTTTGAATTTCTAATGCCGAAATTACGTATCAGTCTCTAGGGTTTAGGGTTTAAGGTTTAAGGTGCACTGCGTGCAAGGTTTTTTTGACAGGAGACGACTTCTAAGTTACTGTGGAAGTTTTGGAATGAAATGTTTAGCTGGAGCTTAACTTTTACCATAAACACATTTTCTAGCTTCTGATATTAGTTTAAGATTAGCACGTCAGTTACGGTTTTCACTTGTAACTGGCTACAATTGTAAATTCTAAGTTTTGTAATTTTATCTGACTGGGGAGAGCCCCGTTTTCTCAACCGTTTGGGAGCTGGGTAACATTTCTACGGGTTGAGCAATTCAGTAACAGGACTACAAAATTTGAGAAACCTTATGATTTGATACTTGATGCAGGTCGATATTATCTCGTTGGATTTGTTTAAGCGAGTTCCCTTCCGGATGAAATTTTCTATTATGAAAGAGGCCCTGGAGGTAATTTCTTGGCATTGATGTACAAGCCTTCGTCGTTGTCATGAAAAGCCTTGTTATACGCCATTTCCCTCGCCTTATACATCAAAGTATTTCATTCTAGACATTAGGTTATTGGCCATGTCATCCATCTCACGCGCATGATTTTGCAGAGGGGTGTTTTTTTCGAGATTACGTATGGACGTGCACTATTTGACGCCAAGGCTCGAAAAGAGCTTTTTGCAAATGGTCAGGTAAATCTCTCGTTCCGGGTTTTGGGCCATTTCTTAAAGATTGGCATTAAACAATCACTAAAGAGGAGTGCTAGTGTTCTTTTGTCGTGACAATCATCTTTGCTCTGTTATTCAATCTATCATAATTTAACGGCTTTGGCTGCTATATGGTTTTAGTGATCACTTCTGTGAGGCCGATTTGATGATATTTTTGGTGAACAGGTTTTGCAAACAGCGACAAAGGGTCATGGAATTGTCATAAGCAGCGGAGCTTCTGAAGCCATGGAACTTCGAGGACCTAACGATGTTGCAAACATGGCTACACTTTTTGGTCTCTCAGTGGAGGCCGCCAAACTTGCAGTATCCAAAAATTGCGAGTAAGAGCCTTTTTCTTCCCCCCCTTTCTTTTTTTCAAGTCCAGTCTGTCTTGTCGCAAATCTCTTACTTGTAGAATACACTAAGGTGGTTACCCCATTCACAACTGAATAAGAAATACGGATATGAGACATTGATATTATTTAGTATTATTATTTTTTAGAGTTAGGCAAGAAGAAATAGATTCCAACACAAGTTGAAACATAATTTTTGGATGAAGAACGAATTAGTTATAAAATTTCAAAGTTGAAGTATGACACATCCCATTCACGTCACATAGGTAGAGTTGTTTCTATTCAAGAAGATTTGTATTGCATACACTAAAGATGCTTAAACCAACAACAACAAATTCATAACCACACTTACATATACTAAATCCAACAAGAGAGAACCCATTACCAACTGAAACTCATGCTACAACCAACATCGTTGCAGCATTGATTGCAAAAATGCCCCTAGCTGATGGTTTAAGGCGCCAGTTGGGAATGGGGTAACCACCTTATTTTTTTTCTGTTCTTTAATCCCTACGTCTTGTTCCCATCTTGCAGGTCAGTTATCTTGCACGGCGTAGCCCGCAAGAAGGCATACAAAGCAGCTATAATTGTTGAGCGTGTGCCTCGTGAGCTTCTTTTTGCTGTTCCCAGTGTTTGGGACCCTCTCTCTGTTGGGACTGCCAAGGGATCCTCTGATAAATTGATCCCACTTTTAGAAGCTGCTGGTAAGAGAGATAGTACAACTAGAATTGAGGATGATGAGTCCAAGAAGAACTCAAGTCCTAGTTTGAAATCTAATGCTAGGGATTCGACTGGAGGTAAAGAAGAGGGTTTCATTCCTATGGTCAATGCGATGAGTGAATGGACAGAGGTCGGGAAGCGTGGTAAAAAATCACCCAAGGACAAGCGACCTAAGACTCCTCAATTGAATAAAGACTCGAAGAAGAGAAAATTCAGTTGATAACCTGCATAATCCATGTTATAAAATCTTTTGGTTGTGCTTAGCTTAGCGAAGAGCTCGTAATCAATTTCCTTTCCATGAGGTGATTACCAAACAACGATCTGATGCTCTCGTACAAGTTGTTCATATTATCAACTCCATTCCCGTGGCTGATGAGTGTGCAATCTAATAATAGAATATATGTCCAATGCTTAACCCCTAAATGTACCGATCCTTTGAACACAAGTAGATGTATGATGCTAGCCTCAAAGATAGATATTAGCATGGCTCAGATGTACACGAGGTGTACCATTGCAAGCATAAAATTTGCCCAACAAATTTGACATACTTGTAGTTGGAGGCCTCTCTAATATTATCAACAACTCATCACAAGAGAACTATTGTACCTGGTAGATAATTTAATAGTCTTACAAAGGTGATTTGGGTGAAAGTCATCCAAAATTGTATGAGAAAGTTGCAAGGTTCTAAATCTGTTCATGATCCAGTTTTTGGACGCTGGGACATTTAGGGGTGAAACCCATGGTTTTGGTACATAAGACAACTACAAGGGGTCTTATAGGCGGACTCATTTGAATCCCCCTTTCATTGTGAACAACTAAATTCTCAATCAATAGCTTTAATCGTTCATATCTCATTTAATAATGGGAATTAGCATTTGATCTTGGGCTCATTGGAAAGATCTCGTCATGCACTACAAGATGCATATATCACAAACAAGATTTGAGTAAGTTTTTAGTAAGATGTGAACAATGTAACATTTGATTTTTAAAAGCTCATATCTCTCTCAATATTTGTCGTATGGTAGTGGTCTTAGGCTTTTTGGAAATGGTTGAACAAGGGCTACAAGATGCATACCTCACCGAAAAGATTCAAGTATAATATGAAGGGGATACAGACTTCTAGGATTCTGACCTTTAGAAGCTGATACCTCCTACAATATTAGTCCTATGGTGTTGTTCTTTAGCTCTTTGGAAACGACATGACGAGGGCTGGAAGATTGGTACCTCGTTTGCCTAATTTGAGCAAGTTTTGACTAACTTATGACACTTTTAGTTTTGGTAGTGTTAGAACCAGCAACACTGAAGTAGATTGTAGTAGATTGCAAAGTGGTGGTAACCACCAGCCCAGATGGCCTTTTATACCGAAATCCTGGGTTTAAAGGTGTAGTTACCCTGCAGACTGGTTAGTCTCCATGGAATTCCAACATACATGCCATGTACAGGATTTGAAATTATTTCAAGTATCTTAGTTCTCCAAAGTTGGAGCCATAGAAAGCCAGGTGAAATTGGGGTTTGAAGTATAATAGTAGAAAATCCATAAGGAATCTAATTAAATTAATGTTTTGAATGGATGGTCTTCCAACTGGCTCAAAAATGATATGTTTGTGAGTTCAGCAGAAAAGAGAGTGGAGCTCGGTATTGCTGAGTGGCTGTTATGGCCAGCTTGCTTTCAAAGCTCAAAATAATATCTCCAACTTAGGTGTGGAAGCATTTGGAAAGACGAGGAATTGGAAGAAAATGAAGAATGCCTCTCCTCGATCTCTTCTGTGTAAAGTTAATGTACCTCTCCATTCATGCACACGTGTCATGGGTGCTATTTTCAAGAATGCTTGGCACCTTAAGTCTTCGCTCAGAATTGTACATGATAAGGATGTCAACAAAAAATAAATTGTCTGAAATTTGGTTCATCAACTACACTGGAACCAAGGTAGAGACGTGTGACTCCGTCTTGTTCAATAGAGGAAAACTTAAGGCAAATAAGAAAAAGCATGCCACTGGTCAGAGGTTCCTTTTTTCTTTGGGGCAACCCTATGTGACAATGAAGAAGCAACTGTTCTTCTAGGGATTAATGATTGAATGGTCATCAATGGGGATAAGAAAGAACACTTATTTATTGCCTCTCAACCATAAGGGAGAAGGCCTAGCGTTGACTACATCTATAGTGAATATGAGGAAGTTGGTTATATGGAAAACAAATCTGGAAATGATGTACACCACAATGTGAGGTTGCTATGCCCAAAGAACAAGTTGTCATGGCTAAAGAAGTTGCAAACAATGCCAAATACTTCGTAGTCAAAGTCAAATATCACATAGCCAAAGTCAATGATCAAGTAGTCAAAATAAAAAACCACGTAACTAAAGCCAGAAACTAAAATGCTTGGTATACTTGGCCTACTTTGAAATACTAAGAAAGAAGATGTGTACAATTGGTAAATAATGTTTGTTGTGTGACTCGCCACCCAACCATAGAAATGAGATCCCGTTTCGAAAGTGGACGATGTACAGAATCAAACACAAATTTCTCATCCTTCGTTGACTTTTTGCAGTGTCAATTTTTTACTACATATTTTATGGGAAGTCAGTTTCATGCATTTGTAATTTGATTAGAAAGGAGATGATTTGTGAAATTTTTATGCCTCATTTCATATTGTAGTGATTCACCCAAAGTTTCGAAGATTTCAATGTAAAAGTGCTCTTAAAAAGTCAACTCATAAAATTAAGCTAAGATTTTTTTTCCAAAAATCACTACATTTAGAGTATTACATTTCAACCCATTGCAACAAATTTCATGTACAAATTGTCAAAAAGAATCACATGTCATTGTTTGATTGATAAAAAGGTGAACGTTTAAAATGTAATATATAAATTCAATTTTTACACAAGGCGATTTGAATCGTACTCACGTATATAACATTCAATAGCATGCAGTGAGTCTGCGTGGCCCCACAATAGATGGTGCAGCATATTCCACACCCAACATGCCTTCATGAGTAGCTAATTGGATAAGTGGAGTCCCAAGGCAATGAGCCAAGAGTGCATGAAGGAAAGGCAGAGGGCACGAAGACTATTGAATGTTAAGTACGATGCTACATGCACACCATAACATTCAATAGCTTCTAATGGCTCTGCCTTGCCTCACAGCAAATGGTGCAGCATATTCCACATCTAAAAAGACCAAATCAATAGCTAAGTGAACAGGTGGAATCCCAAGATGATGCATGAACTAAAGGCAGAGAGCATGAAGGCTACTGAATGTTATGACAGCCTCTTGCCCTCTTGCAGCAGAGCTACTTCTTATGCATGCCATGTGAAAATGATGCTCACTTGTAGTGTGAAAACACCCAGAATCAGGTCAGTGAGGAGTTTAAGACGCCTGTGATAAGTTAAGTACAAGCTGGCATGGGCCGACCTTAGAAAGTTCGTACTCAATGGCTCAGTTATCGTCATCAATAATTTTCAATAGGACTGTCACTGGCAACGTAACGGTAGCATCATCACAAGAACACTTCACCTTTTCATCAGACAAAAAAAGATCCCTCACATGCACATTCTGCACAACATAGATGCGAGTCCCAGCTCAACATTAACCCTTAAACGTCCCATGGGGATGGTATAAATGTTGTCGTATGATTGAGATTTGCTACCAACAAGAAACTCTAAATTGGAATCTTAATAGCTCATTAGAACCGCATTGATGTAAATTTCAACTTCTCGTTTGCACCCAAACCCATTAAAGGTGTGGATTTGTTCCAAATACAACCAAAGTACATTAGTCATCACGGCACATTCAGACGTTTAGGGGTTAACCATAAACCTCATATTCATCAAAATGGTCAACATCAGTAAAATAAGCTCAATTTCAGTCGCATATCAAATCCTAGTTTTTAGAGCTCTGGACACTTGAACATCACCATTTTAACGAATATGAGTCTATTGTGGTTTGAGGCAGGTGCACTCACATTCCAGGCTCCAGTTGAAGCCGAATGGAGGAAAAGAAAAGAGAGAAAAAGAGCCAAAAAATGTGCTACCTGACTAGCTAGGCGAAGGACTTCTGGTTAGTGCAGTCAAGGTTGGGTCCCGGGGAAACCTTCAACGTCTTGCAAAACTCTAAGTAATACTTCACACGGTTGGCAGCTTGTGGAGTAGCAGTGCCTTTGCCGCATTCAATGCCGCCGTTGATGATGTTGATGGTGTAGCCGAAGCCGTTCTTCCGATTCGCCGCAATGTCTGCCTTGGTCAGCTTGTGCTTGCCGATGATCACGTCGTGAATGGACGGAATCCCGGTGCGCGGCGTGTTCCAGAACCACAGGGAGGCTTTGAATGCCAACACGGGATCAAACGACACCAGAAACGGTCGCTTCAGAATGTCCACTTTGAGTGCCTTGCTTGCCGGCCCGTAGTTAAAATTCCTGGCCACCGGAAAGCAATCATGTTTTAGCTGCATTTTATTACGAGGGTGGCTCTTCTCACCTGAAAATTTGAACAGAAATGAATCAATAGAGCTCAATAAAAGTACGTACCAGGAGAGTTGGAGAGGGCCACGGCCGAAGTACTTCTGATAGGGTGCGCACGGGTACTGCGTTGCAGTAGGATCACAGTAGATGTTTGATTGATCGATCTCCTCAACGTAAAACAATCCTGCAATTGATGCAACTCATTTCGTTAATTTAAGGCTCAAGAGTTGCATTCCGAAAAGGTGAGCAAATGAGATTAGATTCTTGGGCTCAGAATTGACACAAGAGCAGATTTTGAAACAAACAATAGGGAGTGTCAAAGTGCAAGTACTTGCCCTAGCTTAAGGTTTCAAACTAGGGAGTGTCAAAGTGCAAGTATTTGCCCTAGCTTAAGCTTTCAAGCTAGGGTGTGGTCCTTGTCTCCTTGAAGGAAATAGTGAAACGTGACACCCCTTAATATATGCTTCTAATTAAAATCATGAACAGAATCTTCCATGATTTATGGGGAGGTCTGCATATAGTGATAGTCATAGTGTTAACCCCTAAGCGTCTCAAACGCCCAATATGGCCATCTGCATCACTGAACTTTGCAACAGGTGGCATTTTCTCATTTTACCTTTGTTCTCTAATTGCAATACATCATTTTAAAACTCTTGAAGTCATTTTCACACAAACAGATGATTTGCAGCAGGGGGTCCAATTTTCCCGCACTACAGAAAATACAGTGGAGTTAACTGTCTTTAGAATGTTGTGATTGAATTGGAAAAGGAATGGGAGAAGGCGGGGGAAGTACTGACCGGCGGTTTCCTGCTGGACATGGGCGCTGAAGGCGGCGAGTTCACGCAGCCGATCCTCCTTGCAGCCTTCGTTGAGGAACTTGGGGAAGGACCGAGCGGCGACGATGAAGGCGTCGTAGGAGTAGAACGTCTTGTTGTAATCGGGGTACAGGGATAGGAAGAGTTTGCGCGTGATGATCTTGCCAGCGCCGGACGAGGGCGTGGGCGACACGGACGGGCGCGGCGGCGGTGGGGGAGACGGGGGCGACGGGGGCGCGGGCGGGGGAGGCGGGGAGAATGTGGTGCGGCACGGGCCGCTCTGGCATCCCGTCACGCAGTACGCGTCGCTGGTGCCGCAGTAGCCGTACTGGCTGCAGCAGTTCGCGGGGTCCGCGCACAGCGCCCCGCCCGCGTCCTTGCCGCACTGAGCCTGCCCCGAAACTAGTTCCAGCATCCCACACACCAGCACTAGCAATGCCACCACATTGCTCACTCGCCGCACCATCTTGCCCCCTCCTCAATCTGTCAAATCCCCAACACCACCCATCACCCACTAGCATCAAATAATCAACATTCTGATCCGCCACTTACTTAACAAGCCACTAGTAGCAAACCTGTCGTTTTTCATTCCTCATTTCGTGGGCACAGTGAACAATACCAGAATATTATACTTACGTTTCTGTCTTCTTGTGACCAAAACTACTCATCAGCACTAACACAGCCCATGTACCATTTCTTTTTCATTTACAGTAAGTGAAAAACCACACATTTCCTTCTAGTGAGCAGAAACAGATAGATGGTGAATTCGCACTGTAGACACTAAGGAAGACCCTTGAACACCCAATCCACTGAGTACGAACTCTCAGCTAACTTAGACGCACCAACATTGCTAGCAAGGGAAATAAAATTCCGATTTACCACTTCCTTAACAAGCAGAAACAGAAAAATTGTGAATTCGCACTGTAAACACTAAGGAATACCCTTGAACACCCAATCCACTGAGTAAGAACTCTCAGCTGGATGCACCAACATTGCTAGCATGGGAAATATAATTTTGATCCAACACTTACTTAAGAAGTAAGAAACAGAAAAATTGTGAATTCGCACTGTAGACACTAAGGAATATCCAACGCTCAATCCACTGAGTACGAACTCTCAGCTAGACGCACCAGTTAATCAACATTGCTAGAACGGAAAAGAAGCTGTGGTCCGTCACTTACTTAACACGCCGAAGCAGATAGATCGGTGGCGCACAGACAGTGAGGAATTCGGCTGAATTGTGCGGCTAAATAGCGGAGCAGGTGAGGGTGAGCAAGTTGCGGGATTTGTGACAGGCGCGGATCCCTATGAGGGGATTGCGAGCAAGATGAGCAAGCGGCAGGAATCCAGCTGGTTGATATGATTCCTGCAACTTTTGTAGTGACAGAGGCTGGAAGATGGCCGGGGAGATGATAAGGAGTAAGGTTGGGAGTTGCGAGTCCACGGCGAGCGCACCAAGCGAGGGGAGTGAGTGATGCAAGGACAGAATTCCGGGGCAGTTGGGTGTGGGCGAAAAGTGCGGCGGTCGCCGCATTGAAGCCGTTCCAGGGTGGCGGATTTCCACGGCACCACTCACGCGGTCAATAATCGGTCTTCCTTCCGTCGCGCGGTGCGTGCCGATGGCTGCCCGCGCGGTGATCGCTCGCCCATCCGTAACCAACTCCGTATTCCACATCCTCTTCCGCAGGCTGATTATTTTGTCAGGAGACTGACGGTTTACCAATTTTCCATGCTTTGAAAAGCACTTTTCATATGAATATTTAGGCAACAGAGTTATCTCTCAAGTCACCTTGAATTTGAAGAACCTTTAATGAATTTTGCTTTATTTTACTCTTATGTGTTCACTCCAAATAGTTAAAAGGTGTGGAAGATCTTGGTGATTTATCAAGGTAATACACGTTAGTGTTTTTTTTTTTGGCGATTTTAAACTTCTAGCAGTTGCTTCTAAGCAGCTGCGTAATATGGCTGCGTAATTTTTAACTTCTAAGGAGTTGCCGGAAGCTAAAAATCGCCACGAAAAAAACATTGATACACGTGTGGTAACTATGTGATACTTAGGCAATATATCGGTAATACTTGGGTGATACCTAGGTTTAAAGAGGCTACATAACATTTAGTAGCCTTTTTTCCCACTGCATTTTTTTCATGCACTCTACTCCTCAACTTGACCCTCCACATGTCCCTTTAGTTACTAATGAAGAACTGTTGGGTGTGGAATATTCTACACCATCTATTGTAGAGTCAAAGCAGAGACAATGCACGCTCCTGAATGTTATGTACACGGCATCTTGACTCCATTTAGGAACTTTGGCTCTTATTCCTTTTCCTTTTTCCTTTAAAAGTCTTTTATATCAAATAGCTAGTCCAAATTTTATGTAGCAATTTGGCCATAATTAGGCAAAAACATTTTTGTTGCTCTTCCATTTTTAATCCTGATTGATGGCTCTAAGCCATGCTTCCACCTCAGTAGGAATTGAGCTTTGGAAGATGGTGATAGTTCAAATTTGTTGGGTACCAACTACATTAAATGGGCTATTCAGTGTCTAGGACATTGTTTCTCAGCATGGACACTATTTGACTTTTTGGAGGTGAGTGTCCGTGTAAAAACAAATACTATAAATTTTAAAATGATTAAAACTTCAAGTAAGCAATTTGGATGTAACATTCCAATGACATATGAGCAATTTTAAAACAAACATAGCATGCCACCTCACTGTTACTCTCATCACCTAAAAGGACCATGACATTCTCAATAAAAGTGGGAATGACAAGTGGCAAACTGCTATGTACTGTAGTCTTTTTCCTCACCTTTGAACGAATTGTGGTAAAAAAACAACAATTCTCGTTGAACAATAAATAAACCATTTAGTTTTTTGAATTTTTTTTTTACTACATTTCAACAATTTTTAATATAAGTTCTCAACAATTAACAAAACAATCATCGTTTGCAAAATTGGAACTATCCACAGGATATCTTGTTACTTTCTTGAAAACTTAATTAATCGTTTGGGTATTTCACTTAGTCAAACAACACTTTCATATGGAGTTTGCTCATCAATAGCTTTGGAGATATTTTTTAAAATGTTTAAAAAATGTAAACATATGTTTCCTATTAGTTATATTTTAGGTATGGAGATTGTAGTGAATAGACTTTTACAAAAGAGGTGCGGTCCTTTAGGGGTTAATCTAAATGGTAAACGATTTTTAATTCACTTGATTTTTAACCCTTTAAAGTTAAAAAAATTGCGATTTTATTTGACCATTCTCATCGATTATATTCTGAAAAGTATTTTTCAAGTTAATTTAAAAAAATATATCATTAGACTTAATAAAGAACACAATTGCTTGTGTTAGTTCTAAAAATCCTTGCATAAACTCTTCAAAATTGCTACCACCGAAATCACCATATATTGCAGTATGCAGTATTTATGAAAGGGTTTACTAATGATTGTTTTTCAAAATATTATGGTAAAATTCATCCAAGTTGGATGCAATTTTGTTCAGAATATGCCCAAATTGGTTGAATGTGCCCATTCACCCACCCAGAGTATATGGTGATTCCACAGTATATGGTGATTTCGGTTTTAGGGTTTAGGCCGAGGCCCACTCAGTATGGGATTCTTTGTCTTGAGAAGACTAAAGGTATCACTAAAAAAATATCCACCCAGGTCACCAATGTCAACCCCATCAGAAAGTTCCACTTTGTACGGACTCCTTTGGCTGTTGACAGGTTTTTCCTGTGGGGGTTCCTACTTGGGTACCAACCCAATGGATGAAAATTCAGTATGTCAAAATTGTATTGCTCAAAGTCAAACTTAGGAATTGATGTCAAAATGACCTCAAAGTGACATATGTCACGGTGATGGAGGGATTAATGCTATTTTGATGTCAAAATGATGCAAACTTAACCCTTAAACGACAATGCAAGCCCCACGGGCTTGGTTATATTTTGGGAGAATCTTGCTCATAACTTCTACTCCATTGCATCAAATGGGGTTTTTAAATGCCAAACCGAGTACCTCACAAAATCTATACTTCTTTAGAATAGAGCCAAAGTAAATTAAAAACAGAATCATGTTTAAAATGAAATTTAAAGAGATTTTGGGAGTGGTATTAGGAAAGCATATGTCGTTTAAGGGTTAACTCTTAATCCCTAAACGACAAGCATCCGGTTACTGGATGTTTGTTGGTCAAACCCAATTTTGATCTTGAAGATGACTTTTGTTGCTAATACACCCAACTAAGAAAATGAATTTTATTAAGTCTAATTTGGACTCCATTTTTCAAATCTTAAAAATTTCAATTATTGAGTATTTTATTGCTTGTGCAAGCTTTGTAGCTCAAGGTTTGAATTACACTACATAGGATGTTCACCTTTCGAATTTCAAAATTTAAATAAAAAATTTCTATGGAAAACATATCATGTGATTCTCCATTGTAATTTGTACCTGCTCCCAAAACATATATATATATATATATATATATATATATATATATATATATAAGCTTTTTTGTAATAAAAACTATTTTTTAAGTATTTGACTTAAAAATTTGTTAAAAAGGCCATATTAAATCAAAAAAATCTGAAAATTTCAAGACTGATAGGAAATATTCAATTCCATGCATGAAAAATATTATAAAATATATTTTGATAAATCTTGAAGGCTAAATTGTGTAGTTTGACTTTCCTACAAAGGAGTGGTACGTTTAAGGGTTAATTGGCTAAGTGTTCATTTTTTGAACGATGTACAAATTTCATCCATGTTTACTCATCCGTCATGCAATTTTTGCAAAGTGGGGTTTTTGCTATGGATTTTATGGGAAATTAGCTTCATGTGTGTGTGATCCAATGAAAAAGGAGAGGATTTGTGAAACTTTTATCCCTAATTTCAGGTTGTAGTGATTCATCCAAACTTTCCAAGGTATAAGTGTAAAAGTACTCTTAAAAAGGTCAACTTGTAAAACTAAGCAATCAAAAGATCTCCAAAAATCACTACACCTAAAGTATTACATTTCAACCAATCACAACAAATTTCATTCACATATTGTCAATATCTTATTTGTAATTGGATTACAAAAGAATTTTAAACTTTGAATTTCAAATTTTATACAAAATATTGGTTATAGCAATCATAGATCTAACTAGGTGGTTAGAATCTAAAATTCATAATGTACAACTTTTATTCATACATGAAGTTCAAAATATCCCTCTTAGTTAAATTTTAAAAGGCATCTTTGCAAAACTGCTGAATTTGGAGGGCTCTAGGCATTTAGGAGTTAACTCCTAAACGTTCTCACCCTTTTCAGATTTGGCAGTTTTTCAAAGATGCATTATAAAATGCAACTAAGAGGGATATTTTCAACTTGATGAATGAATAAAAGTTTTACATTATGCATTTTAGATTCTATCCATACGGTTAGATTTGCAATTGCTATGACCAATATTTGTCACTAGTAGAAATCTTGTCTTATGTGACAAGTCTTTAATGACTCAATGTCGGGAATGACATGTCCGTAATGACACAAAGTGGGACTTTGTGTCATTACGGACATGTCATTCCCGACATTGAGTCATTAAAGACTTGTCACATAAGACAAGATTTCTACTAGTGTGTGTATGAATTTTCTAACTTAAAATTTAACACTATCTTGTAATATGATTATGAATAAGATATTGACAATCTAAAAATGAAATTTGTTGGGATGGGTTGAAATTTAATACTCTAAGTGTAGTGATTTTTTGAGATTTGTTGGTTGCTTATTTTTAGTAGTTGAAAATTTCAAGAGCATTTTAACACTAAAATCTTCAAAATTTGGGATGGAACACTACAACATGAAATGAGGCATAAAAATTTCACAAATCATCCCCTTTCTAGTCGGATCACACATGCACAAAGCTAACTTCCCATAAAAGTTTCAATAAAAATTTCACACTACAAAAAATGCATGATGGATGAGACAACGGACTTCAAATCCGTCCATCATGCAAAATATGCATAGTTGGGCGGTTAGGGATTAACATGCCCCAAGTCAAAATGATGTAAACTTAACATGAAAATGATACATGTTAACCTTATATTAGAATGATCTATACCACATCATGGATGCAAAGTTTACATGAACATCCCTACATCACTGTGGCATATGTCATTTTGATGTTATTTTGACATCAAGATAATTCTTCCTAAGTTTATTGATGAACAACAAAACGATACAGGGTATTTTCTAAAAAAGAAATAGGTGGCACCAATGATTATTTTTATTTCTGGTTTTAGCCAAATTGCTACATAAAATTTGGGCAGGCTAATTGATAAAAAGGATTTTTGAAAAGAAACAAAAGAATAATATTCATATTTCCTATATGGAGTAAAGATGTGTAGCCTCTTTAAACCTAAGTATCACCTAGATATTGCCGAAGTAGCACCTAGGTAGTATATGTGTATTACCCTCATATTATCTATATATTATCCCTTTAGTGCCTAGTTGCCACATTCTAGTCACTGGAGTGTCGAAAATGCAAACAACAAAAAATCCATGAAAAATTGGATTTTGAATTGTGAAATTTAGGGTTGGAGATTTATAATACACCTCGTTTAGAAGAAGAAAGTTCCAATTTGGAGTTGTGCAACTATCATAATACTTATGAACAAAATGCGAAAATATAGTAAATACTTACAAATACAACATATGTATTGTATGGTATTTTTTGTGTTTGGAAATTTTTTATCTTGTTTTATTTTTTTGGATTGTGTTCTCTTGTTCATGTTCTATTAGTGTATATATTCTCATCTTGATCCTATGTATCAACTCCTTTGAATATTTAAGGTATAAATTTTTGACGTATATGGATAAGCCACTCTTAGTTATAAAATTCACAATAATTGTGTGTAAGTCCATTCTTGATATGAAATATTGCAACGGAGTGGTGATTGCTGAATTGCTTCACTTTCATTTTTGAAAATTTAAATCAAATTCTATTTAACTTTGAAGTCACACACCCTCCAAAATCTCATTTTGAGTGTGCATTCTACAGTTCAAAAAATACTATAATCTCACAATTCCACCAATGGATGATTGTCTAATTTTAAAAAATGTCTTCACTACAATTGAGAATACAATTGTACGGTTACTGTCTAATCTAATCAATTCTATTTTTGAAAGTATCAATTATAGTGGAAATACCCACTGAAATCCAATGCACAAAGAGACATTACCCTAGGCACTAAAGGGTTAATATAAAAAAAGCATCCAAGGAGCATGGATTGTTTTTGAAAAGTAGAAAAAATGCTAAACTGTCTCTTAACCCCTAAAAGCCCGAGGGGTATTGGACAAAACATAGATGTGTTATAATATGTGCCTTCCATATGTTTGATGAAGATTGGTTCAATAGACAAAATATAGAGTATCATCTTTACAAATTATCCGTACGGTCAAACTTCCAAAATAATCTTTAGATCATTTATTAATGAATTTAAAAGCATTAACCTTCGAAAATTTGTATAAATTATAATTTTCAATTTTAGAGTTCAAAATTTAGTACGATTGGTTAAAGTTGGGCTATCTATTGTAAACTTCAAAAAAGCAAGAGAAACGATGGAGGAATCATCATTACTTTCCCCAAATAGCAAATTTTGTAACACTAAGACAATGTTGAGGTGATCTACTTTGAAAAATTCTCCCGGGTGGAGTTTAACTCGGATTGCCATAATTCAAATTGATTTGGAAAGTAGACTTGATGTAGTATTTTAAAATATTTTTTATTTTTTCAAAAAATTATTATTTTGTTCCGGGCAGCCCGTTTTTTCCGGGCAGCGACCAGAAAATGGTCGCTCGGGAGCTTAGGGGTTAACAAAAAAAATCATTAGGTGGCACTAGTGAAACAAACATTGTAGCACATTGTTCATGAAGTTGTTATAAAAGGATGAAGTTTTTCTCAAATGAGTGAAAATATGTCAGCACGAATGTATTTTTTGGCAAAAAAAGAATTAAAATTTGGCTCAAACTTAGCTCTTTCTAGAAATAATTTTAAATTCTTGCTATATTTCTCCACATGAAAAAGGGCTAGAATAATATCTTGCAAATTGTAACTACATTTTAAAAGAAGAGTATTTATGGAGGCTTGGAGGATATGATAATATACATACATATCAAAAACACTTGGACATGGGTTTAGGGCTTTTGAGATTATGAAATTGTTCACATAGAGGGCCACAGTTTTACCTGATTTAAGAGATGGGTAAAAAAGTATACTAAATCATCAATATTTGGATGAAAGTGCCTTATAACATATAATTATATGAATATTCATATACATACATACATATATATGGATGATTCTATCCATTTTTTTCTTACCAGACTACATTCCAAGGAGCATGTCCCGCTACAAACGGAAAAATAAAATTGGCTGCAACCACTCTTGAAATCATTTGGACATGGGCTCTAGATACGTCAGTTGAAATTGCTGGTCTCTGATATTGACTTTTACTACCCAGCCTACTAAATTTTGTACACAAGAATGATTCTTCCCAATGGAAGTCCACTCTCCAGCCTTCTCCTGCAACAAAAGAAGAATAACTCGCAATTTGAGGGTACGTACACCAGTGAAGTTAAAGTGAGCGAATTTTCGCTAGGTGGCTACATTTGTATTTATGTGGCTAATCGCAACAAAAGATTTTTTAAAATAGAATAATCGTTTGATGCTTTCCACCGTTGCATGATGTGTGACCTGATTGCCAGGTTGGTTGGATCTGCCCTAACCCTAATGACGTCATTGTGACCTATTGCTAATAACTTTTGTTGACCTTGATGTCCGCCCTCTAAACCCTAAATCGCTTCCTCTTGAGCCCATTCAGGTCATACATTGTACATGGCCAAAGATTTAAAGTATGATTCAACGTACAACGTATGACCTTCGCCTGTTTTTTTCTTAATAAACTCCACCACTGTAGCCCATTTGTCATACTTCTACAAACTAGGCAGCCTGTTATATTAGATGTTTCTCATCACTCCAATTGAGGTTTCCAGTCTTGAACTATTACACAAGTTTCCTCTCCTTGTTTCCAAGATTGATGAATGAACTTTTTCACCTCCAAGAATGAAATGGACTTGGATTTGATGAATCATGTGCAATATTGATTTGTGCTGCATAAGGATGAAATGACTCTGGAAATGATGAATCATGTACAAACCAGTCATCAGTGTACCGTATTACACTAGCTTGGCCTGTGCCAGAGTTTGGCACAACATTCAAATGGCTAAAACAGTTCATGAGCACGCTTGCGCAGTCTATATTATTTTCCCTTGTTTCACTAAAAACCCCGTTGTTTTTGGCGTATTTTAACTTAATGCTTTTATTGCTAAAAAGCATCTCAACACTCAAAAATGGTTTATCTTTAATAATATTATGTAGTTTTTGTGTCATTCTCATTGTTCATCCCATTTGAAAGTGAACAGGGTCCATGTTTGAAGTATATAATATAGGACAAGTATTGCAAAAAAACAAAAAAACATACCAAGAACCACAATGGGTTTTTTTTAGTGGGACAGAGGGAGAACAAGGTTATGTCCGGCACTTTTTTCCAACTTGATATTGTATTTGACGTCTGAAGCTGTCAAATATATTGGACAACTTGGATGGAATAGTCTAGAATATTCTAGAATATTATGTGTACAATCTAAGAATATACTATTTAACAAACATGCGTCTATTAGACGCCTTCTGGGTCCATTCAAGCTAATACAAACCACCTAAGTTGTCAGCAGTGCTTCTTTAGTGCTTTTTTCAAGGCATTTTCAATGTAGTGTTTGATTTAAACTGTAGCTAGAGAGGAAAGTGATATGTCAATGTTTTCAACATGTATATAAAACACATAGTACAAGATGAAAGCAATATTGTAAACAATTAGCTATCAAAAGCACTAGAATAGCTCTCTCAGCAGTGGTTTTAATGACTCACCAAGGAATTTTCTAAATGATAAATAACACTTTTTTAGTATAAAATTTGGGATAATTGAATGAGAATGGTGATCATGTGAATGAAAATTGAAAAAAATACACTATAAAATTGTTCTTTGAATGAAAATCATGACTTTCTTGTCTCTATCTACTCTCCAAAGGACTCTCCAAAGCACGCAGAACGAGGCACCTTTTATTCGTATCAGCTTGAATGGACCCTTCTACACTTTGTCTAGTGGTCAGGTAAGACAACCCTGGTATTCAATTTCAAGAAAAGGATTGACTTGCTTGACAATTTGGAATTGTAGACCCACTCCTTTGGAGCATTCTTCAGAGGTAGATCATGTGCACGCAAAATGTTTTTGATGGTACTGGAACAAGGATTAATTTCCATTACATGACTAGCTTACAACGACTTAATCTGTGTGGACCAGACCAGACTTCACTTCACCTCACCGTAAGCAATTAAGATCACAAGCATTCACACAAACTTCCAGTTCATTCATCATTCAATGTCTGACCATAACACACATTATTCTCCAAACCATAACATTCAGTAGTCATAACATCCAGTAACCATAACACTCAGTGACAGGCAGTGCTCTCAGAACAACTATATGACATTTAGCACAGGGTGCTACCTCCCACATAAATGGTAAATACTTTTGCTACCTTGTGAATGTACTAAGTACTCACGATACCTCTATAATATCCGGCAATACCCTTGATATACTAAGGTGATACCATGGTGATACCATAATGATACCCTTGCTACATATTTATAACATCATGAGCATTCTCGCTACATTTCAATTTTTTTTTCATTTTTTTTTCTTTGTATGTTTAGCAGCCTCATTTTTTGGGTAGAAATCCAGCTAATATTAGCCAGTTTTGAGATCACTGGTGACAGGTGCCTTCCCTCAAAAGAACGATGTGGAATATTCCACATCACAGCAGTAATTATGGGGCATGTGACATTAAGCAAGAGAAACTAACAATAATAAAAAAACACTCACTCAGTCATAATTCCACATTGTCGTTTAATTGTTTATTTGATTCAATAGCCCATTCAATTATAGATCATTGGTCACTCCATCTATAAAGGTGGATGAAACTAAAAGGCATCATTCTTGAAGACTACTAAATGTTATGAACTCCATGTATATTCACTTCAAGGTTAAATTTTCATTTTTATTAACTATGAAATTGTGAATCACATGTTGCATTCGACTCTCACCAAACTCTAAAATGCAAGCTTATGGTCCTATTTCCTCGCGCTGGAGAGAGAGAAGCTTGAGCTATCATGCCAAGAAGATCCTTGGACAAGTGGTTCCCAAACTTCCTCTCGGGTACATGACCTAATCTTATTTGTAACATATGGTCCTCTCGCATCTCCACCTCCTGGTCACTTTCCACCAGTACAAGGAGAAGGCATCGCTTTTCACTCCCTCTGTGAGTCAAATGGTGCCACTTCACACTCACCAATTTTTTGATTGAACTTGGTGAGTGCGATTCGTCACGTAGGACAAGCGTGTACAATAAAAAAACGACAATGAATATGATCCTTCTGAGTGAGAAACGACGCCTCTGTTCGTAGTGCACCTAGTAATATACGAATGAGGCCAATTGCAAGAGATAGTCGTGTTGGAAATTATCCATATAACATTACAATGCACATGGATTAATCACAAAGGCTACTTTCCAAGATCATGTTTTTGTGGATTGTGATTGGTTGATGAGCAAGAGGAGCATCCTCGACAAGTCCCAGTGATGTATTTAAACTGTTACTATAAATGCTTGCTTGTACTGTACTGTACAGTAGCTGTACTGAATTGATAATGGATTGTGATATGAGTTCTACCACGAGAGCATCCGGCCACAGCCCTATGCAGCAGAGGCACGCCGCACGGGAGGCTGCCATGAATGCAAGCAGGATGAGGTCGGTGTGAATAATGCTCCACACAGACAACATAAATGAGGGCCATGCATGGCAGGTTGGTGCAGCTCTCAGTGTTGGGAAATGAGAATGAAAAGAAACATGTGTTTTTTAACCCCTAAAGGACCATGAAGCCCAAATTGGGCCTCATGTTTTTATTAGCACTTTTGAGCAGGTCTTATGTGGACTTCCTTTTGTTCAAATTTATATGTTTTTTGACCAACACATGCATTGTTCTTCACTAATTCCAGTGATATAAAACTTGGTCCCATCTAAATTATAATTTTTACAATATGATTGA
Source organism: Pohlia nutans (assembly GCA_022496805.1). Classification (NCBI taxonomy): domain Eukaryota; kingdom Viridiplantae; phylum Streptophyta; class Bryopsida; order Bryales; family Mniaceae; genus Pohlia; species Pohlia nutans. The sequence goes on from CM040103.1 coordinate 3,862,786, forward strand.
TTGAATTTGTCATTTCTAAACCACGAATCCATGATCCTTAAGGGTTAAAGAGGATCGCAACTACATCTTTCTATTATGTTGCGTTGTTGCAACTAAGGTAAAGGGCTCCAAAACCAACAGGGTTCTAATTTCAACATAATTTAGACCATGCATTTATTTTAAAACACAAATCTAGGCAAACTATAGAGCTCTTATTGAATGTTGATCAAAATGATAAGCTATCTATGGTCTACCTAGATTTAGGTTCTAGGATGGTTATTGTGCCTAGATTCTGTTGAAATTAGAACCCGGTTGGTTTTGGAGCCCTCTACCTTACATCTTTCTATTATGCTGCGTTATTCCTATGTATTGTTGTACCTGTTGTAAACTGTTGGTGTTTGGTCTGGGTCTGCCCTGGTGTTATTTAGTGCGTCAGGATGGGACAGGACTTTGCCGGTGGATGTAGGATCCCAAAGGCTGGACACTCTTCAGTAGCTTCACGTGCGAACCTCAATAATCTGTGTAAAGTGCAAGTGGATTTACAGTTCTGTTTTTTTTTGTTACGTTGTTGCGATAATTGTCCAAATTAGGTAGCAAAAGTCTTTCAGTAAGGGTCTATAATCTGTCTTTGAATTCTTCTGCAATCACCAATTATCGTGAAGTAAATTTGACTGTATCATGATGTATGCTCAACCAATACGCATCATTTTTTACTAACTTGTAGATTTACGGGTCTAACTTAACCATAAATCCTAAGTTTGCAATCAGTTTACCCTTTTCAGTTTTAGGCATCTAATCCGCACATTTTGATGATCCGAAAAAATAATTCCCATCTTTAAATGACCCCCATACAACACACATAGAAGCAAAACTGTCACAAATGAGTTGTCCTTGGTCATCTATCTTAGGGCCTCTTTACACTAGAGGCTAGAAGCCGTGAGAAATTTCAGCCAATGAGAAATTGGTCTTCTCGGTTTCTAGGCCTCCCATTGGTTGAAATTTCTCTCCTTACGGCTTCTCGCCCTTAGTGTAAAGAGGCCCTTAACTACAATTTGATGCATTTTGAATGGATATCTGTAAGCAACCAAGTAAGCAACAGATATTTTTAGCAATATCCTGACACCTCTTCTTTTTAGAAGTATACATGCAATTTGAAAACTGCACGTGACACAAAATTATGGTTATGAACTTGGGCTGTGAATTTCATTAGGTTGACGAAATCTCGCCAATTCTCGTATCATGCACTTGGAGGAGAATCTGCACATATTCAACAAGCGGTCAACATGTGATTCTCTTTGTGGCAATTTTGGAGAACTTTCCAAGATTTCAGCATGTTCAACAAGAAGTCAGCATTTAACTATTCTTTTGCAAGATTTAACCCTTTAACGTCCCGATTCATCACTGATCTCAAAGATCCGTTATAAAATGTTTGATGAATACCAAAAATGGAGTTGATGTACAAAGCAAAGTTGTAAATGTCAATGTTTAGATCACATCTGTATGGTTGGATTTATCATATTTCTTAGTAATTTTTTTAAATTAATTTTTCAAGGTTTTCTTTTGAAATTCAATTAAAAATCCCAAAGTAACACAAAAAATTTAAAAATTGTTGTAATGAATTTGAAATAACATGCACTACGAGATGATATGCTTTCCATTATTTGATTCTACTTATTTTGGAAAATCATGCTGAAGGTCTCACTTTTTGAACTAAGAATGAAACTTGACATCAACCACTATTGTTATTTTTCAAAAAATCACAATATCTTATTTTGAAGATCCATACCGTACAAATGGTAGTCAACTAGCACAAGAACCAAGGAAAATTTGGATGGATGAAAAACTGTACAGGATGTAGTAAAGAGAAGGATTTCAATCTGTTCGTCGTCCATTATATGGACGCAGGCGCGTTAAAGGGTTAAGGAAATATCACCAAAAGTGGCCACCATAGCAGATATTTTAAAGATCCATTTTGTTTTTTTTTTCCTTGCACGACCAGCAATGAGGATTTCATTGCATGATGTGGTTGTGTCATGAAAGAAACTGAGCAACAGCTTCAATTCTGTTGTGGACAAGATCTCCATTTACTTTGTTTTGGAAAATCCAGGTGTTGGATTGATGGAATGAGGTAGTTTTCTGTTTACCTCTAGATCATATCTTTTGCATGTAAAAATTAATCTTTTAAATCCTTCCAGCTTGGGAATTGGCAATCCAGAAACTAAGCTTGAGTTGTGCAAATGCACATCCCACTTTGAAATCTAGAAAAAATTAATTTTACTGAGAACTATGGTAGACATGCCAATGAGCACAGAGTTCCGATGACCGCATAGTTTTAATCATACTTCCTCTGTCCCAACATTAAGCACACGACCTAAAATTCAGCACAGTGTTGTAAACACTGTGCTGAATTTTGGGACGTGTGCTTTATATTGGGACAGAGGGAGTAGAAGACATGCCAGTGATCGCACAATTTCACCGCACAATTTCAATAGAATTGTAAAGTATTACCCAATCTCCGCATGTTGTGTGGTGAAGAGCTCCAAGTAAATTTCCATTAAAAATCATACCCAATGTGTTTGACGTATAATAAAAGTTATTGTACAAAGCATTTCTGAGTGTGATTTTTTCAAGGTGAATTCCAACTTGACATACCATCATCTTTGTAAGTTTCTACATTCTCATGGGAAAGGATTTGAGTATTACCCGGGCGGTCATTTGCATGTCTACTATAAATGGAGCCAGGGTGGGTTTGTGCATGGACATACGATGGTGGAATCCAACAAATCACTTCTGAAATACATATGAAGATCTTCAAATGTAACTGTTTGATTTACCTCTTAAATTTGGACAATGCACCTTGGAGGAAGCTTTCTTATGAGATTCTATTTTTGTAATTTGATTTGGACATAAGTCCACTTAGAAACAAGAGTACTTGGTAAGACCCAGTTTTCAAAAAAAAGTAAAGGGTTAGTATGTGCAAAGACTTCCAAGGCCGGGATGCACTATGCTAAATTTGTGAAAGTATACGTGAGTGCACAAAACGGGTTTTAATTTGAACATTGCCGTGCAAAGTATACATACAATACAATAAATATAAATATATTTAGAGATGAAAATATTGATTTATACTTACATTAAACATATATTAAGGGCATAATAGATTTGTATACAAAGGTTTTGGCATTTAAACCCTCGTCCCAGCGAAGTCACTGTTAAGAATTTAGATAACTATGAGAGAACAAATATAGGGTGCCTTTTATGCATTTGAGATAAAAATTATAGAGTGTTTTGAAATCAATTTGAGAATATTCCTATAATTTATGTAGAATATACCATAAATATACTATAAATAGTAGAATATTCCAATTATTTCATAGCCTCCCATTAACCCCTAAGCGCTCAAACGACCAATTTCTGGTCGCTGCCCGAAAAAAACGGGCTGCCCGGAACAATAATAATAATTTTTTGAAAAAATAAAAAATATTTTAAAATACTACATCAAGTCTACTTTTCAACCCAATTTGAATTATGGCAATCCGAGTTAAACTCCACCCGGGAGAATTTTTCAAAATAGATCACCTCAACATTGTCTTAGTGTTACAAAATTTGCTATTTGGGGAAACTAATGATGATCCCTCCATCGTTTCTCTTGCTTTTTTGAAGTTTATTTCATGATTTTTCTTGAGGGACCTTTTTATTTGCAAATGAGATAACATAGTGACATTAGGCAAAGACCATTTACGATAGATAGCCCAACTTAACCAATCATACTAAGTTTTGAACTCTAAAATTGAAAATTATAATTTATACAAATTTTCAAAGATTAATGCTTTTAAATTCATTAAAAATTGATCTAAAGATTATTTTGGAAGTTTGACTGTATAGATAATTTGTAAAGATGATAATCTACATTTTGTCTATTGAGCCAACCTTCATTAAACATATGGAAGGTACATATTATAACACATCTATGTTTTGTCCAATACCCCTCGGGCTTTTAGGGGTTAAATACCCTTTGTACACTCATATGTACTCAAAATTTACACTAAGTGACTTCCCTAAGACCCTCGTATACATGGATTTTTTAAAGGGGGTCATGAACACACGTGATTCTCATTCATAATGTAAAGTGCACCCCGGGTTTCTAAGAGGGATTACAATTGATCTTGTCCAAGTTTGAATGCACTTGCAGCTGTGACGTTGAATCAAACTCAAAGTCCTCTTGATAAAAAAATTGTAGTGTTTTTGGTTACGATGTCATGATTTTTTTGCAATTCCTCTATTTTAGAGTCCGGTTCACAAATGCCATGATTCAGTGAATTTCATTTAACCCTACCTAAGTTTAGAGTACAAAATGGTGTATTCTACTTGCATGAAGTACAAAATGATGCAATCCCACCAAGACATTGCTATTTGTTGTTCACTCCTTTGTTCCTGCCCATGGATAAAACACTTGCCCAGTTCATATGACTAGAAGAGGAAGTTCTTCAACTCTATAAAGAGAATATTCTGGAGCATAAAAAGCGAGGAACTCGTCAACTGCCAAACAAAGTTTTTTTTAACCCCTAAATGACAGAGGGGGTAAGGGCAAAACCTAAATGTGTTATAAAATGTTGCTTCTACAACTTTGATGAAGTTTGGTCCAAAAGAGAAAATGAGAAGCACGATGTTTAGTAATTATCCGTACGGTCAAACTTTCAAAAAATGTTTTAGATACTCATTAAAAAAATTTAGAAGCATTTATCGTTGAATATTCACCAAAATTACAAATTTTATTTTTAGAATTTGAAATTTGGTATGATTGGTTGAAACTAGACATTTTATTCTAAAGTTCAAAAAGGAATTTTTTTAGAATGAGGGAACATCATTAGTTTCCCGAAATAGTAAGTTTTGTAACACTAAGACAATGTTGAGGTGTTTGTCTTTGAAAATTTCTCTTAGATGGAGTTTAACTCGGATTGACATGATTCAATTTGGGTTGGAAAGTAGACTTGATTTCCTACTCGAAAATATTTTTTATTTTTTTTAAAAACGTTTTTTTTCATATCGGGCAGCCCGTAAAAAAGGGCAGCGACTATAAAATGGTTTGGTCACTTAGGGGTTAAAGTCTTTACAAACTCTTAAATCAGCGCTCTTAGGACCTCTTTACACTTAGAGGCAAGAAGCCGTGAAAAGAGAAATTTCAGCCAATGAGAAATTGGTCTTCTCAGTTTCTAGGCCTCCCATTGGCTGAAATTTCTCTCCTCGCGGCTTCTTGTCTCTAGTGTAAAGAGGCCCTTATTGTCATGTCATTACACCAAAACAGTATGGAGCAATTTTTATTTTATTTTTATTTTCTCTTTCTTTTTTTCTCTTTTTTTCTCTCTTTTTCTCTTTCTTTTTCTCTTTCTTTCTTTTTGGCGATTTATAGCTTCTGGCAGCTACCAGAAGCCAAAAATCGCTAAAAAAGAAACACTGATATCGAATCTTAAAAGGTGAGATGACCCATCTCACTTGACAAATAGATAGAAACTTCGAACCTCTTTCAAGGCCGGCGTGAATAAAGTGTCTGTTCGTTTTGACAATGAGCCAGTGCCCACCAGACAAAAGGCCATTGTGCAAGACTACTCTCCCCTTATCGCTTGACACAAACAACTTCCCCTCATCTGAAATTCAATTAGTAAATAGTTGTATAGAATACAACTATTTCTTTGGATTTTCAATTGTGCATGTGAACCGGGCCTAGTATGTGCATGGCAAATTCTCAATGGGTTATTGTGTACATGAAACATCAGTACTTAGTTTTATGAACTTTGTATATGCACACACCAGGTCTGCTACTCTACATGTGCAAAGACTCTGGGCAAAGACTACAATAACGTTCTATAACCTACTCCAGAAAATCAGGGCCAACTATGACACCTTCAGATTAGTTCTAAGCAGTACGATTACAACCCAAAATGTATTTTCCTATGCACACAATCTTCGTACAGAACTCCTCCTCATCTCTTTTTATTTTCAACTCTCCATAGTGTACTCTTCAAAATAAGACTCTACTAATGTGTGACAGGTGTTATAGGCTATGCTAGATAGAGTAACTCCATCGGGGCTCGCCACGTCGTGTAGTGGGTGCATGCTAATGTTCACCTTGTCGCCCGGGTACGCAACTCTTGCTTTATATGGCCCTAATTATAATCACTTATATTGCAATTTTGTCCAATCTCAAGTGATATGATTTGTTTTAACCCCTAAACGTCCTCACCCCTCTCCACATTTGAAGAATTCCTTGGGGAGGTCGCTTCTTAAAGATTATGTAATAACGTGCAAGCAAAGATGGTGTTCAAATAATTTTGAAGGTAAATTTTATAAATAAATTACATTAACATGGGATGCCTAAAATTGATTACAAGAATTAAAATGAGAATACTCTCAAAATATTACTAATTATAGTATACATTACTTTTATTTTTAGATTACTTTTAAAAACACTTTTTTCACATGTGATACTCAAAAGATACAAAGAGTGACCTCTCCGAGAGAATTTCAAAGATGTCTTATAAAATTTGTTGCAATGGATTGAAATGTAATATTCTAAGGGTAGTGATTTTTGGAGATTCTTTTGTTGCATAATTTTATGAGTTGACTTTTTAAGAGCACTTTTACACTGGAACCTTTAAGATTTTGGGTGAATCGCTACAACATGAAATGTGGCATAAAAATTTCACAAACCATCCCCTTTCTAATTGGATCACAGATGCATGAAGCTAACTTTCCATAAAATGTATAGTTAAAAATCGGCACTGCAAAAAGTCAATGACGGATGAGAAATTTGTGTTTGATTCTGTACGTCGTTTGCTTTTTGTACGGTTGGACGTTCAGAGGTTAATGTAAGAAACTCTTGTAGCCCTTCTAACAAGGAATCCAAAAATGTAATTATATACAGCAACCGAATAGTCTTTGAAGATGATAATAGCATTCAAAACCTAATTGTATGTGTTTTTTTTAATACATGTAACACACGCCAAGCTACCTAACTTTTTGAACTTTTAAATAAAATTTTAAGATTGCTTTATCATAAATAAAACATTGCCAATGACTTTAATTTTAATTGAAGGCAACTTCTTGTATGGATTTTTTAAAGTTATGCATACTGAGTGTTTCAATTTTGTACATACGTTATGGAGCATTTAAAATAAATAAATTATGCAACCCAACATTCTCTACATCTCATTTTATTTAATTTTGGTCTTCACCAAAACATTCGACCCTTTTATTTTTATATAATTTTTACAAAAGATGTCCTTTAAGCCATCTTAATGCCGATGTCCCCTGAGTATAATACAAGAGTTGCGTACACAAGCCTCGTAGCTTTGTGACTTAGAGATAGCATGCAATCGCTACATGCCATAGCAGAGCCCATGGAGTTACTCTATCTACTACATATCATTGTAGTATAGGTCTCCAAAACACTGTTGGAAAAGAGTCATCTTTTCTGTGAGCCAATAAAATTATCTTTCTTGAAGATCATTCTTTTCCAGCTACTTGAGGGTTTTTTTTCCCATTAAGTCAAAGGAGCATGCGAATGTTATACCAGCTCTGCACGTGCCCTTGACACCCACCATGTCAAACTTTCCACCAAAGCACATGATCCATGCTATCACATTATCATACTGTTTTGAAAGAAAGCATATATCAATCAGTAGCCTTCATGTCCACTGCTTCATGTCCACTGCTTTTCTATATCAGCTACTGATGAAGTATTGCTATGTGTGGAATGTTTCATATCATCTAGTGTAGAGCTAGGACAGAGGCATAACATTCATTTGAGTAAGGTAACTATATCTAAAAGCGACCATTTCCTTACAGTATTCATAGCAGTGAAAAAATTATTGGCGAATTATCGCCCGTTTCTTACCTGCATTTTTACTTGGCGAATGTACTGTGGTGAAAATTGTGTAATTTTTGACATTCAGTAGCCAGACCCTGATGCGTTGGGTCCCGGGCGAGGCCACATCAGCCCCCACCATGGCTGCCAGGGGGCCATTATTTCGGCCTGTCTGCCTTTCCTCAGCGCCTGTCACTGACATCAGTTGTCAGCTTAACCCTTTAACGCGCCTGCGTCCATATAATGGACGACGAACAGATTGAAATCCTTCTCTTTACTACATCCTGTACAGTTTTTCATCCATCCAAATTTTCTTTGGTTCTTGTGCTAGTTGACTACCATTTGTACGGTATGGATCTTCAAAATAAGATATTGTGATTTTTTGAAAAATAACAATAGTGGTTGATGTCAAGTTTCATTTTTAGTTCAAAAAGTGAGACCTTCAACATGATTTTCCAAAATAAGTAGAATCTAATAATGGAAAGCATACCATCTCGTAGTGCATGTTATTTCAAATTCATTACAACAATTTTTAATTTTTTTGTGTTACTTTGGGATTTTTAATTGAATTTCAAAAGAAAACCTTGAAAAATTAATTTAAAAAAATTACTAAGAAATATGATAAATCCAACCATACAGATGTGATCTAAACATTGACATTTACAACTTTGCTTTGTACATCAACTCCATTTTTGGTATTCATCAAACATTTTATAACAGATCTTTGAAATCAGTGATGAATCGGGACGTTAAAGGGTTAATCGCCCAGTGCAGGTCTAATTAAGAGAAGGAGCCACTTGTATTCCGCATTGTTCAAAATTGGCGCTCCTTGCTGCAGGAGCCTTGTTGCCTGCGCGCTGCGCTATTTCCTCTCCCTTGCGCCTGTGCGCTCCGCCATTTCCTCTTGCACTCGCATGCCATCGGACTTTTGCAGAAGCCTGTCTTGGTTGTGTCGCAGCCTGCGTGTGTAGTAGGGTTTCCGAGCTTGCTCCCGAATTGGATGCCGCCTGCGGTTTTAGGATCTGTCAGTTTAGATTTTTGGCGATGGCGATCGGAGATTGGCAAGCGCCGGAGCCCGGAGGTCAGAGGTGCGAGCGGCGGTTTGCACATCGGAGAGCGGCGGAGGTCAGGATGGAGAGCGGCGGAGGTCAGATCAGAGAGCGGCGGTTTTCTTTCTTCTGTGCTTCTTCAACTTCAGCGGCAGGTATTTGAAGACCTCCGAGGTAAGTCTTTCTCCATCTCATTTGCGTTTCTTTCTGAGTTTATGTTTAGTTTTGCTCACTTCAGTTGGGTTTCAGGGCCGCTTGGATTTGAGTTATCGTATTTTTGTCATGGTCGTTTAGCAGCTTGTAGATTAGAGGGGAAAATTTTGTCCGTTATTTTGCCGATCGGGGGTTCAGGGTTGTCATCGGTTTAGGAGTTTTCTCGTGATCAGGGCTTAGTATTTAAGAGGGGAAATTTTTGTCCGTTATTTTGCCGATCAGGGGTGTCGTCTTTCAGAGGGGAAATGTTTGTTCGATTTTTTGCCGATCAATAGTGCCAGCTTTCATCGGGACCCAAGCTCTTTAGTTTTATTTTTTAGTTTTAGGGTTTTAGATCATTGTTCTAGAGAGGGATTACTCTTGGCTTCTTTTGTTAATGATCAAGGGTTCGTGTTCTTTGCATAAAACGTGTTTAAGCAGTGTAGGCTTGTGATCATAGACTTATGTTGCATACAATTAGAGTTTCGTTGCATGCAGTTAGAGGACTTGTTGTATATAGTTAGAGGTCAATTTACGTTGCAGTCAAGGAGAGGTTCGTTGCAATTAGTCAGACGAATCGTTTGGAGGGGTCATGCATTCGTGTTCTTCTTTGGACTCGTTTGTTGCAGTCAAGGATCAGGAATTCAAGGTTTAGGTTTTGGACTCGTTTGCTGTAGTCAAGGATCACGGATTCGTGTTCCTGTGTTGGACTTGTTTGCTGCAGTCAAGGATCAGGGATCTTCTTGTATTGGATTCGTTTGTTGCAGTCAAGGATCAGGGATTCGTGTTCTTGTTTAGACTCGTTTGTTGTAGTCAAGTGTCGTGTGTTCCTGTTGTCTGTTTAGACTCGTTGGAAGCAGTGAAGGATCGTGTTCTTGTTTAGACTCATTCACAGTAGTGAAGGATCGTGTTCTGGTTGACAGTCCTTATATGCAATCAGGGGTGCTTGATTTTCCTGTAGAAGTCATGGGAGTCTGGGTTTTTGCATAATTTTCAGGGATCAAGCAGTCGTTGCATGCAGTGAGGGGTCCTCGCTTATTGAGTAGTATTCAGGGGTTAAGAGCTTAGGGTCATGGCAAAACACCAATCTATGCTTACAAAGTTCTTGTACCACGGGGTGTCTGAGGGGAATGGCATCGATGTTGAAGGAGACAGACATTTTGCCACAACCCAGGTGTTAACGAGCAGTCAAGAGGGGAGCAGTGGGCCGCCGTTGGAGCAGGCGGCTGACTCCAGCACCAACGTGCAGCAGGGGCCGGTGTTTGTGAGCACCGATTTTTATGGACCAGCTGCAGCAGTGGCGCAGGGAGCAGCTGCAGCAGTGGCGCAGGGAGGAAACGCGGGCAGGACTCCACGGCGCATCACAAGGGAAGAGAAAGGTAAGTTTCCCTTGATAGTACCGATGGGGGATGTGGCTAGTTCTTCGGGCTCTGATGTTGGCCTTCCAACATCAGATGGTGGGGCTGCCGATGTAGCGATCTTGGATCCAGCGGTGGCCTCACCAGCTCATGATGCAGCGAGAGCACGAAGGAGGATTTATGAATCCAATAGGCATTGGCAAGATTCATGGGCTGCCAAGCTGCCTTGGGCAGAATCTGTGGTGGCAAGTGATGGCAGTGTCAAGCAAGTGAGGTGTAGGGTGTGCACGGATGTGGAGGGCCGTGACAAGTTGTTTGTGCCCAAGATCGATAGCCTATGGAAACACTATGGCCGCAGGAGGGCCACCACAAGCTTCGGCAAAGTGGTGGCGGGGCAGTATTACTTTCTCTCAACTAATACTCATGTGAAAAATGAGAAAGTATATCTTGCAAAGTTGGCGAAAGGTGGGGATACTGTGGTTCAGCAGGTGGCAGCGGGAGCCGTGCGTGAGCGCAAACGAAAGGTAGTCCAATTTCGAGCCATTTTTTGGCTACTCATGCATGGGCGGCCCATGAGCGATTTTGAGCAATGTCGTGAGTTGTTTGACATCCTCCAAGTCGCTGATTTTCCCAAGAAACATTGGAGTGCACCTACCGGTTGGGAGATGGCTGATCATATGGCCAAAGTGTTGGGAGACCATACCAAAAGCATCATTGGGAATGCTCCTTTCTTCTCCCTTTCATGTGATGAGGTAACATCCATTGATGTCCAATCTTGGATTTCCATTCACATCTATGTTTGCATGGGGTTCAAAAGGGTACCCATTCTATTGTCATTGAGTCGCTTGACGGAAGGCAATGGTGCTAATGCTATTAAGCAAGTTATTCAGGGTATGGTTACACATCACACGGGGCTTGATGAGGTGCAAGTGACAAAAAGATTGGTTTGTTTTGGGGCGGATGGGGTGTCCGTTTTTCAGGGCAGCAGGAATGGCGTGACGGTGCAAATGAAGGACACCATGGCCCCGTTCATGTTTGGAGTTCATTGCATGGCTCACCGCACCAATCTTGCGGTTGAACCACTTTCTAATTTGCCCGTTGTGTCTAAGCTTGAGGCACTATGCCAAGCTATGCATTCATACTTTAGCCATAGTCCTAAGAGGCATTTGGAATTCCAAAAGCTTGCCGACATCATGGAAACAGAGGGCTTGAGAATGTTGCGAAATGTGAAGACACGGTGGATTTCTCTTTTAGAGCCTTTGAGGCGGGTGATGGGTGAGTACAAGACACTAATTGCCAAGATGTGTGAGGATGCGGCGGTGAAAGAGCCCGAGATGACATCACGGCAAGCCATGGCAAGGGAGACCGCGCGCCACAACTATGATTTGTTGTGTGATGTTGGTACCCTCCTTGCTCTTCCTTGCATTTTGCCTCTTCTCGAGTCGGTCAATTCCTTGATGAAGTTTGCCCAATCTAACCACGTGTTCGTGAGTGATTATGTAGCCGCGGTGAAGATTTGCCAAGCGGAACTATACATGATGTATAGTGATCATGACACGACATGGCAAAAGTCTCACTTTGAGATGTTCCATGACATTGTCAATGATCACTCACATGCAATCACCCAAGAGTGGGTGACGGATTTGAACACGGGCTCTCAAAGCCTTGCATTCCGCATTGGAGATCACACTTACCCGACTCACATGATTTGCTCCGTCACGGGCAAGAAATTGCCGTTCTCACACGAAGACTTTGAGGCGGTGGTCTCTAGTGTGAAGGGGCAATGCAAGGATGCCGCTGAAATGCTCACGCTTGAGCTTGATGTGAGATTCCCGGAGGTGGAATTGATGAACGCCTTGGGCGTAGTATTTCCTCAATATTGGTTGCAACCAAATTGTGAGGAATTGTTCCCCATGCATGTGAAGACCTTGAAGGGACACTACTCTATGCATCGCACGGTGAACTTTGGCACCAAGGATGAGCCCGAGATGAGGGAAATTGAGCCCCTCATTGATGGTAGATTGCTTTCTTTGCAAACATCTTTGTTTAAGCTCACAATGAAGTCTCATGCAAAGGAGGCTATGGAGGAGCCACGGGACCAAAATCCGGTGACTAAGTTGTGGGTGAAGGTGGGGCAAAATGCCTTGATGCTAAACCGCCTTTCCGAGTTCATAAAGGTGGCTGAAATTGCCATCACGGCGGTGCTTGGGAGTGTGGAAGATGAACGCACGTTCTCTACTCTTGGATTTATGAAATCCAAGCTCCGTAACCGGCTTGGTGGGCATTTGGACACATGTGTGAAGATGTTCTCACAACAATTCTTCACTCTCCAATCCTTCCCTTTTAACTCGGCAATTAACTCATGGCGTGATGATCGTGCAAGGAGGGGGGCCGATTTGTAAGGCCGTTTGTTTCCATCATGACGGCAAGTTTTGAGTTGCAAATTTGTTAAAACATTTTACTAACTTGGTTGGGGGTGGGTGGGATTGTCAATTGCGGTGGGCAAGGCCTTATGGGCCGGGGTTCAACTCCCCTTGGCAATTGCTGAATATTTTTGGAAGTGCTGAATTTTTTGAAAAGTGCTGAAATTTATGGCAAGTGCTGAATTTTTTCAAAAGTGCTGAATTTTTTTTGAAGTGCTGAATTTTTAGAGAGAAGTGCTGAAATTTTTGGCAAGTGCTGAATTTTTTGTGAAGTGCTGAATTTTTTGGCAAGTGCTGAAATTTTTGGCAAGGCCTTGATTTTTTGGCAAGTGCTGAATTTTTTGGCAAGGGCCTTAATTTTTTGGGACATTAGCCACCAATGCACCTATGCTGAATTTTTTGTCGCTTGTGATACTACCTTGGATACATTTGGGATGCCACATTCCCATGATTTTGGGCTTCACACTCGCCACATGAGTTGAAGCAGTAAAAAAATTTCATATTTTTTGCCTTAAAAGTGTCTTTAGAGGCTCGCCACTTGCATACAAAAAATGGCATGAATGTAGCCTTATTTTTGGGCTCAATTTAATATGGAGGCGCCAAAAAAGCACCTCCCAATCCCATTGAGGTGCATGTCGCTCTACCTTGCTAAATCCTTAATTTTTTCACTGATTCATAGCTCAATCTTCCATAATAAGTAGATTCTAACACCCTATTATTGATGAGAATGTACACAATCTGAACACCAGAGTTTAAGGTTGCTTTAAGGTTAACCTATAATTAGCACTTTGGAAATTCATAACTTCTCCATACGATATTCAAATAATGCATGCTAAAGTGCGTTGGAATCTTCTTGAACTTGCTAATGAGACTCACTAAAAATAATTTTTGTTTCATGTGTGTAAATAGGCTCAGTTAATAAGGTGAACGCTTTAAAATATAGTTACCTTAGCCTTCATGTCCAATGCCTTTCCTTCATGCACTCTACTCATCACGTTAGCCTCCATCTGTCCACTTAGCTACTGATGAAGTATTGCTATGTGTGGAATATTCCACACTGTCTACTCTAGAGCCAAGGCAGAGACAGTGCATGCTACTGAATGTTATGAGAGATCATATCAAAGAGGGATTTTTTTTTCCTTTCTGGGTCTCAGCTAATCCATCGATGCCACTTGGTTTCAATTGCATGGGCCGTATTGACTTTCATTTCTTGCAGAACATACTATGACTGTACCACTAGGTTGTATAAGTCTTTAGTCTATACCGTTGTCTACACGTAGGCATCATTTAAATTTGCCGACTTCAAAGTACACTGAGTACTCTTTTATGTCAATTTTGGCAACATGTCCAATTACATTTGTACAGAACATCAAATGCAAATATCAAAATGAGTTACTAGAAAGTGGAAAAAAAGGAAGTTTGATCAAGCATGTATTTCATGTTCACTCGATGTTGATTGTTGGCACTTGATATGTTGCTATGAACTGTTGCTTCCCAGTTACCACCCTTCTTATTAACTTATATCTTGTATCCACATAACCTACCCACATTTAATCTTCAAATCTCTATGAAAAAAAATAAAAAATAAAAAATAAAAAATAAAAAAATTATATATATATATATATACATAAATACATATACAATAGCACACAATATGATGCACTTATACAAATGGTTTTAGTAGCTCTTGATTCTTTAGGTTCCCTAAGCTAATTCAAGTGCTAGATAGGATAGTCTGTCCTCAAAAGGGATATGTAGTTCGTGTGTGATTTAGAATATTGATGTGAGAATTTGAATGAATAGACTCTTAATCCCTATAGGATCAAGAAACTCAAATTGGGTCTCATGTTTTTTTTTATCATTTTTGAGCAAGTCCTATGACTTCCTTCAATTCAAATTTGTTTATGTTTTGACTAGCATATACAATGTTCTTCACTGATTCTGAATTGCATTTTTCACAATACAATCAATTAAATTTGTCATTTTGAAACCATGAATCCTTGGTCCTCTAGGGGATAATCCTTGAAGTATGATCAGAGTTATTCTGTCTTTCTTGATGATCAATTATAGGAGGTTGCAAAATAGTGTTACCTTCTTCAAGTCAAAACTATTCGCTACAATTTATCAAAGAGAGCAGTCAACACAACTCCATAAAACATAAACTTTTTCCTAAATTCATGCCAACAAAGTTTTCAACTTTTTCGTGGCCGATTTTTCACATCTTTTAGTGCATTTGACCAACACAGAAGTGTGCACTAAGTCATTGAGTTGGAAAGCCAACGCACATGTCTAACTTTCCACCCAGAAAGTACCTGCATGCAAGAGAAGTTATCAGACTGTTTTAAAAGATGTAACTATATTGATTGAAAATTAGAAAAAAAAATCTAATCGCTACAGGTGGCAATCTGCCGTACGTTTCAAAAAATACATCTCACAGCGTCAAAATACCATGTCCCTACCCTCCTTCGTATCCATCACGATACCAGTCACGAAATCATTCACATTTCATATCCATACCTTTCATTCAATTTTTCATCATGTTCTCCACAGCTCCCATGATATTTCCCAAAGCTTTGCATGACATTCCCTTCATGTTCCTTAGCGTTCCCTTCATGTTCACTAGTGTTCCCTAATGTTCCCAAGTTCTTTTTATGTTCCCAAAGTTCCCATGTTCCTTTTATTCCCACGTTCCCAATGCAATGTTGGTGCATTGCAACAATGTGTTTGCTAGTACAATTTAAACAACAGACTAAAAACTAGAAAGCACTTTTCAACAGCCATGAGGGAGTACATTTCAAACACTTGTAGAACCACAGCCCATTTCCAACTTTCCACCAAAGTCCATGAAACTCTGAGCATATTATGATTCTTGCATCATGGCACATTCCGATGTCTTTCAGACAATATTGCAGACAATATTGCAGACAATTCTTGATGTGGCGTAAACAGGTGATTGCGTAGACGTGAAGATGTAAAGACGTGACATAAAAAAGTACTGACTTGAATTCAGTTAAAAAATAATTCAGAAAGCAGTTTTTCAGCCGCCATGAGGGAGTGTATAAATATCATCAGTCCAGGGCGACAACAACACATCTGCCTTCCTCCTGAACACTCTGTTGATCACATCAGAACGAGCCGATCAATCTGCAGAACTTCAACAATGGCAAAGGCATTTGCGCTTGTGGCCCTATGTTGGGCGATACTGATGACCAGCTACGTTCATGGTAAATGCTACTAACTTCCAGCCATTGTTGCCTCATGTATCCTTCATATATATTACTTGTTCATCATCCAAATTGTTGCTATGCATGACCCTAAACCCGTGCTTGTTTACAGAACTACACCTATCCTGTTTAGTCCAAGATGCACTAATTGTTTTAGAATGGCTATTTTTTTTTTTATGTAGGATGAATAGTTTTACCAAGTATATTTATTGATGTTTGTCTCCTACATGATTAGTACCAAAATCTTCAATCTTGATAAAAAAATTATTTTTCATAAAATGTTATAGCCTTGAGTAAATAGTTAGTATGATTTGGACTAAAGAGGATAATGGGTGTAGCGATGGGCTGGGTTTTGTCAATGTAAGACACTTTTAGAATTTAGATACTCAGTCTACTTTTGGATAAGGGTAGCTAATATTAAAGTGTGGTATAGATTCAAGTTATCTGACCCATCAGTGGAAATAACCTCTTCTAATACTTGTCGTTTTGTACTCTTGCATTTTTAAATACCTTACCCAACGGTAAGGGTAGCTAAGAGTGGTTTAGATTCAATTTATCCTTGTTCATTGGTGTAAGTAACCTCTTTTAGAACTCGTCATTACGTAAGATGGCAATATTTTTTTAATTAGGACTTTTTACCATATTGGGACTCTTTGAAATTTACAATTGACCGATAAACTAACGCTTTAAGCATTTCACGCAAATCTAATACTGGTATAGAATTAGAAGCTTTGAATGAACACTTGTTGGAGACATTGTTGATTTATAGTACACGTTGGTTATTGGGTCATTCACCTTAATGCTGAAAATTTAGGGCAAGTGAGAGAGCCACAAAATATGAGCATGATATAGTGATATATGAATATTTAAAGATGGGCTTTGTATCCGAGTTTGTATTTTAACTAGATTGATGAACAATGACGATCACCCATGTATAGCGATTGTGATTGATTCACAAACTACATAGAGAGACACATAACAATTCAAGGGTGATTGTGGAGATGATAACCTGTGACACCAAATTTTGAATGCACATGATGGTAATGGTCGAGGGGTGAATTGAGGGAGAAGGGTGCGGATGCTCTAATCATGGAAATTGGTTGAAGAATCGCCATTGTGGCATACAATTTCTACATGTTGAGCTGACCAATTTTTTTACCATGTGCAGCGGATACTATTATCACCGTCGTCAATCAATGCACTGAGGCCTTAACGGCCTGCCAGACGGACCAATCGGGGCAGACAACAGCCTACGCGCTGAGTGCCGGCACAAGCACAACCATTGACGTGGGCACCACGTGGCTTGGCGGTCTCGTTTGGGCATTCCCGGCAAGTAAAGGATCCGACTCCCCAACTTGCGTTGCTGCCAAGCCTCAGGCAGATCTTGCGGAATTTACCATCAATGGGGGTGGTGGCCAGGATTCGTACGATTTAAGCGTTGTGGTATGAAAATCCCTGGACTCAATTCTCCACACGAATTGTCACTTCCTCATAATTATGGCAAGTTTAATGCGTTAAAAAGGCAATTGTGTCATTGGTTACACTAAAATTTTGATTTCATGTCCAACAAGATTTGATGTCTTTTACTACAGTTTGTTCAAAGGCAGTGAGGAGATTTTGTAGTGTCCCTACAATACGTAGGAGTTTGTCATTCCTACTTCCACTAAGAGACGGCCATGTTCCTTTCAGGTGATGAGAGTAACATGAGCTGACATGCCATGTTTATTATAAAGTTGTTGAAACACTACATCTATAAGGCTTAGTTGAATTCTTTAATAATTTTGTAGCAATTGTTTTTTTTACAGACACTCTATCTCCAAAAAGTCAAGCAGTTTCACTGTTGAGAAATAGAGTCCTGGAAACTGATTCACAATTTTAATGTAGTTAAAAAAGGATTATAACTCAAAATTATCCTTCTCCTCATTCTTAGTTCTTGGAGCAACCAAAAAGTACAGATCTAGACATCCTTGATTGGGAGCAACTGATAACATGGCCTTAATGTAATATACTCCCTCAATTTGTCCCATAAAAAGACCATGGAAACTACTTTGTAGCAGTATAGTAGTTTTCATGGTCTTTTTATGGGACAGAGAGGGAGTAATACTGTTCTCGCTCGAAGGCCATTTTGTCTCTCCAAAATTCCTTGTTTCTAACAAGCCACTTGGGGCATCAAATGGTTGCATGCAGAATGCGTACAATCTCCCGATGGAGATAACGGTAACATCAATTGCGGGTGGCGTAACTCCCGGCGGAACCACATGCGAGTCAATCACATGCTCAATCAGTGAGGACCTGAGCACCTTCTGTCAACCGCCCAACACCCTCACCGGGGACCCGGGAGATGGCTGCTACAACACCGATGGCCCCGGGAATGGGCCCACCTCGGGAACGGAGCAATTTGCAGCGGTGTGCCCGAACGCAATCACATACTCCACCGATACCAATGGGAAGGTGTACGGATGCCCCACCACCAGCAACTACGGGGTCACCTTCTGCCCATAGATAGAAATTCCGGTCCTCTGTCGAGACCGGCGTGAATAGTGTTTGTTTGTAATGACAATGAGCCAGTGTTCATTGGACAAAGAACTGTTGGTGTTGTTGGTGCAAGACTACTCCCCCGTCGAGAGTAGACACTCTACTGATGTTAAGGCTTGATTGGCAAGTTTAGTGCCAATTCAAACCCATTTGTTAACCCTAAACCCAAACCTGCATATTTCTGAATAGGCACCTGTTGTGCCAGATGAAAGCAGGGCGTATAATTGTGTAATATAATTGTGAATAAATGATGTTCACAACTTTTGTGAACAACAACAGTTGGCTTCAAAACGGTCCTCTTTCCAGTTGCATGTAAAATTACATGTTTTTTAATTTTAATTTTTAAAAGACACAAATAAAGGGAGGCCCTTTACTGCAGAGAGAAAGAAAAGATACAACCCAACCCCGCCAGGTCCGGCGAGGGGGAAACTATGCATTGCTAATTGAACTAAATATAGGGCCTAAAGTATTCCACCTAGGGTGGTCGCCATCCCACGAGGCGAAAATATTGTTTCTACACCAGAGGGTCGTGAAGTGGGTGATTCTCTGCCCTGGCCGTTCAACTGCTTTGTGGGGTCTGTCTTGGTGCGTTCCCAGGCTAAAATTACATGTTTTCAACAATTAAATGATGTTAACCCTTATAGACGCCTGTGTTCACATTGTGGACCATGAACAGATTCAAACTGTTCTAATTCCATCCAAATTGGACAGTTTTCATCCATCAAAATTCTCATGGTTCTTTTGCAAGTTTGTACGGTTTGGATCTTCAAAATAGGTTATTATGATTTTAACACACGTGGTCTATGTCGAGTTTCATTCTTAGTTCAAAAAGTGAGATCTTAACCTCTAAACATTCTCACCCTTTTCAAATTTGGCAGTTTTTCAAAGATGCATTATAAAATGCAACTAAGGGATATTTTCAAGTTGATGAATGAATAGAAGTTGTACATTAAGCATTTTAAGTTGCTATTGCTATTACCAATTTATGTGTATTCAATTTCAAACTTAAAATTTAACACTCTTTTGTAATATGATTACAAATAAGATATTGACAATCTAATAATGAAATTTGTTATGATGGGTTGAAATGTAATACTTGAAGTGTAGTGATTTTTGAAGATTTTTTGGTCGCTTAATTTTAAGAATTGCCGAAATTACTGATCGATGGTTGATCCCGCTCCACCGCCGCTCGGTAGGAGGTCGCCATCATAAATTAGGTTGAATGCTCACTGCTTCCCTGCCTAACCGGATACTTGCTTGAATCCCACAATTAGCGTATCAATCGCACCAGTTGGTGAACGCGGTTAACCTAGTAGAAACCATGAAAACATTCTCATTCGAGGTATCTGCTTAGATGCAAATCGATCATCCGATCTGTGGTGCGGCGGCGCCACATCCCAGGACCATCCTCTAAATGTCGATAGTTCCGGTGAGGAGAAGGCGCTGAACGGGAGGTGGAACGCCTTTACACCTACTGAGGGAGAGCATCTTCCGCTTGGATTGAGCAGGAGTTACGGTGGCTTGCTTGTTCGGGAATGCGTCACCGTTCCAGCTTCAGATCTCGATTCCGGCCACATACAAGAGGAGATAGCGCACCTCAGAGCTCACGTTGTGATTGCATGCTTCCTAGAAGGTAATCTAACGCCCTCAATGCGCTCTGCGTGGTTGGAAGATCTAGCACTAAGAGTGTCCCCTCACAGAGTCCTGTTATTCAAAGATGTATGGGTAGAGGCTTCACGTACGTGAAGGTTGACAATCCGCTTGCAGCAAGGAAACTTGTCCAAGGCGAGATTCATCATTTTCAAGCGGATAATGCAATTTACCAGCATTGGGTCGACTCTTTCGATCCTAATAGACCGCTCGGAATCTTTACTCCAGTATGGTTATCCTTACGTCTAGTACCGCTGGAATTATTCACCTCAGCCTTTACGATGGCTACACGACTGGGTCGCATTTAAGTCCACGAGCCACCGAAAAACCCTAATGGAGATCATCGATTCTGCATTGGTATGGAGTTAGGCAGGGGATGGGTATCCAAGCTTCGAGTCGAACGGAGTCAAGGTGTGACCGTCGATATTCCAATCGATTATGAACACTTCAAGATTAATTGTCGATGCTGTGGAAGCTCGGCACATAATGTTCTTCATTGTCCAGAACGGCCGCCACGCTTCAGCCCACAACAACCATTTTGGCAGTGAAGTACTGGGCAGCCACCCTTCATCTGGATCACCACCTCATGAGCCACGCAATTGGTGGGATACAATGGGCTATTCGAGACGGAAAAGAGGCCGTCGAGGGAGACAACGAGTGGCCAATCAACATTCTATGGACAGCGAAGGCTTTCTACCAGTATCTAGACGGCACTCATTTCGGCCGAGACGGGGTCAAGCTCCCCATCTGAAGCTGCTGGGCCGGCCTCGGAATCACGATACCAGCTCCGCAGGGATCTTGACCGTAACGAATCCACAGACATGGAGGTACAGGAGATACCCGAAGTAAGCCCTAGCCCCAACATGCTTCCCGACGCGCTACAGCTTCAACCGATTGATAACCCGTTTCATATATCGGACATGACCCCGGATGAAGAGATGATTCCGGTCAAGGACCCAGGGGCTGATTGTACTCAAATCCCGGCCTCTTCAGATAACCCAGACTCACCGACGCTCATGCAGACCATTCTAGAGGCTCTCCCGAGGTTGGAACCTCAGCATCCGACCTCCCCGGCTGTCACGGCGCATGGTTCCCCTCAGTATCGACGCAGTGAGAGCATACGGATCACGCGCAAGGTTGACGGGGTTCCGAAGGAGTATACCATCGGATCCTCCCCAGAAAATGAACAAACCTTTCCATCAGGGTCTAGGTACTTCATCGATCTCGAGCATAACTTTGATGAGATGCGTGAACAACAAATTTTAGCAGACCTTGCATATCTAGAAAATGGCCCAACATCAGAGGCTGAAATGGAGATCTTTCAAGACGCACAGCCTCAATCACTCTCGAGCAGCCCATCATCTCCAGCCCGACATCAATCCTTGGCTATATGCCCATCTCAACCTGCTGTGACCGAAGCTTGCAAGCCCAATGAGGGGCAAATGGGTACAACACAAGGGCTAACAGGTTACAAGCCGGCTGGGAAAGAGAAATCCTTAAAGGAAGTTTCTAAGCTGCTGCGCGTGCTAAAGGAAGTGGAGCATCTCCTTCCACGCCATCCGCGCGACCAAAAGAGCTGCAGTTAAAGACTCCAGTACCCGGTTTCAATATATGGGGAATTAGGAATTCTATTAAGAGCGTGGGAGCCGCTTCACAATCTCGAAACCGCGCCATCTGATGAAATTGAATCTCCTTTCTTAAAACGTTTGGGGACTGCACTCCCCAGAATCAGTTCAACAATTACGACATTTTGTTCGGCTTCAACAACATGGAGTGGACATTTTATTCCTGCAGGAACATAAGCTAAGACACGAAGCTACAACTAGCTTAGGAAAGAAATTGTGGAGAGACGCTAAGGTTTGGATCCTCGAGGCATCCATAGGCTATACACTTGACGGTCATAATGCGGGTAAAGGTGGGATTGCTACTCTGTTAGCACCCAAGTGGGCTCCTCTTGTTAAACATTCCGGCACCATCTTGGCCAATCGCGCTCATTGGTTTATTTTGACATGCATTCCCGGGGGTGATATTGGTTTCGTTAACTTATACGCACCTAACCAGTCCGTCGAAAGGTGTGTATTGTGGAAGACGCTGCTTCGGGAGCTCCCTCGACAGTGTAGATGGTCATTTGTTGGAGATTTTAATATAGTGGAAGCCCGCATTGACAAGTCGAAGTCTTGTGGTAGAATGATGCCACACCGTGAACGACTCTTGTTCTCAAGCCTCAAATAATGCTTCCATGTCTGCGAACCGCCCCGTTCGAATGGAAGTCTCCAATACCGTTGGAACAACTTGCAGGAGGGATGTGCACGACATTTAGCACGACTAGATCGAGGATATGTTTTTGAACAAACAGATGGGACCACCGAGGCAAAGGTACTGGATTACAAAATTCTTGGCATTAGCACTCAATCTGATCACCATCCAATTAGCCTCTCCCTGCAGCTAGAACGACCCCCGCCACGCTCACCAAAATGGAAGATGTCAACACGTTTCCTTAACGAAGTCAAGCCGGAGATAACACGTATATGGAACGCCCAAGTGCCCGAGGCTCCATTCTTCACCAAACTTCGTCATGTGATTCGCTTTTATAGGAAATATTGCCTGGACAAAGCTGTTCAATACATGAGAGAAGAAGATCACGAGCGCCAGGAACTTGCCAGGGCGACGGCACAACTCCAAGAATCTCCGTCAGATGTGACGATACAGCAAGCTCACGGTCTCCTTCGCGGCCGGGTGCAGAGGTTCGAATTATGGAGAGTGGCTGGAAGGTGAGTCCGCGCCCGCGTGAGATGGAAATGCTTCGGTGACACGGTTACGAAGGAATTCTTCAACGCCGTCAAAGAACAACCACAAACATCCATCATTTCCGAACTTGAAGACTCTGGTGGTCTGATTGTTACTGAAAGATCGGAGGTGGAGCGAGTTTGTGTAGCCTTCTACTCTCAGCTTTATACAGCAGAAGCTAGCACTCCTGAGATTACCGAAGCTCAAGTAGGAATCCTCGCCGAGCTCCAACCTCGCATCACGGCCGACATGCAACATGAAATGGCCCGCCCCTTCAAGGAAGATGAATTGCACCGAGCTTGCAAGCTTTTGGCCAAAAACAAGAACCCAGGCCTTGATGGCATCGCCATCAAATTTTTTCAAACTTATTGGGACGTAGTGGGCAAAGATTTTGCACGCATGGTGATGTTGTCAATTCAACGTGGTCGGTTCCCGCTAGGTGTAACCCACGGCATCATAGCTTTGCTTCATAAAGGAGGTCCCAGAAACCAACTCAAGAACTAGAGACCAATTACTCTCTTAAACACTAGTTACAAAATTATAGCTAAGGCTCCGCAGCTTCGCCTTCAAGCTGTCTTACCCGAGGTGATCAACCCCGAACAGTCCGCCTTCTTGCCGCGACGCTATATTTTGGATAATGTGGTTTTGCAGCACGAAACGATCGAATGGGCGCGGAATTCAGGTCGGGATCTAGTCTATCTTAAACTCGATTTTCAAAAAGCTTATGACCTAGTGTCATGGGAATTTCTATTCGCAGCTTTGAGCACACTAGGCATACCAGGAGAGTTTTTGGGCATGATCAAAATCTTATTTGAAGATGCAACCGCCAACATTTCGATCAATGGTAGACAGATGGAGAGTTTTCCCATTCAGTGTGGGGTCCGTCAGGGATGCCCTTTGGCTTCGTATTTATTTCTCATCGTCGGCCAAACTCTCCATTCGACAGTCATGCGACCTAACGAAAACCGGACAGTTCGCGGGAGAAATCAACTTCCAGACGGGGAATCAGAGCAACTCATTTCATAGTATGCGGACGACTCGGGCTTCTCAGTACGTGGACAAGAGGCGGATGTTCGCACTCTTATTGGCCTCTGACATCGGTTTCGGACGGCCTCGGGGTTGATCATCAACTGGGAGAAATCAGTGGCATACTGGTTCTCTCATCTGCCCGCCCCCCCCGGCTAAAAGAATTGGACTGCAAGTGGGCGGAAGAGAAAGTTATTTCTAAACTTCTAGGCACTCCATTCGGTGTCAATCTCAATACGACGGATGTGGACGCTTTCCTGGTGTTGCGTATCGACCAGAAGCTAGCTTTCTGGACTACGCAGCAACTCTCTCTCGCCGGACGAGCGACCATCGTCAACTCAGTTCTCATGTCCACTACCTATTATTTCTTGTCTGTCTGGGCAGGATCCACCAAGGTGGTTCGAATGATCAGGGGCAAAATGAGGGACTTTTTGTAATCTGGTACAAACTCTCGAAGCCGGGCAAGAGTTCAATGGGCGGATTGTTGCTTACCCAAACAATTCGGTGGCCTTACTACAATTGACCCTGAAACCGCCCTCACTACTCTAATGGGTAAATGGATGCTAGTGGCTCTGGAACCAAGGGAGTCAAGTCTGAAGATCCTTTTACGAGCTCGACTTCTGTCTTTTAAACCTCACAGCAAAAGTGCGTCATGGTATCCATCCAGAGAATGGACTCTTTCTCACCATGTATCCTTTACGCGAGCATCACGGCTGTGGAATAGAATGTCTATGGCATGGAAGAAACTAGTGCATGCCACGGAACCAGTGGCTCCTCAATCGGCGGACGAAGTTCTCAACACAAATTTGTGGTGGGCCTCAAAATTTATAGGCGGAAATTTCGGATTTACGATGGACCGAGCGCGAGTAATTGCTCGTCGTGGTCTTGTTACTATTAGACAATTATGGAACGTTGAGAGTGGTGATTTCCGGCCTTGGGAGGAGCTTGCAACGCAGTACCACTTGGAGCACCATGAGCAGCATTTTTACAAGGCTGGTTACGGAATTTCCCGCCCAATTGGCTAATAATGCTCAAGGAAGAACAACGTAAATTAAACGACGGTGACTGGGTAGGGGTGTACAGGAATCAGGGAGATATTTTGCCAATTGTGGTTGCGTGTGTTGGTGACGGCTTCAGGCCGGTCCTGAATGACAAAGCAGGGGGGTGGTATCTATACAAAGAGGGCAAAAAAAGGAAGAATTCCTTCTCTTGGCTGGACAGCTATCCGGATTAGACTTTGATCCTAGCCGGTGGAAATGGAGATCTGGTGAGCCCTTGTTACGTTACACGACCAAACTGGGACGCACACTCATGAATTCGAGGAGGATACTTAATAAACCTATTCATGAGAAGTGGCCAGGAGCACTTCAGGCGAGCTTTAAGCCAGCTTGGTCGAAAGTTTGGGGCAAATCTCGCGCCAGGAAGGAAGCAGCTTTCATGTGGTCAGTTTGGCATAATGCAGTTGCAGTCAACGCGTGGCGTCGTAAAATTTACAATGGAGTGTCAGACTTATGCCCGTGTTGCGAGCTTGATGTGGAAGAGACGCCAATGCATCGGTTTCACTCGTGTCCACGAACGCGCCAATTATGGGATTATGCACAGAGTATTGTTCATAGACTTGTGGGTGAACCTCTTGGTCCACACCCGAGATTCACGTGGCGACAGTGCTTGTTTGGCTCACCTCTTCCATGACGGTATAGACGTGCCCTTCATGTCTGGCACTTATTGCGGGGGGCGGTCTTATGGATTGCATGGACCTCTCGCAATGCCAAGGTCTTTCGCAACGAGACCTGGCCGGTTACCAAGCTTCATTATGATTTGTGGGAATCGCTCTTAGACACTAGTAAAGCTGCTTGGATGAAAGTTCAAACTGTTCGCAAGCGTGAATTAGGGTTAGGTTGTAGCAAACGCTTTGATAAAAACTGGTGTTTTTCGGCCTACTTAGCCAAGAGGGATGGAGGTCAAGTAGAATGGCACTACAGCCTTCCCCCTCTTGGCACATTTTTCTGATTGAGGGTTGAGATGATCTGGCGTTAGGTTTTTGAAAAGAAAAGAAAAAAGTAAAGTTGCTGTGACCAGTGGGGTTTTCCCCTGCTTGGCTGTTGTATCCTTTTCGCAGTGGAATAAAGCTTGTTCCGCTTGTATCAAAAAAAAAAAAAAAAACAAAATTGATTTTTTTAAGAGCACTTCTACACTAAAATCTTCAAAATTTTGAATGAATCACTGGAGTGAACAAATAAGAGTATAATTATGCTTTATTATACTCTTACACACCTAATAATGATAGACCACCAAAATCTTCCACACCTTTTAACCATTTAGAGTGAACAAAAAAGATTATAGTAAAGCAAAATTCTTTGTAGATTCATCCAACTCAAGGTGACTTTACGGATAACTCAACTACAACATGAAATGAGGCATAAAAATTTCACATATCATCCCCTTTCTAATTGGATCACACATGCATGAAGCCAACTTCCCATAAAATATATATTAAAGAAATCCACATTGCAAAAAGTCAATGACATCAGAAGATGAGAAAATTGTGTTTGATTCTGTACATCATCCACTTTCTAGACAGTTGGACGTTTACGGATTAAAGAGAAATGCAGAAGATTAAAGAGAAAGGAGACAAAGTAGATTTAAACAAAACTAGCGACATGGGTATTTTCTAGGATGAACGATTGTAGGTCCAAGAAAGCGAAGACCTAAGTTAGCTATGTTACAATTGAAAGCTTAAATTCCTGTAAATTTTGTTACAATTTATTGCCTTTATGTGAAAAAATTAGTGTTACTTTATGTTATAAATTTTATCGTTACATTTAACGTGGCTAGGTTTTCATGTAAGGTGGAGATTTTCTACTACATTTTTCAGTAAAACGTAGACTCTTGAAGCTCCTCTCACCAGCATTGCAAACTTTTATAAAAACCATGTCAAATGACGAGGATGAACAACCTGAGATTCCAGCAAAGAATCTTGTAAACTAGTTCAAAATTGGGCTTATAATAGTACAAACTGTACAGAGAGTGGCTGCCTGGGGGACTTGATGACCACCCAAAAATACTCTACCCAACATCAATCCTAAAGCGGACACTACGATGCTACTTTTCCCTTCAGGGGCCTTTCTGCATCAACCAGACTACAAGCAGGTGACACTGACTCACAACTGATTCTCTTGGCAAACGTTCAGTGTTCCTCATTCCTCTGAGGCTGCAAATTTCTCAACTTGGAAGGTTTAGGAAAAAATGCGTGAAAACAGAAGTTGGTTAACAAACCAACCACCTGGTAGCCGATGCAACAAAGCTCACCATCATTGTGTCCAACAGACGCCTCCTGTACGCATTAACCAAAATTCAAGTAAGCAAAATTAGAATTATGTCAGGAAGGAAGCACTTACAATTTAAGTATTTGCAACTCATAATAATGCATCAATAACGTAGGTACTATTGAGAGGGATTTTTACAGAGAAACACAAAGGAAATGCACAGTACTTTCCGTCATGTAGACTACCTTGTAGAGCCCATCTATCTCTTTTAAATTTGATAAAACACAACAGTTCAAAAAATGTAGAAAGATAATTATTTTTCAGCAATTATTCCCCGATTGTTACCAAACTCAAAACTACAGGAACTAGTTGATTACAATCAAACCTATTAAATGTCATCACCTCGGGTCCCAAGTTTTTCACTATGACAAAGTTTGAAAGTGTGCCACTGCCAATGATAGTGTGACAAGTGTGCAGGATATTCTAGAATGTCATTGTAGAGAGGGTCAGTATAAAGAGGTTTGAGTGTAGTCTCATCTTAAAGAAAGACTTCGTGAGGAAAATACCAGAATTAAAAGCACAGCAGAGGTTCCGGTCATCGATATGCTCTGTATCCAAGCCAAGCATCCAAGATCCAACCGCTACGTCCTCATTCTTGTACTCTTTGAGAAAGGCACTGCATGAAAAAGAATTCACATGTCAAACAAAAGGGATTCCCACAACACCAAGCAGGATGGCCAGCAGTAGTTAGAACATAAGCTACACAAACACAAAAGACTTGCCCCACTCAATTTGTAAGTGAACGCTGACCTATTGATTGAGATGTACATAGCTAAAGATCTCGAAAGCGCATAAACTTGACCAGAAGCATGCCGATGGTACCTGCCAAAAAGCAATACAACATTTTATCACAGAAAGGCCAAAACACAAAGATCACTACTCAATGCATATGAAATAAACTCGCTTAAAATGCCACATGATGTAATAATATGACGAGCAAAGTGACAGAATTTGAAGACGGAGACTATCCTTTTTTAGTACAGTGAAATTTAATAATGAATGACAAGCAATTCGAGCACCCATACTTACTCTGACTTTTGGTCTCCAAACTTCCACCAGTCAGGCTCATACCATTGTGCGTTCCTGCATCAGAGATCACAAAAAGCGTTATGAACAGAAAAATTACATTGAGTAGAAAGCCACAGTAAGTTTCAAAAGTAAAATAATTTTAAAACAAAGGCGCTTCGTGACATTTCCGGCTGACAGCAAGAATCAAGATTTGATCAAAACACAAAGAAATTGGTATCAAAACAAAGAATAGCAGGTACGCAAAGTCCGCCCAATAACACCGATTAACTTCATATAGTAAAGCGCTGCGAAACTTACGGGTCAAATACAACCACCCCAGATTTCATGCATCCCACATATGCCCTCGTCTTGTCTTTGTGACTGGATAGCATGGTTCCTATCATATCTGCGTCATACCCACATGAACACGGCAAATGTTCATAATTGCAAGAAGATATTATAACAAGATCAATTGGAAAAAGCATGTAATCAGAAACAAGAATTTTAGTCCTAGCAGATTACGTGTTTCAACCTAATGGAGCGGATATGTATTAAATCAAGAGTAATGTATCAAGGAGAGCACACTAGAGGCGATCATGGAACCATTAAGAGTGACTGGGAGATAGAAGAAGTGACAATAAAATTACTACAAGAGTTTGATTAACATGTAGACCTTCAAATTAAATTCTGACTAGAGTACAAATGAACTGATGTAAAGAAGCAGCGCTACAAATGGGAACAATTAACTCACCTAAATTCAGGCCAATGTTATCATTCATCTTCACATAAAAATCAGCATCCCACATGTTGACTGCTTTGCTGAAAAAAAGTCTAGTTTTCCGTGTCAAGTTATCATCACTCTCGACATGATCGTCCTGTAGAGATACATACCACCATAAAAATTGACCCTCAAAGTAATTGAAAAATTCGTAGTTTCTATGCATGGGCGTGTCTAAGCTGGAACAACCTGAACACTGCAATTGATGGGAGAGGAATTTGACTGCATTTCCTTAACAGTGTATACAAGGTAGCTGGGAAGAGGAAGAAAAGCACTAAGTAGTACAAACAGAAAGATTCATATGGATAAAAGCCAACTCAAAGAAATAAAAGTAAAGTTGAATACCAATACTAGAAAATCCTCCGTTTCATTACTTTCTCGGTCAATTTGTCGGTCCAACATATCTCCTCTGTTAGAGCTGCATTCAATCCAAGCTAAGCATCACATATAGAATGACTCAAAGTTAGCGGAACTTGAGTGGAGCAGATTGCAATAGATAACGAATCTAGGAGATATTCACCAATACTGAAACGAAGGAAAACAAACAATAAATCAAATCTCATTGAAATGAGGTGATCACACAACAAAAATATAGAAACAAACCTGCGTCCAATAACATAACGGATGACAATTCCTTTGTCATTTTCAAGTTCCTTCAGTGCAGGACCTGCAATCACAAGTTAAAAAGGAATTGCAAATGGTACATCAACTCTGAACACAACAGATTACTACCAGAAAGAGTAAGCAATACACGTTTCCAAGCTATGATGAGGCGTGATAGTGTCCATTTGACAAACTCACTAGGCTGTGATTAAGATTAGGCAATGCTTGAGCAGATCATTAATGTCAGTTGCACATATTCCTCTTAATAGTAAGGAACTGCATTTTAAAAAACTGCTTTAACCAACAGTACAATCCTAAAGAATATAATTTCGTGAAACAAACAATTGAAGAAAAAAACACTTACCAGTGGGTATCCAATTCTTGCGAGCAGATATGCGCCGGGACTGACCACCAAAATTAGTGAAGATGCCAAAGACTACAGTTTTGCGACCTTCCATATTTGTTCTGTTAATAGGCACATAGCCCTGACTTCTTGCGGCAGCTAACTGCAGCTCTGAATCTACTAGCCTCTTCTGTTGTTCTCTGTAAAGCAATTAGTCCAATTATCACCAACAAGTCAAGTTCGATGCCAGCTATAATCCCTTAACTCTGAGTACAGTACATCACCTGGGGCAAGGATCAGACATAAATGAATGGCAAGAGTAGCCAGGCAGTCCTTACTTGCAGTCTATCATCCTCCACGTTTCATCCAAAGTAATAGGGTCTTTTGCCTGCAAAGAGGAAGTGGACAACAAAGAGTCAATTCACTGCACAGCAACACTACAATAGAGTTATGAATTACAGTTTCAAACAGCGAATCTTCTGTGACTATATATCGCCAACTTGCTATTTGAAAAATGGGCTTGCTATATTGCTATAAGAAAAATTGGGTAAAATGGAGTATATTGCCATAATCTTCCCTTATCATTGGTATGTATAGACAACCATTCTATAAAAAACTATGTATTTGTAGTAAAAAATTTGTAAATCGCCAAAAAAAAAAAACAAGTTTCAATTTTCAAATGGGACTCCCTTGAAAAAATGAAAAAAAAATCACTGGTTTCAAGTCCCTGCCACTTAGTCTAGCTTTAAAAGCATCTACAGGGTTCGCAAAAGGACCTGGAGTCTACTATTTGGATCGGTACTCATCAACTGCCGACGCATCCTCATGTTGTCGCCGGCGTCCTGCCATAGCCTGGCATTCAAGATTGCAAATACGTGTCAAAAAACGCTGAAAGTGCTCTGAGTGCCACAATTGGAAAAAATTGTACACAGTAAGGGTGGTGTGTAAGAACTCTTGACACGTTGAACTGCACCAAATAACCTCATGAGCTCAAAAATCTAAAAACCTTGAAGGCAACTTCAATTCGATTCTAATACGGGCCTCATATCTTTCTGATATGAAAGGCAGAGGCATCTGAAGAGCTGATCGAGTTAAAAACCGCTGTCAACAAACATGTAGATCTATTATAAAATCAATCAGGAAGAATCTTGTATTCACTTCTGAATTAGGTCAGAAGCCTGGTCGTGCAAGCAGACACATCTGTCGGTACTGCACAATACATAGCTTTAAATCACTTCATACTCTAAATCTCGGAGTAGATCCAGGGAGATTATCAAATTCTTCAAACGCTGAATTCCAAAGAAATTCATTATGTAACAAAAGTGCAGGGCAGGCTTTCTGAAATTCTAATAATGATAACAACGCCCGATGCTCCCCGAAACTGCAACAATGAACACGGTGACGTGAAACCCTCCCTTCCAATTGACGGCTCACCTCATTGTGACATACTAAACCTAAGTAATTCTCCATCTGTCGGTACTGAACAATGTATTCCCCACGCGCAACGAGACAAGGGCCTTTAAAATCACAACCTCCCAGTAGATCTAAAAACCCTAAAATTCCAAACAAATCCATCACTTAACGAAAAGTGGTAGCAATCCAGATCCGGCCTTCGAAACACTCCCACATGTAACAAAACTGATGCGAAACGAATCTGGAGCCTCGCCTCGCAAGTAGACGATCAATTGACAATTCACCTGATAGAATCTCACTAGATGTAATCTTCCATCGCCACGAATCCATCACCGAGCTAGCAAGCGGAATACTCGTCTCACCTCGCAGTAGATCTAAGCCTGCAGACTCTCAAATTATCGAAACCCGAAAGAAATTCGTTATGTCACGAACCAATCCAGATCCGGCCTTCAAAACTTCCGGAATAAAATGCGAGGTCCCTCACATGTACAAAGAGCGGATCTGGAAACTCCAATTCACCGTAATTGACCTAATTCATGCTCCATCATGAATGCTCCGAATCCCAAGGGCTTCTTATAGTATCATACTAGACCTAGGTTTCTTACATAATACTCCTAATTCTCCATCGCCACGGATCCATCAACACGCTAGCGGAATACTCATCTCTCAATCGCTAACCTCGCAGTAGATCTAGGGAGATTCTCTCCAAACCCTAAAATTCCAAACAAATTCATCACGTCACGAAAAGTAGTAGCAATCCAGACCCGGCCTTCAAAAACGCAATATCCAATAAAATAAACGACGAACACTCCCACGTATAACCGAATCTGGAGCCTCCCCTAAACTAGACAATCAATTGACAAATCCTCTTCAATAGTATCGATACTAGACCTAATTCTCCATCGCCACAAAGCTAGCGACTACGCCAAGTGGTATCGTCTCTGAATTGTTAACCTCGCAGTAGATCTAGGGAGATTCTCTCAAAACCCTAAAACTCCAAACAAAATCATCATGTAACGAAAAGTAGTCGCAATCCAGATCCGGCCTTCAAAACCGTTATATCAAATAAAAAAAACAACGCCGAACACTCCCACATATAACCGAATCTGGAGCCTCCCCTCAACTAGACGATCAATTGACAATTCATCTTCAACAGTATCATACAAGACCTAATCCTCCATCGCCACGAATCCATCACTAAGCGACGATGAAGGATTCGTGGTCTCGTCTCTGAATTGTTAACCTCGCAGTAGATCTAGGCAGACTCTCAATTCCTTGGAATCCATTCACAATCCAGATCCGACCATCAAAAACCTCCCGGAATCAAGTGCAAACTCCAATTCACCGTACTAGCAAGACCTAATAATTCCTGCTCCATGATGAAGAGTGAAGAAGCTCGGAATCCCCAGGGGTTGTGGTAAGGGATTTATTATTACCTGCCGGCGATGTATGTGATGGCGATGAGGTGGAAGAAGAGCAAGACGTAGCTGGTCATGCTGTCTTTGCGCAAGGTGGTGCTCCGGTGGGGCGGAGCTCGGGACGACCTCATCGCATTCTCCCCCTCCGGAAATGGGCCGAGCCGGAGAGGCGGAAGCGAAATACTAGCAGAGAGTAAGAAGAGACGAGAAAGCAGAGGCAGTGAGCGTTGGTGAGGGCAGAGGGCCCAACGGAGTGCCCAAGACGTGGAGCCAGGTACCGGCATTGTGGGCCACTTTTTTAAATTTAGTTTATCGCACGTCCAAAGTCTTCATTGACAACTTGAAGAAAATGAGTCATGGACATGCGTTCTGTTGACTTCCAGTTTTTTTTTTCCCTCTGAAGAAATGCCATAGCTGGGTCGTCAAAAAGTAATTTAAAAACTAAAAAAAATGTAAATTATGAGACAAGAAACGAAAATAGAAAAAAATATTTTGAGCTGTATTTTGCTATTTCTTAGCTATTTTGGGTCATTTGGGCTATTTTAATCATTTTTTGCTCAAAAAAAATCAAGAAATTCATTTTTTTAGGAACGAGAACAAACCTTATTTTTCAAAAAATATTAAATATTCATTCAGTGTGGCAACCCAATTATGGTACTATAATTGTATTCAACAATTTACATTGTTTTCCTTTTACATAGTCTTATTTACCTTTTTCACACTGGTCACCAATGTCCAGGGAGAACCAACTTTTAGTTACAAGTTAGCCCTTTAGTGCCTAGGGTGGTTTTGGAGAAACCACAGTTTTTGGGTGATGTTTCTTTAAAACTCCCTCTATTGAAATTAGAAATACTATTAATAGTATCCAAACGTATAAATGAAAGCATAGCTTACTGAAACAAGTGTTGGTTGAATATTGGTAAGATCGGACCGTTGGATTGGAAGATTATGGTATGTGTTTGAATCGTATAATGCACAGTCAAAAATGAGATTTTGGGGGTGTTCGACTTCAAGGTTAAATAAAATTTGGATTAGATTTTCAAAAATAAAAGTGAAAATGTTTGGCAAATAGATAGAAACTCCGACCCAATTGAATAGGCCGGCGTGAATAAAGTGTCCGTTTGTATTGTCAATGACCCGGTGCCCACTGGACAAGGGGACATTGGCATGTTCAGCAATGACATGTGTCAACACCTCTTCATTGCAATCTTTTACGTCAAAAGCAGGCTCATACATAATTATTGTGAATTTTATAAGTGAGAGTGACTTATCCATGTACGGTTTAGGACAAAATTTACACCTTCAAGTAAGAAAGGAGTTGATACATTGATCCAGATTGGACTACATACACTAATGGAACATGAACAAGAGAACACAATCAAAAAAAAATACAACAAAACAAACTTGCAAACACAAGAAATACCACATAGTACATGTGTTGTATTTGTAAGTATTTGTTGTATTTTGAGGTATTTTCAATATTTTGGTATTTTGTACATAGGTATTTGGATAGCTAAGAAAATCATATTCCAAAATTTCTTTTTCATCATCTGCAGAATCAAAAGTTATACATCTAAACTTCAAACACCGGACTAAGATGGTTTACAGATTTTCTAGCATTTCATTTTTTAGTGATCTAGTGACCACTTAGTATTTACTTGGGCACTAAAGGGTTAAATAGGATCTTGATAAGAGACCCGCGCTCGCTCTTTACAAAGAGAATAAGCTAATTTTAGTAGAGAACGGGTCCTAGGAGTGATTGGAAATGCTTGGCTTTTCCATCTCCCAATTGCTAAAGAACCTTATGAATTTTTGATGTCCTTGATTTAATCATTTTTTGACTGCAAGAATCTTGTTCCTGCTTTCGTTGATTGACTATTTGTAAGATCGACATTATATACATCCTTTCTTTTAGTTTGTGTTGTAAGGAGGCATTTTTCTGCATGCAATTCCTTACAGGCCAGGGGTTGGTTTGATATAGTTTTGTATCCCTAACCTTCAAATCTGATCTGTGATCTGCTAATCTGCAATGATGTAGCAATTAGTAACACCAGGAGCTTAAAGTGGATTCCCTGTGTAATGAGACACACAGGGAATTTGTAAAGGAAAAGAACAAAGACACACAGGGAAAATTGAGACATGCATAGGAAAAAACTAAGTGTTCCCTGTGTCTCACTTTTCCTTGTGTGTCTCTGTTCTTCCCCTTTGCAATTGTGTGACATTTTACAAATTCCCTGTGTATGTAGGGAAAACGTCATAGGGAATCCACTTTAAACTTCATGTGTAACGGTATTAGAAATAGACTAACGTATTGTCAACTACGTTACCACGTTATAGCAAAGGCAAGAAACACCACTTCCACCAATTGTCATGTCATCTTTCACCATCACATAAAAAAGGAGTCCTCAATCATTTTTCTACCAGTCTCTACCGTAATCAAGCAATGACATGCTTTCATGCTTCTACTTCATTGCCTTTCCTCTTGTTTGGTAAGCCTCTTATGCTTCAATGTGGCATTGAAGGGCAACCACTTGTATCATGTTAGTCTGGATGGTAACTTGGGTTTCTGTTGAAGTTAGTTAACCCTAAAGGACCAAGAAGTCCAAATTAGGCCTCATGTTTTCTTTTAGCAGTTTTGAGTAGGTCCTATCTTGTCTTCTTTTTGTTTAAATTTATTTGTTGTTTGATCAATACATGCAATGTTCTTCATTGATTCCAATAATATAAAATTTGGTCTCATTTGAATTATATTTTTCACAATATGATCAATTGAATTTATTAGTTAACCCTGAAACGTCATAGCAAGCCCTATAGGCTTTTATCAAAGAATAATTTAGAAAAAAAGCAGTTTTCCTCAACCAAAACAAGCAAGGATTGGTGTGTTGGAAAGCTACTAAAAAAGCGAGTTAGATTCTCGACTTGCGCCTCTTTTGAGAGATTGTGGAATCATCCACAAGCAATCAAAGTAATCAATTTGAATAAGAGTTGAGGTTAGGCAACTGAGATTGTTTTTAAGAAAGTGCCGCAGTGCAACAGTGCCACAACAATGGATGACTAGCAGAGCCATAATTGTTTTTCTAAAATTTAGATGCCTTCCAGGCTGCCCTGTCTAGGCCCTCTTGACGTTTAAAGGTTAAAAAGCATGAATCTTTTATCCTTTAGGTGTTAAGGATTGATTTTCACACGTTTTGACAATCTTCTAAAGATGATGGAATTCCTTTTTGGCATGATAATGTTGGTGTTTTTTTAGAAGTGGCCATTTCCTTTTGAATGCAGGATGTGTGGAACACGACATATTACCCTAAAGCCAACGACCACAAGAATGTAGAGAAGAAGTGGTACACAGTGGATGTAGCAGACAATTGTCTGCCATTGCCATTCACATTTGTGTGAAGAACGTCCCGGAATTCACTCCCTCCATCGACATGGGCGCTTACGTTGTGGTGGTTCGTTCCTTCCCTTGAATGTTGGTTCTAATCAAAATAAGTGTCAAAAACTAAAGAATCTAAATGGCTATGAGTAGCAAAATGGCTTTCAAAACCATCAACTACATACTAATCAGAAAAGCTTCTACGAAGTGGCTTTCAAGTGGGATGTCACAAGCATGATTGAGGTCTCTCTCTTTTCTTCTTTTTCTTTTAACACCTATGTACCCAAACAGAAAGTTCACTTTGGAAGCTAATATCCGACTGTAGTAATTTTCAAAATATATTGCTATAAAATAAGAAAGTGCACTTTGGAAGGTAATAGTCAATTGTAGGAATTTTCAAAAAACATTGCTCTTGTTCAAAAATGTAGGATATGATTTCTTCTTTTCATTGGTACATTTTATTACCTTGAAGCTTCTTGAATGATTCATTCCAACTTGAATAGATGTGGAATTAGGGTTCAGTGGTGTTGTTGATTCAGAATTGATGTTTGGGGTGATTGTGTAGACCAGCTGGGGAGAGGCTATTTACTCATCTGAAAGTGTACAAAGGAGGTGACCACCCTCACGTTGCCCAGCAGGCAGCACCTTTGCCCATTGTAGAAATAAGAGGATCCATATGGTTCAATAACAATAACAGGTAGAAACTTTGCCAGTGATTAGTAGGTCGTAGTTGTATTTTATTTTTTTCAAACAGATGTTGAAATAGTTGTGCAGGGAAGCATGTGCATTTTCATGTACACCCTCCACTACAAGAAGCACTTGGTAAGTGAGTCAAATAACGCCACTTCGCACTCACTGCCCAGATGCTCAAGACTTGGTAAGTGCGATTCGTCACGTAGAACAAGTGTGTACATTGAACTTGACACTATTATGAATGAGAAGCGACGCCTTTGCTAGTAGTGCTCTAGCTTATGGACACTCAAAGAAAGGACTGGCACATGTGTATTAATTTTCAACAACTTGTGAAGCAAGCCTTTTCTGCATGGACTTCTTACCTCATTTCTGAGCTCTATTCTTCCATCCGTTGTCAGTGAAATACCATTGTCTGATCTGCTCCAAGGAACAGCATTTCAAAGCAAATATCTATATCTATTGTGAGATTGGGATTCAAGAAACGCCAACCTACAAGCAAATGCAATATCAGAATTGCCAAGTAAGTACTATTCAGCGAGCATTGAACTTTACTGGAGAATCAAAATTTAACCCCTAAATGTCCAATATGGCCATATGCATTACTGAATTTCGCAACGGCAGCATTTTTTCAATTTACCTCGGTTTCTAATTGTAATACATCATTTTAAAGCCCTTCATCTACACTAAAAGATCAACAGTGTCAATTGTGTCAAACTAGAAGTCATTTTAACATAAACAGATGATTTGCAGAAGGGGTCCAATTTTCCTACACTACAGAAAATACACAATGGACACTAAGGAGTTAAATCATATTTGTCTTTAATAAAACCTGACCATTTTCCAAACAAATGAGAACTTTGTTGTACAACCTACATAACATTCAATAGCCTTTAAGCCAACTGCCTTTCCTTCATGCACGTTGCTCATCACCTTGAACCTCTACCAGTACACTTAGCTACTGATGAAGTATTGTTGGGTGTGGAATATTCCACACCATCTACTGTAGAGCCAAGGCAGAGATAGTGCACGCTGCTGAATGTTAACTTATGTACAGGGAACAGAGAAAGGTATGGCCTTATTTAGTGGAGCAGGAAAAATGAACTCTTTTCAGAGCATTCCCACCCATGCACTCTAGGACGAACCCTCTCAAATTATTCATCTATATCTGAAGGGCCCTTGCACTCACACTCCCCCACCCTTGCACGCCCTTCACGTATCAAAAGTGCGCATCAAATAGTCAATGAACCAATGACAAGTAGAATGGGAGGAATAATCATCGAATAGTCAACTTAATAGTGTTTTCAAGGCCCAATTTCTAACACGCAAGAATCCAGAGTCAAGAGCTATTTTGAAAGGGCCCTTGAAACTTTTCATCTACTTCTCGAGGTCAGAGACTCTCTGAGGGCATGGGTGGCCATGCTCTCAGTTCCACAGAGTAGTGTTATGTTGGCTACAGGGACGGTACACTACAGTGCATTATTGCTTCAAATCTGGAGAGCGGACAACTGGACACGCAATTGCCTGGTAGGTACTGTGTGAAAACACTCAGATACTTCAGGGATGTCAGACCTTACCATACATTCAGTCCTACTCCGCAATTTGCAGCAAATTGGGCACAACGTGATTCTTCTTTTCTCAAAGTACTACTGAAGTAGGAATACCTAATTGTGACCCTGATTCAATTGTGGCACAGAACGTTTAACATAGTCAAGATTTAGAATCAAAATGAACAAAGTTCTTTGTATCTTAGATGCATTGTAATTAGGTTAGCGAACCTTATGCTGTAATTACTTTGGCATCGTAGAGTTTTGGAATGCAGTTTTCAAAATGTCCTTTTTGAGGGCTAGTTTGAACACCCCTTTATAATTTTTGAATTCTCAATTTTAGCACACTTATTTGTTGGTTTTGGATAAAAGGAAAAAGAGCCAATTGCATCAACATTTATAATAGAGTTATCTTTAAAGTCACCTTGTGTTTTGCTTTAATATACTTTTATTTGTTCACTCCAAATAGTTAAAAGGTATAGAAGAGCTTGGTGATCTATAATTATTAAGTGTGCAAGAGCTTGGTGATCTATAATTATTAAGTGTGCAAGAGCTTGGTGGTCTCTAAACTCATGGAAAATAAGTTTAACCGTCAAGAAAGACGGTTAATAGCTAAACTAATTTCCATGAGTTTAGAGACCACCAAGCTCTTCTATACCTTTTAACAAATAAGAGTATATTAAAGCAAAACACAAGATGACTTTAACCCCTAAAGGTCCTCACATCTTTTGTAAAAGTCAAATCACTATAATTTGCATACTTTAAATATCACATTGAATGATTTTTTATTTTTCATAGATAATCATCGACATTATGAAGGTATGACAAAATTTTCAACATGATTAGAAGATATTTTGAATATTTACAAATTTTATGATGTAAACAAGGTAAAAATTCAAAATAAATATGTTTTTGTCAAATTT
Source organism: Pohlia nutans (assembly GCA_022496805.1). Taxonomy (NCBI): domain Eukaryota; kingdom Viridiplantae; phylum Streptophyta; class Bryopsida; order Bryales; family Mniaceae; genus Pohlia; species Pohlia nutans. The sequence goes on from CM040103.1 coordinate 3,902,292, forward strand.
AATATCAAAAATTATATTTAAGGTAGATAAAAGTTATATTTACATGGAGTAAAAAATTGAAGATGAAAGAAATTAAAAGAGACTTATGATTGAAGCATCTTTAGAAAGCCCTTTGTATTTTGGACACTCAAAATTCAAAGTTCTCAACGGTGGAAAAGCTTCAAATGAAGTTTATTCTCCAATCCCAACGGTCAAAAGATGTATCATAACTTAACTTAAACATCTAATGAAAACACCAACTACAATAAAGCTAAAACACTTGATTTTTGGGGCCTTTGGCCAAAAATCAAGCATAATATGGTTGATTGGTCCTTTAGGGGTTAAGAATAACTCTAACAAAATGAGAAAGTTTGAAGGGTCGTTTACACATACCACTCACTAGCTTCAAAACAACTTATTTTTACCTTTCTAGCTAGTGAAAAGTGTAAATGACCTTTGAATAGATTGTTATACAACACTAAGATTCATGTCTCCAATAAATATGTAGGTATTCATTTCTCTATTTCCATGGTACACTAAAATAAGTATGAAAATGCACAATAATTGAAGAAACAAAATCTTCCGATAGTTACGGGGAAGTTCAAACAAAAATTCATAACTTATTGATAGGATATCAAAATAATACATATTTTAGTGTGTTGTAATCCTCTTGGAAATGAAGACAAGATTGAGAAGAGTTGGAATCCTTTTGGGAATGGGGACAAGATCCAAAAGTACTTGACTTTACTAACACCAAACACATCGAGTAACTAAAAACCATGAGGATGAAGAATCTAACTTAAAAGTTTGTTCCTTCTTGAAAATTGAGTCCTAGTTCCCAATATTAAATAAGCTACATGTACAATAGAACTACACTAAGAACTAAGCTACAATCATTACAAGCTTCGTAGCTGCACAACGAGCCTCTTTCAGCGGAGCTGCTTGTTCCCAGAGACTGGAAACTAAATGCAGTCAATAATCTGTTCGCTAACAAAGCTCCATTATTGAGAGCTGTTACTGTTTCCTCTGCTAGCTCTGTGAGTCAAACAGAGCTCTCAATAATTGTCATCAAAGCAGCCTGTAAGCTTCAATCCCATAAGAAAGGACAAACGTAATTCAATTTCCCAAGACACAGCACCAATTATCAGCAAAACGCATGTTGATCTTTCACAACAATGCACTGCGTATAGTGAAAACAATGCACTGCCCATAATGAAAACGTGTAAGATCGTTCATGATTACATTAGCAGAAAAGGTGGCACTGCCGAGGGAGATGACAGGCATGAAGTGCCTAATTCCATGCATGCAGTCCCTGAGGAGCGCCACCTTTTGTACTATTGTTATCATTGGAATAAGCTTCTTTTGTTTCAAAACAAAAAGTGAATATATGAACTAACGATAATGAATATCAACTTCAAACAATAACACACAGGAAGTCCACTTCCATTGTTGGGAGGTTTTCAATGTTGTACAGAACCTGCCTTAAAAACAATGATAACTCATCCTTATAAACGGAAACTCACCTTCAAGCTTCGACTCATCTTGCTCTGAAAGCAGTTCTCATTTCTAAGTACATACCAATTTTTCTCCATCCTAATTGTTCCCTTCCCATTACATCATCGGAAGCACTCTGAAGCCAACGTTTCATAATCTGCCTCCCACACCACGCATTGAACTATCACAGAACTACTTTTAGTCCTACATACCGCCCAAAAATACACACAAATTTCCCAGCTCACAAGAGCTCCAAAACCATGAGAGAACACCAGTACTCACAACACATCAAAAGTAGAACGTTTCGAGTGGTATCACATTGAGAGAAATCAAAGTTTCGAGTGGTATCACATTATTCAAAGAATGATAGGCTAAACTCGTAACACCATAAAGTGATACATCCATAATGTGCTCACACATCATCTGGCTATGAATCTCCTTCCAATAACCCTACACGAACCAGCGCCTCCTCGGCTTTCATCGTCATGCCATGACATAAAAATTCTTACAATGGAGCATGCATCAATCAAAGCAGCTTGCTAAATATGGGTCTCGGTTCTCATCTGACGCTATAGGTACACAAAAAGGTCAGGAAGAAGAAAATGAATGGGAGGTTTAGTGAGGGGTTAGCCCCTGAGGTTACCAACTAGATGGAGACTTGGAGGTCCTTGACCCAGGGGTCCAAGGGCTTGCCGATGGAGTACACAACGAAGCCGATCTTCCGCATGGCCTCGACGTCGAGAACGTTTCGTCCATCAAACAGAAACGCGGGTTTCTGCATGTTGTCGTAGATCTTCTGGTAGTCGAGCTTCTTAAACTCCTCCCACTCGGTAATGACGCAAATGCCGTGAGCATCTTTGCAAGCCTCATACGCATCCCAGACAACACTGACTTGCTTGAACGCCGTCGGAGACTGAGGTTGCAAGTGCTGGGGGTGGTCCCAATCGAACTTGTTCATAGCCAAGTCACGCTTGATCTGATCCTCAGTAACCTGGGGATCGTAAATGCTAAGAAGCGCCTTGTCGCCGAGAAGACCATGACACACATCAATAGCCGGGGTCTCACGCGTATCACCGGTATCCTTCTTAAAAGCAAATCCGAGAATAGCGATCTTCTTTCCGGAGACCGTATTGAACATCGAAGACACAACACGCTTCACAAATCGCGTCTTCTGGTAGTCATTGATGGAGACGACTTGCTTCCAGTAGTTCGCGACCTCGGGAAGTCCGTTGCACTCGCAAATGTACACCAAGTTGAGGATATCCTTTTGAAAGCAAGATCCGCCGAAGCCCACGCTCGCATTCAAAAACTTCGGTCCGATGCGAGAGTCCTTGCCGACGGCGTACGCGACCTCGTTGACGTCCGCGCCGGTGGACTCGCAGAGCGCGCTCATGGCGTTGATGGAGGAGATTCGCTGCGCGAGAAACGCGTTCGCGGCGAGCTTGGAAAGCTCCGCGGACCAGAGGTTGGTGGTGATGATGCGATCTTCGGGTACCCAGTGCGCGTACACGGCCTTGAGCGCCGCGACGGCTTTCTGCCCCTCGGGCGTCATGCGCCCCCCGATGAGCACCCGGTCGGGCTTGTCCAGATCCTCCATAGCCGTGCCTTCCGCGAGAAACTCCGGGTTGGACAAGATCTGGAAGTTGATGCCCTTCTTGTGGTTGTTGTGCGTCAGGATCTTCTCGATCGCTTCGGCCGTCTTCACGGGTACGGTGGATTTCTCAACGACGATCTTGTCGCTCTTGGACACGTCCGCGATCATGCGCGCCGCGCTCTCCCAGTAGGTCAGATCCGCGGCCTTGCCCGCTCCCAGGCCCCGCGTCTTCGTGGGCGTGTTCACGGACACGAACACAATGTCGGCCTCCGCGACGTGAAGCTCCACGTCTGTGGAGAAGAAGAGATTCTTGCCGCGGCAGCTCTTCACGACTTCGTCTAGCCCGGGCTCGTAGATGGGCAGATCGTCGCTGTTCCACGCCGCGATCCGGGGCTTGCTGATGTCCACCACCACGACCTCAATGTCCGGGCACTTGAGCGCGATCATGGCCATGGTCGGTCCGCCCACGTAGCCAGCTCCAATGCAGCAAATCTTCACCATCGTGAATCCCTGGAACTCAGATCTGGCAAATCCAAAAAGGAAACCCGAAACCCTCGAAGAAGCTGGAAACCCCTGAAGCTGGAGAATGCTCAGATCTGGCCCAAAAAGCAAACCAAAACGCTCATGGTAAAAGAGGAACTGGAAACCCCTGAAGCAAGCTGGCTACTGAGGCCGGCTGGAGAATGCGAGATGAATAACGCCTGCGGGAAGAAGAGAATATAAAGTTTACACGGCGATGCGAGGGAACTGACGACTCGCAGCGAGAGTGGCAAGAGAGCCGCGTTTCCGCGTCGAAACTGGCACGCACGCTGGCTGGCTGGCTCCTGCAGTACACGACTACTGTAGTACGAATTCCCCAGGTGACTACTGATGACGCGCCACGGTAAACCTCAACGCCCACTCACCAATTCGGCACTTTCTTCCCCTAGGGTTTAGGGTTTCTACTAGCTTCAGTTTAACCCCCTTCTAGTCGGTGCCTAAACTGAAAGTCAAAAGTGCACTTTCAACTTAATAATAGAAACTTTCTAAGTACATCTACACAATTCGAAATTGAAGAGAAAATTTTCATCTTTCTTTTAACATAATTGTTATGTTACATTCTTTAGCAATAGGATATTATATCGTCTAATACTTGGTTGATCTTCAGTTTAACCCCCTTCTAGTCGGTGCTTAAACTAAAAGTCAAAAGTGTAAAAAAAGGGACTGGAGTTTCTATCTATCTATTTATCAAAAGTGTACTTTCAACTTAATAATAGAAACTTTCTAAGTACATCTACACCATTCAATATTGTAGAGAAAATTTTCATCTGTTTTTTTAACATAACATTCTTTAGTAGTAGTGTATCGTATTGCCTATTACTTGGTTGATCTTCAGTTTAGCCCCCTTCTAGTTGGTGCCTAAACTTAAAGTCAAAAGTGCATTTTCAACTTAATAATAGAAACTTTCTAAGAACATTTACATTCAATATCTTAGAGTAAAATTTCATCTTTCTATTAACATAACATTTTTTAGCAGTAGGGTATTATACCGCCTATTACTAAAAGTCAAAAGTGTACTTTCAACTTAATAATAAAAACTTTTAAAATACATTTACATCATTCAATATTGTAGAGCAAACTTTCATCTTTATGTTAACATTTATTAATATTTAGTTAAAATAATAGTAAAATGTAATAGTATTACATTTGATAATCACACTTAACCCCTAAGTGACGGATCAACCATTTTATGGTCTCTGCCCTTTTTTTATGGGCTGCCTGAAATAGAAAAAACATTTTTATAGAAAATAAAAAATATTTTTAAATAGGTAATTAAGTCTACTTTCCAACCCAATTTGAATCATGTCAATCCGAGTTAAACTCCACCCGGGAGAAAGTTTCAAAGAAAAACACTTCTACATTGTCTAGTGTTAGAAAACTTACTATTTGGGGAAAGTAATGATGTTCTCTCCGTTGAAAAATTTGCAATTTTGATTTTAGAATAGAATGTCTAGTTTTAACAAATCATACAAAAATTCAAATTCTAAAAATAAAATTTGTGATTCTTATAAATATTTGAAGTTAAATGCTTCTAAATTCATTATGAGATGATAAAAAGCTATTTTTTGATATTTGACCATATGGAAAATTACTAAACATCAAGCTCCTCATTTTCTATTTTAGATCAAACTTCATCAAAGTTGAAGAAGTAATTTTTTATAACACATTTATGTTTTGCCCTTACCCCCTCCGTCATTTAGGGGTTAACTATTACTTTTTAATATTTTTAGTTTAGGCACTAGAAGAGATTATAGTTGTTTATTTTTGAAAAGAAACACTCATAGCATTCTTTGGTTAGTAGTGCAAGACAACCTTGTATCTGTACAAATAATCAACATCTAATTTTGGAATTGATGCTATGGAACATGTAGAAACTATTAAAAACCATAAGTTTGTTGAGTTGTCAAGCCTAAACATGGCTTTGATTCTAAAGTTAGAAGATTACGATTCTTGTAATGATTTTGGCTTGGGATGTTGATTTCCAAGAGTGAAGAGTGGAGTTGCTAAAAAAATGTTATATTCTAGTGTCTTTTTTTCATTTAGGATATAATTATTTTGTTTCCAAATTTATCAATTTTTAAAAATAAATCATTTGTATGTAAAAAGGAGAAATATTATGTTTAGAGTTTTTGAAATTAGAACCTGCATAGTAACAAGTTTTTAATGGAGAATACAGTAAATCAAAAGCCCCTCTCTCTCTCTTAACATGCCAAAATCATAGAAACGATAAGTTAATTATCGCAAGGAAATCATTTAAAACAAATAATTATGTGGCAATCATTAAAAAAAATAGAAAGAATATTGCAGTACTCATTTGAAGTATCCTTTTTGGTATTGCTTCACTTAGTTTCTTTTTCGGTATCTTTTTTTCTTTTTTTGGTCTCAAGCGTTGTTTACACTAGCTACTATGTTGTGCATGTATTGAATTATTACTATACTTTAGTAAGTAGGGTATTTCTAAAATAAATAAAAGTTAGAAAATATATCAACTCCAAGAATGAAGTAATCTGGATGATCAAACTTTTGAATGAAGTGGCAACTTACCATGTCATTAGCAGGTATCCCCTGCAAAAAGTAGAAATCCGTTTGGGTTAAGCTATACTAGGGTCTTTTTCATTTATGGGTGGAAATTTTTCTATCTAAATATAAAAAATTATATGTAATGTATGATGCTTTAAAGTCAAGTAAATTATAAATTGAAAATCTATTTGAAATATGTATAGAATGTACCTCGAATATTCCAATTATGTGATAGTCTCTATTCAAATAGCCTCTTAATGCACATGGTTACACTAAATATATGTTAGTGACCCCTTCCAAATGTCTGCCTCAGGTTGTTGACCAATGTAACTTGTTTCTATTTGAGTATTGGCCATGGACCTCATTTTCCACGTTTAAATACCAATTTTTTGCATTTTAGTGGCGTTGTTCAATCAAACATTTGTCAAAAGTGCCTACATTTTAAGAGCATCTTTACCATGTCACTTGAAAGCAACCATACAAAATGCTCATTGAGGGCGCGTGAAACAAAAAACAAAGAGTATGACTAAATCCAACCGTTAGATAGGACGACAACTTGCTGAAGAATCTTCAAAAAATTGGACGACTTTCATCCAAACATTGATAAGAACGTGAGAAGGGTTTAAATCTATTAGTCGTTCACTTTCTGAACGCTCTCACGTTTAAGGATTAAGTGCAACCCTGTATTTTTCATTTTCCAGAGAGTGGGAAAGGAAGCACGAAGGTCATAAACCAATAGAGTTAACCGAAAATTCAGCTCAAAGAGGAAAGTTTTAGCAAATTCCTCTTGAACTCCTCTTGAACTCATATTGAAATATAAATAGACCGAAAACTAGTTCAAGGTGAGTTGGGAGACAATCTAAAGCAAGCCACTGTCATTATTCTCCACACCTCGCAATGACTTCCACACCTCCTACCAAAGCTCCAAGCCCATGACCCACAAGGGGACAAGTTATGACACGACACTATTCAACCCAAACATAGCTCAAGGGAGCTCAAAAGAACGCTTGAAAGAAGGTTGAAAAGGGAGGTTCCAAGGGCTTCTTTTCGGTTAACTCTAATGCCAACGGAGGGAGAAAAGAAGTGGCGCATAAGAATATTTTTATTCAGGTGTTAGTAATTGAAGATTTGGAGAAGGGGAATCTGCATGGACTGGCGGTGGTTGAAAATGGTGGAGTAGAATACTGTCTACCATTTTGATCACAGTTGACTATACCACAACTAAGAATAGGAATGCAAAATTGAAACAGGGGATTTTAAAATAAACATCAGTACTGTAGTGTATATACCATCTTTCCTACGTGCACACATAACATTCAGTAGCCTTCGAAGAGACTGCTTTTCAGTTAGTTTCATCCACCTTTGTGACCAGTGATTTCTAATTGAATGAACAATTGAATCAAATAGAAAAATCATAAAACACTGTTGAATTGTGAATGAATCAAATAAAAAATTACAAAACACTGTTGAATTGTGAATGAATCAAATAAAAAATTACAAAACACTCTTGAATTGTGATTGAATGAGTGCTTTCAATTAGCATTCACCATGGTTGGTTGCTCTTGCTTAACCCCTAAAGGACCACAACTGTGTTCTCTCCAAACACTCCAAAGTATCCCTTCTCATAAAAAGACAAATAGTTTTTGATCTAAAACCTTTTTGACCGATTCAACGGTACAATATTTCAACCAACTTGAATTTATTGCAACCTAAAAAAATTCAACCGTTCATGATTCTTCAATAGTAAGATTATAAGCATCAAAGTTGGTTGCACTTTTTTTTTGGCTTGTTGCCCAAGTTTGAAACTTTCTAAAAATGTCCAAAATGCAAAGTTTAGTCTTAGATTTGGTAAAATGAATTTGGCAGATGTGTATATGGGGGCGTTAGCTCATTGTGTACAAAAATTCAGATGCATAGCTCATTGTATGAAAATTTTGAGGAGTTGCCGGCAAATAGGTTTTTCACCTTTGCATGATTGTATCTTTTGATCTATACATCATCTGTGTACGGAAATTACCATCCCATCTTCGTTACAAAGAGTAGGATCACCACAAAAAATTGCAACAATTGAGGATCGATACTCATTCCATATTGAGCTGACCGAATGTGGACAATCAGCCTTGGTCCTTTAGGGGTTAATGTCGCGTGCCCCCAAAGCTATTGATGTGATGTAGAATATGCCACATCATTTCATTGGGGGATGAAATGATGTGGGATGTTCCAAATCATTATATTGAAGGGAGGCAGTAGTCATAGAGGCTACTGAATGTTATGCAATTTGCGATTCCCTTGCACTCTTTGACTATTGACAACTGAATCAACTAAAAGCAGCTCCACGACAGCCCTCCAAAAAAAGTCTCTCGCACTCCAAAACTAGATGAAAAGTGCCAAGGGCCTTTTCAAAATGCCTCATGAGAGTAGCTCCACCGCAGCCCTCCTATAGTTTCTCGCACTCAAGATTTAGATAAAAAGTGCTAAAGGCCCTTCCAAAATACCTCTTGACTGTGGACCCTAGTGTGTTAATTGATGGCCCTTCAAATCACTATTTAGTTAACTATATCCCCACATTCTACTTGTGATTAATCCATTGACTATTTGATGTGCGAGGGGCCCCCAAAGGTGGGGGAGCGTAAGTGCAAGGGCTCTTCAAATATAAATGAATAATTTCAGCGAGTCACGGGGATGCTTTAACAGATAGATAGATAGAAACACCAGCCCTATAGAAAGGGCCGGCGTGAATAAAGTGTCCGTTCGTAATGTCAATGACCCGATGCCCGATGCTTTAACACTCAACCTTCTGGAAGTTGTTGGAGCACCACCAGAGGAGAAATGCTATTATGTGAGCAGTGAGCAGTGAGCGGTGAGCGGTGAGCAGAGATTTTGGAAATAAATTCCGCAATTTTTTTATGAAGCACCTCCTATTACCGTGGTTTTAGAGTGTTATAAAAGAAAATTTTAAGTTAATGCGTTTAATAAAAGGACCTATTGCCGTGCCTTAAAGGACTTGTTCCCGCGTAGTAAAAACATTCAAAAGCTTCAAAATAATGAAAACATTCAAAGGATTTGAAATTTTCATCCCATTCAACAAAAATAATTCCCATTCATCCCAAGCTTTCATGATCTCCTCAGTGAGGACAAAGTCCTTCCTTTCTTGCTTAAGGTAATTCACAAAGACATGAGGGGATCTAGAAATGGCGTTTGCGAGGAATACAACGTGCTTGAAATATCGATATAAAACACGGTGAAAAGTAGGCTTGAAAAGGTACTACTTCTCAATTTGATAGTTCCTGTTGATGCCCTTATCAACAACAAATTCACTGTAAAGGCACTGTTACAAAGGGAAATTTGCACCTGCTTGATGTAGTCAAAGATAGTGGGAATCGGATCACCGCCGTTTGGGTGGTAATTGATGGTGGCTTTTTGATCACGAATAATGCCCTTAAAAATGACCCCAACTTCGACGATCAATTGCAGAAGAGATAACTAGACTGTGAGAAGGACGAAATGAAATGATAACAATGTGTGATAAGTTATTCAATGGACAATTCTACAATCATTGTATCAAATCATATTGCAAAGAAATTAAGATACGTACATGAGACCATCGAGTAGCTTCATGAAGCCAAACTAAGAACAAGTCATCACTAAATCCAAGCTTGGGAAATCTGAGTTGAACTCAAAGAACAAGAGGTTGATTTCAACGTTCAAGCCAGAGAACCTTCATTGAAAGATCTATGGCGCATGTGCCAAGCATCCACAACTTCTCAATTTTCATCTCTGGTTCTTCATCGTGACATTCATAGTGAGATTTCACATCATCAAGGAAGGATGAAGTGTTGACTGGATCAACAACAAGAAGCATCTTCTTCAACTGGCTCTTATAGTGAACCTTGGTTTTCTTCACAAATTTGCTTACAAACTCATCAAGTCTTTCGACGGTCCAATCTTCTGGGTTGGGATACTTCTTATAGAACTTCCTTTGAGCAACAGCAACGACTTCTTTAATCTCTTGTTGCATTTAAAATACAACAAAACTCATGGAGATTTGCTATTGTAAGATAATGAAACCAAAATAGGATAAAAAAAAGTTGTATTGTAGAAAGAGTGGTATACCTGATTGAAAAGAGCACTTAGAGAGTCAACGGCTAGTGAGAACCAAGTATTAGTCTTGGGACCTTTCTGCATTATCTCAGACAGTCAAAGCTCTTCTGGTGACACCAAAGACTGGAAATATGAGAGAGGTTGGGAACCAATGTTACGAACTCGATAGGATCGGTGCACAAGGTTTAAAGTGACATGGGACTTCTTGTTTCTCCTGCAGAAACAATTCAATTAGAACATGTATCGGTTTGAGAGGATGAAATGCAACATGACGATATCAAACTTTGAGTCATAGAAATTGTACCAATTGATTTTGTGGAGAGTGGACTCTTCATAGATGTAATCTTTGGAGTAACAAGTTTAGTCTTAAATACCTTTGTTATCTTCAATGGCCACATAGAAACACCGTTGCCTTCCAAGTATCCAGTCTTTATAAAATGTGAAGTCAGTTTCATAATGTCATTCTTGAGAAATGATCTCACAACAAGAAGGCATACTATTCTACAAAGGTGAATGAACAACCTAGATTTGTGACAGGGTTGGAATCAAAGACAGTCAATTTGAGATCTTATGTTTGGAGTCTCGCTCAACAAAATGGAATTGAGCTAGGAATGAACATCTCGCTCGCTTAGCCGTCCTCCTTGCGTACTTTCGTTTAGGTCAACAAAGTCAACTTCAACAAAATATAGTCACACAATTTAGTGTTTCAATGGTCAAATCATGACATGTAAAGAGCACAATCATGAGGAATGAATGAGCACCTTCAATGTCATCTTCATTTTCCTGAGAATCACCATCCGCATCCATTCTTGAAGTATTTACAAAATCACTTGATGTGAGTTGTTATGATATCTAAAGCATGATTATAAAAATATATGATGGAAACTCAAACACTATAAATAGAGAGTATCCAGCACTGGCTGGGGTGGGGCTGCCCTTGTCAAGCACAAACTAAACACTGTTCTCAAACACTCTGTTCATAAATTTAATTCTAAAAATTCGAATTTTTTTCTACAAACGCAAACACACTACTTGGATGGTAGCCGGCACTGGCTCGAGTAGGAGGGGCCCATGTGATGCACAAACTAGACACCCTGATCTCTCACATTGGTTTCAAAAAATTGATTATAAAAATTTGAGATTTTTTTTCATAAACTCAAACAAATTGTTTAGAGGGTAGCCATCACAAACAAGACACCGAGTTCTCATTCACTGGCGTGTGGGACGGCCATGTCATGCACAAATTGAACCCATTGATCTTGAACACATGGTTCTTAAAACTGATTCAAAAAATTTGAAATTTTTTCTCTACAAACTCAAACACACTGTTTGGAGGGTAGCTAGCACCGGCTGGGGTGGGAGGGGCCCTTGTCAAATGCAAACTAGATACCCTGATCATTAACACACAGTTCTAAAAATTGATTCTGAAAATTTGAAATTCTTTTCTACAAACTCAACCACTATGTTTGGAGGGTGGGGCGGGGCCATGTCAAGCACAAACAAGACACCATGTTCTCTACCACTCGGTTCTTAAAACTCATTCTAAAATCTTGAAATTTTGTTCTACAGACTTAAACACCCTGTTTGGAGGGTAGCCGACACCGAATGAGGTGAGTAAGGGTCCTTGTGAGGCACAACGTAGACACCTTATCTTTATCACAAGGTTCTTAAAATTGATCTAAAAAAATAGAAACTATTATCTACAAAAATCTGAAAGGTCAATCACAACCGAATGGGGTCCCAAAGCTGCCATGACGGGACTGAGAATTTTCAAGTTTAATGTTGCTGGAGTTTCTTAGCAATGAAGGGACTCCGATTTTTAAATCTTGAAGCGTGTAATATACCGTTACAAAGGTCTTGAGAATACCTTTCCAATGGTATGTTATGCGCCCTTCAAATTGTGGAAAAAGGACTGCCGGTACCGGCTATCCGTTTAGAGTCCCGAAGCGGCCGTGACAAGATTGAAAATTCTCTAGTTTAATTCTGCTAGAGTTTCTTTTTGGTGTAGCGACTGCAATTTTTTGAATCTTGGGGCGTGTAATATACCGTTGGAAAGGTCTTGAGAATACCTTTCCAATGGTATGTTATGCGCCCTTCAAATTGTGGAAAAAGGACTGCCGGTACCGGCAGTCCGATTGGGGTCCCGAATCAGCCATGATAAAATTGAAAATTCTCTAGTTTGATATTGCTAGAACTTCTTTTTGGTGTAGCGACTGCAATTTTTGGAATCTAGGGGCGTGTAATATATCGTTGGAAAGGTCTTGAGAATACCTTTCCAACGGTATACCATGCGCCCTTGAAATTGTGAAAAACGGACTGCCGGTACCGGCAGTCCGTTTGGAGTCTCGAAGTCGCCATGACAAGATTGAGAATTCTCAAGTTTGATTGTGCTGGAGGTTACATATGTATGTGCATTTATACGTTTTAGTTCAATTTATGCTGGCCATGCTAATTTTAATGAGATTGTGGAAAGGAAGATGCGAAAATCGCAGTGCCGGTACCGGCAGACCAAAAGCGCGAGCAAAACTTGAACACTTGAGGAAACCAAAATCGCAGTGCCGGTACCGGCAGACCAAATGCGCGAGCAAAACTTGAAGACTTGAGGAAACCAAAATCACAGTGCCGGTACCGGCAGACCTAAAACGCGAGCAAAACTTGAAGACTTGAGGAAACCAAAATCGCAGTGCCGGTACCGGCAGACCAAAAGCGCGAGCAAAACTTGAACACTTGAGGAAACCAAAATCGCAGTGCCGGTAGCGGCAGACCAAATGCGCGAGCAAAACTTGAAGACTTGAGGAAACCAAAATCACAGTGCCGGTACCGGCAGACCTAAAACGCGAGCAAAACTTGAAGACTTGAGGAAACCAAAATCGCAGTGCCGGTACCGGCAGACCAAAAGCGCGAGCAAAACTTGAACACTTGAGGAAACCAAAATCGCAGTGCCGGTAGCGGCAGACCAAATGCGCGAGCAAAACTTGAAGACTTGAGGAAACCAAAATCACAGTGCCGGTACCGGCAGACCTAAAACGCGAGCAAAACTTGAAGACTTGAGGAAACCAAAATCGCAGTGCCGGTACCGGCAGACCAAAAGCGCGAGCAAAACTTGAACACTTGAGGAAACCAAAATCGCAGTGCCGGTACCGGCAGACCTAAAGCGCGAGCAAAACTTGAACACTTGAGGAAACCTAAATTGCAGTGCCGGTACCGGCAGACCTAAAGCGTGAGCAATACTTGAACACCTAAGGAAACCAAAATCGCAGTGCCGGTACCGGCAGACCAAATGCGCAAGCAAAACTTGAACACCTAAGGAAACCAAAATCGCAGTGCCGGTACCGGCAGACCAAATGCGCAAGCAAAACTTGAACACCTAAGGAAACCAAAATCGCAGTGCCGATACCGCCAGACCAAATGCGCAAGCAAAACTTGAACACCTAAGGAAACCAAAATCGCAGTGCCGGTATCGGCAAACCAAATGCGCGAGCAAAACTTGAACACCTAAGGAAACCAAAATCGCAGTGCCGGTACCGACAGACCAAATGCGCAAGCAAAACTTGAACACCTAAGGAAACCAAAATCGCAGTGCCGGTACCGACAGACCAAATGCGCAAGCAAAACTTGAACACCTAAAGAAACCAAAAATCGCAGTGCCGGTACCGGCAGACCAATTGCGCAAGCAAAACTTGAACACTTGAGGAAACCAAAATCGCAGTGCCGGTACCGGTAGTTCAAAAGCGCGAGCAAAACTTGAACACCGGAGGAAAGTCTAAGCGCAGTGCGGGTTCCGGTTGTTCAAAAGCGCGAGCAAAACTTGAACACCGGAGGAATCCCTAAGCGCAGTGCCGGTACCAGCAGACCAAAAAGGCAAGCAAAACATGGTCACCACTCAGAACTTGAAACCCTCAGAAGCTCACGAGCTTGACCCATAAGCTCAGAGCCAACATTCAGAACTTGAAACCCCAGAGCTTGAAACCCCAGAATCTGAATGCCCCAAATACTCAAAACTCTAGCTATTGAGGAAGGTGAAACAAGATCCCAAGGCTTACCTTCATCCTCAGTGCACTTTGTCTCTATCTAGTCATCTTTGCTCCCCTGAGCGATGCTCTCCACCTCCATCTGCTGCTTTGAAGCCATCCCAAACAATGAACCCTCGACTCCCAAGTCCACCATTTGCACGACAATAACAAGTACTTAAAGTGCTCGACAAAAGAGTCTTAAGGATTCTATATAAGACACGGTTCCGCCATAGGAATTTTGCATTGGTGCTATATCGCATTGGTGCAACCTACCCTATATTGGAGTCCATACAGTTACTATTGCGTTGTCTTCACTACTATAGCGTTGGGTCCAACAAGTTGTCGTAGGCTTCATGTAGAGTTAATTCTAATATGTCCACTAAGTTCCTTACTCAAATCTTTGAAAGATTCACAATTGATACTATATGTTAGTACTTACTGTGTTCTCCAAGTTGTAAGATTCCATGTTGTCTTCTTCGCTTTCACCAAGACTTAGCTGCTCCCCTAATCCGTGGCTCTCTGCAATTGAAATCAATACCAAAGTTGTGGGTGAACTTCTTGTTTGCTCATCTCGGCCCACACCCACGGCATCTATTGTTTTCCTTTATCAACATTCTAGTTCTCCTTAGAGTTTTTGAGCTACTAAAATATAGTTCCTTTCTCTTCCTTCTCATCCTCCTCTACCTTCTCTCCTTCATCTCCATACGCTTGCAAGGTCCAATGCTATTCTAATACTCCAGACATAAGCAATATACACTACTCTTAGGTAAACACTTCTATAAGTATATATTACAGAACTTCATTTTAGGATCTCAATCATCAGCTTGGCGTTCTTTGGCTACCATATTCAAAGTTAAAAGTAAAATTCAGAATTGACGCATACTCCAGATATCTTTCTCGCTCAATAATTCAGAACTCAATGATTTGACACTACTAAACAACAGTTGGCAAGGTTTGAATTTGCAGTGGCAATCATGGACACCTAAATCCCATAATGATTTTCCAACTGCAGAGCAAAGCAACTCTATGGAATGGACAAACACCTTGACGGGCAGGCTTGGACTCGTATCCACACGTCAAACATTGTGAACAATTTAGGTTTGATCTTCGGTACCTCGTATTACTGTGGTCATCTACAATGTAAGAATGTCGAATGTGATTTTCTAACCTGCGTGCATCAAACGCCCGCTGTTAATGAAATTGAGTGGGATGGAGTCTCCTCTTTCGTTTTTGACGTAGGATATAATCCTCCTAAAGGATCCACTTTGGTTTGCAAATGCTGTAAGGTTCTTCCTTCGTGTCTTGCAACCTGCAATGCCAAAATCTATTATGTTCTAGCTAAAGACAACATGACCAGAGCTTATGTTCATTTTGGCAATCACAACCACCCCGTCAAGATTGGTGCTTATCGTGACGATATTGCAAGAGGCGAGAGCTTAGTCGAGGAGCAAGTGCAGCGAACTTCTACTACAACCAACTCTGCCATTGTTTTGGAGGCTACAAAGGAGATAGTCGGGGAGATGTTCGTTGTTGCTGAAGGTGTGCAATCAAAGACACTACAGCTCAATTAGCTCTTTTCACTCTTCAATAGATGTAAGGAGCTCACTTTGCCTTGTATTCGCAATAAAGTGACCGGCTTCAAATACTTTTGCAGGTTTGGAGCTATGGACAACATCACCAAGCTTCACGGCTCGAGTAAGTGGTCTTTTGTCCAAGAGAACAAGTTCCCCAATCAAGGATTGCAGTCAGACAGAGTCTTTGTGTTCAAAATGTCTGAAGTTGGGCGGGTAGCGGAGTTGACCTCGTCCAGCGCATGCAGCCTAGTAGAGACCTCCAAAATGCATAGCTTATGTTTGACCATGTTAAAAGGGTCAAACAGTGGACCACCATAGGCTGCCACATCTACAACCCCACTCATTGTCATGTCATGACCATCGCAGTTTGCAATATACAGTCTGAGGATGTCGCTGCCTAAATGGTCGTCTGGAAGAATCTCAACGCCGTCGTCGGTCGCCACAGAGTTGAGAATCCAAATTTCAAAGGCTTCATGGCCGACAGTGCACAAGCAAACTGGAATGCTATACTCATTGTATATGGAAGTGGAGATGCATCAATTCCGATGCCAAATAAGGAACGAACTTGTTTATTCCATTAGGTGCAGTCCATGGAGAAGCAAACCAAGGCTGACATTCGAGCTGACCTCCAGGACCAACATCGCCTCCTATGCAAGCAATACAAGAACGCCTCAACGCAATCGGATGCTGATACCCAGTATCTCGCTATTCGAGCTTGGTGACTGTCATCCGGAGCTACAACTGAAGATGGTTTGCGACGTCTTGACCTCTGGCACTTCCGATACCGCCAGTGAAGAGGTTTCATGCAACTGGTAAGTGAAGGTGAACGTGGTTCCTGTCCCGCCCTTGGATGCATTGTCACATTGGATTTCAGCACACATCCGATGATTCAGCAATACCATCTCACAATTTTGCAATTCCCAAACTGCTCCTACCCTTATTTCAAGGAGATGTTGACTAAAGCTAAGGGAGGCCGTAGTCAATGGACTTATTGCAAGCATTTGTATTTTATCTTCACCGTCATACACTCATATGTGGATTTGATGCTGAAGTCGATGCCTTTATACATGCACCTACTCTTAGCTTCAATGAATTTAAGCTACTTCTTGAGAGTGGATTGTTGGCTCACCCAACATCTTAGGGTAGTTCACTATTCCTAGTTCCATTGTTCGCAATTGCATACTCTTTAGGTCAATGAAACAGTAGTGAGACTAAAAGGGCCACTACTCTAGTTCTTAAACTTGGGTACCATACTAAACCCTAATCTATGGAATTTGTTCTATTTTGCACCCCAAACCGTAAATGGTCTATATCAACAACCTAGCACTCATTTCACAAAAATCAATGTAGGAAATCTATCTCTTCATGCTTGAATGGTGTATAACAATGGCCAAATAATGATTTCATCTTGTTTGAAATAGTTTCAAGTCTTTGATTCACGGTTATAGTAATATTGAGTTTTCCTTTCATGTACGCTGAACATTTTCCAATGACCCAATTCCACGGTTATAGGATAAAAAGTTTACTAAAAATATTTGAATATTCGAATATTTACTAATTATAGTACCATTGACCATGGTTGACCTGAAATTTCTGCTCTAAACCCCACATTTCTCCGCTCATCGCTCCCCGCTCCCCGCTCTCCGCGCGCATACTATCCTCGTCCACCACCAGAGAATCTCCTTTTACAAGAAGAGCCCGGTTTGTCCACAGATGTCACCAGTTTCATTCTCTAAATTTCAAAATTTATCAGATTTTTTGAATTCCAAACGAATTTCCTTCAAATCCAAATTTGCACCCCATAGAAATTTTTAATGTTCAAAATTTGTAGGTTTGAGATCCAATTAAGAATTTCAAAACACATTCGTGGTAAGATTTGAACTTAAACTAGTTCTTCACCATCTGAAGGGTGATGGCTAAGAGTAGTGACATCGAGAGATTAGCAACTAGAGATCGACAACATTCAAGCAAGAGTGTAAGAGAACAAAGTGGCACTGTAATTAACCCTTAAACGACATTTTAGGTTTTTAATGGGCAACTCGAAGATCTTTGAAAGAATATGGTTTATAATTTTAGGTTGGGCATGGGTGCATGACCAATCACGGCAACAAATAAACAAGCACACAAGGAATCAATCAAGAACTTGGGCAAGAACCAAATGATTCTCCAATACCTTTGATTTAAACATTGCGAACAAGCATGGAAGAAGTTGTTGCAATTAAGCACATTAGATGCCTCACCGAGTGCCTCACCTTGTTGTGCATTCAATGATTCAATAAGGAGTTGGGTAGTACTCCTACTAGAAGCAAGATTCTTTGAAAACCAACCAGTGGGGCTTGGAAAGACATTTAAGGGTTAACCCTTAATTGCCTTAGTGTCCAATTTTTGAACGAGCTACAGATTTCATCCATGTTTTCTCATTTGTCATGCACTTTTTTGTAGTGTGATTTTTTTACTATATATTTTTTGGGAAGTCAACTTCATGCATGCGTGATCTCATTAGAAAGGAGATGATTTGTGAAAATTTTATGCCTCATGTCATGTTGTAGTGATTCACCCAAAATTTTGAAGATTTCAGTGTAAAGGTGCTTTTAAAAATGACAACTCATAAAGTTAAGCAATCAAAACTCTCCTAAATCACTACACTTAGAGTATTAGGTTTCAACCAATCAGAAATTTTCATTCACAAATTGTCAATATCTTGTTTTCAATCAAATTACAAAAGAATTTTCAGTTTTAAGTTTCAATTTTTATAAAAAAATATTATTGATAGCAATCATAGATCTAATGGTATGGATAGAATCTAAAATTCAAAATGTACAACTTCTATTCATACACCAAGTTCAAAGTATTCTTCTTAGTTGCATTTTATAATGCATCTTTACAATACTGCCAAATTTGGAGAGGGCTCTAGGCATTTAGGGGTTAAGAAAACTTCAGTAATTTTTGGACAACATCACAAAGATCCAAACCCTAAGTCAATCTTGGGACCTCTCTCTTGTCCCAACATCCCCAATACATGCTCAATATCTGCTTGGTATCCACCATGTACCTAACTAGTGGGACCCGTGCCGTTGAGTACATTGAGCTTGGATTGTTTCCTTGACAGATTCTAGTGTGGAACGGTCGAGTGAGACAAACCGAGTTGTATTGTATAATAGATTGAATATTGACTACTATAGTACCATAGCAAGGTCGCTAAAAAGCAATTCAGAAAAAAAACGTAAAAAACGAAATTACGAGGTAAACAACAAAAATAGAATAAATTGCATTTTAGAAATATTTTTCTATTTAATAGCCATTTTGGACCATTTCTAATCAAACAAAAATCAAGAAATTCAGTTTTTGAGGAGTGAACGTTATTTTTCAAAATACAACAACCCTACTACATGTTTTTTTTTTTTTTTTCATTTCTTCTAACACCTTGGAGTCAAACTCCAATGTTGTGGCACAGTCACAAAGGTTTAAATATGGAGGGACCACCCTCCATTGTATGTATGAAGGATTGCTACAGTACCAAAAAAAAAAACAAAAAAAAAAACACTCTGCCTTGCTATGGTACTATGATATCTCAAGGCCTCTTTACACTATAGACGAGAAGTAATGAGGAGAGAAATTTTAGCCAATGGGAGGCGAGAAGACCAATTTCTCATTGGCTGAAATTTCTCGCCTCACAACTTCTCGCCTCTAGTGTGAAGAGGCCCTCCCTCATACGGTGTTGCTGTGAAAATCTCGTCTGCCAATATTCATGAACTGCTCTATTATGTTATGATAAGTTGGGAAGCAATTAGAAAGGATATTTCAGATTAATGGGTAAATCGTATTAATGGCGAATCCTACAGTATAATCGTATAATTCGGAGGAGGGACCTTTATACGGCCATGAACCGACAGGGCAGAGCCTGTTGGGAACGTTCCCTGTGGCCAGGATTTGGGTTGCTTTTGGTATTATTGAACGTTCCCTTGTGGTTCTCCAAGTTCCCATGCGGCATCTAGGGATCCACGCTACCAGTTGGCAAGAGGAGTGGACACAATTTGAGGAAGGAGTGATTTCAGGACACACCGCCAATTTGGGTTTGTTTCTTACCTCAGTCAGTTTTTGGTTTGATCGTGGTCACTGCTCATTACCGGTATAATAATAGTAAAAATAATAATAATAATTTACAACCTCAGAAGAATATTCTACGTTTCCATATATAGTTAATCCTAACCTGAAAAGGCACTAGGTCTCACATCAGAAGTTTGGGACAGAGTACAGCCTAACCTCAATAGCACTACACCCATTATTCTCATTAATGTGAGTCACAGAATTAGTGTGAGTTTTCCCACTAATTCTCAAATAGTGTGAGACTTCATAAGGTTCTTTACTACTCCATAAGGTTCTTTAACTTTTGTGGTGCTCATCTCCCAATCTGGCCATATTATGTCAAGGAATAGCATATGGTATTTTGGAATACAAGATTCTATCATATTAGTTAAGTTCAATTAAGGTTGAGTTGGTTGCCTCTCGGCAATGATAGTTCATGCTCCTTGACACTTTCTGGAATTTTTATAAAAGAGTACTATAGAGCCTTGATGATTTCCGGATTCTTTATAAAAAACTACAATAGATCCACATATCGAGAAGGGTGTGATTTCCCAACTGCTAAAGATCCTTATGTCATTGTGAGAATTCTCAATTAATGTGAGTCACACTTTATTCTAATATCACAATTACTATGAGAATATTGAATTACTGTGAGAATATTGAATTCCTGTAATTCATAGTAATTGGAATAATTGGTGTAGTGTTTTCAATAGTGTTATTTGTAAAATATGAGGATGAGGTCCAATAAGTCTGTAAACTTTTAGGGTAGAGCATAGATAGATAGAAACTCCGGTCCCTTTTAGGGGCCGACGTGAATGAAGTGCCCGTTCGTAATGTCAATGACCTGGTGCCCACCGGACAAGGAGACATTGGGACAATACTACTCTCCCCTTTCGAGGATAAACACTATACTACCACACTATGCTAGTTCCTAACTAGCCACTAATGCCTTGAAGATACCGGACATGGTATCCCCCCAAAGGACTTTGAGGTACCGATACAACAAGGTCCAAGGACCCCCCACCATAGTTGAGTGGACTATGGTGGTGAGCACCACGCCGGCATAGGGAATTAGGGTAGAATATAGTATAATAGAGCAATGAGAGTCAACACCTAGGTTTTGCAATGGAACCACAATTTAGTTACAGTTAGACACTAAATTTTCATGGCAATGACACGATAGTCCCAAAATTCATGGAATACAAATGACTTTCCTTTCATTACTTAAAAAAGTAAATTTAAGTGAAGATTCTCTTTTGATCCAGTTTTCAAAAGGGTACTCCACTACATTGCTCTACTAGAGCATCTCCACCCTTGCTCCACATGGACCACTCGCCACAGACGTTTTCACGGGCTCCAAATTGCAAAAGGGACGCGCCAATTTTCAATAGCCTCACCGTTCTGCTCCAGCAGAGGCCGGGACAACTGCCCACGAAGGCAGAAAGTCGAAATACCAGGGCGATGTGAGCTCGAAATACCATGGTCGCCCACAGCCCAAAAATAAACAAGAACGTAATCCAAAACAAGAATAGCCTCTCAATCTTTGTCACAATCCTGATTCATGGGCGCGCTGAAGCAAACGAGGGACTCGATACAATGGCGAGTCGAAGGCCATATTTGAAGAGGCCGGGACAAAAAAGTCGATTGCCAGTGGCGCGGTGAGGGAGATTTTTCAGCCCGGGCCTGCAACAGTGGAGCACGGCCACTCTTATGGAGCAAGGGTGGAGATGCTCTTATGCTACGAGAGGAAGAAGAGCGAACTGAGTCAGTACTTATAAAACCATAGGTCTGTGTGATCAATCCCTAAGGGACCATATTAAACCCTGATATTTTTTATTCAATTTGAGGCAATGGCTCTTCTACCACTCTGCAATGTAGGGTTTATGATTTATGAACTCTGTTGTTTAGGGTTTATGAATTATGAAAGTCCGCTATTCTACATGCTAACCCTTGACTTGAATAAGGTCAATAAAAATGAGTGACTCCTGCAACTGTCGCTTTGATAGCAAAGTACCCATGTTTCTAGCACTTTGATAGCAACCTTTGTACTGTTATTACCTTCGAAAATCATTTCAGCAGCTACTGCTGCACTTGGTTGCTGCACTTGGTTGGAGCTTTTTGGACCAAGCTCATCACTCTTTCTCTTCAGGTTGCCATTGCAAAAGCTGACTTAATAAAAAATTACGGAGACTCTGGACCGTTAGCCTGAAATCCTCTGTTCTTACTAACTCAACAATCAGGCCTACATTCAGTTTCATCATATGAATTAAAGACCTGCCCAAGTGCGAGGAAGAATAGGGGTGTCACACCTCTATTGAGAAGTTTATTATGTGAAGATTGAGAATATGGGTAGAGAATTGTGGAGCCAATTTTGGTCATTCTCTACATTTTCCGTGAAGAAGCTGCGACTCCCCTTGAGGTTGTACAAAGAATGAGAATGGACACAGCTTCTCAATCTGCTCCACGGCTTTTCAATAGGGGTTGTTACACCTCACGGAATCAAACTTCTCTGAAGATTGAGAAGGTCCAGAGAGAAAAGAGGAGCCAATAGGGGCCCTTATCCATGAACAAGGTGTGACTCCCTTCTTCATGAAAATGTGACTTCCTTTCTCTACCCTGTGAAGAATGAGAATGGAGAATGGAGAATGAGATTTACCGTGACCAACAAAAATCACAAAGCTATGACCGACTCGAGCGACAACAAGGGGGGACATGGAAGCAAAGGTGAAAAGGTGAAGCTCCTTGGTGAAAACTTCACTCACAAAACCATTCTTTACACCCATTCATCACCCTTGGAGGAAAAGAAAAAAACTTAATCTTCAGAGAATGGGCCCTTCGCAATTCAAGGAGAGAGTGCCACGTCCTCAATCTCTGAAGTAAGCATGTGCAAAGAAGTGAGCATATGCATATCATGGGAGGAAAGCAGACACACCTGAGTGACCCCGAACTCATATAAGATCCCTTTCAGGCTCATCTTGTAGATCCATACATTCTATAAATTACTGTTCTCACAGTGCTCAGTCATCTTCTTGCCCTTGAATACCTACCTTGCATATCAACCATTAACGAAACACAAGATGGTTCAGATTCAGCTCTATCTCACTTCATCGATCCAGCTTTCGCTTGGTTCAGCCAAACTTGCACCAGATTCTGCTACTTTCCTGTGCATAATATGCAAGTTGGATCTCTACACTGAAATCACTAGAAGTGGAACATAGAACTGCATGTCCTACACAAATCTTGTAGCAATTTTGAGTTGCTAGGTCACACGGGGACTTTCTTTTGTGTGGTTTTTTTATTTCCTTACCAACAGATGCAATGTTCTTCACTGATTTTAGTGATATAGAATGTTATAGTTTCTTGGGTGTTCAGCACTGTTATAAACGTACACGGATGCATTTCTCACCTCTAGACTCATTACTCTAGACTCATGGACCCCATGCTCCACGGCATAGTTCTTTACCAGAGCGAGTTTAGACCAACATTTCGAATTGCAGTTTTAAAACTAGAGATTAAAAATATATAAAAACGCAAACATAAGAGTGCTAAACCCAAATTTGACACTTCGTAGATTTTAAAGCCCTCTCAAACACAGTTTTTATTCTAAGAAATCAGTGTGAAGCTAATTGCATCACCATAAACTCTCTTTGCAGCTTATTATTTTGCGGTGTCACATGGAGCACAACATGAATTTGAGAGAAGAGTGGACCATTCTCACTTCAGTGGCAACTCAAGTGATTCTGTTTATTGATTCCAGGGATACAAAATTTCGCTTCATCTGGATTATGGATTTCACCAGATAATGGCTTCAATCCGTCACTTCAAAACCATGAATCCTTCGTCCATTTAGGGTATACTTTGACTATGCTCCAGTGTTTGGATGGAGGCGGTGTGGTTAAATTAACATGCACACCTGAACGAGACCTGAGATTAAATTCCTTGAGCACTTTTAATCCGTGCTCAGTTCCCAATTGGGTAGAAGGAGATTCATGTGCTTCCCAACCCACGCACATTCTCCATCTTCAGGAAGGGGACTCAGAGGGTTCGGAGGCAAGGGATGGGCATGCAAGAAAAGCGTCACCACATCAAGCACTTCGCTTTTGCCAGATGAATTGGACATCAGCATTAGACTGGAGTTGCCGAACCCGATCACACTCATCTCAGGGCGGTAGATGCACGATCGTATGTCAAACATCGACCACAACTCTTCTTTCGAGAATTTGCACACGACTTCCCGAGCCATCTCAGAGATTTTGATTTCTTCCAGACAAAACCACCACAGATTTTCATTTCGGTCGTGGCACCATGAGGCGAGAAACAAGCGGTTGTCGGTCACTACCAGCTTCGGATCAGAGCTGTTCTCAATGCTGCACAAAGAGTCCCACTTTTTCTCCGCAAGACTGCACGACAGCAGCGGCTGCCAGTATGATCGAAAGGGATGTGTATCTGAATGTGTATCTATATATGAAAACAACACGAGGAGTTGGTCTTGGAATGTCACACTGTCGATGATCTGACCAGCGTCGCTAATGTCCCATTTGGGGTTGCTAAAGCTTTGCCATTCTTTGGTGGTTGAATCATAAACACGCACCATGGGATCATTCCGAATCCGCAAGCGCTCTTCCTCACTCGTCGTGGGGTCAGTCAATTTGATCGTGTTGTCAAAGTTGTGGTTTATCACGAAAGCTTGGAATGTCTTGGCGATCGTGTCGAAAACCAAACTCAATCGTGGACAGTCTTCTGAGGTCTCATGTTTGGGTACAGGTGTCAGTATTTCAAAATAGTTTCCAATGGGATTATGGACAATGAGCGAGATATGATCGTTGGACTCCGTCTTCAGAAGTTGGCAAACCAGACCGCCGTCCATGGCCACTGGAATATCTGGCTGTAAGAGGACGTCGCAGTGCCTAAAGCCCTCGGTTCTGTACCAAAGTCGGGCATTCTCGTCGACTATGCACCATCCATAGTCAAAAATTCTCGGTGTGCTACTTCTGATGTAGTGTAGGACGATGAAGGATGCATCTTGACAGTTTGCGTGATTCTCAGCGTGGGCAACAGCAAAGTTAAGGGTGGAAATGAGATCATTCCATCCCTTGCTGACAGTACGATATCTGCACAGATCCGGTGTAGGAATGAACGTCAACACTAATTTCACTATGTCGTCATTGAACAAGTCCATTTTTCGTTTCTGCAAGAATTTCCGGCAGATTGGCTTATGCAACCTGTGTAACTAGAAAGTGATGAGCATGCAATGAGGGAGTGCGATTAGCATGGAACATTGAATGATACTTTGACACAAGTAGATACGTCCTTCATCTATTTATGTCCTTCATAAATATGTCCTTCATCATCCTTCAAACATTAATACTCATTGCTTGTGATGGTTTTCATGGTTGGGACATATTTGAACTCACTATTAAAGTCATGAAGCATGACCGAGTCTTATGGTGCTCCAGCTGCTTTTGGAGTTAGTTCACATTCTCATCCATAGCCATCTGAAACGATTTTGTGATGCGACCTAGTCCAGAGTCTTCGTCTTCCAATTGAAGCAGGAACATACAGGATTAATTGGCAAGACGAAACATGTAATAAGTGGTGACGATTGAGAGCGCCGTCGCTTAATTGTGTGTATGGGGCACGTAGAAGTTTTCAGTATGTCACCACTTTGTTGATGTTCTTCTGAACCTCATGAATATCTACATTAAATGGTCCTATGTTTTAGAGCTTAAGGATTCAGTTGGCTACCTCAAAAATCATCTCAGCACTTATAAGCTCCTAATTTTTGAGCACTTAAATGCCACATTTTTGGCTCAGACTCTGCATTCCGCCATGATTGTTCAAAGAGAGTTCGTGGCTTTGTTCATAAAATTGTCGCTTTTCAGGTTGGGTGGCTTATGCCCTTGATTGCTTGGTTTTATATCTAAACTTTGTCATCATGCTTTGCGTCAATTAAATTGACATTATGTTGTGGTCATAATTTTTGGCACTGTAAAGTTTTTAGAAATGATGATGAATGTAGTTAATCTTATCTGGAGCTTAGTTACATTTTCTACTAGGTAGTAGAAATCTTGTCTAATGTGACATGTTTGCAACAAGTCCATCGTGATGCATAATGACATTTTGTGTCACTATAGACTTGTTTTAAATATTTGAATTCTTGGTGAGATTTTCCCACCAATCTTTAGTTAGTGTGAGACTTTACATACAATCTTCATTACTTCATAAGGTTTTTTAGCCCTTGTGGTGCTCACCTCCCAATTTGACCATATTATGTTAGTGAATAGCATAGGGTATTTCGGAATATGAGATTCTATCATATTAGTTGAGGTCAACTAAGGTTGAGCTGATTGCCTCTGGCCAATGATAGTCCGTTGAGTTCAAGCTCCTTGATACTTTTTGGATTTTTCATAAAAGGATATTGTTGAGTCGTAATGATTCCGGATTCAATATAAAAAAGACTACTATAGATTCACAAATTGAGAAGCGTGTGATCTCCCAACTGCTGAAGAACTTATGTCATTGTGAGAATTTTCAATTAATGTGAGTCACACTTTATTCTAATACCACAATTAGTATGAGAATATTGAATTACTGTAACTCATAGTAATTGCAATAATTGGTGTGGTGTTTTCAACAGTGTTATTTGTAAAACATGAGGATGGGGTCCAATGTGTCTATAAAGTTCTAGTTGGTAGACTTGGTAGAACATAGCATAATAGAGCAATGGGGACAACACCCTTTTGCTATGGACCATAGTCTAGTTACAATTAAAAACTAAGTTTTCATGACAATGACACGATAATCCCAAAATTCATGAAATACAAATGACATTCCTTCATTACCTTAAAAAGTAGATCTAAGTGAAAATTCTCTTCAATTTCGATCCAGTTTTCAAAAGGATGCTCCAGTGCAGTGCTCTATTCTATTATGATACAAGAGGGAGAATACTGAACTGAGTCGGCTCTTATAAATTTTTTTTTGGGTTCAATTTGACGCAACGGCTGTTCTATCACTCTGCTATGTAGGGTTTATGATTTATGAACTCTGTTATGTGGGGTTTATGAATTATGAAAGTCCGCTATTCTACATGCTAACCCTCACTTGAATAAGGTCAATAAAAATGAGTGACTCCTGCAACTGTCGCTTTGATAGCAAAGTACCCATGTTGCTATCACTTTGATAGCAACCTTTGTACTGTTATTACCTTTGGAAATCATTTCAGCAGCTACTGCTGCACTTGGTTGGAGCTTTTTGGATTTAGGGTATCATCCTTTCTCTTCAGGTTGCCATTGCCAAAAGCTGAATTAATTAAAAAAAAAAAAAAAAAAACTCTGGACCGTTAGCCTGAAAACTTCTGTTCTCACTAACTCAACAATCAGGCCTACTTTCAGTTCCATCATAATAATTGAAGAATTGCGAAAGTGTGAGGAAGACTAGTAAGGGTGTCACAACTCTACTGAGAAGTTTGATTCTGTCACATCTGTACTGAGAGGTTTGATTCTGTGAAGACTGAGAATATGGGGAGAGAATCGTGGAGCCAATTATGGCCATTCTCTTCATTTTCTGTGAAGAAGCTGAGTGAAGAATGCGAATGGACACGGCTTCTCAATTGCTCCACTGCTTGTGAATAGGGATTGTTACACCTTCTCAGAGAATCAAACTTCTTTAGAGATTGAGAAAGTTTAAAGAGAAAAGAGGAGCCAATAAGGGCCTTGTCCATGAACAAGGTGTGACTCCCTTCTTCATGAAAGTGTGACTTCTTTCTCACCCATGTGAAGAATGAGAAAGGAGAATGGAGATTGAGATTTACTGCGAATGAGATTCATCTCGTAAATCCATGATATATTCTATAAACTACTGCTCTCCTCACTGTGCTCAGTCATCTTCTTGCCCTTGAATACCTATATTGCATGTAAACCATTAACAAAACACAAGATGGTTCAGATTCAGCTCTATCTCACTTCATCGATCCAGCTTTTGCTTGCTTCAGCCAAACTTGCACCAGATTCTGCTACTATTCTGTGCATAATAGGCAACTTGTTGGATCTCTAATTATGACCAACTGCACTGACAGGTTTCATTTGAACAATATTATATAGAACTGAAATCACTAGAAGAGGAACATAGCACTGCACGTCCTACACAAATCTTGTAGCAATTTTGAGTTGCTAGGTCACATGGGGACTTTCATTTGTTTGGTATTATTTATTGTCTCTTTTTCCTTCCAGGGGAGAAACTACGGAAACGCTTTGTTTTCGAGGAGTTACCACGAGTTACGTGCCATGACAGTGAAAAGAAGCTGTAAAAGTAAATCTGAGGTAAATACGAGGCAGAGACTCCTCGACTAGCCGCTTGTATCTTTACCAAAAGATGCAATGTTCTTCACTGCTTTTAGTGATATAGAATGTTATAATTTCTTGGGTTGATCAGCACAGTTATAAACATACACGGATGCATTTCTCACCTCTAGACTCATGACTCTAGACTCATGGACCCCATGCTCCACGGCATAGTTATTTACCAGGGCGAGTTTAAACTAACATTTTGAATTGCAGTTTTAAAAGGACAGCTTAAAAATATATAAAAACGCAAACGTAAGAGTGCTAAACCCAAATTTGATACGTCGTAGATTTTAAAGCCCTCTCAAACACAGTTTTTATTCTAAGAAATCAGTGTGAAGCTAAATGCATCACCATATTTAACTCTCTTTGCAGCTTATTATTTTGCGGTGTAACATGGAGCACAGCATGAATTTGAGAGAAGAGTGGACCGTTCTCACTTCAGCTCAGCAACTCAAGTAGTTCTCTTTATTGATTCCAGGGATACAAAATTTCGTTCCATCTGGATTATGGATTTCACAAGATGATGGCTTCAGTCTGTCACTTCAAAACCATGAGTCCTTCGTCCATTTAGGGTTTACTTTGACTATGCTCTGGACAGTGTTTGGATGGAGGCGGTGTGGTTAAAATTAACATGCACACCTGAACGAAACCTGAGCTTGAATTCGTTGCTTTTAATCCGTGCTCAGTTCCCAATTGGGTAGAAGGAGGTTCATGTGCTTCCCAACCCACTCACATTCTCTACCGTGAGGAAGGTGACTCAGAGGATTCGGGGGCAAGGCATGGGCATGCCAGGAAAGGGTCACCACATCAAGCACTCGGCATTTGCCAGATGAATTGGACATCAGCATCAGACTGGAGTTGCCGAACCCGATCACACTCATCGGGGGGCGGCGGTCCAACCTCGCGACGCACGATCGTATGTCAAACAACGACCACAACTGTTCTTTCGAGAATTCGCACACGAGTTCCCGAGTCATCTCAGAGATTTTGATTTCTTCCAGACAAAACCACCACAGAGTTTGATTTTTCTTCCGGCACCATGAGACGAGAAACAAGCGGTTATCGGTCACTACCAGCTTCGGATCGTAGCTGTTCTCAATAATGCTGCACAAAGAGTCCCACTTCTTCTCCGCAAAACTGAACGACAACAGCGGATAGTTCCGCCGACCAGGATGTGTATCTAGATCTGAATCTGTATCTCGAAATGAAAACAACACGAGGAGTTGATCTTGGAATGTCACACTGCCGATGATCCGACCGACGCCGCTTACGTCCCAATCGGGGTTGCTCAGGCTTTGCCATTCTTTTCTGGCTGAATCATAAACACGCACCATGGGATCATTCCGAATCCACAAGCGCTCTTCCTCACTCGTACTGGGGTCCTCCAGTTTGCTCGTCTTGTTGTAGTGGTGGTTTATCACAAAAGCTTGAAATGTCTTGGCGATCGTGTCAAAAACCAAACTCAATCGTGGACAGTCTTCCGAGGTCTCATGTTTGGGTACAGGTGGCAGTATTTCAAAATAGTCTCCAATGGGATTATGGACAATGAGCGAGATATGATCGTTAGACTCCGTCTCCAGATCGTCAGACTCCGTCTCCAGAAGTTGGCAAACCAGACCACCGTCCATGGCCACTGGAATATCTGGCTCCGAGAGGACGTCGCGGTGCCTAATGCCCATAATTCTGTACCAAAGTCGGGCATTCTCGTCGACTATGCACCATCCAAAAATGCTCGGTACGTTTCTTCTGATGTAGTGTAGGACGATGAAAGATGCGTCTTGACAGTATGCGTGATTCTGAGCATGTTCAAGAGCAAAGTTAAGGTTGGAAATGAGATCATTCCATCCCTTGCTGACAGTGCGATATCTGCACAGATCCGGTGTAGGAATGAACGTCAAAACTCGTTTCACTATGTCGTCATTGAACAAGTCCATTCTTCGTTTCTGCAAGAATTTCCGGCAGATTGGCTGACGCAACCGTGTAACTAGAAAATGACGAGCATGCAATGAGGGAGTGCGATTAGCATGGAACACTGAGTGATACTTTGACACAAGTGAATATGTCCATCTATTTATGTCCATCATCCAACACTAACACTTAATATTGGGATCCAAGCTTGTGATTGTTTTCATGGTTTCGTATGGAGGAACATATTTGAACTCACTATTAAAGACATGAAGCATGAACGAGTCTTATGGTGCTCCAGCTGCTTTTGGAGTCAGTTCACATTCTCATCCACAGCCATCTGAAACGATTTTGTGACATCTGCGACTCGTCCAGATTCTTCGTCTTCCAATTAAAGTAGGAACAGA
The DNA here is from genome assembly GCA_022496805.1 of Pohlia nutans. Classification (NCBI taxonomy): domain Eukaryota; kingdom Viridiplantae; phylum Streptophyta; class Bryopsida; order Bryales; family Mniaceae; genus Pohlia; species Pohlia nutans. The sequence continues at coordinate 3,932,847 of CM040103.1, forward strand.
CAGGATTGGCCAGACGAAACATGTAATGAAATCGTGACGAACGAGAGCGCCGTCGATCAATTGTGTGTATGGGGGCACGTACACCAGGGTCTCATATGCGATTCCCTGTGTGATTTCCCTGCGAGTCTCACTTTTCCCACTGAGCTTATTCACTAGTTCAATGTTGGGTGATGGTCTAATATTCTTATCTTTTTGATAAGAATAAGACATTGGAAAATTACAAAAATTAGAGGGTGTTATAGGCACTATGGCTGCAACTATATACAAGGTGTTAAAGACGAAATTTCTACACACATAAAATGAGTTGAACATAAGTCACAGTATGTGAGACGCGTAAAAGTGGTACCCATACTAGGCCATTCCCCTGTTGACGCATTTGCTTGTAAAAGGAAAGTTTAACAAGTGTCAACTCTTGAGGCTCGGTGGGAAAAGAAAACGCACACAGGGAAACCATTATGAGCTCCCTCTGGTAGAAGTTCTCTATACACCACTTTGTTGATGTTTTTCTGAACCTCATGAATATCTACATTGGTCCTATGTTTTAGAGCTTAAGGATTCAGTTGGCTACCTCAAAATTCATCTATTGTAAGCACTTATAAGCTCCTAATTTTTTAGCGCTTGAATGTCACACTTTTGGCTCAAACTCTGCATTCCGCCATTGTTAAAAAAGTTCTTGGCGTTGTTCGTAAAATTGTCGCTTTTCAGGTTGGGTGGCTTATGCCCTTGATTGCTTGGTTTTATATCTAAATTTGGTCATCATGCATTGCATCAACTAAATTGACATTGTATTGTGGCCATGTTTGTTTGCACAGTAAAGTAATATGGAGCTTAGTTACATTTTCCACTAGGTAGTAGAAATCTTGTCTAATATGACATGTTTTTAAGGATTCAATGTTTCGATCAACAAGTCCATTGTGATGCAAAATGACACTTTGCATCACTATAGACTTGTTTCAAACAAATGAATTTTTATTGGACATGTCACATTAACCCCTAAACGTCACAGCGTCCAGAAACTGGACGACGAATGATTTCAAAGCCTTCTCACGTTCTCATCATCGCTTAGATGAAACTCATCCAATTTTTTGGAGATTCTTCACCAAGTTGTTGTCCTATCTAATGGCTGGATTTAGTCATACTAGAGTACATATTTTTCTAAAATTGCAAATGTAGAAGTATGTCAAGTCGTTGACCAAGCCAAAATTGCATTGACTCTAGTTCAAAGTGGAATCGTGAAAAATGAGGTCATAAATTTAAGAAACACAAAAATTTCAAAGTATCACCACACTTAAGAGTATCTCATTTCAAACTCATTTGAAAAAAATTTACTCAAAAAATATTGAAATTTAGTTTGTAATCGAATTTAGAAGGAATTTTTAATTTGAACTTTCAAATTTTATAATTAAATATTGGTGATTGTATTAGTGAATCGAACCGTACGGATGGAATCTAAAATTCAAGATCTAGAACTTTCATTTGTATATCAATTCCAGAATATTCTTCTAAATGGTAGTTTATAATGTTTTTTCTCAAATTGTCAATTCCAGGGACACCCTGGTACGTTAAGGGGTTAAACAAGATTTCTACTTGTGTTATCTTCTGAAATATGTGCATTGAGTTGTATTCCAACAATTGTTCATATTTATCTTCCTCTAAAAATGTGCATTCAGGGTACTGTACCAAAAAAAATGATATGAAAGGAAGTTTTATTGAATAGTGATCCGGATAGTGATTGTTATTTTGTGGTGTTTATGGAAACATGGGGAGTTTTTGGAAAAATTGTAAGCAATTGTTAGAATGGGTTGAGGAAGCTGATGTGGTTGCTCCTAATGTAGTGGGAGGTGTGAGATGGGACAATTTTTTTAGTAATTTAGAGGTGGTTGAAGTGAATAATTGCATTCAATTTTGGATTATATACATGTATGTATGTATGTATGTATGTATGAAGTACTTTGTCTTTACATTCATATCATGTGATGTAGACTTATTGTACAATAATATATGTCTACAATGGACTTCTCGTACAATAATGCATGTGCTAAATATTACTTCCTCCGTCCCAAAGTTATTATCATGTTTGAAAGTGCTTTTTTAAGTAGGTCAAAAAAATACTTGTGACTAATTTTATTTAGGTTGCAAATGAACACATGCAATGTTCTTCAATCATTCTAGTGACATAATTTGGAACCTTTTTTAATCATGTTTCTTACAATATGATCAATGAAATTGGCTGAAAGAAATACCAAGCAAACAAGTTGGACAATAACTTTGGGACGGAGGGAGTACTTTGAAATGCATGCATTATTGTCAAATTCTTTTTTCTACAAAAGTAGAAAAGTCAACAAGAGAATTTATTAAACAAATCATGCTGAAGAATAATTTTTTTAAAAATTCACATAACACTCCTTTAATGGTTTTATAGCCCTCGTAAGAAATTCATGTAGTTTCATTGGTTAAGTAATACAAAACATGGGGGTACAAATTTTTGTTTCACATTGTACAATTTTAAGAGTTGTTTTAGAGACATTTAGAGGCCACTTCAAAAAGTTGGTCTACAAAACACATCACAATCTTGAGTGACCGAGTGGAAGCACGTGGTTAGAACAACATCATTCTAGAATGTAGTAGAACAACATTAGGGTGTTGTAGTAATACGTTAGAACAATGTGATAGGTACAAACAATGTGAGTAGAACAACATCCACTTGTGCTTATCAAAGGTTGCACTCTTCCAAAGATGCATCAACTTCACCCCAATCAACAATCAATGAAGAACAATGCCTTTTTCCCTCACTTTCTAAGTGGAGAAATGAGCAACGAAGGAATCATGCTTCTTGTAAAATGTATCTCTAATGTGTAAAAAGGTACCTTTATGTCATATTGCAAGTGTTTGCTTCATCATGTGCAAGAGCTAGTGCATTTGCTTGCTCTTCTCTCTTTGAAGTACAGTAGCAAACACTACAAGGAAAAGGCATCACTTTTCACTCGATAGGTGAGTCAAACGGCGCCACTTTGCTCATTGCTCAAGCACTCAAGACTTGATGAGTGCAATTTGTCACATAGGACAAGTGTGTACAGTGTTCTGCATAAGAAGCAATGCCTTAGTTTGGTAGTAGTGGAAACTCAAAGGTTTCAAATTGAGTGTAGAAGGCAAATATTTTGGTAAGAGTCTTACGATAATAGGTTTAGATTATGGAACGCGCGCCAAATCAAATGGCATAGTCTCCCCTCACAAGCTCGCACTCTCACACCTTTTAATACATTTAACCTTTTAATACATTTAAGGTCAAAATAAAGCAAACAACAAACCTCACAAATGCATCAGAGAAAGCGACACGAGTAAAGAAAGTCAGCATGTGCATATCATGGGAGGAAAGCAGACCTATATACCAGAGTGACCCTGAACTCACATAAGATCCCTTTCAGGCTCAATCTTGTAAATACATGTCAATACATTCTTTTAATTACGGTTCTTCTTGAGCACAGCAGCCCCATCATCTTCTTGCAATTGGAATGGCCTTGAATAGACTTAAGTTAGTACCTGCATTGCATGTCAACCCTAATTCACGAAACACACTCAGCCTGAGGGTTCAGATTCCGCCCCTAGTGAGGCACTTCTGTCATTGATCCAGCTGCTTTCAAAGTAAGTTTGCTTCACCCAAACTAGCTTGCACCACAGTATTCTGCAGCTACTTTTCTGACTGTGCATAATAATTAAGCAACTCACTTGTTGGATCTCTACTTAAATGACCAACTGCACTCACTGACAGAGGTTTCATTTGAGGGCTCAATGTTATATACAACTGAAATTGATCACTAGAAGTGGGACGTAGATGAACTGCACGTCCTACAAAAACCTTAAATTGGCAGTTTTAAGTTAGTAGGTCACATGGGGACTAAGTTCTCTTCTGCAGTTGTGTTTATCTATTTACCAACGCATGCAATGTTCTTCGCTGATTTTAGTAATTATAAAATGTTATAGTTTCTTGGGTTGCTCAGCACAGAGTTATAAATGTATACCAATGCATTTCTCACCTCTAGAGCAGTAGAGCATGACTTTATACTCATGGACCCCATGCTCCACAGCGTAGTTAGTTACCAGGGCGAGTTTAAACCAACATTTTGAATTGCAGTTTCAAAAACTAGAGATTAAAATGTATATAGAAATGCAAACATCAGAATGCTTAACCCGAATTAGAAGACAGATCTTAAAGCCATTTCATTTACAGCTTATGATGCAAGAAGTTAAGAAGACATTAAAACTCTGAACACCGCCTATTATCCCGTTGAGGAAAAAGAAGCCCGGATTAATTGGTCCTCATGGTTTTCATGTAATTTTGAGTTGGTCCTAAGTGCATGTATATTCTGATGTTCAAATTTATTTAATTTTGGCCATCACATGCAATGTTCTTTATTGATTCCAGTGATATAAAATTTGATCCCATCTGGATTAATTATGAATTTCACAATGTTATGGCTTAAACTTGTCACTTCAAAACCATGAATCCTTCGTCCATTTAGGGTTTACTTTGACTATGCTCCAGTGTTTGGATAGAGGCGGTGCGGTTAAACTAACTTGCACATCCGACCGAGACCTGAGCTTGAATTCCTTGCTCTTCAGCCGTGCTCGGTTTCCAATTGGGTGGAAGGAGGTTCATGTGCTTCCCAACCCCCATAAAGTATCGACCGTCAAGAACGTGGATCAGAGGATTGTGAGGCAAGTCATCGGCATTCCAGGAAAGCGTCACCACATCCAACACTTTGCATTCGCCAGATGAATTCAACATCACCATCAGACTAGAGTTGCCGAACCCGATCACACTGATCCCGGGACCGCGAATAGCCTCATCCAACGTCAGGTCGTTCCTGATCCCCGATCTTATGTCAGACTGTACCGGTTCCAAAGTCATCTCAGGGATCTTGATTTCATCAAGAGCAAGCCGGTACCACGGATCGCATTCTCGTCCCTCCTGTTGCCATGAAACCAGAAACAAGCGGTTGCCGATCACTACCAGCTTCGGATCATACCTGACCGGGTCAATGTCGTCCTCTGCACGCATAATCTTCCACTTGTTCTCCGCAAGGCTGTAAATCCACGGCATCTCGTACGGGTCATAATGATAAGAGGGAAGACTGGTATTTTCAAACATCACGACGAGATGATCTTGGAATATCACACTGCCGCAGAGGAGACCGATGTTGCTAACGTCCCAATCGGGGTTGCTCAGGCTTCGCCATTCTTTTCTGGCTGAATTATAAACACGCACCATGGGATCATTCCGAATCCGCAAGCGCTCTTCCTCACTCGTCTTGGGGTCATTCAGTTTGGTGTAGTTGTCATAGTTGTGGTTTATCACAAAAGCTTGGAAAGTATTGGCGATCGTGTCAAGAACCAAACTCAATCCTGGACAGTCTTTTGTGGTCTCATGTTTGGGTACAGGTGGCAGTATTTCAGAATAGTTCCCAATGGGATTATGGACAATGAGCGAGATATGATCGTTAGACTCCGTCCTCAGAAGTTGGCAAACCAGACCACCGTCCATGGCCATTGGAATAGTTGTAAGCTCTAAGAGGACGTCGTGGTGCCTGTAATTGCCCTCAGTTCTATACCAGCGTCTGGCATTCACGTCGAGTATGCACCATCCAGAATCGATAGTCGTAGTTAACGACCGTGTGTTTCTTCTGGTGTAGTGTAGGACGATGAAGGATGCATCTTGACGGTTTGCGTGATTCTTAGCATGGTCAATAGCAAAGCCAGGGTTGGAAATGAGATCATTCCATCTCTTGCTGACAGCGCGTAATCTGCACAGATCCGGTGTAGGAATGTATGTCAACAATGATCTTACCACGTCGTTAGAGAGCAGACGGGTCAAGTCCATTCTTCGTTAACTTTCTGCTAATCAGAGTTCCTGGCAGATTGGTTTACGCCACCTGTGTAAGAATATTGTGAGGAAAGAGAGAGCGATGAGCATGGAGCACTGAATGAAACTTTGACAGTTCTAAGTGGATATATCCAGGTTCATCATCCTTCGAACAGTAATACATATTGGGATCGAAGAGCTCTCATGATTAATGTGCAAATGGTTTCGTATGTTGGAACATATATATTTGAACTGAATAAAGTCATGAGGTAGAAACGAGTCTAATGGTGCTCCAGCTGCTTTAATTAATTAGAGTCAGTTCACATTCTCATCCACTGTCATCTGAAACGATTTTGTGATGTGAGCCAGTCAAGGTTCTTCATCTTGCAATTGAAGCAGGATCTAAAGAAGCTGAAGCATCATAAGACTCCTTTATACGGTCTCATGATTTTAGTGAGTTCAAATATGTTCCATCATACGAAACGTACCATTTGGACAATCATGATATTCGATCCCATTTAATAAGTAGTGTTTGAAGGATGATGTTCAAAGGACAAATGCACTAGCTTGACTCCCTGTTCACTGATTATAATTCTCTTACACAGATCTATTGCGTAAACCAATCTTCCTAAAACTCTTGCAGAAACGAAGAATGGACTTGTTTGGACAAAAGCTGCCTTACGACGTGGTAAAATCATTGTTGACTTACATTCCTACACCGGATCTGTGCAGATTACGCGCTGTCAGCAAGAGATGGAATGATCTCATTTCCAAGCTTGACTTTGCTATTCTCCATGCTAAGAATCACGCAAACCGTCAAGATGCATCCTTCATCGTCCTACACTACACCAGAAGAAACACACGGTCGTTAACTACGACTATCGATTCTGGATGGTGCATACTCGACGTGAATGCCAGACGCTGGTACAGAATTGAGGGAAATTACAGGCACCGCGACGTCCTCTTAGAGCGTAGAATTCCAATGGCCATGGACGGTGGTCTGGTTTGCCAACTTCTGAAGACTGAGAACGGTCACATCTCGCTCATTGTCCATAATCCCATTGGAGACTATTTTAAAATACTGCCTCATGTACCCAAACATGAGTCCACAAAAGACTGTCGTCCAGGATTGAGTTTGGTTCTTGACACGATCGCCAATACTTTCAAGGCTTTTGTGATAAATCACAACTATAACAAGACGACCAAACTGGATGACCCCAAGACGAGTGAGGAAGAACGCTTGCGGGTTCGGAATGATCCCATGGTGCGTGAATATAATTCAGCCAAAAATGAATGGCACAGCCTGAGCAACCCCGATTGGGACGTTAGCGACGTCGGTCTCCTCTGCGGCAGTGTGATATTCCAAGATCATCTCGTCGTGTTGTTTTCAGCTACCAGTCTTCCCTATCATCATAATGACCCGTACGAGCCGCCGTGGACGTACAACCTTGCGGAGAAGACGTGGAGGATTATGCGTGCAGTGTACGACATAATTGACAGGCATTTTCCGAAGCTGATAGTGACCGGCAACCGCTTGTGTCTCGTCTCATGGCAACAGGAGCGACATCCCGATCCGTGGTTCCAGCTTTCTCTGGAAGAAATCAAGATCCCTGAGATGACTTTGAAACGGGTGTGCAACTTGTGGGATGAACAGTTTGACATACGGTCGGGGGTCGGAAATGACCCGGCGTTGGATGAAGCTCTAGACTCCGGGTTCAGTTTGATTGGGTTCGGCAACTCTAGTCTGATGGTGATGTTGAATTCATCTGGAAAATGCAAAGTGTTTGATGTGGTGACGCATTCCTGGATTCCCGATGACTTGCCTCAGAATCCACTGAGTCACCTTCTTCACGCTGGACACTTTAAGTGGGTTGGGAAGCACATGAACCTCCTTCCACTCAATTGGGAACCGAGCACGGATAAAAAGCAAGGAATTCAAGCTCAGGTCCCGTTCAGATGTGCAAGTTAGTTTAACCACACCGTGAGTCACCTTCTTGACGATGAATACTTTGAGTGGGTTGGGAAGCACATGAACGTCCTTGCACCCAATGGGCAACTGGGCACGGATTAAAAGCAAGGAATTCAAGCTCAGGCCTCGTTCAGATGTGCATGTTAGTTTAACCACACCGCCTCCATGCAATCACTGGAGCATAGTCACAGTAATCCCTGAATGGACGAAAGATTCATGCTTTTAAAGTGAGAAATTTAAGCCATCATATTGTGAAATCCATAGTCCAGATGGGGCCAAATTTTAATATATAACTGGAATGAATAAAGAGCATTGCATGTGACGGCCAAGAATAAATAATTTTGAACAGAAGCAAGTCAACTTAGGACCTACTCAAAATACAGAGTCTGAAGTCAATGCTGTAAAGCTGGAGAAATGCATTCGTGTATGTTTATAAGGGTGGACTTCCATGTGGGTGGGTGGAAGGCACTAGAAGACAAGGATTGAGGTCTCAAGAACCACCGATGCTCCACCCATTTCGATACAAAGGAAATTTATACTCTAGAATCCTCCTGTTTCCACCCATATCGGTGGAGCTTCCTCCTTTGGTGGACCGACCACCCACTGCCCCCCTTGCATGGAAGTCAGCCCTAACTGTGCTGAGCAACCCTAGAAAGTATAAGATTCTATATTACTAAAATTAGTGAATAAGATTGCGCGTGTTGCCTCGTGAATAAATAAATAAAACCGGACAAAAGAAAGCCCATGTGTCACTACTAAAAATTGCCATGAAAAGCATGAAATGCAAGCAAGAAATACTAACATCAATATTAATACAGGCGGCAGGACAATTAGGTTGGGTTAACAACAGTTGTACGTTAGAATAGAAATGGAAATTGAGGGTGAAAAGAAGGGTGATTGTTTATGAAAGAAAGGGTGATTGCTTACCAACTATGGAGCATAAACCCCTGGATAAACCCTCATTTAAATATGAGGTAACTTTTAGTGGTAAGCTATAGAGCCAATAATATAAAGTAATAAAAGAATGAGAATACCATTATGTATAACGTAAATGTAACATTCTCTTTCCAATGTTCAAGACTCAAGCTAGTTGAACAAAATCTTTAAAACACTTTAACCCTTAAACGACATTTCAGGTCCTGGGTGGGCAGCCCGAGCATCTCTCAAAGAATAAGGGTTATATATTTAGGCCGGGCATGGGTGCATGACCAATCACAACAAAGAAACAAGCACATGAGGAATAAATTGAGTACTTGGGAAAGAATCAAATGATCCTTCAAAACCTTTGATCTAGACATTGCAAACAAGCACAGAAGAATTTGTTGTAGCAATTGAGCACATCAGATGCCTCACCTTGTTGTGCATCCAATGATCTATGTATGGTTCGAAGGAGTTAAGTAGTGTTCCTGCTAGACGCAAGATTCCTTCGAAATAAAGCCCGTGGGGCTTACTGTGTCATTTAAGGGTTAAACAACACCAGTAGGTAACAACACCAACTTTTAGAATTTCATTACAGAAGCCTAGATTAAGTGGTCCTCATGGTTTTCATGTAATTTTGAGTTGGTCCTAAGTGGACTTGTTCATGTTCAAATTAATTTACTTTTGCCCATCACATGGACTGTTCTTTATTGAATCCAGTGATATAAAATTTGGTCTCATGTGGATTATAGCTTTCACAATGGGCAATGGCCTAATATGGGTACCTATGAAACAAGTCTCACTATGTGTGACTTGTGTGACTTATGTCTAACTCATATTATATGTGCTAGAACTCACTATGTGTGACTTGTGTGACTTATGTCTAACTCATATTATATGTGCTAGAAATTCCGTCTTTAACACCATGTATATAGCTGCAGCCATGGCCCTTATGACACAATCTATTTTTTTGTAGTTTTTCAATGGTTTTTTCTTACTAAAAGAATGTTTCGTGAAAATCACACTATTTTTGGAGGGGGTACCCATATCAGGCCATTACCCCATCATCACTATTTTTGGAGGTTGATATGATGGCTTAAACTTGTTAATTTAACTCTTAACTACCCAACCAAGTACAAAAGTGACATTTATGTCATATGGATATTTTATGGGAAATTAGCGTTGACATGCATGTGTGATACTATTAGAAAGGAGATGATTTGTGAAAAATTTATGCCTCATTTCATTTGCACTGTTTCATCAAAAATGTTTCAAAGATTTTAGACTAAAAGTGCTCCAACTAGAAAAAGTGAACTCATAAATTTAAGCAACCAAAAATCATTACATTTAGAGTATTACATAATTTCAACCCATCATAACAAATTTCATCCAAAGGTTGTCAAAGTCTTATTCATAATCAAATTGCAGAAGAATTTTGAATTTTAAGTTTCAAATTTTATAGTAAAAATATTGATAACAAAATATCAAAATATCCCTCCTAGTAGCATTTTATACTGCATCTTTGCAAAACTGCCCAATCTAAACAAGGGTAAGGACATTTGGACGTTAAAACCATGAATCCTTTGTCCTTTTAGGGTTTCGGTGATTATGCTCTAGAGGCAGTGTGGTTAAACTCACATGCACATCTGAACGAGACATGAGTTTGAAGTTGTTGCTTTTAATCCGTCACTAGAAGGAAATGTGTCGGTTTTCACTTACTATAAATGAAAAAGAAATGAAACGGCACCATGCACATGGGCTGTGTTAGTGCTGATGAATAGTTTTGATCACAAGAAGACAGAAACTTAACGTAAGTATAATATTCCGCCACTATTCACTGTTTGCACGAAATGAGGAACGAAAAACGACAGGTTTGCTACTAGTGCGTGCTCAGTTCCCAATTGGGTAGTAGGAGGTTCATGTGCTTCCCAGCCCACTCATAGCATTCATCAAAAAGAAAGCGAGTCATTGGATTGTGAGGCAAGTCATCGGCATTCCAGGAATGCGTCACCACATCGAACACTTTGCATTTGCCAGATGAATTCAGCAGCACCATCAGACTAGAGTTGCCGAACCCGATCACACTGATCCCGGGGTCTAGCTCTTCCACCGTCGGATCGTTTGGATTCCCCGTTGGTATGTCATAAAACGACACGTCCTCTTCTTTCCACAAGTCGCACACCCATTCTAGAGTCATCTCAGGGGTTTTGATTTCTTCCAGAGAAATCCAGTACTCTTCCACCCTGGACACGAGAAACAAGCGGTTGGCGCTCACTACTAGCTTCGTATGTTCATACGTGAACATGTCGTCAACAAATTCCGGTCGAGTAAGCCTATTCCACCTCCTGTCTGCAAGGCTGTACGTCCACCGCTGATCAGGATTTGAAAACACCAGGACGAGATGATCCTGGAATATCACACTGGTCAAGAGGTGACCGACGACGCTAATGTCCCAATCGGGGTTTCTCAAGCTCTGCCATTTGTTTTTGGCTGAATCATAAACGCGCACCAGGGGATCATTCCGAATCCGCAAGCGCTCTTCCTCACTCGTCGTGGGGTCGTTCAGTTTGATCGTCTTGTCATAGTTGTGGTTTATCACAAAAGCATGGAATGTCTTGGCGACCGTGTCAAAAACCAAACTCAATCGTGGACAGCCTTCTGAGGTCTCATGTTTGGGTACAGGTGGCAGTATTTTGAAATAGTTTCCAATGGGATTATGGACAATGAGCGAGATTTGATCGTCAGACTCCGTCTTCAGAAGTTGGCAAGCCAGACCACCGTCCATGGCCATTGGAATATCTGGCTCTAAGAGGACGTCGCGGTGCCTATTATCGCCCTCAATTGTGTACCAGCATCTGGCATTCAAGTCGAGTACGCACCATCCATAAGAATCAGTGGGACCCCAACAGTTGCTGTAGTGTAGTACGATGAAGGTTGCATCTCGACAGTTTGCGTGGTTTTGAGCGTGGGCAAGAGCAAACTTGAGGTCGGAGATGAGCTCATTCCAGTCTTTGCTGACAGTGCGAAACCTGCACAGATCCGGTACAGGAATGAAAGTCAACAATTTTTCAACCAGGTCGTGAGGGAGCTCACCGAACAACGCGCAGTCCATTCTTCGTTTCTGCAGAATTTGATAGTTCGTGGCTGATTGGCTTTCACAACCTGTGCAAGAAAATGATGAGTAAAGCTAGAGGGAGTGCGATTACTAAATGTTACTTTGATACTGTAAGTGGATATGTCCTTCATCATCGAGGTTTAATCGTTGTGTACTTATTGGGATCCAATTCAAGCTTGTGATTGTGTAAATGGCTTCGAATGGTGGTCTCACTAAAGTCATAGAACCGAGTCTTATGGTGCTCCAGCTGCTTTAGAGTCAGTTCACATTCCCATTCAGAGCCATCGATCTGAGATGATTTTGTTGTTGACGATGGAGATCAGTCAAGGATCTTTGTCCTTCTAGGTCGCCGTATAGACAGTCCGTTAGGTTCCTGAAGTTGCTGCAGTAATGAACAGCCGCTATCAGTATTAGTTAATTCAGGCTTGGTGGAGTTCACCACTTGCTTTTACAAGTAACATCACCTACCTTCATACATCACAGGTCTGCTTAACCCTTAAAAGGTCCAGAGAGCCCTTTCCGTCGAGTATAATACACCATTAATTATTACATTGTCAGTATTTGGTACACAGGGAGCTCATTTTGGTCCCCTGTGTTGATTCCCCTGTGAGTGCCACTTTCCCCTCTGAACTTCAGAACTCGACACTTGTTAAACTTTCCTTCTACAAGTAGGTGACTAAGCCCAAGCAGGTGATTTTGTACACATGTCAAAACCCCATACACAGGGGAAAGTGGCACTCACGGGGGAATAACACAGGGGAACCAAAATGAGCTCCCTGTGGTATGGTTCCACATCTCCTATGGATTTAAGATTAAAAGTGAAGTTAAAATTAACATCGACATGATTTTATGAGCTATTTGGATCGTAATTTGGAACTTTCTATTCAAAAAAAAATTCAAATATACACCAACGTATGATCTACTATCCCCATCAGCCTTCAAGGGTTAATGAAGGTAGTAGTGAGTAGTTAGGAAGCAAGTAATAAGAGGCCCAGGGCCTTGTGAGGTATATAATCGAAGACTCCCACGAAAGATGCACCATCAAATTATCAAAGGAAGTACAAAGTGGATGTATCCCAATGAAATGATGTGGTATATTCCACACCACATCAGTAGCTATGGGGGCATATGGCATTAAGCAAGAGCAATCAACCATAATCCAAAGCACTCATTCAATCACAATGTTTTGTGATTGTTTATTTGATTCATTCACAATTCAACAGTGTTTTGTAATTGTTTATTGGATTCATTCACAATTCAACAATGTTTTGTAATTGTTTATTTGATTCAATAGTTCATTCAATTAGAAATCACTAGTCAGTCCATATATAAAGGTGCCTGGATGAAATTAAAGGCAGTCTCTTCGAAGGCTATTGAATGTTATGCAGATGCGGAATCAGATTGCAAGAATAGACAAGGGTAGGAAGAAAGCCTCCCACCAAATCTAGGCCAAACATGGCATTGAAGGATACCTCTATGGGAGATGCTTCCAAAGTGGAAGGAAATCCAAACTTCAGTGTTTGGAGTCTCAAGATGAGGAATATGATGACTAGAGACAATATTTGGATACCTGGATACTAGTAGAATCCCTCAGAGGAACTGTAGCACCCACTGATGCAATAGAATTGTTGCTTTAGGGCTGCTTTACACTATGTCCGTCCAAGTTGAGAGGCCGTGGGATTTGAGTGGCCAAACTTTGTTGAGAGTCCAAAAACATGGGCTGAAAATAGGCAATAAAATATAGTTTTTAAAATTTCTATGAAAAGAAATCGACGGCCTCTCGATCATAGTTTCGGTTTCCATTCCCGTCCAATCCAAAATTCCCTTCAAAAGGTCGTCACCTTGATCAAAAAGTGTTGTCATGTAGGCATTTTGGAAGGCGACGGCCTTTGGACTTTGGCCTGTAGTGTGAAGGGTCAAGAAGTCAAATTCTTGATTGGTGCGAATCGACGGCCTCTCGACCTTCGGCCATAGTGTGAAGCGGGCCCTTGACGCTTAGAGTCAGCTCACATATGCGACCTAGTCCAGAGTCTTCATCACTCTTCCAATTAAAGCATGGAACTTCTTTGGGGTTTCAGAAAGTAAGCTGGCCCGCTCAGTTCCTAGGGGCCACAACTTGATTATGGAGATTGCTATTTATGTGACTCTGGAGGTGGAGCTATAGCTTTCATGGACGTATGGGTCCGGGTCTGATCAGGGTACCCCTTCCCGGACTGTCTGGACTTTAGAAGAATGCCCTTTTGGTAATGAAAAAATTATTGGAAATTTACAAAAATTACATGGTATTATAGATGGCATGTTGGTACACAATAATCATGTGCTATATAGGTCAAATTCAAAAATTGAATTTTTTCCTAATTTATCATATCTAGCACCTGGTCACATTATAGTAGCGAAAGGACTATGTATTCAGCCTTGCAAAAGAAGATTTGGTAAATGGTTGATGATGGAGCTCCCGCCATTACTGGTTTCATTGTGTTGGCTCTAATGCTCAGAGACTGACATGCAGGTTTTGTGATAGAGATTTTTGCAGCAAATTTTGCAATCATGCAAAACTGAATTGGTTTGGTTTGCATTACGTATATCAAGAGCCATCTGAAACGATTTTGTGGCATGGCTGCGACGAGACAGTCCAGATTCGTCGTCTTCCAATTAAAGCAGGAACAGACAGGATTAATTGGCAAGACGAAACATGCAATGAAGTGGTGACGAACGAGAGCGCCGTCGATCGATTGTGTGTATGGGGCACGTTGAAGTTCTCAGTATGTCACCACTTCCTAAGTCGAACTTTTTCTGAACCTCATGGATATCTACATTGGTCCTAGGATGTTTTATAGCTTAAGGATTCAGTTGGCTACCTCAAAAAATCATCTGAGCACTTATTAGCTCCTAATTTTTGAGCACTTGAATGCCACATTTTTGGTTCAAACTCTGCATTCCGCCATTGTTCAAAGAAGTTCCTAGTTTTATTCGTAAATATGTCGCTTTTCAGGTTGGGTGGCTTATGCCCTTGATTGCTTGGATTTATATCTAAATTTTGTCATCATGCATTGCGTCAACTAAGTTGACATCGCATTGTGCCCATGTTTGTTTGCACTGTAAAGTTTTTAGAGAGATGATTTAATGTGATCAATATGTCTTGAAGGATTCAATGTCTAAAACAAAAAGTCTATTGTCATGCAAAAATGACACTTTACGTCACTATAGACTTGTTCCAAACATTTGAATCCTTAAAAACATGTCACATTAGACAAGATTTCTATTAGTATTATCTTCTTAAATATGTGCATTGAGTTGTACTCCAACAATTGTTCATATTTATCCTCTTAAAATGTGCATTTAGGTGTAATGTATCAAAAAAATTATTGTTATGAAAGGATGTTTTATTGAATATTATTGTTATGAAAGGATGTTTTATTGAATAGCGAATCAAATTTTTTTATTGTTATCTCAGGGGGTGCACTGTACTAAACATGTACGAGTATACGTGAGTGCACAGAAGGGGTATTAATTTGAACACTACCGTATTACGTATACATACAATAAACACATTTAGAGCTAAAAATATTCACGTATACTTACACTAATCATATACTTCAAACGGAATACATCTGTACACAAAGGTATTTTAGACATGCAACCTCTTGTATACAGGGGGTTTTTAGAAGGGGTCATGAATGCACGTGATTCTTAAACATAATGTAGAGTGCACCCCCCAAGATTGTTATGAAAGGATTTTTTATTGAATAGTGATCAGGAAAGTGATTGTCATTTTGTGGTCTTTATGGAAAAATGGGGAGTTTATGAAAAAATGGGGAGATTTTGGAAAAAATTTAAACAATTGCCTGAATTATGAGTTGAGGAAGTTGATGTGGTTTTAAGAGTTGTTTTAAAGACATTTAGAGGCCACTTCAAAAAGTAATTCTTCCAAAGTCTACAAAATATATGACAATCTCGAGTGGCCAAGTGGAAGCAAGTGGTTAGAACAACATTATTTTGTAATGTAGTAGATCAACCTTAAAGTGTTGTTATGTGGTAGAACAAAGTGGTAAGGTAAGAACGACTTGATTAGAACATCCGAATTTCTTTCAAATATTAATCTGCTCTCCCCACTTGTGCTCATCAAAGGTTGTACTCTTCCAAAAATTCATCAACTTCACCTCAATCAACAATCAATGGAGAAATGAGCAACCAAGAATCACGCTTCTTATAAAATGTATCTCTAAAGTGTACAAACGTACATATGTGTCATACTACAATTGTTTGCCTCATCTTGTGCAAGAGCTAGTGCATTTGCTGGCTCTTCTCTCTTTGAAGGACAATAGCAAACACTACAAGGAAAAGGCATTGTTTTTCACTCGGTAGGTGAGTCAAATGGTGCCACTTTGCTCTCATTGCCCAAGCGCTCAAGACTTGGTGAGTGCGATTCATCATGTAGGACAAGTGCGTAAAGTGAACTCTAACACTGTTCTCTACAAGAAGCGACGCCTTTGCTAGTAGTGAAAACTCAATGCTTTCAATGTGACTATAGAACACAAATGTGTTGATACGAAGAGTCTTTTGTTAGTGGGCTCAGATTATGAAATACAGAGACATAGAAATCGAGTGGCACAGTCTCCCCTCACAAGCTCGCACTCTAACACCTTTTAATACATTTTAAGGTAGTGGGACCAATTCCCGACTGAATTTCAGGTTTGCATACTTAGACTTGTGAAAGAATTTTTTTTATAATTTTTGGATGCTCTGCAAAGCTATTGCAAAGGCATCCCCCCAAAAAAACATTTTTTGAGCATTTCTACAATTTTCTATGATTTTTTAAGTTTGAAAGCTTAGAGTGACCATTAACCGCTCATAGAGTCATGGTTTTCATGAGAGGTTGGATTCTGAAAATAGAGTGCTTCTACACCAATCAGAAGCTCTTGATTTTTCCAAGCATGGACGAAATTAGAACACTATTGGACACTACCTGAAACCATATTGGTTGGTTTCTGACACGCATCCCCAACCAGTAGGGGTCGGAAATACAACCCGGTCGGGAATTGGTCCCACTACCTTAGGTCAGAATAACGCAAACAACAAACCTCACAAATGCATCAGAGAAAGCGACACGTGTAAAGAAAGTAAGCATGTGCATATCATGGAAGGAAAGCAGACATACATACCAGAGTGACCCTGAACTCACATAAGATCCCTTGCAGGCTCAATCTTGTAAATCCCTGATACATTCTTTTAATTACGGTTCTTCTCACAGCAGTCCCATCATCTTCTTGCAATTGGAATGCCCTTAAATTCTTAACAACTCTTACACAACTCTTAAATTGGCAGTTTTGAGTTATTAGGTCACATGTGGACCAAGTTCTTTGCTGTTGTATTGTTTTTATCTATTTAACACATGCAATGTTCTTCGCTGATTTTAGTGATTATAGAAATCAATGATATAGTTGGACCTTGGGTTGCTCAGCACAGATATAAAATGTACACCAAATCATTTCTCACCTCTAGAGCAGTGGAGCATGACTTCATACTCATGTCCAGACCCATATCATGCTCCACAGCATAGTTGGTTACCAGGGCAAGTTTAAACCTGTCCAACATTTTGAATTGCAGTCTCAAAATTAGAGATTAAAATGTATATAGAAATGCAAACATAAGAATGCTTAACCCTGAATTAGAAGACAGATTTTAAAGCCATCTCAAACAAGGTTTTCATCCTAAGATATATATCAGTGTGAAGCTACTTGCATCACCATCAAATCTCATTGCAGCTTATTGCAACATTGAGCACAGCAGGAATTTGACAGAAGTGTGAACCTTTCTCACTTCAGCTCAAGAACTCAAGCGATCTCATTTACAGCTTATGATACAAGAAGTTAAGAAGACATTAAAACTCTGAACACCGCCTATTATCCCGTTGAGGAAAAAGAAGCCCGGATTAATTGGTCCTCATGGTTTTCATGTAATTTTGAGTTGGTCCTAAGTGCATGTATATTCTGATGTTCAAATTTATTTAATTTTGGCCATCACATGCAATGTTCTTTATTGATTCCAGTGATATAAAATTTGATCCCATCTGGATTAATTATGAATTTCACAATATTATGGCTTAAACTTGTCACTTCAAAACCATGAATCCTTCGTCCATTTAGGGTTTACTTTGACTATGCTCCATTGTTTGGATAGAGGCGGACGGTGTGGTTAAACTAACTTGCACATCTGAACGGGACCTGAGCTTGAATTCCTTGCTTTTTATCCGTGCTCGGTTCCCAACTGGGTGGAAGGAGGTTCATGTGCTTCCCAACCCACTTAAAGTATCCAGCGCGAAGAAGGTGACTCAGTGGATTCTGAGGCAAGTCATCGGCATTCCAGGAAAGCGTCACCACATCGAACACTTTGCATTTGCCAGATGAATTCAACATCACCATTAGACTAGAGTTGCCGAACCCGATCACACTGATCCCGGGACCTTCTAGAGCCTCATTGAACGCCGGGTCGTTTCTGACCTCCGATTGTATGTCAGACTGTTCTTCCCACAAGTTGCACACCCGTTTCAAAGTCATCTCAGGGATACTGATTTCTTCCAGAGAAAGCCGGTACCAGGGATGTCGCTCCTGTTGCCATGAGACGAGAAACAAGCGGTTGCCACTCACTACCAGCTTCGGAAAAGACCTGTCAATGTCGTACACTGCACGTATAATCTTCCACTTCTTCTCCGCAAGGCTGTACGTCCACGGGTCATTAGTATGGTAGTGAAGACTGGTAGCTAAAAAAATCACGACGAGATGATGTTGGAATATCACACTGCTCAAGAGGAGACCGACGTCGCTAACGTCCCAATCGGGATTGCTCAGGCTTCGCCATTCTTTTTTGGCTGACTTATAAACACGCACCATGGGATCGTTCCGAATCCGCAAGCGCTCTTCCTCACTCGTCTTGGGGACATTCAGTTTGATCGTCTTGTCATAGTTGTGGTTTATCACAAAAGCTTTGAAAGTATTGGCGATCGTGTCAAAAACCAAACCCAATCCTGGACAGGCTTTTGCGGTCTCATGTTTGGGTACAGACGGCAGTATTTCAGAATAGTTCCCAATGGGATTATGGACAATGAGCGAGATTTGACCGTTCTCCGTCTTCAAATGTTGGCAAACCAGACCACCGTCCATGGCCATTGGAATTCTACGTTCTAAGAGGACGTCGCGGTGCCTATAATTGCCCTCAATTGTGTACCAGCGTCTGGCATTCACGTCGAGTATGCACCATCCATAAGAGTCGATAGTCGTAGTTGGCGACCACAGTGGGCTGCTTCTGGTGTAGTGTTGTATGATGAAAGATGCATCTTGACGGTTTGCGTGATTCTTAGCATGGTCAAGAGCAAAGTCAAGCTTGGAGATGAGCTCATTCCATTCTTTGCTGACAGTGCGCAATCTGCACAGATCCGGTACAGGAATGTAAGTCAACACTAATTCTGCCACGTCGTAAGGCAGCGTTTGTCCAATCAAGTCCATTCTTCGTTAACTTTCTGGTAATCAGAGTTCCTGGCAGATTGGTTTACACCACCTGTGTAAGAAAATTATGAGTAAAGAGAGAGCAGTGAGCATGGAGCACTGAAGGATACTTTGACAGAAGTGGATATATCCAGGTTCATCATCCTTCAATCAGTAATACATACTGGGATCGAAGAGCTCTCGTGATTATGCAAATGGTTTCGTATAGTGGAAGATATATATTTGAACTCAATAAAGTCCTATGTAGAACAGAGTCTTATGGTGCTCCAGCTGGTTTAAAGTCAGTTCACATTCCCATTCGCAGCCATCTGAAACGATTGTGTGACGTGACCTAGTCCAGATTCTTCGTCTTTTGATTAACCCCTAAAGGCCCAAGGTGTTTTGGGACCTCCAAAACCAAAAACTGCAATTTTTGAGCACCTTGTGGAAGTTGATGTATGTTTCAATATGTTTTAACTTTTTTTGTACTTCCAACCGTAAGATCTTCAACCCAACTACTTGCACTAACACCATGTTAAATTTCTACCGTTGGATCTTTACCATTTGTGAGTTTATAACATTCAAAGTTGATTCAAAAGTTTTTTTGGGCTTTACCCAAAAGGCATAGTCTAAATGGTGCAAAGGGGGACTTGATGATTATTACCCCAAACATTTTGCTCATATTTTTTTCCATGTAGATTACTAAGTTAGACACGTCCATGCAAAATTTTAGAGACTCATTATGCTTTTTTGGCCTTCATGCAAATTATTTTTCAGAAGAAGGTTCAAAAACCACAATATGGTAAAACTTGAATAACGTTCAAGGTTTTTGGTTTAGTAAAAAAGTGAACGGTGAAAAGTTACATCTATGAGTTTGTGAATTTTAGAAAAAAAAAAATCGAAAAATTCCTAAATCTCAAATTTTGACAATTTTTGAAAGAAAAAAATGTAAAATTACAAAAAACTTTGAAGCTTGCTCTTGTAAATTTTGAAGGTTGCCCATGTAAAATTGTTAAAACTTTCAACCTGGATTTTTTTTAAATGTGTGTAGTAGTATTATTATAAACATATTTCCAAAAAAAAATTTCAAAAAACACTAATTTTTTTTTTTTTTTTTTTGCTGCCCCAGTTGGGCTTGAAAACAAAATTTTGCATAATAAAATTCTAAAACTTGAATTTGGCTGCCCAAATTTTACCACATATAGTATGTATGTATAACCACACCCACACCAAAGTTTAACCCAAAATACTAAAGTTAAACCCGTCATCTAGGCTGCCCGAAACAGCAAAAAGCCATTTTGGCTTTTAAGGGCCTTTAGGGGTTAAAGAAGGCCATATGAGTTATAATGAGACGTTTCAACGAATTTTGAGACGGAATGCTAGTTATTCAAAAAATTCACTTAAAAATTAGTAATTGAAACTTAAAATATATAATAGTCAAATAGTGATTCTATAATGAAATTCTAAAAGTTGATGTTATTACCTATTTATAAAAAAGTACTTGTAAAGAAATAAAACGGTTTATTTGGAGTTGAAAATAAAAATGAGCTATTTTTTGAAATGGTTTTTCAATCATAGGCAACCAACTGTACCCTTCAATTGAGAGTAAATTATGAAAAATAAACTTACATGTGAGAAAAATATAAATTATTATCAACAAAGAATAGACCTATGATCATAAATGATCATATAGACTTTACAAAATTAACCTTAATAGAAATTGAATGCTAGAATAGAAATGGAAAAATGGAAGGTGAAAGATAGGGTTATACTAACTTAGTGCTTAGTACTATCTACCAAGAATAAGCAGTCCTTTAAAAAGTGCTCAGATGGATTTGAACCAAAGTGGTGTACTGAAAAGTGAAGACTTCTATCCACACAATTGGTCAAGGGTGGTCTCTTTCGTCACCACTTCATTGCGATCCATGTTTCGTCTTGCTCATCATGCGCATATGTCATATTCATTATATTGACACTTTTCCCAGTCTCATTTTCATCTTCGACTTGAAGATAATTATCTGTTTGCTAGTATTATTTTTTACATAGGTAACAACATCAACTTTTACAATTTTATTATAGAATCACTATCTGACCATTATATATTTTTACTTTCAATTACTATTTTTTTTTAAAACTTTGAATAACTAACATCTGTCTCAAAATCTGTGAAACGTCTCAATATAACTAATATATGTTTATGTCTCTGCATACTCTGACTTTATGTCTAGTGAAAGAGACCAGAAGTATTAAGCAGGGGCGATTGTGTTTTCAGAGGTAGAAAAAGGGGGGTTTACTTGACACCTCCCAAATGACACGTATCATTTGATGTGTGTCATTTCTGCTTTTTGTGTCAAATGTGCAACGCCAAAAAAATGGCTTGTTGCAGCACTACCCCCAAGAAAATGTAGTTTTTGACACATTTTTTCAACATTAATGTGTCAAGAATAATGTCAAAAAAATAAGTGTCGAAAATAACACACTTTTTAAGTAGTGTTGGCATGAAAAATGGTAAGTAGAGGCAGGCCTCAAATTATTTGGAAGGTGTCAATTAAGCCCTCTTTTTTATAAAGCTTGCTTGATCACACCACTAGTACTGGACTGCGTTATTTGTCTGTGATCTGTCATGTCATCCCATGGTAGAGGCTTCAAGACTGTTTAACTCTTCTTTCACTCAATTTCATTAACGGAGGATACTAAAACCATTTGCTGACCCTCGTTACCAACATTAACTCATATGCTTGGTTGGAGAATCTGATCAAACGACGAAGAATCTGGACTAGGTCCCGTCACACAATCGTTTCAGATGGCTGCGAATGGGAATGTGAACTGACTCTAAAGCAGCTGGAGCACCACAAGACTCGTTTTTACCTCATGACTTTATTAAGTTCCAATATATATGTTCCACCATACGAAATCATTTGCACAATCACGAGAGCTCTTCGATCCCAATATGTATTACTGTTCGAAGGATGATGAACCTGGATATATCCACTTAGAACTGTCAAAGTTTCATTCAGTGCTCCATGCTCATCGCTCTCTCTTTCCTCACAATATTCTTACACAGGTGGCGTAAACCAATCTGCCAGCCTGAACTCTGATAATTAGCAGAAAGTTAACGAAGAATGGACTTGACCCTTGCGCTCTCCAACGACGAGGTAAAATCATTGTTGACTTACATTCCTACACCGGATCTGTGCAGATTACGCGCTGTCAGCAAGAGATGGAATGATCTCATTTCCAAACTTGACTTTGCTATTTTCCATGCTAAGAATCACGCAAACCGTCAAGATGCATCCTTCATCGTACTACACCACACCAGAAGAAGCACACAGTCGATAACTACGAAAGTTTATGGATGGTGCATACTCGACGTGAATGCCAGACGCTGGTACAGAATTGAGGGCAATGACAGGCACTGCGACGACGTCCTCTTAGAGCTTAGACGAATTCCAATGGCCATGGACGGTGGTCTGGTTTGCCAACATTTGAAGACGGAGAGGGGTCAAATCTCGCTCATTGTCCATAACCCCATTGGAGAGTATTTTAAAAAACTGCCACTTGTACCCAAACATGAGACCTCAGGACATATTCCAGGATTGAGTTTGGTTCTTGACACGATCGCCAATACTTTCAAGGCTTTTGTGATAAATCACAACTATAACAAGACGACCAAACTGGATGACCCCAAGACGAGTGAGGAAGAACGCTTGCGGGTTCGGAATGATCCCATGGTGCGTGAATATAATTCAGCCAAAAATGAATGGCGAAGCCTGAGCAACCCCGATTGGGACGTTAGCGACGTCGGTCTCCTCTGCGGCAGTGTGATATTCCAAGATCATCTCGTCATGTTGTTTTCAGCTACCAATCTTCCAGGCTATCATCATTTTGACCCGTATGAGACGCCGTGGACGTTCAGCCTTGCGGAGAACAAGTGGAAGATTATCCGTGCAGTGAACGACATTGACACGGTCAGGTATCACCCGAAGCTGGTAGTGAGCGGCAACCGCTTGTTTCTCGTCTCATGGCAACAGGAGCGACATCCCTGGTACCGGCTTTCTCTGGAAGAGATCAATATCCCTGAGATGACTTTGGAACGGGTGTGCAACTTGTGGGATGAACAGTCTGACATACGATCGGGGATGAGGAACGACCTGACGTTGAATGAGGCTCTAGACGGTCCCGGGATCAGTGTGATCGGGTTCGGCAACTCTAGTCTGATGGTGATGCTGAATTCATCTGGCAAATGCAAAGTGTTTGATGTGGTGACGCTTTCCTGGAATGCCGATGAATTGCCTCAGAATCCACTGACTCACCTTCCTCGCGTTGGATACTTTCAGTGGGTTGGGAAGCACATGAACCTCCTTCCACCCAATTGGAAACTGAGCACGTCGGATGAAATGCAAGGAATTCAAGCTCAGGTCTCGGTCAGATGTGCAAGTTAGATTAACCACACCGCCTCTACCCAATCACTGGAGCATAGTCAAAGTAAACCCTAAATGGACGAAGGATTCATGGTGTTGAAGTGACAAATTCAACCCATCATATTGCGAAAACCATAATCGCCAGATTCATATCACTGGAATCAATACAGAACATTGCATGTGATGGGCAAAAGTAAATAAATTTGAACATAAGAATATGCACTTAGGACCAACTCAAAGGCATAGAAATTAAGATTTCACAAGGTCCAATTGATCCGGGCTTCTTTGTCCTTAATTGGATAATAAGCGGTGTCCAGTGTTTTAATGTCTCCTTGACTTCTTGCATCATGAGCTGTAAATGAAGTCGCTTGAGTTCTTAAGCTGAAGTGAGAATGGTCCACACTTCTCTCAAATTATTGTTGTGCTCAATGTTACAATAAGCTGCAATGAGATTTTATGGTCGTGATGCAAGTAGCTTCACACTGATATATATATCTTAGGGTAAAAACGTTTTTTGAGATGGCTCTAAAAATTAATCTGTCTTCTAATTTGGGTTAAGAATTCTTATGTTTGCATTTCTATATACATTTAAATCTCTAGTTTTGAAACTGCGATTCAAAATGTTGGTTTAAACTCGCCCTGGTAATCAACTATGCTGTGGAGAATGGGGTCTGGACATGAGTCTGAAGTCATGCTCTTACTAGTGCTCTAGAGGTGAGAAATGCATTGGTGTAGATTTATAACTGTGCTGAGCAACTCAAGAAACTATAACATTTTAAAATCACTAAAATCAGCAGAGAACATTGCATGTGTTGGTATATTGATAAACACAACTACAGAAGAGAACTTAGTCCCCAATATGTGACCTACTAACTCAAAACTGCCAATTTAAGATTTGTGTAGGGCGTGCAGTTCATCTACGTCCCACTTCTAGTGATCAATTTCAGTTGTATATAACATTGCGCCCGCAAATGAAACCTGTCAGTGAGTGGAGTTGGTCATTTAAGTAGAGATCCAACAAGTGAGTTGCTTATTATGCACAGTCAGAAACGTAGCTGCAGAATATTGTGGTGCAAGCTAGTTTGGGTGAAGCAAAGTGTGAAAGCAGCTGGATCAATGAAGTGCCTCACTGGGGGCGGAATCTGAACCCTGAGGCTGAGTGTTTCGTGAATTGTGGTTGACATGCAATGCAGGTACTATGATAAGTCTCTTCAAGGGTATTCAAGGGTATTCCAAGGAGATGATGGGGCTGCTGTGAGAAGAACCATAATTAAAAGAATGTATTGACATGGATTTACAAGATTGAGCCTGAAAGGGATCTTATGTAAGTTCAGGGTCACTCTGGTATATACAGTATGTCTGTTTTCCTCCCATGATATGCACATGCTTACTTTCTGTACACGTGTCGCTTTCTCCGATGCATTTGTGAGGTTTGTTGTTTGCGTTATTCTGACCTAAAATGTATTAAAAGGTATCAGAGCACAAGCTTGTGAGGGGAGACTGTGCCACTCGATTTTTATGTGTTGGCATTCCATAATCTAAGCCTACTACTGCAAGACTCTTATCAAAACATTTGTCCTCTACACTCAAATCAAAATAGTTGTATTTTCACTACTAGCAAAGGCGTCGTTTCTCACTCAGAATAGTGTCAAAGTGCACTCTTCACACTCGTCTTTTGTGACAAATCGCACTCACCAAGTCAATTTTATGAACAAAGCCATGAACTCTCTTTGAACAATGGCGGAATGCAAAGTCTGAACCAAAAATGTGACATTCAAGTGCTCAAAAATTAGGAGCTTATAAGTGCTCAGATGATTTTTGAGGTAGCCAACTGAATCCTGAAGCTCTAAAACATAGCACCAATGTAGATATCCATGTCGTTCAGAAAAAAATCAACAAACTGGTGACATACTGAGAACTTCTACGTGCCCCATACACACAACTGATCGACGGCGCTCTCGTTTGTCACCAGTTCATTGCATGTTTCGTCTTGCCAATTAATCCTGTATGTTCCTGCTTTAATTGGAAGACAAAGAATCTGGACTCGTCGCAGATGATTGTCACAAAATCGTTTCAGATGGCTCTTGATATACGTAATGCAAACCAAACCAATTCAGTTCTGCATAATTGCAAAATTTGCTGCAAAAATCTCTATCACAAAACCTACATGTCAGTCTCTGAGCATTCATTTGGAACCAACACAATGAAACCAGTAATGGCCGGAGCTCCATCATCAACCATTACCAAGTCTTCTTTGCAAAGCATCACTAGTAGCAGAATTGTTGATTTTCATTCCCCACTTTGTGGAAACAGTGAACAGTGACAGAATATTGTGCCTAGATTTTTGTCTTCTTGTGACGAAAAGCACTCACCAGATCGACACAACCCATATGCCTAGCGTGGTTTCATTCCTTTTTCATTTACAGGAAATGAAAAACGACACATTTCCTACTAGTGCAGGAATGGTGTAAGTCCATGAAAGCTATCGCTCCACCTCCACAGTCACATAAATAGCAATCTCCAGAATCAAGTTGTGGCCCCTGGGAACTGAGCGTACCAGCTTACTTTCTGAAACCCCAATTGAAAGAAGTTCCATGCTTTAATTGAAAGATGAAGAATCTAGACTAGGTCGCGTATGCGAACTGACTCTAAGGGCCGCTTCACACTATGGCCGAAGGTCGACAGGCCGTCAATTTCCAACAATTAAAAAATCAATCAAGAATTTAACTTTTCAACTCTTCACAATAGAGGTCAAGTCCAAAGGCCGTCGCCTTCCAAAATGCCTACATGGCAATACTTTTTGACCAAGGTGACGGCCTCTTGAAGGGAAGTTTGGGTCGAACGGGAATGGAAACCCAAAGTTAACTATGATCGAGAGGCCGTCAATTTCTTTCATTAAAAATTAAAAAACTATATTTTATTGCCTATTTTCACCCATTTCTTTGAACTCTCAACAAAGTTTGGCCACTCAATCCCACGACCTCTCAACTTGGACGGCCAATGTGAAGTTGAACTAAATCAGCAATGAATTTTGTTGCATCAGTGGATGCTATAGTTTCATATGAGGGGTTCTACTAGTTTCTGGATTCATTTTTACTGCCACCGAGCCTTTCTATTTAGGGTTCTAAAGAAGTACAGAGTATCCGAGATCGTTGATGACGTTGCCAACAGACTACATCCACCCACAGTTTGTTGTTGTCGGAGGCCATGAAGTTGTTGGGTTACATCCAGTTTGTACTTCCTTCGATAATTTGATGGTGCATCTTTCGGGAGTTCTCTACATCTTATGTAGCTCATTAATGCGTTTCTATTTTCAACGCCAATCTGACAGAGGGCCACATGCCCCTTTTCATCCCGCCGGCAGTCCATAACTGTCCAAAAACACTGCAATTCAACCACACTAACTTAACTTAGTCTTTCGCAGTGTTTCAGTAAAATCACCATGCACATGGTGGGACCCACCATACGCTGGCAAAAATTAGTGTTTCAAGTTTTAGGTCATTTCTTGTAGTTTTACTTGTGGCAGTGTTTCGGCGGAGCCCTAGGGCACTATGCAGTGTTTTGTTGTAGGTCTTTCCTCTGGTGGCGTCCTCTTCTGTAAGTAGGGTTTGTGGCGATCCTCTTCCTTTTGGATTGAAGGGAGCATCCCCGCTCTCTTTGTTGCAGACACCCACTTCCGCAACGAGGGTTGGTTTCTCGTACAATGGGATCGTTTTCAATCCGTTGTGTGAGTGGCGTACAAAACGAGGAGGTTGGAGTTTGAATGGTCCCCGGGGACAGGCTCGCGCGGCTTCGGCGTCCGAATTCTCCCGGCACAACAGTGTGGAAAGACGGAAGCGAGGCGGAAGCATTGAACAGCCGAGTAGTAGCAGTGGGCTTTCCAACAGTAAGAGTATTCGCAGCCCTTCGTTGGGCTTGTTCGTGGAGCGCACCAAGAATGCCGTTCATTGGAGTAATGCCAAACGACCTCGCCCAAGAGCTACTGTCATTGAGAAGAAACTCAAGCGCTCCTTGACTGCAGAACGCCTTCAAGCTTCAGGTATACCAACTCACAGCTTGTTTCATTTTTGTTTTACGAAGCTTGTTTCATTTTTGTTTTACGAAAGAAGTGGTGTGTATGTTGGAGCAGGTTTTTTTAAAATCTTTTGCTTTACTAAAGAAGTGGTGAGGTAGAGGGCTCCAAAACCAACAGGGTTCTAATTCCAACAGAATTTAGACCATGCATTTATTTTAAAACACAAGTCTAGGCACATCATAGAGCGAGCTCTTATTGAATGTTTACCAAAATGATAAGCTATCTGTGGTCTACCTAGATTTAGGTTCTAGGATGATTATTGTGCTTAGATTCTATTGGAATGAGAATCCTGTTGTTTTCGGAGCCCTCTACCTTATATGTCAGTACATTGCTGAAACTTTGCCGGAGCAAGTTTTTGCTTTACGAAAGAAGTGGTGTGTATGTTGGTACATTGTGTGTATGTTGGTACGATGTTTCAGTAAAAATTAGTGTTTCAAGTTTTAGGTCATTTCTTGTAGTTTTACTTGTGGCAGTGTTTCGGCGGTGCGCTAGGGCACTATGCAGTGTTTTGTTGTAGGTATTTCCTCTGGTGGCGTCCTCTTCCCTAAGTAGGGTTTGTGGCGATCCTCTTCCTTCTGGATTGATCGGGGCCTTCACAACTTTCCCATTCCATTTCCATTTCCACCGCTAAAGCTTACAAGCCTTTGAATTCTCTCGTTTTAGGGTCGGGGTAAGTGTTGGAATTGGGCATCAGAAATGGCGTTGATGGCATGCCAAGCTTCTTCACTCGTCACTCTTAGTAGGAGCACCATCGTGGGTGCCGCAGGATCTTGAAGGAGGACCACCGTTCTTCACCTCCCTCCGCCTTCTTTGCTTCAGGTAAACACCTCCGTTGGTTTTAGGGTCTCGGAAATTGAGCCAACAGTACCATGTGATGACGAAGAAAGTCTGCTGTGTGAGTGGCGTTGAATGTGTTGTGATCTGTTGCTTCATCAGGGTTTTCCGGAACTAATAAGTTAAACTAAAGGGATGAAAGGAAGGTTTCTGTAAAAACAGAATTTTAAACCACGTTAGTTCAAAGCTGAATTTCTACTCGAGGATACTCAAACTGATCTCCTATTGAATTATTGATTTTTGACTCAAACAGAAGTAAATTCCATTGATAAAAACGACTTTTACATCACCCCTCACTACAAGTAAGTAGCAACCAGAAAAAGACCCTGCTATTGATTGCAATAGAAACTCATCTATTAGCCAGTTGGTTGTAGAAATGATATGACTAAGCGTGTATGAGCACTGATCTTTGAATGGAAATGGAGTTGTCCGTTGTGTGACTATCCCTTCAAAATCAATGGGTCCACTCTACGTCATGTTTGAGAATCACGTGCGTTCATGACCCCCCTATATACATTATATGTCTAAAATCCTTCATATACAAATCTATTCCGTCATAAATATATGTTAAATGTAAGTATACGTCAATATTTTCAACTCTTAATATGCTTATTATAAGTATACATAGTACGGCAATGTTCAAATTAATACCCCTCTTGTGCACTCATGTATACTTGCACAAGTTTAATACAGTGTACCCCTGGGACTGATCTACAACCTACCATGTTGAACAATTGCCATGATCAGAATTTGATGTCAAGGGTCCTGCCTCTTGCAATCAAAAGTGATTTTTTAATGATCTCCCAGTGAAAGCACTCTTACATGTTGGTTAAAATTCTTAAAGTGAAGGAAAGAGCATCATCCACCTTACTACAACACCAAAAGGAAAAAAATAAAAGATGCTCCCAGATTTTCTTAGAGAAAAAGTCTCACAATCAAATCTTTGGAGCAGTATTAGTTTTCGAAGCCTGTCACATGTATATATTTCAAAATTTGAACTTGTAAACACACAATCACTGCATTAAAAGGGGCTGAAAATGCGTTAAATTACCTGTTTGTTAGGATAGCAAATTTTGTAACACTAAGACAATGTTGAAGTGATAACACTCCCTGACTATAATCGATTATAATGCATTTTAGTCTTAAAGCACTTATAATGCATAACCTTATTTTTTAAAATAAGTGTTTAAAAAGAGGTGTTTCAATTCATTATATATGTTGTGAAGTTTTTATTTTTTTAGTTTATTTTTATTTTTTATAATTTCATAACATTTTTTTACAAAAACCGTCCTCTAAGCCGTTTTAATGTTGATGCCCCGTGCGTGTAATATGGAAGTTGTGTACCCAGGATGCCACATGCTAGGAAAAGTTGAGTTTGGGTTTAGGCCAACAATTGGTATAGCATGGCTTTGCTTCGATCCTGTTGCACTTTAAGAGTCATGCGTTGGGGTTATGTTGTATCTTTACGGTCGATAGTTTGGTTTAGGGCTTCTTGTTCGTATTTTTGAACCTTGAATGGCCTGAAATGAACTAAAATTAATCACCTCACAGTGGGGTGTCAAGTGTAATTACATTTCAATTTATACAACCTGTACAGTGAATGGTATAGATAGTGTAGCTGATGTTCAAATTAAATGCATTTCTTTGAACTACTTAAACCATTTATATTTGTTTTAAATGAGGTACTTGTGCACATTGAGCTACCGGTGAACTGAGAGTCAACTATGTAATTTATTGAAGAAACACCATTTTAGCAGACATGTACTGGTACGATAGAAAGGATTTACAAAGGGTTTAGGGTTCATGTTTTAACTTGTTGTTTGATTATGCAGGGAAAACAAATGACATGATGTTGGTGATTTTCCTTTCCTCCTTCATTCGGTGTGTTATTGCACTACTCAACCCTTAGAAACACGGAAACTTTGAAAGCTAAAACATTGTTTCATTGAAGGTTGGAACACGGATAGTAACAGTTGAAACACTGAAACATTAATATTTGATCCACTGAAACATTAATATTTGAAACACTGAAACATTAACAACTTGTAACAGTGAAACATTACAAGTTGAAACACTAAACCATTGCATGAGAACATTAAAAATTGAAAAATTGAAACATTGGATGAGGACATTAAGGCGTTGAAACACGAAAGCATTGGAAATTCAATAATTTAGTCATTGTAAATGAAATATTGAAACATTGAAATAATGAAACATTGAAACATTAAAACTGTGTTACGCTTGTGCCCAAACTATTAGAAAATTGCTCTTGTTTTAGACATTGCTTGCATGTGTTCAATATATGTTGTTTTGAAACATGTTATTATAACAGGTTTTGAGTTGAAGATAGGTTGCTTGGCCCTGTTGGGGATAGATGTCTCTCCGTGGAGGCAAAGTGCCTCATGAATTCCACATCTTTCGGTACAAAAAAATTTATGTCACGTCGTATTATTTATCTCCTCTTTCTAAAAGGTCTCCTTTGCTTGAACATGTCGCAGGTCGCATCTTCCTATATGAATTGACAACTTCAATATTCGACCTTTTCTTACTGTCATTCGAAATGTTATCAATATTGAAAAATTACAGCGCAGTATAATTTGCACCATCCACCAGCCTAGCTGACGACTTGATGTGTGCTTCACACACTTTATGTTGGCTTAGCGGTTTTGTGAGATTGCGTATTTTACACCCAACAAGAAGAAGCACAAGAGCTTCTGGTACGTTTCATACGTTTAAGTGCTAACTTCTCATGCCTATTCTACTTTAATGCAGTATCAATAAATCACTCCAAGACATTTAGAGGGCACATTCTTGTGTTTCATTCTATACATCACTCTCTTAGAGGCTCTCAAGCTTCCATAGTTGAATATTACTGGGTCAAGGATAGGGTGCATTGCTCAGCTTCACTTTGATTTGAAACACTAAAACATTAGCCAAAACATATGTAGTGGACACACTAATACTTGCTGTACAACTTTTTGCAGGATAATATTTCCTAGGTACCAGCTACTTTGAGAACTATTTTAGCTATGAAGACATGTTACATTTAGACAATCCTCTAAATTATCCGGACACCGCCTAGTATGGCTCTTGTGCCATTCACAACTCAGGTTCGCATAGACAATCAGATTTTGGACATAACATACCCTAGTCGCGAAGAACATGACCGATTACTAAAGGAATGGGTTGAGGTGGCACGTGGACCTAAGGAGCCTGGGCAAGTCAGAAGAAAACCAATATGCATCCATTGCAGAGATGGAACATTTACTGGGAAGTATCGCCTCAACCGGCATCGCTGGTTGACTGGGTGCAAAGCTACGGAAGATGAGTATGGTAATTGGAAAAAATTTCTTCCATACCCAGGTCTTGGTACAGGTCAAGGAAAAGTTGTCGAAATGATAGCAAAAGGGAAAAGGGTCAACCTGGACAAGAAGCTCAGAATACATGAAGTGACAACAGATCTTGAAACATTGGGAACTCAAAGTGAAGATCTTGGGCTTCAATTGCCTGCACATGATAAAGGGTCCAGTGTTTCGAAGCATACAAGGGTTGTACTGTCTACAAACAATAAACCGGCAGGAAATCAAGATTTGAGGTTAGCTAGGCTAGAAAGAAGGAACAAGTGTGTGCACGGTTGTTTTACAAGATCTCACCTAAATATTGTAATGCAAGCTTCAAACAGAACGAACTTGGCAGCTCCATCTCCTCCTGTGACATCGCTGTAGCAGAACCACTGGAGCATAAGGGGATCGGTGCAATGTTCTCATCCTACAGCAATAGTTTTCTTCCAACAGAAAGGTAACACAACAAATGATTTTGAAATAGAAGTGTGGTTTACATTTAGATAATTTAATTCCTTTGAACGTCATGAATTAATTTTCTAGAACTGTACTGCAAAAATCGTGAATCCTACAACAATATTTCAATGTTTCATTAATCAATGTTTGAGTGTCTCAACTTTCAATGTTTGAGTGTTTCAACAATCAATGTTTCAGTGTTTCAACAAGCAATGTTTTAGTGTTTCAACAATCAATGTTTCAGTGTTGCAAGTCACTGTTTCAACAATCAATGTTTCAGTGTTTCAAAATTCAATGTTTCATTGTTTCAACTTTCAATATTTCACTGTTTAAACTTTGAATGTTTCACTGTTTCAACTTTGAATGTTTCACTGTTTCAACTTTGAATGTTTCATCGCATTTGTTCAGCAGGAAACAATGGTGAAGTTCAAGATGAAGGATGTGGAGCAAGACTTACAACATTGAT
This sequence comes from Pohlia nutans, assembly GCA_022496805.1. Taxonomy (NCBI): domain Eukaryota; kingdom Viridiplantae; phylum Streptophyta; class Bryopsida; order Bryales; family Mniaceae; genus Pohlia; species Pohlia nutans. The sequence goes on from CM040103.1 coordinate 3,965,783, forward strand.
TGGTTGCATACAAAGGATGGAAACGTCCAACAACAGAAACAACACGTCACGTCTACAATTTGGAAAGAATAAGAGAGCCAATTTCAATTACTCATACCATGATAGAGAATTCGATGAGGAGCAAGTGACAGACAAAAGAATTGGAAGGCGTAAAGCTTGTCAATGGATTCTCCCACCACAACACAACTCATCGCCAACAACTTGGGCACCAAGAATCCACTCTTTGCAGCAGTCTATCTCTCTTTCATCAACCACCTCCTCCTAACTCTAATTCGTAAACCATCTGGAACAAAATCATACGAAGCATTGCAACTCGCGTTTGCAAAGAACTGGAGAAGCGCCGCCAGGGGAAGGAATGACAAATTGATGATGCATAGTACACTAGGGCTTTGAAAAAACATTACCACAAGTATCAGGCGCAAGTGATGACCCTAAACTTGAAACCCTAATTCTGGACAGGGTTGTAATACACTAATTTTTGCCAACGTATGGTGGGTCCCACCATGTGCATGGTGATTTTACTGAAACACTGCGAAAGACTAAGTTAAGTTAGTGTGGTTGAATTGCAGTGTTTTTGGACAGTTATGGACTGCCGGCAGGATGAAAAGGGGCATGTGGCCCTCTGTCAGATTGGCGTTGAAAATAGAAACGCATTAATGAGCTACATAAGATGTAGAGAACTCCCATCTTTCGTCAGATTCTACAATTACATACTTCATCAGGCCCTGGGCCTCTTATTGCCTGCTTCCTAACTACCCACTACTACCATCATTAAGTAGGTGATATATATACACTACAACCTTCATTAAAACTAGTAACAAACCTGTCATTTTTCATTCCTCATTTCGTGGGAACAGTGAATAGTACCGAAATATTTTACTTATGTTCCTGTCTTCTTCTGACCAAAACTACTCAATTTCTGTTTTCTTGTGACCAAAACTACTCATCAGCACTAACAGAGCCCATGTGCCGGGCGCCGTTTCATTTCTTTTTCATTTATAGTAAGTGAAAAACGACACATTTCCTTCTAGTGTAAGTAGGTGATGTTACTTTGTAAAAGCAAGTGGTGAACTCCACTAAGCCTGAATTAACTATTACTGATAGCGGCTGTTCATTACTGCAGCAACTGAACCTAACGGACTGTCTGTACGTCGACCTGGAAGGACAAAGATCCTTGACTGATCTTCATCGTCAACAACAAAATAGTCTCAGATCGATGGCTGTGAATGGGAATGTGAACTGACTCTAAAGCAGATGGAGCACCATAAGACTCAGTCGGTTCTCTGACGTTAGTGAGATCAATATGTCCCACCATACGAAGCCATTTACACAATCACAAGCTAGGATCCCAATAAGTAGACAACGATTAAACCTGGATGATGAAGGACATACTGTATCCACTTACAGTATCCAAGTAACATTCAGTAATCGCACTCCCTCTAGCTTAACTCATCATTTTCTTGCACAGGTTGTGAAAGCCAATCAGCCACGAACTATCAAATTCTGCAGAAACGAAGAATGGACTGCGCGTTGTTCGGTGAGCTCCCTCACGACCTGGTTGAAAAATTGTTGACTTTCATTCCTGTACCGGATCTGTGCAGGTTTCGCACTGTCAGCAAAGACTGGAATGAGCTCATCTCCGACCTCAAGTTTGCTCTTGCCCACGCTCAAAACCACGCAAACTGTCGAGATGCAACCTTCATCGTACTACACTACACCAGTTGCTCTCCCACTGATGATTATGGATGGTGCGTACTCGACTTCAAGGCCAGACGCTGGTACACAATTGAGGGCAATAATAGGCACCGCGACGACCTCTTAGATCCATATATGCCAATGGCCATGGACGGTGGTCTGGCTTGCCAACTTCTGAAAACGGAGTCTGACGATCAAATCTCGCTCATTGTCCATAATCCCATTGGAAACTATTTTGAAATACTGCCACCTGTACCCAAACATGAGACCTCAGACGACTGTCCACGATTGAGTTTGGTTTTTGACACGATCGCCAAGACATTCCAAGCTTTGGTGATAAACCACAACTTTGACAAGACGATCAAACTGAATGACCCCACGACGAGTGAGGAAGAGCGCTTGCGGATTCGGAATGATCCCGTAGTGCGCGTTTATGATTCAGCCGAAAATGAATGGCAGAGCTTGAGAAACCCCGATTGGGACATTAGCGTCGTCGGTTCCCTCTTGACCAGTGTGATATTCCAAGATCATCTCGTCCTGGTGTTTTCAGATCCTGATCAGCTGTGGACGTACAGCCTTGAGCAGAGGAGTTGGGATAAACTTACGGAACCGGATTTTTTTGACGACATGTACAAGTATAAACATACGAAGCTAGTAGTGAGCGCCAACCGCTTGTTTCTCGTGTCCAGGCTCCAGGAGTACTGGGTTTCTCTGGAAGAAATCAAAACCCCTGAGATGACTCTAGAATGGGTGTGCGACTTATGGAGAGAAGAGGTCATTTCGTGGTATGACAGACTATCGGGGATTCCAAACGATCCGACGGTGGATGAGCTAGACAGTCCCGGGATCAGTGTGATCGGGGTCGGCAACTCTAGTCTGATGGTGATGCTGAATTCATCCGGCAGATGCAAAGTGTTCGATGTGGTGACGCTTTCCTGGAATGCCGATGACTTGCCTCACAATCCTCTGATCCACCTTCTTCACGATGAACGCCTTGAGTGGGCTGGGAAGCACATGAACCTCCTTCTACCCAATTGGGAACTGAGCAGGCACTAGTAGCAAACCTGTCGTTTTTTGTTCCTCATTTCGTGCAAACAGTGAATAGTGACGGAATATTATACTTACGTTACTTAAGTTTATGTCTTCTTGTGACCAAAACTATTCATGAGCACTAACACAGCCTGTGTGCATGGCGCCGTTTCATTTCTTTTTCATATACTGTATAGTAAGTGAAAAACGACACATTTCCTTCTAGTGACGGATTAAAAGCAACATATTCAAGCTCAGGTCTCGTTCAGATGTACATGTGAGTTTAGCCACACCGCCTCCATCCGGACACAGAGCATATTAATCCCCTTAAACCCTAAAAGGACGAAGGATTCATGGTTTTAACCCCCAAATGTCCTCACCCTTGTTCAGGTTGGGCAGTTTTTGCAAAGATGCATTATACGATGCAATTAGGAGGGATATTTTGAACTTGGTGTATGAATAAAAGTTGTACTCATGATGTTATGAATTTTAAATTCTATCCATGTGGTTGGATGTGCAATTGTTATCACTATTTTCCTATAAAATTTGAAACTTAGAATTCGAAATTCTTTAATTTGTAATTTGATTATGAATAAGATTTTGTCAATCTGTGGATGAAATTTGCTATGATCGGTTGAAATGTAATACTATAAGTGTAATAATTTGTGGAGATTTTTGGTTGCTTAATTTTATGACTTGACTTTTTCAAAATAGAGCAATTTGACTCAAATCTTTGAAATGTTTTTGATGAAACATTGTAACATCAAATGAGGCAAAAAATGTATACATATACTTCCCCATTTCTTATGATTGAAATTTGTTTGTATGCTTTAGTTTGCACTTGTAAAGAAGTGTATGTGGTATTTTAAAGGGGGTCATGAACGCACATAATACCAAGGTGTATTAGAGAGTGCACCCTAGACCCAAGAGACGCACTCTTTTTTAAACCATCAGTTGGAGTTATGTGCGTTTATGACCGCCTTTAAAATATCTCTTTTATAGTTACAATATTCTTATGTTTCTTCATGTATATATGTATAATGTAAATTCACAACCCTATTTTCAACTATAGATATGCTTCCTTTATGTATACATAGTACGGTTACGATCAAACTAATCCCTTTATTGTGCAAGCACTTCATTCCTCAAACACATAAAAGAGTGCACCCCTTAGGATCCTAGGCCGAGGTTAAATAAAAAGTGTATCAGGATGCTTTTTAGAAAAATGTCATTCTAACAACGAGCTCCCACTTGTAATTGTGATGCATTTTGTAGATTTGGAGGAGCTATTGTTTTGAAATGGTTTCTCAATCATAGGCAAGCAACTCTACCCTTCAGTTAACTGAGTTAAGAGCATTATGAAAAATAAACAACTCAAAAAACTATAAACTATTATGAACAAAGAGTAGACCTATGATCATAACGATCAAATAGTTGCAAAATTAAGGTTCCTTAATATAAATTGAATGCTACAATAGAAATGGAAAAATGGAAGGTTAAAGATAGGGTTAATACACTTGCTTAGTGCTTACTATCTACCAAGAATAAGCGCTCCTTTTAAAAGTGCTCAGATTTTGAAGTAGCCGACTGAATCCTTCAGCTCTAAAACATAAGTTACACCAATGAAGATATTCAAGATGTTCAAAAAAACATCTTGAACCAAAGTGGTGTATAATTGAAAAGTGAAAACTTCCATCCACACAATTGATCAAGGGTGGTCTCTTTCGTCACCACTTCTTTGCAATTCATGTTTCGTCTTGCCGATCATGTGCACATGTTCTTGCTTTAAAAGTGCTCGGATTTTGAAGTGGCCGACTGAATCCTTCAGCTCTGAAACATAAGTTACACCAATGAAGATATTCAAGATGTTCAGAAAAAAATCTTGAACCAAAGTGGTGTATTGAAAAGTGAAATCTTCCATCCACAAAATTGATCGAGGGTGGTCTCTTTCGTCACCACTTCATTGCAATTCATGTTTTGTCTTGCCAATCATCGGCACATGTTCCTGTTTTAAGGTCATATTCGTTATATTGAGACTTTTCAAATTCTCAGTTTATCTCTTTACTATTATTAATTTTATAAATAGGTAACAACATCAACTTTTAGAATTTCATTCCAGAATCACTACTTAACCATTATATATTTTTATTTTGAATTACTAATTTTTAAAAGAAATTTTGAATAACTAATATGTCTCAAAATCTGTGAAACGTCAAAATATAACTAGTATGGCCTTCTTTAATCAAAAGATGAAGAATCTGAAGAATCTGAACTAGGTCGCGTCACACAATCGTTTCAGATGGCTGCGAATGGGAATGTGAACTGACTCTAAAGCAGCTGGAGCACCACAACAGTTCTTCCTCATGACATTATTGAGTTCAAATATATATGTTCCACCATACGAAACCATTTGCACAATCACGATATATCCACTTCTGTCAGAGTATCATTCAGTGCTCCATGCTCATCGCTCTCTCTTCACTCATAATTTTCTTACACAGGTGGCGTAAACCAATCTGCCAGGAACTCTGCTTAGCAGAAAGTTAACGAAGAATGGACTTGACCCTTCAGCTCTCTAACGACGTGGTAAAATCATTGTTGACGTTCCTTCCTACACCGGATCTGTGCAGATTACGCGCTGTCAGCAAGAGATGGAATGATCTCATTTCCAACCCTGGCTTTGCTATTGACCATGCTAAGAATCACGCAAACCGTCAAGATGCATCCTTCATCGTACTACACTACATCAAAAGAAGCTGCAGCCCACGGTCGCGAACTACGACTATCGACTCTTATGGATGGTGCATACTCGACGTGAATGCCAGACGCTGGTATAGAATTGAGGGCAATTACAGGCACCGCGACGTCGTCTTAGAGCTCAGCGCTATTCCAATGGCCATGGACGGTGGTCTGGTTTGTCAACATCTGTGGACGGAGAAGGGTAAACTCTCGCTCATTGTCCATAATCCCATTGGGAACTATTATGAAATACTGCCACTTGTACCCAAACATGAGACCTCTGGACATATTCCAGGATTGAGTTTGGTTTTTGACACGATCGCCAATACCTTCAAAGCTTTTGTGATAAACCACAACTATGACAAGACGATCAAACTGAATGACCCCAAGACGAGTGAGGAAGAACGCTTGCGGATTCGCAATGATCCCATGGTGCGTGTTTATGTTTCGGCCGAAAAAGAATGGCGAAGCCTGAGCAACCCCGATTGGGACGTCAGCGGCGTCGGTCACCTCAGGAGCAGTGAGATATTCCAAGATCATCTCGTCGTGTTGTTTTCAGCTACCAGTTTTCTCTACCATGATCGTAATAACCCGTGGACGTACAGCCTTGCGGAGAACAAGTGGAAGATTACGCGTGCAGTGTACGACATGGACAGGTATGGTGCGAAGCTGGTAGTGAGTGGCAACCGCTTGTTTCTCGTCTCACGGCAACAGACCGAGCGATATCCCAATCCGAGGTACTGGCTTTCTCTGGAAGAAATCAAGATCCCTGAGATGACTTTGGAACGGGTGTGTATCTTGTGGGAACAACAGTCTGACATACGATCGGGGGTCAGGCCGGCGTTGGATGAAGCTCTAGACAGTCCCGGGATCAGTGTGATCGGGTTCGGCAACTCTAGTCTGATGGTGATGCCGAATGCATCCGGCAGATGCAAAGTGTTCGATGTGGTGACGCATTCCTGGAATTCCGATGACTTGCCTCAGAATCCTCTGATCCACCTTGACGGTCGATACTTTCAGTGGGTTGGGAAGCACATGAACCTCCTTCCGCCCAATTGGAAACCGACTGAGCACGGATAAAAAGCAACAAATTCAAGATCAGGTCTCGTTCAGATGTGCAAGTTAGTTTAACCACACCGCCTTAATCCAAATTCCAAACACTGGAGCATAGTCAAAGTAAACTCTAAATGGACGAAGGATTCATGGTTTTAAAGTGACAAGTTTAAGCCATCATATTGTGAAAACCATAGTCCAGATGGGGCCAAATTCGTATCACTGGAATCAATAAAGAACATGGCCAAAATTAAATAAATTTGAAAATCACAATATATATGCACTTCTTAAGGACCAACCCAAAATTACATGAAAACCGTGAGAACTAATTGATCCGGGCTTCCTTGTCGTCAACGGGATGATAGGCGGTGTTCAGAGTTTTAATGTCTCCTTAACTTCCTGCATCATGAGCTTTAAATGAAGTCGCTTGAATTCTTTAGTTAAAGTGAGAATGGTCCACACTTCTCTCAAATTCCTGTTGTGCTCAATGTTACAATAAGCTATATTGAGAGTTTATGGTGATGCAAGTAGCTCCACACTGATATATATCTTAGGATAAAAGCCTTGTTTGAGATGGCTTTACGATCTGTCTTCTAATTAATTTGGGTTAAGCATTTCTATATACATTTTAATGTCTAGTTTTGAAACTGCAATTCAAAATGTTGGTTTAAACTCGCCCTGGTAACCAACTAGGCTGTGGAGCATGGGGTCTGGGCATGAGTCTGAAGTCATGCTCTACCACTGCCCTAGAGGTGAGAAATGCGTTGGTGTGCATTTATAACTGTGCTGAGCAACCCAAGAACTATAATATTTTATAATCACTAAAATCAGCGAAGAACATTGCATTTGTTGGTAAGTAGATAAACAAAACAACAGAGAAGAACATAGTCCGCATGTGATGTACTCAAAACTACCAATGTAAGATTTGTGTAGGACGTGCAGTTCATCTACGTTCCACTTCTGGTGATCAATTTCAGTTGTATATAACATTGAGCCTCAAATGAAACCTGAGCTGTCAGTGAGTGCAGTTGGTCATATAAGTAGAGATCCAACAAGTGAGTTGCTTATTATGCACAGTCAACAAAGTAGCTGCAGAATATTGTGGTGCAAGCTAGCTATAGTTTGGGTGCAGCAAAGTGTGAAAGCAGCTGGATCAATGAAGTGCCTCACTGCGGGCGGAATCTGAACCATCAGGCAGAGTACGTCTGTTTCGTGAATTATAGTTGACATGCAATGCAGGTACTTTAATTCTATTCAAGGGCATTCCATGAAAATGATGATGGGGCTAGCTGCTGTGAGAAGAACCGTAATTAAAAGAATGTATTTATCATGGATTTACTAGATTGAGCCTGAAAGGGATCTTATGTGTCTGAGTTCAGGGTCACTCTGGTATATATGTCTGCTTTCCTCCCATGATATGCACATGCTTACTTTCTTTACACGTGTCGCTTTCTCTGATTCATTTGTGAGGTTTGTTGTTTGCCATATTCTGACCTAGTATTAATAAAAGGTATCATTAATTTGACCTAGTATTAAAAGGTGTCGGAGTGCGAGCTTGTGAGGGGAGACTGTGCCGCTCAATTTCTATGTGTTGGCATTCCATAATCCGAGCCCACTATTACAAAGCTCTTATCAAAACATTTCCTTCTACACTCAAATTGAAATAGTTGAGTTTTCACTACTAGCAAAGTCGTCGCTTCTCACGGAGAGCGGTGTCAGAGTTCAATGTACACACTTGTCCTACATGACAAATCGCGCTCACCAAGTCTTGAGCGCATGGGCAATGAGAGCAAAGTGGCGCCGTTTGATTCACCAACCAATTGAAAGGGATGCCTTTTCCTTGTGGTGTTTGCTATTGTCCTTCAAAGAGAGAAGAGCTAGCAAATGTACTAGCTCTTGCACAAGATGAGGCAAACAATTGCAGTATGACACAGAGGTACGTTTGAACACATTAGAGACACATTTTACAATAAGCATGATTCCTTGGTTGCTCATTTCTCCACTTAGAAAGTGAGGAAAGAGGGTGATAATTGTTCTCCATTGATTGTTGATTGTGGTGAAGTTGATGCAATTTTAAAAAAGTGCAACCTTTGATAAGCACAAGTGGGAGAGCAGATTAACATTTGGAACAAAATTTGGATGTTGTCCTAATCAAGTCATTCTTACCATTTGGAACAAAACTTGAATGTTCTAATCAAGTCGTTCTTACCTGATCATGTTGTTCTAACTCATTACTACAACACCCTAATGTTGTTCTACTACATTCCAAAATAATGTTATTCTGTAGACTTTGGAGCACTTAAATGTCACATTTTTGGCTCAGACTCTGTGATCCGCCATTGTTCAAAGAGAGTTCGTGGCTTTGTTCGTAAAATTGTCGCTTTTCAGGTTGGGTGGCTTATGCCCTTGATTGCTTGGTTTTATATCTAAATTTTGTCATCATGCATTGTGTCAACTAAATTGACAGTGCATTGTGGACATATTTGTTTGCAGAGTAAAGTTTTCAGAAATGGTGATGACCTAATGTGGGGCTTAGCTACATTTTACACTAGGTTAACACACAATTGATCGACGGCGCTCTCGTTCGTCACCACTTCATTGCATGTTTCGTCTTGCCAATTAATCCTGTCAGTATGTTCCTGCTTTCACTGGAAGACGAAGAATCTGGACTAGGTCGCACATGTCACAAAATCGTTTCAGATGGCTGTGGATGAGAATGTGAACTGACTCCAAAAGCACCTGGAGCACCAAAAGTCTCGTTCATGCTTCATGACTTTAGTGAGATCAAATTATATGTTCCACCGTACGAAATCATGAAAACAATCACAAGCTTGGATCCCAATAAGTATTAGTGTTTGAAACACGAAGGACATATTTATGACGGACATACTGTAAAGAGATGATGGACATATCTACTTGTGTCAAAGTATCATTCAGTGTTCCATGCTAATCGCACTCCCTCATTGCATGCTCCTCAGTTTCTAGTTGCACAGGTTGCGTAAGCCAATCTGCCGGAAACTCTTGCAGAAACGAAGAATGGACTTGCTCAATGACGACATAGTGAAATTAGTGTTGACGTTCATTCCTACACCGGATCTGTGTAGATATCGCACTGTCAGCAAGAGATGGAATGATCTCATTTCCACCCTTAAATTTGCTGTTGCCCATGCTCACTATCACGCAAACTGTCAAGATGCATCCTTCATCGTCCTACACTACATCAGAAGTAGCACACCGAGCATTTTTGACTATGGATGGTGCATACTCGACGAGAATGCCCGACTTTGGTACAGAACCGAGGGCATTAGGCACCGCGACGTCCTCTTACAGCCAGATATTCCAGTGGCCATGGACGGTGGTCTGGTTTGCCAACTTCTGAAGACGGAGTCTAACGATCATATCTCGCTCATTGTCCATAATCCCATTGGAAACTATTTTGAAATACTGCCCCCTGTACCCAAACATGAGACCTCAGAAGACTGTCCACGATTGGGTTTGGTTTTTGACACGATCGCCAAGACATTCCAAGCTTTTGTAATAAACCACAACTTTGACAAGACGATCAAACTGAATGACCCCACGACGAGTGAGGAAGAGCGGTTGCGGATTCGGAATGATCCCATGGTGCGCGTTTATGATTCTGCCACCAAAGAATGGCAGAGCTTTAGCAACCCCGATTGGGACATTGGCGTCGTCGGTCGGATCATCGGCAGTGTGACATTCCAAGATCAACTCCTCGTGTTGTTCTCATATTTAAATACACATACCGGTCGGCCATACCAGCCGCTGCTGTCGTTCAGTCTTGCGGAGAAGAAGGGCGACACTTTGTGCGGCATTGAGAACAGGCTCTATGATCCGAAGCTGGTAGTGACCGACAACCGCTTGTTTCTCGTCTCATGGGGCTACGAGCAAAATCAAAATCTGTGGTGGTTTTGTCTGGGAGAAATCAAAATCTCTGAGGTGGCTCTGGAACTCGTGTGCAAATTCTCGAAAGAACAGTTGTGGTCGTTGTTTGACATACGATCTTTTACCGCGAGGTTGGATGACCGCCCCGAGATGAGTGTGATGGCGTTCGGCAACTCCAGTCTGATGATGATGTCCAATTCATCTGGCAAATGCCAAGTGCTTGATGTGGTAACGCTTTCCTGGCATGCCCATGCCTTGCCTCCGAATCCTCTGAGTCGCCTTCCTGCCGGTGGAGAATGTGCGTGGGTTGGGAAGCACATGAACCTCCTTCTACCCAATTGGGAACTGAACACGGATTAAAAGTCCTCAAGAAAATCAAGCTCAGGTCTCGTTCAGGTGTGCATGTTAATTTAACCACACCGTCTCAATCTAAACACTGGAGCATAGTCAAAGTAAACCCTAAATGGACGAAGGATTCATGGTTTTGAAGTGACAGATTGAAGCCATCATCTTGTGAAATCCATAATCCAGATGGAACGATATTTTGTATCCCTGGAATATATCAATAAAGAGAATCACTTGAGTTGCTGAACGGAAGTGAGAATGGTCCACTCTTCTCTTAAATTCATGTTGTGCTCCATGTTACACTGCAAAATAAAAAGCTGCAAAGAGAGTTTATATGGTGACGCAGTTAGCTTCACTGACACTTATTTCTTAGAATAAAAACTGTGTTTGAGATGGCTTTGAAATCTACGAAGTATCAAATTTGGGTTTAGCACTCTTATGTTTGCGTTTTTATATATTTTTAATCTCTAGTTCTAAAACTACAATTCAAAACTCGCCCTGGTAAATAACTATGCCGTGGAGCATGAGGTCCATGAGTCTAGAGTCATGAGTGTAGAGGTGAGAAATGCATTCGTGTATGTTTATAACTGTGCTGAGCAACCCAAGAAACTATAACATTCTATAATCACTAAAATCAGCGAAGAATATTGCATCTGTTGGTAAAGAAATAAATAAAACCAGACAAAAGAAAGTCCCCATGTGACCTAGCAACTCAAAAGTGCCAAAGGATTTTTGTAGGACGTGCAGTTCAATGTTCCACTTCTAGTGATCAGTTTAAGTTCTATATTACATTGTTCAAATGAAACCTCTGTCAGTGCAGTTGGTCAGAAGTAGAGATCCAACTTGCTTGTTACGTATAGAAAAGTAGCAGAATCTGGTGCAAGTTTGGCTGAAGCAAGCGAAAGCTGGATCGATGAAGTGAGATAGAGCTGAATCTGAACCATCTTGTGTTTCGTGAATGGTTGATATGCAATGTTGGTATTCAAGGGCAAGAAGATGACTGAACACTGTGAGGAGAATCGTAATTAAAAGAATGTATTGACTTGGATTTACAAGATTGAGCCTGAACACTTGCACACTAACGCAAACTGAGGTAACGTTGTATGCATCAGAGGCACTTTTTGAGTACTAAGTGTGATTTCTCGGTTGTATCTCTCCACACTCACGAAGAAGGGAAGAGGACGACCTTTCTCCATAGATTGTTGATTCCCCCATTTACAAAGCAGGACAAAACTCATCCCCTTCATAATCAGATCACACTTGTATGAAGCTAATTTCCCATGGAATTTTTATGGGAATTTAGCTCCATGCATGTATTATCCGATTAGAAAGAGGATGATTTGTGAAAATTTTATGTTTCATTCCATGTTGCATTGATTCACCAAAAATTTCTAAAATAATTCAAAAGTGTTCAAAAGTGCTTTTGAAAAAGTCAACTCATAGAATTATGCAACCAAAAAATCTCCAAAAGTCACCACAGATAGAGTATTACATTTCAACCCATTATGAAAAATTTCATCTACAAATTGTCAATATCTTGTTCTTAACCAAATTACAAACTAATTTTGAGTTTTAAGTTTCAAAATTGATACAAAAATATTGGTGATAGCAATAGTCATATTCTTTTTGAATTAAATTTTTTCCAATTGTCAAATTTACCATCCACCCAAAAATTGAATTATTTGAATTTATGGTTTTAATGATTTTTAAAAAATATCATTTAAACCTCAAAAATCACAATAAAAGATATGTAGTGGAGTTTTCAAAGATTACCATGGTTAACTTTGAGTACAAATGACTAGGTGAAAACCTCGGTGAAAACATGGTAAAGTGAACCAACATTGATTTTTATGAAGAAGCAACAATGCAAGGTCAAAATATACATTAAAGTTTTATTTTTTGTAAACCATTTTTGCTAATAAAATAAAAGACTATTTTTTTGTCCAAAGGCTCATACTAAAATTTGAAAAACTCATCCTCAAGAAGTATTTGTGTATGTTTTAGTGACGTTGAAGTAGTTAAAATTGAAAAAGTACTAGTTCTAAACCAAATTGAAAAATTGATATAAAACAAGTTGAAAATGCATTAAATAATTATTTTTTTCAAGTCATTTTTCTTTGAAGCCCTCAAATGTAAAATAGTTAAATAACATAAAATTTATGTTCATATTAAATATGATTTAAATTATCAAATTGAATTTAGACATTTATTTTTAAGTTCTACTTTTAGTACCTTTTTCTTAATGATTTGTACTTTGAAACTTTGAATTCAAGACTTACTTATAAGAACAAGAGACACTATGAAATTAGAACCAATTTGTTACTCATTTATAACCTTTGATCAAAAGCATTGTGATTTCAATAGGGCGGATCAATTTTTTGGTACTAACAAAATACCATGCTTTCACCATACTCTTAATCAATGAGTCATAAACCATTAATGACTCATTGATATGACCACAATAGATATAATATAAACTTGAAAACATCAACAATATTTTGTGAAGTCAAATTTACTTGCAAATTCACTAGATCTTAACTCTTAAACGACTTATGCTTTCTTGATACCACACCCAAAATCTCTTTTAAATTCCATTTTAAGCATGATTATGTTTTTGATTTACTTTGACTCTATTCTAAAAAATAATCTCCTTAAGGTGCTCGGTTTGACATTTTAAAAACCCCATTTGATGCAATGAAGCAAAAGTTATGAGCAAGATTCTCCCAAAATATAACCAAGCCCGTGGGGCCTGCATTGTCGTTAAAGGGTTAACCCAATTGAAATTGTTTGGAAGATTCCCAAAGATTCCATTACACATAGTCCAAGTATTGTCATCCTTCAAAAACTACAGTTTATTATCATCGAAGCAAGTGATTTTCCAAACGCTTTGGTTTGGTGAAACATATTTCATCTCACTAAAGTCATGAGGTATAAACTTACGAGCCTTATGATGCTCCAGCTGCTTTAGAGTCAGTTCAAATTCCCATTCACAGCCATCTGAAACAATTTTGTGATGCGACCTAGTCAAGATTCTTCGTCTTCTAAATGAAGCAGGATCTAAAGCAGCTGGAGCACCATCAGACTCGTTTATACCTCATCACATTAGTAACTTCAAATATGTTCCACAATACGAAACGTACTATTTCGACAATCATGAGTTTCAATCCCGATAAGTAGAGTTTGATGGATTATTGCTGTTCAAAGGACAAATTCACTAGCTTGACACAAAGTATCATTCAGTGCTCCATGCTAATCGCTTTCTCCTTATTCATAATTTTTTACACAGGTGGCGTAAACCAATCTGCCAGGAACTCCGATAAGCAGAAAGTTAACGAAGAATGGACTTCACCCGTCAGCTCTCTAACGACGTGGTAAAATCATTGTTGACGTTCCTTCCTACACCGGATCTGTGCAGATTACGCGCTGTCAGCAAGAGATGGAATGATCTCATTTCCAACCCTGACTTTGCTATTTTCCATGTTAAGAATCACGCAAACCGTCAAGATCCATCCTTCATCGTACTACACTACATCAGAAGCAGCCCATGGTCGCCCACTACGACTATTGATTCTTATGGATGGTGCATACTCGACGTGAGTGCCAGACGCTGGTACAAAATTGAGGGCAATTGTAGGCACCGCGAAGTCCTCTTAGAGCACAGAGTTCCAATGGCCATGGACAATGGTCTAGTTTGCCAACTTCTGAAGACGGATTCTAACGATCGAATCTCGCTCATTGTCCATAATCCCATTGGGAACTATTTTGAAATACTGCCACCTGTACCCAAACATGAGACCGCAGAAGACTGTCCAGGATTGAGTTTGGTTTTTGACGCGATCGCCAGTACCTTCAAAGCTTTTGTGATAAACGACAACTATGACAAGACGATCAAACTGAATGACCCCAAGACGAGTGAGGCAGAGCGCTTGCGGATTCGGAATGATCCCCTGCTGCGTGTTTATGATTCAGCCGAAAATGAATGGCAGAGCTTGAGAAACCCCGATTGGGACATTAGCGTCGTCGGTTTCCTCTTGACCAGTGTGATATTCCAGGATCATCTCGTCGTGTTGTTTTCAGCTTCCAGTCTTCCCTACCATCGTAATAACCCATGGACGTACAGCCTTGCGGAGAACACGTGGAAGATTATGCGTGCAGCGCACGACATTGACAGGCATTTTCCGAAGCTGGCAGTGAGCGGCAACCGCTTGTTTCTCGTCTCATGGCAACAGGAGCGACATCCCGATCGGAGGTACCGGCTTTCTCTGGAAGAAATCAAGATCCCTGAGATGACTTTGGAATGGGTGTGCAACTTGTGGGATGCACAGTCTGACATACGATCGGGGATCAGGAACGACCTGACGTTGATTGATGCTCTACACTCCGGGTTCAGTGTGATCGGGTTCGGGAACTCTAGTCTGATGGTGATGCTGAATTCATCCGGCAGATGCAAAGTGTTCGATGTGGTGACGCATTCCTGGAATGCCGATGACTTGCCTCACAATCCTCTGATCCACCTTGACGGTCCATACTTAGAGTGGGTTGGGAAGCACATGAACCTCCTTCCATCCAATTGGAAACTGAGCACGGATAAAAAGCAACGAATTCAAGCTCAGGCCTCGTTCAGATGTGCAAGATAGTTTAACCACACCGCCTCTATCCAAACACTGGAGCATATAGTCAAAGTAAACCCTAAATGGACGTCGTAGGATTCATGGTTTTGAAGTGACAAGTGTAAGCCATCATACTGTGAAATCCATAATCCAGATGGGACCAAATTCGTATCACTACAATCAATACAGAACATTTTATGTGATGAGCAAAAGAAAAAATGAATTTGGACTTAAGAACATGCACTCAGGACCAACTCAAAAATGTAGAAAACAAGATTTCACAAGGTCCAATTGATCCGAGCTTCTTTGTCCTTTACGGGATGATAGGCTGTGGTCAGTGTTTTAATGTCTTCTTAATGCATCATGAGCTGTAAATAAAATCGCTTGAGTTCTTGAGCTGAAGTGAGAATGGTCCACACTTCTCTCAAATTCCTGTTGTGCTTGACAATGTTACAATAAGCTGCAATGAGATTTGGTGGTGATGCACGTAGTTTCACAGGCTGATATATATCTTAGGGTAAAAACGTTTTTTGAGATGGCTCCAAAAATTAATCTGTCTTCTAATTTGGGTTGAGCATTCTTATGTTTTCATTTCTATATACATTTTAATCTCTAGTTTTGAAACTGCGATTCAAAATGTTAGTTTAAACTCGCCCTGGTAACCAACTATGCTGTGGAGCATGGGGTCCGTGAGTCTAAAGTCAATCATGCTCTACTGCTCTAGAGGTGAGAGCAGCCAATTCATTATTGGCGAATTTTCGCCACCATCTTACCTTAAATCCACGCTGGCGAATTCGTGACGTGGAAAACAAGGACGTCTTGTTGATGAATTCGCCTTGATCTGACGGGTTTAGGGTTACAGGCGGCCAGTCTTACTCAGCTCGCTATGGTCTCTTCGCCGTCTCCACGGGCCCACGACGTCTGTCCATCGCCACCTCAAACGCCATTGGATCCCATGCAAGCCAGCATACTTATTTTATCTCTTCCTTCGCCATTTTCTCTGCCTCTCCGTCATGTTCGCACCTCGCCAGCTCTCGCAGGTTTATTTCTAGTCCCTCGCCACAGTGAACCGCTTCTAAAATTACCATTTGCCAACGCAAGCTCGTTACTTTAGTATTTGGCTTGCTTAATTTCGGCCTTTCTGAAGCGTTGCAGGCTTGCTTAATTTCTTAAAATTTGGGAGTGTTGCAGGCTTTTGCATTTCGGGAGTGTTGCAGGCTTTTGCAGTTTTGCGTCATCGTGGTGGGTTCTTGGTAGGCGCTGCATCAGCGGCTTGCTTGGCCGAGCAAGTTTAAAGGCGCCCTAGCACTGTGAGGTATTCATCTTTCCATTCGTTTTCCTTTGCTTGGCTGTAGTGCTTTTCTGCACTGGGATTGCATCTCTGCAATTTTTGTTGTTCTCATGGCGCCCAAACAGTCAATTCTAACCAAATTTTTGTATGGTGGCAGCGGTGAGGAGGTGGACTCTCTTGGGGTGGAGATTGAAGGGCTTCAGTTTGGCACCACGCAGGTGGTGCCCAGCGATGGCACTGCAGCGCCACCAAGCGCTGAATCAGAGTCCGTTGCTGGAATCATGTGTGCAGGTGCAAGTTCAGGGGGCGATGCGGCAGCAATTCCCGCATCGGAGATGCCTCTGCACGCAAGTTCAGAAGTTGAAGAACTCGATCCTGGAGTCGAGACTGTCGCGGTTGAATTGGCCAGAGCTCGCCGGCGTGGGTATGACAGGAACCGCCATTGGCAAGATACGTGGGCGGCGCGTTTGCCTTGGGCGGAATCAGTAGTGTCCTCCAACGGCGAAATTCGGCAGGTGCGATGTAAGATTTGCACGGAGGTGGAAGGTCGGGACAAGCTCCTTGTGCCCAAAATCGATTCGCTGTGGAAGCATGCAGGTAGGCGGAAGGCCCTTGCAAGTCATGGAAAAATCCTCGCAGGTCAGTACTGTTTCCTATCTGGAAATGCACACGTTAAAAATGAAAAAATCTATTTTGCTCGTCATGGTAAGGCTGGAGAAAGTGTTGTACAACAAGTACAAGCGGGTGCAGTGAAAGAGAGGCGAAGGAAATTGGTTCAATTCAGGGCGGTATTCTTTTTGCTTCAGCAAGGACGTCCCATGTCCGACTACTGTGATTTCCATGAGCTTTTTGAAATCCTGTGTGTTCCTGAGCTACCCAGAAAGCATTGGTCTGTTAATCTCGGCTGGGAGATGGCTGATCATATCGCTAAGACTTTGGCTGGACACACAAAGAATGTGATTTCGCAGGCTCGTTTCCTCTCCCTATCTGCCGATGAGGTAACTACAATTGATCATCAGTCGTGGCTGTCTATCCATTGCTACATGTGTTTAGGCTTCAAGAGAGTCCCTATTCTATTGTCTTTGATCGGTTAGATGAGGGGAATGGGGCAGATGCGGTTGGAAGCGCCATACATGAAATGGTGGTGCACCATACTGGCCTTGATGTTGAAACGTTGGCTTCCCGCATTGTGTGTTTTGGGGCGGATAGGGATAATGTTTTTCAAGGATGTAGGAACGGGGTCACTGTGAACATGAAAGGGCATGTTGCACCATTCATGTTTGGTGTGCATTGCATGGCACATCGAACAAATTTGGCCGTAGAGCCACTCTCAAATCTGCCAATTGTAGCAAAGCTAGAAAGCCTTTGCCAGGCCATGTTCTCGTATTTTAGCCAGAGTCCGAAACGCCATTTGGAGTTTCAAAAACTTGCCGAAATTGTGGAAACAGAGGGGCTTCGAATGCTCCGAAACGTCAAGACTCGTTGGATTTCGTTACTTGCTCCTTTGCGTAGGGTCATGGGGGAGTATAAAACGTTGTTAGCAAAAATGTGTGAGGATGCTGCCGTGAAGGAGCCGAAGATGACGCCCAAGCAAATGGCCGCTCGGGAGAGCACACGTCGGAATTACGATTCTCTTTGCGACGTTGGAACGTTGCTCGCCTTGCCGTGCATATTACCCATGCTGGAATCTGTAGATTCCCTTATGAAATTTGCTCAATCCAATAACGTGTTTGTGGCAGATTACGTTGCAGCTGTCAGAATTTGCCAGGCTGAACTGTACATGATGTACAGTGATGATGCAACGACTTGGCAGCAGCAACATTTTGGCATGTTTCACGACATTGTGAACAATCATTCGCATGCTATAACGCAGGAGTGGGTTACTGATTTGAACACTGGAGATGTGCTGTGAACGTAGAAAGCTAGCAAGACATTTAAGTTTTCATTTTTTGTGTGTAAATAGGGTTCTTAATACTCTTAGTTTTAGTTTTAGTGTGAACTTCTTTGGAACTTTTAATGTCAAGTAGTTTTAAACGGTTAGGAAGTTAAGTTGGTTAGACCGGTTGTGGAAGTTGCTTTGAGCTTGCAGTTTAGTATTAAAGGAAGTGTATTTTCCTTCTTCTCTCTCGTTGTTTTTGAGCTTGGAGCAGTAGCAGATGTGAAATCTGGCTCCAATTGTTGTGTGTGAATTTTCTTTGTTAAGTTCTGTGCAAAGACTATAATTCTGTAATAAGAAGCTTGAAGCAAGTATTTTCATACAATTGTGTGTTTAAGTCCCAGTGATTGGGCAAGTGGTTGTGTTTCCTGTAAAAGGAATTGTTTAGTTGGTTAATGCTTAAAGCCATTCTGTCAACTCAGTGCTTAAAGCAATTTGTTTAAGTGTGCTTAATAGTAATTGGAGTCTGCTTAAAGCAACAGTCAGTGATTGTACGTGCTTAAAGCTATTTAGTAATTCTTGGCTCAAGGAAATTGTCATGGCTCCAAAACAGTGGTTATGAATGGATGTATGCTTAAAGCATTAGTTTAAGTCATTGGGATTTGTGTATGTGTGTTCACATGTTCATCTTGTGTAAGAAGTGATTAAGGCTTTGAAGTTATTAACTCAGTGTATGTAACTGCTTAAAGCAACTGTTTAGTATAATCAGGGTATACGCTTTAGCAATAGTTGATGTGTATGGATGAGTATGAGCAACAGCAATTGTTGTAGCTTTGAAGCAGCTTTTGTAAACGTGTGTTTTGCTTAAAGCAATTGTTTGAGTTAGTAGAACTTGAGTGTGTGCAGTTATAAGTTGAACCTGTAGGATGAATTAATTAAGTTTTGAAGTAATTAGTGATACTGTAATTGCTTAAAGCCAGTGTGGAGTGTGATCAGAGTGAAAGCCTTTGAGCAATAATGGATGTGGATAAGTGAGTGAGTGCAATAGTCTTGCAGGAGTTCTATAAAATTCAGAGTTGAGATAATCGAGGAAGAAAAATTATAAATGAGGAAGTTTGTGGAATTTTACAAAGCTTAAAGCTAATAGTGATCTGTTAGTGCTATAAGCAATACTCTGTGTTGTTGTACCTCTGAAGAAGGAATTGGTCAAGGTTTAAGCAAATGAGTCTTTGGTGTATGCTGACAGCTTTGTGTGCAGGTGGTTAAGAATATTAAAGACAATAGCTTGGTGTTGTTAAGCCTTGAGCAAATCAGCATAAAGGATGCTATAAGCAAAACGATATATAAATTGCCTAGAGCAAGATGAGAATTACAATGCTAAAAGCAATAAAATAAGCTTGATGCTGTGTGGTTGGAGTACATTGCCTTGAGCAAATCAATATCTGGTTAAATGCTATAAGCAATATTTGGACACTTGAGTGATGAATGAGTGATGCTATAAGCAAATTTGGTGAGGTTATGCCTTGAGCAAATGCAACAGGAAATTGTCACTTTTGTGCCTTGAGCTATATGTTTTGTAATCCCTTCAGGCTAAAAGCTGCCTTTGTTTATAAGCCAACACACTAGGATAAGACAAAGACTGCATATTTGTATTGTTGCATTCATAAGTCATGGACAGAAACTAGAGATAGGATAAAGAGTGTTTCCTATACCTATACCTAATGGGTTAATTTATCTTTATTTCTCCCAATAATCAAACTACAATAGAAAATTACCTTATAAGTGACCTTAATTACGTTACAATAGACTATCTGACCTTCCTCAACTAAAAGAACCTCCACTATACATCTCCTTGGGTGGTTTGTCTACCGAGCTTTTTCGACTAACATTTTGGCGCCGCTGCCGGGGAAGGTCTGGGCTAATTGGTGATTAAGAATATAGGGTAGTAAAAAAAAGAAAATCGATAAGTAGTTTTATTATTCAAAGGGAATATCATATAAAAATATAAGCAAATTTAAAGAATAAAATATGTGAATTCCTTAGAAGAGTTTTGTTGAAACCTTCAAAGGAAGGATATGTATTCTTTATTTAAAGCTTATTTTTGAAATTTAAATTGGGAAGACGTTAATCCAATTCGGATTAGGTTTATGATCTGTAGAGAAAAGAACTTCATATTGGATGAAGCCGTTAAAAAATGGTATCTTGTCCCACAATTAGCGATGATATCATAGAAGAAATTTTGGAAAATATATTTCCAAATAGAATTAGGGACATTAGGACAACTTATAGAACTCCATATAACTCAAGTAGAGTACCACATAGAAAAATAGGGAAAGTGAAACAATTTTCACAAGAGCCATCTCGAGGGATCAATTGTCCTCATCAACCCGTAAAACAAAGAGATTCTCTACCCAGTAGGATTAATAACACTAATACGGGCAATCATTGTAATTTTTGTGGGGAAGTTGGTCATTATAAAAAGACTTGTCTTAAGAAACAAATTTTTGACAGTCAGAAAAGACCAAACGTACCAACATCAATAACTTTTGAGCCAGAGTTTTTAAAAATAGCAAAGCTTCTGAGATCATTACAAATTAATCCCATTTCTGTACCAGAATTGCTTCAAGCATTGAAGAAGAATACCAGTTTGCTTAAGCAGTGTTAACATAAGAGGGTTAAACATAAAACCAGTCAAAAGATAGGTAGATATAACTTATTTTTGCTTTAAGCTAATTAAGAGTGTTATATAAGAAAGATATGTTATACAATGAACAGTAAAGAAGAAGCTTGAAGCATGAGAGAACATAAATAAGATCAGAGAGACTGAAATAAGGAATGTATAGATAAAGCTTTTAAGTAGTCATTTTTAGTTATGTTTGTGTCTTGAGAATGAAATGAGGGAAAGAAAAGCTTAAAGCCGAGTGAATGTAAGCCATTGAGCATTATAAAATAATTTCATAGTAACATTAATATAGGCTGAAATAATCTGCTTAAGCTAATAACATGATAAAAGAGGTTAAGAGTGATAACTGTTAACAAGATTTATGTTTGTAAACGAGAGTTTAAAATGCTATAAGCTGGGAGCACACGAATATTGTCAATGGCAGTAAGAGAGAGCTAAAATGGATGAAGATGAAAAAAAAATTTAAAATAATAATAATAATAATAATAAACAAATAAAATAAAAAAAATTGATCAAAGGAAGAAAGAAGAAAATATGAAGAAATAAGTGATTGTGAAGGGAACCTGCTGACAACTAATGAACTAATGGAGTGAAGCATGAAGCAGTATAAGAAACAAGAAGGATGATTGCTATATGCTTCCCTCATGAAGATTATTACTTGCTTAAAAGGAGAAATTAATGAAGATTAATTAATCACCTTAATATTTAACTAATAACTTAGGAGTGTTAGTAAATAATTTATAGCTGTAAGCAAATTTAATTAGTTATATGAGAGTCTGTTAAGACAATCAACCATAATAAGAATGTTAGCATGGAAAACATGTTCTAAACTATTAGTCAGAGGGAATCATTTCTAAACTAGAGTAAGATAAATAGCGCTTAAAGCAAGAATTATGAAAGTTTGTTGAGTGATTTTGTGAGTATAAATTAATGTAACAACTAAAAAAATTATTTCATTAGTCTAATAGACTAATTTAGTTTAATTTTATAGTAATCAACCAGAAATAGTCCAGTGAAAGGCTTAAAGCTGAGTTAACAGAATATATCTCTTAAGAGTGGATTTGTTATTTTGAAATTAGTTTATATATTAGTTTTGTCCAGTTAACTGAGAGCTTTTAGCAAAAGAATAAAGTATAGTTAGAGGTTGAACCATAGTCTGTTTTGGTGAATGCTTTATAAGCTGAAGTGATGGTTAAAATGAACTGGCTTAAGGCTTTACTGAATTGCTGCTTAAAGCTTGTAATTTATAACTGCAAGTGCGGAGTTATCTTGACAAAGAATTTGCAGCTTAAAGCAGTATGATGAAGATTTCACTTAATACCCGTAGAGATGCGTAAAGCCTGATATTCTTTGCAAAAGGCTTGAAGCTTCTTGTGTTGTTATGATTCAGCACATATTTGAGAAATGGCTCCACCAGCAAAGGAGCTGCCTCCGACTCACTTTCGCTAGCTCTTAGCTAAGCACAAGGAGAAATTGATTGCTGCCGGAGTTTGGAATTTCGTTATTCATCAACGTTCTCCAACGGCTTATCGAGCGGATATTGTTCATGCTTTTGTGCACACTGCATCGGAGAATTATAATCGGTTCACCGTAGAGATCCAGGGGCACACTTTATTGGTTACGAATGAGCTGTTGGCTGCGGTCTACAATATCCCTGGGCTTGCTGATGCTACTTCCTTGAAACACATTAAGGAACCCACTAAGAAAGCTTGGGCTAATATCTTTCCCCAGGGGAAAGCAGAGCACTATGATTCCGAGACGCAGACATGGAATTTCACAGAGGCCAAGACGCCCTATAATCATTGGTTTTCATTTGTGAATACTTATTTCTGTTTGGAGAGGCATCCGTTGGAGATGACTCACGAGGAGATTCGTATGGCAATAGCTGCCTTCGCTGGGATTAAAGTGGATTGGTGTGAGCTGCTTCGAGCACATTTGCATCGAGAGGTCATGCGAGCTAAAACCGATATTCCAATAAACCAAGCCAAGTGTATGATTACTTTGATCTTCGAGCGCACCATGAAGAACAACCTTGCTATTCCGGTTCAACCGCTTAGTACCCCTGGTGAGCCCTCTGGAGAGCCACCAGTTGTTGATGCTGCCCGGTTTGTTCGCTTGAAGCGTACTCTACTAGCCTCAGAGCAACTGGATCCACCTGGGTGTTCTACTGGTACTCATACGGAGGAAGCTTCAAGCAAAAAGGCAAAAATAGCCAATACGGCTACACCATCAACGGATCCAGCCACGATGCAGCGGATTATCCATAGTCTCACTCAAAAACTTCAGGAAGGCGGTGGAGTTTCCTCCACTCAGCACAGTGCCGCAGAGCTTACCAAAATTCTAGGCAGCCAGCTACAGCAAGCTAAACAAGAAATTTGGGACTTACTGCGTGCCAACAAACGATTGGGTACGACTATTGAAGAAAAAGATCTTGAACTTAAGGTGGAACGTGCAGCAGTACAATTGCAATGTGAACATCTTGGTGGTTTAACCCGTGATCTTGGACTTAAAGACCAGCTTATAGCTCAGAAGGACTTGGAGCTTGAAGCACAACGCACTAAGCACAAGGAGCAGATGAACCAGCTTAAAGCCCAGTATGCTGAGGAAGCTACCCAGCGACAGAAAATCGCTTTAAGCGAGATCGAGTTCAAGCTTCAGATGGCCCAAGAGCAATTACAACGTGCCGATCAACGCCACCAGCAGGATCAGAAGGACTTGCAACAACTCATCGTCGACTTGAAAAAGTTACAGGTGCAGGACAAACTTGATCGTTTACCGCTTCCAGCATTACCCGTTTCTTCCAGGCGCAAGGCTGTACACCATAGAGGTACACAAACTATGGCTGATCCTACTCCAGCTCCAGTGGTGGAACCTGTAGTCACACAGTTGGCGTCCATCCCGGAAGAACTTAAGGTGCAATTGTGGGAACGGGAGCGTCTTTTACCTCCCTCTAAATCCCTGTTTGATACTTACGAGAGTCAACGGGAATTATTTTTTATTTTGGAGCGACTAGATCTTTGCCAATTACTCGCTTTCAGCACATTCCAGCGATTATGGTCAGATGCCAGAGTTACCCATACTCAGCCCTTATTAGCTGAAATTATTGCTCGAGGCGATTTGGTTGTAGGAGATTTGGTACCACTATTACCACTGGTGGGAGATTTTGAGGCTCAATCCCTTTGCTACTACTCAAAGCTTGAAGCTGAATTGCACCAGCGGCGTTCGGTTGAACCAACTCCTGGACCACGTATATCTGCCTTGGAGCGTTATCAACCTCAAGTTCGAGATGCTTTGAGCAAAATTTCTTGGGACCAGTTGCGGCGTTGGCAGATCCTTTTGGATCGTCAGGCTATGTTTTTAAGTAATGAAACCCAGCTAAAAGCTACTGTTGACTATAGTGTGCTTCGCCAAGCCACTAGTAATTTAGAAGAGCTGGGAGCTAGCTATTACACTTCAGGTTTCGCTTCAGCACTCAACCGGATTTACCAAACTGTGGGGCCAATGCGAGCACATCGAAAACCTCTCCAGTATGAGTTGCAGTCAGCGCTTAAAGCAGAGGCAGCATCAGCTTCTACACGAGTGGAGTCACCGCCTCAAGCGTTCATGCACACCCTTGGCTTAGACCAATTATTTTTGGGTTCCTATGAACACTTGTTTGATCACTTAAGTGAAAAGCCGGTTATTAGCTGGAAAGCAGTTGAAAGGGTCTTGAAGGATTACGGCTTATCACTCTTTCAAGCCAAGGCTCCCGATAAATTACTGCGGGAGAAGAGTGACGCCCCTGATTCCTCTTGGACAGTTCATCCTCCTCCTCAGGTGCTGGCGGATTCGCGTTATTGTCCCTGTGATCGACGTTATCGTTGGGATCCTGCTGCCACAATTGACAGTACTGATTACAATTGGCCACGTATTCCGGGCCCATTTTACACTCATGAGGACTGTACGAAGGCGTACACCAGATTCTTTGAGGAGCATCGCACGCACCGTGATCCTATTTGCTTTCGTGCGGCGATATTTTCAGCAGTATTGGCGCAGTGGTGTAAAGATTGGAAGGTATCTTTCGACGCTAATAGCTATTTTCCAGGAAATAAGGAATTTTGGTTTTTGGTTAAGCTGCAGTATCGTAGTGCTAGGTATGCACGCTTGCTTGAAGCTATGGCCATTACGAATTTTATTGCTGGTGTGCATCCCTCTCTTGTCAATGAGTTTGCTACCCGCTATGGGCCAGTACAGCGATTCTTTCTTTATCAGGGCCGTCACAATTATGTTGAGCTTAAAGCAGATGACCAAATGCTCCTTGGTTTAACCCATGCTCGAGAGTGGGAGAAGAAGCGTAATCAAGAGCAGAGTAGTCGACGGAACTAGTTTTGACAGGGACGTCAAAAGCTTAAGTGGGGGGCTATGTGAACGTAGAAAGTTAGCAAGACATTTAAGTTTTCATTTTTTGTGTGTAAATAGGGTTCTTAATACTCTTAGTTTTAGTTTTAGTGTGAACTTCTTTGGAACTTTTAATGTCAAGTAGTTTTAAACGGTTAGGAAGTTAAGTTGGTTAGACCGGTTGTGGAAGTTGCTTTGAGCTTGCAGTTTAGTATTAAAGGAAGTGTATTTTCCTTCTTCTCTCTCGTTGTTTTTGAGCTTGGAGCAGTAGCAGATGTGAAATCTGGCTCCAATTGTTGTGTGTGAATTTTCTTTGTTAAGTTCTGTGCAAAGACTATAATTCTGTAATAAGAAGCTTGAAGCAAGTATTTTCATACAATTGTGTGTTTAAGTCCCAGTGATTGGGCAAGTGGTTGTGTTTCCTGTAAAAGGAATTGTTTAGTTGGTTAATGCTTAAAGCCATTCTGTCAACTCAGTGCTTAAAGCAATTTGTTTAAGTGTGCTTAATAGTAATTGGAGTCTGCTTAAAGCAACAGTCAGTGATTGTACGTGCTTAAAGCTATTTAGTAATTCTTGGCTCAAGGAAATTGTCATGGCTCCAAAACAGTGGTTATGAATGGATGTATGCTTAAAGCATTAGTTTAAGTCATTGGGATTTGTGTATGTGTGTTCACATGTTCATCTTGTGTAAGAAGTGATTAAGGCTTTGAAGTTATTAACTCAGTGTATGTAACTGCTTAAAGCAACTGTTTAGTATAATCAGGGTATACGCTTTAGCAATAGTTGATGTGTATGGATGAGTATGAGCAACAGCAATTGTTGTAGCTTTGAAGCAGCTTTTGTAAACGTGTGTTTTGCTTAAAGCAATTGTTTGAGTTAGTAGAACTTGAGTGTGTGCAGTTATAAGTTGAACCTGTAGGATGAATTAATTAAGTTTTGAAGTAATTAGTGATACTGTAATTGCTTAAAGCCAGTGTGGAGTGTGATCAGAGTGAAAGCCTTTGAGCAATAATGGATGTGGATAAGTGAGTGAGTGCAATAGTCTTGCAGGAGTTCTATAAAATTCAGAGTTGAGATAATCGAGGAAGAAAAATTATAAATGAGGAAGTTTGTGGAATTTTACAAAGCTTAAAGCTAATAGTGATCTGTTAGTGCTATAAGCAATACTCTGTGTTGTTGTACCTCTGAAGAAGGAATTGGTCAAGGTTTAAGCAAATGAGTCTTTGGTGTATGCTGACAGCTTTGTGTGCAGGTGGTTAAGAATATTAAAGACAATAGCTTGGTGTTGTTAAGCCTTGAGCAAATCAGCATAAAGGATGCTATAAGCAAAACGATATATAAATTGCCTAGAGCAAGATGAGAATTACAATGCTAAAAGCAATAAAATAAGCTTGATGCTGTGTGGTTGGAGTACATTGCCTTGAGCAAATCAATATCTGGTTAAATGCTATAAGCAATATTTGGACACTTGAGTGATGAATGAGTGATGCTATAAGCAAATTTGGTGAGGTTATGCCTTGAGCAAATGCAACAGGAAATTGTCACTTTTGTGCCTTGAGCTATATGTTTTGTAATCCCTTCAGGCTAAAAGCTGCCTTTGTTTATAAGCCAACACACTAGGATAAGACAAAGACTGCATATTTGTATTGTTGCATTCATAAGTCATGGACAGAAACTAGAGATAGGATAAAGAGTGTTTCCTATACCTATACCTAATGGGTTAATTTATCTTTATTTCTCCCAATAATCAAACTACAATAGAAAATTACCTTATAAGTGACCTTAATTACGTTACAATAGACTATCTGACCTTCCTCAACTAAAAGAACCTCCACTATACATCTCCTTGGGTGGTTTGTCTACCGAGCTTTTTCGACTAACATGTGCAGTTGTCATTTCGAATTGGTGACCATACCTACCCTGCTCACTCCATTTGTGCCATGAGCGGGAAGAACTTGCCGGTTTCGCAAGTGGATCTGGACCGTATCATCAGTTCGGTGAAAGGCCAATGCAAAGACGCAGCAGAGTTGCTGCGATTGGAGCTGGACACCCGCTTCCCTGAGGTAGAACTCATGAACGCTTTGGGAATCATTTTTCCACAATACTGGCTGCAAGCTCATGCTGATGAGTTGTTCCCTTTGCATCTAAAAACTCTAAAATCGCAGTATAGTGTGTGCTGGGAAGTGAATTTTGGCACCACTTCGGAGCCTTTGATGAAGCAAGTTGATCCCATCATTGATGGACGAAACCTTAGCTTGCAGTCCAGTCTGTTCAAGCTTACGATGAAATCACACGCTAAAGCGGCCATGGAAGAACCGCACGATATGAATCCCGTGACCAAGCTGTGGACTCGGGTTGGCCAGAACGCACTAATGTTGAATCGACTTTCGGAGTTCATTAAGGTGGCGGAAATAGCCATAACCGCTGTGTTGGGAAGTGTGGAGGATGAGAGAACGTTCTCCACCTTGAGTTTGATGAAATCCAAACTGAGGAACCGCCTCAATGGTCACTTGGATTCATGTGTGAAGGTGTATGCACAGCAATTTTTCACGTTGCAGTCGTTCCCTTTCAATGCTGTAATAAATAGTTGGCGTGATGAAACTGTGCGAAGGGGCGCGGATCAGTAAGTGCTCTGTTTTCACCATATCGGCGAGTATTTGATTTCAAATTCATGTGCGTATTAACTAACGTGGGTGGGGTGGTGGGTCTGCTACCTGCACCGGGCAGGGCCGATTCTGGCTGGGGTTCAACTCCCCTTAGCAGAGACTTTTCATGATTTTTTGTGATTGTCTGGCTTTTCGTGATTGCAATGTAACTCGTAGTGAACTCGTAGTGATTGTCTGGCTCTTCGTGATTGTAGTGTAAGTCGTAGTGAACTCGTTGTGATTGTCTGGCTTTTCGTGATTGTAGTGTACAGTAAGTAACTGTAGTGAACTTGTAGTGAATTCGTACTGAACTGTAGTGATCGAAGTGAAGTAACTGTAGTGAACTTGTAGTGAATTCGTACTGAATTTTGCCAAGTGTGAGAATCGTAGTGAACTTGTAGTGAATTTTGAGCTCTTAGTGTGAATTCGATGTTTTACGATATTGTATGCTGAAATTCTGCTGGTGATGTGGAGATCGGCAGTGGATTTTCGGTTGCTGGGTCGGAGCTTGACTGGATCGGTTGCTTGATTTCTGTTTGAGAATGTATTATCAACCTGGAGGTCTTCGACACGCCCTTGCAATGAATTCAAGTCGCTCGGAGTCGCTGCAACGAAGACGTTGCTAATAACGAAGCAATCCACCGTCGTTGTCGTCGTTCAATTCGCTTCGAGCCGCGTCTGAATTCTTGATTGTCATTCTCACGCTGGTGCTCTTTGTGTCCTCCGGGTGCGGTACGGTGCATACCGTGACGAGAGTCAAAGCTCTCACATCGTTGAGCCAAAAACTACGAGCAACGCAACTGTCCATGAACTTGTATCGCAGGCGCTGGTATCGGAGGCACTGGAATCGCAGTAATCGCCGAAACCACTACTTCGGAGGCGCTGGAATCGCCAATAGCACATAAAAATTTTCGTTCACCTCGCCACAGTGGACACCAACTCAAAAAAAAAAATTAAAATTGAAGTTGAATCAGTCGCCGGTGACGTCAGATGCGGTTGGCAAAGTAGCCACTTCTTCCTCGTGAACAAAACAAAAATTTGCCACCTTGGATACTCTCTCATCCAGCGACTCGCGTGTCGCTCACCCTACTCTGTGCCATAAAAAATTGCCTGGGTGAGAGATACATTGGTGCCGAGGAACCCAGAAAACTATAACATTCTACAGTGACCTTCAAAAGTGTCCCAATGTTTCTAATTTGGAAGTTTAGTGAGTCACCAAATAGTGATTGCATGCTAGACTGACATGACATCAATTTAGTTACATGCTATTATCAGTAAGATAATTGAGGAGCAAGTCTTGCCACTTGTCTCTACATATATGTGCATGGATTGAAGCTCTAGATATTTCCTCTTCATTGGGACAGTTTTGAAAGTCCATATGAGTGAGTCTTGTGTGCATAGCAAGTGAAGTGTACATGCATTATGAATTGCTTGGTTTATGTTCTGTTGTGTGTATCTGTTCTTCTTGCGTCATATATTTGTTTTTTTTGTGTTTAACTTCACAAGTGAAAATGGTGAGACCATTGTCCCAAGGGAAGCAACAGAATGTACTCTCTTTGCTTCAAAAAGGTTGTAGTGTGAGAGAGATAGCAAAGTCTTTGCGTGTTGGTAAATCAAGTGTACAGAGGCTCCGTCAGAAGCATTTTCCAGATGCAAAGCTTTCAGTTGGAGGTAGACCACGCAAGTTGACAAGTGCAATGGAGCGGTCTTGTGTAACTAGTGTAACTAGAGGGAAGGTGTCTACTGCAAGAGAAGCTACTAAACAGGTGCAAGAAGTTTTTGGACTACAAGTCAGTGAAGTTACTGTACGTCGTGGACTTTGTAGAGCAGGTTTGCAATCGCATGTGAAAGAAAAGAAACCACATTTGTCAAGCAATAATATTAGGGCTCGCTTAGAATTTGCCAGAAAGTATCAGCACTGGACTATTGATGATTGGAGTCACGTGATATTCTCAGATGAGACTAAAATTAATAGATTTTCTTTAGATGGGAGAGTTTGGTGTTGGGTTCGTGATCCACAAGAACTTTCAGAGCGGACTGTTATTCCGACTGTTAAGTATGGTGGCGGTTCTGTGATGATATGGGGATGTATGTGTATACATGGACCTGGCATGATGTATAGAATTGAAGGTCGCCTCAATCAGCATGGTTATCAAAAAATCTTGGAAGAGCATCTCTATGGTACAATTCAAAAATATAATTTAGATGTATCAGAAGTCATATTTCAACACGATAATGCATCTATACATAGCAGTAATAGTATGAAACAATGGTTTTCTAGGCAACCTTTTGGTGTCTTATCTTGGCCTGCTCAGTCTCCAGATTTGAATCCTATAGAAAATCTATGGGCGATTTTGAAAAGGAGATTAAACCGATATGATACACCACCAAAAGGGATACTTGAATTATGGTCTCGTATAGAAGAAACCTTCCCTTCTATCACTGTTGATGATTGCAAGAGAATTATAGAATCAATGCCCAGACGAATAGCAGCTGTATTAAAATCCAAAGGAAAATGGACAAAGTGGTGAGGGATTTCCATGTTGGACCTTCAAAAGTGTCCCAATATACAGAGTAGCTTTAGGTTTTTTTCCCTTCTCATTGAGTGCTTCAATTTTGTTGGAATTTCTGTAAACAATTAGTACATTGTATGTACTATTTCAGTAAATTTATTACCTTCCATTCCATGAGTTTCTCTTACCTACATTGTTTTTTGAATGTAATATGTATAAACATTGGGACAGTTTTGAAGGTCACTGTATATCACTAAAATCAGCGAAGAACATTGCATGTGCTTTTGTAAATAGATAAACAAAACAACAGAAATTAAAGAATTTAGTCTACTGAAAACTGCCAATTTAAGGTTTTTGTAGGACGTGCAGTTCATCTACGTCCCACTTCTAGTGATGATTTTCAGTTGTATATAACATTTGGAGAATTGCACAGATGCATCATAAAATGCTACTATGAGGGGTATTTTGAACTTGATGTATGAATAAAAATTTACTCACATTATGATTTTTAAATTCTATCCATACAGTCACGGAAATCTATGATTGCAATCACCAATAATTTTTGTATAAATTTTGAAAATCAAAATCAAAAATTCTTTTGTAATTCGATTACAAAGAAGATATTGACTATTTTTAGATGAGATTTGTTGTAATTGGTTGAAATGTAATACTTTAATTGTTGAGTGATTTTTAGGGATTTTTTGGTTGATTAATTTTGTGAGTTGATTCTTTTAAGATTACTTTTGATTCATTTTGAATTAAGATCCTAGAAATTTTTGGTGGAACAAGGTGGCATGAAATGAGGCATGAAAATTTTAGAAATCATCCCCTTTATAATCAGATCACACATGTATGAAGATAATTTCCAATAGAATTTTGTAGTTTTTTTTTACGTGCAAGCAGTACATGACAGATGAGAAAAATCAGCTAACTGAATGAGAAAATTTCTAATTGAAAAATTCAATTACATGACAAATGACAACTTGTCATTGTGAATTTCAATCGGCTAACTAATTTATTTGTCTTTTTGTTTTTTGTTTTGTTGTTTTGTTATTATGTTACAATGAGAAAAATTCTAATTGAAAAATTCAATTACATGACAAATGACAATTTGTCATTGTGAATTTCAATCGGCTAACTAATTTATTTGTCTTTTTGTCTTTTTGTTTTGTTTTGTTTGTTTTGTTATTAAGTTACGTTGAGATCTCTCTATGTGTCCGTTGGCTGCGCTTTTGCTACCATTAGAAAGCTCTCAACGAGGAAGGGTGCACATAGTTTGTTTTGCCACATTTGGGCTTTGTGATGTGAAATTATAGATTTTTAATCAAATTTCATCACCATAAATTAATTTAAATCATGAAAAATGGAAATTGGAAGTTTTTGATGTTATTCTTGATATCGTCAAAAAAGCTCTAAACAGGTAAAGGTTCACCAAATTTTTTTCATAGCTTTTGTATCTACAGTGTGAAAGTTATGAATATTCAATGGAAATTTTTCACTATAATATGAATTAAATGATGGACAACGTATTCTAAAGACAATTGCAAAAGCATGAGGAACACGAGGAACATAGGAAACACTAAGAAGTAGAGGGAGTGGTGGGCTTGTAGAACACGGGGAACATCTAGGACAAAAATGTAATGTACAGTCAGGTAGGAATTGCTTACGAATTCCCACTGCAGGGAATTCTTTTTTGAAATTTTGAACACTCCGTATGTACTAAAAAATGATCCGATTTGGAAACCACAAAGTGCGTTGGAATCACATCGGCGTGTACTAAAATATCATTATAAATTTACACATGTAATAGTGACATTTATACAACAAGTTAAAAATAATATATACACTATCTACCATTGAGTGCTCTTACCGTTTGCTTCAGTTACAGTGTCCATTTTAGCAAGAAAAAAAATGAAATGAGTGTTTGAAGTTGTTTTTGAAATACTTGAGTTCATACTTGTTGGATGATTTTTATCATTTCATCATTCTCCTTACTAATTTCTTCTTTTGTAATAGTGTAGGGGCTTTCATGGATTTTGATAAAAGTCCATTAATCTGTCATCATTCCTTCAACTAAACAATCAGTAGTTCATTTTGTGGAACTTATTTATGAAAATCTATTTGATTGGCTTCTATTTTATGCACAATAGACCTATTCAATTCACATTGATGGAGGATAGTGATTCAATACACTGTAGTAGATATCATGATGATTGGAGACAAGCCCATGGAATCAAAAAGATTATGAAGGAAAAAGATGAAATGATACACATCATTCAAGAAGTATGAGCTCAAGTATCTAAAAATAACTTCAAACACTCATTTCAATTTTTCTTGCTAAAATGGACACTGTAACTGAAGCAAACGGTGAGAGCACTCAATGGTAGATAGTGTATATATTATTGTTAACTTGTTGTATAACTTTCACTAATACATGTGTAAATTTATAATGATATCGTAGTACACGCCGATGTGATTCCAACGCACTTTGCAGTTTCCAAATTGGATCATTTTTGAGTACACATGGAGTGTTCAAAGTTTCAAAAAAAAACTTCCTTGCAGTGGGAATTCGTAAGCAATTCCTACCTGACTGTACAATGTTAAATTGTCAAGTATAGTTGGTATCTTGAGGGGCAGAGTTGATTTGATACTTAGAGGGGTAGAGTAAGTCTTATGCCTTGAGGGATAAAGTAGATTTGATATCTTGAGGGGTGTAGTTGATTTCATATCCTGTTGGATATAGTCGATACCTTGTGGAGTATAGTTAAGACCCTCAAGGGTAGATCTTCATTGTATTATAGGGATCAAGGCGTTTATATGGTACGGATGAGTGAAAAAAAAATTTGTTCGAAGTGATGGATTTTTTGCGAAATGGATTTTGAAAATTTTTAATTGACTTTTCGTAAATAACATTTGAATGTACAAGATTTTGAAGGTTTAAGGGTGTAAGGGATATTCACACACTGATACTTTGGTGGGTTTATTTTTGGATTACAAGGTTAGTGCTCTGCTACGACTATATTAGTAAAAAACATGATGAAGTGTTTCAATTAAGTGTAGTGTAAAATAGAGAGTATATAATAAAAACTTCATTATTCAAATTTTTGGGTGATCTAATGTGATTACCGTAACACCATAGCAGGTTCGCCACCTGGCGAACGAATATTTTTTTTTTTGAAAAAATAAGGATCGCCTCTCAAAAACTGAATTTCTCAATTCTCGTTTTTTCGCAAAAATTCAGTAAAAATGACCTCAAATAGCTTAGAAATAACAAAATATTTCAAAATCTGATTTATTCTATTTTCGTTCTTCTGTCTACAGAATTTTCTAATTTTTACGTTTTTTATTTTTAGAATTATTTTAGGACGAACCTGCTATGGTAGTACGGTAGGTGTTGAATAGTTATGAATTTATTTTCCAAAATTAGAATCATTCTAGTCTATGAAGTAACTTTATAAAGTATCTCACGGGGCTCGTCCCCGAAGTCCGTCGTCTCATCGATTCCAGCAGGGCTCATTTGCACAACCTCATTTGATAGCTGAAGCTGCGCGAGCTGCGAAAATGCAGAGTCCGAAATCGGTTGGAATTGAACGAAGAGGTATAATTCCAGTAGCACAGTCTTATCAAGTTGTGCGTTCGGAGACATTCTCTCAGTCAATCGTTCAGCAACAGAAGGGGGGGCGACCGTATCTTCCACTTGTGCCAGTTATAAATGAGAAAGGCAAGCAGGTTGATGACAGAGAAAGTACAGGGGCTGCAATGCAAGAGAGCAAGGTGATTCGGAAACGTAAAAGAGAAAGTGAGAACGGTCATCGTGCAGGTCAGTGATCTTAGAACCACTTTATGACATTTACAACATTATGCGACCTCCTACATAAATGGTACTCCCTCCGTCCCAAAGCTATTGTCATGTTTGAAAGTCATGTTTGAAAGTGCTTTTTTAAGTAGGTCAAAAAAATACTTAATCTTATTTAGGTTGCAATGAACACATGCAATGTTCTTCAATCATTCTAGTGACATAATTTGGAACCTTTTTTAATCATGTTTCTTACAATATGATCAATGAGATTGGCTCAAAGAAATACCAAGCAGACAAGTTGGACAATAACTTTGGGACGGAGGGAGTATCTACTTTTGCTACCTTGTGAATGTACTACTCACGATACCTCTATAATATCCGGAAATACCCTTGATATACTGTATTAAGGTGATACCATGATGATATCCGCGGATATCACCTCATGAAGATGAGCATTCTCGCTACATTTCAAATTTTTTTCCATTTTCTTTCTTTGTATGTTTAGCAGCCTCATTTTTGGGGTAGAAATCCAGGTAATTTTAGCCAGTTTTGAGATCACTGGTGCAGGTAGTAAGAAGGGGAAATGGGAGAAAGGTGAGAAAGACGGGAAGACAAAGGGACCAGCCCTGTTGCTGCCGTTCCCCGAAACGTTTCGTTCAAAGATTTCGGAGGGATTGAAGGAGTGTTAGGAATGATTCGAGACTTGATCGAGTATCCTCTTGTTCATCCCAACGTTTACGACCATTTGGGTGTTCAGCCTCCCAGAGGCGTTTTGCTACATGGACCGCCTGGGTGTGGGAAAACCATGCTTGCCAATGCTATTGCTGTGGAGACCGGGGTTCCGTTTCTTAAAATCTCTGCACCTGAGGTTGTCTCTGGAATGTCAGGTGCGTTGCTCACTCTTAACCCCTCAAGGACCATGGATTCATGATTTTAAAATGACAAATTCAATCAATCATATTGTGGAAAGTATAATTTAGATGGGGCCAAATTTTATATCACTGAAGAACGTTGCATGTGTTTGGCCAAAACACAAACAAACTTGAACAAAAGGAAGTCCACATATAACCTGCTAGAAAAGTCATGAGGCCCAATTTGGGCTTCTTGGTTCTTTAGGGGTTAATCTCTCCTTTGTAAATTCCCGCTGTTACTGAAACAATTTATGTTCCTTCAATTACTTTCCATATTAGCTTGTGTGAGTTAGCGGATACTCCCTCCGTCCCAAAGTTATTGTCATGTTTGAAAGTCATGTTTGACAGTGCTTTTTTAAGTAGGTCAAAAAAATACTTCCTTGTGGCTAATTTTATTTAGGTTGCAATGAACACATGCAATGTTCTTCAATCATTCTAGTGACATAATTTGGAACCTTTTTTAATCATGTTTCTTACAATATGACCTACTTAAAAAAGCACTTTCAAACATGACAATAACTTTGGGACGGAGGGAGTACTATTTGTGTCACTCTAGGGTTGTGGAGTGTGATTTTTGGGAGATCACTTCGAAACAGTGGTTGATTAGCTTTCTGTCGTTGTCTTTGCAGGTGAATCGGAAGCAAAGGTCCGATCTTTGTTTGCGGATGCTGTGAAAGTGGCCCCGTGCATTGTGTTTATTGATGAGATTGATGCAATCACTCCTAAAAGAGAGACAGCGCAACGTGAGATGGAGAGGAGAATTGTAGCACAGTTGCTGACATGCATGGATGATCTGAGTCAGCCTCTAGCAGATGTGGATTCAAAGTCGGAGGGCAAGTCTCAAAAGCGGCCAGGTCATGTTGTTGTCATAGGGGCTACAAACCGACCTGATGCATTGGATCCTGCATTGCGACGAGCTGGTCGATTTGATCGGGAAATAGCTCTAGGTACTTCTCCCACCTCTAATCTGTCATGAGGGTTGAATATGTTTACTTGTGGATTTTAGAAACCTTGTATCTGTGAGATTTTTGTTAACATTAGCGTTACCAGGTTCTTTACTTTTTTCACCTAACTATTATGCTACTTTATCAGTCGTTCCTTCGTGATACGGAGCAAATGAGAAGATTTATTAGTTTCCTGATTTGTTGACACTTCCTGAGGAGGAGCTCTACTTGGTGTTCTTTGACACAATATGCTCTTACTTTTATCTTGTGTGTATCAGGTATCCCAGATGAGAATGCCAGAGCACGCATATTATCTGTTCTGTCCAGGAAATTGCGTTTAGAAGGTGCTTTTGACTTCAAGCGAATTGCAAGACGAACCCCAGGATTTGTAGGTGCAGACTTGGCTGCCTTGTCCAAAGAAGCAGCTGCTTTAGCTGTAAAGAGGATTTTCTCGAGCAAGGATACCAGGTCTGTTTTCTCATCTCTGAATGTGTTGCTCTACTGTACGTGGCTCCCATCATTTTTTTCATGGTTGTAACTTCGTGGTTGCGTTTTTGGCGATGTGCGTTATTGTTTGTTCTGTATGGCTTCATTGTTTTTGGAATATGGAAAGACCTGAAGTCCTGTATATTCGATCTTAATATTTTCCCTCTTTCAGGGCGTTTCTGTCTGCTTCAGATGATTCCAAGAGTGTTTCCGCTCCAAATTGTGAGGACCACAGCATCTACGAAGGTAGCATCATCAAATCGGAGGATAAAGAGAACTTGGTTCATGGGGCCAATATGGACGAGGAGCCCTCCACACTAGCAGTAATTAGGGAAGATTCTTTGAGTGATGTGTATGACGATGATGACAAGTGGCGGCAACCTTGGTCAGAGGAAGAGCTGGAGCACCTTGCAATTACTATGGAGGATTTTGAGGTATCATTCTTGGAACATTCACTGGGTGTGATTACTGGATTTGCATTGTGACATCTCTTTCATGGTGGCTCCTTCTTTTTGTACGAATCCGTGCTTTGGTGATGTGTAAGGGTAGGCTTCAGATGACGATGTTTTTCAGTTGGTCACGGTGGAAAGTAAACTTCTCGGGTACTGTTATGTTGTTTCAAACTGAAAAAATCACAGCATCCCTATTAACTTGTTAGATTATTATTTATCATCCTGACTTTACAGAAGTTCACCTAGTTTTCACTACATTCTGGGTTGTAGTTTGTTTGTGTGTCAACTGATAGCACTGTTTTGGGATTCAGAATGCAGTAGAAAAAGTTCAACCATCTGCTAAGCGAGAAGGTTTTGCAACTATACCAGACGTCACATGGGACGATGTTGGTTCCCTGGCTGATGTTCGTGAAGATCTTGAATTTTCTATCTGCAGAGCGATCAAGTATCCTGAGGAATACCAGGTATTTGAGTAACTTTTAAATGATATTGGTTCTCAGACGATTTCTGAATAATGGGAATATAGAGATATATGTATACATGGAGGCAATTATGGATCTTTTGCAGGATTTAAACATGGGTATGGTGATATTTTTATGCCTTGTAATTGGACTGTATTTCGTTGAGGTGATTATTGTTGCGATTGCAATGGATTTGTAGGCATTGGGGATGGATATGGCAACTGGAGTTCTTCTATATGGTCCACCTGGTTGTGGTAAAACTCTTGTGGCGAAAGCAATTGCTAATGAGGCAGGTGCTAACTTTATTTCTGTGAAGGTGCGTTGTATTGGACTACCCCTGTTTCACATTTCCCATATCTCAGTCTTTCTCTGGTATTGATTGTATGACATGAAAGTGTATCTAGTTCTTTTGGAAATTTCTTTTTATGCATTCTCTTGCTCAACAGAAAGTTTGATGTCAACAGGGACCAGAACTTCTCAACAAGTATGTTGGTGAAAGTGAGCGCGCTGTTCGCCAGCTATTCACCCGTGCTCGGGCCTCATCCCCTTGCATTCTATTTTTTGATGAGGTAAGCAGTTGAGTGGATCACAAATGCTATCAGCTTATATACTGCCAATTCTAGATCTATTATTGAGCCTTCTGAAGTGTTGTTACATGTCACTTCTCAATGTAGTTGATTGTGTGACATTTTTGTTCAGATGGATGCAATGGCCCCTAGACGTGGCAGTGATGGCAATGGTGCAGCTGAAAGAGTTGTCAACCAGGTAAAGGCAAATCTGTTCGACATCTTCCATGGTTTTTATTGACATCAACTTTTCAGCAGTTTTAGGAAGCTCTAAATGAGAACCTTCTTGGTATTTCGGATTGCAGTTGTTGACAGAGATGGATGGGTTGGAGCAACGAAAGAGTATTTTCCTTATTGCAGCTACCAACAGGTAATAATCTTTAGATATATATCTGCCACAACGGCTGTTGTTTTGTGACAGAGAGCCTTTTCTATCATAGAGAACGTGGGATTTTTGGTACTCATCTGACTAGAGCTGATTTCTGTGCAGGCCGGACATGATAGACCCCGCTTTGCTACGACCTGGACGTTTGGACACACTATTATATGTTCCGCTGCCAGATCCTCCAGGGCGTGCATCAATTATGCGTACATTGGTTCGGAATACTCCTCTGGCGGATGTGAGTGCTATTGGAGAAAGCAGTCGGTGCGAGGGTTTTAGTGGGGCTGATCTTCATTCGTTGGTAAGAGTCTCTTCCTGCCAAGACTCGGAAGGCTTAAAGAGAAGATGATAGGATCCGAAGTTGTGAATATTTTCTTAAATACTTGGGCTCATCCCAGGTTTTCCTCTGCATTAATGTTATCCTTTAAAGGGTTTTAAAATCATATGGACATTGAATTGCTGGATTGCATGCTATTTGTTGGTGTTTGATTTGATGCAGGTGCGAGAAGCATGCACTGCAGCTTTAAAGGAAAGTATCAGGATGGCAAATGGGGCTGACAACATGTCACATGCAGTGGACGCTAAAACTAAGCTGGTTGTTACATCTTCTCATTTTGAGATTGCATTGACCCGAGTATTCCCGTCCGTCTCCAACACGGTAAGCATTTTATTCCACCTCTTCTTCACATTGCCGGTTTGCTACTTGCGGGAAAACGCATTTTTCTGGAGTTTTGGTCTTTCAAGAAGAAAATTTAACTGACGTGTGATATGAGATCGTTTTGGTTCTCTGGATGCATATTGCTGATCTTGTTGATGTTCTAATGTGATGACTTGCACAGGATCGCAAGAGATATGAGGCCTTGCGCCAGAAACTTAGGCGTTCACGGGGTCATCTTCGAAATCCTGAAGGGGAGAGTGAAATGACGCCAATTGATGATGTAGATACAAAAAGCGCTCCGAAAATATGACAATTTTGAGCTTTCAACACTCATAGCAGAAGTTAGCCTTCAATTGTACTTTCATGGTAATGAGATTTCTGCAGACTCTTTTTTTTTACATCCCATTAGAAGGCACAAGGGCTTTCTGGTTGACCTTGAAGCTGTTTTTCTCATGGTTTTCATCCGAGATGCAGCAATGTTTGAGTTGCACAATTCCAATTCGATCAGCCAATTATGACCAGCAATTCCAATTGTTGTGAATCACACAATTCCAATTCAATCAGCCTCATGCCCTCTTCGTTTTTTTTGGAGTCAAATGTCAGTTTTAATAGGTTGGTTAATCTCTGCTGCTACAACATGGATATCAGAAATGTGTTAACTTGGACCTAACAACCGAAGGAAGTGAAGTCTCTAATGCAACTGTTGTGCCCTAAATATATACTAAAGCCTCCTATTCTATCAAAGTGAAGTTAGACCATATAATAAGGAAGAAGGGTGTTTTTTGTGTGTATGTCCGCGCATGACATTTTACACATGGAATAAGTGGTTATTTGACTAAGTTCCGGAGTCGAACCTGCTTGGAGCGTTCTTGGCATTCTGCGAGTGTTCTTGAAATTGTTGCGCAGCTTTTTGGTTGCGCCGTGCTTGTTTCTCGCTTGCTTTTTGTGATTGATTGTTCCATTCCACAAGTGTTCTTGGATTGAGCTCGCCGAAGGAATGCAGCTGACCAACGGTGAAGCCTCAGAATTGTTTTGCTCCAAGCGAACAGGATTTAATAACTGGTTGCGCTTTGCTTGATGCTTGCTTTCTTTGCGCTTTGCTTGTTTCTCGCTCGCTTTCTTTGATTGATTGTCCATTCCACAGGTGCTCTTGGATCGAGCTCGCAGAAGGAACGCAGCTGACCGACAGTGAAGCCTCAAAATTATTTTGCTCCAAGCAAACAGGATTTAATAATTGGTTGCGCTTTGCTTGTTGCTCGCTTTCTGTGAATGAGCACAGAAGACGAAGATTTTCAACACTGAAGTTGGGAATCATGAAGAAGATGCAGACGAAAGATTTATAGGCCAGTGAGAATGTAGCAAGCCTGCATACACACAACTTTAACAACTGCATCTCTAACTGCACGAACATCACTACCAAGCCTACTTAGAGCTTTTGATATTTATTTTGAAATTTTTTATGTGCCGGTGGCCGGCACGGGTCAAGCTAGTATTTAATAAGCCCTGAATATCCAAAAAATGGAAAAATTTGCCAGATCATGAAGCTCATATAAAAGGTTTGTTTCTTAAAACACATGTACTGTACATATTATGGTGATTTAGTGAAACATGAAATTTTTATCCCAAAAATAGTGTGGAAAGGGTAAAAACCATTAAAATATCATTTTTTGCAACAAACATGTTTTTTACTATTATTATTACAAAAAAATTAATGCATCAAAAATGAATAATTTTGCACAATAAATTTGATGGACATCATAATTAGATAAGAAGAAAGTTGAAATTGAATTTTTTTCCTAAATAAAGATATTTTAACCATTACATTAGAAGAAATATATAGGGCCTCAAAAAGGCCTCCACTTTGAATCAGCTGAATTCACTTGGCCGGGTTTTAAAAAATTAATATATTTTTCTTTACAAAAAACAAAAAAATTGCAGTTTGACGTGGCAGACGGTCTGCCATGTCAAGCTGCAATTTTATTATTATTATTTGAAAAAATAATAATTATTTTGTTTTTTTATTTTTGATTGTTTGTTGTTGGTTTACTACTCATCATCAGTTTGACAAATGAAAAGGGCCTTCTTGAGGCCTTATATCTCTCCTAATGCATTTACTAAGGTGGTTATTCCATAATTCCGAATTGGCGCCTTAAACCAACAGCTAGGGACATTTTTCACAATCAATGCTGCAATGATGTTGGTTGTAACATGAATAATAGTTGGTAATAGGTTCTCTTTTGTTGGTTTTAGGATCTTTAGTGTGTGCAATACAAATCTTCTTTAGACAGTAACAACTCTACCTATGTGATGTGAATGGGATGTGTCATGCTTTAATTTTGAAAATTTATAACTAATTCATTCTTCATCCAAAAATTATGTTTCAACTTGTGTTGTAATCTATTTCTTCTTGCCTAATTCTAAAAAAAAAATACTAAATAATATCAATGTCTTATATCCATATTTCTTATTCAGTTGGAAATGAGGTAACCGCCTTACATTCACTATTTTAAAAAGTTGTACCTAATTTTGAAGCCTTTTAGTCACCCGTACCATGATCAGTGTAATGGCATTTTGGATGAATGAATCCTAAAGGGATGTAGACGCTAACTATATGTGATGATAGCTATTGTGTAAACAGTGATAGAGTCAATATGTAGTTGTGTGAAACTGAAGTGAACACTAAAGTGGATGAGTTGTGCTTAGAAGTTGGAGAGCTCTATTTAAAAGGATGCCTTGGAGAGCTTAAATTAAGATATGCAGTGGAGTTCGAGGTGGAGTTAGACAACTCTAAGATAAGGACAAGTGCACTTGAGTTAAAAACTTCTACGCGTGGTTTTTGATATAAAGATATTCGTTATATGAAAACTTTTCGGAGATTTTGAGACGGAATGCTAGTTATTCAAAAATTCAATTTTTAAAATAGTAATTGAAACTAAAAAATAATAATGCTCAAATAGTGATTCTATAATGAAATTGTAAAAATTGATGTTGTTACCTATTTATTAAAAAAATACTAGTAAAGAGATGAAACAATTTATCTTCAAATCGAAGATAAAAACGAGACTACAAAAAGTCTCAATATAAAAAATATGGCCTTATATAGAACATTTCAAAAAGATGAGCTCTAAAACTTACACTGGCTAGGACTACTACTTTGGAGAGTGGAACCAAAAATAAAACACCAAAACTAAAAGTAATGTCTTAGACTAAAGTGATAGTTATCTCTGCTATAAGAATTGAGATGAAAGGTAGAGTCTTCTATCATTCTATAGTTGGGTGGTTAAGCTATTGTATTGCTCTTAGAGCTTGTACTTATATTTATATATACATTAATAAATATATCGTGTTAGGTGATTATCATGTATGAGAGCTAGTAGTTGTAGACCTTAGGTTTTATTTTATTCTATCTTTTTCATAAGAGGTCCATAAGAAAGTAAAAAAACGGCACAAGGCCACACTAGTCATTTATTCTATGTGGCCATGCTTTGGATGGATATCATAAGAAGTAGGTCATTTTCTCATATGGTAACCAAATACTCAACTTTCATACTTTTACTTTTATTTATTTTTAATTTGATTACAGAGTATACTTTTATTTTTATTTATTTTAAAGTTTATTTTTAACTTCGATGCATTTACTTTTCTTTGCTTTTACTTTTAGGATAATTGACTATTAGTAGCTATGAATTTTATTTTAGAGTCATTTTTTCTCACATAAGGGGTTAGAACGCATGAAGGAAAATTGCTACTAGGATTCACTACTTTCTAAATTGACTACATTCTAGATTGAGTT
Source organism: Pohlia nutans (assembly GCA_022496805.1). NCBI lineage: Eukaryota > Viridiplantae > Streptophyta > Bryopsida > Bryales > Mniaceae > Pohlia > Pohlia nutans. The sequence goes on from CM040103.1 coordinate 4,008,997, forward strand.
GAGGTAAGGTATTAAAGAAATGGATATTAAAACTAGTGCAGCTGTGGAAGCCGATGTGTTTTTGGCCGGCCTTGCATCTCAATGGATGCAACAACCATCATATCAGTCAGAAATATATGATCATTATAAAAAAATTAATGAGAAGCATGAAATTTTTAAAAATTATGAAGTAGTTGTGGAAGAACACCATGGGGTTGACCAAGCTAAAGCGCTTCATCATGAGGGAGGGAACAAATTCAAAGACGATCCAAATATTGATTTATATAGAGATGGTAATTTTAGAAAGAAGCGACAAAGACGTTGGGGTCCTGAAAAAGAGGTTGAGGACAAGAAACGGAACTCTCGATGGACTACTGAGTTACCGAAAGTAAATCCATGGCTTGGTCAAATTCAAATGCCTGATTTGGATCCAGAGCTGCAAGCACTACATATCAAATTATTTGATCTTAACCAAAAGTTGCAAACTAATATGGTGTTTGATGATGGTATCCGTTCTCCTTCTCCGGAGCCGTTATATGACAACATGGGCATAAGGATTAACACGCGAGAGTCTAGAGCTAGAGAGAAGCTGACAGTTGAAAGACAGAAAGTGATTTCTATGTTGATTAAAAAAGACCCTGCATTTAAGGCTCCGACTGATTACAAATCATTGAAGTACCACAAAAAGCTCTATATTCCAGTGAAAGAGTATCCAGGGTACAACTTTATGGGCTTAATTATTGGACCTCGTGGTAATACTCAGAAGCAAATGGAGAAGGAAACCGGTGCAAAGATTGTCATACGAGGGAAAGGATCTGTCAAAGAAGGAAGTTATGCTCGGAAGAGAATGAAGCACGAGCCTTCAGAAAATGAAGATTTGCATGTTTTGGTTGAAGCAGATACAGAGGATGCAGTGGAAAAGGCCGTAGTTATGGTTGAAAAGTTATTGGTACCGGTCGAAGGACTAAATGAACATAAACAAGCTCAATTGCGGTTTCTTGCAATCTTGAACGGAACCATACGAGATGGTGAACGTTGCCGTCATTGTGGTGAACATGGGCACATGCAGTACTCTTGTGCAACACATAGGCACTCCACATTTAAGAGTGATGTTTTGTGCCGCACTTGTGGAAATGGTAGTCATCCGACAATTGATTGTCCTTTAAAAGGATCTGCACAGAGTAACAAGTTGGAGGATGAAATCAACAACTTCCTTGCTGAACTTGGTGAAGGTGGTCCTGATGGAATTAGAACGGCTTCACTTGTAGGTAATGGCGGTGGCGGTTGCGAGGTTCACTCTAGTCAACAATCAAGTCACACTTTGGTATTATGTAAACCTCAGAGACTCCCTCCACCCCAATTGCAAAGGAGTATGCCTCCTTGGAGGCCTCTTGCAGGTGGTGGTCATTATATGACTTATCCTTCATGGATTGCTTCTCATGGCCCTATGCAACAATACAATCCATATGGCCCTCCTCCATCTGGTTCTAATTCAAGTGGTCCTTTGCCCAATTCATATTTTACCCCTCAAGGGCAAGGTTATCATGAAACCCCTTTTGGTCAATACGGTGGACCGTATAATAACTATACGAGTAGACCACCTCCTCATGTCTATGCCAATAACTCAGCCACTTGGGGTATGCCGAGAAGTTGAAACTAACTTAGGGTATATTGGAGTCATTACACATGGTTATGATAAACAACTTATTCCTTTCTCTTTTATTTGAGATTGTATGATTCACATTATGTTGATCATGTTGTCAAATTAATTAATTGGATTGGTCTAAACAAGCTTTTAGAGGACTAAAAGCAACAACGTATTGGCCCCACGTACTTGAAGATTATATCATTAGAGGTAGATTTAGGGTTTTTGCTACAAATGGACACACTCAACAAGGCAAGAAAGAAGACCTACTGCAGAGAAGTTCCAACTTGAAGCATTGGAGTGAATCCTAACTTGGTTGTTCTTTAAAATACTAATGTTGATTCATGTGCTAGATCCTCGTGGTTTCTTCATTTGAGTGCAAGTTTTTGTTAATCTTTATATGACACTTGCTTTTGTGTTTTTACTACATATTGATATAGGCTTCGTGATTTGCAATGACAAGTAGCATTGAGAATGCTAACATGATGACAGTTGCATGTGCTAACAAAATTTTCTATTGCAGGGCTAACATTTAGTGATTAATAGGAACTCAAAGTGATTCAAGTTGTAATAATGTGTTGTTGCTAATAAGTTCAATATATTGACATTATTTTAGAACTAGTACATGTTTTTCATGATGTTTTGTGTGATGTTGACATTGATGCTTACCACGGTATGTATATATGAATTAGTACTAACATAAGAGCACTCAACAATTGAATGGATAAAGAAGGTTTGACATAAAGGATTTCTACCTGCAAGCGGCAAGTGGTAATAAAACAACACAGGTAAGTTGAGACACTGCATTGCACCAAACATTTCCCCTTCTCACTAAGCGCTCTCCACCCACCTCATCCTTCTCAACAAAAATCTCTTTTGCATTGAAAATTTCTACTTGATTCATTCCTTAGATCAATGAAAACTATCATATATGGCGGGTGTTCTAACAGTTTTGTTACTGATTTGAGCTCAAACCAGATTGGCACATTTGTCTTCTTGGCCATTGGTTACAACAGTTGAACAATTCAAAAATTAATTCAAGACATAGTCAAGCTTCTTGCAAGATCAACATATCTCTTCATTAAAAAACTCTTCAAAGTGGGACTTACAGTACAAAATCAGGGACCGATAAATCTCTCTGCAAATCAGTCAGCATTAAGGTCAAAAACCTACAATTTCTTGTTATATAGTATTTACATCTGATGATTATTCAAAGTGATTTGTCTAATTCAGCCTTATTACCAAATTCAGACATACTCTGTCCTTCATTATTCTCTGTGCAACCAATCTATAACAGTACATCTCATCATTCAAGAGGCCCGACACCTGCTTGCAAAGACTCACTAAGCACAACCGAGGGTCCAACAAATATGAACAAGGATCAAGTAAAAAGACAGAATTTAATCCTACTCGTGATATACTGTACATTGCTTCTCTCAATTTGCTCCATTACTTGAGGTTGTTTGTAGCGTTTAACTCTTAAAGGTCCCTTGGGGATAGCAGATACATTGGTGTATATTTGGCATTTGTTATACGTAAGAAGCTCCAAATTGAGACCCTGATAGATCATTAGAACCATGGTAGTATGAATTTCAACTTCACTTTTGATTTAGAGCATTGGAAGTTAGGAACCATGCTAAATACAACAAAATATTGATGTATAATACTGACCAGAACGGCTTCTTAGACCTTCAAGGGTTAAGCCAAAGGGAGAAACAAACCACCGACACTAATCTTTACTTATCATTGGTATGTATAGCCAACAATTCATTAGAAAGCCAGATATTTGTAGTAAAAGTAAATTGTAAATCGCCAAAAAATGCTTTCTGTTTTTCAAGTTTCAATTTTCAAATCGCCAACAGGACTCCCTGGAAAAATTTGAAAAATTTGAAAAAAAAAAAAAAAAAAAAAAAAAAACCACTGGTTGAGCCGGATTCGCCAAAACGTTTTCTTTGACAAGTCAATTCGAGCAATGACATCCTCCAAAAGAGAACAACACCCGCAGCTTCAATGGCAATTTCCATCCCCTCTATGGCCACTGAGTTACCTGCCGCCTGCAATAAAATCCCAAACTGAAATGTTAACCCTCAAAAGGACGTACCAAGCTCCACAGGCTTACTTTTTTTTGGGGAGAATCTTGCTCATAACTTCTACTCCGTTGAATCAAAGGGGTTTTTTAAATGCCAAAACGAACATATTTTAAGGCATCTATATCTTTTTAAAATAGAACCAAATTAAAAAGAGAATTGTGCTTAAAATGGAGTTTAAAAGAGATTTTGGGTATGGGGTTCAGGAAAGCCATGTCCTTTAAAGGTTAACACACATCATGTAAAATACCGTATGTATGAGAAAGATTACCATCACTCAACTGAACTGCTGAGTCATATTCAGGATTTCGTCGAAAATAATTACAGCTCAGGAGTGAAAAAATTACCTGAATCTCATCCACAATTCTGACCTTGTCTTCCGGTAACGACTCCGCGTGAACGGAAGGCCTAAACTCCATTCCCAATTCTCTTGCAATAGCCATGGTTGTACCCCAGTTGTCCCCTGTAAGAATCAATTAAACATATTGTGAAAAAAAGAATTCATTTGGAACCAAATTTTATATCATCAGTAGCCGTAAACATTGCATGTGTTGGTTGAGAAACAAAGAAAGTTGAAAAGAAAACCCAGGGGGTGCACTCTACATTATGTTTGCGAATCATGTGCAATCATGACCCCCTCTGAAAACCCCCTTCTATACGAGGGGTTGTATATCTAAAAACTTTTATACACAGATCAATTCCATCCTAAATATATGTCTAATGTATATATACGTCAATATTTTAAATAAATATGTTTATTGTATGTACACGTAAATACAACAATGATCAAATTAATATCCCTTATGTGCACTCAAGTATATTTGTACATGTTTAGTACAATGCACTCTGCAAAACAAAAACAAAAAAAGTCCACATAGAACCTACTCAAAAATGGTAAAGAAAACATGAGGCCCAATTCAGTGTCTTAGTCCTTGAGGGGTTTAAACAGACAAAAAAAAAGTAGGCATGTACTAACTTGTCATACCTGAGCTCAAACGCACATAAGATTAGGAGCAACTTCCGAGGTCCAAATCATAAATGATCCTTCTTGAATTTTATTTACGATTGGTAAAGAAGAAGGTTGGCTCTGCGCGCCGAAGAGCCTCCAACTCCCGCACAATTTGAACAAAAGTAGGCCTCACACTGGGCTCGGAGTGCCAACACCTTCTCAACAAGTCTTTGATTCGATCATCAACGTAATCAGGCAATGCAGGCCTCTCGCCTCGAACAATCACAGCATCGTAATCAGTGCGCTTCAAGTTCCCGAGCGGAACGCAACCTGTCAGAACTTCGTAGCAAGTCATTGCATAGCTATACACATCCACCTTCTTCGTCCAGATGTCTGGATTGTTCGAATAATCACGGTTTTATACAGCCCGTAACACCTCCGGAGCTCTCCAAAACCCCGTTCCTTGGCATTCATTCGAGCTTTCAAAATCCGCTATGTAGCAATGAAATCTGTACTTGAATTGCTTCCTTCCCGAAGTCACTTCGTCAGACGCTGTTAGCACCTCTAGCTTCATTTCTGCATCCGAAACTGCGTTGTCGGAAGACCCCAGAAGGACATTGGCCGCTTTCAGATCCTTGTGAAGAATGTCACTCTTGTGCAAGTCTTTCATCCCGAGCACAATCTCCAGCATGATGGGCAAGGGATACTGAAACGGTGGTTGATGGTCGTCGAATCTTTCTATTTGCAGATCGATGAGTTTGCGTAAGTCACCCCAATATCTTTTCATTACAAATGCAAACCTGCCATCTTTCAGTAACGTGCCACCCTTGATGAAACAGCACTTGTTTCGAAAGAGCTTCCACGAGGAGTTTTTTCCTGAAAGAGTTTCCCCGTGCGGCGTGAACGTCCATTGCCGTTGCAAGACTGCCAGCGAGTGGCCTGGTTTGTACACTTTCACCACGCAATGCTCGTTGCCGTCGAGAATTGCTTCTAAAATCTTCGCCTGGCCTCCCTCCGCGATCTTGCGCCCGACCTCCAAGGAATCGCCGTAGTCCCGGAAGAACTCGTGCTTCGGCAAGAATCGTGCCCATCGTGCGTGAAACCTTCTGGAGCTTCGACTCATCCTGTGCAGCACCAGTGATTTTTTTTTTGCATTTTTTCAAGGGAATCCCATTTGCGAATTGAAACTTGAAAAATAGGTAGCATTTTTTTTGGCAATTTACAATTTCTCTTACTACAAATACATCACATTCTATAGAGTTCTTGTCTATGCATACCAATTGAGAAGGGAAGATTATGGCGATATGCTCTATATTTTTATTGCAGCAACTCATCTCTTTGTATCCTCAACTCTCCATAGTGTACTCCTCAAAATAAGACTACACTAATGTTCGATATGCTATATAGTGTACTCTATGGGCTCGCCATGTTGTATAGTGGGTGCATGCTACCACCTCATCGCTTTGCTACTGAGAGATAGCATGCACCAGTAGCAGAGCCCTTGGAGTACTCTCACTACTAGGAGTGTACACTATGAGCTACGGTGTAAACGTAGTTTAATACACTATGGTCCTTCTGTAAATCCACCTGCTCAAACGTAGTGAAAACGTAATTACAAATTTGGCTACGGCAGGGGCGTAACGGTTTCTACATGTGCATATCAGAGGGGAACTTATATGTTTAGGTGTAACCGGCGTTCCCATGGGCGAAGTGCTTATGAAAGTCGTCCACGTGGAGTCTTGGGAGTCATTATTCACTGTAGTTAGGCGGTTCTGTGGAGCGATTTTCTCCTGCTTTAGTGGATCTACTTTAGTGGATCTACCTTTGAGGTCTGCCACCCGTCAATTTCACATTCATCAAGTATCCGATCAACTATTGCCCATTCTTTACTATTTTGAGATTGGTATGTGGTTGTTACCAGTTGCAAATTCCGTTGCTCTAATTTTAGCTAACGTTTTTCATTCATCCTACGAAACATTTCCACCGCTTTCTGCATCGACTGTGCCGTTTCATTTCACCTACAGTTCCTCCACGTGGCCTTGGCCGTATGTTTCTCCGCTTACATTGTATGGGACTGCGTTGTGGATATTGTTGTAATTTCGAAACCATGTCCATTATCGTCAAGAAGGAATTGAGCAATCGCGAAGAATGTGTGCGAAACCCTTACTACTGCTGGTTGAAATACGCCATCGGAGAACACCAAGTGCTCAGATTCAATCAGTGTCAATACTTCCCATTCCCTGGAATACTTTGAGTCATCTGCTTTTAGTGCAAAACCCGAGCTATTCGTCGGGGGACAAGCATCAAAACTCAACTAGTTCGTTGTGTAGATCACCAGCGTAGCACAATTGATCTCTGAGCACGGTTACTAGCCTGGTTGTACTAGCAATAAATCCAAGTCAGTGAGCATGTGGTTTCAGAAGCCTGAGTGATGGGATCAAATTAAACTAGAAGTGGTGCATATCAATAACTAGAGCACAAGGCTCTATATCCGAGATGCCGTCAACAATAAAACAGAAGCACGTTCTCTAGAAACGAGGAAGTCTGCAACCTTACTAGCACAGCTAGCGTCCCCGTACCATCAAAAGTTGCTTGATATTGTGTGAATAGAAAGAGTTCAACACTGAATGAGGGCCTGGAGGTGGCCATGTACGCACAACCTCCACGAACTAATTCAACGTCGAACGCTTCCGGCGAATAGGGCTTGTCGAAGCTTCTTGCAACATCTGGGCATCAAACTTCTTTGCAGCATCTGCGCATCAAACATCTTTGCAACATCTGCGACATCCTTGCAAAACCTGCACAACATACCAGCCCGCACCTTCAATCCGCTCACCTGAATATGAAGCGATCGACAACGCCATGCTCAAAGAGTCTGGAGTCCGACTAAAGTTGTGGAGAGGACTTCAAGAGCTCCAGAATCCAGATCCATTATTTCTGGACTGTTCTGCACAATGGTCGGTTTCGCAGGCTAATGATAGGACCCTGTCAAATGACTAGAAGCTACTGTGCTATGGTTACGCATGTATTCATCACAGGGAGCTCATAATAGTTTCCCTGTGTGCGTTTCCCTTTTAGTCTCACTTTTCCCACCAAGCCTCAAGAGTTGACACTTGTTAAACTTTCCTTTTACAAAGAGGTGAGTCAACATTAAACTGGTCAATAAGCAACTTTAACCCAGGTTAAACGACAATGCAAGCCCCTGGGGCTTGGTTATATTTTGGGAGAATCTTGCTCATATCTTCTACTCCATTGCATCAAATGGGGTTTTAAAAATGCCAAACCGAGCACCTTAGAGAGATCTATATTTCTTTAGGATAGAACCAAAGTAAATTTAAAATAGAATCATGTTTAAAATGAAATTTAAAAGAGATTTTGGGTGTAGTATCAAGAAAGCATATGTCGTTTAAGGGTCAAGACTCAGTGGGAAAAGTGAGACTCGCAGGGAAATCACACAGGGAATCGCATATGAGACTCTGGTGCATGGAACATATCCTTCCTTCAAGAAAGGCAAGCGCCTCAGGAATTCAATGAGGTGGGGCTTGGCTCCGGCGAGGCCAAGCAGTGATTTAAAAAATTCTAAGTCTTCCATTATTTAAAAATCCTGTATGAAAATTAGCCACCAAATTTCAAGTGGAGCAAATTGTTTTAAAATAGCACAAATTGAAATCACTGGGGCCAAGTTACTGTCGGCCTTGTATCATGCAGAGCAGCAGAGACGCGTGTCCAATATGGTGAAACTTGCATCACTCCACACATATCGTATACGGGGATCGGATTTACACAGCCTGGTCTCAATATTCAATTTCCTTACATCACCATGACGCCAGAATTTTACACAGCCTGACGTCAGATTTTGAGAGGTCCACGTGGCCCTAATGTGCTATTTGCATGTATACACCAGTGGAGCTCAAGGCACTTAACCATGAAACCTTCAAAATCTGAAAATTAGTGAAATTTGTCATGAAACTTGCACTTTTTACTTACCAACCTTCTACAACTGAAACTAACGTATTGTTCCCCTCATATGGAACAAATTACAGAAGAATTTTTTCCTAAACGTAGCTCAAACGTTGCTTTAACCATATCGACGTAGATATAGTACTGTAAACGTAGCTCTTAAAGAACCGGTCTTCAAAAACGAGAAATACGTAGCTAAACGTAGCTATGTCTTCTACACCTAGCAGATCAAACGTAGCTCATAGTGTGTTCTCCTAGTAGTGTCTATCTACTACAATGATAGGGGAAGATTTTGGTGATATACTCTACATTTTTACCCAATTTTTCTTAAAGCAACATAGCAAGCTCATTTTTCAAATAGCAAGTTGGCGATCAATATAGCCACCAGAAAAAAAATTCGCTGACCTGCACTTCCTGAGGAGAGCCTGGAAATGTCGACGATTTTCCACGAGCAGGAGATCCTCGGAGGAAATTGGGCGACCCACCACCGTCCAAGTCTCCCGGGACTTCTCGATCTCGTACTCTTCCTCACTCACGCATTTGGTTCGCAGCTCCCAGAGCTGCCTCCTGCGAGCAGTCATGTACTCCTCACCAGCAGCACCATCAGAGCTGCTCGCCATGTCTGCAGCTGGTTTTGCTTCCAGGGCTGTCACGTACTCCGACCTCTCACCCATCTCCTTCATCGCCATTGTATCAGTAGGTCCTCTCAAACCCTAACCTAGACAAAGAGGGAATATATGTACAGAGCTCAGATTCATCTTCATTACGAGCTGCAACATAATTCTTTAGATCTTGACAAAGCTGTAAATCATCAGTAGAAACATCGCCTCAGTAGTCTACAGAAGCATGATTGCCCAAAAAGGCTCACAACTAGTCTATTTCATTTCACTAGTAGATACACAGTCTCAGCAGACTAGAGAAACATGTCCAAAAAGACCCACAATTAGTCTAGTTCATCATATGGAGTCTCCTCAGTAGATTAGAGAAACATGCCCAAAGAGAAGCACAACTAGTTTAGTTTGTCATGTGGGGTCTCCTTTAGAGTAGATCAGAAAAGCATGTCCAAAAAGACCTGGGCACGACTAACTAATCTAGTTCGTCATATTGAATTTTCTCGTGGGACTTTTCACTAGTCTACTGAGGCGATGTTCGATCAATACAAGCGCACATCAATCATACGATTCACCCCACTGTCAAAGGTCATTCAATTCCAAGCTAGAGGGGGTCATCCTCAACATTCCGACCAAGTCAGAGCGGTAAGATCAGAAATCGACATCGAGAACCAGATTGCTCAAACAAGCTAGCTTGCAACAGAAAGATGACTAGCGTAGTACAGACGAAGATGCTACGAACCTCAAGAATAGATCCGACAGTACCGCAAGAGAGATCCAAGCAAAATCCAAGACCTGTTGACAGCCCTCCGTGAATGGCAACCTGCTGACCAGTTCTTTGCTATCAAGCCGAGCTGCATCGTCTAACTTGCTAAGTGTGACCTCCTCCGTCCCTGCTGTGATTAATGACACTGGCATCTCCGCGTTCATATGGGACACTTGAATAATGCTACCGATTCTGTACTGAACAGTGGCGTTTACCACCAGAGCTCCATATCTCAAGTAGTATCCAACCGCCTCAATCAAGACTCCGTCCGTCCTGCACTGTTGTTATTCTCGAGTTTATTGTTTATTCTAAAGTGTTCCAGAATGTTCTCCGGCTTTTTACTATATTTAATCATTGTATCAATGCAGACACAATAGTGAAATTCATGGGCATTCTGAACTTGCCAGCGAGTCTCCCTGTTGCTCACTCGCTCAGATGCAGGCCTGGATATTCTTACGATATCTCAGTTGTATAGAGTGGGTTGAAAATGATGCGTAAAATGAGTGAGCTGCAATGAATTTTGCCTCGTTATTCAAGAATCCAATAACAGTGAACAAGCCTGGTCAAACAGGATACTTTTCCAACAGTCTCCAGGTGGCCATATTAGGGGTGTCGCACGTTTTTCTTCCCATTCTCAATCTTCAGAAAATGTGTATGTGGCATTTTTTCGGACTTGAATTACGGAGGACTCATTCTTTGAAGATTCATTTGAGAAGTTTCATTTTTCTCCTCTAGAGATGAAAGAATGGGAGTGAAGATTGAAAAACTGTGAAGAAGATAGAATGAGAAGTCATGACCATTCTCATTCTTCACACAGCCTCAAAAGAAGTCACGCCTTCTTCATGGAGAATGGCCATTATTGGCTCCATGATTCTCTCCCTAGCCGTTCTCAATCTTTAGAGAATCAAACTTCTTAGAAGAGGTGAGACATCCCCTATTGTTGGCACTCAAGGTTCATGTCCTTCATCGAACCATAGGTGAAAATCCTACATTGGTAAAGTTGAGGCATTTAAAACAACCCTTTAAAGCTTCCGTAATTGGATTTTACTTTTTAAATCAAATTGGGACTACTTTTGATTGATAGACAGATAACATTCAAGAAAAAAAGCAAAAAAGTTTTTTTTTTTTTTTTTTTTTGCCTCAACTAAAATGTAATTTTAATGAATTTTGAAAGTCAAAAGTTAGTCATACACCACTTGTGTCATATAGGTGGCGGTTTTCCCATTGCAAAAAGTATAATGAATCACATCCTTAACATCCCAATTTTGCTCACTTGTAAAAACCTTTGAATTGGAGTGACAAGTGGTTGGTTTTAGGTAGCTTGGAGATTACAAGTGGCTAGATTTAGGTTCCTTGGAAGGCGATAGTTAGAGGCACTTGTAAGGTCAAAATGTAGCAAACCAGCACCCACACGCATGAAGAGAATTCCACCGCTAGAAATGTTGTAAAACCAACTTAATGGAAACATGAAACATACAATTTTGTTTATTTTATTATTCATGGATGTTATTAAATTGTAATGTCTTAGAGAATATTTATACAATTGCATCCTTTAAGGCTATATTTGTTAATCCTAAGTGCCTACAGCCCTCTCCAGATTTGGAGAATTGCAAAGATGAATTATAAAATACAACTAAAAGGCATATTTTGAACTTGATGTATGAATTAAAAGTTGTACATTATGAATTTTAGATTCTATCCATATAGTTAGATCTATGATATCTACCACCAATATTTTTGTATAAAATTAGAAACTCAAAATTCAAAATTCTTTTGTAATTGGATTACAAATAAGGTATTCACAATCTGTGGATGAAATTTTCTCTAATTGGTTGAAATGTAATTGCATGAGTAAACATGGATGAAATCTGGACGCCTAGGCAGTTAATTGTTGCGTAAAGTTTCCGAATCAGTTCTTTGACTTTGAAATTCCATATAAAATCAAAGACAATTATAAAAAGTGTGCAAAATTGTAGATCATCTCAATTACCCAGAAATGACTTGCATTTCCAAAGAGGTCCTCAAAGCTTCAATACAAAGTACACTGAAAACATTTGACATTTTCACCATAGGTGTATAATATGCTTCAAACGATCAATAAAAATTAGATTTCCATGTCATTTTATATTTTGATATATGGTCATAATTTCTCACATTCAAATTGTAATAAAATACTCATTTTTAATAATTTTGTAGAGTTTTAACATGACAATCGTCAAATTTTTTTGGTTATGCTCAAAAGGGAAAAAAAAACATTACACTCTGCACTCACTATCTGCACAGAATATCTGCTATTGACTGTGTAGACATGTGATTAAACACTTTGCACGTCAATGACATGTTCTGAACTTATATACGATGGGTATCAAAAGGGTAATATAAAAGAGTTCAGAGTATATTTTGAGGGCCAAAATCAAGTTTAAGCACATCACGAGTACCTTCATATTGATAGAAGATAGAACGTTCAACTAGACATTCAAAGTCCTTACAGTTGTCCCTCTCTTTTATGACATGTTTGGGAAGCCCTAACTTCAAGACAGCAAGACAGCAAGCATGGATTAGTCACAACAGAAATAACTTGTCACATGCATATTGTCACATGTATATTGCTTGAAACACTAATATCGTCATGTTATGGAGTGTCATGTTATGGAGGGTAGACTGTACTTGCACGATTATATTCAATTCACGTCATTATATTCAGGATATTCAGAAACTGGTAAATTTACTGGCAAATATCTTCCAGCTCGCAATTTCAAGAAACCTTAGCCAGCGTGTCCTGGTCATGCATCTATTGGAATGATCTTTGCACTTCAGTCGATTGGGATGTCATGCTTGCTAGGCGGCGCAACAGGGGTGGACCGAGTCTGCATGCAGAGTGATTCGTTAATTAAGTTCAGTAGCAATTCCATTAGACTGGAGAATATACATGAGGAAGCCACACGGTACAGTAGAATAGCTCCAAAGGGGACAATAATACAGTATTTGCCAAGATATATGAAGGGAAAAAGGCGTAGTATTACAAATCTCTTCTTCTTGCTCCGGGTGCTTGTGGAACTCATTGGTGAGGCGGTCCTTTCAGCTGCAAGTATTTCCGCCTTTTCTAATGCATTTTCAGACAGGCCGGGGGGTAACAGTGGCATCAAAGGAGATAATTTCTGCAAGGCGTACCATAAATTTCAATTTAACCAATAGATAGCAGAAGTAGTAACTGTCAGATGATCTGCCAAACAAAATGGGTTGGATAGTTATCTTTTGCATGTATTAATTGACCAGAATTCAGCTACAGTAATCTCCAGGAATACGGTACACATAAAACTATTCTATCTAGCGCGCGCGATCCACAATCTTCAAGCTTGGTGAATTCGAAAACAAGCAACTAATTCTCAAATATGTGGTCTTCTTTTCCAAAGCTAAGTCACTTATTAAGAACAACCTAAGCATTCAGAGGTTATGAGTACCTTGATGGCAAGTTGCCGTTCATAAGCATTTATTAGAGGCGTATACCAGCTCTCCAGTCTCAAGTGAGGGGGTCCAGGGTCCAAAACTGCTTTCTTCCTCGCCTCATACTGCCTGTTTACAAACATATCATTCTCCTTGGTCAACTTTGTAGCGTTCTAGTTAATGTGCCAAGGCACACATTTTGGCTAACATAGCAAAAACGAACGCAAGTTTTTTTTTTAAATGGTTTGTTAAATGATGCATTTATTCACACCAAAAAAGGTGTTGATTAATATACACTGCAATTTATGTTGAATTCTTGAAAAGACACCGAGTACAAACTCAAATCAGTACAAACACGAATCAAACATTCTGTTAATATATTATGCACTACCATATTCACGGAGAGTATATCCCACCTCTTCAGCTCCTCCTCATTAACTTTTGGAGTTGGGGCTGCAGCTTCAGTTTTTTCCTCATCAGGAGTTTCGTCTTCACTTGATCGACGCTGATCCGGGATGCGAATAGGAGTACGAGCAGTAGAAAACAATCCATCTGGCACTTGTCTTATCAACGGGTGGATCATATATGAAGGTTCCCGAGCTCTCCAAGTAGATGGGGCTTTCACATCCCAGAGTCTATGCTGCCCAAATTGACCGACTCGGATTCCTACTGAGTTCCATAGCCGACTGGTACAAGACAATCATGCAAGAGAACGATTTCACACACGGTATGAGACGAACTCATTAGTGGAAAGGTAGAGCCATTCACAGTTTATGATCAGTCAGCTAAAGCAATGAGATCTATTGATTGAGTTCATCGTAAGATTGCTTACACTGTGCCATATTGTGAGCAAGTGAGAAGCAAATTATCTTCATCTACAAAACACATGCTCACCTGCACCACAGCCCACTCAATGTCAATGCCGATTCCTAGGAGCGGTCATTTGACTCGATATGATATGTGTTAATTGAAGGTGGGAAGCCTGGTCAAGTTGAAAATTGAAAGGGTAACTCACAAGTGGCTCATGGTGAGCTCGAAAATCGAAAAGCATTGGCGTTGAAGAGGGCTCGGTGCTCTTCTTCTCAAAATGGCAGGTGGTCAAATCCCATGCCTTTACATAGCCCTTTCCATCTGCAGAAAACAGCATCTGGTATATGTCTCCATCACCCGTAACAATCTTTAGAGAAGCCTCTTAAAATGCATCAAAACAAAGCATATAACAGAAAGACTAAAGCGTACATATATGACTTGAAACCCATAGATACATTTCACACTAATAAAACCAAAGATTGCAAAGTAAGCTTACTGTGCATTTCGCATCTGCTGCAATTGGCCCAACTGTTCCCTTATTCTCAGTGAAAAGCTCGTGTACCTGAATTGAGCAAGACATCAAATCCAGGGTGAAGAAATTTTCACCACCAGCGTGTCAGCTCAAAAAGTCTGAATATGAATCACCTAGAGCAGCAAGATGCAACTAATATTCAAAAAAAACTGAGTTCAATATAAGGACCAGCCCAGGCTGAAATGTATTACCAGCTCTCCATCTTGCAAGCGCCAGAATCTTAGCCAGCCATCCGCCACAGAGACCACCACTGATCTAGCCTTTCGAATCCCATATTTGCGCATTTCAATCGTCAGGATCAATCAAGTTAATGGTTAAACATAACCATGACCCATCAAGGATACAAATTGTGTGTCTGTGTGCTTTCGTTTCTTTGACAGTAAAAAGATGGTCCGGATTCCAACCCAACCTCTACTGCTCGCAAACTAAGTACAGCATGGGATAAAGAGAATGTACCAATTCTCTGAGAAAAACTATATTGACGATGACTTTGTAGTCAGGTTCTTTGCGCTCATGATCAGGAGGTCTGAATGTCCGCATGATCATTCCGTCCATCTTCCATACTATCACCTACATCACGTCTTTGAGGGTCAACCAAGACACTGTAACGTATACAAGGGAAAGACGTCAGAGCAAGTATTCTTTTTTACTCAACACGAGCAATGGTGATCATATTTACAGGATAGTTTAAAGATGAAAGTGATGAAATAAGAGACGAATAATCAAGAAAGAGTCTTACTTTGCCATCACAACCACCAGTACATATGGTGCTGGGTGCACAAAAGCATATGGCTGTAACATCATCGGTATGACCTCTCATATTCTTTTCAACATGTTCGATTTCCATCCAGATAGTATCGGACCATTGGCACACCTAGAAGATGCACGCAGGTCAAAATGTGATAACCGAAGATATCGATCATTACAGGGGCTAAAGGGCATGCCCTCCTATATGAACCTCCCTCACTCCGAGTGCTTATCTGATTGTTTGTATAGAAAAAGAAAATTTAGATTTGGAACATTTCTTACCTTCTTATTCCAACCTCCTGCTGCCACGAAGTTAAGACGAGCGACATTCATGCACAAGCAACAAGTAATCTCGTACTGTTCCCAACAGTTTGAAGTTTTGTGTTATTAAAATCTTGTCTTTTATGATGAAGAATTCATCAGGAAAGTACATCAATCAAAATAGAATCTCAGAAATATGATAGTCCTTTGAGAGAAGTCAGTAAATCGCAGAGTTTGATGGTTTACAGTAAATGGAAAAAAATTGCACTTACTTGTCCCCAGCCAACCAGCTCTTTGAGAACCTGACCATTATTGAAGTTCCAAAAACGCAAACTACCATCCTGGGCTCCAATAAGCAACCTCCGCCATGAATGGTCGAATGCCATACAGGTGATTTTTGTTTTCCTGCTCGAATAGCTCATTTAAAGCCCAGTTCAGCGCTTAACAACGGCATGCAGAATATTCTCAAGGGTACCAGAAAATCCCAATTATAGATCTTAACTATAACTCTCTTAAACACAACATTTTGTTTCATTATTCCAAACATTATATCATTCAACAAACCATCTCTTACCTCTGAGTATCAGAAAATGTGAAGACATCTTCACCTGTATCTAGGCTCCATACCATCACCAATGAATCGACCTCTCCAACCACAACCTAAATCTTACAAGTCATTCAAATTCTTTTCAAAGTAAGTGGGATGAGGTGATTGATTGCTAGCTTGCTATAGATTCAACCCCAGTGGTTTGAGTCCAAGACAGTGGCATTAACAAAACATTTTGTAACCCAGAATTTAAAATGCCACTCTGACATCCCTGCAAAGAAAACTTTCACATGACAGGGTAGCAACCTGACGAAATAGAGGATTGTATATCATCGCCGCAATCAATGCTGTCCGTGCCTCTCGTGCTCGTCGTTTATGCCACATCTCAAGTTTGTCACCCCCAGCCAATAGAACCTGTGTTAAAGAACATTCAAGGTACGATTGAGAACAGAAAATTAATTTCTGCATCATTAACCACCAATTAACGAATGGCTAATTTGCTACTGATTTCCGTACTCTCTCACCATATTCTTTCGAAAAAATCCGTCATCCCTAGACTGAAATACAGATGTAAATGAAGTTTCCCAGAGAGATAAGAAGAACCTGTTTCACACTATCGTAGTATATGGTTACGCGTGAGGGTTCCCATTGTGTATTTTCGACGATAGTTTCCAAGCACCGGCTGCTCCGCATATCCCACACCTTTATTTCGCAATCAGCAGCTATGCTCACAATCTGGTTATCTATTTCATTGACTTGTACGTCCTGATACAGGGAATATTGGTAAGTCTTAGAATTTCACGTAGTTACAAGCATTTAAAATTTAGTGCCGTGAAACACGAAAGATTCACTCAAGAAGTTCTAGTTCTCATCTGAACACTTGAAGAACTGGCTATTCGAGAGAATGATGGCCACAGTAGAACAGACAGGGGCTTACCGTAACCGAGGCTTCATGTCCATGAAGAGCTCCCATAGACTTTGCTGTAAATGGATTCCAAATGTTAATGTACCGCTCCAAACCACAAGTGACAATGAAATTGTAACTTCTGCAGTCCGACATAAAACCACACGAGGAACAAGATCAGAAATGTCACCTAGCTAGAGTACCTAGCAGGAAAAGGAGGCTAAGGTTGACTTGAAGACTGTGAGCAGAAAATATAGAGAGTCAAGAACAGCAATCGCCTAATTTCCGAATTTTGTGCTTACTATGTCATCGTATTTGACTAATTCGGTGCTTAAGGTAGAACACAATCGCGTGAAAGAAGCACCTGCAATAATCACACGCGTATATACCATTTGCATGCTCCTTTCCTGACCATTTCATTTGTCGTTTCTCAAAATCAAGCATGTTCAAACAACTGTCCATGCTTGTAGTGATAAGTGAATTGGAATGCGACAGGTATTTGATTGAAGTCATCCAATCATTATGCAGCACCCACGGTATGTTTTCTGACATTCCTGGAGGCAACTTCTTCTCAGATACTCCGAAGCCTTCCCTTGGACGCTCTCTGTAAGGTTTCAAAACTTGTCATTTTCACACCCAACATATCTGGTCATCTTGGAAAGCTAGGTAGTTTGTTTGGATAGGGAATACAAGCATATCTGAAAAACTATAACTAAAACTGGATTGATCTAGAATCACGTTTTGAATAAAAGAATCACTGTAAATAAAATTCTCTAGATGGATTGTGTTATTTACCCGCCCCATTCATCATTGAATGTATATGTATGCAGGATTCCCAATTCATCACCGAAGAGTAGTTTGTCATTCTCAGCAACTCTCAACCATGTCGCACACATGGGTGCATTCTCCTACGAAGTCAATAAGAAGATGATTTATCGAAAGTGATAGGTTCCAGCAGATAAATCAGCTCTGAAGATTTTTTATATATACTTCTGGAAAACGTTCCCAGGACAAAATGTACTTGTGAGTCAATTTGCTGCATTGACGTCTCTGCTAGAATGAAACATAAGATGAGATCAATTACCAAAGAGGTTATACGGCCCAGACAATCAAACGACATCCGGCCTGTATCATAAAACGTAACACTGCCAAGGCAAACATGAGTATAGTCTCTCTCATGATTACACATTGAAATGGATCATGTAAAAGTTTCTAAACTGCATAGTTACCTTCTGCTGACAACAAGTAACTGTACGCAACTTAGCATAAGTGAATTTCGTGGAAGGATTTCTTTCTAACACAAGAACTGCGATGTAGCACCGAGAAAATAGGAAAATTCACGTGATAGTAAATGCAAACCATCAACACAAGCCAATAATTCGATGTTAACCAGAAAAATTAAGCATGTGTGTTTTACCTCCTATCTAAAGCAAAAACAGCCATGGGTTGCTGAGCCATTACGACCATGTCTGTGATCCAGGCTGCAAGCAAGACATTGGCGTTCGTGAACAATAAGCTCATACAATATCTACATATCTGTATGCATTTTGACACGGGATGTGCAGAAACCCAAATGTGTCGAAGAAAGGTGAACATGAAATTCTAAAAGTTGACCAGTAAGCATAAACCATAGCCCAAAAGTACATTCTACATGGTAAAAAACAGGGCTAGTATGGAACTTACCACCATTACCGTTCTGAATAGCTCGAACAGGTTTCAAAGTATCCGCACTCCAAAGCTTAAGCATTCCTTCTTGAGTGGATGTTACGTAGACGTTTAATTTTTCTAGAAGCATGATCTGCATGCTCAAAAGACGCATCAATTAAGCAATAGTAATGCCGCAAAACACAGCTAAGCATAAAGATACAAACATCAATTAGTGTTGGCTTTTCCTCGGGTCATTTCTACTATTCGATCAATATCTTAAAATGTGTGAAGTTCATCGTAGTAGTTTCTGGTTTTTCGATGAGACGGACCTTTTCTATGATGTTCGCCGGCTGACCAATCTTGTCATTGCCTCCCTTCCTCTGAGGATCAGGATTAAACCAGGCTTCCTCGTCTGCTGCTCTCTCCTCCTCGTCGGATGGCGCTGACTCCGAATCCTCATAGTCACATCTCCCAAACTTCTTGCTTCCAAATGTTGTCACTCTCACAAAGGTCGTGTGCTCAGCTGCAGGCTCGTTTTCCTTTGCAATCTGTCTTGGGGAGAACGTTTTAATTATTTTTCCCAAAAACAAAAAAGTGTTAGAAGGAACAGAATATTAAATTCACGCTGATACCTGCTGCGAAAGAAGATAGCTGGTAAAATCGTCAAAACCAATTTCCCCTTTGCTATTGACATCAATCTTCATATAGAGATGTTTCAGTTGTTCTTCGCTGCATTACCAGAATCATCTTTGCAGAATCAAGTTCTTTCCCTTATGACATTTGCCTTTCAAAAAACATTCGTCGACCGCAGAGAATTTTTTTCTTATAAACTTGCAAAATTAAGCCACCAAATGAAGAGGTTTAGCGAAGAACCTCATCAGCGCTGTGAGGGTTTTGATGGTCAGGCATGTGTTCAAAAAAGTCTCCTGCAAAAACCTCGACTCAGTTTTCCAACTGCTCGTTTCTCGAATATGAGGTAAGAAAACCAAACAAGGAGAAGTAAAAGTGCACTTCACTTTCGCAAGTGCATGCATGGTCTTACCTGATCAAGAAGGCCATTCTCATTCTCTTCGGCTGCTTTGAACACTTTCTTCAGCTCCACAAGGGCTTCAGCAGTCATTCCCATTTCTTTCCGATCAGGCTGTCATGAAAATCAAAATTCTTCAAGTGAGCTTCGAAGAAACATCAAACCATATGCCATTTACAGAATTCCACGAAACAATAAACTAGCATCTTCCTTGGGAGGGTCTGCTCACCGGACGAAGTGCTGGACCACCTTCCTTGGCATGCTTAGCGTCCAGAGTTCCCCCCTTTATGGACATTTGTATTTTACTCACAGCTTCATTCACGTTCACCTCTGGATCAACGTGACGCGATTGCTGCAATAAACCACATAAAGATTAGCCAATCCAAACTCATACACATGAACTGTTCAAGAAAAGTGTATCAAATATGCACCTTAAGTTTCAACCATAGCATCAAGCAGAAACATATTACATATATGCAATCCCCTGATAAAATGGATCCGATTTCAACAATTTGAATGCTCTTTGATTTACAATCTTTGTGTGTGTACTTACAGCTTAACCCCTAAAGGACCAAGAAGCCTCATGTTTTGTTTTAGCAGTTTTGAGTAGTTTCTATGTGGACTTCTTTTGTTCAACTTCATTTATTTTTTGACCTATGCGTGCAATGTTCTTCACTTATTCTGGTGATATAAAATTTGGTCTCATCTAAATCATCTTTTCCACAAAATGATCAATTGAGTTTGACATTTCTAAAGCATGAATTCCTTTAGGGGTTAAGAACAGACTCTTTAAAAACAGAACAGAGAAAACGCAATTGAAGAACAAGGATAATTAATCCGATTTCGGTAGCAATGGATCCCCTGTAGATTCTTTTTCAAGATTGGGGTATACTTACAGCCCAACTTGACCGCCTGTTGCCGCGCTTATCAGCCATCCCGTCGAAATTTGAATGTTGTTGATTGAATACAGTTCGGTTCCAGAGCCGAACGCCTCAATTCAGAGATCTTCGAGTAGCACTAAAGTTTTCTAGCTCTGGTTCGAAAAACGCACAGAAAAAACACCGCGCCAATTCCATCAACAATGTAAACCTCCTGTACAAAATGCACTGAGTCACTACTTCTTTCGGAAGCATGATGTTTCGAAAACAGCAAATGGATTTACAATTGGCATGTCCATGAAGAATCAGTAGTGCTCAACTCTTCTGCACACAATCAATGTAACCTCATTTCTGTGAATTCAATCTTCTCCTTGTTTCTAGGGTTCGAAGCTTCATGGACGGATCGGTACTGCAGCTACAAAACGGGTACTAAATTCAACCCACCAGGACACGAACCACAGTATTTTTGAACCCACACTAGTTGGGTACATCCAGACCTCTTTAATATCACCGTCTTTAGTCGCGGGACAGATTTAACCACCACAACATTAGGAGAAATCTGGCCTTCCAAAGGGGCCCTCTAAAACAGCTCGTGTTACGTGAACCGGCTGCCTATTTTCCCTCCTCTATGAAAATCCATTGGTGCAGGTCGCTGCCCGCTTACAGCGTAGAAAGCCGCAGTGCTGGCAGTGCTGGCAGCGTCGATTGGCTCGACCCATGGAACTGCACTGTGTGTCGATTTGCACCACGGTGGCATCATTGGTGCCAGCGTGTAAATCGCACGGTTTTCCCTCAAATTTTCAGCACGTGCCAAAGGCAAAAGCCCCTTTGTGACCCCAGATTTCTCCTAATGTCAAAATTCATTCTATGTTCATTCTTTGTTCGTTCATAACTTTCATCTATTTGGTATTTTTCATTATTTGTTTTAATAATTTCCAATATTTTACGTTTTTATGTTTTGAATTATTTTCTAGCCGGCGACCCAGCTATCTATTATACAATACAACTCAGTTTGTCTCACTGGACCATTCCGCGCTAGAATCCATCGAAGAGACAACCCAAGCTCAAAAACAGGTGGCTTCAATGTGCTCAACGACACGAGTCCCACTAGTCATACTACGGTATATATTAGTGAAGAATCAATATACATCATAGACTTATTAAAATAGTAACTTCGTGAATTTTGGTGATCATTAAAGTCAAAACAACTAAACTATGTACTAAATTAACCCCTAATCGTTCCGGCGCCCATATTTTGGATGTTTTCTGGGATACTTTCACTTGTGAAGAGCAGTAATTTTTGAAAAAAAGTGTTCAATTTCAATGAAAATTTGGGAAAAACCATCGCATGATGTTTAGTTTGAGTGGTAAAAATTCCAAATTAGTCATTATTGAATTTTGGTAATCATTTGAAAGTAGAGGTATTTCTTTTTAACAAGTTTTGTGCAATTTGATGGTTGCAACTTCAAGGGCTTGTATCTCCTTCATTTAGTGTTCGTTTTCAATATAAAAATTGTTCGGTTGCATTCCCCTTGGATTTTGGTTATTATGATAAAATTTTCCTATCAATCTATGTTGTTCTAAATGTTTGGAAGGCATTTTAGTGCACGAGTTTATTAATTAAGGTACTAGGGTTTCCAGAGGCTCATAAACTTGAGGTTAAGCATGGTATTTAGGAAGCAAAA
Source organism: Pohlia nutans (assembly GCA_022496805.1). NCBI lineage: Eukaryota > Viridiplantae > Streptophyta > Bryopsida > Bryales > Mniaceae > Pohlia > Pohlia nutans. Next base: position 4,031,476 of record CM040103.1, read on the forward strand.
AGTTGACAAAGAGTCAGTCATCTGAAGTTAAACTACCTCTACTTTCATGCAAAAAGCTCACAATTATTTATACTTGTTGGTTGCGCTACTGTGACTGGTGTGCAGTGTATTGTACAGGGAAGGAATTTTCAGTTTCGTGCCTAATTTGTCATGCAGTGTCGTTGGATATTATGTTGGATGTTTAGGGTTTGTTGATGCGAGCATTCTCGTAAAATTTGTATTTGGATTTCCATGTAGAGATAGTCCCGGTGTACGCTCCAGCCCGGTTCGGTGTCAGGCAGCCAAGCGTTAGCCCTACTTTCGAATCGTCCCGCTCATTAATTAAGCTTACACTTTAGCTACTACGTTTGCGTATTCGGATTTTGCAAGCCCGATGGCTTGATTCAACTTGGTTGATCAGGGCTTTGAGAGACGGGCTTCAGCACGAAGTTATAATTGCTCTGAGTGGTGGATTGTGCGGTATGCCTCCGCTTCAATTGATCCCCTGGTTGTTGCATATTTGTAAGGTAACTATAGATATTTGATGGATGAATGAATCTTCTAATCACATGTGGCAGTGTCTAACCAGAGGATGAGAGGACATCATGAAGATGGATGGCTTGGAGTTAAACAACTCCAAGTCGACAACATATGCACTGGAGTTAAACAGCTACATATTTAGTGCACTGGAGTTAGAACACTCCAGATTGAGAATATGTGCACAAAAGTTAGACAACTCAAGATGAGGTTCAGTGAAGTTAATGAGGTGCACTGGAATTAATGTATTTAGATGGTAAAAAATAAGATTACTCTAGATCTAGGAATAAAGGATAGAAAGATCTATGACTTTGATCTAAGATTGGAATAGAAAGTAAAAAGACTAGAAGTAAACTCTAGTTCTTTTTGAGAAGGAACTATTATGTAAGGCTCGGGGATGAGAAGGTAGACTCACTTCTTGTGTGTAATCTCCTCTCTATGGTTGGGTGGTGAGCCTTAGATCATTTTTATGTAGTATTTTTATATTCTGTAAGAGTTGGTGGCAAACCATAGGAGGCTTGTTACAATCTTTTGCGCTTGTTTGTGAAACGCTGGTCTGCAGTTGAACAGAGTCGTTAGAGCATGTGTACTGCTGTCATCGAGAGAAAATTACCGTTAAGCTTGCCGTCAATATTTTGAGCGGTATTCAATTGATTCCCCAATTGTTGCATCACTTTTGCGCTTGTTTGCGAAATGTTGGTGCGCAGTTGATGATTCAAAACAAAGTCGTCAGAGCATGTATCGCGGTGAGATGTCTCAAGGGGGGCACTGGCGAAAATCGTAGAAACAACGTGCGATAAAAAATAGGGTCCCATATATTCCTTATTGATAAATTTTGTAAAAAACGTACATGTAAAATACATTGTTCTAAATTGTAAAACTACATTTTAAGTAATATAGCATTCAATATATCATGGAAGATTTATTTTACCGGTACATATAAAATACCATGCCAAATATTTTTTATAGGGGGTAGGTGTAGACTATGAAGGGCAACTGGCTGTCAAAAATTAATTTTGGATGAAAACAGAGTCTTTTACATCCGATTTCTGGGGTGACAACCTAAACACAGAGTTTTTGAACTCTGAAAGTGTGCTATTAAGCACAACTATTCTTTATGTTTAAAGTCTTTTTCATTGCCTATGTGGTTTTGTCTTTCCTGATGCTTACATTTTTTCCCCATGTTCTTAACTTAGATAGGTTGCACAAGCCCTTTAGCATGAGTCTGCACTTTCAAAACTGAAATAAAGTGGTAAGGAAAAAAAATGGGGAGTAAAATGGTATAAGTAAAATACCCCTATTTAAATAGCCACCTAGAAAAATTATAAGTACTAATAGGATACAATTAATTACCAAGTTTTACATTTATTTTAAAATATACCATCTCATATAATCAATTATCCAAGGTAAATAGTCCCCCATTTTAATAGGTCATTATCGCAAGTGTATGCAAAATATACAAGGGAGTGCTCCCCCCGAATGAGATGTTGTAGTCCCGTGTTGTTGAACTTGTATCATTGAATTGTTGTTGGCGGCCTTGTCAAGGTGAATGCAGCGATGTTATTTTTTTGTGTTTATGATCGTGCTAAGTTGCTATGTCCTTTTTTTTAATTACTTTTTAAATTAGAAACGAATCATCACTTTTGTTCTAATCATCGTCGTCGGGTTTAATTCGTCGTTCGAATCATCGTTCAAATCAAACCCGACGACGATGATTAGAACAAAAGTGACGATTCGTTTCTAATTTAAAAAGTAATTAAAAAAAAGGGACATAGCAGCTTAGCACGATCATAAACACAAAAAAATAACATCGCTGCATTCACCTTGACAAGGCCGCCAACAACAATTCAATGATACAAGTTCAACAACACGGGACTACAACATCTCATTCGGGGGGAGCACTCCCTTGTATATTTTGCATACACTTGCGATAATGACCTATTAAAATGGGGGACTATTTACCTTGGATAATTGATTATATGAGATGGTATATTTTAAAATAAATGTAAAACTTGGTAATTAATTGTATCCTATTAGTACTTATAATTTTTCTAGGTGGCTATTTAAATAGGGGTATTTTACTTATACCATTTTACTCCCCATTTTTTTTCCTTACCACTTTATTTCAGTTTTGAAAGTGCAGACTCATGCTAAAGGGCTTGTGCAACCTATCTAAGTTAAGAACATGGGGAAAAAATGTAAGCATCAGGAAAGACAAAACCACATAGGCAATGAAAAAGACTTTAAACATAAAGAATAGTTGTGCTTAATAGCACACTTTCAGAGTTCAAAAATTCTGTGTTTAGGTTGTCACCCCAGAAATCGGATGTAAAAGACTCTGTTTTCATCCAAAATTAATTTTTGACAGCCAGTTGCCCTTCATAGTCTACACCTACCCCCTATAAAAAATATTTGGCATGGTATTTTATATGTACCGGTAAAATAAATCTTCCATGATACATTGAATGCTATATTACTTATAATGTAGTTTTACAATTTTGAGCAATGTATTTTACATGTACGTTTTTTACAAAATTTATCAACAAGGAATATATGGGACCCTATTTTTTATCGCACATTGTTTCTACGATTTTCGCCAGTGCCCCCCCTGAGGACCTATCGACCCTGATGGCTAGGTACAGTATTAATTCTACATTAAATACAACACTACATTGAAATCACCATATACTATGAGTGGATAATAGATGTGGGTTCATTTATCCATTTAAACAAATTCTCATATGTTTGAACAATGCTTCATCCATTTTAATAAATTCTCATTAAATTTGGATGAACTTTACCACAATATTTTGAAAAAAAATTTATCAGTGTGACCGTTCAAAAAATACCCTGGACCACAGTATAATGTGATATCAGTGTACCAATATATCATCGTAATGTTACAAAACTCTATATTATCACGTGAACTTTGAATATGTGACATTAAAGGGGTCTCAGTGTAGTGACGCACGGGTGACTAACTAATGACACACACAGCCAATAGTAGCGCTCCACGACGGACAACCCCACGAAACACAGGGCCACCCGGCAGATTTCCAAACCCTGCCACCCTTTGTTTCACCGGGTGGACCTATAAACCACCGGGTCACTTTCACTCTGTTCTGCTTTTTCTTCATCTTCAAATCCTCGAGCCTTTCCAAACATTTAAACTTCTGTCGATCCCACCGCGATTTTGCAAAGGAACTCAACCAAATTGTAACTTATTAGATTGTATAGAGTTTCCCGATTTTCCTGATGCTTTCGTAGAATTTTGGCAGTTTATTTTCACGAAGTCCTGGAGTTTTGAAGGCGCATTTTGAAGATGAAAGATTAGAGCTCTAGAATCGGAAAACCAGCATCTCCTTCTTCTTCTTCTTCTTCTTTTAGATTCATTCAGTCAATATTGAATTTTCAAGTGATTTCGCGATCGTTGAAAACCCTAATTTCATCGTTGCGCAGGGTCTGGTATTTTTTTCTGGTTCCGGGGGTTTGTGGATTTGGTACCGGGTGATAATTGTCGAGTATTGAGATTTAGGGTTTAGAAATGACGAAAGTGTGCGGAGTTCTCGCAGTGGTGTGTCTTTTGTCGTTGATTATTGTGGTGGTAGCTGAAGACTCGGAATCCGTCAACGTGACCTCGGGCGGCGTAGCGTGGGTGACGACAATGGACGTCGATGAACTGGAGCAACAAGAGAAAGAGAAAGATACTCTTGTGGAGCAGACGGAAGCTGGTCAGGAATTTAGTTCCATGGAGTCTATTCTCCACTGGGCCATCGGTATGCCAACAAAGCTTCACATCTTTACTGCCTCGTTGATTTTCAAAATTTCAGTAGCTGTGTAGCGCAGTGATTTTTTGGGGTCAGGTAGACAGTTTAGCATTTTTGATAATTTTCCATGGCTTTAAGAGCAATCCAGGCTCCTTGAATGCTCTTTTCATATTGATATACACTCCCTCCGTCCCAAAGTTATTGTCCAACTTGTTTGCTTGGTATTTCTCTGAGCCAATTTCATTGATCATATTGTAAGAAACATGATTAAAAAAAGGTTCCAAATTATGTCACTAGAATGATTGAAGAACATTGCATGTGTTCATTGCAACCTAAATAAAATTAGCCACAAGGAAGTATTTTTTTGACCTACTTAAAAAAGCACTTTCAAACATGACTTTCAAACACGACAATAACTTTTGGACGGAGGGAGTATGTAATATCAGGATAATACACATGTGCTACCTAGGTACTACTTAGGCAATACCTGGGTGATACCTAGGTTTAAAGAGGCTACACATCTTGACTCCATGTAGGAAATCCGGCTATTATTCCTTTCTTTTTTCCAAAAATCCTTTGCATCAATTAGCCAGCCCAAATTCTATGTGGCAATTTGGCTAAAATTAGCAACAAAAAATAACTGGTGTCATCCATATCTGGGAACAGGGCATTCAGATCCAGAAAAGCTGAAGGTGGCAGCAAAAGTTGCGAGTCGATTGTCTCCAGAGGAATTGGAGAATCGGCGTAAAGATATTAAGGTCCCTATCTTATCCTTCAATTCTATAGCAATTCATTTTTCGAGATTAAATTTAGACTGTACTCAAGGCTTTGGCCCGGTGTGTTTTGAGGCTCATTTTTTGGAATTTCACAACGCGACAAGGTCAGTGGATTTTTGTGTTAGATCCCTCAGAAGGTTATTGTTATTGAAGCAGTGCTTTATGTACGTTCAGGAAATGATGGAGAGACTACATGTACCTTCTGATGCGGAGCTTATGAAAATTGCAATCGCAGACCTTCACAACTCGACACTGTCAACTGAAGATCGGCAACGAGCACTTCAAGAGTTGCTTATTCTGGTGGAGCCGATTGACAATGCTAATGGTGAGCTCGTATGACTTTTAACCAGGAATGGGGGCTGGACACCCGTTTTAACCCCTAAAAGGACCAAGGATTCATGGTTTTAAAATGGCAAATTCAATTGATCGTATTGTGAAAAATGTCTATATCACTGGAATCAGTGAAGAACAGTGAATATGTTGGTCAATAAACAAACAAATTTGAACAAGAGGAAGTCCACATAGAACCTACTCAAAACTGCTAAAAAAATTTGAGGCCCAATTCAGGCTTCTTGGTCTTTTAGGGGTTAAGGAACCTCTTGACGTCAATGTTTCCAACTCCAAACACGTAGAGTTTTGTTGTTTTCAGTAAAACAGAGTCCATCACTAACTTCTGCATTTGAAGACGTGGCAGATTTGGACAAGATCGGTGGATTACAGCCTATCATAGCGGAGTTGGACAGTCCTGAGGAAGAGCTTCGTACAACCTCGGCTTGGGTACTTGGAAAGGCTTGCCAAAACAACTTGGTTGTACAAAAGCAGGTGTGGTTGCGTTCTACACTAAATAGGTAGATTAGTGTTAGATAATTATAAGATTTGAAAATATTATAGATTTTTACTCTCGACAAAAAAAATTACCAAAGACATTGATTCCAATACTATTGAAAGATCCCCATCTTGACCAATATAGAGGGTAAAAAAATTGGTCAACAGTAAAACCTTACAACATGTTTATGTAAATTAGTGTATCTAACAATAATCTACCTATTTAGTGTAGTAATTTGCAGAATTTAGGAATATGTTTTGAACAAGGCAATTGCTGTACAGATATGAGACTAGCTTGAAGTGTCTGAGATCGAATTGGCATCTTGTTTCGGTGTTGCAGATTTTGCTGCACAAAGGGCTGCCGAGGTTGATGGAGATGGTGGAATCAAGCTCTCCTGAGGAGGCTGTGAAAGCGTTGTATGCAGTATCAGCTGTGGTCCGCAATTTCCCTCTAGCACAGGAAGAGTTTTACTTCGAGGGCGGCGCTGGGCTTTTGGAGGTAAAATTTCGAACACACACCTTTGTCTCACAAGGATAGGATACTAAATTTAAAATTTTTAGTCTTGCTTGCTCAATCTTAACCCCTAAGCGTCCACTGTGTATTTTCTGTAGCGTAGGAAAATTGGACCCCTTGCTGCAAATCATCTGTTTGTGTGAAAATGACTTCAGTTTGACACTGTTGATCTTGTAGTATAGAACAAGAGCTTTAAAATGATAGTGTTGCAATCAGAAAACTGAGGTAACAGTAGAAAATGGCACCGTTGCAAAGTTCAGTGATGCAGATGGCCATATTGGGCGTTTTAGACGCTTAGGGATTAAACCATAGCTCTGTAGCAAGCAAGGATAGACCCAATGTATCTCACAATGAAGGTAGTAACTGTCTCGGAAGAGCACACAATGAAAGGAATCTGATTATTTTGTGTTTCCATTGTCTTGATGTTTCTGGGAACTTGCAACAACCTGTTTGAGGCATGGGATTCCTGAAGTGTATAGTTTCAAAGAATGATTTGGTAATAAGCATTTGGGCCTTGTTTTTGTTGGAACTGCAGAGATTATTTGTAGGATCCTCTGTGGATATTCGACTGCGGAGGAAATCGTTGTTTTTGCTTGCTGATTTGGCTGAGCAGAGTCAGCATCTGCGTGGAGGGCAGCTCGATGCCATCATGAAAACGTCCTCAACTATTCCCGACTCGGTGAATCTGTTCAGTGAAAGACTTCTGAAAGCTGTTGTGAATTTGATGGAAGCTTCAGACATGGATACTCAAGAGAAGGTCAGCTTCTACTCTCCTAACCTTTCCTAATTCCTGAGTGCTTAAACCCCTAAGCGTCTAAAACGCCCAATATGGCCATGATTTGCATCACTGAACTTTGCAACGGTGCCATTTTCTCCTGTTACCTCGGTTTTCTGATTGCAATACACCATTTTAAAGCTCTTGTTCTATACTACAAGATCAACAGTGTCAAACTGAAGTCATTTTCACACAAACAGATGATTTGCAGCGGAGTGTCCAATTTTCCTACATTACAGAAAATACTCAGTGGACGCTTAGGGGTTAACTTTAAAAATCTAGAAAGTTCACTTCGTAAGCTCATTGCCAATTATAGTAACTTCTCACAGTGCATGTTATTCCAAATTCATCACAACAGTTTTTAAAAAAAATTGTGTTAATTTGGGATTTTAATTGAATTTCAAAAGAAAATCTTGATATCTTAATTACAATGTATTAATAAAAAAATACGAGAAATCCTAACCGTACCGATGTGATCTTCACATTGACATTTACAATTTAGCTTTGTACATCAACTCCATTTCTGTTTTTCATCAAAAAAATTACAACGCATCTTTGAAATCAGTGTTGAATCGAGACGTTAAAAGGGTTAAGGATGTCTTTTTTTGTTTCTTATTTCTTCTATTTGAAAGGCCTTCCAGCAATATCTTCACTTGCATATCGTATTTCTCATTACAAGACTGCTTTCTGGTGTGCAGGCATTGATGGCTGTCAGGACCCTTAGCGAAGTTAGTGATAGAGTTCGGAACACGTTAGTAAATGAATGCGGAGTAGAGGATACTTTAGAGAAATTGAGGCTTCAACTACATGAGTTGCAGGAGAATGAAGACCAAGCGGACTTCGCCAGGGATTTAGAAGCTTTGCGACAGGAAGTCGTGGACTCCATCTCAAATTCTAAGGACCCCTCCATCAGGGATGAATTGTAACTTGTAATGTAATAATACTTTTGATAGAATAGAATCCAGTTATCAGCCAAGGTAGGGAACCCATTTGTGTGAGGTTCCCACGGGTTGAAGTTATAATGAAAGTGAGAAACGAGATACTTATATGTTTTGTCAGTCAGATGATTTCATGAGATACATTGTAGATGGAATTATCAATTACTCATGTTTCAAGGGGTAGTGGAGGCTTGTGCTTGAAAGCCTACTATCACAAACATCACGAGCTCAAGATCCTTACAATAGTCATCCTTTAGAGTTGGGCCAAGAAGAAAGTTTTGAACTGATGTTGAAATCATTGAAATAAAAAGAGTCTAAAAACTAGTCTATGCTTGCCAGCGTCCTGTCATTATTTTCCATACCTCACTTACCTTCCACCAAAGTTCCAAGTCCATGACCCACGAGGGGACAGGACACTAGAATAAGACACTACAACACCCAAGAATAGTTCAAAAAAGAGGTTAGAAGTAGGGCAAAAAGGGAGATTAGATGAAGGACTACATGGGATCCCTCAGTTGCACATTTCGTATATAGTCCATTGAACAGCAATCAATACAGATGTACAAAGAAATTGAGCATCAATACTTTAACCCTGTTTACATTCTCTGCTCTATATATTGCATCCATGAACAGAATGCTGGTGACATATCAAAATCGACTTAACTTAGAAAGACGGTGTACAAAAATCCACTAAATTAGCTTTCATCAGCTCTACAATCATTGTGAACATCTTCAGGATCATAGTGTAATGGCCCATACAAGCTATGTGCCCGATGACCTGAGCCAGGGGTCTCGGTTCCGTGTTAGATACATCTAAGTCAGCATGGCATTGAGATAATTTACACTTGTTGCTATAAGCAGGCTAGACTGTATACAAAGTGCTATCAAAAATCGTCAATCTTGTCATTCAGTACTGAACTCCTGTTCAGCCCTTCGTAGAATCTGGCTACCACAGGAAGAACTTTGATCTTGGATGGATCGAAACCAATGAGGCGCAGGCCTTGAAGAGATTTCACGCGTGAAAGAGCCACATACACCATGCCATGACCGAAGGCCTTGGACAGATTGGTCTCCACACGGTCAAGTGTCATACCTTGGCACTTGTGTACACTAAGAGCCCAACCCAGCATCAGGGGAATCTGAGGGAAACCGCATAGAAACGGTTAGCTAATTTGATTTTAAATTCTAGGTCCTGGGTGATGAGAAACCCCAAATGATGAGGCTGTGCAATGAAAACAGAGTTGATCGCATACAATTTGAATAATTACTGCCAGTAATCGGCCTGGGCGAAACATTCAACTTCGAAAGGGGCGACAATGGAAGCCAACACTAACCTGAAACCTTTTGGCAATTTCTTTGTCACCATCAAAGACACTCCAGCTTTCAGGCCCCACCAACCTCTCAAGACCATCACAAGCAAAGCGAACAATAGGCCATTGGCCAGGGGGGTCGCTTAATTTAACCAACTTCTGGTACTCAGCAGCTGCAGGGTCACCTGGTGCAGAAAATCCAACCACGACACCTCTTGATCCGTTCACAAGCCCAACACCCGTCTCAAGATTCTTCAAGAGGATCACCTGCACAGTCATACAGCAATGCTCAACTCTTCATGCATGCAGTAGGTTTTAAAAACAGGGAACTGGAATATAAGACTTGCTATAAATCAACCTGTAATAAGTACATTCGTATTCTTGTCCACGTCTTCACCAACATAAGGACAACGCGTTTCTGACAATGTTTCTAAAATCAACAAGATCTATGATGGTCTGGCATGCAACACTAAGAATAGTACATTTGAAGATTTCATTGGAAATGAATGTTTCCCTTAGGAATAGTATAATAAACAGTACAGAGTGAGACTTTTACCTCCTAATACCTAGAACTGATGACTGCTAAGAAAGTATACTTCAAAGTGTTAAATCAACCTACTGAATATGGGACTTGAAAACGATAAGTACCTGAGCTCCCACACATAGGGGTTGTACCGCAGCTGCTCGGAGATTCTCCAACTGCCTTACGCCAAAATCGCTGTGGGCTTCATCTTTAGCTTTATATACAACCATATCCCCTCCTACAGATCTCAGGTTTTGATCGTTTTCACGACTAACATCCATGTGATGAGGATACAACCTTGTCATCTCAATTCCATTTGATGCACTATCTGAAGAACCTTGGCATTGCATTAGGCGATGTAGAGTTGAAGAGGAACACACTCCACGACGGATCTCATTCAACATGTTCACAAACTCCATATCTGATTGCCGGAAAACATGGGTTAACTCCACTTGCGCGTCAAAGCTTTTTTGCCAGCAGTCTGCTTGAAATGCGAAGTACTTCTGAGGATTACTGGGCTTTACAGGCTCCAGCTGGAAGAAGTCACCAGTGACAATCAACTGAAGACCTCCCCACACCTGACTTGGGCCCTTGACCCTCGTCTTCACACTTCTTGCGATGAATTCAAGCTTGTCAAAAAGTTCGCCGTCAATCATACTGATCTCATCGATGATAAGAGCCCGTGCTCTTATCCACCGAGCCTTAACTTCCCTCTTCTTCTTTACCTTCATGCACAAATTTGTCCACGTAAGTTAAACCTAACAAAAGTAAAATGGTAGAAAATAAAGCCCTTAAAAATTTAGAAAGTGACCCAAATATACACGTAGAGAGAATGTAAGTCAAAACAGCCTAGAGTTTGAATGAACTCCAACCAAAACATAATGAACACGTGTCACCGACACCATTCATAAAAACCAAAAAATAGATAAAAATAACTCAAGTAACCAACACATCCGACGTCAACCCCAAGGTTAGCATGATAGGAAAAACTGTACAGTGCATGGGTAGGTCAGTTCCACTTGTAGTTTTCAACAACAGCATCGATTATAGATATCGTCTGTGCTGACCTTTTCTGCGAGTTGCTCTTTGGTCTCATTGACCCCAATTCCAACTCCAGAAAATGAATGAAGTGTTGTTCCTCCGATTGCACATGCTGCTAAACCCGTAGATGCAGTCACAAAGACGGCCTCCTCTCCATACATTCCACGCAGTATCTGTAAAGCATCCTCCACAATGAAGGATTTTCCTGTTCCAGCGGATCCAGTAACAAAGACGGACTTCTGCTGAGAAATAGCCTTTAGAACTTCCATCTGCTGCTTAGAGGGAACCGGTTTTTCCTTCTCTGGTGCTGTAGGCATTGTAATCCGAGGCTCGTCTAAAACCAACCCAACATCATTGACCAGAAATGAGATTGCGCATCTTTGTAAGCCAAACTTTGTAATTAAACTTTGAGGAGCGTGTTCTAAATAACGGCGTCTCCATATGAAGGCATTGGATCTGAAGAAATACCAGTATTTGTGTTCGGCAGATTCCTTCGGTGCAATGGTGACGCGGATTCCTGAATCCTATTAGAATTTGATAAACCATAGCCTGCACAACAATAGCACATAAGAAAAACAGATGTGCATGTTCAGAAGGATCTAGACAACAACTGAATGATACGTATCCACCACAGAATAAATAAATTGGAGTTCACTACGAAAACTGCCTGCCTAGCACCTGTCGATAAAAATCGTGTAATCCTAGTATTTGTAAATACCTGGTAATTGAGTGTTGAAACGTGTTGTTTCTGGTGATGTCTTTTGACTTTTAAAAATCTGCCAGGGTTCGGGCTCAGGTGAAGGTTTGAAGTAACCGGAGGACGCAGACATGCTGTTCCCAGGAGCTGGCCTCTTCCGAACTCCTGGGCATCTCCACTCTCCTACAACCTCTGTTGGCACGTTTGCCAACTTCTGTTGGAAACTCGGTGACCCAGAAGAATCCTGTGCACCTCGATGAAACATCCTCGCGTTTCCATCATTGCTTGCAAGACTATCATCGACTCTGTCGTCCCAGCGAACATCTGCATTGGCATGGGAACTCTGAAAGTGCGGCCCCTGGTTCGAATGCTGCCACTCATCTGACGGTGGCCCCGCCCTCCACCCGGTGCTCGCACTGGTCAAGTTAGAATCTCCAGCCCATGATCTGCTCACTCGCTTGTCTGATGTCGGACTGACATTGTGTGAGGTGCCGGGAAGCTGCGTTTGATGCAGTTTCTTGGCATGCAGCCGCGCCAGCGCCAGCTGCTTCTGTTGCATCATGCGAGACTTCTGCATTTCGGAGAGACCGCCCTGCACTTGCGAACTTGACACCGTGCATTCGTCATCATCGTCAAGCACGATGACCTCCTTCATAGTTGCGTCAATCGAGAAGTGCACCAGGAACAAGACGGAAATTAATTAGTTCGTATTGATCTACACCTATATATCTCCGAATCTGGAATAAATATCCTTCCACCCTACCTGTACTAAGAATTCACGTTCTCGGATCGACCATAAGCTTCAGTCTAAATATCAAGAGCAGACATAAAAACCACTCGAAAAACGAGAGTTCAAAAACTAACGAACTCGGAAGCTTCGGAAAATTCCTGCACCAAAACGGTAAAAATTCTACTCCCGTTACCGATCTCATGAAACTTACATCTCAAATTCCTCCGTTATGCGCTACACACAAACCCTGCACTGACCTAACCCCTATACTACAACCCTGTAAGAAAATCCTACGACAAACATCCCCAAAGCTCTCAATCGCGTCTCAGGTCGTCAAATTCTGAAAACTGAAACACGGCTCAAGCGCTTGCATGCTTGCTTTGCAACGTGCAACACACTTTCTCCGATTGCAGCATTTGCAACACCGTTGTGCTATCAAAACCGGTCACGAGAAACCCTAAGACAGGAACGAGCTGGAAGAACAGAGAATGGGAAGTAGGAGGCTCGGTATGGCGGGAGTTTTGGGCTGTTTGAACGATCGACTGGCTATGGGCGGTAACTTTCGCCACCTCGGATGCCATCTCACTCGGTTTCTCATCCACGTCACCAGTGAAGGTGAGATTGGGTCACACAAGTTCCCGCGTTTTATACTCATATTCAACACTAAAGGCGGCTTTCCATTGAGCATCTGCACTTTATGAAATTGGACGTTCCAACTTTTTTCATTCGTGTCACATTCAAAATCAAGAGGAGATTTAGCTAGGATTTTACGCTCTCGATGAACCAAACCTAAACTGCATATCAAACTCAGAAGGTCGTCGGTATGGGCTTTAGAGTATATTCGAGGGCATAGCATAAGACATCGCTTTTTAGACGAGCTCATGGGGATGAGGTATCCTATCATAAATCAAGTACTGCTTGAGGAATGAGAAATGAATTAGATGAATGTGGGTTACGTGAAAATTTTCTCGTGATCCATAATTCCTTTGCAAGCCTTTGTAACCCTCCTTCCACTCCACATGTATTTTGAAAGCAGTGATTGACGTTCGCATAAACCTCCCTAATGTTACAACTTTGATGGAATTGCTATATACATTATTAGAAAGGTTCTTTCAAGTCACTAAAAGGCCATGAAACTCTTACTTGAGCATAAATGAAAAGTAAACATTGATAAAAAAAATGTTCATAGAAAGTAATTATTGTAAGCATTTAAATAACTAATTAAAGTTCAACCTATATAGAGAACAACTTAGAAATATAAAAATTTCAATTTCATTGTGTTTATAATACAACTGTCAGAGACACAAGAACTCAAGAACAAGAAGTGTAATGGTACACAATAGTGACTCTTAAGAAAATATATTGAATTAAATTAATAGTTCACTTGAACAAGATACAAGACAAGGCAACACTAAGAATTGCTCCTAAGCTGGTGTTGACAAGATTGAGGAGTCCCTCTTCTCGTCTCCTATATATACTAGTACCTGAAGCCCTTGAAAATGCTTCTATAGAAACTTTTAGTAATCCAGGAAGCTTCTGACGAGGCTTCTTGAAGACTGTACAAATTTCTAGGAAAGTGTTGAGTACTATAGGAGGTTGTATAAGGTTATAGAAACCTATGAAAACTTCTAAAAGCTTGTGGAAGCTTGTGGAAACTTTAAAAAACTCGTGGAAGCTTTAAAAAACTCGTGGAAGCTTCTAGAAACTTGTGGAAGTTTTTGGAAGTCCGTGGAGGCTTTTAAAAGTTCTTGGGAACTTTTAGAAGTTTGTAGAAGGTTCTATGTCTGTGACAACAATCTTTCAAGGGATTCAAACTATTTATAATGTTGAAATTTACTCTTTTAATGAATTTGAATTAATATATTGAAGTACAGATCTTGGTAGTTTCATTTTTCATTTTTGGGAGAAAAAAATATTGCAATCATAGTTTAAGAAGGCCTTTGAACATTTAATGTTGTACATACAAAACTCGCAATTTACTATTTATGCACTTTGACAAATGCGATCATTTCATGAGCAAATTTGGTTTAAAAAAAATTGGCTAAATAGTTTTTTAACAAACAACAATTTTTGTATTTTTACAATCACTTATATTGTAAAAAAAAAAATTGATTTATTTTTATTTTATCTTTATCTTAATATTTTATTTTGTCTTGTTTTTTTTCTTGTCTTCCTTCTTGTTTTTCTTCTTGTCTTTGTCCTTGAGTTGTCTTTTTTTTCATTCTTTTCTTTCCATTTTTGCTTCTTCTTGTACAGCTGCAGATCCCACATTCGCACCAGAGTTTTTTTAAAAAAATTTAATGCTAATGGTAAATTTATTTTTTTAGTTTTTTAAAATTAAATTAAAATTAAAAAATTTAGTTGTTCTTAGGATTTCACTTGTCATTCATACCGCTCAACCCTACCAATCATTCTTATAAAAAATAACAATAATAAAAATGATTAAAAAAATCAAAACAACTTTGGTGCGAATGTGGAATTGAACAAAGAGACAAGAAGGAAGACAAGAAAAAAAGAAAATATCAAGATAGAGACGAAATAAAAATAAATGAATTATTTGTTTACAATGTAAGAGATCGTAGAAAGACGAGAATTGTTTTTTTTCAAAAAAGGTTTTAGAAAAAATCCTTCATGCGCCCAAGGGCCAAGTGAAATCCTATGATTATATGGTCAAGTGCGTAAATAGAAAATTGTGTGTTTTTTACAAATGGAAAGTTATAGGATATCAAATTTCATAAAAGGAAAGTCATTCAAGTCGTTTTAATATCATGTTTGAGCAAATGTTCTTAAAGAATTATTTTTGGTTTATATTACTATGGAACTTTTGAATTTTACATTTTAAAATCGACCAAAATATACACATTAGTTATATAGTTGAATGTTACTCCCTTCATCCCATAAAACGGTGACGAAAACTACTTTGCTGCAAAGTAGTTTTCATCATCCTTTTATGGGACAAAGGGAGTATAGGTTTTAACATGTTATTTTGTACACCACAAAAATGAGAGGTGTTTGAACTAGTGCTTGAACTAAAAATAAAAAATTCACTATACTACAACAATCTTGAGGTGTTTCTCTTTGAAAAGATCTCCTACAATAGATAGAGATTTACTCGGATTGTCATGATTCAAATTGGGTTGGAAAGAAGACTCGATTTCCTATTTTGGGTATACCGGTATATTGTTATTTTTCAATTTAAAAAAATAAAATCCAAACAAACCATAAAATGGTCATTTGGGCCTTTTAGGGGTTAACCTCAACTTTGAAAATCCTAAAACCTCAACTTTGAAAATCCATAGAATATTATTCCAGTATCCAAAATAATGAAACAACTTGCATTATGGTTCATGTCCAACTTCAGACTAAACCTTCACTTCCAAAGTGAGATCAGAACAAGTCACTTTTGGGTTTGGCCACCTTACAGCATTCATATTCGTCTTTAGAACTGAATATTCTCAACCAATAGAATTAGCTATAACTGAATCCTGAGAGCTAGCCAATCTCACGGCCACGAATTACAATGCATTTCAAAGTTCTAGATTATAATAGTTCCAGCGGCCATCTGTAACAGAAAGCTACAGCGGCCATCCATAACACAAGGCTCCGTCATAGAAGACTGGCTCTCCGGAGCATATAAAATTCACCGAGCCTTCAAAAGAGCTTTCAAGTCCGGTGTGTTGCATGAGAAGTATAGTGTAATAAACGTTACCGTTACCTGGTAAGCAACAGCACGTATCATGTCCCTGGCTCTAATAAACATAATACCCTCAAAACATTCCGATCATCCCTCCTAGAAAATGTGTGACTTCTCCAAACAAAAAGAGATGCTCCCTCTAAAGGCATCCAACTCCTGTTCCGCTGAACTGTACTGTACAATTCCTACGACTAATAGTACGACCTATAAAGGTGATGAAAACCCTGCTCTCATAGCCTGTGACTTCCGCTTGGCAAGTTTCTTCTCGTTCGCAATGGCGCGTGCCTTTGCCTCCTGTTGCCGCCTTCTTTCTGCAAAATCAGGAAAAGACGCTCCAAGTTAAGTTCCAATACTCAAACCTCTTTATTATGACCTTCTCTAGAATATTCTTCACACTTGTCACACATTCACACTATGTCACAATGAAGACGTAATTGGGATCCCCAAGTGGTAAGATTAAAGAGGTAGAAGATAAATCCTCCATTCATCATAAATCAGTTCCGTTATACGTTAGACGGCAACGTTTTGGATCTAAACGTTGATGGCCAACGTACTTCAAGAACTCTCACCACATTACCGGTACATCCAAATTATAGAAAATCCTTTCTTAAGAAGACAAAATGTTCGTCTCCTGCTACTCTACATGGCTCTAGTGGTACCAATTCTATTCATTCCCATTTCATTTTTCGTTGCCTCAGTAGGACATGTAAGTATGACAAGTCATTAAGTTCCCTACAAGCACTTCAGTATTGTAAATTCACAATAAAATAAATAAGATATCCCGTTTATCTATGTCTCCAAATTACTAATCAAACAAGAAAAAAAAAAACATAATCTCTGAGTCATACAGCCGCTTCTTTCAAAATTAGAATGTCGACTTCTCATATGCGTTTATTTTCAATAGAAGAATTATTGAGCAACCAGCTGTAAAAAGAGAGTAAACCAGCGTACCTGTAGCAACCGATTTCTCGACAATATTTGATTCCTGCGCTGCTTCGCGATCCTCCTTGGTAGAATGCGACAGTCGGTAGAGTCCCAGTCGAATATCGGCTCTCCAGTGCGCCAGTTTCTCACCAAAAAGCGCACTCGCCATAGTCATCTTCTTCCCTGCCGACTTCGTAGGCGAGCCACTGGCCATCTCCTACACAATAATTTATTTTACTTCAATCCGTCGTACCGTCCAACAACTTCCGCCAAACGCCAATGTCTGAAAATCAAGCCAAATCTCTAAGCCTCTTTCCTCCTTCAACTGTGAATACTTCCACACCAAATCGCTAATACAACATCAAGAACAAGAATATCAAGCTTTATTCAATCGCCAGTTCTTATTAAGCTTCAAGAAACGCGTGCTAAACGTCACTACAAGACTCCACACAATCCGATTAGCCTCGCTGGACTTTCATTAATTAATACAAAGACACATTCAAGAAACGTCACCAACTCGTGTAAGAAAGCTCTACACACAGACATACACACACGGCAATTACCGACCTCCGCCAAATTTAGCAAGCTTGAAAAACAGGTCAGTCACTCACCAGCTCATAAGTTATGAGCAATGCCGTGGAAGTAAGTTAAGTTAACCTCCCCCGGTATAGAACGCCTCATCCTTATCCCGACACCACAGCAGTGAAAGCAGTGTTCTCAGTTGACCTTGGCCGTGTGTGTCTGTCCACCGACGGAACGAGTCTGGAGGCGGGAAAAAGCGGCTATAGAATCCCAGGAAACAGAGCATGAAAATGCGAGATGAGCTGGAAATAGCAATGCAAGGAAGACGCAAGGGGATCAGCACACAAGCCAGGGGAAGCGAGAAGATGACTGTTCTTCTTCTTCTTCTTCTTCTTCTTCTCCCCAGACGAGTATACTGAGCTCGACGACGACAAGGGGAAGGTTCTAGGTGGCCCCGTGGAAGCTTCCAGGAAGGTGCTCACGTGACGGGTGATTACACGTTATTTCAGTTCTGCGGCATCTCCACCCGTTGGAGGCCACTGTATCAGCATACGTTAGTACCTGCAAAAATAGATTTCGCTGAAAAAATGAGTAGTAAATCTGGAAAATAAGATTTTAAATTCTTTTCCCTGTGTTTTGCCAGGTACTCCCTCCGTCCCAAAGTTATTGTCCAACGGTATTTCTTTGAGCCAATTTCATTGATCATATTGTAAGAAACATGATTAAAAAAAGTTCCAAATTATGTCACTAGAATGATTGAAGAACATTAGAATTAACCGAAAAGAAGGCCTTGGAACATGCCTTTCAAGAGGAGTTCAAGAGGAGTTTACCACTATAGTTGGGTTGAATAGTGTCGTGTCATAACTTGTCCCCTTGTGGGCCATGGGCTTGGAGCTTTGGTAGGAGGTGTGGAAGTCATTGCCAGGTGTGGAGAATAATGACAGTGGCTTGTTTTAGATTGTCTCCCAACTCACCTTGAACTAGTTTTCGGTCTATTTATATTTCAATATGAGTTCAAGAGGAGTTCAAGAGTAGTTCAAGAGGAGTTCAAGAGGAGTTCAAGAGGAATTTGTTAAAACTTCCTCTTTGAGCTGACTTTTCGGTTAACTCTATTGCATGTGTTTATTGCAACCTAAATAAAATGAGCCACAAGGAAGTATTTTTTTGACCTACTTAAAAAAGCACTTTCAAACATGACTTTCAAACATGACAATAACTTTGGGACGGAAGGAGTACTTGGTTAACATACCGGGTACCGAGTTTTGATTTTTTTTTTAATCTTATTTTATCTTGGTAGCCTTGTAGAAATTGACCTCTGATGGTATCCTACTTTAGTCAGTTACCCTTGGACGCTGGGTGATTTCTTTTGCGTCCTTTCACCACATATGGTGATCTTTTTCATCCATCCAAAATTCTCTTGATTCTTGTGCTAGTTAACTACCACTTGTACGGTACGGATTTTCAAAATGAAATAATGAGAATTTTGAAAAATAACAGAAGCGGTTTATGTCAAGTTTCATTCTTAGTTCAAAAAGTGGGACGTTAAACATGATTTTCCATAATAAGTAGAATCAAATAATGAAAACCATACCACCTTGTAGTGCATGTTATTCCAATTTCATTACAATATTTTTTTATTTTTTTGTGTTGATTTTGAATTTTAAATTGAATTTCAAGAGAAAACCTTGCAAAATTAATTAAAAAAGATTAATGATAAATATGATGAATCTAACCGTACAGATGTTATCTTCATATTGACATTTACAACTTTGTTTTGTACATCAACTCCATTTTTATTTTCATCAAACATTTTATAACAAATCTTTGAAAACAATGTTGAATCGGGACCTTAAAGGGTTAAGTAACTTTTGTCAAAAAGTATCACATGTCATCTTGGGATGGGTTTAGAGCGACAAGGATCTTTCAAAATCTGAGATAGAAATTCAATTTCAATACCTACGCTGTCTAAAATTTGACTCTCTTATTTAGTTTTTTTGTAGCCTTGTAGAAATTTATAGCTCAAGGTATCCTATTTCGTGATCAGTTTCAGCATGAATTAAGTAATTCTTGTGAAAAATAACCACATGTCATCTTGTGTTTGGTTTCGAGTGACAAGGACCTTTTGAAACCTGACAATGAAATTCAATTTTAATATCTGGGTTGTGTGAATCTGGCTGACTCTCATGTGTGTTAATGGTGACTATTCCAAAGTGATGTACAGTAATTTGGACACTTTTAAAAGAAATGAATATAGTTCTTATTATTAGATTGGTCATTTTTTAAAAGATTCTTGTGAATAACTATTAAGAGATTTGAACACAACTAAGCATGTTATATTTAATGTTTTAGAGATGGTATGCAAAAGTTATAAGGGTTCAAAGATTGAATGATGCTTCAAGTGAAACTTCAACCTCAGAATATTATCGCCCCGTTCTACACACTATAAAATATTGAGCATATTCATTGTTGCAATCGTGCGCTCCAAGCCAAAAGAAATTTAATAAGCCGTAAGGTAACAAAGTTTAACATTAGAGGAAATTTGAGGCCTTTAGAAGGTTGTGAGTTCTCATGTTCAAAAATTAATAAAATAAAAATATTAAAAAATTGAGTTGAACTACAAATTTTAATTTACAAAAATTAAATATAACGTGGATATGATGTGATTGCCTCTTGACCACTTTAGATTGAATATTAAAATTTAGTAAATTTTTAATATACATTATATATATATATATAATAATGTTAACCTTATTATTATTTTTAAATTATATTATATTTTCAATTTAAAAAAAAGATTCTAGCACAAGTATTGAGACAATCCTTTCAAGGCTTCAAATCTCTTTCAAGGTAACTACTCCCTTTGTTGCATAAAAAGACGGTAAAAACCACTTTTTCATGATCTTTTATGCAATAGAGGGAATGTACATTAACCCCTAAACTCTTAAGAGACCATTTTTTGATTGTTGTTCATTTTCTCGGGTTGCTCAGGCCTAAAAAAATAATTGAAAATTAAAAATTTGATGTCATATGTAATCAAGTCTTATTTTCAATGCAATTGGAATTATGTCCATGCAATCAAAACTTCACTTGGGGGAATTTAACAAAGTGAAACACTTAAATGTAAGTTGAAAGTCAGCTTCAACAATTCAAGTAGGCTTGCCAAAAAATCTAAGACAATGAGATTCATTGGGCACCTTAAAGGAACCTTTGTTCAATTCACATAGGTTGCATGCCATGAGTTGTGGGCTCATCTCATTTATAACGAGCCATCCTACTAGCCAAAATATCTATTAATGTGACAAAAATCAATTGGTGTCTTTTGTGCTAAGGACATAGGAGAAAGGCAAAAAGATATATCATTTGGATGTTGTTTATCAATTGTAACTTCGTGTGTCAAACATTGTTTATTTATTAGTATAAATGATCAATATTGCTTAGTTTACAATTGTAGAGTCTATAAACAATTGTACTCAATCTTGCAAGTGTTGGTACACTAATACACAGGCCGCACCTATTCCAAAAAAAAGCCTCAAAATATACATGATTTTGCATTTGAAGAGGTACATGTTTCACCATTGCCCAATAGGAAGCATGTAACTATGCAAATACCAATATACTTGATAGGGAAGTACTATCATTATTTTTTCATAAGTAAAAGTTTTTAAAATTTTAAAAGCCCTACTTCCAAGCTTTTGTATCCCTCTCCTGATCCATCATTTTCCCAACGGTCAAGTTTACATGGATGGCTCTCTACACTAATCCTATCCACACATTCAACAAACTCCATTAACATCTTATGTAAAGCTGGCAAGCATGGCATTAGATATAAAGAGCATGGATATATTTCATGTATGATCTCGTTCTTTAGTTAGGTATGATGTCCTTTTTTTTCACAGCCTCAATTGAACAAGATCCAAGTGAACCATTGAGGTTACCATTGAGGTTAAAATGTTTTCATGTTAAGAATAACATCAAAATGAATGCCTTGATGCTAAGTCTGATGTTATTATTAACATGAAAACATCTTGATGTCACGTGAAATGCGTCATGCAAAACATGAGTTTCTGGTTCATTAATAGAATCCTGGACTCCTGCGGTGGTGTCTCAGGTCTCCGCCAGTCTCCCTGTGCACAAAAGTGGCAGAGGCTCTACTTTGCGGAGCCTTTGAAGGTGGCAAGGTCTTGACGAAATCCAGAGTTCGCTCGGGGAAGCACTGGGAGGATCTCACGGCAGTGCTTGTGGGCTGCCTGTGAATAGTCTTATGAGAATTGAAGGCGTTGTTCGTCTTGAAGGCGTTGTTCGTCTTGACGACGGTCCGTGGCTTTGTAGATGCTGAGCTCGTCTCGGCTGCAGGCACGAACCACTCCTTTGCACCATTATTCTTCTGAGGTTTGGGCAGATCCATATCTCCTCGGTGCGTTTTCCATTTGTCTCCAAACGTGCTCACGAGATGTGCGTTGTCACCACCTAACATAGCCCCACCATGCACTTCTTCTTCATCCAAAGTATTGAAATTACACTAAAAGAAAAAACTGCACAAGTTTATCATACATTGCAGGTTTTTTGACCATCTTGGACTGCAGATGTAAAACATGTGTAGAATCCTCATTTGCTCACTATGAGTGTAATTTTTATAATTAAGAGGTGCGTAATATACCGTTGGAAGCACACTTTTAAAAACCTTTCCAAGGATATAATTCCAAAAATTGCACACGTGAGAAAATGAAGATTTTGCACATGTTTTACATGTGTAGTCTAGGGTGGTCTAAAAAAGTGCACATGACAAATTTGCGCAATTTCTTTTTACCATTATTTCTTATAATGTTAGAACTAATTAGTCCATGCATGATTTTTTTACCAGTTTTGAGTCTGTCATACTGTGTAGAACCCTTTTTTGGTTCACTTTTATTTATCTTTTGACCCTCACAATCATGTAATGTAAAATTGGACCTATCTGAAAAATGATCAATTTAATATTATTCTAGTCCCTTCAAAATTTAGCTCATATGAAGAGAAAAGATCATGAAGAAAGTTGTCACATTTTCTATCAATGGACCAACGTTAGTAGAAAGGGTGGTTTTTGGGCACCAAGGAATAGTATTAGAGCATGGTGCCAAAGCCCATATTAAAAAAGATTAAAGTGTATAATTGTCAAAAAAGCTCGACATACCAAAAGATTCTACGGTTCCTTTTCTATTCTCAAAGGAGTTTCTAGAGTCTGGTAGCTTAGTCTTGTGCAAGCTCTGCCCCTGCATCATAGAAACAATCTTGCCATCAATAAGTCAAGTTCCAACAATTTCATGTAAACATGGTAAAATTTGGTAAAATGGCTTGTTTCAGAGCACCAAAATTGTGCCATTCAAGTGCTCAGAGCTTTAATTTTTTAAAGTCCCAATTCAACATTGATTTTGAAGATGCATTATAAACTTTTTGATGTACAACAAAAATGGAGTTGATAAACAAAGCTAAGTTGTAAATGCCAATGTGAAGATCACATTTGTACAGTTGGATTTTAAAAAAAATATTAATAGATTTTAATTAAAATTTTAAGATTTACTTTTGAAATTCAATTAAAAATTGCAAATTCTTAATTTTTAATTTAAAAAAATTGTATTGAATTTGGAATAATGTGCATTGTGAGATGATATAATGTACATTATTTGATTCTACTTAGTTTGAAAAATCATTTTTAGGATCTCACTTTTTGAACTAAGAATGAATCTTGGCATAAACCACTTTCTCATACAAATGGTAGTCAACTAGCACATGATTCAATAAATTTTGAATGGATGAAAAATATCACTGTGCATGGTGAAGGGACACGTCAGAAATCATTCGGAGCCCAAATTATGAACACTGGTGCGTCAAAAGGTTAAAATCTAAACTAGGACCAATGTAGATCTGCTAATCTCATGAATCTTAACACTACAAACTAAATAGTACTCCCTCTTTCAAAATACAAATTCAATTCAAGCATATGTATTTTTCTTAGCTTTTTTGTTGCCAAAAAAAGTCGTCTCAGTACTCGAAAAATGGTCTATTTTTAATAGTAACATGTAGTTTTTGTGTCACTCTCATTGTTCACCCCTTTTGAAGTGAATAGGGCTCATGTTCAAAGTATAAACCATAGGATAAAACGAGGCATAAAAAATTGCCAAAAACGGAGGGAGTAGTATTTTGTTATTACAGCTCAGCTCTTCAAAGAAATGCCTTGTTACAAAAATATGTTAAAAACGAAAAATCAGCTCTGAATTGATTTTATAATTCCAAGCCCCAGAGGTAGTCGCTTCTCCAGGTTGCCATTTGACCCACAGGACATCAAAACCCCAAAAAATGATGTAACCAGAAATGCACTCCCTATATTCCGTAATAGCATGTGGGAGTATATATATTTTGTCCCCTTTGCCTATTACGCTTGCCTAGCGTGTTCGAGATTTTGTCAAGTGTGCTATACATCGCATTAATTAACCAATGACGTCATAGTTGTCCCAATCAAAGGTGCTTTTTATTTTGGAACAAAGAAAGAAATCAACAAACACAACAAAAACATTTATATTTATGATGGGGCCATACTCGTTTAGAAGAGAAATTGGTCTCCGCTTGCAAGCACCATTCTTGTGCACTGGGCTTGTGTTTGTGCCGCACAATGGGAAGCTGGTGGTCTTCCATTTCATCAAATGCAGATTCACCTGCACCTGTCCATGCCGGCCTCTGAGTAGACTTCAGCTTCGGTTTCAATTTCGGCGGAGGTCTACACAAGTGTAAAGGTAAAGGTGGCTTCTCTGCATCAATCCCAAACGCATACTTTAGCCTTGAGTTCATTCATACAATGTAACAGGCATGGATAGACGAATTACTAAAACACACTCTTCATTCACAATGGTCTCTAGGTCAATATTATTATTATTATGATGATGTATCAATCACTATTGGACGAAGCTCTCTAAATTGGTGCTATCAATGTGAATTTAGGCAAAAAGTTATCTTTTATTTTGAACTTGTGTAGGCTCCTAAAATTCCATGGAGTGACCTCTATATGAAAATTGTGGTTGTAGGCCCCAATTCTGAATCCAAATTTTTCAAAAATGACCCATGGGATCCCAAAATTCTTTCTAAATGAAAAAAACAAGGTTCATTAGATTTGACGTTGGTAGCATTGATTTAGAGACTCGTATGACATCTTTATGCAATAAAAGCTAAAACAATAATTCATTTTAAATATCCATTTGAAGTCAAGTACTTCTCAAAATGACTTTAACACCTAAATGCCCAAGCATTCAAATAGTGAATGGTGGTTGGTCAAATTCAATTTCAACCTTAAAGATGATTGTTTTTGTTTTCAAGTTCAACTAAGAAAATAAAGCTTATCAAACCTAGTTTCTACTTCACTTTGTAAATATGAAAAAATCATAATATAAAAGTATTTTATTGCACTTGCAATGTCAAGAGATCCTAATCCAAACTACAATTATACAAAGCATTTGTCATCATCAAATTTCCAAATTTAGAAAGTATATTTTAAATTGAATTTTCTTGTATGGTTCTTCATTGTAATTTGAACCGTTTTATATTTTTTTTGGTAATTTGGAACAATATTTTAATTTATATGAATTTCTTTGTGTACTTTACTTCAAAAATCATATTAAATTTATAACACATTAAATGTTTTTGAAAAATTGAGGACCAATAGGAAACTCGGGGGGTTCATTGGCGAAAATTTTAGAAACAACGTGCGATAAAAAATAGGGTCCAATATATTCATTGTAGATAAATTTTGTAAAAAATGTACATGTAAAATAGGGGATTTTTAAAAAGTGAAACATGTTTACATGTAAAATACCATCACATATAATATTCTCAGGCTTTTTACATGTAAAATACCATCACCTTATAATATTTTTTGCTAATATTTTTTTGCTAAAATAACCCTCCAAATAAATAGGTCATTATCGCATGTGTATACAAAATATACAAGGGAGTGCCCCCCCCCCGAGATAGGAAACATATGCTAACATTTATTAAAAATATTTTAAGAAATATCTCTAAAGCTATTGATGAGCAAACTCCATATGAAAGTGTTTTTTTGACTTTTTTGTGAATGCCCTAGGCATTTAGGGGTTAATTCATTCATTTCATTGAGGATTGTGTAATACCAATACAACATTGATATCAACCATTGTTGTACTAGTATTTTTTTTAATTATTTTATTTTTTGAATAGGAGACCGGTAAAGGTATGGATTTCTAAATAGTATAACATTCCAATTATTTCATAGCCCCCCATTAAATACCCTTTGTTTGCTCATGTATACCAAAATTTAAACTAAGTGACTTCCCCGAGAGATAGGCATGAGCTAAAAAAACAACCACCAGCCACCAGAGATAGCAAGTCCAGAGGGAGGGGACCAACATTTGCTCCACCGGGGGAAAGACTATTGAAACACTTTGTTTTCAAGGAGTTGCATGGCTGAACAGTACAAACAAGGTGTAAAAGTAAATTTAAGGTAAATAGTAAAGTAGAGACTATGCGACTAGTTTTTCTTTTTTCTTTTTTTTCTTTTTTTCTTTTGCACTATAGTAATACTGTACACTATGCATACAATGGAGGGTGGTCCCTCCATATTTGAACCACTGGGATTGTGCCATGACACCAGTGTTTGGCTCCAAGAAGCCAGGAAAAAAAAACCCTACAGGGGACAATGAGAACAGAGGTTCTCCTTTCAGTGGAGGCTGATCCTGTTCTTATTTCTAGGTGATGAATGTTTTGTTGTTCTGTTCGGAGTCTTTGTTGGTTGTTTGTTTTGTTCACCCCTGGGTGTATTCCACATGTTAGAGGTGGTCAGTTTCTTTGCAAGGAATCTCTCATTTTCATTTTAAAAATGACAAAAATAAAAATAAAATAGCTCTCGCATATGAGAAGCACAGCTCAGGAGACAAGCTAGATCCATGAGAGAGAAACAAAGCGATCAACAAGAAGAGGATACAACAACCTAGATCAAGATTGTTATAATAGAAATGTGGTCCATTTAAATTGGTCCTTGTGACTTAAATGGTCATGAGGGACAATAATTGACTCACAAGGGACCATTTAAGTCACAAATAACTAGTTTAAAATCATTAATTTAAAATAATATTTCTAAACCACTACTAGGATCCTACATTATGTGCTATGTTTGTCAGCAACATAAAGGAGTAACACAAGTAATGTTGGGGAGTAACTCAAGCACCGTTTCAGCTTATTTGAGACCGTTTTCATTTGAAATTAACCCTTTAGTGCCTAGCGAGCCAGATTATGGTCACTGCAACGTCGGAAATGCAAATAACAGAGAATCCGTGAAGAATTGGAACTTCAGTTCTGAAGTTCAGATTTGCGCACATACATTACGCACCTTCCAGAAACAGAAATTTTCAATTTGGAATTGTACAACTATCAAAATACCTATCAACAGAACGCAAAAATACTGCAAATACTTGAAAATACAGTAAATACTTACAAATACAACATATGTATTGTGTAGTATTTCTTGTGTTTGGAAGTTTGTTATCTTGTTTTATTTTTTTGGATTGTGTTCTCTTCTTCATCTACCATTAGTGCGTGTAATCCGATCTTGACTAATGTACCCACTCCTGTCAATTTTCAACGTATAAAATTTTGTCCTAAACCGTACATGGACAAGTCACTTTCACTTATAAATCTCACAATAATTATGTGTGAGTCTATTTTTGATATGAAAGATTGCAACGGAGAGGTGTTGACATAGGGCATAGCTGAACGTCTTTGCTTTTATTTTTGAAAATTTACCTCAAATTCTATTTAACTTTGAAGCCACACACCCCCCAAAATCTCGTTTTTGAGCGTGCATTATACAGTTCAAATACATACTATAATCTTCCGATCCCACCATCGGATGATTCTAAAATTTTAATAAAATGTGTGCTCTCGAGTTGAGAATAGAATTGTACGGTTACTTTCTAATTTAACCCATTCTATTTTTGGTAGTCTCAACCACAGTGGAAAAACCCACTGAAATCCAGAGCTGTCTGCTACAGTACCCTAGGCACTAAAGGATTAAGAGCTAGATAAAAATCAACATCTGACTGGAAAAACGACCAAGTATGGTCTAACAGGGCGCCTTGCACGCTTGGGGGTTAACCCCTAAAGGACCAGGACCGTATTCTCACAAAAAACCATGAAAAACGCAGCATTTGGAAGTTGCAAAAGAAATCATATGTTTTTTTTTTTTTTTTTTTTCATCATTTAACCGTAAGATCTAATACCTAACTTGAATTTTCATGTGAGCACAAAATTTGAGAGCAAAATGACCATTAGATTCTTAGATTATAAGGATCAAAGTTGCAAAAGAAGATTTTTTGGAGTTCAATCCGGTGACAAATTTGAACTTTAGAAATTAATATCTTTTTTTTGAATGGGTTAGAAATTCATTGAATGGCAAGGCCATGTTAACAATTGAGTTAAGTCTTCAAATATAAAATCTTGTAAGAAAAAAGCTCATATTAACTTTTTCATAAAACAATTACTAGAAGTGGGTACAAAGTGAAAGGAAAAAGAAAATCATTAATAAGTTTGACATGGAATTGTAAAATGTCAATCGTAACGGTGAGAATGTTGTACTTGGAAATCTTCACCCAGTGCCTTTTATTTCATTAAAAAATATTGAAAATTGAGTTTAGAAATGAGCTTCAAAGTTTTTTTTGTCCAAACTGCCCAGAAGACAGATCTCCTCATAACTTTCATCCCATTGCTCAAAATGGGTAGATTTAAAGCTTCATTTGTAGATAAAGATCAACCAATCATGAATCAAAAAATAAATTTTGAAAAAGAGTAAAAAATAAAAAAATTCTTGCTGCCCGATCTCGCTTCAAAAACTTCAAATGCTTATAACTTTTGCAATACTTATCGGAATGACATGAAACGAAGTGCGACATGTAGAGTGTAGTTTTTGGAAGCTACACTAAAATTTTCATTGAAAATTTTAAAAATATGAGGTCTCTGGAGGCTGCCCAAAAAGTGGAACGACCAGAATATGGTCGCTCAAAAATTTAGGGGTTAAGCAGCATTTAGGGACCGTAATGTTGGGGAGTGACTCGAGCAACGTTACAACTTAGTTGAGACTGTTTTCATTTGAAATTAGGAGCTAGGTGAAAATCAATGTTTGACTGAAAATCAACCAAGCAAGACCCCATGGGACGCCTTGCACGCTTGGGGGTTAAGCAACAGGTCCCATAATGTTGTTATAGTTACTCCGCTTACTAATGTTCTAACAAACGTAACAATTTAGTGTATGATCCTAGAAGTGATGGGTAGAAGAACAATACCCACTTGCTTTTCCATGCATGGAACCAGCCACCGCACCCGGAACAAGTCGGTTGGTAAGTGAGTATTTGATGAGGCCTGTGCCAGCGGGCTTGGCCGGGTGTGCGGCGGTGCAAGCTTTCTGATGAGGCATGAATGGCTTGGGCAGGAAACGTCTCTGGCAATACGGACATTGCTCCAGAGTCTGCTCAAATGCTGCAAAAGCCCTGCATCATCACAAACAATATAATTACTCTCATGCTTACTCCCTGCACCATATCCAATACACTCAAACTGAGAAAGCAGTATAGAGAACTTTTGAATACAAATTTACCCCTAAAAGACCAAGAAGTCCAAATTGAGCCTCTTGGTTTTTTATAGCAGTTTTGAGTAGGTTCTATGTAGACTTCCTTTTGTTCAAATTTGTTTGTTTCTTGACTATCATATGCATTATTCTACACTGATTCCGATGATACTAAATTTAATCTCATTTGAATTGTATATTTCACAATATGATTAATTGAATTTGTCATCTTAAAACTATGAATCCTTGGTCCTTGAGGGGTTAATTCAAGTTCAAAACGTGAGTCATGTTTGTCGTGGTTTTAATAATTATTCGGCAAGCCAAGTGCTGGAACTGCTACCTAATTACGGTAGCAAACCCTGAGAAGTAGTGAACTATCCTCAATACCTCAAAAGAGATATTTATGATAAGTTAGTGCCCAAGGTTCCACAGTAGAAAGATGCCATGCCAAAATTATTACATAAGAGGAGAGGATCGCAAGATACATGCACATAACATTCTTAAGTCTTTATTGGACTCCACCCTTTATACTGTAGAGAAACTGCAAATAAAATAATTCAACTTTCCAACCCTTGTTGCGTGGCCCAACTAAAGTTAGAGAAAATGTTTTGCGATTCCTTTGATCCTTTGATAGATGCTTGAAATTCAGAGATGCAACAATGGGCCTCTAAAGAACGTTATAAAGAACATTATGCAGTTTTTTTTGTTGGAATGAACTCTAAAGTTTGAGCTTACTCGACATTGAAACTATCGTATGCTCGGGCACCACCATTCCCAAGCGCTTTTTCAGCATTAGGTTGAGGTGGCAGAGGGCGCCGTTCATTCTTGGGTTTCTTCTCTTCTTCCATCAACCACTTCCTCTGACATTGTGGAATGTGAATATTCAAACTGCATTTTCCAACATGCCTTGGTTAGAGCTTCCACATGTGTCTACCGATTAGGGTTTCATGTTACATTTCCTGTGCATTACATCAGTGGGTTTCAGAGTAGTCACTTCCATTGTTGGTGGTTCTCATCCATATGCTGCCCTCACATTCTTCAACAACTTTTTTGACACTGGAAGTTGTCACTCAACTTAAGGAGGCGGTGGGTGACAGTTTTCAACATTTAAAAATTCATCTTCATGTTTTGTGATTGAATACTCATTTTTCATGTTTTATGATTGCAAACTCATCTTTGTAGTTTTCAATAACGGAGACTCTCGTAACTCCTCTCAATAGAATTGAGAGAAGATGGGGTTTCAAAGTACCCACCACTTCTTCACGCTCTTGTTTCGACTCTCGTTCCGCCATTGGAAGCACTCAAACACTACAAGGACAAGGCGTCGCTTTTCACTCCCTCTGAGTCAAAAGGCACCACTTCGCACTCACCAATTTTTTGGTTGGGCTTGGTGAGTGCAATTCGTCACGTAGGACAAGCATGTAAAAAAAAACAAAAAGGAATGAACAAGATCCTAAGTGAGAAATGACGCCTCTGCTTGTTGGACAATTTTTCCCTCTGAACCTCGCTATCATAAACATGCTAATAACCGTACACCGCCAATCACCGTGCACTTCAATGCAAATAAAACGATCAACAAGGTGCACAGGACTATGCCAAAGGTGCGCCGACGGTAATTGGCGTGTCTACAATATTTACAATTTAACTTTTAAGTCAAAGTCATGTGAGTAACGAGGACAACCTCTTGCTTCCGTATTCCCGCCCGCAAAGGTAACACATGAGCATCCGAGGTCTGTTCCCACTCCTGCACACTGGCCCTGATTCCATCTTGCCAAACTCTATGCACTTATCAATCACAGGGCAAACATATGGTGCCGGCGCGACGAAGCCCACATTGCAATCCCAAACTCAGCATGGACGTTGCATCCCTGTTGCAAAAATCTCTAACGCAGTTTCAGACCCATGAAGCCTTTGTGTACTTTCTCTCAAAAGAAAGGTACAGTGCATGATCTTTTACATCCATCAATTGATGGAAAGAAACGGGAAGAACTTCACATGAACCAAACTCTATCACAATGAACCTTGGAACATGGATTCCTGGAGGGAATGTACGCTCTTCTTGAATTTATCACGGCTGCCCACTTATAGGAGCAAGAGAAGGAACCAAACCCTAATTTACTATGAAATGAGGGTATCAAGAATGAGAGCTTCAACAGAAATCACTGAACTCTTGCCTTGCGTTGGTTACCATTTACTACCTACTTACTCATGTCCCCCCGCGCTTGACGAGAAGTTATCAAAGTGTAGTAGTTCATAGGAATTCTTGGATGATTTTACAGGAAATAAAACTGCCCCGACTTTGACACTCCCTCATGCTTTGAAACCTAATGACATTCCTACCAAACAATCAGAGATTTTAAGGGATTGTAGACCAATAGTAACAACGATTTGATGGAATCACCATTCAAGAGATGCGTCAGATAAGTTTTCTCCAGTGAAAACCTGATCCAGAAACACAGCTGAAACTGCAAAACTCATATAAATGCTCGAGATCCTGAGTAAGACATGGCAGATTTATGTCTACAGACACACATCCAACAACAATGCAAGGAATAGGAGCAGTACAAACAGCAAGATGGATAGAAGAAAAAAGCACACTGCACGATAAATTCTTTTGGTGCAAATCATCGTACATACTTTCATCCTAACATGCGTCATAAAGGGACCCTTATGCACGTCAAAAACTAGTGGAGCAAATCATCTGTACTACAGAACTCCATGATTGTTCTAGGTTGACGCGACAGCCTTCCTAGGAGCTGCTTGAGTTCCTGCAAGATAAAAAGGAGCAATAAAATCAATGTCGATTTAAAGGACAACCACAAAATAAAAATAAACACAATCCATTCAAAATTGCAACTTCCTAAATGTGATGAGAGCAGTTCCCACAAGTGAATACGTTTTAGTTAATGAAGTACTCCCTCCGTCCCAAAGTTATTGTCATGTTTGAAAGTCATGTTTGAAAGTGCTTTTTTAAGTAGGTCAAAAAAATACTTCCTTATGGCTAATTTTATTTAAGTTGCAGTGAACACATGCAATGTTCTTCAATCATTCTA
The DNA here is from genome assembly GCA_022496805.1 of Pohlia nutans. Taxonomy (NCBI): domain Eukaryota; kingdom Viridiplantae; phylum Streptophyta; class Bryopsida; order Bryales; family Mniaceae; genus Pohlia; species Pohlia nutans. Next base: position 4,063,698 of record CM040103.1, read on the forward strand.
GTGACATAATTTGGAACCTTTTTTAATCATGTTTCTCACAATATGACCTACTTAAAAAAGCACTTTCAAACATGACAATAACTTTGGGATGGAGGGAGTATGAAGATGAACCAACATCCTCACAACCCACATTGATGTCCTATAAATATGATGATTTTGACAACAATTGTGATTCCAGCTTGGGTGCAAAGAGGACAACAAGCAAGAAAAGAAGACGTACCCTCTCTGAAATTGTTTGAGAATCTGCGGGGAAGATGGCGGAGATGGCGCATACGTCCCGTACCAGTGGTCTTTCTCCTAATAGCCTTCACACTCCAGTTATCTGCACCATCCTCTGAGTCAACAAACAGCAACTACAATCGAAGTGACTGAGACATCGTCCCATGGAGCTGACAAGTAGGCAGTGACAGACAGACTCAAGAGCTGCACGGTTCTAAGAATTAAACTCCTAAAGGACCAAGGATTCACAGTTTTAAATGGCAAATTCAATTGATCAGATAGTGAAAACATGGTTCAGATGGGACCAAATTTTATATCACTAGTACTAGTGAAGATCATTGGTCAGAAAAACAAATAAACTCGACCAAGAGTAAATCTACTCAAACTGTTTAAAAAAACATGGGGCCGAATTTGGGATTCTTGGTCCTTCAGGAGTTAACAGTCGGACCAGTAAAAAACTGGATGTTCAGAATGCAAAAGTTCATACCAGAAGCCACCTACTGTGAACATACACACTTAATAGCATTGTGAAATCTATTTCCTCGGGATCTCTTTAGAATACTACGTTTACCAGCCAGAGAATCGAACTGTAGTATGAACTAGCTAAGGTATATAAACCCCTAAATATTAACCCCCTAACGCCCAAATATGGCCATCTGCATCACTGAACTTTGCAACGGTGGCATTTTCTCATTTTACCTCGGTTTTCTGATTGCAATACATTATTTCAAAGCTCTTGTTCTATACCACAAGATCAACAGTGTTGATCGTGTCAAACCGAAGTCATTTCATACAAACAAGATGCTTTCCAGCAGAAGGCCCAATTTTCCAGAAAATAAAAAGAGGACGCTTGGGGGTTACGATAGTCCTTGCAATTCTGCTCATGCAGAAACTTCTCATAATGCTGTTCCATCGAACAAATGCAGGGGATATACAAGGACCCGGAATGTAAGAGAAACGTACAGCTTCGAACTCTTGCGGCAGGGTAGGCGCATGCCGAGCAGCGGCTCTTCTGAATGTGAAAGCTCCGGCGCCCACAACGCCGGCACAATGTGTGCGATTTGTTTCGGCGCTTACCGAAGCTCCCTGTCCCCTTCGTCTGCAACACAGATCACAAAATCGAAACCCTAAATCTCTGAAACAAATAGCTATCTCATCACTCAGACACAAAACTAGCTCATCAAACGCCATCCGCATCATGCCTCAGTATCCAAACACTAACTAACTTTCCCGTACATTGGCATCACAAATTTTCGGCCACAACTGACCTAATTTTTTTGTCAGAGCACCATCTCCAGGAGTCGAAACCATCAAAGCACACTAACTCTATAGAATGAAACCTTCCGAATTAAACACCAATAAATTACGCAATACGCCATGGAAAAGCATAAGAAAAGTTCCACTAGAACCGCGAAAAATGCTCCAACAACAAGGAAAAGAAAAACAAATACAATCATACCATGGCGAACGACTGCTGCGAGAGAAGTGCACGCGGTGAAAAAGAAGTTGTGCAGACGGAGGCTTAGGGTTTATCAGCCCCCACTGATTGGTTCCCACGTTCCCAATGCATGGGAACGAGACCCCGAGGAAACCCTAATTCTTCTTCATATAAACCACCTTCACTGCCTCACTCTTTCAAAGGACTTGGAGTTGCGGCTTCCGGCGCTCTGGTCACCGAGTTGTGTGTCTTTCTGTGAATCTTTGCTTTCTCGCTATAGATCAATTATAGGTTATTATCCTTTAGGAATTCATGTAGTGGGGTTTTTTATGCTTTGGCTGCGAGGCGTTACCACTTTGTCTTTCTTAACGGAGTGGGTGTCGGCCAAAGCAGAGACTGCATGAGTTCTTCCTTTGGTGGAAGGACCCCAGCCTTAAACCAATGCCGCTTCTTCCGTGAGCGTGTGTTGACCTGTCTGCTGGGACATGTTTTCACTATTAGGGTTTAGTGTTTAGGGTTTTTGTTTGCATTCTCCCTGACACTCAAGATTGCCTATTCATGTATGAAGCAATGTGCGTCGGATTGCATGATTCGTCATGTGAGATCAGGAGGATGCGAAGAGGGATCTCGGTGGGTGAATTAGTTAGCATCCGAGAGTGGTTGCCGACTCCAGACCCCGCTGTACATTTATTTTGTTGCATTTTCGGAGCTTAAGTTGGATGTGGGGAGGGGTCTTTCAAGCCTCTCATGTCTCACATTTCTTCATGAGGCTCCGTAGAGGAAATATCTTGTCTGATGTCTGTGCAGAGTTGAGGCTTTACTGCCCTCTGCCTTAAGATTTGGAATACATTTGGTTTTGTCTTTCACAAAAGGCAGAACGCTTGTGATTTTTATCTTACGTTAATTTCAAACTGTAAACAAGTCACAGCAAAATGTGATAAAAGAATCATATCTAAAATGTGAAACTGAAGTCGAGCTTGTTTATTGTTATTTTTGGTCGTTCTGCTTTCGAACTTAACTATGTTTGAGCAGTGCGTTGCAATGACATTATGACTTGATTTGTGGACATTGGGATAGCTGATTGAGCTATGGCGACTGCTCGAGATCCCCCATTTTTGGAAACGTAGCAGTTTTCCGTGGCTCAACATGCTCTAAAGGATCTTGGGCCACTGGAATCTGCTCCGTGTGCCAGAACGGGTTGGCCGCTGGAAACTGCTTCTGGCCACTGGAATCTACAGTATGTAAAGAGTGTATAGACGTCGGCTCCCTTTTAGTGCCCATGTGGTTTTTTTCCGTCCTCTTTTTGAGGTTTTCGCAACACACAATTTTTCAATTTCTTCCTCGTCCGTGAGTCCGTCAGGGTTTACTTATTAAGACAGAGGTCGGCCTACTGTTGTGAGGAATATGTACAATACGGCGTAAGAGTAGTAGTGGAGGTCACTTTTAGGGCTACACTAAATAGGTAGATTAGTGTTACATAATTATAAGATTTGACAACAGTATAGATTTTTACTCTCGACAAAAAAATTACTAAAGACATTGAATCCAATACTATTGAAAGATCCCCATCTTGACCAAAATGGAGGTCAAAATTTTTGGTCAACAGTAAAAACTTTCAACATGTTGATGTACATTAGTGTATCTAACACTAATCTACCTATTTAGTGTAGCAAGCGGCTTTAGTAGATGTTGTGAAGTTAGCCAGCGCCGTTGGCTGTTTTGATTTGATTTCGTTGTTCGAGGAAATCAGGAAATTATGAGTTAACATCTCATAAAGGTTTAATACTAGTTCAGAAGACAAACTTCGGGGAAGTCGTACTAAGTTTCCGGGTGGAAAATACCACACAATCGCTCACCTGCAAAAGACAAAAGCGGCACTGAGCTTACAAAGCACCCGTTTCTCTGAACATCATCACGGCAAGCAATAAGATGAACTGAAATGCTAAAAAAAGACAACATGGAAACAAATGCACACGAACTCAGAATAACAATAATAATAATAATAGCTCACATAAAACCAAAGCTCAACTACCGCATTTCATCGATACCATCACCTGTAAAAAGACAGACACTACAGTCAGTGGCAATCAGTCGATATTATTCTAGAATCGTTACCAGCATCAACCTGTTTCTGTTATTGTGTCGTGAAACCAGGAAGGTAACCTAACCCAAATCACAACTTCTACACTGTCCACAAACAATCTCCAGGGGGCAGAAACATCATCTTAGTGCTCGTGAGAACGATTCAGTTCGTGACATTGACAAGTCTCTCACTAACTCAAAAAACCAACAACTGAACCTCATCATCGATGTCCTCGATTTCACCATTCAGTCTGCCAGTACATACTATCTGCAGACTTGACAGACTGAGGAAACGTGAAACTACGAAATTCTATCAAATGGCACCCGCATAGTGATCGTTACACCGCATCTTCACTCGACTATTCAGATCTTAAACCTCAAACCAAAAGACATCAGGAAATTATGAGTTAACATCTCATAAAGGTTTAATACTAGTTCAGAAGACAAACTTCAATGGAGTCGTACTAAGTTAGTTTCCGGGTGGAAAATACCACACAAACCGATTCCACCACTCACACATTGGAGGAGAATCATAAAACGAACGATTGGTAGAAGAGTAGTAAGTTCCAGAAACCAACAGTAGAACTCAAGCGATGTTAATTAATTATCAATCAAATCGATGACTCATGTTGAAGGAAGAACTGACTTACTCTCCTTTGTGCAGTGACCATTTAATATTCTGACTCAAACTGTATTCTTCATTCAGTTTCTATTGCCCTGTAAAAGAATGGTTTTCAAGGTTTCTAGTAGTCTAATGTACAGAATATTGTGAGATTTGGGCATTCTATTGCATTTTCTCAGTTCATGATATTCTAGGCTCTTGTAGCTCTTGAATGATTTAATACTCGAGGAATACAAGCCTTATATTTCGTGTCTCCAATTTGATTTCGTTTCAGGAATATTCATATCTTTTGGCTGGGCTTGGATCGTGATTTAGATCAACTGGTGTTTTTTTCTGCCTTCCTATTGTCCTCATTCTTTCGATTGCCAAGCCCTTATATAATTTTCCAATCCATTGTGATGTTCGTTGTTTACCCGGATTTGCTACTACTTGCATGCTCTGGGACCTAGAGAAATTTGGAACAGCTTAATTGGAGGTGACAATCTGATGCGAACATTACCACAGTTTTTGAGTGTCCCTTACTGCGAACACCATGGTGGTGGTGTTTGTATTGCAGATTTATGATCATTCCTGACATGCTCAAGAATGCCCCTATGTTCAAGCGCTTAGATGCTAAGATTAAGGTAAATTTATTCCTGTGATGCCGTTATGTTCTGAAGGTTTCTGAAGCAGGTTGACAGCTAGATTATATGGATTTGTGGAAAATGATTTAATCAGAACCGCCTTGATCAAATTTTTGTAAGTATGATTTCAAGCTGCCGTCTCTAAGTTTTTGGAATACAGGAGTATAAGGCGGAAGATGCTTGTTCATTAGTGTTAGTGAATAAAGCCGGGTTTCTGTATAATGTAGCTACCATCATTATTACAAAAGCCCATCATTTTGTGAATTATTATTTTCTATATTTATTAATGAAAAGTTCTAATGTACATGTTATATGGAATTTTTATAAGAAAGTATATCTTAAATTTACAACACGCATGTAACAAACGTGTAAAGTTTACTATCATGTAACTTCTACATGAAATTCTTGTAACATTTATAAGTCAATTGCTTTTGAAACATCCACACAAATTTCATGTAACGATCTTACAACTGTTATCATAGAACATCTACATGAACATTAAATAAAAATTATATAAAATATTCCTAAAACTGTTGTAACATTTATTTTCAAAACCTTTACATGATAATTACAATGGAAAGCACACATGAAAGTTACTAGTTTAACATTCATGTAACTTTTACATAACATGTAATGTTGCAAGTTACAATGTGTAAATTTGTGTAAATGTTACATGAAAGTTACACTTCAAAACTTTTGAGATGATACGATCTACATGATTATTGCAAATTTTCACACAATTTTGATTGGTTTTCATACGATTTACATGATCAGAATAGGATCATGTACAAATAGTATTTTTTCTTCATAGGAGAATTGTGTTTATGATGATGTTTATATTTTGATACTTACACTAAGTCTTTGCTTCTCTCTGCACCACCAATGACAAAGTAAAAGATCATGAAATTGAATAAGATATTAAAAATTAAGTTATTTCACATAATGAGAAGACCACTTATGAGAAAACCTTGATAAGAAACTAAGTTTATATGGCAATGACATGGTAGTTCTGAGAATCATGAAATACAAAAAGCATTCACTTGTAACTCAAAAGAGTGAATTTAAGTGAAATAAATTTTTGATCCATCTTTCTAAAAGAAATGACTAAGTTTGCTACCTCAGAGATTACATACTGTATGTATGGCGTTAGCACAAGAAATATGAAACTCATGAGAATCTATAATCAATTAAAACTTTTGAAAAGTTAATGGAGGTGCGATGATTTTGAAAAACGTTATGCGATATATCTGATACATAGATTTCGGGGTATGCTACAAGAATCAAATTTTAAAATTTCAAACATTCCTTCATATAATTTATCATCGATACATCATATAATACTTCGCTCATGTTTTTAAGAGCTGCATTTTTATACCTACTTTACTTGAATTTTATTTTTAAGTTTTTGAAAATCCTCTTCTAACTAAGATACAAAATGACAGTTCCTTAATGTACTATTTATATGTATTAGGAAATATTTTAATCATAGCAATTGACAAGGTGTCATCATATAATGTCTATTTTGGAGAGTTTAGTAAAGATAAAAATAGAGTGATAAACAAATTGATCATAATCACGGTGTGAAAGCTAGTGCATCCAAACTTAATGCACACACATCTACATCATGTTTTACAATAAGAAATCTTGAAAGAATATATTTACATCATATTTTAAATTAAATAACAACTCGAACTAGCGATGAAAAAGGACCTGATAAAGGCACATTATTACTCGTTGATGTTTTACTGTAAATTAAAGTAACTCATGTGCATCCAGCTCAAAATGTACTTTATGCTTGCCAAATTGCCATCGAATGTCTAAGCCCATGATTGACATCATATAAAATAAACGGTGTTCTATCAAGTTCTGAACACCTACAAAAACTAACAATAATACAACAACATTTTGGGCTACATAAGAGAAAGAAAAGACATCTTTAGAGGCAATGGTGTCTAATGAACAAGAAAAAGATATTAACGCAATAACTACATCTTAAAAAACCAAAAACCTCATTAAGAAGCATTCAAGATAGAAAAAAACCAAGAGTATCCAAATCAAATTTGATTTGAAGATCCAAAACTTTGAAAACATAATAGACTGATATAATAAAATAAAAAGAAGTTGTATATTGAGAGTCATGTTTAGTAATCACCATCCCACCTATGAGCGTTGCATTAGGAGAAAAATGGGGTTCCAATTGGGTCCCAAAGGGGCTCTGTAAGCTAAACCGGTGTTAGGTGAATGTGCTACCCAAACTCCCTCTGCTGGTGCCAGCGGTGGTCCAATACGCTGCCCACAGAGTTATTGCACTTCTCTGACGATGTCGGAATGGAGTCGCGCGGTGTGGAGGTTGGCTTGATGTCCCCGACGTGGGCGGGGTGTTTGGCGAATGACCAAAGAAGAGCATTTACTGCTCTGCACAGACTTGAATCCGGAGCGATCGTCGCCATTGTCATCGCCCGCGCTACCACCATCGTCTCACGAATCGACACTCCGAGCACCACAAATCGTTCCAACGTAGCGGCTGGTCGAGGTAACCGTTGGCAACATGTCGCCCTCTCCACAACTCCGTTTGAAGGTGGAGCAGCACATGTTTTCGGAAAATGTAGGTGGCCCAACTCATGACTCCATTCAAAAATTGTACCCTGAACTCCTACTAACAGCATTCGCGTGGCTCGAGATTTGTGCGCTGCAGCGGCGCTTCGTGTCAGCCCTGACACCGTTTCCCCGTCTAAACACACGCGCTTCTTCTTGGCGATTGGCTAGACCGCTAGAACTCGCAGCGATGGCTCCATGGTGGCACCATTGATGCCTTCGTCAAAAGTGCACGAGCACCCCCAAATTTTCTCCCACGTGACAGTGGCAAAGGCCCCTTTGCGACCATAGTTTTTTCCTAATGACATCATCGTTTCTTTATCTTACAACCTCTATATTAAAGTCCATGCGCATTCGATGTAGAAATTAGTCAAAGTGCCAACATATGTGAATAGATGAGGGAATTTTGACTTGGTCAAATCAATGCGCTTCATCCGGTCCCCCCATTTTGTTTCAAGCCTCCAATCCCCATCACATCAAACACTATAATTAACGTGATTTTTATTGTGTGAAGTTATGTCATTCTTATTGTGCATCTCCACAAGCTCTCGTGCACAAACACGTCTCATTATAGAAATTTATGTCCAATATAACAATGTCATTAAATAAGTATTCAAATTAGTATTCAAAGTTCAAAATTTTATTTCCCTGATTTAAACTTAGATCTACATGCGATAAGACATTTACATCGTAAAAAGGAGTTGGAAATTCACATTTTACAAAAATAAATAGACTGTTGAGATCTTCCTCAACAAGGTTATTTGAATAATACATTTTTTTCCCATTAAAATAATGCACGTGAATAATATTATTATACGACCTTCTGATTTTCATGTGAAAACATGAATATTGTCCTGCTTCATATAGAAAAGGTAGTTTAAAATAGATTGTTCAATACAAAGTTTTACATGAGATACTTACTACTACTGCGAAAAAGTATAACATTTGATACTCGTTCTTCATTTCTTGCATCACGTCATTGTTATTATTATTTCTTAATATGAAATCTAAGTGTTCATTTTTTCATCATTGCAATCATAATTGGGTTGGCTATAGTAAAAGATCAAAATTTGCACCTACACAACTTTTACACAATCTAAAAACAAAGAGAAAAGGTGGAAGAAAATTGTGCCGATAAGATCTCAAAAATACACCTATAAAAATGTAAGACGAGGTACTGACTAAGAGTAGAGGTGAAAGAAAATTGTAGCAATGAAACCTCAGAAATATACTTGCAATAAATGACATACAAGTTAAAGACAAAGAGAAGAGGAGAGAGGAAATTGTATCTATGACCTAGAAATTGCGAGTTTCTTTGAGCCTGGAAAATACGGAACACAGATAATGCGGAATATAAATTTTTTAGATTCTACGTAGGTAAAGGAAGTCGTAAAATTCTTTCGCGGGGTCCATGTTGCAAAGTGGGGTGACACTATAAAATGGATTAAGTCTCATCACATGTCTTCATCGCCCGTCTCTGTCAGCCTCGCGTGATTCTGTTATTTGCGATGGCGATGAGCGATTAAGGGGTTCTAATGTCCTCTCTTTTCGATCACTACTAGAGAGTGCGTAAAAACCAAGACAAAACCAACACACATCTCTTGAAACCAACAGAGAATGAGTTTAACGTAGCAAACATTTAGTCATCTGCACAGAACCAACAAGTTCCTGTTGATTTCTGTTGGAACCAACAAGTTCCTGTTGATTTCTGTTGAAACCAACAAGTTCCTGTTGATTTCTGTTGGAACCAACAAATTCCTGTTGATTTTCCTCTTGGAACCAACAAGTTCCTGTTGATTCACTACTAGAGAGTGCGTCAAAACAAGACAGAACCAAGACAGATTTTGTCGAAAAAAAAAAAATTCAAAAAAATTTGAAATTTTTTCTAGATACAGAAAAATCCCTGCATATAATACTGCAAAAAAAATTTTGAAAAAAAAGTTTTTTTTACATCGTTAAAAATATTCAAAGACTGCTGGGAAAAAAAAACAGCTCCAGCCTTCAAGATTTTGTCGAAAAAAAAAAAAATTCAAAAAAATTTGAAATTTTTTCTAGATACAGAAAAATCCCTGCATATAATACTGCAAAAAAAAATTGAAAAAAAAGTTTTTTTTACATCGTTAAAAATATTCAAAGACTGCTGGGAAAAAAAAAACAGCTTCAGCCTTCAAGATTTTGTCCAAAAAAAAAAAAATTCAAAAAAATCTGAAATTTTTTGTACATGCAGAAAAATCCCTGTATGAAATAGTGCAAAAAAAAATTGGAAAAAAAAGCTTTTTGTACATGGCAAACGAATCAGCAATGGTTAAGTTCTCTTATAATTAACAAGATAATTCTCATACTTGCATGAGCGTGTGTATGTGGTGTGGTGGTTTAGTAAGTGGTTGGGGTTAAGAAGGTCTTGTGTTCGAATCCGGCCGTTGGGAATTGGTCTTCGGTTAGCCATGGTGGGCCCTACGGTGGTGGGTCGGGGTTCTTGGTCCTAGCAGTCAATTTTTTTTCCGGGCAGCCCAAAATTTCCGGGCAGCTACTTTTCCTCGGGCAGGCCAGAAAAAATGAATGCTAGATTAGAAACTTTCTTTATCTGTATACTTGGACATTGAAGCAACACCGAACCAAGACATTTCTGTTGATTGTGATCCGGAATCAACTATTCCTAACCCGCACACGAACCAGCAGAATTTCTGTTGATTTTCTCTTACACCGGAACCCCATTTCTCTAGTAGTGGATGTTGTCCCTTTTTGAGTATTCTGTGCAAGTGAGTGTTTTGAGGTTTGAGGTTTAAGATGTATACAGTTGATTTTACTGCTGCTAACCGATAGACCTCTACAATTGATCAGATTCAACTTGATGAATTCTTTATGTTTAAGTTGCTCCTATTGACGTTAAGAATTAACCAGAATTCACGTTGCTAACTGTAGGAGGACAAACAGATACAAATTCAAGTAGGCTATCGAGAAAAAAAAAAAAGACATGTTTGACAGGTCTCTTCATCTTGAATCATATCAGAGGTGAACATTTGTAATACGTTTCTCCTTTTGTTGAAAAAAAATTAAATCTATGTTTTTCACAGTCTCTGAAATGGTTTCCACATCGCTAGCATTGAAGGTTGCCGCACAAAACAGAAGCCTCGATCTACAACTACAGTTGAAAAAGCAATTGCAACTCTTCAGAATCCATGTGCTTATAAACCAAGAGCTCAACTAAAATCGTTGGATGTCAGTGTGAGATCAGTTGACGTTCCGTTGCACTTGCTTGCAATGGTTCATGACTTCATTGACAAAGAATGCATTGCCAGCTTGTGTTCCTATGAAAGAGTATGTGCTCTTATGAGATTGCATTTTCAAATGGTGATTCACCTTATGTCCACTATAGGTGTCATGGTCAGTAAGTTCATTAAAAAGTACTTAGGTTGGGAGGATCTAATGATGGCCCCACCTGGTGACGACGTGATCTCAAAAAAAATTCGTGGTATTGGTCTCCAGACATCCATTGGAATGGTTAGTTACTGTGTGAAATATCACGCTGAGGATCATTTCTTATTCGTTCATTGATAAGTGAGTAGTGATATGAATCAAGAGAGAATTGACGAATATGTCAAATATGGCACACTATTTGCAAAGAACCAAATTGTCTTAATGCATACCAATCTTGTTGAGAAGGCCGCGGTGTAGTTTCAATTCAAGAGGAAGAAGTTGGGAAATACCCTTCTTGGTGTACTTCTTCAGATGCTCAAAACCGGCACTTATTTTTCCTCTACCTCGTGGGTAGTACCGGTACGACAAAGAGACATAGAATATAATAGAGTTGTTGCTCTTCGGAAGTGCATGATATCTTCAAGCACTCTTGAAATGGATGATATATGTCATCTCTTTTTTAAGAACACTAATCCAAGCTCGTGACTCCAAGATTTAGGGAGACAACAATTGATTGCGGATTTGAACGAAGCACGCGAAGGTACTGTACACGACTACGACATTTACATTGAGGATGAGGTGCTGAAAGGTGTGTAGGACACTGTCATCACAATTGACGATAATGAAGATGTGCTACAAAGACTAGAGCACAATATTTCTCTTGACCGCGAAGATGTCCCACACATAAGCACTCACGAAGCTTGCCAACACATGGAGGGATTAGACATTGGATTCACACCAATATACAATCCGGTTTTTCTGCAAAATCATGACTTTGATCATAGCTTTTAGCTTTAGAACTTAGAACATATGTCACAAATCTTTGAAAATTTTGGAACTCTATACACATCTTGTTTTATATTTGAGTTTTTTTTCACGCACATGTACAAATACAAAGACTTTGGATTTTACTTTATTTTTTTTAATTTATTTCCAATTTTGCCTTGATTTTTGTTTTAGCCATGTGGCACCCCATAAAGGAATCCATGTGGCATGAAATAAAATAAGGAAATTCATTTGGGAATTTTTTTCCAATTTTTTTACAAAGGAGCGCATCGTGACTCTATGCACCAAAATTGTAACAAAGAGATCAAGTAAACCACTTTGAAAAATGTAACACGTTCTAAACGTGGAGGAAGATTGTGACAATGAGATCACATAATGAATATGAAAGATGAATTTGAAACGAGCTTTTTGATTCTAAATTCAATTTTCAGTGCCCAATTTTCTTAATTAGTCGAATTTTCACCATCCAAATTTACTAATTAGTCCAATGTCCACCTTTCAATGGTGAAATTAGTCTTATAAGGATTTATAAATTTGTGAATTAGTACAGCAAGTTGGGTCACTCATAGAGGTCAATTCAAAACCTAGCATTGGTTTGAATTTAGCTTTTACCTTAACTGTAACTCGGCCCCGACCTCGACGGTGACCCAATGCTGGCCCTGTTGGTCAACCCGCCGCGGCAGGCGTGGGTCTGCCAGGTACCATGGGCGAGTGTGGATGGCTCACTACCATGGCCAAATTTGACTAAATCTTATTTTCAACCTGACAATTTTAAACTACATAGAATGTTAGTGTTTTTAAATTTTTTTGTTTTTCTTCAAAATGAAAGGATGGGAGATCAAATCTAGTTGGAGTCATAGGAAGACTTTACGAATTTCTCTATTGATGCAACAAGTTTTGGAAGAATTTTTGATAAAAAAATTTCTTTCCTTTTCAAAAAGCGATCGGTATGAGTTAACAACCTATAAACTCAATTACGAGAAGAATTTGATTGAATTACAGAGAATTCTTCACATACTACATTGTCTAATAGCTTGACAAAGTAGGTAGTTTTTCTTCAATATACTGATGTGAGTGCATTTATAAATAGCGTGGAAGAAAGAAAATGAAGAGAGATGGAAAGATAATATTTCAATAATGTATTGTCTAAACCAACTTTTGACTTTACTTTTGTTAAAGTAAAAAAAAATTGGTTAAAGTCTATTCTTTTTTCTTCAATGATTTAAAATTTTAAAATTTTAAAATTTTAAAATATTAAATCTAATACTAACCAACTTTGTGATTCCCAAAATGTATTAACATTTTAAATTGAAGATGGATTGTTATAAAATCTAAACATATCAAAATTTCAAATGTAATCATGAAATTTTCTTTAATTGTCATTTCAGTGTTTGGTTTTAAATTGAAATTAATATTTATGCTTTGTACAACATTTTGAGAATTATTTAACTCTTAATTGCTCAAGCCCTTTTATTTTGCACAATGTACAAAATTGAATTTTGATTTCTCATTCATCATGCATTTTTTGCAAGTAAAAAAATACCACAAAATAATTATAAATAATAGGTTTTAAATTTTATACAAAATATTAGAGATTGCAATTATAGATCTAACTATATGAATAGAATCTAAAATTCATCATGTACAACTTTTATTCATGCATCAAGTTTAAAATATCCCTCTTAGTTTCATTTTATAATGCATCTTTGCAATTCTCCAAATATGGAGAGGGTTGTAGGCATTTAGGGGTTATCTTAAATTTTGTGATTGGTACAATTTTTTTTTACACAAACCTTTAAAATTTATAATAATATCAATGTTTTTCGAATATTTTTGTGAAATGTAGAAAATGTAGAAAATACATAGTGTCGTTTTAAAAAATATATAAAGTAAGCATTAATTTTATGTTCAATAATAATGATTAAAACAAAGAAATTTGACGTTGGGTCATAGGATGGTTGATGCATTTAAAAGTCAAGGGACATGTTTTTTGGCTTAAGACGCCACCACGGTCAACGGCTGGGACTATAAAGTACATCTGTGACAATTTCTTGAAAAGAATGCAATGCGACTTGGTGATTTTCTTTTGCGATGTTTGTGCAATCTATTCAAGGGTAGAAGGATGATCAACTTTTGTGTTTGTAGTGTATCTATGACCAATCAATCTCATTTTTCCAATTTTGTCTTCAACGGTGCCAATTTTTTTTTCTTCAACGGTGTTTGAAATTTTACTTGACTTTATTGATCTTTTATGTTGTTTTGGCATCGCTAAGTTACCTTCAGAATTAGTAAAACCAAATTTGAAAATTTACATGTCCCAAATGCAAAAATGAGCCTAAACACAAAGGGGTCCAAATTTTCACATAACTTCTCCAAACAAGGATGACGATTAAGGGTTATTGACGGGGTTATTGAAAGATTTTTAGATGTAGATACTTGATGCAGTAGACATTTAAGGATGATATTTCAAGCTATGTCCACTTGTCAAAAAGATAAAGGATTATAAGAATTTGATTGGTGAAAAGGATAAATTCGATTGTTGGCCTTCACACTAAACGGACTAAAGGCCATCAACCAAAGATCAAAACTGCACTTTAAGTTTTGGCCCCAAAGAATTGTCTACTCAACGAAAAAGTGAGTCAAACAAGAATCAAAACCCAATTGGCCAATCCTTGATTGAATGAACATTTGTTTTTTTCATTAATATATTTAGAATACAACAAACATAGTATTGCGGTCAATCGATTTACCCTTTAGGATGTTTGTATAGTATGGTTCACTAGAATTCTTGTCCGTGTGCATTCTTTTGAGGATTTTGAGATTTTGAAAAATCTGTTTAAGAAAGAGAAAAATATTTTTGTGAAATCTAAAGTGGTAGGATGAACCATACCAATAAAAGAGATTTTTTTTTTAATTATGGGAAATTTAAAATTCGGCATTACATTTTAATGAAGAATCAAACAAAAGGTAAACTTATGCATTGTCACAATGCATAATATGCACACTAAATTTTAAAAGAGGAGAGAACATAAGGTTGTAAGGGCCGCTTCACACCATGGCCAAAAGTCAAGAGGCCATCGATTTCCACCAATCGGATTGCAAAAAACCAAGAATTCACCTTCTCGACCCTTCACACTAGAGGCCAAAGCCCAAAGGCCATCACCCTCCAAAATGCCTACATGGCAACACTTTTTGACAAAAGCGACGACCTCTCGAAAGGAAGTTTGGGTCGGACAGAAATGAAGACCCAAACTATAGTCGAGAGGTCGTCGATTTCTTTTCATAAACAATGAAAACTATATTTTATTGACTATTTTCAACCCAATATCCGATGCCAAAAGCATGTTGGAGACTTTAGATGAGGAAGCGCCATTGAACGCTTTGATAGACCGTCCTAAATTTGAGTCATCAACCCAAATTGCACATGGGGAAATTCTCACACTTCGCTGTACGATATTGATTTACTTCTGTGATTGAGAAGATTGAGCGTCTATACAATCCCACGCCCTCTTGACTTGGACGGCCATAATGTGAAGAGGCCCAAAATGGACTTTGGAGCTATGAATTTATTTTAAAATTCCCCCAAAAAAGTGCTCAAAAGTGGGAAAATGAAGCAAGCTTCCACTTTGTCATATTGGGGCCCTACCCATGTGCAACCGGACGCTGCAAGTTGGCCGTCCGGACGTCGTGATCGCCGAGGACGGATTCATCGCTCTGGTCGAGGCCGATCTGTTTTCCGGAACTCGCTGGATCGAATGATGCAGAGCCAGCCCTCCATCGCCTCCATCGCAAGAATCGAGTAATTTCTACACTCCGCTAACTTAACTTTTATATAACTTAGAGTGCTCTAGAACTTTCGATCTAGCTCTGACTTTTTCCTTTCACTAGCCCACATCCATCGACGACCCGGCCGGTTTTAATTTGTCGGTCCTTCCACACCTTCTCTGAATCGAACTCCAATTTGGCTAGTTACGGAGAATTCGACTCGTGTGGTTGTTGGGGTGGAAGAATTCAGGACACGGGTGAGGTTTTTGATAATTCCATTCTGCCGGCCGGCCACCGAGAATTAGTCACTAACCATTCAAATCGGTGGTCTAGTACCCTGGCATCTAGAGATGAAACCCTGGAGTCCATCAGTTTGAAGCGAGCACCGACAGTTGGAATTATTACACTAAAGCTCTAGAGGATTAATTATTGCAATGGCGTGGTTCGACAAACTGTTCGGCACTCCGGGCTCGTCGAGTTATCGCTACCACGAAGGCGACGAGTATCCGGAGTACACCAACATCCCTCGCCAGACGGCTTCCGGTGGCTGGCCTGGTTCCAACATCTTCCAGGTACTGAAATGCAAACTAGATTGAATGGCCCTAGATTTGATGTCGATGATCAACTTACGGTTGTGGGGAAAACGATTAATTTTCTAGGATCTTTTTTGTGGCACAGGATTCACGGAGCAGGACGACTTCGGATGGCTGGCCTGGTTCCAACATCTTCCAGGTATTGAAGTGCAAACTCTCCCCTCACTAGAATTGAATGGCCCTAGATTTGAATATGTAGCAGGGGCGTCGATCAACTTAGTTACGGTTGTGGGGAAAGCAGTTAACAAAATTCTAAACAGTAGAGTTAACCGAAAAGTCAGCCCAAAGAGGAAAGATTTAGCAAACTCTTGTTGAATTCCTCTTGAACTCATATTGAAATATAAATAAACCAAAAACTAGTCTATGATGAGTTGGGAGACAATCTCAAACAAGCCACACTTCGCAATGACTCCTACACCTTCTACCAAAGCTCCAAGCCTAGGGCTCACAAGGGGACAATCCACTATTCAACCCAAGTATATCTCAAGAAAGAGGTTAGAAGTAGAGCAAGAAGGGAGGTTAGATGGGCTTCTTTTCGATTAACTCAAGTTTTGTGATGATTTGTGAAACAGGATCCACGGAGAAGCGCTGAAGGTGCGACGGGATCGTATAACAGTTATTACGACCCCGACGACAGGGATCGTTCGTATGAGCACAGGCCATCGCTGTACGAGATCGACGAGCGGCCGCCCAGCAACACGAATGACCGGCCGATTTACAACCACGAGAGAGTTGCAGCGTTTCCGCAGGAGCCTGTGTCCACGGAAGCCACGGATCTCGCCCTTGCGCTGGCTCTGTCGGAAGAAGAGCAGAGTGAGTACTACTACTCTGAAGCCCCTACAACTGGTGCGGTAGGATCGAAATCCTAACAGACCCTTGGCTGATGACCTAATCAGTGGGTTTAAGTTTCAGAGTACTTTAGGAGGCTTAAGAATGTTCAAGAATGTCCGACAGTGAGTGCTTCAGAATGGGAGGATCAAAAGTGCTGGTTACTTTGAAACCCTGTCTTTCTTCAATTTTCTAATCAGAAGCGGATGAATCTCCATTGCTGAGTCTCCACGAAGAAGATTAGTTTTCAACATTGAAAAAGCCTATCCTGACAACTTGGAATGGGAAATTAATGGGTTTCAGAGTAGTTAAGGAAGCCAATAATATTCAACAACGTTCGATGGTGAGTGTTCTTAACATTAAAAAAATGGGAGGACTAAAAGTGCTGGTTACTTTGAAACCCCATCTTTCTTCAATTTTCTAATCAGAAGCGGATGAATCTCCATTGCCGAGTCTCCATGAAGAAGATTAGTTTTCAACATTGAAAATGCGTATCCTGACAACTTGGAATGGGAAATTAACGGGTTTCAGACTAGTTAAGGAAGCCAATAATATTCAATAACGTTCGATGGTGAGTGTTCTTAACATTAAAAAAATGGGAGGACTAAAAGTGCTGGTTACTTTGAAACCCCATCTTTCTTCAATTTTCTAATCAGAAGCGGATGAATCTCCATTGCCGAGTCTCCATGAAGAAGATTAGTTTTCAACATTGAAAATGCGTATCCTGACAACTTGGAATGGGAAATTAACGGGTTTCAGACTAGTTAAGGAAGCCAATAATATTCAATAACGTTCGATGGTGAGTGTTCTTAACATTAGAAAATGGGAGGACCAAAAGTGCTGGGTACTTTGATGCCCCTCCTTTTTCAATTTTCTAATCAGAAGCGGATGAATCTCTATTCCATGAAGAAGATTGGTTTTCAACATAGAAAATGGTTTATCCTCACAAATTTGATGTTGGAATGGGAAATTACTGGGTTTCAGAGTAGTTTAGGATGCCAATAATGTTCAAGAATGTTCGATGATGAGTGCTTCTAATGTTAGAATGGGAGCACCAAAAGTGCTGGTTGTTTTAAAACCCTGGACACCTTTTTTTCAGTTTCTAATCAGTAGTAGACGAATCTCCATTGCTGAGTCTCCATGAAGAAGATTAGTTTTCAACGTTGAAAATGGTTATCCACATGAGGCAGGTGACAGCTAAGTTGAGTGATTCCAATGTTTGAATAAGAAATTAGTGGATTAAGGAGGCCAATAATAATTTATGGTGAGTGCTTCTAACATTAAAAAACGGGAGGACGAAAAGTGCTGGGTACTTTGAAACGTCATCTCTTTTCAATTTCCTAATCAGAAACAGATGAATCTGATTAGTTTTCAACATTAAAAATGGTTATCCACATGTGACTATTTCCAAGGTTGGAAGAGTCGTTGAAGAATGCTAGTGGATCACATGACAATTACAAGGATTTCTCTCTGAAGCCCAAATTATTAACTGTGAGGATTGTTTGTACAGGAAGAAAACAACCTCCTCCACCGGACACGAGTGCGGATGAGGAGCTAGCCAGAGCCTTGCAGGAGAGTCTGGACCTCGAGTACCGTGCTCCGCGTGCAATTCATCGCCCTCCAGGCATCAAGTAAGTTAACCCTTTAAGGGCCAGATTGACCATTCTGGCCAGTATTATATGGCTGTATTTCATTGTATTTGAAATGGTTCTACACCTTGTATGAGTTTCATATCAAAAGTGAAGTTAAAATTCATGTCTACGTGATCTTAAAAGCTATTTGGGATCTCAATTTGGAACTTTCTACTTACAACAAATGTTAAATATACGGCAACGTATCTACTATGTCCTAAATCCTTTAAGGGTTAAAAGCAGAGGCAAAATTCTTGTTGTTGCTGATCTCCTTTGTTGCTTTGTCTTCTCAGTTTTTTTTTGTTTTTTCCTAAAGAGGGTATTGGCACGATTGGGGTACAAAGACCGTCCTAATTCTTAAATGAGCCCTTATAGCAAACTTTGAATGAGTCCCTCTTTAAAAGTAAGTGAATCGATCGAATGTGGTTTTGATTTCTGAAGTGCGCGTGGATCCGGTAGACCAAGCGCGACGGAAGGCTGTGCAGGGTGCAAGCAACCGCTTGGCTATGGTCGCTTCTTGAGCTGCTTGGGGAAGAATTGGCATCCCCATTGTTTCCGGTGCAAGCTCTGCAGCAAACCCATTGCTGACCGCGAGTTCTCCGTCCAAGGAAGCGAAGCCTATCACCGCGATTGCTACAAGGAGATCTTCCACCCCAAGTGCGAAGTCTGTAGCCAATTTGTAAGTAATCTGATACCAATGGAATTCATGTACTGGTGGCTGCTATCCTCAAATTTCTTGCTAAAATTTGAGGTGCCAATTTGTCTTTGGAAGATTTTTTTTGCCAGTCAAACCACTCTTGGTTCGTATTTTGCTTCTGGATCACTGTTCGGGATACTTTTGAGCCAACAATCAATTTCCTTTATTTTACCAAACCAACCGGTTTTTAAGAATATATCTTGTATATTTCTTTTATTAATACTAAATATAAATAATTTTTAGTCATTTAGTCCGATTTTTTGTCTCTATTCTTGAGATTCTGCCAGTTATTTTGAAAAATCAATCGGCTGACTTGTAACTAACGGCCGGTTTTTCTCGAACAATGTTTTGGATACCAGTCAAATTCCTCTTGGTTGACAAAATTTATGTCCTGATTGATATACGAAATTCGGAAATTGAGATAGCAGCCTCACCGGTGGGGTTGCTCTAAGGTTCCAGATATGTGCCAATTTTGCCATTTTAACGAATATGATGTTTTTCAG
Organism: Pohlia nutans; assembly: GCA_022496805.1. NCBI lineage: Eukaryota > Viridiplantae > Streptophyta > Bryopsida > Bryales > Mniaceae > Pohlia > Pohlia nutans. The sequence continues at coordinate 4,083,497 of CM040103.1, forward strand.
ATTCCCACCAACGCGCAAGGATTGATAGAGTATCGATCCCATCCCTTCTGGAACCAGAAGTACTGTCCTCGGCACGAGAGGGATGGCACGCCCCGGTGCTGCAGTTGTGATCGCATTGAGGTAAAGATCGCATCTCAATACCCTAATCTTGATGTACACTACCTTAATTCTGTGGTGTGGTTTTGACATCACAAATGGACTATGTAATGTGAAAGTAGAGCCTAATGTTCTTTCCATAATGCCAAGTCCACTGTAACTTCGTCACTTGTCTCTTTGACTAGTCAAAGATAGTTCTAACCCATGATCATTTTCCTCATTGTAATCCCTTAGAGTAGAACGACTTGACACTATGTACTAGATAGAGTATTCCATGGGCTGTGCTTCAACATGGAGTGGATGCATGTTATTTCCGAATTGCGACGAGGTGTTAGCATGCACGCACTGCATGAGGTGGCAAGCCCATGGAGTACTTTATTTAGCATAGCTTACAACACATGTTACATACTAGTGGTCTTATTTTGAGGAGTACACTATGGAGAGTTGAGAATAGAAAGAGATGAGGAGTTTTCTTCAAAGATTTGAAATGCACTGCAAAGATTGTGTGTATGGGAAAATTCATTATGGGTTGTAACTGTATTATTTAGAATCAATATGAAGCTGCCACAATTGGTCTTGATTTCTTGGAGCGAGTCTTGGAGTAGACTATGATTGAGTAGAATGATTTGATAATGCACTCTTGGTTCATTGACATTATCTAGTCCATAGCAACGTTAGTGAACATAACATTGATGATTGAATCTTGTTCAATCAAGGATAGGATTTAAATATAACCATGCTCCCCCATATGGAATGCTTGGTTGCCACCTCTACAAAAAATGGGTTCCATTGAGGTTATGTTGTAAGGGGTTACACTCACCTACGAGGGCGCTATGCTCTGTTATCAATTTGAGGACGGTAGCCTGAGAACATGTAACAGAGCAGAGTGCCCGAGTTGTAATGAGTGTAACCTGGTGTAAAGCATTGGCTGCCTCCCAATTGAAAGTGTCCACAAGACGTTTACCTGTTAACGCTGCATTGCACACTTGAACTCGAGTAAGCCCGATAACGCGTTGTTACGTGCATACTTTAAAAGCAGCTAGTGCTTTACGGAATGGTTGATGTTGGGGGAGGATATGCAGACTGCTGGAGTGCAGTATCCAGCTCTGGAAGATGGACGCAAGCTGTGCCTGGAGTGTTTGGAAACGGCCATTGTGGACACCAAGGAATGCCAACCCCTGTACCGCGAGATCAAGCAATTCTACAAGCACGTCGGGATGATGATCGACCAGGAGGTTCCCATGCTCCTGGTGGCTCGCGAAGCGCTGAACGAGGCACGCGAAGGAGAGAAAGAAGGAATGCACACTTCGGAGACACGCGGACTTTGCCTTTCCGAGGAACAAACCATCACTACGGTACAGTCTTCTTACCATAACATTTTTTAGGATGTATAGTAGTCCCCTCAAATGATACGTAATTTGTACGGAACAAATGTGACGTCGCGGAACCCCGCGGCAGACTTTTAAGCTTTTTTCGATGGACTTCCATCTACATGCATGGGTGTGGTGCAAGAAATGGAATGGGCCCAAGAGTATGGGTAGCAAGGGGTTTTTTTTGTTTTTTTTTGCACTCTAGCAATACAATATGCAGGGAGTGCAGGGTAAACCATTGTGATTGTGGCATGACATTGGTGTTTGGTTTCAAGAAGTCAAAAAGGAAAAAAAAAAACCTGGTTATAACTATTGAGGTGTGAGAGGCTCATCTCTCATTGGGTTATTACCAATCTTTTGTTGTGTTTACACATCAAAAGGCTTCTCACTTATAATCCCTTGTTCAAGAAAATTATGTCATTGTCCCACTGGCTAGTAAAAAGAGAATTGTGATCCATAACATTTTTACCCATTTGGAGCCCTTAGATTAACCAAAAAGTACAGATAATTATGGATGTTTTTGATTGAGTAGAATGAATTGACAAAATGTCCAATAACGCTCTCAAGTCTTTTTAAGAAATGATGGTGATTATGATTGTAAGGAGCTAGGACCCCAATTTAAAGAAAGTTGTGAAAAGACTTGCTCATTTTAGAGAGGCTAAATCAAAACTAAAGCATAGTGTGGTAAGCTTCTAAAGATGTGGGTATTGTTGCAATTGACATGCAGGTGTTTGGAGGAAAGACCCCAAGATTTCCTAGGGGTCCTTTCAACATGTGGACAGAGCCACAGAAGCTCGTGCGTCACTGTGAAGTCACAGCCATCCTTGTTCTGTATGGCCTTCCCAGGTACCTAATCATGTTACTGCCAATATGGCTTATGTAAAGAATTCCCAAAAATTTTGCCATTGAAATAGCAGATAGGTTATATCTTGTAACCAGCTCAACTGAGCATTATATTTTTGATCAGGCATTATATTTCATCCATCCAAACTTGGTTGCATTCATTCATTCTTTATTCAAGAGAATGAATTATCCTTCGAGATCTCGGGGGTAATCGCGCTCAGGCAGAGCCCTCTGCAATTACACCTAAAATCCCTCAGGATCATTCATGCTCCTATACAATATGGCTTACAATATGGCCACTCTGTTATTCTAGTCCAGAGAAGAATCAGCAAATTGGAATAAGGAACGCAGCTGATAGTCACTTTTGGGATAAAATTTCCTCTGATTGGCCTTGGGAAATACTGGTGTATTGCAGGCTGCTTACAGGATCTATACTAGCACATGAGCTTATGCACGCGTGGCTGCGTTTGGCAGGTGTGTTTTATTTCCAGTCATTTTCTTTGTCTATCATCTCTCAAATGAGTCAAATGAATTTACTTCTAGTCTTGTCACAATTACTTTTGAAGAGCTGATAATGGTAGGTGGTGCAGTTTAAAAGCCGGAGTGATGGCAGTCCCGAACCGGTTATGGGACAGAACCTAGTGTGCACTCATTAATAAGACTGTCCAATTTCAATTTCTTGGTAGATCTAGTGGTCTAAAAGAACAATTTTGGTTATGAGTTCTAATCCATGAGTGAATAGCCTATCATCTTGTGACACATGTCCTCAAAATAGAATACAATAGGTTATGTTCTAGGTAAGTTGAATGAAGAGGTTAGTTATAGAAAATAGATCGTGTTCAAATGCAAGCGTGTAGGATGTATTATTTTTCATAATTGGCGTTTTCGTTCAGCCAAACCTCAATGAGAATCCTATGGTCTTGGTAGATCAATGGTGAAGAAAGAAAAGTGGTTATGAAATGGTGAATGGAGTGTCAAAATAAAAAGCAAAAGGAGGGAATTGAATGGCTTCTACAAAGATAATTAAGGCTCATTATGGCAGCATATTTCTCATCTTGTTGGCTGTGAGTGTCACATAAAGCACGTATGGCTATATTTGTTTAGTTGGGACTTTTTCATCATATTGAAACTTTTTGAAATCTGCAATTGACATAGATCCAATGGGCAATTTCTCACTGGATCTATGCCAGTTGTAGATTTCAAAAAGTCCCAACTAAACGAATATTGCCATATGTGTTTGGATTGAAGTGTGTGATCAAGCAAATGAAAGAGCTTGACATGATGTGGTGGTTCTTCAGGAGGGTTTCCTCGTATGCGCCCTGACGTAGAGGAAGGCATATGCCAAGTGATGTCACACATATGGTTGTCGGCCGAACTCCGGAGAGCAGAAAACCAAGCATCCACAAGTGGGAAAGGAATCACCTCGCCGACTCAAAAGCGTCTGGGGGAGTTCTACCTCCACCAGATTGCCACAGACGCATCGCCCGTGTACGGAGATGGGTTCCGCCGCGCATTGGTAGCAGTGAACCAGTTTGGGCTTGCGCGAGTGCTTGAGCATCTCCGTCTCACGGCCAACTTCCCTTGATATATGACACAACATACCCGCTCCCCCCTCATGGGGTGTTCTCTGTTCCATGGGACATTGTACATTAGTAACAAAAAACATATCATGAGATATTAATACCTGTATGTAAGTTTTGAAACTCGTCAGGACAAGAAAGCAATTGAGAGCTGACTCAGTGGTAGCTTTTGCTGAAGTGAGCAAGCGCCATCACTTGCAGTTTACTGTTGTAAATTTGCAGCAAGCTTCTCCCTTTGGGAAGAACCCAGCTAGTATGCTCCTATGCTCTAGTTTAGGATTAAAAAACATGGACAATTTGACTTATACTGTAAGTTGAAATTATCTCTCCTAACATTCACTAGCATGCATAGTTTTTGCCTTAGTTCTACGGTAGATGGTGTGGAATATTCCACACGCATTAGTAGCTAAGTGAAGAGATGGAGGCTCAAGGTGATGAGTAGAGTGTATGAAGGAAAGGCAGTGAGCATGAACGGTACTGAATGTTATGTTGACTACTCATGGTGATGCTTGCACGAAAAGAACCAAAGTGATTGGTCACATCTGACCAAGTAAAAGTAAGTTCTTCTTGTTTTGTGAAGTGTCATAATGTAGAGTCTCAATGGCTTAGAAGTGTCATAATGTACAATCCAACCTTTAAGACCTTTCTTCACTGTACTAACAACCCTCTACAACAAAATGATTAGAGAAGAATCTATTGAGATTAACCCTTGAACGTTTGAGACCTCGACGTTGCAATTTAGCATCTGTGCAATAGAAATATACTATCATGCAATTTTTTTTAAAAAATCTCTACATTGTAAAGATATTCCTTTTAGGAGTCTTGACATACTTTGATTCATTTCCACTTATACAATTATCAAATGATCAACTTCGAGTTTGAGTTGTTACACAAAACGTAGGACGTCAAGCTTGTTCTACAAGTCTTGAATGAAAGTCATCCATGCTTGGATGAGATAGCAGGAGCCATTTATTTTCATTTGGTGTCCATAATCCAGACACAACATCATTCAAGGATTAGAGCCGATTTATGTGATTGTCTGCCCAAGGAGATGAAAAACAAATATTTTTAAAAACAGCTCTATGTAAGGCTGGAGGGTGGAGGAGGGGCCTGCTAGTTTGCAGCTGCGGGCAACTTGTTTGTAGGAGCCCTTGAAAACAGGCACTTAAAGTGCAGACTTGCTTGCAAGGAATCCATGTCGTACCCCTGTTTGCACTCTGTGCAACACATTGTCTGCCCCAACCCCTCAAGCAAGGGACCATGAAAATCCACAAATATCATGTCTACATACGTAGGCCCCTAATCGATACAATCAGTTATGAATATGTAGCATTATGTCATGGTATGAATTTGTTGGTTCACATTGATTGGTTTAAGAAATGAATGGTAGCATGAATTGAGCACATGGTCTGAATGCATGCAATCACAATGCAATCATTAGCAATATACTGGAACAAGCAGTGACAACTAGATTCAAATGATATAGTGCAAAACATTAGATGAAATCTGAGGTCTCTTAAGGGCTCTGAGTTACTATTCCCAAAAAAAATCTAAATAAATCAATAAATCGAACAAATATGAAATTTCATGTCCCCTAATGTGGTCGAGTTTTGGCCACGTGAGATTGGATATTTAATTCCATCGACAAGGTACTCGGAGAGGGTTTTACCTGAGAAAATTATTAATGAAGAGAATCGGTAGGCGTTGACGTCGGGGTCGTCCACCTTCATAGCCCATTCACACCAGTCATCCAACGCGAGTGCAGCAAAGAATTTGCATTCGTTATGTAATTTTTTGATAGCTACAATGTGCTCCTGTAATAATTTTTTTTTAACCTGACGCATGCAAAAAGTTGCTCTAATGCATTTTGGATGCTGCAAGAAATTTGCACTCCACCAACGCACATGCATTGACCAAAAGCAAGAAGAGACAAGCCACTCTGACACAACAAGAAATTGTATATTATTTTTGAAATTTACCTTGTAACATTCCAGGAACACACCGCAAATGTTGGAGCTTCTTGGTGTGAATGGGTCATCAGACGATCATACTAGGGTTCTGCAGTGATGCCAGAGGTGAGCAACCGAGAAATTTCGGCCACTTCCGCTTAGCAATTGCAAAAAAACAGCAAGTTTCAAGCGCTGCCAGTAGTAACTTCGAATATCAAATTCATACAGACTGTACCCGTGTTGATACCGACAGAATATTAAATTACTGGGAAGCAAGCGAGCTTACGGACCAATTAGGGCCGACTTCCATGCAAGGGGGGCAGTGGGTGGCCGGTCCTCAAAAGGAGGAAGCTCCACCGATATGGGTGGAAACAGGAGGATTCTAGAGTATAAATTTCCTTTGTACCAAAATGGGTGGAGCATCGGTGGTTCTTGAGACCTCAATTCTTGTCTTCTAGTGCCTTCCACCCACTGCCCCCTTACATGGAAGTCCGCTCTTAGGGTTACATTGAGAGCATCTCCACCCTGCTGCAACAACCAAGACGCGTCAAGCCTCCCTGCCAGGGCTCTTGAAAATTTTATCTTGTGTTTGGCGCGGCCGTCCCCACTCACACATTGCTCCTGACACACCAAGCCTTGTATAAAAGGAAGATGCTCCAGCATCTGCAGCTGTTATGTCAACCACTGCAAGTTTTTTTTCCCCTCTACTGCGCCCCAGACTGCAGAATCCCCAAAATATCTCCAGAATGTGGGCGCTAGAAGTGAATTGCAGCCCCGCGACGATGCCGAGTCTGGAGGCACAAATGGCGAGGCCGGAATGTCGAGGGAGCGTTTGAAGGCTCCGTTGGCTTCAAAATTTCTGCAAGGCGGCATTAAAGGGCTTGACGTGTCCCTTTAACGCGCCAGGGTGGAGATCCTCTGAAGCCTTAAAATCACCTCCTGCTTACCAAAATCTTGGGCAGTGCACGGGACTCATACCGCCAGTGGGTTTTTTCCGCCAGATTTTGACAATGACTTCTTCTAAATTGGGGCATCTGGCTCCAAGCCCGTAGGAAAAAAATGCAATCATTTTGCCGATTGAGCTCGAACAGAATTTTTGCCAACGAATTGCACTGAAAACTCTGATACCGACAACTTGGAGAAGGACGAGATCATCAAATTGATGAGGAGAGGGGAAAGGCCGCAACGCGCGTGGAGTTTTGTCATGGCTGCTCCGTTGATACAGGATTCCTCTCCAATTTCGATTGAGTGATCTACCACCAAGGTTTTCTATCCAGCTCTTTGCTTTTGGGCTGTTAGTTCACGCTGGTTTGCGAGGGAGAGGAGCTCGAAGTTCTACAGCTAGCCAGATCTTCAAGCAGCGCTTCGTTTCCAGCTGGTAAGCATCTGAATCATCCAGGCTTTGTGTGAGTCTAGCATGTTTTTGCCAGTTGAGGTAATTAATGTCTGATTCGTTTCGCTAGTGAATCCTTTCCAGTTTCATATATTTGCATAAGAACTTGTAATGGCGTCTCGTAGAATTACTTGAGCTGGTCCTCAGAGAAGAATCCGTTCTATCTTTCATGTCGGTAGGAGTAGCATGCACTGAGAACCACGCTGATTGCCAAACGAGTCCATACTTGTAGAATTGAAACGTAACGTTCGTGGTTTAGAATAATTTACTAGACCAGATTGCGGAGTCTGTCGGTAAGAAGCACACAATGGGGCGGAGGAGAGTGAAAGGGAAAGCAAAGCAGAGTAAAGCGCTCGCCAGGATCAAAGACGATCGGGATCAAGTAAAATTTCTGGAGCCTATTCGAGAGGAGGAGGACGTAACGGATGCTGCAACCCCAGACGACCGCGCCGAAACCTCAGGCCTTGAAAGAGAGTTCGAAACCCTAAACCTCGAACCAGAGGCCGAGGCACTGCAAAAGGTCCTGAAGGCCCCGGAGGACATCTACGGAACCCGGTCCGACTATTTCACACCTCGAAGCAACGCGTCGACCGTGTACCACTCAATACTGATTCAATCTATGCTTGAGAATCTCCGCCTCTCCAGTGGAGTGGACTACGAAATTCAAATCTCCAAGCCTCACTGGTCTCAAGTGGATTCGGACGCATCATCATCATCATCATCATGTGACGAGGAGGAAGAGTACTCCGTTGACAGAGACCGTGAGCATTTCGAGACGCTGAAGCAACGGACTCGTGACAGAGGCGGGTTCCGATTCGAAGAGTTTCCGTCTCTGTGCGTGGGAGAGAAACTAGCCGAGGGAGGGCAAGGCGAGATTTACGAGGCGCTTCTGTACAATTACACGAAGCCGAAGCGGCCGATCAAATGCGTGGTGAAAGTGTTCAAGGGGGGGTATCCGTTGAAAGCTCTGGAGCTTCAATGGCCGTCGGGAATGGTGTGCAAGGAAGATCATCTGCGTTCGGGGCCCTTGGAGTACATTCTCGGTGCGACGCTGTTGAATGACGAGAGGTTCAAACACAGATTCGCCTTCGTGATGCGCAGACAATGGGGCGATCTGCGCAAGCTCATCATGCTGCGCAAGGTGAGAAACAACAACTACTAGAACCCCGTGTCCACGGAAGGGAAGCTCGAGAATGTTTACAATTTTTCACTTACCAATAGACTCTGTCACACTTCTTTCTTCCCATTCTCAATCTTCAGAGAATGCGTACATGACACTTTCTCCTTGAATTGTGGAGGACCCATTCTCTAAAGATTGAGAAGTTTCATTATTCTCCTCTAGAGGTGAAGATTGAGAAAATGTGTCCATTCTCATTTTTCACACGTCCGGTCTCAATGAAAGTCACACCTTCTTCATGGAGAATGGCCACGATTGGCTCCACTTTCTCTCCCAAGGTTCTCAATCTTTAGAGAATCAAACTTCTTGGACGAGGTGTGACAACTCCTAATGTGTGTGGGGTTCACTAATGAAAGGGTACCCTTTCACTTATTAATTAACATAAATATAAAAATAACATAAAAGTAGGACTCCGCTTCTCTTTGCACCACCAGTGAGTGATGAAGTGAAAGGCCATGAAATTGGCTAAGTCGTGAAAGGTTAGGTTACTTTACATCATGGTCTTTTGAGGGTGGAATGAAACACTCATGGAAAGACCATTCAAGGATGTGAAAGGTTGTAGAACGGTTACATCATTAAAAACCCTACCCTAGAACTATCAACTGCAGCTCGTGACTCAACAGCTCACTTACAAACCTTATAAAAAACCCTACCCTAGAACTATCAATTGCAGCTCGTGACTCAACAACTCACTTACAAACCTTACAACTGTTGCAAAGCCACAAGTGGAACCTATAGTCGTGAATACCATTTTTAAAAATCAGCTCCAACCTACGGTCATCATTGAAATAATGTTAACCCTTAAACGTCAAAGCAAGCCCGTCGGGCATTCTTGAAAGGGAATAATGAAGAAAAAAGTTGATTTTCTCAACCAAATCAAGCGAGGATTGGTGCGTTAAAAAGCTACTGAAAAAGCGATCTAGATTCCAAATTTTCGCCTCATTTGAGAGATTGTGGAATCGTTGGTAAGCAATCAAGTTATCAAATTGAACAAGTTTTGAGGTTGGGGCAGCTGAAGTTCAGCAGTGCCGCAGTGCTACAGTGCTATAGTGCACTGCAGAGCCGTTTTTGCAAAAAAAAATTATTATTATTATTATTATTATTATTATTATTATTATTATTTTGTTTTGTTTTTTGTGCAAAAATATTTTAGATGCCTTCCGGGCTGCCCCGTTTAGGCCCTCTTGACGTTTAAGGGTTAAATAATATGTATTAAAATGTTTTCATAACTTGTGTGTGGTTCACTATTGACAGGTGAGAAACAACAACAATGGACCCCCGTTCCAGCACAAGGAGGTTTTAAACCTCATGAATGGGATTGCGAGAAACATGCACACGTTGCACGAGGCTCACGGCATTCTGCACCGAGATGTGAAATCGTCCAACGTGCTCCTGTTCTCGGAGAATGTGGCCAATTTCTCGGTGGTGAGCACGGTGGCGGACTTCGAATGCTCAGCCGGTGTGGTGGGCACTGGGTTTTGGAGAGCACCGGAAATTCTTCGGCAACTGAAGAACCACCGTGTGGAGAGCGCCAGGTTAGAACTCACTCCCAAAATCGATGTGTATGGCTATGGCATGACCTGCTATGAAATTGTCACAGGATGCCTTCCGTTCGAGGGCCGAAACGCCAGAGACTTTGATCTTGTTATTGCAGGAGAGAGACCTGAATTGCCTTCGGAGCTTTGTCCTCTCGTTAGAAACATTATCACCAGTTGTTGGGATGATGATCCGTTCAAACGACCTTCTTTCAAGGAGATCTATGAGAAGATTAGTTGCGAAATTGACAAGGATCCAGAATTTTATAATTTCAATTTTAAATGACAACCTTTTCTGCTGTACAATCGACCTTGTGTGCTTCCATCACAGGGAACCTTGACCGATTCACTACCAAGTAAATATTACTGCCAAACTGCAGTTTATAGCAAGTTTTGCAAGTGGTTGTTCAATTTAGCAAGTGTTCACCAAGAATTCACCATCATTCTTGTACCATTTACTACCTGGTGAATGTGTCAAGGTGCACTGTGCATGCATTGTCTATTATGTACTCCCTCTGTCCAGAAATAATTTCCTGACATTTTTTTGTCCTGACATAATTGTCCTATGTTTTTTACTTCACAATGTGAGCCCTGTCCTCTTCAATTGGATTCTATCATGAATTTGAATTGCAAGTCATAAGATTTTCAAAACTCAAATGAATTCAAATCTAAAATACCATACATTTAAAAATGCTGCCTTCATGTACCACCTTTATACATTTGTGTCCAAGAATGTAGGCCATGAGTACATGAGGATGGAAAATTTAAGTATCGGGTGGTAATGGATATGTCTACCTAAGTTGTTCTTGAGTCTCTACTTTGATTCCCAACTTGAGTTTGTTTATAGGAGAAATCTTGAAATGAAAACGAAATTCATGGCATCATCCCAAGTACAAAATTAAATTTGTACATTAGGATATCCATTCCCTTTAACATTCTCTTCCTAAGTAAAGTAACCTTATTGTGTATGATATACCAACCCCTACATATTCTTGCCTATGATGTACACCATTCAAACATAAGGTTTGATTTTTTTTGGTAACAACACTTTAAAAATTCATAAATTATTCATACAATGTTCAGAAGATAAACATAATAGAAATTTAGAATCCTATTTCAATTAACAAGATTCAACAAACAACAAGACAATTTAATAATGGAAACCATGCTCAGATTCTCATTTGGGCAATTGTATGTCATTTACCTTATCCCCTAAAGGACCAAGTGTCCTAACTAGGACATTTAGAGAATCGGGTAGGTTCCGGTGAACACATTTTTAATCAAACTTTGAAGGAAATTTAATAGTAGATTCCCCAATGTGCCACGAAAATGGGGATTCTTTTTTTTTTGAATTCCGACACCGTATGTGAAAGTTATGAAGGGAAATGTGTTCTTTTCGGGAGAAAGGGCGGTGGGGCAGTAGAGAAATAGTTGAATTTTAGGGGGGGGGGCAACAAGATGGACGGTGTGTGGAAAATGGGGTGGACTGTGGGGGGCAGAAGTCCACCCCGTTTTCCAAATTCATAAATTTTTTTAAAAAATTTAAATTTATTTTTTTATAAATAAAAATTATTATTTTAAAGTGAAAAGTATTATTTTAAATTAAAAATACTATTTTAAACTGAAAGTTCAATTTCATAATTAAAAATATTATTTAAAAAATTGAAAAAAAATCATTTAAAAAAATAAAAAATAAAAAATAAAATCGTCCAATGAGGGACTGCCACGTGGCAGTGTACCTTGAGAGTTAGTGGGGTCATGAACATTGGAATGGGTTGGCACTTCAATTCCCTTCCTCCACCCTTTATTTCCCCCCTAACCCCTAAAATTTTAAAAAAATGTGCTACATGTCTTCTGAAACTTGGAGATTTTTTTTTTTTTCAAATTTTTTTTCGCCATTTTGTAAAGGGTGGAATGTACTTGTGTTTCACCGCTCGGATTTGCATTTTAAATAAAGAAAGTTGAAAATATTGCAATTCCAAAAACATATAGTCTTTTCTAAAATTTTAAACCCCCAACAAGTGCAAGGTGTTATTCAACATCCTAAACATCTCCAAACGCAACGAAAATTGGTACACAACTAAGTAACATCATATAGAATGTGAAAGTGAAGTGCGACAAGTTTCGGTAGTGAGGTTTTTTTAATGTAGCTGTGGTCAAACGCATCTGAAATTTTCGGGCATGTGTTTTTTTGGGGTGTTTTTTTCCATCAAACGCAATTATCTTGCAATCCGTGCGGTCAAAATCAACGAAATTTGTTGTGTTTGTTTTCCAAATAGTTTAGGACAAGATCTTACGGTTAGAAGGCAAAAAATAACATTCTTTTGGATATTTTGCATGGGGGAGTAAAAATGGCAGTATTGGAGTGTTTTTGGAGGAAAAACACTCCGATCCTTTAGGGATTAAATAAGAACTCTGGGCATCCATGCACTCGACAACAGTGACTTTTGGGTTTTATTTTTGGCCATCAAGCAATTTAGCCCTTTAACGTCCCGATTCAACACTGTTTTCAAAGATTTGTTATAAAATGGTTGATGAAAAACGGAAATGGAGTTGATGTACAAAACAAAGTTGTGAATGTCAATGTGTAGATAACATCCGTACGGTTGGATTCATCATATTTATTATTAATATTTTTAAAGTAATTTTGCAAGGTTTTCTCTTGAAATTCAATTAAAAATCCAAAATTAACTTAATTTAAAATTAAAAAAATTGTAATGAAATTAGAATGACATGCACTACGAGATGGTATGGTTTCCATTATTTGATTCTACTTACTATGGAAAATCATATTTAAGGTCTTTCTTTTTGAACTAAGATTGAAACTTGACATTAATCACTTTTGTAAATATTCAAAAATTCACGTTATCTTATTTGGAAGATCCATACCGTACAAATGGTACTCAACTAGCACAAGAATGAAAAAAATAAAAATGGATGAAGAACATCCGGTACCTACAGAAAACGAGCTGCTGAAATTCATCCGGCGTCCAGAATCTGGACGCCGGCGCGCTAAAGGGTTAGGTAACACAAGCAAGCACAAACCAGGTCAAATATCTTTTATTAATATTTCACCAGCAGTTTGTGACTAGGGGATACCGTACAGGAAAGGCAGATTCAACATTTAGATGTTGAAAGAGTTTATAGCAGGTAGTTGTTTTTGGTTTTCGGGTCATCTTACTTTAGGTTGAAAAGCTCGCATGCAAGTGAATGAGGTGGTTTTTTGATCTTTTATTTTTTATATTTTTATTTTAAAAACTTAGTGACAGATCTTTGTTTTTTCATACATTCTATTTTTTTTTTTCAATATATTACCTTTTCACAAAATCCTTCATACGTCTTTGCTTTTTCATTCACTACATGTCGTACACAAAGTACCAGTCTGACTTGCAACTGGTGCAATCTATTGCCTTGGTGGCTACATGAGATGACATTTTTCTCATTATGTTCCCACATGGTGATTCTCTCAATGGATTTTGGTAGCAAATTGGCTATAAAAAGCCAGGAAAAAAAGCCTTGATTTATAGAGTCCAACATGTGCAAGATCCAGTTGAAATATTAGGGTGGGTGGATGAAAGTTGATTTGAGTATAGAAATTAAGGAAAAAAACTCCAAAAAAAATCAACTTGATTTCATCCTTTTAAATTTTGTTAAGTAAAAGCAAGTACAAGATAAAAGAAAAACTAAACCATATAGACTGTTTTTATGAAAGCAATGTGAAAATTAACCCTTTGACGCACCAGCGTCCATATTCTGGACGCTGGATGATTTCTAACGCGTCCCTTCATCACATACGGTGATGTTTTTCATTCATCCAAAAATTTCTTGATTCTTGTGCTAGTTGACTACCATTTGTGCGGTATGGATCTTCAAAATAAGACAATGTGAATTTTTGAAAAATTACAAAAGTGGTTTATGTCAAGTTTCAATCTCATTTCAAAAAGTGAGACCTTAAATATGATTTTCCATAATAAGTAAAATCAAATAATGGAAACCATACCATCTTGTCGTGCATGTTATTCCAATTTCATTACCATGTTTTAAATTTTTTTGTGTTAATTTTGGATTTTTAATTGAATTTAAAAAAAAAACCTTGCAAAATTAATTAAAAAATATTAATAATAAATATGATGAATCCAACCGCACAAATGTTATCTTCACATTGACGTTTACAACTTTGCTTTGTACATCAACTCCGTTTTTGTTTTTCATCAACCATTTTATAACAAATCTTTGAAAACAATGTTGAATCGAGACCAACAGGGTTAAGTTGAAAAACAAATCCTACATTCTTTATTTTTTTTTCAAGGAAAAAGTTCTAATTGCCTACAAAACAAGACTCTTCGTAACTTTCACAAACTTATTCAAAATAGAATGAATAAGCTTCTCATGCATAAATAAACATAATATATGAAAAATAATATTTTACTTAATTTTATGTTTTTTTAGTTACTTATCTTTTTGTTTTTAAAATATGAGTACCATTGATATTTCAAATGATGGAATTATCAATGCTACCTCTACGGACTCAAATCTTCACTCAAAATCAAGCATCAGAGTTATAAAACAAGAAACGTGAAGGTCGAAAAATGAAATCATGTGCAGAATTCAAACTAGTATCTTTGAGGATTAAAATTCCCATAACAAAATGAAGCTTTTGAATTTCTAAATTTGTATCTCTATGATTCATTTGATGAATGAGGTTCTCAAAGATATATAACATAAACCACCCTATTTGTGCCATGTGACTGTTTGTGTCATGTGATCACTATGTATCACAATTTTTGTAACATTTAGTAGCCTTCATATACTCTACTCATCACCTTGGAACTCCACTTCTCCAATTAGCAACTGATAAGTCTTTTTGGGTGTGGAATATGCTACACCATCTACTGTGGGGCCACTACATGCTATTGAATGTTATGTTACATACTTACATTTATAAATTTGATATATACATTGTTGATAGAGTACATAGTGGCACAAATAGGGTGGCTTATCTTACCCCTTGTCGGTCCGTAAAAGGTTTTGTGAGGCTGTGAGCAAATCCAATAGCTAGTTGTCCCAATAAAGCAGTTAACCCCTAAGCGTTCAAGGAGCCCCGTAGGCCATTTTTGGTCGTTCTTCAGTCAAACCCTGATTTTCATCTAATTTCAAATGAAAATGGTCCCAAATAACAAAGTCTCGAGGTTATCTTCTACTTTGTAATTCAATTTACCATTCTTAAAAATTGTCAAAATTGTGTTTTTCTACTGCACTTTAAAGCTCAAAACCTTAAAATTCCAGTAGACATTGCAAAAAAAGCTTTTCCATCAATTTCTTCTATGTAAGCTCAAGAAGCATGCCACCAACACCTTGTTGTTCATCACCATTGATTATATTTTCCCTAAAAAATTCATACTATTCTAAGCATTTTTGTAATTACTATGTTTTTATACAAAATATTTTGAAAATCTTATAAAATTTATTTTTATTTAAATAATTACAAAAAAATCAATGTAAATTGGTTTAACAATAGTTTATATGAAAAAAACACAAGAAAAATCTAGAATATTTTAAAATGTGAGGAATTGATGAGGTCCGACCAAGTAATTGTAGTGTGGACACTTAAAGGTTAACCTCCACCGTTCCACCAAACATGCCTTTGTTTCAACATGTCGAGTCCATACAATTTTCTTCAGTTTCAGCAGGTTTGATTTAAGAATCTTACTATAGAAGACTCCAGGCTCTTAACCCTTTAGTGCCCAGTTGACCACATTATGGTCACTACAACGTCCGAAATGTAAATAGCAGAGAATCCGTGAAGAATTGAAACTTCAGTTTTGAAGTTTAGATTTGCCCATGTACACTACACAACTTTCACAAAAAAAAAAATTTCAATTTGGAATTGTACAACTATCAAAATACCTAACAACAAAATGCGAAAATACTGCAG
Source organism: Pohlia nutans (assembly GCA_022496805.1). NCBI lineage: Eukaryota > Viridiplantae > Streptophyta > Bryopsida > Bryales > Mniaceae > Pohlia > Pohlia nutans. Next base: position 4,099,375 of record CM040103.1, read on the forward strand.
ATACTTGAAAATACAGTAAATACTTACAAATACAACACATGTATTATGCAGTATTTCTTGTGTTTGGAAGTTTGTTGTCTTGTTTTATTTTTTGGGATTGTGTTCTCTTCTTCAACTTCCAATAGTGTGTGTAATCCAATCTTGACTAATGTACCCACTCCTGTCAATTTTCAATGTATAAAATTTTGTCCTAAACCGTACATGGATAAGTCACTCTCACTTATAAAATTCACAATAATTATGTGTGAGTCTATTCTTTATAAGAAAGATTGCAATGGAGAGGTGTTAACATAGGGCATAGCTTACTGACTTCTTTACTTTCATTTTTTAAAATTTAACCCAAATTCTATTTAACTTTGAAGTCACACACCTCCCAAAATCTCATTTTTGAGCGTGCATTATACAGTTCAAATACATACTATAATCTTCCGATCCCACCATTAAATAATTCTCAAATTTTAATTAAATGTGTGCTCTCCAGTTGAGAATAGAATTGTACGGCTACTTTTTAATTTAATCCATTCTATTTCTGGTAGTCTCAATGACAGTGGAAAAATCCACTAAATTCCAGTGCTTGCAGCTACAATACCCTGGGCACTAAAGGGTAAAGGTCCATAAGTTCTTACATCACAAGATCAACAAATAAGTGCCTTTGTTTCAATGATTCTAAAATATTAGTAAAATGAGCACTACAAGGAAATTGGGCATTCCTTAGTGGTCACTTCTCACTTGGTGAGTGCAAATGGTCACATAAGACAAGGTTGATGAGTAACTGGTCACATAAGACAAAGGTTTTCTTGATCTCAGTCAATGAGTGAAGACCAATTTCCTTGTAGTGCACAAGTTGAGAGTCTGGGTCAAGATGCCAACACCTGTGTATGATGGCATTTAGAAACATGATGCGCCTATGAATTATGCATTTCAAGGAGTTAGGGTCCCTATATAACTTGATGATCAACATAGTTGTGTAATGGTCATCAAGTTATCAGGATGCCTATTTTATTATGATCACAATAGCATCATAATGAAATTGATTCCAATCTACATGATTCACGTAAACGTCAACAATAGACTTAGAAAGGGTCATCTTGATGGCAAAACGATATAAAAAAAACATATCATAGTGATGTAGGGATAAGTGTCATTTTGATGTCAAAATGATGCAAACTTAACATGAAAATGATACATAAATTATAATGACCTATACCACAAGGATGTGAAGCTTACATTAATTGACATCAAAATGATATCAAAATGGCACTAATTCCTACATTACCGTGGCATATGTCATTTTGATATCATTTTGACATCAAGATGACCCTTCCTAAGTTTACTTATGATGTTAGTGTTAAGTTGTTTTTTGGGAGGTGACATGCTAATACTCAAGACACTCAATACAGTCAATAGAGGATACCATAGGTGCCAAATATTTAAATTCTTTCAGAAAATAAGGTTTACCAAATGAGAATCTTTAAGATTCCATTTTCACCATACAAAAAACACTATTTCTGAAAAAAACAATTTCCAAATCATTGACTCGTGTACAATTAGCTTGTCACAATTTACACATGATAGTCCCAACGTTTTGTTTCTACTGTCCAATTTAGAGTAAACTTAGTGACTTAGCCATCCACATTGTGCACGCATGAGAAACCTGACCATGAAACAAGATGGACCCCAGCATGGTAATCCAAGTGCACAGTTCCCACGTGCAAGGCTGAAATCAAACCAGAATATTTGTCATTCAACAAAGATGAATTATAGCCCAATCCAAATACAAGCTCATTTTCACATGGACGGTGTCTTCCGGTCAGTTTGGTGTAAGAATTGAAGCACTTGATCGAACAGATGTAAATCAAACAAGCAACACGGATATCATCACAAAATTACAACATTCAATGTCTCCTGAAGGTTGTTTATCGACAGGGTGATGAATGCATTTGAAATTAAACGAAGCATTGCTTTTCTTCCCAGTCTTAACCCTGGAACGCCGCCAGGACCAAAAGGGTCCTTTGAATGAAGAATAATGGGCAGAAAGTGCTTTGGGATCCGTTTTTCATCAAATTTTCATCCATTTCGAGGATGAAACGTGTAGTTGCTATCAATATTAACAGCTTTTGCATGTACAAGGTGTCAATATTGGGTCTCAATTGTTAATTGAATAGTAAGAGTACACCGTGGTGTAGTGTATTTTCAGTTTTGAGGATCTCTTTACCAAAACTCAATTTAAACCATTAAAATGATGTGTTTTGAATTTGAGCGTAACTAGCAATATAAAGTTTACGAGATCTAGTTTCTACTACATTTTGAGTTTTGGAAAAGTCTAAGTTTTATGATTTTTATTATGGTCACAAGTTGAATACCCATTACCATGGGATGGTTATTTTTCTATTTTTATGGTCACGGTAAAAAAAAATCTACTAGAATGATCTTCATGGTGATTTACACCCATGGTAGAAATTTTGGCGTAATTGAATATATATTGTAATTGATATGAATTACCTTAGCATTCACTTCAAAAAATTATAATAATTTCAAATTTTCACACAAATTTATGGATATTTTTTGACATGTAGTATGCAAATGCCTTCATCAACTAAAGTTATAATATTGAATTTTAATGCTAATTTCAGTGCGAAAATCAATTGTGGAATGTGATTCTAATTCCGTGGTATTTCCATGGTAATAGGTCCGTCCTTTAGGGGTTAACCCCTAAAGGACCAATTGGGCTTCATGTCTACCGGTATTATAGCTGTTTTGAATAGATCCTATGTAGACTTCCTTTTATTCAAACTTCTTTTGTTTTTTCAGCACATGCAATGTTTTTCAATAATTTCACTGCTAAAAAATCTAATCCTATTTGAATTATGTTTTTCACATTACTATCGATTGAATTTGTCATTTAAAACTATGAATCCTGGGTCCTTTAACCCTAAAGGATCAAGGATTCATGATTTTTAAATGAAAATTTCATTAAATCATACTATGAAAAATAGGATTCGGATGGGACCATCACTAGAATCAATGAAGAACATTACATGTTTTGGTAAAAAAGAAAATAAATTGAATGAAACAAAGTTCACATAGGATCTACTCAAACCTACTAAAAAAACATGAGACCCAAGTTGGGCTTCTTACTCCTTTAGAGCATTCCCACCCATGCATGCTAGGACTAACCCTCTCAAATTATTCATCTACATGTGAAGGGCCCTTGCACTCACACTCCCCCACTCTTGCACGCCCTTCACGTATCAAAAGTGCGCATCAAATAGTCAATGGACCAATCACAAGTAGAATGGGAGGAATGATCATCGAATAGTCAACTCAATAGTGTTTTGAAGGCCCAATTTCTGACACGCTAGAATCCAGAGTCAAGAAGCATTTTGAAAGGCCCCTTGAAACTTTTCATCCACTTCTTGAGGTCAGAGACCCTCTGAGGCCATGGGTGGCCATGCTCTTACGGGTTAAGGGTTAACTTATACCTGACGTACTACTGAGATGCTTTGGGTATCTAGTCACTTTCAAAATCCCTTTCCTCCAACTTTTGAAGAGATCTTCTGTTGACGAGTCAGAGATATATCCCAAAGCCATCCTTTCGACCTCTTTTGTAAGGATATCATTGGCTTTTTCTTCTCCAAATAAAAGCTCATCTTCAGGTCAAAATTCAGCCTGTTTGTAACGAAACCTGAAACTAGGAATTGCAGCTCCCTTATCTAAAACCCCCTTATCAAACTCATGAATTTTTTTACTGTATTAGTTCAAAAGATACAAGCACTGACCCCATAGCATTCGACCTCCCCTGCTGTGTCAACGATGAACAGGAATTGGGACCACAGCACGCAAGTTGAGCTAAACTACAGCAAAACCCACAGTGAAGAAAGCTTTCTACACACTCTAACAAAGGTTCCCTCAAACTGGATTACCTCGGGAATTGTTGAGTAGAATCGTACAAGGTTGATTCGGCCCTGACGTTCATCTTTTGATGGTGTGTGGTACACAAAGGCGTGCATTCATGAAATGCTAAAATATCTCCAATTTCGTCCCGTACCCTGCAACTTGCAACGAATGAAAGGATAGTGTTACCTTTGAAACGGCCTTGCAACCAGCCGTGGTTAGTTCTCTCAGCTCTTGGAAAACGTTCAACGAAATTAGTTATCTTCCTCGTTTTTCTGCTGGCTAGAAATTTTGAGGTATGCTCAATTGTCGGTACTGATGCGCACCAGTCTCTGAAATCGTGTAGGAATATTTAGAAAACCCGCGAGTGAAGATTACAACCTCCGACGTCCACCAGAATTACGTAGCGCAATTTCTCGTTCTCAATTACATCGATACCGTCTACGCAACAGAGCTCAATTTGCAGCTAGGCAACTTCCACCCGGAATTTGAGGTATGCATGGTCAATTGTCGGTACTGATGCGCACCAGACTATGTAGTCTCTGAAATCGTATTGGCATAGAAATCCACGAAACGCCGTATTCGTCATATTGGCCGTTCCCAATTATTTTGTCCGCTCAAATAGTGTGACTCGAGTTCATTTTCTCTCATCCGATTAGTGTGGGTAAAATATAAACAGGATTGGCCAATTTAATGAATATGGCGTTACGAGTGAAAATTACAATCTCAAACGTTACGTAGAGCAATTTCTCTTTCTCAATTGCATCGACGGTGTCGATGCAATAGAACTCAATTAGCAGGAACTTTCACCAGAATTACGTAAGCCTAGTTTCTCTTTCCCAATTGCATCCATACCTTCAATGCAACAGAGCTCAATTTGCAGACTACGTAGTCTCTGAAATCGTGTTGGCATAGAAAACCCACGAGTGAAATTACTATCTCAAATGTCCACCAAAATTACGTACTCCCTCCGTCCCAAAGTTTTTGTCATGTTCGCAAGTCATGTTTGAAAGTGCTTTTTTAAGTAGGTCAGAAAAATACTTCCTTGTGGCTAATTTTATTTAGGTTGCAATGAACACATGCAATGTTCTTCAATCATTCTAGTGACATAATTTGGAACCTTTTTTAATCATGTTTCTTACAATATGATCAATGAAATTGGCTCAAAGAAATACCAAGCAAACAAGTTGGACAAAAACTTTGGGACGGAGGGAGTAGCTAAATTTCTCTTTCTCAGTACCATCGATACCGTCTGTGCAACAGAGCTCAATTTGCAGGAAATCAAAAAATTCCGGCAGAGAGTAGTAATTTTTGGTTGAAGCGGGAGGGATGGCATGGATTCCGTTCGAGCGCAAAGGCGACTACGAGGACCTCGACTACCGACACCACCATAGCATGCGGCGGCTGTGCGGCGCGTGCTGCGTGCTCCTGTGCACACTGCTGGTGTTCAGCGTGATCGTGCTGGGAGTGGCGACGCTGATCGCGTACCTGATCCTGCGGCCGCACGCCACCCACTACGAAATCGTGACGGCCAGCGTGCCCGTGCTGAAAGTGGTGGGCAAGTCCGAGAGCTTGACGGACACGTCCGCCGTGAACGCGCAGTTCGTGTACGGCGTGCAAGCCAGGAACCCTAACGGCAAGGTGAGCATGGAGTACGCCAAGTTCAACGTGCAAACGCTGTTCCTGGGCGTGGACATCGGCCACAGCAGCGTCACCACGGCCGGCTTGCGCGTCGCCAAACGAAGCGCCGCCACCGTCACCGTCACCACGTCCGTCACGAATGAGGTGCGGCAAATTTTGTTTTTTTCTTGTTTTTTTTGTGGTTGCCAATATTGTTACTTGCTATTTGAAAATTGGGCTTCTCATCTATTATACAATACAGAATGGTTTGTCTCACTCGACCGTTTCGCGCTGGAATCCGTCGAGGAGACAACCCAAGCTCAAAAACCAAGCTCAATGTGCTCAACGGCTTGGGTCCCACTAATCTATTATACAATACAACATCGTTTGTCTCACTCGACCGTTCCACGCTGGAATCCGTTGAGGAGACAACTCAAGCTTAATGTGCTCAACGGCACGGGTCCCACTAGTCTATTATACAATATAGCTCGGTTTGTCTCACTTGACCATTCCGAGCTGGAATTCGTCGAGGAGACAACCCAAGCTCAACGTGCTCAACGGCACGGGTCTCACTAGTCTATTATACAATACAGCTCGCTTTGTCTCACTCGACTGTTTCGCGCTAGAATCTGTTGAGGAGACAACCCAAGCTCAATGTGCTCAACGACACGGGTCCCACTAGTGTTGCTATAAAACATAGTATACTAAGGCCCACTTTATACTTGGAGCCGGATTGAGGGCCAGTCCAAACTCTTCAAAATTTCAACCAATAGGATTGTTCAATTCTTTCAAACTCAGCCCAAAGGCTTTATACTAGGGTCGGGCCGGAACAAACAATTTTTCCTACATGATGTCCTATGTGGCATGATTTTGGCGCCGAATCTTTGGACCAATTTGATGATATTGGGACAAGGTTTTCGTTGACCCGAACTCCAAACTTGGGCCGGATTGAATCGGGCCGATCTTCCATTTAGTCCCAACATGTGTATAAAGTGTGCGGCTAAGGTTGAATGTGCTAAAACCACCAACTTAAGAAATATGGTCTCATTTTAACAAGGTTACTTATGAGAAATGTTTTTCAGTCATTTGAAAGAAGATTTCTCACAGAATGCACAAATTCTCACAATTTAATTCCCAATATTCAAATTTATACAAATTTTCGAAGTGAAAAGAACTTCATGATCCAAATCAAACCTCCAGGTTTCCCCATGTCCACACTATGTGGTACAAATTTTCACTCATAATCATACCCAAAACTACCAACTATTTCTTCGCAATGCTTCGCATACCATTGGTTTACTTGAATAGTGAAATTGGTGGTTTTGAGTCTAAACTGTAGTGGCTCCAAGAAAACTTTGCATGTTATAATTGAGGGAGGTGGTGGTTTGAGGACATTGATCCAACCTTAGAATAGAGACAGGGAGTACTCTTTTCCAACAAGCATCCTATGGGAATCTTCAATTGGATCCTCAATTTTTTCTAACTCATTAGGGAATGCCATTTGTATAGATAAATAGAAACTCCGGTCCTCTTTTAAGGCCAGTGTAAAAAAAGTGTTTGCTTGTAATGACAATGATCCAGTGCCCATCAAACAAAGGGCTATTGGAATTTTCTAGAATGAAAATTACAATTCTAACCAACAATACCAAATTTTTAATTCTAAAGATATAAAATGTAATTTAGGTGAAATTTTAAGTTAATTGCTTCTAAACTCATTAAATGGAGATCATCTAAAACTATGATTGTTCAAACTATTCGTTTCATATTAAGCTTTATGTTCGCTCAAACTATTACTCCTAGTGGCTGAGGGTCCACACCATTGGACTAGTTAATTCTTCTATATTAACGGTTGAAGAAGTTTATTATAACACATAAGAGTATTGCAGTAACCTTTCTTTATCACTATTATGTATTATAGCTAAGAATTCTTGTATCTAGAATGCTATGTATTTGTACTAAAAGAAATTGCAAATCGCCAAAAAATGCTTGTAGGTGGTGAACAACATCGTGGGGAACACATTAAGAAACGAAATTGATCAACAATATGTCACCGTGCAAGTGAAGATTGATACGAGAGCGCGCGCACACATCGGCTCCTACACCTCCTTCTGGATTTGGATCCATGCCCTCTGCAACTTGAACATCACGCCCCCAAATAATGGCGTTGCCGGCACTCTTGTGCAAGCCAGTTGCCACAACACTTAGGTCCTTGTCATCGCCATCGACATCACCCGGTGAATATCACAATTCCCGATTAAAGTTTACGGCTTCTTGTCTCTCTCGTTCCATAACCTTGACATCTATCAATGTGTACATTTTAGATTCCAATTGGAGAAGAATTTGTACAAGGACTAGAAATTGGTTGAATTTTGCATCAAATTTTAGAAATTATAACCTAGGTTTTAGGTGTAGTTAGCGAAAAACTATGAAAGAATCAATTGACTAGAAGAGAATGGAGGAGAATTTGTAAGAATAAAAAAGGGGTCTTTATATGTAATAGAGATTCTTCTAGAAGAAATGCTATGTAATCTTTTCTTTGTAAATTAGCAAAAGAAACTTTGAATTTGGACCAAATATTTATATTTAACTTTTGTTGACTTTAAAAAAAATACTAAGATCATTTTTGCACTCTTGTGATTTTGATATACTAATAATAAGTGTGTTTATTATCATTTTTAAGCAAAAATATATGTAGGCTTTGTTCTATTTAAAAAAAACTATAATGCAATAAAAATATGTTTTATGAGTCAATTATAAATTTATGAGTTTTTGCTTATAGTTTCTCGAAAAGTCTTAATAGACTTCAACTCTTTAATCTAAACTACCCAAAAGTATATTTATTTTTAGTCAACCCCATGTTTTTGGAGTACTACGCTATATTTGCTATTGCTTTATTTTTAATGCCATTTTATAAACTTGTTCACGCAACAAGGGATTTGCACAAAGTAGTAAGTTTTGGGAATATTAATGAATTTATGATCTGGATTTTTTAATCTATGTTTGTTTTCTACATTTAATGTTTTTCATATAAAAAATTTGAAATCATCTTTGTAGAAGGATAACTAACATTCTACTTGCGAATTAGAGAGCTCTCATAAAATTTTGAACCTAAGTCGGGACCTCACTCTGAGTGATGTTTTCCAATTCAGAAATGTTAAACGCCAATCTTTTTTTTCCTTTCATATCAATTGAAAGGTTTCTTCACACAAAAAGTTGTTTTCCAACAAAGTGTCGTCCAATAGATTTTTGGATATTTTTTTCTACCATTTTGGAAATCATTATTTTAGTACAAAAAAACTCCTCTTTTTCTTTCTTCTTATGATTAAATTTTTGATTGTAGTCATCAACCTTTGAGCTATAGATCTTCTAGTATGTTTTCAATATGTATCAATGAGGTTTTGGTTTGAATCCACTAATTGTTGGGAGATGCAAATGTGTACATGTTTTCCAATAAATATCCACATACTGAGAGATATGGGCTCACATGCACCACTTTTAACATCTTTTTGAGATTTTTTCATATGTTTACATTCCAAAAAATAAAAATTAAAGCCCTTAGAGACAAGCCTAGAGAGAAATCTTTATAGAAAAGAGATTTGAAGATTAGAAGGAAATTAAAGAAAGATTCAAACAACATTTGGACAATTGATTAATGATTACTAAGTTCTACACAAACATAGATATAAACACGCAATTCGCTATTTATGCACTTGGCCAAGTGTGCTCATTTCATAAGCATATTTGACTTTTAAAAAGGTTGGTTAAATAGTTCTCTAAAAAACATCAATGCTGTCTTTCTTCAATCCCCCACATTGTAAACAAATAGTTATTTTAATAAATTTTTATTCTCATCTTTATCTTTTCTTTTACCTTTTTTTTTATCTTCTTCTCTTCCTTTTTGTCTTCGTTGTCTTTTTTTTCTTTTACTTTTTCTTCAGTTCTGGCTGCTGAACCCTAAACAATGGGAGCAAACCAAAAAAAAAAAAAAAAAAAAAAGTTTTTTTTTTTTTTTTTTTTTTTTTTTTTTTTTTTTTTTTTTTTTTTTCGGGTTGGCCGTGGGGTGCTGCTGAACCCAGAATGGCAGCCGCCAAAAAAAATAAAAAAATAAAAAAAAATCCCTTTTTCTTGGCCGTGGGGTGCTGCTGAACCCTAAATGGCAGCTGCCAAAAAAAAAAAAAAAAAAAAAAAAACTTTTTTTTTGACTTTTCTAAAAATTACTATTTTTAGCCGCTTGGGTGCGCGGCCGCGCACCCATAAACCTTCTCATCTCCCTCGTTTTCATCTCCATCCCTCCCCTCTCCTCATATATATAGGGGAGAGGAGAGAGTCTCTCTCATTCATTCTTCAACTCCTTCTCCCTCCCCTCACCTCTCCCCTATATATATATGAGGAGAGGGGAATGAGAAGAAGAGGAAGAAGAGTCTTTGGGTGCGCGGCCGCGCACCCCAGCGACTAAAAATAGTAATTTTTAAAAAAAGTCAAAAAAGTCAAAAAAAAAAGTTTTTTTTTTTTTTTTTTTTTTTTTTTTGGCAGCTGCCATTCAGGGTTCAGCAGCACCCCACGGCCAAGAAAAAGGGCAAAAAAAAAAAAAAAAAGTTTTTTTTTTTTTTATTGGCGGCTGCCATTCAGGGTTCAGCAGCACCCCACGGCCAACCCGGAAAAAAAAAAAAAAAAAAAAAAAAAAAAAAACCTTTTTTTTTTTTTTTTTTTTTTTGGTTTGCTCCCATTGTTTAGGGTTCAGCAGCCACAACTGAAGAAAAAGTAGAAGAAAAAAAAGACAACGAAGACAAAAAGGAAGACAAGAAGAAAGACAAAAAGAAGACAAAAGAAAACAAGAAAGAAGACAAGAAAGAAGACAAGAAAGAAGACGAGAAAGAAATCAAGATAAAAAAGAAAAGATAAAAGAAAAGATAAAGATGAGAATAAAAATTTATTAAAATAATTATTTGTTTACAATGTAAAGGATTGAAGAAAGACAATAATCGTTGGTTTTTTTAAAATAAAAGTTAGACAAATAAAATCATGCGCTCGGGGACGAAGTGCATGATTATATAGCCAAGTGCGTAAATAGCGAATTGTGTATAATATAACCCATTACATACCATAGAAATAAAACAAGTCATTCTTGCAATCACCCTTTAATTTGTACATTTAATTTATTCAACTCTCTCATTCACTTCAATGTCACTATTTTTCATTGTTCCAAAGAGAAGATGTTGTGTTAGGTGTTATACCAAAGTTTGAAGCATCTTTTGGAAGCACAACTTTACCATATTCAAATTCAGTTTCAAGTTCGTTAATTGACGCATTTCCCAAAAGCACAGCCACAACATTATGCATTTCAGGACGTTTTGTAGCTTTATAATGCACGCATGCAAGTTCAACATTTACAACACACAACATAACTTCTAAATGTGTAGGAGAATGTTTCATCTTGGAGTCAACAAGCATCATTGATGTTTGTATTTGATAATGTTTCCAAGCCTGTAAAACATGTACCATTTTCGTAAATGAATCATTTTGGGATGGCACAATACATTTCAATAAGTATTGATTTTTGTGTAAAATAAACAACCTAGAAAGAATAGATAAAAATAATATCTAAAGTTAAGGTTTAGAAGAATTAAATTAGAATTAATGAACTTGTTATCTATTAGTATGTAGAAATGATGAAAGTACACTCTATCACTATATATGCATAGAACATTAACAAGTTGACACCCATATTATTAGCAATACATTTATGTTTTGTGAATACTCACCTATTCTCGCAAACAAAATTCCTTGCTTGATTTTTGAAAATCAACACTTTTCCTTCTACTTACAGTTTCAAGAACAACAATTCCAAACCTATACACATCAAGAGCAACCGACACGTGGCCATAGAGTGCATACTCAAGAAAGAAATATCCTTTATAAATCAAAATACAACAACTTGTAAACATTGCATGCAAGCTTTATAAATCTATAGCGTTTGTTGTGTACCTAAAATAGGTGAAGTAACAAATCTAATTTTGAGCAAGCTAAATACACAATTTTTCTTTATCAATGCAACATAAAAATCTATCATTCATTGAAGTAATTTAGAATGTTTCAAAAATCAAGTGTTTTACAATTTTTGAAGAGGTAAGTTTATTCACCTCGTTCCCGCAACTTCCATCAAAGTCAAGTGTGATGTTTAAAAGGATGTTGGTTGGTTTGATGTCTCTATGAATTGTTAGTAGTTGCAACTTCTGGTAATGGTATGCAAACCCTCTTGCAATACCCACAATGATATTGAACCTTGTTTCCCAATCTAACCATCGACATTCAACATTGTTCTCCATATCACCTACAAAAAAATTAAAGAATTATTACAGAGACATCTAAGTGAAACATTAAAAACTTCATTCAAATTAAATGGAAGGATCTATAAACATATTAGGGAACAAGTCATACCATGCATCCACAATGCTTCTCCGAATTTGTTTTTTCTACGTGTTCAAACACCAACATGTGTTGATCTCCATCTCCAAAACAACAAGCTTTCAGCTTCAACAGGGGAAGGATATGGAGATGAGGAAGATGGGAGGGCCTTTGGGTGCGCGGCCGCGCACCCCAAAGACTAAAAATAGAAAATTCTCCTTTTTTTCGCCTTCTATTTAGGGTTCAATAGCACCCAACGGCTAGAAAAACAAAAACAAAAAAAACTCTTTTTAAATTTATTTTTTTGGACGCCCGTCATTTAGGATTCAGCAGTATGCTATGGCCAACGAAACAAATAAAAAATAAAAAATAAAAAATTGGCGGCTGCCATTTAGGGTTCAGCAACACCCCATGACCAACCCATTTTTAATTTTTTTCTTTTTCGGATTGCTCCTATTGTTTAGGGTTTAGCATCCTCAACTGAAGAAAAAGTAGAAGAAAAAAAAAACAAGGAAGACAAAAAGGAAGACAAAAAGAAAGAGAAGAGGAAGACAAGAAGAAAGACAAGAGGAAGATAAGAAAGAAGACAAGAAAGAAATCAAGATAAAAAAGAAAAGATAAAGATGCTTATGAAATGAGCGCACTTGGCCATATAATCATGCACTTGGTCTCCAAGCGCATAATTTTTTTGTTTAACTTTTTTTTTTTTAAAACGACGACTACTGTCTTTCTTCAATCCCTTACATTGTAAACAAACAATTGTTTTAATTCTTTTTTATTCTTATCTTTATCTTTTCATTTATCGATTCTTTATATCTTGATTACTTTCATGTCTTCTTTCTTGTCTCCTTCAGTCCTTCTTGTCTTTCTTCTTGTCTTCTTTTTTGTCTTCCTTTTTGTCTTTTTTTTCTTCTATTTTTTCTGCAGTTGTGCTGTTGAACCCTAAACAACGAGAGCAAAGCAACAAACCAGAAAGAAAGAAATAAAATAAATAAAATAAAAAATAAAAATCCCAAATCTTGTTGGCCGTGGGGTGATGCTGAACCCTAAATGGCGGCCATCAAAAAAAAGGTTTTTTATTTTTTATTTTTTTTGTCGTCGTCGGGTGCTGCTGAATCCTAAATGGCGGCTGCCCCCCCAACCAAAAAAAAAAAAAAAAAAAAACTTTTTTTTGTTTTTTGTTTTTTTTTAAAATTTTCTACTTTTAGCCACTGGGGTGCGAGGCCAAAGACCCTCCCATCTTCATCTCCCTCTCACTCTCCCTCTATCTAGGCTAGGTATTGTCGTATCTATCACATAAAACACGAATACTTGAGATACACATATATTTGTGTATGAGGGTCCATCTTTCAAAAACGAATAAAAGACTCTTTATTTTATTCTTTACTAACAATCGATGACAATATAGTGGCAACATACAGTACGTGTATCGTAACACGTAAACACGGGTATTACATACCCGGTCTTGGGTATGATATCCACTTGTATGGGTATAATATACCATGATCATGGTCGGATATCAATACGGTATTGTTGGCAATTGTCAGCTTTGCTTTCCTACTCCATGTACTTCACTGTCGATTCCACTGGCCCATGAACCTCATGCAAGTTCTTTCCCCTTCACGCAACTTTTTGATCGTCTCATGAGCTCTGTAGCTCTTCCGTTCATGCTAGGTTTATGCCGGTTTATTCTCATGAATCACACCTAATTGTTATGAGCATTTCTCCTACCGACTTGAGCTGTTCTTGCGGTACAGTGCACTTCCTTTGCCTCTTGGAAGTTGCGGCTGCACCACGTTGAGTCTGCGACTGTTCTTGCGGCGTACATACCACGTTGGGGCCTTAATCGTTGACTGGAGGTACAGAGGTGCAAGGGAGCAAATACGAGTTCACAGCAAACGTTGTTTTCGTTTTCACTCTGGTTGTTCAGGAACTGACAATGGACACAGAAATGATCCCTCATATTCTTTATTCAAGTATTTTGATTGCATGGGAACAAGAACGTAGTGTAGCTGTTTTTTTCTTCATAATTGGATTGAATCCTTTACGTGGATTCTTTGTTTGCATACTCGAAGTGTGACCAAATCTTTGGCTAGGATAACAACTTAGAGCCACGCTGAAGACACCTTGCATGCATCCTGTGAATAACTTTATGTTTGTTGTGGAGTATGGGTGCAGATGAGGCGTGACTCCTCAAGATTCGGCCACAACTCTTTGTGTGCATGTTCAATCATTTTGCTTTATGAATTTATGATTACACCATCCTGTTGATCTGTTGCACACTGATCAGTTGTAGTTCTACAGTACGTTACATGTTTTGCAAGATTCATGAGATCTTGTTCGAACCGAATTCTATATTAGTATGATTTTTAATTTTTTTAATTTTTAACCGCTGGGGGTGCGCGGCCAAAGACCCTCCCATCTTCATCTCCCTCTTCATGTTCATATGCCTCTCATCTCCTTTTCTTTCTTCATCTCCCTCTTCCATTCACTGTCCTACTCACTTTCCCTCCCCTCTCCTTTGCCTTATATATGTGGAGAGGGGAAGGAGATGAAGAAAGAAAAGAGAGATGGGAGGGTCTTTGGGTGTGCGGCCGCTCACCCCAAATGCTAAAAACAAAAATGTTTTTAAAAAATCGGTTTCGTTTTTTTTTTTTTTTGGCGGCCGCCATTTAGGGTTCAGCAGCACCCCATGGCCAACCAAAAAAGGAAAAAAAAAGTTTTTCTTTTTTTCTTTTTTTAGCGGATGCCATTTATTAGGTTTCAGCAGCACCCTATGGCCAACAACCAAAAAAATTTATTTTTTATTTTTTTCGGTTTGCTCCCATTGTTTAGGGTAGTGCAGCCTCAACTGAAGAAAAAGTAGAAGAAAAAAAAACAAGGAAAACAAAAGGAAGACAAGAAGAAAGACAAGAGGGAGACAAGAAAGAAATCAAGATTAAAAAGAAAGACAAAGATAAGAATAAAAAATAATTAAAATAATTATTTGATTACAATTTAAGTGATTGTAGAGAGACAACATTGGAAAATTTTAGAGACTCATTACGCGTTTCAAACCTTCATCCAAATTAATTTCCGGAAGTAGGTATAAAAATGGCAATTTGGTGAAACATGCATCACATTAATTGTATTTGATTTTTGGAAAAAATGAACGGTGATTAGGTACCTCTATGATTTTATAAATTTTAGACGAAACTATTTTTAAAAAATCTCAAAATCTCAAATTTTGACAAATTTCGAAAGAAATGGATGTGAAATTACAAAAAACCTTGGAGGTTGTTGTTCTTTATTTTGGAGGGTGCCCTTGTCAAGCCAAGAATATAATCAACATGGGTCACTTCAAATTCTGAGCCTAAATGTGGTGAAGAGCATGTCTCCAAAGAAATTTTTTGAAAAAATGATTATAATAAAAAGTTTTTTTCTGCCCCAGTTGGGCTTGAAACCAAAAATTTCAATAAAAAATTTATAAAATCTGATTTTGACTTTGTAATTTTTACCCCACACACCTTGTATGTATGACCAGGCCCACGCTAAATTATAGTCTAAAATTCTTAATTTAGACCTTCCATCTAAGCTGCCCGAAACAGCAAAAAGCCATTTTGGCTTTTAAGGGCCTTTAGGGGTTAACCCCTAACTGCCCAACCATGCATAATTTGCATGATGTACAGATTTCATCCGCAGTTTCTCATCCGTCATGCACTTTTTGTAGTGTGATTTTTTTACTGAATTTTTTATGGGAAGATAGCTTAATGTATGTGTGATCCGATCACAAAGGAAACAATTTTTGAAAAATTTATGCCTCATTTTGTGTTGCAGTGTTTCACTCAAAATCTTGAAGATTTTAGTCTAAAAGTGTTCTTGAAAAACTAAACTCATAAAATCAAGCATCCATAAAATCTCCAGAAGTCACTACACCTAGAGTACTACATTATAAGCCATCACAACAAATTTCATCCCCATACTATCAGTATCTTATTCGAAATCGAATTACAAATAATTTTTTATTTTATGTTTCAAAATTTATAGAAAAATGTTAGTGATAGCAATCAAAGATCTAACCGTATAGATTGAATCCAAATTTCAAAATGTATAACTTTTATTCATACATCAAGTTTCAAATATTCATGTTAGTTGCATTTTATAATGCATCTTTGCAAAACTGCCCAAATTGGACATAGGTGAGGACATTTAGGGGTTAAGAGTCCCTAGCTTTTTTGAATTTAGAAACATCATTGCTTTTGAAGTGCTATAGATTTAAATGTAAATAAGGTATAAAAAATCTCAATTGTACAATCTTGTAGTGTACGTGTTGTAGATGACGTGAATCAAATTTGGAGTCATTTGGTCACAAAGATTGAAAGATCATGACGTTTTAATGTTGAAAAAGAATGCTGAAATTTTCCTAGCAACACATTAGAGTTGAAATTCCACTTCTAAACCTACTGAGATGAAAAAAAATTCAATTATAAAGTGGTTCAAAATCATCATATAAACATATTTTTACCAAAAAATTTCATAAAAAACCTTTGATGTGTCCTACAATAGCCTTGTAATGTCCTAAAATGGCCCAAGTTTTACAAAGCAGAAACTATCCAAAACTAAACGGCTAAACCTCCTTGTACTAAAATTCTTGCCAAATTTTCACAAAACCTTGGATAGAAGCAATATTTTACTGCAAAAACTAGACTTGATTTGGAATCCAACCCAACAGTTTTCATCAAATTCCAACAGTAGATGGAGAAACAATTCTTTGAAATTTCAGTCATTCAATGTTACAAAAAACAGCATTCAGCGTGCTCAGGGTTAATAATTGCAACCTTGATCCAAAGTTGACCACTATAATGTCTTGCCTAAAATGTGCATGGTTTGAATATAAAAGTTTAGGGTTGATAGTGGGTATACCTATAATCTTGCCTAAGTGCCTATTTGCAACAACCTTGAAATCGGACACCACTTATATGTCATATTCTCTCACAGAGCCATGTTCTCACTATATAAAATTAAGTTTAGGAAAATTAGTCTCCTAGATTGACAACCATTATGATTGTTCCAAGTAATGGTAAAAGTGATAGTATGTTATTGGTTGATGCACTATATTCTAGACACGCTTGATAGTTGTTGCTGGTGTCAGTTTCACTTCTCACACTCCATCTTGGACGTGAATTGGGATTGTTGGCTATGCTTTAATCTACAAAAGAATGAAGATTTACGTTGTTTCCATGCAATGTTGGGAAATCTCGCAAGCTTGTGCCCCCATTCGTTTGTTAAAATCTTTTGAAGCTTCCTTGTACTGTACATTGATGGTTGTTGAAAAGATTTCTTCTCAACGATCATCATACATTTGAGAAAGGTGCGACAATCCATGGTTGGCTGCAAAGTGAAAACAATGCAATGTAAAGGATCACGCACTTGCTTGAGTGCATAACCCGGTGTTAAGCACAGAGGGTGAGTTCGACGTTCCCATTCCCATGTTCGACGTTACATCAATGCAGTGCACTGTTACAGGTGGCCAAGCGCGGTAACATGATTTCACAAAGGGAGTTTTCTACGGGGATAAGTAACCCGGGTGCTTAACCCTTTAACGTCCCGATTCAACATTTTTTTCAAAGATTCATTAAAAAATGTTTGATGAAAAACAAAAATGTAATTGATGTACAAAGCTAAGTTGTAAATGTCAATGTGAAGATCACATTTGTACAACTGGATTCATCATATTTTTTATTAATTTTTGAAAATTAAATTTGCAAGGTTCTCTTGAAATTCGATTAAAAATCCCAAATTAACACAATTTTTATAAAAAAGTATTGTAATGAAATTGAAATAACATGCATTACGAGATGGTATAGTTTCCATTATTTGATTCTACTTATTTTGGAAAATCATGTTTAAGGTCTCACTTTTTGAACTAAGAATGAAACTTGACATAAACCAATTGTGTTGTTTTTCAAAAAATCACAATATCTTATTTTGAAAATTCATACCATACAAATAATAGGCAACTAGCACAAGAACCAAGAGAAATTTGGATGAATGAAAAAAGTATAGGATGTTGTCAAGAGAAAGGTTGCAACTTGTTTGTTGTTCATTATATGAACGCAACACTACACTAAATAGGTAGATTAGTGTTAGATAATTATAAGATTTGAAAATATTATAGATTTTTACTCTCGACAAAAAAAATTTACCAAAGACATGATTCCAATACTATTGAAAGATCCCCATCTTGACCAATATAGAGGGTAAAAATTGGTCAACAATAAAAACTTACAACATGTTTATGTAAATTAGTGTATCTAACACTAATCTACCTATTTAGTGTAGTAGCAGACCTATCGTTTTTCATTCCCCACTTTGTGGAAACACTGAACAGTGACAGAACATTGTGCCTAGATTTTTGTCTTCTTGTGACCAAAACCACTCACCAATATTGACAAAACCCATGTGCCTGACACAGTTTCATTCCTTTTTCATTTTTTGTAAGTGAAAAATGACACATTACCTACTAGTGCAAGCGCGTCAAAGAGTTAACGAACACAAGAGAGCACTCAAATTGAACCCACTCTGTTGGTGGTAATCTACGTCTGCATTAAAGTACTGTTTCACACTAGGACAAGAATGTTATGAAGGTTCCGGTTCCACCAAACAAGCACTATTGAAAGTCAACCCTATCGAAGTGAGTTTGCTTGTCTGCAAGCACAACACGCAGTGACTGCAACGCGATGACAGAGCCTCTTCATGTGGCTAGTGAAAATTTGATCGACATCTGAGTCTACAAATTGGGGTACTGACCAGAGTTGGGCGTGTATCTAATATAAATAAGTAATAATAAATGAATGTTCATCTGGAAGTACAGTACACTGTAGAACATTGTTTAGGCTAAGTTTATTTCATGCGGAAGGTGCCATACACGCCCACCACTAGTCTTGACCTCTCTTGCACTTCTTCAACCTCACTTACGTACAGTGTCCATGTTTCAACCTCTGTTTTAACACACTAGTAAAAGACATGTCGTTTTTCATTCCCCATTTCGTAGGAACAATGAACAATTGCTGAATATTATGCTTGTATTTTTGTCTTCTTGTAATCAAAACCACTCTCTAGCACTGACACAACCCATGTGCTTGGTACAATTTCATTCTTTTCTCATTTATAGTAAGTGAAAAACGACACATTTCCTACTAGTGACAATTCATGTATTTGGATGGCAAGCATTGTTCTGATGTATGTACTGCCTTTTTGTGTCTGCGTTTTCTTGTAGGTGTACTCTCAAGATTGTAGTTTGATTTTGAGGCTGGATTGCAAAGTTAAATATATCTCAAGGTTTGAGTCGGGTTGTTTTTCTCAATTTCGTTCCCGGTATATTGGCACAATTCAGCTCAGTGCCAAAATTGTGACTTTAAAATCTTTACAAAACTATACTGAAGTAGATTTTGAATTTAATCTAAGAGCATCTCCACCAGAAACTTTGAATTGCACTTTAAAGGTCATCCAAAAATTATAGACATACTATGTACTCAATTCCCCACCAACATCACTCAACTAGAATCTAAAAATAGTAAACAAGCCACTCACAAATGACAAACTAGTAGTAATATTTGATTTTAATTCTTTTTTTCTAGTGAGATGATTGATGTATTGACTACATAATTATGTATACTATACAATGCAAGTAGGTGAATTTTGCTTCTGAACTTCCAAATTTTATTGAATTTGTCCCGATTTCAATTGACTAGAATTAAATTTTTTTAAATTAAAAAAATATCCACACCTTGATGACATTAAATACTTCAATTCAAGTTCAACCTTTTAATTGAATACATTACTTTTATATTTTTATGCTTGTTGGAAAATGTTTCCTAAAATGAGCATTTGCAGGCATTGTAGTATTATATATAAATGTATTTTACTCCTCAAAGTAATCAATTCAAGTAACACAAATCTAAATGTACTTTGTATTTGAAATTTGTACCAAAATGACATCATTTGGTATTTTAAATAATTTTTTTGAATGTTTATTGGTAGTTAAGACAAACATTGATCTTTAGACATAAAATCTCTTTTAAAATCTTTAAAGCTCTTCAATTTTGACATGAATTTTTTCTTAAGTACTTCATGAGTGTAAGAAATCAAATCCACATTTGGCTGATTCATTTGCTATTTTTTAATTAAGAAGGACATAATCAAAGTTGCTATAGGGGCTCATTTAAGAGATAAGACGGTCTTTTGGAGTACCCCAAGTGGAACTATGCCTAGAAGTACATTGCTGGATTTAGATATATATGTGCATATGTATGGAAAAGGTAGAGAAAAGATTATGCTTATTATGGCTATAGATTTAAAAAGAGTGTTTGTTGTATTACAATTAACATCAAATAGAGTGTTTGTTGTATTACAATTAACATTTTCTTCTTGGATTAAAGAATTAGAAAATTTAGTTCCAAAAAAATTAGAAACTTTGTGGGGTTTAATTGGGTATTTGCCATTACTACAATGAACGTGACAGAGAACTATTAGTCACCAAATCATGTTGATGAAAAAGATGACAATATTGGATTTATTTTTTGGGTTCATGAAGGTAAAAAATTCTTTTTGAATTTACTTTTAAAAGTGGTATAAAAATATATCACATTTTATGTTTTACTAGATTAAAGTTTAGTTTGTTGAAATTGATTCTTTTTAATGATTCAATGTATATACCGTACGTAGAAGGCAAGGTCGACAGAAAATAATTCCAAAAACAAATGCCGAATAAATAAATAAATTTATTAAGTAATTTGTTGAAATCAACAAAAATGAAGTCAACAAAAAGTCAAAAAAAATAACACCCAAAACTAGATGAAAACATAACACTCAGCAAAAATCGTAGACAAAAAATAAAATAAAACGTTTAGCAACCGGAAAAAATAATGATATCTATTAATAGTCAATTTATTTATAATTACTTTTGAAAGTGCCAACCTCCACTGTTTCAACTTTTATTAATTATTCGACATGAAAGTGCTGACCGTGCCTTCCACGTACAGTATTGTGCTTTGCAAAAATTGCGGATTATTCTCAAATTGAATGGGCCTAATTTCATTTAAAAGAGTACAAGTTATTTATTTGTCCATCAAGTGGGACATTAATTTGTTTTGATGCTTTAAAAACTAACCACCTTACGATTGGAAATAGAGGGTGTAAACAATATGGAGTTGCCGGCTTTCTGGTGAAGCTCATTGTTCTGAGAACGGGTATAAAAACATTAAAAAAAAGCCTAGGATTCTAAGTATTAATATAGAAGCAATAGTGTTGTATCATTCTAAACTCTACACTTCTTTAGCATGGCCACCACTAGCACAGTTGTATTGTAATTCATTGAAGATTTGTTGTATTTTATAAATCATAATTATCATTTTATTTATAAGTCCATTTTTAAGGTAGAAGCACCATAAAGTGATCATTGCCTTAAAAACAAGCAATATATACACAAATATCATAGTCTCAAAATACATTTCCATATGTACACAGGGGCTAAAACTGAGGAATTTAACTCCAAGCCCCATATATATCTACTTTCCGCTTGATTGAAATATGCCTCCCATACATACATTTTGTACATGCTTGTTCTAAATAATACCCTTGTTGTGCACGCACGTGTATAATTACAGTACTAGAAGAGTGCACTCCCTGGGTTTTCAATATTGAAATTGCAACAATGTATTGTTGACGTCTACTTTGAGAAAGTGAGGTGAGAAGACATCTGAGGGCTGCTTCACACTATGGTGATCCAAGTTGAGAGGCCGTGGGATTGAGAGTCCAAACTTTGTTGAGAGTCCAAAAAAATCTACTGAAAATAGGTAATAAAATATAGTTTCCATTTTTTATGAAAAGAAATCGACGGCCTCTCGATCATAGTTTGGGTTTCCATTCCCGTTTGACCCAAACTTCCTTTGGAGAGGCCGTCGCCTTGATCAAAAAGTATTGCCACGTAGGCATTTCGGAGAGCGACGGCCTTTGGACTTTGACCTCTACTTAGTGTGAAGGGTCGAGAGGCCGAATTCATGATTTCTTGCAATTTGATTGATTTCCGACGGCCTCTTGATCCTCGGCCATAGTGTGAAGCGGCCCTGATTGTTATACGTAACTGAAGAGCGGATGTTATTAGATGAATATTGCAATATTACACGTATTCTGTTCACCTATCATCATCTGATCCAGAATGCTCAACACATCGTTAATTCATTACGGTCGGTAATCCGCAAGTCAAAAGATTTCAAACCCCGTGTCAATATCTCAGATGAGTGATCCCAGAATCACTTTATGACATTTAGAACATTATGCGACCTCCCACATAAGGTAACTATACCTAAAAGGGAGCATTTACCTTAAAGCGTGCGTATCTATTGCAGTGTGACATTTCAGTTGTGAAATGTCACTTAGTAATACATACGCACGCTTTAAGGTAAATGTTCCCTTTTAGATATAGTTACCTTAAATGGTATCTACTTTTGCTACCCAGTGCATGGAATACTCACGATACCTCTATAATATCCGGCAATACCCTAGATATATTAACCCCTAGAGGCCCAAGGTGTTTTGGGACCTCCAAAACCAAAAACTGCGATTTTTGAGCACCTTGTGGAAGTTGATGTATGTTTCAATATGTTTTAACTTTTTTTGTACTTCCAACCGTAAGATCTTCAACCCAACTACTTGCACTAACACCATGTTAAATTTCAACCGTTGGATCTTTACCATTTGTGAGTTTATAACATTCAAAGTTGATTCAAAAGTTTTTTTGGGCTTTACCCAAAAAGCATAGTCTAAATGGTGCAAAGGGGGACTTGATGATTATTACCCCAAACATTTTGCTCATATTTTTTTCCATGTAGGTAACTAAGTTAGGCACCTCCATGCAAAATTTTAGAGACTCATTATGCTTTTTTGGCCTTCATGCAAATTATTTTTCAGAAGAAGGTTCAAAAACCACAATATGGTAAAACTTGAATAACGTTCAAGGTTTTTGGTTTAATAAAAAAGTGAATGGTGAAAAGTTACATCTATAAGTTTGTGAATTTTAGAAAAAAAAAAAAATCGAAAAATTCCTAAATCTCAAATTTTGACAATTTTTGAAAGAAAAAAATGTAAAATTACAAAAAACTTTGAAGCTTGCTCTTGTAAATTTTGAAGGCTGCCCATGTAAAATTGTTAAAACTTTCAACTTGGATTTTTTTTTAAATGTGTGTAGTAGTATTATTATAAACATATTTCCAAAAAAAAAATTCAAAAAACCACTAATTTTTTATTTTTTTTTGCTGCCCCAGTTGGGCTTGAAAACAAAATTTTGCATAATAAAATTCTAAAACTTGAATTTGGCTGCCCAAATTTTACCACATATATTATGTATGTATTACCACACCCACACCAAATTTTAACCCAAAATACTAAAGTTAAACCCGTCATCTAGACTGCCCGAAACAGCAAAAAGCCATTTTGGCTTTTAAGGGCCTTTAGGGGTTAAGGTGATACCATGATGATATCCACGGATGTCACCTCATGAAGTTGCTACATATTTATATCATGATGAGCATTCTCGCTACATTTCAAAAAAAATCATTTTCTTTCTTTGTACGTTTAGCAGCCCCATTGTTTTGGTAGAAATCCAGCTAATTTTAGCCAGTTTTGAGATCAGTGACTCAGATAGCGATCATCATTGGCAGAAGGCCAGAGCTCGCAGGACCCACATGCAGAAGTCAGAGCAGCCTTAACTTAGTCAGTGCACTCGCGATGTTTTCTGCCAATGTCCTCCGTCTACTGGCATCTCCTGTTACATGTGGTCCATCATGTACTGTACATTCATTAGAGCTCTGCTAACATCTTGTTTGGAATTGAACCGGTACTTGTGTCTTGCTTGATGGCTTGCTGATGAGCTTGATGCGGTCCCTCTCAGTTCCGTCAGATAGCAACACAGAGATGGAGAAGCTTTCGCAGTTTGACTCTGGAGCCATGATTGTACTCGTGGCATTGGCCGTTCTTATGATACTTTCGGTGTTGCTGTTGCTGCAAGGGAAAAATAAGGGTGCTAGACTTCCCCCAGGACCTCGGCCAGCTTGGCCCGTACTGGGAAACTTTCCTGCGCTCATGGGTGGCCAGCTGCCACATTTAACCCTGCATAAACTTTCGGCTCAGTTCGGTGGTCTCATGTATCTCCGTCTAGGTACTCAACTCCTCCATGTCCTCATTCATTACGTCATGTTCAATTGTGTAGTGTCCATTTGTCTAACTTTGAGTACCAATGTTAGAAAGCTCACCTACATGAGGGCAGAATGCCATTGCTTGACCTGGTTGGGTGATGGTTTGATATGGGTACCCCCTTCAAAAATAGTATGATTTTTAAGAAATATCCTTAAGTTTTGGTAAAAAAA
The DNA here is from genome assembly GCA_022496805.1 of Pohlia nutans. Lineage (NCBI taxonomy): Eukaryota > Viridiplantae > Streptophyta > Bryopsida > Bryales > Mniaceae > Pohlia > Pohlia nutans. The sequence continues at coordinate 4,123,698 of CM040103.1, forward strand.
ACACATTGGAAAATTGCAAAAACTAGAAGGTGTTAAAGATACCATAACTGCAACTATACACATGGTGTTAAAAACGGAATTTCTAGCACACAAAAAATGAATTAGACATAAGTCACATTATGTGAGAAGCGTACAAGTGGTACCCAGCCATTCCCCGGTTCTGTTAGTAGAAAGGGGAATCTCAGAATCTGTTTCCAGGCAGTACAAGGTTAGTCACTCATTGGATAAGAAGCCTACCTGCTTACGTGACTCCTCTCAACCTGTCCGGAGCTTCCCCTCAGCTCATGCCCCATAGCGGGTGATGGCCTGATATGGGTACCCCTCCAAAAATAGTGTGATTTACGAGGAATATGCTTTTGGTAAGAAAAAAACATTGAAAATTACAAAAATTAAATGGTGTTATAGGCACCATGGCTGCAACTATATACATGGTGCTAAAGACGAAGTTTCTAGCACACATAAAACGAGTTAAATATAAGTCACACATAGTGTGATGCGTCTCATTGGTACCCATATCAGGCCATTGCCAAAACAAAAAGGTTGACAAAAGAAGTAATTAAGCTGGATGACAAAAGGCTGGTGAACCTGGGTTAAGTACAGTGGGGTTAATTACAGTGGGTGACCACATTTTGTGGGTGTAGGTTCGGTACCATGCGTTGTGGTTTCCTCAAGTGAGGTGGCGAAGGAGGTTTTCCAGATCAAGGGCGCCAGTTTCACGGCACGGCCCAAGAGGTATGGATGTACCGTCATTTCCGGAACCAGTGACTACAAAAACTTGGCTCTGGCTCCTCCTGGACCGTATTGGCGCCAGTTGCGAAAGTTCTGCGCTCACGAGCTCTTCTCTCCCAGCCGTCACGCCTCGTATGAGGGTGCCAGAACAGACGAGATTTAAACCATGTTGAAGGAACTCTTGATTGACTCCCAAAAGGGCGACGCCGTGGATTTTAGAGGCTGGCTCAATGGTGTCACTGCCAACATCATGACACGGATGCTCATCAACAAAAGGTGATATAATTTCATCATAAAGGGTCCAATCAAGCTAATACGAACCAAAGGTGCACCAGGGTCTCATATGCGATTCCCTGTGTGATTTCCCTGTGAGTCTCACTTTTCTGAGTGAGTCTTAAAGCTGCTTATTCACCAGTTTAATGTTGACTCACCTGCTTGTAAAAGGAAAGTTTAACAAGTTTCAACTCTTCAGGCTCCGTGGGAAAAGTGAGACAAAAAGGGAAACGCACACAGGGAAACCATTCTGAGCTCCCTGTGGTGCCTCATTTTGAGAGCTTTGGAGAGTCCTTTGGAGAGTAGCTAAGGACAAGAAAGTCATGATTTTCATTCAAAGAACAATTTTGTAGTGTATTTTTTTCAATTTTCATTCACATGATCATCATTCTCATTCAATTATCCCAAAATTTATACAAAAAAATGTTATTTATCATTTAAAAAAGTCCTTGGTGAGTCATTAAAACCACTGCTGACAAAGCTATTCTAGTGCTTTTGATAGCTAATTGTTTACAATATTGCTTTCATCTTGTACTAAGTATGTGTTTTATATACATGTTGGAAACATTGACATATCACTTTCCTCTCTAATTACAATTTAAATCAAACATCACGTTGAAAATGCCTTGAAAAAAGCACTCAAAAAGCACTGCTGACAACTTAGGTGGTTCGTATTATCTTGAATGGACCCTAAATCATACTGATATCTTTGAATAACCAACCTTATGCTTCTGCAATTCATCCTAACTAGCTTTTGGCTTAATGTTACTTAGAACTTGAGAATCATGGGCGGAATATTTGCCCTCTGACCATGTACTTAGGGGAGCTTTCTGCACAAGTTATAATAAATGTTATGGTTGATTGCACAAAGTATTAATTACGGAAATGCCCCTTTGGGTGACATCATCGGACGTTCAGTGTGGTATAATTCCTTGTTTTGTCAGTGCAGGTTCTTTGGGAATGCACAAAATATCGATCTAGAAGAGAAGAAAGCCTTTGAACGGCTTTTCTATCGTGTTGAAGACCATGCTTCTGCCTTCGTCATCACTGACTACATCCCATACTTGCATTTTATCACGAAGCTGCAAGGCTGGCCATCCAAATTTGAGAACCTCCGTGATGAGCTCAATTCCACAATTCTACCAGAAATATTTGATGTAGAAAAACACAGACAACGTGCCAAAGAAAAGGGACTCAACGAAGACCGTGATTCAGGCTATGTGCCAGACTTTGTGGATCGTTTGGTGGCTGCACCGCTGGATGATGGAAAGCCTCTTTCTGACAATGACATCTCAATGCTGTTGCTGGTATGTATGTTCAAACCAGTGCTGGAATGTTATTTCAACATGTTGTTTTAACCGGGCCTTTCCACTACACTAAATAGGTAGATTAGTGTTAGATAATTATAAGATTTGAAAATATTATAGATTTTTACTCTCGACAAAAAAAATTACCAAAGACATTGATTCCAATACTATTGAAAGATCCCCATCTTGATCAATATAGAGGGTAAAAAAATTGGTCAACAGTAAAAACTTACAACATGTTTATATAAATTAGTGTATCTAACACTAATCTACCTATTTAATGTAGTGAGTGTTCTTTTTTGGCGAGCATCAAGCTTGTCACATATACATCTCTTTAACATGAGAATGCATGAACCTGTCAAATGTACATATTCAAAAATTTGAAGCAGTCCCAAATAAACCCCAACTTTCATGAAGATTTATGAGGAATGGTCTGATATGGGTACCACTTACACTCGTCTCACATAGTGTGACTTATGCCTAACTCATTTTATGTGTGCAAGAAATTATTTCTTTAACACCATGTATATAGTTGCAGCCACAATGTCTATAACACCCTCTAATTTTTGTAATTTTCCAATGTTTTTTCTTACCAAAAAGATATTTCTCGAAAATCACACTATTTTTTAGAGGAGGTACCCCTATCATGCCATTATACATAATTCAAATTCTATATATTGTACAGTACAGTCATATACATGTAGTTTTTGTTCCTATAAATGTCATTCGATGAACAAAAATGTCTCATTAAAACTTACGCCCACAATGCATGTTCATGACACCTGCAATAGTAAGTAGTAAGTGTCTATCATCTGAAATTACCTGTCTAGAATTAATACCCGAGGTAGAGTAACGCCATAAGTCATAACATTATTAAGCAATACAGGAGGTATCTTTGGTATTTAGGCACGATGGTATCTTTAGATGCCAAGCTAGCATAATCATCATCTGTATTGCATGATTGAAGCATTGAAGCCTACTTGCACTTTGTCTAAGTGTTCATGGCTCACGCGTTACAATTGGCACATGATTATGATTAGCATATTTTGTCCAAGTATAATTGGCACAATGTGCTTCGTCCAAGTGGCAATTGCATGTTCTTAGGGCCGCTTCACACAATGGCCGAAGGTCGAGAGGCCGTTGATTTCCACCAATCAAATTGTAAGAAACCATGGGTGTGGCCTCTCGACCCTTCACACTAGGGGCCAAAGTCCAACAGCCGTTGCTCTCCAAAATGCTTAAGTGGCAGTACTCTATGACCAAAGCGACGGCCTTTCGAAAGGAAGTTTGGGTCAGACGGGAATGGAAACCCAAACTATGGTCGAGAGGCCGTTGATTTCTTTTCATAAAAAATGAAAACTATATTTAATTGCCTGTTTTGTTTTCAGTAGATTTCTCAACAAAGCTTGAACTCTCAATCCCACGGCCTCTCGACTTGGACGGCCATAAGGTCGAGGCACCTAAAACCGATAACTTAAGCTACCTACACTATTTCTAGACTAGCCATTAATAAGGTGATATTTTTCCCGGGTTGGAAGTTAGTTTTCGCGGAGAATGCAAATTTTTCCAATATTATTTCCCAATATTGAAATTTGTACAATTTTTCAAAGTGAAAAGTACTTCAGGCCCCAAAACCAATAATATGCTCTAATGTACAAATGAGGTACATCTTTTCTTTCAAAATCTAGAAATTAGGCCTGATCGGTTTTAGGTACCTGGTCAGGTTTTAGGTGCCTCGACCTTAGTGTGAAGCGGCACTTAGTTTATATTTTGGTTTAATTTCAGACTCGGACAAAGGCAGAATATCAACCTGTGGCTACTCGGCCTCACAAGAAGCACGCAGGGTTGATTATTCTCGATGTTGATTCCTTGAAATCAGAGCACTTGCAAATATATACAGTATGATGTGTTTAGGGTTTAGGGTTTAGTGTGTGGAGACCGGAGCTCATGAAGCGAGCGCAAGACGAGTTGGACGCCGTGGTGGGCAAGGACCGCCTGTTGCGAGAATCAGATCTTCCGCACCTGCACTATCTCAACGCCGTCGTCAAGGAGACCTTCCGGTTCCGTCCTCCGGCGCCTCTGTCTGTTCCGCGAGAATCCACGCGGGCTTGCGAAGTGCTCGGGTACACCGTTCCGGCGCACGCCACGGTGCTGTTGAATCTGCACAGCGTCCATCGCGACCCCAGCATGTACAGCCGCCCCGATGATTTCGATCCGGACAGGTTCGTGGAGCAGTCGGAGGTGAATCATCTGTCCGGTGTGGATTCGTTTAAGCTGATTCCATTCGGCGCGGGTCTGCGCATGTGCCCGGGGTACAAGCTGGGCAACTTGATGGTGCTCGCGATGTTGGCGAACTTGCTTCACCACTTCGATTGGACTCTGCCCCCCGGTGAATGCGCCGACTCGTTCGATATGTCGGCCGAATTGGGTATCACGTGCTCCGGGACGAAGCCCTTGTTCTTGGTGGCCAAGCCTCGGAGCCCAACAACAGTGCTAAATTTCCTAGCATAGAAAATAATACTCCCTCCGTCCCAAAGTTATTGTCATGTTTGAAAGTCATGTTTGAAAGTGCTTTTTTAAGTAGGTCAAAAAAATACTTCCTTGTGGCTAATTTTATTTAGGTTGCAATGAACACATGCAATGTTCTTCAATCATTCTAGTGACATAATTTGGAACCTTTTTTAATCATGTTTCTTACAATATGATCAATGAAATTGGCTCAAAGAAATACCAAGCAAACAAGTTGGACAATAACTTTGGGACGGAGGGAGTACTAGAAACCGTGAAAATAAGGAGGTTTGGATATTAGAAATAAAATTTTATCTTAGGACTCAATTTTTTTCTATGTAGAAGAGAAGAAATCATAGAGGCATTGAAGTGATTTCATAACACTTATTTCGTTATAATGGGAATATATAGAGAATTTGGTAATTTTGAAGGCCGCCATTTAGAAGCCAATCATCTAACGAGATTTATCATCAAATAAACAGACTATTATCAAAATGGAAGAATATTCTCAAAATAAAAAGACAAAATGACCAATTGAACGATGACCAAGCCAAGGTGTGTGATCCTCAAAGAGAGAATTTTATTGATATGTAAGTCCAAAAATAAAGTACTGGTGTAAATGTAGACCTCAAAGGCATAAGCCTAGTACTATCTACACAGCACTACGGGGACGAGCAGTGGAATCCCCACCATGATCCTTGTGGGTAGATAGGACTTCCTCACTACGACAATGTTTAGAAGATCTACCCTCGATCCCCTCGTTTATGGTCATAGTCTTAAGCGTTTTAACCCCTAAATGTCCTCACCTTTTTCAGATTTGGCAGTTTTTCAAAGACATATTATAAAATGCAATTAAGAGGGATATTTTCAAGTTGATGAATGAATAAAAGTCGTACATTATGCATTTTAGATTCTATTTATACGGTTCGATTTGCGATTGCTATCACCAATATTTGTGTATTAAATTTAAAATTTAAAATTTAATACTCTTTTGTAATATGATTACAAATAAGATAATGACAATTTAATAATGAAATTTTTTGTGATGGGTTGAAATGTAATATTCTAAGTGTAGTGATTTTTGGAGATTTCTTGGTTGCTTAATTATAGTAGTTGGATTTTTCAAGAGTACTTTTAGACTAAAATCTTCGAAATTTTGGGTGGAACACTACTACATGAAATGAGGCATAAAAATTTCACAAATTATCCCCTTTCTAATCGGATCACATATGCACGGAGCTAACTTCCCATAAAAGTTTCAATAAAAAATCCACACTGCAAAAAGTGCATAATGGATGAAAAAACTAACTTCAAATTTGTACATCATTCAAAATATGGATGGTTGGGCAATTAGGGGTTAATGTCAATCTACTACACAACTTTTGGACCTTCACAGTTTATAGTATTCCTACGTTAATAAACATGGTTTTTTTTCTGGTGCCATGGTGCCAAACTCCAATGTTGTGGCACAGTCACAATGGTCTAAATCTGGAGGGACCACTCTCCAATGCATGCATGGAGCACTGCTACAGTGTAAAAAAAATAAAAATAAATAAAAACACCCTGATAATAAGTGGTTTACATCAATGTTTGTTGACAATGACGATCACACTATTGCTTTATAACATTCAGTAGCTTTCACGTGCACTGCCTTTACATCCATGCAACCATACAGAAGTTCATCCAAAAAAGGGATGACCTTCCCAATGCTAGAGGAGAGTTCGCATAAGTTCCCCACACCCTAAAGGGCTTTTTATGAAGGGGACCAAGGAACTGTTCATGCACAAGTTGTGTCAGATATTGATGTTATTGGGGCAAAGACTTTGCATAAACTCAATAGAAGTCCCTTGTTCTTTTCGGTCCCTTATTTCTTTGTTTTGATCTCTTGAGTTTTTTATTTCCACCCATCTTCTCATCTAAATTGAGGGATAGCAAAAATAAAATGAGCGTCATATTTTTTTTTTAGTAGTTGTGAGTATGTATTATGTAAACTGTTGATCCGATTAAAAAAATTAGCCAAAATACGTTTGACTATCTACCAATTTCCTGGAGCGTTTTGCATCCCAGCCATCATAGTGGCACATGTCACACTGTATCACTCTATCGCATAAACTCACAGTGACAAACTTATACTAAGCCGATAAACTTACTGTATATGGTCCCTAGGGAATGTAACCCAAATGTAATGTATGAAACCCAAATGTAATGTATGTATATGGTAAGTCCGGGAAAGAAATAGAAGAATTTGAACTGATCTAAGTAAGGCTGCGTGCACCAACGGGCAAGGATGATGAGCGACATTCAATACCTGACAGACATCACCATGAAACAGGGCAAAATGCTTTCATGTTATAAGCAGAGTTTCAAATCAAATGTCCCACCAAGGTGATGACTTTTGCAAGGAACAATTGCTTGAGTATTTACAAGAACAGATACAACATTCACTTGTACAAGGTAAATCTTAATGCTAACAGCCTTGAGACTATAGTCATGTAGATTTACATTTGGTTCCTGCCCTAAGTAAACTTAAGCATGAACTATACAGAAAACTTCATGGATCGGTTGAAGGATTAGTATACTATGCTACACGGCCACAATGATAATAATGAGCTAACAATTTATAGGGGTGGAACCTACCTTGCTTTCACAGTTAGCCAATAAACATAGAACCAATTGCATACCAGAACCAGATACCAAAAGCAGTACCGCCTCTACAATGAAAATACTGAACACCATTAATCACATTCTGAACCCAACAGTTGAGGATTGAAAGGCCAGTGCGCTCACAACCCCTTGGAAGTCCGAAGCATCATGATATGTAAGCTTTGGAAAGATCTTGAAAATTACAAACAGCTCCTGTTCTTGGGCATGTGATCCTGCCTTGGTTCTTCATTGCCATCTGTTCCATTGCCTGCAAACAGACAAGTGTATTAGGCTCAAGCCTAGATACACATCGTGGCTTCTGAAGTAAAAGAGTCGATAGGCTGTTAACATATATAATGATTGCTAACGCATTAGATATCATACGTTGAAGTGTTTTACCATTAGAACTGACAACAGCCACACTATATTTTGCAACGCACTGGTAATTTATTTGAGGCGCACAATAGTTTTCAGATTCAACAAATGAAGTTAGGAAAGGCAGGAAATACTCAAAGTTCAAATCCGACACCAGCAAGAGAACAAACCTTGGTGCTATATACATAGCCGTTGGGCAGTACTAAAGGCGGATTATCGTCGTTCATGGGCTCCTTGGTAATGTAGCACACTAGCTTGCTGTGAATGTGCTTTGCCAACGGCAATGGTTCTGCCAGCTTGCGAATGATATCTTGCGACAAAGGGTCCTCCTTGGTGCATCCTTCCTCGTAACAAAATCTGACACCATTTAAAATTTTAAGATGGAGTCATCGGACTTAAGAATTGAGTTGGAACTTAGGAGAGTACATACTAAGCTGGAACTCACAGGAACTAATCTTGTAGTGGATACTAATCAGAGAAATTCCTGGCAGTGAATTCTCAACATGCAGACGGTCAACTAGACGAACTCCGCAAGGTCACCCCAACGTTGAATCAGCACTTCTAAAGAAACTGTCAAAATTAACAGTTGAGGTGGGGTTGAGGTTAAATACGGCGTCTTAAGTGCAGAAAGACCAGCCTGAAGATGAATGTTGAGGAGGGGTTCATGAGTCATGCCATATAGCTTATAAAACTCTTGCTTAAACTCTTGAGTCAAGTTATCCCATTGCTGCATATCAAATAGTATCTGCAAAACACAAAAAAAAAAATACTCCAAATTAGTTATTGATTATTGAGATGCAAACATGGACAACATATCATGAATCATGAGACCATATATTTAATCTACCTACCCAATTGGCAGGGGAATGCTTGGCAGAGGCAGACAAACTCAATCCTTCTAGTACTCTGCAGCTTGATCAAGGCTGAGATGATGCAGACCAAAGTCAAACCTATGTGCCAAATTTCGATTTATTTCCAGGAACTATGCTCGAAAAAGTGAGGAAATTCAATTTTACTCTACGCAGATCATAATAATTGTCCTTAGAAACTGCAAGACGTAGCACAGAAGACCCACCTTATAGCCAGCACAATCAGTGTTACTCTTGAAAGCTAAGGTGGCCATGGCCTGTTGAAGTTCCTTCATGTTGGTAGAACCCCATGCAGCAAGATGCTTGCGAGCATACATAATAGCGTCCATCATCCGCTCAGCCCGCACCAATTCGATAAACTCTTGTAATCTTAGTTTAAACTCAAACTTACTCTGCACTTGCACAACGTATCAATTGATACCAGAAAAACAGTGTTTGTTGGATGTACTCCTTCAGGAATTCACAAATCTCATACCAAGGAAAGGATCTGAAAAACTGCAAACTGGAATCATTTATAAAAAATGTCACCAGTTTAAAACTAGCAAACGCTCTTCTCTACTCATGATGGTGGACTCAACTACAAGGAACAAAAGCAGTAAAATGTAGAACCTTTGATTTCTTCAGCTTGGACTTGTTTTCAGAGCACCATGTGAGTGCTTCAGTACAGTCCCGATTCCGGAGAGCCTCAATGACTTTTCGGGCCTCCAAGAAGATTTCAATATCCACAAGTTCCTACAAACGTACAAGGCATCAATCACCAACCAGCGAGATCTGAAAACACCACAAGCACATTTTACGGCAGCTACAACAAGATCACATCCAGATCTCAAGAAGTGTAATCCAAGTAAGCAATAGCTCCAGGATCAAACAAACCGAGTCACAAATTATTGGTCGTATAAAATACCACCAAACATCAATAACAGAATTCAACAGAAAGGGCCATCGGAACATCATCATGAGAAATGGCTAAAAAGATTAACCAACACCTGCATTCTGAGCAAACAGGGGTCATGAATTTAAGGTATACCTGTATACCCTTCATTTCTGCCAACTTGAGGGCAGTATCATAATAAGAGGACCGTAGCATGTAGTCAACCAATATACGCTGCACTCGTGTGTTATTCCAGGAAGCCTCATTCTCCTTGGCGTTTTCACCCTGAAGCATGCTTAAATGGTCCATCCTGGCACGACACCTTTGCACCTGAACTTGTTCACCTTTGTTGCCTTCATCCAACTGCAACTTGAGTCAACACTCAATGAAATACACGAATACAAGTCTGCACAGCACATTCGGTGGTGCACCATTTCACAACAACTTGAAAAGGGATAGAAAGGGGGAGAGAGATGTGGGGCATCTAGTCCAGAAAGGTGGGTGTCAATCCATCCAACTACACAAAATAAGTAAAATTTCATGACTGCAAACGAACGCAGGTTCCCAAAACTGTCATTCCCCCTCCTTAACATGAACCTATTCAGAAATAGGAAGACAGCCTTGTATAAAAAATGAAGACATACCAACACACACTTTGATGAACCACGTCAGTACCTAATGTCTCTAGTAAACATATTTACAATCGTACAATCTATACCACCTGACATCAATGTAATCGTTGGTCAAAAGTGAACTACTCCAGGAATTGGGGAATTCACCAACCTATCCATATCCGATGCCTACAATGCTCAAGAACATGTCAAAAACAATACCTTGCGTTTAAGGCCTTGCAGTCGAGAAACTAGAGATGTGAGGCGCTGCACAGCTTCCTCTTTGGACATATCTTTGTCAATAGCATCAGCCACACCAGCAACTACAGCATTCACCTCCTTCTCCACCAAACGTGTACTCACCCGCATGGCTTTCTTCAAATGCTCAAATGGAACCTATGGAACATGCTCAATGTGAGATATCTGAACATTCAGGGATTTGAAGTATGAATAACAGAAGAAGGAAAAAGAAGGACAACATTAACTTAGCACCAAATTTGGGATTTAGATAATGCTGTGACTTCAGCTCTCACTTGTCTCAGAACCCCACTAACTAACAAAGCTCAACAGAAAGATAATTAAAAGATATCCGCTCACCGTCCCGCCAGATAAAGCCACAGAATGCACGCGGTGGACATACTCAACAGGAGGACGAATAACAAAAATCATTCAGAATACTGAAAGTACGTAAAAACCACTGACCTTGATAAGCTGGTGCTCCAGCTTAAGGGCATCAGCGAGACGATCATTGACACGTGAAGCCTGTGAAGGGGGAGCGCCTACTGGGGCAGGTGTTGCTGCTCCGTTTGTTGTCGCTACTACGATATCTGTCTCCATCATGCTCGCCATCGGGAGGCAGGTCTTGTACGATGCTGGCTAATAGATACACATCACCCGAATTAGCACATTATTAACTAGCCTATCATGATCTCATACATCCATCCTTCTCATTGAGCACCTATGATCATAGCATTCAAGTTACAGTCAAGAAACAAACAAATAGAGGACCAGCTCAGCTCAACACCTGCGGCTTGTAACTACAACGTACTGATCAGTCATTTTGCACACAAGACATTCGTCAATCAGCATGGGAAATCGTGGGAATCTCTCATCACAACATACAGCCAAACATCCAAGAGTACGAAGCAAATTATTAGGTTTACCATCATCTACAACTGATATTCTACGAGATACTACCAAGCATCACGAGTAACAGATACAAACACAAACGACTTAGTCTAAAAACACTGGTCTATCAGGAAAATCAACGCAAACCTAAGAGAACAAAAATCATCTCAAACTCTTCTCTACCACGTCAATCAAAAATCACTTCAACAAAATCATTCAAATGCCACAAGCAAAAATTCAATGAATCCGCGACAGAAAATGCAAGTAGCAAGTACCACGTTAAACTCAAGAAACAAATAAATAGAGGACCAGTTGAGCTCAACGCCTGCGGCTTATAAATACTCAGTCATTTTGCACGCAAAATAATTCGCCAACCACCCTTGCTTCTAGATTTGGTCCCTCGTCACGATATACACTCAAATAGCGAAGGGAATGAAGCAAATTATGAGGCCCACCATCTTCAACACGAGATACTTCTAAATTTAACCAAGCATCAAGAGTAACCCTTCACTTAAGATAAACACAACTTCGACACAAACCTAAGAAAACAAATACAATCTCATACCCCGTGAGCAGTTGCAATCAAAACCACTTCAATCAGGTGCCACAAGAAGAATCCGCGACAGAAATGCAAGTGGCAAGTACAAGGTCAAAGTCAAGAAAACAAACAAAGAGAGGACCAGCTCAGCTCTACGCTTCTAGATTTAAAAAAAATTAGTCTCATCATGAGTAAGAAGAAAATTATTAGGTTTACCATCACCTTCAACTTATATTACACGAGATACTTCCAAATTAAACCTAGCATCACGAGTAACCATAAACACAACTAAAAACACTATTCCGGCATAAACCTGAAAGAACAACCATAATCTCAACCTTTTCAGCAGTTGTAATAAAGAATAACTCAACCAGATTAGACCGCAATAGAAATGCAAGTGGCAAGTACCTCGAGTGCTTCAGATAGCCGGAAATTTGACCTTGACTATATCACAACGACTTCGCGTCACTTCGGACTCCAATCCAATCCATCCAAAGAACGATCTGTCAGCGATCAAAAGGCCCGCTTCCAATTCCGAATCCCGTCAACAAGCCCTCGGAAAGGAATGAAAACACGGAAAAAAAATTCAGAGGAGAAGAAGAAGGGCACTCCGGCGTCGTAAACGGAGACGGAATTCGGGGAAGGCTGGCGATGGCAAAGGCACAGGCTCAGCCTATGGCTATGGAGCTCGCGATGATACACTATTGTATTGCTATCTCCAAAATTAGGGTTGCTTGAACCCCACCCCAATGCAAGATCCTATGAATGTCGTTCGTCTGATTCGACTCTGTTCGTCCATGTTCCGTCAGCCGACTCAACTCCATCTCATATATTATTACGCATTCATTTTTATTAAGGTGGTTACACATTCCCAACTGAATAAGAAACACGGATATGAGATATTGATATTATTTACTATTATTATTATATTTTGGAGTTAGGCAACAAGAAATAGATTTCAACACAAGTTGAAACATAATTTTTGGATGAAGAATGAATTTGTTATAAATTTTCAAAGTTGAAACATGACACATCCCATTCACGTCACATAGCGGTAGAGTTGTTTCTGTCTAAAGAAGATTTGTATTGCACACACTAAAGATGTGTAAACCAACAACAACAAATCCATAACCACACTTACATATTCTAAAACCAACAAGAGAGAACCCATTTTCACATGCAACTCATGCTAAAACCAACATCATTGTAGCATTGATTGTGGAAAATGCTCCTAGTTGTTGGTTTAAGGTGCCAGTTGGTAATGGGGTAACCACCTTACTTACCGAGGTAGCATAGCAAGGGTCAAAAAATAATCAAAAAATACTTTTTTAAAATGAAATCATAAATTATGAGGAAACATAATATAATAAATTATTTTTAGTTACATTTTGAGAGATAAATTTTATTTTTTTCAAAAAAATAATAAATATTTGCTTGCGGGGTGGCAACCTTGCTTTGGTACTATGGTCCTCATGAGAATGAATTAAATTTTTATGGATCTTGTCTCTATTTTCAATAGGATTCCAACCCTCTAAAAAATGTCTTATTTAGATACCATATGAATAGGTCATGAAGTTTGAAGTTTGGTTCATATAATGAGTAAAACCATAATTAGGTTTTAATTCCTCAACGGCTAAACATAATTATTATCTCAATCATTAAAAAAATATGTACTTGTTAGAGACATTTACATTTGTTTAGACTATTTTTAACCTATTCATACTTTGAAGACAATCAAGTTTATGAAAAAAACCACATTGGGGAAGGTGTTTTTTGGCTTGGTGTGATCACCAAGACGGTTTTGCATGGGTTTTGAGTTTATTTTGAGTCTTTTGCTTTAATATAATAGATATTTTATAATTATATAATTTTTTTTATTTTTTAACTTGAACATTTTATTTACATAGGAAAGATTTGATAATTTTTAAACAAAAGTAAGTCAACTAAAAGGAAAAAGTGTTAACTAAGAAAAATGAGTATCAACAACAAGAAAAGTGCATTAACTACAGTATATTAAAAGTTTGTTAATCCCAAATGGCCAATCAACTATTTTTTATCACTACTTAAACAAGAGGGCCCATATCTAAAAATAGATGTTTTGAAAAATAATAAATATGAAGTATAGTTCAACTGTAAATATTCTACGATTATGCTTTTGGACTTTGGGAAACTAAATAATACTCCGGCTTTCATAATTTCCCGAAGAGAATCACTTTAGTGTAGGATTAGGAAGAGACACAAGACCTTGTTAGGAAACTATATCTCTTCAGATGAGAATGCAAAGGTATGGTTAGTAAAAAAATCCAAACTTTGTGGGATTGCCATGAACTTAGTGACCGGAGTAGTGGCTCCAAATCCGAGTGTCAATGACTTCAAAAACTAAAAACACGAGCAACCATTCAAAGGTAGAGAACATGTGTTCATTGAGAAATCCGTATAGCCATGAAATGGTAGGCTTGAATATGAAAATGAAAGTTGTTGGGCTTTTGCAACTTACGTGGGAACGTGTGACAATGGAGAGACTCAGTGGTTGGAGCATTTGGAATGGGTCGCTATACATTTGAAGAAGAAGACCAATTCAACAACACAAAGCTTGTTTATTGTACACTCCAAGTGTTCAATCAAACTTAGACATCTCAAGATTGGGACAATGGATTGATGTCAATTTTTTTGAGTAAAAAATAACTACCAATACTTATTGAAGATCCAACAGTTGAAATCTTTAAATTCACATTTTAATTTACTCTAAAAATCATTTCAAAACCCTGCAATTTTAGTGCAATTTTTTCACTCTACATCCCTTAGTCTTTTAGGGGTTAATTACAAAAACCTAGTTAATAATGATAAGAAATGAATTATAACTACATTAAATGAAAGTTAACTATGAATGAACTAAGTTAACTACGTTAATTATGGTGAAAACAAAAAATAGCTCAAATGGTTATAATTCATATAGTCAAACAATTTCTACAACACATTCAACGACCTTTAATGCTTTAATTTTGGAAGATCTCTATTGAAGTAGTTATAGTAAAGAGAAATTGCAACTACGTATATGTAGTAATAGGTGCAATGTTGAAAAGTTTTAAAATAACTTTTCATGATGGTAGCACTTCACAGCTTTCAATCTTTACTTTGATTGTAGGTTTTTGTAGTACGTCATCACTTTTTTCTACCGAGCTTTTCACTCATATTTTATCACTCAAAGAGATTGGGACAATTATGTGAAAAAATGCCTTCGTGATTATAAACAAGTACTAAGCAAACAAATACCAAAACAAAAAGAAGTTTGTGACCAAAGAAGGAATTTTAAATTTATATTAAAAAAAATACATTCACCATTTTTTATATGTATTCTAAAGTTTCTATCTTATATTCAATTTTTTTGAAAATTTATTTATTGTCTATACACATTAAATTAGCAATTTTTAATACTAAAATTAATGCTAATTTATTGTGTAGTTACAAACCATGAACTAGATTTTCAAAAAAATGATTATAGAATAGAAATTTTAGAATATATGTGGAAAAACATAAATATAAATGAATTTCATAAGATCAAGACATCCTCTGCAATACTTGCATAGTACTTGCCAATAGAAATCAATAAAAAGCTTTCACAATAAATTTTCATTTTGGGTGAACGCAGCCTTTATAAACGTTGTAGTAGCCCTTCCATGCTAAGATAGGACATATTCATGCAAATTTCCCAACAACTAAATGCACATGAGCTACAAATAATAGCCATCAATATCATCATTATTGTACAAATGAGCTTGTGAGTCAATTTGCCCTCTCCGATAGCCTGCTCTAGATGATGTCCCATTTAGAGTGTCTTTTGTGACTTGGCTAAATATGGCCCATGCATATGTAGGTTGTAGGGGCACATGCACTCAACATGTAAAGAGTTTGGCAAGTAGGAGGCAAAACCCATGGGCCTCTGCCTTTTGTCCTTGTAGTGTGTTCCCTTCCACTCTATCTATGCCACATAGCACCCCTCCCAAATGCAGCGAGTTGCAAATTTTAAAAGAACACTTTAAATCTAACCTTAGCCATTTTGTGATGACCCTTGCGAGACCATTTCTTTTATGCAGTGACTATTGAACATTGAAAGTCTTATGTACCTTTTGGTATAAAAATAAGATCAACAAAATGACATTATTTTTAAAAAATGCCACTGTTGAGAAGATCGATAGAACTTCTTCAAAGTATTTTGTACATATGTTGAAATTGGATTGTTCAAAAGTGCTCCAATTTTTTTTTTAAATTTACCATGAATAGAAATCATTTTAAACACGCAATTTTTTTTCACATAATTTGGAGGTGTAAAAAGAAAGATATGAGGGTTTGAAGTGACGCTCAGATAAACTCCTTGCAGCTCAAAAAAATCACCAAAATTGTACACTTCATGAATTTCCAAGCATGAAGCACCCACAAATTCAACTCTCAAAAAGAGCCAGGGTTTCTTTGTTGCTTACTCTACAATTCACAATCCAACAACTTGAATTTCCTCATTTTTTTCTCTTTTTAGGGGTTAAGAAGAGAAGATACACTTGCTTGAGTGACTTTGAGGGCCCTTGACTAGGTTACATTTTCTAACTTAGTGTCACATTCCAAATAAATTATACATCAATCCATTCTCATTCATTTTATAGAAACAAAGAGCTATCCAAAGTGCTAGTGGAAATTCTCTAAATACTCTCATTCAAGAGCAAGGCGCCTATAAGGACGGCTTTCTATATAGATCCACAGGTTGATGTCATGTACAACATCTTCGCTCAAAATTCAAGGTCGTTCATTGATACTTCTACCATGTTTGTCAGGAAATTAGGACCCTACATATTTTAAACGATTTCCGTGCGACATCTGATATTTCATAGGTTCGTGTATTCTTTGCATCGATTCTATATGGATTTTGCACTAATCCTGCACAAAATCAACACGACTTCTACATTCACTTTTTCATTATTTAACAAAGTGCAGAATTAGTGCAAAATTTGTACGAAATCCGTGTAGAATCCTTGCAAAAAATACACAAACCTATGAGAATTCAAAATTCGTTGGTAGCTATACATCTTTCTACTTCAGAGCACGTATCATAATCATAAATGCTTCGAATAAATGGCGCCATAGCTTTTAGGAAATTTGACTTCATTATCTATGCTCTCTAATAAAATTAGTACAAATCGTGATACTTTTTGGTTTTTATAGCTCCTCAAAAATGAAACTCCTAAAAGAAGCGGAATTTCTAACCCCTTTATTTACACGCCCATAACTTTTACATACAGACTCCAAATTAGAATTTTAATAGTTTTATAAAAATCTATTAACATAATACAAAGATTCGTTAAATATTAAAACAAACTAATATTCATAGAGATTTCTACAAGCTCTCAAAGGTCGGGCTTTTGGATTTTCACTTCACAAGCCATAACTTCTTCGTAGCAACTCCAAATAAAGAGCTACACACATTAACCCCTAACTGCCTAAGCGACCATATATGGTCGCTCAAAAATTTCAGAGTTTAAAGAAAGTTCAGCCCTCTTTAAACGTCCATAACTTTTGCAAAAATAACAATTTTTGAGCGTCATTTTTTTCCACTTGTAGATATTGAAACTGAGCAACGTTTCCGAAAAGAAATTTTGAAAAAACTTTTACCGAGTTTCCTCTAAAGCCCTCGAAGTGACAACATCTCAAATTGTCACAATTTTGAAAATCTGCCCGGAATGGAATCTTTGAGTTTTCTACCAAATGAGATTAGTTCTAACATGAACAAGGTAACCACCATATAAAACCAATGTTTTTGACCTATCATACTTGATTCCAAGTCAAAATGACTAAACATGTAGTTTTTATGAATTTTCAAAGAAAATTCTTATAAATTGATTATTAAATAATTCAAAGCATTTTTCCAAAATTTAACCGTATGGATGTTGTCTTACTGTTGTGTTCTAGACATGTTAAAAAATCGAAGCTCATAAAAGTTGAGTAAGTTGGACATTATGACACATCTAGCATTTCAAAAATCCCTTGGGCACTTAGGGGTTAACCCTAAAAGGACCAAAAAGCCCAAATTGACCTCATGTTTCTTTTAGCAATTTTGAGTAGGTTATATTTAGAATTTATTTTATTCAAGTTTAATTTTTCTTTGAACAACACATACATTGTTCTTCACTAATTCTGGTGATATTAAATTTTATCCTATCAAAAATGAAATTTTTAGAATATGATCGATTGCAGATGTTCCCAAAGGGTCGTGTTCCAGTTCAAGTGAGAGCACTGGAGCTCAAGCCCACAGTTTTTTTTCAAGCCGCGCCCGCCATTGTTTTACGCATGCCCGCAGGATGGTGATGGCCCTTCGATCCCGGTTTTGATCGGAGGGCTGTAGTAGAGCCTGTCGGTGACTGGCCTGCCTTCCTTGCCTCAGCGACTCGGGCCCTCCAGCAAAGGAGGAAAATTTCAGATAGTGCTTTTCGAGGGTTTTAGGGTTTGATGATCTTCACCCTAAAACCCTAAACCTCCTGGAGCTACAGGCGTTGCAGCATTGCAGCGTTTGGCGGAGCGGGATTCACCATGTCGGGCACCAAGGAGTCCAAGGACGGCCCCAAGAGCCACGTCCGCCGTGACAAGCTGCTGGAGATTGAGAAATCGGTGCAGAAGAAATGGGAGGACGCCAAGGTGTTCGAGGTGGACGCCAAGGCGGAGAAGAAGGCCGAGACTTTCTTCGGCAACTTTCCTTACCCGTACATGAACGGGCTGCTGCATCTCGGCCATGGATTCACGGTCTCCAAGGTGGAATTCGCGGCGGCTTACCACAGGCTGCGCGGCCAAGACGTGCTGTTCCCTTTCGGATTCCATTGCACGGGCATGCCCATCAAGGCGTGCGCGGACAAGCTGGCCCGGGAGGTTCAGCAATTCGGAAACCCGCCGGTGTTTCCCGAGCCCGAGGACGAAATCGTTGCGGCTCCGGTTGTGCAGACGACGGACAGGGCGGAGCCTGAGAAGTTTAAGAGCAAGAAATCGAAGGCGGCTGCGAAGACGGGCACGGCGAAGTACCAGTGGGAGATTATGCAGTCTTTAGGGTTGGAGGATTCTGAGATTGCCAAGTTCCAGGACCCGGGGCACTGGCTGGAGTATTTTCCGCCGCTGGCGAAGGAGCATTTGAAGGCGCTGGGATGCGGGATCGATTGGCGGAGGTCGTTCGTCACGACGGACATGAATCCGTTCTACGATTCGTTCGTTCAGTGGCACCTGCAGAGCTTGAAGAACAAGGGCAAGGTGATCAAAGACACACGGTACGCGATTTACTCTCCCTTCGATGGCCAGCCATGTGCGGATCACGACAGAGCGTCGGGCGAGGGCGTGCAGCCCCAGGATTACACGCTGATCAAGATGGAGGTTCAGGCGCCCTTCACGGGGAAGCTGGAGGCCCTGAGTGGCAAGAAGGTCTTTCTCGCCGCGGCCACGCTGCGGCCCGAGACAATGTATGGACAAACCAATGCGTGGGTGTTGCCTGATGGCCAGTATGGCGCGTTTGAGGTCAGCGACACGGAGGTTTTCATTGTGACCAAGCGCGCGGCTCTGAACCTTGCGTACCAGCGGAAATCGCGCGTTCCGGAGACTCCTACTTGCTTGGTGGAACTCACAGGCCATGATCTGATCGGGCTTCCCCTCTCGTCTCCTCTGACCTCCTACCCCACGATTTACGCGCTTCCCATGCTCACCATTCTCACTGACAAAGGCACCGGGATCGTGACGAGCGTGCCCAGCGACTCGCCTGATGACTTCATGGCCATGAAGGATCTCAAGTCCAAGCCTGCGTTGCGACAGAAATTCAACGTCCAGGATGCGTGGGTTCTGCCGTTCGAAATCATCCCCATCATCAACATCCCGGGATTCGGAGACGTGGCCGCGGAGAAGGTTTGCACGGACTTGAAGATTCAGAGCCAGAACGATAAGGAGAAGTTGGCGGAAGCCAAGAGGCTGACATATCTGAAGGGATTCACAGACGGAGTGATGTTGATTGGAGAGCACAAGGGGAGCAAGGTGTCGGATGCAAAGCCGTTGATCCGAAAGATGTTGGAGCATGAGAATTTGGCCATCCCTTACAGTGAGCCAGAGAAGAAGGTGATGTCGCGGTCCGGGGACGAGTGCGTGGTTGCCCTCACAGATCAGTGGTACTTGCTTTACGGGGAAGAGGAATGGAAAGCTCTTGCGCAGGAATGTCTGCAGGGGATGGAGCTTTACAACGATGAGACCCGGCACGGGTTCGAGCACACGTTGGGGTGGCTGAACCAGTGGGCTTGCTCACGTTCATTCGGTTTGGGGACGCGGGTGCCCTGGGACCCGCAGTTCTTAATCGAGTCTCTGTCCGATTCTACAATCTACATGGCGTATTACACAGTGGCTCATTTTCTACAGTCAGGAGACTTGTATGGAAGGGGTGATGGTCCCATCCGTGCAGATGATATGACTCACGAGGTCTGGGATTACCTCTTCCAAGGAGGACCCCTGCCTAAAACAAGGATACCCTCGGAGCTTTTAGAAAAGATGAGAGGCGAATTTGAGTACTGGTATCCTTTCAATCTTCGCGTGTCGGGGAAGGATCTGATTCAGAATCATCTGACTTTCTGCATCTACAACCACACAGCTATGTTTCCGAAGGAGAAGTGGCCGTTGGGGTTCCGGTGTAATGGTCATCTCCTGTTGAATTCGGAGAAGATGTCGAAGTCCACAGGCAACTTCTTGACCATCCTCTCCTCCATCGACCTATTCTCCGCTGATGCGACGAGGTTTGCGTTAGCTGATGCTGGGGATGCAATGGACGATGCAAATTTTGTGTTCGAGACAGCAAATTCTGCAATATTGCGTCTGACTAAGGAGTTGGCTTGGATGGAGCAAGTGATTGGCGCAGAGATGGTACTCCGAACAGGGCCTGCTTCCTCTTTTCCAGACAGGGTATTCGAGAACGAAATGAACATTGCCATTGAGGAGACGGAAAATAATTACAACTCTATGATGTTTAGGGAGGCTCTGAAAACCGGTTTCTATGATCTTCAAACTGCCCGGGATGAGTACAGGTTGGCGTGTGGGTCGGCGGGAATGCACAAGGATCTGGTATGGAGATTCATGGACGTGCAGACGAGGCTGATCACTCCCATCTGTCCGCATTATGCCGAGCACGTTTGGTCTGACCTGTTTAAGAAAGAGGGATTCGCAGTGAAAGCAGGATGGCCATCAGTCAGTGGTCCGAAGGATTTGACGCTGCAACGGGCTAACAAGTACTTACAGGACGTGATTATCAGTTTCAGGAAGATTCTACAGAAACAGTCAGCACCGAGGAAAGTGAAGCAAGGGGCAAAGGGTGCACCTCCCCCTCCAGTTGCGAAGCCCTCCGTGGCATTGGTCTTTGTTGCAGAGAGGTACGGCGGCTGGCAAGAGGAATGTATGAAGATACTGCAAAGTAAATATCACTCTAGCACACGGAGCTTCTCTCCGGACTCAGAAATTTTGGCTACCCTGAAGAACAGCGCAATTGGACAACAGTCTGACTTCAAGCAGATTCAGAAGCAATGTATGCCTTTCATCAAGTTCAAGAAAGACGAGACCCTTGCAGTGGGTGAGCATGCATTGGACCTGAAGCTGCCGTTCGGAGAAATCGAGGTTTTGAAAGAGAATTTGGACTTCATCACAAGTCAGCTTTTACTGGAGACGGTGCGGATCTACTCCTTCACAGACACAGATGCTCTGGAGATGACAGGCTCGCAGAAGGCTCAAATAAAGCAGTCACCTCCGACACCAGGAAACCCAGTTGCAGCGTTTCTTTCTGCTTCAGAGGTTTCTTTTGGAGATCTTGGGAAATCAGATATTGAAGGAGTGAAAATCTCTTCAGAGTAGTGAGCTGCCATCCCGGTAAAAATTTCTGACTTGTTGAGGTACCAACTTTGTAGACGTTGGTTCAGTTTACTTACTAACTAGGGACAAGTGACAACGCAGACGAGACTTGGAATGTTGAAAGGGAAGTAGCTAACTTATTGGAAAGTTCCATGGAGAGTAAGTGGTTCAGTAGAATTTCCAGGGGTTGAAATTTGATATGGTTTGTGAATCTGTACGTGTACATGTCTTTTGCAGCTTGCCAGGAGGCAATGAGGTGATTTTTTAATTGCTTCATTGCTCATCATTTCCTTTGGCAGATGTAAAGCAACGGTAAGGAGGGAGACGTAGGAAAAAGGTGTTTGATCATCTATTCAACATTATATACAAATCACGGAGTGACCACTGCAGTTGAGTCTTATATTTGGTGCATATAGTCAGGTTTAGGGTTCACCAGTCTCCTTGTGTTTTGTTTGTCACATTTAGCAGTCATATATCTTGCATTCTGCCTCTTTTATCCACAAGAGTATGTGAGTATGCACTTTATGTGTAGTATTTTGTGCAGACCAGCCTACTTGTTGAGTTTCCAGTATTGAGCATATTCAAAATGTATAAGAAACTTGAGTAGAACCTGTAACTACGATCTTTATTTGATTTAGTGTGATACACAGCTTGTTACACTCATTGTTGCTCTCATTGATCAGCCAAACTAAGTTTCTGTCCTTTGTCAGTATCCAAATGAATTTTAACACAATTCCTCAATAATTCAGGACATGATTTTGCATTGCAACCTGCAAACTGCCTCACGGATTCTTGCAAGTGTTTCTGAAATTTTCCACGATTTTCTCACTTCGGGATCTGGACGAAACCCTTATCTGTGGTTTTGCCACCGTCTACCCTATGCACACGATCCGAGAGATCTCAACTTAACAAAACAAACAAACTTGTTAAAATGTGAAGATTTTTTCAAGAATATTTTGAATAAAATCAAATGTAGAAACTTGCAATCCAAGTTGAGAGAAGGATACCAGGAGGATATTGTCCAAGCACAACATTTGGAATTATATTGGTCAAATCTCATAATTTATAATTAAAAATTCCCTCTTCCGATTTCATTCCTGCACACCAACGCATTGTTTTGTTCCAAAATGATTGTTGGGTATGATTGTGCTAGTCACTCCATGTTAGCAACAAATTGTTTTGCACCTTCGAGGACATCCACTGGGCATTCAAGGGTCTCTGGAAGTTGTCCTCGTCGTTGCAAACTCTATTTGTTCATGTGCGGGAGTTGTTGGTAATTGTTCCCGCCTTCCACCTTCGTCACCTCAACCATGACAGTTTGCAATGTCAGGAAGATATTGTTCATCTTAAAAGGCTCCAACGACCAATAGGCCTCTTTCACGGCTGTGATGAGATTGTCGACGTTGCGTTGTAGAAGCTCGTGTTGAATTGATTGCATGGCATTGAATATGCCCAAATCTAGAATGTTCAAACTACCATTTGAGGTGGTGGAGCAGATCCTCCAACCATGTTCTAATTGATGATACTCTCCCTGCTATGCTCTAGTAGCACAACTTATATCAATCCGTCGCTCAAACTCAATTCAAATGCCCAAGCTTCAACTCATGGATGCATGCATGTAGTCAATCACGCTAGCTCTACCTTAAACCCTAACCGTCCCGACGTCCATATTTTGGACGTTTTTGGGGGACATTCACATTCAAAGAGCTGTAACTTGTGCATGCAAAACGTGTCTGATTTATATGAAATTTTGCAAAAATTCCCGGCATGATATATGGAATGTGTGCTAAAAATTTCAGATCAATCTGAGCCACATCATGTTACTTGAGCCACATTTAGAAGAACTATCATTGCAAAGCTGAAAGGAAATGTAACATGCACAGTTACACCTTTCAAATCAAAGCATCGACGAAATTTATGTACCCTCTGCATGAAGTCCAAACTTCCAAACAGCAACTACATGATTTACTTAAGAACCTTTCTTTCCTGTATTGTTCAAACCATGAATCTTGCGCCTAGATGATACCGATATTGAGTTCTGGGCTAAAGATGTTGCTAGTATATTAGGTATCACAAGTGAAACACTTCAAAGAGATATATACACTATCATATACAATTCCAAGTTGAAAAGTTCAGATACTGAGGTTACAACATTGCAACCTGTGAACAAGCTGCTTAAAGTGAGGAGAAACATGAGCGTAGGTTTACGAAGGAAATTCTCAAGTAGAGTTCAGTCTATACATCTTGTCTTCATCTCCAATGCAACTTCCATCCCCAAGCTGCTCTGCATTGGCAATTCAACAATGATTCAATAGTTATAAACACACGAACTACCACTAAAATTACAGAAAGAGCTCAAAAACTTTCACTTCACAAAAAGCCTCAATACCTGGCCCCTCTCAGCTGCCTTCACAAGTCATGGTCACCACTAGATCACCTGCTCTTCTTCACTTGAACAGACCATACAGGATGACACAGCATTTGGCCATTTGCAGAGTTACAATTTCACCACGTGGTCGCAACCAAATGAAAATTTAGGCCTGAAGTCAAAGGAGTTTTAGGAAAACATCACCTCCTTGCAGTGACAAAGCCTGAGCCAGATCCCAGCTCTCCAAAATGTTGTGCATGGTGGGCACATGTTGATAATCTCGTAAATCAGAAAATCTGACTTTGCCACAAGTATAAGTGGCTGACAAAATTGAGATTCTCAAAAGTTGCATCAACCATAACATTGTTAACCAGTTCTAGCGGGGTCCATTTGCCTTCCACGAAAACAGGACTAGTGAGGTGTCACTGGTCATTTTGATTGAAATGCTTCCCATTTAGATATAAGAGGGATATTCCATCCTCTGAAGAAATCTCGGGGTCATAGTGTTGTAGCCGATTTTTTCATTTGGAGAAGAACATCATAAACTACCCAGGGGAAACTCAAAAGGTGGACCTCACGTCGCCCCATTGCAGAAAACTTGATATGGTCAGGATGGTATGTGGCATGATACCACGCCGAGGCTTTAGCATGAATGTCATCATCCACCAAATCATCAGCATTCCTCTCAAACCATTGCCTGGCCTCATCAATCAAGGAGCTCACTGCAAACTGAATCCTCTCAATGACATCGCCTTTTCGCCGGACATGATGGCGTGCCAGGTTCAGTATATTTCCACTCACAGCCTCTGCCTCGGTTTCGATTCCATACTGGTTCATCAGTCCAATGAGCTTGCGATCATACAGGTTCTTGTGATACTTGGCCATGTCGATGAACTCCTCGTAGCCTTTCACCACCATGTCAGAATCAAAGGCCTCTTCGATGTCTTGCCTTGGTGTCTCGCAGGGCATTTTCTCCAAGGACACCGCCTTCACTTGTCGGAACAGCTTCCCAAGCACGCGTTCCGATTGATACGTTTCTTTGCCATCCTCCTTTTCCATGAAGTCTGGGTACCTCCGGGGTCGCAGGTTCTGTGGAATGATAGCAGGCACTCCTGTTTTCGGGAAATCGACCGCAATGGAGACCAGCTTTGCAAGCTCTCGACATTCGAAGCTGCGTGCCATAGCTGGCTGACTGTCAGCATGCACAACGTGTGCATTGGAAATCACACCCAAGCTGTCATTCACCATGTACTTGACAAAAAATTCTTGGATTTCCTGCACACGATACAACACCGTCACAGAAACAAAGAAACGCCATCAATAAAGCTCAATTCTAAATTTGTACACAATAAGAGTAAACATGGTTTTCAACTACTTCAGATAACATCATAAAGAGAATCGTCCCTATGATTCATGGGGAGGTCTCCCTATGGTCACAGTGATCATATATAGGCCTCCATTTGAATCATGGGGAAAATTCTATTTGTGTTGCTTCTCTTTGTGATGTTCCTGAAACAGTTTAAATTTTCCAAAACGAGAACCCTGCAAGTATCAGAGCAAGTGCCTTGCCTCAATTGTGACGGGATGGTCAAGATTCATGGCTCCCGGGGAAGTGTAATCCATGGGGTCGTCAGTAATAGGCGGGATCAGCTCTTTATCCCAGCTCACGAAATAAAGATCACCATCCAAGTCGCTTCCCGAGCACTCATTTGGATGTGGCCTGCAAGGTCCACCACAATCAGTTATTCGCAATAAGCTCTCCATGACTAGTTTACTTAATGTAAACTATCAGAGTACAGAACCCATCCCCAAAGATGTTCTAGAAAACCTAGCTGCATTGCAATTGGCCTGGTGTACGTTAGAAACTGTCTTAAATGATACTCCCTCTGTCCGGAAATAACTGTCCTAGTTTTTGGCATGTTTTAACTCAACTCTTTTTTTTACCATCTCAGTACTCAAAAAATGGTCTATCTTTAATAGTAGTATGTAGTTTTTGTGTCACTATCATTGTCCACCCCGTTTGAAGTGGACAGGCCTCACGTTCGAAGTATAAAACATAGAACAAATATTGCAAAAAAATTTATTTATCGGACAGAGGGAGTAGCGTTTAACACCGCGAGATTTTCTACGTGGGGGGGTTTGTACAAGATACTACAAGCAATTCATTTTAACCCCTAAACGTCACAGCGTCCAGAAACTGGACGACGAATGATTTCAAAGCCTTCTCACGTTCTCATCAACGCTTGGATGAAACTCAATTTTTTGGAGATTCTTCACCAAGTTGTTGTCCTATCTAATGGCTGGATTTAGTCATACTAGAGTACATATTTTTCTAAAATTGCAAATGTAGAAGTATGTCAAGTCGTTGACCAAGCCAAAATTGCATTGACTCTAGTTCAAAGTGGAATCGTGAAAAATGAGGTCATAAATTTAAGAAACACAAAAATTTCAAAGTATCACCACACTTGAGAGTATCTCATTTCAAACTCATTCCAAAAAAATTTACTCAAAAAATATTGAAATTTAATTTGTAATCGAATTTAGAAGGAATTTTTAATTTTAACTTTCAAATTTTATAATTAAATATTGGTGATTGTATTAATGAATCGAACCGTACGGATGGAATCTAAAATTCAAGATCTAGAACTTTCATTTGTATATCAATTCCAGAATATTCTTCTAAATGGTAGTTTATAATGTTTTTTCTCAAATTGTCAATTCCAGGGACACCCTGGTACGTTAAGGGGTTAAAGGGCAGCCAGAACGTAACCAAAAGAGAGTAAAAGGGAGTGTTGAACAACCTGTGGCACTTTTGGGGGAACACCAAGCAGTCCACCATGTGGCGAAGACCAGGAACGTTTCTAGCCTTGAGCTTCCGGATGTCACCCGGGTGCAGACACGGATTCTTTGCAACAACAACCCATCCCTCCACCACGTGTGCTACAACCCCATTCGCCTCAGGACCCACTGGATATACATCAAAGTCTTCTAGCCCGTCTTTCAGTCCTCGCCGCCGACCAGGAGCAGGCGTAACTTGCAGAAACACTTCACCATAAGAAAGGGCTTTCGTTTCATCAAGACATCCCATCAGGACTCTTCCCTTCGGTTCAAGAATACGAGACCTTGTCCGCAAATCAAATAGCTGAGATGCTCGAAACGCTTGCAGCAGCATCTTCACATATGGCTCCTTCTGCGGCTGATACCCGGCTGCCAGCATCTCTATCAATCTCGTATGCATCCCCCCTGAATGATTTAACTAGAAGCCACCAATGACATTCTTTAAGTAAGCAAAATAATGTGAATCCAGTATCAGTGTGGGCAACCATCAAAACTCAACATTGGAAATGGAACCAAGTGAAACGTTTAAGAAAGAAGGGCTACTGGTAACAAAAGTAATGTGAGTCCATTATCAAAAGGCAAAACATTCAGCAACCATCAAAACTCAACATTGGAAAAGGAACCAAGTGAAAAGTTTAAGAAATAAGGGCAACTGGTAACAAAAGAAATGTGAGTCCATCATCAAAGGCAAAACATTCAGCAACCATCACAACTCAACATTGGAAATGGAACCAAGTGAAAAGTTTAAGCAAGAAGGGCTAAGGGTAACAAAAGTAATGTGAGTCCATCATCAAAGGAAAAACATTCAGCAAAATAAACATTCTTTGGAAGAGGATCCAAAGTAAACGTTTAAGGAAGAGGGGCTAATGGTAACAAAAGAAATGTGAATCCAGTATGGAAGGCAAAAGAGTGGACAACCATCAAAAACTCAGCATTGGAAAAGGAACCAAGTAAAACGTTTAAGAAAGAGGGGCTAGTGGTAACAGAAGTAATTATCAAGGGAAAACAAAAGAAGCCAAGTAAGGAAGAGGGGGATGCTAAATACCTGCAGAACATCTCGTGCAACATCCGCATCCTTCATCATTTCATCCAGCTTAGCGACTACACGATGTTGCATCTGCTCAAACACAGAGTCCTCCACTCCAAGTGTGGATAAAAGCATAATGATCTGCCGGTTCAAGTACGAGGGGAGAAACCGGGAGGAGCTCAGAATATCAAGTCGCACATGCTTGGAAGCGAATTTTCGCATACTAGGGCGTAATGAAAGCTTGGCCTTGGAAAGTGGGTCAACAGCCACCACACCCTTATAACCTCCATAACGGATCTGAAAAGCAGATGGAACCATCCCTGTTGGGAGGTTCTTGGGTCTGTACTTCTTAGCAACCTCGCTAGCAAATTCTCTGGATATTTTGCCGATACCATCCGAGAAACAGTACATGGACATCCCAAACTCATCCTCTCTTTCAATATCCGGGATCTGATCAACTTCATGCTCTTGTACTTCCAGAGTTGGTGTGGACGAGGAGAAGCACTGCCCCATGCGAGCAGCACACTTGGCTACGTTCCGAATGGTGAGGAAATCCCCCATCCATTCTCTTATGCTTGCAGCTGTCAGCTTCGCATCGGACGCAAACATCCACACAGACTGCTCCCTCAACTGGCTTGAAGAAAACGCCAGAAACTCAAACCTAACATTGAACTTGTTAAAGGTGCACAAAGCCATGTGCATGTTTCTTTGACTTCCATTTCACCTATACAACTTTCAACACTAAATCTGTTATGTTTTTAACGCGGTAATTAAAGCTAAAGTGGTTAGACACTTATCCACTCCTTTCCTAATATCTTTGATGATCATTTTAGGGCAACAGCCGCTTATACTTAACCCCTAAGCGTCTAAAACGCCCAATCTGGCCATGATCTGCATCATCACTGAACTCTGCAACGGTGGCATTTTCTCATTTTACCTTGGTTTTCTGATTGCAATCAACATCATTTCAAAGCTCTTGTTCTATACTACAAGATCAACAGCGTCAAACTGAAGTCATTTCACACAAACAGATGATTTGCAGCAGGGGGTCCAATTTTCAGAAAATACAAAGTGGACGCTTAGGGGTTAAACAAATGCAGTTTTACCTGTGACCTCCCAGGACAAAGCCTTTCTTCAAAGCTGCTAGAATTCGGTCATAGACAGGTGACCTTTCAGCGTCGACACCGGCTTGAGCACCCCCTCTTGTTGGCACTGAGAGGGCATTGGACATCAGAGGCTCCAGATTCTCATCTACAAATGACATACGCATGAAGCGATCTGAGTGACCGGAAAAATGCCGTGTGACACGGTTTGAAGTATCAACCTCCGGTCCTGTGCAGTAAACCTTAGTTGGAGTGACAAGAACTCTGCGTACCCAACTTAAGCCTGGAGCAAGTTTAATAGAAACAGGATCCAAGTCGGGAGTCTTTTCCATCTCTTCCTCAATCTCTTTCACAGGCTCAAAGCATGGAATAAGCCCTTTCCCTATTTTCTCCAGACCTAGCTTTGCTTTCGCATCAGCAGTTTGTAGCAAGTGATAGAAGGAAGAGTCAAGAGTGTCTCCAATTAGCTTCAAGGTTTGCACGAGCTGGTTCACTTTGAATATAAGGTCGAACTCGACATTCACCCCTGGGGGAGGTTCCACTAGTGGAACAAGCACCTGAGAAGTGGCAAATGATGTACCCTTCTGGAGAGTGATGTGTTGGATTAAAGGCGGGTGAGCTGCCAACCGAAAATCTGCAAGCTTTTTGAAGAGATCATTCATGTCGTCGCCTGTTCTGGCGCATGAAAGCTCCAGTAAATACGTCAGGCACTGACCAATGCTTTTCTGGGGAGTGAAATCTACCGTTCGAACCCATAGCTCCTCTTCCTCTGTGTTGACATAGTAAGGATTCACTGCAGGGGTAGTGCCTAAGAACAGGTCCCCTATGAAATCCCTGGATTTGAAGCTAACTGCTCTTTGCACATAGACGTGTGGTGGAGTCCTAAGCTAGGGACATGAATCACAAACACCCCCGAAATGTCAGAAGACTCTTGATGCGAGTGCCAGTGTGTGGAAATACAACTACCATAACCAAAAACTCATATACATATATTCTTATATTCATATTTCATTCACAATAATCCCAAATGAAGAAGATTTATTTATACAACAATGCGATAAGATACTGGGCTAAAACAAGATTGAGGCAATCTTAAAGTATTAACCCTCAAAGGACCAAGGATTCATAGTTTAAACATGATCAATCGTGTTGTGAAAAAAATAATCAGATAGGACCGGATTTTATATCACTAGAATCAGTGAAGAACCTTGCGTGTGTTGATTAAAAGGCAAATAAGTTTTGAATGAAAGGAAGTCTACATAGGACCTATACAAAACATGAGGCCCAATTTCGGCTTCTTGGTCCTTTAAGGGTTAAGAAAGTGAAAGGTTAACATCAATGCAAGATTGCTCACCTGCAGCAATAAGGCTCGAGTTTCCTGCACAGCAACAAACTTGACGCTCTCGATCTCTTCAAACTGGCTTTCCATTTTGTACTGTTGCTTTTCTGCATTGTGCATCACCTCCACCATGAACTGCACTTTCCGGCTATGGAAGTCAAACTCGGTGGTCACATTCGAGCTTGATGACCACTGCCAACTTGCAACGGTTTCAGAGACGAGAGAGCTCAAGTACAGCTTGCCCTGATCAACACACGAAGAATCAAAACGTGGCACTGATTGATTAGCCCCTAAGCGTCTAAAACGCCCAACATGGTCATGATCTGCACTCATCACTGAGCTTTGCAACGGTAGCATTTTCTCATTTTCCCTCGGTTTTCTGATTGCAACACATCATTTCAAAGCTCTTGTTCTATACTACGAGATCAACAGTGTCAAACTGAAGTCATTTTCACACAAACAGATGCAATTTTCACAGAAAAGACACTGCAGTAGTATCATGAGCAAGGGGAGGAATGTACATCATCCCAAGTAGTGATGGAATGGCGAGGCCTTTTGACAATGTCGCGCTCGGCAAGGTTGACACGGAGTTGGCTGTTGAGCAAAACCAGATGGCCATTCTCCGCCAGCATGGCCGCTCGCTCAGCCGCTTTCTCCGTGTTGAAAATGACGAAGCCATAGCCTTTGGACTCGCAAGTCCGCGCGTCGGAGACGATGTTCACACTGTAGATCGTCCCCTTGCCCATGGCCCTCTCGAACAAATCCACCAGCTCCGTCCCTGTGCACGAGCGTGGGATCTTGCTCACGTGAACCTTAAACTTCCCCATCATGTACAAGAACTAATCACCCCGCTGCTTTATACCCTAAGCGTCTAAAACGCCCATGATCTGCATCACCGGTGCCATTTTCTCATTTTACCTAACTTTTCTGATTGCAATACGTCATTCTAAAGCTCATGTTCTATACTACAAGATCAAGAGCGTTCGATCGTGTCAAACTGAAGCCATTTTCAACAGATGCTTTCCAGCAGGGGTTCCAATTTTCCTACACTACAGAAAATACACAGTAGGTTAAACTTCCCCATCATGTTCACACTCGACACAAGAATTAATCACCCCACAGCTTTTTGTCACGCCATATCGATCATGCTCATAGCCCTACACTGCAAACAAACATAGTATCAAGAGACTTTGCAAAAAGCAAGAGACAAGAATAACTCTATTGAGCTTGAAGCCAATTGACTTCACGAATAGTCTCTCCTTTTCTATCCAGATACCCTAACAAAGTGCTCATTCAGGTAGCAAGAAAGTGGCATTGCAATTGAACGAAGCATTTTGCAACCACATCAGTTCCAAAGACAGAAACAGGAAACTACAGTAGTAAAGAGCTGATCGCAACCTGTTCCTTGATGATTCGAAGAAGCTGGATATGTCATTGCAGGCAGCTTGAGCTCTCTCTCTCTTTTCACTCACACATTGTTGATTATTTGCCTCTCATGCACGAATGATGTGATGCAGCATTTCAAAGAATTCAGCTCCCTCGATCGCTCAGGAAACAACAGCGCGCGAGCTCCGTGACTCATGAAACTCAATCAGGGCAGACGAGCAAACGAACTTATGAAGTATTGAAGCATGACATTCTTGAAGAGAGCAGCTGGGTCCCCTTCCTGTAGAAAAATATTCTTGTACAGTTCCCAAGCAAGTGACGACAAAACAATGGTCTGTTACCGTAGATGCCCTCGTGAAAGAGCGTAATAAAATACTCCCTCCGTCCCAAAATTATTGTCCTAGTTTTGGCGTGTTTTAATTCAACACATTTTTTTGCCAAAAAAACCCTCTCAGTACTCGAAAAATGGTCTATCTTCAATAGTAGTATGTAGTTTTTGTGTCACTCTTGTTGTCCGCCCTGTTTGAAGTGGACAAAGCTCACCTTTGAAGTATAAAACAGAGGACAAATATTGCAAAAAAAAATTGCCAAAAACTAGGACAACAATTTTGGGACGGAGGGAGTATAAAGTAAAATAGAGTTATCTCTAAAGTCAAGCAAAGTAATTCTAGAAGAGGAAAGACGGGGCAGAACTGGTTTTTCAGCTTGAAAGGTGGTGAAAATGAGTTTTGGCTCCTCTTGTTTCGACCAATCACAACGATGTGCTTGGTCATAGACATTCAAATCTTAAATTTTCCCAATGCAAGAGAAGCTCCTCCAAACTTAGCTTGAGTGGAATTTCTACATACCCTCACATCCACCTCTGCTATTCCAAAAGATGGAACTTAATGGCTTGTGTGTGTAGGTGTCAGAAAAGTTTATATGACGATCGAAAACTCCCTATATCAGACAGGCTACCTCCTAATCACTTTATGGGTAACTCTAATGCTCTAAACAAAAAACTTAATCCCTAAACTTACTCACCATTTTCTAAAACCGGTTTTTCCCTCTAATACACTAAAAATTTCAAACAACTTTTCCCGTCTCATTAATAATGCGTTTATACAATGAATTGTATGATCTCGAAGCTTGTGGTGTGAGTTATATGAGGGGTAACGAGATGGAAGTGGCCGATCAAAAAAGGGATTGTGGGATTGTGAAACAATCGGATTCGACTATTATTTGGATAGCGTTGACTACTATACGTGGAAGGCAAAGTCGGCACTTCCATGTCGAATAATTAATACAGTGGAGGTCGGCACTTGCAAAAGTAATTATAAAGAAATTGGCTATCAACCCCTAAAGGACCATGCTCATTCCTAAAATTTAATCACTTTCTCGTGATACTTTCAGAAAGGCAATCGTATCTCTTGATTGGTGTTCATGTAGAAAACTTCACCATTGAAGTTCAAAAAGGACTTAGTCATGAGACTGTACATTCATTTTCAGAACAATCTACCGTATATATTACATGATTATAAGGTTTGATCATAAGTTGATTTCTGAAAATTTTGAACAAAATCAACAGGTCATTCATTGAAAACTTTCTCATAAATTTAAAAACCATGATTATCGTTTGAAAGTTTAGGAACATACAAAGATGTACTATATCTAGGTGCCCACAAAAAATGGTGTTCTACAACTAAATACAACAACGATGATTGATTCTCAAAGATTTATGTTTGGGTGAAGTGACTTGTTGGTGACTCTTTTGAGCCGGTGTTTGTGATGGCTATTAATTTTTACATTGCAAAAATGTTTTAAAGAATTCAACCATACATTTGGAATATTCCAAAATATTCCAAAATAATATAAAATATGTAGAAAATATTCCATTTATTTTGAAAATATTCCATTTAAAATATATTTAAACATTTTTCGTAATTATTTTATAGTGTTAATGATGCAATAATGGCAAATATTTTATATATTGGACAGTTCTTTTTCTTTTACGAATGTGACGTCCAAGTGTGAAAACGCCCTTCAAGTCATCAACCACCCTAACTACAATGTCCCAAGTTCATCTACTTTGTCGTTTTAGTTTTTTCCCATGAATCAATCAACGTAATTGCAAATCTTGAAGGATTTTTGTGTTCTTGAAACGAACACTTTTAATTCTCTAGTTAACATTGAGTCAAAATTATGAAATCCAAATAAGTTATTAAAGTAATGAAATTGTTCGAGGACACAATGTGTGCACCTGGTCCTTTAGGGGTTAATAGCTAACATTAAAAAAATTCCGACTGCTAAATGTTTTATTTTATTTTTTGCGTTCAATGTTATGTTTTTCATCCAATTTTGTTGAGTGTATGTTTGAGTTTTTTTTATTTTATTTTTGGCTTTTTGATGACTTTATTTCTGTTGATTTCAACAAAATGCTTAATAATTTTTTATTTTTTTTGGATGAATTATTTTCTGCCGACCCTGCCTTCCACGTACGGTATGTTGGTAGATGCATGATTTTAAAGAGAAATGAGAGATTTGGGTTACATTTGTTATTCAAAAATCATTAGAAAATCAGTACCGTACATGGAAAGCAGGGTCGGCAGAAAATAATTCCCCAATAAAATGCCAAATAAATAAATAAATAAATTCAGTATTTTGTCAAAATCAACAAAAATAAAGTCAACAAAATGCCGAATTTTTTTAATATCAACTCAAAACATAACACTCAACACAAAAAATAAAATAAAACATTTAGCAATCGATTTTTTTTTTAGTGTTAGCTATTAATAGGCAATTTCTTAATAATTACTTTCGAAAGTGCCGACCTCCAGTGTTTCAACTTTTAATAGTTATTTGACATGAAAGTGCCGACCCTACCTTCCACGTACGGTAGTGCTTGTGTGTAAGGCCTTCGTGTGGGCTAATACATTTAGTCAAGGAAAGATCTCATAGAAAAATTCCCATTTGAATGTATAGGTTCCATTAAAATATGCCAAATTCAATGGTAAAAATAGATAATTTTTTTATCTGTTTCATTTTTATGAAACAATAGAGAAGATATGGAGGATCAAAATCCCCCTCTATAATCGCACTTGAAGGAAATTTAAATCTCCAATCTCTTGCACAATTTTTTGTTAAATGAAACAAACATTCTATTTTGTAGTGCATTTCAAGAAGATTTAAAAGAACCTAGGCTAAATAAATCTTCCAATTCTAAGTGCTTTGTGCATTATGAGCAATGCAACAATCCAATTGATGGAACTTCTAATCGCTTGCTTGCTAAAGCTTTAGTGAATGTCCACTTAATGCAAAATTATGAGTATTTAAAAAAATCAGATTCAGAAACTCTTTGTAATCACATACAACTGAAATATTTCAGCAAGTCGGCTTAATATTATGTTCTGAACCTAACTATCAAGCAAACATAAAGTACTACAATATATTGGGCTAAGTTACTTATGACTAGATTAACAAACGAGTCACCGTCACCTTAGTTGGCATCTGATGATGTGAACGAATTCGTACTTTCGTAGTATATAAACAACACCAGAAATCAAAAGCCTCCTAAGTTTACCTGTATTCCCATTCAAATCATGAATCATGACAATCATTCATGAGCGTTGTGCCACTTCATGTGAGTTGAATTGAATGGATCAAACGGGTACAGTAATAACAATTTTTAGTGTTCATAGTACAGTCATAACGTTCTAATGAAATAATTCAATTCTTCAATCTTTTGCGTGGTCCAATTAAAGTTAGAGAAATTTTTCTACAATTCCTCTTATAAACGCTTGGGATTTGGAAGTGACCAGTGGTAGGATAGACCATAAAGTGGTAGGGTAGACCGTACCGATAAAAAAATAAATAAAAAAATAAAATTGATATAAAATTAAAATTTTGGCATTATACTTTAATAGAGTATGAAACAAAGAGTAAATTAGTGCATTGTCACAGTGCCTCGCACAATGCATAATATGCATTCTTAAAAAGAGGAGAACAGAGGGTTGCGGATGGAATTTTAAGCTATGAATTCTTTCAGTGTTCAAACATGTGAAGAAAAATATCTTCCAATTTTTTCAATTTTTTTTAATTGATTATAGTTTCAAATTTTATAATTTGTTGTTTTTTGGGAAGGATGAATTATTTCTTTGTTTTAAAAAGCTTCTTTTTATGGATGTCTTTTTTGAATGTACTTGAAAATGAAATTATGCTTATTTTTAGATTTAAAAAATATAGAACGAAATATAAACCATATTTACATTCAAAGTTTTATCGTAAATTGGTGGGAGTAAAATCTTCATTTGAAGCTCTGTTCATTCATTCATTTCTCACACATAAAACTCTTCTCAGACAAAGTATGTGATCAGTGTTTTGTTTTTTTTTTCAATTTTTAGCTTCTGGTAGCAGCTTCCATGGTGTATAACAATGATGAGAGATCAACATTTCAACCCATGACAACAAATTTCATTTACAAATTGTCAATATCTTATTCGTAATCAAATTAAAAAATAATTTTGAATTTAAAGTTTCTAATTTTATACAAAATATTGGTGATTGCAATCACGGATCTAACCATATGGACAGAATTTAATATTCATAATGTACAACTTTTATTCATATATAAAGTTCAAAGTATCCCTCGCAATTGTATTTTTATAATGCATCTTTGCAAATTTTTTAAGGGAAGGGTAAATCGTATTCAAGAGAAATTGAATTTCTTCAATAAAATTTGTAATTTCTATGATTTTTCAAAGTAGTTGCTTTGGAAATACAAAACCATCCCTAGATGTAGGCCATGAACATTCCAAAAATGTTCAATAATCATTCAAATTAGCTTATATTTGATAGAGAAATAACCTTAAACCTCCCCATTTACACTCAATTTCACCTATCATTTACTACATTTAGTGTTCATTTGAAGTGTGGTAGAATTAGGTTAAACCCAAGGTGAAATTGGAAACCAATGATAGGATGGGGAATTAGGTCTTGGGTGGATTCAGGTATGTTCACCCTAACTAAGATGATATAAATTGTGTCATTAAAGTTGTGCATCTTTATTATAAATCAACAAAACATCAACATGCAAAGCCCACGATCTGATAAAGAGCCCGTGATGATTGACAAAGGCCTTCAAATTGAGGAAGTTGCGCACCTCAACTTTCATAAGACTTTCTAAAGTTTGAATTGATGTACACCAAACCCTCTATTGGGGACTAATGAGTTTCTAAATGCACTCTTACATCTATTCACAACTTGGCATGCATAAATTCTTCAATTAAATATGTGACCAACACTATAGATTCTGATGATATGGTCAAAATGTGCAATTATAGAGTTCATTAGAGAGGGTTGAATGTATTTGGAAATGTTATGTGACGAAGTGGATGCTAATAAACTTGAAGACGTTTTTGAATGCCAGGTTTGGCAATGCCCATCTTGTGTGAAGATCTTTACTAACGCCAAGTACTTGGTAATTATCTTTACTCAAACCATGAACCCGACTTTTGGGTTTTTTTGAGGTTTGTTTAGGAGTGAAAACGGTGACATGAACGACGGTGTTTTGATGTAGGATATGCACAAAGTCACCAAACATAATCACATTATAGGCGAGATGGCTGTGCATAAATTGGTGGAGTTTGCATCCAAAGTGCAACAAGCTGCAGCCAATAATCAAGTATGGTGTTTCAACCTTTTTCATAACCCTAAAATTTTATAGTCTTTGATGCCAGCTTTTTGTGAAAATAGATTTCTCCATGTTTGACAAGGGAGGAGGGAGCTTGTGGTTAGATAAAACAAGACGCTAGTGAATCCATGCAAGAAAAGCTCCGAAGGATGCAAGAGATTTCAGAAGTATGTCTCTAATTTTACACACATATATATCCTTTAATTGAGTCAAAGTGGGGTTAACCCAAATGTCAGTAAAACAATACCAACCGTGCATAGTTATATAGAATTGGTCAACAAATTGGTAAATGTGATTCATAATATAATAGAGCAGTTCATGAAGTCCCCTTTTTCATAATTGTTAGGTTACTTGCATTCAAAGTCACTCTCTTTATGAACATGGGCAATGTCAACTTCCAACAAGTTAATTACCATGAGGACCTACAAAAATGGGAGGGACTGAAGTTCTAGGTGTGGCTCTTGAAGGGAGAACCACCAGTTGCCAATGGTACAACTTGTTGTAGAAGGTGAAAACTGAATCTCATTAGAAGATGCTCATTTGATCTAGTTCAAAAAGGGGACTTCTTGAATTGCTCTATTATGCTACGTTGAATCTCGTGACGTTTTTTTTTTTTTTTTTTCAATGTAATGTGATTGTGCCACAACACTAGTGTCTGGCTCCAAGAAGGAAAAGAAAAGAAACCCTAGTCTGGGCAATGGCAAGCCTTGTTCTGATATAGGGTTGATAACCCATTGAATTGAAGGATGATTCTCATATTATTGTCGTGACATAAGAGGAAATATTTGCAGAAGAATTAATCAGGCTCTCTATTTTGACATATTTTCTCACGTTAGGGTTACTCTATGGAAATGCAGAGGAAGCTGCATCTTACGGAGTTGGCAGCAATCAAACAGGTGAATTTTATTGAAAATGGTTCTTCAATCTTGTAGATTATGAAGGTTCAAGTGAATGTACAAAAATTCAAACAAAATGCATTACTTCCCATACCGAGCACCACTTCCGTTAAAAGTGCACGTGCAATGTGTACATTGGTTTTGTACTAGAAAACCATGGTTTTGTTCACCATGGTTAGTTGCTCTTGCTTAATGCCACTTGCTCCCATAGCTGTTGACGGGATATTCCACATCATTCTGTAGGGGGAAGGCGATAGTCACAAAGGCTATTGAATGTTATGCTAATAAGAGATGGTTTCATAAATAAATAAAAACATTCCCAACGGAGGCTGGAAATTAGCAGGTAAAAGCACTGGAGGAAGAGTTGCGTAACAGCACCATTCAGATCCAAGAGGCCAAATCTCAAATTGCTGTGCTTCACTCACAGAGACACAACCCAAGTGATCAAATCATGAGGGAGCCCGCGGACGCTTGGAGAGAAAGCCGAGCTCCACTCAAACAAGAGGTGCAAGATCAATCCATCCCACATAGAAAAAAAATAGACTCCATATTGGCAGGGGTAATGATTTGGGACAAGCTTAAAAGTCCCGCCTGTTTAAAAGCAAGTTTTCTCTTTTTCTTTCTTTCTTGTGAACTGATGCTAGTTTGTACTAGGAAAAAATCCGTGCTGAAATGTCTTTGTAAACAAATGGAGAAAGCTTTGATATTTTTCCATTAAATTTGATGTGCTTAAACCAGCTTTCGCCAAGTCTAACACCCCTTAAGTGAGCACATGAATTAGCTTAACTGTAACCTCTATTCACATGGAATTCAACCTTTCCCAAAGGCCCATGTAGCTAGTGCACGTCCAATGGCTGTGTTTTTGAGCTTTAACACAAACATGCACTCCTCAAACAAGGAATGTTCACACTTTAACTTTTCAAAAAATTATGCGTCACAAGTATGATGATGTAGGAAAAAAATAAAAGCAACAACCTTGTGATAGAATTCATTACAGAAATGGATTCTATCTGAGAGCTTCAAACACAACAAGATGTCAGTGTAGTCTCACTGTCCTGGGACAGGATCCTGTTCTCGGACTTTTAAGCATGTCACGAATCACATTGGGAGGAGGACGTCACACATCTAATACACGTCAAGTTGGAAAAAAGTGTTACAACCTTGTTGCTAAGAAGAAAAAACTAATTAAAAGGTAACTTACACTACTAACAAGGGCGTCACTTTTCACTCAGAACATTGTCATAATTCATTGTACACACTTGTCCTATGTGACAAATCATACTCACCAAGTTTTGGGCGCCTAGGAAGTGAGTGTGAAATGGCGCCGTTTGACTCACCTACCAAGTGAAAAGTGACACCTTCTCCTTGTAGTGTTAAGAAAGAATCTCATGACATTTTTTAGCGTTGCAGCAGAGGCTTGACCATTTGGAAACCAAGATTGAGAGCCTAGAGAGACAAGTAAATTCTCTTGTTCAGGTGCATCATCAAACCACCTCATTCACATGAATTAATCTAAGTTTTGTTTTCAGTATTAAGAACCCTCAGTTAGTCCTCTTTCAAGGTCAACGTGAATAAGGTAGGAAAACCAAAAACGGTTAATGCCCTCAAGGCGTGCACTAGAGTTTTTTAAAAGCAGGGAGATGGTAGACCGAAAATGGAGAATTTTTGCATGACGAGGATTACTAAAAATTTACTAAAAATTACTAATTTTTTTGGAATCTTGTGTGCGGTTTTCTGTGATATTAGTTAACCGTTTTAGGTGCTTTCATGTGTAGAAAAGGAAGAGTCTAGTATACAAGAAGGGGGTTTGACAAACTTCCCACTTTGAGAAATTGTAGATAATTATTTACGGGGAATAAAAATACGAAACAACTTGCATTCTTCATCATTTCTTCTTCATCTCAAAAAAATTTCACATAATTTCTAACTCCATTCCTTCTGGTCAAATCACCTTATTTTCACCGTTTTTGGTTTTCCTACCTTATAATGTGTCTGGTCAACCCACCCTTGGTTCGATGTCCGCCGAACAAAGAACCAATGGTGCATGGCTACTTCCCTTCTCGAAGGTTTGCACAATAGTAACTAGTATTGTTTCGTCTACAGCATTAATTGTCATTTTATGTCAGAAACTGCAAGTATGTTTTCTCCAACATCATGGATGGATTGCACTTAGTGATGAACATAAAGGTAAACGTTCGGCTTGCTGCGGAGCTGGAGAGAGAACGGTTGGAAACTGCGCAAGATTTGACCAAGCCTACTTCACCGGCAAGGCATACAAAGGAATGCCAAACCCCTCACAACCAAGTAGGTCTAATATTCTCTCCTTAGAATCATTGATTTCTAATAAGGCGTTTTTTTTTTCATTTTTCATGAAGTGACAAAGTGGCAGTATATAATGTTATAGAGGTGCCCCACATTTCAACGTTCATCCACACATAGGATAGAAAATATCACAATATAAAATATCACATATCCATTAAAAATTCATCCATTTCATCCAAGGTGTTTTTTAATTTAAGTTTTATTGTGAAAAATTTTATGGTTTTTGGCCATTTTTAGCCATTTTTTAAAATAATTTTTTGCTACAATTTGGCACTATTTTGCCCAAATAAAATTGCCATGATGTCGATCCTTGCCATGCTCACATTCAAGAGACAAATAGTGCAAATATTGGCTAAGCATAGAACTACAAAAATTACAATATTGTGTTTTGAGAGATGTTTATGACGCATATATATTCATTTAGAGGAGTGACATAATTAGCATGTACTAGAGCATAAGCCATTGCATATGGTTGAAACTGGTGTAAACTCAATTTTAATTGCCAAGTAGTGCAAGTTCTTCAATTCTTTATGTGGGATAAGTCACTCCATCAAATGACTTCACCAATGCAAGTCGATTGAGAATTGAATTTAAACCTTTGTTAACACAGCTACCAATCACTAGTTATGTCACTAGATGGAATGGCTTACCCTACATTTAAATTAAAATTCCTTACAAAGAATTGTAGGTAGTGATGTTCCATCCTCTAGGTAGGTATTAGAGGAGGTCTAATCTCTCGGTCGGATAGAATGTTGATATAAAGGGCAATACTTGCTGTAGGATGTTGTGGACGCAATGGATATTGACCTAGAGAAAAAGGTTAAGAATTTGACAATTCATCCATGTTTGACTAATAATAACAGGTTTGAATTGCTCAAACTCTATTACCAATAATGCTATCAACAAATCATGACCATCAAACCATATAAAATCATGATGCATCTGCACCCTTCGCCCTTCAATTCACCTTTAGCGCACTATCATTACATTCAAAATTTGGTGTCACAAGCTATTGTCTCTACACCCTTAAACCAATATGTGTCCCTATATGTAATTCGTGAACCAATCACAATCATTATACACAGGTGATTGTTACTGTTCATCAATTTAGGATACTGAGCCTTTCCCAAACTTAGTTATAGAAGAACGCATTGAAGTATCTATACGTCGTCGTGCTCATATTCACTCCCTCACTCTCACTCTCCCTAAATGTGCATGCTAAATTTCACCCACTTTTCAAAATCATGAAAGGATTCCGTAGTAGAGTGGGCATGCTCTAACTAATGTTACCGTAAGAAGAGATTTAAAAGAGAGAATTCTAACAATTAACTCTATGACAGGAATGAATGCAGTGACAGAGCACACATATGTGCACAAGCTCTCTGGGGGAAGGAAAGAGCAGCTTACCCAGTCGCACAGGTTGCATTTTTAATCGCATTTCTGTTGTCAGTTTCAACATAAATTAATTAATTTTTATCCAAAACTGCCACATGTTATCTTGTGATAGGTTTAGGATGATGCAAACCTTTCAAAATTTGACATGGAAATTCCATTGACACCACGTTGTCTGAATCTGACGGGTTTTAGGGTTTTGGGTT
Organism: Pohlia nutans; assembly: GCA_022496805.1. NCBI lineage: Eukaryota > Viridiplantae > Streptophyta > Bryopsida > Bryales > Mniaceae > Pohlia > Pohlia nutans. The sequence continues at coordinate 4,165,989 of CM040103.1, forward strand.
TTAGGGCTTTCCTCCCTTCTCATTACCTCTGATATTCAAGTTGATGCTAAGAAATGACATTGCTTTTGTTCAATGAATTCCATGGATATAGTCTTGACAGAATTGCATTCAAAATAAAACCACGTTCTTACAATATCTCAGCACAATATGTACAAAAGGTTCTTTAGTACTTAGTGGAGTCCATCTTTTTTCAACAGTGGCAATGACTAGAAGCTTTAATGTTAAATACAATGTCTCACCATCCATTTGGGTTGGATATTGAACACCGTCTAAAACTTTTGCCACTTTGAAATGCGCCAATTTAGGGAATTCAAGTGCATAACATTCAATAGCCTTCATGCACTTAGCTACTGATTTGTCTTTGTTGGTTGTAAAATATGATGCACCATCTACAGTGGGGCCATGCATAGCCAATACAAGTTACTGAATGAATGTTATGTGTCCCTCTCTATTATGACATGTTTGAGATTACCTTGAGGGTGACATGCATACATTAGTCACAGAAATGACTTGTCAGGCTTGAAACAATAATATCGACATATCATTGCATGGAAGGGTATGTCATAATTATGAATTGCACTTAACTTACATGGTGATTATTATGCAGGACGCCACAGCTTCTTGCAGTGGAGGTACGAGTTTGGCCAAGTGTGAGGCCACATGTGACGCTGACCTGGTGATTGAAAACTGGAAGGCAGCTCCACAAGCCAATCGCATCCGCATAAACTGCTACAGAGATGAAGACGAGGTTAGCCATACCACTAAAATATAAATTCAAAATACTCCACTTCAATCATTTCTCCTCATTAATATGACCTTTGAAACAACATTCTAGAATATTTTGCACATATGTCACATTAAGGTGGAGGCACCGATACCTATCAATTTAAAGATTTCAACCTATTTAGAGCAATGGCTTTTAATGATAAAAAATTGCAGCACATAAAACTTTGGGTTCAATAACCAAGTCCAATTTTTTAATTAATTTTGTCACAATCTCGGGGGGTGCACTCTACATTATGTTTGAGAATCATGTGCATTCATGACCCCTTCTAAAAACCCCCTTGTATACGAGAGGTTATATGTCTAAATACCTTTGTATACAGATGTATTCCGTTTTAAGTATATGTTTAGTGAAAGTATACGTGAATATTTTAAGTTCTAAATGTGTTTATTGTATGTATACGTAATACGACAGTGTTCAAATTAATACCCCTTCTGTGCACTCACGTAGACTCGTACATGTTTAGTACAGTGCACCCCCCGAGGTCACAATGTATGATTCAATTTTGAATTTTCAAACTTAATCTACATAGACCACTATTGATGTTAGTAGGGGAACCAATTCTCGTCTTTCATTTCTTGTCCAATTAGTTTGCTAACTTGGCATTCATAATTGATTATTAAATTACATTTAAATGTCTGGGTTACTAAAATGCCTAAAATTGAACACAAGTAAGATGGTCGGTTTTGCCATAAACGTGAGCAAGTTAAAATAATCTTGGAAATTTTAAATGTAAAGTCTCATAAACAACATTTTTTGTCTTTGTTCCCCCACAAAGGGAGAGAGACTACAAAAACACTTCATTTTCAAGAGTTACACGACTAGACAACATAAACAAGCTGTAAAAGCAAATCTGGAATAGACATTAAGGCAGAGACTACTATACGCGACCAGCCGCTTGTTGATTATGAAAATGTATAGAAGCTAAAAAGTCAAAACCCATAACTTATTTACACGATATCCAAATATTTACATTTTTAGTGCGTTGGAATCCTCTTCAAAGAGATTGAATCCATTGTAAAAAAGATATTCATTTTAATAATAGGAAGCACTCTAACTTGCTAATTCATTGCACTAGCAGCAAACCTGTCATTTTTCATTCCTCATTTTGTGGGAACAGTGAATAGTACCGGAATATTAGACCGGAATATTATACTTACATTTCTGTCTTTTTGTGACCAAAACTACTCATCAGCACTAACACAACCGATGTGTTTGGCGCCGTTTCATTTCTTTTTCATTTATAGTAAATGAAAAATGACACATTTCCTTCTAGTGTTCATAACATTCAGTAGCCTTTGTAATTGCTGCCTCCCTTCAACAGTATGATGTGGAATATCCCACATTATTTCATCCTCCCAATGAAATGATGTGGGATGTTCCACATCAAATCAGTAGCTCTGGGGGCACGTGGCATTAAGCAAGAGCAATCAACCATGGTGAACAGTCATCGAAAGCACTCAATCAAGCACAACTCAACAGTGTTTTGTAATTGTTTATTTGATTCATTCCTCGGGGGATTCACTAAGTGAAAGAGTTAAAACCCAGGAGAGAACAAATATAGGGTTCATTTTAATACCTTGGCCTAAAAATTATAAAAAAATTTGTTTTAGTATAGGGTCTAGGTAAATAGAGAATAGGGATTATAACTAACATAGGGTGCATTTTTGTGGTGGGTGTTAGGGTGAATTTAGAACTAATTTAGCATGCTGTAAATTTAAAATGGTTGTGAGACAGCGGTTTTAGGAGTGCTTTCAGGGTATCAGCGCGAGTTTAGGGTTAGGTTTAGGGACCACCGTTGGATGGTCAGGGTTTCGGGTTAACGGTGGAGATGGGCTGCAGTTTTAGGGCACAACAACGGTTTAGGGTCGCTTAGGGTTGAGAGCCCAAGATTTTCCTGGCGGCTTGTGTTTTCGTGGATGTTTTTGGGGTTTGGCTGTTTTTTGAGCTCATGTTGCTACTGATGGTCTGTGCCGGGTTGCGTTCAGTTTGCTTAGCGTTTCTACTTGATTTTTCTTCTTACAAACAGCCTCAACGCTTGTATAATCGAGTTTAGGCTGCGGTTGATAATCGAGTTTAAGCTGCATCTTGATTCTTTGTGTATACTGCCATTCTTGGTTTATGATAGCATTTGCTGATTGATCAAAGAACCCTTAAACCTTGAACAAAAATTGTCTAATTCTAAAAATTCAAATTAACATAGCATGTAATCTAATCATCCCAAAAAAAATTACAATAAAAACAAGGGCTTCATAAATTGCCCATACATTAGGAATTATGTAATTTAAGGGTGCGTAAAATTTTATGAAGGGAAGATAATACCCCCCCATAAAATACCCCGTGTTCGCAGCTAGTTGTAGAAATCAGCACTAAGTGAATCCCCCGAGATTCATTCACAACTCAATAGTGTTTTGTAACTGTTTATTTTGATTCCACCACAATTCAACAGTGTTTTGTAATTGTTTATTTGATTTAATAGTTCATTCAATTACAAATCACTGGTCACTCCATACATAAAGGTGGATGAAACTAAAAAGCACCCTCTTGGAATGCATGTGCAGTCGATGGAGCCAGAGTGCAGTTGCAGTAGCTCAGACACAAGCTACGAAAGTGACGACAGTGGAGCTCGGAGGACGAGAAGACCTCAAGCGACAACACGGAAACAGAAAGGGAAAGTACTCAAAAGGAGGGCTCCGGGAAGGCGAGGGAGGCCGGCGAGTAAGCGAGACAGCACAAGCAGCAGCGAGAGCTCCGGCACTCCGCCGCGGCAACGGAATATTTACTCCTGGACTCCCCGAAGAAAAACGCATACTTATGCTTCAATGAACTGCTTGAGACACTCATCGAAACGAGAACAAACTTGCCGCTCTCGGTCATCGAACGGCGTTTCCATCGCACGCAGATCCCTGGAAAACTGTGGCGTTGAAAATCTGTGGTGCAGTGATGACGAAGAGGTTCCTCCTCGCTACTGCCACAGGTAACAGCATCTCCACCGACAACTCTGAATTGCATCATCCAAAAATTACAGGGTATGTTGTGTACACTAGTAGCACATCTGTCGTTTTTCATTCCCACTTTGTGGAAATAGCAAATAGTGGCGGAATATTGTGCCTATATTTCTGTCTTCTTGTGACCAAAACCATTCACCAGCACTGACACAACCCGTGTGCCTGGTGTGGTTCCATTCCTTTTTCATTTTTAGTATGTGAAAAACATCACATTTCCTACTAGTGGTAGTTCCCCATCAATCGAACTTTAGAAATAGTAAGTAAGCCACTCACAAGTCACCATGTATGGATTGTGAAATCATGCAAAACATTCAGTAGCCTTCAAGAAGGTTGCATGTTAGTTTCATTCACCTTTATATATGGAGTGACCACTGATCTATAATTGAATGGGCTATTGAATCAAAGAAACAATTATAAGACACTATTGAATTGTGACTGAGTGAGTGCTTTTGATTATTGTTCATCATGGTTGGTTGCTCTTACTTAATGCCACCTGCCCCTATAGCTAATGATGTGATGTAGAATATCCCATCATTTAGATTTGAAGGTTTTATTTGAAGATCCCAAAAAACCAAGACACACAAGAGCCACACAGGACGTTGGGTTGGAAATTTTTTTATGCTTTTGGGTTGAAATGGTTTCACCCTAAAGCTATTTAGGGAGAGCAATTTCAACTCATCCAAAAAAAACTCTTAATCGTGGTCCCCCTTCTCTCAGTTGAAAATTTACACTAGTACGGACAATACCTCCCCTCTTATTCCACTAAAACCAATTTCAACTCAACCCAACCTCTTGTTCCACCCTCCGTTGGGTTGAATTTGGTTAAACATACTCAACCCAATTCGAAAACTCAACTCGATCCAATTTGCAGGCACCCCAAATGGAAATTAGAGCTTGGCATGTGGAAAGTGTTCAAGCATTTGTATACAGTAGAAAATATTTTGAAATGTGATATTGGAGAGTATGATAACAACAAGTTCATAGTGCACTATTTGAGTGTTTTAACATATGTAGAAGTGTGATTTTGGGAGGTTAGTGTAGAACATCTAATTATATAGTTGTTTTAATAGTTCTTTCAAGAACTCAACCTTTCCACAACTCCATTTTCATTAAAAGCTTAGTGGCCAGAGATATAGAGCCAAGTCACACTTACACCCAACTTTCTTATTGAGAGGCAATGAGTTGTTGGTAACACGGTCAGTACGTATTAGGTCCCTAACTATTTTGGTATCCTACTCCCACTCTAATTCTGATGACAATATTTTGACAAAGCATTTGTATGCTCTACATTCCAAACTCTAGCTTCACGCACATCTTGTTAACCCCTAAAGGACTAAGAAGCCCAAATTAAGCCTCATGTTTTTTATAACAGTTTTGAATAGGTCCTATGTAGACTTCCGTTTATTCAAATTTGTTTGTCTTTTGATCAACACATTCAATGTTCTTTAGTGATTCTAGTGTTATAAATTTTTATCCCATCTGAATTATATTTTTCACAATATCATCAATTGAATTTGTCATTTTAAAACCATAAATCCTTAGTCCTTTAAGGATTTACTGATTGGGATAACTGGCAGGTCCAGCTACAAGCGCCAAGACCATGGTCCAGCAGATTGGCCCTATGCAGCTTTGAGAGACAGAGGCAATCCATCACAAACGGGTTCACCTATTTAAAATTTTGATATGTATAAATGAGGTGACTTCTAGATTGTGGCACAAATAGGGTGGTTTTAAGTTAAAAGAATCCACAATCATAAATTCCCTGTAGTCCCTTCTAGAGAATTTGAAACAGAGCATAGAGAATGTGAAGTGCCATCCACAAGATATGAAAAGCTACCTGTGCTACATGACTTGCTGCGATCAAGAGAGCGCACATCATTCAGTTTGCAAGCTTCCATGTTCTGACTTCCTGCGTCACCTGAATTCAATGGAATTATACAGAATCTCAAGCTGTATAGATAAAAAGAATACAATCATGTAAAGGTGAGAAACTTTATTTCATGCAGCTCTTGAAAAATTTCATATGATGAGCTATGTCCTTGAATTTAAGCATACAATGAGCACCCCATGTACACAATTGCCAAATTCATTTTAATACCAAATCTGAGACTAGACTTTACATTTTTGGCATTTTTAGAAAGTTTCAAATTTGGGTTGCACGCAAAAAAAAAAAATGCAACCAACTTTAAAGCTTATAATCTTACTATTGAATAATTTCAAATTTGTAGGTTGTAATAAATTCAAGTTGCTTGAAATATCCTATGGTTGAATCAGTCAAAAAGGTTATAGATCAAAAACTATTTGTCTTTTTATGAGAAGGGGTGCTTTGGAGTGTTTGAAGAGAAACATAGTTGTGATCTTTAGGGATTAATATGCCTAAAGTGAAAATTAGTATCCTCTACCTTGAAAGTGCTCCTCACAAATACTCACAAATACTGAGGTTAGGGCAGACCTGGGCACCAACATTGCTCCCGCAAAACAGCTTCTCCTCCTTTGATTAGATTGACAATGAAAGTAAAAAACAGATTCAGAATCAACTCCATGTAACCCATACATGATTTCTGGCATTTTTAGAAAGTTTCAAATTTGGGTTGCACGCAAAAAAAAAAAATGCAACCAACTTTAAAGCTTATAATCTTACTATTGAATAATTTCAAATTTGTAGGTTGTAATAAATTCAAGTTGCTTGAAATATCCTATGGTTGAATCAGTCAAAAAGGTTATAGATCAAAAACTATTTGTCTTTTTATGAGAAGGGGTGCTTTGGAGTGTTTGAAGAGAAACATAGTTGTGATCTTTAGGGATTAATATGCCTAAAGTGAAAATTAGTATCCTCTACCTTGAAAGTGCTCCTCACAAATACTCACAAATACTGAGGTTAGGGCAGACCTGGGCACCAACATTGCTCCCGCAAAACAGCTTCTCCTCCTTTGATTAGATTGACAATGAAAGTAAAAAACAGATTCAGAATCAACTCCATGTAACCCATACATGATTTCTGGCACTCAACAGACCACACCACAGTGATAAAAAAATCATCAATATTTACACAACCAATGTGTTTATTCAAGGTGGTCGGGTACTTCACATTACCTTCTACATGTGCTAAACACACAACCTATAAAACCCTAGTACAATCGGAACTTCAAAAAACCCAAGGATATGCAACAAGGGAAGTCGACTAATTGATCATCCAGATCACAATACTCACATTAAACCTGCTTTCCTACACCTCTACACACCTGAACGTCAATGGCAAAAGCTTCACCCTGAATTAACGTTTGATCATTTTGTGCTGCAAAAAACCCAAACCCTAAATCACAGCCTAACCCAAGCTTTGCCAAATAATCTTAGACGACCTATAATCCATTGATTCCAAAGAATCTCCCCTCCAAAGTGAAAAACAGTCATAGGTGACCTGTGAACCTGAAATTAATATAATGCATAAGATCAAATGACTCCCATTCACTTTGCCCTATAAGCCAGCATCATGTATATATATACTTCAGTTCTCCTTCATAGCACTAGTAGCAAACCTGTCGTTTTTCATTCCAATGAATAGTACCGGAATATTATACTTACGTTTCTGTCTTCTCGTGACCAAAACTACTCATCAGCACTAACACAGCCCATGTGCCTGGCACCGTTTCATTTCTTTTTAAGTGAAAAACGACACATTTCCTTCTAGTGTAGAAATTGCAGAAAAGGAAGGGATGAGGGTATCAAAACTATATATGGAGTAAAGGAAAACTCCATCAGAGCTTAATAGATCGTTTGCAGTTGTAATCCTTCAACGAGGAGTTACTAATGAACACATCCATGGTGCAGTTCACGATGGCAGTGACATGCTTCTTGTAGATATGAGCCAAGTTGATGCGCCCTTCCAACACGGAGTTGATGTCGAACGTGGCAACATTGGAAGCAATGTCCTGGAGCGCGTTGAACAGAAGCTTCACAGCTTGCACAGTGATCACCGCAGGCAGGTCGACCGTCTTCCTGGAGCGAATGGTGCCATTTTCAAGCTGAATCACGCCCACTTCATCGCCATGATACATCATCGACATGATGGGGGCGTAGTACCTGCCCGGGGGTTGCAATTTGTGAAAGTATATGTGAGTCTGGGTGAGGTCACTTCCAAATATTGTGTAAACAAAGATAGGGTCCAAATAAATCTTTGAAGGTAAATTTTATAAATGATTTATGTCCATCAACACAAGGCACCTTGACACATTCACCAGGTAGTAAATGGCACAAGAATGGCGGTGAATTCGTGGTGAACACTTACTAAATTGAAGTGGTTGCTTAATTTAGCAAGTGTTCACCATGAATTCACCACCATTCTTGTGCCATTTACTTGGCAGTGAATCGGTCAAGGTTCCCTGTGCAATATAGGATGCTCGAAATTGATTACAAGAATAAAAATGAGATTATTCTCAGGATATTACTAACTATAGTAAGAATTACGTTTATGTTTTAGGGTACTTTTAAATACCCTTTGTTCACACGTGATACTCAAAAGATACAAAGAGTGACCTCCCTGAGATGAGTGCACGAAAGGGGTACATTAATTTGAACATTGCCATACAACGTACACATACAATAGGGGTTGTCACACCTCTTCCAAGAAGTTTGATTCTCTAGAGATTGAGAACCTTGGAGTCAATTGTCGCCATTCTCCATGAAGAAGCTGTGACTTCCTTGCGACCGTGTAAAGAATGAGGATGGACACCGCTTGTCAATCTTCTCCTCAATCTTCACACCCATTCTTCACCTTCAGAGGAGAAGAATGAAACTTCTCAACCTTCAGAGACCGTGTCCTCGAAGTGCCACATTCTCTGAAGATTGAGAATGGGAAGAAAGAGGTGTGACACCCCAAATAGAAATATTGACGTATACTTCCACTAAACATACATTTAGGACGAAATAGACCTTTATTAAAAAGCTTTTAGACATATAAACCCTCGTATACACGGGATGATTCTCAAGCATTATGAGAAGAGTGCAACGCCGGGGGGAGTACCTGAAGTCGTAGTAATTGGGGTTATCCACGCGCACGTCGGCGGAGACGGAGATGTCCAGCACGGTGGAGATCGTCGGCAGGTCGAAGTTGAGCGACACGTTCTGCAGCTTCACGTTCTCCATCGTCACCTCCGGGTCACGGAACTTGAAGATCGTCTGGCTCAAGGCGATGGCCACGATTGCCACAGACAGCAAAACCACTACACAGATACAACAGCAGACCCTGCACTTGCGGCGCTTGTAGATGGGGGCCCGTTTCTTCAGCGCTTGCTCCGGGTCCGGCGTTCCTGCCGGACTCATCTTCATCCTCTCAAACTCTTGCTTCTCCCCCATAGCCACCAAACAACAACAAAACCCAAAAGAACTCGTGACAAAACTAAGTGCAGCGTACAACCAAAACCCCAAACAGCTTCAAGCTCCTGCAATTACTGTGCCAAGTAACTATGATTGTTATAACAATCAAACTACAAAGTTGTTGAGGTCATTGTTGCAACAGCAAACTACAAGAAAAACCCAAAAGAGCTCGAAAATCCTTTACAGTTTTGTGCTACAAAGTGCAGCGTACAATCATCAAACTAAAAACTAAAACAGGTCCTGCAATGAAGTAATTACTGTGCCAACCGCGGTGTCGAAGTATGGTTATATTGTTGTGGAGCTCTGACTGGGGTCGTTGTTATAACACCGGCATTGATTGATTTGCAGGTGATTTTCTGGTGATGATCAATGATGATGATGATGCCTCTCCCGATTAACACTGTATTTTTTAAGGTTCGATATAAAATGTTTGATGAAAAACAAAAATGGAGTTGATGTACAAAGTAAAGTTGTAAATGTCACATACCGTACCAGGAAGGCAGGGTCGGCAGAAAATAATTCCCCAAAAAAATGTTGAAAAAATAAATTAATTAATCAAGTATTTTGTCAAAATCAACAAAAATGAAGTCAACAAAAATCGTAGACAAAAAACAAAAGAAAACGTTTAGCCATTAGAAAAATTCAATGTTAGTTATTAATAGCCGAATTTTTAATAATTATTTTTTAAAGTGCCGACCTCCACTTTTTGAATTTTTATTAATTATTCGACATGAAAGTGTCGACCCTGCCCTTCTTGGTACGGTATGTACGGTTGAATTCATCGTGTTTTTTTTTTTATTAATATTTCTTAATAACATTCGCAAGTTTTTTCTTGGAGATTTGATTAAAAATCCCAAATCAACATTAAAATGCTATGATGAAATTGGAATAACATGCACTACGAGATGGTATGATTTTCATTTTTTGATTCTACTTATTTTGGAAAATCTTGTATAAGGTCTCACTTTTTGAATTAACATAACATTCAATAGCATTCGTAGCTTACTCATTGTCTTCCTTCATCCATGCTGCTCGGTACCTTGAGCCTCCACTTGTCCACTTAGCTACTAATGAAGTACTATTGGGTGTAGAATGTTCTACACCATTTACTGTAGAGCCAAGACAGGGACAGTGGATGCTACTGAATGTTATGAAGAATGAAACTTTTTGGAATCATTCTTTGTGTAAAACTGAGTGAATTTGAAGAATTTCTTTATGAATATGTTGCAAAAATTAAATCTCCACATTTGCATTAATACAGTGCAATGTATTAGAGCATCCTCATCCTTCTTCCTCGATTTTCTAATTGACCACTATCATTACATTCAAAATTTGGTATGACAAACTATCATCTCGACACCCTTAAACCGCTATATATCCCTCTATATAGTTCGTGAACCAATCACACTCATCATACATGAGTAATCATTATTGTCCATTAATATTTGATATTGAGCCCTTCCTAAATGAAATTATAAAAGGACGTATTGAGATGTCTCTATATTGTGCTCATATTCAATGGCTTTCTCACCCTTAAATGTCCATGTTAAATTTCATTCACTTTTCAAAAAATCTTGATAATTCTGTCGTAAAGTGGGTTGATCTTACAAAAAATGTACACGCAATTGCAAAAGAAACAATCAAGACAAATAGTGATTTTTCCTAATATTGCAAAAAAGACAAGTATTACTTTGCAGCTGTAGAGGTAAGTGTACATAGCATATGCAACTTTGGCAATTAATATACTATTAGGCATTCCTTGCTATCCTTTGAGGTTAATGATTTTTAAATTTTGTAGAACATATTTTTATAATGATATAGTTTACAAATAAGCATTTTGACCATAATTGATTGAATTTATACATCATATAGTTCATGTACCAAAAAAAAGTGAGAAATGTATAAAAATGTAATGAATGAATTTAGAGAGAGTGGTCTAGATATTGTTAACTACATGAAAGTTAAAGCATGTATTGCCTCTCTAGCACGGGGATCACCCCTTGTGTAATTTGAGATACACATGCATGCAAAAGGTGATTAAATGGGGGCTATTAAATAATTGGAATATTTGAAATATATTTTAAAATATTCTATGTGTATTCAAGTAGATTCTTGAATTATTCCATACTTATTAAAGCACCTATATGAAGAGAAGAACAACGTACTCCAGTCCTCAAAAAAGACCCGTATGAATAACATGTTTGTTTAATCTACCAGTGAGTCTATGTACACAAGACATACATCCTATATTACATCTAAATTTTTACAATTAGGTAGAAATTTTACTTTTCCTTGAATAAAATGGATCATATATTGTGACTAACGTAGTTGTTTAACATAACATTCAGTACCTCAATTTAGTTTTTCCCTAGGCTCCAAGTGAATTTACAGCACATTCTGCATTTTTAAACAGAATAAATCATTAGCTACCGATGTTTACAAGGAGTTGCAAGTATTAGAAACTTACAGTTGTATGTGAGTAGCACATGTGTCCACCATATCATTTGTAGGCATGGGAGTAATGAATGTAATTGTTCTTCTCTTGAAAAACGTTGATGTATCTTATGTTTGCCATGTGTTCACCTTTTCATATCTTCCCCATTTTTTGTTCATCTACTTTCCTTATCTTGTTGGATAAAGCTGAAAGACATATCCAATAGACCAATACATACTACTGAATGTTATAAATTTTTCAATAGTCTGGAATCTAAATTTCATTCAAATGCTCTACATTCGAACGAAATTAGGTGAGTGGGTGGTATTGGGTAAGGTTCCCTTATGAGCAAATATTTGTATGTATTTTTGTTGAGAAAGTGCCGAGTATGTCTGGTGACTGACATTGAAGGTTGGTAGAATTCATCAATAAGTTGCTGACGAAGAGCCCAACGTCAGTCGTTGATGTTGTTGGAGGAGGAATTCAAATTTAATTTCTTTGACCGCCTTAGAAACAGCTCCTCCTGGAATTTTCCACGTGGCAGTGGAGCATTGAAGGGAGGTGATTCTAGAACGTCTTTGTTGGTGAAGGTAGGTTGGACCAAAGGGGGTCACAAAGTCGCAGCGGGGCTTTGGAAATTGGAATGATTTGATTCTTACCGTAGTACTTTTAGACACAAATTTTAAGCTACCTTTGTACTTAAAGTAATCCAAGGGTTTCTCTCGATCACTCACTTGTTTTTTTTTTTAATATTGTTTTCATACATGTAGTTAAATAGCACTATCGTACAAGATAGTTTCCTTAAGTGTGCGGCAACCAAAGTTGAATAAATGTACAATATAACAACTAGAGAGTTAAAATCTATTCTTGCCATAACGTTCTTAAACAATTGGAGATCGTACTTGAGCATCAGTAGCATGTGTTAAGGAATCGGAAGAATTTTAATTTTTTTTTTTAACTTCAGCTGGTCCAAACAAAGAGGGTTGAAGGGTTGAACTACTTTATTAGTAGTTTCTCTACAACATAAAGGGTGTGGTTCAGCAAGGATTTAACCCTTAACTTCCTGAACCATTTTGAGCGCGTTTTGAACCCTGATTTTTTCGGTTAGAGATTCATGTTGCTCAAACTTATGTAGCTCACTTTTTTACAAAATCAACCGTAAGATCTTGTAGATATGCAAGTCACCTTCATCTTTACAAAGTTTGGTGTGAATCCAAGTTATAGGTTGCTTGGATGGGACACAAAAGTGAAGGGTACTCCAAGAAATTCACTGTTTTCTCACTGCTGAAAATGAGCTTTGATCGACTCTCTTAGGCACATACTATTTTAGAAAGTTGGTGCAGTCTAGAATTCTAAAGATAATCAAGTTCCCTACGCATGACAACAAGTTTTGTATTTTTAGGATAAAAAATGAGTGAGAAAGAGGCCTTGACATGACATCCACTTTTTACTAGTTCACTTGTCACTTTGAGAGAAATCTTACAACTTCCTACAAATCTGATCTTCCATTGCATAATCGGACACGGTAGGTTGAAAGTACACAAAAGAACACATATAGTAGGAAAAAGAATATCGGAAAAAAAGTGAAATCCAAGTGCAAGATTTGCATTTCACTAGCTACATCCACCCACAAGCCGCCCTGCCCAACTGGAATATGTGGCAGCTCGTCATTCGCCCGTCACTCTCTTTTGTTGACTTTTCTTCCTCCGTTTTGTGACCACCTAACACTTGTGGATTTTTGTAAAATTGACAATGTGCATTTCTCCAAATCAAACTATACCATTGGATAGCTAACTCGTTTCTACACAAAATTTGCCCAAAAGTTGAATCATTCGGGCATTCCTTCCTCAAAATATTTTCAGTTTTAAAAATAGAGCGACCCATTTTGGGTCGCCCAGGAAGTTAAGGGTTAAGAATGTTATGGCTTTAACCCCTAAAGGACCATGCTCATTCCTAAAATTTTATCACTTTCTTGTGATGCTTTCAAAAAGGCAATTGTATCTCTTGATTGGTATACATGTAGAAAACTTCACCATTGAAACTCAAAGAGGACTTAGTCATGAGACTGTACACCAATTTTCAGAACAATCTACCGTATATATTACATGATTATAAGGTTTGATGATAAGTTGATTTCTGAAAATTTTGAACAAAACCAACAGGTCATTCATTGCAAGCTTTCTTATAAATAAAAAAACTATGATTAGCGTTTGAAAGTTTAGGAGCATACAAAGATGTACTATATCTAGGTGCTCACAAAAAATGGTGTTTTAAAACTAAATACAACAACAATGATTGATTTTCAAAGATTTATATTTGGATGAAGTGACTTGTTGGTGACTCGTTGAGCCGGTGTTTGTGATTGTTATTAACTTTTACATTACAAAATGTTTTAGAGAATTCAAATATATATTTGGAATATTCCAAAATATTCCAAAATAATATAAAATATGTAGAAAAGATTCCAATTATTTTGAAAAGATTCCATTTTAAATATATTTAATCATTTTCTGTAATTATTATATAGTGTTAATGATGCAGTAATGGAAAATATTTTACATATTGTACACTTCTTTTTTTTTACGAATGTGACATCCAAGTGTGAAAACGCCCTTCAAGTCATCAACCACCCTAACTAAAATGTCCCAAGTTTACCAACCTTGACGTTTTAAGTTTTTCCCCATGAATCAATCAACGTAATTGCAAATCTTAAAGGATTTTTGTGTTCTTGTAACGTACATTTTCAATTCTCTAGTTAACATCAAGTCAAAATTGTGAAATCCAAACAAGTTATTAAAGTAATGAAATTATTCAAGGACACATTGTGTCCACCTGGTCCTTTAGGGGTTAAGAGAAGCTATATGTAAAACTTCAAACATCCACTAATACATTTATGGAGTATTTGAATAATGTATGTTTTAGTGCATTGAAAATGGAAATGGAAATGAGATTCACAAATTTTTATATGGGTTAATTATAGTAAATACAATAAGCACTTGAAAGCCATAGGAATAGGGAAACTATCTTTGTAAGTTATTTGACATTTTGTTAATTAAAATTTGGCCTGTTTTTTAGTATCAAATAGATAATTGTAAAAGTTTTAAGAGATATTTATATGATACATAGATATTTATGTAGGTTTTGATAAATAAGTAGATTGGACCAATGGGATATAGAGTGAGAGAATCAAACCGTTTATTGGAACAATTTTATTGCTATTAAAATAAATTATTCTTGTCAATTTAAACGAGGTAGTTTAAATAATGTGAATTTCTTAATTTGGTGAACCTTATCAATAAAGGTGTTCCCAAGTAATGTAAATTGTTCCCAATAATGTCAGTGGCCTTCCACCACGTAGTATAAAAGGGTGTAGTAAGCTAGAATTTTACCCAAAGGTGAAGAGTAATAGAAAATGCCACCGAATTGCATTGAGCACACTTAAGGTAAGAGAAAACAACTTGCCCTACTACATTGAGTAAAGTAGGAATAGATAATGGCTAAAATATGCTTTTAGATGAGGTGA
This sequence comes from Pohlia nutans, assembly GCA_022496805.1. Lineage (NCBI taxonomy): Eukaryota > Viridiplantae > Streptophyta > Bryopsida > Bryales > Mniaceae > Pohlia > Pohlia nutans. The sequence continues at coordinate 4,181,111 of CM040103.1, forward strand.
TCTTTTCTATATGTGTAATTTTCTACTTCCATTATTTGAAAAGAAATAGTTTCATCCTTGAAAGTAAGAGAGTTACTCAAGAACAAAATAGGGACTACTGTACCAGGAAGGCAGGGTCAACAACTCTTGCTAGATGTTTAATTTATTTGTCAAACTGATGTCAATATTGTATAATATTCTATGAATATTCTCAAGATTCTATTTTCACCATAGAAAAAAATTGAAAAAATAATCCTAAAAATTTGGGCACCTATTTATATAATTAAACTTAGCCGACCCTTCTAGATATTGTACACTAATTATCTCATTTAGTGCGTGCAATACTAATTCCCAAAGCACATATTATTTTGCCAAATCTTAAAATTAGAGAGAGCTAAAATTTACTGAGTGGTTGAATCTACATATCACGTTCATTTTACATCATTATAATATTTAATATCACCTTCATTGACTTCCCACTCGCTATTACCCCCCCCTCCCCCACCCCCTCACTAAATGGGATAATCAGTGTAGTTTACATTGTGGAACCTACACACACTTGAAAAATACACATAGAACTTCTATCCAATGTACTGTAGTGTACTTCCTATTGCTTCAACGTCCAGCGTCCCTTACTTTTACCAACCCCAACCCCCACACTTTTTAGAACATAACATCCATTGTCCCTGCCTTGGCTCTACAGTAGATGGTGTGGAATATTTCACACCCAACAGTACTTAATCAATAGCTAAGTGGACAGGTGGAAGCTCAAGGTGATAAGTAGAGAGCATGAAGGAAAGGCAGTGAGCCCAAAGGCTACTGAATGTCATGAAGAAAGTGCATAAAATTCGTCATTAGAGTGTGTCAAATTCGTCATTAGAGCATACGGTAGCATTTCATTGCATGTGTGTACCAAACAAATGCATGCATATATCTTCCACTCATGAACACATTTATCACATACTGCAGTAAGACAGGCAGGTTGCACAGAAAAGATATGAAGGTACCATGTGTACTGTAGCTATTTATTGAAACCAATTTAAAATCAAAGTCTATACCGTACCGTACCGGCAGCTTCATCGCCCCTCAGTTGAATAATTAATTAATTTCAAAATTTGGCGTCTGGCAGTAAATAGAATTAAAATAAATAAAAATAAATAAATAAAAAGAAAGAAAGAAAGAAAGAAAGAAAGAAAGTAAGAAAGAAGGTAATTGCACGCAAGTGAAATGTGGCAACAAATTCTTAATATTTTGCTTCAAATCCAAAAGTGCTGAGTAATACAGAACCAATGGAGTATGTTTAAAATTTCATTTGAATAATCACTTTCATTTTGACCAAGATTGCAACATTGTATTCTTAAAAATCACTACACTAAGAGTATTGCATTTCATCCCATCAAAAAAAAATTCATCCACAAATTGTCAATATCTTATTTGTAATCAAATTACAAAATAATTTGAATTTTAAGTTTCAAATTTTATAGAAAAATATCAGTGATAGCAATTGTAAATCTAAACGTATGGATAGAATCCAAATTTCATAATGAACAACTTTTATTTATACATCAAGTTCAAAATATCCCTTTTAGTTGCATTTTATAATACATCTTTGTAAAACTGCCCAATTTGAACATGGGTGAGGATGTTTAGGGATTCATAGGTAATAATCTTATTATTTTTTATTCAATACTTTTGTTATACATTTTTGGTCAATCATTCTAACATTCACAAGATGATGAATTATTTTGTATTTGGAACATAACTATAAAGACAAAATTTTCAAAAATAGATTTTAAATACATTGTGACATAAGTACTTAGTCCAACCATATCCTGTGGAGCAACCTACAAGCCTGAAGAGTGTAGATTGCTTCCCTCTGCACATGTATTGATAAATTCAAAAACTCAAAAATTCAAATTGTTCAAGGTAGACAGGAATTCGTCGAATAAAACATCCGTAATTTGATTTTAGGCTCATTGTCAAGATGAATAGCCACTTTATTCACGCCGGCCTTGAAAGAGGACCGGAGTTTCTATCTACCTATCTAATTTGATTTAACCCCTTAACGTACCGATCCTTTGAATGCAAGTAGATGTTAGCCTGAAAAATAGATTTTAGCATGACTCAAATGTACAATAAGTGTACATGAAAGGACCATTGCATGCATGAAATCTACCCAACAAATTTGACATATTTGCATTTGGAGGCCTCTCCAATATTATGGACCTCTCCCCATCACAAGAGATTTACTCTCATTGGTAGAGAACTTAATAGGCTTGCAAAGGTGACTTGGATGAAAGTCATCCCACATTGCATGAAAAAGTTACAGGACTTTGAATCCGTTCATGATCTAGTTTCTGGACGCTGTGACGTTTAGGGGTTAATTAGAAAGAAATAGTGTCCTTCTCCTTCTATCCTTTACTTACAACTTCCTGTACAGTACTGTACATCAATGGAACCTTCCGTTACACTTGCATTTCAATACAAAAGTAAACTCTACAATAATTTTAATAATCTCTTATATAAGAGCATGGCCACCCATGGCCTCAGAGGGTCTCTGACCTCAAGAAGTGGATGAAAAGTTTCAAGGGGCCTTTCAAAATGCTTCTTGACTCTGGATTCTAGCGTGTTAGAAATTGGGCCTTGAAATCACTATTGAGTTGACTATTCGATGATTATTCCTCTCATTCTACTTGTGATTGGTCCATTGACTATTTGATGCGCACGTTTGATACGTGAAGCGCGTGCAAGGGTGGGGGAGTGTGAGTGCAAGGGCCCTTCACATGTAGATGAATAATTTGAGAGGGTTAGTCCTAGCGTGCATGGGTGGGAATGCTCTAATGCATAGTGGTGAATGCACACACTCCACGATAGTTCTGTCATTGACTCCAGCATGGACCCACTTAGTCTATTATATAACACAAGCCATGCACGTACACACGCTAGGACGGTTCCACCACTAAAACTGTCGTGCCGGGTTAACCTAGGTCTTTACAACGTCAATTTCAATGACAAGATAATGTCTCTGATTTATGACATGATCTGTGAGATAGGAACTGCTTTCAACACCTTCACAACATCCCCAACACTAACAACAGGAGCAATCCCATTCACTGGCGACCCGGCATTTTCACATGTGACATTCTGGCCGAAGAACACCTGCCACATAACACAAGAACTTGGTTAAATTAAGCAGGCTCATAAAAATGATTAGAATACATTGGCCAAGTGTATCAATAAAAAAGTTATCCAAGGGCAGAAAGCAATTAGGTAAGGCTAAGGTAGACTGCCCTGAAACCGCCCATTTAACCTGCTGTGTTTAGAATTTTTTGAAAACCAGACAGATAAGATTCATTAATAGAAGTCAAAAATCAAATTAATATAAGAATTCTCAATTAAATGTAATTTATATGAATTTGGAAATGAAAAGTTAGTCATATCCCAATTGTGACATACATGCTATGCTTTTTCCAACACAAAGGATCATGAATTGCATCCTAGACGCTCCAATTTTGCTCACTTGTAGAAGGTTCTAATTGAATGACAAGTGGTTGATTTTAAGTTCCTTGAAGATTACAAAGGGTCATATTTAGGTTCATTGGGTGATGGTTGTTAAGGGCACAAAAATTGGAGGGGTGGGTGGGCTTAAACATCGGCATGTTTATTGCCTTTACCCCAAGGGAAGAGTTTAACAATGGTTCAAAATTTTAGTGCCAAATGAGAAAAGTAACAATAACATACCATACCCAGCATTCTAAAGAATGATTTTTTTTTTTTTAATTATGTTAAAATAGTGACATTCCAAGCTTGTTGAATAGGGATTTTAACCCCTAAACGTCCGAGCGTCCAAAAACTGTCCAAAAACTCGATTACAAACAGATTCGAAGCCTTGTAACTTTCTCATACAACCTCAAATGATTTTCATCCAAGTCACTTTTGAAAGCCTATTAAATTCTCTACCAATTACAATAAATCTCTTGTGATAGGGGAGCTGTTGATAATATTGAAGAGGCCTCCAACTACAAGTATGTCAAATTTGTTGGGTAGATTTTATGCTTGCAATGGTCTTCTCATGTACACCTCATGTACATCTGAGCCATGCTAATATCTACTTTTGAGGCTAGAATCTACTTCTGTTCAAAGGGTTGGTGCGTTTAGGGTTAAATTCTTTCAATCAATGAGGGTTATACTAGAGTGTACTAAGGATTATAAGGAAAGAGGCATTTAAAGATTTGTGCATTTCTATGTGAAGTAGACACTTGCAGGAATACTATTTCTGGAATACAGAAATAGACGCACTGAGATGAGCAGATTGTTGCAGAAAAGATGTAAACTTATGACTAAGCGCAACAGAGCTGCGTTTTCAAACAGCGAAGAGGAAAAATCACCTCATTTTTCATAGACTGGATGTCTAGAAATGTGCCTTTGCGAAACGATCTCAAGGTCAAAGTAGGCTCCTTCGCAGATTCAGCTGTTTGCTGATTGATCGTTGGAATCTGTAAGACATGCCACCAAGTTCTTACACCTGAAGAGATAATTCTCCACATCATGGAAAGGAAGTGGCACAAACAATTACTCCCTCTGTCCGATAATAACTGTCCTAGTTTTTTTGGCATTTTTTTCCCCTAGTTCTCGTCCCATGTTTTATACTTCAAACGTGAGCCCTGTCCACTTCAGACAGGCGGACAATGAGAGTAACACAAAAACTACATACTTCTAGACCATTTTTCAAGTACTGAGATGGCTTTTATTTGAAAAAAAAATTTAAGTTGATAAATGCCAAAAACTAGGACACAGAGGGAGTAATCAGTAAAGTCCTTATGTAAACCACTTAGGAAGAGGAACTTCATGATCACTAACCATGTATAAATTTCATCAGAATTTCGTTTGCTGCTGCATTATGCAGAGACCATCACGTCGATGCAACAAATATATAAATGCATATCCCCTAAATAAGCACAGTTGATTTGAGTTCCATGACTGTACCGTACAACGTGCACACAGCTTAACCCCATGAAACTGAAGATCGCCGATTTTGAAAGTGCCCCACTTATCTTCAGCAAAAGCCTCACAGCCGTCCACAAAGATGCTGCAAAATGCAAGCCAGACCAGACCAACATTAACATATGAGTCTTTCAGCAGGACAAAATAAAAAGAAGAAAAAAAGGGGCGAGAACAAACGAACAAGGCTGTATGTGAAGATCCAAAATAAAAAAACTTGAGCAAATGCGAGACTTACTTAGGGCGAAAGCGATCTATGCGAATTTGAGCTGAAAGTTTCGCGTTGAGAGCATCTAGAGAAGCCTGTGCACCAAATAGAACGCCTTTCTTCAGGAACAAACAATATTAAAAGTGACAAATAAGCCAGATCAGCAGGCTTTTCCTTTAAAATAGTGCATGACCCAAAAGCTGAGGGGAATATGGAACACCTGTGATGCAAGAAGGAACGGATAGCCATCGCTGAATAAAACCTTCTGACCGACAGCATAATCCGGATCTGTTGATCTCGCAGTATTCTCTGCACAAAGCACAAAATACGTTTCCTAAATCCATATCTTGCAAGAGGAAGTTTATCGATTCCAGTGACATAAAATCAGGTCCATCTGATTCATGTTTTTCACATTATGATCAGTTGAATTGGTCATTTTAAAACTGTGAATCCTTGGTCCTTCAGGGATATAAGCACCATAAGAAAACTTGGTCAAAATTTTTTAGACCACCCTGTACTGCATATGTAAAACATGTACTGATCTTAGGGCCGCTTCACACTATGGCCAAAGGTTGAGAGGCCGTCGATTTCCACCAATCAAATTGCAAGAAACCATGGTTTCGGCCTCTTGACCCTTCACACTAAAGGCCAAAGTCCAAAGGCCGTGGACCTTCAAAATGCTTACATGGCAACACTTTTTGACCAAGGTGACAGCCTCTCCAGAGGAAGTTTGGGTCCTACATTTTGCAAGACCCGTCACTATGGTCGAGAGGCCGTCGATTTCTTTTCATAAAAAATGAAAACTATATTTTATGCCTATTTTCAGTAGATTTCTTTGAACTCTCAACAAAGTTTGGACTCTCAATCCCACGGCCTCTCGACTTGGACGGCCATAGTGTGAAGCGGCCCTTAGTGCGAGTGCGATTTTTGGAATTAGGAGACATAACATATCGTTAGAAGCGTATTTTCGAGAGCAATATAGTGACAGCATAAAGGAAGCCTACCATTGTCAAAGCGCACAAGACTGGCAGGTTTTCCTACATACTTGGTAAACCACTCCGCCGCTTCTGCTCCTTCGGACAGGGCCGTTCCCGTCCATTCCCAGCAGGTCACATTCTCCACCTTTTCCAGAGGGTATTGAGGCACAAGGGGAACGTACAGCGGCTCCGTGCCTGGTGCTTTTATGCCTTACAACCAAAAAAAAAACACAATGTCAAAAAATTGATAATAAATGTACTAATTGCAGTGAACATAACATTCTTAAGTAGTACTAGCATGGCACCTTTTTAACAACAAAGTCGTGCCAAATCCAAGCAGAATTAAAGCTTTGACATACTCTCACAAATGGCTTACTGACTTGAGAAGCTCTCGCTTGTTCAAGTTTGCAAAACAAGGTGTCACAAATTCACACTGGATTCTCTACAATGTTGTCAATATATGAACTACTAGAACGGAGACTGTCGAATAGGAGAATCAGTTCAAAAGAACGCAATCCACCATCCAAACTCCCAGGGGCTGCACTGTACTAAACATGTACGAGTATACGTGAGTGCGCACAAGGGGTATTAATTTAAACACTGCCGTATTACATATACATACAATAAACACATTTAGAATTGAAAATATTCATATTAAACATATATTTAAAACGGAATATATCTATATACAAAGGTATTTAGACATATAGCCTCTCGTATACAAAGGGGTTTTTAGAAGCGGTCATGAACGCACGTGATTCTCAAACATAATGTAGAGTGCACTCCCCAGGCCCAAACTATCGAATATTGGATGATTAAATTGTGATAGGATGATATTTTGGGATGAAAACATGACATCCGGGTCGTGACACTATTGCGTGACACTGTTCATTTAATAATGTAGATATACTAACTAAGAGCTGGGAAAGTAAAAGAAAAAGAGGACGATGAAAGAAATGAAAAAAAGCATTGCTTCATGAAAGACTCACAAAGAGCGGCATCAGGAGATAGTGAGCCCCGGTGGGGATTGAGAGCCTCCTCCGGTAGTGAGACCTCAATAAGCGCCAGCTTCTTGATAGCTCTTTGTGACAAGAAACGCCGGTTTACATTCACTATCATCCATTGCCGATCCCACTTGAACCCTGTCGAGAAGCAAACATACATGGAGCAAAGCAAACATTAGACAAATGAAAATGGCAATCCAGCTTGAAAATTTTCAACTCTAAGTGAACATATTGTAACTTTTTGAAGTTCAGATACATAGCACTCTAATAAGGCCCTGCCAGCACCAAGAAGTAGCTAACAAATGTTAAGAGTAGTTAACTTAAAATGTGCTCACACCTACTGAGTAAGAGCACCTAAGTAACAATGTTCAGAGCTCTAACTCATACACACATGTACAAGTTAAGAGCAATTAGCTAATTGATCAAGTAGTGAGAGTTAGCTAGAATGTCTTATGTGTGAAGACTTGAGCTACTTCTCCATTCATGGAAAAATAGGAACCGGTTAGGGAGAGTTAGCTAGAATATCTTATGTGTGAAGATTTGAGCTACTTCTACATTCATGAAGAAATAGGAACTGGTTAGGGAGAGTTAAGGAGAATCAAAGAGAAGTATAAGAAAGTAACATTTGTTTAGCTACTTCATCTTACGTGCTTGGTGCGGATGGGGCCTAAAATGACCCCACCTTAAAATATACGACTTAAAAAACTCAATATATCAACCCTGTGGGGATTCAGTTTTAGAACAGGAGAGTCTCCTTCCTTACACCCACATCAGTCAAATCTTTTTACACAAATATCACTAGAAGGGAAAAAAAATTAGCCAAAAAGACAGCATCGAGGTCGAGGCTGGTACACAAGGTATCAACCAAAAAAAGTAAAGATACACCACGAAGATGTTTTGTGCTAATTAGCACCAAATTCCTACATAAAATTTGGACTGGCTAATTCATCAAAAGAATTTTTGGAAAAAGAAGAAGGAATAACAGTCAGATTTCTTACATGGAGTCAAGTTGTGTAGACTTTTTAAAACCTAAGTATCACCATGGTATTACCTAAGTAGCACATGAGTATTACCCTGGTATTACCTATATATCAACATGAAAAGAGCATCCAAGGAGCCTGGATTGCTCATCAAAGTCATTGAAAAGTAGCAAAAATACTAAACTGTCACTGAAGATAGTTTCACTGGAGACTGGCGGGAATGCTCTACCGAAGGAACTAGAGTGTAGAATTTTCTTTAAAAAAAAAGAATTCAAACTGAGCCAAAAATGTACCAAATAGTAAAAGAAGAACTATGACAATATTCTATTCATAATCGAAAGAAACAGAACAATAACTGGAGGCCGAACAAGAGAGACATGTAGCCTCTTTAAACCTAAGTATCACCATGGTATTGCCTAAGTAGCACATGTGTATTACCCTCGTATTACCTATATATCAGCATGAAAAAAGCATCGAGGAGCTCTTCAAAGCCATTGAACAGTAGCAAAAATACTAAACTGTCACTGAAGATAGAATCTGGCGGGAATGCTCTACCGAAGGAACTAGAGTGTAGAATTTTCTTTTTAAATAAAAAGAACTCAAACTGAGCCAAAAATGTACCAAATAGTAAAAGAATAACTATGAGAATATTCTACTCAAAATCGAAAAAAATAAAACAATAACTGGAGGCCGAACAAGAAAGCGAAATGTTTCATGAGCTGAAAACGCTCATTACATTTCGATGCCCTAATTAAACACTCAATGAATTTCTGCACCGGAATGAGGTAATGAATGGACAATCCCGGTACCTGTGGGCGAGATGGAAGCGTGCTGGACAGCGATTCCGCGGCACGATTTCACGGGGTAAATGTACAACGCCTTCACGCTCACCGCCATAGCTCTGTTTGAATGCGCGTAGAAGCAAGAATGGTGCCGAAACTTGGAAAACAAATGAAGAATTGGTGATACTTCAGCTTCAGAAATTAATGCAGTGGCGATGGGTCGATCGGGGAAGCAGGCGACGAAATTGTTCGATCGGGCAAAAAGAATCGCCGGACTGCAGTACGAGATGGTACATGTGTTCGCTTTGGGTAGATCTCGATCGGTGGATCTAGATATCCGTAGATCTTGATTTCCGTTTCGTAGATTTAGGTGGAATATGTACGTGTGTTGGGAAAACAAGCAGCTACGCTAGGAGGAGCTATGACTGGAAGGACGAGAATATATTTCAGTGGAATCGTGGATGGAATATATTTGCTACAGAGATATTTAGCCCAAGAAAATGGGTGTCCGTGCAATGCCTCGTTTTCATGGTCAAAGCCAACAAATAGTGGATATGTGCATTTTTAAATATTCACGAAGTATTAAAATGATTCACTTTCTTAAATTTTAACCCCTAAACTTCCCAGCGTTCAAAAACTGGATTACGAACCGATTCGAAGCCTTGTAACTTTCTCATACAATCTTGGATGATTTTCATTCAAGTCACCTTTGAAAGCCTATTAAAGTCTCTATCAATTTCAATAAATCTCTTGTGATGGGGAGTTGTTGATAATATTGGAGAGGCCTCCAACTACAAGTATGTCGAATGGGTAGATTTTATGCTTGCAGTGGTCTATTCATGTACATCTCATGTACATTTGAGCCATGCTAATATCTACTTTTGAGGCTAGAATCTACATCTGTTCAAAGGGTTGGTACGTTTAGGGGTTAAGTAAGATCATGTTACTAGCAACTCACAATACTATGCTATTACATTTAGTAGTCAACACTAGATCCGTCATGGAATGCCAAAAACATCTTCCATTATCATCCACAATGAAATGTATAGCTATCATCTTTGACTGGCAATTATATATATATATTTACATTTTACTTGCACATCTAGGTAACTATCAGTATATATTTAACAAGCTACAAGTATATGTTACTTGAGGGAAGTTGTATGACAAATATGCACTTGTGGGTTTTCCATTCATTTGTAACTTCGTTGACTTAGTTTCAACTCATAGAGGATGGAGCCAAAAGGCAGTCTCAATGATGGCTATTGAATGTTATGTATCACTAGTAGCCCGCAACATTGATAAGGCACGTGGAAGTACATATCTACATCTTCATAAAGGTAAAGTTGCATTACAATTGAATATGTTATCTCTTGTTAAATAATTGAAATGAGATAGGGTTTCAAAGTACTTAACTCTTTTGCTCTTTCTATTGGTCCTTCTATTCTAATATTAAAGAGATTCAACATTAACATTTCATCCCCTCAACTAAGTATTCTAAATTCACTATTCTTTGTCACCAATTATGAATACATTGGATTCAAAATCTATGATATAGATCCTAGTCACACTTTTTACAATCTTTTTGTCAATACAGTGGTCATAGCGAGAGTCATGGAGTACCACCTAATTTTTAAAAATTGATAGAAAATAACTATAAAAGGAAATCACAAATGCTTTTTCTTTATAAAATGTGCAATTATAGTGTATCTTCACCTTTCAACATCACATAACATTTGCAAACATTTTGTTTTAATAATCTATTTCCAACATCAAGAACTCCTAATTTCAATACAATTTTCCAAAAAAAAACCCAATGAACATTGTATTCTTGAAAACAACCAATTCGGCTTAAATATTTCATATTTAATGAACATCCAATTGTGAAGTAATCTAGTCTCAATAGTAGATCCTCCTATGAACTCATCTTTATAAATCTCTAGTTTATTCAAATAATCTTTTAAAACCTCAAACTAATTAAATTCACTCATGATTCCACTTCCTAAGGTAAAAAATCTAAAGTGAACAAAATGACAAACGACCTAAATAAAATAATAGATTAACAAAAAAACAACAATAGTAATAAAAATATATGGATTTTTTTTTTAAGGTTTATATTGTAGAAAGTGTACTTTTTTAATGTAGAAGATTAAATATGCAATTCGATGCAACATGTGCCAACTTAACAAATATAAATGTGTAGAGCAACACTTTTTGCAACCAAAGCACCGCACTCACGGTAGCTATATACAATGATTAACCCTTTGACGCGCCAACATCCAAATTCTGAACGCTGGATGATTTCTGAAGCGTCCTTTCACCACGCACGGTGATGTTTTTCATCCATTCAATTTTTAAAAAAAAATCTTGTGCTAGTTGACTACGATTTTTACGGTACAGATCTTCAAAATAAGATATTGAATTTTTTGAAACATAGCAAAAGTGGTTTATGACAAGTTTCATTCTTAGTTCTATGTGAGGCCTTAAACATGATTTTCCATACTAAGTAGAATCAAATAGTGAAAACCATACCATCTTGTAGTGCATGTTATTCTAATTTCATTACAATATTTTTTAAATTTGTAATGTTAATTTTGGATTTTTAATTGAATTTCAAGAGAAAACCTTGCAAAATTAAGTAAAAAATATTAATAAAAAATATGATGAATCCAACCGTACATACACTTACAAACAAAACTGAGTATTGATTTGAAACTTTTCCATTCAAACAACCATATCATGAGCATCAATGGGCAAAGTCCAAAATTGAATTTGCAAAAGTTGTAGTGTGGGACATATAACACATTACTACCGAAGTTTGAAGAGAAACTCAATTGTGATTTGAAAGAAAATGAATTTCAAAGTTAGCCATGTCTAAAACTCGGTTTTGTGCGCTACAAGTTGGAAGTACTTTAAATTTTGTGAATTTTTTCTTATAGCTTCAATAAAACTTTTTGTGCCTTGGCATGTTGGTATACATCGTTTTAGACTGTTGTACGCAAAAATTGAAGGAAGTTGACATTTATAGAATTTAAAATATCGACAATTTGACAAACATGCAAATGATGTTGGTTTTCACGATATTTGAATTTTTTTTTGGATTTGAGAGTTTGGGACTGCATTGGCCATTGTATAGAGAGCATAGGTTGCAATATGACCATTGTTACATCTTAATACCTTTACATTTGAAATAGTTGTTGAATAGGCCAATGCGTTCAATTTATATATTGGAGCTATACGATGTAGTTTTTTGGTTTAGGATTTCTGTACGAAAACTAGAGTTTATGACGCACATAATCAATCCTACAAATCAAAATTAAAAAACATATTATTTTCCATATCATCAAAAAATTCAAAACTGCCAGAAATAACACTGACTTTCATAAAATTGACAATATTTTGATGATACTGAACACAAAAAAAACAAGTTTTTCAATTGGTTAATTGAGTATGTGCATCATGAACCCTAGTTTTCGTACAGAAATCCTAAACCAAAAAACTACATCGTATAGCTCCAATATATAAATTGAACGCATTGGCCTATTCAACAACTATTTCAAATGTAAAGGTATTAAGATGTAACAATGGTCATATTGCAACCTATGCTCTCTATACAATGGCCAATGCAGTCCCAAACTCTCAAATCCAAAAAAAAATTCAAATATCGTGAAAACCAACATCATTTGCATGTTTGTCAAATTGTCGATATTTTAAATTCTATAAATGTCAACTTCCTTCAATTTTTGCGTACAACAGTCTAAAACGATGTATACCAACATGCCAAGGCACAAAAAGTTTTATTGAAGCTATAAGAAAAAATTCACAAAATTTAAAGTACTTCCAACTTGTAGCGCACAAAACCGAGTTTTAGACATGGCTAACTTTGAAATTCATTTTCTTTCAAATCACAATTGAGTTTCTCTTCAAACTTCGGTAGTAATGTGTTATATGTCCCACACTACAACTTTTGCAAATTCAATTTTGGACTTTGCCCATTGATGCTCATGATATGGTTGTTTGAATGAAAAAGTTTCAAATCAATACTCAGTTTTGCTCGTCACTGTATGTTATCTTCACATTGATAATTATTACTTTGCTTTGAACATCAACTCCATTTTAATTTTTTATCAAACATTTTAAATGAATCTTTGAAAACAGTGTTGAATCGGGACCTTAAAGGGTTAACCAAACTAGCCAATAAAACAAACAATTAGGATAGACAATTACAATCTCAACCATAGTTTACATTATTCTATGTATTCATGTTCATAGTTTTAACATAAAAAATTATGCATGGCCTATTTATATCTTTTTTTCTAGCTGCCCACTTTGCAAGGCTGTCCATCTAAGGAAAAAAACTACTTTAACACCTTCACATGATTTTTTTCTCATCAAGCATTTACATCTTCACAACAATTAAATCTCAAAGAAAGGACTATTTCAGATGAAGATTCAGCAGTAGGAAATGAGTCGTTTTCACTTAACCCCTAAACGTCACAGCGTCCAGAAACTGGACGACGAATGATTTCAAAGCCTTCTCACGTTCTCATCAACGCTTGGATGATACTCATCCAATTTTTTGGAGATTCTTCACCAAGTTGTTGTCCTATCTAATGGCTGGATTTAGTCATACTAGAGTACATATTTTTCTAAAATTACAAATGTAGAAGTATGTCAAGTCGTTGACCGAGCCAAAATTGCATTGACTCTAGTTCAAAGTGGAATCGTGAAAAATGAGGTCATAAATTTAAGAAACACAAAAATTTCAAAGTATCACCACGTTTAAGAGTATCTCATTTCAAACTCATTCCAACAAATTTTACTCAAAAAATATTGAAATTTAGTTTGTAATCGAATTTACAAGGAATTTTTAATTTTAACTTTCAAAATTTATAATTAAATATTGGTGATTGTATTAGTGAATGGAACCGTACGGATGGAATCTAAAATTCAAAATCTAGAACTTTCATTTGTATATCAATTCCAAAATATTCTTCTAAATAATAATTTATAATGCTTTTTCTCAAATTGTCAATTCCAGGGACACCCTGGTACGTTAAGGGTTAAGGTTGGATAACCCATTACCACCACGACACCTAAAACCATCAACTTCTACACCCCTCTTTCATTTCAGGAAGGAAATGTAGACTTTTTTTTTTTTTTTTTTTGAAGCAACATGACGCTTTATTCCGTTGAGAGAAAAAACATCACAGTGGACCAAGGGAGGAAATGTAGACTTTCATTACATGACTTATGCATGAATTGCTCAAAAGTTAAGTCATGTACCAACAACTTACTTTTCCTTCCTAAAATGAAGGAATGGTGTAGAAGTTGGTGGTTTTAGGTATCTCTACCTTACTATAATTGAAAAAAGAAATAAAACCGCATCAAGCACATAGGTTATGTCACTGCTAGTGCATGGTTTTGGTCACAAGAAGACAAAAATATAAACATAATATTCAGAGAGTGTTCCCTGTTCTCACGAACTGGGGAACAAAAAACAACAAGTCTTCTACTAATGATTACAGTTCCAAACTCAGCTCCAAAAGCGCAATTAAAAAAAACAAACAAACAGAAACTAAGAGCGTGGCAAAATTGGAAATTGAACTATGAAACAGAGAAGATCCTTGACGAAATCAAGCTCCGATCCTCACTCACTCACACACAAAATAATCACAAGTGGAACGGTAATGTTGCAAGCTGGCTCCCACGTACACAAACCAAACTAAAAAGAAGGTAAAAAACTAGTACAAATTAGAAAAAGCTACAGAGTGACTGAGTATTCATGAATGATTCTTGCATTCATTCTAGAGGCCTTCCTCCCGGGCAGCGCCGGTGATCTTGCCCTTCAACTGCTCGATGTCTTGCACGAGCTCCTTGCGGCTGGACTTGAAGAGCAAGTAGCGGTACACGAACCAGCCCGTGTAGCCCAGGCCGATGAGCTCCATCAGCTTCGGCAGCACCGGCACGGAGTTGATGGCTCCCACGATGGTGGACGAGAACCACAGCGCCACCAACGCTCCCCCCGCGTAGATCCCCACCGTCGTCTTGTTCTCCGTCGCCTCCCACTGTACCCAGTTCATCGATCACACACACACAAGTCATTTAGTCAGAATAACTATTCAGTCATAAATTATAAAAAAACTTTAGTCATAATGGACATAAATTTCTAGTCATAATTATGACTACTCCAAGAAATCAGAAATCAGGAGTACTTTTGGCAGTTTTAGATTGGTTCTAAGTAGTACAATTACAATTTGTAATGTGTTTTCCTATGCATACAATCTTCGTAGTGTATTCTAAATCTATGTAGAGAATTTTTCCTCATCTCTTTCTATTCTCAGCTTTTCATAGTGTACTCTTCAAAATAAGATTGAAATCAGGACTAGTTGTGGCAGTTTTAGATTATTTGGTTCTAAGTAGTATAGTTACATTCCGTAATGTGTTTTCCTATGCGCATAATCTTTTAAGTGTATTTCAAATCTTTGTAGAAAATTTCTCCTCATTTCTTTTTATTCTCAATTCTCCATAGTGTACTCAAAATAAGATTGTTAGTACTAATGTGTGATGTCCATGTGTCATAGGCTATGCTAGATAGAGTTCTCCATGAGGTTGCCACGTTGTGTAGTGGGTGCATGCTGCCACCTTATCGTTGCTTCAAGACTTGGAGATAGCATGCATACACTACAAGTTGTACTAGAGCCCATGGAATACTCTATCTAGTACATAGCTTACTTCAAGAAATCAAGATTAGTTGTGGCAGTTTCACATTGGTTCTAAGCAATGCAATTACAATCTGTAATGTATTTTCCTATGCACACAATCTTCGTAGTGTATTTCAAATCTTTATAAAGAATTTCTCATCTCTTTTTATTCTCAATTCTTCATAGACAGTGTACTCCTCAAAATAAGATTGTTAGTACTAATGTATGATGTCCATGTGTATTCTCGCCACGTCGTGTAGTGGGTGCATGCTACCACCTCGTCGTTACTTCATAGATAGCATTGCATCCGCTACATGCCGTACCAGAGCGCATGGAATACTCTATCTAGTACAAAGTGAATGCCAAATACGTACAAACGCTGATATAAAATGTCAGAATGTACACGTGTACTAGAATGACACGAGCTTCGAAACCTTGTTGCTAGACACAACATCACAAAGACAATCTTTCTGCTGATTCATGGAGAAGTCACCGAAGAAAATCTATTATCAAAGCCTATTAATTGTGGGGGAGATTTTCGTTTCTGGTGTTATGTAAGGCTCCTGAAATAGTGTGGTTTTAGTGAAAATCCTGTATAATATGGAATGTAGACTGACTGACTGACCTTGGCCTGGAGGTCCTCGACGAATTCTTGAATTTTGGCACTGCTGTCGGTGGTGCTGTCGTCAGACACAGCTCGGATGGGTAGGGGGTTGAACCTCATCGACTCTGCATTTACAAAAGTTAACCCATCTTGAGCTCAAATCGATTCATTCACAGCAAGGCTAAATTTCACCTTTCATGCAAGCATTGACACTAAAGTGGCTAACAGTTCGACGCTCCCAATTAAAAGTTAATGCAACTTACATCTCAAATTAGTCTACCGTTCCAGACTTAATCCTCCATGATTTAATAGTGCTAGTTCTAAGACCACCGGGAACAATGAATCGGGTTTCACAGATTCCGCTCCAAAGTCAACCTAGATAATTCTTAAAGTAACCGAGCTCAACCATGATCACCGACAACCCACATTGGCAACGATTCGAACCGAATCTGTTCAACTTCAAATTCGGTGCACTCACTGCGTTAAACTTGTGAGTGTATAAAAGCCCGGGTATCAATTTGAACATTACCATACAAAGTAACGTTAGAGCTGAAAATAGCTTCTCAAACATAATGTAGAGTGCATCCGGGGCAGAAGTTATTGTCATACTTTGCTTGGTATTTCTTTGAGCCAATTTCATTGATCATATTGTAAGAAACATGATTAAAAAAGGTTCCAAATTATGTCACTAGAATGATTGAAGAACATTGCAAGTGTTCATTTCAACCTAAATAAAATTAGCCACCAGGAAGTACTTTCAAACATGACAATAACTTTGGGACGGAGGGAGTAACGGTAGAGCTGAAAACAGATTCTCAAACAGAATGTAGTAAGAGTGTATCCGGGGCAATTCAGGTTTCGGAGAAGAAGAACTCACCTGCTTTCCTGGAGCTCAACACCACCTTGTTTCCATAGATGAGGCTCCGCTTAAGCGACAACGACGACGACGAAGACGAAGCAGGAGACGACCTTGACACAGGGGTGCTCACTGCAGCAGAAGCAGCAGCGACAGAGCTTGACAGAGCTGCAACGCACGCCATCTCTCTCGTTTTCCAAAGGGTACAAACCAAGGCTCACAGTTCAAGAGTTTACTGAACGATGGAAGCGCGGAAACACTGGCAATTGAGGTAAGAGTGACAATTGGAATGCGAGACGTGAGGGAAGCAAAGTATGATGGAGGAAGGAAATCTGAGGTCCAGCCAACCACGAGAGTCCAGACGCACGGTGGTTGGATAAAGGATGAGCGTGAGATTTTCTTGTGGGGAGGGCCGGAGCCATTTTATTTTATTTTTCTTCATTTTTGTGTTTTTTTGTTTTTTTTTGTTTTTGGGGGCCGTGATTCATGTGGATGACTGACTTTTTGTTTTTGTGAAATTGGGAGGGGAGGGGAGGGAATGCAAAGTGGGGTGTTTCGTTGGTGCAGGGACAAGTGGAGGTGGTTTCTGTGAGGGTCACTTGTTGGCACTTGTCTTGTGGGTTTTAAGGACAGGTGGCATTTGGCCATTTGTGGCCATCCAGTTGTATCAAAAGGACATGCAACCATTTAAGCTGGAGCAGTCCTAAGGTTGGATAACCTATTACCACCACGACACCTAAAACCACCAACTTCTACACCTCTGTTTCATTTCAGGAAAGAAATGTAGACTTTCATTACATGACTTATGCATGAATTGCTCAAAAGTTAAGTCATGTACCCACCACGGGGAGGTTACATACTACATACTTTTGTAAACCACGTGCGGTCGGGGGTTAATTGTAGGTGGGCTATTTATCTAAATTTCTTAAATAATTTGCACCCTATTAGTAGATAAAATGGTACTTTGAGGTATTTTTCAAGACCCTATAGGTAAATATAATTTCCACCATTAAGTTATTTTATAAACCCTATTTTATTTATAAACTGAACCATTTATCAAAATCCTGGAATTTCACTATAAATTGAACTTAATTGGATTATTGGGCATAATAGAACGTCAACAATACATGAACGTAACTTTCAAAGAATAACGACCGTGTTTAGTGCCTAAAATGTTCAATGGTAGGTTTGAGTGAGAAATGCATGTTGTGAGAGGAAGCATGCGGCACTACCACCCCACCCTAGCCTCGTGAATCTCATTGGTCATCTAAGGTCGAGGCACCTAAAACCGACCAGGTACCTAAAGCCGATAAGTTCTACACATGGCTTTCATTTTAGAACGCAAACCTAAATATGTCATAGAGCCTTTATTGTTTGTTGACCAAAACGATAGGCCATCTATGGTCTACCTAGATGTGCTTTCTAAAATGAAAGCCATGTGTAGAAATTATCGGCTTTAGGTACCTGGTCAGTTTTAGGTGCCTCGACCTTAATGCTCAAATTCATCATGATGAGACTTTCCCATGAAGCAAAATAATTCAACCTTCATTTGTGGTTCATTCGTAGCCATTGGTTAATTTCAACGATTTTTAGTCAATTGAGGCGATTCTCATTCAATTCAAGGATTTTCATTAGAACTCACATAAATTCTTTGTTCTTTTAAATATTTGAGACCTTACTTTATTAATAAAAATAGAATACTACCTATACTTTTCACCTACCCTACTTTAGATATAGTACCGTATAAGCCATTTTATCCAGGCTCTGGTATTCATAAAATTTGTATAAATTTTTGCTCCAATGAATTAAATGTACCCTATATTTTTTCTCACGTGGTTTAATAAAATTTTGACAGTGACCTCCCCGGGGTACCCACAACTTACATTTCCTCCCTAAAATGAAAAAATGGTGTAGAAGTTGGTGGTTTTAGGTACCTCTACCTTATCCCCCGTCTCTAAGATAGAGGAACTTTGAACCATCATGACACCTAAAACTATCAACTTCTACACCCCTTTTTCATTTCAGATAGGAAATGTAGGCATTCATTACATGACTTATGTATTAATCAGTCAAAAGTCAAGTCATGTATCAATTGGCAACTTACATTTCCTCCCTAAAATGAAGGAAGGGTGTAGAAGTTGGTGGTTTAACGTTACCTCGACCTTATATCCTTTAATGTGCGTCCCCGGAATAGTTGCGACAACGCGAGTCACGCAAGACAGGCCCCACGTTATCCCACAAAGTTGCGTCCACTCTTTTTTTATTGAGGGGTCTTTCTTTCTGTTGACTCTGGCTTCACTCTCGTGGAATCATATTGCCACGAAAGTAGTCTCGTGGGATTTAGACATTTTCAAGCCATCTCGTGGCTACATGGCCGGCTCATGTTGCATTCATCTCACGGCTATGTCATTAGGAGGAGGGAGAGGCATCGCGGATGGATAGTCTCATCTAATTGATATGGTTCATCCAATTGAATCAATACGTCAGACATCAATCATCGTGAGGTTCAACAAGTAATGTCCCACACTTTGTCCCCTTTTCGTCCATTTGCGGCGGCTTCCCATTGAACGCTTTCATTTTGTTGTTAAAACAAGAGGTGCAAAAGCTAGAGTTTTGTGGCACAATTTTTGGTATCCAATATTGCAGTCACTGTCCTACTAAATTTTGAGTGGCGCTTTGTCAATATACCGACTTGATCGAGTGAAATGTAGTACATCTTTCCATACCGCAGTTTGGTGAGTATATTGCCCCATGCTTCGATACTTTAATCACTTTTTCATATGTCTTCATAAATGATGATGTTTTAGGGTTTAGTTTTGTTCTATTGCATCCTTCGTATGATGAACGTTATGAGCTTCTCGTGTTTGAGTGTTTTTTGGATTGTTTTAGAATTGACATTGCAAGGTCTATTTATCGGTTTAGAGTTTATGCCTACAATAGGGTATAAAAACTGACCAGTTGTGGGAAAACCGTGACTTATTCAACTACAAACCAACTTCATTATGTTATTTTGGACATGTGAAGATGGTTTTTAGATTATTCCTATTGAATCAAGATGTTATCAATTAATATGTTAATTTCCTATCAACATAAATATGCAAACTTGTAATTTTTGTGACCGAATCAACATAAATCTAGTAAGATTCTCTGATTTTAGGCAGTGGGGTGTTTTTATGGTGAGGGTGTCTATGTGGTATAAAAAATTGTATAGTATGTAAAAAATTTACCATGAACACTAATTATTAATTCCAAAAAATAATTTTTGAACATAAAAATGGAATGTTATTAAAATCTTTGGAATCTTGTGTGCATATTTTACATTATAACTAGAATCTTCATGGAATGTTTTCATAATATTTTGATAATATTTTTGGAAATGATATTTTAACATAGTAGGAATCAATTATTTTTTTGGGAAATTACCATATTTTCAGTAAAACATATGAATCAAGGCATTAACGTGTAACCATCAATAAATATTATACACTTGGGTACAAATGCAACTAATAGTATTTTTGAATTAACTTATTTCAAAATATCATTTGTATTCTTTTCCAAAAAATTGAAAAGTTGCTCAAAAATATATTTAATAGGCCACCAATAATTAAAAAGGGCCAAAATTGATCACCCCGAAAATTGCATCATGTAACTACATATTTTGGTCGGCTTCATAAAAACACCTAATGCTTAGGGAATTCACTTAGTGTATTCTTTGGGATACATGAGCGTACAACACCTATTTGTTGGGGGCTATTTACCTCATTTTTTGTATTTCAGTGGATCCTATATATTTTTAATTATTCTACTTTCTTCAATTTCTTGCCACCCTATGTGTAATTATAAATTGAAATCATCATAATATTTCAGATCCTACATTATCAATAATTTTTCGAATTTTCCCTGAACTACGTTAGCATTGTACTACAACATTAGGAGCAAAATTCATCACACAAAAATATTTATGCTGTGTATACAAGAAACAACATCTTATTTACAAAATCAGTTACATGTTTAAGCCCATAAGTAATGGCGTACTTATTTGTTTCACCAAAACAATGAAAGAAGTCTACAAACCCTAAAACAAATGACTTGAGCATTACTAAAGCGTTTATTGTGTGTCCACTAAAAGAGTTGCACGTGTTCTCACGTAACGATAGGAATTAGCCAAATTTGGTATTTTTTAATGCACAATGACAATATTCTTCCCTTGCGTAGGAGAAAATACCACGAAATAATACAAAAGTCTCAAGAATGTTCCTTAGAAGTACAAACAAAACCTTCATTGAACGAGTTCATCCATTTTGGAGGAAAGCTCGTATACGAGCGGAGAGCAAAAATTTGACACCTATCTAGTAATTTTAGAACAATTTGTATTCTAAATTCAGAAAAAATTGTCTTAATTTAGGGTCCAAGAACCTAAAAACAAATTCCACAATAATTTTCTTTTTTTGTTATACTTTCTGGAAATTTACCATGAAGTAAGTTTTACGTGCCTAATCACGGTAACTTTCTAATAGCCCTAATACCTATATTGAGCTGATGCTTAAAAGCAGAAGTCTAGTGAGAGCATGATTCTCTGCTTTATAAGGAATCCAAAATATATGATCACACGCTTTTACGAAAAATCGACCGTCCGTCTGCCCATCCACATGTCTGCCCACTCGTTCGTCAAATCGGCCATCCGATAGTCTGATCATCCGCCAGTTTGTCCATCCGATCACCAGCCAATTCAACCATCCAGCTTGTTCAACTCAGGTAGGAGCACCCAATTCCGATATAGTACCCAAAGTCGATAATTTCTATACATGACTTTCATTTTAAAACGCACATCTAGGTAGACCATAGATGGCTTATCATTTTGGTCAACAAACAATAAAGGCTCTATGACATATTTAGATTTGCGTTCTAAAATGAAAGCCATGTGTAGAAATTATCGGCATTAGGTACCTAGTCGGTTTTAGGTGCCTCTACCTTACTCAAGATTGCCTCGGGACTCGCCTGGCCTTAAGCTCCCATGACTACCTAGTGCCGGGTCCCGAGACTGCCTTAGAACTACCCAGTGTTAACTCCTCGGAACTGTCCTAGTGGTAGGCCCTGGGTGTCCCTCAGGCAACAACGGTTTAGTGCCGAGTACCGGGACTGTGCGGAGACGCCTGAGGACTGTCCCAGTACTGGATCCCAGGACTATCTCCCACATAGTTCCGGGAACGCCCGGGAATTGCCTGAGTACTGAGTCACGAGTCAAGGCTGAGGATGCTTTATCATAGCGTTGACTGCATCCCCTATTGTTCATCTGTCGACTTGTTTGTCTGTGAACCTGTCCATCTGTATTTAACACAATATCTAACAGAAGACTCGGTCGCGCAATTGGGATCACTAGAAATACCTAGTAAGTGAACTTTAAAAAAAATGATTTAGATACTCATTTAATGAATTCATAATCATTTACCATTTGATATTCACCAAAATTACAGATTTGGTATGATTAGTTAGATATAAAAATTCTATATTTTAAAATTCAAAAAAGAAAATTTTCCAAAGGAGAGAACATTATTAGTTTCCCAAAATAGTAAATTTTATAACACTAGGACAATATTGACATCTTTGCTTTTGAAATATTTTCCTCAGTGGAGTTTAACTCGGATTGACATGATTCAAATTGGGTTGGAAGTAGACTTGATTTTCTATTTGAAAGTACTTTTTATGCTTTATAATTTGATTTTTATCTTAGACATTTAAAAAAAAGGGCAGTGATCATTAAATGGTCGTTCAATCACTTGAAATGGGGTTAAAATACCGTACCCAACCGTTAGGATTAGAATCTCATATCAAATAATTATTTTCATGGAATATTCTCTTTCAAAAATTCCAGATTCTGTGTATATTTTTCTTTCACTATACAAAATACTGGTAGATATTTTTTGAGAAAAGAATAGTCTCCTAAAGATTTGGAATTCTTTCTTAATAATAATTTTTTGCCAATCCCGATGACCGACTACGATAATATGTAAATACCGGTAGTGTAGAAGATATTACAATGATTTTACTTAAAATATTATGCACTTCCATACTGATGCTCCTCATAAATGTACAAAATTTCAAAACTAGTACAATTTACTGCCTGATGCAGCAATTGAATTAATTTTGTACTATCAAAAAAATGTACAATTACCATTTTGTACTACATGATATGTACTACTATTGGTACTAATGTATATAATTATTTTTGTCGCACTAAATGAGTGGATTTCAAAAAATGGCTCTCATCCTCCAAATTTAAAGACAAATTTGAATCCTGTCAGATGGATGAAAATCATCAGGAACAGAGTCCACTCGGTTGATGAAAAGTCACTTTTTCATTTCTCAACCCTAATTCTTTTAGGCCGAGGAGAAATGTCATCAACAGAGGATAGAGTTGCAATTTGGGTTTTGCAAATTGACTCTGATAGTGGGCGCTGTTAGGGGCTATGAATTTATTGAGCGAATGTTCAGACAGATTTTGGGGATTCCTTGTATTTTCGGTATGGCAAGGTTGGAAGGTACTGTGCTTGTTTTTGTTGCAATTCTTTTTTTGTGACATAAGGAATCTGCAATGTGGAAAAAGTTGTTTTTTAGGAGCGGTTGAGTTGGTGGTGTTTATTTGGTGTTTATTAGGGTTTCAAAACCAGCTCTACGAACTTGCGTAACGTATGTGTAGATATGCCATTGGCCGCGCGCATCAACTCAGTTTGACCCCATCTACTCTAAAACATATTACTAAGAAATCTTCATATATTGTACGGGTGATACTTGATTGTGTACGTTACATTTGTATGAAAAAAGATCGTGAGAATTTGATATGTGTCAAAAGTTACGACAAATCGATCGGCAATGTGAATGCATTCCGAATGTGAATCTATGAACATTTTAGTTGATACAAAATTTGCAGTCCTTGGGGTGGTGTGTGGTGATTGACATACTTACCATGCCATACTGGATGTCTACCTGTTCACTGTGATAGTTTTTGAGGAGAATTGATTCTTTCTGACTATCAAGTATTGTCCCGTTTGTCGATGTGGTGCCAGAGTTTGACGTTAGCTAGTTTTGAAATCTGGGATCGTTTGTGTGCACAGGTGGATAAGAAGCAGTGCCATTTTTCTTTCAACTGGAGATGGTATATCTTAACTTACTTCAGCAATCTCTGGACCCGAAGATGGTTGGGATCTCATAATCATTTTCTCATGCAAGCTCTCTGTATTGTTTGTAAACCCTCAACTGGAAAAGTTTTCATTATCAGGATGTGCCTTTTGTCCCAAGTTTAACTGCAGAATTTGTCCAGCTAAAACATGATCTTGGATCCTGACCTGGGAACAGCGTATTCCATGACAGTATGGGTATGGCTTCAATATCAGGCTTTCAGTCATGGACTTGTGAAGGCAGGGATCAGGAGGCTTAGGAAGAAGAAGGTAATTTCAAAATGATATAGATATTTGTTTTGCACATCCAGATGTCATTTAGAATGCCACTACAACATGAAGGTGAGTTGGATACAGTTTTGCAATGGTTTTGTAATAAAAGTTAACCCCTCAAGGACCAAGAAGCCCAAAGTGGGCCTCATGTTTTTATATACCGGTAGCAGTTTTGAATAGGTCTTATGTAGACTTCTGTTTATTCAAATTTATTCGTCTTTTGATCAACACATGCAATGTTCTTTTGTGATTCTAGTGATATGAAATCTGGTCCCATCTACATTATGTTTTTCACAATATGATCGATTGAATTTGTCATTCTAAAACTATGAATCCTTGGTCCTTTAAGGATTTATCTCCGGGTGCCTCAAACTGGCAGGGTTGAAATGCATTGCAAAATCATTGCAAACGTGGTGGGGCTGAATATGCACCGCAAAACCATTGCAAAAGTACCGCAAAAGTCTTGGTACCTGAAAAACTACTGTACCAAAACCATTACAAAACCTGGAAAACTGTCATAGAAAACCATTGCAAATATGTGCACTAAGATTGATCAATTCACGAAGAACTCACTATTGAAGCATGAAGGGGTTAATAACCTGACGATGTCTCAACCTATTTGTCAATCTACTAATGACATTGAAACAAAATTCCCATAAAACCTTGGCTTATCAACATCTGTAACATTTCAAGACAAAGTTTTCGAAGTCACTAGAATAAGCAACAAGTGCCAATATTTGCCACCTTAGTGTACCAGGAAGTCGTCACTGCCTTGATGCTAAAACAATCACAAGAATTCTCTCTCTTGAGCTCATTCTTTGTCCCATAGGACAAAGCTTGTGGTTTTCATTGGCTATTAGTGAAGATCGGAGAAGAATCATTTGGCAATAATCCATTTTAAATCTTGTCATTATTTAGAACTTTATTTTACTTCCATCGTTCAACAATAAACGTTCATTTTTATGTTCGACATAACATTTAGTAGCCTCTGTGACTGTTGACTCCCTCTAACAGAATGATGTGGAATATCTCACATCATTTCATCCTCCCAATGAAATGATGTGGAATATTCCACATCTAATCAGTAGCTATGGCGGCACGTGGCATCAAGCAAGAGCAATCAATTATGATGAACAGTAATCGAAAGCACTCATTCAATCACAATTCAATAGTGATTCGTAATTGTTTATTTGATTCTATAGTTCATTCAATTAGAAATCACTCGTCACTCCATATATAAAGGTAGATGAAACTAAAAGGCAATTTCTTTATAGGCTACTGAATGTTATGGAGACCGGATGAATGCGCCATTTATGATAATTGAGAATGGAAGGTCACTTATGATATCTATTCCAAACATTAAAAACATTTGTATTAATTTCAATTGTTGGATCAATTGCTAAATTTGTCTAGTAACAAACATATTGATGTAGAGGAATAAAATGTTACTGTAGCAGTTCAATTTCTATTACTATATTTTGTAAAGAACTACATATCTTTTTTATTGACGTATGAACTCGGGAATTGCACTAAAAGTTAAGATTAGAAATTGCGTGAGTGCGTACTTTTGACACCCCTATGTATATACTAAAAAATCACCTAAAAATTGTAAAAAATATATGGAGTTGTTAAGCACAGTCTAAAGTTCTTGTTGTATAAATTTCAAAAAAATAATCACTTCAATATATTTCTATATTGATTTTAGAGAAAAAACCAACACATTTTAGTTCAAATTTTAGTTCAAATTTTTTTAATAAGATTTTAAAAACTTTTGATCCTAAAATTTATACCAAATGATATATATATATATATATAAATAAATAATGATGTAGCACCTAAAAAAATATTAATTTAAAATCTATCTTAAGGCCAAGTATTGTAGGGAGAATGATATTAAAATGCACTCATGTGTACCCTAATCTTAACTCTTTAGCGTCCAGGGTGGTTCTACAGAAACCACAGTTTTTTGGGTGATGTTTCTTTGAAATTCTATCTGTTGAAATTAAATATACTATTAAAAGTATCCAACCGTATGAATCTAAGCATAGCTTAATGAAACAAGTGTTGAACAAATCTTGGTAAGATTGGACCGGATTGAAAGTTTATAGTATGTCTTTGAACCATATAATGCACACTTAAAAATGAGATTTTGGAGGGGGGGTGTGTGACTTTAAGGTTAAATAGAATTTGGGTTAAATTTTCAAAAATAAAAGTGAAGATGTTTAGCAATGGCTTGTGTCAACACCTCTTCTTTGCAATCTTTCACATCAGGAATTTCGGACCCCACTGATTCTGTACTGATTCAGTGCGATTTCCGATATTTCAAGGGTTCGTACGATTTTCGCACTGATTTCGCATCGTTGCGTCATTCATCGCAACTACACTGATATGACACGATGTTCGTACAAGCGGATATAGTACTGATTCGACACGATTGATACATCCATTGAAAATGTATGAATTCAGCACTCTTTATAGTCGTCAAATGTCGTGTTTTAATCGTCTTTAAAACTACACTGATTCAGTGCGTTTTTCGTGCGACATCATCTTTTCCATATCTAGATTTTATTTTCTTTTTATATCTAAATTTGATCAAAATAGTATTATTAAAGAATATAAAATAAAATAAAATAATAGAAAATAATTACTTTCCTCGCTACCCACTTCAACTACACGGAAAACGCCCGTACATGCGGTGGGGCCCACCATAGCTTCCCAAGCTCTATCGCCAACGGTGGGATTTGAACTCTCAACCTTCCGGTTGCCAATCAAGTTCCAAACCACCAAACCACCTCAAACTCTTCATGCATACAATGGAACTCTTTTGGTAATTATCGAACTTTTTTTTTCAGCGGACTTTGAATGTTTTTAACTATGTGAAAAAAACTTTTTTTCCAAATTTTTGTTTTGCACTAGATTATGCAGGACGTTTTCTATATCTAGGATTTTTTTCATAATTTTTTGAATTTTTTAATTTTTTGCCAAAATCGTGATGGCAGATCAGGGCTGTGAGCTGTTTTTTTTTTTTTTTTCAGCGAACTTTGAATGTTTTTAACTATGTGAAAAAAACTTTTTTCCAAAATTTTCTTTTGCACTAGATTATGCAGGACGTTTTCTATATCTAGGATTTTTTTCATAATATTTTGAATTTATTTATTTTTTGCCAAAATCGTGGTGGTTGTGAGCTATTTTTTTTTGCTCCTATGATGAAAAGTACAATGATAACCAATAATACCAAATTTGAATTCTAAAAATATAAAATGTTATTTCTTTGAAATTTTAATGTGTATTGCTTCTAAACTCTATAAATGTAGATCTAAAAATGTTTTGGGAAATTAAACCGGAAGTATAATTTAAAGAAGTATAATATAAAATATTTTGGAAGATTCCAAAAGATTCCAAAAATATATATTAAAATATTGTACACGGATGTTGTACGAAAATAATTTGCATTATAATAGATACTGAAATCGCACGAATATAATAAATGGCATTAATATGATACGTATACGATACTGAATTTGCATTAACTAAAACCGCACGTTATCCGTGTCTTATCAGCCATATGATGTAAATACACGATTAACGCACGGATTCCGTCAAGCACGACTTTCGTGCGGAAACAACACTTTTCTGATAATCATTGAAAAGACACTACATCGACACTCTAGTAATGCATGTCCCTTCCGTACCGTAACGACACTTCTAAATGCACGTATGACGTGCGGAATCAGTGTTTAACGATAAACGCACTAAATCAGTGCAGAATCAGTGGGGTCGGAAATTCCTGATGCAATTCATTGTTGGATATGAGACAATTTGTAATACCAATTTTTCCCTCAGTCCTCTTGCCTACTTCCACGGGCAACTTCTTAAACTTGTGAAAGTTGGCTCTTAACCCTATCAGATGCCGACGTCCATATATTGGACGCTGAACAGATTTAAACTGTTTGAATTCCATCCAAATTGAAGAGATTTCATCCACCAAAATATTTCGTGGTTCTTGTGCAAGTTTACTATCCTTTGTACGGTTCGGATCTTCAAAATAGGCTATTATTATTTTCGGAAAAGCAACAAAAGTGGTTTATGTCAAGTTTCATTCTAAGTTCAAAAAGTGAGACCATAAAGATGATTTTCCAAAATAAGTAGAATCAAATAATGGAAACCATACCATCTCGTAGTGCCTGTTATTCTAATTTCATTACAATATTTTTTTATTAAAATTCCATATATTCATGATTTTTAATTGATTTTAAAGAAAAAACCTTGCAAAATTTATTAAAATTTATTAAAGGAACATATGGTAAATCCAACCATAGAGATTTGATCTTCACATTGCCATTTACAACTTTGCTTTGTACATCAACTCCATTTTTGGTTTTCATCAAACATTTTTTAACGAATCTTTGAAAATAGTGTTGAATTGGGACGTTAAATGGTTAATGCATAAAAAGGTGTCATATTCATTTCTGAACCCTAATTATTCACAAACGAATAAGTCAGAAACTCTAATCCGTAGGTAGTAACCAAGCTCAGCATAAATGAAGATTGGGTTGGCAACTTGGATTTGCAAATTGGTGTCGACAGATGCTCTCAATGGCTATCACGATCTCTAGCAAATTTTTGAGCAGATTTTGCGGAGTCCTTGTTTTGCAGGAATGGCAAAGTTGGAAAGTATTGTGCTTGTTTCATAGTAATTGTACTTTTGGCATCAAGCATTTGCTATGTGGAAAAAGTATATTTTGTAGGAGTGGTTCAATCGGTGATTTAACTAATTTAACGCTCAACTTAATAATGTAGTTTGACGTTGAGCATTGGTATTAATTAGGATTCCCAAACCAGCTCTACCAACTTGTGTGAAGATACACTATTGAATACACACATCAAGTCAATTTGAGCCCACGTGCACTAAAACATAATAAAAAATAATTCTTCAAATGTGGTATGGGTGATATATTATAATTATATTCTCTTCATAGACCAAACTATATAATCCTAATTCAAATGATTCAAAAGCTCAAATAATTGACATTCATATAGTTTAAACAAAATCTCCATTCATTGTGGTCAATCATCCATTTTCCAAAGTAGCTAATTGTAGAAGATGGAAATCTATGATTCCCATTATATTAAAGCACCGTTTTACACAACATTTAGAACTTGACAAAGGTTTTGTACAACTGCCTAACCTTTTCATTTTTGTTGAATAACAACCTCAGCAATCTCAAGAAGAACAAACTAATGCTTATTATACATATAAGCCCACCTATTAGTGCTGGATAGAAAGAGAGACCATGATGTTTCCAATAATACTCTTTTGATACTATCGAGTTTGACGCAGCTGCGAAGGAAATAAGAACACCTAGTACTGACATCAAAAGAAAAGATATTGCCATCCCTACAGCTCTCCGTGTACGTTGCCATTCCGCATATATCCCTTCTTGAGGCATGGGAAGAGATGGCGCTACAGCAAACATAATGGATGCAATAGCAAGATAAAAAGATAAACTGTTGCTCACTATGAAGACTCTCACAGACAAATTTGTATCTTGTCCAAAACCGAGCGGTGGTTGGAGTGGACCTACAAAAGATGCCGTTGCAACTAATGCTGCAACCACTGAAATAGCATTAGAAGCATCATTGAGGCTCTTTTTCGCTTCAGATGTTTCTTGTGCAACCCTATCATACCACCAAAGACGAGCTTCTTGGGTAGCTTCAGGCCCTAGTTCAGCACACCTACCTCGGTAATCTTTATCCCATATGTCAACACCAGCTTGCAACAGCATAGCAATACAAGCTTTGTTTGCAAGGTACGATGTTGACATGGCCTTTTTTTCAATGATTGAATCTTCAATTCTTTCGAACTTGAAATCTTTACTAACATGAGCAAAATCATAATCGAAGAGGAAAAAATTGACTTGACCATTGCTTGAGGAAATCGGACGTCTTCGCCCATATCTTTGCTCTAAGATCAAAGTGTTATTAGGCATCCTTATATAAGGCATCCTTGCATCTGATGCATAGTGCAAAGCTGTGGCCCCTTCGTATTTGACCAACGGATTGAACATTTGATTGTCTAGGAATAATCTTAGAGTATCAGGATTTCCCGATGCAGACGCAAGAAGTAGGGCGGAGACCCTCCAAAAATTGTTGTAGGGACGAGCAATATCATTAGAAAATTTCCCATCATCAAAAATATCTTTCAACTGCATCAAAATGAAGAGCTCATAAAAAAAACACTTCCAATAGATAATAGGAAATTTATTATTCAATTTTGGAATTGATAAGAACTTAAAGATCCAGACATGAGAAGACATCAACTATATTTAATTGTCAACAGTTGTTTGCACATTACAATAGAATATACATAATGCCTGGAAAACGTGTTATTGAATGATATTAGAGAATCATGTAAGTAGGTACATTAAAACATATAATATTGTTATTTTGTAATGCGTTATTATCTAAGTTCAAATTTTGGAATACTTCACTTAGCTTTTTAGATTTTAATTATTTAATTTTAGATTAAAAAATTACATTGTTTTTCTGAGCACTTTATCTTAAATGACTTATTACAAAAGCAAATGTAAAATAATAATTTACGTAAAATTGTTCACAAAACAAATTTGACTATTTGGAAGAAAAGGCAAACTAACTAGATCATCCAATCTCTCCACTTTGAATGTTTTTATACCTTAACCCTTGAACGCACCTGCGTCCAATATCTGGACGATGGACAGATTCAAGTTATTCGATTCTCATCCGCCATGGACAGTTTTCATCCAAATAAATTTCTCTTGGTTCTTGTGCAAGTTCACTATGTATTGTACGGTTTGGATGTTTAAAATTGGTTATTATGATTTTTGGAAAAATCACACAATTGGTTTATGTCAAGTTTCATTCGTATTTCAAAAAGTGAGACCTAAAACATGATTTTCCAAAATAAGTAAAATCAAATAATGGAAACCATACCATCTCATAGAGCATGTTATTCCAATTTCATTATAATTTTTTAATTTTTTTTTGTGTTAATGTGGGATTTTAAATCGAATTTCAAGAGAAAACCTTGCAAAAATAATTAAAAATACTTAATAAAAAAAATGATAAATCCAACCGTACAGATGTGATCTTCACGTTGACATTTACAACTTTGCTTTGTACAACAACTCCATTTTTGGTATGCATCTAACATTTTACAACGTTTCTTTGAAAACATTGTTGAATTGGGACCTTAAAGGGTTAACAAAGAAAAAAAGCATTGAAGTAATATAACTTAAGTTGTTTATTTTATAATTGCCCATGCCATTGAAAAAAAATTTGGATTCTAATTATTAGATTTTTGGATTCTAATTATTTAATTTTAGGTTCAAAAATTACATTATTTCTCTTAGCACTTTATCTTAAATGAGCTATTACAAAAGAAAATTAAAATAATAATCTATTCTACAATACAACTCGCTTTTACTCACTCGACCGTTCTATGCTGGAATTCGTTGAGACAACCCAAGCTCAATGTGTTCAACGACACTGGTCCTACTAGTGTACATATAATAGTTTACAAGAATATACTTGACCAATTGGGAAAAAGAAAACTAATTAGATCATGCAACCTCTCAACTTTGAATATTCTTATACCTTAACTAAGAAGAAAAAGCATTAAAGTAATAGAATTTAAGTTTTTTATTTTATAACTACCCATGCCATTGAAAAATAATTTCAAGTTCCATAATCTTCAATCCTAAATTTGAACCAAATTCAATCTACCTATGTTGTTATTTATTCAACAACACCCTTAAAAATTTCTTGATTTGATCGGTGAAAATATTGACAATATGTTTGAATCCACTATGTTTTAGAAAAAGCCTAGCAATATCAAAATGTAAGAGATACTCTTTCAACTGAAACAAGGAAACTTTATTAGTGAAGTTTTTGTAATAAAGAATGAACATAATTAAAAAATATCACTTTGTTATAGTGGACATTGTATAGTTTAACCAATCTTGATTGGAATTAAAAATCAAAACTAGCAAATGTCAAATTGTTAACGTGTAAAACCTCCATCCATCTCATGATTTGAAGTTTTGTAGAGACTTGGAAACTAAATTTAACTCAACTAAATTGAAAAAGGCATACTATATGATGTAATTGGGCAATCTCTAATGTGTTCATTATTTGAAAATATAAATTCCAAAGCACTAAGGAATTAATTGATTACACAAGATCATTGTCGTCAAACTATCAAAGTACAATTTACTCATTTACAATTTTTTCATGAATATTAATAGAGACATACCTTTTCTGGCTCCAATAATATTCTCACTATATCTGATAAACCCATGATGGCAGCCAATTGCAGAGGTGAAAACCATGGACACCAAGAGATACTAGCATCATTGCGCATTCTGTAACCGCACTTGATCTTTCTTAAAAGAGCATTCACATCCGTGCGATGGCAGTTGAGAAGAAGTTTTACACTCTCCACATCATCGTGTAAAATAGCCAAATGTAAAGCCGTCTTGCCCCACGAGTGCTCGTATTGTATTCTTCCAGCATCATAAGCTTCAGTCATATCTTCTAATGTTCGAATATTCACATCCACCCGCTCATCCCTCAAATGTGGTTCCAAAGAGCAACGGTTAGCAGTGGCAGCAGCATGGTGCAAGGTGGTCCAACCCTTTACATCCGCTGCAATGAAACAGTCTTTGTAATCATCGTCTGCTTTCGGAAATACACTCATAACCGTTGTCAAACCATGACACATCCCAACTGAAACAAGATGGAGTGGGGTTTGCCCTGCCATATTTCGAAGTTGGAATAGATAAGTCAAGACTTCTGCAGATCGGGGCTTACCCAAATTTAAGCATTTCTGTATAACAGTCACCAAATACTTCTCACCCCCTCCAGCCATCCAGTCAGCAGCATAGTGAAACCGCAGCTCTTCGCGTTCATCTCCAAATTTTTTCTTCTCATAATATTCTTCAATGTCTTTGAAAGCTTCCTTGGTAGACTCCTCTTGAATTATCTCCACTAAAAGCTTGTTTGCATCAGAACTACTTCTTTGAATTGGATCTATGGGTAGAAAACCCATACGGGGCCTACTGTACGCAGGACTCTGTTGAAGCAAAAAGTTGCAGAGTACAGTAGAAGTATGCAGGGCATAGTCCTCCGCTCGTGCCTCATGAAGACCATGCTTTGCATCGACGAGCTCCCACCAAGTGGTGTTGATCCCAGACTGCTTGACCACAAATCTACCACATCCGGGCTTGAATAAATTGAGCACATGCTCTACAAGTTGTATGCATCCACCTCTTGCTGCCGCATGCAACACAGTGAACCCATCTTTGTACGTTTGCACCACTAGACAAGGATCTGCTTGCAATAATCCCAGGAGGTCCTTGCAGCTCCCCACCGTAAATGAAAATACCACTTTGAACGCTTTGCAGCCATTCTCAATCCATTTTGGATGCCTTCAACCGGAGGCTGAGGTTCCTTCATCTTACTAGCTGTAAGAGACACTAGCTGTAGCAGCAAGTCTTGAATATTCTTTTCATTATATCCGCCTTCTGAGTGGCTTGAAATTTCGGAGGGTCCTTGTTGGCCATCAACTCCCGAAGTCGCCCCAGCCATTTCGTAGAGGAGACTGGCCGGGATTCGGGCCTCAGTAAACACTGGACAGGCTCCGATTTGATCTGCTTGGTGATCTACACATAAAGATATCATGTTAGAGAAATATGGAATCAAAATAAGGAAGTACATCGCTAATAAGTCAGATCGCTAGTAACGACCCACTAGATTTGGAGGTCTTAGTCGAGGCTAATGCTTCATGCGTAAACTCAGAAACCTTTTCTTGTCAAGACAGAAGTCCCAAAAATGGTCCATTAAAGTGGCATGTTTCAACGCACCGTAATTGTGAAACTCCATTCACAAAACTAATTCACAAAACTATCAAAACTACGACAAATATAGAACTGAAGTTCCAGATCGGAGTTTGAAGAACTGCCCTCTACCGTAAATTTCTGTGAGGTAAAGGCACAGAACCTAACATTTACAACATTTCTGGATCATCGTCATGAAACCTTCTTGAGACCGAATATCATGTTACTGTGACCGACAGATGCAGACAGAAACTGAGATGAAGTCTACTCGTATTACACATACATGAATGCACCACACATATGTACTACACCACTTCACAGCAAGATTCTGAGACTCAGAAAGTAACACCAACATCCGTATTATTTTACAATCTGGCAATTATACATTCGCATTGCAACTAGATCCAGCTAGGATCTGATCTACTGACAAGACAAGTGTCAAGAACATCACAGGCTTCAAGAGGTGGCTGGAAGATGATTAGACTCACCGAACAAGGTGCACATGCACCACGACAAGGCTGAACTGGAAGCCTTAGTTCGGAATGTGGACGAGGCCAAGCGTGCAGGAGAATACCAACCGAGGCTTCAGGCGAAGTGGAAGATGAGAGATTTTCCGCAAGAGAGAGTACTAGAATGAAACAAAGTGGTCTGTGCATGTGTGTGCTAACACAGACAGTGCCTTGCTAACTGCAGATCTTACGACCACAAGTGCTCGCATATCTCGATCGAATGAGCGGTGTCTGCAGAACTAAGGTCTTATACTCCCTGCGCAGTTCTTGCTATCAGACCAACTCGGCGACTTGTCTGTCCGACTACAGGAACGCTATAATTCATTCAATTCATTTCTGAGGCAATCGGTAAGTAAGGCCAAAACTCCGAATCTTTTGACCACGATGATGGTCAGGGAAATTGGTAGTAACGCCAAATCTCCGGGAATCTTTAATTTTGACCACGATGACGGTACTTCAGAAGCAACTATTGCACTCACACGGACTCCACATGACATTAATTACTAGAAACAAAATGTGACCATGATGACGGTAACGAATATTTAATGCACTCGCACAGACCCCACAGGATAATATTTAGTTTTTTTATTTTCTGAAACAAACTGTGACCCGTCGGTTTCATCACGTACTTCAAAGTTTGAGAAAATTTCGTGTTGATGCAAAACTCCTAAAGTTAGATAGCAGTGGAATTCTATTTCATCTGTTTCAGCATTGCGGATACCTCAATAAGAAGTAGGAAAAAGCTCCCAGAGTGGTGGAAACTCGGACAGTGTTTGGCTTGTTCGCACGGTAGGAGATGGACGGCCGGACGCACGTTGTTGCGCAGCCCACAATACGCAATTTAACAACGATGTAGTAAGATGGACATAGTACTATAGAGCAGGGCAATTTAGAGCAGCCTTTTGAAAAGGGGATCAAAAGAGAATATTTACTGAGATTCACCTTTTTAAATAATGAAGGAATTTCATTTGTATTTCATGAATTTTGAGACTATCGTGTCATTGCTACGTAAACTAAGTAAGTTTTCTAAATTGTGGTCCCATTGCAAAAGGGTGTTGTCTCCCATTGGTTTATTAGAGTTAACCGAAAACTCATGTTAGGTAAGTTGAGTTGGAAGTGATTCAACGATAGTCCAGTCAACTACTTGCATGGTTGTACTAAATTCACAGATAGATGGGGATAGTAGATACGTTGGTGTATATTTGACATTTGTTGTAAATAGAAAGTTCCAAATTGATACGCCAATAGCTCATTAACCCCTAAGGACCATGCTCATTCCTAAAATTTTATCACTTTCTTGTGATGCTTTCAAAAAGGCAATTTTATCTCTTGATTGGTGTTCATGTAGAAAACTTCACCATTGAAGTTCAAAAAGGACTTAGTCATGAGACTGTACATTCATTTTCAGAACAATCTACCGTATATATTACATGATTATAAGGTTTGATCATAAGTTGATTTCTGAAAATTTTGAACAAAACCAACAGGTCATTCATTGCAAGCTTTCTTATAAATTAAAAAACGATGATTAGTGTTTGAAAGTTTAGGAGCACACAAAGATGTACTATATCTAGGTGCTCACAAAAAATGGTGTTTTAAAACTAAATACAACAACAATGATTGATTCTCAAAGATTTATATTTGGATGAAGTGACTTGTTGGTGACTTGTTGAGCCGGTGTTTGTGATTGTTATTAACTTTTACATTACAAAAATGTTTTAGAGAATTCAAATATATATTTGGAATATTCCAAAATATTCCAGAATAATATAAAATATGTAGAAAAGATTCCAATTATTTTGAAAAGATTCCGTTTTTAATATATTTAAACATTTTCTGTAATTATTATATCGTGTTAATGATGCAGTAATGGAAAATATTTTACATATTGTACACTTCTTTTTTTTTTACGAATGTGACATCCAAGTGTGAAAACGCCCTTCAAGTCATCAACCGCCCTAACTAAAATGTCCCAAGTTTACCAACCTTGACGTTTTAGTTTTTTCCCAATGAATCAATTAACGTAATTGCAAATCTTAAAGGATTTTTGTGTTCTTGTAACGTACATTTTCAATTCTCTAGTTAACATCAAGTCAAAATTATGAAATCCAAACAAGTTATTAAAGTAATGAAATTATTCGAGCACACATTGTGTCTACCTGGTCCTTTAGGGGTTAAAATCATGTCGATGTGAATTTTAACTTCACTTTCGATTTTAAACCCATCAGAGATGTGAAACCATGTCAAATACAATGGAATATTGTTGTAAAATACTGGTTGGAAAGGGCTCTCTGGACCTTTTAAAGGTTAACTAAATAGATCACATGATCAAAGTAGTTGAACATGTATTTTAGTTGTTAAAGTATAGTTAACTCACCTCGAAGGTACTTTCCAAGTCTTTCTCTTTGATACTTTTCAAGAAGCAACTTGCAAACAACTTCCAAAAACCTTCACCCAACTTCCCCACTTTCTAGTTTCTACATATTCTTCTTTATTTTAAAATTGTAGTCCGGAAGACCAAGAAACAGGAGAGTTTTCAACGTGAGTTTTCATTTTGATTACCCTTATTAATGAGAGCATTGAGTTCCGTTCCCATGAATATTGGGCTTTGAAACTCGGGTTCTTTTTGGTTGACTCGATTATGTTATGGAATCACGCAAGTCTTTTTGTTTTCTGTTTTCTTTTTATTTCCTTTCAAAGACCCATGAGCATTTACTGTATAAGGTAGGGGTACCAATATCCGTTCAAATTTCAGATTTGGCTAGCTTATTGGAGGGCGGCTCAGGGAATCAATTTTGGTACATGTGCAAAGTATGCTGGAATTTAAAGCAATTGGAATCATTAATTTTATATACATCCTGAATTAGTTATGAATTTTGGAAGTAGAAGCCGTAGGGGTACCAAAAACCGTTCAGTCTAAAATGAGCACGTTGAGTACATTCAAAATTGGAGGTGAGGGCTATAATGTACCTCCTGCTGAAATGGACGTCACTTCTATGTGAGCGGTGAGCGGAGAGCAGAAAAAAATGAGCCAAGAGCACTAAATTTACTAAATTTAGAAGAATATTTTTGGAATATTCGAATATTCTTCAGAACATTCATATATAAATAGAATATTCGAATAAATTATATTTTTAGGGTAAAAAATTGACCTATAACCGTGGGCTGGAACGTGGTAAAATGGCACTTGATTTACGTATTTCTTCCAACCATTTGAGTGGACACATACACTTGTTTGAAAGTTGCTGCAATAAATATAAAACGTGAGCAAATGGCAAAATTTGATATAATAATGGATAGCATAAACCTTATATTGCTGAGTCAAGGTCAGATATAGTCTAATACATAAATGGGAGGTCATTACTTCATTCACTCTATTGAATATAGTATAGGGTACTTCTATAGTGACTCCTACTTTTCAGCGAAAGGGTGAGTTAAGATCCCACTTTCAAGGACCAGTTTGACTTCGTTGAAGCTGAATGTTAGCGCGTGGATGAACATGTCAACCCAGGGATCGAGATGGCAGACCTTCAAGAAGATGAAGTACGCATGCTTGCAATATGAGAATTGGCGATTCCCACGGAACTTTGTCATTGTCTTCTTGAATGCAGGGCAGCTGCAGCCTGGTAGGGAGCTAATTGTGATCTGATACTGCTTCACATCTGGTGGCGTTCCCGAGTCTAGAGCGATGATGCAGCCATAGCCAGGGTGAGGAATCATTGTCACAGCATGGAGTCGAGCTTTGAGGGACTCAGAAGAGCCCAAAGCCAGCCTCTGCTACGGATTTGGGCGGCCAGCATTTCGCCTGACAACCTTCCCTTCTCTTTTTCCAGGATACCTATCCGCGTTTGCAGGTACGGGCACGGTGTCCAAATTCGCAGGTGGCATTGCTATAGAAAACAACCTTCTTGGAGAGACATGCAATTTTTGCGATAGTTGGAACCCAGCAGCTTCGAGGGCAAGGATCTCACTTTGCTTGAGGTTTTTTCCAAGCTTCACTGGCCAGACATCAGGGATGCTGGGCCTCTCCTGCTGCCTAGAGTACGGAACTACCCACTTCCGCCTTGAGCCTTTGACACACCTCTCAATATCATCCGAGCAGAAGTAGAACTCCTCCGACACTTGTAAGTTCTTCCTAGTGTTGTGCCATAGACCGGTGTACGTAGGCGCGAGGGTGGGTTTAGCACCCCTCACGATCTTCTCCTCACACTTCTTCTTAGTAACAGCTCTTTGAGCCCAACAACACTTACCTGAATTCTTTGCCAACTGAGCAATGTGCCACTCCTTCACGTTAACTCTGGTCTCCTGAACACAAGAGACGTGACGAATCTGTCCTTGACTACGTGGAGAAGGAACTCCGTCGTCGCCTTGTGGTGAAGAAGGTACAGCTTCGTGGACATTGAATTCATCCTCCTCAGAAATTACTGACATGTGAGCGGTTCGTTCCTTGGTTTTCGTACCATAGCCACGAGGATGCGAGAAGTTTACCTTATCGGGTCTGTGTGACTCATCATCAGCTCCAAGTGGCAAATCCAGCCTACGCTTGATGGAGCCAAACACTTCCTCTCCAGCCATATGAGGATCACATGTACAGAACTTGTCCGCTCTAGGCATGTCAAGCATGGGGTCCTTGAGGACCTTGGGGTCACCTGGTTTTTAAAGCCCTATGCTTAGCCATGTGAAGCTTCAGCTCTTGTTTGCTTGGTCCAGTCCTCCCTACATCGCCCTTCCAATACTGGTAGTAATTGACGACTTGCAGAAAAGCCCGGATGTAGTCATCCACTGTAGCAACATAAAGATCACCACCGTTGTTGCCGGACGCTTGAAGCCACTTGTTGTAGACAGTCTCTGCAAGATTGCAAGACGGCATCTCTACAAGTTCGTCCTCTGAGAACCTCTGAAGAAGCCATGTGAAGAGAAGTTAGCCAAAATAGGTGGTCGGGTCCGACTTTCTACTTGTAGACTGTAAGGGCATGAAGCTTGCAACAAAGGACGTATGTACTCACCCCGGTCATAAATCCTCCCCATTGGCGATAACAGAAGTGCCAAAATGCCAGCCACAGCTCAAGTTTGCTCAAGGCTGACTCGGTCACAGCTCCGGCAGATACCCACCATGCTTTAAGTCCTTGATACAATCTCTCAGCCTCGGCCATTGTTTGAGCCTTCCTGTATTGATGACACATCTGCTTGTGTTGGTCCTATAGATCTTCAGCGATGTATTTCTCAGTATGCTTCACCATGAACTGGGTCCAGTGAAATTGACAAGTCCTCGCACGGTCGTCCGTACGTTCCTCCTTGTTGCCGGACCCATAGACAACCCAAACGGCGTTCCAGTTGGTCTGGGCACTGTCTGCCATGAAGCCCTTGAAGTATGGCATGTCAACTCTATGTCGCTTCATCACGGCATTGAGATTCTTCCAGAAGACCATTTGGGCTTCAATGTCCTCTGACTGCATGTCGCAGCAAGCAATAGTCATGACACGGCAATAAATGGAGTCATAGACATGGCAAGCCATCGTTGTCCACTGCATGACTTGTTTCACGTGATCAAACATTGACCAGGCATTCTCAAGATCACCATTGGGTTGCATCCGCTTCACTAGGTCCATCCCACTCCCAGGGCCCACTTCAGACATCTTGAAGACGTACACCTTGTCTAGCTCGGAACCTTGGCCAGGAAACATGTTCATTTGAACAAAAGCCCATTTTCTAAGGCCTCGCAGCCTTGTGAAGTTGTCCATGACACCGTACCTTCTCAAGTACCTGAAGGTGCCAACCTTATTTCGAATATTTGGTGAAGCCATGTCCTTGCATCAATCTAGCACCGGAACTAGTTCCTCAAAGCTCAATGTCTTGGGCGGATCGTCCTTGGACCTCAACAAGAAGCCTCCGATAAGAGTGTTGCTTGCCTCCAATACCACTACACTCTTTGTCGCTTGCGGAGTCTTCCCAATCTAATCTCCAATCAGAATGTTGATTTCGACTTTGGTGTCCCTATAGTCACCAACCTTAACAGGATGCTCGTGAGATCCAAGGTAGATGCAAACACGAGTTCTGTTACGCTTGCCGGACACATAGTAGATCTTTGCTCCACAAGTGGCAAGACAGGAGGGCAGTTCCTTACACACCTTGCACACCACGGTCAAACCTCTAGAAGGACCCTAGCCCACAACAAACGCGTGCAATGTGCATCCATCAAACTCAGTCTCGATCACTTCATAAATGCGATGTT
Organism: Pohlia nutans; assembly: GCA_022496805.1. Taxonomy (NCBI): domain Eukaryota; kingdom Viridiplantae; phylum Streptophyta; class Bryopsida; order Bryales; family Mniaceae; genus Pohlia; species Pohlia nutans. Next base: position 4,222,270 of record CM040103.1, read on the forward strand.
CACGTCTGAGGTAGTCGCACTCTTTATTCTCACATTGCAGGTGCCCTACACACTTGGAGAATTGAAATGAGAGACCCATGCGATTAGTAATGTTGGATGTGATGGTCTTGGTCCATACATGGCCATTGTAGCGCTTATCCATTCCTTGCATAGCTTTTGCATGCAAACGAGAGGCGGATGCTTCAGCAGAAGAGTCGGTGTGCTTCATCGTGTGGTTTTGTGTCTTGGATTTTTACATGTTCATGGCTTTGTCAAGAATGTGATCACATGATGAGTGTTATTTTTTTTGGAAGATTCTAAAATATGTTCTACCCCCTAATATTTTCATAAGGCCGGGTCCGACCTATGAAAATGCGAGTGTACTAATGCGCTGTGGCGCTACTGATGCGTGCGTGCGATCAAGTGATGCGCTCGTAATGCGAGTAATGCGAGTGTACTAATGCGGCAGTAGCGCCAGTGATGCATGCCATAGCTCTTGAGCGTGCAAGTGATGTATTAAGGTGAGTGGAGACCATAATCAGGGGTTGGGTCCAAAAGTCCATTCAAACACTGAGTTGTACAAGTTATGTACCAAGCTGAGGGATGACAAGAATCATGGGTCGGGTTCGACACTCTATTTTTCCACTGAGTTGTGCTTGTGATGCACCAAGCTAAGGGGTGACCTTAATCAAGGGTCGGTTTCTTACTGGTCACTAAGCCACAACGTTTTGCTTGTGATGCACTAGTAGTAGGAGACCATAATCAATGTTCAATTCCAACCTCTCATTGGGGATGCTGAGATGTGCTTCTGACGCATGAGTTGTGGGAAGACCATAATCAGGGTTTGGGTCCGACCTCTCATCGAGGATGCTGAGTTGTGCGAGTGACGCACTAGCTCTAGGGAGACCATAATCAGAGGTTCGGGTCCGACCTCTCTCCTAGGGGGATATAATATACCATTGGAATGGTGCTTTCAAGACCTTTCCAACGGTATATTACACGCCCAAAACTGCCAAATATTGAGTTCGCAAACAGAAAAAACAGTCCTGCGAGCCGGTCAGAATTTAGTGGTCGGGTCCGAACCTTCCCTAGGGGGTTATAATATATCATTGGAAAGGTGCTTTCAAGACCTTTCCAACAGTATGTTACACGCCCAAAACTGCCAAATATTGAGTTTGCAAACAAAAAAAACAATCCTGCGAGCCGGTTAGAATTTAGTGGACCCAACCTTTTCAGATTGTGGCTTGAGGTATAGACAACAATATTGGGACAGGTAGAAACCGTGGGTCGGGTTCGACACTCCATTTAGGCATTGAGTTGTGCTTGTGATGCATGAGCTGACTAGCTGAGGGATGCCCATTATCAGAGGTTCGAGTCCGATACTACATTTAGCCACTGAGTAGTGCTTGTGATCACCAAGCTGAGGGATGCCATTATTAGGGGTTTGGGTCCGACACTCCATTTTTCCATTGAGTTTTTCTTGTGATTCATCATGCTGAGAGATGCCCATTACCATGGGTTCGGAGCCGACACTACATTTTGCCACTAAGTGATTTGAGTGATGCACACTGCTGAGGGATGCACATTATCGGGGGTTCGGGTCCGACCTCACATTTAGCGACTGTGTTTTGCAAGTGTTGCATGAGCTGTGCTAAGACCAAAATCTAGGGTTCGGGTCCGACCTCTCATTTAGCCACTGAGTTTGGTAGTGCTGCATGAGCTGAGGGATGCCATAATCAACGGTTCGGGTCCGACCTCTCATTTAGCCACTGAGTTTGGGAGTGATGCATGAGCTTTGGGATGGATATAATCATGGTTCGGGTCCGACTTCTCGTTTAGCCACTGAATATTGGTAATGTTCCATGAGCTGTGGGATGATAAAAATCAGAGTTCAGGTCCGACATCTCATTTAGCCACTGAATTGTGCAAGTGTTGCATGAACTGAGGGATGCCCATAAACATGTGCTCGGGTCCGATACTCCTTTTAGCCATTGAATAATAAGAGTGATGCATGAATTCAAGGATGCTCATTATCATGGGTTCGGGACCGACACTACATTTAGGCACTAAATAATTTGAGTGATGCCAGAGGTGTGGGATGCCCATAAACATAAGCTCGGGTCCGACACTCCTTTTAGGCAATGAGTAATTCGAGTACTACATGAGCTCTGGGATGCCCAAAACTAGAAACTCGGGTCCAACAGTCCGTTTAGCCACTGAGTGATTTGAGTGATGCATGAGCTGGGGGATGCCCATTATCAGAGGTTCGGGTCCGATACTTCGTTTAGCCACTAAGTAATAAGAGTGATGCATGAGCTGTGGGATGCCTATTATCAGAGGTTCGGGTCCAACAGTCCGTTTAGCCACTGAGTGATTTGAGTGATGCATGAGCTGAGGGATGCCCATTATTAGAAGTTCGGGTCCGATACTTCGCTTAGTTACTTAGTAATAAGAGTGATGCATGAGCTGTGGGATGCCTATTATCAGAGGTTTGGGTCCAACAGTCCGTTTAGCCACTGAGTAAGTTGAGTGATGCATGAGCTGAGGAATGCCCATTATCAGAGGTTCGGGTCCAATACTCCGTTTAGCCATTGAGTAATTTGAGTGATGTATGAGCTGAGGGATGCCCATTATCACAGGTTGGGGTCCGATACTCCGTTTTGCCACTTAGTGATTTGAGTGATGCATGAGCTAAGGGTTGCCATTATTAGACGTTTGGGTCCGATACTCCGTTTAATCACTGAATAAGTTGAGTGATGCAGGAGCTATGGGATAGTCAATGAAACCTTCAATTGGACCTAAGGTTTCGAAAGTATCCTGCAGGTGAAGAAGTCACGGAAATTGCATCGAAGAAGGTCACTACTAAGGGTAAGGCTGAATCCACTACTACTGGAGGAGACACGGTGATGACTGATGTCCACAGTGTCCCCCTTCCACTCTCTCAGGTTTGGGGGTTAACTACAAGTTAGGCTCTTTGCAAGTCCGGCTAAGAGTTGGAGATTGCCTTTATATGCGGAAGATATTACACCGTTGCAAGCATTGGAAGCATCTCCACCTTCTATGATAGAACCTCCCCCGAAGTATGACTCTCGTATTTTAAAGTATTTAGATGTTGCAGCTGAGGTTGATTTTGATCTAAATGTGTCTCAATTTCAACCAAGTGAAACGGAGGAAAGCTCAATGTCGCAATGCACGAGCATCATTAATAATGGTTGATTTATGTGGATGATGAGGCGATTAGTGAATAGCCCTCATCAATATTGTATTTCCTTGCAACTAAATTATATATCTAGTCTGTGGCATTGGTTTTCATATTGTCAAGGTGCTGGTTTTCATGTTGGAGTTAGGCTATGGTGTGAGTAAAGGATTCAGGCTGTGGTGTGAGTATCATCGCGTGGAGTGGTTGGAGTATCGGAGTCAGGCTGTGGTTTGAGTAACAGAGTCAGGCTGTGGTTTGAGTAGCGCGAGTCAGGCTGTGGTGTGAGTGGCGTGAGTCATGCTGTGGTGAGACCTATGCGAGTCAGTTGTGGTGCGAGTAACGGAGTCAGGTGGTTGTCGGGTCCGAAGCTTGATCTAGTCGCTTGATCTGGTTGCTTGGTCATGATAATTCATATTGTGCTTCTGGGTGGGTTTAGGTGTCGGGCTCGTGGTACGAGTATAGGGAATTATGGTGTGGTACGAATCAGCCTGAGTGTTGTGAGTAACGGAGTTAGACTGTGGTGCGAGTAGCGCGAGTCAAGCTCTAATGGTGAGTATCGCAAGTACCGCGTGGGTGTAAGAAACGCGTGGGTGTGAGTAACGCGAGTCATTTGTGGTGTGAGTAACCGAGTCAGGCTGTGGTGTGTGAGTAACACAAGTCAAGCTGTATAGTATGAGTTACTTAGAGTCAGGTTGTGGTCTCTCAGTAATGCGCGTCAGGCTTTGGTGTGAGTAACAGAGTCAGCGTTGGTGTGAGTATGGCGTTCAACGCGCTGTGTGAGTAACAAAATTAGGCTCTGGTGTGTGAGTATTGCGAGTCAGGCTGTATGGTATGAGTAACGGAATCAGCTGTGGGTGTGAGTAACGCGTTCAACGCGTGGTGTGAGTGTCGTAGCACGTGATACCGGATATTCCCCTAGAACGCACTTTTTCGTATTAAAAACGCTCGTAGAGGTGATTTCCGGGTTATCGTTCCGCGGAGATTTTGTGAAGTGGGAAGTTTCCGGAGATGGTCCCGGACTGGTGATCTCGCTCTCTCTGTCACCAGCTGAATTCCTCTTTTCTACCGAACCGGACCTTCTCCTACTGACTCACCCGGTTACGACTAGATCCGGTTTTCGTCCGAGTTGGGAATTTATCCAACCCTACTCTGTCCGGTCTATCCAAACAACTCAAACCGGTTTACATTAACCTCTGTTTTCCTTCAGAGGGTTCTCCATTTATATTTAGCGGTGCTGGATTTAAAGACACACCCTTCCTGCTGATTCAAGTGATGGGAACTTCACTACCTTCCGGTTATATTCAAAACTTCCTAAACCCGGGTACTTACTGTACTACCCTTTCAACTGCTAGTTTTATCCAACCGGCAGCCGTGTCACGCAAGCGCAATCCGGTTTCCCCTTTCTCCCACTTACTACAACGACTTACTAACCGGAATAGACATTATCCGGGGAATCCGAAACTAGTATTCAGGAATCCTCGCGCCCTGTTTTACTCCCGTGATCTTGTATTTCCCCTCGCCTGGACCTTCCTAGTGCTGGCACCTCAACCGGACTACCCGTCCAGGAGTTCTGAGCAACCCGGAGTACCCCCTCCTACCTGCTCAGCCACTAACCCGGATTACCTAGCGTACGGGACTTAGAAACCACTCTTTCAAACAATCCTCAAATCACCCAAAAACCATATTCAGACGTCACACCCGAATCACTCGAGAACCCGGACTACCTACCTGGTTACCAAGGGACTCTTGACTGCTGTACCCTTCCACAAACAACCCCACAGCACATACACAAATTTCGGATAATGCTCTACAGCAGTTTGCTTTCAGGGAAACAGTAATACAAGAAGACCCCAAGAATGCCAAGCATTCCTGGGCAAGATCCCAAGCATTCCTGGGCAAGTAGTGGCTCTCAACCACCGAACCAGATTTCCCGCCCAGATCCTACAAACCCGTGATCCGGAAATCAAGGGAAATCTCATCCAAAAGATCCCAATCCTACCCTACTGGAAAAAGCGCCTAACCTACCACGAAAAGGTCCTAGTCACACGCGGGCTAGTCTACCTAGATTAAAACCTACTCCCTAGCCTGATCCGGTTCACACTGCACTCCGGATCCTACTGATCTTCATACCCCTCCGGGCCACTGACCCTGTCGCCCTCCGAGCCCCCGTCCTCTTCCTGGTTGAATTTCGGAGAAGCATCCTCCTTCTTCTTGGACCGGCGCTCCCGAACTTCCCCCCGGTCACTTTCCTCTTCGGACTCCGGTTGACTCCCGTCCGGCTCGTCCTCCTGGGTCTCGTGTTCCTCCGGTTTGCCCGCATCTACTCCGCACTCCTCTGGCTCACCGGCATCCGTCCTGTCTTCCTATCCACCTACATCAGGTTGACAGTCTTCCTCCTGGTCTTCCCCGGGTCCTAACTTCCTACCCGGGGTGGTTCCGATTTCCGCCAAATCACCAGCCTGGTCTGCCAAATTAGCCAGACTGGCCTCCGATTGGTCCCCTCCGGTACTGGCATCCGGATTTCTCCGCGGCATACTCACTACCGGACTCGCAGCTGGTCTTGAAGTCTGTTCCGGAGTGGATTGGCCTCCAGCCATCATCCTATCCTTCTCCCCCATTCTGGGTGCATCCTGCGATACACGGAACGCGGCCAACAAATCACTACTGGCTAAGGGTGCATTCATACCTCTCTGATTTGCTACCCTCTCATCCGGTTCGGACCCGGATGAGAATCTTGCTTGATGCTCTGCCAGTAGTTTCCGGAATTCCACCAATCCTGCCTCGACCTTTGCGGCGTACTTCTTTGCCACATTTGTCACTTGGGCGGCATCGTCCAATCCGGCTTCGACCACCTTCTCCCGGTACAACCGGGCCTCCATCTGGGCCTCCCCATCCGGTTTGAACAGCGACGCGAGGAGCCGGTAAGTGGGCGACTTCTGCTCCTTCAGAGCCCGGATCTCATCCTATTGCTTTACCAGTGCCAAGCTTCTTTTCAAAGCTTCCCTCCGGAGTTTGTCTACTTCCTTTCTCATTCTCCGGACGATCTCCGGGTACCTCTCCACCTGTGTACTCTGGATGACACGCCCAACTTCCTTCATCGAAGTACAGATGGGACGGTACTTACCTTCCATCGTCTCTAATGCCTCCTTGACTGGTTTGAAGAAGTCCTCCTCCGATTCTCGTAGGGGGATGTCCTCCAGTTCCGGTCCTGCATTCCGGGGAGCCTGCTCATAAGTCCGGATCTCCTCTGGATACTCCTCTTCGTCCCGCACCAGTTTCGATTCTCTCGCCCTCTTGGTTTTCACCTCGACGTTATTCTGACGTCCGATCGACTCCGGTGCTCGTCCTTTCTTTCTCCGGCTATCCACCGGTGTCGTCTTCCTGTGTCTCTTCCTCGGAGGAACCCTAACCCTGGTCACGATCGTGTCCTGGTCCTCATCCTCTTCCTCTTCCTCCTCTTCCAGAATCCTCCTCCGGTGCCTCTTCACCTGCCCTCGGGATGGTGTCTCCTGGTCCGGCTCCTCCTCGGGTTCCGATTCGTCTGGAGTCTCCTGGAGTTTCTTGAGTTGGCCTCCGGTGCGCGCCCTGAAATGGCCCGCCCTCACCGGTGTCTTCTGACCCGGTTCCTCCTCTTCTGCTCGGGTCTCCGAGGGCTCCGGTTGGCCTTCCTCTATATCCGGATTGACCGCTGCTTCGTCCGCTCTTCTTTCTTCCTGCTCTTCCCGTTCTTCCTCGTCCGGGCTGTCCTCGTCCTCGATCTCATCCGGATTCCCCTCCCGGGCCCTTGGCGGCTCCCGGTTCATGATCCTCCGGCAGTACTCCCATTGCTCTCTCTCCTTGGCCTTGAGACATCCGTGCTTGTCATACAAATGAAACAGAAAAGGGGTTAGAGGACATCCCTTCCTGTTTCCGAGTTTGCGCGCTTCCCGGACCACCAACTCGTCCACAATGAGTCCCCATCCGGTCTTCCGGGTGTTGAAGTAGGCCTCATAAATGGTCTTCGTCAGCTTGATCGTGTAGGTGGTGGGTTTGTCCGGGCTCAAAATAGGCACCAGAAACCGCAGCAGGCGCCTCTCCCGGTCGTCTATGCAGTCCTGCACCCGGAATCCGTGTTTCTCTGAGACCGGTTGAGAAAACCTTTCCTTCACCCATCCGTAATCCTGCTTGGTCTTGTCGTATCCAAACTGGCTGTCGGGGAAGTTGTACGTCACGCGCCAGTGTTCCGAGGTCCACTTCTTCCACTGTCCCCGGATTTCGCTGTCCCCGGATTTCGCTGTCCCGGAATTCCGCCGGTACAAGTTTTCCACCTAACTCCTGCAACATAGTATCACTGTGGAGATCCCAGGGTAGGTACAGAAATTCTTCACAACCCATTTTGCGCAAATCCTTCCGCAGTTGTTCCCTATGGCCCGCATCGGCCGGAGCAACCGGGCGCACCAACTTATCCGGAACCGGCAGTCCGAGTCTCCAATCGTCCTTCCGTCCCATCGCTGCTCGCTCCAAAACTTCCTTCCCTCGATTGCGCGCGCTCCGCCTAAGCTCCCGGAATACTTGCTCGCCACCCGGTCACTCTCCCTGCTCTCTTTCAATATCCAGAAACACAAAACTCTGGTGCAGGGGTGGACTGGAAACACTATGCAAAAATGAACAGTGAACCGCCCTAATTAAAGCTGCCCATTTCAAGGCGTGAAACGTGGCCGGGTCCATTCCTGACCCGTCCATCCCCTACCCGGTTTCCAATCCAGATCCCGTAACCAACCCGGACACCTATTGTCAAAACCGGACCCTAGCAATAACTCTACAGCGCGCGCGAGTGCCTCCTCTACATAAATAACTAAATGTGCCATTATGGTCCCTCCCACACTCATTTATGGAGATTCAGACTACTATTGGCTACTCTAAAACCCTAACCCTCTACTTCTAGGTCGAACGAGGTTTGACAGTGAGTAACAAAGTTAGGCTGTGATGTGAGTAATGCGAGCCAAGCTGTGTTACGAGTGACGCGAGTCAGGCTGTGATGCGAGTGTAGGGTGGTCTTGGTGTTCGTGTTGTCATGCCATGTGTTCATGTTGGCCAAGTGCTGGTCTTGGTGCGAGTCAAGTTTGACAGGTGTGTTGCGAGAAATGCGTAGGGGTGATGGTATGAGTAGCAGATTTAGGATGCGTTGCGATAAATGCGAGTCAGGCTGAGGTTAGAGCGTAGGCTGGTCTTCGTGTTTCTGTGGTGAGAGTCATGTGTTCATGTTGGCCAAGTGGCAAGTGCAACGAGTGCTGCGAGTAACGCGAGTCAATCCTGTTGCGAGAAATGCAACGAGGTGATGTGTGAGTAGCGAAGTCAGGCTGTGGTATGAGTAATGGAGTCAGCTGTGGTTTGAGTGTAATGTGAGTCAGGCTGTAGTGTGGGTAATCGAGTCAACTGTGTTGTGGAAGTATTGCGAATCAGCCTTTCGTTTGAGTAACTTAAAGTCAGCTGTGGTATGAATAAAGCATTCAACGCGTGATGTGAGTAACGCGAGTCAAGCTTTGGTGTGAGTAACGGAGTCAGGCTATGGTGTGAGTAACACAAATCAGTCTGTGTTGCGAGTAACGGAGTCAGGCTGTGGTGTGAGTAACATGAGTCAAGCTGTGTTCCGAGTAACGCGAGAGAAGCTGTGGTGCGAGTCTAGACTGGTATTGGTATTCATGTGGTCATGTCATATACATGTTCATGTTGGCCAAGTGTGAGTCATACGGTGTAAGACCACAAGTTGCGAATCATAGGGTGCCATTCATAGGTGTGGAGGTCATGCATGTGTGGGAGTCATGCTGTGGTGCGTTCATCTGTTCATGTCGTCATGGTACTCGTTTTAATAGACTAACGCATGGTGTGAGTAACGCAAATGAGGATGTGGTCTGAGTCTGGTCTATGGAGTGACACAAGTGCATCAGTGATGCGTGGATGAATGTCCCACATATAGATGAATGTGGATGAATGTCGCATGAAAAACCATGGATGAATGTCCCACATATGGATGAATGTGGATGAATGTTGTATGAAAGACCGTGGATGAATGTCCCAAATTCCATATCTCACAACTAAATTCTCCTAAATTCCACAGTTATACACGCCAATTCTCCCAAAACATATTATTAAAAAAATGAAAAAATCCACGGTTATAGGAACCCTTACCCTAAAAATGACTGCAAAAATGTTTAAAGTCTGCTCTTTAATTTCTGCTCTCTGCTCTCCGCTCTCTGCTCTCTGCTCACATACGATCTTTCCCCCTGCTGAAATCAAGCTATTGCACGGTTTTTGGTGCCTGACGGAAATTGGTACCCTACCTTATACTCAGGCAAGTTGCAGTGAGTGCAGTCAACAAAATTTAATGGACATCACACAGGAGAGTTAGCAAGCTAGCAGCTTCTACAACACACAGACTGACTCATATGTAAATTATAATAATGCGGTACTCCCGGCAGTACACTAAATAGGTAGATTAGTGTTAGATACACTAATTTACATAAACATATTGTAAGTTTTTACTGTTGACCAATTTTTTTACCCTCTATATTGGTCAAGATGGGGATCTTTCAATAGTATTGGAATCAATATCTTTCGTAATTTTTTTTGTCGAGAGTAAAAATCTATAATGTTTTCAAATCTTATAATTATCTAACACTAATCTACCTATTTAGTGTAGCTGGTGCTGCATGCAACAGGGCCCATCCAACAGCAGGAATAGAGGGGGCCTGGAATCACGGACAAGTCATGCCTCAGGTAGGCTTACCTCAAATATGGTAACTAGGTAGCCATTTTATTTTTTAAAGGATTTTATGTGGTGGAGTGAGGAAAAAATGAATCATAACCATAATATTCTGTAGCTTTCCACTTAGAGGCTGCCTTTTACTTTCATCCACCTTTAAGGTAGACGACCTGTTTCCGATCAGGCCCCCAATTGCGCAGTATAGGGTGACCTATTTCCGTCCATAGACTTGCATTATTTTTGAATTCATCCACAGACGCCGACGGCAACATATTTATTAAGGTGACAGGATGTTGGTTTCCTCTTAATAAAAATGGTTGTTCCTGAGAATGGACACTTGTAACTGAGTTACTGTAATAATCAACATGTGCATTAACTGGAATGGGCGGCGTCAGAGTTAATGATCTAACTTTGGGCATGCAAGTTTTGGCATAAAAGTGGCTGAGCATGACACAACAAAATTAACAAGATCATATTCAGAAATTCATGGTAATCTAGAGACTTCTGAGCAAAAAATCAACATCCAGAACTTGGAAGTAAGTGAATAAGTGAGCGACAATGGGGTGCCCTCCACTCAAGCCACATCCTCCACAACACTGAAGCTTCAATTCTCAACCACATAGCATTGAGTGAACTTGTATTCAAAAAAATTAGTTCAAGAGTGCCTTTCAAGTGTCCAACATGGCACCTCAGACTTTTGCTAGGAACGAGCAGTATGAGGAGAGTGATCACGTGCATGTTACTGATGAGGAGAATGATGAGGAGTTTGCACCCAACCAAGAGATTGTGACGATTTAAGAGTGTGGGATGGAGACAGTAGCCATAGTGATGAGGAGACTCCGACCGAAGAGCGCCAGTTCGACTACACACCGTTGCAGGCAATCCATGCACACAGAGATTCACGAAGGGCTCGATCTGCATCATTGCAAAGCTTGGAGGGCGGGCAAAGCGTGGGCTTCCGGGGGCAAGCAGAGCTCTATTTTGAGGGGCGGGGTGCAGCGCTCTATGGCCAGGCACAACAACAACCAAGGCTTCGGCGGCATGCAACAAGGTCAATGCTTCACTCTAAGAGGTGTCTCCCTTTTACAAACCCACTGTCTAGCCATGGTCATCACAGCATGAGGGCCGGCGCCCAACATCAAGCCCCATCCACACAATCCGTGGAAGATATCACCGACTTGGCGGATCCTATGAACACCAACACGCAGCAGAGCAATGAGCAAAGACCTCGACACCAAGCATTGAGGAGAGGAGCTAAAAGTTTTTAAAAAAATCAGCTATGGACAGAGGAGCAAATGGCACGAGCGCTTACAGCTTATGATGAAGGTATGAGCATGCGAGAAGCCTCCCAGTGCCATAGCATTCCATATTCAACATTCAGAGAGTGGTGTTATGGTGAGAGAAAGTCCAGAAAAAGAGGTCTTCCGGGTGTGCTCAGTCCAGCTGAAGAAGAGCTGATTGTTGAGTACCTAGTCAACATGTGTGAGAGAGGCCTTGGTTTGAGTCCCACTGCGTTAGAAATGAAGGTTTTTGAAATAACAAAGAACAGGGTTACGCCATTCAAGAATGGGATACCGGGGGATGGCTGGTTACGATGGTTTAAGCACCGGCATCCCGACCTTACACTAAGGGTGTCGCAGGCACTAGAGGCATCAAGGGCAAAGGGATTATGCAAAGAAAATGTTCAAATTTTTTATGACAACTTAAATCACTTGTATACCTTACATAAGAATCCTCCAGAACGCATGTGGAATTGTGATGAGTCGGGCGTGCAAGCGGGAAGAAATGGCGGCGGTATTGTCATTGCGCGCAGGAGTTCTCGTCGAGTCCACTCGATTGTTCCCAATCAGAGAGAATGGCTCTCGGTTCTTGTCTGCATAAACGCAGCAGGGTTAGCAATACCATCATTTTATGTGTTCAAAGACATGCGTTTTCGACAAAATTACATAGAGCGCTGTGAACCAGGAGCTACTATGTCTATACAACCAAGAGCTTGGATGACTAGCTATCTCTTCAGTGCTTGGATTTCCCACTTTATAGAAAGTGTGCGACGGATGGGTGGCATTTCTGGTGATCAAAGACACTTGCTCATACTTGATGGTCATGGAAGTCATATTACTTTGGACGTGGTTCAGGAAGTACGCAAAGCCGAACTTGACCTATTAACTCTACCAAGCCATACATCTCTCGCAATACAGCCATTAGACGTGAGCATATTTAAGCCATTCACGACATTCTTCAAGGAGTATAGAGATTTTTAGACTTCTCGCAATCTCAACCAGCCTGCTACAAAACAGACACTTGCGCAGTGGGTATCATTGGCATTGAAGAGGGCATTAACCCCCCACAACATCAAAAAAGGCTTTAGTAGCACCGGCATTTTACCCTTTAATAGGAACGCCATGAATGATCATCTAAGACCGAGTGCAACCTACGAGGACTCATCTAACCTAGCTCCATCAAGCCAAGAATCACCTCTACAATGTGACAATGGCCATGAACATGACCATCAAAGCGATGACCAAGGAGTGGACTAGCAGGACGACGAGCAAGGACTAAACCAGCAGGATGACGAGCAAGGACTGGACCAGCAAGACGACGGCCATGAACTTGATCAACCAGACTCTGGTACCGAGGAGCAGTTACTTGGTTCCGGAGGAGTCGATATTGCAGCTGAGCTAGACCAAGTTCCCGCCTCCACTGTATCGCATTTTTATGTCGATGTTGATACCTCCAATCCCGCCATTGCCGAGGAGGTAGCAGGGCTGGATCCCACTGTAAGCAATCCCGAGTCCATCACTCGTTTTTTAACGCTTCCTACAATCACAACAAGAGTCCCATGACGACGATTCAACGACCCAATCATGGATTTCACAAAGTCCATCATGCTCACATCAGATAATTACGTGAACGCAGTTGAACAGTTGCAAGAGAAGAAGGAAGAGGCGGCAAGAGCAAAGGAAAGAAATCGAATTGAGAGGGAAGAAACGAAACGAAGGAAGGTCCTGGAACGCGAAGAAGAGCAGCGGCAGAGGGAAGCCCACGCAGTTGAGTTGGCTGAAGCTCGGGCAAAGAAAGCTCAGGAGCGCGAAGAGGCTGCGCGTGTAAAGGCACTCGAGCGGGAGGAGGCTGCCCGGATGAAAGCCGAGCGCGCAGCGCTACGTGCGCGTGAGCGCGCATTGAGGGCAGCCAAGGCGCTTAGAAGGAGGGCGTCGCGACGTCCAGAGGTTTCCGTGGCGGCAGAGAGCACAGAGGCCCGTCAAACTGATTCTCACCCTATGCGAGGTGGTGTAGGCGAGGATGTGAGGAGCCCCAACGTCGACATGCAAGAGCCGCAAAGAGATTTCTCATTCTTCAACCAACACCCCGCAATGTATGCAACTTCTTCCAATGGTCAGTTCGTATTCAATCACCTGTTCCATCAATTTGGCGCACCTCTACAATCTACGTTGTCGTCTCAACCATCAGCCATGCTTCCCCACTTGAGCGCCATGCCTCAATTCCCCCTCCCCTATCCAGTTGCAACAATGAATACTCAACCATGGCCATTCCCACCTTGCAGAGAGCACTAGCATGGAGATAGAGTCAATAGCCAGAAGTGAGACACCGCGTGTGCAATCAATCACTTAGAAAATTGGGTAATAATATTGAAGTCATTGTTGATAGCTAGCAAACCACATAGATATATAAAAATCGACTTCTTTTTAATTACCTAATTTTTTAGATGAATAACCTCCCTGCACTGCTTATCCTCATCTGCATTTCTTTCTACTTCTTGCACCATCCTCTCCACCTGCAAGCAAGCCAAAGCTTAGTTAGAAAATCAACCACTGTATTTAAATAGCAACTACCCAGATCAACCACAAAGATCGATACCAAATAAATTAACTAGAATCTTTAATTGTATCACATTGAGTGACAACAGTAGTGATAGCTAACAACGACAGCCCTGTAAGCTAAAAGTTTGACATCTGCAGTTAATCACAATTAAAATAGCTTACATCATCTTTGTTGAGAGTAGAAGCACCGGTAATCGTGATGTCCTATTTCTTTCCAGATCCTTTGTCTGTTGCTGTAACCGACAAAATGCCATTGGCATTAATATCAAAGGACACTTTGATTTGAGAAACTCCACGTGGAACATATGATTGTTGAACAAACTGGCAGACAATGATTGCAATGACCATCCCGGAGCAAGAGGACTAACAACTCTGAACCCACTTGAAACTTCCAAGTGATTTCTTGTTTCTTACAAACTCACGCTCTCCCTGAAACACATTAATCTCGACACTTGTTAGACCATCAGCAACAGTGGAAAAGACCTGCAAGAAGCAACAGAACCAAGTGTAAGATGATTTTCAAAACCCACGAGTAGTTTTCTACAGTCTGATTTAAATAAGAAGTCAAGGCATCTAAAAGTTGAAAGAAGAGCTGAAATGTTAATCAAAGAGCTTGTTTGACATGGAGTTGCAGACGGCAACTTTTGGATGGAACCAAGATTAGAATTGAAGGGACACCTTAGACAAAAACAAGACTGGACTAGAAGTGAGGGGATTCCTCACAAGTGATTCAAACTGCAACGCAAAGTGAGAGAACTAGAAGATGTATTGATAACAAGAAGTGAATATAAGACTGGGGGTACAACTGGTGTTGAAGAGAGTGAGGAGCAACGGTCCTCGACTCTCTATATATACTAGGCTAGAGGAAACTTTCGGAGCAAGGTCGTAGAGAGCTTGGGAAGCCCCTATGGGACCTTCCGGAAGCCTATGGGAGCTTCCGAAATCTAAGAAGGTCAAGCGGAACCTTCCGGAAGCTTATAGAAGTTTCCGGAATTTATTAGATCCGTATGGAACCTTCTAGAAGTTTGTGGAAGCTTCTAGAAGCTACTAAAACTATACGGAAGTTTGTGGAAGCTTCCAGAAACTAGTGGAAGCTTCTAGAAACTAATGGAAGCTTCTAGAAACTAATAGAAGGTTCTAGAAACTAATAGAAACATGTAGAACCTTCTAGAAGCAACTAAACATACCTAACGTCTCACGGGGGATCCGTGCGGTCTTGATGAAGTCTAGTATGGCACTTCCGTGACACATGGAATAACCTGAAAATGAACAAATAGAGGTAAAAAACTTAAGGTCGGCATCTCTTTCTTAGATGTTAGATGATTTTGGTCATGACGCCCCCGAAAGCCTCCAATCCTAGCGAGAGTGGGGAGACATCTAAAAGCTCAATGTTGCCGACCTCGCCAGAGAGCACTCCAGCCTGTCATCACGAAAACTAGAATAAGGACTATGTTATCAAAGTGCCATTATTCCAATCTAGCTCAATGAAATTTCTTTAACATTATAGAAAAAAATGTTTTGAAATAGCCACAAAAAGAAGCATTGTTAATCCTTTAACGTCCCAGTTCAACACTGTTTCAAAATTTTGTTATAAAATGTTTGATGAAAGCCAAAAATATAGCTGATGTACAAAGAAAAGTTGTAAATGTCAATGTGAAGATCACATCTGTACGGTTGGATTTATCATATATTTGAGTTATCCGTAAAGTCACCTTGAGTTTGATGAATCTACAAAGAATTTTGCTTTACTATACTTTTATTTGTTCACTCTAAATAGTTAAAAGGTGTGAAAGATTTTGGTGGTATATCGTTGTTAGGTGTGTAAGAGCTTGGTGGTCTTCAAAAGTTTTCAAAAGTTTTTTAGCACCAAGAAAGGAGCAAAAAAACTATTGAAAACTTTTGAAGACCACCAAGCTCTTACACACCTCTTACACACCTAAAAGGCCATATTCGTAATATTGAGACTTTTTGCAGTCTCATTTTTATCATCGACTTGAAGATAAACTGTTTTATCTCTATACTAGTATTTTTTTTCAATAGGTAACAACATCAAGTTTTAAAATTTCATTATAGAATCACTATTTAACCCCTAAAGGACCAGGACCGTATTCTCACAAAAAACCATGAAAAACGCAACAATTGAAAGTTGCAGAAGAAATCATATGTTTTTTTTATTTTTTTTATCATCTAAACGTAAGATCTAATACCCAACTTGAATTATCATGTGAGCACAAAATTTGAGAGCAAAATGACCATTAGATTCTTAGATTATAAGGATCAAAGTTGCAAAAGAAGATTTTTTGGGGTTCAATCCGGTGACAAATTTAAACTTTAGAAATTAATATCTTTTTTTTGAATGAGTTAGAAATTCATTGAATGGCAAGGCAATGTTAAAAATTGAGTTAAGTCTTCAAATATAAAATCTTGTAAGAAAAAAGCTCATATTAAATTTTTCATAAAACAATTACTAGAAGTGGGTACAAAGTGAAAGGATAAAGGAAATCATTAATTAATAAGTTTGACATGGAATTGTAAAATGTCAATCTTAACGGTGAGAATGTTGTACTTGGAAATCTTCACCCAGTGCCTTTTATTTCATTAAAAAATATTGAAAATTGAGTTTAGAAACGAGCTTCAAAGTTTTTTTTGTCCAAACTGCCCAAAAAATAGATCTCCTCATAACTTTTATCCCATTGCTCCAAATGGGTAGATTTAAAGCTTCATTTGTAGATAAAGATCAACCAATCATGAATCAAAAAAGAAATTTTGAAAAAGAGTAAAAAATAAAAAAATTCTTGTTGCCCGATCTCGCTTCAAAAACTTCAAATGCTTATAACTTTTGCAATACTTATCGGAATGACATGAAACGAAGTGCGACATGTAGAGTGTAGTTTTTGGAAGCTACACTGAAATTTTCATTAATTTTTTTTAAAATATGAGGTCCTTGGAGGCTGCCCAAAAATTGGAACGATCAGAATATGGTCGCTCAAAAATTTAGGGGTTAAGCATTATATTTCTTTGGTTTCAATTACTAGTTTTTAAATGAATTTTTGAATAACTAGCATTCCATCTTAAAAGTTGCAAAACATCTCAATGTAACGAATATGGCCATCTAACAATGATATACCACCAAAATCTTTCACACCTTTTAACTATTTAGAGTGAACAAATAAGAGTATAGTAAAGCAAAATTCTTTGTAGATTCATCAAACTCAAGGTGACTTTACGGATAACTCCATTTCTTTAAAAAAAATTATTCATTTTGCAAAGTTTTCTCTTGAAAATCAATTAAAATCATGAATTAACGGAATTTTAAAAAAAAAAATTGTGATGAAATTGGAATAACATGCACTACGAGATGTTTTGCATACCACGATCGTGACGAAGATAGTAGATTCCTTCTTATGCAACACTTTGCACCGCCCTCTCAAACGCAGCTTCACCAGCACCAGCACGCTCCACAAGCACATGGGTTGGGTGTGTAATCTTCAGCTGACTGGTCATACAAGCACAAAAAAAATTAGAACTAACGCTGCAATATTTCCCATTCTCTGGAAGGCCCATCCATGTAATAGCATATGCTGGTTAACATGGGCAGAATTAATGCAGGAAGATATTGATATGATCACGTAGATGAGTTAGGGCTCTGAAGCCATTTGTTCACCTCAGGTATCGTCCAGTTGGCTTGCTCAAGTGTAGACTGCACACGATCAAATTAGCAAGTGTGTTGGCGTCCTTCGGATCCTGCAAATATTACCCAATGTAACCGATTAATACCCGACTGCAACTGTAAACACTGGAAACTCCATGCAAAAAATGCAGCTTGATGTTGTGCTTACTTAGCAAAAAGAATAATCGTACTAACTTATCAGAATTAAAAACCGTATAACAAAGTCTGATGTCCCAAGTAGGTACGGTAGTCTGGATAAAACACGGAAGGCAAGTATGAAATTGTCAACAGCATAGCCTCATCCAAGAACGTAAGTTTTGATGACCGATGATCGAGACATGCAGTATGTACCTTTTTTCAGAGCCTCCAAGAGCCGCGCTTCTGCCTCTTCATATTGGCCCATGTGCATTTGACAAACCGCACTTCCATTCATCAGCATGACTGTCCACGTGTACTTTTCACACAGCTCCTGGAAGATGTAGAATGCTTCCTGTACCTTGGCGCCACCCTAAACAAAAACACAGGAGTAGCTCATATCTTAGTACACAGCTAAGGTTTAGTGCAAAATAAGAATCTCATACTGGTTCCGAGATGTACGTTACACTCACGTGCATGTGATCTCGTCAAAGCTACGAGATAGATTTGAGGATAATCTTCAAAGAAAGTGAATCCATTCAAGACCACGACCTCACTAAACACATACAACTCACGAGTCTTACGAACGACAGGTTAACCCATGCATTGGCCAACTGTATGAGAGTGTGATCTTCATCGATTTGTTGCATGATTTTCAGTTGCTTCTCTGCCAAGTCTGCTCGATGCATCTTCAGATAGATCTGTACATTCAGGGCGCATCTGCAAAGATAGAGCAAATCTAGACTGAGATCGATATGTGAAACCCGAGTCCTATGCCCTCAATCTCCTATCTTCACATAATAGGAAACCTCCCACTACAAAATTGTAGTTGTCAGGTAGCCACGAGGGCATCTCCAGGATGATAGTATGCGACAGATTGTTCACAACAACCAATGTGAACACTTACAATAGGATTAAATGCAGCAAATCTGGAACATGTCAATGACGACAGATAATACGACTAAGATTAGCAGCAGCACATAGACTGTGGCGGACCACAGCGCAACTTCCCATAATCACAGCAAGGTACGATTGGCTAGGTCACTTACAAGTCAAGAGTGCCACCCACGTGAGTGTACTTAAGAGCTTCGTTATAGTTTTGTTCGTGTGTGTAGATCATGCCGGCAATGAGCAACAACGTAGGGTTGCTTGAAATAGCTAGGTCAGATCACCACTCCGACAACCCAGCCAAAGCCTTGTCCTGGAAAACAGAAATTCGTGAGCTCCAGATGAAACAAATCAAAAACTGATTCAATCTTTCTTGAATCAAGCCACGCTCACACTCATACTGCATCCGCCCTCATGCTACAAACTCAAAAAAATCACGTCTTGAGCAGTTCAAAACTGCTGTGGGACATATCACAAATCGCAATGAAAAAGGGTTTGAGCATAAGATTTTCCTAAACCCTAAAAATTACAGGTGGAGGTGGAATTCTGGGAAAAACTAGAAACTCCAAGGCCACTGGGCCACGGTTACCAAAAGCGTTCCAAACCCGAGAAATTAAGCCAATTCCAAGGAAAATCTTCACTAAAACTACTTCTTTGCGTAAGATATCTGCATGGCATGCGAGGGAGAAACTCTGAAGTTCTGTAATCCTTGATGGTTATAAAGATATCAATCAGCAAGTAGAGCGAGGTACCTCCGTTGAACCAGATGACCAAGGGTTTGGTGCCCGCGGTGTGGTTGAAGCTTTGCGCAAACACGTAAAAGAGCTCGCGTACAGGTTGAATCCCACTGCCGGCTGCCCGGGTAACGCCCTGACTTTGTCTGCATTACCGCCAGGCTGCGCACTTCGGATCCCAGTAGCAACTAAGCACAAAAAGTATACCACCGGAAACCTGGAAAGTAAGCTTCGACATTGTGAAAATCCCAAGCAAGCAAAGGCTGACTCGATCTAGCTCGATCGATCGACCTAGCTCCTCAACCATGGTGGTTCCTTCCTCGCAGAGAACACAAGCATGGACACGTTGGTAGCCGTTGGGCGGGAAGCGCAGAGGGATAAGGTTAGGCTTGGTCATGGTGCACGGGAATGGGGTGGCCATGGGGTTTGGTTTCGAATTCCAGTTGGGCGGGATTGGGGAGTTGGCTGGCCAGTAACAGGGAATGGTCACGATGACCTCTGGGTTTCAGGCTCCGAAAAACAGGTTGCTTGGTTCACGTTAATTTAGTTTTTAGTAACGCAGTATAAAGTTCACATGGTGTTCAGTTCAAATAGCAAGAGAGTTTAATTTTGGATATCATGTGTTTTTGATATGAAGTAGCACCAATGTCGAAATCTAGTTTTACAGTTCTTGGAAATAGGTCAGCCTATATTGCAAGAACGGGTTGGAGGGAATCTTCACTTTGAAAATTCATAGTAAATTCAATATTGCTCCAAAATTTGTTCAAAAATATGTGACCTTCCTCAAATCTATTTCCCTACGCTCCAAAATTATTTGCGTGTTCGTTACTTCACCGGAAGTATGCTGAATTGCTTAAGGTGATCAGAAACAGGTCGTCTACCTTATACATGGAGTGACCAGTGATTTTTGATTGAATAGACTATTGAATCAAATAAACAATTTTAAACATTGTTGAATTGTGATTGAGTGAGTGCTTTCCATTACTGTTCATCATGGTTGATTGCTCTAGTTTAATGCCATCTGCCCCATAGCTACTGATGTGATGTGGAATATTCCACATCATTTCATTGAGGGATGAAATGATGTGGGATATTCCACATCATTCTCTTGGAGGAAGGCAGTAGTCACAAAGGCTTTTGAATGTTATGGCATAAAAATACCAAAAACCGTGAAAATAAGGAGATTTCGATATTAGAAATAAAATTGTATCTTAGGACTCAATTTAACTATATAGAAGAGAAGAAGTCATAAAGAGGCAAAGTGATGTGATATGTTTATCCCATATAGATATTTATCTACAATATTTCTAAGTGGGAAGTATTTCAAACTCCTTAGTGGTTTACTCACATAGGGTCATCTTAAACCAATACTAGGACTAATCCAAAATCAATATATGGGCTGACCCATCATGCTACCCAAAATTAAAAAAATACAAGAAGCAGATTGGTCAACATTAATCTCTTAAAAAACGATTTATGGTCACAGTCTTAAGTGTTTCAATGTCAATCTACTGCACAACTTTTGGGCCTTCATGGTTTTCTGGTATTTCCACGTTACACAACATTCAGAAGGGGTCGGATTAAAACCACCCCATCGAGCGTTCCGTGTGGGATGGAAGCCTACCAGTCGGAGGAGGTCGGGCAGCCCGCTCATGGCAGGCTTCATCGTCGTGGTCTTCAGATGTTCGTTGTCTACATTGTCGTGTCCATCCTCTTCATCGTCGGAACCCTCCCCTGCGGCTCCTCTTCTCTCCCCTGCGGTGCCACTATATTCAGCGTTCTGGATTTTGAGATCTCGTTTAGGAACTCCTTGATCTGCAGGTGTTTTATGCCTCATGATCTGCTCTATGAGGGCAGCCTAAGTGAGCATGGTTTTGGGCTTCATGGTCTTACTAGAAATCTTTGAGTTAACCCCTAAAGGTTGCCATGGGTCTATGACCATGGAAGCATGTTTTATCTGTCACACTCAATTTTGCTACTAAAATTAATACAAGAATTCAAATTTATATTTTTAGTAGATGAAGTCACATGTCTACTACAAATCATGAATTTTTCATAAATTTTGGTGAAAATTTCAAATTACTATGGTTTTATGAAGTGATTGTAAAGAAAATTTATATCGATTACAAAATGTATTAGAAAATTCCGAGTTTTTTTTCCTAAAGTATAAATTACAATGAAGAAAAGTCTAGTTGATGAAAATCATCTATGTATCTAAATTTAGAAATTTTGCTATACCTTGGTGATACCTACTGAACTTGTAATTACAATAAAACATTTAGTTTTCAATTTTTAAAAAAAAAATCAGTGTGGGGTAGAAACTAGACTTGGTGAGCTTTATTTTGTTAGTGAAGCTCAAATGTAAATAATTGAATTCATTTTCATGGCCTAAATTTAGTTTAAGTAGAATAAACAAAATAATCCAAAATACACTACATGGTGAACCATTAGTACGACTCTTTTTGTAGTTGGGACCCTATGTAAAATCCGAAAATAGCTCGAATGATTTGACTTGAAGGGGTGGCATCACGAAGCAAGCCCTTTCAATAAAGAATTGGATGGAAATTATCCACGTAACATTCATAATAATTGAATTGGAATTGAATAGTCGACTTCATTCATAAGCCATTTTTTTGGTCTCAGCGACGTTGAGGGGTTAATGAGGCCATAATGCTTTGCTCAATTTGAGCAATCTTGGATGCTTTAGTACCTTTACCATGCTGGAAGCTCTTCTTCACAAGCTCTATGACCCATAAACGCCTAGGAGGACAAAAATTGGCTTATGAATGTAACTCACCATTCAAATATAACTGGTACATGAACGATTTTCATCCATTTTTCTTTTTTGCAAAGGATTTTTTTTGGTCATGCCACTTCTATAAGTTAAATTCATATCATTCAAGCTATTTTTTAATTTTATATGGGGTCCCAACTACAAAAGGAGTCGTAAAAATGGTTCACCGTGTGGTGTATTTTGGATTATTTTGTTTATTCTACTTAAACTAACTTTAGGCCATGAAAATGAATTCAATCACATTTGAGCTTCACTAACAAAATAAAGCTTACCAAGTCTAGTTTCTACTCCACACTGAATTTTTGAAAAAAATTGAAAACTAAGTGTTTTACGAGGTGTTTTATTGAAGTTACAAGTTCAGTAGGTGTCACCAAGGTGTAGCAAAATTTCTAAATTTAGATACATAGATGCTTTTTATTTCCTGTAATGTTTTTCATTGTAATTTACACCTTTGGTAAAAAAAATTGGAATTTTTGAGTACGTTTTGTAAGTGATATGAATTTTCTTTACAATCACTTCAAAAAATCACAGTAATTTCACATTTTCACCAAAACTTTCGAAAAAATCACGATTTGTAGTAGACATATGGCTTCATTTACTAATTTGTTTTTGAGATTTTATCTTATTTATAGTGGCAAAATCGAGTGTGACAAGTACAGCTTGATTTCACACTCATAGGCCTCACATTTAAGGGATATGCACATGCATCGTTTCTCACTCTGGAGGATCTTGTTCATTGTCCTACACAATGAATCCCACTTACCAAATCCAACTTTAAAAATTGGTGCGATCAAAGTGGCGCCGTTTGACTCACAAAAGGAGTGAAAAGCAACGCCTTCTCCTTGTAGTGAAGGGACTTTGCACAGCCTGTTGAATAATTAGTTTGGATCAAAATTTCAGACTTCCCTGCAGATGTTTGACATTTTAAGGCGATTGGTACGTGATTTGACTCCCTCTACAGGTGGTGCATGCTAACTGAGCTTTGCCATTACAAAATTCTCTTTTCAGCATTGGATTCTCATATTTGTCGACAAACTCAATCCTTATTGCATATTTACCAAGCTCTTCAATGTAACCATGGTCTTCAGGAGTCAGCCCTGCTTGCCCTCTTGCAAAGGAAGATGAAACATTGTATGTATTAGAGTTTTCCGCAAATTCATCTCATTTGACATGGGCAGAATGCAAATTTTCTTGGTAAAACGAAAATCCACCCGCGCGAATGGGGGGGGGGGGGGGGGCGAAATTTTCTAAAAACAATTGAAGAGCAGCCGGCAGGGCAGGGCCTGCCGCTGGCTCTGCCCCGCCCTGCCCGTTGCCGACTTGCCAGGTCGGCAGCCGGCTCTGCCCCACCTGCTGCGGGCTCACGGCCTGCAATAGGCCGGGCCCGCCGCGGGCTCCGCACCGCTAGGTTTAGCATGCCAAAAGAATTGTCAGACTGTCACAAGAAAACTTAGGTCGTGAAATCAAAAGGCACCGTTTTTGGTTCCTCCAAACTTCAGACCTGTAGTTTTTTTCAGGGCAACTGACACGTCTACTTTTATTGGGAATTGAACCTCTCTTTTTGAAAACTATGGTCCAGTCACCCTACTTGAGACCACTTTGCGGATAACTCTATTATGATACTAAACATGTACACACGGTCATTGAACAATGTGTTCAACCCTGAATCATCACCAAAGTAGCAATTCTGTGAGCACAATGCTACGGAGTGCACTAGAGTTAAAAAAGAAGGACAAATTCATGTTATGTAAGGTGAGTAGAAGGTGAGTCAAGTGCAGCGGAGTTGACTCGCACCGTTGCCATAGAATCCCAAATAGACTACATGTTGAACTAGTTTTTCCGTTAAAATAACGACAAAACCAATTCTAATAGGAGTTTGGTGCCGGATGCATGCATTGGTTAACTAATGTGGCTTGCAAGTTTCTTTCTTGGCCATCTGCTATTTCTGCCGACTAAAGAAGTTATCCTATTACAGGATTAGAGTAGCTGGGAAGTCAAAGGAAAAATGGAGTCTTCAATATACGTTTTCATTTTCGGCTACACTCGTGAAGAGCACAAACTTCCATTTCCTGGAATTTTAGGGGTCAAAACAGAGAATTATGATTTTGGTTAAATCAACTGTCGCAACAATTTATCAGTGTAGCTCATGTATGTGGAGCTCTAATTGTAACGTCAAAATCCTTCCTAGAATTTGATCAGAAAACATTCCGAAATATGGCATGTTAACCAGAGCTGCTAAAACAAGTACATATTGATTAACTCATTAACTCATTACGGTCAAACGTAACGCCCATGACCATGGAATGAAGTTGCACCTGTTACACTCAATTTTGCCACTAATAATAAGATAAAAAAAAAATTAATTATTTTTAGTAGATGAAGCCATGTGTCTACTATAGTAGACCATATGGAACATTCTACATCCAACAGTACTTCATCGGTAGCTAAGTGGACAAGTGGAGGGTTAAGGTGATGAGCAAAGTGCATGAAAGAAATGTGATAGGCATGAAGGCTACTGAATGTTATGTACACTTGTTCATGGAGTACAAGCACATGTGGAACTACATGGCTAGCATCTTATCATCTCTGGAACTGCCGAGCCACTTGTCCTTGCGCGAAATGCTCACTATGATTGCGCCCAACACTCGCCTCGTTGGTGGAGGTTACTCCCTCTCCAAGAGACCCCCCGTCTACTGGCATGGGATGCTTGCCATCCTCCGGCACACTTGATGCGCTAGAAATTGATTTATTTTTCAACAAGAACCCTTCAACGTACTTCAAATTTGCCATCTTGCTTGGAGGGATTTCATTCATGCGGAGATGGCGCATAGAAACACGGCTCCTCAACTATTTTCACAAATGTGGAGAGAAGAAGCAAGCGGCCTTGGTGAAGACGTTCTCAACTACTTGGTGTATCAATAAGATGTTTTCAGAGGTAATATTTTCTTAGCCAGATGAAAACTTGCTCCCACTCTACTCCCATGCTGCCCCTTATCTGGAACCACGGCCAATTGTTCTTTTCCTTCTTTTCCTCACATTTTAATGGATTGATTTTACTCTTTGGATTTGTTTTTTTTTTAAATGGATCATACTATTCGACAGCTGACCCAACCTCATTCAAACTCATAAAACCTCATTCAAACTGCACTGGCTGGGAACTCACAAGCTGCTTCCAGCTTCAGGTCATCCATTGAAGATATATGGTAGTTACGTAGAAATACCATGAATAGAGACAATTAACCCCTAAACGTCCTCACCTATGTCCAGTTTGGGCAGTTTTGCAAAGATGCATTATAAAATGCAACTAACATGAATATCTGGAACTTGATGTATGAATAAAAGTTATACATTTTGAATTTTAGATTCTATCCATACGGTTAGATCTATGATTGCTATCATTAATTTTTTTCTACAAATTTTGAAACATTAAATAAAAAATTATTTTGAAATTTGATTATGAATAAGATATTGACAGTCTATCGATGAAATTTGTTGTGATGGGTTATAATGTAGTACTCTAGGTGTAGTGATTTTTGGAGATTTTTTGGATGCTTGATTTTATGAGTTTATTTTTTCAAGAACACTTTTAGACTAAAATCTTCAATATTTTGGGTGAAACACTGCAACACAAAATGAGACATAACTTTTTCAAAAAAAATTTCCTTTTCAATCGGATCACACATACATTTAGCTAACTTTCCATAAAAAATTCAGTAAAAAAATCACACTACAAAAAGTGCATGACGGATGAGAAACTACAGATGAAATCTGTACATCATGCAAAATATGCATGGTTGGGCAGTTAGGGGTTAACTCCTCAACATCCTCACCCTGCTTCAAATTCGGGAGTTTTGCAAAGATGCATGAAGAAATGCAACCCAAAGGGATATTTTGCACTTGGTGTATGAATATTTGTACATTATCAATTTTAAACTCTATCCATGCGGTTAGATCCACGATTGCTATCACCAATATTTTGTATAAAATTTGAAACTTGAACTTTAAAATGCTTTTGTAATTTGACCACAATTAAGATATTGACAATATATTGATCAAATTCGTTGTGATTGGTGAAATGTAATACTCTAAGTGTAGTGATTTTTGGAGATTTTTTGGTTGCTTAATTTTGTGAGTTGACTTTTTAAAAAGCACTTATACACTGACATCTTTGAAATATGTGGTGAATCACTACAGCATGAAATGAGGCTTAAAATTTTCAGAAATAAGGGTTTCCAACGACCTCCACCAACTTGCGTAACCTATGTATTGTAGATATGCCATTGACCGCACACATCAACTCAGTTTTAGCCCAGGTACACTAAACCATACTGAAAAGAACTCTTCACATCCTGTACGGGTGATACATGATCTTGTGTAGGTTACATTAATATGAATTTTTTTATATGTATCAAAAGTTATGACAGGTTGATCAGCAATGTGAGTGCATTCCAAATGTGAATCTATGATTACTTTAGTTGTCACAAAATTTGCAATCCTTGGGGTGGTGTGTGGTGATGGACATACTTACCATACTGGATGTCTACCTGTTGTGATAGTTTTTGAAGAGAATTGATTCTTTCTGACTATCATGTATTGTCCCGTTTGTCGATGTGGTGCCTGAGTTAGATGTTAGCTAGTTTTGAAATCTGGGATCGTTTGTGTGCACAGGTGGATAAGAAGCAATGCCAATTTTCTTTCAACTGAAGATGGTATATCTGAACTTACTTCAGCAATCTCTGGAGCCGAAGAAGATGGCTGGGTCTCATAATCATTTCTCATGCTCGTGCTATTCAATATGCTCCAAGAAGCTCTTCTTCAGAAGAAGCTCTTCTTCTGAACAGCCTATTCTATAACAGTACTGGTATGGCTTCAATATCAGGCTTTCAGTCATGAATTTGTGAAGGCAGAGATGGGGAGGCTTGAGGAAGAAGAGGGCGGGGAAGAGGGTAATTTTGAAATGATATAGTTATTTGTTTTGCACATCCAGATGTCATTTGGAATGCCATTACAAAACAAAAGTGAGTTGGGCTAGAGTTGTGCAATGGTTTTGTAATGGAAGTTAACCCTTTAGTGCTCAAGCGACCACATTGTGGTCTCTCCTTTGTCGAAAACGCAAGTAACGGAAAATTTGTGAAGAATTGGATTTTGAATTGTGAAGTTCAGACGATGATGGGTATAATATACATCTTCTAGAAATAGAAATTTTCAATTTGGAGTTGTGCAACTATCAAAATACCTATGAACAAAACGCGAAACGCAAAAATACTCTAAATACTTGAAAATACAGTAAATACCTCGGGGAGGTCACTCTTTGTATCATTTGAGTATCACGTGTGAACAAAGGGTATTTAAAAGCACCCTAAAATTTAAAAATAATTTTTACTATAATTAGTAATATTTAAAGAATATTCTCATTTTTATTCTTGTAATGAATTGTGAACATCCTATATTAATGTAAATCATTTATAAAAATTATCTTCAAAGATTTATTTGGACCCTATCTTTGTTCGCACGTTGTTACGTAATATTTGGAAGTGACCTCCCCGGGGTAAATACTTACAAATACAACACATGTATTATGCAGTATTTTTTGTGTTTGGAAGTTTGTTATCTTATTTTATTCACATTCTCTTGTTCATGTCCCATTAGTGTATGTACTCCGATCTTGATCCATGTACTAAGTCTTTTCATATTTTAACGTATAAAGTTTAATTTGTCCTAAACTGTACATGAAAAGTTACTCTCAGTTATAAAATTCACAATAATTATGTGTGAGTCCGTTCTTAACATGAAAGATTTCAATGGAGAGGTGTTGACATAGATCATTGTTGAACATCTTTAACTTCATTTTAGAAAATTTTATCCAAATTCTATTTAACTTTGAAGTCACACACCCTCATTTTCGAGTGTACATTACACGGTTTGAAGACATACTATGATCTTCCAATTCCACCATTGGATGATTCTCTAATTTTGGCAAAATGTTTGCACTTTAGTTGGAAATTTAATTGACATACGGTTACTTTCTAATTTAATACATTTTATTTTTGAAAATATTAATCATAGTGGAAAAACCCAATGATAACCAGTGAACCTTGCTACAATAACCAAAGTGTTAAAGGGTTAATCCCTAAAGGACCAAGAAGCCAAAATTTGGCCTCGTGTTTTTTTTATGGCAGTTTTGAATAGGTCCTACGTAGACTTTCTTTTATCCAAATCCATTTGTCTTTTGATCAACACATGCAATGTCCGTCAATGATTCTAGTAATATAAAATTTGGTCCCATTTGAATTATATTTTTCACAATATGATCAATTAAATTTGTCATTTTAATTCTATGAATCCAAGGGTTAACTTCCGAGGTGCTTCGAACTGGCACGGTTGAATTGCATTGCAAAATCATTGCAAATGTGGTGGAGCTGAAAATGCGCTGCAAAAACATTGCAAGAGTACCACAAAAATCTTGGTACTTGATAGACTATTGTAGCAAAGCCATTACAAAACCTTACAAACTGTCATAATATAGAAAGCCATTGCAAATATGTGCATTAAGATTGATCAATTCACGAAGAACTCAAAGTTGAAGCATGAAGGGGTTATGATATCTCAACCTAATTGTCAATCTACTAATGATATTGAAACAAAATTTCCATAAAATCTTGGCTTGTCAACATCTATAACGTTTCAAATTAAAGTTTTCAAAGTCACTAGAATAAGCAACAAGTGCCTATACTTGCCACTTTATTGTACCAAAAAGTTGTCACCACCTCCATGCTAAAATAATCACAAGAATTCTCTCTCCTCAACTCATTCTTTGTCCCATAGGACAAAGCTTGTGGTTTTCATTGGCTATTCGTGAGGTGTTAAAGTTTTTCGAAGATTGGAGAAGAATCATTATTCTACTGTTTAGTATTGGCAATAATCCATTTTAAATCTTATCATTATTAAAAACTTTATTTAACTCCCTTTATTCAACAATAAATGTTCATTTTCATGTTTGAGACCGAATGAATGCGTCATTTATCATAATTGAGAATGGAAGATCAGATAGATAGATAGAAACTCCGGCCTTTTATCAAGGCCGACGTAAATGAAGTGTTTGTTTGTAATGTTTATGATTCAGGACAAAGGGCCATTGAAATAATGGGAGGTCACTTATGATATCTATTCCAAACATTAAAAACATTCGTATCAATTTCAATTGTTGAATCGATTGCCAAATCTTTTTAATAATAAACATATTGATGTAGAGGAATAAAATGTTACTATAGTGGTTGAATTTCTATAACTACATTTGTTAAAGAATTACATATCTATCTTATTGACATTGAACCCAAGGATTGCTCTTAATGTTAAGACTAGAAATCACATGAGTGCATAATTTTGATCCCCCTATGTATATACTAAAAAGTCACCTAAAAATTATAAGAAATATATGAAGTTGTTAAGCACAATCTAAAATTCTTGTTGTATAAATTTCAAAAATAATCACTTCTATATATTTCTAAATTGATTTTTGAAGCAAAAACCAACAAATTTTAGTTTAAACTTCTATCATTTATTTTATAAGATTTTACAAACATTTGGTCCTGAAATTTATACCAACTAATATATATATATATATATATATATATATATATATATATATATATATATATATATATATATAATGATGTAGGACCTAAAAAAATATTAATAAAAAAACTATTTTAAGGCCAAGTATTGTAGGGGTTATGCTATTAAAACGCACTTTGTGTTTTCCTAATTTTAACATTAAGTGAACTCCCTTGGCATTTGAAAGGAGATTCTAATGTATCATAGAATATCTCAATTGAATATCCAATGTAATAGTAATGCAATATTAAAGTTTGAACTACATTAGTATAGTAGGTGTGATAAACAAATATACACCACATTAGGGCATTCCTACTGTGGCACAAGAAATTTGACACACTAATATTCTCTCTATATTTAAAGAACTTTCCAAATGAAAATGGACACTGTACTCATACACCAAATGTGTTTGACAAATAATTCATTGACAAGTTACAAGTAGAATATAAAACAAAACTAACTAGGATTAAATTGATTAAGCTCCTTTTATGCTCTTGGAAGCAATTTGAAAGAGCCTGCAACTCCTATCGCCCATTTTGGCTATGTGTCATATTCGACCACAGGTATGGTGGCCATGCATTTAGACACTTGTTTCCAAAAACAATGCTTTTTTAAAGTAGTCATAGAGTAGATTTTGACTCAAATTCCATAGATTAATTTTTTCACTAAAAACCAAGTTTCTAGAGACTTCGGGACCCAGTTCTACATTTCAAGTGACATTTTGAAAAAAAAAAAAAGTGGAGAAGTTTTCATGAACTATAGAGGTTCTCAAACCTAAGACTTTATGGCAACTTCTTCCTAACCAATCAAATTTGTTCAAGTTTCACCTCACTTCAACCATAACCAATCAAATTTTTTCATGTTCAAGTTCATAAAAGTGTGCATCGATTCATTGCCGGATATGAGACAATTTGTTGTACCACTTTTTTCCCTCCTCTTGCCTACTTCCATGGACAACTACTAAAATCCATGAAAGTTGGCTCTTAACGCATAAAAAAGGTGTTATTTTCATTTCTAAACCCTAATTGTTCACAAAAAAATTAGTCAAAAATCCTAAACCCTAATCCTTAAGCACTGACCACACTCAACCTAAATGAAGATGTTTTGCAACTTGGAATTGTAAATCGATGTTGGTAGATGCTCTAGGTGGCTATCAATATTTCTAGCCAATTTTGAGAAAGATTTTGAGTCCTTGTTTTGCAAGAATTGCAAAGTTGGAAGGTATTGTAATTTGCTATGTGGAAAAAGTAGATTTCTTAGGAGTGGTTCAATTAGTAATTTAACCAATTTTACGCTCAATTTAATAATGTAGTTTGACTTTGAACATTGATATTAATTAGAATTTCCAAACCAACCCTACCAACTTGCGTAACGGTTGTGTGAAAATACACCATTGGTCACACGAATCACATCAATTTGGGCTCGCATGCATTGAATCATAATAAAAATAATTCTTTAAATGTAGTATGGGTGATATATTTTACTTCTAATTATTATCTTTATAGACTAAATGATTCTAGTTCAAATGATTCAAAAGCTCCAATAATTGGCATTCATATAGTTCAAACAAAATCTCCATTCAATGTGGTCTATCATCTACTTTCCATAGTAGCTAATTGTAGAAGATGGAAAGCATTATATTAAAGCACAACTGTAAAAAGCATTTAGAACTTGACAAAGGTTTTGTACAACCACCTATTTGTTTCGCTTTTGTTGAATACCAACCTCAACAATCTTAAAAAGAACAAACTAATGCTTATCATACATATAAGCCCACCTATTAGTGTTGGATAGAAAGAGAGACCACCATGTTTCCAAGAATACTCTTCTGATACTATCGAGTTTGACGCAGCTGCAAAGGAAATAAGAACACCTAGTACTGACATCAAAAGAAAAGATAATGCCATCCCTACAGCTCTCCGTGCACGTTGCCATTCCGCATATATCCCTTCTTGAGGCATCGGAAGAGGTGGCGCTAGAGCAAACATAATGGATGCAATAGCAAGATAAAAAGAGAAATTATTGCTCACCATGAAGACTCTCACAGACAAATTTGTATCTTGTCCATAACCGAGCGGTGGTTGTAGTGGACTTACAAAAGATGCCGTTGCAACTAATGCTGCAACCACTGAAATAGCATTAGCAGCATCATTGAGGCTTTTTTTGGCTTCAGATGTTTCTTGTGCAATCCTATTGTACCACCAAAGACGAGCTTCTTGGGTAGCTGCAGGTCCCGGTTCAGCAAACCTATCTTTGTCATCTTTTTCCCATATGTCAACACCAGCTTGCAACAACATAATGATGCAAGCTTGATTAACAAGGTACGATGTTGATGTAGTATGCTCTTCCATGTCTGAAGGGTCAAGCCTTTTAAGCTTGAAATCTCTATTGACGGAATCAAAATCATGATCAAAGAGGAAAACATTGACTTGACCATTGCTTATGCGAATCGGACGTTTCTCAAAGATTTTCTCTTTATGTATCATAGAATATGGCATGCTTGCGTTGGATGCATAGTGCAAAGCTGTGGCCCCTTCAAATTTGACCAATGGATTGAACATTTGATTGTTCAAGAATAATCCTAGAGTATCAGGATTTCCTGATGCAGAAGCAAGAAGTAGGGCAGAGATCCTCCGAAAATTCTTGTGTGGGACAGCAATATCATTAGAAAATTTTCCATCATCAAAAATAGCTCGTAACTGCATCAACATGAAAAGAGCTCATCAAACAACACTTCTTGTCAGAGAGAGCAATATCATTAGAAAATTTCCCATCATCAAAAATAGCTCGTAACTGCATCAACATCAAAATAGCTCATCAAACAACACTTCTGATAGCATAATTGTTATTTTCCATTCAATTTTGAAACAAATAAGAACCTAAAGATCTAGAGCTTGAGAGCAAGACAATGAACATCAACTATATTTAATTGGCAACAATTGTTTGCACATAACGGTGGATTTTATATAATGCAAAGATGTGTAATACCACAATATTTGATTATCATGTAAGTTGGTACATGAAACCACATAATATTTTTACTTTGTAATGAATTATTATGTATCCTTTTCAGGCTTGTAATACTTCACTTAGCTTTTTGAATTCTAATTATTTGATTTTAGATCCAAAAACTATATTGTTTTCTAAGTACATTATCTTAAATGACCTATTACAAAAGCAAATGTAAAATCGTAATTTACGTACAATAATTCATAGTATACAGTTGACTATTTGGAAAAAAAAACAAACTAATTAAATCATTCAACCTCTCAACTTTGAATATTTTTATACCTTAACTAAGAAGAAAAACATTGAAGTAATAGAATTTAAGTTGTTTATTTTATAACTACCCATGCCATTGAAAAATAATATTAAGGTCAATAATCTTCAAGCCTAAATTCGAACCAAATCCAATCTACCTTTGTTGTGACTATTTCAACACCACTCTCAAAAATTTGATTTGCTTTGGTGAAAACATTGAATGTCAATATGTTTGAATTCACTATGTATTAGAGAAGCCTAGCAATATCAATATGTAATAGATACTCTTTTAACTCAAACATGGAAACTTTATTAGTGAAGTTTTTGAAATTACTTCATTCATAAGGAATGAACTTAATTAAAAATTATCACTTTGTTATAGTGGACATTGCATAGCTTTACCACTCTTCATTGGAATTAAAAATCAAAACCAGCAAATGTCAAATTGTTAACAAGTTTTAAACGATTATGTCATCCATCTGATGCTTTAAAGTTCTGTACAGACTTAAGAACTAAAGTAGGTAGATTTTTATTTACATACATTTGGTTACAGTTATGAATGTGTATTGATAAATATTTCAAATATAGGATTCAATATTCATTATATGATCATTTAAATTCAAAATATTAGGTGAAACTTGAAATTGATTCTTAATTGGATAAACATAATAAATTTGTTAAAAAGATTAATTTGTATAATTGGAAGCATGTAATTTAGAGATTTATTTCTAAATTACATGCTTGGAATTACTCATTGAATAAAATCACTAAGCAGTTTTAGCATTTAGCAATCCCTGTTGTTCAAGTGTTGTTAATCTCTTCATATATTTTGCATATCATGTGTGAAAAAAGGGTATTTAAAAGTATCCTTAAAAGTTAAGCTAATTCTCACTATAATTAGTATATTACAAGAATATTCTCATACATATTCTTGTAATCAATTTTTAGCATCCTATATTAATGTAATTCGCCTATTAACCCTTTAAGGTGCCGATTCAACACTGTTTTCAAAGATTCGTTATAAAATGTTTGATAAAAAACTAAAATGGAGTTGATGTACAAAGCAAAGTTATAGATATCAATGTGAAGATAACATCTATGCGGTTGGATTCATAATATTTTTTATTAATATTTTTAAATTAATTTTGCAAGGTTTTCTCTTGAAATTCAATTAAAAATCCAAAATTAACATTAAAATTTTAAAAAGTATTGTAATGAAATTGGAATAACATACAATACAAGATGGTATGGTTTTCACTATTGGGCAATGGCCTGATATGGGTAATAGTGAGACGCGTCTCACTATGTGTGACTTATGTCTAACTCATTTTATGTGTGCTAGAATTTTCATTTTTAATACCATGTATATAGTTGCAGCCATGGCCCCTATAACACCATCTATTTTTTGTAATTTTTCAATGATTTTTTCTTACCAAAAAAATATTTTTAAAAAATCACACTAATTCAGGAGGGGGTACCCATATCAGGCCATCACCCTATTTGATTCTTTTTATTATGGAAAATCATGATTAAGGTCTCACTTTTTGAACTAAGAATGAAACTTGACATAAATCACTTTTACTATTTTTCAAAAACTCTCAATATCTTATCCTGAAGATCCGTACCGTACAAATAGTAATCAACTAGCACAAGAATTTTTTTTTAAATGAATGGATGAAAAACATCCCCGTGCGTGGTGAAAGGGCGCATCCTGAAATCATCCATCGTCCAGATTCTGGACGCAGGCGCGTCCAAAGGTTAAAATTATCTTTTGGACCCTATATTTTTTGCACGCCATTTGTAATTTTTTAGAAGTGAACTCCCCAAGGCTAATCTAACCAAAATAATCCAAGAATAGTTTGAAGAATTGAAAAAGGCATGCTAATCAATGTAATCGGGCAATCTCTAAGGTGTCCATCATTCAGAAATGTAAACTCCAAAGCACTAAGTAATTAATTGATTATACCAAATCATTGTAGTCAAACTATCAAAGTACAATGCACTCATTCACAATTTCTTCATGAATATTAATAGACACGTACCGACTTTGACTCCAGTAATATTCTCACTATATTCGATAAACCCATGATGGCAGCTTGTTGCAGAGGTGACCAGTAGATATGAGTTTCTTTGAGCCTTCTGTAACCGCACTCGATGTCTCTTTTAAAGAGGGCATTTACATCCGTGCGAGAGTAGTTGAGAAGAAGTTCTACAATCTTTTCATGATCGTGTAAGATAGCCAAATGTAAAGCCGTCTTGCCCCACGAGAGCCTCTCTTCTGTGCCAAAAAGAATACAGGCTAGCCTGTCTTCTATCTCATATCCAGTCACGTATTCTGATGTTCGAGTATTCACATCCACTCGCTCGTCCTTCAAAAGTACTTCCAAAGAGTCATGGTTACCAGTGGCAGCAGCATGGTGCAAGGTGGTCCAACCTTTTGCATCCGCTGCATTGAAACAGTCTTTATAAGCATCGTCATTTTCCGGAAATAGACTCATTATCGTTTTCAATTTTCCCGAATGATTACCAATAAGATGGAGTGGGGTTTGCCCTTTCATATTTTGAAGTTGGAATAGATAAGTCAAGACTTCTGCAGATCGGGGCTTACCCAAATTTAAGCATTTCGTTATAACATCCACCACATACTTCATGTTGTCAGAGAAGACAATCGCTGAAGCATAGTGAAACCGCAGCTCTTCACGTTCATCTTCAAATTTATTCAGCACCTGTTCTTCGATGGCTTTGAAAGCTTCCTTGGTAGACTCCTCTTGCATTATTTTTAATACTTCATTCCTTAAATGCTCATTTTCATCGGAACTACTAGTTTGCATTGGATTTTTGGTGTAAGAGTTGCGATTACAGATCATATAGTAGAGTATACGACTAGTATGCAAAGCATAGTCCGCCGCTCGTGCCTCGTGTTCACCGTGCTTTGCATCAACGAGCTCCCGCCAAGTGATGTTGATCCCAGACAGCTCGTCCACAAATTTATCCATGTGCTTGAATAAATCGTACACATGCTCTTGAAGTTTATAGCATCCACCTATTGCTGCCGCATGCAACACAGTCAACCCTTCATAGCCCGTTTGCACCACTAGACAAGGATCTGCTTGCAATTGCTCCAGGAGGGCCTTGCAGTTCCCGCACCGTAAATTGCGACACCACTCTGACTCCATGTCAAATCCCTGATAGTAAATTGCGGTAGCCATTCTCAATCCACTTCGGATGCCTTCAACCGGAAGCTGAGGTTCCTTCATCTTACAAGCTGTAAGAGCCACTAGCTGTAGCAACAAGTCTTGAATATTCTTTTCATTATATCCGCCTTCTGAGTGGCTTGAAATTTCAGAAGGTCCTTCTTGGACATCAACTCCCGAAGTTGCCCCATCCATTTCATACGTATGGGCGGGAGCCAGGCCTTACTGAACACTGGACACACGCTCCAATTTGATCTCCTTGGTGATCTACACATAAAGATATCATGTTGGAGAAATATGGAATCAAAATAAGTACATCGCTAGTCACATCGCTAATAAGTCACATCTTTACTGAGTACCCACTAGAAGATTTGGAGGACTCAACCGGGCTAATGCTTCATGTGCTAACTCCCCTTTCAACCTCGTAGCACCCGGTTCATAACTCAAGAACCTTTTTATGTGAAGTCATTAGTCCCAAAAATGGTCCACTTGTGCTGGCTTAATTAAGTACATTAGCCCCACATAAAGTTTGAGGGATTACCACCCATTTTCAAAAGATTAGCCCCCATTGGCCCATTGACCCCGGGGCTAACACTCCATAATCTTCTTTTCAACACTCTAGTGTGCAGAACTTTGGTATGATCTTTGTTACAACAATAACTTTACAGTCAAGTGCTTAAACCGATAGGGTGACTACGCTGATTTTTTTAAATCACAAGTGACGAAAGCTAATCAACGAGGTGCTATTCTTTGAAACAAGAAACATTTAATGGCCATTCTCATTAAAGTGGCATATTTCAACGCACCGTAATTGTGCCAAGTGCTCAATAGTTCACAAAACTATCAAAACTACGACGAATGAGGTTCCAGATGGGTGTTCGAAGAACTGCCCTTCTCTATAAATCTCTGTAAGATAAGGAACAGAACCTAACATTTAGAACATTTCTGGATCACCATTTTGAAACCTTCTTGAAACCAAATATCATGTTACTGTGACCGACAGATGCAGACAGAAACTAAGATGAAGTCTACTCGTATTACACATACACGAACGCACCACACATATGTACTACACCACTTCACAGCAAGATTCAGAGACTCTGAAAGTAACACCAACGTATATCCGTATTTACAATCTGGAAAAACATTCGCATAACAACTATATCGAATATGTGATCTACTAACAAGACAAGTGTCAAGAACATCACAGGCTTCAAGAGGGGGCTGGAAGATGATTAGACTCACCGAACAAGGTGCACATGCACCACGACAAGGCTGAACTGGAAGCCTTAGTTCGGAATGTGGACGAGGCCAAGAGTGCAGGAGAACACCAACCGAGGCTTCAGGCGAAGTTGAAGATGAGAGATTTTCCGCAAGAGAGAGTAGAATGAAACAAAGTGGTCTGTGCATGTATGTGCTACACAGACAGTCCCTGTCTAACTGCAGATCTTACGTCCACAAGTGCTCGCATATCTCGATCAAATGAGCGGTCTCTGCAGAACTAAGGACTTGTGCTACAGACTGCTACACTACAGCCCGTTCCTGGATCTGCTACCAAACTGCAATACTCAGTATGCGCGAGATGAGACAGATAATGTGGACAGGCAGCTGGAGGGGTCCTCAAGACGAGTGAAGCTTAATTGGGATCACTTGGGACATATATGCCCTTCACAGCCTGAGAGCATCGCCAGCTCCGGGCCTGCCACCCGTAGATCTGCATCGACGGGTCTCGTCCGTCGCAGTTCTTGCTGTCAGACCAACTCGGCGATTTGACTGTCCCACGACAGGAACGCAATAACGTAATTCATTCAATTCATTTCTGAGGCAATCGGTATTCGGTAAGTAAGGCCAAAGCTCCTTAACTTTTGACCATGATGACGGTCAGGGAAATCGGTAAGTACTGTAACGCCAAATCTCCGAATCTTCTGACCGCGATGACGGTCCTTAACCCCTTAACGTACCAGGGTGTCCCTGGAATTGACAATTTGAGAAAAAACATTATAAACTACCATTTAGAAGAATATTCTGGAATTGATATACATATGAAAGTTCTAGATCTTGAATTTTAGATTCCATCCGTACGGTTCGATTCACTAATACAATCACCAATATTTAATTATAAATTTTGAAAGTTAAAATTAAAAATTCCTTCTAAATTCGATTACAATCTAAATTTCAATATTTTTTGAGTAAATTTTTTTGGAATGAGTTCGAAATGAGATACTCTTAAGTGTGGTGATACTTTGAAATTTTTGTGTTTCTTAAATTTATGACCTCATTTTTCACGATTCCACTTTGAACTAGAGTCAATGCAATTTTGGCTTGGTCAACGACTTGACATACTTCTACATTTGCAATTTTAGAAAAATATGTACTCTAGTATGACTAAATCGAGCCATTAGATAGGACAACAACTTGGTGAAGAATCTCCAAAAAATTGGATGAGTTTCATCCAAGCGTTGATGAGAACGTGAGAAGGCTTTGAAATCATTCGTCGTCCAGTTTCTGGACGCTGTGACGTTTAGGGGTTAAGAAGCAACTATTAGGGCCGCTTCACACTATGGCCGAAGGTCGAGAGGCCGTCGATTTCCACCAATCAAATTGCAAGAAACCATGGTTTCGGCCTCTCGACCCTTCACACTAGAGGCCAAAGTCCAAAGGCCGTGGACCTTCAAAAATGCTTACATGGCAACACTTTTTGACCAAGGTGACGGCCTCTCGAGAGGAAGTTTGGGTCCTACATTTTGCAAGACCCGTCACTATGGTCGAGAGGCCGTCGATTTCTTTTCATAAAAAATGAAAAATATATTTTATGCCTATTTTCAGTAGATTTCTTTGGATTCTCAACAAAGTTTGGACTCTCAATTCCCACGGCCTCTCGACTTGACGGCCATAGTGTGAAGCGGCCTTTACACTCGCTCGGACTCACAGGATCAATATTTTATTTTATTTCTTTTCGGAAACAAACTGAGACCCGTTTCATCACGTATCGTACTAGGAAAGCAGGGTCGGCAGAAAATAATTCCCCAAAAAAATGCCGGAAAAAAGTAAAATTTATCAAGTAATTTGTCGAAATCAACATAAATAAAGTCAACAAAAATTGTAGACAAAAAACAAAAGAAAATGTTTAGCTGCTAGTAAAATTTAATGTTACTTATTAATAGCCGAATTTTTAATAATTGTTTTTGACAGTGCCGACCCTCACTTTTTCAACTTTTATTAATTATTTGACACCAAAGTGCCGACCCTGCCTTTCTACTACGATACATCAGAAAAGTTGGGATAGTCTATTTTAGTACCATTTTGACACCAAAGGCCGCATACAAGTCATTTTAGTGTCATTTTATTCATATTAGGTTGGTATGGAGGTTGGCACCAAATCATCTTAATTGCATTTCAATGCACTATCATGGCACCATGTTTACATGACTTGAAGTTCTTGATGTACTTCAAAGTTTGAGAAAATTTGATGTTGTTGCAAATTCCTAAGTTAGTCCCTTAAAACTGGAGGAATATTGGACAAAACATAGATGTGTTACAATATGTGCCTTCCATATGTTTGGTGAAGTTTGGTTCAATAAACAAAATGTAGAGTATCATCTCTACAAATTATCCGTATGGTCAAATTTCCAAAAATAACTTTAGATCATTTTTTAATGAACTTAACAGCATTAACCTTTGAAAATTCGTATAAATTCTAACTTACACTTTTAGAATTTTAAATTTAACATGATTGGTTAAATTTGGTTTTTCTAATATAAACTTCAAAAAAGCAAAAGAATTGATGGAGGGTACATCATTACTTTTCCCAAATAGCAAATTCTGTAACACTAAGACAATGTTGAGGTGATCTACTATTGAAAATTTCTCTCGAGTGGAGTTTAACTCGGATTGAAATTATTCAAATTGGGTTGGAAAGTAGACTTGGTGTAGTATTTTAAAATATTTTCTTATTTTATTTATAAAAAAATTCGTTCTGGGTAGCCCATTAGACTGGGTAGCGACCAAAAATTGATTGTTCAAGCGCTTAGGGGTTAGATAGCAATGGAATTCTATTTCATCTGTTTCAACATTGCGGATAACTCAATAAGAAGTAGATAAAAGCTCCCAGAGTGAGTGGTGGAAACTCGGTCAGTGTTTGGCTTGTTGGCGCAGTGTAAATTAATAACAAATTAGATGGACATAATATTATAGAGCACTGCAATAGAGCATCCTTTTGAAAAATTGGATCAAAAGAGAATTTTTACTCATATCCACCTTTCTTAGTAATGAAGGAATGGAGTAACCAACAAGAAGAAAGAATACATGTTAGGTAAGGTGAATCTGACCCGTATCTAAGGCAATCAAGCAAACTGACATGGTTTCCAAAGAATTCAAAATAGAAAGGAAGGTGAATTAATTTTGCCGTCACAAAGGAGGCAAAATTAAAATTAAGATGAGTTCAAAGAGAGTTAAGCCTTGGAGGTGATGGCTCACATTCAATTTCAGATAATGGCAAGACATGTGGCAAACTTGAGACATAATTGGTGATTGGTTTGATTAGTTGACTCTGACAACTTGAAGCTCATGTCTAAAATGAAGTTGGAGGGTGTTGAGTTCACTATTTGCTTTGATATGGGTTACACTTAAAGAGGGCATAGACTTTGGTTTTCTCATGTTCTGAGGGTCAGATCACATGTTTTAATTTTGGTTAACTCAAATATCATTTGTATTTCATGAATTTAAGGACTATCGTGTCATTGCCACGTAAACTAAGTAAGTTTGTAAAGTGTGGTCCCATTGCTCTATTCTGTTATGGACTCACGCAAGTCTTTTTGTTTTATGTTTTCTTTTTATTTCCTTTCAAAGACCATGAGCATTCACTGTATGTACTCAGGCAAGTTGCAGTAGGTGCAGTCAACAAAATTTAATGGACATCACACACGAGAGTCACTGTATGTACTCAGGCAAGTTGCACTGTTGCAGTAGGTGCAGTCAACAAAATTTAATGGACATCACACACGAGAGTTAGTCACTGTATGTACTCAGGCAAGTTGCACTGTTGCAGTAGGTGCAGTCAACAAGAACGGTACAACCGTGAGGCTCTGTCCTATGTATACTGTACATACATACATATATACATATTACATGTTTTAATAGTAAAACATGTATTGTATTAAAAACTTGTGAATTAGAATTTTATGTATTGAAATGCTTCTATTTTTAATTAAAAATAGTATCTATGTTTCAAGAAATTTATCATTTCAAAAAGTGTGACTTTATTGTTGATGAAAACTATTAATGTAAAACAAAGATGAATAATGATAGAACTGCAAACTTAAAATGAACCGTTTGAGGTGCTTGCGTCCACATAGTAGACGACAAACATATTCAAATTGTTTTAATTTTATTCAAATTAGACAATTTTCATTCACCAAAATTTTTCATAGTTCTTGTGCAAGTTGACTATCTTTTGTCCAGTTTGGATCTTCAAAATAGATTATTATGATTTTTGGAAAAAGAAACAAAAGTGGTTTATGTCAAGTTTCATTTTTAGTTCAAAAAGTGAGACTTTGAAGATGATTTTCCAAAATAAGTAGAAGCAAATAATGGAAACCATACCATCTCATAGTCTTATTCCAAATTCATTACAAAAACGTTGAAGAAAATTCCGTTAAAATTCACGATTTTTAATTGAATTTCAAGATACTACCTTGTAAAATTAATTAAAAAATCTATTTAAAAAAATACATGATAAATCCAATCGTATTGATGTGATCTTCACATTAACATTTACAACTTTGCTTTGTACATCAACTCCATTCATGGTTTTAATCAAACATATTGTAACGAATCTTTGAAAATAGTGTTGAACTAGGACGTAAACCCCTAAACGTCTGAAAGTGCCTTTGCGGCCAATAGAATACGGTGTATTTTTTTAGTATTTGGAATGAATCCAAACCTTTTATAGGTTTGAGTTCAACACATAAGCTGAAATTTACATCAATGCAGTTCTAGTGAGCTATTAAGATCCCAATTTAGAGCTTCTTGTTGGTAGCAAATGCCAATTATACAACCAAGTATCTACTATCCCCATGGGACGTTTAGGGGTTAAAGAGATATTGTTTAAGCAATGTAAGACTAATCTAAGTTACAGTTGGTGCATAATTGATGTATGAGCATTGTAGGCATATAACAAATGGTGTAACCAACGTATAAGCTGTGAATGTATAACTCTAGATGTAGAGACTGAATATATAAGCAATATACAGGTTGTGAATGTGTAACTAATGTGTAGAGTACAAATGTATCCTTACATGTATAAACTTTGAATATATAATTGCGGATGTATAGATTGCAAATGTATAATTGATATATAAGTTCTGAATGTACAACTAATGTATAAACTGCGAATGTATAATTGTAGATGTATAGACTGCGAATGTATAATAGCGGATTTGATACAAGCGGAAGAGATACAAGCGGAAGTGATACAAGCGGAAGTGATACAAGCAGATTTGATAATAGCGGATGTGATAATAACCAATGTACAAACATGTTTTCCAT
Organism: Pohlia nutans; assembly: GCA_022496805.1. NCBI lineage: Eukaryota > Viridiplantae > Streptophyta > Bryopsida > Bryales > Mniaceae > Pohlia > Pohlia nutans. The sequence goes on from CM040103.1 coordinate 4,264,865, forward strand.
GTCGAAAGCCCTGAATCAAAGACACGATGTCAGAATTTGAGGGCAACCACTCTCTTCCAAAAATTGCAGCACAAAAAAAAACGTGTCAATGTTGCCAAATGAAAAAACCCCAACCTAACCTGTTGATTTTCACAAAAAGTCTCCCCCGCCTTCTTTGAGCTTTCCGAGCTGAAATCGAACCATCATATGGCACTCCCACCTAAAATATCCAAAACTCTAATTTACTACTCTGATAGAAAAAACCAAAAAAAAAAAAACGGATTGAAACTGCTATCACTACCAGAGTAATACTCATTGTGAGCAATAAATAAACTAATAGAGAAATACACAGATGAATTAGTCAGAGGCCTCCAAAAGACCTAAAATCAAAACAAAAGTGCATACTTGAGAAAGCCAGGTATTCAAGAGAATCGATGAGGTGTCTTCACACAACATTGATTTCAGGAGCTCCTAGGAGTGCTTGGAGGCCAGAAAATGGACATCAGACCAAAACAAACAACATACACCTCTCAACTCATACAAAATTGTGACAAACCAACTTGAGAATGTGGAGATTCTCACCAGCAATTAACATATGTGTTGTAAAACATGTGACAAGCACTCATGCAAGGAATAGCAGGGACTGTAAGATCACCTGAATGACTCGACGATGACCAGCTCCATCCCAATAGCTGTATGCCCAGCTCTCCAATGGCTCGTCTGCAACCTCAGGCGAAGGAGCACAATTAAATCAAGCACAGCGAAAAACTTAAAAATCAACACAAAAACAAGAAGAATTACATATACGCTAACTGTGAAAGAACCTATCAAACACGAAGAGAACTAGGTAAATCAAAGAAGCATTGCAACTATACCGCGTCAAAGCCAAAATCGCAGAAATCCTCTCACAATTACAAGCAACAGAACACAAATACGGACACAATAAACACTGACGATGCGGCAAAGTGCAGCTGCAGATTCAGAAGGGGAAAAACGATGCATAACAGAACTCGTCCCCGGAAGCTCTAGTGATTTGTGGCAACACAACGAAGAAGAATTGCAAACCTTGCTGCACACGGCAGAATAAAGAAACAAGCAAGAGAAGCGTGATAAGTTACCGCTGGTGAAAGAGACGAAGCGGAGGCTCAGTAGCGTAATGCAACGCACAGATAGACAATTTCTGGTGACAAGATAGCTTATGAGTATTATTTTTTCCAGCAACAGCCTCTACTTAAAGAGCAATAACTGGAACTGGTGTCGGCGGGTCCAACTCGCAACAACAAGTGCCGCATGAAGGTGTGGCCCACCGTTGGAGGGAGCGTGCCGCAGCAGGTGGCGCAGCGCACCAGGACCTGGGGCGCCACCACTTTCACTCCACTCATCTACTTTCGCTCGCACGAACGAAACAACACTAGAATAAAATAAAAACTCTCTCTTCCGCACGGCACTTCACAATCAAACCACAGCTGCCAAATTGTAATCCTAACCCTAGGTCACTCTCTTCATCGTTTTACGCTAAACCTACAGTAACGCGCCGGCTCAAGAATGGAAACTGGCTCTGTGGAATGGAAAGGAAATTGGTCTCATGAAACCTTAAGTTAACTTAAACCGATCGATGTTGGACTCGGGGCAATGCAAATGGTTGGTAGCGGCGCTGAGAAAATAGAGCGAGAAAGTGTACCAGTACCCTACGTCGTGGTCAGGTCAAGAATGAACACACTGACGTCTCATCTATTAGATGAAACCACATTCATCGAAACACGCTAGTGTGAAACGGGTTCTAGATAGCACATTGGACTTTGAGGGGCAACGTTGATAGTGGTCATTGGATAGTCTTTGTCCAGATGGACAGAGCCAACAAAATTTATTGGGCATCACACACGAGAGTTAGTCACTGTATGTACTCAGGCAAGTTGCAGTAGGTGCAGTCAACAAAATTTAATGGACATTACACACGAGAGTTAGCAAGCTAGCACCTTCTGAAACACACGGACTGACACACATGTATATTATAATAATGCGGCACTTGCCGGTAGTAGCCCCGTCTCTATATCCCCGGCGGTCTTGAATGCGAGACCCCTGCGAGACCACTGTTCATGGCCCCCCCCCTTTTCTGAAATTTTCATTTTGGGCACCTTCGGTACTATTTTTGGCAAATTGTTTTGCAAATTTGGGGCCTGTAGCCCCAAATTACCTCTGGGCACCTATTTGGGAATAAAAAACCATTGGAAGAGGGGGTTGTTTTTTAAAGTGGGCCTTGACAAGGACAAAAATAGGGGGCATTTTTGTCCCCTTTCATTGAAGACCACCGGGGGATTTATTGAAATCCCGGTAGTAGCTGGTGCTGCATGCAGCAGTGGCCATCTAACAGCAGGAATAGAGGGGGCTTGGAGTCTCAGACAAGTCATGCCTTCGGTAGGCTTACCTCAAACATGGTAACCTAGCTTTTTATTTTTTTCTTTTCTAATCTTTTGACGCGCCCGCGTCCAGATTCTGGACGCTAGATGATTTCTGACGCGTCCTTCACCATGCACAGTGATGTTTTTCATTCATTCAATTTTTTTTTTAATTCTTGTATTAGTTAACTACCATTTTTCCGGTACTGATCTTCAAAATAAGATATTGAGAATTTTTGAAAAATAGCAAAAGTGGTTTATGTCAAGTTTCATTCTTAATTCAAAAAGTGAGACCTTAAACTTGAGTTTCCATAATAAGTAGAATCAAATAGTGAAAACCATACCATCTTGTAGTGCATGTTATTCCAATTTCATTACAATATTTTTTAAAAATTTAATGTTAATTTTGGATTTTTAGCTGAATTTCAAGAGAAAACCTTGCAAAATTAATTTTAATTTATTAATAATAAATATGATGATACCAACCGTACAAATGTTATCTTCACATTGATATTTATAACTTTGCTTTGTACATCAACTCCATTTTAATTTTTTATCAAACATTTTATAACAAATCTTTGAAAACTGTGTTGAATCGGGACCTTAAAGGGTTAAGGTTTTTATTTTCATTTTTACAAGAGGACATTTTATTCTTTTGAGGAAACAAAACATCACAGTGAACCAAGGGCCAAGGCTTAGGCGAGAGCAAATGTTTTGGTTTTTCTTTTTTCCCTACCACTAACGAGCATCAAATTAAAAGGATTTTTTCTTTTTCTTTAGAAACAAATTGAAGAAATTCAATTGCATAACATTCAGTAGCCTTACAGGCTGCTACTCTCTCCTGGATGGAATGATGTGGAAAATCCCACATCATTTCATCCTCCCAATGAAATGATGTGGAATATTCCACATCATATCAATAGCTATGATGGCAGGTGGTATTAAGCAAGAACAATCAAACATGGTGAGCAGTAATCAAAAGCACTCACTCAATCACAACTCAATAGTGTTTTGCATTTGTTTATTTGATTGATTCACAACTCAATAGTATTTTTTTATTGTTTATTTTAATTCCATCACAATTCCACAGTGATTTGTAATTTTTTATTTGATTCAATAGTTCATTCAAATTTTACAAATCACAGGTCACTCCATATATAAAGGTGGATGAAACTAAAAGGCATGGTCTTGGAAGGCTATTGAATGTTATGTGCAAGGAAAAGAAGGGAATCAAAAGGACCCAGGGCAAGAATCCGACATATTTTAAGGATTTTAATTGATGGAGTGCGGAAAAAATGGATTATAGCTATAACATTCTGTAGCCTTCCAAGAGGCTAACCTTTATTTTCATCCACCTTTATATATATGGAGTGTCGAGTGATTTGTAAATGAATGGACTATTGAATCAAATAAACAATTACAAACATTGTTGAATTGTGATTGAGTGAGTGCTTTCCATTACTGTTCATCATGGTTGATTGCTCTAGTTTAATGCCATCTGCCCCATAGCTACTGATGTGATGTGGAATATTCTACATCATTTCATTGAGGGATGAAATGATGTGGGATATTCCACATCATTCTCTTGGAGGAAGGCAGTAGTCACAAAGGCTTTTGAATGTTATGGTATAGAAATACCAGAAACCGTGAAAATAAAGAGATTTGGATATTAGAAATGAAATTGCATCTTAGGACTCAATTTTCCAATATAGAAGAGAAGAAACCATAAAGAGGCAAAGTGATTTCATATGTTTATCCTATATAGATATTTTTCTACAATTTTTCTAAGTGGGAAGTACTTCAAACCCCTTAGTGGTTTACTTCCATAGGTTCATCTTGAACCGATCCTAGGACTAATCCAAAGTCAATATATGGGCTGACCCATCATGCTACCCAAAATTTAAAAAATACAAGAAGCAGATTGGTCAAGACTAATCTCTTAAAAACGATTTATCGTCACAGTTTTAAGTGTTTCAATATCAATCTATTGCACAACTTTTGCACCTTCATGGTTTATGGTATTCCCACGTTGCATAACATTCAATGGGGGTCGGATTCCCATCGAGCGTTCCCGCTGGGATGGAAGCCTACCAGTTGGAGGAGGTCGGGCGGCCCGCTCATGGCAGGCTTCATCGTGGCTTCATGGTCGTGGTCTTCAGATGTTCGTTGCCTAAGGTGGTTACCCCATTCCCAACTGAATAAGAAGTACAGATAGGAGGCACTGAAGTTATTTAGTGTTATTATTTTTTAGACATAGGCAAGAAGAATTAGATTCCAACGCAAGTTGAAACATAATTTTTGGGTGAAGAATGAATTAGTTACAAATTTTCAAAGTTGAAGTATGACGCATCCCATTCACGTCATATAGGTACACCTCTTTATGTCTAAAGAAGGTTTGTATTGCACACACTAAAGATGCTTGAACCAACAACAACGAACCCATAACCACACTTACACATACTAGAACCAACAAGAGAGAACCCATTACCAACTGTAACTCATGCTACAACCAACACCGTTGGAGCAGTGCTTGTGGATAATGCCCCTACCTGTTGGTAAAAGGAGCCCCCTGTAGCACTCCTCCTCTCTCCCTTGCAATGCCACCGTTTTCAGCGTTCTTGATTTTGAGATCTCCTTTAGGAACTCCTTGATCTGCAGGTGTTTTATGCCTCATGATCTGCTCTATGAGGGCAGCCTAAGTGAGCATGGTTTTGGGCTTCATGGTCTTAGTAGAAAGCTTTGAGTTAACCCCTAAAGGTTGGGCCTATGACCATGGAATCATGTTTTATGTGTCACACTCAATTTTGCTACTAAAAATAATACCCAAATTCAAATTTGTATTTTTAGTAGGTGAAGTCACACGTCTACTGCAAATCATGAATTTTTCATAAATTTTGGTGAAATTTTGAAATTACTATGGTTTTATGAAGTGATTGAAAAGAAAATCTGTATTGATTACAAAATGTGCTAGAAAGTTTCGATTTTTTTTACCTAAAGTATAAATTACAATGAAGAAAAGTTTAGTTGATGAAAATCATCCATGTATCTAAATTTAGAATTTTTGCTACACCTTGGTGATACCCACTGAACTTGTAACTACAATTAAACACTTAATTTTCAAATTTTTCCAAATATTCAAAGTGGAGTAGAAACTAGACTTGGCAAGCTTCATTTTTTTAGTTAAACTCAAATGCAATGGAGCTCATTTTCATAGCCTAAATTTATTTTAAGTACAACAAGAAAAAAAATCAAAATACACTATACGGTGAACCGTTTTTACGACTCTTGTTGTAGTTGGGACCCCACGTAAAACCCAAAATAGCTAGAATGATTTGAATTTAACTTGAAGGGATGGCATTACGAAGCAAGCCCTTTCCATAAAGAATTGGATGGAAATTTTCCACGCAACATTCATAATAATGGAATTGAAATTAAAAGTTGACTTCATTCATAAGCCATTTTTTCGGTCTCTGCAACGTTTAGGGGTTAATGAGGCCATAATGCGTTGCTCAATTTGAGCAATCTTGGACATCTGCTTCAGTACCTTCACGGCTTCACCATGCTGGAAGCTCTTCTTCACAAGCTCTATAATCCATAAACGCCTGGGAGGACAAAAATTGGCTTATGAATGTAACTCATCATTCAATTCTAACCGCTACATGAACAATTTTCATCCATTTTTTAGTTTGCAAAGGATTTTTTTTGGTCATGCCACCTCTATAAGTTAAATTCATATCATTCAAGCTATTTTTTAATTTTATATGGGGTCCCAACTACAAAAGGAGTCGTAAAAATGGTTCACCGTGTCGTGTATTTTGGATTATTATGTTTATTCTACTTAAACTAACTTTTAGGCTATGAAAATGAATTCAATCACATTTGAGCTTCACTAACAAAATGAAGCTTACCAAGTTTAGTTTCTACTCCACACTAAACTTTTGAAAAAATTTGAAAACTAAGTGTTTTATTGTAGTTACAAGTTTAGTAGGTTTCACCAAGGTGTAGCAAAATTTCTAAATTTAGATACATGGATGCTTTTCATTTCCTGTAATGTTCTTCATTGTAATTTACACCTTAGATAAAAAAAAATGGAATTTAGTAAGTGATATAATTTTTCTTTACAATCACTTCAAAAAATCACAGTAATTTCAAATTTTCTCCAAAACTTTTGAAAAAATCATAGTTTGTAGTATACACATGGCTTCATTTGCTATTTTTTTTTTGAGATTTTATCTTATTAATAGTGGAAAAATCGAGTGCAGCTTGATTTCACACTTATAGGCCTCACATTTAACCCCTAAACGTCCTCACCCTTTTCAGATTTAGCAGTTTTTCAAAAATGCATTATAAAATGCAACTAAGAGGGGTATTTTCAATTTGATGAATGAATAAAAGTTGTACATTATGCATTTTAGATTCTATCCATACGGTTAGATTTGCGATTGCTATCACCAGTATTTGTGTATAAATTTTAAAACTTAAGATTTAAAGCTCTTTTGTAATATGATTACGAATAAGATATTGACAATCTAATATTGAATTTTTTTGAGATGGGTTGAAATGCGATACTCTAAGTGTAGTGATTTTTGGAGATTTTTTGGTTGCTTATTTCTAGTACTTGACTTTTTTCAAGAGCACTTTCAGACTAAAATCTTTCAAATTTGGGGTGGAACACTACAACATGAAATGAGGCATAAAAATTTCACAAATCATCCCCTTTCTAATCGGATCACACATGCATGAAGCTAACTTCCCATAAAAGTTTGGTAAAAATTTCACACTGCAAAAAGTGCATGATCAATGAGAAATCCGAGTCCAAATTTGTACACCATCCAAAATATGGATGGTTGGGCGGTTAGGGGTTAAGGGATAAGCACATGCGTCGTTTCTCACTCTGGAGGATCTTGTTCATTGTCCTACGCAATGAATCACACTTACCAAATCCAACTTAAAAAATTGGTGAGAGCAAAGTGGCACCGTCTGACTCACAAAAGGAGTGAAAAGCAACGCCTTCCCCTTGTAGTGAAGGGACTTTGCAGCCTTTTAACCCCTAAAGGACGAGGTGGACACATTGTGTCCTCGAATAATTTCATTACTTTAATAACTTGTTTGGATTTCATAATTTTGACTCAATGTTAACTAGAGAATTGAAAATGTTTGTTACAAGAACACAAAAATCCTTTAAGATTTGCAAATATGTTGATTGATTCATTGGGAAAAAACTAAAACGTCAACGTAGGTAAACTTGGGACATAGTAGTTAGGGCGGTTGATGACTTGGAGGGCGTTTTCACACTTGGATGTCACATTCGTAAAAACAAAAAGTGTATAGTATGTAAAATATTTTCCATTACTGCATCATTAACAATATATAATAATTACGGAAAATGTTTAAATATATTTAGAATGGAATCTTTTCAAAATAACTAGAATCTTTTCTATATATTTTATATTATTTTTGGAATATTTTGGAATATTCCAAATATATATTTGAATTTTCTAAAACATTTTTGCAATGTAAAAGTAAATAACGATCACAAACACCGGCTCAACAAGTCACCAACAAGTCACCTCATCCAAACATAAATCTTTGAGAATCAATCATTGTTGTTGTATTTAGTTTTAGAACACCATTTTTAGTGAGCACCTAGATATAGTACATCGTTGTATGCTCTTAAACTTTCAAACGCTAATCATGGTTTTTAAATTTATGAGAAAGCTCGCAATGAATGACTTGTTGGTTTTGTTCAAATTTTTTATAAATCAACCTATGATCAAACCTTATAATCATGTAATATATATGGTAGATTTTTCTAAAAGTTGATGTACAATCTCATGACTAAGTTCTCTTTGAGTTTCAACGGTGAAGTTTTTTACATGAATACCAATTAAGAGATACAATTGCTTTTTTGAAAGCATCACAAAAAAGTGATAAAATTTTAGGAATGAGCATGGACCTTTAGGGGTTAAACAATTAGTTTGGATCAAAATTTTAGAATTCCCTGCAGACATTTGACATTCTAAGGGGATTGGTACGTGATTTGACTCCCTCTACAGGTGGTGCACGCTAACTGAGCTTTGCCATTACAAAATTCTCTTTTCAGCATTGGATTCTCATATTCGTTGACATAAGCAATCCTTATTGCATATTTACAAAAGCTCTTCAATGCAGCCATGGTCTTCAGGAGTCAGCCCTGCTTGCCCTCTTGCAAAGGAAAGTGAATCATTGTATGTATTATGATGCTAAACATGTACAGTGGGGTACCAATCAAAATGTCCTTTTGGAATTCGCAGTGAGAAAAATTTAAGTTTTGCCAACTTTGAAAGCCTCCCGAGAGCTCAAAAATTGGTGTTTTACCACGAAATTTTTACCAAAGAATTATCTTTAAGTCGATTATATGTATGCCAAATTTCAAGGCCAAAAGATCAACCAAAAAAACGTTATTCAAAATCTACCAACATTGTAGCTGTGGAAATGTTTTCAACTTTGATGGCCTCCCAAAGATTGAATTTTTTTTGTTTTTTTTTTGCCACGAAATTCTTGGAACAAAAACCTCTTTATGTTAATAACATATGATAAAAATTCCAAGGCCAAAAGATTAATGCAAAAAAGATGTTAACAATCTACCAACATGTGTAGTTGTGGGAAACAATGGGGGAAACCATTCCATTGCTACCAACTTTGACTACTATGTTACCAAGCTACCAATGTTGGTCAATTTTGAATAACTTTTTTTTGGTGAATCATTTTGGCCTTGAAATTTGGCATACATATAACTAACTTAAAGATAATTCTTTGGTAAAAATTTCGTGGGAAATACCAATTTTTGAGCTCTGGGGAGGCTTTCAAAGTTGGCAGTACTCAAAGTTGGTAGCAATGAAATGGTTTCCCCCATTGTTTCCCACAACTACACATGTTGGTAGATTGTTAATATCTTTTTTTGCATTAATCTTTTGGCCTTGGAATATTTATCATATGTTATGAACATATAGAGGTTTTTGTTCCAAGTATTTCATGGCAAAGAAAAAATAATTCAATCTTTGGGAGGCTGTAAAAGTTGGCGGCAATGAACAAATTTCCACAGCTACCAATGTTGATAGATTTTGAATAACTTTTTTTTGGCGTATCTTTTGGCCTTGGAATTTGGTATACATATAATTAACTTAAAAATGATTCTTTGGTAAAACTTTCGTGGTAAAATACCAATTTTTGAGCTCTCGGGAGGCTTTCAAAGTTGGCAGTAGTGAAAACATTCTCACTGCGAATTCGAAAACGACATTTTGATTGGTACGCCACTGTACACACAGTCATTGAATAATGTGTTCAACCTTGAATCATCACCAAAGTAGCAATTCTATGAGCACAATGCTACGGAGTGCACTAGAGTCAACAAAAAAGAAGAAGGACAAATTCATATTATGTAAGGTGAGTAGAAGGTGAGTCAAGTGCCGCGGAATTGACTGGCACCGTTGCCATAGAATCCCAAATAGAATACATGGTAAACTAGTTCTGCCGTTAAAATAACGACAAAACTAATTCTAATTGGAGTTTGGTGCCGGATGCATGCGTTGGTTAACTAATGTGGCTTGCAAGTTTCTTTCTTGGCCATCCGCTATTTCTGCCGGCTAAAGAATTTATCCTGTTACAGGATTACAGTAGCCAGGAAGTCCAAGGAAAAATGGAGTCTTCAATATACGTTTTCATTTTTGGCTACACTCGTGAAGAGCACAAACTTCCATTTCCTGGAATTTTAGGGGTCAAAACAGAGAATTATGATTTTAGTTAAATCAACTGTTGCAACAATTTATCAGTGTAGCTCATGTATGTGGAGCTCTAATTGTGACGTCAACCGGCTAAGGTGGTCCTGTATTTCATCCCTTGCAATGAAATTTATTGGCTCTGACCTTTGGGAAGAGGCATTGCGGGGACACTCATTTTTTTGGGCTAAATATCACTGTAGCAAATATATTCCGTCCACCAAATATTCCATTCTTCACTTTTTCGTCCACCACTATTCCGTGCGCCGTTATTCCGTCCACCAAGAGCAACTTGGAGCTTCATTCGCGTTCATTCCGGAGCTCCAGGAGCGGAGATAGAGAAAGGAGCGCCGATAAGGTTTCAGGCGATCTGTGAGACAGCCGTGAGAAATTTGTCTGGCGCGGCAAGTGAGTTCAAAGGGTTAAGCTCGGCATTGCAGCGTGCCGAGATCCATGAGAAATTCGCTTGGAGCGGCAACTGAGTTCAAAGGGTTAAGTTCGGCGTTGCGGCGTTATCGGATACTCAGGTGCTGTTGCATTGGGAGATGAAGTAGGTCGTGAATTGTGAGACATCGTACATTCTTAGTAGAGTATCGCTATACTGTGACAATCTCCATTCTTTGATTCGAAATTTTCAAGGACTCGGGGATTTTCTCAGAATTGGAGTACTTGGATGTTGCTAACTGCTTTTCTGTATTCTGCGAGTGACTTATTGGACTAGCTTAGTAAGGTTTAACAGCTGTAACGTGATTCTTGCGACCACTTCACGTTGCTTTATGTGCATCCAAGTCAACTACCCCGGTTATTGCCATTACTGTGAGTCACAGTAATTGAGTACCGGTATTCTCACATTAATTGTGGTATTAAAACAAAAGTGTGAGTCACAGTAATTGAGAGTATTTGAGAATTCTTACAGTAATGTACATTTGAGATGTATGTAGTGAGAGGATTGGTGTATGGTCTCACAGTATAGTTCTGTGACTCACAGTAATGGCAACAATCGGTGTACCGAGCTTATTATTACGTATCGTAGTGGTAACTATCGAGCATTGGATTTTCTGACTTATCAAAATTGCTTCAATAGTTGTTTGAGTGTTAACAACATATTGATCAAGGACTTCAAGTTTGTACATATCAAAGCCTTCAGTTTATCAAAGACTGGACGTTTTCTTTATTAGTACTTTTATTTTCGAACTACTCATGATGTCATTCGATTCATTCATTTCCCGATCTATCCCAATTACCGTCTGCGATTTTTATTAATTGCTTCTTGCTCACCAATCTGAGTGTAGGTAATGTGGAGCTCAAAAATATGCAGCTGAAGCCGGAGGCTCTCAACGCCCTGAAGCTGCCAATCAAAGTCAAGGCTGGATTTCTTGGCTCCATGAAACTAAAGGTGTGGTTAAATGTTTACTTCTCTAGAAAATGCAGTATTAATGTTACGTATATCTTGGCTTTTAGAGTAAGACTGCGGAGATTGTTGTGAATCAAGTCCTCAGTGATTCTACTTACATCACAACGACTAGGGCAAGTGAGAATTCAAAAGTTTGTAGAATGGTTACTAATAGAATTTTAGCTTCACTATTGATCTTAAACTCATACAAGGTGTGAAACCATGCAAAAAACAATGGAATATTGGTGTATAATACTGATCGAAAAGGGCTCTCTAGACCTTTAAGGGTTAAAACACCAAAGATTGCATTAAATGTGATGGATCTTGAAATGCAATTAGTAAACTGAGACTTATTTTTATATCATTCTTAGTTCTTCATGTGCTGTGTGTGAACTTTGAGTCACGTTTTATGCAATGTGTTCATAATATGGCAGAGCGGTGCGGGTACTGAAATTTGCGGAGGTAATCCTGGCTAAGGACACTCAGCATTCATCGAGGGTTTTGTGGCATTATAATATGGCCACTCCTACAGTTAGTAAGTGATTCAATGAGCTTTCCCCTCTTTCAAATGCAATGGAGTTAATCCCTAAAAGGATTCATGATTTGAAAATGATCATATCATGAAAAATATAATTCAGATGGGACTAAGTTTTATACTCCCCGTTCTGTCCAGAAATAATTGTACTAATTTTGGGCACTTTTTTGCTTAACCCTTAAACGACAATGCCAGCCCCATGGGCTTGGTTTTGTTTTGGGAGAATCTTGTTCATAACTTCTACTCCATTGCACCAAATGGGGTTTTTAAAATGCCAAACGGAGCATCTTAGAGAGATCTATACTTCTTTAGAATAGAGCCAAAGTCAATTAAAAACAGAATCATGCTTTAAATGGAATTTGAAAGAGATTTTGGGTGTGGTATTAGGATAGTACATGTCGTTTAAGGGTTAACCCATTAACCGTCCACGCTACAATTACTTGATCAAACCTCATCAATTCATCAAATTTTATAAAATATAATATTTTATGGTGTTTTTCCTCATAAAAGGTATTGTTAAACTAATTTATCGTGATTTTTTCATAACTTTAAAAAAAAAAAATTATTATTAAAAAATTCAAAGCTGCTTTCTTGCAAAAATCATAGTAATTACAAAAGAGCTTAGAAAAGTATGATTTTTTTTAGAGAAAATGCAAATAATAGTGATGAACAACAAAGTGCTTCTTGAACTACATAAAAAGAAATTTGATAGAAAAAAAAATTTACAATGTACTTGGGAATTTTAGGGTTTGGAGCTTTAAAAAAAAACACAATTTTAACAATTTTGAAGAACAGTAAAATTGAACTAGAAAGTAGAAGATTACCCCAACACTTTCTTAGTTAGGGTCACTTATTCACTTAGCTATTGATTTGGTCTTATTGGGTGTGAAATGTAGTGCATGACTATGTTGTAATATGTATTTAATTGAAATGGTTTCAAGCATAAAACATTTTTTCATTAACTCAGTGATTATGTGCTAACATTATTATGTTTTAATATGTATTTAGTTGAAATAGTTTCAAGTATAAAACATTTTATTATTAACTTAGTGACTGTGCTAACATGGCTATGTTTTAATATGTATTTAGTTGAAATGATTTCAAGTATAAAACATTTTTCTTGTTACTAATGGTATTTCATGGTTTTATTTTCATTAGACATGCCAGAGGCAAAAGAAAATCGAGATTGGAGAGTAAAGACAGAGAATGACATCACATCATATGTATGTCTGATGAAGATGGATGGTGTTTCGTGTGGATGGGGTCCTTACAAGCACAAGTGCCATCTTCAAGATCATATGAAGAAAATGCATGGGATCAAAATCCCTCTGGCACCAAATCAAGGTAGGCCAAAAAACCCAGAAAATTTGGAAAGAAAAGTCAATTCTAAAAAAATGAATCTAAAAGTTATGGGCAATCTTTTCAAGCGTGCAAGAAAAGAATTGTGGAAGAAAAATAAGCAGTGGAAGAACCAAGCAAAATTGGAGTGGGAGAAAATTGAGGAGAAATCGAGTTCTATTGAGAGCTGCAAGGATCTTCCCATCTTGACTCTTCTTTTCAAAGAGGATTGTGTGGAGACATTCCTTGGAGTTCAAAAAATCGGGGAAGGAGTTCTTGATTCCAGAAAATGTGAAATTTTGCACGATAATGTTGATTTTGCCAAGTTAGTGGTAAGCTCAAAGGCAAAATCAATTACGTCCGCTATGAAAGCGATATGGAGGAAGAATTGTAACTGGGTTGCTAATCAGAATGAAAGGAAGAAGATGGTGATGGATGTCATCAAATGGCATCGTGGAAAAGCAATCATAGATTCGTAAGTTATTTTGTCTATTTATTATTTTGTCTTTTGTCTATTTATTTTGTTTATTTGTTTTTCAAATTTCAATTTTACTCTTCAACATTATATGTTATATTTTTGTTTAATGAATTTTTTTCTTATGTTGTTCAAATTTATATAGGGTCAAAGAGGGAAAAGAAAAATGGGTGGCAAGGTTTGTTAGTTGTTCAAAAGCGGTATATGAGATGAAAAATGCAACGCGTATGGATCGTCTCGAGGCTGCGTGTGCGATTTATCGAGAACGGCATATGGCGCTTGTAGACGATAGTGTTGACGAGGATACTGATGCAAACAGTGATGCCGATAGTGAGGGAGATGATTATATGATTGACTTCTATGTTGTGTTTTGAATTTATTTTTAGGGTTCTTTTTTGTTCTAAGATTTATAAACTCTATTGTATGGTTTTTTTTTAATATATATGTATTCGTTGAAATTTAATTGGAAAGATGATTGCATGGTACGGTTCATTGCATTGTAGGAATTTAGGGTTGTTTATTATTGTGCGTTTTGATACACATTTGTGTTCATTGTGGATTTGTGTGCATTGTGATATCTTTTTGAAATTATGTATGTATTAACTACGATACAAAATTGTGGTTTATCAAATTAATTTTGTCTTGAAGATTTTAGGTATCAAAACTCCTTTTTAATGACAGTTGGACAAAGTAATGATCAAACTTTGTAATTAAGTGTAGTTAAAATTTGATCCTATGTTTCAATTTTAAAAAGTAAGCATGCTTTCTAAAATTTCATTTTCTAGCACATTCAAAAAAGAAATCTCTTAAAGAAAAAAAATCAAAATTAGAAAATAATTCAATGATACCAAAAACAACACAATTTTTTATTGATAATCCTCTTGTATACTCCTAGTCAATACCTATCATGAAAAATATATTTTTAAAACTTATCTCTAGTTGAATTTTTCACAAGCAATACCCATCATGCAAACATATTTCCAAAAACTTATCTTTGGTTTTTCACAAGCAATACCCATCATGCAAACATATCTCCAAAAACTTATCTCTGGTTTTTCACAAGCAATACCCATCATGCAAACATATCTTCAAAAACTTATCTCTGGTTGAATTAAGCAATACCCATCATGAAAAACGTATTTTCAAAACTTATCTCTGGTTGAATTTTTTATAAGCAATACCCATCGTGGAAACATATCTTCAAAAACTTATCTCTGGTTGACTTTGAATTTTTCATAAGCAATATGTATCATGGAAACATATCTCGAAAAACTTATTTCTTGTTGATTTTCTCATAAGCAATACCTATCATGAAAAACGTATTTTAAAAACTTATCTCTAGTTGAATTTTTCATAAGCAATACCCATCATGCAAACATATCTCTAAAAACTTATCTCTAGTTTTCATAAGCAATACCCATCATGCAAACATATCTCCAAAAACTTATCTCTGGTTGAATTAAGCAATACCCATCATGAAAGACGTATTTTCAAAACTTATCTCTGGTTGAATTAAGCAATACCCATCATAAAAAACGTATTTTCAAAACTTATCTCTGGTTGGTTAGATTCCTCATAAGCAATACCCATCATAGCAAATGTACCTTCAAAACTTATCTCTGGGCTATTTTGAAGTATTTAATTAAATTTTTATAGTATTTCACAAAGACTTTAAAAAAAAAAGATAAATATTTTTAAAATACTCAACAAACATTTAGGAAAAAGTTGATAAATGTTAGGAACAAACTGACAAGGCTTTGTAAATCTATATAACAAATATTCTACAAAGGTTTAATGATAAGATTTTAAGAATGAATAAAAATAATAAAAAAATCATTGAATTTTTAATAATTCTTGTATAAAATAGTATTAAAAATTATTAAAATTTCAAATTTAATAATGAATAAAAATAATCAAAAATCATTGAAATTTTAATAATTATTGTGTAAAATTGTATTAAAATTTATTAAAATTTATATTTTGTATAAATTTTAAATTTAAAAAATTCAATTGATAATTTAGTTTTTAAAATTCAATTTTGTATAAAATTCAAATTTTAAAATTCAATTGAAAATTCAATTAAAAATTCAATTGAAAATACCATTTTTAAAATTCAATTTTGTATTAAAAAAATTTTAATTCAATTTTGTATAATTTTTTTAAAATTCAATTATCTACATTTATGAACACCAATTTTTTTGTATATAGTTTACATTTTGAATTCAACTTTTTAATAAATGTATTATAAATGAAATATTTATCAATTGAAAGTTCATTTTGAAGTGATCACTTGAATTGTGAAATTTCAAAGCGGGCTTTCTTTATACATAATACACAAGATATGAATGTTTCATTAGAAGAAATTGGTTTCTAAAAAATTGAGTTCTTAGTGTGAACATACTTATACATGATCCAATCTTAAGGAATATATGACATGGCTACTTTGTCTTATTAGGCCAATTAGTAGCTTAGTAACGTGTACAAATTCTTAACTAAGTGTATTGCTTTCTCGATATGTGTTTTATTCTCCAATATCCACCTCATACACGAATCTTCTTTATATATATTTAGTTTTTAAATATTCCTTCATTTGTCTTTTATCATTTAATTTTGTTTTATTCATGTGTCTTTTTCTATGACTCACGAGCAACATATTTTTAGATTATGATGTGCTCCTTCACCTCCTTGTTCTTTTTAAGTATATATTATTGCTTTATTCTCTCATTCACTTCCACTCTCACTTATGCACTCTCTATGCGTTCCTGAGGCTCTCAAGTTGCACCTATTTAGTTTGTTCCCTTCACTTGTTGGTTGGAGGATTGGTGAATTGTACTTGTGCATCATTTCTCAGTAAGGTGTGATTTTTGTACATTTTGAATTGTTGTTTTTGGGGATTGTATTTGTGTAATTTCATTTCCTTTCAAATAAGAGTTTGTTATGGCTTCTTTTGCAAATACACAAAAGAGAGTCGTTGTGAGCGTTGATGAGTTGGATCAAGGAGTTCGAGATGTGGCTTTTGAGGGAAAAGTCATGTGCCGTTACGGTACTTTTGATGTGATAAGCTCAAGGAAAATGAAGGATCCGGGTTATGCTTTCTTGTATTGTGATCTTTTAGATAGAGGAGGGTTTACTACGATCACTTTGATGATCAAATCTCCTTTGATTGAGGAGCATGAAGCTCACTTGCGCAAGGGGATGTATGTGAGAGTTGAGAATTTTGGCTTGGAGGAGAGAGCCAAAAAAAATTTCCAAAAGGGTGATATGCCAATGATGATTGTTATTGGATCTACCACCCTTCTCTCTAGCATTCCACCTTTTCAACCTGAATTGGTGCCAATGTTTTTTCACACTGAGTCTATACAAGAGTTCAAAGGAAAATCATGGGATAAATGGGCATATGCTTCATTGGCAGTCATTGTGGTTGGAGTTCGCGGTGAGACGAACGTCAACATTGGAGACAATCGAACCGAAGTAGAGAAGCAACTCATGATTGCAGATGGACGACATTTTCATGACCAGGATGTGATTTCCATTGGAGCGCATTTCAAAGAGGAGTATGATCAACTTGTGGAGAATTTTTATGATGGAAAATGTGCTATGGTTTTGATAAAAAATGTGGTTGCAACATCATATGGTGATCGACACTTGAGAGCTCAAGCGTATACAATTTTTACTCAAATTGTTGAAGAAGATGTTCGTGCAAGGCTGCTTGATCTTCACAATACAATCACGGGAAACCAACCTCCAAGGAGAGAGGTATGTTTAATTGCATTTTTTCTCAATTGATATTTAAGATTTGTTGAAAATTATGCAAATAAAATGTAGTGTAGACTTTTAAAATTATCATTTGGCTATTAGTTCAATTTTCATGTATTAACAAAATGTTATTTATATGACTACGTGATATTTTTTCAACTAAGATGCAAGTGGTTTTAAGAGTACTTTTGTAATAAACATCATTTAACATTTGAAACTTCAATTAATAAAATGTAAAAAAAATTATAATTTATAATATTAATACATTGAATGATTGATTTGAGAAGTTTTAAAATCATGTAAAGTAATAAAATAATGAAGATACCTAAATACAATATGTTTGTACTTTTAGGTGATTGGAGTTCTTACCATTACCAGCCCAGCTGCTCCACCATTTCGAAAAGTTTGTGAAACTTGTTATCAAGTTGATATTATCTCTTCTGCAAACAAAGATTCCTATTGCAACGTTTGTAGAGCTAAGAAAACCTCTATCAAGAGCGCTTTTGTTCGTGGGACTATCGTCACAGACGAAAATTGGTCGGTATTTGTCAACATTGATGGAAGATGGCTTGAGGCACTTATACATGAGACAACGGATCAATTTCTTGCATCTTCCAGGTTTGAACAAATCAAGTTGCTTAAATCTATTCGCATTCGTGGAACTTTCTTATTATCCACAACTTCTCATCTTGTAGGCTTCCAAGAGTAATTTCAATTTCATCAGTATTCTTCAAGTCCTTCACGTTTTCAAGTTTTAGATACTATTGAGTATCCTGAATCTGAATCAACTTTGCCCAAAGTAGATCTTCGAATCTCACCTTTGGCATCAAAATTTGATGAAGAAGCGCCTTCGTCATCAAAACGCAAGCTTTTTGAAGAGCTTGCACCTTCTTCTAAACTAAAGAAGAATTAAGTGTTATTTTGCTTATTTATTATCTACGTTAGTATTAGAAGTTATATGTGTATTATTTAATAGTTGTTTCATTGATAGTATTTTGTACAATAGTTATTTAATATCTTTGTATTGCATTATGTAAGTTATGCATTATATAGTTTTTTATTTATAGTTTTTTTATAAATTGATATTTTTATGGTGAAAACTATTTATTGGAGTTGTATTTCAATATGTGTATTGATATTTAGAATAAAGCATTTGAAAATGTTTGATTTGTAAAAGTCTTTGATTTTCATTTATATTGCAATATATTATTTACGATATACGCTAATACAATATACGCTAATACGATATACGCTAATACGATACACGCTAATACGATATACGCTAATACGATACACACTAATACGATATACGCTAATACGATATACGCTAATACGATATACGCTAATACGATACACGCTAATACGATATACGCTAATACGATACACGCTAATACGATATACGCTAATACAATATACGCTAATACGATATACGCTAATACGATTTGTGAAATTACAATTTATAGAAATACAATTTATGGAAATACAATTTATAAAGTTGTGATTTTACAGAAGAATTACAATTTTATAGATTTTTAAATTTTTGATCTTTCATGATTTTACAATACCATGTAATTTCTAACTATTTTGAAAAAAATAAAGTCAAATTTTACAAGCATGTCTATTTTAAAAAAGAATATACCTTCTTCATTTGAAGAAATACTATTGTCATATAATCTTCGTTTGAATTCAAGATATCATTATGTTGTCGGTGATTGCTTATTTGATTCTGTGTCTTATTTAATGAAATACTCCATCTCATCAATTTCATTGAGACAAAACAGCATGAATTATTTAAAATATTGTTTACTATTAAATACACCTAAAGCACAACGATGTCGACTTTATGAATTGAATCCTTCATTTTTACATGATTTACATGATGGAACAGTTCTAAATGAACATGAATATGTTGAAAAGATGTCATTAAGTGCAACAATGGGAGGACTATGGGGAGACTTTACAGCTACCTTTTGGATAGCAGAATATTTACAAAGGCCAATTCATGTATGGAACAAACAATCAAAACGAATAATGCAAAAATGTGGAACCGATTATATTAGTGATCCTTTACATTTAGCATTTAGTTCAAGCAAAAGTGCATCAAGTGGTCATTTTGAACCCATAGATTATATAGAAGATTTGCCTGTAGTGCAATCTCAATCATCACAAGCAACTAAAGAAATAAATGTACAAGAGCTTGATACTTTTCAATCCTCATCACCAACTTTAACCAAAGAATTAGAAACGCATTCATACAATTCTCAAAAAACAATCAATTTACAATTTAACATGAATTGTCCTTGGACAGAGGAGAATGATTCAATATTAATGCACATTTTACAAAATAAAGACAAATTATCGATACAAGATATTGCTTCAATATTTAATGATTCTTGTCAAACAAACATTAGTACCACTCAATTACAAAGTCATATCCAAGTGCTTCAAAAAAGAAAATTACAACATGTAACAGATACTTCATTTCAAAATAATAGTTGTACATCCAAAACATTTGTTGAAGTGATACCAAAAATTGAAAATGTGTTTAAAACAATTAAAGAGAAAGATACAATTATAAATGATGTAGATTTGAAAAGTAAAAAACAAAAAATCATTCACAATGTCAACTTTCAAAATAACATAAACCGTTCTTCAAATTCTAAAGATATAGCAAGGCTTACAAAACAATATGTTGAAATTCTTTTGATTTCTAAATGCAACATACCATGCCCTATAACACCTCCCACAACACCTTCGATAACATCTACTAATATTTCTAAAAAAAACAATCATTTACCAATAACCAAAAAATTTCGCTTTAATGAAGGATACGATGCTATTTTAACTCAAATTCTAATTGATAATTCTAAATTACCACTTCTAAATATTTTAGCGTTATTTAATACTTCTTCTAATACAAACATTACTTTATTTCAATTAGAAAAACACATTAAATATTTAAGAAATAAGAAAGAGAAAAGGAGTTTTTTTAATTGGACACCATATGAAAACACGATTACTCAAATTTTACATTCTCACTTTAGTTCGACTATAACAGAAAAAATGGAATTGTTTATGAATCATTTTCCCAACATTGATAGAACAAAATTTGAAATCCTCATTCATATTAGTGATTGTGAGGAAAAAATGTCAAAACTTACAAATGAAGTAATTAGAGATGAAACCACTAATGAACAAATCATACAAACACATGAAAGTTGTAATGAACATAATGATTTTCAATCAATTTATATTGATAGTTTTAAAGAAAGTATAGTTGATGTCCCAATAACACCATGTATTAGTTGTGAAAGATTATTTTTTTTCAAGCAACTCAAACACCTAACAAAAAGATTACAAAATAAACTTTCCAATCATTTCAATATTGAAGAGAACAACGACATTAAATTGTATGTATGTTTAAATTGTTTGGATAGTTTTAATAAAAATAAGGAGCCTATGCATCGAGTACCAAATTCTATTTCAAGAAACAAAATCATTCCATCAGTGCAAAAATTGACACAATTAGAAGAACGTCTCATCTCTCCCCGCCTAGCTTTTGCTCAAATTTACAAGATTCATGGGTATGGTCAATACAAAATGCATGGTAGCATAATCAATGTTCCTGCAGATGTTAATGAAACGCAATCAATTTTACCACGTTTGCCCCACGATGACTCTACTATAGGCGTATTTTTAAAGCGACGTCTTGAATATAAATCTCCATACATGTCAGGAAATGTCCGTCCAAATTTTGTGATGTTTGCACTAAATGATTTATTGAAAACTCCACTATATGAAAATTTAAATGTGACCATCCGTCAAGATTGGAAGGGATTGTTTAATATGCACATACAATCACAAACTCAAAATATTGAAACTTCAAATATATTAACAACATCAGATAGTTCAGATTCGGATGACGATGAAGAAATAAAAAATATTCAAACAGATACAATGATACATAATTTTTTGGATGCTTTCAAAATATCTGATTATGAGAACACAGTATATTCTGTAGCTCCTAGTCAAAATCATCATCCACTAGGATTATTCAAAGATAAAAATTCAGAAGAATTAAATTTTCCAACTTTATTTTATGGCCATCCTCGTACTTCAAATATGTACAAAAATTTAACATATCAACAAATATCAAAATGGGAATTACTACACAAATCTAATGATTTTTCAACAAATATTCCAAATTTATTTTTTAAAGCAGCCAAAATTTGCATTCAAAAAGTCAGGCAATCTGCATCAATAAGAATTCGGAAGGGGAAATTAATTGGTAGGACATTAAAGGCTTCTCAAGTTAGAGACCAACCAAATTTAGATAAAATTTTAAAATCACACATAGGCTATTGTGACTTACAAGCTCTACGTACTTCTCCTGATTATTTGGAAGGATTGAGAAAAAACCTATTTGCAATGATCAGGCAACTTGGACCTCCTACATTTTTTGTAACACTAACATCAGCTGAAAAGTTATGGGAACCTTTGATTAAAGCATTACATTCATTACATTTTAAGCGATTAAATCTTTCAGAAAATTTTGAAGAACTTCAACCTACTCATATAGCACAATTAATTCGAACAGATCCTGTAACATGTGCAAGATATTATGATCATAGAACATCAAATTTTCGCAAATTAATAATGAAAGATTCAAGATTTTTTGGAAAGCTTTTGGACTTCTTCTTTGTTACTGAATTCCAAAATCGTGGAAGTGAACACGATCATGGACTTATATGGATAAAAGATGCTCCCATATACAATGTAAATTCGAATGAAGAAATAGAAGCTTTTATAGATAGATATGTTTCTTCGGAAAAGTCTATACTACCGATTAAATTACAGAGTGCTCAAGAACATCAACATAGTAGGACTTGTAAGAAAAAAAACAATGTCGTTTGCAGATTTCATTACCCATTGCCCGCCATGCATGCAACAAAAATTTTGGAACCCTTAACACCAAATGAGGAGTTATCTTTCTCTGCAAATAATTTTAAAAAACAAGCAACCAAGATTTTTCAAAATTTAAAAACTTTGAATACAGATATTGACATTACATTTGAACAATTTTTAGAATCATTGGAAATGAATGAAGAAATGTATATATTAACTTTAAGAAGTCAACTCACTAAGCCACACATATTTTTGAGAAGAAAACCAATGGATATCAAAACTAATGCATTCAATGTGCATACAGCTCGTACATGGTTTGCAAATACTGATATACAATTTGTGCTAGATCCATATGTAGCTGCAAATTATTGCACATCGTATATGACAAAAATTGATAAAACTATAAGCAAAGAATTACACAAAATAATTCAGAATTGTATCACAGAAAAAACAGAAGCAAACATTAGAATTATAAAATTAGGAAATGCATTTCTTAATTCACAACAAATGTCCGCACAATTAGCTTCATATTTGGTTCTTTCTATACCCTTACATCATGCATCTCGATCATTTAAGTTTATTAATACTTCACCATTAGATGAAAGAGCATTTGTTTTAAAGCCGCAAAATGTTTTAAATAAGTTGGAAGCAGATTCAACAGACATCCTATGTTCTTCAATCATTGATAAATATTTAGATCGACCTAAAAATCTTGATTCATTATCATTGTCAGAATTTGCATCTTCTTACAATATAAGGAATAAACGACTTGTACAATGCAAAAGTCCACAAATCATTCGATATGTAAACTTCAATAAACATAAAGATGTTGAAAATTGGTCAAGAGAACAACTTCTTCTATACTCACCTTTCAAGAATTCAGAGTCTTCTCTACTTGGATCATATGATACATGGCTAGATGCATATAAAATAAAGGAACATGAAATATCTAAAATACGTTCTACATTTCAATACAAACTACCAAACAGTAAAATGGCCGAGGAAGTTGATTGGACCAATTTAGATGATAAAACATCAAATCCTTCTAATCTATGGAATGATGATATTAACAACTATCCAAATTCAGATTTTGGAGCTATTCCTATTACAAATACTTTACATGTTGAAAAATACGATCTTAAAAATGACTTTATAATCCATGCAAAAAATGGAACATGTAAAAAACCACAAGAAAAAGATCATGAAAATTTTACAACATCTACCTATCCTATGATGATGGAAGAGTCTGAATATCGCTTCCTTTTGAGAAAATTAAATGATGAACAAAGATTGATTTTTGATGATGTTGTGCATAGGAAAAGATTATTTCCAAACGAACCAATACATTTATTTTTAACTGGAGATGCAGGAACAGGAAAGACTTTCACATTAAAACTCATTATTCAAGGTTTATTACGTTTATACAATAAAGATTTATCAATAGATTTGGAGAAAACAAAAGTTCTCATAATGGCATTCACTGGTAAAGCTGCATTCAATGTGGATGGAATGACCATACACTCTGCTCTAAATATTCCTATAAATCAATCACTAACCAATTTATCCAATCTTGCTTCAGATACCTTAAATAGGCTTACAAATAAATATGAGCAATTGCAACTTGTTGTAATAGATGAAATTTCTCTTGTTGGAGCAAGGATGTTCAATGCAGTAGATCAAAGGTTACGTTCAATAAAGCATATTCAACATAAGTATTTTGGTAATGTAGATCTTATAATGACAGGAGATTTTTATCAAGCACCTCCAGTGAAAGATGCTTGGATTTTTGACAACATACGTGAAGGTGTCAATAGTTTAGCTCCAAATTTTTGGCACACGCATGTTAAATGTTATCAACTCAAAAAGGTTATGCGCCAGTCAGATTTAAGGTTTATTGAAGCACTAAATAAATTTCGAACATCCACTCAAACTTTGGCAGACATTCATTTCATTAACAAGGAATGTTTTCGAAACCCACCAAAAAGCCTTACTATTCCATATTTATTTTACACAAACAAACACGTAACAAAACATAATGAAATTGTATTCAATGAAACAATTGGCCCAACATTCACTTTTCAAGCAACAGATATCCCTAATTCTTCGTGCCCACCAAATTTTAAGCTTCCTAATGATCCAAGCAAAACAGCTGGGTTGTATTCAATAATTCGTTTAAAAAAAGATATGTTAATAGAACTATGTGCTGGAAATTATAATGTTTCGGATGGTCTTGTGAATGGAGCTGATGGATTATTTAAAGGATCAACTACCTATTCCAACAAATCAATAATGTGGATTTATTTTTCTAATTCAAGGGTTGGAGCACTAACTAGAGAGAAGTTTTCCCACTTTTATACAATTGAGATAGAAAAAGAATGGACACCAATTGAACCATTAGTAAAAGAAATAAGATCGGGAAAAACTCAAACATATGTCGTAACAAGAATTCAATTTCCTGTTCAACTTGCTGCAGCTAGGACTATACATCGTTCACAAGGATTAACATTAGATGAATTGGCATTTGATCCCACCAATGTTACAAAGCATGGATTAACATACACAGCTTTATCACGTATACGTACAACAGAAAAATTATACTTATTGGCACCGCTTCAAAGTTCAAATTTTCAGGTAGACGAACGTGTTAAATCAGAAATGCTTAGATTAACAACCACAGCAGGGTGGCAGCCAATGGTTCCAAATTTAAAAAAGAATCAACATTCTCATGTAATCATACAAGCCCTCAACACAAACTCTTTGCGTCAGCATTTTCAAGATATTTCTAGTGACTATAGCCTTCAAAGTTCCAACATTTTATGCCTCATAGAAACTAGGCTACGTTCTTCATCAAATGAAATACAAAAATTCATTGACACGTCAAAATACAATCATTTATCAGCATATGATGGCCATGGCTTGTTAATGTTATATGATAAATATATGACATTGAATTCTTCTGAAATAACCACAGTTGATGGATCTGAGTACATCACAGCCACATTTAATTCAAAAACACGAAATGCAATTCATGTCATATCTCTTTATAAAGCTCACAATTGTTCAATGTCGACATTTTTAAAAACTCTTCAAAATCTAATTCAAAAATCTCCTCTACATTGTCCCACTATCATCTTGGGAGATTTCAACATTGACATCCTTGACTGCAATGATATTACTCAAAATAAAACAAAGTTAGTAGAATTTATGAGACATTTCAACTTACAATCACAATTTAGTGCAAGTACCACTAAAGGAGGGACTCAATTAGACCACATATGGGCAAATATACCTGGGAATGATTGTAACGCTGGAGTATCCGAAGCATATTGGCCAGATTATCATAAACCAATTTATATTGCATTTAAATTACCAAATTTTCTTCCAATATTCAAAAGCCAACTAGTATATTCCTCATTTCTATAAATATAAATACGACAAGATATCCAAAAACAAAAAAGTTAGAAAACAAGGTTTGCAATTTTGTGAAATACGTACATAAATTACATTTGTGTTGGGATTTTGTCACCAAGCCATGAGCTCAATTGTTGATTGGAATAAGAGCAGTTTCATATAACTGGTCCGGGTTTGAATCCCGCCGGACTTGTTTCTAGCGGTTCTGTGGTACACATGGCTTGGCACTGCTAGCGAGAAATCGAAGGCAGGAAATTATGTAAGTTGTACTAATCAGCGGTGCCCACCTAAATACCTGAGACTAAAAATAGTTAAGTCATGTGACAATATGTTCTAGTGGTTGTTATCACTACTCAATAAAGGCGGTAGTTAACTAGTTATGACTACCCCTTTTATTGTTTATATATATTTTTTGTGCAGTAGGAAAATTGATGTTATAAGATTTTCTAAATGCATTAAATAGATATAATTTTCAAAATGAAAACATGCATTAAATCATGGATTACAAAATACCAATGTTTTGAGAAATTTAAAATGTAATATAGAAATACATTTGTTCAAAACGCGGTCACTTCTTTCGTTGAAAAAACTTAGATCAAGTTTGAAGATATAAAAGTCATAAAACATATCATGTAGTTGGCTAAACTCGTTCTTAAACAACTATTGGCTAATTGTATCATTCTCATGAAGCAAATTAAAAAAATCAAAAGTGACTATTTTTTGTTTATGAAATGTAAACATTACATATATAAAAAAAAAATCAAATACTCGCCATATAGTGCAATACCCATCATATAAATTTTTCTCTTCTAAACCCATCTTTGGTCCTAATCCTCATAAGCAATACCCATCGTGAATAACTTTCTTTCTAAAACCCATATGTGGTCCTAATCCTCATAGGCAATACCCATCGTGAATAAATTTCTTTTTGAAACCCCTCTCTTGTTGTATACACCATAAACAATTCCTATCATGGAAAACCAACATATAATTTTTTTAATTATTATGTCTTGAATAAAAAAACTCAAAAGCATAGTCGTTAATGTGAACATCTTTATGAAGGACCTATCTTAAAGAATAATTGCCCTAAGCGGTTTGTCTTATTAAGCCATGTAGCAGCGTAATGAGAGGTGCAAACACTTAGCCATGCATGTCAATGTCTTGATATTTGTGTAATCTTGTGATTTACAGCTCATACGTCCATCCTTTTCATATATTTGGTTTCTGAATATTCCTTTATTTGTCATTTGTCATTTAATGTTTGTTTTATTCATGTGTCTTTTCTCTGACGTGTAAAGTACATTTTTATAAATATTGAATATAACTTAATTCTTCTCAAATATATATTGATATTTCGTTCTCTCATTTCTCTATTCTCTTCTCTTGTTGCTTTATTTTCTCACTTCTTCACTCTTTTGTTCTCTTATCAACTCAAGAGAACACTATGTTTCATGTCAAATATATGACATCATTAGAGCTAGTTCTATAGTAAAATATCATCATTGACAAATAGGAGTCACCTACTTAAGCATAGTCTTTCATTGGTTTAGTTTCATTTTGAATCTTTCGGAATTCCTTGAACCTTGAGTATGTCCAACTATAGAGTTTTTATGGACTCTCAAACTCCTGAACCTAATCTTGAGCTTGAACTCTCTTTATCGCAATTGCCAGATCCACCATTTCGACTTTCGCAATCATCTTTTGGTCATCCTCAAGATGAAGCTGGACCATCTCAACGACGAAAGCGACCACGCATGGAGCAACGTTGGCATGGAAATCTCCAAGAAGAAGCTCGAGCTTTGGTGATCTTATTGCAAGTTGGCAGTGTGGAGCCTGGAGGTCATGATGTCACATTCCATGGACATTTTCAAGGGCTTAATTCTGACCAATATCGAGGAACAAATCCTCCAAAAGAAGGAGACTCTGGTCATCACCGCTATTTAGACGGACCTGTTTATCCTTTGGCAAAAGATCAACGTGCAGCCTTTGTTGCATCAACTCTTCAACGCATCCTTGAATTTCTAGAGATGTGAGAAGATTATATTGGTTTTTGCTGTTCTCTTCATAACTTGTTTTACTTGAGGAGAAGTGATGTAGTTAACATATTGTTGATTGGATTTGCATAGAAAGTTTGGTAGATTCTTACTATGTTTGCGTAGTATTTATAGTGATTCTTGATACGTTGAAGGGCTTGTTTGAATGTCAACAATCCTTGTTATTCCAGAGGTCAACTATTATTATTTGTTGTAGTTGGATAGTATATAGTCAAGGCAATTTGAAAATCTTGCTAAAACAAGCTTTGAAGCATAATAGTTGAAAATTGTCTTTATAGTGTACTTTTGAAGTTAATTCAAATTACTGGAGTTATTTGGGATTTTCATAATCTTGAACACAATTGTTGATTAAATATAGCAATTGAATTTGAATTTTTCATAAGCAATACCTATCATGGAAACATATCTCCAAAAACTTATCTCTTGTTGATTTTCTCATAAGCAATACCTATCATGGAAACATATCTCCAAAAACTTATCTCTTGTTGATTTTCTCATAAGCAATACCTATCATGAAAAACGTATTTTAAAAACTTATCTCTAGTTGAATTTTTCATAAGCAATACCCATCATGCAAACATATCTCTAAAAACTTATCTCTGGTTTTCATAAGCAATACCCATCATGCAAACATATCTCCAAAAACTTATCTCTGGTTGGTTAGATTCCTCATAAGCAATACCCATCATGAAAAACATATTTTCAAAACTTATCTCTAGTTGATTAAATTTCTCATAAGCAATACCCATCATAGCAAATGTACCTTCAAAACTTATCTCTAGGCTATTTTGAAGTATTTGATTAAATTTTTGTAGTATTTCACAAAGACTTTAAAAAAAAAAAGATAAATATTTTTAAAAGTCTTAGATTGAACAAGAGAGTATATGGCGGTACAAAGGGAGAGAAGATGAATAGTACTTCTCTCCCATAGGTTCGAAGTTGGAGTATCTTATCAGTAGTGAGTCATCTAGCTACTAGTACTAGGAAGAGCGTATGTGGGAATTTTATATCTCAACACTCCTCCTCGCTCGACGTAGTATCAGAAAAATAAATAAACCGAATACACTAGTACAAATACGGCTGAAAGCCAAATAAGATCGCCAAGTCGTGGACTTGGTCGACTGTATAAGGACGTCAGTGGTTAACTGACCGGTCCGAGGTTCGATCCCCGTCGGGTTCGTTGACTGGTCAGAATAACTCGCGGCTTGGCATGCTAGTGAGGCAGGAATAAACAGTCGACCCGCTCATCCACCGTACCCCTGAGCTGTGACAAGATGCAAAGCACCCCGAGATAGCTGACAAGCTCCGTGCATTGATTCCTAAACCGTGGTTCTCACCACGACCCCCCCCCCCTTTTTTTATTTGTTGCCTTGTTAAAACCTTATTAAAACCTTGTAGGGATTTTTGAAATCCCTACATTTTTTTTACCAAAGGTCAGAGCCTCTCGTGGCGTAGCTGCTTGTTCTATTTGAGTCAAAAAAAAAAAAAAAAAAAAAAAAAAAAAAAAAAAAAAAACTAACTAACTAACTAACTGTGACGTCAAAATCCTTCCTAGAATTTGATCAAAAAACATTAAAAAATATGGCATGCTAACCAAAGCTGCTAAAACAAGTGCATATTGATTAACTCATTAATTCATAACGGTCAAACGTAAAGCCCATGACCACGGAATGAAGTTGCACCTGTCACGCTCAATTTTGCCACTGTAAATAAGACAAACATTCAAATTCATATTTTTAGTAGATGAAGCGATGCGTCTACTATAGTAGATGGTATGGAATATTCTACACCCAACACTACTTCATCGGTAGCTAAGTGGACAAGTGGAGGGTTAACTCCTAAACGCCTGAATGACCAATTTTGGCTGATCAGTTTTTGCTGCAGCTGAAATGCGATTTCGGCCATTGAAATGATATTTTTTGAATTTGAGCTCAACTAACAAAATGTAGCTTACGAAGTCTAGTTTCCACTCCATTTTGAAATTTTGAAAAATTCCTAAAATTGAATGATTTATAGCAATTACAAGTTCAGGGTCTATTACCGTGGCACCTCCACAGTGTTCCACGGTTTTAGGTTTTTCCACTGTATTTTTAAATTTTAAAATATTTTTTGAGCACGGTAAACAAAATAATGTTTTTCTTTGTAATTTACACATTTGGCAAGTTTTTTGTATTTTTAAAATATATTTTATAATTGATGTGAATTTTCTTTGCTTTTACCACTTTGAAAAATCATGATAATTTGAATTTTGCATTAATAATTTTGAAAAAATCATATATTGTAGTTGACATTTGGTTTCATGCAGGAAAAATATGAAATTTAATTTTTTGTTCAATAATAATGGTGAAAGATAGCATCCAGTCTAAAGTTCTTCCACCACAGTAATAGGGTCAGGCATTTAAGGGTTAAGGTGATGGGCAAAGTGCATGAAAGAAAGGCGGTTGGCATGAAGGCTGTTGAATGTTATGTACACTTGTTCATGGAGTACAAACGTATCTGGAACTACGTGGCTAGCATTCGATCATCTCTGGAACTGCCCAGCCGCTTGTCCTTGTGCGAAATGCTCACTATGATTGCGCCCAACAATCGCCTCGTTGGTGGAGGTTACTCCCTCTACAAGAGACCCCCTGTCTTCTGGCATGGGATGCTCGCAATCCTCTGGCATACTTGATGCACTAGAAACTGATTTATTTTTCAACAAGAACCCTTCAACGTACTTTGAATATGCCCTCTTGTTTGGAGGGATTTCATTCATATTGGGATGGCGCGTAGGAACACAGCCCCTCAACTATTTTCACAAATGTGGAGAGAAAAAGCAAGTGACTTTGGTAAAGGCATTCTCGGCTACTTGGTGTATCAATGAGAGTTTTTGCACTGATAATATTTTCTTAGAGAGATGAAAACTTGCTCCAACTCTGCTCCCATGCCGCTCCTTATTGGGGACCACGACTGATTGTTCTTTTCCTTCTTCATTTTCCTGTCATTTTAACCCTTTGACGTGCCAGCGTGTAGATTCTGGACGCTGGATGAATTCTGACGTGTCCCTTGACCACCCACGGTGATGTTTTTCATCCATTCATTTTCTTTTTAATTCTTGTACTAGCTGACTACCATTTGTACGGTAGATTTTCAAAATAAGATATTGAGAATTTTTGAAAAATAGCAAAAGTGGTTTATGTCAAGTTTCATTCTTAGTTCAAAAAGTGAGACCTTAACCCCTAAGCTCCCAAGCGACCATTTTCTGGTCGCTGCCCGGAAAAAACGGGCTGCCCGGAACAAAAAAATCTTTTTTTGAAAAAATAAAAAATATTTTAAAATACTAAATCAAGTCTACTTTCCAACCCAATTTGAATTATGGCAATCCGAGTTCAACTCCACCCGGGAGAATTTTTCAAAGTAGATCACCTCAACATTGTCTTAGTGTTACAAAATTTGCTATTTGGGGAAAGTAATGATGATTCCTCCATAATTTCTCTTGCTTTTTTGAATTTTACGATAGATAGCCCAACTTTAACCAATCGTACTAAATTTTGAACTCTAAAATTGAAAATTATAATTTATACAAATTTTCGAAGGTTAATGCTTTTAAATTCATTAAAAAATGATCTAAAGATTATTTTGGAAATTTGACCGTATGGATAATTTGTAAAGATGATACTCTACATTTTGTCTATTGAACCAACCTTCATCAAACATATGGAAGGCACATATTATAACACATCTATGTTTTGTCCAATACCCCTCGGGCTTTTAGGGGTTAAACATGATTTTCCATAATAAGTAGAATCAAATAGTGAAAACCATACCATCTTGTAGTGCATGTTATTCCAATTTCATTACAATATTTTAAAAAAATTAATGTTAATTTTGGATTTTAAATTGAATTTCAAGAGAAAACCTTGCAAAATTAATTAAAAAATATTAATAAAAAGTATGATGAATCCAACAGTACAGATGTTCTCTTTACATTGATATTTATAACTTTTCTTTGTTCATCAACTCCGTTTTAATTTTTTATCAAACACTTTATAACGAATCTTTGAAAACAGTGTTGAATCGGGACCTTAACCCGTAAACGTCCCAGCGTCCAGAAACTGGATCACGAACGGATTTAAAGCCTTCTCATGTTCTCATCAATGCTTGGATGAAACTCATCTAATTTTTTGGAGATTCTTCACCAAGTTGTTGTCCTATCTAATGGCTGGATTTAGTCATACTGGAGTATATATTTTTCTAAAATTACAAATGTAGAAGTATGTCAAGTCGTTGACCAAGCCAAAATTGCATTGACTCTAATTCAAAGCGGAATCTTGAAAAATGAGGTCATAAATTTAAGAAACACAAAAATTTCAAAGTATCACCACATTTAAGAGTATCTCATTTCAAACTCATTTCAACAAATTTTACTCAAAAAATATTGAAATTTAGTTTCTAATCAAATTTAGAGGGAATTTTTAATTTTAACTTTCAATTTTTATAATTAAATATTGATGATTGTATTAGTGAATCAAACCGTACAGATGGAATTTAAAATTCATAATCTAGAACTTTCTTTTGTATGTCAATTCCAGAATATTCTTCTAAATAGTAGTTTATAATGCTTTTTCTTAAATTGTCAATTCCAGGAACACCCTGGTACGGTTAGGGATTAAAGGGTTAATGGACTGATTTTACCCTTCCGATTTAAATTAAAAAAATGGATCGTACTATTTGACATCTGACCCAACCTCATTCAAACTGCATTGGCTGGGAACTCACAGTCAAGCTGCTTCCAGCTTCAGGTCATCAATTGAAGATATATAGTAGTTACCTAGAAATACCATGAATAGAGACAATTAACCCTTAACCCCTGAGGGCATCCTCAGTCGTCTCCCTCCACAGTTTTTGCAGAGAGCCCTGCAAAGGAGCGGGAGCATGAGCAGGGAGGAGGGTCCAACGTATCTCCTGTCAATTGCCCAGGCAAGGAACTTATGTTATTACCTGGGCAGCCAGGTGGCGCAGGGACTTCACGTTGTTAGAATCTCGTTGGCTTGAAGACAATCAGAGACTCTGTCAGGACTGCTACCGGGAGGACTTTCTCTCACAGCAAACAAGCAAAAATTGCCGAGAGCGGGAGGTGCTATGGCGTGAACCGCGCAGTAACGAGACAAATAACGAGGGCGTTGGCCCGCGCCGTGGGATTCCGCACCCGCCAGTTGCCGTTGCAGTGAGCATTCGTCATAGGACTGAGGATGCTCTAAGTGCCCAATCAACCATATTATGCTTGATTTTTGGTCAATCGTCCAAAAAATCAAGTGCTTAAGCTTTATTGTAGTTGGTGTTTTCATTAAATGTTTAAATTAAGTTATAATACATCTTTTGACCGTTGGGATTGAATAATAAACTTCATTTGAAGTTTTCCTACCGTTGAGAAATTTGCAATTCGAGTGTCCAAAATACAAAGGGCTTTCTAAAAATGCTCCAATCATAAGTCTCTTTTATTTTCTTCACTTTCATATTTTTACTACTTGTTAATGTAACTTTTATCTAGCTTAAATACATTTTTTCATATTAAGTTTGACAAAAATATATTTATTTTGAATTTTTATCCTGTTTACATAATAAAGTTTGTAAATATTCAAAATATCTTCCAATCATGTAGAAATTTTTGTTATACCTTCATAATGCTAATGACTATCAATGAAAAATTATAAATCATCCAATGTGATTTTTCAAGTATGCAAATTGTAGTGATTTGACTTTTACAGAATAGGTGAGGACATTTAGGGGTTAAAGGGCTGATGGGGATAGTATATACGTTGGCGTATATTTGACATTTGTTGTAAATAGAAAGTTCCAAATTGAGACCCCAATTGCTCATTAAAATCATGTTGACGTGAATTTTAACTTCACTTTTGATCTTAAATCCATAAGAGCTGTGGAACTATGCCAAATACAATGGCGTATTGGTGTATTATATTGGTCAGAAAGGGCTCTCTGGACCTTTAAGTGGCCCTAATTCCTAAACGTCCTCACCCTGCTTCAAATTCGGGAGTTTTGCAAAGAGGCATGAAAAAATGCCAGCCAAAGGGATATTTTGCACTTGGTGTATGAATGATATTTGTACATTATCAATTTTAAACTCTATCCATGCGAGTAGATCCACGATTGCTATGACCAATGTTTTGTATAAAATTTGAAACTTGAAATTGAAAATGCTTTTTAAATTTGACCACGAATAAGATATTGACAATATATTGATCAAATTCGTTGTGATTGGTTGAATTCTAATACTCTAAGAGTACTGATTTTTGGAGATTTTTTGATTGCTTAATTTTGTGAGTTGACTTTTTTAAAAGCACTTTTACACTAAAATCTTTGAAATATGTGGTGAATCGCTACAACATGAAATGTGGCATAAAAATTTCACAAATCATCTCCTTTCTGATTGGATCACACGTGCACGAAGCTAACTTCCTATAAAATATATAGTAAAAAATCCACACAATAAAAGTCAATGACAAATCTAAGTCAAATGAGAAAATTGTGTTTGATTTTGTACATTGTTTACTTTCTGGACAGTTGGGCATTTAGGGTTAAGCGTTTTACATCATAGGAATGGAAGTTTGGTTAAGGACTCATATTTCTTAAATAGAATTGAAGAGATCATGAAGAGAAGTGATTTTTTTTTTTTTTTGCCAAATATTACAATTTTCAAAGTAGAAAGTTTGTCAAACCCCCTACTCATGCCCTAAACTTAATTTTAAATAACAATAGACTAATCCTAAATCAATATATGGAATGTCCTGGTTGAATTTAGAACACAATTTAAGGTTAATCTATGGTACAACTTTTTAGTGGTGTCTTGAAGTATCAAGTATTTCTACCTTATTTTCACTTTGATGAAAGAAGAAATGTGTGACGTTAATTCCGAAGCGTCTCCAGCTTTATTAGATTTAAAAATATCATTGCTTTTGAAGTAATATAGGTCTAAATGTAAGTGACGTATAGAAATCTCAATTGTACAATCTTGTAGTGTACATGTTGTAACGTAGACGATATGAATCAAATTGGGAGTCATTTGGCCACATAGATTGCAAGTTTGCGATATTTTAGTGTTGAAAAAGGATGTTGAAATTTTCCTAGCAATATATTAGAGTTGAAACTCTATTCATAAACCTACTCAAATGAAAAAACTGCAACCTGTAAAGTAGTTCAAACTCATCATATAAACACATTGGTATACAAAAATTAATACATATCTTTGATGTATCCAAAAATTAATACATATCTTTGTTGTATCCAAAAATTGCTTTAAAATGTCAAAAAGTAGCCCAAAAAGTGACATATTTATTAGACCCAAAATTTGAAATGTGTCTCAAATATTCACATCAGCTTGGAGCCTTGGATGGACATAAAAGTTTTACCATAATAATTAAACATCAAGGGAAATGTAATCTAATTTTTTATTTTTTATTTTTATTCAAAACTCACATTGAATGAAAAAGAAACAAGCTTTATAAAGCTGAAGCCATCAAAATGCACTTTGGTGAACTAAAATTAACCCTTTGGCGTCTCATTCCTTTGTGTAATCGTCAAACTACACTTTTATAGAGAGTTTAGCTTTCAAGATTTGTTAAAATAATATTTTTTAATATTTTTTATGAATGAAATTTTATGTTTCCGATTAGTCCTAAAATTTTCCGATTTTTCTGATACGAAATGAACTTTTTACAAATTTTTAGGTCAAATTCTTATTAATTACAAAAAATCTTTCAAAGATATAAAATTCGTAAAACATGTGCAAATAAAAATGGAGAATCACATTACATATATTCTGTAGAATTTTTGAATTTTAATTTTAAAATTCAAAAGGTGAACATCTTATGCAATGTAATTCAAACCTTGAGCTACATAGCTTGCAACAAAAATAAAATATTCAATACTTGAAATTTGTAAGATCCGAAAAGGAAAGTGATAACTAGACTCAATAAACTTCATTTTCTCAAATGAAAGCAAGAGCAAAAGACTTCATCTTCAAGAAGAAAATTGGCTTGGACCAACAAACATCTACTATTTGGATACGCAGTCCTGAATGGGTTAAACCCCGTGTCCTAAAAGAAGCTAAAATTCATTAGAGTTAACCGCAAAGAAGCTAAAATTCATGTTAGGTAAGGTGAGTTGGAAGTGACTCAACAACAACCGAGTCTACTATTGGCACGGTTGTACTAAATCGGCAGATAGATTACATGTTTAACTAAATAGATCACATGATCAAACTAGTTGAACATGTATTTTGGCTGTCTGAGCATCGTTGGCTCAACTGAAAGGCACTTTTGAAGTTCTTTTTGTATGATAGTTTGCAAGAGCAACTTGAAAACAACTTCCAAAAACCTTCACCCAACCTTTCTGGTTTCTACAAATTCTTCTCCATTTTAAGATTATGATAGTCCCGAAGACCAAGAAACAGGAGAGTTTTCAACTTGAGTTCTCATTTTGGTTACCTTCAATGAGAGCATTGATTTCCATTGCAATGAATATTGGGCCTTGAAACTCGTATTCTGATTTCGGTAAACTCAATTAGAGCAGGGCCACCTATGCCCTCAGAGAGTCTCTCATACTCCAGTAGTAGATGAAAAGTGCTAAGGGTCCTTTCAAAATACCTCTTGAAAGCAGCTCCACCACAGCCCTCCAGGGTCCCTTGCACTCCAGAACTAGATGAAATGTGCCAAGGGCCCTTTCAAAATGTCTCTTGACTCTGAATCCTAGGGTGTTAAGAAACGACCCTCCAAATCACTATTTAGTTAATTATGTCCCCACATTCTACTTGTGATTGGTCCATTGAATATTTAATGTGCACTTTTGATGTATGAGAGGCCTCCAAAGGTGGGGGAGTGTAAGTGCACGGGCTCTTCAAATGTAAATGAATACTTTCAGCGAGTCATCTCTAGCGTGTAGGAGTGGGGATGCTCTGACTCTGAATCCTAGCGTGTTAGGAATTGGGCCTTCAAATCACTATTTAGTTGACTATATCCTCCCATTCTACTTGTGATTGGTCCATTGACTATTTGATGTGCGCTTTTGATATGTGAAGGGCGTGCAAGGGTAGGGGAGTGTGAGTGCAAGGGCCCTTCAAATATAGATGAATAATTTGAGAGAGTTAGAGCATCCTCAGTCTTCTCCCTCTAGAGTTCCCGGCAATGAGCATTTGCAGGGAGCCCTGCAAAGGAGCGGGTGCCTGAGGAGGGAGGAGGGTCCAATGCAACGCCCGTCAACTGCCCCGGCAAGGAAGTTATGCAGGGATGCAGGCAGCCAGGTGGCGCAGAGACTCCACTGTGGCAGGATCTTGTTGGCTTGGAGACTGTCACGGATTCTGTCAGGGCTCTTAGTGGGAGGACTTTCTCTCACAGCAAATGGGGAAAATTTGCCCAGAGCGGGAGCTCTTACAGCGAGGGCTGCACAGTAACGGGAGGAATATTGAGGGCGTTGGCCCGCGCTATGGGATCCCGTGCCCGCCACTCACCGTTGCAGTGAGCAAAGTGCGCAGGACTGAGGATGCTCTTAGTCCTAGCGTGCATGAGTGGGAATGCTCTTACGCTATGGAATCAGGCAAGTCTTTTTGTTTTATGTTTTCTTTTCATTTCCTCTCAAAGACCATGAGCATTCACTGTATGTACTCAGGCAAGTTGCAGTGAGTGCAGTCAACAAAATTTAATTGACATCACACACGAGAGTTAGCAAGCTAGCAGCTTCTGAAACGCAAGGACTGACCCCCCTCCTGTGATGGGTTTCTTGGCCCGTTGAGTGGGTTGTAACTTGTAAACTTATTTTTTCTTGTGCGATGAATCTTCTTTCATTTGTGTCAGAAAACATATCACACGGACTGACACACATGAATATTATAATAATGCGGCAGTACCGGCAGTAGCTGACGCTGCATGCAACAGTGCCCACCAGACAGCAGGAATAGGGCCTGGAATCTCAGACAAGTCATGCCTCAGGTAGGCTTACCTCAAATATGGTAACTAGGTAGCCATTTTATTTTTTTGAAGGATTTTGAGTGGTGGAGTGAGGAAAAAATGGATCATAGCTAAGTTACGAGAAATTTGATCTCTCCTGGGGTAGACACCCCTCCAGGCTCCAGGTCCTGTGTGATAGACGCGGGGACCACATTACTTGGGTTGCTTTCAACCCCCATAATTTTGGTAGTTAGGTTGCTTCTGTGCCCCGTGGCGGTCTTGTCACGGTGGCTTTGTATTTTATCTCCTTGCAATTGATTCTTTCAATTTGTGCCAAAAAAATATAAATAAAGAAATGGATCATAGCATAGAAATACCAAAAACCGTGAAAGTAAGGAGATTTGGATATTAGAAATAAAATTGTATCTTAGGACTCAATTTTCCTATATCTCACCCTCCGTGGAAAAAATAAATTGTCTAAAAATAGTTATTTTGAACCCTATATTATCGAATGCAGTAAAACAATAAAACTCGATTTCTAAGCGATTTAGGAAAACTACCCCAAACTCTATTTTAG
The DNA here is from genome assembly GCA_022496805.1 of Pohlia nutans. Lineage (NCBI taxonomy): Eukaryota > Viridiplantae > Streptophyta > Bryopsida > Bryales > Mniaceae > Pohlia > Pohlia nutans. The sequence goes on from CM040103.1 coordinate 4,303,379, forward strand.
CCAGTTTAGTTTTTCCACGGGGGGTGAGATATAGAAGAGAAGAAATCATAAAGAGGCAAAGTGATGTTTATACGTCAACAAACAAAAACAAAAAGTTTAATGGAAATTTTAACTAAAATTTGTGTAGTGAGGAAGGTGTGGTAGTCAAGTTTACAACATTGAATTGTGGCTCATAGCGTGGTCTTGATTGAATTTATGCTCGTGGCCATTAGGATTGTAACCAGAATATCGTGTTCATCCATTGGAAGTAGCTCGCGTCACGTAACCATGTGGTTTTAACCCTTTAGTGCCCAACTGACCACATTATGGTCACTACAACGTCCGAAATGCAAATAGCAGAGAATCCGTGAAGAATTGGAACTTCAGTTTTGAAGTTCAGATTTGCCCACATACATTACGCACCTTCCTGAAAAAGAAATTTTCAATTTGGAATTGTACAACTATCAAAATACCTATCAACAGAATGAGAAAATACTGCAAATACTTGAAAATACAGTAAATACTTACAAATACAACATATGTATTATGTAGTATTTGTTGTGTTTGGAAGTTTGTTATCTTGTTTTATTTTTTTGGATTGTGTTCTCTTCTTCATCTTCCATTAGTGTGTGTAATCCGATCTTGACTAATGTTCCCACTCCTGTCAATTTTCAACGTATAAAATTTTGTCCTAAACCGTACATGGACAAGTCACTTTCACTTATAAATCTCACAATAATTATGTGTGAGTCTATTTTTATATGAAAGATTGCAACGGAGAGGTGTTGACATAGGGCATGGGTGAACTTCTTTGCTTTTATTTTTGAAAATTTACCTCAAATTATATTTAACTTTGAAGTCACACACCCCCCAAAATCTCGTTTTTGAGCGTGCATTATACAGTTCAAATACATACTATAATCTTCCGATCCCACCATCGGATGATTCTCAAATTTTGATAAAATGTGTGCTCTCGAGTTGAGAATAGAATTGTACGGTTACTTTCTAATTTAACCCATTCTATTTTCGGTAGTCTCAACCACTGTGGAAAAATGTACTGAAATCCAAAGCTCTGAGCTACAGTACCCTAGGCACTAAAGGGTTAAGGCATCAAAAGGAGAATGATCAAGTCAAGATGTGGGTTGGCCCCTCAAAATTTACATAATGCATTCTGAATTAGGCCTTGCTGGAAACATTACTTAGCCAATAATTTATAAGGTGATGTTCATGGCTTAGCCAAAACAATGTACTTCAATTCTAGAATGTACTCATAACATTTGTTGGCTAGTAGTACAATACACGCTTTTGCTTGGGCAGAGAATCAATATATCAACATAGAATTGATGATAGGAACATGTTGAAACTATTAAAAAACAAAGTTTTGTTGAGTTGTCTAGCCAACATTAACTAGAGATGACTTTTATTCTTTAGAATATTACGATTCCTACAACGATTCTAGTCTGCAATGTTGATTCCCAAGGGTGAACAGTGGGGCTATTAAAGAATGTTATGTAGCCACATCTATCTTAACAAAACAACAAAAATGAGTCAATCCTAGGACCCGCCTTTGTTGAAATTTAAGAAAAAGTCCCTAGAGTGTATCGTATTACACATCTTTTTTATTTAACACCGTCATGTGTCAAAGAAAAGAAAACTACAATGTTTAACCCCTAAATATAGATGTGTTATAATATGTGCCTTCTATATGTTTGAATGATGAAGTTTGGTTCAATAGGCAAAATGTAGGTCATCAGCTCTACAAATTATCCATATGGTCAAACTTCTAGAAATAACTTAAGATTTTTTTAATGAATTTAAAAGCATTAATCTCTTAAAAATCATACAAATTGTAATTTTCGCTTTTAGAGTTTAAAATTTAGCATGATTAGTCAAAATTGATTTATTTATTGTAAACTTCAAAAAAGAAAAAGAAATGATGGAGGGAACATCATTACTTTCTCCAAATAGAAACTTTTAGAATACTAAGACAATGTTGAGATGATCCACTTTCAAAAATTCTCCCCGGTGGAGTTTAATTTGGATTGACATAATTAAAATTGCATTGGAAAGTAACCTTGATGTAGTATTTTAAAATATATTTTTATGTTTGCAATTTTTTTTTGTTCCGAACAACCCGTTTGAAATGGGCACTGACCAAAAAATGGTCTATTGGGAGTTCAGGAGTTAACACCTAAATGTACCAAGGTGTCCTTGTATTTGACGACTTGAAAAAATCATCATAAAGCACCTCTTTAGAAGAGTATTTTGGAATTAATATACAAATGAATGTTCTAGATTTTTAATTTTAGATTTTGTCCATATGGTTCCATTCACCAGTACTATCACCAACGTATTATTATAAATTTTGAAGGTTAAAATAAAAGATTCTTTTTAAATTTGATTACAAACAAAACACTAAAAGTTTTTGAACATAATGTTGTTGAAATGGATTTAAAATGAGATACTCTTAATATGGTGATTCTTTAAAGCTTTTGTGCTAATTAAAGCTATGACCTCATTTTTGCAAGGCCACTTTTGAAACACAATCAATGCAATTTTGGGTTGGTCAACAACTTGACATACTTCTACATTTGTAATTTTAGAAAAGCATGTAGTGTAGTATCACAAAATCCAACCATTAGATAGGACAACAACATGATGAAGTATCTCCAAAAATTTGCATGACTTTCATCCAAACATTGATGAGAACATAGGGTGACTTTGAATCTGCTAGTCATTTAGAAACTGGACGTTGTGACGTTTAGGGATTAAACATTGAGTGGTGGAGCATTAGAGCCTACTGAAACTGTTAGATTCTAAAATCATGATTATGGGGTACTAGACCATGAATATATCCTATAAGTTAGTACTAGGGTCATTAACCCCTAAGTGATCAATCGACCATTGTTTGGTTGCAGTCCAAACTAAAGTGAGTGACAATGGTCAAGAAATGGCATTTTCCAAATCTTGATTTTTTGTTGAAATTATGGGTAAAAGTTATCAATGTTCTAATGTTGTTTGATACATTTCATTTGCAATATTGAGGTTCACTAAAGATTTTTTTAAAGAAAAAGACCTCAATATTGTTCTAATGTCATTAAACTCACTATTTTGGGAAACTAATGATGTTCTCTCATTTGAATTTTTTCCTTTCAAAAAATTTAGAATAGAGTTTCTAGTTTTAACCAATCATATGAAATTTCAAATTCTAAAAATAAAATTTGTAATTGTGTTAATTTTAAATGGTAAATGCTTCTAAATTCATTAATTGAGTATCTAAAACTATTTTAAACGTTTGACCGTATGAATAATTACTAAACATCATGCTTCTCATTTTCTCCTTTGGACCAAACTTCATCAAAGTTACAGAAGTGACATTTTATAACACATCTAGGTTTTGCCCATACCCCTCTATCACTCAGGAGTTAACCCTTAAACGTCCAGACTACATTTATCCGGTCAAAGTTCATCAATTTGTCACATTTTAAATTGTATTGTACTTTTTTGGTGTTTTTTCACATAATATATCCTTAAACTGATGTACACTGATTTTTTCATAATTATTTAAAATAGGCGTTTTATAATGACTATGGCTATCACAAGAGAAAATTTTGAAAAATCTTATAAAATTCATTTTCAAAGTATGATATTTTTAGAAAAATTGTCAATACTAATTAGGAATTAGGTAAAAATCAACATTTGATTAAAAATCAATCAAACATGGCATCACGGGACTAATTGCGCACTGAAGGGTTAATCCAAAAATGACATATGCTTTCCTGATACCACATGAAAAATCTCTTTCAAATTCTATTTTATGCATGATTAAGTTTTTAATTTACTTCGGCTCTATTCAAAAGAAGTATAATTCTCTCTAAGGTGCTTGGTTTGGCATTTTAAAAACCCCATTCAGTGCAATGGAATAGAAATTAAGAGCAAGATTCTCCAAAAATATAACCAAGCCCATGGAGCTTGCATTGTCCTTTAAGGGTTAATAGTAATATGTAGTTTGTGTGTCACGTTCATTGTTCATCCCGTTTGAAGTGGACAGAGTTCACATTTGAACTTTGAAGTATACAATATACAACAAATATTCGAGTTATTCCAAAAGGGAAGTTGTGTTTGAACATGATATCATGTGTTTTGTTTTAATATACTCTTATGTATTCACTCTAAATAGTTCAAAGATGTAGAAGAGCTTAGTGGCCTCTCATTGTTAGGTGCGTAAGAGCTTGGTGGTCTCCAAACTCATGCACAACTAGTTTAGCCGTCAAAAAAGACGGCTAAGCTAGTTGACCATGAGTTTGAAGACCACCAATCTCGTACACACTTAATAGTGAGAGACCACCAAGCTCTTTCAAACTTCATAACTATTCCAATTGTGGGAAAAACAACAACTCATGTGTAGTAGAAGAGAATGGCACATTGCCTGGGGGAATTTTACCCCTACCTTATAGTTCTTAGAGCATTTGCACCCATACTCGCCAAAAGTCTGACATACGCAATAAGTGGATGAAAAATGCTAAGGGCCCTTAACCCCTAAAGGACCGGAGTGTTTTTCCTCCAAAAACACTCCAATGCTGCCATTTTTACTCCCCCATACAAAATATCCAAAAGAATGTTATTTTTTGCCTTCTAACCGTAAGATCTTGTCCTTAACCCCTAAACTCCCGAGCGACCATTTTCTGGTCGCTGCCCGGAAAAAACGGGCTGCCCGGAACAAAAAAATCTTTTTTTGAAAAAATAAAAAATATTTTAAAATACTGCATCGAGTCTACTTTCCAATCCAATTTGAATTATGGCAATCCAAGTTCAACTCCACCCGGGAGAATTTTTCAAAGTAGATCACCTCAACATTGTGTTAGTGTTACAAAATTTGCTATTTGGGGAAAGTAATGATGATTCCTCCATCATTTCTCTTGCTTTTTTGAAGTTTACGATAGATAGCCCAACTTTAACCAATCGTACTAAATTTTGAACTCTAAAATTGAAAATTATAATTTATACAAATTTTCGAAGGTTAATGCTTTTAAATTCATTAAAAAATGATCTAAAGATTATTTAGGAAGTTTGACCGTACGGATAATTTGTAAAGATGATACTCTACATTTTGTCTATTGAACCAACCTTCATCAAACATATGGAAGGCACATATTATAACACATCTATGTTTTGTCCAATGCCCCTCGGGCTTTTAGGGGTAAACTATTTGAAAAACATACACAACAAATTTCGTTGATTTTGACCGCACGGATTGCAAGATAATTACGTTTGATGGAAAAAAACACCCCAAAAAAACACATGCCCGAAAATTTCAGATGCGTTTGACCACGGCTACATCAAAAAAACCTCACTACCGTAACTTGTCGCACTTCACTTTCACATTCTATATGATGTTACTTAGTTGTGTACCAATTTTCGTTGCGTTTGGAGATGTTTAGGATGTTGAATAACACCTTGCACTTGTTGGGGGTTTAAAAGTTCAGAAAAGACTATATGTTTTTGGAATTGCAATATTTTCGACTTTCTTTATTTAAAATACGAATCCGAGCGGTGAAACACAAGTACATTCCACCGTCTACAAAATGGCGAAATTTTTTTTGAAAAAAAAATAAATCTCCAAGTTTTAAAAGACATGTAGCATATTTTCTAAGAATTTTGGGGGTTAGGGGGGAAATAAAGGGAAGAGGAAGGGAATTGAAGTGCCAACCCATTCCAATGTTCATGACCCCACTAACTCTCAAGGTACACTGCCACGTGGCAGTCCCTCATTTTTATTTTTTATTTTTTATTTTTTATTTTAAAAAATGATTTTAATTTTCAAATTTTTAAATAATATTTTTAATTATGAAATTGAACTTTTAGTTTTAAATAATATTTTAAAATTAAAATAATAATTTTCAGTTTAAAATAATAATTTTAATTTTAAAAAAAATTAAAATTTTAAAAAAAATTATTAATTTTTTTTTAATAAGTTCGGAAAACGGGGTGGTCTTCTGCCCCCCACAGGCCACCCCATTTTCCACACGCCGCCCATCTTGTTGCCCCCCCTAAAATTCAACTATTTCTCTATTGCCCCGCTGCCCTTTCTCCCGAAAAAAAACACATTTCCCCTCATAACTTCCCCTCATAACTTTCACATACGGTGTCGGAATTCAAAAAAAAAAGAATCCCCATTTTCGTGGCACATTGGGGAATCTACTATTAAATTTCCTTCAAAATTCGATTAAAAATGTGTTCACCGGAACCTACCCGATTCTCTAAATGTCCTACTTAGGACACTTGGTCCTTTAGGGGTTAGAACTGCCTCTTAGCCCTCAACTTTGACATACTAAGAAATGGCCCTCCAAATCCAACTTCAGTTGACTGATCGAATCTGACATTCTACTTGTGATTGGTGCATTGACTATTTGACGTGCACTTTTGGTGTTTGAGGGGCGTTTAAGGGTGGGGTAGTGTGATTTCAATGGCTCTTCAAATATAGATGAATAATTTTAGAGAGTCACCTTTAGCGCACATGGGTGGAGATGCACATAGCTTAGTTGGTTGCTTGGCCTTGCATCGGTTCTGGTGCTCTGGCTCTGTATTTTATCTCTTGCAATCGATTCTCTCAATTTGTGCCCGAAAGAAAAAAAAAAAAAAAAACTTTATAACTATTCATTGCAAAAACAAATTAAAAATCCCAGAAACCACGTCGGGTTTTATTTTGGAGACAGAGGAAGTATTCAGCTTCTCCTGACATCCATAATTTAATCCTTGTTTCCAACAATAGTATGCAGCGTCTTCTCCAGAGGCGTTACTCGACTTAGGGCCGCTTCACACTATGGCCGAAGGTCGAGAGGCCGTCGATTTCCACCAATCAAATTGCAAGAGACCATGGTTTCGGCCTCTCGACCTTTCACACTAGAGGCCAAAGTCCAAAGGCCGTGGACCTTTAAAATGCTTACATGGCAACATTTTTTGACCAAGGTGACGGCCTCTCGAGAGGAAGTTTGGCTCTTATATTTTGCAAGACCCGTCACTATGGTCGAGAGGCCGTGGATTTCTTTTCATAAAAAATGAAAACTATATTTTATGCCTATTTTTAGTAGATTTCTTTGAACTCTCAACAAAGTTTGGACTCTCAATCCCACGGCCTCTCGACTTGGACGGCTATAGTGTGAAGCGGCCCTCAGTGGCCAGAGCACAGAAGGGCGTCTTGATCTCCCTCTGACTAGAATTTTTTTCATTTTTGCGGCGCTGCTTTTCAATAAGGGCCGCTTCACACTATGGCCGTCCGAGTCGAGAGGCCGTGGGATTGAGAGTCCAAACTTTGTTGAGAGTCCAAAGAAATCTACTGAAAATAGGCATAAAATATAATTTTCATTTTTTATGAAAAGAAATCGACAGCCTCTCGACCATGGTGACGGGTCTTGCAAAATGTAGGACCCAAACTTCCTCTCGAGAAGCCGTGACCTTGGTCAAAAGTGTTGCCATGTAAGCATTTTGAAGGTCCACGGCCTTCGGACTTTGGCCTCTAGTGTGAAAGGGTCGAGAGGCCGAAACCATGGTTTCTTGCAATTTGATTGGTAGAAACCGATGGCCTCTTGACCTTTGGCCATTGTCTGAAGCGGCCCTTAGTGTGTGCAGGCAGACTCATGTAAGTTACCTTGCGATGGATCGGCCTTAAGCACACAGGTAATCAGTGCTGCACTAAGTTTACAGAAGCAGCAGCTTTGACGGTGTGATATGCGCCATCAAATGTGCATTTGTCCTAAATTGTGACGACGTGGACGATGCGCGCTTTCGTGTCATCTTCTCAGCTCTGCTACCTGCGTGAGATATTGCAAGTCTAGTGAAATCTAGAAATTACCGCGGGGTAAAATGGTTGCCGACTAAGAGCATCCGTACCCATACTCGCCAAGAGTCTGATACATGCAATACGTGAATGAAAAATGCTAAGGGCCCCTTCAAAAGAGCCTCTTAGCCTTCAACTTTGGCGTGTCAAGAAATGGCCCTCCAAATCCAAGTTCAGTTGACTAAATCTGACATTCTACATGTGATTGGTGCATTGACAATTTGACGCGCACTTTTGGTACTTGGGGGGCGTTCAACGGTTCAAAGGTGGGGGAATGTGATTTCAAGGGCTCTTCGTATATAGATGAATAATTTTAGCGGGTTGTGGAGTGGAGATGCTCTGAGGTGAGATAACGTAATCCTTGTCGACGCAGGCTCGGCGCTCTTTCGTCTTGCCGGATAGTCAGTTTGTAAGGACTTGAGTTGGCATGTCGATTAGGCAATTGCAACGGCAATTGGTGGAACTCTAACTAGTCTGCCGGTCGTAATATACATTCTGTGTTTGATCCACCCATTGCCTACGCTGGTTTTGGTTTTTACCAAATATTCTTGTCTTACTAGTACAAACCATGGCATTTTGTGACCAATCAAATTTTGCAAAAAACACCAAACTCATATGTTGGTGCTATGTAGCACCAATATTGGTGTCAAAAACACTTTCTCACCTCCATTCATGTTCTTTTGTGAAATTTATATAGATTTGATAGTTTTAACAATTCGATGTCTATTATTCGTATATTGTTGGATTTTAAAGCCAATTGAAGCACATAACCAATTGATTTTTATTTTATTTTTCACATCTTATTAGTACTCCGATTTTTCATAATTTAATAATTCGTTATTGTTGAAATAATAAACTTTTATCATGTATTCGAGACTGCATTATTCCTGTATGTATTAAATTTATGTCTAGGATATGTTGCATATTTTTATCACAACATTCTTATTTACAAGAACATACATAATAAAGATTCAACAAAGTATGATAATTCATATTCACGTCATCTTTCAGTTAGTGAAAAATATCACATAACATAAGAAATAGATGTATTATGTCCTAAGTAAATTTCAAGAAATTCATGAATTATAGCTTAAGTAAATTTGAGAAATACTCAAATTATGTTCTATGTGAATTTGAGAAATACGTGAATTATGTTTTACGTGAATTTCAAGAAAACATCCTCTTATTATTAAAATACAAGAGCTCCTCATCAAACACTTTACAACATCTAAACATGAAAAAATATTCAAAAATGTTTTGTATTGCAAAAGTTATAAAGGTTTAAAATTAATAAATGTTTTTCTAACTCTGCTGTCACTTTAAATTGAATACAAAAAATCTCTTAAATTTTTTGCTAAATTTTTTTATTAGAGATTCCTCATTACAATATCTACCCAAGAGAAAAACAAACAATAAAAAAAGTATTCTATTGCAAAAGTTATAAAGGTTTAAAAATTACTACATGTTTTTTTAACTCTGTTGTCACTTGAAATTGAATATAGAAAAACTCCTAAATGTTTTACTAATTTTTTTTTATTGGAGTACATTCCTCATTACAATACCTACCCATGAAAAAAGAAAACCGATAAATAATGTACAATATTGCAAAAGTTATAAAGGTTTAAACATTACTACATGTTTTTCTAACTCTGCTATCAATTTAAATCGAATAGAGAAAAACTTTTATATGTTTTACTAATTTTTTTTTATTGGAGTACATTCCTTATTACAAGACCTACCCATGAAAAAGAACGATAAAAATGGTATTGTATTGCAAAAGTTATAAAAGGTTTAAAAATTATTACATGTTTTTTTAACTCTACTGTCACTTTAAATTGAATACAGAAAATCTCTTAAATTTTTTACTAATTTTTATTATTAAAGCACATTCCTCATTACAACACCTACCCATGAGAAAAAAAACGTTAAAAAATGTATTGTATTGCAAAAGTTATGACTGTTTGAAAATTTAATCAAACAATGTAATTTGCTGATTTTTTTTGGTAATTGTATGTTATCGATTATTCAAGCATTTCGTATATGAGAAGTGAGTTGAGAAAGTGGTGATAGTCTCCCTACCTATAACCATGAGGTCTTGAGATCGACTCATATGATGACATGTGATGGCGTGGATATGTGAGTTGACCGTGATGACGAGGAGTGGACTTGGCGTTGACTAGGACAAGGTCAAAGGTGTAATGGTAGCTTTGGGCACCCAAAATTTTTCTGGGGAGCGCACATTTTTTTTTACAACATACAAATTTCACAACCAACAAATTTCACAGCATTCAAACTTCATGAAAAAAATGATATTTGAGAATTTGTAAATTGAAGAGACTTACGTGATTTGCAATATCAATGTAATGAAATGGATTATTTTTCTGTTTTACGACAGAGTGTTCAAAAGCACCAATTAAATACAATTCAAAAGTCCGTGCATCATATAAAATGCACCAATTTATTAGTGCAAAATTTGGTTGCAAAACACTATCATTTGTACTAATGTCCGTCGATCAGGTCCCAAGCGGAGGGAAAGGTAACTAATTAATTATTAGACACTCCTCTTCGACGGCCGAGCCATTTGGCTCACTCTGAATCCTCTGAAGATAAGACTTCCTGAAGACAGATCCAAGATTAATTCGAAAGCCGAGCCATTTGGTTCGCTCTGGATCCTCTGAAGATAAGATTTCCTGAAGACAGATCCAAGATTAATTCAAGGTTAGTTGTACAACGTCATGTTTGCGTGAGATTTGACTTACTTGTATAATAGCTTGAGGTTCAAAGTCATCATAATACGAAGGTCTTAGTCTATGGAATCTATAGACACTAGTAGGAAATGTGTCGTTTTTCACTTATGATAAATGAAAAAGGAATGAAACCGCGACAAGCACATGGGTTGCGTCGACGCTAGTGAGTGCTTTTGGTAACAAGAAGGCATAAATCTAAGCACAATATTTCGTCACTGTTCACTCTTTCCACAAAGTGGGGAATGAAAAAAGACAGTTCTGCTACTAATGAGAATTTGAGGAAATCATGAGGTTAAGTTCCTTTGAGTCTGTTTGTCGTTGGACAGCCATGGCACTTTACGTGATCAAAACTTGTTCTGTTGTGTCATATTTCCTGACGTTCTTAGATGTCATTTGCATAGGCTCTTTAACTGACCCAGGCCGTCTGTGTCATATTTCCAAAGAAATCAATGGCTGAATTGAAAGAACATGACAGCACCGGCCAAGTCAACGGCCATATATGTGGATCACTAGCAGGTTCGTTGTGTACTCATGTCTCGCATTCGAACTGTGGCGTGCAGCTTGATCTGGATATTATAGCAGAGCTATAGGTCGCTTTTGCGAATTTAACTCTTTCAGAGATTCAGGCACGTCGTTGAAAGAGGTGCACGCAATTTCGGTGCACGCAATTTCGGTGCACGAAGGTTATATAAGGTTACCAGCAATCCCTTCTTAGCAATCCCTTCTTAGTTTATATCATCCAAAGTTTTTGCAATTCTAAGATGGAAACTCTCATGCAGTATGTTATTACAACCACAAGTGCACTCTTCATTACTTCCCTATGCATCTGTTGGTTGTTTAGCTGGTGGAAACTCGCTAATTCCCAGCAAGGTGCAGTTGAACTGCTCAACCGCTGCAAGGGAACGATAGACAAGTCGGTGAAAAGACCAAGCAGAAATCATCTCATGAACAAGCAGCAATATGTCTTGCTCATCCGAAGGCTTTTAGAGACAAAAGCTTCTGTGGAAAAATTTCAGCTGTCAATATCACTTGATGGTAATGGGAAAACAATTCCAGTGTTGCAAGAGCTTCTCCGAACTCTTCTCGACGCCGAGAGGGTCATTCTATCTGGCTGCCAAATCACTAGATCACAATGGCTAAGGGCAGCAATGGAACAAGGTGATATGAAAGAGACCTTTTCAGAACTTCTATTCGACCTCAAATGGCACACAGATGTTCTTCAAAGCATCTGTGGAAACTCCACCGTCAGAATTGAAAGGAATATGTGCAACGGTGCACTAGTACAGAACATAGTGTTTTGCCACTAAGTTTTGCACCAATAAATTCGTGCATTTTAAATGATGCACGAACTTTTGAATTGTACTTAATTGGTGCTTTTGAACACTCTGTCGTAAAATAAAGAAATAATCCACTTTATTACGTTGATATTGCACATCACGTAATCCTCTTTAATTTACAAATTTAGGAATATCATTTTTTTGTGAAATTTGAATGCTGTGAAATTTGAATGCTGTGAAATTTGAATGTTGTGAAAAAAATTTGCGCTGTCTGGAAATTTTGGGTGCTCAGAAAAATTCTGGCTGCCTGGAATATTTTCTAGCTGCCCGAAGCTACCGTCACACCTCTTTGACCAGGCCCTAGTTAACTCCAAGTCTACTCCTCCTCATTACGGTCAACCCACAACTCCACGTCATCACATGTCACCATGGGATTCGAACTCTAGACCTCATGGTGGTGGGTGGAGAGACTATCACCACTTTCCCAACTCACTTTTCATGTACAAAGTGCTTGAAAAATCGTTAATATACAATCACCAAAAAAATTCAGCAATTTACATTGTTTGGTTAAATTTTCAAACGATCATAACTTTTGCAATATAATACATTTTTGATCATTTTTTTTTCATGGGTAGGTGTTGTCATGAGGAATCTACTCCAATAAAGTTTTTAGTAAAACATTAAAAAGCTTTTCTCTATTCAATTTAAAGTGACAGCAGAGTTAGAAAAACATGTAGTAATTTTTAAATCTTTATAACTTTTGCAATACAATACCATTTTTATCGTTTTTTTTTAATGGGTAGGTCTTGTAATGAGGAATGTACTCCAATAAGAATTTTTTTAGTAAAACATATAAAAGTTTTTCTCTATTCGATTTAAAGTGACAGCAGAGTTAGAAAAACATGTAGTAATTTTTATATGGTCATAACTTTTGCAATACAATACATTTTTTAATTTTTTTTCTTCATGGGTAGGTATTGTAATGAGGAATCTCCAATAAAAAAATTTGGCAAAAAATTTAAGAGATTTTCTGTATTCAATTTAAAGTGACAGCAGAGTTAAAAAAAACATGTAATAATTTTTAAACCTTTATAACTTTTGCAATACAATACAATTTTTATCGTTTTTTTTTTTCATGGGTAGGTCTTATAATAAGGAATGTACTCCAATAAAAAAAAATTAGTAAAATATATAAAAGTTTTTCACTATTCGATTTAAATTGATGGCAGAGTTAGAAAAACATGTAGTAATGTTTAAACCTTTATAACTTTTGCAATATAGTACATTATTTATCGGTTTTCTTTTCATGGGTAGGTATTGTAATGAGGAATCCAGTCCAATTAAAAAAAAATTGCAAAACATTTAGGAGTTTTTCTATATTCAATTTCAAGTGACAACAGAGTTAAAAAAACATGTAGTAATTTTTAAACCTTTATAACTTTTGCAATAGAATACATTTTTTATTGTTTGTTTTTCTCTTGGGTAGGTCTTATAATGAGGAATGTACTCCAATAAAAAAATTTGGAAAAAAATTTAAGAGATTTTTTATATTCAATTTAAAGTGACAGCAGAGTTAGAGAAACATCTATTAATTTTAAACCTTTATAACTTTTGCAATACAAAACATTTTTGAATATTTTTTCATGTTTAGATGTTGTAAAGTGTTTGATGAGGAGCTCTTGTATTTTAATAATAAGAGGATGTTTTCTTGAAATTCACGTAAAACATAATTCACGTATTTCTCAAATTCACATAGAACATAATTTGAGTATTTCTCAAATTTACTTAAGCTATAATTCATGAATTTCTTGAAATTTACTTAGGACATAATTCATCTATTTATTGTGTTATGTGATATTTTTCACTAACTGAAAATTGACGTGAATATGAATTATCATACTTTGTTGAATCTTTATTATGTATGTTCTTGTAAATAAGAATGTTGTGATAAAAATATGCAACATATCCTAGACATAAATTTAATACATACAGGAATAATGCAGTCTCAAATACATGATAAAAGTTTATTATTTCAACAATAACGAATTATTAAATTATGAAAAATCGGAGTACTAATAAGACGTGAAAAATAAAATAAAAATCAATTGGTTATGTGCTTCAATTGGCTTTAAAATTCAACAATGTACGAATAATAGACATCGAATTGTTAAAACTATCAAATCTATATAAATTTCACAAAAGAACATGAATGGAGGTGAGAAAGTATTTTTGACACCAATATTGGTGCTACATAGCACCAACATATGAGTTTGGTGTTTTTTGCAAAATTTGGTTGGTGGCAAAATGCCATGGTTTGTACTAGTGGTGAGCTTAGTAAGGAAGACGAAGAGGCTTTGGAAGCAGCGAAGAAGCGAAAATGAGATGATTGGCCTTGAGAAGCTGAAACACGACTCAACAGAAAGAGCTAGAACTTACAAATCAATTAATCGAGAAGGTGAAAACCATTAAAATTCAAGGCGAGGAGCAATTGACAATGGATTCAAAGGGAGTGAACTTGGTTACATCGTCCTCCTATTTGTTATTCCTGAATCCACGAAACCTACTGAATTACTACTGCGGCGATCTACTTGGTAAAGGCTCAGGTGAAGTGCTGCCTTCAGCTTTGGTATCATGTGCTCTGAGATTCTGACTTTTGGGGGAAAAGCTTGGGAGAAAGCTTTTCAGGACCTAGGCAATAAGGAAAGGAAGAAGAAAGTATAGGTGTACGATAGTCTAGAGTCGAGACTAGATTTTTCAAAGGAAGAATATCCTCCTCGGCTGGGGTGTTTGATTCAATGGTGTTGGAGTGGAAATTTCCATTTCCGGCCAAAGTTTGATGAAATTTGTGAAGAATTGAGGGTCATCAAAGGGCTAATCCTGCAAGGTACAAGCCTAATTGCTTTTTTCAACTTAAGTAGAATTCTTTTGAATCGTGAACATACTTAGCACCGGATTTCAACCATGCTAGAATTTTATCGTCATTGTGTTCCTTAGGTGATCACAAAGAGCTATCCAAGACCTAGAGAACACATGTATGGAGAACTTGTGTTAGTTTTGAGTTGCACCATGTTCTTTAATGTGGGATTCAAAGCTCTGTTAATTTCTCTCATACACACACACATACACATATAAATATAATGGCAACAGGTTGAATCCAACCAACAATTTAACAGTCAAATGAATATTTGGCTTCACATTGCCTGCTCGTGATTGCATTACGTAAGACCAGATTCATCAGTACTTGAGTTCGTGTTAGTATTATTAGACTGTAAATTCTTCAAATAATGCGTCAAAAGAACAAGGGACGGTATGTAATTCAAAAATAATAATAATAAACAAAATCATGGCAAGTTGCACAATGATAGTGGCCTTGGTGGTATTTAACAAGAAAGTGAGAAATGTTCTTTTTTTGGGGTTGCATCTATGTAGGGTGTCAAACAAGGATCATGGGGACGCAACAAGCCTAAAAAAGCAAGTGGGCTCTTCGATCATGTGGCCTCTTACATTAAAAGGATTGGGTTGAAATAACAACAATCTCCACCTGGAATTGGATTACTAGAGGTGGTATATGTTGAACCTGATGGACAAGAGCATACGGAAAAATACTCTAGTGAGATCATTGGAACCATCTACCGCAAGGTAACTGCCCTTTATACCGCCACTTCATATTAAGTAAAATTATTATAAAATGCAAATGCTTTTGTCTTGGATGTATGATACCGTACATATATAGCACTCTTCTCGAAATTATTTTGCAGTAGCCAGTTGGTGAAAGTTCTCTTTGATGAACATAATGGCTTTTGTTTGTGTGACTCTAGATCGACTTTGGGCTTGACGAATACATCAAACAAGTCAGTGGATCAGTGGCCCCACATGAAGTGACACTAAGCGGCGGCAATGTTGGCCTTTATAGTATAGTATCACTAACGATAAATATTAATTTCCAAACATTTGGTTCCTTCGGTGATGAGATTGTAGGTAAGCAGTTCAAAAGTAGTACTGGAGAAGTGATTGGGTTTTTTAGAGCAGGTGGCGTTCTTCTTGATAAATTAGGTGTTTGGATAATCCTTGATGGCCAAGAGGATGTTGACCTAAGTCATCTTATAGAGCAATAGACCATTCAGTTAAGTTCTAAGTAGGGTTATAAATCATACATATGTGTATGTTTACTGTATTGAATAGCTTCTACTAATGTGATTGCAAAAAATACAATTTGAGATATTATGTTCCTCTTATAATTGATTGTCAGAGTGTCAGACTAACATCAGAAAAGTTGGGCCAGACTATTTTGGTGCCATTTTGACACCAAAGGCTGTGTATAGGTCATTTTAGTGTCATTTTATCTATACTAGGTTGGTATAGAGGTTGGCATCAAGTTATCTTAATTGCATTTCAATGCACCATCATGGTATCATGTTCACATCCATTGAAATTCTTGATGAAGTGTTTAGCAATTGAGAAGGAAGTAGTTTTAGCTAGACATTAGACTACTTGTTGATAAACTGATTTTATTTTCATATTTTTAGCCTTTTCAACGATTAAATGTTATATCTCATTGGCTTCATTTGGTTTATTGTTTCTTTTGTGAAAAAATCCACCCTTCTTTTTTGGTTATCTATGATAACCGTTTAAATGTTACAAAACTCTTACTCTAAAGGCCTAACAATAAAGGAGGGTGGATTGTACAAACAATGGGTACGATCCAATGAGTTTTCAGCTATAAATAGCCAAATTGTTACCCTTGAAATACAGTGGCTAATTTAATGAAGGATTTTTGAAAATATGAAAGGAAAAAAATAGCCAAATGCTAAGGAAAAAGTTAAGCGAGTAGTCAAATTCGCCTTGGTATTACCCAGGTATCATCATGGTAAAAAGATATTCTCTTACTATAGGAGTGATTCAGTCGGTGATCTTCCCAATTTAGATCAAATGCTCAACTCTGTAATGTAGTTTGTCGTTGAGCTTTGGTGTTAATTAGGGTTTCCAAACTAGCTCCACTAACTTGCGTAACCTATGTATTGTAGATATGCCATTGACCGCACGCATCAACTCAGTTTGAGCCCATGTACTTTAATATATAATGAAAAGAACTCACATCCTGTACGGGTGATAATGGATTGTGTAGGTTACATTAATATGAACTTTTTTGTATGTATCAGAAGTTACGACATGTTGATCGGCAATGTGAGTGCATTCCAAAAGTGAATCTATGATTATTTTAGTCGTCACAAGATTTGCAGTCCCTGGAGTGGTGTGTGGTGATGGACATACTTACCATACTGGATGTCTACCTATTGTGATAGTTTTTCAGGAGAATTGATTCTTTCTGACTATTCGAGTATTTTCCGTTTGTCGATGTGGTGCCAGAGTTTGACATCAGCTAGTTTTGAATCTGGGATTGTTTGTGTGCAGAGGTGGATAAGATGCAGTGCCATTTTTCTTTCAACGGGAGATGGTATACCTGAACTTACATCAGCAATCTCTGGAGTCGAAGATGGCTGGGGTCTCATAATCATTTTCTCATGCTCGTGCTATTCAATATGCTCCAAGAAGCTCTTCTTCTGAAAAACTCTCTGTATTGTTTGTAAACCCTAAACTGCAAAAGTTTTCATTATCAAGATGTGCCTCTTGTTCTAACTTAGTTTAACAGCAGAATATGTCCAGGTAAAACATGACCTTGGATCCTGACTAGGGAACAGCCTATTCCATGACAGTACAGGGATGGCTTCAATATCAGGCTTTCTGTCATGGACTTGTGAAGGCAGAGATCAAGAGGCTTGAGGAAGAAGAGGGTAATTTTGAAATGACATAGTTATCTGTTTTGCACATCCAGATGTCATTTGGAATGCCATTACAAAATGAATGTGAGTTGGATAGAGTTGTGCAATGGTTTTGTAATGGAAGTTAACCCTTAACCCCTAAAGGACCAAGTGTCCTAACTAGGACATTTAGAGAATCGGGTAGGTTCCGGTGAACACATTTTTAATCGAATTTGGAAGGAAATTTAATAGTAGATTCCCCAATGTGCCACGAAAATGGGGATTCTTTTTTTTTTGAATTCCGACACCGTATGTGAAAGTTATGAGGGGAAATGTGTTTTTTCGGGAGAAAGGGCAGCGGGGCAGTAGAGAAATAGTTGAATTTTAGGGGGGGGCAACAAGATGGGCAGTGTGTGGAAAATGGGGTGGACTGTGGGGGGCAGAAGACCACCCCGTTTTCCAAACTCATTAAAAAAATTAAAATTAAAAATTAAAAAAAATTAATTTTTTTTTTTTTATAAATAAAAATTATTATTTTAAACTGAAAATTATTATTTTAAATTAAAATTATTATTCTAAACTAAAAGTTCAATTTCATAATTAAAAATATTATTTAAAATTTTGAAAAATAAAATCATTTAAAAAAATAAAAAGTAGAAAATAAAAACCGTCCAATGAGGGACTGCCACGTGGCAGTGTACCTTGAGAGTTAGTGGGGTCATGAACATTGGAATGGGTTGGCACTTCAATTCCCTTCCTCCACCCTTTATTTCCCCCCTAACCCCCAAAATTCTTAGAAAATGTGCTACATGTCTTCTAAAACTTGGAGATTTTTTTTTTTTCAAATTTTTTTTCGCCATTCTGTAGAGGGTGGAATGTACTTGTGTTTCACCGCTCGGATTTGTATTTTAAATAAAGAAAGTCGAAAATATTGCAATTCCAAAAACATATAGTCTTTTCTGAACTTTTAAACCCCCAACAAGTGCAAGGTGTTATTCAACATCCTAAACATCTCCAAACGCAACGAAAATTGGTACACAACTAAGTAACATCATATAGAATGTGAAAGTGAAGTGCGACAAGTTACGGTAGTGAGGTTTTTTTGATGTAGCCGTAGTCAAACGCATCTGAAATTTTCGGGCATGTGTTTTTTTGGGGTGTTTTTTTCCATCAAACGCAATTATCTTGCAATCCGTGCGGTCAAAATCAACGAAATTTGTTGTGTATGTTTTTCAAATAGTTTAGGACAAGATCTTACGGTTAGAAGGTAAAAAATAACATTCTTTTGGATTTTTTGCATGGGGGAGTAAAAATGGCAGCATTGGAGTGTTTTTGGAGGAAAAACACTCCGGTCCTTTAGGGGTTAAAGGACCACGAAGCCCAAATTGGGCCTCATCTTTTATATAGCAGTTTGGAATAGTCTTATGTAGACTTCTGTTCATTCAAATTTATTCGTCTTTTGATCAACACGTGCAATGTTCTTTAGTGATTCTAGTGAATGATATGAAACTTGGTCCCATTTGCATTATGTTTTTCACAATATGATCGATTGAATTTGTCATTCTAAAACTATGAATCCTTGGTCTTTTAAGGATTTATCTCCGGGGTGCCTCAAACTAGCAGGGTTGAAATGTATTGCAAAATCATTGCAAACGTGGTGGGGCTGAATATGCACTGCAATACCATTGCAAAAGTACTGCAAAAGTCTTGGTACTTGAAAACTAGTGTAGCAAAACCATTACAAAACCTTGAAAATTGTCATAGAAAAACATTGCAAATATGTGCACTAAGATTGATCAATTCATGAAGAACTCACTGTTGAAGCATGAAGGGGTTAATAACCTAATGATATCTCAACCTATTTGTCAATCTACTAATGACATTGAAACCAAATTCCCATAAAACCTTGGCTTATCAACATTTGTAACATTTCAAGACAAAGTTTTCGAAGTCACTAGAATAAGCAACAAGTGCCAATATTTGCCACCTTAGTGTACTAGGAAGTCGTCACCGCCTTGATGCTAAAACAATCACAAGAATTCTCTCTCCTAAGTTCATTCTTTGTCTCATAGGACAAACCTTGTGGTTTTCATTGGCTATTAGTGAGCTGTTAACCTTTAAAGGTCCTTGGAGATAGAAGATATGTTGATGTATATTTGACATTTTCTGTTAGTAGAATGGTCCAATTTGAGACCCCTATAGCTCAATAAAACCATGTCGACATGAATTTTAACTCCACTTTTGATTCTAAACCCATAGGAGGGGTAGAACCATTTCAAATACAATGAAATACCACTGTATAATACAAGTCGGATGGGCTTTCTTGACCTTTAAGGGTTAAAGTTTTATGAAGATCGGAGAAGAATCATTATTCTATTGTTTAGTTTTGGCAATAATCCGTTTTAAATCCTGTCATTATTAAGAACTTTCTCTTACTCTCATTGTTCAACAATAAACGTTCAATTTTATGTTTGACATAACATTCAATAGCCTTTGTGATTGTTGCCTCCCTCCAACAGGGCAAGAGAATGATGTGGAATATCCCACATCATTTCATCCTCCCAATGAAATGATGTGGAATATTCCACATCTAATTAGTAGCTATGTAGGCACGCGGCATCAAGCAAGAGCAATCAATTACAATGAATAGTAATCGAAAGCACTCATTCAACCACAATTCAACCGTGTTTTGTAATTATTTATTTGATTCTATAGTTCATTCAATTAGAAATCAGTCGTCACTCCATATATAAAGGTAGGTGAAACTAAAAGGGAGTTTCTTCGTAGGCTACTGAATGTTATGGAGACTAGATGAATGCGCCATTTATGAGAATTGAGAATGGAAGGTCACTCAGTATGATGTCTATTCCAAACATTAAAAGCATTTGTATTAATTTCAATTGTTGGATCAATTGCTACATTTGTCTAGTAACAAACATATTGATGTACAAGAATAAAATGTTACTGTAGCAATTTAATTTCTATTACTATATTTGTTAAAGGACTACATGTCTTTCTTATTGACATTTGAACTCGTGGAGTGCACTAAAAGTTAAGATTAGGAATTGCGTGAGTGCGTACTTTTCATACCCCTATGTATAATTGTATATACTAAAAAATCAACTAAAAATTGTAAGAAATATATGAAGTTTTTAAGCACAATCTAAAGTTCTTGTTGTATAAATTTCAAAAAAATAATCACTTCAATATATTTCTAAATTTATTTTTGAAGCAAAAACCAACACATTTTAGTTCAAACTTCTATCATTTTTTTTTAAAAGATTTTAAAATCATTTGGTTCTTAAAATTATACCAAATGAGAGATATATATATGTAATGATGTAGCACCTAAAAAAATATTAATTTAAAAACTATCTTAAGGCGAAGTATTGTAGGGGGAATGATATTATAACGCACTCATGTGTACTCCTAATCTTAACACGAAGTGAACTCCCTTGGCATTTGAAAGGAGATTCTAATGTATCATAGAATGTCTCATTTAAATATCCAATGCAAAAGTAATGCAATGTCAAAGTTTGAACTCCATTAGTATAGTAGGTGTTATGGGCAAATGTACACCACATTAGGGCATTCCTATTGTGGAACAGGAAATTTGACACACTAATATTCTCTCTATATTTGAAGAGCTTTCCAAATGAAAATAATCACCGTACTAATACACCAAGTGTATTTCACAAATAATTCATTGACCAATTACAAGTAGAATGTAGAATAAAACTAACTAAACTTAAATTGAATAGGCTCCTTTTATGCTCTTGGGAGCAATTTGAAAGAGCCTGCAACTTTTATCGCCCATTTTGGCTATGTATCATAGTCGGCCAGAGGTATGGTGGCCATGCTTTTAGACACTTGTTTCCAAAAACAATACTATATTATACGAGTCATAGAGTAAACTAAGGTTCAAAATTCCATAGATTAAGTTTCTCACTAAGTTTCTAGGGACTTTGGGACCAAATTCTACATTTCAAGTGAGATTTTGAAAAAAAAAATGAAGGAAAAGTTTTCATGAACTATGGAGGTTCTCAAACCCAAGACTTTATGACACCTTCTCCCTAACTAATCAAATTGTTCATGTTTTACCTCACTTCAACCTAACCAATCAAGTTTGTTCATGTTTCACCTCATTTAAACCAAATCAATTAGATTTGTTCATGTTCAAGTCTATGGAAGCGTGCATTAATTCATTGTCGGATATGAGACAATTTGTAGTACCACTTCTTCCCTCCTCTTGCCTACTTCCATGGGCAACTTCTTAAACGTGTGAAAGTTGGCTATTAATGCATAAGAAGCTGTCAATTTCATTTCTGAACCCTAACTGTTCACAAAAGAATTAGTCAAAAACCCTAATCCTTAGGCAGTGACCAAGCTCACCATAAATGAAGATGGAGTTGCAACTTGGATTTGCAAATTTGTGTCCGTAGATGCTCTTTGTGGCTATCAATATCTCTAGCAAATTTTTGGATAGATTTTGAGGAGTCCTTGTTTTGCAGGAATGGCAAGGTTGGGAAGTATTGTGCTCGTTTCATAATGATTGTGTTTTTGACATCAAGAATTTGCTATTTGGAAAAACTATATATTGTAGGAGTGGTTCAATCGGTGATTTAACCAATTTAACTTCCAATTTAATAATGTAGTTTGACGTTGAGCATTAGTACTCATTAGGATTTCCAAACCAGCTCTACCAACTTGCGTAACGGTTGTGTAAAGATACAGCATTGGACACACGCATCAAGTCAATTTGAGCCCACGTGCACTAAACATAATAAAAACAATTCTTCAAATGTGGAATAGGTGATATATTATACTTATATTCTCTTTATAGACTGACTATATGATCCTAGTTCAAATGATTCAAAAGCTCAAATAATTGACATTCATATAGTTCAAAAAAATCTCTGTTCATTGTAGTCAATCATCCATTTTCCAAAGTAGCTAATTGTAGAAGATGGAAATCTTTGATTCCCATTATATTAAAGCACCGTTTTACATAAAACACACATTTCGTTAAAATTGTACTATATTTCGTTAAAACCGGACTACTAGATTGAAAAAGCGATGGGGAGTGCTACCCTTCGCAAAAGAGATAGGTCCCCAATTTTTCTACATCACTCTTATTCCGCAAATAAGAGCAGTGTAGAAAAATTGGGGACCTATCTCTATTGCGAAGGGTAGCACTCCCCATCGCTTTTTCAATCTAGTAGTCCGGTTTTAACGAAATATAGTACAATTTTAACGAAATGTGTGTTATAACATTTAGATCTTGACAAAGGTTTTGTACAACTGCCTAACCTTTTCATTTTTGTTGAATACCAACCTCAACAATCTCAAAAAGAACAAACTAATGCTTATCATACATATAAGCCCACCTATTAGTGCTGGATAGAAAGAGAGACCTCTATGTTTCCAAGAATACTCTTCTGATACTATTGAGTTTGACACAACTGCGAAGGAAATAAGAACACATAGTACCGACATCAAAAGAAAAGATATTGCCATCTCTACAGCTCTCCGAGTTCGTTGCCATTCCGCATATATTCCTTCTTGAGGCATGGGAAGAGATGGCGCTACAGCAAACATAATGGATGCAATAGCAAGATAAAATGAAAAATTGTTGCTCACCATAAAGACTCTCACAGACAGATTTGTATCTTGTCCATAACTGAGCGGTGGTTGTAGTGGACCCACAAAAGATGTTGTTGCAACTAATGCTGCAACCACTGAAATAGCATTAGAAGCATCATTGAGGCTCTTTTTGGCTTCAAATGTTTCTTGTGCAATCTTATTATACCACCAAAGACGAGCTTATTGGGTAGCTTCAGGCCCCGGTTCAGCAACCCTATCTCGGTCATCTTTATCCCATATGTCAACACCAGCTTGCAAGAGCATAGTGATGCAAGTTTGATTTGCAAGGTATGATGTTGGCGTGGTCTTCTTTTCGATGCTTGAATTTTTTATTGTTTCAAACTTGAAATCTCCGTTGACGTGAGCAAAATCATGATCAGAGAGGAAGACATTGACTTGACCATTGCTTGAATGAATTGGACGTTTCTCAATGTCATCATCATCATTGAAAACTCTGTAAGGCATCGTTGCATCTGATGCATAGTGCAATGCTGTGGCACCTTCAAATTTGACCAATGGATTGAACATTGGATTGTCTAGGAATAATCTTAAAGTATCAGGATTTCCTGATGCAGAAGCAAAAAGTAGGGTAGGGATTCTCTAAAAATTCTTGCAAAGACTTTTAGTAAGATCGATATCATTAGAAAGGTTTCCATCATCAAAAATTGCTGGTAACTGCATCAACATGAAAAGAGCTCATCAAAAGACACTTCTAATAGGATAATAGGAAATTTTTCATTCAATTTTGGAATTGATAAAAAGCTAAAGATCCAAACCTTGAGATCATGGCAATAGACATCAACTATATTCAATCGTCAACAGTTGTTTGCACATCACAGTGGACTATAATGCTTGAAAGACGTGTAATTCAATGATATTCGAGTATCATGTAAGTAAGTACTTGAAAACATATAATATTGCTATTTTGTAATGAGTTATTATCTATCCTTCTAAGTTTGTAATACTTCATTTAGCTTTTTGGATTCTAATTATTTAATTTTAGCTTCAAAAATTACATTGTTTTTCTGGGTACTTTATTTTAAATGACCTATTACAAAAGAAAATGTAAAATAATAATTTACGTACAATAGTTCACAAAATACATTTGACTATTTGGAAGAAAAAGCAAACCAACTAAATCATCCAACCCCTCAACTTTGAATATTTTTATATCTTAACAAAGAAGAAAAGCATTGAAGTAATAGGATTTAAGTTGTTTATTTTATAACTACCCATGCCATTGAAAAATAATATTAAGGTCAATAATCTTCAATCCTAAATTTGAACTAAATCCATTCTACCTGTGTTGTTATTTATTCAACAACAATCTCAAAAAAAATTGATTTGATTGGTGAAAATATTGACAATATGTTTGAATTCACTATGTATTAAAAGAGCCTAACAATATCAAATTGTAAGAGATATTCTTTCAACTCAAACAAGGAAACTTTATTAGTGAAGTTTTTGTAATTATTTCATTCATAAATAATGAACATAATTAAAAATTATCACTTTCTTATAGTGGACATTGCATAGCTTTACCACTCTTCATTGGAATTAAAAACCGAAACCAACAAATGTCAAATTGTTAACCTGTAAAACCTTCATCCATCTCATGATTTGAAGTTTTGTACAGACTTGAGAACTAAAATAAGTAGATCTTGATTTACATATATTTGGTTACAATTTTGAATGTATATTGATAAATACTTCAAATATAGGATTCAAAATTCATTATATAATCATTTAAATTCAAAATATTAGGTGAAACTTGAAATTGGTTTTTAATTGGATAAACATAATAAAATTGTTAAAGAGATTAATTTGTATAATTGAAAGCATGTAATTTAGAGATTAATTTCAAAAATACATGCTTCAAATTATTCATTGAATAAAACAGTAAGCAGTCTTAGCAATCCCTGTTGTTTGAGTGCTGGTAATCTAACAAAACAAAATCCAAGAATTTTTTGAAGAATTGAAAAAGGCATGCTATTCAATGTAATGGGGCAATCTCTAATGTGTTCATTATTCGAAGATATTAATTCCAAAGCACTATGGAATTAATTGATGACACCAAATCATTGTAGTGAAACTATCAAATTTAAAGTACAATGTACTCATGCACAAATCATAACTTCTTCATGAATATTAAAAGAGACGTACCAGCTTTGACTCCAGAAATATTCTCACTATATTCGATAAACCCATTATGGCAGCCAGTTGCAGAAGTGACCACCAGAGCAATTCCTCCCCCATTGAATTAATGTGTTTTTTGTAACCGCACGTGATCCTTATTTCTAGGAGGGCATTTACATCCGTGCGAGGGCAGTTGAGAAGAAGTTTTACACTCTCCACATCATTGTGTAAAATAGCCAAATGTAAAGCCGTCTTACCCCACGATTGCTTGTATTCTATTCTTTCAGCAAAATCAGATTTAGTCACATATTTTGATATTCGAGTATTCACATCCACCCGCTCGTCCTTCAAAAGTACTTTCAAAGACGCATGGTTACCAGTGGCAACAACATGGTGCAAGGTGGTCCAACCCTTTACATCCGCTGCATTGAAACAGTCTTCAAAATCATCGTCTTCTTTGGGAAATAGATTCATAACCGTTTCAACCCCATAAGGATTAGCAATATGGAGTGGGGTTTGTCCTTTCATATTTTGAAGTTGGAATAAATAACTCAAGACTTCTGCAGATCGGGGCTTACCCAACTTTAAGCATTTCGTTATAACATCCACCACATAGTCCTTACACTTAGCATCATAATGAAACCATTTAGCAGCATAGTAAAACCGCAGCTCTTCGCATTCATCTCCAAATTTGACCCTCTGATAATCTGTTTTGATGAGTATGAAGGCTTTCTTTGTAGACTTCTCTAGCATGATCTTCACTACTTCATCCCTTAAATGCTCGTTTGCGTCGGAACTACTTTGAATTGGATCTTTGGCTTTAAAATCGTAACCTTTTTCTTTACACCCAGGTTCTTGCCTTAATAAAAACTTGTAGAGTATACGGCTAGTATGCAGGGCATAGTCCACCGCTCGTGCCTCGTGTTCACCGTGCTTTGCATCGACGAGCTCCCACCAAGTGATGTTGATCCCAGACTGCTCGTCCACAAATCTACCACATCCGAGAATGAATAAATCGTACACATGGACTAGAAGTTGTATGCATCCACCTCTTGCTGCCGCATGCAACACAATCAACCCATCTTTGTACGTTTGCACTACTAGACAAGGATTTGCTTGCAATTGTGCCAGGAGGGCCTTGCAGTTCTCCCTCACTAAATTGTTGTACCAATCTGAATCCTCTGCAGCCTCTCTCAATCCACTTTGGATGCCTTCAACCGGAGGCTGAGGTACCTTCATCTTACTAGCTGTAACATGCACATTAGAATCTTGAATATTCTCCACAATACCTTCATCTTCTGAGTGGCTTGAAATTTCGGAAGGTCCTTGTTGGCAATCAACTTCCAAAGTCGCCCCATCCATTTCGTAGACTTGGCGGGATATGGGCCTTACTGAACACTCGATACACGCTCCAATTTGATCTCCTTGGTGATCTACACATAAAGATATCATACATGTTGGAGAAATATGGAATCAAAATAAGTACATCGCTAGTCACATTGCTAATAAGTCAGATCACTACACTAAATAGTGTTAGATAATTATAAGATTTGAAAATATTATAGATTTTTACTCTCGACAAAAAAAATTACCAAAGACATTGATTCCAATATAGAGGGTAAAGAAATTGGTCAACAGTAAAAACTTACGACATGTTTATGTAAAGTAGTGTATCTAACACTAATCTACCTATTTAGTGTAGTAAGGACCCACTAGAAGATTTGGAGGACTGAGCCGGACTAATGCTTCATACGTTGACTCCCCTTTGAACCTCGTAGCACCGGGTTCATAACTAGCAGAAACCTTTTATGTGAAGTCATTAGTCCCAAAAATGGTCCACTTGTCCCGGATGAAGTACACTAGCCCCAGTTAAAGTTCTGAGGGATTACCGCCCGTTTTCAGGAGATTAGCCCCACATTGGCCCATTAGCCCAGGGGCTAACACTCCATAATCTTCCTATCGACACTCTAGTGTGCAGTTGTTATGATCTTAATTACAACCATAACTTTATAGTCAAGTGCTTACACCGATAGGTGACTACGCTGAATTTTTTTAAATCAACAGTGACGAAGCCAATCAACGAGGTGTAGTTCTTTGAAACAAGAAACATTTAATGGCCATTTTCAATAAAGTGGCATGTTTTAACGCGCCGTAATTGTGACACTCAAAACTATCAAAACTACGACAAATACAGATCTGAGGTTCCAGATGGGTGTTTGAAGAACTGCCCTTCTCTATAAA
Source organism: Pohlia nutans (assembly GCA_022496805.1). NCBI lineage: Eukaryota > Viridiplantae > Streptophyta > Bryopsida > Bryales > Mniaceae > Pohlia > Pohlia nutans. The sequence continues at coordinate 4,330,998 of CM040103.1, forward strand.
TTTCTGTGAGATAAGGCACAGAACCTAACATTTAGAACATTTCTGGATCACCATTTTGAAACCTTCTTGAAACCAAATATCATGTAACTGTGACCGACACATGCAGACAGAAACTAGAAAGATGAAGTCTACTCGTATTACACATACATGAATGCATTGGTCACACATGTGTACTATGTACACCACGTCACAGAAAGATTCTGAGACTCAAGTAACACCAACATATATCCGTATTTACAATCTGGCAATTATACATTCGCATTGCAACTAGATCCAGTATCTGATCTACTAACAAGACAAGTGTCACTAGTGCAAGACCCTGTTTAAACAACATGTTCAAACAACATTTGGACTAAAATGTTGTTTCAACCAAAATTTGGTTGTGTGTTGTTTCAACACCAGTGTTGAAACAACATTTTTTCAAAAAATGTTGTTTCCACCAACTTGTGGGAACTCATGGGGAAAATTAGAACATTGACAAATTAGAACGGAGAGAACTCCTTCACAACCATAGAGCTACGCTCACCATCGATCAGATCGGACGGCTGAGGATCGTTTCAGGGTTTGGCGCTTGCTAAGTTAAAACCGACGCAACGCAGAGTTCAAAGTTGTTGTATCCTCGAGCTCAGCCGCAAGCATGGCCACAGCTCAGCCACAGCTTATTCTCCGCAGGCATAGCTTCTTCTCTGACTTTTTATTGAGTTTTTGTTGAGAGGAGTTGGAGTAAATTTAGGGTTTGAGGGGCGTAGGGTTTGGGAGCGAAGATGGAGGTCGAGAAGACGGACCGGGAGATCGCCAAGGTCCAGGAGGAGCGGCGGAAACCTGCACCAGCTGGGGCCGCTGCCGCACCAATTGCTGTGCGAATTGTCGAAGCAGTACGGGCCCATCATGTACCTGCAGTTGGGCGTGCACCCTCTAGTGGTTGCCTCCACGTCTGAAGCGGCGCAGGAGTTCGTCAAGCAGGACATCAAGTACGCGGACCGCCTGCTCAGCATCGCTGAAAAAATCTTCTCGCACAACTTCCGAAACCTCGTGATCGCGCCTCACGGACCGCACTGCGGCGCCACATGCGCAAGATCTGTGTGTTGGAGCTCTTCTCGCAGCGGCGCACGGAGTCGTTCCGCCCTCCCCGCACGGAAGAGCTCGGCCAGCTGGTGAGATCGGTCTACGATGATTGCGTTGCAGGGAACCCTGCTTCGCTCACTCTCAAGTTCGGTCACTTCGCTGGCAACAACATCAGGCGCATGCTGCGCGGAAAAAGGTGAGAGTTAAACCTTGCATTGCTTTTTCGTTCATGAATCATATATGTGAAATTCCGGAATTTCTCTGAAACTACTGTGCTGTGGGATGAAAGATTTTTCGGTTTAGGGTACATTTAAAGAGTCTGAATAAGTTTTGCACTGCATATCTCGTATGTTGTACAACGGATTCCTTGATATTCAATTCTGTAGGCTATGGAAATTCAGTTCATGAATCATATATGTGAAATTCCGGAATTTAATTCGTTTTTCTGAAAATGTGCTGTGTTTTGAATTGTTGTGTAGAATTTTTGAGACGGACAAGGAAGGCCAGAAGGAGGCAAGTCGATTCAAGGCGCTGGTGTTCGAGATTTTCACACTTGCGAGCAGCGTGAAGCTGGGAGATTTCCTGCCGTGGTTGAAATGGACGACCCATGTGACCGGGGAGGCAGGCGAAGGAGGAAACGTTGAAGCTGATCGCCGAGGAGGAAGAGGCCGAGAGGAAAAGCCATGAGGAGTCACTGGCACCTACCAAAGCTCAGCAGGCAGCGATCAAACCTGCGCCCGCTGCGACGGCACCTGCACCGATTGCAGGTCAGTGTTTTTTTTTTTTTTTGGGTCAATGTATCGCCAAATTGAGGTGTTGAAGCCGCTTTGGAAAGGCATTCGGTCGCACAGAGGGAAGGTGTTGGCAGCGTTTTTGAAAGCTATCGGATTCATCATTCCGCTCATGGATGCAATGTATGCTAGCTATTACACTGAGGAAGTGATGGTTATTTTGATCAGGGAGTTCCAGTCCCCTGACGAAGAAATGAAAACGATTGTGCTGAAGGTCGTCAAACAGTGCGTGAGTACAGAGGGAGTGGAAGCAAATTTTATTACACAAGAGATTCTTCCTGAGTTCTTCCGCAACTTCTGGGTCCGAAGAATGGCTCGGCTCCATCGACAACCATGGTGCGTTCAGTTTCATCTTCTGCTTTGTGTGTTCGGTGCAGGATGAGAAATAGTGCTAGAGTCTTTGCCATAGCCAGGGCATCAAGATCACAAGGAATTTGATGGGAATTTCTTCATGTGCGTGTATGATTCAATTTGTTTGTGAAGGAATAACTATCATTATATTTTGTGCTCTTGTTACATGATTGCAGGAACTAAAATTAGTTTCAAGGATCCAAGGTATCGAATCTTGAAATGATACACTAGTGTAGGAAATAAGTTAGTTCAAGAAATTGATCAACTCAGGGCTTAGTTTGAGGTTATCTTTTTTCGCAATATATCTTGTGTACATGTGTGTACATAGATTAGAATCTAGAATTGTAGTGTGTAGTTGTAGATAGTAGTGATTGGTTTTAGATTAGAGTGTGTAGGTAAATGTACAGCTCTAGTGTGCAGCTTGAAATGTACACGATTTGGACATGATGTCTATGTTGCGAAACATTATTCTCAGTAATTATAAAATGTACTCAGTTTGAGAATTTTGAAAGCAAAACATCTTGTTTTGAACATTTTGATATCACCTTGGAATCTACGTTTTTGCAACATTTTGAAATCATCAATTTCATGCTGAATTTGGGACATTTGAGAAATGTTTATTCAATCAGTACGTTCAAACAACATCACTCATAATGTTGTTTCATCCCGCGTTGAAACAACATTTTGAAATATGTTGTTTCCACATGGAGGTGCAAACAACATATTTTTAACAACATCCTAAACAACATTAGGATGTTGTTTCAACCACCCTCCAAGCAAGGTTGAAACAACATCCTAATGTTGTTTAGGATGTTGTTTCAACAGGGGTTTTGTACTAGTGTGTCAAGAACATCACAGGCTTCAAGAGGTGGCTGGAAGATGATTACACTCACCGAACAAGGTGCACAAGCACCACGACAAGGCTGAACTGGAAGCCTTAGTTCGGAATGTGGACGAGGCCAAGCGTGCAGGAGAACACCAACCGAGGCTTACGGCGAAGTGGAAGATGAGAGATTTTTCTGCAAGAGAGAGTAGAATGAAACAATGAAAGTGGTCTGTGCATGTGTGTGCTACACGTACAGACAGTCCCTGGCTAACTGCAGATCTTACGTCCACAAGTGCTCGCATAGTCTCGATCGAATTCATGAGCGGTGACTGCAGAACTAAGCTCTTATACTCCCCGCCTCGCAAGTCGCAGTTCTTAACTATTGCACTCACACGGACTCCACATGATCGATATTATTTATAAAAAAAGAACTTTAACCCCTAAAGGACCACAACTATGTTTCTCTCGAGACACTCCAAAGTATCCCTTCTCATAAAAAGACAAATAGTTTTTGATCTAAAACCTTTTGGACCGATTCAACCTTAGGATATTTCAACCAACTTGAAGTTATTGCAACTTTAAAAAATTCAACTCTTCAGGATTCTTCAATAGTAAGATTATAAGCTTCAAAGTTGGTAGCATTTTTTTGGGGGGCTTGTTGCTCAAGTTTGAAACTTTTTGAAAATGCCCAAAATGCAAAGTTTAGTCTCATATTTGGTAAAATGAATTTGGCAGTTGTGTATATGGGGCATTAGCTCATTGTGTACAAAAATTCAGATGCATAGCTCATTAGCTCATTGTATGAAAAATTTCAAGTGGTGCCCGCAATTAGGTTTTTCACCTTTACATGATTGTATCTTTTGATCTATGAATCATCTACTTACACAAATTACCATCCCATCTTTGTTACAAAGAGTAGAATCACCACCAAAAATCTCAATAATTGACGATCAATACTCATTTCATACTAAGCTAACCGAACTTGGAAAATTAGCCTTGGTCCTGTAGGGGTTAAACAGAATGTGACCATCATGAGGCTGGCAAAAATGTAATGCACTCGCACGGACTCCACAGGATAATATTTTTTATTTATTTTCTGAAACAAACTGTGACCCGTTTCATCACGTACTGTACAGTACTTCAAAGTTTGAGAAAGTTACGTGTTGATGCAAACTCCTAAGGCCCTCTTTACACTACAAGTGAGAAGTTGTAGAGAAAACCTCACAAGGGCCATGCCTCATCCTTGAGAAGCCAACCTTTGAACTTGATAGCCTTTGGATATAGTGTCAAGTGAGAAGGGGCCACAAAATAAAGCGCCGATTTTTTAAATAAAGTTCTTACAAATTTCTTAAAAAATAAAAAATGGTTGGTTGTGAGAATTTTGGCCAAATGGCCCCTCGGATTTTGCGTTAAACCCACCTTTTGAGGTGGGCTTGACGCAAAATCCAGGGGCCTTGAAAAATGTTCACTTTTCTTGCCGCGAAGGACAAAAGTGTTGTCGATGTCATTTTCTCCTCCTTCTGTCCCTTGGACTAAAAATTTCGGGTGTAAAGTGACATTCTTTGATCTTCTCAATTTTTAGGCCTCCCATTGACTGAAAATTTCTCTCTCCACGGCTTCTCGCCTCTAATGTAAAGAGGCCCTTATGCTATGGAATCAGGCAAGTCTTTTTATTTTCTGTTTTCTTTTTATTTCCTTTCCAAGACCCATGAGTATTCACTGTATGTACTCAAGCAAGTTGCAGTGAGTTCAGTCAACAAAATTTAATGGACATCACACAGGAGAGATAGCAAGCTAGCAGCTTCTGAAACGCAAGGACGGAGACATATGTATATTATAATAATGCGGCTGTACCGCTGGTAGCTGGCGCTGCACGCAACAGTGGCCAACCGACAGCAGGAATAAGTTAGGTGAAAAGTGCCAAGGGCCCTTTCTAAATGTTTCTTGAGAGCATCCCCACTCCTACAACTAGAGATGACTCGCTCAAATTATTCATTACCATTTGGAGGGCCCTTGCACTCACCAGTGATCTCAGAACCACTTTATGACATTTAGCACAGGATGCTACCTCCCACATAAATGGTATCTACTTTTGCTACCTTGTGAATGTACTACTCACGATACTTCTATAATATCCGGCAATACCCCTGACATACTAAGGTAATACCATGATGATATCCGCGGATATCACCTCATGAAGTTGCTACATATTTATAACAAGATGAGCATTCTCGCTACATTTTTAAAAAAATCATTTTTTTTCTTTGTATGTTTAGCAGCCCCATCTTTTTGGGTAGAAATCCAGCTAATTTTAGCCAGTTTTGAGATCACTAGCACTCACACTCCCCCACCCTTGGAGGGCCTTTCCAATTGCAAAAGTAAATGAAAAGTGCTCAGGGCCCTCCCAAAATGGCTCTTGAGAGCATCCCCACTCCTACACGCCAGAGATGACTCGCTCAAATTATTCATTTACATTTGGAGGGCCTTTGCACTCACACTCCCCCACCCTTGGAGGGCCCTCACACATCAAAAGTGCACATTAAATATTCAATGCACCAATCACAAGTAGAATGTGGGGATTTAGTCAACTAATCAGTGATTTAGTCAACTGAATAGTGATTTGGAGGGCCACTTCTTGACACGCTAGGATCCAGAGTCAGAGCAGCTCCACCGCAGCCCTCCCAGGGCAAGTGTATAAAATATATAATTTTAGAACACTAAGACAATGTTGCTCAAGGTGATCCACTTTCAAAAATTCTCCCCAGTGGAGTTTAACTTGGATTGACATAATTAAAATTGCGTTGGAAAGTAAACTTGATGTAGTATTTTAAAATATATTTTTATTTTTGCAGTTTTTTTTTGTTCCGAACAACCCGTTTGAAACGGGTAGTAACCAAAAAATGGTCTCTTGGGTGCTTAGGAGTTAACCCCTAAACGTATCAAGGTGTCCCTGTATTTGACAACTGAAAAAATCATCAGAAGGTACCTCTTTAGAAGAGTATTTTGGAATTAATATACAAATGAAAGTTTTAGATTTTGAATTTTAGATTTTGTCCATATGGTTCGATTTACCAATACTATTTTGAAGGTTAAAATAAAATATTCTTTCTAAATGTGATTACAAACAAAACAGTATAAGTTTTTGAACATAATTTGTTGGAATGGATTTAAAATGAGATACTCTTAACATGGTGAGTCTTTGAAGCTTTTGTGCTAATTAAATCTATGACCTCATTTTTGCAAGGCCACTTTTGAACCATAGTGAATGCAATTTTGGGTTGGTCAACAACTTGACATACTTCTACATTTGTAATGTTAGAGAAGCACGTATTCTAGTATCACAAAATCCAACCATTAGATAGGACAACAACTTGATGAAGTATCTCCAAAACTTTGGATGACTTTCATCCAAACATTGATGAGAACATAGGATGACCTTGAATTTGCTAGTCATTTAGAAACTGGACGTTGTGACGTTAAGGGATTAAACATTGAGAGGTCGAGCATTAGAGACTACCGAAACTATTAGATTCTAAAATCATGATTATGGGGCACTAGACCATGAATATATCCTGTAAGTTAGTTTAACCCCTAAACGTACCACGGTGTCTCTGGAATTGACAATTTGAGGAAAATCATCGTAATGTACTATTTAGAAGAATATTTTGGAATTGATATACAAATGAAAGTTCTAGATTTTGAATTTTAGACTCCCTCCGTACAGTTTGATTCACCAATACTATCACCAATATTTAATTATAAAATTTGAAAATTTAAATTATAAATTCCTTTCAAATTCAATTACAAAAAAAAATTAATACTTTTTGAGTAAAATTGGAATTGGTTTGAAATGAGATACTCTTAAATGTGGTGATTCTTTGAAAATTTTGTATTTCTTGTATCTATGACCTCATTTTTGCAAGGCCAATTTTGAACGAGTACACTCAATGCAATTTTGCCTTGGTCAACGATTTGACATACTTCTACATTTGTGATTTTAGGAAAATATGTAATCAAATATGACTAAATCCAACCATTAGATAAGACAACAACTTGGTGAAGAATCTCCAAAATATTGAATAGTATTCATCCAATCATTGATGAGAATGTGAGAAGGGTTTGAATTTGTTAGTTGTCTAGAAACTAGACGTCGTGACATTTAGGGGTTAACATGTAAGTGATTAATCGACCATTTTCTGGTTGCAGTCCAAATTAAAGTGAGTGACCATGGTCAGGAAATGACATTTTCCAAATTTTGACTTTTTGTTGAAATTGGGGGTAAAAATCATGTTCTAATGTTGCTTGATAAATTTCATTTGCAATATTGAGGTTCACTAAAGAAGTTTTTAAAGAAAAGACCTCAATATTGTCCTAATGTTATTAAACTCATTATCTTGGGAAACTAATGATGTTCTCTCATTTGAATTTTTTCCTTTTAAAATTTTAGAATAAAATGTCTAGTTCTAACCAATCATGCCAAATTTCAAATTCCAAAATATTTTTTTTTAATTGTGTTAATTTTAAATGGTAAATGCTTCAAAATTCATTAAATGAGTATCTAAAACTATTTTGGAAGTTTGACCATATAGATAATTACTAAACATCATGCTTTTCATTTTCTCCTTTGGTCCAAACTTCATCAAAGTTACAGAAGTGACATTTTGTAACACATTTAGGTTTTGCCCATACCCCTCTATCATTTAGGAGATAACCCTCCACCGTCCACACTACATTTATGATATCAAACCTCATCAATTTGTCACATTTTAAATTGTGTTTTACTTTTTTGATATTTTTGACATATAATATATCCTCAAACTGATTTACATTGTTTTTTTCATAATTATATAAATGAAAATGAACTTTATAAGTTTAAAAAAAAAAAATCTCTTGTGATAGCTATAGTCATTACAAAAATGCCTAAAGTAGTATGATTTTTTTAGAAAAAATGTCAATAATAGTGATGAACAACAAGGTGAAGGTTGCATGCTTCTCGAGCTTACATAATAAGAAATTCGATTGAAAAACTTTTTCTGCAGTTTATTTTGAAATTTCAGGACTATGAGCTTTAAAGTGCTATGAAAAACGCAATTTTAAGAATTTTGAAGAACCGTAAATTGAACTAGAAAGTAGAAGATAACTCCCACACATTCCTAGTTAGGACCAATTAGGAACTAGGTGAAAATCAACATTTGATTGAAAAACAATCAAACATGGCCTCACGGGGCTCCTCGCGCGCTTAAGGGTTAACCTTTAAACGATATATGCTTTCCTGATACCACACGCAAAATTTCTTTCAAATTCCATTTTAAACATGATTATGTTTTTAATTTACTTTGGTTCTCTTCTAAAGAAGTATAAATCTCTTTAAGGTGCTTGGTTTGGCATTTTAAAAACGCCATTTAGTGCAATGGAATAGAAGTTATGAGCAAGATTCTCCCAAAATATAACCAAGCCCATGGGGCTTCCATTGTCTTTGAAGGGTTGATTGGAATATGTAGTTTGTGTGTCACATTCATTGTTCATCCTGTTTGAAGTAGACAGGATTCACGTGTGAACTTTGAAGTATAAAATATACGACAAATATTAGAGTTATCCCAAAAGAGAAGTTGTGTTTGAACAAGACATGATGTGTTTTGTTTTAATATACTCTTATTTGTTCACCCTAAATAGTTCAAAGATGTAGAAGAGCTTAACGGCCTTTCGTTATTAGGTGCATAAGAGCTTGGTAGTCTTCAAACTCATGCACAACTACACTAAATAGTATATTTAGTGTGAGGTGATGAATAATGTGCTTACCCCTACTACTTGTCTAACACTAATTGTCAATTTGTGGGTAATTAGTGTTGGCGGCTGCATGCGTCGCCACCTCTGTTCGCAAACAGTCATCAGTTATCATCTAGTTATCATCCAATTTGATTCGGTTATCATCTAATTTCAGTTATCATCCAATTTGATTCATTCCATTTCTAAAATTTCAGTTTTTCCGTCTAAACTTTCATCTCAAGTTTCATTCCTTACTCACTAAATATCCATATCTCAAAAGATCACAATGTCAAAACGTTACTATTCTTCATAAATAGTGTGAGAATTCACATTTAGTGTTTTTACAAAAGTAGGTTTTTTGATAATTAGAGTGATGTTCGCAATTACAATGCCTCACACTAAATACACTATTTAGTGTAGTTTAGCTGTCAAAAATGACGGCTAAACTAGTTTACCATGAGCTTGAAGACCACCAATCTCTTACACACCTAATAGTTAGTGAGAGACCACCAACCTCTTTCAAACTTCATAACTATTCCAATTGTGGGAAAACAAAAGCTCATGTGTAGTAGAACAGAATGGCATTGCATGGGGGAATTTTACCCCTAACTTACTCTCTTTAGCTTAGTTGGTTCCTTCGCCTTGCAACGGTTCTGGTGCTTTGGCTGTGTATTTTATCTCTTGCAATTGAGGGCCGCTTCACACTATGGTTGAATGTCGAGAGGCCGTCGGTTTCCACCAATCAAATTGCAAGAAACCATGGGTTCGGCCTCGCAACAGTTCACACTAAAGGCCAAAGTCCAAAGGCCGTGGACCTCCAAAATGCTTACCGATGGCAACACTTTTCAACCAAGGTGATTGCCTTTCGAGAAGAAGTTTGGGTCTGACGAGAATGGAAACCCAAACTATGGTCGAGAGGCCGTCAATTTCTTATCATAAAAAATGAAAATTATATTTTATTGCCTATTTCCAGTTGATTTCTTTGGACTCTCAAAAAAGTTTAGACTCTCAATCCCACGGCCTCTCGACTTGGACGGCCATAGTGTGAAGCGACCCTGATTCTCTGAGTATGTACCCAAAAAAAAAAAAAACACACAAACTTCATAACTATTCATAATGAACTTCATGACTATGACCCAAAAATTCGTTTTTGGTAGTGGCCCGGGAAATGCGGGGCCCCAAAAATGCAGAAATGCAAAAACATGAGGGGGTCCACGCATGCAAGAGGATTGTCGGGTACTGAAGGGGAAGGGGTCCACGTTGGCGTATACGAAAAATTCCGAAAGGGGTCCACGTAGGCGAGCCTCGTCACCAGCGAGCCTCAAGTTTCAGGAAGGGCTCGTGGGATCTCAGCCCTCGATCTCCATCGACAGCCCACGGCGCGAGCTCATTCTGACAGGTGAGGCAGGGGCAGGGCCGGGTGAGATACAGCTCGGTGGGCCATGTAGTTAAGCTTAGTTGACCTTATTGACTTGGGACTAGTTACTGTAGCATGGTTAATTCCGATTTACTTGATTTGATTTTTTGGAAGGGGATTCAGAAAGCTAACTTATAGTGAGTTCAAGAATGACAACCAATTGATGAATTTTGCATATTGCCTTCTTTTATGTGATTGATTGATGACACTATGCATTCTGCCGATTTATTTTAGTGTATTACTATGTTGTATATATTAGGATTATAGTTGCATGCATTAATTTTACAACTCCGATGTAAGAGCCGCTTCACTCTATGGCCGAAGGTCGAGAGGCCGTCGATTTCCACCAATCAAATTGCAAGAAACCATGGTTTTGGCCTCTTGACCCTTCACACTAGAGGCCAAAGTCCAAAGGCCGTGGACCTTCAAAATGCTTACATGGCAACACTTTTTGACCAAGGTGACGGCCTCTCGAGAGGAAGTTTGGGTCCTACATTTTGCAAGACCTGTCACTATGGTCGAGAGGCCGTCGATTTCTTTTCATAAAAATGAAAACTATATTTAATTGCTATTTTCAGTAGATTTCTTTGGACTCTCAACAAAGTTTGGACTCTCAATTCCACGGCCTCTCGACTTGGACGGCCATAGTGTGAAGCGGCCCTAAATGTAAACTTTCTATTGAATTGAAACTACAAGATGATTGAGAATGCGTTGCATATTCTTTAGTACCCTACATACAAGTCAATTTCGTAAATAATTAAGAAAAAATTGAAGCATACATGTCCATCTGTTGATAAGTTTGCAAACCAATATTTGAAAAGCAAATAAAAAATTTATATGAATGTCTTTTGTTCTTGATGATATCCGAAAGGCCATAATCAGTAAATTTTTCAAAATTGAAAAAATTAAGAATGGTATTTCGTACATTTTGAATTCTAAAATCATAATATTTTGACACACTAGTATTGAAACTCACTTAACCTCTAAACGTCCAATTGTACATAAAGTGGACTAGGTACAAAATCATACACAATTTTCTCATCCATCACTAATTGTTTGCAATGTGGATTTTTTACTATATATTTCATGGAAAGTTAGCTTCATGCATGTGTGACTCAATTAGGAAGGGGATGATTTAGGAAAAATTTATGCCTCATTTCATGTTCTAGTGATTTAGTGAAAATTTCGAATATTTTAGTGTAAAAATGCTTTAAAAGTCAACTCATAAAACTAAGCAACCAAGAAATCTCCAAAAATCACTACACTAAATGTAATACGTTTCAGCCAATCACAAAAAATTTCATGTACAAATTGTCAATATCTAATTCGTAATCAAATTACAGAAGATTTATATATTTTGAGTTTCGGATTTTATACGAAAATGTTGGTGACAACAATCATAGATCTAACCATATAGATAGAATAAAAAACTCATTATGTACAACTTTTATTGACACATTAAGTTCAAAATATCCATCTTAGTTAGATTTTAAAGCTATTATTACATGTAATATGTTATTATAAGGCTATACATGCTATTTACAAGCTATACATTTTAAAGCTATTATTGGATTTTTCATGGGGTCCTGACTACAAAATCAGTTGTAAAAATATAGTGTATTTTGGATTTTTGTTTTTTCATGCTTGAACTAAATTTAGACCCTAAACATGTGTTCTATTGCATTTGAGCTTAACAAGCAAAATGAAGCTTCCCAAGTTTAGTTTCTCCTCTACTTTGAATTTTTGAGAAACTCTAAAAATTGAGTTGTTTATCGGAGTTACAAGTTCGGTGGATATTACCATAGTGTAACAAATTTCTAAATTTAAATACACATATGATTTTCATTTAGTGTACTTTTTTTTATTGTAACTTACACCTTTGGTAAAAAATTGGAATTTTTGAGTATATTTTGTAATTGATATGAACTTTCTTTACAATCATTTCAAAATTTCATCAAAATTTATGAAAAAATCATGGTATGTAGTAGACACATGGCTTCATCCATCTACTTAAAATATAAAATTGAATTCTTATCTTACTTGTAGTGGCAAATTGACCGTGACAAGTAAAACATGATTCTATGGTCATAGGCTACATGTTTAAAGGCTACTTTATACTTAAGAATCAGGCCTATCGTTTTTCGGTCCAATGCAACAAATTTTTAGCCTATGTTAGCCTTAGGCCCAACCTCAAGCACTCAATAATATAAAATTACAATTGGGTCCATCACTTCCTTACGTAAAGGCGTTGGGCTCAAGAGTTGGGCCCATTTTATACATTCCTTGGAAATTCCAACCCATATTAGCTTTGGAATTTTTATTTTTTCAAATGAAATATAAAATCAATGAAATGTGCACTTGGACCAAGCCCAAAGTTTGGGCCTCCATGTTTGATGGATGAAAGAATGGAGTTGGACTTGTGCAAGAGCTTGTCAGTTTTAATGTAGAAAATGTTAGGTTACATTGAGCTCAACTCCTAAGTGTGAAGGGGTTGGGCTCAAAAAATGACTTTCAACCAATGAGAAGCGAGGATTTCAACCCATGTCTACATCACTTTGGGCCAAACTCCTAGTGTAAACCGGCCCTAATAGTTAATACATGCAGCTGTAATCCTAATTCATACAGTTGTAATCCTAAGATATACAATTTAACCCTTTGATGGGCCTGCGTCCATATAGTGAAAGATGAACAAATTCAAATTGTTCTCTTGACTACATACATGGACAATTTCAAAATTCTCTTGGTTCTTATGCTAGTTGACTATCATTTATACAATATGGATTTTGAAAATTAAGTTATTGTGATGTTTCTTAAATTAACATAATCGGTTTTTCCCAAGTTTCATCTTTAGTTCAAAAAATGAGACCTTTGACATGATTTCCAAAATAAGTAGAATCAAATAATGAAAATCATACCATCTCGTAAGTGCATGTTATTATGAATTCATTACAACAATTTTATAAAAGTTGGGTTAATTTGGGATTTTTAATCGAATTTCAAAAGAAAATCTTGAAAACTTAATTACAATTTATTAATAAATATTGATAAATCCAACTGTACAAATGTGATCTTCACATTGACATTTACAACTTAGCTTTGTACATTAACCCCTAAACGTACCAGGGTGTCCTTGGAATTGACAATTTGAGAAAAAGCATTATAAACTACCATTTAGAAGAATATTTTGGAATTGATAGAGAAATGAAAGTCCTAGATCTTGAATTTTAGGTTCCATCCATACGGTTTGATTCACTAATACAATCACCAATATTTAGTTATAAAATTTGAAAGTTAAAATTAAAAATTCCTTCTAAATTCGATTACAAACTAAATTTCAATATTTTTTGAGTAAAATTTGTTGGAATGAGTTTGAAATGAGATACTCTTAAATGTGGTGATACTTTGAAATTTTTCTGTTTCTTAAATTTATGACCTCATTTTTCACGATTCCACTTTGAACTAGAGTCAATGCAATTTTGGCTTGGTCAACGACTTAACATACTTCTACATTTGTAATTTGAGAAAAATACATACTCTAGTTTGACTAAATCCAGTCATTAGATAGGACAACAACTTGGTGAAGAATCTCCAAAAAATTGGATGAGTTTCATCCAAGCATTGATGAGAACGTGGGAAGGCTTTGAATTCGCAAGTGATTCAGTTTCTGGACTCTGGGACGTTTAGGGGTTAACTCCATTTTTCTTATTCATCAAACATTTCATAACGCATCTTGGAAACTAGTGTTGAATCACTAAATGAATGGGCATAATGCATATCATCATCAATAGTAAACATTGTCATCAATCAATCACATAAAAGAAGGCAATATGCAAAATTCATCAATTGGTTGTCATTCTTGAACTCACTATAAGTTAGCTTTCTGAATCCCCTTCCAAAAAATCAAATCAAGTAAATCGGAATTAACCATGCTACAGTAACTGGTCCCAAGTCAATAAGGTCAACTAAGCTTAACTACATAGCCCACCGAGCTGTATCTCACCCGGCCCTGCCCCTGCCTCACCTGTCAGAATGAGCTCGCGCCGTGGGCCGTCGATGGAGATCGACGGCTGAGATCCCACGAGCCCTTCCTCAAACTCGAGGATGCGTGGTTGCTTGGTAACTTAGGGCCGCTTCACACTATGGCTGTCCAAGTCGAGAGGCCGTAGAATTGAGAGTCCAAACTTTGTTGAGAGTCCAAAGAAATCTACAGAAAATAGGCATAAAATATAGTTTTCATTTTTATGAAAATAAATCGACGGCCTCTTGACCATGGTGACCGGTCTTGCAAAATGTAAGACCCAAACTTTCTCTCTCGAGGCCGTCACCTTGGTCAAAAAGTGTTGCCATGTAAGCATTTTGAAGGTCCACGGCCTTTGGACTTTGGCCTCTAGTATGAAGGGTTGAGAGGCCGAAACCATGGTTTCTTGCAATTTGATTGGTGGAAACCGAGGGCCTCTCGACCTTTGGCCATAGTGTGAAGTAGCCCTTAGCCGAGTGCATGAGGGTTCGACTGAGTCAACTGATTCGACCCTGCCTGTCTCACTCGACCTACGTGGACTGAGTAAGGTAGTGGGACCAATTCCCGACCGGGCTGTATTTCCGACCCCTAGTGGTTGGGGGATGGGTGTCAGAAACCAGCCAACATGGTTTCAGATAGTGTCCAAGAGTGTTCTAATTTCGTCCATGCTTGGAAAAATCAAGAACTTTTGATTGGTGTAGAAGCACTCTATTTTCAGAATCCAACATCTCATGAAAACCATGACTCTATGAGCGGTTAATGGTCACTCTAAACTTCCAGACTTAAAAAATCACAGAAAACTGTAGAAATGCTCAAAAAATGTTTTTTTTTTGGATGCCTTTGCAATAGCTTTGCAGAGCATCCAAAAATTATAAAAAAATTCTTTCACAAGTCTAAGTATGCAAACCTGAAATTCAGTCGGGAATTGGTCCCACCACCTTACTACAACACCTGCTGAGAGCGAGAGGTCTTAATGGGCGATGAGTTCTGCATTCTGTGTGAGCACTCAACCTGTCTGCATTCAATTCTGTGTGAGTTCTGGCGGAGTGCGGAGAGTGCGTGAGTGGCGGATTGTCTCTGTCTCTGTGGCTGTGGCGATGGCGATGGCTTCGTGAGTTCTGTGCAAATGGGCGGAGTGCGTGAGTCCGGGGCGGCGATGGCCATGAGGCTCTAGCGATGGCGATGGCGAGTGTTTGCATGAGCGTGAGTTGCACGATGGCGACTGAGTGCGTGTGAGTGGCGATGGGCGTTTGTGATCTGTGTGTGTCTGTGAGGGCTCTGAGCGACTCTGCGTTCGAAGGCGACCGGCGAGTGTTCGGCGTGAGTGGCGATCGGAGGGGATCGGCGCGTGTGCCTGAGTTCTGATGGGCGGAGTGCGGAGTTTGATGCGAGAGTTTCTGAGTTTTGCGCGATGAGCGGAGGGCGATCTCGGGTCAGAGTGCGATCGGAGCAGGGGTTGAGGTTCTTCGCCGCAGCTTGTTCGGCGCAGGCGCAGGTGCGTAATCTCGAATTCCTAATTCGTTACTGTTGCTATTGGTGTAGGAAATGTGGGTACTCTTTGATTTCTGCTGTCCTTCCCTTCTTGGAGATCAAAAAGAGTATGTTCTGTCTTTCTTGGACTCGTTCTTTCTTCTCTTGAATGTGATTATCGTCTTAGAGGCGGTAGAGGGTTTTCTTCACATTTGTGGAGTATCGATGTGTTTTAATGCTCTGTAAATTGCATCCAGATTCAAGGACAAGTACGAACGTCAAATCCTTGCCCGGACTGACAAAAATGCTTTTGATCGGCAAAAACGAATTGGATTAGCAATTGCTGAGGTGGGATACTCCCCTCGTGCAGAACGCTTGAGTGCATTCGGAATCGGTTCTCACCCCCTTTATCTAGCTAATCTAATCTCAAAAATTAACCGAATATTTTTCTTAAAGGTTAAGGTACTGCCTTGACATAATTGTTATCTTTCTGTTTAGAACGCTTGTTTGAAGTATTTTCAATTTGTCTCAACTGCAGGAACTAAGGCAAAAGTTTGCTCCGTACTTCCTGAGACGTCTGAAGAGTGAGGTCTTTCCGGACTCTGAGAACAAAGAAGAACGAAAGAACAAAGAATATTTTGTTTCATATTTGGGTTTTTTTGTCACCCACATATACAAGGTATTTTGAAATTTTTAATTTTTTTGATTTTTTTTTTCAATTTTGCCTTATTTTGTGTTTTTGCCATGTGCCACCCCCACAAAGGATCCATGTGGCACAAAATAAATTAAAAAATTTAAATGTGAATTTTTCTCTAATTTTTTCTCCAATTTTTTCCACCTGAGGACACATGTGACACTATGAGGTCAAAACTCATAACTATTCATAACTATTCATTGCAAAAACAAATTAAAAATCCCAGAAACCACGTCTGGTTTTAATAGAAGACAGAGGAAGTATTCAGCTTTTCCTTACATCCATAATTTAATCCTTGTTTCCAACAATAGTATGCAGCGTCTTCTCCGGAGGCGTTACTCGCATTATGAGGCTCGTCAGGAAGTGAATACGATGCTGTTACTAACTTAGTGGCCAGAGCCCAGAAGGGGGTCTTCATCTCCCTCTGGCTAGCTAGAATGTTTTTCATTTTTGTTGTGCTGCTTTTCAATGTTTTTCATTTTTGTTGCGCTGCTTTTCAATTAGTATGTGCAGGCAGACTCATGTGTAAGTTACCTTGCGATCGATTGGCCTTAAGCACACAGTCAATCAGTGCTGCACTAAGTTTACAGAAGCAGCTTTGACGGTGTGACATGCTCCATCAAATGTGCATTTGTCCTAAGTTGTGACGACTTGGACGACGCGCGCTTTCGTGTCATCTTCTCAGCTCTGCTGCCTGTGTGAGATATTGCAAGTCTGATGAAAGCTAGAAATGACCGCGGGGTAAAATGGTTGCCGACTAAGGTGAGATCACGTGATCCTTGTCGGCACAGGCTCGACGCTCTTTCGTGTTGCCGGATAGTCAGTTTGTAAGGACTTGAGTTGGCATGCCGATTAGGCAATTGGTGGAACTCTAATTAGTCTGCCGGTCGTAATATACATTGTGTGTATGATCCACCCATTGCCTGCGCTGGTTTTGGTTTTTACTAATTATTCTTGTCCGTTGATCAGGTCCCAAGCGCAAGGAAAGGTAACTAGTTATTTGACTCTCCTCTTCGAAGGCCGAGTCATTTGGCTCGCTCTGGATCCTCTGAAGATAAGACTTCCTGAAGACAGATCCAAGATTAATTCAAGGTTAGTTGCACAACGTCATGTTTGCGTGAGATTTGACTTATTTCTGTAATAGCTTGTGGTTTAAAGTCATCATAATACGAGGGTCTTAGTCTATGGAATCTACAGACATTAGTAGGAAATGTGTCGTTTTTCACTTATTATAAATGAAAAAGGAATGAAACCGCGCCAAGCACATGGGTTGCTTTGACGCTAGTGAGTGGTTTTGGTCACAATAAGACAGAAATTTAGGCACGATATTTTGTCACTGTTCACTGTTTCCACAAAGTGGGGAATGAAAAAAGACAGTTCTGCTACTAGTGAGAATTTGAGGAAATCATGAGGTTAAGTTCCTTTGAATCTGTTTGTCGTTGGACAGCCATGGCACCTTACGTGATCAAAACTTGTTCTGTTGTGACATATTTCCTGACGTTCTTAGATGTCATTTGCATAGGCTCTTTAACTGACCCAGGCCGTCCGTCTCATATTTCCAAAGAAATCAGTGGCTGAATTGAAAGAACATGACAGCACCGGCCAAGTCAACGGCCATATATGTGGATCACTAGCAGGTTCGTTGTGTACTCATCTCTCGCATTTGAACTGTGGCCTGCAGCTTGATCTCGATATTATAGCAGAGCTGAAGGTCACTTTTGTGAATTTAACTCTTTCAGAGATTCAGGCACGTCGTTGAAAGAGGTGCACGCAATTTCTGTGCACGAAGGTTATATAAGGTTACCAGCAATCCCTTCTTAGTTTATATCATCCAAAGTTTCTGCTATTCTAAGATGGAAACTCTCATGCAGTATATTATTACAACCACAAGTGCACTCTTCATTGCTTCCCTATGCATCTGTTGGTTGTTTAGCTGGTGGAAACTCGATATTTCCCAGAAAGGTGCAGTTGAACTGCTCAACCGCTGCAAGGAAACGATAGACAAGTCGGTGAAAAGACCAAGCAGAAATCATCTCATGAACAAGCAGCAATATGTCTTGCTCATCCGAAGGCTTTTAGAGACAAAAGCTGCTCTGGAAAAATTTCAGCTGTCAATATCACTTGATGGTAATGGGAAAACAATTCCAGTGTTGCAAGAGCTTCTCCGAACTCTTCTCGACGCTGAGAGGGTCATTCTATCTGGCTGCCAAATCACTAGATCACAATGGCTAAGGGCAGCAATGGAACAAGGTGATATGAAAGAGACCTTTTCAGAACTTCTATACGACCTCAAATGGCACACGGATGTTCTTCAAAGCATCTGTGGAAACTCCAACGTCAGAATTGAAAGGAAGATGTGCAACGGTGAGTTGAGTAAGGAAGACGAAGAAGCTCTGGAGGCAGCGAAGAAGGAAGATGAGATGGCCTTCAAGAACAGTCTCATTCTCAAATCTGAGAAGCTGAAACACGACTCAACAGAAAGAGAACTTGCAAATCAATTGCTCAAGAAGATGAAAACCATTGAAGATCAAGGCGAGGAGCAATCGACAATGGATTCAAAGGGAGTGAACTTGGTTACATCGTCTTCCAATTTGTTATTCCTGAATCCACAAAACCTACTGAATTACCACCGCGGCGATATTCTTGGTAAAGGTTCAGGTGGAGAAGTTCGAAAAATAAATCTTCTGGGAGGCACCTATGCAATCAAGATTATGGATTCGGATTCGGATTCATCATTTTTTAATAAGGAAATGGCAGCGATAGAGAAACTAGGGCATCACCCTCATATTGTGCGCCTCTTGTGCTATTCTAAAAATGATGAGGAGTGCTTCCTCATCATGGAAAAGATGGACATGGATTTATCTGATTTTTTGAAGGAGAGGAAAAATAGCGGCAGTAAACTTTCACATTTAGAAGCAGTTGTACTTATGCTCAAAATTGCGGAAGGCATAAGGTACATTCACAACATGCATATGGCGCATCGTGATCTCAAGCCAGGAAATATCCTTGTGCAGGCCTTAACTCTTAACCCTTAAAGGTCCAGATTCGCCATTCCGGTCAGTATTATACGGCTGTATTTCATTGTATTTGGAATGGTTCTACACTTCCTATAAGTTTTATATCAAAAGTGGTCTTAAAAGCTATTGAAATCTCAATTTGGAACTTTCTACTTACAACAAATGTTAAATATACGGCAACGTATCTGTTATGCCCTAAATCATTTAAAGGTTAAGATTCAGAGAGCTCTTTCCGACCAGTATGTATTATAGAACAACACTCCATTGTATTTGGCATGGTTTCACACCTTCTATGGGTTTAAGATCAAAAGTGAAGTTAAAAATTCATGTCGATGTGATTTTAATGAGCTATTGGGGTCTCAATTTTCTATTTATAACAAATGTCAAATATATGCCAACGTATTTACTATCCCCAGCAGCCCTTTTAAGGGTTGAATAGGCAAACTTGTACATAGAAGCTCCAGAATGCGGATAGGAACAACATTCACAACACACAAAATTGTACATGTAATGTTATTGGGGCACCTTGAATCACTACACATGTTCAAAACTCGTTCTTGCACACGGAAAGTTTCTAAGGTAGAAGCATTAGAATCTGTTAGGGACCAATTCCAGTCACCTATGCAAGCACTTGTTTTAACTTTGTGAGTTCCCAATCAAATTATCACAACCATTAGTTGTAGCAATTTGGTGATCAATTATGAATGCCAAGTTAAGAAATTGATTGGATTAGAAATGAAAAACGAGTATTGATTCCCTTACTAACATCAATAGCGGTCTATGTAAATTAAGTTTGAAAATTTAGAACAAAATTAATTAAAAGTTGGGCTTGGTTATTAAATTGTAGCAACATTGTAGCAACATTGTAGACAATCTCCTTATAAAATAAAATAACCTCCAATCCTCATTGTTTGGCCCAACTGAAGTTAGAGAAAATGCTCTGCAATTCCTCCAATTTCCTTGACAGATGGTTGAGATTCAAAGGTGAACAAATAGGGGGGTAAAGAATGTTATGTAGGTGAGACTAAATGTGCCCTATATTTTTGGATCTATGATTGAGCTAAAATTTCCTATGTCGATTTTTGTATTCTGAAATTGCTCACATTCCATTTTGCATTGAAATTCATGAATCTTATTTTTATACTATAGTAATTGCATGAAGCCATTGAAAACGTTGTATCAAATATTTGACAATGATCTACACTAATATCAAACCATTATACACATTTTTGTGCAATTATTCTAGGTTGCATTGAAATTTACATTTAAGTTCAACTTTTTTTCTTTTCCTTTTGAGTCAAATGGTGAACATCCATTACAAAGAAGGCATTTTTTTTTAAAAGAGTTCCAATGGTGAACCAAAGAGTTCAAATGGTGTACATCCATTGCAAATAAGTTAAACATTTTACTTGTGACAAATTTTTTAATGTGTTAAGGACTAATTTATACATGACTTTGCATTAATATATTTTGTGTTTAAAAAGTTAAACTTAATCTTTTCTTAATTCAATCTTGAAGCTAAAAGGAAAAATAATCATATTAGAATTATTTTGCTTCATAGTAATTGCACATAAGAGTGTATTTAAGCATTTATATCACTGAAAGAAACAATCGTAGTGTAAGATAGAGGTATTTGTGTTGTCATGGTACAATGAGCAATCATGTCCCAAATACATCATGTCATTTGTTACATTAACCGTCAAAGTTCCTTTGCATTTGGAGTCTAAATAACACTAAATGAGTAAAAAAAAGTTGAATTTAAACTTATCTATTTTTTTAAAAATTAGTCAATCACACCTTGAAAATTTATATGAAAATGATAATTGTCAAGGTATCCTTGTTTCATTGTTTGAAAATTTAAAAATCTAAAATTCAAAGGTGAGTTATGATATTTGTGTCATTTTGAGAAATGGGTACTTGTACATTACAATGAGCCTTGTTTTCTCTATGAGAAAATTAGTCAAAATCAAAGTCATTTCAACAACACTCCTAAGTTTTGATGTTTACAATGATATATGACAAAGCAATGTAATTTTAGAATAGTCTTAAAGGAATAAAAGCAAGCGTATAGAATAATAGTCTTCAAGGATGCTACACTAATGAAAGACCTATATTTTTAGCTCAATATCCAACCTTTTCACAATGTTTTCTCTATTACCTTGTGATTGACTCTTTCTTAAAAGTCAATTAGTTATTCCAACAAAAGCTATATATTTGTATAGAATATTGTGGCAAAGAGTAATAATTTCTCTTTCTTTTGTGTGGGTACTTGAATAATATATGTAAAGTATATATCATTAAAACATTAGAGATTTGAAATTAATGGTCATTGAATACTATTTTATTTTTTATTTTTTAAACAATTAATGATTGATTTCTTAAAAAATATTTCAAAATAAGAAGGCATGTAGACACTATAGAGAATAAAGAATTTGGTTTCTCTTCAACAATTTATGACATTTCATTCAATTTTCACTAGATTATTATCAAACTTGATGTTTTTTTTATATAGATTTCTTTTCCTTTTAGGATTACTAATTAAATAAAATAAAATATTAAATTATGCACAATAGTTGATAACCAAAATATAGGAGTGGAAATAGTCTCTTGGAGCAATTAAGACTTAGACCATTGCATTTTGCAAGAAAATAAAGTGAATATTAGAACCTAAACAAACACACTTTTTTATCACATAATTCATAAAATACATAAATATTTAATAGAGTTTCAACCATCATATTATTACATATAATTAAGGTGTAACATATGTTCATATTACATTAAGATTGAATTTTCAATCTTTATCATATTTCTTTTTCATTCTTAATTTATTAATAAAAACAATGTCACAATGTTAAGGGATGATGTAGTAGGGTTTCAACTTTGGGGAGTGCACTTAAAGTTATAATTAGGAATACAAGTGAGTGCGTTTTAATAGCATGCCCCCCACAATACTTGGCTTTAAAATAGTTTTGAAATTAAGATTTGTTTAAGTGCTAAATCATTACGTATATATCTATCATTTGGTATAAATTTCGAGAGTAAAAGTTTTTAAAATAATATTAAATAGAATGATAGAGCTTTGAATTAGATTGTGTTGTTTTTTCCTTCAAAAATACATTTAAAATATTTACAAGTGATTATTTTTGAAATTTAAACAACAAGAACTTTAGATTGTGTTTAACAAATTCATATGTTTTTTACAATTTTTAGATGATTTTGTAGCACACACATAAGGGTGTCAAAAGTACGCACTCACATGATTCCTAATCTTAACTTTAAGTGTATTCCCTAAGGTTTCAACAAAAATTCACTAAAGCACCTTTACACCCATTACACTAGAGTCAATTCAATCAAGAATTGACCTCCAAACTAATGGATGTCTATATTATGTATAGTAAAATCATCATAACAAAATCTCTTGTATTAACTAGGTGGTACAAAAAGCTGACAACAATAAAACATAAAATATAAAAATACATGAAAAAACATTCAATAAAATATACAATACAAAAATACATGAAAAAACATTCATTATAGTTTCATACATCATACTTATCCAAAATACGTCAAACAGTCAGTCTTTTCACATGTTGTACAAGAACTAATCCACTATCAAGGATTTATTTTTAGATAAGACCTATCTTCACATCAAATTCGTTTTTAGATCGACATATTTCAATATTACACATAGTACATGATTCATTCTGGCAAAATCTCTAGCACTATCAAAATAAACACTCTCAGAAGTTCTTTGCTCTTTTAAATTTAGTGTCATAGTAAAGATTTTCACAAAGTTATCTCAATGACAATAGATTTTGCATAGATAAGACTTACCTTTGGATGAGGTTTACATTTAAATCGAAACATGTCAATACTACACATAGTACATCCATCCTAGCAAAATCTCTTGTCCTGGCAAGATAAATAATGTTAAAAATTCATTTCTCTTTTAAATTTAGTGCCACGTCAAAGATATCCGCAAAGTCTTTTCAATGAAGAAATTTCTTTTGCAAACTCGGGGCCAAAGTTTTTTGCCGCCGAAAAAAATAAAAAAAATCTCACACGATAAAAAATCAAGCAAAAATGCACCAAATATCACCAATGCAAATGAAAGATTGATAGCCTTAGTATAGGTAATTAGAAAATATACACCATAATTCCTTCATCAATTTAGACTAAAATTATATTGTTTTCCAAAATGCCAAATTTCTAATATTTTTTGTTTAAGAATTAAAAATAAATTGCTTGTATTTTTTCACATGTATTTATTTTAAACCCCAAGATTTTGACAATTACTAAATTTTGATTTAAAGATTATAAAAATATTCAAGAAGTTTAGTTTACAAATTGAAATATTGTGATAGTCATATAGGATTCAACCATCTATCATTTCTAAAAGATATATTTTATAAAGAGTTACTTCTACCTTGTCACTAAGATTTAGTAGCTTTCATGCCCACTGCTTATCATGCCTTTCCTTCATGGACACTGCTCATCACCTTGAACCTCCATGAAGCAATGCTAGGTGTGGGATATTCCACACTATCTACTGGAGAGCCAAGGTAGAAAGCCATATGTGCTATTGAATGTTAGCCTCTATGTCATTTTAGCCGGCATTTCCTTGAGGAGGTCACTCTTTGTATCTTTTGGGTATCAAAATTTTCCCTTCAAAGATTTATTTGGACCTTTTATTTGTTTGCACATTGTTACATAATATTTGGAAGTGACCTCCCCGTTTGCATTTCAGGTATTGTACACAGAATCAGATCAAACAAGCACGTCAATTTTGCCTTTTGCATAACATTCAATACCTTTTATGTCCAACGCCTTTTCATCATGGACACTACTCATCATCTTGTGCCTCTATGAAGCAATGTTAGGTATAGAATTTTCCACACCATCTACTTGGAGCTAAGATATAGAATGGTAGTTTAGGCAATTTTATGTAACCCCTTGAATAAATATGCTCAATATTGTCATTTCAAGTATTGTACAAGGAATCAGATCTAACGAGCAGGGAGTCAATTATGCCTTTTGCATAACATTCAGTAGCTTTGATGTCCCATGCGTTTACTTCAAAAACATCTACTGTAGAGCCATTCCATTCCTTTAGGAACACTTCTAATCACCTTGAGCCTCTAGAAAGCAATATTAGGTGTAGAATTTTCCTACACCATTTACTCTAAAGCCAAGATGTAAAATGGCACTTTAGGCTATTGGATGTAACCCCTTGAATAAATGTACTCAAAATTGTCATTTCAGATATTGTACAAGGAATCACATCAAACGAATAGGGAGTCAATTGTGCCTTTTGCATAACATTTTTTAGCTTTCATGTCTAATGCTTGCCTTCATGCACACAACTCATCACTTTGAGTCTCCAGGAAACAATGTTAGGTCTAGCGTATTTTAGACCACCTACTGTAGAGCCTTGTGTAGAGCGTAGATATAGAGTGGCATTTTAGGCTATTGCATGTAACCCTTTGAATAACTATGCTCAAAATTTGCATTACAGATATTGTATAGGAAATCAGATCAAAGGAGTAGGGAGTCACCTATGCCTTTTGCATAACATCCAATAGCTTTCACGTCCCATGCCTTTCATTCAGAAACACTGCTCATTACCTTGAGCATCTAGAAAGCTATATTAGGTATAGAATATTTCACAACATCTACTCTAGAGCGAAGATATAATGTTGCATTTTAGGCTATGGGATGTAAGGCCTTGAATAAATGTGCTTAATATTGTCAATTCAGGTATTGTACAAGGATCACATCAAATGAGCAAGGAGTCAATTATGCCTTTTGCATAACATTCAGTAGCTATAATGTCCAATTCCTTTCATGCATGCACACTGCTCATCACCTTTAGCCTCTTGAAGCAATTATATGCGTGGAATATTTCACACCATCTAATGTAGAGCTAAGGTAATGACAATGTAAAGTATTGAATGTTATGCAGAGTACACATCCAAATTCCGTTCAAATTAAGGTTAGGGAAGTTAGCTTATTTATTCCAATACGTGATACAAACGTAAATTAAGACCCATTGGCATTATTTTCTAATTTCAGAGTAATTTATACTACTGAGTCTACATCTGAGAAGTTGGGCTAGACTATTTTGGTGCCATTTTCACACCAAAGGCCGCATACATGTCACTGTAGTGCACGCTGTAGTGTCCTTTTATCTATACTAGGTTTGTATGGAGGTTAGCACTAAACTATCTTAATTGCATTTCAATGCACCATCATGGTATCATGTTTACATGCCTTGAAGTTCCTGATGTATTTAATAGTACCACCTTCAAACCTATTAGTGACACCAATAAAGAGAACCACAATAGTGCCAAATATATGGATATCCTCGACTCTAAATCCTCCCTAGACGTAAATACAAGCACTATTCACCTATGTACCCCACTTTTCTAAAATTTCCACTTTGAACACCTTAGGATCTTTTTTTGACAATTTTTTTTGCAAAATTGGGCCCTACGACTCCATATTAGCATAGAAGGACCCCCCAATAAAAATTTAAACTCTCACAAATAGGGTTTATCTATAAACAAAAACAAAGAGATATGGTTGGTTGTCTTTCAAGGTAAAGAAGTGTCATGTTTGATGGATTTGGATCATTGAAGGTGGCCTTTTGATTCAATAGGTTATTTGACATGTTATGATTGGAAAATTTTGGGTTTTAATGAGAATATGCTTGAATACTTTCATTTTCAGTAAACTTAGATTGTACAAATTAAGGTTATGATGAGAATATGCGTGAATATTTTATATCAGGTAGACTTGCAATGTTAGAACTAGATAAATTAGGGCATTTATAAGAATATGCCATAACATTCAATAGCTTGTATATACTTTGTACATTATCTTGGAACACCACGTGGCCAATCACCTACTGATGAAGTTTTGAGGGTTGATTGGAATATACTGCACAATCTACTCTAAAGCATAGACACTTTAGGCTATTGGATGTAATGTTTTGAATAATTATGCTCAATATTATCATTTGAGATCACAAGGGTCCTAAACATTTTCGTGGGAGTAAATAGTGGATGGTTTGGCCCCATTTTTTTGCCCCATTTAGGATTGTGTCCAAAAGCGAAGATTGAGAGTGGGGGTCAATTTTTGCCTCCCTTTTTGGAACCTTTACTAGAGCAATACAATGGTACTTTTGACCGGCATGGGGAAAAAAAAACTGCCTCGGGGTAAAAGTCCCTCATTATGACCCCACCTTAAGTTTAGCCCCAGGGTCAAATTGTGAGGGTCCCTGTAGATATTGTATAGGGAATCAAATGAGACGACCAAGGAGTTACTTCTCCCTTGTCACTAAGATTTAGTAGCTTTTATGCCCATTGTTCATAATGCCTTTCCTTCATGGAGATGATCTTCACCTTGAGCTTCCACAAAACATTGTTAGGTGTGGATTATTTCACACCGTCTACTCTAAAGGCAAGGTGGATAGAAAAAAATAATATATGCTATTGACTGTTTTGTGTGTGCAACCCTAGTGACCAACACCTACCACTTGTCAAACTCCTACTAGCTCATGTTAGTAGTAGCAACCTAGGCAGTCACGGAGGGGCACATTTTAGGATCGATGGAGCTAAAAATTATGTATTAGCTCGCTCTCTCTCATACACACATTTGAGCAGTTTTAACTGATAAAACTTGTAAAGTATGTAAAATAATAAATATATAATATTTGTGAAAATGAAAATTAAATTGAATACCGGTATGTAAAAATAATTACAAATAAGTTTCATGAGGATAATTTTGATATTGTTAGTTTTTTGGTGTCTAGTGAACTAGAAGACACTAAACCTTAAGACCTTGGTTGTCCACTATTACAATATAAAGCTTTAGAATGTAATAGTCAACAAGCAAGGTCTCAAGGAAGCTATTGTGGCAAGGCAATAGGAACAATTGTAAATCACAATGGCTTTCATGTTTTTAAAGAGAATATTTGAATTGATCATGTAGAAACTTCCTTTTATTCAAATTTGATTATCTTATGATGAAACACATGTAATGTTTGTTGTTGATGCTAGGGATATTACTCCATGTCCTATCTAAATTGTATTTTTCTAAGCACAAATTTTCATGTTTAGAATTCTAGCACTATGATGACTATCTCTATGTTCGTTTTTCAATATGTGAAAATTTGATATCTTCTTATAGGAATGATTCCATCTTCAAAAATAATATTACATCAATGATATAATTCAAAATTGACTTCAAAAAATATGCTAAGGTTTTCAAAAGAATATGCTTGCATATCTAATTTTGTGTAGACTTGCAGTGTTAGAACTAGATAAATTAGGGCTTTCATGAGAATATGCTATAACATTCAATAGCCTGTATACATTTTGTACATCACCTTGGGACACCAGTGTCCAATCACCTATTGCTGAAATCTTGTTAATTGGAATATATTGCACCATCTACTCTAGAGCCAAGGCCTAGAGTGACACTTTAGGCTATTGGATGTAATGGCTTGAATGACTATGCTCCATATTGTCATTTCGTTGGAATAAGCTGCACCATCTACTCTAGAGCTAAGGTATAAAGTGATACTTTAGGCTATTGGATGCAATGGCTTGAATAACTATGATCCATATTGTCATTTCACATATAGTACAAGGAATCAAATCAAACAAGCAAGGAGTCACTTGTGTCTTTTGCATAATAGTGAGTAGCTTTCATGCCCAATGCCTTTTCCTTCATGCACACTGATCATCACCTTGAGCCTCCACAAAGCATTGTTAGGTGTGGATCATTTCACACCATCTACTCTAAAGGCAAGGTGGATAGCCAAAAATAATACATGCTATTGATTGTTTTGTGTGTGCAACCCTAGTGACCAACACCTACCACTTGTCAAACTCCTACTCGTTGATGTCAGTAGTAGCAACCTAGGTAGTCACGGAGGGGCACATTTTGGGGTGGAGCTATAATTTTGTATTAGCTTCCTCTCTCTCACACACATTTGAACAGTTTTAACTGATAAAACTTGTAAAGAATGTAAAATAATAAATATATAATATTTGTGAAAATGAAAATGAAAATGAAAATGTAAAAATAATTACAAATAAGTTTCATGAGGATAATTTTGATATTGTTAGTTTCTTAGTGTCTAGTTCAGTAGAAGACACTTAACCTTTTGACCTTGCTTGTCAATTGTTACAATATAAAAAGATAGAAAGAGATGGATTGGACTGACTTAACAAATATTTAGAGTTGTAAGAGATGTCTGAGAGGACCTGCCAACATCGAGGGAGACCTCAAGCCGACCTGGGAGTCTTTCAAAACTTAACACTCGACAACACCCACGGGGTGGGAGTGTGGGACGCCCTGAACGGGCAGGCGAGCCAGAGAATTCACTGTGGTTCAAAGACAAAACTGACATCAGGCCGAGGCCCAGTGGTCTACCATTAATGCTTGTTGTCGTTGACGACAACAAAGTGTTCTTTATTGGCATGTTGGACAAAGAACTCAATCTTAATCTGCACCAATGCAGTGGGACGTAGGAGACTTCACCTTGATCTTCACACGCTCCCACTCAACCTAGCCATAGTCAATCGTATTGTTCCAAATGGCATTTGGGTCATTGTGTCAGGTGTCTATGTGAGTATGTCTATGTGAGTATGTGTTGGTGTTGAAGACCTTATGATTCCATCATTTCATAGGTTTTGAATTCAAAATGAAACAACATAATTTAACCATTCTTATTATTTTTAATTAATATAACTTATTTATTACATTCAATAATTCTGTTTCCCTAAAAGATAAATTATTAAATGAAAACACACATTTCGTTAATTTTGTATTTATGCGCGATTTCTGGACTGAGAATCCAGAATTGCCATGGGGAGATGTCATGGAGAGATCGCCATTTCTGGGGAGGAGTGTTCTAATATAGAGGTATTGACACTCTGATTTTCTGCGCCAGAGAGTTCTTTCCATGGTGGTACTGCAGAATAGTGGTACTTCCCCATCGTGATATAGATTCATCTTCACTGTCATCTGCCAAATGACAGGGAGGCCTCCCTAGCGATGCCATTTTCAGGGTTCCCTGTGTGCAGTCATGGGCTGTGAATCTGTGATGGGGAGGCCTCCCCACAGCCATACGTCATCTTGTACTATTCAGCACTGCAAAGCCTGAACATATGGACGTGGCATTACATGCACACCATGTAGAGAAGGGGAATTTTATTTCAATTCCAATCGATTACATGAGGACATGCTTCCGCGGGTGTCCCCAAACTCTACTTAGAATTCCATGACTTTCTCAGCGACCTACCCTGCATGACGCACGTCACCCGCGGCCTCGGAGGCGGCGTGCGAGTCGGCCAAAATGGCCTTGGCATTGTCCGCATCCAACCTTGGAATCTTGCGTAGCGAGGTCTCGGCGAAGTTAACTTTCGGCGAGCTTCCATAGAGGATGGAAGTGTAGTCCACCTATTGCACGGCGTCATCACTGCCATCGTGCTCCCATTTCACATCCCAACACCCTCTATATCTCTCTCGGTCTGTCATCACCCGGCTTCCTCTGGCAGGCCTCCAATATCGAATCTGGCACTTTCCATGGTGTGGGGACCGGGCGTCGCGCACAGCCGGTGCAAGCACCCTGCCCATCCACACTGGATAGATTGTGGTGTCGTTGGGCCTAATGAGGACAAAATTCCCAACGAGGGCGTCGCGGTATGGGTTGAACGCCGGCCTTGGTCGCCGCCGTAAAGGACCGCACCAAGGATCAGGTCGCTCGTCCTCTGGAGTTGCGTTGGCAAGATCCCTCTGCCTCCGCACTTCATCTGGAGCTGGCGGGGGAGGAGGGTGGGCTGTCGTCCACTGCGTCGTCGGCCAAAACCCATACACCAGTGTCGTTGGGGCCTGTGGCGGATCGTCCGAACGGAGTTCCGTAATAATGTCCACCCAATACTGCACGTAGGCCTCCATTCGACTCCTGTAGGCCTGGCTGCGATGGCAGCCACCCTTCCAGATGTCCACAAATCTCTGGAGCCCCGCTCGAATTAACTGCTTGCTCTCATGTGACCTCGCGGCGTCCTCTTCGGTCACCTCCGAGTTCGTGCTCGGGTTAAGACCGCTCTCGCATCCCCAGACGGGCTTCATCTTCACCGGGGCGAGGTCACCTACAACACACGGGGATTCGGAGAAGCCACAATTAGTTCCATCAGACGTGACGGATCTCGGGCTACGAGGCCCTGCAGATAGAGGGAGGCCTCCCCACGAGGGGCTGTTCCTACATTACCTCGACGACGGGTGGGGAGGCCTCCCCACTAGGGACTTTTCCTACATTACCTCGACGATTGGTGGGGAGGCCTCCCCACTAGAGACTTCCTACATTACCTCAACGACGGGTGGAGAGGCCTCCCCACTAGGGACAGTTCCTACATTACCTCAACGACGGGTGGGGAGGCCTCCCCGCTACGATTGCCCCTACGATACATCAACGATGGATGGAGAGGCCTCTCCACCAACAGCGGGCCGCAAACGTCATGCCAACAACTGACCACGCATGACTCGACATACAGAGAGTACTCTCCAATCCGTCCGAGCAACACTATGTAGGGTCGGAGGCGTACCTGTAGGAAGCAACGGCTGACCGTAAGGGTCCTCCTTCCACATTCTATGAGGGCCTGCACGTGGCAGCCAAACCCCGTCCGTCGCGGATTCCTTATACTGGAATACAGGCCACCCATCGCTGTCCACAAAGAAGCGGAAAATGTGTTTGTCCTTAATCCCCTCCAATGGCCGAACATATCCCTTGATATAGGACTTGAAGTCGGCCACCTCCTGGACCACATGCGGCATAAAACTCAGCTTCTGCGATTCCATAAAGTGCTTCATGAGGTCCGCCAGCACAAAAGTGTTGCTCCTCCTCAGGACATTGGAGACGTAACTGAAGTATCCGTCGATGTCTTCGTGCGTGTGGCCGACCATCAAAAACCCGACCTGTATCTCCACAAACACTTTCCGTGCAGTAAGTAATGAGAGAAACGCAAAAACGAACTGGTTCTTATTATCCTTAGCGGAATTGTCCAATTGTAGGTACAGCCTCTTTGGGAGGGGGTCCACGTGGTCAGCGTCGGCGGTGGCTTCCGGTATCACTCCTACACATCGGGACTTCCCCCTCATGAGCTTCTCAAAGAACCGGTTCAATGGTGGTTTGTCAAAAAGGTTCTTGGAATTCCGGATGGCCGGCCTCTCCAACTTCCGGAGGCAACGCGCAAGGGAAGAGATAGTAAAGTTCGAATCGCGTGGCCAAAGATCCGTCGAGAAGTCGGCATAGGCCCCGTCGCCATGTCCGTGAGTTACCATTCCAGTCAGCGTCACTGGTAGCTGCCCGAGGCCTGCGGTTCCCTTCGTAATCACCCGCAAGCGTGGAAGGGCGGTCTTTCGGCTGTCCATTCCGTCGTGAATTATGCAGAGCACCTCCGCCTGGCTCATCTCCGACTCGCTCCTCCAGCTGTAGTACAGCCGGCGACATGACTGCTGGTGCGCAACGTGAGCGTCGTACAACCTCTGGTGGTACACCGCCTCTGGGCTACCCTTTGCCGCTGCTGCAATGAACTCCTTTAGCTCGTTGCACTCGGAGCACTTCGAAAACGTAGAGCCACCTTTCTTGACTTCGACGTTCTTGAACACCCTCTTCTTCATGCGGCTCACCGCAGACTGCGACACATCGTCCATACCAACTTCGGTGTTCACCTGCCAAAACAAGACCCGTTACGCTGACATCCTCGAACTCCAGAGAACCCTCCACACACGCCGCTCATCGTTCACATTCAGGATGCTCCCAGTGGGGAGGCCTCCCTAGACGCATGCTAGTGGGGAGAGCTCCCCACGTACACTGCTCGGGAGCGCTCCCTATCAATGGGCGTCAGGAGACGCCTGCTATCCCCGTGAAGCACACTCCCACGGCGCGGGGACCGCCCCATCAGTAGTCGACTATCCCAACAGTGGGAAGGCCTCCCCACCGATGACGACATCTTGGAACGATAGGGTAGTGTGAAGTCAATTTACATATGACATGGAGTGTTAAAAGAAGAGAGAAGAGCGTGACCTTACATTGTTCACCTTTTTGCGGACGACCTCCCAGGTGAAGGCTACCGGGAGGTACTTCTGGACGTCCTGCTGCCCGTCGCCGATTCCCTTCATCCTGGTCGCGGGCATGACGTCGCAGGTGTCATTGACGATCGAGAGTACCGTCCCCTCTGCCTGCACGGTCGCCGGTCGACGCTTAACCTGCCCAGTGTTGCCGTGACGGCCCGAACGAATTCCACGTCGATATCTCCGCTTGTAATCGTAGAAGGTCGCGCGTCCTATGCCAAGTATTTTCCAGCAAGCAGTCTCGCACACGTCCACCCCTTCCATTGTTATAACTCCGGACGTAGCTCCATCGACGACCCGGAATCGGCCGAATAGCTCGACTCCAACCTCTCGGCGCTCGTCGAATGACTTCCCCCAAAAATGTGAACGGACCTTGATGGTCTTGGACCACGGGAATATTTGGCAGCAGCTCCACGGGCAACACTCTTCCATGCTGACTTCTCTAGCAACATCCTCGCCGGACAGTCTGAGACGTTTCGATGGCCGTCCACCCTCGCCTCAGTATCCGCGTCTTAGACGTATAGGGTGCCTTTGGGACGCCACGCTTCAGCCTGGCCACGGCGTCTGCTAACGGATCATCCCTGTGGAAAGCGGCGATGGTGGCGAGCACCTCACCCCCTTCCAAGCGCACCGATGTGAGGGGCCATCGACGGTGCGACATCAACTCTCCCGCGGCGGCGTTAGTCTCCTGGAGCACAAGAACGCCAACCTCGTCGTGCCCCAAAAGAGCGTCCAAAAATATCTCTTCGGGCATGCTTACTTGAATTCTGCCTGAAGCTACTACGGCTCCACCCTCACCTTCGAGCACACATCTTTTTCCTCGCCATAGAATTCGAGGTGGAAAGCGTCGAAGGCCGTCATCCATCATTGATTCTTCCTCATTGCGAGAGGACGGGGAGGCCTCCCCATCGTCGTCATATTCACTATCATTGACACTGTCCCCGCCATCGTCATTTCTAGCGAGGTCGTCGGTGTCATCCGTCGCGTCAGCGGCAATGATGGCATTCAAGCATCGCGAGAAATCGTTGGAGGCTGCGCCGGAGTCCGCAGCGCCAACTGATGCACGTACAATATCTACATCTGGCCAAGGAACTTGCTTGCCGATACAGTCACCAAGCCTCCAGGAATTGAACCCTGCCAATACTGTATTTTCAAAGTCGGCCTCAACGGTGGAGATTCTTACGAGAAACATCTCGCATTCAAGGCCGTCGTCACCAACATGTCGGAAAGGACTAGACACCACAATGCCGGCTGCAGCTACTCGCCCATCCATCAGTAGGAGGACATCTTCGTGCACTTGCCAGTTCGCCATCTCTTCTGCTGGATGCAAACACGCCGTAATTCCCATCAGTGCCATCACGCACGATCAGTTCCGCAGGCTCGGCATGACAGTTAGTCCCTCCAAACAACTCGCCAAAGAGACGGCGAGTGAGAGATAGAGAGTGCCCCCCAAGAACCAATTGCCCAGCTATGGTAGCAATGCCTGGGGGATTCACTCTACCTCCACCTCACAGACTCTTGCAAGGATAATTTTTGTGCCAGGATAATGGACCCCAAACGCTCCAAATCGAGGGCAAAGTCAGGTTGGCTCCCCACCTGGCGCTCCGGGAGGCCTCCGTGAGGCGTGACGGGGGCGACCGTGGAGGCGCGGCGGTTGTCCCAGGCATCGAGTGGGGAGACCTCCCCATCATCTAGCGCTCCACGCGGAGGGCGAGGTGGGGTTCGCTGCCCACCTGGCGCTCCGGGAGGCCTCCGTAAAGCGTGACGGAGGCGACCGTGGAGGCGCGGCCGTCGTCCCCAGCATCCGAGTGGGGAGACCTCCCTATCACCTAGCGCTGTACACGGCGGGCGAGGTGGGGTTAGCTGCCCACCTAGCGCTGCAGGAGGCCTCCGTCACGCTTCACGGAGGCGACCGTGGAGGCGCGGCGGTCGTCCCGGGCATCCGAGTGGGGAGACCTCCCCATCACCTAGCGCTCCACACGGAGGGCGAGGTGGGGTTGGCTGCCCACCTGGCGCTCCGGGAGGCCTCCGTGAAGCGTGACGGAGGCGACCGTGGAGGCGCGGCGGTTGTCCCGAGCATCCGAGTGGGGAGACCTCCCCATCACCTAGCGCTCCACACGGAGGGCGAGGTGGGGTTGGCTGCCCACCCAGCGCTGCGGGAGGCCTCCGTAACGCTTCACGGAGGCGACCGTGGAGGCGCGGCGGTCGTCCCGGGCATCCGAGTGGGGAGACCTCCCCATCACCTAGCGCTCC
The DNA here is from genome assembly GCA_022496805.1 of Pohlia nutans. Taxonomy (NCBI): domain Eukaryota; kingdom Viridiplantae; phylum Streptophyta; class Bryopsida; order Bryales; family Mniaceae; genus Pohlia; species Pohlia nutans. The sequence goes on from CM040103.1 coordinate 4,365,812, forward strand.
CCACGGAGGGCGAGGTGGGGTTGGCTGCCCACCCAGCGCTGCGGGAGGCCTCCGTAACGCTTCACGGAGGCGACCGTGGAGGCGCGGCGGTCGTCCCGGGCATCCGAGTGGGGAGACCTCCCCATCACCTAGCGCTCCCCACGGAGGGCGAGGTGGGGTTGGCTGCCCACCTGGCGCTCCGGGAGGCCTCCGTCACGCTTCACGGAGGCGAATGTGGAGGCGCGGCGGTCGTCCCGGGCATCCGAGTGGGGAGACCTCCCCATCACCTAGCGCGCTCCCCACGGAGGGCGAGGTGGGGTTGGCTGCCCACCTAGCGCTGCGGGAGGCCTCCGTCACGCTTCACGGAGGCGACCGTGGAGGCGCGGCGGTCGTCCCGGGCATCCGAGTGGGGACACCTCCCCATCACCTAGCGCTCCCCACGGAGGGCGAGGTGGGGTTGGCTGCCCACCTGGCGCTCCGGGAGGCCTCCGTCACGCTTCACGGAGGCGAATGAGGAGGCGCGGCGGTCGTCCCGGACATCCGAGTGGGGAGAAATCCCCATCACCTAGCGCTCCCCACGGAGGGCGAGGTGGGGTTGGCTCCCCACGGAGGGCGAGGTGGGGTTGGCTGCCCACCTGGCGCTCCGGGAGGCATCCGTGAAGCGTGACGGAGGCGACCGTGGAGGCGCGGCGGTTGTCCCGAGCATCCGAGTGGGGAGACCTCCCAATCACCTAGCGCTCCACACGGAGGGCGAGGTGGGGTTGGCTGCCCACCTAGCGCTGCGGGAGGCCTCCGTCATGCTTCACGGAGGCGACCGTCGAGGCGCGGCGGTCGTCCCGGGCATACGAGTGGGGAGACCTCCCCATCACCTAGCGCGCTCCCCACGGAGGGCGAGGTGGGGTTGGCTGCCCACGTGGCGCTCCAGGAGGCCTCCGTAAAGCGTGACGGAGGCGACCGTGGAGGCGCGGCGGTTGTCCCGAGCGTCCGAGTGGGGAGACCTCCCCATCACCTAGCGCTCCACACGGAGGGCGAGGTGGGGTTAGCTGCCCACCTGGCGCTCCGGGAGGCATCCGTGAGGCGTGACGGAGGCGACCGTGGAGGCGCGGCGGTTGTCCCGAGCATCCGAGTGGGGAGACCTCCCCATCACCTAGCGCTCCACACGGAGGGCGAGGTGGGGTTGGCTGCCCACCTGGCGCTCCGGGAGGCCTCCGTAAAGCGTGACGGAGGCGACCGTGGAGGCGCGGCCGTCGTCCCCAGCATCCGAGTGGGGAGCCCTCCCCATCACCTAGCGCTCCACATGCAGGGCGAGGTGGGGTTGGCTGCCCACCTGGCGCTGCAGGAGGCCTCCGTTACGCTTCACGGAGGCGACCGTGGAGGCGCGGCGGTTGTCCCGGGCATCCGAGTGGGGAGACCTCCCCATCACCTAGCGCTCCACACGGAGGGCGAGGTGGGGTTGGCTGCCCACCTGGCGCTCCGGGAGGCCTCTGTGAAGCATGATGGTGGCCGCCCATGGCGGGACTGTGGTTGTTCCGGCCTATGTAGGGGAGACCTATCTACGGGCATTGTCTGCTGGGGAGACCTCCCGACTGGCATCCTAGGGCTGACATGTAGGGAGGCCTTCCTATGGGTAAGACAAATCCGATAGGAAGATCTTTCTTCCACGTGTCAGACGGGAAAGAGTGTCGTCGGCGAAACAATATTTCCGTACACAATAAATGACAGAAATAGAATCCTACAATAAATAAACCTAAAAACAAGGACAAAACATAAATGAGCATTGCAGTAGGTGCAAATAAACCCACTTGCCACGTAGGCGGCTGACGTCAGAAAGGACACGTGTCAAGCGGTGGATGCGCCACGTCGACACAACATTTAATACAGAAAGTACGCGGAATTCAAAATGAGCGGGCTCTCAAAATGGTTGGCGGCATTGAAATGGCGATTTATTGTAGGGTTTCAAACTCATAGTTTTCCATCCTGCCTTCCCATTGGTGGGCCTCCGCAGCCGTCGGATTGCACATATGGACGGCTCAGATGGCGCCACGCGTCCAGATATTTGGGAAGATATTTAATATCCCTTATACACGGCCGACACCCTCCTATATGCGGCCGAGATCCGCTCTTACAAGGCTGAGAACCGCTCATACCCGGCTGCCATTCCAAGCTACACGCCTGAGACCCGGTCTTACACGGCCGAAACTCTGCCTACTGTAGCCTGTGGCAGTGGCGCGCGGACGACCGTCAGATCTAGGGCAACCGCCCTAAACCGTTGGATCAAGCTCAAGCGGCTCCGCCGCACTATATAAGGTCTTCCCAGACCTCATTTGTCCTCACTCGCTTTTTCTGTCGTCGCGAAGCGCTGCCCAATTTTGGTCTCGTCTTCCTCGACGCAAATATCTTCGTCCACGGCTATGGGGTAAGCTCTTCAACCCTGCCCGGTTGTGCGATCAATCTATTTTATAATGTCTCTGGGGAGATCACCATGGACATCCCCATCCGTTTTGTAGAGAGGACTCCCCAGCCCACCGGCTATGGAGCTCTTTCAGCAACTTCCCTCAGGAGCTCTCCCGAGCTGCTTGTTAGCTAGGTCTCTCTAGATACTAGTTGCCTGCGTGGGGAGCTCTCCCTAGGCGCTCGCGTGGGGAGATCTCCCGAGTAGCGTCTGTGGGGAGATCTCCCGAGTAGCGTCCGTGGGGAGATCTCCCGAGTAGCGCCCGTGGGGAGATCTCCCGAGTAGCGTCCGCGGGGAGATCTCCCGACTAGCGGCCGTGGGGAGATCTCCCGAGGAGCGAACGTGGGGAGATCTCCCGAGTAACGCCCGTGGGGAGATCTCCCGAGTAGCGTCCGTGGGGAGATCTCCCGAGTAGCGTCCGTGGGGAGATCTCCCGAGTAGCGTCCGTGGAGAGATCTCCCGAGTAGCGCCCGTGGGGAGATCTCCCGAGTAGCGTCCATGGAGAGATCTCCCGAGTAGCGGCCGTGGGGAGATCTCCCGAGTAGCGTCCGTGGGGAGATCTCCCGAGCAGCGTCCGTAGAGAGCTCTCCCCAGGTGCAAGCATGGGGAGCTCTCCCCAGGTGCGAGGGTGGGGAGCTCTCCCCAAGTGCGTGCGCGGGGAGCTCTCCCCAGGTGCGAGGGTGGGGAGCTCTCCCCAGGTGCGAGTGTGGGGAGCTCTCCCCAGGTGCGTGCGCGGGGAGCTCTCCCCAGGTGCGTGCGCGGGGAGCTCTCCCCAGGTGCGAGGGTGGGGAGCTCTCCCCAGGTGCGAGCGCGGGGAGCGCTCCCCAGGTGCGAGCGTGGGGCGCTCTCCCCAGGTGCGAGCGTGGGGAGCTCTCCCCAGGTGCGAGGGTGGGGAGCTCTCCCCAGGTGCGAGGGTGGGGAGCTCTCCCCAGGTGCGAGTATGGGGAGCTCTCCCCAGGTGCGAGCGCGGGGAGCTCTCCCCAGGTGCGAGGGTGGGGAGCTCTCCCCAGGTGCAAGCGCGGGGAGCGCTCCCCAGGTGCGAGCGTGGGGCGCTCTCCCCAGGTGCGAGTGTGGGGAGCTCTCCCCAGGTGCGAGCGTGGAGAGCTCTCCCCAGGTGCAAGGGTGGGGAGCGCTCCCCAGGTGCGAGCGTGGGGCGCTCTCCCCAGGTGCAAGTGTGGGGAGCTCTCCCCAGGTGCGAGCGTGGGGAGCTCTCCCCAGGTGCGAGGGTGGGGAGCTCTCCCCAGGTGCGAGTGTGGGGAGCTCTCCCCAGGTGCGAGGGTGGGGAGCTCTCCCCAGGTGCGAATGTGGGGAGCTCTCCCCAGGTGCGAGCGCGGGGAGCTCTCCCTATCAGCGTGCATGGGCTTTCGCTGGCAGAGTGCGTAGGGAGCTCTTCGGAGCAGCGTGCGTGGAGAGCTCTCTCAAGTAGCTTGCGTGGGGAGCTCTGTCTAGGCCCGAGCGTGGGAAGATCTCTCCACGGACGCTGCTCGGGAGCTCTCTTCACGCGCGTTGCCTGGGAGAGTTTGCCACGTGCGCTGTTGGGGAGAGCTCCCCACACGCTCTGCTCTGGAGAGCTCACCACTGAGATGCTAGGGTGAGCTTCCGACGCTCGTGCCTGGAGAGAACTCCCTTCCCGGGCGCCTAGGGAGATCCCCCCACGGAGGTTGCAGTATCCACCCGCTTCCGTTTGCAGCGCTTGCAACGGTGGTGTGCTCGGAGCAATGTGTTAATCTCAAGCATTCGGGGATCTCCTTACAATGCCAGCATGGGGTGGTCTCTCGACAACCCACAATTCGGTCTGCTTACCATCTCACTCTGGGGAGGTCTCTCTACAACTTACGCATTTAGGGAGTTCTCCCTACCATTTCACCTTGGGGAGGTCTCCCCACAACCCAAGCACGGGGAGGTATTACTACCATTTCACCCCGGGGAGGTCTCCCTACAGTCCACGCCTGGAGAGATCTCTCCACAGCCTATAGCAAGGCCTTCCCAAAAACCAAGAATGGAGGTCTCTCTACAACCTCACTCTAGGATGGTCTTCCAACAATCCAATCGTGGAAGGACCTTTGAACGATCCCCTGATTGGTTTTATGTAGGTGCGTTGTCTGACTCGCTGTCATTGATGTCTTGCAGGGTCGATATGTCCCAGATCCCTGATGAAATCCGACCAATTACGCTGAAGCCTCTTTGCGCAAACGTCCTCGACGATGCCCTTACTGGCTTTAAGAACAAACCGGGGTGTGCCTTTGTTTGCAACCCCAATATTTTGAAGTGGGGCATAGATGTTGAGACAGCAGGTGTCCGCCCGAAGATCTGTTTTTTGTACGTACTGGCATCCGCACCCGAGCGCCCCATCAAGCCTCCCCACACCGCTATGCTGCAAGTGATTCCTGCCCCCGGTGCGCAGAAAGTCGATGTTAATATGGAGGAGTGTCCTGGTGGGCGTCGGCTTTCTCGACGAATTGCCTTGCGTTTACCTATTGCAAAGCTTTCCAGTGAACTGTCACCGGCGCTTGAGGAGAAGGGATTTCTGTTTAACTGGCAAACGCAGGTCTTCTCTCAAGGCGATGTCCTAATCGAATTCGGAGACATATTTGAGGAATTTGAGGGCATCGACGACGACGACGCTAACCAGGGTATAGCACTCACGGCCGGCGCAGCACCTTCTCCAACCAAGCGATCTAGATGGAAACCCGTCAATCCTGAGTCACGAAGGCTGAAGGACATGGAGGACGCCATCATAAAATTGGAGAAAGATTTCGACTTGAAGAAAAACGTGAGCAATACTAGAGCACTGACCGAGTGCTCCGAGTTTTTGGCTAGCCAGGTGGACCATCTGTACCCCTGGGGCAACTCTGCGGTGGATGATTCGGCGGGGCGGCGCATAAAGGTGCCCCTCCAAAACTTCCACAAGGCACCAGACACTTGGGTGTACCGCAGCATCGTGCCTAAACGGGTGGACGAGTTGAAGGCCCAATTTATCGGGAATCGGAGCACCGTGCAAAGGCTCCCCATCATTGTCATCCACGTGCAACCAGTCCAAGGTGCGGAGCCTAGCAAGTTTGAAGTGGTGCCTACCATTCCGACAGATCGCGATGCGATGGCCACGCACCACTTCTGGATTGTTGGCGGCCAACATACTATTATGGCATCCGAGGCTGTAATCCGCGAAAATGCGAGTGATCCCACCTTCCAGGACCAGTACGGGAAGCACGAGATAATCGTGGTTTAGACTCTAGACATGAACCATATTCGATTGTTGTCCAGGATTCTTAATTCCCGGGCCTGGGACAAGGAGAGCACCCCGGACCTCTTCGACAAAATCAAGCAAGCTCGGGCTGTCTGGAAGGAAATGGGTAGCCCTTCTGCTGTCGAAGTTAGGAGCGTGGAATGGATTGTAAGCACCCTCCCCTCCCTCTATTGCTCCCAGACCTGCTTTTGTGAATTTCTTCATTGGGAGACCTCCCCATGAGCTTGCAGTGAGAAGACCTCCCCATTAGCTTGCAGTGGGGAGACCTCCCCATGAGCTTGCAGTGGGGAGACCTCCCCATGAGCTTGCAGTGGGGAGACCTCCCCATGAGCTTGCAGTGGAGAGACCTCCCCATGAGCTTGCAGTGGGGAGACCTCCCCATGAACTTGCACTGGGGAGACGTCCCCATGAGCTTGCAGTGGAGAGACCTCCCCATGAGCTTGCACTGGGGAGACCTCCCCATGAGCTTGCACTGGAGAGACCTCCCCATGAGCTTGCACTGGGGAGACCTCCCCATGATCTTGCGGTGGGGAGACCTCCCCATGACCTTGCGGTGGGGAGACCTCCCCATGACCTTGCAGTAAGGAGACTTCCTCATGACCTTGCAATGGGGAGTCCTCCCCATGACCTTGCAGTGGGGAGACCTCCCCACGAGCTGTCAGTAGGGTGGTATCCCCGGGAGCTTTCATATGGGATGCCTCCCTATGCGCTTCCTGTAGAAAGGTCTTTTCGTAGAGTGTCAGTGGGGATGGCCTCCCCATTGACAATCACTGCCTCCAACAGGGAGGCCTCCATGCATCCGCGGAGTGGATAGGGAGTCCCTGCCTAATATATGCGCCGTTGATATTAAGAAATGTGACAAATCAATTGAATGTCCGCAGAATTTCAAGGGGGCCGTCACTAGTATCCTCAACGCCGCAGATAAAGTTGACCTCAAGGAGGTCTATGGGTTTGTCTGTGGGTCGGACGCGGCCTATGATATGTGGAGGAAGATTTCGGACCTGTGGGTGAAAGGATCTCTCCCTGATGGTAAAGGGCAAACGCTGGAGCATCGGAGGACTGGACAAGGACGCTCGACCGTAACAAAGACGGACATCAAGCCCGTCCACACGATGCCAGACTGGGCAATTCTGGAATGCGGGAAGAAAGTGTTGGCGGGACAATTGTGCCTGAAGACCGTCACTGAAGAGGTATGGACTGCCCCTGCGCATTTCCTTGGTCTGAGCCCCGCCGCGACAGCGTTGCGTGGGGCTCGCAGTTTGCATTGGACCTCCCATGTTGGTTTCGTTAGTGAATCTTTCTCAGGTGCAGAATGTAGGTAGACTCTAGGAAGAACTCCCCACGCACTCACCGGGAAGAGGTTTGAACGCATGCTAGTTTAGACAACTATCTCACGAGCGGCTCGAGAGAGCTCCCCACCCACGCTGCTCGGGAGGTCTCCCCACGCGCGCCTAGGGAGAACTCCCGACGCACGCTTCTGGAGCAAGCTCCCCATTCATGCTGCTCGGGAGGTCTCCCCACGCCCGCTGCTGAGGACGCCTCTTCATGTTAGGACTGTAGGGAATCCCCGCCATGTTGGAATTGTAGCGAGACATGTCCCTGCTGGGGTTGTAGGGAGACCTCCCGAGGTAGGACCTTTAGGGTGATCTCTCCATGCGGGGACATGACAAAGTGCTGCGTTCAAGTTTATTTTTTGATACGGAACCTATTGTTCAAGGACTGGCTTTGCGATCCGTCGCGGACTGGGCAAAGTCCAAGAAAGAAGATATTGCCGTCATGCGCCGCGTAATGCATAAGTTCGGGCATCCCCTCCAAGGCAAAAAGGTGAACTTCACATTGGAGGAGTGGATCGATAAGGCAGATCGGTATAAAATGGACGAGACTTTCTTGCGGTACATGGCGAGGGTGGCTCGAGAGACGGAAGCAGGCCGGCAATGGTTTGATTCAGAGATGGACAACCTACGCGGTGTAGCCCAAAAGAAGTCTCCGCCTCCTCAATTTGGCCGTGCACTTGAGAATAGGATTGAGCGCCTTGGAATGGCCGAGGTGGATGTGGAGGAGGTTTACGGCCCTGCGCGCAAGTACATCTGCTTAGCGCAGGATTCCCTTGCTCATCTCCATGACCACTGGGCTGACGTGAGCGCAAAACTCCAAATCTCTTCAAAAGAAGCCCTGTACACCGTCACTAATCTATTCTCACCGCTGACGGGTACTGAGGTAAAGGGACCCATCAAATTTGAATCCTTTTTCTCCCACTTCGAGGAGTTGGTGCCGAGTGCGGAGACCACCGAGAACGTCAGACTTTCGGTGGGCGTGCACATCCTGTTGTGCGGTCGTGCCCGGCTACACGACCTATTATGTTGGTATCATTCGGGTGAACCGGTCAAAATTTGGGCCATGCACGTTTGCATCTACCACCCGCACCCGGGGGATGGATTTACTCTAGACTTCTCGACCGACGGACAAATTGTACACGTTGTGTACCTCTGGCCAACGCCGGGGAAACTGGACGACGTCAATGATGCCCGGGTAAACATGGCCTTGCATGTTGGGAAGCAATACTTGGCTTCCTACATCTTGGGTGACTCGGCCTTCAGGAACGCCGACAATGACAGGAATTATTCAAGCGGGAGGGCTCAACCCAACCAAGCAGCGATGTCGGCCATTGCCAACTGCGTGCTCAAGGATAACAGAGTCATTGTCAACATCTGGAGCGGCGGCCCGATGACCATGGAAGGACTGGTGAGTTTCTATGTTTCTTTGTTTTACCTACACTTTTAGAATCTGCCCCCGACGGAGGTTGATGGGAAGGCCTCTGTATCAGGAAGTTCATGGGGAGGTCACTCCACTGCAAGTTGCTGGGGAGGTCTCCCCACTGCAAGTTCCTGGGGAGGTCTCCCCACTGCAAGTTCCTGGGGAGGCCTCCCCACTGCCAGTTCCTGGGGAGGCCTCCCCACTGCAAGTTCCTGGGGAGGCCAGCCCACTGCAAGTTCCTGGGGAGGCCTCTCCACTGCAAGTTCCTGGGGAGGCCTCCTCCCTATAACCTTCTACTCCGGTCTCTCCAAAGGAAGTTCATGGGGAGGTCTCCCCACGACACATTTCTTGGAGACGTCTTTCCTCTGCATGATCCTAGAGAGGCCTCCCAGTGGAAGTTATGGGGAGGCCTCCCCATTGCAAGGTGATGAAGAGGCCCCCTCTTTGCAAGTCCTTGGGGAGGTCTCCCTGCCGCCAGTTCCTGGGGAGACCTCCCCTCTGGTAGTGTCAGGGAGGTCTCCGCACTGCAAGTTTGTGGGGAGGCTTCTCGACTGGATGTTTATGGATTGGCCTCCCTAGTAGAAGGGATATGGGAGGTCTGTTTCTTGAATTATCATGGTCGTCTTGGTTTGCTCACAGTTGGGGAGTCTATCTAGCCATGCGGCCGAAGCCGGAGATCTGTATTGTTCTGCATTGGGAGTATCCACCTTCTCTGCGTCGCTGGGGAGCCCTCCCCAGAAATATAGCATCGATGGAGAGCCCTCCCTACCTATCTTCCGTCGCAATGGCCATTGACTTGTGTCACTGTGGTTTGCAGTCTTGCAAAAGCAAAGTCGTAGAGTTTGTCCATTCGGAAGCGGAGATAGGACCGGCTCAGCTAATGGCCTCGCAGATCCTAAAGGTCATCAAGGAGGCCGAGGACCTCGAAATTAGAGGCGAGGACGACGGGGGAGACGGTGACAGAGATGACGATGCTTTTCAAGAGGTCGACGATTCCGATTCTGAAGCAGCTGATGACATCGCGCCGGGCGCTGATGAGCTGGGTGGTGCGGCCGATGGTGGTCCAGCGGACGTCGATGGTATCGGTTCAAGGTTGACGTCGGACGATATTGCTGATATCACCGCATTGGAGCAACCGGGTCCGAGCTCCACTGCTGCGGTTGCCAGGGATGATTTTAGTGTTCATGCGCATGTGCCTCCTCCTCCGCTTGCGGCTGCACGCGAAGTAGGCGAAGTGCCGGGGGTGGTCGATGGGCCCAGATATAGCTTTGAACTACGGCATGTCATGTCTGGCGTAGAGATAGAGAGGGCCCCCCGCAGCGCCCCGCCCCCATTTCCCCGACTCCGAAGGGCGGAACGCGCACATGACGCAGAGGAGTCTTGTGGACCAGAAGTGGAGAACCCCGACAACGTTTCGTCCGATGCATCTCCGGCACACGTCTCTGCGCAGGGCCGACGTGGGGAGCCCTCCCCATCCCAAAGCACCCCGCCCAGTGAGTCAGGACGACTTAGGGCCACGTCCCCGATGCCGCTGAGCTCGGACACACTTTCCGGCCGTCAGGGAGAGCTCTCCCCATCGCTGGAGTGCACTCCCGCCATGTCGGGATCTTTAAGGGAGCACTCCCCTGTGCCACTGAGTCAGACAAATCTGAATTCACGTCTGGCTGGAATCCAGCTCTGCAGTGATCCTGGAGAGGCCTCCCGGGCTTCGGGGGCCTCCGTGCCTGGGAATTGCCCCAAAGGAGGCGACGAAATCCTTGGCGGGGAGGCCTCCCTATCGCAAAGGAGTTTGGGGAAGGGTTCGCAAAAGAGGAAGGCCAAAGACCACCAACAGGTAGAACCGCTCAACCAGGGGACGGATGAGGATGACGGTGGTGCGACCAACATTCGGAGGTCCAACCGAGAACCCCGCCCCGTGGTTTTCCCCGACATGACCCCCTCGAGCCGAGTTGCAGGTGCTGCAGCGAATGTCCGGGGTGGCAAGGCCGGGCGTCGCGGACGAGGTGGCGAGGCCTCTGCCAACGCGGGGGGGAGCTCGCGCTCTCAGTTCCAGGCGCCCGGTGATGTCGTTGCCTCTCCCCGGAGTGGCGGCCGGGGTTCTGTACGTGGCCGCACTACTCCTGTGAGTACACTCGTGGGATCGGGTGCCCCAAACGTTGCAGGTTCTGAATCCATAGACGCCGGTGGGTCACAGACATCAGCGAGGCGTGTCCGGTCTAATGCTGGCAAATCCAAGCAGTCCAGCAAGCGAGCGGACCGTGTTAGCGGATCGAACACAGACATTGTTGACTTGAGCGCGGAGGGCATGATGGCGAGCATGTCGGAGGCACCGGACACTCATATGTCTCCAGATAGATAGGGAGGCTTCCCCTCGTAGAATATCGACCCGTATGTGTTGTCTGCCGTGATAACCGCGATGGACCGTTTTCTGTATTGTACGTTGTCGGGTAGAGAGGGTTTTGCTCTGGGAAAACGCGGGGTTTCTAGCTGCAACTAGTTTGAATTCAAGGTATGGGGAAATATGATAGTGTAATTTATTGTTTATACCATTAAAAACCCAAATCTATGTTTTATTTTGCAAAATAGCAAACCGTGTAAAGGCTTAAACCTTTAAAAACACTGTCAGCATTCAAATGAATGCCACAGACACATACTTGCTCCAAATCAAGTGTGCTATAACTTTCTGGAAAGCTAACACAAAGCTACACAATCTGTAAACATTTCAAGAGAAAATGATTTACCATTCAATATTTATAGCGTGCTGAAGTTGAGACTCCAAATATTCACGGCAGCTGTACATCTCTCCACTTCGGGACGCATATCATCTTCATAAAAGCTCCAAATACATGATGCCATAATTGTTTAGAAAGCTAACATCACCATCTACGTTGCCTGTAAATCTTAGCTTAAAATATCATACTGTCCGTTTTCTATACTTCGTCAAAAATGGAACTTCTATATTGAGCGGCAGTTTCACACCCTCAAACTTCTACAAGCATAACTTTCACGTCCTAACTCCAAAACAAGAGTTTAATAGCTTTTTAGAAAGCTATCAACATAACACATGTGCTCACAAAATTTCAAAACTAATCGATCATTATACAAATTTCTACAAGAGTTTAAAGCGACTGCCTTTGAATTTCGACGGCACTAAACCCTCTTTCACTTCTCAAGGCATAACTTTCTCATACTAACTCCAAATGACAAGCGCCACACACCATTGGAATCACAACAAGAAGAGGAACGTGCTCTCAAAATTTCATTGAAATCCGAGCTATACACAGTAAGTCACTTGTCCTCAAACACACGGCACAAAACTAAAAAACTAAAACATGAACACAAGAAGAATGAGGTTCGGGAGAAGAAGGCCCCCCTTATCAAGCCACAAGGGGGAACACATCAGCCCATACCTAGCCACATGGGCACCCTAAAACTAATTGGGTGACCCAAAAGTCTCCCATACCTCTATCCATTCGCTTATTTTAATGATAAACTCACAAAAAACTAAAAGAAAGGTAAAACAATCTTCACCTTTCTTTTCAACAACTATCAAAACTCAAATTAAATATCAAAACTCATTCTAAGAAGATAAATGTAAAGTTTGACTCTTATTAGTCAAAACACAAGGCAATTAAAACCTTGTAGAGATTATGAATCAATTCATAATCTTTCTCAAATATTCCCTATTCATTTCTTCTTTAAATGAGATATCTTAAAACTCATCAAAATAACAATACTATAAGTTTTTACACTATATGCGCATTTGCATCGCGACATTCACCCCCTCCAAACCTGCACATCCTCCGGTATGTGCCAAACTCAGTCATCTTCTTGATCATCTTCACTCCCGAGTTGATCTTCATTAAGTTCTTCATCTTCATCAACTTCGTGATCTTGCAATGCAGGCAATATTACATTTAAGTCTTCTTCATTAAATCTTCCATCTCTCCGTCGAAAAGCTTTGATCCGTTTGCCCGCCACTGGTATCCTACAAGGAGTACCATCTAATTCTCGAAGTGAATAAGTGGCGTTATCATGCACTTTTATTACCACATAAGGTCCAAACCACCGTTTAGCAAACTTCCTCAGTGTACTGTGTTGATGCTCCAAAGTGCTATCAAACACTAAAACCCAATCCCCTTCTTCAATATTTTTGGTCCTCAACCGATGAGTTCTATCAAATCTCTCCTTATTGCTCAGTCTCGCAGCTTTAAGTTTTTCTAATGCCATTTGTTGATCCTCGGGTAATTTTCCAAGCTGTCTAATACGGAGCTCTAAGAGTTTTTCTCGTGTAATACCATCTTCCCATGACAAAAATACCCATGTAGAAATAGACTCCTCAACAGGCATTAAAGGTTTTTGTCCATACATAAGCTCCACAGGCATGTAACCAGTAACAGTGCTATGGGTAGTTCTGTCAGCCCATAAAACAAATGGAAGTAACTTAGGCCAGAACTTTAGTTTCCCTTTGCAAGCCTTAACCAATGCTTGAACAATGGGTGGATGACCTCTCTCAATCTTTCCATTAGCCTCAGGATTATATGCAGTTGTTAGCCTTAACTGCACACCGTATCGGTTGAAAAATTCTCTTGCTTCAGCTGCATCCAATTCTCCTCTGTCAGCCCTCATCTTGCCAATGCTCCCATATCGACTGAAAATATCTTCAAGTATAAATTTGCAAATCCCCTCCGTTGCTTTGGTTCGAAGAGCTCTACCTTCAACAAAGTTTGAGAGCTCTTCTCTTGCCAAAACAAGATATTTCATACCCCAAAGTCCAAGTGGCATTGCAACTAAGTCAATCATCCATTGAAAATGGATGGCAAGAGGATAAGTGGGATGTAGTTCATCCCTAAACCTCACTTTAGATTGCAATTGACAAACAACACATGAAGCCACAAATTCTTCAACATCTTTATATAATCCTTTCCACCAATAACGCTCTTTGATTTTAGTATAAGTGGCCCAAATTCCTCTATGACCAGCCCAAAGTGTATCATGAAATTCTTTAAGAACTTGGGTTTTAGTCTCAGAATCGTCCACTACTCTCAATGGCATACCATCACCCCTTTTTGCCCTCTTCCAGAGAAAACCATCTCGCAAAAGATAATCATAAGCACGATGTCTAATATCCTTGAAAGTCTTCTCTGACCAATCTTTATGTCTCTTTAAAGTGCTCAAATAAAAGCCAATATCTTTCAATCTTCCTTCATATAATTCTGCTTTAAATGGCAAGACTTCATCGCTTGAATTTTCTCCATTTGTAATTGATATATATACTTCATCAGAAAATTCTTCACTTCCTTCAAACGCCATCATTTCTTCTTCGTGAAAATACCGGGCTCTTGATAACATATCTGCCACTGGATTCTTGTTACCAGCAATATGTATCAATACCGGATTAAGTGATTTGATGTAGGCTATCCAACGTAGCATCGCAATATCAGGTGAAGAACAATTTGCTATCATACCAAGTAAAGGCAAACAATCGGTCTCCAACACCACATTTGCTCCTATCAAATAATTTCTATCTGCTTTAAGAGCAGTAAGTGCACCCCATAGTTCTCTCTTCACTTGTGGATATGCTCTTTGACGCTCTGTGAGAATTCTTGCCCCAAATCTTATAGCAAATCGTCTCCCTTCTGCATCATCTTGTCCCACAGCCCAACCAATAGCTATTGGACTAGTGTCAACTGTCACAATCACCGGTCTTCCACATTCATAATCAACTTGCTTTAGAATTGGTGGTGACTTCAAAATATTTTTCAACCCGTCCATAGCTAAATCTTGATCATGTTCCCAAGAAAACTTGTTTCTCTTTCTCAATAATTTGTATAAAGGTTCAGACATATGTGCAAAATGTGGTATCCAAATTTGATAAAAGACACATGCTCCCAAAAACCTCCTTACTTCAGTAATGGTGCTACAAGCTTTCATTCTCCCGATAGCATCAACCTTCTCAGGATTAGGTTTTCTTCCATACCACCCACATAAATGTCCAACTACCAAAATTTCATCAACTCCAAATTTTGACTTGTCAATCGAAAGAGTCAAGTTTACTTCTTCAAGTCTCTTCAAAATATTGGAAACATCATCAATATGTTCATTCACAAATATTCTGCAACCATCATCTTGAACACTCAAATTTTTATCATCCTCCTTGCAACCTTTGATAGGAATATCATCAACAAAAGGTATAGTCTTTTCAGGCACGAACTCTCGTAAAATTTGATTCATAGCATTTTGCATGTGTGCTACCGAATTAGTAGCACCTTGAGGCAAGGTACACATTCGTACAAGTCCAAGAGGAGTCTTCATGGTTGTCAAGTCTCTACTTTCATTGGCTAGCTGAAATTGATCATAACCAGAGTACAAGTCCCCTATAGAATAAATTGCATGCCCAGCAAATGCCTCAGCTACTTCATCAACAATAGGTCCAGATCCTTTGTTTCTGATTGTCACTTTATTAGCCGGTTGCATATCTTGAATAAATCTCAAAGCTCCTGATTTCTTTGGTACAGTAAACCAACGATTCGAATACGGAGCCATAGAAGGTTCAAGTATACCCATTTGCATCTTTTCTTTCAATAACCCTACCAATTTCGGAAGCAATGCCCGAGGTACTGGTATAGGCTTCAAATCCCATGGCACATGTGGTACCATGAAAATCACCATAGGTGCAACCACACAAGGATGCACACACCCAATCTCATCTGATGAAGAAGCAAAGACTTTACCATGTTTGAGAAGCATGTCTTGAAACTTCTTCTTCTCTGGTTCAGTCAAGAATTCACCCCCTCCAATCTTCATATTTGCGAGTGTCTCTTTTGTAAATTTGTGTCCAATATTTCTTGCTTCTCTCAAACCAGGTTCTTTCTCTGCTTCTTTGATATGCTCATCAGTATCAGATGGTAACTGAGTTGCTACTGGTTTAACCTTCTTTGCCACCGTCTTATACTTTGTATGTACCATCACTTCATGCTTCAATCCATAACTGTTACAAACATCAAAACTTGTAACCGCCTTCAATACTTCATCATATAATGTCCGTGAATGAACTTCAATTATAGCATCATAAATATCACCATTGATCTCACTTTCTTGCAACTTCTTCAAAACATGGAGTACATCATCTCCAAAGTCTTCTTCTTCAAAGACACCATTGATATATTCATCATCCAATAATGCCTTCACTTTTTTTAATTTCTTTTCTGCTTTTTTAACGACCCTTCTGCAAATAGGGTCCAAATCTTTAATACTCTTAAAACTCAAAAATCCACACTTCGTCACACTTACAAAACCACAATCAATATTTTGTACATTTGGGGACATAGTAATTTCAGATGCATCTGCACCCGTGGATCCCCGAACTCCACGTGTGCATTTTAGAAATCCTGAAAGTCTTCACCAGATCTTAGAGGTGCATCTCTAAGCTGGATTCTGTTTCTTTCATGATCAGGTCTCACCGTTAAAAATTGCAGAGACCTCTTGCCATCACGACTCCGAATACGTGCATAATGAGACCCATCATCCAAGACCTTGGTCTCCATTCTAGCTGCTGTGATATATGGTTGTCCAAGTATTATAGGATATGTCCCATAGTTTTGAACAAAAAAGTTTTGCTCAACTTCAACATCGCCAATTTTTGCACATACAGCCGGACAAGCCCCATATAATTCTCCTCTTCCATTGTTTGCAGCCCTCATGACCCAACCGTGATGAGTATCAATCGGCCACTTGCCTTTCTCATAAATTCTCCTTGACATGATATTTATTTCAGAGCCATGGTCCACAAGTGCCAAGATAGAATCATCCAACTCACCAAGTCTCACTCGTGTCTCCGTAGTGGCCCTTGCCCAAAATGGTTGATAATAATTCAACTTTCCTCCTCTTTCACGATCAATTTCATCAACAATTCCACAATCAAAGACATTTGCCTCCACCTCAAATCTTTCTTCATATGCCACCTCAGTAGTCATTCCATCCACCATTTCTTTTCCCTCATCTTGAGTTAGTATGGAATGGGCTTCTTTCTTTGAGCTCTTCACTTCCATCAACTCATATCCTTTCATGCTCAAACCTTCAATAGAATGCTCAGTTTTGGCAACATCTCTTTTGATGTCAATCATACATTCTGCAGCAAACATCTTCAAAATATCATCTTCTTCTTCATCAGTAAGATAATCCTTTATCTCTTCAGTTTGATCTTTCTGCTCTTCTAATGCCTCGATATTCATGTTCATAATCTTTTCTTCATCACCCTTTGCATCACACATCATATTAAATACTTGCCCGATTTCAATCTCCTCATCCTTTGTCATATGAGTATCCAATGCATGCATCATGACTGTCTCAGCTGTCATTTGCCTTTTTCTCTTGATAACATCAATGATAAGGTCATGAAAATCTTTCTTGGCAATACCAAGAGCCTCTCTCAATGTAAACTCAATCTTGGCATCCAAAATCCTCTCCTCCAATATCCCCTTCATGTCAATAGAAGTCTCGATATCAGATTGAAGCTTGTAAGCTGGCCCTTTAGTTTTACCTTTGCCAGAATCTTCCTTCTCTTTGCCCTTCTTGCTGGTGCTTGAATCTTCCCATATCTTCTCTGGAAGTGGTGCATCTCCAGGATGATTAATAGAAGGTGATTTCTCAGGCCTTTGGCGTGTGTGAAAACCAGGTCCATCACCCTTTGCAGCGTCTTTAAGCCCTTGATTTTTCTTCTTTAATGTTGGCTCATCAGCATCATCTTCTTCTGCAGGTCTACCCCGTTTTACTTCAACAGATGCATCATGATTCTCAATGTCATTTTGCACCTCACCCAAAAATGCTTTGATGCTAACTGCATCAACAGGATCCTCCCAACCGGTTGCCTTTCTGATAGCTTGTGCTCCTCTGATCATAATCTCTCTTGCTGGAGTAGAAGAGGCCTCAATAGTATGATGGTCCACCTCAATATGATATGACTCAACTCCCTTAGCACGCAAAGCACTCGACTTCCCCCTCTTCTCATCCATTATTTTCTTCATTCCACCTTTGCCAAAATTAGTGTCCATAGGCAGGTCAGTGGATGCATCACGAATCCTCCCATCCTTGAAAGAAACTATACCTTCTTTAAGTGCACCATCATAATCAGTGCAACCACGAAGAGTGTGGTCTATGACATCACACCATATGCATCTCTTCACAAATGACTTTGCACCATCTGATGATTGAGAAGAACTTGCTCCTCGTGCCTTCTTCAATTCACTCATCTCCACCCTCAAATCTCTGATACCTTTGATAAGCTCTTCAATACTGTCTTCTTCAACTCTCTTGCTTGTTTTTGATGTCTCACCAAGAGTTGTAGGAGCCAATGATAATTTTGGAGCCCTTGGAACCATCATGGGGTTTGCATCAGTCCATGAAATAATACCTCTAGACCTCACCCGTCGTTGTTTGGCCACAAGAGTCACCGTTTCTTCCACCCTCCTCCAATCATTAGTAAAACCACCTTCAGTGGTCCTATCCCCAAGAAGCAAGAGGAGTCTATCCTCTAATGCATCATCGGCTGCCTGCAAAAACATCTCTGCCTTTCTTGTATCAAGAAGGCGCCTTTCTGCTAAAGGCAACTGATTATATTTCTTCTCAAATTCTCTGAGCAGCTCATTTGGGCCCATATCATTCCCAGGTTGTTGCTCCACCCAATCAAGGAAAGACCTCTTAGTCATCCTCTCCGTATCTTCATCAAAATACTCATCCCTCAATCTCTCATCAAATGTGGCCCATGAAGTGACATACACATCTTCCCGAATTTCTTGCACCCTCTCACGAATTTCGGGAACCACAGCCAAGTCAAAAGTCAACATCATACGATCCTCAGATACTTGATGCACTTCCATTTCACAAACATATACCCTCAAAAAGTTTGTGATATTCTTCCCATCAAATCTCCCAATTTTGTCCACAACACCCTTCAATGCTTTGGTAGCCTCATGCCCACCAGAGTTTGCTCTATGATGCTCCATATACAGGGCCAATGCCCCCAAAATATTCTCCATATTCATTTGGCCCCCTCCGGAAGCCCCATCATGATCCCCCGTCATTCTTTAACTAAAACTAATTGCCCCAAAGCGTCTCTCAGTGGAAGCACCAAATGTCGGGTAGAGAGGGTTTTGCTCTGGGAAAACGCGGGGTTTCTAGCTGCAACTAGTTTGAATTCAAGGTATGGGGAAATATGATAGTGTAATTTATTGTTTATACCATTAAAAACCCAAATCTATGTTTTATTTTGCAAAATAGCAAACCGTGTAAAGGCTTAAACCTTTAAAAACACTGTCAGCATTCAAATGAATGCCACAGACACATACTTGCTCCAAATCAAGTGTGCTATAACTTTCTGGAAAGCTAACACAAAGCTACACAATCTGTAAACATTTCAAGAGAAAATGATTTACCATTCAATATTTATAGCGTGCTGAAGTTGAGACTCCAAATATTCACGGCAGCTGTACATCTCTCCACTTCGGGACGCATATCATCTTCATAAAAGCTCCAAATACATGATGCCATAATTGTTTAGAAAGCTAACATCACCATCTACGTTGCCTGTAAATCTTAGCTTAAAATATCATACTGTCCGTTTTCTATACTTCGTCAAAAATGGAACTTCTATATTGAGCGGCAGTTTCACACCCTCAAACTTCTACAAGCATAACTTTCACGTCCTGACTCCAAAACAAGAGTTTAATAGCTTTTTAGAAAGCTATCAACATAACACATGTGCTCACAAAATTTCAAAACTAATCGATCATTATACAAATTTCTACAAGAGTTTAAAGCGACTGCCTTTGAATTTCGACGGCACTAAACCCTCTTTCACTTCTCAAGGCATAACTTTCTCATACTAACTCCAAATGACAAGCGCCACACACCATTGGAATCACAACAAGAAGAGGAACGTGCTCTCAAAATTTCATTGAAATCCGAGCTATACACAGTAAGTCACTTGTCCTCAAACACACGGCACAAAACTAAAAAACTAAAACATGAACACAAGAAGAATGAGGTTCGGGAGAAGAAGGCCCCCCTTATCAAGCCACAAGGGGGAACACATCAGCCCATACCTAGCCACATGGGCACCCTAAAACTAATTGGGTGACCCAAAAGTCTCCCATACCTCTATCCATTCGCTTATTTTAATGATAAACTCACAAAAAACTAAAAGAAAGGTAAAACAATCTTCACCTTTCTTTTCAACAACTATCAAAACTCAAATTAAATATCAAAACTCATTCTAAGAAGATAAATGTAAAGTTTGACTCTTATTAGTCAAAACACAAGGCAATTAAAACCTTGTAGAGATTATGAATCAATTCATAATCTTTCTCAAATATTCCCTATTCATTTCTTCTTTAAATGAGATATCTTAAAACTCATCAAAATAACAATATTATAAGTTTTTACACTATATGCGCATTTGCATCGCGACAACGTGTTATTTGGACTATCGAATATGACTTATGTTTTCACAACGTTTGGCCTTTCGATGTGTGTCGTGCATGTTAAGGTCATTCATTGCATGAGTGTTGTGTTCTCTTTGGATGGGGAGGTCTCCCCATCGGTACTCTGGTATTCCACGACAAGGCAATGCGTTCCGAGCGTGGCCTTTGGTTCTAACAGCCCGTAGTTTGTATCTAACAGCCCGTCGTTGTATCTTGCACAGACCGGGCGACACTACAGGCTCCGCTCCACATGGCAGACTTTCCCGAGGTGGATTTGAGTTGGCTACCCTCGTCTCCGCCGCTGACAATATTTCTCGTGTTTGACGTGAACGGACTATTATGTGACTCCGACTCCGGGGCCAGCGGCAAAATTCAGTGGAGGGAGAACCTGAATGGTTTCCTGCGGTATTGCTTTGCCCAGTTCGAGGTCGTTTTCTGGTCCGCATGTGGGGGAAAAAAATTGGAGCGATACAAGAAAGAGCTTCAGGAACTCACAAAAGTCATTCTAAGGTCGGACCGGCTATTTGGCCAAGACCTTTGTGAGTGCTCCCAGTATCGGGATCCCTTGAACCCGGAGAAGCCCATTTTCCTAAAGCCCCTCTCCAAGTTCTTCGCACAATGCCCCGATGCTAATGCGTCAAACACAGTCCTCATCGACGACTCGCCCGACAAGAGTTGCATGAACGATCCCCGCAATGCAATCCACCCGTTTACGTACCGTTCGAGTGATCCGAATGCACCTCCCGAGCTCATGGCGATGAAGCGGTGGCTAATCAATTTGCGTGGGTGGACAGGCGACGTTCGGGAGTATGTTGAGCGGAACAGACCCGCTTGGTCTTATCCACCTGTTACCGCTGATCGTGTGAGACTCCTCTTGGAGGGCTCTAAGGCGCCGCAACAGACGGCTGCAGTGATGACCTTGTAGCGTAGGAGACCCTAAACCCTTCCCAAAGTTTAAATGAACGATGTAGGCTATGAACTTTGCAATGCATTGTAATGACCGTGGCCGGAATTTTGTACTTTCATCAATGTAAATATAGTCCTCTTGTTATTGGAATACACCGTCCATCAAATTGTTACCACCAAGGAAATCAAAAGTAGGGATTTTCTCTGCATTGGACATTCGCGTCTTGTTCAATACTCAGTCGTCGTACCTTCCTACCAAAGTAGGGAGGACTTCCCATCCACGGACCTTGGATAGGGAGGTCTCCCTACCGTCTAGATGTCCAGTCTGTGGCAATCACACCTCCCTACATGCTGATTCATAGATACGGTGGGGAGATCTCCCCATCCAACATTATGCCTCTGCTCGAATTCAGTTGAGTAGCGCGCTCCCGCTGCGTGCGAGCAGATGTATTCTACAGGGGCTTCCTCTGTCTTCTAGGGAGGCCTCCCCATTTCCAACTGCTCTAGCCACCTCCCCATCGCTATTATCCCGTCCAAAATTAACTAAATATACTAATTCCGGAATGAAAATAGTACAAAATTAACGAAATGTGTGTTTGAAGCTTATCAAGTCTAGTTTCTTTTGTAGTTGAAAATTTTAAAAGATTAATAAAACAAGAAATCTCAAGCCTCAACATTATAATTTTATTGCAATTTGAATTTAAGGGGATAAAACCACATTTCTAATTGTAGCATGACACAAATTTTGAATTTGAATTATGATGATGACATGATGTATACTATAACATATTAACAATTTAACATACACTTTCGGAATTTTTGAAGAATTGAATTATGAAGTTCAAAGTTGGAGATTTATAATACTCATCTTTTAGAATAAAAATTCAATTTTAAGTTCTGCAACCATCAAAATACATATATGTTAAAAACGTTAGAATACTACAAATACTTGAAAATGCAGCAAATACTTGTAAAAACAACATTGTGTACACTGTGGGATTTTTTGTAATTGGGAGTTTTTTACTTCTTTTTTTCTCTAAATATGTGCTTCTAGAAGAAGTATATGTACTTCTATATGTTGATTTCGTTGATTCATTGCATACAATATGAATACTTTGGTATAAAATATCATCCATTGACCGTATATCTAGGGTTTGTGTTGCTTCACAAAATCACTAACGGAATTCTTCTTGCGTACTGTAGACATGGCTATGGATTCTTTGGAAAGTCGACAAATTGAGTATTAGTTGGACTTCAAATTTACTCTTTATAGAAACTTCTTGTAGATGTTGTTTATCCTAGAAGTGAAACATTTCTAAATTTGCTTAGTAATTTCAACCCAACATAGTTACAATGCAAATACAGCTGACAACACCAACATCCATCGGTTTGATGCAAACCATTTTGGCAACAAACATGGTATATGGATTAGTTTACGACTAATACAATTCTAAGGCATTTTTCCATAAAATAACATAGACACTAAATGGTTAAACATTAACCTATTAGTGTCCAGAAGCCTATATTGTGGATTCCAACGTGTTCACGTGTCAAAACCGCAAAAAACAAAAAATTGTAAAAAATTGGATTTTGAATTGTGAAGTTTAGAATTGGAGATTTATAATATAAATCTTTTAAAGAAAAGAAAATTTCAACTTGTAATTGTGCAACTATCAAAGTACTTATGAACAAAACATAAAAATGCTACAAATACTTGAAAATACAATGTCTACTTACAAATACAAGATATCAATGTACTATGCAGTGTTTCTTGTGTATAGAAGCTTGTTATGTTGTTTTGTTTTTCTGAATTGTGTAATTGTGTTCTCTTCCATCAGTGCATGCAACTATTCCGATGTTGATCAATGTACCAACTCTTTTCATATTTTGCATGTAATGTTTTGTCCTAAACCGCATATAGATAAGTTACTATCACTTATAAAATTCACAATAATTGTGTGTGAGTCCATTTGTGACTTGGAAATTTGAAACGGAGAAATGTTGACGGGTACATTCCCAATATAACAAGCTAAAGAAATTGTAACTGGTGATTAATTAAACATATTATTAAGCAATAATCTTATCATTTGAATTGATAATGCAATATAAATTAGTAACTACATAAATCACATGTCATTCTACAATATACTACAATTTGACGATGTTTGAGAAGTTATTGGTACTCCAAAACGACTAAAACATTGTGGTAACCAGTTGTTAATAACGACTAAAATATGCTTAAATGTTCATGATATGTCGCAAAATGTCCTTCAATTTTTCTAATATCTACATAAATTGAAGATACATTTTTCTAAGCACTCATCAAGAGTCATTAGATTTGGGCGGGTTGGCTCGTTATATTGTGAATGCATCCTAACATAGGTAATTTTTGAGTTCACCTCTACACTTACATTAATTTTTTTGAAATTTTAACCCAAGTTCCAATTAACTTTGGAGTCGTACAACCTTCAAAATCCTATTTTTGAATGTGCATTATACGGTTGAACGAGAATCATACTATAATCTTACAATCCAATAGTCCAATCTTACTAAGGTTTAATTGGCGCTTGTTTGATTAATTCTCAAAAGGCCTTTGTGGTCCCTCAGCACAACCTGTATTTTTCTTTATAATTGTTACATTGTGGTTCCATACATGCATTGTGATATATTACTATATACACATAATCATAATTATTGATTTTACTTTGTAGTGAAAAGTAGTTGGTCATTGTAATTTTTAGAAACCCCACCAAATACGAAATGTACTATATGGCCGTAAAGGAATTTTGGGTTGTTCAAGGGTTGAGCTATGCTCACATTCATATAGCTAAACACAATTGATAGAATCCACAATTTGAGCAAAGAGAACACCAAAAGACTCTTATTTCTCTAGAACCACTCTAGGTACTAAAGTGTTAAGAGGTTGAAGTTGAAAGTAGAATGAATGTATAACTAAGTATAGATGAACTAGTGGAATGGATGAGAAAAAACTACATTGAAATCACCATATATTGTGGCCCATAGTGTTTACAAGAGGCTTTATCAATAAATATTTTACCAAAATATTGTGGTAAAATTCATCTAAATCTAATGAAAATTTATTCAAATGGATGAAAACTTGTTCAAACAAATGAAAATTTGTCCAAATGGATAAATGCATGTATCCACAACAATTATCTATTCAAATGAATCATAGTATGTAGTGATTAAGTGAATTACCACATATTTTAATCCCTAAATGTCTTGAGCTCTCTGCAAATTCAACAGTTTTTCACATATGCATTACAAAATGCAATTAACCTCTAAAAGCCTGAGGGGTATTGGACAAAACATAGATGTGTTATAATATGTGCCTTCCATATGTTTGATGAAGGTTGGTTCAATAGAAAAAATGTAGAGTATCATCTTTACAAATTATCCGTACGGTCAAACTTCCTAAATAATCTTTAGATCATTTTTTAATGAATTTAAAAGCATTAACCTTCAAAAATTTGTATAAATTATAATTTTCAATTTTAGAGTTCAAAATTTAGTAGGATTGGTTAAAGTTGGGCTATCTATCGTAAACTTCAAAAAAGCAAGAGAAACGATGGAGGAATCATCATTACTTTCCCCAAATAGCAAATTTTGTAACACTAAGACAATGTTGAGGTGATCTACTTTGAAAAATTCTCCCGGGTGGAGTTTAACTCGGATTGCCATAATTCAAATTGGGTTGGAAAGTAGGTTTGATGTAGTATTTTAAAATATTTTTTATTTTTTCAAATAAAGATTTTTTTGTTCCGGGCAGCCCATTTTTCCGGGCAGCGACTAGAAAATGGTCGCTCGGGAGCTTAGGGGTTAAGAGGGATATCTTGAACTTGATGTACAATAAAAGTTGTACATTATGAATTTTGGATTATATCTATAAGGTTCAATCTATGATTACAGTCACCAATATGTTTGCATAAATTTTGAAACTTAAAATTCAAAATTCTTTTCTAATTTGATTACAAATAAAATATTGACAATCTACCAATGACATTTGTTGCAATGAGTTGAAATGTAATACTCTAAGTGTAGCGACTTTTGGTGATTTTATGAGTTGACCTTTTTAAGAATACATTTGATAAATCCCTTTTGAACTAAGATCTTTGAAATTTGCGGTCAATCATTGCAACACGAAATGAGGCATAAATGTTTTACAAATCATCTCCTTTCTAATCGGTTCACACATGTATGAAGCAAACTTCCCATAAAATCTACAATAAAAAATCCGCTGCACAAAATTCATAACATATGAGAAAACAGGGATGATATATGTACATTTTCCAAAAAAACATGCTCTCAAGCAATTAAGGATAAATCCTTACACGTCAAGTGGGTCCAAAACTAGCAGTCTAAAGGAATAAAAAAACAATTTGACTTCCTCAAATCCTCTATGAACAGTCAAGAACGGAGTGAACAGTGTCACTCCAAGTACAAAATATTATATAAGACTCAATTAGATTCCGGCTCTACACTGAGCTCTCCAATTCTGGATTAAAAATATTAAAAATAAATAAATAAATTAAAATAAAATAAAAAACTTTGTTTAACAACGCTTCCAGCTCTAGTATTCATGAAGGTCTTAAGCTATTTGATTGTTTCTCCTCCCTCCCTACCAATTCTCTTTCCAATTTCCTTGGAATGTACAATTTACTGAAACATGCATATTTTCTAAATTTAGCCTTTTTATCACCTTTACAAAACATCAATCCATTTCAAATTTGGTTGAAAAAAATCCACTTTTTCCTTCATTATTCTCTCAAAACAAGAGCATGGGGCTTGCATTGACATTTAAGGGTTAAAGTCCATTGCATATTTGAGGCACAATTGAGAGTTCAAGTAAACACTCACTATGTTAAGTTTTTTTTGTAATTTTTGGAATCTTTAGTTGAAGTTGGGAAAATGGAAGAGCTTCACTTGGCAACATGATTTTCTTTTCAAGCAGACCTGGGAGGTTATAGCATTTGAAGCACTTATTGGACAAAGTTGAAAAAGGTGGGCAAATCATCTAGGCTTAACTTTTGGTCAGAAGGGTAATACATGGCAAACAAGCTGAGGTTGGTAAAGCAATGATATGTAATCTTTACATATGTCTCACCCTCCATGGAAAATCTAAATTCTGGACCCTATGTTATCCTATGTTATGGGATGCACTTAAATAGTAAACTTCAATTTCTAAGTGATCTAGGAAAGCCATCCCAAATTCTATGGTTAGCTGGTTTAGTTTTTTCATGGAGGGTGAGATGTAGTCCAACCATGATTTTCGAAATGGGATCTCAGACACAAAAATTATTAGAATTCGTATCCGTAAATTACATTGGGTAGGTATTTCAGCCTACTATCAAGAAATGACAAATTTTGAGACATTCCAAGATGAAATACAAAAAAATAATTGAATTCACTTGGAAATTGAGTAGTTTTGGATTGATAACTTCATACGTTGATATCGCAATCAATAGAACTTCAAAACCCATGATTATTTCTTTCATACAACTAAGAAACAATTTGCATTATTTTGATTAAAACCATGCTTTTGATTGTTATTCAGAATTTGTATCTATCATTGTTTGAAACCTTGAATTGAGGATAGAAAATGGAGTTATTATTTTCAAATATAAATAGACCGTCTAAAAGTTAATTTTTGATTAAAATTGAATCACATGTGTTGAGCATCTTGTGTTCATGCCAAAATTTGGATTAAATATTCTAATTTATCAAGTATTCATGACAATTCTTTTTAAAACCCGAGTAAAAACCAAAACAATGTAACATTTCTTCCAGGTATTGTAAAATTTGAACACATTTATTTAGCATGTGCAAAGAATAAATGTTGTCCAATGTGCAATTGGAAGTTTTCCTAATTTTGAACAAATGTACAGTAATACCTATGTGTGATGTAAAAAGTTTTAAACATAATGAGAATAGAACGTAATTAGTATTGAAATAAATTCATCAAGAAAGTGCTTTACTCATTGTTTGTATACAAGTGTAAGATGCTATGATCATATATCATTAACGTTCTTACATTGGCATTTACAACACAATCAAACTTTAGCCCTTATAATGCTCTCAAATAGCGTAAGGAAATGCAACATACAATTGAAGTATTTAACCTTAAATTTACCCAATGCATCATATATAGTTTTGGATACAACATAGACCAAGCTGCAAAATGCCAAATTATCGTGACATAAAATCACAACCCAAGTCACAAACCAAAATGTAAAGGCTACTTATGACAAGTAAGTTACATATGACAAACGTGCCAAATAGGTTAATAAACAAAGTACCCTAAATCCTGAACCACGTAGCACGTGCGCTAAGATATGAACTAAAACTAAAAACCAAAATTCTAGGGCCACTAGTAGAAAAGGTGGCATTGCCAATGGAGTTGCCCAAGCATGTGGTGTTTAACTCCATGCACGCACATTGGTTTTGCCTGGGTATCTCCTTGGAAAACGCCACCTTTTCTACTAGTAGAAATACATCGCATACCTAGACAAAAACCATTTTAGGCCCAATTCATGACTAAAAGAGTAAGTTTAGCTTCTCCAAGAAAGCACATACATGAGCCACGTTACTAAAAAGCTCTTCAACTTACCAAAACATATAACATTCAGTAGCCTCCATGCCTAATACCTTTCCTTCATTCACTTTGTTTATCACCTTGAGCCTCCATCTGTCCATTTAGCTAGAGATGAAGTATTGTTGGATATAGAATATTCTTCACTATATACTGTAGAGCCAATGCAATGACAATGTAAACTATTGAATGTTATGCAGAGTACACATCCAAATTCCGTTCAAATCAATGTTAGCATAGTTAACTAATTTATTCCAATACATGAAACAAACGTAAATTATGACTCACTTGCACTACTTTTCCTATCTTAGAGTAAATTATAGTATTGAGACGTCAGAAAAGTTGGTCTAAACTATTTTGGTGCCATTTTTACACCAAAAGACGCATACATGTCACTTTAGTATCATTTTATCTATACAAGGTTGGTATGGAGGTTAGCACCCAATTTTATTAATTGCATTTCAATGCACAATCATGGCACCATGTTTACATGCCTTGAAGTTCTCGATGTATTTAATAGTACCACCCTCAAGCCTATTAGTGACACCAATAAAGAGAGCCACAATAATGCCAAATATATAGATATCCTCGATTCTAAATCCCCCCAAGACGTAAATGCAAGCACTATTCACCCATGTGCCCCACTTTTCTAATATTTCCACCTTTGAAATCTTTTTTTGACAATTAGTTCATGTAATTTAAAACAAATTCCATAGTGATGAAAGGGCTCTTAAATCATGCAACCATTGTTTTCTTTTTAAGATATAAAGTAGAGATTTTTCATTCATTTCTAGCCTCAATGCTCTTCTATAAAATGTACAATCATCATCTCCATCCTCTAAATCTACTTGTAGTCACCAATTAATTGAGAATAAAATGATTGATTTTGTGTTGTGTTTAGGCACTCTCCATGATTACAATTACACAACCTTGAATATAAGACTCCATTCAATTTGTTGTTTATATATTTTAGAAAATAAAATAAACACCAAATTTTTAATTTTTTTAACGTCTATCCTTTCTAACCTCAACTGAACATTTTAGATTTATTACATCACCTTCAATGGCTCGGAAACTCGGAAACTCGGAAACTCGGAATAAGGTCCCTCTTTATTACTGTAACACCATAGCAAGTTCGCCACCTGACGAATGAATATATTATTTTTTTGAAAAAATAAGGTTCGCCTCTCAAAAATTGAATTTCTCAATTTTCGTTTTTCAGCAAAAAAAATTAGTAAAAATAACCTTAAATAGCTTAGAAATAACAAAATATTTCAAAAACTAATTTATTCTATTTTCATTTTAGAATTTTCTAATTTTTACGTTCTTTATTTTTAGAATTATTTTAGGACGAACACAGGGTAGCAGGTGTGGACGACGTTGATTTTCCTTCCGTCGTTCGTCCGCCGACTACCGTATTGAGCTTCCGTCGGTCGTCGTTTATCTTCGTCGACGGAGATCGAGTCTCGTCGTCTCTCTCGTTTGTGGCCAGCCGAAAACAGAGAGCCTCATCTGCACAATGACGAGGTTGTTGAATTCCCGTGAATTAGCGACCTCGGGGTTTTGCATTACTGTTGTGCGGCAATTGTGGTTCTCTCGTAGCTTTCGAATGCATCCCATAGCCAGAATTTCGAGCTTGAATTGCTTCCACATTGCAGTCAGTTCTTCACCACACCGCAACAGCGTTCGTCTCCAGGGATTGTGAGTTTAATGTACGAGGGTCAAGTGCTATTCCTGAATAAAATTTTCGTTAAATGACTGTCAGAAGTCCAAGGCACTTATAAGTGTGTGCTGCTGGCGGGGAACAGAGGATTGGAACGAAGGAATTTGAGTTCCATTGCTTCGAAGGAAACGCGCAGAATATCTCGAAGCAACTCAACACGACGCTCTGCATTTAAGTCCATGAGAACGACGACAGGGTTTAGAATTTAGGGTTTTAAAGAGGTTACTGATTCTGGCCTCATGGCGACCTTGTACGCAAGTGTCGTGACCTCATCGAAACTGGCCGTCCCGATGGCGGATTCAAGCTTTTCCGGGAGGCCAGCAGTGCAAACGTTCAGTCCAAGGCTGCATTCCGGACTCTTGAAGCGCAGAGGCAATGTGCGTGTCGACACTCCTCCCTTCGGTCCTCCAGTTTTCCCCTTTACAGAATTTCTGAATAAGTTCCAGGTGCAAAAACCCTAACATGCTTCTGGTGTGTGAGCTTTGTTTCAGGTCATTGCTTCGGCGTCTGAGAAGAACGTCCCCCTCTGGAGGAAAGAGCTCACATCACTGGAAGATTCAGCAGGCGAGAATTTGATCCAAAACGCATCAATGGAAGAAGGCAAGGAGGAAGCAGTAGATGATGACATCAACGTTGAAGCAGAAACACTTAATCTTTTGGAGTGGCCCAAAGTATGTATCCAAGTGTCCGAGTTTGCGAGCACTACAATGGCAGTAGCCCTTGCTCGCGCGGGGTCTCTTGCTATTGGCAGAAGTGTAGCTGAAAGTGAGGAGCTTCAAGCACAGACAGCAGCTGCGCAATTACTGTCCAGCCCGCTCGACTTCTCCGATATTGCAGACCTGCGTGGTTTTATCGAGGACGCTGAATCTGGAAATGTCTGTCAGCTGGAGGAGTTGTGTCAAGTGAGGAAAACTTTAGCAGCAGTGAGACGTTTACACCATCAGGTTATTGGCGAAGACCTCATGAATCATCAACAAGGTGATCAAGGTGTGTAACATCTCGTCTTGGATAACTTGACCCATTTTTTCAAGCGAATTTCTGTTCGTGTTCGTGATGACTCTAGTGCGTTTCTCCGCTGGCTCATCTTCAGACATGCCCAGATGAGATAGAGGATACTATTTGCGTCAATTCAACCCCTAAGCGTCCACTGTTTATTTTCTGTAGTGTAGGAAAATTGGACCCCCTGCTGGAAAGCATCAGTTTGTGTGAAAATGACTTCAGTTTGACACGATCGACACTATTGATCTTGTAGTGTAGAACAAGAGCTTGAAAATAATGTATCGCAATCAGAAAACCGAGGTAAAATGAGAAAATGGCACTGTTGCAAAGTTCAGTGATGCAGATGGCCATATTGGGCGTTTTAGACGCTTAGGAGTTTGATTTTTGGGAGAGGTATAGAACTGTGGAACGATCTTTGGGTACAAGAGCGAGATCGGATTTGTATCACTATGTAGGAGTTTCATATGCTATTTCAAAGTGGAAGGTTGTAGGTCACAGTAGGCAACTCTTTTCATTCAATGATCAGTGGCCATAGACATTTAGCCAAGCCATGCTTACACCACTTACTGACAAGTATGAATAGATGAGTTGCTGATGGTAACAGGGTCTAGAATCAGGTCCCCAACGGTTTTAGTATCCTCTACCTTATCTGCGGTACAATCAAATCACCGACGGTTTAGAATGCTGCTCTCCTTGGCTGTATGAAAAACGAACTCTGTGATAGGCTTACTTCTAAATAGACTCATAAGGCTGACTTGTGGTTTGTCGCAGGATTTTTCAGGCTCTCAGTTGATGAACTCATTGCAAACAATAATGCTTGACTGCAATTTGTGCTCTGATCTTGAGGCGGCAATCGAGCACTGCTTGGATTGTTCGCGTTCGACTGTTCTGGACAGAGCCAGTCCAAAGCTGGCATCGATTCGGTTGAAGAGGTCAGAAAACGCAAAGGCCCTGGAAGCTCTCCTGAAAGAAACAGCAGCGATGGTTTTCAGTGCAGGGGGTATGGATGCCCAACTTGTCACCAAGCGAAGAGGGCGTATGTGTGTTGCAGTAAGGGCTTCTCAGAAGGGGCTACTCAAAGGTGGCGTTACATTAGATGTCAGCAATTCAGGGGCTACCTACTTTATGGAGCCTGAGCCTGCCATACATTTTAACAATGAGGAGATTCAGTTGGCGGAAGAGGAAAAGTTGGAAGAAGTTGCTGTTCTGCGGCAGCTGACCTTTATGCTCCTTGATGTACGTAAGGATGTTATTGACCTTTTACAGAGGGTCATAACTCTTGACCTAGCATGTGCACGAGCTGGTCACTCAGCGTGGCTCAATGCCGCGCGTCCTCTCTTTTTGAACAGTATGGCGGCTTCTATGTCTTCGAGTCATTCCTTCTCAGATGAGGAGGATCTGTTGTTGGTGGATATCAAGGGTGCACGCCATCCTCTTTTACTGGGTTCTGCACTTGGATCTCCTGTGAATGCACACAGATATGGTGTTCTTCGGCGGAAGGCGAAGCCAAGAAACTCCTCACCTAGTGTCACGGATGCTGTTGAAACTTCGGATAGCATTTTGCCTGTGCCAATCGATATTGCCATCAGAAACGGAGTCAAAGTTGTCACGATAACAGGTCCCAATACTGGTGGGAAAACTGCTGCGCTGAAGACTTTGGGAGTCGTAGCCCTCATGGCGAAGGCTGGTTTGTGTTTGCCTGCCACTGGCACTCCACGTTTACCATGGTTTGACTCCATTCTTGCAGACATCGGAGATGTCCAGGTATGGTAGCATTCTGAGCTTATTGCTAATCCTGTTATTTGTGTAGTTGGTCTCTACTGACTGCAAGTATTGTTGCTCTTGTGAGAGTCGTAGCTCTTTTCTGATCGATCTGCTGTACACCCTCCGTTAGCCTGCAGATTGTGAACGCAGATGTTCACCTTGCACGATGATGTTTATCAGACGGAGAACTTCTGACTCAAATTGTTGGTCCTCTAACTATAGTATGTCCAAATGTGTGATTGCAGTCTTTAGAGCGCAGCCTGTCAACCTTCAGTGGTCATATTCGAAGAGTCTGTCAGATTCTGGAAGCTAGCACAGCTCAATCTTTGGTACTGCTTGACGAAATTGGAGGCGGGACGGATCCTTCTGAAGGAGCTGCTTTAGCGACAGCAATTCTTCGGAGCCTGGCTACCTCTGTCCAGTTAACACTTGCAACCACTCATTGTGCTGAGTTGCGCACGTTAAAGGATCAAGACCCAGAGTTTGAGAATGCTTCAGTTGAGTTTGACATCAAGACACTTCGACCTACCTACCGTGTTCTATGGGGCATAGCTGGTCAGTCCAATGCTCTTAATATTGCAGAATCTCTTGGGTTTGACTCAGAAGTGCTCATTCGAGCCAGGGAGCTGGTTACGAAGCTGGTTCCTGCAAGCCTGGGCGCTAGGAGCACTGAATTGATGGTACCACTTGTGAAGCAGCGAGATGAGCAACGGGAGCGGGCTGAGGTTGCAGCTACCGCCCTTGCAGTTGTCTCCAAAGTTTATAATGAGGTGAAGTATCTTTCTTAGCATTTCTAGTTAGCTTATAAGTGCTAAAGAGTGGTCGATGTATTTTTTCTTCTTTTTTGACTGTTCTGAGCCAATACCAGTCAGTAGTCTAGGCTTTTAAAACTCAGGTGAACCGTGATTGGTGTCAAGCTGGGATTCTGATCCATGCTGTCCAGTGTCTTTCTATCATAATATGTGTCTCAATGTCACATTCTGAGTGAGGAAAACGCATCTACTTGGTTTTTCCCAGTTACATTCAGAGGCGCAAAATCTGGCACAGAAGGAGGCAAAGCTTCGGTCATCCCAAGAGGACGCTGCGAATGAGGATGTCGTGGAGGCTAATTTACAATTGGAGCAGATCATGTTGAGGTTTCAAGCATCAACACTGCAGAAGGGCAAAGATGAGGAAGCATTTTCTATGCGTGACGCCCAAGCTGCAATAGCTGCAATCGTCGAAGGATATGCCACTAAACCTGTGGCATCAATCACATCATCTTCTGCAAGTGGTGTTGAACTGGAAGGCAAGGCAGGAGATCCCGAACCACTGAGAGTTGGGGATCAAGTGATGATCAAAAGGCTTGGGAAGATGGCAGCAACTGTCGTCGAAATTCCACAGCTTGAAAACGATTATTTGACTGTGCAAGCGGGCACAATGAAGATGCGAGTGAAATTGAACGAAATCGTATCCAGAGTGACCAGCGTAGAGAAGGAGGGTGCAAGAAATTCTTTAGTGAAGAAAGTGAAGGTGAGCCACGTTCTTCAACATCTTTTTCACGAAAGTAATTCCTTGCTTTTGATCCTGTACTGCCTGTTGATGTATTTTGGCATGTCTTCCATTCTTTAGAAAGGCCTTGAGACACCTTTTAATCTTGGGTATCATGGATACCCATTCTCCCCTTCTTTGTATAAAGATACAACAAGAGGAAGTAAAAAAAGAATATGATATGAGGAAGGGTCCAAAAATGTTGTTAGACCAGTCTTATCTCTGAGCACTTTTAGATTCGTTTATGGATCCCTTACCTTAACCCTTAAAGGTTTTAGGGCATAGTAGATACGTTGCCGTATATTTAACATTTGTTGTAAGTAGAAAGTTCCAAATTGAGATGCCAATAGCTTTTAAGACCATGTAGACATGAATTTTAACTTCACTTTTGAAATGAAACTCATAGGAGGTGTAGAACCATTCCAATTACAATGAAATACGGCCATATAATACTGGCCGGAATGGCCAATCTGGACCTTTAAGGGTTAAGCATAGATGCACATTGTTGCATATAAGTGGAACAAAGCAGGAATCTCACGTTGTCTGCAGTATCTCAGCATCTACTGGTATCTCCACATCTGTAAACAATAAGGGTGCAGTGCTCCAATGACTTATGTGTTTTTTTTCATGCAGCAGCCAGTTAGATCAGGTAAGTTAAAGCGGGCTGAGCCTCAGATGGAGGAAGAGGTGAAGTACGACGTTGCTGTGCAGACCTCAAAGAACACGCTGGATCTCAGAGGAAAACGAGTAGAGCAGGCTTTGCAGGAGTTGGATATGGCACTTGCAAGTCGTGCGCCGCAGTCGGTGTTGTTTATTGTGCATGGCATGGGCACTGGGGCTGTGAAGGAGGCGGTTTGGCTAGTCCTGAAGAAGCATCCTTATGTCGCCAAATTTGAGCAAGAAAATGTTATGAATCCAGGATGTACCATAGTTTATATTAAGTAAAAGGTTTTCCAAGTCTTTTGGCAATGTGTATTGTGGAGTGGAAAATCGTATCTTGATTTGTGCCCAGGTACCATTTTGGCCCAGGGGGAATGACCTGATATGGGTATCACTTTTACGCATCTCACATAGTGTGACTTATGTTTAACTCATGTTATGTGTGCTAGAAATGTCGTCTTTTAACACCATGTATATAGTTACAGCCTTGGTGTCTATTACACCCTCTAATTTTTGTAATTTTCTGATGTTTTTTTCTGACCAAAAAGATATTTCTTGAAAATCACATTGTTTTTGGAGGGGTACCATATCAGGCCATCACCCCAGCTACAAATTTTAATATAGGTGGTAAATTGTTATCGTCTGAAATTAGGGATTAGTCATTGATTTGCACAAGTTTCATGAGCTTGTTCAGGGGTTCACAGAATGGGAATCTTGTACCGATACTGTAAAGTACAGTACCCGGCAGTAAGTTTTCGTTAATTTTCGTTACAGAGGCAGAAACATTGCAGAATTCCAAATTTGGAAATGACACTACACGTGGTGAAATCATCCAAATTACACTTCAATAGTATGATAAAAAAATTCAATATTCTGAGAATTTTTTGTATGAGATATGAAATAAACAAACAAATGATTAAAAATTGACATAATTGGATTTGAAATTTCAAAATTTGTATCTTAGTCAATAATGCTTCAAAATGAATATTTTTCTTGCAAATGATTTTAAAAAGGATTCTCATTTCTTCAATATTGATGATAATACCCTTCAAGCAACAAAATATTTTGTTACATATGTTTGAACCAAGTAGGTCCAAAAATGGGTTTTAATTTCAAGTAGAAATTGTCCAAAATGAAATACTTCTTTGTCAAAATATGAAAATTGTGCAAATTGGATGGTTCTGTAAGCATCTAATTTTTTTAAATTTTTCACGTAGTACAGTCTCAACATAAGTCTACTTGGTGTAAATTTTTGTTAATTTTTTATTTATTTTATTGTTGGACTAATATGAATATGTAGATAATATAAACTACTAGGATCATAAGATAATATGAGTTGTATTAAGATCATGGTACAGTGCTTGCAAAATCAATTTTTTCCTAACTTACATAACGTTGTATGAAAAGGTATATTTTGAACCATTCTTAAGTAGGCATTAGGAGGTATCACAACACTTTTGAAAAGTTGATTCTTTGAAGATTAAGAACATGGGGAGAGAGTTCAAGAGCCAAACCATGGCCATTCTTCACGAACCAAGGCCATGAACGCGTGTGAAGATTAATGCAAACTTACCATTAGCAAAATGCAACCGAGGTGAAAAATTCTTTACAGAGAATCAAAATTACCCTCATTCTTCATTTCATGAGGAGAAGAATCAAGCTACTCAATCTTCAAAGTATGGGTCCTTCACAATTCAAGGAGAAAGTCAGTACCACAAATCCATTCTTTGAAGATTGAAATTGGGATGTAAGCGCTATAACACTCCTATTGAGAAAAGGATATTCCATATGAATTGGACCCTCCAAAGAGAGAAAATCGTGCATGAACAAAGTCAACAAGCAACTAGTCACAAAGTCTCTACCTTAGTGTTTACCCCGGATTCACTTTTACAATTTCTTTTTATTGTCTAAGCGCGTAATTCCTTGTAACTCCTCAAAAACGAAGCGTTTCCGTAGTCTCTTCCCCGATGGAGGAGAGACAACAAATTACATACATAAACTTTTGATACGATAGTTCCACAAATATGGAGTTTTTTGGACCCAGACTTTCATGATCCTAACTCCAAGTGTAAAGTGACCCCATTATTGATTACTAGAGAGTCTACCTTCCAAGAAGGAATAAACTACATTCCCCAATAACTCTTTATCCGGTGGACACCGACTCATGGGCGGCTCAAACAAACACTTTATTCACGCCGGCCTCTAAAGAGGAATGGAGTTCTACGTTTTTCTACGTTTTTCTTGTCCTGGCGGAGATTGATGCTTTTCTTCCCTTCCAATGCGAAAAGCGACCGACTTGACATGACGATCATACGAAAACGAGAATCACTCACTCCTCGTAGCTCACTTTCGTAGCAATTGCAAGCTCAATTTCATAGCTCATTTTCGATTTGCAATTGCAAGCTTTCTTTTCTGCATTCCGTGAGCTTCCGAAACAATGGCGCACTTGCAAGTTTTGCTCTTGCTCTTGCTCGCCATATGGACGGGAGTAGAGTCGTCAACAATCAGTTGGGATGATCCCCCAATTGCCAGCTTCGGTGTCGCAGCAGGGGGACGCAGAATTGGCGAGGAAGGGTGGCTGGCCGGGGCGCGCGAGGCCGAGGTGGTGGAGTGGATGACGGGCGTGCGACGACGCATCCACGCGCACCCAGAATTGGCCTTCGAGGAGCACGAGACCAGCCGCGCCGTGCGGGACGAGCTCGATCGCTTGGGCGTGGAGTACCGGTTCCCCGTGGCCGGCACAGGCGTGGTCGCCACCATCGTTGGCGGTGCTGGCTCTGGTCCTACTGTGGCCTTACGCGCCGACATGGATGCTCTTCCCATCCAGGTATCCACAATCTCTTCGATTGTAGCTGAAGAACCATGTGCATGTTGATTCACGAGAGATTTTAGGGTTTGGGATTGGGCCGTTAAAGAAACGGTGGTCTTTGAAGAGATTCAATCTTGCACAGGCTCTAAAAAACGTTAATGGAATCAGAATTTGGCGTGCCGGCTGCTGCAGTTTGTTCTGTCTCCGATTGAAGCTGAAGAACCATGTGCATGTTGATTCACGAGAGGTTTTAGGGTTTGGGATTGGGCCGTTAAAGAAATGGTGGTCTTCGAAGAGATTCAATCTTGCACAGGCTCTTAAAAAACGTCAATGGAATGAGAATTTGGCGTGCCGGCTGCTGCAGTTTGTTCTGTTTCCGATTGAAGCTGAAGAACCATGTGCATGTTGATTCACGAGAGATTTTAGGGTTTCGGATTGGGCCGTTAAAGAAACGGTGGTCTTCGAAGAGATTCAATCTTGCACAGGCTCTTAAAAACGTTAACCCCTAAAGGACCAAGGATTCATGGTTTTAAAATGACAAATTCAATCAATCGTATTATGAAAATTACAGTTCAGATGGGTCCAAATTTTACATCACCGGAATCAGTGAAGGACATTGCATGTATTGGTCAGAAAACAAATACATTTGAACAAAAAAAAGTTCACATAGGACCTACTCAAAACTGCTTTAGAAAACACGAGGCCCAATTTGGGTTTCTTGGTCCTTAAGGGGTTAAGGGAATCAGAATTTGGCGTGCCGGCTGCTGCAGTTTGTTCTGTCGCCGGTTGAAGCTGAAGAGCTATGTGCATTTTGATTCACAAGTTCGAGTGAGAGATTTTAAGGTTTGGGGTTGGGCCATTAAAGAAATGGCGTTCAATCTTGCAGTCTCTAAAAACGTGAATGGAATCAGAGTTTGGTGTGCCGTTAGTTCTGTCTCCGAAGAATGTAATTATACGATGATTCAGAAGTTTGAATGCGTAGATTTTAGGGTTTGGGATTGGGACATTAAAGAAATGGTGTTCTTTGAACAGATTGAATCTTGCACAGGCTCTAAAAAAGTTAATGGAATCAGAATTTGGCGTGCAGTTAGCTCTGTCTCCAATTGAAGCTGAAGAAATGTAATGATACGATGATTCAGAAGTTTGAATCGTCGGATTTTAGGGTTTCGGTCATCAACAAAATGGTGTTCTTAAGAGATTCAATCTCCAACAGGTTTGGGATTAGGCCTTTAAAGAAATGGTGTTCTTGCACGAGCTCTAAGAACCGTTAATGGAATCAGAGTTTGGCGTGCAGTTAGTGCTGTCTCCGATTGAAGCTGAAGAAATGTAATGATACAATGATTCAGAAGTTTGAATGTTTGCGTCGTCGAGGAGATTTTAGGGTTTCGGTCATCAACAAAGTGGTGTTCTCAATCTCCAACAGAACTGAATTACTAAGGCAGGGAGCTCTGAAAACTGTACCGTTCTTGAAAATGGTCGCAGTGATAAGTTTGAATTGAATCTGCACTCGTTTCATGAGGTGTTTGTTTATGGATATGGCAGCTTGTAACAACATTACAGTTTCAGGGTTTTGATGTGGGGAGTCATTTTATGAATACAGAGGCTTGTTTTTGTAACCCTATGTAGTGGAGAAGAACAAGAACTTATTTGCTTCAAAAAAATCATGTCTAGTAATTCTACAAAATGACTCCAAAAAGTGCATTCTTCATCGTTCCGTTGTCTATGCAGGAGGAGGTCGAATGGGAGCATAAGAGCAAAGTGGCCGGGAAGATGCATGCCTGCGGTCACGATGCACATGTAGCCATTCTTCTTGGAGCTGCTCGCCTGCTCCAAAAGCATCGCCACACCTTACCCGTGAGTTTCTTCACCACCAATTCTCTACTACCATACAGGATACTCTCTGTCATTTTAACCCCTAAAGGACCATAAGGCCACCAGGTGGCTCCTGTCTTTTTTCTGTAATTTTGAGTAGGTTTTATGTAGATTTTTTTTTTGTTAATTTAAAAATAAAAATAAATCAACATATGTGATATTCTTCATTAATTCCAGTGATATAAAATTTGGTCCCATTCAAATTATAATTTTCACAATATGATCATTTAAACTTGTCATTTTAGAACCATGAATCCTTGGTCGGTTGTGGCTGTAGACAACCCCATTTTTTGTTCAAAGATCAGTGGCCATAGACATTTAGCCAAGTCACATTGCTAATGGAAGGCCAACCAAGTGTATTGAGGAACAGGTGTTGGTATAGGAGACAGAAATCAGTATGTCCTACGTTTTTGCATTCAAATTGGTTTAAGGTGAGGGGTACAATTGCCGTCGGTTTAAGCATTTCAACTTACATGGAGCGCTGATTTTCAATGATAAAAAATTGCAGCACCTAAAACTTTGGGTTTAATAACCAGGCTCAATTTTTAATTAATTTTTTCACAATGTATGATTTTATTATAAAATTTCAAACTTAACCCCTAAACGTCCCAGCATCCAGAAACTGGATCACGAATGGATTCAAAGCCTTGTAACTTTCTCATACAATCTCGGATGACTTTCATCCAAGTCACATTTGCAAGCCTATTAAATTCTCTACCAATTAGAGTAAATTTCTTGTGATGGGGAGATGTTGATAACATTAGAGAGGCCTTCAAATGCAAGTGTGTCAATTTTTTTGGGTAGATTTTATGCATGCAATGGTCCTCTTATGTACACCTACTGTACATCTTAGTCATGCTAATATCTATTTTTGAGGCTAGCATCTACTTGTGTCCAAAGGATCGCTACATTTAGGGGTTAATATGCATAGACCACTATTGATGATAGTAGGTGTATCAATAACTGTCTTTCATTTCTAGTCCAATCAGATTGCTAACTTGGTATTCATAATTAATGCTTGTGATAACTAGATTGGGAACTCCTGAAGTTGAAACAGGTGCTTTTATAGGTGACCACAATTGGTACCTAACAGTTTCTGGTGCTGTTTGCTAAGAGCTGAGCTTTGTTGAAAATGGGGGGGACAGGGTTCCGTGATGCTGATCTTCCAGCCGGGCGAGGAAGGACCTGCGGGCGCCAAGCGTATGCTGGAGGAAGGCGCTCTCGGGGACGCCAGCGCCATCTTCGGCATCCATGTGAACACTCATCAACAAGTGGGCTCCGTGAGCGGCACGCCCGGGTCGATCATGGCTGCCGCGGGCTTCTTCACCATTCTCATTCAAGGCCAGGGCGGCCATGCCGCAGCTCCTCACCTTGCCAGGGACCCCATTGTGGCTGGAGCTGCCATTGTGCAGAGTTTACAACATCTCGTATCTCGTGGAGCTGATCCGCTGGACTCACAGGTCTGATGATGCCCCACCTCTGACTCTTCATTCTACTATACCCTACGTCGTGGTCAGTTTCGACATTAACCCCTAAAGGACCAAGGATTCATAGTTTTAAAATGACAAGTTTAAACGATCATATTGTGAAAATTATAATTTGAATGGGACCAAATTTTAAATCACTGGAATTAGTGAAGAATAGCACATATGTTGAATAATTTTATTTTTTGAATTAACAAAAAAGAATCTACATAAAACCGACTCAAAATTACTAAAAAAAACAGGAGCCACATGGTGGCCTTACGGTCCTTTAGGGTTAATTAATTACTTTTTGTCCAAACTTGGGGAGGTCACTTCAAAATATTTCGTAACAACGTGCGAACAAAGATAGGGTCGAAGATAAATCTTTGAAGATAATTTTTATAAATGATTTTTACATTAATATAGGATGCTCACAATTCATTACAAGAACAAAAATGAGAATATCACTAATTATAGTAAGATTTTTTTTAATTTTTTAGGGTACTTTTAAATACCCTTTGTTCACACGTGATACTCTAAAAGATACAAAGAGTGACCTCCCCGAATGTCCAAAAGTGCCACATGTCATCTTGTGATTGGTTTATGGGTGACGTGGACATCTCAATATATGATGTGGAAATTAGATTTCGACACAATACTGTCCG
Organism: Pohlia nutans; assembly: GCA_022496805.1. NCBI lineage: Eukaryota > Viridiplantae > Streptophyta > Bryopsida > Bryales > Mniaceae > Pohlia > Pohlia nutans. Next base: position 4,406,725 of record CM040103.1, read on the forward strand.
AATCTGACCCTCATACGGTAACTCCACTTTCGTATCATTTCCTCCACCCGAGAATTTTCATGATTTCACCTCCGTGATGGGCTCTATTTCAATGTCTTTTCACTGGTCTGTTTTCCAGGTGGTGACCGTAGCCACTTTCAAGGGCGGGGATGCGTTCAATGTGATCCCTGAGACAGTCACTTTGGGTGGTACTTTCCGAGCATTGTCACCTGAGAGCTTCACCACCCTAAAGAAGCGCATTCAGGAGGTTTGTACTCTTTGCTTTTTCGTGTCTTGTTTCTAATCATGTCAAGGTTTCACCAAGGAATTCGTGGTTATAAAATGAACGAGTCATATTGTGAAAAATATAGGGTGGGTGTGCCTATGACTAGTGAGTGTGCTCACCTAAATCAATTAAGAGCAGGAATAGGAAAACTCCAGGAGTACTCACCAAAATCAACTATGAAACAATGATATTAAGCGCCCTTTGTTTTTTTTTTTGGACCCATGTGCAAAAGGAGGCAATCACTTGTAACCAAAAGTAACCCGAATCCGACCACTTGTAACCAAAGGAAACCTAAAGCCAACCACTTGTCATCCTTCTAGAAGTAAGCGGAATTGGGGCGTTGTCTAGAATGCAATTCATTACACTTTTTGTGTTGGAAAAAACGACACTTGTATGTCACAAATGGGGTATGACTAATCAAATTTCATTTAAGTTACATTTTAATTGAAGAGAAAAGGCTCTTTATTCATGTTTATCAGCCAAAAATAGTCGCAATTCGATTTAAAAAAAAATTCCGGCTTAACCCCTTAAGGACCAAGAATTCATGGTTTAAAAATGACAAATTCAATCATTCATATAATGAAAAGTATGATTTAGATAGGACCAAAATTATATGAATGATTGAATTTTATATCACCAAAATTAGTAAAGAACATTGCATGTGTTGACCAAAAACATAAATAAATTTGAACAATAGAAACTTCAAATAGAACCCACTCAAAACTGCTAAAAAAAACATGAAGCCAAATTTGGCCTTCTTGGTTCTTAACCCCTAACCGCCCAACCATGCATATTTTGCTTGATGTAGAGATTTCATCCGTAGTTTCTCATCCGTCATGCACTTTTTGTAGTGTGATTCTTTTACTGAATTTTTTATGGGAAGTTAGCTTCATGTATGTGTGATCCGATCGAAAAGAAAACAATTTCTGAAAAAGTTATGCCTCATTTCGTGTTGCAGTGTTTCACCCAAAATCTTGAAGATTTTAGTCTAAAAGTGTTCTTGAAAAAATTAACTCATAAAATCAAGCATCCAAAAAATCTCCAAAAATCACTACACCTAGAGTACTATATTATAAGCCATCACAACAATTTTCATCCCCATACTGTCAATATCTTATTCGTAATCGAATTACAAAATAATTTTTTATTTTATGTTTCAAAATTTATAGAAAAATATTAGTGATAGCAATCAAAGATCTAACCGTATAGATTGAATCTAAGTTTCAAAATGTATAACTTTTGTTTGTACATCAAGTTTCAAATATTCATGTTAGTTGCATTTTATAATACATCTTTGCAAAACTGCCCAAATTGGACATAGGTGAGGACGTTTAGGGGTTAAAGGGTTAAATGGGGGGCAAGTTTACCTGAAATCAAAATAGGTCTCTGATGTCTCTGATGTTTTTCAAGCAGGTGGCAGAGGGACAAGCAGCCGTGTACAGATGCCAAGCCACGGTGGATTTCATGGAGAAGGAGAAACCGTTCTACCCGGTGACGGCAAGCACAGACGCGGAGTACAAGCTCATGCGAGAGGTGGCAGTGAAGCTGCTGGGGGAGCAGAATGTGGAGACCCAGAAGCCTATCATGGGGGCAGAAGACTTTGCCTTTTTCCTGGAGCAGATCCCAGGTGCATACATGATGGTGGGCGCCAGGGACATGGCGCTGCCTGCCTTGGCCTCTGCTCATTCTCCCACCTTTTGGATCAATGAAGATGCTCTGCCCTACGGAGCTGCTTTACTAGCTGTCGTTGCAGAAAAGTACCTGGCCACCGCTTCTTCAACGTAGCTCAGTCTCCAGGTATGCACCCTGTCTAAATGCAACCCTCCGAAAAAGTGACACTAAATCCTAGATATTGATTACATGATATTTACACGATCAGAGTCCCAAAAAGTGACACTAAAACCTAGATTTTAGTTACATGAGATTTGCACGATCAGAGTCCCAAAAGTGACACTAAAACCTAGATTTTAGTTACATGAGATTTGCACGATCAGAGTCCCAAAAGTGACACTAAAACCTAGATTTTAATTACATGAAATTTGCACGATCAGAGTCCAAAAAGTGAGACACGAAAACCTAGATATTATTTACATGAGATTTGCATGATCAGAGTCCCAAAAGTGAGACACGAAAACCTAGATATTATTTACATGAGATTTGCATGATCAGAGTCCCAAAAGTGAGACACTAAAACTTGGATATTAACCCCTACAGGTCCTCACCTCTTTTGTAAAAGTCAAAGCACTATAATTTGCATACTTTAAATATCACATTGAATGATTTATAAATTTTCATAGATAATCATCGACATTATGAAGGTATGACAAAATTTTCAACATGATTGGAAGATATTTTGAATATTTACAAATTATATGATTTAAACAAGGTAAAAATTCAAAATAAATATGTTTTTGTCAAATTTAATATCAAAAATTATATTTAAGGTAGATAAAAGTTATATTTACATGGAGTAAAAAATTGAAGGTGAAGAAATTAAAAGAGACTTATGATTGAAGCATCTTTAGAAAGCCCTTTGTATTTTGGACACTCAAAATTCAAAGTTCTCAACGGTGGAAAAGCTTCAAATGAAGTTTATTCTCCAATCCCAACGGTCAAAAGATGTATCATAACTTAACTTAAACATCTAATAAAAACACCAACTACAATAAAGCTAAGACACTTGATTTTTGGGGCCTTTGACCAAAAATCAAGCATAATATGGTTGATTGGTCCTTTAGGGGTTAAGAGCATCTCTGGATACGGCTCTAGCTACGGAAAAATGGATGACACTGGTTGGTGAACAATGTTTTTGGCCCGTGACACTGCATAATCCACTAAAAACCAGGGCCCTCAAAATCACTCTTGCAAGTGTATCTCCTCTTCTTATTTGGAGATCATAATTGCATAATCCATGCGTGGTGACTTGTGAGTGGATCAAGAGTCTAATTCAGTGATGTTGGTGGGAGAACTACATGATGAGGTCTGACCTTTTGGATGACCTTCAGAGTGTGCTAGTGGAGATGCTCTAATTACATGAGATATACACAATTAGTCAGTAGGGATGTAATTCATTCCCTCGTGCTCTCAGTTTTTTCTTGTCCTCAAAGCATCCGCACCCTTCTCCCTCAATTCACCCCTCGATCACTATCGTTACATCCAAAATTTGGTGTCACTAGCTATCGTTTGAACCATGGTGGGCGTGTATGGCATCTTTGCATGAAATGAACACAACGTTCTACATTGTATTGTACCTTCAAATCAAGATTAGTTTATTTTCAAATCAAGATTAGTTTATTTTCAAATCAAGATTAGTTTATTTTTAGTTGTTTTTTATTAGATACACGCCCAACTCTGGTCTGAACCCACTATGTGTCCCTCCATACAACCACTGAGCCAATCACAATAACTATTCATGGGTAATCAATATTGACCCTCAATCTAGGATACCGAGCCCTTCCTGTTTGAGCATTTTCAGAGTCCTTTTTGTAAGAGCACTTTTCAGAGAATTCAGTGGTCCTTTGTGTGCCAGGGCTGGCGGCAATGGCTACTGCACTCTGCTGCAATTCAGAAACTTGCTGGATCTTGTTACAACTGAGACAAGAGGGAAGAGCTTTTTGTACATAAAAGCTGCCGTCGTTGCATTGGGAGGTGCAAAAGAGTTTTCCATGTAAAGCGGTGTGTAGAATTTAGGCAGTTTTCAGAAAGATGGAGAGTAAAATATGACGTGGGTTATGCATAATTGTGTGAAGAACAATTGTAGAATAATAAGAGCATTGTAGGATTGATGCCATAGTTGCAAATCTAGTCTTTGCTCAATCTTTTGTAATATGGGGCTGACGAGAAACGGCATTTGATTTGGAAGCACAATCAACAGAGCAATTGCTTTGGTGTGGCTCTTCAGTTGTATTGTACAATAGCTTGTTTCAATTAGTGCAAGAGTTTGATTAGTGTGATTTACCCTCACACACCATTTTGGATGAAATGATCTAATTATCGTAGTTTCAACATAAATTAAATACTTTTGTGAAAAGATGCCACATGTCAACTTCTGATTGGTTTAGGGGTGATGTGGACCTTCCAAAATTTTGACTTTTGACTCCTAGCTTTGTGAACCAAATCTTCACATACAGAAGTGTGAAACGTAAGTCGGGTGAAAGTCAGGTGAAGGTCAAGTGAAAGTCAGATAAAATGATCTCATTTGGATGAAAGTGGACAATTACACTATTTGAGATATTATGAAAATAGTAGTGAGCACATTGTATTTGTTTTATGTAAAGCATTCTAAACTTTTTTTGTACTAGGCCCACTTTTGTGGTACAACAAGTTGGAATCCTTGTAGCTTATTGGTTGAATCCACTAAATCAACTCCAAGACTTTTTTTATGATGGAGTCAAGGCCATTCCTTGAATTTTATATTTTAATGGGTTGGAATTATATTCTAATGTAGTGAAGACAAACTCCACGCTGCAGTAATTGGGTAGGACCAAAAGAAAAACTCAACTCTTCTTCCTTGGGTTGTTTTAGAGCTTTCTTCCTTCATTCCTTACTACTGGTATATTTAATTAAAGTTGCTTATCAAATTTGAGTGGCCTTCACCCTCATGTAAAGCGAGCCTTAGTGTGCATTGTTGATTCACATAATTTTACAATTAATGCAGAGTATTGTTATTAGTGTGAGGTGCAATAATTGAAATAATATGTGTTAAAACAATGTTCTTTAATTTGTTAAACCAATGTTCTTTAATTTTATTGAATATATGCTTTTATATTTGCATCAATATTTTAAATTTTCATGATAATGATGGATTTAAATCGGTGTAAATTAATATATCAAAATATTAAAGGTGTTGTGGCTTGTAGAATTTAAACATTAAAGAATATTGAGTTTAAACATGTAGAATTTAAACATTAAAAAACGAGACACTAAAAAGATACTTACATATTGAATCAAAATATCAAAAAATCAATACTTGATAAACTCACTTACCTAGATAATTAATTAGTTTAAATTATTTAACCCCAAATATCTCAATTTGAACATTCAAACACTTAAGTCATAAGTGGAATTTAATTATCTTTTCACTGTCAACATTCAAATAGATTACATTTTATTTGAAAAAAAAATTCATTTGTAGTCATGCCTCTTATTAGCCAAAAAAAAACCCCAATTTTATTTTTGAAAATTTTCAAGTAAAGCAGTTGATGTGGGTGGTTAGAAGGCAATGTACTTGAAAAATGGAAGAGCGCTTGCCCGTTGGGGTTAATCCTTTCATACCAAAAGAGTCGGTGGTTTTGAACGGATAAGATGGCCAATTTTGACCTTGAATCACCTGTCGGTTCAATTTTGTCACTCGATACAATTAGCTAGCCTACGCAACCAGGTATAACATTCCATTAACATTAATCAAAATATCACATTTTGAACCATTTTAACAACACTCAACATTTTTAAATCTTCCAAAATGATTGAAATCTTTGAAATTGTTATCTTTAAGAAAAAATTATTGAAAGTTTGAAATGTGAGATGAATGTGAAATTGGCTTGAAATTTTTACCAAATGACCCCAACCATCCTTGTACACAATCAACTCATCTTTCTCTTCCAGCTTGTAGTACTTTACAAACTCTCTTGTGCACAATTCACACACAAACACAAATGGTCAAACAATGTTATCTTTGATTAATTGTTTTCTTCTTTTTCTTATGAAAAGCTGTGGTCTTAACCTTTCAATTTTTTAGGTATTCACAATACGAAAACGAAAAGAATGTGTATCGTACATGTGCTTTCCAACACATACATTTGGCTTTTGTATTTTGGCCACCACTTGTAACGCAACATCCAATTTTTATCAGAGATGCGGTTCTCCGTGCTTAGAAATTTCCCTTCCTTGCTATTTATGTGAGGGAGTTGGCATTCTGCATCTTACTACAAAATTAAAAATGAATAGGGACTTATAATTAACAGAACACTATGATTAATCCAATTGACCCAAATGTCTTGCATTTAGAAGACATTTCCTAGTAACACCAGAGCTAACCTAAGACAAAATGAAACAAAATGTCTTGCATTTAAGAAGCTAAATTTGCGCAAGCAAACAAACCTTGGAAAGGATGATAACCCTCTACTTTATAAGTTCATACCAAGAATGACCCATCCAATTGTGTTACATTCCTTGTACCAAAAAATCCCAATGGTTCTAAAAACTATGAATGGTTCCAAAACCTTGGAGAGAATCACCAAAATGCAATCAAACTTAACTTAAGACGAATATCTAGAAAGAGAACCACCGCTTTAATTGATTGAAAAGCCACCATCTCCACCCTGTAAGCTCGAAATTAAATTCTCTATCAATGATGCATTAAAATACATTCAATGACACTGGTTGGAATGAAAATTACAACTTAGTGCTCAAAGAGCACCCTTCAGTAAGAAATACTATAGTGAAGGCATTCTTGAAAACTACAATTCAACAATTGATAACAAAACCTAGAAAAAATATTTGCAAATGGTTGTTCATTTGACACTGGCCCACAATTTTTGGTAGAGTTCTACCATCACCTTGTAAAAAAAGGCTATTAAGAAATTTGTCTACATGAACCAGCTTACTTGTGAATCTACGCTTGTTGACTGAAATAAAAAAAGTGGGAAAAACAACATCTCTGTCAATTCTCTTCAAAGAGGTTTATGAGTTTAACATTCCCTGAAATAAGAGCAAATTATGGGTGCATGTAGCTTATATCCTCACCACACAAATACCAGTTTTCAAAGGTGATGAATAGGTTTCCAAGGATGAATGAGTTCAAATATAAACATTTCAAAAATATTTCAAAAATATTAAGTTTAAATTTAAGGAATTTAAACTTGTTAATTTTTAATAAACTCAGATATTAAGACAATTGAAACGTTCAAAACATCAAAGAATCATAACATTTGATGAATCATATTAACATCACATCATTTAAACATTAAATGTTTCAAAAATTCAAATTATAAAAAATTCAAATTTAAAATATTTAAGAAATTAAACTTTTGAACTTTAAATACAAAAATATCCAATAAAATCAAAAGATTAAGAGCTTAAAACACTCAAATGAGAATATAAAATTTTTAAATTCTAATTTGCAGAATTATACAATTCGTTAAAAAAATTCAATCGCTAAAATCTAAAATATCATAACATTAAATTTTTTATTTCAAATATTAATATGCTTTTAAATTTAAAAATGAAATATTGAAAATTTGAAAATTTGAAACTTTCAAAGGTTTTGTATTCAAATTTGAAGATCCCAAACTGCAAATTAAAAACCAAAATAAAATAATTGTACATTCAATCATAATGATATTCTGAAAAAGTTTATATCAAGAATTTGAATGTTAGATCACAAATATATATTATAATTCAAGATTTAAAATTTGAATTAAAAAATAAAACTTTAAAGGATCATAAGGTTCTAGATTCAAAAGTTCAATCATACAGATAATTCGTAGACATGGGGCAGTAGGAGTACTAGAATGGCGAACTGCCGGTTCACTACGTGACTCCCTAACCAGCACTTGCCTCAAGCTTCAAGTACAATTTTTGAAGTTGGTGTAAAACCCACAATTTTGTCATGGATAAAAGGTGTCATTTTGATTAAATAGAGAGCACATGTGCATCAATTATTGATCAGTGATTCAAGAATATGACCCAGTGACAAGCACAGAAAATGGGTGATCTAGAGACTGGAACCCATGATCGTTTTTCCTGCAAATAGTGATGCAATCTTTCAAGTACTCCAGCTGCGAGAATCATTGATCACAGAAGTTATGAAATTTGTTGGAATTTGAGTATCCCATGGAATTCATGGAGGGATATCCCTTCATGAATTCTATTCTTTGAGCTCCATTTTTAATTTTTAATTAATTAATTAATTAATTAATTTGTTTTGTTTTTTAATTTTTAATTTTTAATTTTTTTAATTTTTTTTTTCTTCCGGAATTTGATACTTGTGTATGAATGAGTGTGTTGATAAGATACAAGATTATGTGGCATGTTTGTAGTGGAAACAAGCCTCCCAAGAGTTTTCCTCGCTCGTCATTTGTTTGCATGCAAATGGTTCAATATAATGTTCTGTGTGACGAATATTTGGCAAGCCCACAAATTGTGCGAAAAGGGCCTTCTTGGATGGCTATTTCCATTCAATTGAAAAATATGTCTGCCGTCTACTAAAAGCCCAAGGGGTATTTGACAAAATATAGATGTGTTATAATATGTGTCTTCCATATGTTCAAGGAAATTTGTTTCAATAAACAAAATGTAGGGCATCATCTTTACAAATTATTCGTACTATCCAAATTCCATAAACAACTTTAAATACTTTTTAAATAAATTTAAAAGCATGAGCCTTTGAAAAATTTGTATAAATTATAATTTTTCTTTTTTAGAGTTTAATATTTAGCTTGGTTGGATAAAGTTGGTTCTAACCTCTAAAGGACTGTAAGGCCACCGGGTGGCTCCTATTTTTTTCAGTGATTTTGAGTAGGTTTTATGTAGATTCTTTTTTGTTATTTTTATTTTTAATTTTAATTCAACATATGTAATATTCTTCACTAATTCTAGTGATATAAAATTTGGTCCCATTCAAATTACAATTTTCAAAACATGATTGTTTAATCCCTAACCGCCCAACCATGCATATTTTGCATGATGTACGGATTCGAAGTCCGTTTTCTCATCCATCATGCACTTTTTGCAGTGTGGATTTTTTATTGAAACTTTTATGGGAAGTTAGCTCCGTGCATGTGTGATCCGATTAGAAAGGGGATGATTTGTGAAAATTTTATGCCTCATTTCATGTTGTAGTGTTCCACCCAAAATTTCAAAGATTTTAGTCTAAAAGTGCTCTTGAAAAAGTCAACTACTAAAATTAAATATCCAACAAATCTCCAAAAATCACTACACTTAGAGTATTACATTTCAACCAATGACAAAAAAATTCATTTGTAGATTGTCAATATCCTATTCGTAATCATATTACAAAAGAATGTTAAATTTTAAGTTTGAAATTTAATACACAAATATTGGTGATAGGAATCTCAAATCTAACCCTTTGGGTAGAATCTAAAATGCATAATCTACAACTTTTATTCATATATCTAGTTCAAAATATTCCTCTTGGTTGCATTTTATAATGCATTTTTGAAAAACTGACAATTCTAAAAAGGATGAGAATGTTTAGGGGTTAAACTTGTCATTTTAAAACTATGAATCCTTGGTCCTTTAGGGGTTAAATTTATTATAAAAAGAAAGATCTGAAGTTGTTTTTGGAAGTTCAATCATAAAGATAATTTGTAGACATGGGGCACTAGGAGTACTAGAATGTCGAACTGCCGGTTCATCATTCTAGCACTCCCTGACCCGCACTCGCCTCGCCTCTCGCCTCGCGCTCTCCTCGCCTTACTGAGTGAGGAGAGGATTGAATGAAGCCGATTGAATGGTGTGCGTAGACGGAGCCGTGAGGGGGGGCAGGTGGTTGCGGCGATGGATGTGGTGGGGGGCGTCATCGTGGCGGCAGACCACAAGGACGATCGAGGAGCTTACCGCAGCAGCAGCAGCAGGCGAGGGGTGAAGCGCGGGCGCTGCTGCGGCGGGGGCGACGCGGATGGCAAAGGCGCGGCGATGGTGGCGTGGGCGGACGAGCCGTGGCGCAGCGGGGGGAGCGTGAAGAAAACGACGACGGGGGGGGACGAGGTGGTCGATTTGCACGAGGATTACGAGCTTCATAGCGTGCTTAGCTTGTACCGGCCTACTCCCGTTCTCAGTCTGCAGCCTGCTAAGCCCGTTCCCGCTTACCCGCCCCCGCCCGGCCGGTCCTGGGTCGATCCGCTGCGCTTTCTCTTCAGGAAGGAGCTCACTGTCACGGACGTCGGCGACTTGGGCCGTATCATCCTTCCCAAGGTGATTTGCTTGTTCAAAATTTGGCTTTTTAAAATGTAAGATTTTTTTTTTTTCAATTTTGTTTAGGTTAGCTGGTGGTGGTGGTGGTGGAGGAAATGTCTTCTGAAATATAAGACATTTTCTGGATCAATTGGATTAGGTTCTGATAATTACAAGGCCCTACTCATTTTAATTTTTTTATAAATCTTGCAGAGAGATGCGGAATGCCAACTTCCTCACCTGGATAGCAAGGAGGGGAAATTGCTAAACATGGAGGACTACAACTCTAATAAGAATTGGACGCTGCGTTACAAGTGGTGGCCAAACAACAAAAGCCGGATGTATGTGTTGGAAAGCACAGGTATAGTATACATTCTTTTTGTTTTTGTGTTGTTAATACCTAACAAATTGAAAGTTTAAAAAACCACAACTTTTTAGAGGGCATAAGAAGAAAAAATAAAATGATTAATCAAAGATTTACCTTAACCTAACATAACAATTAAATTAAGGCAAAGTCTGATTTGATGAATTTGGTTTGCAACGGCTCATGATGATAATATTGTTTGACCATTTGAGTTTGTGTGTGAATTGTGCACAGGAGAGTTTGTAAAGTACTACGAGCTGAAAGAGAAGGACGAGTTGATTGTGTACAAGGATGGACGGGGTCATTTGGTAAGAATTTCAACCCAATTTCACATTCATCTCACATTTCAAAATTCAATTTTTTTTTAAAAGATGACAATTTCAAAGATTTCAATCATTTTGGAAGATTTAAAAATGTTGGGTGTTGTTAAAATGGTTCAAAATGTTATATTTTATAATTAATGTTAATACTTGGTTTTGTAAGCTAGCTAATTGTATTGAATGACAAAAATTGAACCGACAGGTGATTCAAGGTCGGAAATGGCCATCTCCTCCGTTCAAAACCACCGACTCTTTTGGGCTGAGAGGACTAACCCCAACGGGCAAGCGCTCTCCGAAAGGTCGGTCCAATCTGTCCAAAACCTCTTCATCGAACACAAACACTACTACTGCGGCATCGACGACGATGACGACGACGGCAACGGCCAGCACGACGACGACGTCCGTCTTGTCCACCTTGACGACGTCGGTGCTGTCGACGACCTCGGTGTTCACCAGCAGCAGCTACGGCGTGAACGTGGACGCTGCCTCCAACGAAATCGTCTCAATGGCCGCCCTGGCCGGACCCTCCTCGATCGTTGGACCCTCGTTCGTTGCGTCGGACGGCGCCCAAATCATCGACTGGGAGAAGCTTCCGGACCCGCCTGCCATTGAGTTCCCCGGAGAGTTTGAATGTACTTGGGGGGACATCATCTAGATTGTTGTCTTACATACTGATTTTTTGCTGGAGGCCGTTGTTGTTGTTGTTTTTTTTTGTACAGACTCCTGCATAATTTTTTCGGCAATTAAGAAAAACAGGCTATTTCCTTTTGCGGCATCTCAATCCAGGTCTGCCTACCTCATTTTTGGCTTGCTTAATCACGTCCCCTGAACCGATCTGTACATGGAAATCTGTAGAATAGTGTGGAAGTGCAGATTGATTCCTGTTGTTTTTCCAGCAATACAATGTGAAATCAATACAATGTGAAATTAGTAGGGGAGGAGAGAAATGTTGTTTTTTCACATTGTATTACTAATTTGAAGTGCAGATTGATTCCTGTTGTTTTTTACACATTGTATTTTCAAATTAGTAGGGGAGGAGAGAAATGAGCTCCCGTTTGTTATCATTTGTGGGTATGCTATGATAGAGCCCTGAGTGTCGAGTCATCAGTACCTTGGAATCAAGGCGGACAAAATAATACAATTCAATTAGTGTCGACGTGGATATCGTGTGGATATTATTTCAGATATTTACATACCTATGCTGGATTTTATATACCCATGCTGGAAACAAAAGCATTCAGTTCTGATGTTGGCTGTGGAGATTGTAGATAATAGCAGCTGCCTCGGGGCTGCAATTGGGCAATCTCCACCACTTTCATTGGTTAAATCTCCACCGCTTTAATTGATTGCATGTAAGCTGAGAAAATTGGATTCCCTATCAATTATGGGTTATAAACATTCAATGACACTGGTTGTCAAGAAATGAAAGGAGTCTGTGGGAATGAAAACTACAACTTCGTGCTCAAAGTGCATCAAAAGGGTTACTAAAACCATACATCAACGACAACAGTTCAATAATGGAGCCACAGTTCTTCAAACTGCGAGTGAACAACTTCGTGCTCCAAGTGCATCAAAAGGGTTACTAAAACCATACAGCAACGACAACAGTTCAATGATGGAGCCACAGTTCTTCAAACTGCGAGTGAACAGTCAGTGTACGTTAACTTATCACCTTGTGATCACCACCAAGGTGGCATTCATTCATTCAGTCCCATGGCAGAGCAGTGAGGATCATATCACCTGCGGCTTCAATGGCAATGAGAGGAATTTCTTCATCATCACCAACCCCCGTTCACACTTGCGAGGCCAAGAGTGTACTGTACTCTTCGGTCTACTTTACAGGGAGGCTTACGAAAAAGTTGAGCCAAAATCCTGTTGGTGAAGATAAATTTTGGGCTCAACTTTCTTCTACATGAAGGGTCAAATCCAAAAGAGGCAAACTCTTGGGATCAATTTATACTACGGATCAAGAGTTGTGATCAAGAAAAATGGATTATTCTCATGGTCACACTTGACAAATATGTAAATTTTGATGTAAACCGAACTTGAACTAGGAGGAATGGCCATGCTCCAAAAAGAAAGTGAGCTAGTTTTTTTTTAATGTATGACTAACTACATTAACCCCTAAATGACAGAGGAGGTTAGGGAAAAACCTAGATGTGTTATAAAATGTTACTTTTACAACTTTGATGAAGTTTGGTCTAAAAGAGAAAATGAGAAGCATGGTGTTTAGTAATTATATATACTGTCAAACTTTCAAAAAATGTTTGACACTCATTTAATGGATTTAGAAGCATTTACAATATAATATTCACAAAAATTACAATTTTGTTTTTAGATTTTTGAAATTTGGTATAATTGGTTAAAACTAGGCATTCTATTCTAAATTTTAAAAAAGCAAAACTTCAAACGAGAGAACATCAATACTTTTCCGAAATAGAAAGTTTTATAACACTAAGACATTGTTGAGGTGTTTGTCTTTGAAAAATTCCTTAGTGAACCTCAACATTGCAAATGAAATGCATCAAACAACACTAGAACTAATGATTTCTACCCCAATTTTGATAAAAAAAAAATCAAAACTCGAAAATGTCATTTTCTGACCGTGGGCAGTCACTGCTGTTTGGGCTGCAACCACAAAATGGTCGATCAGTCATTTGGGGGCTAACTAGTAACATTGGGCAAAACATAAATCAAACTAAATTAAAAATAATATTAAAATGGCATTTTTCTCAAACGTGGTCTCTTGGTTTCATGATGAGAGGGTATTTTTTGCTCGATCCACATAAAATCAGCTTGGACTAAGAAGCATTATGCACTAGACCAATTTATAGGTCTTTTAGAGACCTTGACACCCATGGTCATTCTCCTTTTTTTTCGATAGTACAAATCCAAGTTGTTTCTAAACATGTTTATAGGCCAATCATCAATTTTAGAGGAGCATGAGACAGCTTCTTGGTCCATAGTATAAATTGGCCTTTATTGTGTACCTCGATGGTATCCAAATGGCATGAGATTTTTAGCTTTGGGCCAAAGAGAACATATCACTAAAAAGCACATCCAAGGTTTTAGGTATGAATTATCTATTTATAGTATATATGGTGGATTATTGTGTCAAATGTTTCTTGTTCCATAACCTCCATTTAAAAAATCATCCTTCAAACCAAACTATGTATGCAGAAATAGTCCTCATGGGGAAAAAGAAAAAGCAAAAGCATTCATTTTTGTTTTTTAACTCTGCTTTAACATCTCAAGTGGTCCAAATCACACTTCGAAGGATTTGTTTTGATTGTTTTGTTTGTGGTCTTTTAATTTGGATCTTAGTATCAAATAAAGAAAAAATTAAAGTAAAATCTTTAAGAAATTACAAAACTATCAAAATAAAGGAATAGAAGATGGTTGTGATTTTTGAATTTGTGTCTTGAAAACAAGCATGAATCATGGTTTTCACTACAATTTTGAACTTGTCCTAAAAAGCAATGAATGAAAATGATTTGAACTTTGGAACTTATATTCCTAAAAAAATGAAATACAATTATGTCTCTTGAATTTAATAGTCCAAAAAATTTTAAATACAATTGTGACTTTTGAACTTGTGTTCTAAAGAAATGGCATAAAATACACTTGTGATATTTGGACCTAAACACCACACTTGTTTTTTAGCAAGTATGCTTGCATGTAGTTACAATAAGGGTTGTCACACATCCTACGAGAATGAAACTTCTTTGAAGAATGAGAGAAAAGAGGAACCAATAGGACACCTTCTCCGTGAAGAAAGTGTGACACCCCTTATGTGGTTTGTGGAAATTGAGAATGGAGAATAGAGGTTGTTAATTGGTCACTCATCCTCCAAGCATGGACCATTCTCCATTCTCCATTCTTCACGCTCATTCTTCACCCTTGGAGGGGAAGAATGAAATTTCTCAATCTTCAAAGAATGAGACCTCCACTACCGTAGCACGAAGGCAGGGTCGGCACTTTTGTGTCGAATAATTAATAAAAGTTCAAAAAGTAGGGGTCGGCACTGTCAAAAATAATTATTAAAAATTCGGCTATTAATAACTAACATTGAATTTTACTAGCGGCTAAACATTTTCTTTTGTTTTTTGTTTACAATTTTTGTTGACTTCATTTTTGTTGATTTCGACAAAATACTTGATAAATTTATTTATTTTTTCGACATATTTTTGGGGAATTATTTTCTGCCAACCGTGCCTTCCTGGTACGGTATTCAAGGAGAGCGTGTCACATCCTCATTCTTTAAAGATTAAGAATGGAGTGGAGGACGTGTGACAACCCCTAATGACAACTCATTTCACATATTCCCATGTTAATTTTTCTTTTACTTCTCAAATCCCAAAAACACCCTAATCCTAATTCTTTGCACCTACTCTTGAGCTGCACCTCCAAACTATCCCTTAGTCAGGCATGTCTAGTTATGGGATTTTGCCTTGTACTATTTGAAATATAACACAATGTTCACTTGACTCAAAAAAGCAAAAAACAATAACTATTCTTTATGCTGACCAATTCTTCCTAGAAAATTTTCACTAAAATCTTACCTAGTTTTGTGAGTGTCTACTTTTACACTAGAAAAATGGACAAAAAAGTGAATGGAACTGCCAAAGTTCATAACATTGAGTAGCACGCAGTGCCACTCCCTTGGCTCTATAGTAAACGGTGTGGAATATTTCGCATCCAACAATACTTCATCAGTAGCTAAGTGGACAACACGACGGAAAAATAGTGGGCATGAAGGCTACTGAATGTTACATCCTCTCAATTTTTTTCTTGAAATCATCAATATTGAATGAAAGTAACTTATAATAAATAATTTTATGGATGAATGTTTCTATCCATGTTTTCCCTAACAACAAAAATAAAACAAAAAGAAAATTGGCTGCCTCATACCGTAAGTTAGGGGGGGTTGCAGAGGAGCCCGCATACTGTACCTGCGTGACTGTGTTCTCACTAACTTATGACTCTAGGTGGTTAGTTGGCGCTATATTAAGCTTAGTTGGAGATATAATTAGCGTATGTGAGTAAAGCTGAATCCACCATTCCTTCCCATGATGAGAAGCAGCTTGTCTCTTTGTCATGCTCCTCTACCGTCAGTAGCCTTACCGTAGCCCATCAATCATCTCTTCAATTGTCTGCTCTCAATTGCCTGCATTGGTTCTACGTTAGCCCATGATTTGTGTCAAATTTTATATTGATATTAAAATAAAAATTGCCTTCATTCTATTTATGGAATTGTATGTGTACTACACTGAAATCACCAGGTGGGTGAATGGAGTGGGTACATTCATTTGGACAAATTCTCATATGTTGTATCAAAATTCCCTCTGTTTTGGATGAATTTTACCACAATACTTTGGAAAAATAATTATTGGTAAAACCTCTTATAAACACCATGGGCCATAATATATGGTGATTTTGGTGCTGCTGGATATGCTAATTTAAATGATACCATATTTACATCTAAATGTTTTTCTTGTAAGCATTACCATACTGTAGCATGTTGGTGAAAATACAATTCTAGAAAATAAATGGAAACATTTTGTTTTTTAGCACGTGAATAAAATTCTTGTTTGATGGAGGACAAAATATAGGGCATCCTCTCTGTAAATTATTTATATGGTCAAACTTCCAAAAAAACTTTAGGTATATTTTTAATGGATTTAAAAGCATTAAACTTTGAAAAATTGTACGAATTATAATTTTCACTTTTAGAGTTTAAAATATAGCATGATTAGTTAAAATTGGTTTGTCTGTTGTAATTTTTTTAACCAAAAAATGATGAAGAGAACATCACTACTTTCTCCAAATAGCAAATTTTATAACAGTAGGACAATGTTGAGGTGATTCACTTTGAAAAATTCTCCCAATGGAGCTTATCTTGAATTAACATAATTCAAATTGTGTTCGAAATTAGACTTGATATAATTTTTTTAAGTCTTTTCCCTTTTCAACTCTTTTTTTGTTCCGGGCAGCCCAAAAAATGGTCTCTCAAGCTTAGGGGATAAATTGGAATTTTTCAAAAATAATTATTATTTGTCATAGACTATGTGAATATACCATGTATCTTCGGGCATCAATGAATAGTGTCCGAGTATGGTGCAATGCTAATATGAGCCTTCAACACCATTCATAAACACTGTTCATTGGTATCCAAATACTACTTTTTTTAATACCATAAGCGAGGGGGCAAGGTCTGCAAAAAATTTATTTTTTGGAAAAATAATGTTTGAAAATCTAATATACAAGGACATTCTTGAATATTTTCTTTACTTCAAACAAAAAAAATTCCCCAAAAAATTGACATTAATGGGCAATGGTCTGATATGGGTACCCCAAAAAGCCCTTTGAACTCTAAAATTAACTCCCATGGTAACTTTGAATGAGTCCTTCTTTAAAAGAAAATAAAAATTGAATCAACCGGATGTGGTTTTGATTTCCTACACTCATGTACTACACAAAAAAAAAAAATTTAAATCACGTAAGCATTGAAGAAGTTTAAAGATTTTAAAAGAGTTTTTTAGTACAAAAATCAAAATTTGTCCAAGCTACTAAAAAAAAACCAAAACATTTGTTTAAAATATCCAAAGACGTCATTTTGGTACTAATTTTTGATATGAAGTACATTTAGATATTTGTTATTTGAAATGATTAATTTGAGCGCTAAAAATACTATTTATTTTATACTACAATGCTTGCAAATGCTATTTTTGGCTATTTTTGACGCAAGCAAAAAACATGAAAATTAATTTATTCGAATGTAATTTTGGACTTAAATTAAATTATTTCCTGTCATCCAGGTGCTGGTATTTTTATATTTAAAAATGATTCATTTCATTTAATTAAAGTAGACAAATTTGTCAAAACCCTTCTCTAGCCAACTTCATCTTCTTCACAGTTGTTTAAATGGTAAACAACATCGTAAACGTTTTCCAACATATAGCACAAATAGAGCTACAAACCTCTTAGAACTAGTCCACTCGGATGTGTGTGGACCAATGCAAGTCCAATCATTAGGAAGAGCTAAGTACTTTGTACGTTTCATTGACGATTTCTCAAGATTTATCATGGTGTACTTCCTGAAAGCTAAATCAGAAACTTTAGGAAGCTTTCAAAAATATAAAACACTCGTAGAAACTAAGATTGGGAATAAACTTAACTAAATGTTTAAGAAGTAATAATGGCGGGGAATATATCTCAAATGATTTTAATTTATATTGTAAAAAAGAAGGTATTAAAAAACAACTTACCGTTCCATACACACGAAAACAAAATGGTGTAGCGGAAAGAAAAATGAGAACCTTGGTTGAAGCTACAAGATGTATACTTAATCAAGCAAAGTTATCAAAAAGTTTTTGGGCTGAAGCTGTTTCAACAGCTTGTTACATACAAAATCGTTTAGCAAGTGTAGCCTTAAAAACAACACCCTATGAGTTTTGGACAAAAGAAAGACCTGACATAAGTCATTTACCCATATTTGGATGTTCAGCATATGTTCATGTACCTAGTGATAAACGTCGAAAGCTTGGTGTTAAAAGCCAAAGATGCATCTTTATACGTTATAGTGATGAAGTCAAGGGCTACACAATTTATGGCTTTAATACTAAACGAGCGTTTATAACAAAAGATGTTGTTTTTGATGAAATCAGTGTATTAGGACTCAAAACCAAGACGAGTCCGGAAAACTTTCAACTATTGTCATCACCAAGCAATCAACCAACAATACCTTTGCTACCGGAAGCTATGCAAACCCAAGCATCATCTCCTACTCAAGCATCACTCGACCAATCACCTCTACACCAGTATCAAATCCTCAAAGTTTCTCAACACCAACTGTGTCATCAACATTTAATCTTATTCCTTTAGAAGAAGGATTTGAACAACTTGAAGAACCACTTAATCAGTTTTATCCACTACCCCATGACATCGATGATTTCGATACTCCAAGTTCTTCTACCTTGGAACTTAGTTTTTAAACAAAGGAGCCTATTTCTTTTACAATGGTAGCTACACCTCCAACCGTTACTAAGGATCCTACAACTCAACCTACTACTCGCTACGGTCGACAAATAAAGCGACCAGCTAAGTACCAAGAATTCCTCTCCTATGCTTATGTTTTTTCCGCTAAAACTAATGAACCCAACTCTGTAAGTAAAAGCCCTTAGTGCACCAGATGCACATCTATAGAAACAAACTATAGATTCCGAATATGATTCTCTTATTAGAAACCATACTAAGACTCTCGTTGACAAGCCTAAAGATAGGTCAATTTTTAGATGTAGAGGGCTCTTTCAAAGAATATATAATTCCTCCGGAATTACTTCAAAATACAAAGCCCGTTTAGTGGCCCGTGGTTTTTCACAAGTTCCATGTATTGACTACGATGAAACTTTCTCTCTTGTTATAAGAATGACCTCACTACGTGTTTTATTTGCCATAGCCACTCTTAGGAATTTTGAGATTCATTAACTAGACGTCAAAACAACTTTCCTTAATGGCTACTTAAGAGAAGAAATTTATATGGATCAACCCGAAGGTTTACTAACATCCCTGGAAAGGTGTGTAAACTTCAACGATCCTTATACGGATTGAAGCAATCTCCTCGAGTGTGGTTTGAACGTATTAATTCTTTCTTAAAAGATCTTGGCTTCGAGACGATTGGAGCAGACTCCAATGTTTATATTAATACCTATAACTGTCATAGTCTTTATATAGGATTATATATTGACGATTGCATCATAATGAGCAACAACTTAAAATACTTAAATAACACTAAACAAACACTCTTTCAAGAATTTGATATGACTGATTTATGAGATATCCAATATTGCTTAAGAATTCTCCGAAATAGAGAGAAAGGTATCATTCACCTCTCTGAAGGTAAATATATCAGGCAATGACATTCTTAATTGCTTCAACATGGGACATTGCAAACCTTCTACCTTACCTATGGAAACAAATCAAAAACTTTCAAAGACCATGTCCTGGGCAACAAATTATGAAATGAAAGAAATGGAACCTATTCCCTACTCCCAAGCAATTGGATGCTTGTTATATTTGGTTGTAAGCACATAACTGGATTTATCCTATAGTGTATCTAAACTAGCACAATTCATGTCGAATCCAGACCTAGATCATTGGACTGCAGTAAAATGAGTATTTCGCTATTTACAAGGTACTCGAGATCTGGGATTAACTTATATAAGAAGTGAAAATCCACTTACCTTTCAAGGATGGTGTGATTCCGATTTTGGGGGATATATAGATGAAAGAAAATCTACATCTGGGTATTGTTCTTATTATTATCTAATAGTGTTATTTTTGGCAAACAAAGAAACAACCTACAGTAGCATTATTAACGGCAGAAGCAGAATATATGAGTCTTACCGAAGCAACTAAAGAAGCAATCTGGTTAATCAAATTGCTAGATAATTTAAAGTATCCACAATCCTTACCCATTTCTATATATTGTGACAACAAATGATCAACCATTCTCATGAGTCTTGAGCAACGTTTCCACTCAAAAACCAAACGTAATGAAACAAGACATCACTTCATACGACAACAAGTTGAAAACAACCAAATTAAACTTATATATTCTAGTACACAACATATGTTAACTGACTATTTTACAAAAGCGGTGAAACAAGAAAAACACTCTTATTCAACAAGTCAACTTCACATATTAAGTTCAAATACTATTAAGAATTAAACATGGTTTTAGGGGGAGTGTTAACATAAATCTAAATCTAATGTAATAAACTAGTTTTAGAATAGAATGAATAGACGTAACCTTTGGGATTACATCTTTCTTGTATACCGTAACACCATAGCAGATTCGCCACCTGGCGAACAAATATTTTTTTTTTTTGAAAAAATAAGGTTCGCCTCTCAAAAACTGAATTTCTCAATTTTCGTTTTTTTAGCAAAAAATCAGTAAAAATGACCTTAAATAGCTTAGAAATAACAAAATATTGCAAAAACTAATTTATTCTATTTTCGTTTTTTTTGTCTTCAGAATTTTCTAATTTTTACGTTTTTTTATTTTTAGAATTATTTTAGGACGAACCTGCTATAGTACTACGGTATATAGTAACCTTTAGAAGAACACTTGTTGTTGTTCATACAATCAATATTATAAATAAAGTATGTCTTCTTTTTAGTTTTGTGTTTCTATCTTCACTACGCGCGCATGCACAAAAATGAGGCAAAAAGAACCGCAGTCAATTTTGGGTGTAGTTTTTAATTTTTTTTAATTTTTACCATGTTTTGTTATAGTGCTTTGAATTTGTTCTTTTCCGCCGCTCCATTTCCAATGTAAAGTTTTACAACTATTGGATCAAAGATGACATGCAGCCAGTTGTCAAGTTCTTTGAGATCTGTATTGCGTACTTTACTATTTGCCAAACAAGTCATAGTTCCAAAAAATTATGGCAAAAAGCAAGCCACGTCTACATCGGGAAGCAAAGATCTAACGTTAACATCATAAAGCAAGCCATGTCTACATCGAGAATATTTGGGTCGTTAATCTCCGGATATAGTTACTATACGGTCCACTAAGCAGCGGAAATTTGGGTAAAGTAGTCTCTTCACACCTGTTAATCAGACCAAGATCAGAAAACAAACAGTGCAAAGTTATAGTTGAACTTTCCTCGACTAGACAAACTTTGTTGGGACGCTCCTTGATTGGTGGAACACTGGAACTTCCTTGAGATGCTCCTCAACCGTTTGAACTTTTTTGAGACTCTCCTCTACCACAATAATTTCCTTAGATTGCTCTACAATCAGAGGAACTTCGCTACGAGCATATGTATACGTGATTTTGGCATGCATTGTGACTACAGTAATAATAGAAATATGATAAATACAAGGATATGTACAAAGCACTACATACTCGAGGAGATCACACCCCCTTACGTTTCATAACCATGTGCAATAATTGGGTATTTAATAGGGGGATATTTTTGCACCTCTCAATATTTTTTCCCTCCCTATTTGTAGATAAAAAGCTACTTTGACGTATTTGTAGCACCCTATATTTATTTTTGATTGTTTAGAGAGGCTAATTTTTGACACGATATTTTTTTAATAAATCATACAAGTGTCAAATAGTGGACACAATACTATAGCATTGCGAAACCAAACTCCACGCTTCATCTAACCGTCTATGCTTACCCAAACCCTAAGCAAGCCTTACCCTAAAATTGCTCAACCAAAAACTTGAGCAAAATCCTAATCACAAAACCTACAAAGAAGAGATGAACCATGAAAGCTAAACCATAAACCAAATACACAAAAAAAAACATTGCAAAGGAAGTGGTCACTCTACAACATCAATTTGCATGAAAGAAACTCTAGAAAATGCTGACAAAAAGTGTGAGCTTGACGATTGAGGACGGAGGTTGTGACAAAACCAAAACCAATCGCAGGAAGCGGTTGAGGGTGACAGTGGAGGTTGTCAGGTTCTACGCATCCAACGAGGTTCCACATGTTTAGCGCCAACACATTCCTTCCCCCAAAAAAATCCCACGACATTTCCCTCCGTTAATGTGCTTAATTACAATTTGGACAAAAACTACACTTCTTCATTCAAGTAGTCAAACCCATAATTATTCTGCTGATCCTACTACATACATTTAGAGGGATCCTATATCTATGACCCTATTTTTTTTCTATTGAAATCTTACTAAAATGGAAGATTATTCACCACCCTATTTTACATATAATCATGTAGGGGACATATTTTCAATGCTACGGTAGATTTAAAGAAATTATAAATTTCATCCTATACAAATTAAATTGACCTTATTTTTTATCTCACGTGGTTTTCTAAAATTTCAATAGTCACCTCCCCGAGACTACATAACAAAATACGCGATACATTACTAAGTTAAGAAAACAACAAAAGAGACTACGGAGAAACTATACATGAGACTATGTACGGAATCTCTAGTTTTTCGGTATACGTACTTCTGATAGAAAATGTGGATTGAGTAGTTGTTGGCTTGGTTTTTTTTCTGCAAATTTGCAAGGATGGACATTGCTCTCGTATTCTATTCAATCTTGTAGGCATTTTCAACGAGGTCAATTTAGGATACTCAAACTTTTAGTTGGAAACATCTAATTTAAAAGAAATTTATACACATGCGGATCCTAGATCCGTTGCAATTCTAGCCTTTAGATGCCTATTGTTCATCAATTGTAGATTGTGCTCCAATTACAACTCCTCCAGCATGTGGAAGACCAAACATCGGCCAATTCTGATCCTAACAAGTATGAGGATAATGCAGATGACCGACGATCACACTGTCAAATCCTCTGCAAAGAAAAAAAAACAAAAACCAAAAGAGAACACCAGAAGAAGCACGCATTTTCCATGCAAAGCACACTAGGAGCACCCATGGGTCGGTTGAGACTTCTTAAGGCATCATTTTACTGTCTTTTCATCTTGTTCGGCATCCTATCAATTGCCTTAAATAACCATATCTTAGGCAAAACTTCTTGACCGACCGGTGCACTTCTCCACTGTCGTCTAAATCGATCCTTATTTTTTCAATTTTTGAACCACTTTGACAATGAATTTCTAATAATGGAAAAACATTATGCAATTTTATAGGCATCATCTGTGACAATAATAGTATGTTCCTACAATTTTAAAATGTAAATTACTTCTACCTTTTGAGGTTAAAACGTTAAAAATCAAAATTTCTCCTTTACATCTAAATTAGGAATCTCCTTTTAATGGTTAAAAAATATGATGATTTAAATGCTTAAGGGGTATTAGAGAAAACATAGATGTGTTATAATATGTACCTTCCATATAATTGATGAAGTTTGGTTCAATAGAAAAATTGTAGGGCATCATCTCTACAAACTATTCATACGGTCAAACTTCCAAAAATGAATTAAGATCATTTTTTATTGAATTTAAAAGCATTAGCCTTTGAAAATTTGTATAAATTGTTATTTTTACTTTTAGAGTTTAAAGTTTAGCGTGATTGGTTAAAGTTGGTTTATCTAATGTAAACTTCAAATAAGCAAAAGAAATGATGGAGGGAACATCACTACTTTCTTAAAATAGAAAATTCTATAACACTAAGACAATGTTGAGTTGATTCACTTTTAAAAACTCTACCGGGCAGAGTTTAACCGAGATCAACATAATTCAAATTGCGT
Organism: Pohlia nutans; assembly: GCA_022496805.1. Taxonomy (NCBI): domain Eukaryota; kingdom Viridiplantae; phylum Streptophyta; class Bryopsida; order Bryales; family Mniaceae; genus Pohlia; species Pohlia nutans. The sequence goes on from CM040103.1 coordinate 4,430,783, forward strand.
TCGAGAGTAAACTTAATGTAGTATCTTTATTTTATTTTTTAAATATTAAGTTCAAAAACTTTTTTTTATCCGAACAACCCGTTAAATTTGGGCAGCGCCCACAAAATGGTCGTTTGAGCATTTAGGAGTTAACCCCTACATGACGGAGGGGGTAAGGGCAAAACATAAATGTGTTATAAAAAATTACTTCTTCAACTTTGATGAAGTTTGGTCCAAAAGAGAAAATGAGGAGCTTGATGTTTAGTAATTTTCCATATGGTCAAATATCAAAAAATAGCTTTTTATCATCTCATAATGAATTTAGAAGCATTTAATTTCAAATATTTATAAGAATCACAAATTTTATTTTTGGAATTTGAAATTTTGTATGATTTGTTAAAACTAGACATTCTATTCTAAAATAAAAAATTGCAATTTTTTCAACGGAGAGAGCATCATTACTTTCCCCAAATAGTAAGTTTTCTAACACTAGACAATGTAGAAGTGTTTTTCTTTGAAAACTTCTCCCGGGTGGAGTTTAACTCGGATTGACATGATTCAAATTGGATTGGAAAGTAGACTTGATTACCTATTTAAAAATATTTTTTATTTTCTATAAAAATGTTTTTTCTATTTCGGGCAGCCCATAAAAAAGGGCAGAGACCATAAAATGGTTGATCCGTCACTTAGGGGTTAAAGTTTATTCAAGTAACATTTATTCAAGGTGGATCGTATGAATGTACGACCCCATTGATTCCAACATTGTCACCCAGCACGGTCAAAGCATTTGTTGCTGCCACACTAATAATAATACTAGCGGTCATGATATTAGACCCAGTTCAGGTTTTGTGATTTGCTTAAAATAAATAACAAAGTACAATCATGACACTCTGTTGTATGGGATTAGTGCTTCCCTTTATAAGACCCCCCTTGGACGCATCCTATTTAGGGACCCCTAGTCCTCTAAACACCCTTCATCTCCATCAAAAATAGCGGATTCTCTCTTCTTTGTTTCACTATTACATGACACAATAAATTTCACATTTTTTTGGCATGCCACTTATCCTCAAATTATAATACTATTACAACCTATGTTTAAAATTTCTCACAAAAGAAAACCTTTATTTTTCATTTTTATTTCGGGAATATCAACCCTATTTACTTTGGAAAATCAACCCAATTTTATTTTTTTTAATCCAAGTCAGCGAATTCAGTAAGTGAGAATCTATTTCATAGATCTATCTTCACATAAAATTAATTAAAATTGAAATCCTCAGGAAAATTCCTCCAGGCTATTTTGTGCCCACGGCAGGCTGCTTAGATTTTTTACACTTTGACGATCTATTGCATGCATTGGATGCAATGGAATTGTTCCGTTTTGTTATCCAAAGAAAATTCAAATTTAAGAAAAAAAATTACATGTGGGACTTACTTAACCCCTAAACGTCCTCACTCCTCTCTAAATTTGGCAGTTTTGCAAAGATGCATGGTAAAATGCAATCCAGAGGCATACTTTGAACTTGATGTATGGATAAAAGGTGTACATTAGGAATTATTGATTCTATCCATATAATTTGATCTATGATTGCTGTCATCAATATTTTTGTATAAAATTTGAAACTTGAAATTGTAAATTCTTTTGTAATTAGATTACAAACAAGATATTGATAATTTGTACATGAATTCTTTTATGAATGTAATACTCTAAGTACACTAAATAGGTAGATTAGTGTTAGATACACTAATTTACATAAACATGTTGTAAGTTTTCACTGTTGACCAATTTTTTTACCCTCTATATTGGTCAAGATGGGGATCTTTCAATAGTATTGGAATCAATGTCTTTGGTAATTTTTTTTGTCGAGAGTAAAAATCTATAATATTTTCAAATCTTATAATTATCTAACACTAATCTACCTATTTAGTGTAGTGATTTTTGGAGATTTTTTGATTGCTTAATTTGACGAGTTGACTTTTTAAGAGCACTTTTATACTAAAATCTTCAAAATTTTGATGAATCACTACAACATGAAATGAGGCATAAAAATTTCACAAATCATCCCCTTTCTAATCGAATCACACATGCATGAAGTTAACTTCCCATATAGTAAAAAATGCACTTTGCAAAAACGGATGAAAAACCTGGGATAGTTTCTGTACATCGTTTTAAATATGGACGCTTGGTCCTGTTGGGGTTAATTAGGGTTATTCTTCATGATCTAATCCATCGACTATTGTAGTAAACATGCAAAAGATCTCCCCACTGAGAATGGACTTTACAGTAAAAAGGAAAAAAGAAGAAAAAGAAAAAGAATCAGAAAAAGAAATGTGGGTTTTGCAGAAACCGAAGGCACTCACTATCCTTCAAATTTACCAACCTTGCAGACTGTTTTAGTGCATGTTGCAAGGTGTTTTCCCACCCTTGCAGTAGAAGTGCCGGTATAGTACCATAACAAGGGCATCCTCAGTGGATACATTGTAAAGTAGGAGGCTCTAAACTTGCCCCTTTAACCCTTTAGTGCCCAGGGTGGTTTTGAAGAAACCAGAGTTTTTTGGTGGTTTTTTTAAAAAGTTCTCTTTATTCAAACTATGGAAACTATTAATAGTATTTAACCGTATAAATGTAAGCGTGGCTTAATCAAACAAGTGCCCGTTAAACCTTGGTAAGATCCGACCGTTGGATTGGAAGATTATTGTATGTTTTTGAACCATATAATGCACACTCAAAAATGAGATTTTGGAGGATGTGCGACTTCAAAGTTAAATAGAATTTGGCTTAAATTTTCAAAAATAAAAGTGAAAAGGTTGAGTAATGACCTATGTCAACACCTCTCAATTGCAATCTTTCATGTCAAGAACTGACTCACACATAGTTATTGTGAATTTAACAAGTGATAGTGACTTATCCATGTACAGTTTAGGACAAAAATTATACGTTAAAATATGAAAGGAGTTTGTACATTGATCAAGATCAGAGTAGATACACTAATGGAACATAAACAAGAGAACACAATTCAAAAAAATTCAAAATAACAAACTTCCAAGCACAAGAAATACTCCATAGTACATATGCTGTATTCGTATGCATTTACTGTATTTTCAAGTATTTGCAGTATTTTCATGTTTTGTTCATAGGTATTTTGATAGTTGCACAGCTCCAAATTGAATTTTTTTCCCCAGAAGATGACATTAAGAGTTGTACAACTTTGAACCTCAGAGTATTAAACTTGAATCTTTACGGATTTTCCGGAATTCCCTTTTCCAATGACCGAGTGACCACATTATGGTCTCCTGGTCACTAAAGGGTTAACTCCCTGAGTGTCCATTTTTTGATTGATGTACAAATTTCATGCATAATTTCTCATCTGTCATGCACTTTTTGCAGTGTGGAATTTTTATTGTAGATTCTATGGGAAGTTAGGTTCATGCATATGTGATACGATTAGAAAGGGGATGATTTGTGAAAAAATTATGTCTCATGTCATGTTGTAGTGGTTCATCCAAAATTTTGAAGATTTCAGTGTAAAAGTGCTCTAAAAAGAGTCAACTCATAAAATTAAGCAACCAAAAAATCTTCAAAAATCACTACACTTAGAGTATTACATTTCAACCAATCACAAAAAAGTTCTTCCGTAGATTTTCAATATCTTATTTGTAATTGAATTACAAAATGATTTTGAATTTCATGTTTTAAATTCTATACAAAATTATTGGTGATAGCAATCATAGATCTAACCATTTGGACAGAATCTAAAATTCATAATGTACAACTTTTATTCATATATCAAGTTCAAAATATCCCTCTAAGTTGCATTTTGTAATGCATCTTTGTAAAACTGCCAAATTTAGAGAGGGCTTTAAGCATTTAGGGGTTAAGGGCTGTGAATTTATGAGGCCACAAGGAGAATTGAGCGTAATTTTTCACTGGAAGACAAATTCAAGCAAAGAGCAACATACTTTGAATTTAAAAAATTGGATGTTCCTAAAATTAGTTATGAATTTCTGAAGTTGAAATGACATGAGTTCTAAAGTGGTGCTCTTTGCCATGGATACATACAAAATTTCAAAATGTTCGTTCTTGGTAGAGTGCAGGTTTAGAACTATGGCGGGTTTAGAGCCCTCTACCTTATAGTCTATAAAGACCTTGTATTAGTATATCGAGAGTGAAGTAATTGCCATAACTTCTTGTTGACTAAAAGGTAGCAAAGCAAGTGGAGGCCACAACACATCCATCAAATGTGACATGGGAGAGGGAAAACATGTAGAGCCCTCAAAACTAAGGAGTTTAGTGTCGATTGCATTGGGTCAAAGATTGAAGGATTGACCTTCAAAGTAAATTTATAGCGTTAGTTTAATGGCCCTATTGAAGATGCTCTAACAAAGTAAGAACATCAATTCAAGAGGGCCTTTAAACAATGGGGTCTTTGAAAACGGGACCTTTAAAAAATGGGGCCTTTGAAAAAATTGGCCTCTAAACAATATATCTTTTGATGTAGAAGGAATTAGAAATTCAAATTATTTTTATTGTATTTTAAAAATAAATATAATAAATCCAATAATCTCGATTTGGACATTGGATGACCAAAATACACCCCATCAAAAATTAGTCAACTTCCAAAAAAATTAGTGGGCTCATAAAAATTTAGTGTATTTTTTTTAGAAGTCCAAGGACATGACAAATGTGACGTTTTTTGTCGTGTTGTGGGCTTAAAGGGCCCTCTTTAGACTTTTTTTTGAAGGCCCCTCTAAATTAGTATACATTTGATGGGATGTGTTTAAATCACACAATGCACAAGTCCAAATTTTCTTATACACACTATGCATTTTTCAACGCACTTCTATGATAAAATTATGGTTTAATTCCTTGTGTTTTAATAGATATTTTTGAATATGTTAGACCCATTTAGAGGCCCCATTGAGGATGTTCCAACTGATTCATGTCACCATGAACATAGAGAGACCTTATTCCATTCCTTCCATGTCTCTTTCCAACTCCAAATCCTAATATTATAACATTGTAAAATCAATTTTCAAACAACCTTCGCTAAAAGTGTGCCAGGAAGTAATGTTCTTTGCATAATACCAACAAAAGTTTGTGGTTGAATTGCAATAGTAGAAGTTTGGGCTTTTCTTATCATTTTTTAAATTAATTAATTAATTTTTTCAATAGTAATTTTTTTATTTTGCCGAATTTTTTTTTAATTTTTAATTTTTGGGCAACCAACTACAACAAACACAATTCTTTGATCCATTAGAAATTCGGAAGTTTATTAACTTAGACCCTACTGTTCAAGAGGAGTATGATACATTGTATGTATCAGAAAGCGGGCAGGTGCATGAAGTGGAAAGCATAAAGAATCGAAAGGCTGGAGATTAGGGCAGCACAGAAAAAAGTGACTGCCACAATATTCAGGTATCTGGGTCCATTTTAAAAAAATGTTTTAATTAGCGTTCAGGCCACCGTGTGTCCGTGTGCCTCAGTGGCGGGAGTTCATTCAAGGAATGAGGGGATTCCATTAGTTGTTCCTTGGCCATTGCATTCTTTCCCTAGTGTGAGAATCATTCCTTTAGAATCCATGTAATATTTAGTATTTTTTTATTTTTGGTAATAGGGTTAGTTTATTAAAATGAAATGTAGAAGTCTATAGTCAAAGAAAGAGATAACGATGATTTTAGAAAGAGATATACACTATCACAAAAGAAGTGTTTGGATACCAATGACTAGAATCAATGTGACTAATATATTGTAAAATGATTTATTTTTATTTTTAAATTTTCAAAATTAAATTTGTTGAAGTGAAAAATTAAGTGAAAATTTCTTTGAAACCTATAACTAAATAATATACAAGTTCATTTATAACCAACAACAATGAGATCAATTTCCAAACACAAAGCTCCACCATGTGTTTGCTATGGACTGGCAAGCATTGTGTTGCCTTTTAGGTAGCACTGTGTTGGGTTTTGGGTTTATGAAACGCAAGTTCTAAGAAGTCTACAAATTAGTTATGAAATACTTATCAACTACAGGTACCTCTGCCTTAATTTGATGCCAATATGAACCTTGGACACCAGAATATGATATTGTTCCTTGGTGCCCAAATACCACTTTTCAACTAATGCAAAACGTAATAAATGGAGTTCAGAATGTAAGTTATAAGGCTTAAGGAAGAAGCTTTCACTAGTAAAAAACCTGTCGTCTTTCGTTCTCCGATTTGTAAAAACAATGAATAGTGATTGAATATTATACTTATATTTCTGTCTTCTTGTGACCAAAACCACTCACCATGACTGACACATTTCCTAGTAGTGTTACAAAAGTGATGAACAAACAAGTTACATGAAGGAATGGACATAAGCTTATTCGTAGCTGCAAGTGTTTCATGTTCTGGTGGAAGTCAATGCACCGAAACTATTGGTGAGGACATGGGGAGTAATATAAGTACATTTCTTTTTTCCTCACTTACAAATTCCAAGAGTATGTGATTTTATAGATAAAATCCTCCTCGTGTGTTGTTCTTGTTGTGCCGGCGGTATAAGGCGGGCCGACTGAGCGACCCTGTAGACTTTTCAGAGTCTCACCCCTTGCTACCGTAGTGCAAACTCTTACAAAACTCCAACTGAGTACCAGCACCCCAGGATTTTAGATGACTTTGTTGTCTTCAAGAAGGAAACAAAATCCTAGCACTTTGAGGAGTTCAGAGTTGGGTTGAGGTTTGCAAGCAAATGGTTTTCCTTTTCCAGAATTTACTTCTGAATGAAGGAAATTTTTATCCACACACACAAAATTGTGGATAAAATTGTATCCACACCTCCTCTACCCACACACAAAATTGTATCTCATCTCAGACAAGGGTTGCACAAACCTAAACAAATGTTAGATTGTCATGTGTTTCAACACACGTCTCCAAGCTATTCTTTTTGTCCCACAAAAAGATCATGTTAGCGACTTAAATTTTGTCCCAAAATAAAATCATGATTTCCAATTGTACTCATTCACCGCCAGCAATTAAGCTTTGTGTTGGCTTGACAAATACTTCAGGGCATTGCAAACAACAGTGATAGTTCAACCTATGGATTTGATCATGCTGATAATGGATTATTGTCATGGATTTTGATCACGTATATAGGCGTTTGTATGGTACGGTCCACTAACTCCTTTTGGTGAACTAACTACATTTTGGTGCACATTTTTGCACTTTGAGCGTTTTGTTTAAAAAGCTATTTTGCAAACCAATTTGAAAATTATGTAGCAATGATTCAATGGAAGATGAGTGAACCAACTTTTAGATTTATGTACATATTATCCCTAATGTAAAATTCTAGAAATTTTAAATGATTTTATCTCAAAGGTTTTAAGTATCAAAACTCCATTTTAATAACAGTTTTACCAATTTATGATCAAACTTTGAATATAAATATATCTCATGTTTTATTCTATGTTAAAATATTAAAAAACAAGTCGACTTGAAAATTTTCATTCTCAAGTACATTGAAGAAAGAAATCCATTAAAAGGGTTTTTTTAAATAGAGAAACAATTCATACCTCCCAAGAATAATACATTTTAAAATCTGAAACTTTAATCAATTCAAAAAAATTGAAAAGAAATTGGAAGATCTTTTTCTTCACATATTTGAACACTGAAAAAAATCATAGCTCAAAATTCCATCCACAATCCTATGTTCTCCTTCTCTTTTAGAATTTAGAAGGCATATTATGCACTTTGACAATGCATTGATTTACCTTTTGTTTCATCCTCCATTAAAATATAACGTCAAATTTTTGTTTTTCATCAAAAAAAAATTTCTCTTTTATCAATACGGTCCATCATACCACTTTAGATTTCACATAAATATTTTTTTTCTCTCTCAAATGGATTTTTCAAATTCTTAAAATCCCCCAAAGAGTGCATAGGGACAAAAATTCTAGTAGACTGTACCATAAGAATGCCTACACGCTTTCAAGTAACCAATAAACTCGATCTACACTCACTTAATCCCTAAACGTCCTCACCTCTCTCCAAATTCCACAATTATGCAAAGATGCATCATAAAATCCAACCGATAGGCATATTTTGAACTTGACGTATGAATAAAAGTGGTACATTATAAACTTTTGATTCTATCCATATGGTTTGATTTGCAATTGCTATCACCAACATTGTTTTTTATTAAATTTAAAACTTGAAATTGAAAATTCTTGTGTAATTTGATTAAGAATAAGATATTGACAATTTGTGGATGAAATTTGTTGTGATTTTCTAAAATGTAATACTTTAAGTGTAGTGATTTTCAGAGATTTGTTGGTTGCTTAGTTTTATGAGTTGACTTTTTAAGAGCACTTTTACAATGAAATCTTTGAACTTTTGGATGAATCACTACAACATGAAATGAGACATAAGAATTTCACAAATCATTCCTTTTCTAGTCGGATCACACATGCATGAAGCTAACTTTCTATAAAATATATAGTAAAAATTCCACATTGCAAAAAGTGCATGACGGATGAAAAAATTGTGTTTAATTTTGTACATCATCCACTTTCTGAATGGTCGGATGTTTAGGAGTTAATTTGTAGATTTGCATCACAATCAACATATTCCCTCTATAATCACGGGATTAAGCTTAATCCATGAATTTCACTAAAAAAAGGTCTTTTGTGGGATAGAGAGAGTATTAATTATAGTTGAAACTTTTTTTAGAGAGGTTTATTATGACATCATTATATCTTATGAATTTGTTGTCATAGAGAGCAGTACATGTGTTGTCAGAAACTTTCCGTCCAATTTTTTTCGTAAAACGATGGATACATGCGTAAGGTGTGCATGCTCTTAGAATAATGTGGCAAGTAACCACGCCACATTTGGAGAGTCCTTCAAACAGCCCTCTAAGACTGAGATTTAGGTAGGTTCTTGTATTTGATTGTACATGTGATGAAACATTGTTCTATATTTTAAATAACTGAGAAGTACGATTGGTTCATTAACTATATACCGTGCACATATAGAGTGTGATTGGGTTGCTTGAAATTGAATTATCGATGAAATTGGACTTTGGTACATTTGTGTAAAATAAAATAAAAAATACCAACTCTTTTGCATTATGTTTTTTCAAAAATTCATTAACATTTGCCTCCACCTCAGCCTACACTAACCAACTCCAAACATTATCATGTGTTTAATCATGAATACAAGTCCAAACATTTTCTCATATACTAGTATGGCCCTAAGCCCTTGTTCTAATGATCTCCGTGATTTAGCCATTTATTTTATTTTATTTTAAAAATAATTTATCCATAATTTAATTCAAATTATGGTGAAATTTTATATTAAAATTTCTTAACTTCCACACCATAGATTCAAAAGCCATGAAATGATTTTTGATGCACCCTCATCGTCAAGAGTTTTACGACAACACCAAGAATGCAGTCAACAGATGCACGGTTTGAGAGATTCAAACGTGACATACAAACAAAACAAACAAATTGTCTTCCTTAAAGTACATAGTAGTTTAGCCCTGTGTTATTGCTCCAAATGTTTCCTACGATTTAGCCATGATTTTACTTATGTTTTATCTTTAAATTTTTTAATTTAATTTAAATTATGGTGGAAAAATTCAGTCACAATTCCATAACTTCCACATCATAAGTCCAAAAGCGACTACACAACTTAGGTGCACCCGTCATTGTCGAGAACTTTCTAATGGTACAAAGAATGCGCTCTATATGCGCATAGTCCAAGGGATCTCAATGTAACAAAAGAACAAAAAGAACAAAAAATAAATAAAACTAAAAACAAACTACCTTCTTTAATGTATCTATACATTAACTCCTAATTGTTTAAGAGCCCATTGTTTGGATGATGTACATAATTAATGTATAGTTTTTCATCCGTGGTGATGTTTTGCAATGTGGTTTTGCTTACATGAAATTTTCAAGTAGTTACATTCACGTGAGTGAAGTCAGATTAGAATAAAATCAAAATTGAATTCACTAGATCCTTTCATTGGATGTGAGCTTTTATTTCAACAATAAATAATTTAACCCCTTAGCGTGCAAGGAGCCATGTGGGGCCATGTTTGGTTGTTTTTCATTCAAACATTGATTTTCACCTAGATCTTAATTTCATATGAAAATGGTCCCAACTGAAAAAGTGTGGGAGTTATCTTCTACTTTCTAGTTCAATTCACCATTCTTCAAAACTATTAAAATTACCATGACATCCATACAATTGGATTAAATAATATTGTCAAATATGTTTAAATTTGATTTTAAATGAGATTATAATTGTAATCATATGAAAAATACAACATATTCAATATCTTACGAATTTTGGAAAAATTGGCCAAAAAGGGACAATGTAAAACATGGTGAAAGCAGAATAAACTAAAGCATTTGCAATCCCTTTGAAGAAGCAACAATGCAAGGTCCAAAAATCCATTAAAATTTTATTCTTTGTGATTTTCCTTTTGATAAAACAAAAGATACAATGTTCAACAAAGTCTTAATTTTTTTGCAAAAGTCATATTCAATAAGCATTTACGTCTGTTATAGTAACATCGAAGTGGTTAAAATTGGAAAAGTAGCTTCGTCAAAATTGAAAAGTAGACATAAAAAACTTGAGATTGCATTAAATATTTATTTTTTCAAGATTTTAATTTGAGACTTTGGATTGAAGTACCTAATTGGAAAATATAGGGTGCAACCATATAGGGACTTAAATATATAACTTTTAAGTGGTAACTTATGGCCTTTGACCAAGATAATTATAATTTCAACATTGAAGAGGGATGACTTTATTGGTACGGTTTACCATACTTTCACCCAACACTAAATCATATTTCACATACTATGCAATATTTCAACCCATAAAATTATGTTTTGATTGTTTATAAAGAGATTTCGGGACACCTCCATCAAACCATAATAAAGCTTATGTGAATAACTTCATCACTATTGAAGCATAACGATTTTAACCAATCGTAATGAATTACAAGATAAAAGTATTAAAATTGTAATTTAGTGAGTTTTCAAAGTTTTTCTTGAGAATTGGTTTGAAAAATATGTAGGAATTTTGTATCAAATTCAATTGTACAAATGTCTTTTTAATAAGGATGTCTTACATATGTTCATTAGAGCTAAAGCTTAAAAAAGTTAAAGAAGTCTGATTTTATAATGCATTTAGTTATTGCTCAAAACGTGTAGACATGTAGGAGTTAAAGAAGGTAGTTTGTTTTAATTTGCTTTGTATGTTATGTTGAGATTTCCTCGACCGTGAAGCCGTCGACTGCTTTCTTGGTATTGTTAGAAAGCCCTCAATGAGAAGGAATGCACTAAAGTCATTTCGGGGCTTTTGAACTTACGGTGTGGAAGTTATAGATTTTTAATCAAATTTCATCACTCTAAGTTGAATTAAAATATATAAATGAAAAATGAGAGTTTTTGATGTCATACTTGGCATTGTCAAAAAGTTCTCAATTAGTAGGGGCACACTAAAGTTGTTTTATAACTTTGATTTGGATCTATGGTAAGGAAGTTATGGGTTTCAATCAAACTTTGTCACCGTAAATTGAATTAAATTATGGTCAATTTATTTTTAAAATAAAATAAAAAAGGCATGGCTAAATAATAGGGAACATTAGACCAATGGCATAGGGCCACACTAGTACAGTACATACTAAACAACCATTTTGGTGTACCGGTTTAAATAGTTGTTGTCTCATTTCTGATTCCCGCTTGATGCAACTTGGTATCAACGAGGTCTTCACCGGTTACACGTAAGAAGATACTTTGATCATGAAGGCCTTAGTGTGAACGTGTGCCATTTGTCCAATGATCCTTGTGATTTAGCCATGCTTTTACTTGTAATTATTTTTTAAATAATTTATTCACAATTTTTATTCAATTTATAGTAACAAAATTTGATTAAAAATCCATGACTTCTACCATGTAGGCCCAAAAGTTACAAAATGACTTTGGTGCACCCCTAGTTATTGAGAGCTTTCCGTCAATACCGTATGTGGAAGGCAGGGTCGATACTTTCATGTCAAATAATTAATAAAAGTTGAAACGGTAGAGTTCGGCACTTTCAAAAGTAATTATTAAGAAATTGGCTATTAATAGCTAACAATAATTTTTTTCCGGTTGCTAAACATTTTATTTTATTTTTTACGTTGAGTGTTATGTTTTCATCCAATTTCGTTGATTGTTATGTTTTGAGTTTGTTTTATTTTTTTTCGACATTTTGTTGACTTTATTTTTGTTGATTTTGACAAAATAATTAATAAATAAATAAATTTATTTGACATGTTTTGGTGGAATTATTTTTTGCCGACCCTGCTTTCCACGTACGGTATCAAAAATGTAACCAATGGATGCACAATTTAGGAAATATCAACGTAAACACGCCAAACAAAACAACAAATAAACTACATTATTTAACATAAAGATTCAATCATAAATATTTTTGTCCAATCCTCTTTTGGGGCTTGACCCTTGTACCTTTTGTTTTTCAATGAAATTTCTATTTGTTTTCAATTATTTATTTATTTTTAAAATCTCATTAAATTTTTATGCACAAAAAGTACACAATTCTTGAAAAGAGAAGGAAATCATTAGATAAGTTTACCACGCATTTTGTTAAAATTGGATTACTAGACTAGAAGAGTGATGGAGAGCCCTTTCTTTCTCAATAGAGATTGGTGTTCAATTTTTTACACTATTCTTATTCTAATGAAGAAAAATTGGGCACCAATCTCTATTGAGAAAGGGAGCACTCCCCATCACTTTGTTGGTCCGGTAGTCTAGTTTTAACAAAATGTGTGTTGTTATCTAAAGTAACAATATGGAACTATATGGATGAAATCGTATTTTGAAGTGTAAATGAAGAGGACTGGACCGAAGATGGTCTTGCAAAAGCAACGTTTTTTTTATCTAGCTACAAAAAGCTGCCAACAAATTTTTGTAGCCACGAAATAAACCGTTGTGCGAAAGGCTTTTGTGTACACTTCATTTCTATCTCACCTTCATTTGTGGAGCCCTTATACTTTTTGGTGTCACATCCATGAGTGATGAAAACTTGGGACTTCATGCATTTGAGATTGACTGAAATGCATATACCCTGCGTCATGGTCAGTTCCGAGATAAATTAAATACTCTTTGTCCACAAAAACCACGTGTCATCCAATCATATGGTCGGTGACGTGAAAATTCAATGTTGAATTTGACTTGGTATGAATCTGACCCTCACGTATCGTACATGAACATGCAACACTGGATATGCCTTTTATATCAATCATGCTTTGTGTCACATCTATGTTGAAAAGTCTAAAATGGTTTTGTGTTACACCTATATTGAAACTAATACAAATTGCGCTGAAACTGATATAAATTGTGCTTAAACTAATACAATTGTCTTAAAACTAACACATATTTAACACACAACCATTTCAAACAATGGTTGGTTTTCTTTTAGTGAATGTTATTGTCAACAATCATGCAACATCTAAGAGATGATCACCTCTAATCTAAAAACCAACCTCAATTATTTGTTGAATGAAATGGAAGTCCTACACGCTTGATCGTGTAGGACTTCTCCAAGTTTTTTTTTAAAGTTCAATAATATTTCCCAAAACCAAAAAAAAACCCCTAACATTATCCCATATACAAACACAAATTCTATACAACCCTCACGAAGAAGAAAAAAACCCATTAGATAAGTTATATAGAGCAACTCAATTAGTAATTACATATAGAGCATTAATTGGAGCCAATAATTTTGGTGTCAACTCTTATTCCTTTCTGTTTTTTCCACAACCCAACAACGATATAGTCTTAGAAGCTTTCAAAAAAAAAAAAACTCTTAAAAATTATCCCATAATCCCTTGTTCAATAAAAAAATCTACATAAATAAATAAAAATATAAAAGAAAAGAAAAGAAAAGAAAACTCCAAGCATTAGAGTGATTCTCAAAGTTCTATCTTAAGATTTCATATTGTGTTTTTCCTTTGAGATCCTACAAAGAATCAACATTTGAACAAGGAATTGATGATATGGAACATGTAAAAATATTAAGAAAACAAAAGTTTGTTGAATAGCCAAACCATCATTAACTAAACGGATGTCTTGGATTCTACATAAAATTACGGTTATTGCAATGATTTCGGCATGCAATGATAATTCTCAAGGGTAAATAGTAGTATTAAAGAAAATTTGAACTCAAGAGGTGCCCCTTAGGAGCCAAGCTTGTATACCCACATAGCATTTGTTTATCTTTTTAGAAGGAAAAAGGGACATTGAAATTCCCCCTATTCCCGCTTGGTTTAAGGGTGTCCTTGGTGTTCAGGGTGATGTGAGAGGGTAGTGCGATGTCGTTCTGTAAGTGGCCCACAAGGACTTGTCAGTTTTACATTCCAGCAATTGTACACCAATCCATTAAACTATTGCTAAATGCCTTCCTTCTTCTAGCCACTGTGACCGGTCCTTGCCTACCAAGGCACCTACGGTGTCAACTTTGATATAACTTTCACGCATGCGCTCTAGAGCCCACAAAGTACCAGTGAAAGGTGAGTTTCCACTTTGCGACACTCTTTTCGATTAACTCTATTATTCTAAAATCCGTTATCTAGATCAGTAAGTACACATGAATCAATATTTTTTACTTTTTTTTTCCCCAACAACTGAACAACATTATAGTTAACTTTGAGAAGCTTTAAAAAAAATCCAAACATTCAAGAAGATACCATTCTAAAATCCATGAAATAAGTTATCTAGATCAGTAAATACACATAAATCAATATTTTTTTACTCTTTTTTTTCCCAACAACCGAACAACATTATAGTTTGAGAACCTTCCAAAATACTCCAAACATTCAAGAAGAATCATAAAACCAGTTCCTTGGAACCCAAAAGAGATCAGTAAATACGCCATGATCCTCACAGCGAGCCAAGTAAGTGAATTTGTACGACCTCCAAAAAAAACCCACGGGTAGTTTTCAAGTTAGCAGACTACTAACACTAACATGGGTTTTGTTTGGTAGTTTAATTAAATCTGTCCATTGCAAGGCCGGGGTGCTTAATTAAAGAAGAATAAGTTGTCTAGATCAGTAAATACACATAAATCAATATTTTTTTACTTTTTTTTTTTCCCAACAACCGAACAAACATTATAGTTCGAGAACCTTCAAAAACACTCCAAACATTCAAGAAGAATCATAAAACCTTCCCCTTGGGAACCCAAAAGAGATGTCACCCAGATCAGTAAATACTCACAGAGAGCCAATTAAGTGAATTTGTACGATCTCCAAAAAAACCCACGGGTAGTTTTCAAGTTAGCAGACTCCTAACACTAACATGGGTTTTGTTTGGTAGTTTAATTAAATCTGCCCGGGGTGCTTAATTAGGTAGGTGTTGCAATCCATAATTAGGTAGGCATTGGAGCGGAGGGGGAGCCAGGTGGGCCATGAGCACAGCACCTGGAGGCGTGTGCAGTATCTTGTTGTTCTCCCCTTTGCTTAATCTTCGCCCTGCTGCTCATGCTCTTGCTTACCCTCTCGCCGGCTAGCTCGACCTCATGACGGAGCTCTGGCGAGATCAAGCGCAATGGCGTAATTCTTCCACGGTGGGTGGTTTCTAGAGTTCGATCGACATGGCGGGGTCTGGCGGAGGGGGGAGTAGTAGTAGTGGGAGTAGTACGAATACGGCGTGTGCGGCGTGCAAGTACCAGCGCCGGAAATGTACGCCGGACTGCCCTCTGTCGCCCTACTTCCCGCCCGACCAGCCCAAGCGGTTCCAGAACGTGCACAAGCTGTTCGGCGTCAGCAACATCCTGCGCATCCTCAAGCACGTCGACTCTAGTAAGCGCGAAGACACCGTCAAGTCCATCGCCTATGAAGCTGACACCCGGGAGAAAGACCCCGTGCACGGCTGCCTCGGCGTCATCACCATTCTGCAGAACCAAGTCTCCAAGCTCAAGGACGAACTCGCCGTCGCCAGAGACCAGCTCTACCTCCTCCAGCAAACCAGCAATTTCCACCAGCAACAGCAGGTACTCCACCTCTCTCACTAATGGATTCACCTGCGTAGCCTCTTTCACTAATGGATTCACCGTCTACGCAGCCTCTGAACTTTCTACTTTCAATTACAGTCCAGCCGGTCGTGAGGAACGATATGGGTTTCAGCGATGAATCATCTCTTAAACAGAATGACAGAGGTGGTTTTAGTTTTACAACTGGTTGTACTGAGAATGTTCGATGAGATGAGAGTTGTGTTTCGTTATTACGGCGGTGGTGGTTGTGTAGAGGATTGAACAATGGGTGAATATTAAAGTCTCACCGTCTCTGAACTGTCTACTTTCAATTACAGTCGTCAGGAATCATACGATGAATCATCTCTGAAAAGAATGACCGAGGTGGTTTTAGTTTGAGAACTGGTTGTACTGAGAATGTTCGATGAGATGAGAGTTATGTTTCGTTATTAAGGCGGTGGTGGTTGTATAGAGGATTGAACAATGGGTGAATATTAAAGTCCAGCTAGCGGTCGTGTTTTATTCGGGGTTTAGTGATGAATCGTCTGTAAAAAGAAAGAGGTAGTTTTAGTTGTTTTGGAGGTTTAGTGATGAAAAGAAAGGGGTAGTTTTAGTTCTTGGTTGTAGAGCGAATGATCGATGAGATGAGAGTGTAGGAATACTTCGTTATTATTCAAGGCGGTGGTGATGGGACTGAGCAATGAGATGGTGAGATGAAAGGATTTCATGTTGAGTTATTCAAGGCGGGATTGGATAATGAGATCATGGTGAGATTCAGAGAGTCATGTTTAGTGATTGATCGAGCAATGGCTTTGGAAATTATGATGAGTGATTTGAGGTGTGAGATTCATTCATTGGGGGTAGGCGCAGATGCAACAGATAGTAGGGTCATTAGGCGGGAGCACGAGCGTGGTGAATGTGAGCTCCGCACAGCAAGAGAGCACAGTTTTGATGCAGCACCTCCAGCAGCAGCAGCAGTACAACCATGACATTCACAACCAGATGGATTTCGCCAAGCCCTCGTCGTCGTTTGAGCCTGACCAGTACTTGCGAAACGACGGCTTCAATGACATCAAGCCTGCGTCCACGTCCAGATTCGACGTTGCCAGGTACAGAAACAACAACAATAACAATATTAAACTCTCCCTCTTCTTTACTTACTACTCACATTCCAGGCCTTCCCGTCTCTCTGCCAATGGTGCTATTACTCAGACCGAATTTCTGTTAATCCCCTGTCCCTCTTAGTGGCGTCCTAATCTTTACTAACATTGATACATCATCTTAAATACCGAGCTCTGAGAGATTTCCATCAGTCACCAACAAGGTTATTTAAAGCTGACTCTTGCTCATCGCTGCCTTGGCGAGTTGACTTTGTAGCATTAATTTTCCAGTAACTTAAGCTTCATTCAAGCGTTTGCTACGATAGAATTTACAGACCTGGGCTCTTGAATGAAATTTATCTGAGGCAGTTCGTCACTGTTGTGTTGGAAGGACAAAAAAGAGTTACCTCTCATTTAGTGTGACCGGATTTGCAACTTTAGAACAGGAGTATTGATACATCAGAAAACAGGAAACAATGTAGATTCTCAAACAGATATAGACTGACAAGATAGTTAGTAATAAAAAAACAACATACACGAGGAAAGGAAAACGAGAGAGAGAGAGACTAATTAACCTAATCCGGCAGATGACTAACATGGGTCTCTCACGTGCATGCCTTTGTACAGAGACTCTAAAAGTACGTGACCACTGATGAATCTCACCCCAATTGTTCAGGGAAGTTGAACATTACAGTTTCAGAGCAGTGACAATTGGGGGCCTGGCTTGAATGAACTTCTTCTTCTGCTTCAAACAGGTACATCCGAGGGGAATCGCCAGGTCAGCAGCAGCAACAACAACAACAGATTGAAGCAAAGCCGGAGCAACAACAAACCTACAGTACTAGTACGTTCACCGACACGTCAGGTGACCACACCCTGCTGCAATCTGACGTGGACCACCACCAGGCCTTCGCCACGTCGGATCGGTATGCAATGGCCATTCGGAGGCGAGGAAGCGGCTTGTTGAATCTCACAGTGGCCTCAGATGCTGAGCTTCGGATCCGAGCCTCTCATCATCATCATCATCATCATGGAGTTGTTCCAGAGCATGAGTTAAGAAGCGCTGGGGTTTATCTTACTTTGACCAACAATTGAAGTCATCTTTTCTTTCTAAAAAAAAACAGAAAAAAAAAACTAACGTTATCAAGAATTTAACAAAAAAAACAGGTTGATTTTCAGTTGGGTCTGTTTTTTAACGGCGTCTATAGACTGCCACGTGGTTCGAAGCGTCGGTGACGGTGGTTTGAGTAAGCCTGGTCCGGTAGAATTAATTTTTTAGATAGTTACAACAGGACATTGACATTTGGTTAATTAATTGATTAACTCTAGTACTGTAAGTAGGTTAACTAGACTGTTGAACAGGAAGCATAGATGAATCAGCATTTTCAAGTCCTAACTGATTAGTTTTAAGCAGGGATTAAGTGTCAATTTTTTTAAAAAGGTCCCTTTATAGAAGCCTAACTGTTTTAGAGCCGTACTAGATGTAGGCAATCGGACATGAAATTAATTCAGTGTCTAGTGCTGATCTTTAGAGAGAGTTCTACGACTTGATAGGCTGTATTCTTTGGTACTCAGTTCCTGCTCTGAAAGGAACTGTGTGTGCTTCTGCAATTTTCCCCTTTTTTTTGTATCATAGACACACAAGTTTGTGGCTATTGTGCTCGACGAAATTCAAACTGCAATTTCATTGCAACAAAAAAGGTTTCTTCCATGTACTTACTTTTCCTTTTCTGGAGTGAAGTTCACTGATTTTCTTCTATTATGCATTCTGCAGTTTTTTAGAGGTTGTAGAATCTCGAATCTATTTCCATCATAAATTATGTCAGCCATTGGCCAGATTGTTTAGAGTTAAGTGACTGTCGGTATTTTTGTGGAAACCGAAATGCTCTTTCAGAACCATCAATCATTGACACCAGTTTTTAATTAACAACTTACTGCGGCACTGGCAGTTCTATCACTTTTCGATTCATCACGTCCAAATTAATGACGTTATCTGGAATGGAAAAATTACATCTTCATATCCAGAAGCGTGGAGCACGGTCATAATAATTATAATAATTATCATTCGAGAATGTTCCACATGCTCTAGAATTGGGTTACTACTGTACACAAGGTTAGGAAAACGTACACCCTAGATCTCAGCTTGCAGAGAGAACCAAAGCCAGTGAGGTGCCAGTCAATAAAAGTGCCTAGCTACGTACGTCTAATAAGAAAACTTCAAGTGTACATTTTCTTTTGTTTATTTCTTTGGACACAAAAAGATTGAGAATCCCACTAGCAGATCTAAAAGTCGCACAGGATTACATGTCTACATACGAATCTTGTCCCTCTAATCTTCCCAACTATGCAATATATCATTGACGCATTCAAGTTAATTCAAGTATGCAAACCGTCGAAACTGAAAACCTTTTTCCAGTAACTGGATACCAAACAGTCAAAGCTTCAGACTCAGTACAATTTGCCCCTCTCTATTATGACATGTTTGGGAAGTCCTAACTTCAAGGTGCCAGGCATGGATTAGTCACAGAATGACTTGTCGTATATGTATTGACATATATGTACTTGTCAAATATGTATTGCTTTAAAGAATGATATCGTCATGTTATGGAATGTCATATTATGGAGGGTAGACTGTACTGTAGACTTAACTTGCTCTTCCCTACCCTCGCATTAATCTTCATCACAAGCGAGCATCACGTTTTTGGTTGTACCCTAGCATTTTCCCCAATAACAATAACAAGGATTACAGTAGCACAATGAGCTGCAGTGCTCACGCTGAAGCTACGTACGGAGAGAATATTGACATTAATTGTCAGTGACTGAATCACTCAGGGTTGAATACAAAAAAACAAATCAACATTTGACAACAGCTTGCATTAATAACCAGAGAATTCCATGCACGTGGGTGTGTGGTTCCATTGACACCCAAACCAGAACTGACAAAGTTTGAATGTGTGCAACAATCAATGAATGAAGTGCAGGAAAGTTTAGTAGAGAAGAGAGCATAATAATAAAGAGGTTAGAGTGATAAGGTAGTACCCACGTAGGATGTCCAGCATGGACAGCGCGCTGAATGGTCCCGTTCCGCCGCGTGACGTACAAGAGAGGGAGGGAGCACGTAGTGGAAAAGGGGGGATCATAATAACTCCTTCACGCGGTTTCAGCAACTCCCGGGCGGCATGCAGAGCGAGATGCCCGCTAGCAGCTGTTCGGTTCATGAATCTTAAAGTTTTTGTGTCATCGGCGTTCGTACTTATGAGAGTGCACATGAGGTCGCCTGGTTTCACGGCAGCTAGTGTCGCTTGCAAACGACAGAGATCGTGCGTCGCCGCAGTTTCAGGACCCCAGTACCCTAACAGCGCCGCTGCTGCGGCTCTCGATCTTCTGAATGCGCATCACTGCGTGACTCACGTCGATCTCTCGAAACTATCAACAATCGCTAGTTTGATTGATTGATTGTACTACGAAATGATTGATTGATTGATTGATTGATTGATTGATTCCGGGTGCGTCTGTTTCATGCACGACGACATTCAAATTATATTGGTGAGTACTTACAACGTGAATCGCTACTCTTTAATCCATTTGTATCTGTGTACGAACAAATGAAATCAATTCAGAAGACCGCCGGAGTTCATAATTTCAAGTTTTTGGATCGCCGTGTCTGTCAAGTTACTTCTCTACACATCGTACACACTATATAAATATATATTAGTATTATAGTTTCTAGGTACTCGGCGAGCAATGTCTAAGTGGGTCAATTGATGAGAGCTTAATGCTAAACGAAAATTAGAGATCATTCAATGCATGCACTATCGGAAACTGTATGAATGAATCTCTTTCACCGCACAAAGTCATCTTTTGTAGAAAGCCCAAGAGTCAGTTAATGAACTCAGGAAATCAACTCCTGATCAGTGGATTAATTTTAAGCTGCTCAACTTGGTGGTAGAATTGATTCTAGAGTGGCTCTCTGCAACGAGTCTTCTAGAGCCTCACTAACTTGTCTAGCTCTAAGAAAATTATTTTCTTCGGTTCAGTTATACAAGACTTGTTACATTCATGATTCATCACCGTAAATTCTAATCTTCAATTAATTAGGTTTCCTGAGCCACAGAGTGCTCTGTATGCAACAACATGGGATGTTTGGTTTAAACAACATACCATTGCTGTTTTCACCATGCAGCGCATTTGCAAGTTGTGGTAATTGCATTTGTGTATTTTACAACTCTGTTATATCACCAACGTACATGAGTTCAGAAAGTGGAAAGCGTTTAATCACATGTCTGCAGGAATGTGATATTGAAGAGTGTGGTAAGAACGAGTTCAGAGTGTTCTCTATACACAGACAACTGGGTCGGGGTAGCATATTATTGGTCTTAATGAGCAAGTTTCTCTGTCTCAGAGGCCCCAGTACGTGCAGCTTGTCATTAAGACCGCCGTAGCTTCCGATGATGAGCTGGACCGATCGATAGTACCGAACCTGCCATTCAAATCATGTACAATCTGCTTACTCCAGGTGCGTACAGCTCCTCTCCAAATCATCCAGCCCCGTTCTTAATTAGTATAGTTTTTACAACCATGTTTAATTTGGTTTGGATAATTCAAGTTTAGAAATTCAAGTTCAGACTTTAGCTATCCAAACTTGAGGTTTAGATAGCTAAACAAGTTTGGATAGTTAATAATTCAAGTTTAGCTATCCAAACTTGAATTGGCTAGTTTGAGTCTTTCTAGTGTAGAAAAGGGGTTCTCGGTAAGTGGGACAACGATCAACTTTGTTGGAATCTCATTGGTCCTAGATTTAGTTTTAGCGATGTCTAAGTGTCCCCTAACCTCACCGGACCTGACGTACGGGATTGGTTTGCATTTTATTTTCTCTTCTCGCAGTTAAAGGTTCCCTTTATTTGTGTAAAAAAAATTTAAAAAAGAAAGAAAGAAAACACTTGAATTGTCTAAACAAATAATTGGATAACTTGACTTACCAAACATCTAGTCTGGATAGTTTGAATTTCTAAACTTGAAGTTTAGGTAGCCAACTTAAATTATTGGTTTGTAAAATTCAAGTTTAGAAATTGAAACAGAACTTGAATTTCTAAACTTGAGAATCAAGTGACTTCTTGTGCAAGCTTTAATTCAGCTTGAGAGTGCATTGAAACTTTTGATTTCCTGAGTGAGTTTCTGTACTCTTAGTCTGAATTAATGTGGAGATTTGGAAATAGTCATGACAGCGGGGGCTGCTCATATGTTAACATGCATGGGTTTAGCCTTAACCCTTGAATGTCACAGCATGCCCCTAGGGTTGACTTTTTGAAATGTGTAAAAAGTTAATTGAAACGGTGCTTGCATTTTGAAATTTGGAAAATATTATCTGGTATATTCAGATACTCTGCATTTCTTGACAACTTAAAGTTTCAGTATCATTCTCATCAGTTTCCTTATTTGAATGACATTCCTAATTTGAATTAATTTCCTAAATCGATTGGTAATTAAGCCTCCTAGCTAGAAGAGTCTATACATGTTATGAGGACAGAACCTGTTGCAATGCAATGGGACTTGAATAGATGGGCTTTTGGATGAACTTCATCAATGAAGTTAATGTGTATAATTTTGGGATGAAAAAATGAGACCAAATTGCGTGACAAAGGGTCACAATAGATTTCGTGATCATGGGATCAATATTAGTGATAATAATACTGCTGGTCTAGGAGACCATTGTGAATGGAGAGTCTATTGGTGGTAGTTCATTGATCTATGCTTCAAGGGCCCATATGGTAACTCAGTTTATTCTTAATGCCTTGGGTAGTTCATCAATCCATGCCTCAAGGGTATAGATAGTGAGGTTTGTCTTTGGTGCCTTTAGTAGTTCGTCGATTTATGCCTCAAGGGCACAAATAGCGACCTTTATCTTTAGTGCCTACTTTCATGGGTAGATTTTATAGTTGGGACAAGTATCTGATATTGCAACCATTAGCTAGTGAAGTGACAGGATTAAATTATAATAGAAAGGAAGAGAGGCATGTTAGTTAAACATTAATAAAAGCCTCCTTCCACGGTAGAAATTTCATTACCATGCAACCAATGTGTACAATTCTCACGCTAGGGATTTAATATGAGCTACACATTAAGATTTTTATAGCCCAAATATGTTACACATCAGCTCTGCATTGTATGCTAAAGGACATCCATGGAGCCATTACCCCCTAGTAGATGGAATTGAATTTTCATCTTATTTCATATGACTTTCTAAACATGTAATAATAATAACATTGGTCTAGAACCATCGTGAATGATGAGTCTATAGGGGTAGTTTGTTTATCAAGGTTTCAGCCCGAATATAAATAGCGAGATCTACCCTTGTTGTCTCTTCATAGAAGTAGACTCTATGACATGCACCACTGGTCCTTTGTCCGGTGGACTCTATGGCTCATACCCAATAACTGATAAATAGTAATCATTACTTCCGAACATGTATAACAAAGGGATAACTCGACATTTAACTTAGTCCATTTGGGTTATCCGCATCTAGGACTCCAAGGACGTAGTGAACTAGCACTAGTAGAAACACCATCCTCCCAGTTTAAAAAAGCATGTCCAAAAAACCCACAACTAGTCTAATTTGTCATGTGGGGTCTTCTCGTGAGTCGTTTTGAAGGTTTACATGGGTGGTGTTTGTACTAGTGTAGTGAACATCCATTTCTATTTGCTTTTTGCGAGAATTCCTTCGTTTAATAGCAATTCCTTCTTTTGTATGTAGCATTCATTTAACTACTAGTACAGAAGAGTTTTGAATGTTACAAACAGTAGAACTTGCAATTTACTAATCCTGCAATTTATGATGAGTTTGATTTTCAGATCATTTGCATTTTAGATGGGGTTAGTACCAGTGTAACCTGTAGATCTAGCTAAATTTAGCTTGTACTCAATTACCAAATTGTTATCCAACTACAAGAACAAAGAGAATGTGAGCAACTTTTGAAGCAATTTTTACCCAAAATTTCTCATGATTGTAGACTTAGCGAGTAATACAAGACATCCCTCATAAAGATGAGCATGGGTCAAGTATTTTTGTAAATCTTGAATTTCGTTATAAATTATCAAAAAAAATTACAGTTCACAAAATTTCAACAAAATATTCATAATTTACAAGAAATTTCACCATTTTAGCAATTTCTCACCATTCTAACAAGTGCAAGAACTTACAACAACTTAGGCCATGTTGCCATTGCAGCAAAGGAATAAACTCATTTAATAAGCACTAATTAGTAATGCTCCTGAAGGATATTCATCTTCATGAAAATAGGTTTACAAATTTGAATGCTGAGGATATTTATCTTCATGAAATAGGTTTACAAATTCCCTTGACAATAACTGTTTTTCAGACCCGGTTATTGGACTATTTATTCCAGTCTCTTTCCAGCTCTGGCCTTTTAAGACTTTTCAATATTTCAGCACACCCTAATGAACGTGAAATTGATGTACTTAAAAGCCCTGTAAGAGCATCTCCAACCATGCATGCCATAGGCGACTTGCTAAAATTACTCATCTATATTTAAAGGGCCCTTCAACTTGAAGTTCCCTACCCTCAAACGCTCTTCAAACATCAAAAGTGTAAATTAAATAGCCAATGGACCAATCACAAGTAGAATGTGAGATATAGTCAACTAAACTTAAATTTGAAGTGTCATTTATCACACACGCTAGAATAGAGGGTCAAGAGACTTTTTCAAAGCGCAATTTTCATTTACTTTTGGGGTGTATTAAACCTTTGGAGAGCCCCGTTGGAGATGCTTTAATATACAAAGCAACAACCCAAGTGACACTCAGTCTTGAGTCTTTGAGTTGTAGCAATAGAGGGTGCATATTGTATAAATAGTCCTTTCAAGAGTATCTAAGATACTTGATCATTGATTTTCAATATCTAAGATATTAGAGAAATTTGTTTCTCTCTATAGGGTTTAGGGTGAGCAATCCTTCCTTTGGTACTTCATCCAACCCTATGGAGAGAAACAAAAAGTGCTTGAGATTCTTCACATTTCTTCAAATATAATGTGGAAATAGTGAGTTTCGTTGAGTGGACTAGTACATGAATAGTGAGCTTAGGCCTTCACTTGCTTGGAATAACCAGCTACAAGTGATTCCCATACGGTCCACGTGGTGTTAGTGCCATCTCATATGAAACTCAGTCACCTAATTTCAATTTTCAAAAATAGTCCCATCCTTCAATTGTTTTTAGACTAAAACACAGTTTTTGTATTTGGGATTTGCCGGATCTTTCTTGCTGACACATGCCTAGAAACCAATGTTTTTGCTACTTTACGAATTTCTCTATTACATTCAACACGTCACATGTATAAACTTAGAGGACGCATTTTGAACACCGGCAGTTTTAGTACCTTTTTACCACATGTGCAGTAGGTTATTTAGTTAACAATAACTTGGTCTAGTTGTGCTATTAGAGATATGTTATTTTGGAATTTTGATAACCAATCATTTTTTCTTGGATAAAAGAAATGATGTTTTTACAGTGCTGATTATAGGTGTAATCATATTGACTTTAGGGTCTCATATTTACATTTGTATACAGTTAATCTGAGAAGAATCTATAGGCTTGCTTTTGAGCAAAAGTCTCAATTAGATGTTTTCTTGAAGAAAACATGAATATGTTAACTTGCATATATAAGGTAAAAGGTACTAAACTGTTAACATGCAAAGGTACTAAAACTTTGACATGCAAAACGGATTTACTAATTCTGCATTAGCCAGTTTGAGAGGATTCAGGTGTCAGAAAAGGTCACCAATTTTTATTTTTTAGGGGGCACAAATTGAAAGAATCAATTGCAAAGAGAAAAAAGAAAAGAAAAGACACCAATTCTTAAGATATAGACATACGTTTGACATATTTCCTTACTAGTCAAGGTAGAAGCACCTACTTCTGACAGTCTTGTGAATGTTTCTTCCCAGCCAGTCTCTAAAGTTGTCTCTTTTTCTTTTTCCAATCATTGCTAAACCCTGTAACATACAAAGCAAATAGCTTACAGTAATTCTTCCCCTAACCTGTCTAGATTTGAGCAGCAGTTCCTTTCCTACATATCCACATAATGCACCCGTCGCTCATTCAAAAGCTCAGCAAACTTTTGAAACCAGCACATTTAGTTTATTATCGCACTGCAAACCAGAGCTTTTTTACTTTATTGCCTTGTGGCACTGGATAATCAATACTGAGGGGCTAATTAAAATAATCCCTCAATCTAAACATCTAACAGTAACTGATTCCAAATACAATGAACATTATTGAACATAATGCCAAGCAGCTCAATCAAAGATCTGCACTAGAACAAGGAGGTTGAGAGAACACTAGATCAGTAATAATCCTCTTCTGACATGCCAATTTTCTCAACATGGCATTGTCGCAAATTTAGGGTTTAGGGTTTAGGGTTTAGGGTCTGATCATCTCTTCTTCTCCTTGACTGCAGGCACAGTGCCGTCATTCCCAGAAAGCAAGTTGTACTTGTCTTTTCTTGTGAAATCGGTGCACTCGTAGCCAAGGGCACCGGCCAACAAGCGCTGGATGCAATTGGCCACCTCGAAACTGGACTTGCCGCTGGCACACGTGAGTTCCTTGGGAAGCTCGTTCAGAAAGTGCACGTCGTACACCGGGCGGGGATTCATGTACGCGAAGAAGGGATCCATGGCTTTGTTGCCGCGCGCCGTCGTCCCGTGAAACATCGTCATCTTCGTCGACACCGCCACTGGCACAATCCTGTCACTCAGCTCCGCAAACAGCGCCGAGAATCGCAGCAGAAACGGCTCCCTGCAGCAAGAAATTCATTAAAACCTCCGATTCCGATAGCGTGGACCCCGTTAAATCATTCAGGCTCTCTATCAGTGATCCCTCAATGCAACCCGTGAATGAAGAATGTTCACTTCATCTAATCAATATCCATCAAAAGAGATCGTGTACTATATCAATGAAAAGAAGAACGAATACTCTACATGAATCAGATGAGGTTCTATGATTTTCTCCGATTCTAATCGCTCGTCCGTTAAATCATGCAGGCTCTCTATCAGTGTTCAGATGTTAGACCAGCCTCAATGCAACCGTGAATGAAGAATGTTTTGGAAAAGTCCACTTCATCGATCGTTTAACATAACAATGAAAAGAAGAAAGGATCTACTCTACATGAATCAGAAGAGGTATCTATGATTTTCTTAGGGGAAAATAGTGTTATGTAGTCAGAAAACAACAAGTGATTACACAAACCCTAAAAATCATTCAGGCTCTCTATCAGTGTTCCCTCAATGCAACCCGTGAATGAAGAATGTCCACTTCATCTAATCAATATGAGATCGTACTATATCAATGAAAAAACTTAGAAAGGATACTCTACATGAATCAGAAGAGGTATCTATGATTTTCACCGAAACTCCGATACTAATCGCTCGTCCGTTAAATCATGCAGGCTCTCTATCAGTGTTCAGTTAACCAGCTTCAATGCAACCGGGAGTGAAGAATGTTTTGGAAAAATCCACTTCATCTAATCAGTATCGATCGTGTAACATAACAATGAAAAGAAGAAAGAATACTGTACATGAATCAGAAGAGGTATCTATGATTTTCTTAAAGGTAAATAGTAGTCAGAAAACAACAAGTGATCACATATGGTGCGGTTAAGATCGATCACAAGCAGGGGGTGATTCAAGGAACTGAGTGTACAAACCTGCAAGTGGTGCCTTCGGGGCACAACGTGAGCTCTCCTTTCTGCAGCACTTTCCGCATATGAGCGGAATCTTTCTCCCTATCCCGGCAGAGCGCGACGGTCTTCATGGGACTGAGAGCAGCGGAGACTTTGGAGATGGAGTAAGTAACAGCAGGGATGGGGCGGCCGAGGGCGATGGCGATGATGACGGGGTCCAGGAGCGTGCGGTGGTTGCAAACGTACAGAACGCCGGGCTCGGTTGCAGGGACGGTGCCGCGGATGACGAGCTTGATGCCCGTGAGCTTGTAGAACAGCGGCATGTAGCGGACGGGGAGCCACAGGCCGCACGTGACGCGCACGATGGCGAGGAGCAGACCCAGGGGCATCCAGAGGAGCACGATCAGCGCGTTTCCGGGCGTGGGCAGGTGCACCAGGCGGCCATCGTGGAAGACGAGTTGCTTTGGCATCTCTTGTTTCGTCATGGGTTCCACTTTCGTCTTCGGAACCACGTACCCCTCCTGCAACACACACACAGACACAGATTCATCAGAAACGCAGTTCTTATGAGTGGCAGATTGAGTTTTTTTCTTATTTCAAAAGTTTTGAATTCTTACTTCATGTGAGTTTCTTACTGAATCATGATCAAAGTTTTGATGGTTGAAAGTTTGAAATGAAAATGGGTTTCAAATCTTTTTGGGTTCAAGGATACCCAACACACACAGATTCATCAGAAACTCAGTTCTAATGAGCGGTTCTTGCACCTTGCAATTCCTGCTCACCGTGATTGGCAGATTAGTTAGTACAATAGAGTGTATTTTCTTATTCAAAAAAGTATCTGATGAATGTGTGTGTTGTTTTCACAGCACACACAGAGATTCATCAGAAACTCAGTTCTTATTCATGAGTGGCAGATTGATTAGTACAATAGAGTTGTTTTCTTATTTCAAAAGTTTTGAATTCTTGAGTTTCTTACTGAATCGTGTTCAAAGTTTTGATGGTTGAAAGTTTGAAATGAAAATGGGGTTCAATTCTTTTTTGGGTTCAAGGATACGCGACACACAGATTCATCAGAAACTCAGTTCTTATTCATGAGTGGCAGATTGATTAGTACTGTACAATAGAGTTGTTTTCTTATTTCAAAAGTTTTGAATTCTTGAGTTTCTTACTGAATCATGTTCAAAGTTTTGATGGTTGAAAGTTTGAAATGAAAATGGGGTTCAAATCTTTTTGGGTTCAAGGATACTCAACGCGCACAGATTCATCAGAAACTCAGTTCTTATTCATGAGTGGCAGATTAATTAGTACGATAGAGTTGTTTTTCTTATTCAAAAGTATTGGATTCTTACTTCATGTGAGATTCTTACTGAATCATGTTCAAAATTTTGATGGTTGAAATTTTGAAATGAAAATGGGGTTCAATTCTTTTGGGTTCAAGGATACTCAACGCGCACAGATTCATCAGAAACTAATGAGCGGTTCTCACTCCTTGCAATTCCTGCTCACCGTGATTGGTAGATTTACTCGTACAATAGAGTTGTTTTCTTATTCAAAAAATTTTGAATTCTTATCTCATGTGCGTGAGTTCATGTTCGAAACTTTGATGGTTGAAATTTTGAAATCAAAATGGGGTTCCGAACTTTTTGTCATGAGTTCAAGGGATAACTCTATTGTGATTCTTCTTGCTTCAAAGTTTGAAGTACTAGTCCCTTGGCTTGTAGAGTTTTGGAATGCTACTTTGCAATCACCTTCTTATATGGGCCAGTTCTAACACCATTTACGATGGAGGGCACCAAAGTCGTTCTCTAATTCAATAAGATTTGAATTCATCCAATGACATTTGAGAGGAAGAATGGGAAATGAGTAAGTTTGCGAGGAGTATTTGCCACCTACCTATCCATTATTTGTGCCAGGAGAATTGGGATGAAGTGAAAATTGATTGGAAAAGAACGTTAGGGGCGGTTGGCAGGACGTTCCTTTCTATAAAGCGAGACATGGACTACCGGTAATTATCCCGTGCCTCAGAAGTACTCTGTTGATTAATTTGGGCAGTGTTTCCCCTAACAAAACCACTTAAAAAAATTGTATCCTAACTTGAGCTGTGAAGGCTGGGAATCGACAACAAGGCCCAATTCACAGAAGAAAGGTAATTTGATGTTTCATCATAGACAGCAAATATTGGCATCCTAAAACCATAATTCCTAGTCCAAATTTTCAACAAAACCAAGTTACTCTGTAATCCATTATACTCTATGACTCTCGGTCAACCAAAAAAAGACGTTCAAGATTCAAAATGACTCACTACTGGAACGGATCGTTATTGCCATCACTTGGACGCTCCCTACAATCTTTTGCACACCCATTCCAGTAGTGCATTTCTATGGGCAAGAATGGGTATGTTGCAAAGTGGCCATGGCCAAGTATTATTCCTGTCACTTGATCAAATCCAGAAGGAAAAAAATAAATTTAAATCTCTACCGACATTAGCTATGGACGCTCGATTGCAACTGCATAATTCTCTCGCTATTCCAACGGTCATGATTCTCTAGTCCATTTCCCAAAAATTCTCTACCGATAGCTGCAGAAGCTCCAGATTGACACTCCCATTCCAAAATTGAAGAATGGCCATGTCGACCCATGAATGTGCAGCAGCCACGGCAAAATACTATTCCTGACTAAATTCAAAAGAACCTCTACCGACATTAGCTACAGATAGGAAATAAAACAATTGAAACTGCCTGATTCTTTCGCACAAATATGAAAAGAAAAAAAAAAAGCGAAGATTCTGACCTTGCAGAGCGCCATGAATCAGTTGCGAAGTGGCCATGGCCAAATACTACTCCCGTCACCGATTCTCTCGACTGAATTCGAAAGAACCTCTACCGACATTGGCTACAGCATGATTCTTTCGCTCAAATAAATAAAAAGAAAAAAAGCGAAGATTCTGACCTTGCAGAGCGCCATGAACGGGCAATCACTTGTGAAGTGGCCATGGCCAATTACTATTCCCGTCACCGATTCTCTCGACTGAATTCGAAAGAACCTCTACCGACATTAGCTACAGCATGATTCTTTCGCTCAAATAAATAAAGAGAAAAGAAGCGGAGATTCTGACCTTGCAGAGCGCCATGAACGGGTAATCAGTGACGCGGTCACCAAGTCCGACCTCCGGTTGCGGTTTCCCCGCTCCCCATCGCTTCAAGGCGTCCTCCTTGTGCGAGCCCACGAGCACACCAGGCTTCTTCGCAAACCCCGTGGCGCGTCCTCCTTTCGTGACCTCAATCTCGGTGCCCAGAACCTCATCAGCACCCAGAACCTCCTTCAGAAACGGCGCCACCATGACAGTGGGATTGGCCGTGAGCACCACGCGCTTCCCGAAGCTGGAGAACACGCGCCACGACTGCGGGTGCAGATCCTCGGCGTAGAATTTCGTCAGCACGGCGCGGGAGACGCCCTGGATGTCCTTCAGCTTCAGCCCCGCGAACGACAGGAACATCATCAGGCTGATCCCCGAGGATTCGTCCACGAAGTGGTACAGGAACCAAATCAGCGGCGCGGAGAGCAAGAGTAGCCATGCTCGTAAGTAGCTCCCCGCTTCAAACGCCACCAGAAAGAAATACGGAAACGACGATCGCCCGCGTAACAGCGTCCCGTCCAAATCCGCCACCACTGTCTCCTTCTCCCGATGCAATCCGTAGCTGCAGTCCTTCACAGACGCAAATGAGTACCGCCCCGCCTGCTTCAACTTCGTCACCTCCATCTACAAAATTTGAAACTGGCCGCCCTTGGAAACTCCGTCAATGCTACCCCCACTCTAGCTCCTCGTACAAAAAAATTGAAAACCTCCGTCAACCTAGCTACTGCTCTCTTTCAAATCGTTACTAGCTACCACCGAGGCGAACTAGCTCGATCTGTACACAAAATTTGAAACTATCAATCTTCTTCTACTTCGAATGTCGAAACTTCGTTGCCTCTCTGTCAATTGCTTGAATGTCGAAACTCAAAAACCAGATAAGCTACCCCCGCTAGAAAGAATCTGTGCGCCTTGGAGCCTCCGTCAATGATCACACTCTTTCAAATTGTTCGAAGCTCAAAAACCACCCAACTAGCTAGATTTGTACAGTCGATCAGTCAAGCTATCTAGCTGATAGTTTGTGGTGGTCATGAGATGCACAACTATTTTGTAAAGTAATTGTGATTCTCGATCATCTGGAAGTTTTGTGTAGAGCTTGTGGTGATCGATGAGCAATCATCAGCACAGTACACGGAAGGGAGCAACAAAGTTTCCTGTGTGTTAATGTATCATTGCAAGTAAGTACACGACATCAATGAATTCCACAAGTAGGAAGAAACCTTCACAGGTTTTCCATTAATTCCACGCAGAGTTGCAATGCAGCTACTGTACTAACTGTGTTTTCTGGTGCGAGTTTTTATAGTGTCAGCATTCAATTAAGATTTGGCAGTAGAGGGAAACTGATAGTATTATGATCAGTGGGTTTCGTTAACCACTGGTCGGCGTCCTGTTGTTTCTGTCACTGCCTGGGAAGAACCGGCGGTTAGTTACAAGTCTGCCGATTGATTTTATGAAATAGCTGGTTGAATAGAGGCAAAACACTGGACTAAATGACTAAAAATTAATTATATGTAGTATTCATAGACGAAATATACGGAATATATTCTTAAAAAACAGGTTGCTTTTGAAAAATAAAGGAAATTGACTGGTTGGCTGAAAGAGTGCTTTCTGTAATGTTTTTTTTTATTTTTCTTTTTAATTTTATTTTTTTTATAAAGGAGATTGTTTTGTTGGAAAGGTTATGAGGTGAAGGGAGGGGATTCACCGACCTTGTTGATCAGTGAATGCGGGGTCCCAGGGTAGGTGGTTGGTGTACCAACTTACAACTTTTGGGGTGTCTTTGATCTCAGACGTGCGTCAGTACCGGCTTACTCTTCATCTGCCCTTGTTGACCTTTTTGTGGTAGCTAACTTAGCAGAACATATTTTGAAGAAGAACTTAGAGCATCTCCTCCAGCAACTTTGAATTGGACTCTGAAGGTCATCCAAAAATTGCAGGGCATACTCATCTACAATAGTTCTCCACCAACATTACTCAATTAACCACTAAACGTACCAACCCTTTGAAGAAAAGTAGATGCTAGCTTCAAAACTAAATATTAGCATGGCTCGAATGTGCATGAGAGGATCATTGCAAGCATAAAATCTACCCAACAAATTTGCCGTACTTGTAGTTGGAGGTCTCTCCAATACTATCAACTAGTCCCCATCACAAGAGATTTATTGAAATTGATAAAGAATTTAATAGGCTTACAAAAGTGAGTTGGATGCAAGTCATCTGAGGTTGTATGAGAAATTTGCAAGGCTTTGAATTTGTTCGTGATCGAGTTTATGGACGCTGGGATGTTTAAGGGTTAAAATGTGGAATGAGTAAGGGCATCCTTAATCGGATTGTTGCAACAGCCTTGCAACAGTACTAATTGGCAGAGGAATTTTTTTGCCACCCAACGCAGCCGCTATGTGGCTTTGCATGTTCACGGCCTCCGCACTTCAGCGCTCTCTGCCCAGCCTTCTAGCTGCTCGCTACAACGGTTACCTGTGGTCAAGGAAAAGTTATGGCGATTGAGCTCCTTAAGCGAAGCATTAAAAAAAAAGATGCTCTAGCTTGAGTCGTTTTGAGAGCCTTGAATTGGATTGTTGTATTTGGTATCACCTCCTTCCTAATAAATTGTTCATCAAATCAACCCATGAACATTCATTTTCCCAGAGCTACAGACCTCTCTAGAGTGCTAGTAGAGATGCTCTTATTTACTTCATTTGTATCCCATGAAAAAAAGTTATACTATTTGGTTTTGGTTAAATGGCCAAAGAACTTTAGGAATATAAAGATTCAATAAAGAAATTAAATTTTATAATAAAGATAGTGTATACAAATATAAACACATATTCATATTGACATCAAGCATTTATATCATAAATTACACATGAAAAATCTTGTGATACTTGAAATTTGCCATCAATTTTTTTTTCAGCAGGACAATTATTTTGATTGACCAATTGTGATTTTGACACTTAAACCCTCACCCTCTCTTTTAGTTACTTGTATGTGGTCATAGAGTCTACTTTTAGAAGGAGGCATCACGGGTAGTATCTATCTGATCTATGTGACTGTACTACACAAAAATGTGTGATTATTGTGGGTTTAGAGACACGGGGTTAGGAATATATTATGGATTACAAAATCATCAAATAATGTAAAATATCTTTAAATTTCTTAGATTTTTCTACTTATGTAGATATTTTTGCAACAAAAGAATAGCTTCTTCATAATTAGCCCTTAAAGAACCACACCCCTCTCCAAATTTGGAGAATTGCAAAGATGCATTATAAAATGCAACTAGGAGGGATATTTTGAACTTGTTGTAAGAATAAAAGTTATACCCTCATTATGAATTTTAATTCCATCCATACTATTAAATAGACTATGATTATTATTACCAATATTTTTGTATAAAATTTGAAACTTAAATTTCAAAATTCTTTCGTAATTTGATTGCAAATAAGATAGACAATCTATGTATGAAATTTGTTGTGATGAGTTCAAATGTAATACTCTAAATGTAGTGATTTTTGAGTTTTTTCGGTTGCTATGTTTCATGAGCTGATTTTTTCAACAACGCTTTTGAACTAAGATCTTAGAATTTTTTGGTGAATCACTTCAACATGAAATGAGGCATAAAAATTTCCCAAAATTCACAAATCATCCCCTTCCCACAAAGTTCACTTATACATGAAGCTATCTTGCCATAGAATTTTATAGTATTTTTTTGAATTGCAAAAAGTGGTTGGAAGAATGAAATATTACTCATATTTATCATTCATTGTTAAGAATATGGATGCTTAGTTCTTTAGGGGTTAGTAATACCCAAAAGAATTACACATTTTGATGTTATAGTCAGAACTGTCCTATGTTCAAGTCAGATTCAACATAAATTAATATTTTTTTTCGTCATATGCCATCTTGTGGTTGATTGTAACCTTTTATTAAAATACAATGTGAAAATTGAATTTAAACAAAAAAAAACTTGTTGAATCTAACTTGAATGTGTGGTATCCTAAAACGATCTTTATTCACACTAAATGAAAAAAATTCCAAAATACTACGATAAAAGTTATCAAAATTTATTCAAATGGATGAAGCATTGTTCAAACATATGAGAAGTTGTCCAAATGGATGAATGTACCCACAACACTTATACACCCACAGTATATGGTGATTTCAGTGCAGTTGATAGGTACAGTTTTGTGGGTTTGTGTTGTAAGTCAACGTCCACTTCTTTGACATGTAAGAGTACCACCCCATGAAAAATTAATTTTCCAAGAATTTGGGCATTTTTTCCTGCTGACCCTTGAAGGTGTATACTGGCCTTCTTTTTCTTCAATTGTAATGTGGCCCAGCATTCAGGCGAATCTGCGAATTCCACAATGTTAGATGAGCCATGGTGACTTAGATTTTCGTTAGTCGTATGGGGATCGAATTTGTGCTACCAACTCTAAACTGTCAGAGGAGGTTGGTGTGAATTCTCTCTTTCCATAGATGACAGCTTCAACTTTAAAATTCGTCTCTGAGTGGCTCACGGGACATGAATGACATTACTCTCACATTTCAATGCCCAGCAAGTACTGCACTCAACCCTCCCTACGAGCATCTGCACCTTCTCCCATTCAATTCTCCCCTTGACCACTATCATCACATCCAAAATTTGGTGGACATCACAAGCTATAATCGTCTCCACACCCTTCAAGAATCATTATGTGTCCCTCTATATAGTCCGTGAACAAATCACTGTACATGGATAATCATTATTGTTCATCTGTCTAAGGTATTGAGCCCTTCCTTCACCCCTAAATGTCACAGCGTTCAGTTTCTGAACAAGTAATAGATTTAGACTCACTCTATGCTCTCATCAATGCTTAAATGAAATTCATCCAATTTTTTGGAGATACTTCATCAAGTTGTTGTCCTATTCAATGGTTGGATTTGGTAATACTAGAGTACATATTTTTCCAAAATTACAAATGTAGAAGTATGTCAAGATGTCGACTAAGCCAAAATTGCATCAATTGACTTTAGTTCAAAAGTGGCTTTGCAAAAATGAGGTCATAGATTTAAGGAACACAAAAATCTTATAGAATCACCAAATGAAAAGTATCTCATTTCAAATCCATTCCAACAAATTTTGCTATAACAAATGTTAATGTTTTGTTTGTAATCAAATTTAGAAGGAAATTTTAATTTTAACTTTCAAATTCTATAATAAAATATTGGTGACGGTATTGGTGAATTAGACTGTATGGATGGAATCTAAAATTCAAAATCTAGGACTTTCATTTGTATATCAATTCCAAAATATTCTTCTAAATAGTACTTCATAATGAATTTTCTCAAATCATCAATTTTAGGAATGTTCATCTTGGTACGTTTAGGGGTTAAATTAGCTAAATAGGGACATATTCGGTTATCATTATATCATGCTCATATTCCATGGCTCATTCATTTGTATATCCAAGGAAACCAGTTAAAATCCAATATTTTACAAAAGCAACCGGTTTTAGACAACAATCCATCCGGTTATTACCCATGTTTCACCCCTAGGTAGCACCCAAGTATCACAAATTTTATCCAACTTTTAGACTAAAACTATGGGTTTTAATCAGTAATTTGGCAATTCCATTCGGATGATTTTTACACTAACTGCCGGATCTTTCCATCCATTGGACTTCTCAATCTCCCATCATCAGCTAAGTTCTGAAGTGTTGCAAATCACCTGTGAAACAGAGATCCATTCTCACTGCTTTGCATATCTTGCTCAAACTCTGTTTTTGCGCTTTACTCACTTATGGCAAAATGGATTATGTCTACTGGCTTGGCATATTATTCTCACAACAAAGAAGGCTTTATTGTAATGTCAAGAGTTCAAGTTTAAAGGCAACTCTGTCACTTTCTTATTAGCTACAATGAATGGTGTATTTAGTGCATGAGGAGGATTGTTGTCTTTTACCGAAATTCGTTCAAAGGTGAAGAGAAATAGTGTTCTTTGATAGTGCATAGGAGTTTGCCACTTGTCATTCTCACTTTCTTTGAGTGAAATGTTCTTTTCAAGTAATGAGAGTGACATGAGGCGGCATGCCGTATTTATTATAAAGTTGCCATATGTCATTGAAATACTACATTCGCTTTTTTCTTACAAGGACGCTATATCTCCCTAAAATTAAATTGTATCCGGGTTTAAAAATAGTGTCCCGGGACACTAAATACGCCATTCAATGTAGTCAATAGAGGATTAGACTCCATAGTTCTTTTCTGTACTAATCACGTAAAAGTATACGCGAGTGCACATGAGGGGTATTAATTTGAACGTTGTTGTATGTAGAGGTGAGAATTTGATGTACACTTACATTAAACATATATTTAGGACGGAATAGATTTGTGTACAAAGGTTTTTAGGCATACAACCCCTGATATACATGGATTTTTGTAGAGGTCATGAACGTACGTAATTCTCAAACATAATGTAGAGTGCACTCCCGAGTTCTTTGTGAGCTCTTTGATAAAAAATAAAGTATGAATCCAAACCTTATAAATTGAAACTTGAACTTTACACTCTGCTGACTTTCTCTACAGTATGGTAGTAGTATAGGTGATCTAACATCTTAATCTAGAGATCTGTATGACACAATGCTAAATTTTCTTAAACTCATCATCTAAAGCAACGTTTTATATTTTAATTTTTTTAATTTTTTTTAAGGTATTTGGCTTTTTCCAAGTAGTGGCAATAATTTTGGATGAACTTTTGATGACGTGACTATTTCTTTCCATCGCTAGGAGACAATAATTTCTTTAAGCAGACACTAGTAGAATAGGTGGCGCTTCCAAGGAGGCGTCCAGGCAAAATCAATATGCATGTGTGCAATTGGGCACCACTTGCCTAAGCATCTCCTTCTACAGTGCCATGTTTTCTACTAGTGAGATGATTATTAGTTTGTCATCACGATCAGAAAAAAAATTATAGACAGAGAACCCCAAATCCTTAAGAAATCATTTTTTCAAAAAAAAATCTATTTTTATGGTGAAAAGGAAAATCTTAAAGAATATCCTCAAAATTTGACATTTGTTGGAAAGCACTTTTCCAAAAATTTGTATAATCAACATGACTTGCAAACTCAGATGGCCACGTACAATACACTAAATGTCTGGGGAGAATTGATGTCTTTTACCACAATTCGTTCAAAGGTGAAGGGAAAGAGTGTCCCTATGTTACACATGAGTTTGCCACTTGTCATTCTCATTTTTCATTGAGAATATCATGTACTTTTCAAGTAATAAGAGTGACATGAGGTGACATGCCATGTTTACTATAAAGTTGCCATATTGCATTGTAACACTACATTCGTTTTATTTTTCTTACAAGGACACTACCGTAGTAGGAAGGCAGGGTCGGCACTTTCATGTCGAATAATTAATTAAAGTTTGAAAAGTAGGGGTCGGCACTTTCAAAAATAATTATTAAAAATTCGGCTATTAATAACTAACATTGAATTTTACTAGCGGCTACACGTTTTCCTTTGTTTTTTGTCTACAATTTTTGTTGACTTCATTTTTGTTGATTTCGACAAAATACTTGATAGATTTATTTATTTTTTCGGCATTTTTTTGGGGAATTATTTTCTGCCGACCCTGCCTTCCTGGTACGGTATACCTCCCTCAAATTAA
Source organism: Pohlia nutans (assembly GCA_022496805.1). Lineage (NCBI taxonomy): Eukaryota > Viridiplantae > Streptophyta > Bryopsida > Bryales > Mniaceae > Pohlia > Pohlia nutans. The sequence goes on from CM040103.1 coordinate 4,469,358, forward strand.
ATAGTGTTTAGGTTGAGAAACATTGTCCCGGACACCAAATATGCCATTTAGTGTAGTTACCTAGTCTGTCCATGTAAGATATTTTTTTACATTCACACTAATGTTGTGGATAAGGACCAGGTTATCGGGGTCTTTATACTAGTGACCAAGGGCCCTGGCCAAGGGAAATTCTGCACTATGATTGGAGGATAAGAGCCGGCGGGTCCAAGTACACTTTACACTAGCCATAAAAGGAGGAAGTGACCAAGACTAAAAATGGATGAGAAAATAACATGGAATCCTGCATGTCTAGAAATGGATCATAAGGTTTTCTGGTCACCCAGATAATGCGGCGAGACCACCAAAAGAGGTTCTCTCGCCGCATTATCTGGGTGACCAAGAGATTTTGTTTTTTTTTTTGGGGGGGGGGGCTTATACCCGGCATACACGTGTCTTGACAAACATTATGGCTTTACCGGCCACTTCGTATGTTGTCCTCATTCTTTACGGCCTCATTTGAGGGCCTTCCGGTTGTTTTTTTGACATTTTGAGGATGTTTTCACTATCATATGCTTGTATCTAACTGCACTACTGACTTGTAATGTAAAATTTCAGGGAGAAGAAGAGAGAGAAGAAGACCAAGAAGAGGAGTGCAAAAGAAAAATAAGTTATCAAATCTACTCTTTTCAAAAATACATTAAAAATTTCAGCCCACCTTCCCTTTGGTCCAAGTTCACTTTACACTATTGTTGGTGACCAATGGATGGGAAAGTTGGCTCTTGCTCATGGCTCTTGACCAAGGGTCGTGACCAAGAGAATTATCCATCCCGGCTCTTGGTCACTAGTATAAAGACCCCTATGTTCCATTCATTTTGATCCCTGTGGAGAGATTGACACAGGCCTGAAGGTGGTGTCATAATGAAGCTATTCAAGTATTTTTTAAATACTAACTTCATACAGTATTTGATCTCCACAGAAGTTGACAAGATTCAAGTTATGGCACATGAGCCGGAATTAATGAGCCGGAATTGTCGCTGAGTTCTTCATGTCAACTGAATTCTTCATGTCAACTGCCGTGAGAGCAGCCTCAGTTACACCTGCAAAAAGGCACAGTAGCCTCTCGCCAGAGCCTTGTGCTCTTGGTCCTCTGTGATGTTTCTCTTCTTTCAACGAAATAAAAGCGTTCGGTTGTTTCAAAAAAAAGAAGAAAAAAAGCACAGTAGCCGATAATAAGTATGGCATAAACTTGTGCAAAACAATCTTGTGTTCCCGCAATTTTGGTTTCTATGCTGAGAGCATCTCTATTACACTGGATGGCATATTGGTGTATTTGGAGCATGCCCAACAACAGGTGTTTTGGGGGACCAACGCCAAGATTTGGTGTAGTCATTTCCACTTGGTTCGAAGTTTGGCCCAACAACTACCCACTAATGCTAAAAAATAGTTTTTGGACCCAAAGTTTGAGGTTTCCCTGCCACCTACAGAAGCTTTGGCGCAAGCAAATTTCTTACACCAAGCAAGCAAAGATGCTCAATCAACAATTAAATAAAGAACTTGAAGACTATGTGCTTCAAGGTCATCAAGTTACTTTCATAAAATCTTTGTTTAATAAGTTGCCTTGGTGTTCATTCAATGAATGTTGTTGGGCTACTTCTTGTATAACATTTCTCTAAGTTAAAAACGGCCCTCAAATTAATGTTTGGCGAACATATTTGTTCTAGAACTGCTCGGCTTGCTCTTAGTATCCAAGGAGAATTGATGTCTTTTACCACAATTCATTCAAAAATGAAAAGAAATAGTGTCCCTTGGCAATACATGTTGTAGGAGTTTGCCACTTGTCATCCTTACTTTCATTGAGAGTGCCATGTTCTTTTCAAGTAATGAGAGTGCACGACGTGGCATGCCATATTTATTATAAAGTTGCCATATGTCATTGGAACACTACATTCATTTTTTTCATACAAGGACACTATATCTCCCTAAAATTAAAATGTCCGGGTTTAGAAATAGTGACCCATGATCCTAAATACGCCATTTAGTGTAGCACTTTGGATTGCACTCTAAAGGTCATCCAAAAAGTCAAACCGTTCCCCCACCAACATCATCGAATTAAACTCTTGAAAATAGTAAGTGAGTCATTCACAAGTCACGACGCAGGGACTGTGCAATTACGATGTGCAATTAAGAAGAGGAGATACACTAGCAAGAGTGATTTTGAGGGCCCTGATTTTTAATGGATTATCCAATGTTACAGTCCAAATAATTGAATTGTTCATGAACCCAGTCTCATTCATTTTTCCATAGCGAGAGCGGTGTCCAGAGTGCTAGTAGAGATGCTCTAGACCATTGAAACAAATTGCCACTTCTAACAATTAGCATTGATTGCATCCAGTATATGCTATTTGTGATCTATTTGGGATATGGTTCAGATTACTTTTCCATATCAAGGAAGAAAAGATGCAAATTTAGGAGTAAAATATATTATAGTAACTTCAAATTTCCTTTTTCATGGAATGTCTTGTTGTTGTGCATTAGATTATGTTTGTAGGCAAAACAAAAAGACCTAGTTTTGTAATCTTTTCGAACTATAAATGTGAGTTTAAAGTTTTTCCCACTTAACTCTATTATCCCAAAACGAAAGTAAAATCCATCACTTGTATTTCACAACTGAAGCCTTCTCTTTTTGAACGTCGTTTCCAACTCATCCTTCAGATACATACCCTACGCCATGGTCACTTTCAACATGAACTTATCAGTTTATGTTTCAAAACACCACGTGTCATCTTGTGATTGGTGCACGGTGACGTGGACATCTCAACATCTGACGTGGAGATTCAATCTGGACACCAAGCTGTCTGAATCCGACCCTCACACTAAGCTTACTTCACCACGAGTCCCACACGGTCAACAAAACTGGGTAGACCCTTCACCCTAAAAAATAGGACAGTTATTTCCCATAAATTTATGTTTCAGAGTGCCACGCGTCACCTTGTGATTGAGTTAGACCCCTGAAAATCTGACGTGGACATTCAATCTGGTGACCCTCACAGATGGCGATTCATTCCTTCAGCACGGTCAGCGAATCTGTCCGTCTGACGAAGTGATACACCCATGGCCGCTGCGTCACGCTGCAGGGAATCCCAGTCACAAGCCACATGCACGTCTGTCATCAATCAAGAAATGCGTGATTCGCATCACGCAACGGACACCATTTCAATCGCCAATCCACTAATTCTGGCAAAAAGCACATAACTTAAACATTCAGTAATTAAGTAGCATGCACTGCACCTGCCTTGCCTTCTACAGTAGATGGTGCGGAATATTCGACACCCAATAGTACTTTAATCGAACAGGTGGAGCCTCAAGATGATCAAGCAGAGTGGGCATGAAGGCTAACTTACTGAATGTTATGCAACATCATGAAAGCCATTGCAATAAGGATCCCACAGTTTTAGTTGACGAGCTTTGGTTAACCCAGCTTTGTTTTTGGAGCGTCTTGTGGTGTTTTTTGTTTCTCCTGTGCAATTGCAATCTTGCTATGGCTGTTATTAATACAGATCCAGCAGCATCAGTATCAGCAGCCGTTGTTGTTGGTGATGAGGAGATGACGGATGTGGAGAAGCGGGAGAGGTTGCTGCAAACGTACAATGCTCTTTGCGATGAGAGTTTCAAAGGAGTTCCCGAGATTTCCAGTGAAGAAGTGCTGCGCATCTTGTCTCATCCCAGTGAGGATGTGCGCACGTCCATTGTGTTGGTGGATTGCCGATCCGAAGCTGAGCAAGCTGTAAGTAGGGTCAACTTTTGTGTCTGTTTCTTGGTTTTTGTTTTGTGTTTTTCTGTTTCTTTTTAATGTTTTTGGGGGTGCAACTTTGGTTTGTAAACGCTTGGATGATCTGCCGTGTTATGAGATCCTGAAGACCAGTCGCTTAAATACTCTCCCTCAATGTGTTCATGGTTCGCTATAATTCCTTAATATTGCTTACAGGAGAGAGTAATGTGAGATCAATCTGTTTTTCTTGGTTTTTGTTTTGTGTTTTTCTGTTTCTTTTTAATGTTTTGGGCGTGCAACTTTGGGTTTGTAAACGCTTGGATGATCTGCCGTGTTATGAAGACCAGTCGCTTAAATGGTCTCCCTCGATGTGTTCATGGGTTTAGGTTAAGGTTTGCTATAATTCCTTAATGTTGCTTACAGGAGAGAGGAATGTGAGATCAATCTGTTTTGAGTTGTTTCTTAATGCTTTCATTGATAGTTAGCCCTGCATTGGGAGCTCCGCTTCAGGCTATGGCGTAGCTATGACGTACTGAGCATTTGGAATATTATAATGGTGCAGGTGTCCATGATTCCGGGAGCGGTGACAATGATTGAAGTGGAGGAGAATCTGGACAAGTATAAAGATGTGGAGCTTATTCCTTACTGGTATTTGTAATTCATTCCCTTGTGCTCTCAGTTCATTCCTTCAACGGTAAAGTGTCTACAGTTCTTTCTCTTTTCCTCTCTAAAGAGCATCTGCACCCTTCTCTCTTTGACCAGTATCATCGGATCCAAAATTTGGTGTCATAAATTATTGTCTTCACACTCTTGAACCGTTATATGTCCCTCTATGTAGTTTGTGAACCAATCACAATAACTATACTTTATTTTCTATCAATTTAGGATAACGAGCCTTTCTTAAACTTACAGAGGGAAAACAAGGTCCTCTATGCTACAAACTAGCCAAGCATTTGGCTACAACTTTTGACCTTTAGTGTGGGTTACAAATAGTGGAGCACATGTTCTTTATCTATCATTCAACAGTAAAATGCCTACAGTGAATGGATTAGAAAATGCACAAAGGTTGTGGCAGCATAAACTTTCCTTGTAGGGGAGCTATAATACCAAAAGTGGTGTAACAAAATTTTGTACACGCAAACCTCTTTAATCTTACAACCTCCGGTCCCCTCATTGTGACATAATTGCAAGTGTGCCACAATTGAGGATAATGTGTAGAATACTCTAGAAAGTCATTTTTAGTGAAAATCACAATTAAAAAGTTTGAGTGCATGTGTATACCCCATGACTTGACCTATTCGTTTGAAGTATTATAACGATTTTGAGGCCCATTTCCTACAATCCCTTTTCTATTAAATTTTAAAAAAAAAAATCTTAAATCGAAGATGTTGGGTGCTACAGTAAAGACATCATTCCTCACTAGGGGTTGTCACACCTCCTTGGAGAATGGAGAATGGAGAATGAGACAAAAGAGGAGCCAATAGGATAACTTCTCCATGGAGGTGTGACACCCCTTTTGTGGTTTGTGGAGATTGAGAATGGAGAATAAAGAGGTTGTTAGTTGGTTATTCATCCTCCAAGCATGGGCCATTCTCCATTCTCTGAGAACCGTTCTTCACCCGTGGAGGAGAAAAATGGAGAATGGAGAATCTCCAAGAATGAGCCCTCCCCATTCAAGGAGAGCGTGCCATGTCCCCATTCTCCATTCTCTGAGAATGGGAAGAAAGAGGTGTGACAACCCCTACTATCAAAGAACAATGCCACTATAGAAAAAGGACCCAACCATGTAAGTTCAAGAATGTTATAAAATTCTTCTTCTTTTACCAACACTAAATAACATAACGGCAATGTAATGAACATCAAGACGCAAATAAGTCCATTCTTTAAATTGTTAACTATAATTTTGTTAAATCAATTAGAAACCCACCACCCCCGAGCTGCTATAGCTCTTCTGTTTTGTTTATAGAGCTCTTTTGTTTTGTCTATGAAGCTATTGTAACTCTTTTGTTTCACTACTACCAAGGCGCCACTTCTCACTTAGAAAAGTGTAAGAGTGCACTGTGCACACTTGTTCTACATGACGAATTGCACTCACCAAGTCTTGAGCACCTAGGCAGTGAGTACAAGGTGTCACTGTTTGACTCACCTACCGAGTGAAAAGCAACACCTTCTTCTTGTACTGTTTTGTGTATCATATCTTTCTTTCATTTCTTAAATTTTTACACAATAAGGAAATGATGTTGGGCCACTCTTGGGTTGCAGTACCACCGTACCGAAGATCTCATCTCTCTTTTGTTTTGTTGACCATATATATGTTTTCATTTAGAGCATTACCACCCATGCACGCTAGGACTAACCCTCTCAAATTATTCATCTACATGTGAAGGGCCCTTGCACTCACACTCCCCCACCCTTGCACGCCCTTCACGTATCAAAAGTGCCCATCAAATAGTGAATGGACCAATCACAAGTAGAATGAGAGGAATAATCATCGAATAGTCAACTCAATAGTGATTTCAAGGCCCAATTTGTAACGCACTAGAATCCAGAGTCAAGAAGCATTTTGAAAGGCCCCTTGAAAATTTTCATCCACTTCTTGAGGTCAGAGACCCTCTGAGGCCATGGGTGGCCATGCTCTTATTGATTTGAACACAAATGAAATGATGTTGCAGTGCCATAGGAAGGCGGTCAGGCTGTTTCACCAAGAGACTGCTGGAGAGGAATCCGGGCATGAAGATCAGGAACCACATGGGCGGCATTCTGGACTGGAGTCATGTGGAAGGCCCTCTGGTGGATCGCTCCACGCAGCAGGCCATCCAGCGACTGCACGCCGGCGGAGCCTACCATCTCAAGCACCTTCCCAGCTTCAACAAAAAGCTGGAGATCTTGTTGCCCAATAATATTCAGGCTTGAGTGCACTCCAGGTTTTCTTTACACTTTCCAGTCTAAACTGCTTATAGGAAGTCCCTCCCACACAAACAGGAATCCAAGAAATAATACTTTACTCCCCTTTCAAGTATGAAGGAAAAGTTTCAGGGGAAACTGTAAAAGAGAATGATACAAGTAATACAGGATGGAAAGTTAGGGTCCTTTAAAGTTAGGGTCCTTTGAAAAGCTTACACTCAACTAGTGAACCATTTCTAATTGCAAATTGCACATTCTCTGTAAATGTCCCCAGACTCTCGTATTGTGTACAAATCTGATTGATTGGACATGCCAAGTAGTTGGGAACACATGTCATTTCGAAGCCCATTTGTCCCTCGAAGGTAGTGGGTCTCTAATAACACTACCTTGGAGGGACAAATGGAAACCTCCTAAGGTATCACCTATGATCACATACATGACCAGAGTAAGCAAACTTCTACAGTATCACACTAGACCTAATCAACCTTCCAATTTATTATTCTTCATTGTTCTTGCATAGACAATACAAAGAATCAAAGCACTTGTACAGTTTTCAGCAAACTAACATTGGAATAGATTTGATATGCAATCACGTCACCAGCTGTCAAATATGGTTTTTATTCAATAACATTAGCGGACATACTGCACATGTAATGTGACTATTTTTCAAGGCCCTCAACCTCAATTTGCTTTGACAATCAAGCTAAGAGGTCGAGGGTAAAAGAATGGGAGTCCCACCAGGCTAAGGACGCATTTAGACCTACACTAGCCAATGCAGACTCAACCTATCTGTGAAGTGTTTGTACTAATTGCATCATTATCCCTTCTACAGTAGAATGTTACTGTAGACCATTGAATTCAAGTTTTCTTGCTCTCTTGGCCTGGCTACAGAGGCTTGCATTTTAAACTAGAAAGAAATACCTGGCATGGTTTACGGTGCGAGAATGTAAAGCTTTACACTCTGAGCACACGGTTTGAGCTCAAATCATAAGGGTCTTCTCCAGCTATGGTGGAATGTAATCGGCCACCTGCCCATCCATTGTTCAATACTTTCTTAGCAGACTCACCAATCACGCGTGTCCCGTCCGGGTTTTGATCCTCGAATTCAGGCAATCCCTTTGCAACTCTCTCCTTTCGAACACGTCTCTGTTCATCTATTTCCTTCCGTAACCACCTCTCCACTGTCCTCTGTGATAACATAAGCAAGCCTTATAGTTAATACAAAGACATCAAACCAAACAAAACACTTTGCTGTGAAAAAATCTAAATGCCAGTTACGGTATGCCAAATGTAAGGTACCTACAGTGGCAGGAAAAACTCAAAAATGATGTGAGCTAGGGATAATACCATAAGCGAGAGCTCCTTCATTTCTTCTATTTGGCCAATAGGTTTGGTAAATTGTAACCTCCCCTTTGCAACATATGCCTGAAACATTTGTAAGATTGAATATCTGGTCAGCTTCTTAGGTCAAGAAGACGTACAAATCTCAATGTGGTCAGACGTGGCTGCTTCTGTATACATAGGAGTTGATATAAATCACACTTGAAGGTAATAGAAAGAAGAAATCATAACCTACATTTTTGAACAAAAGAAAGATATGTTTTGAAAGTTACTATAATCGACTATTGATTGGAATTGATGTGAAGCTTACAATATGGGTGGGCCATGACTCAAGCCCATCAAAGATATGGGTGGCATAGATGATAGTGGCTCCTCTCTCGTCGCATTCAGATCTCAAAAATGCCATCAAATCAGCTCGTGCCAAAACATCCAAGTCAACTGTAATCTCGTCCAGAAGTAACACCTTCACCAAAGCAAGAAACACAGAATCAGAGACACATAAAACAATACAAATAAGTCCACTCAGTAGCTATCATTTGCACCTTCATCAACGAGTAACACTGAGAAAATTTACCTGATATGGGCGTAGCAAGCCCATACATATTTGCACCCGTCGCCTTTGACCGTCTGAGACCTTGTGCATGCGCCACTTGAGGTCAATATCAAGGACCTGTCCAAATTTTCAAATCCAATCAATGCTTTTGAGATAAGAAAGAAGCTTCCCACATCTCACCATTGAAATACTCATTGCACGGTAACCAATGATTTACTTCTCTCGGAACATGACTTGGCACATGACCAAGTCCGACCTTTCCATCCAAGAATTTTGTAAAATTGACTGATTGCTCTAAGTAAACCACCCTATTTGTGCCACTTTGTGTCAGCATCTTACATTAACAATTTTAAATTTGATATGTATACATAATAGGGTGGCTTACCTTACACGCAGCTACAGTTATAGGAATGGAAGCAGGGTTTTCAAATTTAACCCTTAAAGGACCAAGAAGCCCAAATTAGACTTCATGTTTTTCATGTTTTTAGCATTCTTTAGTAGGTTCTATGCGCAGTTACTTTTGTTTAATTTAAAAATTTAAAAAACGATTATACTAAAACATGCAATATTCTTCACTGATTCTGATGATATAAAATCTAGTCCCTTCTGAGTTACATTTTTGACAAAATGATCAATTGAAGTTGTCATTTTAAAACCATGAATCCCTGGTTCTTTAAAACGGGAAGAAGTAATTCTACAGCGCTACATTACCTTAATCAGACGCTCCCGTCTTGAGGCATCAATGCCTTGCATTCCAAAAATCATCTTCTCAGCAGGCACGTCCATTTGCAAAGGAACATCGAAGCCAGCGAATGCCACATCCCTCCTCCACTACATAGATAACAACAGAAAATGGTTAACTCTCTTCAATAGTACCTTGTTTTCCAAAACAACATCCAACACTCAGATTTCTACCTCCAAATAGAGTTAACCAAAAAGTCAGCTCAAAGAGAAAAGTTTTAGCAAACTCCTCTTGAACTCCTCTTGAACTCATATTGAAATATAAATAGACCGAAAACTAGTTCATGATGAGTTGGGAGACAATCTAAAGCAAGCCACTATCATTATTCTCCACACCTCGCAATGACTCCCACACCTCCTACCAAACCTCCAAGCCCATGGCCCACAAGGGGACAATCTATGACACGACACTATTCAACCCAAGTATAGCTTAAAAGAGAGGTTAGAAGTAAAGCAAAAAGGGAGGTTAGATGGGCTTCTTTTTGGTTAACTCAAATAGACCAAAAAAAAAAATACATGGTTCTAAAAACATCAATAGCAAGAGAGGAAGAGAAAGAAAGATACCTCTCCACCAAGGTACGCTAAGGCCCCACTGGAAGTGAGAGCGGTATCATGAAAAGCCGATCGCCCTAACACTCGCACCATGCCAGGATCCACCATATGTTTCCCGCCCAGGATCTTCAGCAGTGTAGTTTTGCCTGCATCAACAGAAAAAAAAATCAAAAAATCAAAAAACTGCATATATTCAATCACGAATTTGACTCCTCTATCCATATCCTAGAGATTAGGGTTTAGGGTTGAATTCGAAATGGATAGAGTTTTAGGGTTCACAATAGTTGCAGAGATTTTAAACAACCACACGTGAATCTAATTCTTGCAACCCGCGTCGCTCCAAAAAAAGAATAGACTCTTGAATGTCCAAATGGTTTAGTACGTCACATTGGCATTAACCCCTAAAGGACCATAAAGCCACCAGGTGGCTCCTGTTTTTTTCAGTGATTTTGAGTAGGTTTTATGTAGATTCTTTTTTGTCATTTAAAAAAAAAAAATTAATTCAACATATGAAATATTCTTCACTGATTCTAGTGATATAAAATTTGGTCCCATTCAAATTATAATTTCCACAATAAGATTGTTTAAACTTGTCATTTTAAAACTATGAATCCTTGGTCCTTTAGGGGTTAACGCCCAATATGACCATCTGCATCATTGAACTTTGCAACGGTGGCATTTTCTCATTTTACCTCGGATTTCTGATTGCAATACTTCATTTTAAAGCTCTTGTGACTCTATACTACAAGATCAACAGTGTCGATCGTGTCAAATTCACACGAACAGAGGATTTGCAGCAGGGGGTTCAATTTTCCTACACTAAAAAAAATGCACAGTGGACGCTCTAAGGGTTTAAAGTGAACCAAGCTCCTGAAGGTCAATCGAATGCGCAAAAACTTGAGAAAGAGGAATTGAATTACCAGCTCCATTGGCGCCGACGAGGAGGCAGCGATCGCCCGCGCGCAAGGTGAGAGAGAAGTCCTGGATGAGAGGCTTGGCGCCCGGGGGCGGAGCTCCGTCGATTCCCGGGTACGTGAATTTCAGCTCGTTGATCTGCACCACCACGGGCTTGTCTCCTCCTGCCATCACACAAACGTCAGAATTCACCGAAAGGTTTAAAAAAAATGGAAATCGAGCAACTGAGCGAATTCCTGTCAAAACCCAGAAACGAAAGGTGCGATCAGGCAAGCGGGAAGAAGAGGAGAGAAGCGGAGGGGATTTAGCTGGAGGATGGAGCGGGTGTCCGGTGGATGGGAGTGACCGACCGTTGGACGGGGGGGGGGGCGTCCGGTCGGTGGATGTGAATAGGAGGAGTTCGGGACGTGGGCCAGCTGAGGCCAAGAAGGTGCCGGAGGTGGAATTTGGCCACGTCATTGGTCCGTGCAGTTGCCATTTCCAGCAACTTTTACTTTTCCTCCTCACCGACAAGCTTTTTGTTAACCCCTAAACGTCCTCACCTATGTCCAATTTGGGCAGTTTTGCAAAAATGCATTATAAAATGCAACTAACATGAATATTTGAAACTTGATGAATGAATAAAAGTTATACATTTCAATCTGTACGATTAGATCTATGATTGCTATGACTAATCTTTTTCTATAAATTTTGAAACAAAAAACAAAAAATTATTTTGTAATTCAATTACGAATAAGATATTGACAATTTGTGGATGAAATTTGTTGTGATGGGTTATAATGTAGTACTCTAGGTGTAGTGATTTTTGGAGATTTTTTGGATGCTTGATTTTATGAGTTTATTTTTTCAAGAACACTTTTAGACCAAAATCTTCAAAATTTTGGGTGAAACACTGCAACACAAAATGAGGCATAACTTTTTCAGAAATTGTTTCATTTTCGATCGGATCACACATACATGAAGCTAACTTCCCATGAAAAATTCAGCGAAAAAATCACACTACAAAAAGTGCATGATGGATGAGAAACTACGGATGAAATCTGTACATCATGCAAAATATGCATGGTTGGACAGTTAGGGGTTAAAAGTGAAAAATAGGAAAAATGCATTCATATCACTGAAAAATTAGTTGAGGTGTCTGAGTGTGAGCTTGTGTTGTGATGGCTCATTCATAACATTGGGTTGCCTTTGAGATTGCTACCTTCCCCCAACAAAATGATGTGGAATATCTCACATCATTTCATACCCAAATGAAATGATGTGAAACATTTCACATCACATTAGTAGCTATAGGGGTAAGTGGCATTAAGCAAAAGCAATCAACCATGGTGAATAGTAATTGAAAGCACTCACTCAATCACAATTCAACAGTGTTTATTTGATTCAACAGTCCATTCAATTACAATTCAATGGTCACTCCATGTGTAAAGGCGATGAAACCAAAAGGCACCCTCATTGAATGTTATATTCACCACCAGTCATCCAACGCGAATGTGACAAAGAATCTACGTTCGCCATATAAATATTTAGTAGCTACAGTGTGCTTCTGTAAAATTTATTTTTTTAACCTAACACATATAAGAAGCTGCTCCAATGCATTTTCGGTGCTGCAAGAAATTTGCGCTTCACCAACGCATGTGTTGGCTAAAAGAAAAAAGAGACAAGGCTCTCACACTGTAAAAAATCGTATATTATTTTCAAAATTTACCTTGCAACATTCTAGGAATGCAAAAATATGCTATGATCTTCCAATCCAACAGTCAGATCTCTGAATTGTTGGATTGGAAGATCATAGTATATTTTCAAACTGGACCAACATAGTATATCCTTGAATTGGAAGATTGTTCGATTGTAGTACATCTTTGAATTGGAAGATCATAGTATACCAACAATTCAATTGTTCAATCTTTGAACAACGACAAAGATCATAGTATATCAATGAATTAGAAAATCATAGTATGCCAACAATTCATTCCAGTTCAAAGATATAATATGACTTTTCAATTCAACAATCCGATCTTACCAAGGCTTAATCGACACTTGTTTGACTAAGCTATGCTTTTATTTATACGATTGAATACTATTAATAATATCCCTAATTTCAACAGAGATTTGAAAGAAAAAAACACCAGATAAGGTAAACACCTAAGGTCGAGGCACCTAAAACCGATCACTTAAGCTATCTACACTATTTTTGGACCAGCCATTAATAGGGTGATATTTTTCCTGGGTTGGAAGTTAGTTTTCGCGGAGAATGCAAATTTTTCCATGAATTATTTCCCAATATTGAAATTTGTACAATTTTTCAAAGTGAAAAGTACTTCAGAACCCATAACCGATCACATGCTCTAATGTACAAATGAGGTACATCTTCCCTTTCAAAATCTAGAAATTAGGCCTGATCCGCTATAGGTACCTGGTCGGCTTTAGGTGCCTCGACCTTAATCATGACAATATAAGAATTGTGGTACCTTTGGAGTGCAAGCAACGTGGAATGAAATCATGAATGTCTTAGCAAAAGAAATAGAGGACCAACAATGAAGCAACATTGAACTAGAACAATTGTAAAGCAACAACAAAGAAGCTGCTGGTAGCTTTCAAACTTACAAGAGTTCATTTCTAGTTCAAAAGTAGTTGGTCACATTGGGTCGTTGGCAATTTTAGATTCTGCTATACCTTATATGAGGTTTCTGCAGGACAGGGCTGGGCGGTAAAGGGTTAAACTAAGAATCCAAACATGAGTAGATAAAAAGGTAAAACAGAGTTATGCTACACAAGTAAACTTTTATACAGGATCGAGAACCAAATAAGGTGAATCGAAATAATGACCCAGTGTATTTGAATGCCTCAGGACAACAACTCGTTTCAGGAATGGAGGCACATTCTTGATGAATCCATGGCACTAAGGTAATCCAGTTCTATTATGTGTAATGTAATCACTTTTGTAGCAAAGAGCACCCATGCACTAATATAAAGGGTGCTTCAGAAGTGTGAACTAGTTGAGTAAGGGAACCGTTTCAAATTCTTCCCAAGTCGATCCGGTAAAGTACCCCTGTGAAACAAAGTGGCTTAATTAGTCAAACCAACGTCAAGTCCATTGATGGCATGCAAGGAGTCCATTCAATTACATCAACTGGTCTGTGGAAAATGCAAATATAATGCTTCGAAATTAATTGCTACATAAGACAATAGGAGCTTCGTACCTCAGCACGGAAGATGCAGAGTAGGCTTATTTGCATATAAAATTTGAACTGGAAAAACCACCACAAGAGTTACGAGCTTTAAACAATCCATGAACCCTGAGTGCATTCGAGATAGCCAAATATATAAGAGCATCAGCAATTTTCCAACACCCAGAAAATGAGATGGTAATAAGCATCACACGTTTGACAGTCGGGACATACAATTCAATGCAAGTAGTCAGAAGTATAGCAATGTAGTCAGTGCAGAGGTATAGCTGAGGACCAAATAATACTGCTAAATGAACACAACTATGCGCACGACACATTAAACCAGTGAGTTGATTGAGTGGAGAGGAATCAGCAAAAAGATCAAAAAAAATTCTGTTCGAAGTATCAGCGGAGAACCATATGAAACAAATTTTACTGCATAATAAAGTGACGGTGTATCCACATGTTACAATAGCTGGATGATTCCATATCCAATTAGAAGTGGAAAACCAGAAAACTATCGAAATTCAATGGTACAATACACAAACTGACTTTAGTACAATATTCTTTGACTTGTCAGGACCCAACAAATAGTGCTGAGCACTAAACCTCCCATCAGGATTACAGGTAAGAAAATACTAGCAGGGTCATGGGTCTTTCTTAACTGTGGTATAGATGTGCTGCGGAGGGCATTAGCTAGTGAAGAAAACCGATCGTGGGTGACAATGGCAGAGCCCCGGTCCATTGATGGTATGCGAGGAGCTTCGGAGATGGACTTCACGGGATACAATGCCCAGTGCATTGCCCATATGGCTAGCGGCCGCATGTACGCCAATGACCTGAAGTAGCCATCTATTGTCCATGCTTCCGGGGTTTGAAACCAATATCTGCACTCATAACATTCCAACTTTTAGATTACAAAAAGAGTCGACTCCAAACTGTGTCAATATTCCGAGATAACCTGAATCAGTCTCGTACAATCTCTCCTTCTCTAACAACTACACATTGACAGAATACTCACGATAACTTAGGCTACAAGTAATTTATACCACACTCCTACAGGGTCATAATTAAACTCATTAAACTCGGGCTTCATAAATTGTAAGCGAAATAATTATGAGCGACATGACTACAATTGATGCGTTTCTTCCATTCATCAAATCAAACAATAGATAACGCGTGAAGCCATGATGATCGTTTTAGTCGGATTCAATTGATTGGATCCAGCTCCCAGAAGTTAATTGTGCAAACGAATGCTTACGATGCACCACACAAACTTTCTAACCAGAAAAACCGATTGTCCATTCGAATTTAAGTACTGAATCAATAGGTTAGTGATTTAAGCAGTAATTTAACGTTTGCGAGGAAATTCCTACTTTATGATTTATATTTGATTAGGAAAATGTGAAGTCATGAGTTGCTTTTACTCGTGTCACTTACAACTAGTAGATCCTGTGGAAAACCATTTCCAATCATACTCCTCAACAAGCAAGCAATTGTAAGAGCTAAAAGTCAGCAAGATACAGTGAGAGTGATCGGTTTCTTACCCAAGATCAGACCAGCCAGCCAGAAACACGCCCTCGGCAGCTGTAAACGCCTGGTCTTTCATGCCCTCGTGAATCATAGCTGCTGCGGCAGCATAAGTCACACCCGTCCAGATTTCGCGTGATTGCATACAGGTTTCATCCACCTTTCCATTAGGATGCATGCCATTTGCAGCGCCCCACTTACCACCTTTAACCTTCATCACGTTAAAGTCAAATACTTTCTGCAATGCGCTGCGAGCTTTGTAATCGTCAAAAAGAGGAGGTAAACCTGATGCCCAGGTATACCACTGACCTGCCATCTGATCAGCCTGCACACATGAAAGTTTGGAATCAACAAATTCAATGAAGTTTATCAACCCAGGCATTCAACGTTTGATCAAGAACAATAAGATAGCCAGCACAGAAGAAGCAAAGCAAAGGAAGAAAAAGCGATATGCAGAGGAATATGGACGAACCTGAATTGAGTTACTGTTACTGCTTGTTCCACTATCGTAGTTGAAATAAGAGCCATTCCAAAGCATTCCTTCGTACACATCTCTAGCTTGATTGAATTTTCCTTTGAAATAAGTGGCTGCATCTCCATCATGTACAAGCTCAGCCATGGCAGCCGCTGCTTGCAGGGCAGCTATCCACAACCCTCCACAGTATGCACTGACACCATGAACAGACCATGTGTCATACGTCTGATCCGGAAACCCATCGTTCTCAATAAGACCATCGCGGTCCCGATCAAATTGATCCATATACGCCATGGCTGCGTACACAGCTGGCCAAACTGCTTTAGCAAACCTTAAGTCTCCTGTTGCAACCACGTCCCTATATACCTGAGCAGGAAAACACAAAAATTGTTAAATTGACTTTCTGATTTCTCTCCTGGGAAATTCCAGTATGGGAAAAGCTGAGTGGAAACTATGAATTATTAAAAGCCCCAATGTAGACTCGATATGTAGACAATGTAGACTGTCAAAGCAATACCTGAAGAACAAATTTTGGATTAAGATCTTTCCAGTGGCTCGTATCATGGATGTTATAAGCATTAACTTCTACCCAAGGGTCATGCTGCCCAAGATCGTGCGGAACCGCGGCAAAAACCTTCCTTATCCCCATATTCCCGTCGGCCATGTATTTCACCTTCTCGGGATTCTGAGAAAGAGTAGCTGCAGCAAAATCACGTTGTACAGCGAGCTCCAATTTCGGAAAAAGAGAAAGAAGCGCGAATGAAGCATAGAAATGCACGTCATATGTGTTCCACATGATGTACTCAATGCCTTCCAGGTAGAGGAATTGCCCAACATTTTCCTCTCCTTCCTGAAGTAGGCTAGGCCCTGTCGCAATTCCAGCCTCAGAGGAACCCATCATTGCTGTTTGCATTTGCTTCAATATCAAGTGTTCTAATGTTTCTGTCGGTGTCGCAGGCTCAACCACCTCCCCTGATTGCACTCGCTCAGCTGCCATGCTGGCAGCTAACTCTACTTCAGCTCTATCTCGAAAACTGAGCAACGTCTCAGTTGTAGGGAATCCAGCTACATGTTCTAGTTCAGAAATAAACTTAACTTCGTCATCTTCAAGTCCTTGAAGAAACGGGTTAAATTCCGCCACAGGAGTTGCACTATCCCCATTCAAACCAGAGGCATCGCCTTCGTGGCAATTTTCCCCATTCAAACCAGCGGAACCATCTTCGTGGCAATTTTCCCCGTTCACACCAGTGACCTCACCTTCTTGGTCATTTTCCCTGACTGTAAGCAGATCAGTTCCGGCCGAGCCTGGATGCACGCTTAGACCCTCACCAACCTTCAAGTGACCTAGCTGGGGAAAAACATCTGCGTCACTAGTACTGGATGACTCTTCCCTTGAAGGAGAGCCAGGAGTAGAATTCTCTGCAGAGTTCAATGTTGATAGCTCTGACTTTCCTTGCAACGCCGGTCCACCATCTGAAATCAAAGCAAAACCATATCAAGTAGGAGTAGTTATATTGACTAAATTTTCCTCTGCATAACAACCGACTATCCTTTAAAGATGCATCGCAGACAAAACCTACATGTAGGATAGGAATGAAAATGAGTAGCTCCAAATATTTAACCCCAGGAAATGCTTCAGCACCAAAAAAGAATCTGATGAAATTATGCTACAAATATCAACCAATGTCTCGAACATGGACAAGGCTCCATCACTTCCTCACACAGCAGGCCTCTCTAACATTGTAACCACAAGCATGCAAATCAGCTTGTAATATGATGAAATTTTGAGTCGTACACTAAGATGTAGGATGTTACACGGCTGATAGACTTCTTACCAGTCCAGATAGTGCCACCCGCAACTAAGTAATACAGCTCGTTGAAGAGTGTGACAAGATACCTACAAGAAACAGTGTCCAAAGCAACAAACTGAGATTTTTCAGGCCCCCACTAACACTAAAACACTAGAAGTTCAAGACACGAGATTGGAAGATCTAAGGTTTGGTGGACAAGAGGGTAAAGACACGATAGACACGGAGACATCGGTCAGCTTCCAGTTGTAAAAAGGAAAAGGAAAAAAGAGAAATCTTTTGAGCGGTCTCAGATAAAGCTTTTAACGATATTAACTATCCACCAAACGCTTGGGTTTCGTGCACACATATTAAAAATACAATCGAAAAGCAACGAATCCATGAATCCAAATTCCTTGGCTCCAACAGTATTCAAGGTTAAAAAGATCATTACAGAAACACCTTCAAAGTCTGAAAATACTATTAAGTCAACTGTTTCAAATAACCGAAGTGAAAAAAGCATGTACCATTCCGGGAGCTTTTCATCCTGAAGTACTGGTTTCTGCCAATCTTCGATAGCTGTCTCCCACTTCCGATAATCTGAATACAGAAAAGATAAGATGTTTTCATGTGCTCATGAGCGATGCAAAATAACAGGAAATACACAAGAAATCCCCCAACAATAATCATAATGAGAAGAGGGTGGAATCACGAATTCAAGATCACCATAACAAAACCACAGTCTACACTCCTGAATTCCCACACCTCAGTATCGTAGAGAAATCAGATCACAGAGACTGACGTCCAGAAATATGGCACCTAATGCGAACAAAGAAATAAGAGATTGAAGACAAAGCATTTGGAAGCACAAGTGAGAACTAGGAATTAGTACCACGGAGGGCATCATGTGCAAGTTTAGATGATGCGTCCCCAGCCGTGCCATAGAAGGACGTGTAGCGTCTGCAAAAGGAGTCCAGCATCAGTCAAGAGTTTGACAAACACTGATATGGCTAGCAATTCATGTTGAGGTATAAATGTAGGCAGTGCTCATAAGGTCTAAGGTTGTACCTGTGGTAAGATTTCCCCTTCAAGAACTTGACTTCTGGAGAATCCCAAGCTAACGAGAAAACGATATCACGCTTTTCCCCTGGAGGCACCACCACACGTGCAGCAATGGCAGCACCAATTGCAGTTCCTTCGCTTGTCGGTACTGAAGGCTTGGAGCTCCAATTTTCTGTATCAAAACTCCCTTTCTGCGAAACATGGTGCATTAAATTAGTACCGGTGGTGGAAAGCTCAGTGAGGAGCAATAGACACCATAATGGAATGACAGAAGAAAATGGGAAACATTCCTTCCACATACTTCACAAATTACTTGTCTTTCTTATTCGTTGCTGAAGAGAAAGTCTTCACAGCATACAACTTCATAATTCCTCACAATTCCCGACCACAATCCTACATTAGTTTCACCTCAAATATTTGAATCCAACAGTTAAATTTCAGAATCAAACCTACAAGTTACGATCCAGAGGAAATGAATTTTACATCTTTCAGTTCAGTCCAGATGTCTTTTGCAGTGATTTGAACCTCTTTTCCCCCTAGCGAAAAACATGGACATGTGGACAAGGTTACACCACGCGTCTCCTTTGCTGCAATGGCATATGTGACAGGACGACCTCCTTTTGCAGCAGTTCTGTAGACACGAACACCCTGCTCATCAGTATCAATGACATGTGGATTGCAATAGAATGACTAAACAGCATAAAAACTCTGTCAAGATGATTCAAATGAGAGCATCAGAAAAATGTACACGAATTAACAATTCAAATAAAGATAATCAAGCTTCTTGGATGTTGTTCAAGGTCAGATTGTTTTTCACCAAAAATTTAACTCACTAGTGTTACCTAGAAACTAGGTGTATATCTATTCATGTGGAAGGTAGAAAACAGCTACTTACTTGTGATGGAGGCGAACACCACTCACACCACCCTTCTCTCTGCACATCAACCAACGAGAGAAACATGAGTACCAAATAAAACTATAATGCCATCTTCCCCAACGGGACTTGATGAACACCACATGATGAGGTTTAAAGGATATTCTCGTACTCACATAAAAGGCTCGTTGAAGTGTCCGCCAGTTGTAGCTGAGTTTCCACCGATAGAATTCTGTCGCAGAATGTACGAAATTAGAGCTACATGTATGATAACTCATCGTCAATAACCGAAAATGTGAAATTAGATATCCTGAACCCACTAAGACCGTGTAGCAATTACTACGGCCAAGCCACAGTGCTCATGGTACGCTTCTCGTATAAAGGAACAGAGCAATAAAATGTCAAATTAATGATCATTCTTGTCGAAAAGGAAAAAAGTTAGACCTCGAACATAACACCCATTCTAACAAAGGGGTTTGAAAGAAAAGATGAACTCACAGCCCAAGTGAAAAGGAGGGTCACATCTGCAGCCTCTTTGCCTGTATTCATGACCTGAATGACATGATCCAATCCAATTATGAGAATGACACCAACCGACATTCAATACGAGAGGAACATCAAGCTCAACCTATTTTACAAACTCAAGAGGCCATGAGCATATCAACAAGACAGGTTAGAGAATTGAGAGTACCCGAAGCATCCTATCAAAAAGCAAAGGAAATGCAGCGCTGAGACAATCGAGTAAGAAGTAGGAGCTGTCACCGATTCTCACCACATACGAAAACACACAAGCTGGAAAGCTACTCTCCGTGTAATTGTGAGGAATAAATGGGGATACTTGTCGACATGATATTTTTAGGTCTGGATCTGGTTCACCTGTCGAAATCAGGAAATCAAATCACTTCAGATGAATTTATTCATAAAGTTCATGCCAAACTAATAGCCTTACATGCATAAGGTGGAAAAAATATTCCTGAATTTCGGTCATCAATGTTTAGATCCGCAAAGAAGAGAGCTACGAGAATGAAACCATAATATACCAAGTCATTCAACTGAAAGAGATGAACTGCGATAACAATTCTCTACTTTTCTGGTTCAATATAAAATGCAACAAAAATTTCGCACCTTCATAGATTGTCCAGGCACGAGGAAATAAAGCATGATAAGTTGAATTCTTGCCATCCAAATTCCAATCCCAAGACGATACACTAGACTCATCGTTGGTCCTGTCGAAACAACATAATCCTTTCGCTTCAATTCTTAATCAAAATAATCAAAAATTGACAAATATTACCTCAAATCTTCTGAGCTAATCCATAAAGAAAGAGATTGCTAAATGTATGGCTCTCGACATGTACGCCGGGAGTCTATTCGCTTCAGTAATATTTCCAAGGCTTTCTGGTAAAGAAATAGTGAACTCGTAAAATAAAGCATCGTAAAGTCTAACATTTGAGTAGATACATCTCAAACCATCATCATCATCCAATTATCATGTAACATCCAAATGTAAAACTAATGAAAATTGAAGGTAAATTATCAGAATAGCGCTGTATTAACAAATCTTACTGTGGAAGTTCTTGTGGACGGCCAGGGTACAACACAGAGGCATCCTTCTTTATTACTCCATTGCCCTTATCACGAGTAACAAAAATCTGGATTGATAGCATAGATCAGTTCATGAATTCAGAGGAGTTTCAACTACGAAGTGAGCCACTTTCAAAGGAACTGATATACAAACCAATCAGGCAATCAGTACATCAAGGAACTATGTGAATAAGAAGTGGATAATTTCTTTAAAGTCTGTCAGGGTTACAAAAACTAGTTCAACCCAAAATTACCGAAAATTGGTCGGCCAACACAGGAGCTTCTTCACAGACGCCAGGGATCAACTGCCACCTTCTAAAGTCGCCCCTGAAGCCACGGCCAATACTTCCACCCCTGCATCATTAACCAACAAACACATCTAAGAAAATACAGCTCCTAGAATGGGAAAAGTAGGCCAATGATGTAAAAGCTAAATAGGCACACCTCTACTGCAATGAATCTATGGCTCCCAACATGAGAAAGTGAAAGTAGTCACGAAACAAGAACACTGATCCATATACTAGCAAAAGTACACAGTGATACATCAATTCCATCGGGCAAACTAAATGCACTGACCCCATTCCACCGCAAGGCACACCATGGCAAGCAGAGGGCTTTGTTTCGCGATAGAACGGATCAATTGGAGGAGCCTGTAATTGCGATCCAAAATCTAGATGCGTCAGTTAGAAGGTAGCAACCAGGCACATATACAATTGACATTAAATCTGAGAATTGCACGGAGTCTTAACATGCTCTTCAAAAAATCCTCCCTAATAGAGGAGGAATCTCAGGAGGGTTCTCAAATTTTTAAGAGGATGAAGAGAATTACACAAGCAGCACATGATAAGATAGCAAATACCACCACTAGAGAGAGGCGTATACTAGGTATGCAGCCGCTAAATTCTCAGATGATAATTCCATCAAGGTTAACTTACTCGGCCTTGTGATCGTTCTGACTTCACATAAAACCACATTCGCAATCCTAAGGATATCTGCAGACCAACAAAACAGGAACCTCATAAAAGGCTTAACATTATTGTATAATCAAATGCAATATTTTAAACAAATCATAGGAGTACTTCAGTCAACCAAGCTTGTATTAATAACCCATGTCAAATTACCTGGTAATACCACAATATAGACATTGCCAATATACTCCCGCAGCATCCAATTATAATGTATTCAAGAGATAAATAAAACCCCCAAGATATTCGATGAAAAGGTAACAACATTCTTCCGGAGAATAAGTGTTCATTCCATGGACGATGAAAACTTTATTTTCCGAAAAGTGCTCTCACGTTACCCAACACTATAACAGAAATAACTTACCATTCTCATGGCTTCCATAAATGTGACTCGGAACTCTGTCAAGAAATCAGCATGACTGTTAAGCTTGCGCCGCCAAGCTTGTTGGGAAGGAGCTCCAGGATCATGATCCAACTGTTCAGATACAAATCATCGAACACATTCTCAGGAATAATCTACATATGTTATTTTGTGATAATAATTTTCTGGAATTGGAATTGAGAGCACTAAGTTAAAATCGTAAAATTCGCACAAATACAAAATAAGCCGAAAGATTTAGGGTTCAAGCCACAATTGAGAATGATTTATGCCCTTGGAATAGCCCCATGGTATATTATAAATATTCTACGACAATTCATTTTCCAAACTGAATTTTGTGCGGTGTGTATCCCTGCGGACAAAAAATTTAAAATGTTTTCTCCAGGGACCAATGACTAATGTCATAACAATGCTTCTCTGGCCCTCAAACAACATAATCCATCTGAAAACCACATTTTCTACAAGAATAGTTGAGGATCAGCCAAAATTCACAAATGTTGGTCTGTCCATTGTTGAGAATATGCTAGAACTGATGTAAGTTAAAGAGCACAAGATTTAGAGAAGTAATCTCATACCATATCTAAAGTTGGCTTGTGCACATACTCCGCAAGAGGCCATGATGGCCGTCGGCCATGGAAAGTATTACTACGAATTGCCCTTGGAGAAGAAACTCCTCCCGGAATTGCTCCAGGAGACGACATTGTTGCCAAGATAGTGTAGATACTCCACTTGCTTTGTTAAAGATTTAGAAGCATCTGAGGTTGGGCAACTTCTCAAGTAGGATATTTTCAAATATTTGCAGATAGTGCATCATTCGGTTGCATAACACCTGCATATACAACAGAAATTTATAATCAATTTTCTAAAATCACAATATTGTCATAAGATGTGTTCTCAAACTAAATAATGAGTATCCAGGTCCTTTCACTAAAATTGCGCAAGCCTCATCAAGCAACCCAATCTCGAATCCAAGACAACAGCATCCGACCCACTCTTCGCTGAATGATATTGAACTGCTTCATGTAAAAGAAAAATTTGATGTCTAGCTTCTTCTGCGTAGAAGGAAAAACTTCAAACATGAACACCGTGCAATCAACAATTTAATAAAAATTCGGACAGAGTATTTGTGATTTCTTCTTCCAAAAGTCAAACGAAACAACGAGTGTGAACTCTAACACAGATTAAATTCTCTCCATCCGCAGTAAACCCCAGGCAAGTAAGCGACTTGAGTTTACTTATGTAGTTCGCCCAAAATTATGCTGTACTAGTCTCAAACGTCTAACCACCGAAACGAATTAAAAAAAAAATTAAAATCAATGATCGAGTTGTGAAACAAAAGGGGCAACAAGAGTCCTAAGCACACGACCACAGAAAATCTCTATGAGAACGAGAGATCTAGGTCAAGCAGAGAATAAAATTATGTCTATCATGATCAAAGTCGTATGAATCATCACAATCAAACACATTGCTCCTCTTCCAATGGATGATCCCCTAATCTTGACTACTTCAATTACTGTAAAAATTCAGACACCTTCTCGTCGTCAATTCCTGCCATGATTGTAGCGTTGGCCACGAACTCAACCCATAACAATTCTGCCATAATTCCTCGTCACTAGCGCGCCTCGAAAATGTGAAGCCTGATCGTCGTGACAAATTAATCGCCACAAGCACGCCATTGCATCCTTGTTATCTTGGGGGACGTTGCAAACAAAAGTTATGATCGCCACCGCATCCAAAGCCTGCCCATTCAACGTAAAATGCATCAAAAGATGTCCAAAACTCCAAAGGTTGTATATTTGAAACACGAGAAACGTTAAGAATGGGAAAACCTTCACTCGCAATGCCGCATCACCAACGAAAAGTCAACACAATAATGTGTTGTTTTGAACACATCTGCACTTACCAGGAAGACTTAATTTGACTTCTGTACACTTAGTTTCAAATTTAACAATACTACTATCAGATTAAAAATTAAACAAGTCCACGGCAAACCAATCAAGGTGATTTGCATACTGCCCATTTGTTCTGACTTTCGCCAAAAGCTCTAAAAAATCTAAGCAATCTTGCAATGACCCGGCTTCAAAAGGTGTGAAGGAATAGTATTGGACGTCCTGGGACCAACATTGTAAGCTCTATCTGATTAAGCTGCTATGGATCGCACCTGATACAGAGTAAAGTTTCTTCTTCTCTTTTAAGAAATGGATGCTTTATTTCCATTCCACAACAACAGATTACAAACATCACACTGAACGAAGGGATTGCATTTTACAGAGTGTAGTTTTAGTCCCTAATTTATAAGCAAAAAGTTCTGTACCACGCCAGGAAGCTAACATTGCCCGTTACAATTAGCCAAAAATTCATACAGAAACAATGATCCCACGCTTTGCAAGGTTTTCGAAATGAGGAATTCAGCAACAGGGTAAGGACGCCCGTGACTACCAGTACACAAACATTTTGCAAGCCCTGAGAAAAAAAAACCCCGGCAATTCTTTCCCACAATTTATTTATGCCAATTCTTTACCACAAACAGAATCATATCAATTAATTCTAAAACAATTTAGAATTCAAAATCGACACTACAATAGTGATCTTGACGAGGGAGCCACAGACAAGTTAGCTGCTTTTAAAAATACAGATCATCAGGATTTCCAAAGATGTAACTCCTGGACAGCCTTCGAGCCTGATCAACACTAATTAACCCTAATCCACACCTTCTCAGATTCCTAATCCCTTGGGAAAATGTGAATACTTCGAAAGTCAATTAACACAAATATCTCATTACGAAAACTTGTGAAGGATCCCATTTAAGAAGAGGAAACACTGCTTTGACTTGCAGAGCAAAATTCTTTGACTTAAAGTGAGCGAGCGCTCAACACAAAAAAACTTGCGGAAGCGCACAGACTAACCTAGCATACGACACTCTCCTCAGCTCCCGTAGCTCATCAAGAAAACCGCATGTGTAATTATCACCTTCAATGGCTAATAACAGAATTTCTGAAAAGCAAATTCTTCAAGCAAGATTTCTGAAAAGCACTTCTCCGCACTCCTTACTACAGCGAGATTCAGCGGGAGAATGGTGATCGGCAAGACATGCACATAAAATCATACTGGTATTTCCTGGCCCGTCGGAGTAGGAGCGACTTCTTCACTACGACTGAGCTCCGAGCTTGCCTCTACTTCTACTGCTTCTGCTTACGTCATCGGTGCACAAATGTTTCCTCATAGATCTGAGCCTTGACTTAATCAGCAACCAAATGTATATGAGAATTCAAAAAGATCGACACGCAAACCTGATTCACTTAGTTGACCTCAAACTCGGAAAATATTTCTATCTACTACTGCAATACGTGTGGGCCGGCTATTCACATCAACATCGCGCTCAAATCCACTACAAACAGTAAAAAAAAAAAAAAACGATTAAAAAATGTGCAATAAATATGCCGTTAACACGCTCCTCGGAACTGGCTCCTAAGAAACTGGCGTGATTGCCAAAGAGGAACGGACCTGCAGCTGTTGGCCATGCACAAAGCGAATCACACCACGAGCACGGGCTTCATCAGCGCGGAATCATGAGCAGAATCACACGAACGTGTGCAGAATGACAGCAGAAGTATAGTGGAATCGAAACAAAGCCGAGCAGGATCACATCGACAACGGAGCAAAATCACACATCGACAATGTGAGGGGAAAATGAGGAAGACGATGGGGGAAGAGCACATGCGCGGGGTGCGAGGGTGACACCAAAGGGATCCCCCGCGATGTGATCTGGACCGTACATCTGGATTGCTCTGCACCGTCGAGCGAATCCGACGGTCGCCCTGACGGTTCCGGAACGAGAACAGGCCAGAAAGGAGCAACAAATCTTTCTCTAATAACCGGCCAGTTCTCTCCGGTTCTCGCAGGTTCTCTCCGGATCTCTACGGTTCTCGCCGGTTACCCCTCGTCACGAGCGCGCCTCGAGAATATGAAGCATGCGCGTCTCTTTTTTTGAATGAGCGTCGGTTTGACGTCTGGCAACGTCAAGGGACGGTCGAGTTGCGGGCGGGCGGGCGGCATGCGAGCGGGCCGTGTTGCTGGAAGCCACATGGATGGGAGGGCCGGGAGTCAAGACCCAGACTTGCAACGTGTAAGTTCGAGCTAGTTTCCATGATCGTCTGCTTTCAAGCAAATGAGTCGCTTTCAAAAAGGGTTGTCTTTTGGGCCTCTTTACAAATTTCAGCCAATGGGAGGCCTAGAAATTCAGAAGATCAAAGAATGTCACTTTACACCAGAAATTTTCAGTTCAAGGGACGGAAGGAGGAGAAAATGACATGGGCAACATTTTTGTTCTTTGTGGCAACAAAAGTGCCCATTTTTCAACGCCTCCGAATTTTCTGTCAACTTGACCTCAAGAGGTCGGTTTAACCCTTAACCCCTAAAGGACCAAGTGTCCTAACTAGGACATTTAGAGAATCGGGTAGGGTCCGGTGAACACGTTTTTAATCAAACTTTGAAGGAAATTTAATAGTAGATTCCCCAATGTGCCACAAAAATGGGGGTTTTTTTTTTTTTGAATTCCGACACCGGATGTGAGTTATGAGGGGAAATGTGTTTTTTTTGGGAGAAAGGGCAACGGGGCACTAGAGAAATAGTTGAATTTTGGGGGGGGGGGGGGGGCAACTAGATGGGCGGTGTGTGGGAAATGGGGTGGCATGTAGGGGGGAGAAGACGACCCCATTTCCCAAACTCATTCAAAAAATTTAAAAACATTAATTTTAAAAATTTAAAGTATTATTTTTAAAATTAAAAAATATTATTTTAAACTGAAATTTATTATTTTAGATTAAAAATAATATTTTAAGCTGAAAGTTAATATATTATAATTATAATATATTATTTAAATTTTTGAAAATTAAAATCATTTTAAAAAATTAAAATTAAAAAATTAAAATCATCCAATGAGGGACTGCCACGTGGCTGTACACCTTGAGAGTTAGTGGGGTCATGAACATTGGAATGGGTTGGCACTTCAATTCCCTTCCTCTACCCTTTATTTCCCCCCTAACCCCCAAAATTCTTAAAAAATGTGCTACATGTCTTCTAAAACTTCAAATTTTTTTTATTTTTCAAATTTTTTTTTGCCATTTTATAGAGGGTGGAATGTACTTGTGTTTCACCGCTCGGATTTGTATTTTAAATAAAGAAAGTCGAAATATTGCAGTTTCAAAAACATATAGTCTTTTTTGAACTTTTAAACCCCCAACAAGTGCAAGGTGTTCTTCAACATCCTAAACATCTCCAAATGCAACGAAAATTGGTACACAACTAAGTAACATCATATAGAATGTGAAAGTGAAGTGCGACAAGTTTCAGTAGTGAGGATTTTTTGATGTAGCCATGGTCAAACGCATCTGAAATTTCCGGGCATGTATTTTTTTGGGGTGTTTTTTTTCATCAAACGCAATTATCTAGCAATCCGTGCGGTCAAAATCAATGAAATTTGTTGTGTATGTTTTTCAAATAGTTCAAGACAAGATCTTACGGTTAGAAGGTAAAAAAAAACATTTTTTTGGATTTTTTGCATGGGGGAGTGAAAATGGCAGCATTGGAGTGTTTTTGGAGGAAAAACACTCTGGTCTTTTAGGGGTTAAACATCAAGAAGGTCTAGGCGGGGCAGCCCGAAAGACATCTAAATTTTTGGAGGAGGAAAAAAGTAATTAATAATAATAATAATAATCATTTTTAAAAATCGGAAAAACAACTCTGCTGGCTAGTACTATTGCGGCATTTTAGCATTGCGGAAATTTTCAAAAAACGACCTCAATTGCCGGTTCTTAGAGCATCTCCACTTAGCCCTTTAACGCGGCATTGCAAAAAAAAATTGGAGCCACCGTGGCCTTTAAATGCGGCCTTTAAATGTGGCCTTGACATCTTAACCTTGTCATATGTGCTTTTGGACTCAACATCGTCACGGGGTTGCAATTCATTTCTTGTGCTTACATTTCGGAGTATTTCAGGCTTATCGTGATATGCCCAGGGATTTGACAACCAAGGGATTTGGCAACCTAGGGATTCGGCAACCTAGGGATTCGGCAACCTAGGGATTCGGCAACCTAGGGATTCGGCAACCTAGGGATTCAGCAACCTAGGGATTCAGTGACCTAGGGATTCAGTGATACAAATGAATAATGAAATGACATTCACTTAAACATTATAATTCGGCCTTTTAACACGGCTTGATGAATCAAAAGCAACGCTTTAGTGAAAGATATTCGCACTAAACTCGATAAAAATATTTTCAGAGCCCCATCAACCAAGTTTGATGCGTCTTGGGAGTTGTGGCAAGGTAGAGATGCTATTAGTGGCCACATGGACTTGGAAGAAATGCAAGTGATGCAACCTAACCCTTATTTTAAGAAGTGGTTCTAGTTAAAAATTGTTGAAATTCAACACTAGAGCTAGGTCAAAGAATATTCAAAAATTGTAGGTAGAACCCTTGGGATGAATATTAAACAACAAACATAACAGCTCTCTTACTATCAAGTATTTGTACAATACAATAAAATGGACTCTTAATTGAATTATTAAATTTTAACCTATAATAATACAACTAATGATCTAAAACTAAAAAACCATATTAACAACTAGTATAAGTTGTGGCTACATGTATTCATTTGGTGTCTCAACAACTACGTAGCAAAACCCAAATTGAAAATGGTGTTTTATAGAAATCCAATGTGAGATGCATATACACCTTGTTTATATTAGATCCATTTATAAATTATGCATTTTTAAATTTTTTCAAAGTATAATTTTTTCCTCAAATTTGATATATTATATATTCTTTGGTGAAACTAAAATTATGTAATTCAGTTTTTGATAGAATAAAATAAAAACAAGAGTAAGTAGTAAGTAAATTTTATTAACCTCTAAAGGACTATAAGGCCCTCAAAGGGCTTTTGGAACTAGAAAGTGAGGAAATTGTAGTTGTTGGGCCATGAAATGTAGGACGAGCAATAAAAAGATTATAGCTCTTTTTGAAAATTGAATCTGTGTGTACTTCTTGATCAGAAATTCATGAAGTGTGACTTTTGGTCGCTTTTGGTGGTTTCTTGAATTCCATGGAGGCTATTTGGGCTCTACTTCAAACCCTCATATCTTTTTCCTTACACCTTCAAACTACGTGAAGTTTTTTGCACATGATGATCTTTGTTCATGGAAAGAATTTGAAAATTTTCGAAGCACATTTGAACAATCCAATTTCAACGTGTGTACAAAATAGCCTAAACAAGTTTTACATAATTATTTATGAGATTATTTTAAGATACATTTATTAGTAACAAAAGATATCAATGCAATAATTCATGTTTTTTATTTTTTATTTTTTAAAGACTTGATAATTTTTCAATCACATATATTAAACCCTTGAGATTAAACCTCTTGACTACCGGTAGATTTGTTGCCATCAACTTCTTACAGTTTAAAGTGAGTGGGATATAAAGTGACACCAACCATAAAGAGACTCTTATAATCACTTCATCAATGACACTCCATTGTGCTAAAAACCAACGATAGTTATGACTTTGAGGCACTACTTGGACTCACCTCATTTGTAAGAACTATGTTTATTCTAAGTCTTTTTGTGATGCTTCAAGACATTCACTGTCAATTTCAGCCAAAGTCTACTGCCACAAGTAGGAAACCTAAACCTTGGACTTTAAAAATTCATAACTTATTCGATATAACCCTAAAATTATAATTCAACTTGGGGTCGATTTATAATCAATTTGCTATTCCATTTAAAATATCACATTGCATCTCATATTACTATAAATAGTCATAGTGCTTAGAGTGTCAATTTATGGCCCACTCACTTTAGTTAGCACTATGGAATTAGAAAAGAAAACATAATATGTACTTTGAAATTGAAGAAAATTAGGGAAAACGGTCTTAGTAAACAATATGGCAAATCAAAAAGTACCACCAGTGGTTTTTAGTGGTGTTCCTTTTGTGATGTACGATTCATTAAGAAAGCTTGATGCTGGAAAAGATTGCAGCGCTATGCCAATTATTTATATAGCATTACGAATTGGCACTATTATTTTTTGTATTGTTAGTTTTGTAATTCTTACTTCTGACCATCAAAACACATTGGGTTATTGCGACTTTGGTACTGATGATTATTGTTGGTTTTCCTGGAATGCCATCAATTCTTCTAATATGGCGTAAGTATTTATGGATAAAACATCTTAATTTCATTTTTTTCTATCAAAGAATGTTTTTGTTGTTTTTGAGTTTGAAATTCAACATTTGTTCAAATTCTTGAGGTAACATTCTTGAATTTTGTATTATTGCAATATTTGAAACTATAAAGGACACCAACAATTTGATTTTGAAGATTCGTTAGAAAATCGTAGTATTATATATTTACACTTTTCAAACTTAATTTTATAAGTATTGATTTTCAAACTATGTTCAAAAGATATTTGAAATGAACCATATGCAACTATAATAATTGTATTTAAATTTAAAAAGGTTAATCTAGAAAATATATTTAAGATATTAAAAATAGGTTGGTAAAATACAATTTTCTTTTTGATATTATATTATTTCGAGTAAATTTTAGTTAAATATATGACTATGCAAGAGAAGGTTGATGAATGAAAATTTAGGTTTGAAGCAATTAAATGAAATTATTTAAATATAAAGGCATTTTTTCTTTTAAATCTTGTTTTATGACCAAAAAGGTGTGCTTGTATATTCTTAATTTTTTTAACAAAGTTGATTATTTATATAAAAGGTTAACATATGAATGACACAATTATGCACAATTTCTTTAGGATATTCCCAAATCTTATTAATAATAATAATGTCACAAAAATGTGTAAATGTAATATAATTTTTTGTTATTGTATTAGTAGCGTCACATTTTAAATCTTATTCAAGTATGTAACATTTAATCATATTAAATTTGAAAATATTCAAAAGATACATATGCATTTATATATTTACAAAAATAAATGCCTATAACTAAAAAGAATGAAATGTTGAAATGCTGTGAAATTCAGGTACCTCTTAGCTATTAATGTCTTAGTTTGTTTTTACTCCATTGTACAATTGGTGTTGTTAGTAAAATCTGCGTGCATTGGAAAATCTTTGCTTGCAAGACCTACTTCATCATCCTCCACATTTACCTTAATTGGTGACAAGGTAAAGAAAGAACATTATTTTGGTGTAGCTATTGTTGTGCACACAAGGTTTTTGTGATTTGAAAATTTTATACACCAAAAAACCTACTTGAGCATTTTGAAAATTAATTTAGTTAAATTACAGATATTGACATATGTATTGATGGCCGGTTGTGGAGCTGGAGCATGCAATGTTGCAAATTCAAAGAAAGAGGCTGCAAATTCAGATTCAAATGAATTGGGAATGTCTGCTTGTACTGATGACTTTGCTATATTTTGTAATAAAGAAGCTGCATCTGTAGCAATGAGTTTTATTTCATTCCTTTCTTCAGCTTTTACTGCTGGCTTAGCATATTTTCGTATTCATAAAGTGGCCAAAGCGGCTAACTTACCTAATTTTAACGTCTTACCAACGACTAGCACAATCCAATAAGTTGTGAAGTTGTTGAATGATTTTAATGCAAATTTTAGAACCTTTGAAATTAATTGTGATGTCATGGCACAAAGTATGTAGATATCTCCAAAGTATAACTTCTTTTAAAGCTTTCTTGACATTCTTGACAACTTCATGCATTTCTTAATAAAATTATATGTTTTCCCTCTATACTTGTAAATGAACTTGAATTTAAGATATAGCAATGGTGGATTGGTTAAAAGACTTTGGGAGAAATTTGCAAAAGTAGGACGTAAAGGTTTTATGATCCCTTCTAAGATTCTACATTATTTTCTAGTTTTACGAGGGAAATTTTCCAAGCTTTTCTAAGAACAGATAAATGCCACAATTTACAATTCAACGTGAAAATAGGAAAATTATTGTTTTCTTTGAAAGCTCATGTGGATTTTTGGATCAAAAGCACAAATTGCATTTGTAGTGAAGAATATTAACTTTTTTTACCATGATATTTTTAGACTTAGTTAATTCCTACATACAGTAAATCATTTCTTGATCGAAAAACTTAGAGTTGTTTTATACATCCAATTTTAAAAAATAACTTGGTGTTGAAGTGTGATAAAACATACAATTACATCTACTTTTGTATCATCAATATTTACAAATAAAATATTAAACTTAAAAATTAAAAATTCTTAAAAATTTGATGGCATTCTATGTAATAAATATTTTGGATAATTAACTTGACAAGCAAATTACAATTACATAATCATAAATATTATAAATATAATTATTTTTTGAAAGTAAGAAACACAAAAAAAGTATAAGTTTCAAAAAAATACATTATGCATATGTACCTTTTAAGAGTTTCTATATAGGTTCCATAAATGATTGTCTCACTAACACATTGTCATTTTATGATTCATTTAATGGGTGCTAAAAATTATACATTTTCAATTTACAAGAATTTAATGAAAAATTCATGAAAAGCCTGTAATATTATATTCAAAATACTATTGAGTAAGAATAAATGTACAATTTTGATATTCCTTTCATTCTTTTATTCTTCACATTTGAATTTGAGGAAACATGAACAATCCCGAACACCAATGTGTATCAAAGTAGTCATGGACATGAAATTTAGCTAAAACAATGTTTGAATCATATATATGTTTAATTTTAATTTTTAGTTTGATTTGTTACTATATTTATTTCTTCATTAAAACTTTAAAAAATCAAATATTTGTACACAATTTAAAAAGACTATGATTACATAACATCTTTGTCCTAAAACCATATGAAATAATTAAATACAAACTTAAGAAGGGCAAGACTATTTGTTTTGTTAGAAAACCTTAACTCCTAAAGGATCAAGTGTCCTAACTAGGACATTTTTGATTTTAGGGTAGGTTCCCACAGATTTTTATCTTGATGTTTTGAAAAACATTATGTGAATTTGATATGCCATTACAAAAATAAGGGTTCAATTTTTTTTTATTCCAACTTTGTGAGTGGAAGTTATGGAGAGAAAGAGGTTTTTTTGGGGGGAGAATGGACAGTGCAAGTAATGATTTTTCATCTTTAAGTGTAGAATCTTGCTTTAGACTATTAAAAGAATACATGGTAAAACTTTCATAGAATTTGACTATACAAATTGCAAGTTTGTAGCGTTTGAAGTGAAAAGATGAAATGACAATCTTTTCTAACCTTTTCTAAACGTCTTTGGAGACATGGAAAAAAAATGTTAAATTGTTCAAAAAAAATTTAATGCTCAAATTGATATTTGCTACCAAGATCTAAAATCTTGTCTAAAACCAAATTCACAAAAAAAATAAATAGAAACTCCAGGTGAAAATGATGCTAAAAAACAACTAAACTCCTAAGTGACAGAAGGGGTAAGGACGAAACGTAGATGTGTTATAAAATGTTACTTTTGCAACTTTGATGAATTTTAGTTCAAAAGAAAAAATTAGAAGGATGATATTGAATAAATATCGGCATGGTCAGACTTTCAAAAAATGTTTGAGATACTCATTTATTAAATTTAGAAGCATTTACCATTGAATATTCACCAAAATTACAAATTTTATTTTTTAGATTTGAAATTTGGTGTGATTTGTTAAAACTAGACATTCTATTCTAACGGAAGAACATCATTAGTTTCCCCAAATTGAAAATTCTACAACACCAGGACAATATTGAGGTTTTTGTTTTTGAAACATTCTTTATGGTAGAGTTTAACTTGGATTGACATGTTTCAAATTTGGTTGGAAAGTAGACTTGATGATATGAAATTTTTTATTTTTTATTTTTTATAAAAACATTTGTTTCATCTTAAACAACCCATAAATAAAGGCATCAATCATAAAATGAACGTTTGGTCATTTAGAGGTTAACCCCTAAAGATCGGGGGGTGTTGCACTTAGGTGTTTTTTTGACTACCTCTTGTAACAAGTTCAATTCCTCATTGGTGTAGGGTGATTTTGACGATTGATGGAGGGTTTGAAGAGTGATACCAAGACAACCTCCTTGCAACTCAAAAAAATCACTAAAAATTGCATACTTCATAAAATTATGATCATGAAGTATTGATGAATTCAGCTTTCAAAAAGAGCTAGGGTCTCTTTGTTGATCACCCTAAAATTCATAGCTTATCAACTTGAATTTCCTCACTTCCTAGTCCCAAAAGCCGCATGAGGACCTTATTGTACTTTAGAAGTTAAATATATAGTCCTTTCACTACAATAATATGACCTTGTGTTGAATATGTTAAATTAGAAAATAAAATTGAATTTTTGAGTTTTTCTTGTATAACACATGATTGATTTTTGTACAATATCTATAGAATATCAATACATATATCTATACAATATATATAGATTATCTATAGAATATCTATAGAATATCAATACATATGTAAACGCTTCGTTTTAAACCTATTAGTGCCTAGGTAATGACTAAGTAGTCACTGGATCACTAGAAAATGAAATGCTGGAAAATCTGTGAACCATTTCAGTCCGATGTTTGAAGTTTAGATGCGCAACTTTTGATTTTTGTAAATGATGCAAAAAGAAAATTTGAAATCTGACTTTCTTAGCTATCCAAATACCCATGTACAAAACACCAAAATACTGCAAATACCTCAAAATACACCAAATACTTACAAATATAACACACGTACTATGTGGTGTTTCTTGTGTTTCGAAGTTTGTTTTGTTGTATTTTTTTTGGGATTGTGTTCTCTTGTTCATGTTCCATTATTGTATATAGTTTGATCTTAGTTATATAGAAGAACTTAGTGGTCTCTCATTATTAGGTGTGTAAGAGTTTGGTGGTCTTTAAACTCATGAAAAACTAATTTAGCCGTCAAGAAAGATGGCTAAACTAATTTTTCATGAGTTTGAAAATCACCAAGCTCCTACACACCTAATAATGAGAGACCTCCATGCTCTTTCATACCTTTTAATTATTTGGGGTGAACAAATAAGAATATATTAAAGAAAAATTCACAATATCTTATTCAAACACAAGGTGACTTTAAGGATAACTGTATTGAATCAAAAATTTGAAGTGTAGACTTCTTTTGTTACTTGTCAGTGCGGGGTCAACACATTGCATAGGAAAAAGGGATTGTGCAAGCAAAATGTTATTCCGATCGTTCTCTCCCAAAACGATTTGCTTATTAGTAAGTGTTCACTCGTAAAACCATCTTGCAAGGCGGGAGACTGTTTTAGTGCACTACTGTAAGCTGCAAATTAATTCAAAATTTTAGGAATCTACCATGTGTTGTTTCTTGATTGGATGTGACATCTGAAAGAGTCGACGTGGAGGGAAAAAAAGCTAATGTTATTTTTCAAAGAGTGCCCTCGAACTCTACATTGTGTTTGAGAAATCACGTGCGTTCATGACCCCCTTTAAAAACCCCCATGTATGCGAGGGATCATATGTCTAAAAACCTTTGAATACAAATCTATTCCATCCTAAATATATGTTTAATATAAATATAAGTCAATATTTTCAGCTCTAATTATGTTTATTGTATGTATGCGTAATACAACAACGTTTGAAGTAATACCTCTTCTGTGCATTCATATATACTTATACATGTTTAGTATAGTGCATCCCTGCGAGAGTGGTGGAACTGCTAGCAGCTTACGGTATTGTTTTGTCAGAGCCATTGTGGAGGAACTTGTTGCCCGGGTTGCACTAACATATTGCAACAATTTGTCAAGAGGTAGGAAAATTTTGCTTTCCCTTTCTAAATACCACCTGGATCCTTTGTCCGGTGGACACTGGCTCATTGTTAAGACAAACAAACACTTTATTCACGCCGGCCTCGGCAAGAGGTCCAGAGTTTCTATCTATCTATCTACCACATGGGATACTGCTCATGTTGAGTTGCCTTTCTTCCTTGTTCCTTGTAAAGTATTATTACTATCCTCCTTTGTGTTTTGCATTGAAAATGCCCTAATCTAATGAGAAATCCTACATCTTGATTGTTGCAAAAAAAAACAAAATTTATTCACTTTTTTTGTGGACTTCACATAGCAGTAGTCCAAGTAACAAAAATGAATATGAAGTGTCAGTCACGGAGGAGCATTGATGGTACTGCATTAGCCCTGCATTTTGTAAAGAGTCATGAAATGAGCATTCTCAAGTGTCAAGTAGAAAGATTACTGTATCTTGGCGTCTAATGCATGTCTTATACAAATCCAAATTGAAATGTGTACATTTCATAATTATCATCATTTTACACCAACTTGCACTCCATTGTTGAATAGTTCTCAAGTTAGCACACAAACATCATGATCATTCTTTTGAACAAGTCACAACAAACTTGTAGCCTGGGTGCTTGCTTTTCGCGTACGCAGGAATTGCAATTACATACACTAATTTTTACTGCGCTTTCATATTTGTGATTATTTGGTATTTCCATACTTAGGTGTGCATTCATGCATAGTGATTCTTTGTTCAGCGGGCATCGAATCAAGGGTGGGTTGAACAAACGCTTTATTCACATCGGTGTCTGAAAAGAGGACTGCCGGAGTTTTTCTTTTTTTTACTTCCATTCATGAACATCCATACAATAAAGAAGTTGTCGGTAGTTTAGTTTGTTTAGTTAGTTTGTTACATTGAGATCTCTTGGACTGTACGCCACCTTCCACATTGACTTCATAGTATTGTCTGAAAGGAAATTGGTACTCCGAAGTTGTTTGGTGGCTTTTGGACCTGTAGTGTGGAAGTTATGGATTTTTGAGTAAATTTGGTCACAAAATTTTAATAATAAAATTCTAAAATTCAATAAAATATTAAAAACATGACTTAATCATGGAGACCACCATGCCAACGGCATTGGGCCATACTAATCACAACAACATTTGCTACGACCATGGATATCATCTCTTTATCATCTTGTTGAAAAGGCGCTAGTAGCAAACTCGTATTTTTCATTCCCGACTTCGTGGAAATAATGAACACTGGCGGAATATTATGCCTATATTTTTGTCTTCTTGTGACCAAATCCACTCACCAACACTCACACAACCCATGTGCATGGTGCGATTTCATTCTTTTTTCATTTATAGGAAGTGAAAAACAACACATTTCCTACTAGTGAGGTGCCGTACTTGCTCATAGGAAAGGAACATGATACAAACACTCTCCATTCGCGTTGGGCTTACAAAAGAGTACACGGGAGTCAATTGAAGGGATTGTTGAATTCTTGTCTATCAGTTGACTCCAATTTATCTTTACAGAATAAGGCAATGGAAGGGTATTGTATAAATTGTTTGTCGAGGGGTACACTCTAAAGCCAATCTGTTTTTACAACCCAATCTAAATAAGTGTACTGGGAGTACAATGCATGTGGTATTCTGCAAGATAAGGAGTCGTTCAAATTGCGTACATTTCAAAGAAAAACCGTTTTTACAGCTCAATACTACGGGAGTACCATGTGCTGTATTTTGTATGATGACCTGTAGAAGACGAAGGAGTCATGGTTAATCAATTGATTGTATTGTGAAAAAATTATTTCAAATGTGGCCAAATTTTATATCACTGGCATCAATGCAAAACACCAATGCAAAAGATCAATGCGATGGTCAAAAATTTAATGAAACTACATCAAGAAAGTCTGTGTATAACCTTCTCAAAACTGGTAAAAAAAATACAATGTCTCATTTGGACTTCTTGGTGTTTTTTTAGGAGATAAGGAGTTGTAAAATAATTCAGTTTGCTACAGGACAAGGTTTTGAAGTCATTCCGAATAACAAGTCACTAAAATCTCATCAAGAAGGGTTGCCAACTTTTTAATGAGATTTTGGTATTGAAATCCCAAGGTTTCTAGTGGTTGTGCCATCTGGAACTAGTGAAGGATCAAGTGTCTCTTCCACTGATGTTATACACCCCCTATGAATACCCCCACTGTAGGAGCACAATGTCTAATATTCTACAAAACCAGGAATGAACGTGAGCACAAAGAGAAAAATAACCACATTTTTGAAAACTAAGACCTTCGATTTGTATAGTACATAAAAATGCTGCCTGTGTTCAAAAGCGCACACTCAATGTGAAAATTGCATGTGACACAAAATTATGATTGTGAATTTCAGCTCGGAAGTTCATGGGTTTGACAATCACTAACCCTCTTATCATGTAATTTTTAAAATCATGTTGTGCATAGAAGGAAATTGGTGATCATCAACCTTAAGCTTCTCGTTGTACATTTTTATTTTTTTGAGTGCAAAACAAAAATGCACATTGCGTGTGCACTTTCAACAAAAGTGGTGTTATAAATTGTAGAATGCTCAAGTGTGGGTTATTGCAGCAGCAGCCTCTCCTACGCCAAAATTGAATATTAAATGAGTATATTACTAGAAATGTTATGTCAATGTCAGTGTCAATGAGGTGAGTAGACAACTAAGTTATTGATGAGGTCACACTATTTGCATTCATGCCAGCAAAGTAGGGTGTCTTCCGGTAAACACTTTCTTTGAGTTGGAGACTGAAGCTTCCAAAACTTTATCACATGCACCTGATCATGCATCATTAATGAGGCAAGAATAACAGCTATTACCATGGATTTCGGTTCGCGTAAACCGGCCCAAAATCATTTCACTCATCACCTTGTGTAATTGCAACTTAAAAGACAAGAACCAGCAAGGCAGCAATTGACAGGAGAACAATTGTGGTTCCGTTTATTACACAGCTTACTGCACACACTACAATGAGAAGGCGTTGTTTTTTCCCTCCTGTGAGTCACACGGCGCCACTTCACAGTTTGCACTCACTAATTTTTAGGTTGGACTTGCTGAGTGCCATTTGGTCAAGTAGGACATGCAAGTACACTGAAAAGCAACAATGAACACGATCCTCCATAGTGAGAAACGATGCCTGTGTCTTGTAGTGACAAGGTCTACCACTAGTAGGAAACGTGTGGTTTTTCACTTACTATAAATTAAAAAGGAATGAAACCGCGCGAGGCACATTGGCTGTGTTAGTGCTGGTGGGTAGTTTTGGTCACAAGAAGAGAGAAATATAGGTATAATATTCTGCCACTATTCACTGTTTCACAAAGTGGGAAATGAAAAACGACAAACGTGCTACTAAGGTACAGACACCTATAACCGACAACTTAAGCATTTCAGCATACCAAAGCTTGGGTTATTGATAAGGAGATAATTTTCGTTCGTAAGAAAATAAGGTTCATGAAGAATGAGCATTTTTTCAAAAATAATTGAGTAAAATTCAAATTACTACAAATTTGTTTGTTCAAAAGTTGCCCACGCCCCATAACCAACATATAGCTTCACCCATGAGGGACAATGAAGCATCACCCTCTTTTCCTCCCAATGAAGCATCACAGCCTCACATTTTAGGGTTAAAATTATCGGCTTTTGGTCAAGCCATTAACAGCAATCCAGAAGCCTATGGAACAGTGATGGGGTCATTGTTGGTTATGGGTCTGTATACCTTAGTGTACTCTCTTTTGACATTGATGTGATTTTGAGATTGATGTGCTTTTGAGATTGATGTGCTTGAAAGTGACTTTTATCACATCCATCGTGTTGACATTGATGAGCTTGACAGTTACTTTGATCACATCCATCGTGTTGATATTGATGTGATTGATACTACTCCCTTCGCTTTATATTAAGAGTCCAAAACCACATATTTTCTTGCGTCAATTTAACCCTTTGATGCGCTTGTGTCTATATAATGTACGGCGAACAAATTTGTAACCTTTTTCATGACTACATGTATAGTTTCTCATCCATTCAAATTTCTCTTGGTTCTTGTGCTAGTTGACTATCACCTGTACAATACGGATCTTCAAAATAAGATATTATGAATTTTTTTAAATAACAGAACTGGTTTATGTCAAGTTTCATTCTCGGTTAAAAAATAGAGACTTTATACATAATTTTCCAAAATCAATAGAATTAAATAATGGAAATCATACCATCTTGTAGTACATTTTATTTCAAATTCATTACAACAATTTTAATTTTTTTTAATATGGGATTTTTAATTGAATTTCAAAGGAAAAGCTTGAAAAGCTTGAAATCTAGCAATTTATTAATAAAAAATATGATAAATCCAACCGTAAAGTTGTGATCTTGATAATGACATTTACAACTGAGCTCTATACAACAGCTCCATTTTTGTTATTCATCAAACATTTTATAACACATCTTCAAAATCAATGTTTAATCGGGACATAGAAGGGTTAACTCCTAAGTGACTCAACGACCATTTTATAGCCACTGCCTTTTTTTGTTGAGCTGCCTAGGATGAAAAACATTTTTTTATTAAAAAAATAAAAGTATTTTTAATTAGGAAATCAAGTCTACTTTGCAAACCAATTTGAATCATGT
This sequence comes from Pohlia nutans, assembly GCA_022496805.1. NCBI lineage: Eukaryota > Viridiplantae > Streptophyta > Bryopsida > Bryales > Mniaceae > Pohlia > Pohlia nutans. The sequence continues at coordinate 4,510,372 of CM040103.1, forward strand.
CAATTTGAGTTAAACTTTACCAAGGGGAATTTTTTAAAGATAGAGACCTCAATGTTGTCCTAAACACCCAATTCCCTAATTTTGCACTTGGCTAAGTGCACTCATTTCATGAGCAAACTTGGCTTTAAAAAAATTTGTTTGAAAAAATCTGTAAAAAACAGGGATTTTTGTCTTTCTACAATCTCTTCATTGTAAAGAAAAAATTATTTAATTTATTTTTTATCCTTATCTTTATCTTTATCTTTATCTTTTTTTTCTCTTTTATCTTGTTTTTTTACCTTGTCTTCTTTCTTGTCTTCCTCTTGTCTTACTTCTTCTTTTTCTTCTAGTCTTCCACTTGTCTTCCTTATTTTTCTTCACCTTGCCATTTTTGGAGTTTAAACGATAATTTTTTAAAAATAAAAAATTATATATATATATATATATATATATATATATATATATATTCCCGGATTTTCCGGGCAGGGAGGGTCCGCGCGCGCAGACCCTACTGTTATTTTGACCCTCCCTCCCTCACTCCCCCCTCTCCCCTATATAAACCCTCTCTCACTCTCCCTCCCTCACACTCTCCTTCCTCTCTTTTTCCTCTCTTGTTCTTCTCTCTTCCTTCTCCCTTCTCCTCAATATAAAAGAAGAAGAGAGAGGAGAAAGGAAGTGTGAGGGAGGGAGAATGAGGGAGGGTTTATATAGGGGAGAGGGGGAAAAAAAGAAAGGAGAGGAGGGGAGGAGAGTGGGTCAAAAAAAGAGTAGGGTCCGCACGCACCGACCCTCCCTTCCCGGAAAATCCGGAAAAAAACCAAAAACAATTTTTAATTTTTTAAATTTTTTAAATTTTTTTTTCATTCATTTTTCAGGGCCTATATTGGATTCAACCTGCTCCCTGGATTTTATTTTTAAAAAACATTTATCGTTTAACCCCTAAACATCCCATGGGGATAGTATATACGCTGTTGTATAATTGGGATTTGCTACCAACAAGAAACTCTAAATGAAGATCTCAATAGCTCACTAGAACCGCATCGATTTAAATTTCAACTTCTTTTTTGAACTCAAACTAGTTGAAGGTGTGGATTCATTCTAAATACAATCAAAATACAACGTATTCTACTGGCCGCAAAGGCACGTTCAGACGTTTAAGGGTTAAACTCCAAAAATGGCAAGGTGAAGGAAAAAAAAGGAAGACAAGTGGAAGACTAGAAGAAAAAGAAGAAGGAAGACAAGAGTAAGACAAGAAAGAAAACAAGAGAAAAATACAAGATAAGATAAAATAAAAGATAAAGATAAGGATGAGAAATAAATTAAATAATTGTTTCTTTACAGCGTAGGGGATTGTAGAAAGACAAAAATCCATGTTTTTAAGAGATTTTTTCAAACAATTTTTTTAATGCGCTTGGGGGCCAAGTGCATGATTATATGGCTAAGTGCAAAATTAACGAATTGGGTGTTCTTAGTGTTATAAAAATTACTATTTCGGAAAACTAATGATGTTCTTTCCTTTGAAAATTTGCTTTTTTGGATTTTAGAATAGAATGTCTAGTTTTAACTAATCATACCAAATTTCCAATTCTAAAGATAAAAAAATGTAATTTTGATGAATATTAAATGGTAAATGCTTCTAAATTTATTAAATGACTATCACAAACATCTTTTGAAAGTTTGACCATACGGAAAATTACTAAACATCATGCTTCTCATTTTCTCTTATAGACCAAACTTCATCAAAGTTGCAAAAGTTACACTTTATAACATATCCAAGTTTTGCCCTTACCCCCTTTGTCATTTAGAAGTTCAGATTTTACATTCATTGTGTTGTTTTCTTGCATTGACTCTTATTCATTTATTGTATTGCCTTCCTACTTATTCATCCCTTTCAGTTGAGACACACATTTCTAAAAGTTGTCATTGCGTGTCATCCTTTTCAACATGCGCTCTATTTTTGTCTTAAACTTCAAAATTTTCAGCAAAGTGGACTCTCGTTATGAAAAATAGGGATTAATACAATTAACCCCTAAAGGACCGCGATTTTTCATGTTTTTGAGCATTGTTTTCACCTCTTTTTATTCATTTTCTTGAGAATATTTCTTTTCCTCTTCATAGAAAATACTAAATCAAACATTTAAATAAAATTTAAGATTTTTTTTTAACCAATTTAACAATTTTTCCCATGTCTTCAAAGACGGTCAAAAAATATCCAAAAGACTGCAATTTCATCTTTTTCACTTCAAACGCTATAATCTTGCAATCTATACGGTCAAATTCTATGAAGATTTTACCATGCACTCTCTTGGTAGTCTTTAACAAGATCCTACGGTTAAAGTTGAAAAATAATAATTTTTGAGGTTTATTTTGAGCCCTGCCCGCACTGCCCATTCTTCCCAAAAAAACCCCTTTTGGTTCATAACTTCCACTTAAAAAGTCGAAATCAAAAAAAAAATTAGATTCCCATTTTTGTACTAACATACCAAATTCACATGATTTATTTCAAAAAAATAAAATAAAAATTGACACCATGGGAACCTACCCGAACATTGAAATGTCTTAGTTAAGACACTTGATCTTTTAGTGGTTAATCATGTTAGTAATCTTAATATACCCAAAACACATGCAGTAGTAAACGAAACATCTATACCTCTCATAAATATTGTACTACATCAATTTTCCCATATACCATATTGGGCTCAATGGAGCTTCACCTATCCTTTGTTCCAAGTTTTTTTTCTTTTGAATCACAAAAAAGTTCTGAATGAATTATTAGTAAAGTTCTTTAGAGATGTGTAAATGGTATAAATTTGCAAATCTATGGCTATAGAAGGAATTGACTTCACTTATGTTTTGCAATAAACATAGGGTAGAGGGCCCATAATCCGTGCAAATTTCAGTTTGAACAAGTTCCTCATGGAGTGTTCAAAAGAGTTTTTTTGGGATGTGAACCGTTGAACCGGCTCACTTAGCGTTGAATTCTTAATTCGATAGTTTTTGAATGTTTAGTGATTTATATTTGTCTAACCGGGGCATTTTAGCCGGTTAGACAAATTCCCGGGTTTATTTCCCTTAGTGTCCGGTTTTGATCGACAATTATTAGATTCCTTTTTATCTAGATAAATTAGTGTGTTTAGTTACGTTTACCGATTTAATTTTGTGATTATGTGCAATTGGGCCGTTTGCCTTTTTGCTTTATTCTATGATTTTGTTCTATGAGGTTTGATTTGCATTTTTAGTTCGTGAATTTAGTCTAGTTTGTTAGTTTATTCTGCGAGTTATCCTAGTTTTCCTTTTGGCTCGTTATTTTAGCCCTATTGGTTTAGCTTTATCTTGATTAGGCTATTGTTGAGTTTGTTCTCTAGTTCTTTGATGAGGTTTATTATAGATTCTTGGATTAGTAGAGTGTGTGAATTGTACTCTCAATTAAGTGGGAGTTAATTGGTAGTTTAAGGGTTGGATGGAGTGGATGGATGTAGTTTTGGTGGGGGGCAAAGTCCCACCCGGTCGCTTCTGTTTGAGAGTTAGTTGTGTCTGCAGGGAGAGAGTTCGAGAGAGACGGTAGAATGCTAGATCTAGATCGTGTTTTGGTGTTGGAATTGTTAGGGAGAATTGTAGGAAATATTAGTGGGAAAAGACTCTATTGCTTGATGGGAAAAGATGGAAGAATGGAATAGAGAGAATTCTAGGGTGTGTGGGATTAGCTTCATTTTCAGATTTAGTGAAGGAAGACGGAATTGTGCAATTTGGATCTGTGGTGTTCCTTCAGATTGGAATTAGTGTGGAGGCTAGTGTGGCTTGTTTTTTAGGATCAGTGAGGACTTGGGCAGTTTTGGGACGGGGAACAACTGCCGATCCCAGAAGACGAAGAGGACGACGACCACGGCGAGGGCGATCCAGAAGACGACGAAGACGGAACCACGGCCAAGGCGACGGCGAGGGAGCTCCACCGAGGGCGATCATCAGATCGCGGAGAGGACGAAGACCACGAGCATCGGCATCGACAGCAGCGATCACCGTGAGGGAGGCAGGGCAGCGGCGTAGGCTGCGGCGACGGCATTCAACACCGACGACAAATCAGAAGACGACGAAGATCATCAGGGCGACACCAGCGCTGGGGTCGTGAAGGCGACGGCGACCAAGGAGAAGGCGACCAGTTCAAGGGCGACCACGGCGTTCATCGACGGGGAGCGACACCGGCTGCAGCGACGGCAGCAGCCAAGGGCGGAATTCCAAAACGGAACCAGAAACGAAGAACACGAAGATCAGGATCAGCAGCAGGGGCTGCATCGAAGAAGACGAGACCACGATCAAGATCAAGGCGACCAGTCCGGATTCGACGGCGACCTCCATCGACTAGAAACAAGACGACGACAGCGACCGTGAGTTGCTGCAAGGGCAACTAGGCAGGTACGAAGCAAAGGCGAGCAAGAAGAAGAGCAAGAAATCACGAACACGACGGCGATTACAAGTGCAGGGCGACGGAATCGCCAGGATCGGCGAAGGCGACGGCAGCGGCAGCCATCTCTCCCTGTCTCCCTCCCCGTGTGATAATACGGAGGGAGACAGCGTGATATTAGGGAGGGAGCTTCCTCCTAACCTTGTTTAACTATTGTTTGCATCTTTATTGAACTATTTAGGCTTAGCAATTGTTAGGAAGTATAGAAAACCCTTTATCATTAAAAGTGGTGACTTTAGTTGCCATTAAGCCAATTGTGCGTATTTCCTTGAATTCTCTCAATTGTTGTGGATCGATTGTATTTGGTTGTTATGATTGTGTGTTTGTTGTACTTGTGTGGATGTTGTATTGAATTGGTCCGGTGAGGGTTCTAGCGCGGAAGCGTTACCCAATTTCACCGGGCCAATCAAGTATCTTTGTGCAAATTAGGGTTTGGAAAGGGTTTTGGGCACGACGCGGAAGCGCTGCCCAAATTTTCCCACAAAACCCTAATTATTCGCCATTGGGTTGTTTAGAGCACAAAGGTGCTTATCGGTCCTTAGAAGGTTTATGCAATGATTGAGACCCATAAAAACTCTCAATTGCAAGAATTTAGTGTCCTTGTGGAAGTGGGTTGGTGTGCTGTAATTTTTGGATGTAAGCCAAAAAACCCAAAAAACAAGCCCTAATTTCCAATTCTAAGCCCGATTTAGTGCACAAAGTGCCTAGGGTGGATTGGGAAGGGTTAGGGTCAATTAGGTACTTGTACACGGTCCAAATCGACCATTTACAAGTGCTGCCAATTCTTGCAATTTTACCCGTTCGTCCCCTTTTCCCTACTTTTCACCATTTTGGTTAGCATTTACCGACACAAATGCCAATTTTATTTAGGAGTCCATTGCTTGCGTCCGCATTTCACCCACTTTCCGGCCGGACATATGGGCCTTTGACCGGCGACGGTCAAAGTGCTCATATGGGAGAATGTGCAAATTTTGTTGGAGAGCATTGATGATGGAATTAGAATTTTTCAATTTTTCTTTATTTAGTTACGAATTTTGGAAGGTGATGTCATAGGTGTTTTTTAAACCAATCAAGTTGTGGTGTGCATTTGAGGGTGGGCTTGAAAGCTAGAATCTTCTTTATGAGAAGATTAGCCTAGTGCACGGTTTCACGTACTGCACGGATTATGAGCCCTCTACTTTATGTAATCTCAATAGAGCTTATTTCTATATAAAGGTCACAACCATACATTGAACATAGCGAGCATGATAACATCTCATTATCTAGTCTTTTTGCAATATAGTGTTTTTTTGAGACGATGGATTGAACATAATTGAACAAGATCTAATTATTGACGTTATTCCTTTAGTAACTAGGATACTATAACTGCATGCATTGGATTTCAGTAGTTTTTTCCACTATGATTGATACTATGAAAAATAGAATAGATTAAATTAAAAAGTAATCGTACAATTGTATTTTCAATTGGAGTAAAGACAATTTGCCAAAATTAGAGAATCATTCAATGGTGGAATTGCAAGATTAATGTCTTTGAATTGTATAATCCACACTCAAAAATGAGATTTTGGAGGGTATCTGACTTCAAAGTTATATAGAATTTGAATTAAATATTCTAAAATGATAGTGCGGTTCAACAATGCTCTATGTCAACACCTCACTATTACAATCTTTCATATCAAGAACAGACTCACACATATCTATTATAGATTTTATAAGTATCTGTATACGATTTAGGAAAAAAAATTACACGTTAATCCTTTAGTGCCCAGGGTACTGTAGCACAGAGCTCTGGATTTCAGTGGATTTTCCCACTGTGATTGAGATTACCAGAAATAGAATGGATTAAATTAGGAAGTAGCCGCATAATTCTATGCTCAACTAGAGTGCACACATTTTATTAAAATTTGAGAATCATCCAATGGTGGGATTGAAAGATTATAATATGTATTTGAATTGTATAATGCATGCTCAAAAATAAGATTTTGGGGGGTGTGTGACTTCAAAGTTAAATAGAATTTGGGTTAAATTTTCAAAAATGAAAGTAAAGAAGTTCAGCTATGGCCTATGTCAACACCTCTCCGTTGCAATCTTTCATATCAAGAATAGACTCACACATATTTATTGTGAATTTTATAAGTGAAAGTGACTTATCCATATACGGTTTAGGCAAAAACTTATATGTTGAAAATTGACAGGAGTTGATACATTAGTTAAGATCACAAACTTCCAAACACAGTAATGGAAAGATGAAGAAGATAACACAATACAAAAAAACAAAACAAGATAATAAACTTCCAAACACAAGAAATACTGCATAATACATGTGTTGTATTTGTAAGTATTAACTATATTTTCAAATATTTGTAGTATTTTCGCGTTCTATTGATAGGTATTTTGATAGTTGTACAATTCCAAATTGAAAATTTCTTTTTCCGGAAGATGTATAATGTATGTGGCATGATCTGAACTTCAAAATTGAAGTTCCAATTCTTCACGGATTGTCTGCTATTTGCATTTCGGACGTTGCAGTGACCATAATGTGGTCAGCTGGGCACTAAAGGGTTAAAGATTGAAAAAAGTTGGTACGTTGGTCAAGATCAGAATACATATACTACTTGAACATGAACAAGAGAACACAATCCAAAAATATAAATCAAGATAACAAACTTCCAAACACTAGAAATACAACATAGTACATGTGCTATATTTGCAAGTATTTGTTGTATTTTAAGGTATTTGCAATACTTTGGTGTTTCGAACATAGGTATTTTGATAGTTGCACAACTCCAAATCAAAATTTTCTTTTTCTAGAAGATGTGTATTATAAATCTCCAAATCCGAACTTCACAATTCAAAATCCAATTCTTCATAGATTTCCTATTATTTGCATTTCCAACACTCCAATGACCAGAGTGTGGTCAGCTAGGCACTAAAGGGATAATTATGCCTATTAATATGAAAACATGAAAGTACAACCTCATTACACTCTGAACTTGTGTGCACATATGATTGAACACTTTCCACATGTCAAACAAGTTCTAAACTCATACACTAGTCACCAAACGGGTGATATATAAGAGTTCTGAATGTTTCTCGGGTGAAAATTTAAATGACTGAATAAGAGCATCTCTGTGAAAACTGAAGGGCGGCTAATTCAAAGTCACTCCTTTTTAATGGAGACATCCTGTAGAAATAAAGAGGAAAATTGTACAGAATAGAACAAACCTTGCTGTTCCTGGTCAGGCTAGTGCGGGTTCTCAGTTTATTTTTTTTCAATAAATAGAGTATATTTACAAATCCACAGTCTCTATTTCTTCTTCTTGTTTTTCTTCTTCCCCTTGCTCTTCTTTCCTTTGTTTCCTTGGGGCGATTTCGGAGCTGGCGTTGACTTGGAAGTGGGAGGCCCCAGACCGTCCACTACTTCCCCAGCTGCCTTGAAAACTTTCCTCAGCGGCCCCTGGAGTTTGCTCTGGCAATTCTTGAGCAACATCTTGGCTGTTTCGATTGTTTCATGCAGCCAGTGTTGATCCATGTCCTCATGTGTTATGCACCTGCCACATCAAAGACACCATTGTGAAAAGGCTGCCTAACCTTAACCCTGAAAGCCCTTTGCGGCCGTATAGTATATTCTGTATTTGGTGGTATTTCATCAAAATAATAATGATCAATCACTTTTTAGTACGAAGTAAAATTAATAATGTGTACATAACAATATATCACAATTCAAATATTAAACCACAATTGAACAAGTATAAGGCTAAATACAGGTTGTAGAGAGAGACCCCAAGGGCATTTGAAGGGTTAACCCCTAAACGTCCCATGGGGATAGTATATACGCTGTTGTATAATTGAGATTTGCTACCAACAAAAAAACTCTAAATTGGGATCTCAGTAGCTCGTTAGAACCGCATTGATCTAAATTTCAACTTCTCTTTTGACCTCAAACCCATTAGAGGTGTGGATTCATTTCAAATACAATCAAAATACGACCTATTCTACTGGCCGCAAAGGCACGTTCAGATGTTTAGGGGTTAACCAAAACCAAACCTGCATCAACTACAGTCTACCCTCCATAATATGGCACTCCATAATATGGCAATATTATTGTTTAAGAAATACTCGTGACAAGCCATTTCTGTGACTAATCCATGCCTACCGCCTGAAAGTTAAGGCTTCCCAATAGAGAGGGAGTAGGGACAATTCTTCAGTAAAAGACACCCCGGCTGCATTACATAATGTGAGTATGTCCTTGAGGCATGGATAGATGTACTTCCCAAACGCACTCCTTATTCACGATGGTCTCTAGGCCAGAGTTATGATTATTATTCTTAATGAGTACCAAATTCCTGCTTTAATAAGCTTAGTAAATCGTGTAAGTGCACATTTAGGTACGTCTCCTTGATTTATTGAATGAAAATCACAACATATTCCACCCCCAGCTACTCTGATACAAGACTGACTGCAAATGGGGAGATGTTCAGTGGTTTTCCTTTTGGTTAGTTTCGACAACTTTTCAAGCCTATAAGAAGAAAACGCAATCGTTCAAACACACTTTCATTAAAAAAGAAAGAAAGATTTTAAATGTAGATTTTAAGCCAGATTTTGTATTGTAGTTAGTAAATTAAAAGAAAGCTATGCAAAATTCACCAGAACTAGGAGCTTGAACCATATTTATGGAGTCACACCGGCAAAAAAAATGAAAAATGTGATGTTGGTACAAGTGATTTCAGAAATCATGATTCGGGTGCAGTTGTCTAGTACCGTTGAATATAGGAGCCCAAAACTTGAGCCCTCTTGGTCCAAAATAGATTGATGTAACCAATTGATTGGTGACACTAGTAACAAAACTGTAGTTTTTCATTCCCCACTTTATGGGAACAGTGAACAGTGACGGAATATTGTGCCTAGATTTCTGTCTTCTTGTGACCAAAACCACTCACCAATATCGACGCAACCGATGTGCCTGGCGCGGTTTCGTTCCTTTTTCATTTATAGTAAGTGAAAAACGACACATTTCCTACTAGTGTGAAAGGAAAGAGGTCCTCACTTGGGATATAGGTCCTCTATGGCTTCTTCCAGCTTCTCCTTGTGCTCACTGAAATCCTCCAACAAGTCACCTTCGTCATCAAGTCCTTCATACCCGCCTTTGATGAGGCCCAGCGCCTTATTCAGCTTCATCAAATGCTCATCTACGTCAGCCTGCCAGCAAGACAACCAGATTAACTACATAGAGAATTTCGCCTCCCACTTAGGGTTCTGTATCATTAAATTAAATTACACAGAACCTGGCAGATAGATGACATGCCTTGAAAGTTCACTAAGGTCATACTAAATATCAAAATCATGAGGATTAGAGTGACAACAAATAAAATTATGTTGTTTAAATGAATTTCTTGTATTCTGATTTGGACTCAAATAATAAAATAATAAACTTCATATATAGTCGCACAAAATATCATTGTTATGATATTAGCGTGACTCACAATAAGGCACAGTAAGGTAGAATGTCCTGAAACAGTTAATACACCCAAACCGATGTGTATAATGACCCATAAAGGTTAAGAGTCAAACTCGATTCCACTTGTGTAGCCATTTATGTCAACCAATCAACTTTTTACACTATTACCTATATTAGTCAATTTCTAGAAGCAACTTGGGCTGGTTTGTGGAATCATATGTTCACAGATTTGGGATAATCTAGTTATTGGTTTTGGGTGCTGACTAACTTAGTGGAAAAAAAATGCATTCTTCATGATTATTATTTTCCTATGAAGGAAAAATACTACTCCCCTTCTACTCCTACCGCACATGATCTCAGGTCATTCTAATGACAAGGTCACAATTGGTACATGCCATTCTAATGCTGGGACAAGGTAAACCACCCTATATGTGCCATGTGACTATTGGAACACTTCATAACATTCAGTAGCCTTCATGCCCACTACCTTTCCTTCATGCACTCTGCTCATCACGTTGAGCCTCCACCTGTCCACTTAGATACTAATGAAATCCTGTTGGGTGTGGAATATTCCACACCATCTACTGTAGAGCAAAGGCAGAGACAATGCATGCTACTGAATGTTATGTTTGTGAGAGTGTCTTACATTTGAAAATTTGATATGTACACTATTGGTACATAGTGGCACAAATAGGGTGGCTTAGTCGCACTCGGTGGACCAGTGAGCCAAGAACCAGGGTTTGCAATCATTTCTCATTTTTACAAAGAATGGAGATCTCATCAAGAGGGTAAAATCCATACCAGAAGAGAGCAAGCCTTGGAGTAGAATAAGTCGATGTACACTTTATCAGTTATGCCTTTACGTATAAACACCGAACGAGCCTCACGCTGGTAACTCTCCACAGGGGTCAAGGGAATTAGAATTCTCTCTCTGGCCGCTTTAAGTAACACTTTCAGTTTCTCAACGCATGCTCTTGAGAGTCTTGTGCCATCATCCAATATGATACTATCCGACGTCATGGCATATGGTGCTTCTGTATTATGATCTGTAATACAACACTCAAAAAGGCATTTATTAGAGCAGTTACCAGAAACTTCATCGCAAACAGTTCAAATGTCTACATAACATTACCAGGCAAGAGTATTTTGACCTTTCTTAACAATACTCAAGGCCACTGCAATTGGCCACAAAGAAAATTTAGAATTCAGACTGACCGTTTCCAATAGCCTGTATAGTAGAATTAATATGCAACCTACCAGAAGTGTTCCAAGGACACAGTTCTGATATACCAACGACGTTTGGAAACATACTATACTGAAATATACAACGCCCAAGTGTACAAGGATATACTAAAATATTGAGCTGAAATGTACTCTTAAGGCCGTGAATCTTTCAAGCGCCACATGCCCAATTTCCTGTTTCAGTTTTAAGGGACGGTGACCTTGTCACTCAGTGGCAGTGGACTGTCCCAAAATGAAAATTACCGGAAGAAGACTTCAGATTGTGCTTATACACTTGCCACTTGGATGACCTAGTGACCAAGATACATTAGACCCACAGAGGGAGTGATACACAATACCTGGTTTTAATTGACCGCTCACGAACGAATCTAACAATTCCTCGTCTTGTGAGGCATCCAAAATTTCTCCCAGAGAGTCATTCTCCTGTGCGCCTTCATCGTCCATGATGGATTTCTCACAATCAAAGAATTCCTCACCCTCGTCTTCTTTGTCATTCTCAGAGACTTTGCTTTCCCTGACAGCCTTATTGGCATTTGTAGATATCTTCTGCTCCACATCACCAAGACTGAACCCCGATGGTTCATATTTCTGCACTTGAAGTTTCAAGCTCTTTTCTACACTATTATGCCAACTCATTCGTGCATATGGGCGTCTAATATTTCTGAGCATAATCACGGGATCTCCCATTGATTTCATTGCCAAGGAGAAGGCAGTAGCGAGTTTCCAGATTTGCGGTGACTGTCTCGTATATTCTGTAAAGGGTTTCCGCAGTTCTTCACAGAAATGGGAGGGAAGCTCGGCTAGGACTGGAGAGTTCTCTGCAAAGAGTTCAGTCAAGACCTGAATGATCATCTTATGGGTCCGCCCATAATCAGTATTGATACATATTGTGAACAGTAGAATGAACAGCCGTAGAATAACCAATTGCAAGTACATTGCTTTATTTAATCCTGAGTCTTCGAACCACTTCTCTAGCTGCAGGCCTTGGAAGAGAAGATTAAGAATAAGTCGAGCTGCATCATATAACACCCCTGCAGCATTGCATCAAGAGGTTGTTAATTGATAGCTAATTTATGCAATGCTAACAAGTTCAATGTCCAAAAGAACCTCTGTGCTGGAAATCAACTAGCCCTATGACCTCCACTTAATGTGATGAGTGAAGTATAAGCAGCTGTACAAGTACGTTCCAAAATCTCCTTCTTACATCAACGATGGAATAAATTAAATCCTACAAACTGGAAACAGAACTTCTTCATTGAGTTTCTACTAATACTCTCACAAGTCTCCTACATTAGATAAATTCTGAGGAAGGATTTAGAATCTCGTATTATCTGTTTCTCAAGTAACACTATTCTTTCATCAGAACTATAATCAAAGTTACAAGGAGGGATTAATTCTACTCTTTTCCAAGAGTTTGTTTTGGTGATTTTACACCTAAATCGTGAAGGAATTAAAAATAAAAATAAAAATAAAAATAAACATTGCGTCAGCTCTTTACCTTGCAAATAAGTGAGGCAGTCACCTCTACAAGTCGACTTGACTAGCCCAGAGTAGTAAGGTTCATAATGCTTGCCCGCCATGTAACAGAGTGCCATACTCTCAGTAACGAGCATGCTCTTCAGCTGAGTGCTACATGCACATGTTGCTACAACTCCTCTCTCGAAAAGGGCCAGAAACACAAATGGGGAGATACAGACATTGCTACTGTACATACCACTTAGAGATGACATAAACCTTTCAATCCCTTGAGACCAGAAAGTGCAGTGATCTATATCCGTGGTGGACTTCAACACAGCATTGTGCTGTGACTGCGACCCATTCCAGAGTAGACCTTTGAGGTCATTCTTGGGTGATCTCCTCAGCTTTTTGATCATTATCCGGGAAGCCTCTCCCAGACCCCAATCATATCCCAGGAAAGGTTGCAATGTCACAAGTTTCCCCAGCTGATCATATTGCTCTGGAATCGCCGCTTTCTGACTCAGATCTTTAGCAAGAATGTCGAATACTAGCAGTGCATCTGGTGACTCTCGGATGACGTGCACCTCTTTCATGCTATGAAAAGGCATGTCCATGAATAACAAATCATAAAGTTGTGTAGCAACCTTTATAATTTTAGCCTTCAACTGCACCTTTGTCTTCCCATCGCACTTGTTGGCATCCAAAACAAGCTGTAAGACTTTGAATCTGAGTAATAGAACATGAGCAACAAAGTTGCTCATTGTGACCATGTTGCTCATGTGACCATTGTTGCTCATGTGCATGATGCCTTCCACAACCTTGCAGAAAACGGTCTCAAGAAGGCCACCGATCTCAAGAAGCTGCGCACCAAAGAACTGCAGTGCTAGAAGTGCAAATTCCTGGACGGAGAGCTGATTAATCTTCCCATTTGTTGATGCACTGATCGAAGAATCTGCCAGCCAGTGAGCTTTTGAGTACTCAACAACAACAGTATGCGGTTGTGAATGCCTAGCTGCACCGAGATAGGAGTATATACATTGCAATATTGGCTCGTCTTCTTCTCTCCCTCTACCCTTCTGAAGCCTATCCAATGCCTGGATGGAGGAGACGATGCAGTTGCTCCAATTGTCCCAGACTTCCGCAAGATCTGAGACTTGCTCCCTCAGCGAGCCAGAAATACTTCCCGCATCAAGTATATTTTCAACCCCTTCTTGTTCAACTGCACGATGGACAGTTTGTGCAAGCTCTTGAAGTAGAAGATATGAGCTTAATAGCTGCAGTCTAATCACTTTCAACTTTCGAGATTGCTCGTAGAATTTCTTGAAGATCTTGAAGGATTTGCAGCTCGCATACATCAAAATCTGCAGCTCACAGATGAGGGCAGCACCAACAGCAGATTCATTTTCGGATACAAGTGTTTGTGCATGCTGAAGAACTTGGATCACTTCAAAGGTAAGGAGTCTTGGCCAACCTTTGTTGCCATCCTTCCAAAGAATCTCCATACTTGCAATATGGAGGAGCTTCTCCACTGCCACTGAGATAGATCCCGCACGCTCATACAACTTTGCTGCATCCTTCAGATTTCCGTGGGCCTCGGCTAACTCAGCAGCCTTTTCGTAGTTTCCAGCAGCTTCTTCTATGAGCTGCAATTGATCATTGTAATCTCGTCTCTTGAGGAAGGAGCGCCGCATTGTCAAAGTTGGAAACATGAGCACAAACTTCATCATTTCCTCGACATTCTTCCCTTGGTGGTAATGAGTAGCTAATCTCTTCAAAAACTCGGTTTTGGCTCCCTCAAAATCTAGTTTCTCTGATTTCTCACGAGCTGTATTCATCGGTGGTTTAAGGGGTGAGGAGTCTGATTTTAAGCTACTATCTCTTCGTTGTTCCCATTCCTGGATGAAAAGGAGACCCATATCCAAAAGCTTTCCCCGCCAGCACGTTTGAAGGCATTTGACCACGTTGATCCTCGAATACGCGAAGGCTGCCTCTTGCCAGCACTTAGCTTCAGTGAAGCATTCACCTGCAGCTTCCAAGTTTGGAGGCTTACAAACGTCTTGGTATACAAAACCTGAAACAACAAAAAAGAAAAAAAGATATAAATACTCAAGAACATTACATCAAAGCACGAACCCTCAACCTCTCTTACCATCATTTAAAAGTTTGTTTACTGAGAACATGGTTAGCTACCAGCTTTTTTGTAGTTTCCAATTTTGTGGTAGCATTTGGCGGCACTTTCCCCTTTCTCGATGGAGATGTAAAGCTCAGCTGCTTCTTGTAACATCCGGCTTGCTTCCTTTGGATTTGTGACCTGACGCTTCTCTGCTTCTTGCTGAAGACTTGCAGCCTTTGCATGTTGAGCTTTAGCAGTGTCACCTGCCTTTTCGAAGCACAGCTTCGCAGCGTCGTAGTGGTGCTCATTAAACATCTGTTGAGTAAGCATGATTTTTGTGTCACAAATCTTGCGTTTCCGAACACACGTGCTAAGGTAAATGCAATATACATATAAACGATGAGACATCTACATGAACTGCATTCCACTGACTACTTATTCACATGGAATTATGAAATGGCTAAGGATGATGCAGAGTTTACACTCTAGTAACTAGACTGATCATGATTATACACATTACCTTCACACCCCGCTTATTCCAGTCTTCTGCTGAGCTTTCGCCCTGTAACTCTTCAGCCAGAGCAGCATCAAGTTGCTTAACCTTCACAAACCCAGAAGCCACCCAGTAGTCTAACATGGGCTGGTGATTCTCAATGCACTCATCATAAATCCAAAGCCTTTGTCGAGCCCGCGTCAACATCACGTATAGCTGTTTCAGCTCGCTGCATAGGAGGTTGTGCTGTCTGACATCAAATTGCGGAAACGTAAGATTTGTAGCTAAACCTTGCTCAACCATGAAAGCATATATCACCCGCCATTTATTTCGTAGTGGAGAGTCTGCAAAGAAATTGTACAGGAGAACGTCCTGCAACCAACCAACACTTCAGAAACCAAATTTGTAATCTAAATCCTTGAAATCTACGTCTTCTATTGTGAGATGCTCATGAAGAATTTGTTTGATCAGGTAACCATTTATATATGAACCTTCTCACATTTGAGTTTCAGTTGAATTTTGTGAGTCTTTTCGCTAGTATACATGGCAGTGTTTTTACTAGAGTTCTTTTTTCAACAAACAGAAAAATAAATTCAGAAAAAAATCATATTTCTATTCTTAGAACTATTTTTGCCCACCCTGCTCTTGGGGTACGATATCATGTTTTGCTTTAGACAAGCTGTTTTTGGTTCAATAGTTGCATTTGCTGACCTAACAAAGATTCAGTGATTTCAGAGCCCAGTCTAATTAGGATCAATGTGAATTAATTGTTCTTGCAGTATTTTGGTTAGGAGCTTAGAGTGGCATCAGCTAAAGCCAAATCTGACATGGCTGGAATGTGTCATCCTCGACATTTCTATATCCACATTACAATAAGTTCGTTTCAATCAATATCTTTAATTTTTGCTTGTTTTACATTTTAATAATGTTTCATGTTTTGTTATTTCTTTGACGAATTTTGAATCAGATTTTGTGTCAATTTGTATACTAATACTCAAAGGTGGAGGAGGATGTGTCATCAGAAGAAGAGTCTGGGCCATCCAAGCCTCTTAACTAGCACAGCATTAAACTGTAGTGACTACAAGAGTTTTGGAGTATAGAATTTTTGCTTGTACACTAGATGATTCAAAGCATAAATACATCTAATATACAAAATGGCCACTTAAGGTAGAGGATATTAAAATTGTTAGGAACATGATCCCATCTCTACAACTCAAGTATTCTTACACTTGGTTGGACTTATTAGCAAGTGCTGTAAGCATTAATGTTATTTATTAAGCATTTAGGATAAGAACGTATTTGCGGAAGGTAAGGGTACCTGAAATTCGAGCCCTTTGCACTCGTGCACACTTAGTACAAGGCCTCTGTCCCCAATTAGGTGTTTCATTTTTCTATCTCGCACCAGTATCACTTGCTCAGCTCCAAATTCACAGCCCCCTCCCCCTGCAGTTCCCCCCATATCAAAGAGACTGGTTACCAGGCCATGATTCTCCGCGGTTTTCAAGAATACAGGAACCTCACCCTGCAGTAAACTTCTCTCTGGATCCAGCTTATCAATTGAACTTGGGAAAAAGCGGTGCAATAGCTGCACAACACTGTCTGCCATAGACACCACCCCCATGTGTGTACGAAAGTTCATAGTCAGCTGGAAAAGGTCAGGCACACGCAGTTCTGTGCCTCGTGATAGTGCACATTCAGATTCCCTCCCAAGAAACTCTTCATAATAGAGCCGCCTGACATCTTCAAATCTGAAACCAACACCACGGGCAATTGTTTGGGCAGTGTCTCCGGCGAACACAAAGCCTGACTCCAAATTGCTACAAATGAATTTGAACAGGGCAATTTGTGCCTGGGTGAAGTCCTGGACTTCGTCAACATACAGAAAATGCATCTTCTCACCCAGAAAGCCCCACTCTTCAGTTCTAAGTACAGATGTGTCACAAGGTCTGCAACATCATATTCCCAGTTCTCCCTCTTTCTCTTCTCATACTTCAAAAACAGAGAGTAGATGTTGTCTCTTTGCTGCTCACTGTACAATGAGGACCGTCGTTCAGCCATGGCGACATAATCCTCCCGGCTTAGTCTCCCGTGGGGACTTCGAAGGGCCGCCAAGCTACCCTTGATGTGTGACATGATTTCTGTGTATACTAAAGATGGGTCCAAATTCTTCGTTAACTTGGAGTCAAAATGCGGCCAATACACTGATCCAAATCGTTCAAACTCAACTTCTGTACCCTCCCATTTTCTAGGTTTTCTTTCATCTTGTGATGACTCATTCTCCATGTCATCGTCGTCCTCACTCACCTCTTCAACATCACTAAAGTCCTCATCGGACTCTTCCCCGCTATGATCAGTGTTGACTTCAACTATTTCCTCATCTTCCGCTGTCTCTTTTCCGTCCTTAATCTCTAGGTCATTCATTCTCATGGCTACATCTTCTTCTGGGTCCTCAGGATTTGACGAAAAATATGACCTTGAAATACTGCCATCCAGCATGGTGAGCATCTTTCGAAATGTGATTACCAGAGGATAACAGTCCCGAGGAATGTTCATGAAGTTATCAGGAATGGATCCCATCAGCAAGGCTTCTGCCTCATCATCCAACATCATTTCCTCAAAAACATCACTCAGGTCATCTGCCTCTGCAACGCCACCCTCAGCTTGCTGCATAGACCTGGAGTAAGATTGAAACTGTTAGGTCCTCGATGTAAGTGTGAAGGCAAATATAATTACATGCATATTCATCTATCTGTATTACAGTGTAACGGGTATGTGCACAATGTAGGCAATTGTAACATAGACTTCAGTAATCTACGCATGTAAAATGGACAAAAAAATGTCAGATCTTGGTTGTTATCATATCACTATTATCGAGAATCACAATGTTTTCCAGACGAAAGAGTTATTCTTTGTCTAAAAAAATTCAAGCTGTTGCAAAATCCACTTACAATTAACCCCAGCTTTGACAGAACTTTGAACGGGTTGAATTGTAGAGTGCGTACCGACGTGTCTTGGAAATATTATGCTTCACTGCGGCACACAATTTTGGAGACAAAGTAACCAAAACTTGTTTGAGAAAGCTTGTGGCCTCTGGTTTAGAGGCGCCTTCGTCCTCGCCGTTACTCGTTGCTATGCCATTTGTTGCAATCCAAAATTCCAACTCTCGTTGCAATAACTTGGTTGTGATCACAGTGGTTTTTCCTGTCCCCGATCGACCAATGATGAAAGAACTACTTGGATATTGTATTATAGCTGCCTCTTGCTCGTTCACTTCAAACGGTAGGGACAGCTGAGAACCATCTGAAGCTGTCAGAAGTTGGTGGGCTATCCCAGAGGATAGAGAATAAAATTTCATCAGTAACACACTGTCGTCCACACCAGATTCTTCAAACAAAGGTTTGGTGTCCACGTCAGCTTCAACACTTGTGCCACTACGAGGCTTCAAGGATTTGTACTTCACAAAAGAATCATCTGCGTTCCATCTTGCAGGAACTACCAAGCTTTTTTTACTTTTGTCGAGTCGTTTCTCTGTACAACGTCTGAGATACTCGTTAGTCCACATGGAGAATCCACCTTCAAGCCGCCGAACCAGACCGCCTAATTCTGAATTCTGAACTGCATTCCAAACCTTGATGATCTGATTGCCATTCTCAACATCAGTTGTCCACACCAGAAAATAGTCTGCCACTGGGTAGACTTGAATGAGGTTTCTATATCTTGCGCTGGTAAGCTCTGTTGACAGTTGATACGGAAACCGCTTGCCCTTTGCCAGATTCAGCATTGTGTTCAGTAAGTGTTGTCTAGTTTGCAATGACTTGACTCTTGTTATAGTTGACTTCATTTCTTTAGCAAAAAGAACCTGCGCAAGCACTTGACTCCTTAGAAATATTGGACCTTGGCAAGAGGTAACATCACAAGTTTTCACTAACTTAAAGAATAATTTTAATGAGATAAACGACGAAAACAAATAAACGGCCCAAAAATAATAATCACAAAATAGAATTAGGACAATAGCTCAATACCATGAACGATTACGATAACCAAAAAGGAGAAAGGCTTCAATCTTGAATTTAGGGAGGCCTAGAATGTACCTTCCATAAAGTGCCATTGAAAAGGCCTGAATTTGCATCAAGCAATTCTGCGAGCTGGTTGAGCTCATGCGTAACCCGCTTGATAATCTTCGTCATTTCAAAATCTGACCCCGGCTCTACAATACACTTTCTTCGTTTTGAATCTCCAATCAGAGCTTTCCAAACTGCATCCTTCGGCTTCAAAGTTGATTCATTACCAACAATCCACATACAATATCTGTAATAAACCAACTGATTAGGAGATATTTAGGATTCACTGTGTTGTTTTATCGGTGACTTATGATACTGCTGGAGAGAATTGAAGAAAACTAAAATTCGTGAAAACATGGATAAAGCAAGAACTTGTCAAGGAAGAAATAATAGAATATTTAATCTCAACAAACCAACATGAAAATGGTCTTTGGAGGATGTAAAAAAAGGGATCCAGATTTTACTTTGCACGTGTAATGGCAACATTGAGGCGGCGATGATCTTGTAAAAACCCAATGTTCCCATCTTTATTGGCTCGAACAGTAGAAAATATAATGATATCTTTCTCTCGCCCTTGAAATCCATCCACAGACTTGACCTCCACAGTAATGTCAGCCATTGCACTATAACGGCTTAGCCTTCTCTCCAGGTTCTCCACTTGGCTTTGATACGGAGAGATTACGCCAACACTGAGGTTCTTCATTTCGACCTTCGAACAAGCTGCCATCACACGAAAAGTGCAAACAAAAACGTTTGTCATAATCTATACCATCAATGTGACTAGAAGCATAAAGTGACATGAAGAGACAATCTAAACTACACAGAGAGTAGAAGGTCTGACTATAGACCAACTCAAGTATATTTGCATGTATACATGGACTTATAATCATGCAGAATTGCCTGACTAACCTTCATGAATCTTTGAGATCAATAGAACTACAATCTCCACTTCCAGAAGGTTCTTCCAGGATTTGGCCTGGCCTTCATCTCTTTGCTCTCTACCATCCCGGACATTTATGAACTGGTATGGCCCAGGGAAAATCTCTTGACAAGGCTCTCTGTTATAACGCCCCTTCAAAACATTGTCACCGTCTTGAACTTTCCCACCATAAAATTGAGAATTTGGAAAGATACTTATTGCCGGGTGCATACGATACTGAACATCCAGAAGGTGGACTGGATGGCCTAAAGCTTGTAGTCTTTCAAATAAGCTCCTCCCATAGTCACAGTGTAGTGCAACCTGCATCAAAATCGCCAGCCAAACACCCTCCATCAGTTAGAGACACGTAGTGTTCTCATTTACAGTTGGTTATGGCACAATGTGCACTATGTCTATTTGAGTCGAGTGCCGTTTGCCTTCACTCGTTTGAAAGATTGTGCCTGGCCAAAGATGTCTTTGGCTGGTTAAGTTCAATCATTTCAAGCATGAGGCCACAATAACCTAAGAACAAAAACAGTCGGATTATGTAAACGAGGTCCACAGGGACCACCTCAAGTTCAATATTATTTTATTTTATTTTATTTTATATTTTATATTATATATAATATATTTGATAGAGGGTCGTGAGTAAGGTTCACCTGGCTTATGACAGTAGCTGGAAGCTGCATTTGGTCTCCAACTAGAACCATCTGCTTCACTCCCATCATACTTGTAACAACCACTGTTGCCGCCTCCACACGTTGAGAAGCTTCATCAATAATAACACACTCGAAAGGCTTGCTATTCAATATGATGTGCCGACCAGCTGATGACACTGTGCTAAACACAATGCATGCATGTTCAAGTATCCATTGCCCTGTAATATAGACGGGAACATTGCGAAGAGTTACATCATTCGGCAGTGCAGTCAATGCATCTTGAAGTTCATACACAGCCTTAGCAAATGCTGAAGTCCTGGTCGTAGAGGATGCTCGAAAATACAGACGCACATCAACATCTCTGAATTCCAATTGCAAAAATTTGTTCACCATCGTCGAGCAATATTCCAAAACTGTGACACAACTTGCTGGCATGTAGCTGCTTGGCAAGTCATTGCACAGAACATGGCAGTGATCTAAAAATTCCTCGGCCAGTTGCTTCAGCCTCTTCCTGAAAAACTCCATAAAACTTGTGGGTTCATTCTTGTGAGTCTCCTTGTAAGTCTCATACTGTACGCTTGCTGATTTTAGAAACTCCACCACGGCAGATGTTGAAGCTCGCCATCCAGAGTTTGGAGAAAGGGCACGGATGAGCCGGTCGACTCTGTGGTCGAGGAACAGCTGATCCAGCGGTCCTTCTAAATCAAGCCGATCATCGTTCCCAATTAAAACCATATCACCCAGCCGTACAGTGTTCTCTTCACCCTCAGCGCAGAATTGACCAAACAGGAGACTTTGGTTCGTGGCAGTGAAAAATTTCAGGAAACGGAGTATCACTTCGGAAATTGCAGCATTTGTGGGTGCGCATACAAGTGTTCTCTGCTTGAGAGAGCTCAAGATGGAGAGCAGAGTTGCGAGGGTAGAAGTTTTTCCTGTCCCTGGAGGACCTTGAATAAGCCTAATACGTGGTTTCAGCTCATGCAAGAGTCCATTTATAGACGTCTTCACTGCCGTAGCCTGAGACTTGTTGAGCCCCCGGTACTCACAATAGCTGTCAATCAGTTCCTCTTTACAGTCCATTGTATAATTGAGAGGGACCTTGCTTCTTAGCCATTTAGATTCCTGGACATCATTCAGCTAGACATCAGAAATAAATCCAGAGATCTAAAACCACTCCAGCCAGCAAAAATCACTAAAAATGGGAGGATTGCCACAGAAAGAACATGAGCTTTCCTACAGTAGAAGGAATTAATTAAAGACTAGTACGGTATTTCCGCCAACAAGTTACATGTATTTCTATACTCATTCGAATAGATTCACAGCTAACATTAAGTTTCTCCATGTAGTAAGTCCCCGTTTAAACCTTCTCATGAGGTGCCTACCGTCTTGCATCACAATTCACAATAAATGATGAAGATTGGGTAAGTGGCCAGAAATTAGCCAGCGCAGTGTAACAACTGCACGAGCACATTTCTGCTAAGAAATTTTCAGCTGTACGAACTCGACCTTGATCAGCACATTATGAACCACGCTGAAGTGGCCTATTCATCGAAGCAAATTACTCAACAAAGGTGAACAGTAAGCATTTAGTGAACAAGAGGTTCAGGTTTGAGTTTGGATCATTACATATTGCCCATGACATATTACACAAGCTGATAGAGCTTTTCATACATCAAAGACGTCATTGTAGTAGGGTTTGATGCATACCGGCTGTGAATATAAAAGAGATCTCAAAATTGGAAGACGCTTGCACAAATCAGTATCTGCTCTAACTAAAGCTTCCCAGATGCGCTTGCCGGTTGCCAGGTTTCCCATTTGTAAAGCAAAGAACCCCTTGCCCTCGCACAAAGCCATGTATTCAGGGCTTTCGGATGGAGCATAGACAATTGCCGACAAGACGTTGTCGTCATTCTCACGACTGCCTTTCAGTATTCCGAGAGTATAATGAACTCCGAATTTCTTGAGCTCAATGCACTCACTCTGTGGCACATTGTTTGTAAACAGAATCATGTCTGTGGGCTTGGGCTTCCAAGATGGCTTTCCCTTATTTCCTCTGTTTACAATGGGTTTCTGCGGGTCGCGTAGGAGCTTGAAGAGCTTCAGATTTGATGCATCTAAATCACGTGGAGTATTTCCCTCTTCCACCCTTTTCAACGGGATGTAAGATGCTGCTTGAATCTCCTCGAACGACTGTTGAAGCTGTGCACGGGTCTCTTCCACCAAAGGCTCCTTGAAGGACTCCAAATATTTCGAAAGGGAATCAAATCGCATGGGGATGGGTTGCACCTGCATCATGCAAAGGATTCTGTCAATTCATGTGCCAGATTCGCTCAGAAAGACGTCCAAGTAAATCTACTAATCTATAGACTTGATAAAGAACACCCAGTCTCAAGATGACCAATATCAGTGAAGAGCTTTTGCCTACCACCCTCTTTCTAAATCAGAATCAATGAATACAAAAGACTTCATCTTGCACATCAACGCTTCCTCTTTCATTCTCATACTTGACCATCACATTGTCTCAAGTCCATGCAGGATTTTCTCTTTCATTGTCATCACCATGGCTCAAATCCATGCGAGATTTTCTCTTTCATTGTCATGCTTGACCATCAGTGTCTCAAAATCCAAGAAGAATTCTCATTTACGTCAGGTAGAGTAATCCTTTACCTCCAAAATTTCAACTGCATGATACAGATACAAAGATTTGAAAACTTTTGCGGTTCATAATCCATGCTAAAATCAGAGGATATCAAGCCAATTCATGTGCCAAAGTAAAATCTACAAATGTATCAATTTGATGAGGAACACCCAGTCTCAAGTTAGTGAAGAAAAATCATAAATGGATACGTTGATTGATATCGAATTCTCTTACCATCCACGTAATTCTAAATTAGAATCAATGAATTCACACGAAAGATATAAAGTCGTACCTTGTTCACATAAAGATTTTCATTCAAGATATCGTCAAGAGACATCTTTAGCACCACGGACAGCAACGTCCTGTTCGTTTTATATTCCTTGACGTCGTCATGAGTGATAAATGTAACCGAGTCCCCATCACCTTCCCTCGAGAGCTTCTGGAAAAATTCCTTGTCTGCTTCCTGTTGCAGTGATACTGGAATCTCGCTAGCCCCGAAAGCTTTGAAAACCCACAGTCGTCGGTTATCAAGAGTATACAGAAGACTCTGGTGGGGCACGACACGAATGGGTGGGAAGTCGGTCACCCTCAGTAGTCCAGCTTGAAGGTGCTCCACAGCTTTTTCCAGTGCCAGAGGTCGACTCATGGCACTTGCAGCCTCGGCATATGAAATTGCCTCACCAGGCTTCTTCTTCAGGGATTTGGGACGGAATTCACGGCTTATAGAAGCTTGTGAATACTTGATTGACTTGGGATCCAGCCAGGTCAGTTCCCCTTCCTCCATACTTGAAGCTGCTTTTTCCTCCATCACTGAAGGATGTGCACAGCTTGCGTCTCAACACCTGAAGGCGAAGTGTGTCAGAAGTACAATTGACGAAGAAAACACCGATTGATCATATTGTGTGAAAAAAAAAAAAAATCACATGGAGTTAAAGTTTATTGATCACCAAAGTAAATGAAGAGCATTGCAAGTGTTGTTCCAAACATAAAATAAAATTGAACAAAAGAAAGCACACTCAAATGAGGACTCAAGCAGAACATGAAGCCCATTTCGAGTCCTTTAAGGGTTAGAGCCTTTTCATTCAGCGAATACAAGGCCCATCGAAAGCTCCCTCAAAACACAGACATTCCAAAACATGGACACTACCGAAATTCGCACATAACACATGATTTGCTACTACTTTGGTACCAAGAAGTAAAGATAAGCATGTCCTCTGAATATTATTAATTGATAAAAAAAACCAGCGAACACAATTGTGAGATGCGACAAGCAAGAAACCTCAAATGCTGTTCCTAAGACCCCTTTCAGAAGCACTACTATGCTGTCTGAACCACCTATTCCTTCTCTCAAATCCAAACAACAACCTCGATTTCAAGGAATTCGTTTCATTCAAACGACCCAATTACAACCATCAGCATGAACATAAAAAATCCAGTTACACACTCTTGCCGTACAATCATCTACCCAAACAAGTTTAAACCAATATAAACAGAGCAACAAGTTTTCTTTCCTCGAGGAAGATCGATCGTCAAGCTAAGCACTACATTACGGGTTCTGAACTTTTCCAAAACCAATTCTCCAACTAGCTTGAAACTCTCCTCCCAACCTACACGTGTATACTTTGAAACACACACAGAAATACTTACTTCTTAAACCTCTTGCAATTGATCGAATACCAGCCTCGATTTCATGTCGTTGCATGCGTTCCTCTGCATTCAATTCATCTGCTTAAAGAAGCCCACTCTTGCCAAACACTCATTTACCCACACAAGTCGAAACGCATTCAAACGGAACCACAAAGAGACAATTAAGAGACGCTTAAGTCAGATCGTTAAGCTAAAAACCACACTATCTTGGATTCTTGAGTCTCGCTACACACAATTGTTGAAATACACAGTCTATCCGACTGACTGTCTTTGCACATTCACCAATCCTCTGAAACGAATTTACAAATTATAACGAAAACGATTTTCTTTCCTCAATTGAACATAAAAAAGCGTACGTAATCATCTACCCAAACAAGCTTAAACCAACTTAAACAGTTCTACAAATTTTCTTTCCGCAAGGAAGATCGATCGCCAAGCTAAGCTCTCACCACTCTCAACACTCATTCTTGATTCTAGTGTCACACAATTGCTGATCCAGAGAGGACTGTCTCTGCACACTCATCTGAAACGAAATTACACAAAACGACACTCACCAGCTCATGCTTTCTGGGTTTCCAAATCCAATTCCTCCCTAACAAAAAAAATCATTCTCGCACCTCTTGATCTGGTCGGAAAACCTCAGTCGGTGTACACTTGAAGCTGCAAAATCGCACATGGAAACTTGGACCATGCGCACACAGAATGCACTGTAATTGAATCTGCCATCGCCAAGATCGAGGAGAGTAAGTTCCTGTACATGGCATTTGTCTGTAAACGGGAGTTGGACGGCAGATGAAGAGCATTCAAGAGAGAAAGCCTAGAATAGAGTAGGGATCTAAAGAAGCGTCCTGTACAAGCTTGTTGGTGTTGTTTTCTGCGGCATTGAAGAGCAGGCCAGTGGGCGGGGGAGAGAGAAAGACACGCCGCCAATTGTTCGGTATCTGTCACTTTCAACAATCCATTTATGATTTGAAAATGCGTTCTGGACTCTGGAGGGTAATTGTTGATGTTTGAAAATGAGGTTGATATTTGAAGTGGTGTACTGTCTGGTGGTAGCACTTCTCCCAATAGACTCTTCCGTCGATCACGCTACGTTAGAGTTAGAGTTTCTTGCTCTTTCGATATTTGAGCCTGCATGGAGCATTGTTAAATGTATAGAATACGCTAACACAGGGCACCTTGACGCATTCACCAGCATCACGAATTTAGGACCCCACTGATTCCGCACGATTTCAGTGCGATTTCCGATATTTCAAGGGTTCGTACAGTTTTCGCACTGATTCCGCATCGTTGCGTCATTCATCGCAACTACACTGATATGACACGATGTTCGTACAAGCGGATATAGTACTGATTCGACACGATTGATACATCTATTGAAAACGTATGAATTCAGCACTCTTTATAGTCGTCAAATGTTGTGTTTTAATCGTCTTTAAAACTACACTGATTCAGTGCGCTTTTCGTGCGACATCATCTTTTCCATATCTAGATTTTATTTTCTTCTATATCTAAATTTGATCAAAATAATATTATTAAAAAATATTAAATAAAATATTAAATAATTATTAAATAATTATTTTCCTCGCTACCCACTTTAACTACACGGAAATTGCCCGAACCCACGGTGGGGCCCACCATGGCTTCCCAAGCTCTATCGCCGACGGTGGGATTTGAACTCACGACCTCCCAATTATCTACCAAGCTCCAAACCACCAAATCACCACAAACCCTTGATGCACAGAATGGAACTTTTTTGGTAATTATAAAATATTGAAACCATTGGCAATTTTTTCCCATGTGTATATAATTCTTTTTTCAAATTGTTTTTTGCACTAGATTATGCATGACTTTTTCTATATATAGAATTTTTTTCATAATTTTTTGAATGTTTTTATTTTTTTGCCAAAATCGTGATGGCAGATCATGGCTGCGAGCTGTTTTCTTTTTTTCAGCGAACTTTGAATGTTTTTAACTATGTGAAAAAAACTTTTTTTCCAAATTTTTTTTTGCACTAGATTATGCAGGACTTTTTCTATATCCAGGATTTTTTTCATAATATTTTGAATTTATTTATTTTTTGCCAAACTCGTGGTGGTTGTGAGCTATTTTTTTTTTGCTCCTATGATGAAAAGTACAAAGATAACCAATAATACCAAATTTGAATTCTAAAAATATAAAATGTTATTTCTTTGAAATTTTAATGTGTATTGATTCTAAACTCTATAAATATAGATCTAAAAATGTTTTGGGAAATTAAACCGTAAGTATAATTTTAAAAAGATTCTTGGAATATTCCAACATATTCCAAAATAATATAAAATATTTTGAAAGATTCCACAATATTCCAAAAAATATATTAAAATATTGTACACGAATGTCGTACGAAAATAATTTGCATTATAATAGATACTAAAATCGCACGAATATAATAAAAGGCATTAATATGATACGTATACGATACTGAATCCGCATTAATTAAAACCGCATGTTATCTGTGTCTTATCAGCCATGTAATGTAGATACACGATTAACGCACGGATTCCGTCAAGCACGACTATCGTGCAGAAACAACACTTTTGTCATAATCATTGAAAAGACACTGCATCGATATCTTAGTAATGCATGTCACTTCCGTACGATAACGACACTTCTAAATGCACGTATGACGTGCGGAATCAGTGTTTAACGATAAACGCACTGAAATCGTGCAGAATTAGTGGGGTCTGAAATTCCTGATGTGGATAGATTAGCAAACATCTTCTAGTGCGATCCATTTTTCACCCACTACAATAGGTCATACCACATGCAGCTTGTGATAAGGTCTCAAGACTTGAGGTGATGGTGAGCTTGAAGATGCTTGCATCAGGAATTTCGAACCCCACTGATTCTGCATTGATTCAGTGCGATTTCCGATATTTCAAGGGTTCGTACGATTTTCGCACTGATTCCGCATCGTTGCGTCATTCATCGCAACTACACTGATATGACACGATGTTCGTACAAGCGGATATAGTACTGATTCGACACGATTGATACATCCATTGAAAACGTATGAATTCAGCACTCTTTATAGTCGTCAAATGTCGTGTTTTAATCGTTTTTAAAACTACACTGATTCAGTGCGTTTTTCGTGCGACATCATCTTTTCCATATCTAGATTTTATTTTCTTTTTATATCTAAATTTGATCAAAATAATATTATTAAAAAATATTAAATAAAATATTAAATAAATTTTAAATAATTATTTTCCTCGCTACCCACTTTAACTACACGGAAATTGCCCGAACCCACGGTAGGACCCACCATGGCTTCCCAAGCTCTATCGCCGACGGTGGGATTTGAACTCACGACCTCCCAGTTGCTAATCAAGTTCCAAACCACCAAACCACCTCAAACTCTTCATGCATAGAATGGAACTCTTTTGGTAATTATCGAACTTTTTTTTTCAGCGGACTTTGAATGTTTTTAACTATGTGAAAAAAACTTTTTTTCCAAATTTTTTTTTGCACTAGATTATGCAAGACGTTTTCTATATCTAGGATTTTTTTCATAATTTTTTGAATGTTTTTATTTTTTGCCAAAATCGTGATGGCAGATCATGGCTATGAGCTGTTTTCTTTTTTTCAGCGGACTTTGAATGTTTTTAACTATGTGAAAAAAACTTTTTTTTCCAAACTTTTTTTTTGCACTAGATTATGTAGGACGTTTTCTATATCTAGGATTTTTTTCATTATATTTTGAATTTATTTATTTTTTGCCAAAATCGTGATGGTTGTGAGCTATTTTTTTTTGCTCCTATGATGAAAAGTACAATGATAACCAATAATACTAAATTTGAATTCTAAAAATATAAAATGTTATTTCTTTGAAATTTTAATGTGTATTGCTTCTAAACTCTATAAATGTAGATCTAAAAATGTTTTGGGAAATTAAACCGGAAGTATAATTTAAAGAAGATTCTTGGAATATTCCAAAATATTCCAAAATAATATAAAATATTTTTAAAAATTCCAAAAAATTCCAAAAAATTCCAAAAATATATTAAAATATTGTACACTGATGTCGTACGAAAATAATTTGCATTATAATAGATACTGAAATCGCACGAATATAATAAATGGCATTAATATGATACGTATACGATACTAAATTCGCATTAACTAAAACCGCACATTATCCGTGTCTTATCAGCCATGTGATGTAAATACACGATTAACGCACGGATTCCGTCAAGCACGACTTTCGTGCGGAAACAACACTTTTTTGATAATCATTGAAAAGACACGGCATCGACACTCTAGTAATGCATGTCACTTCCGTACCGTAACGACACTTTTTAATGCACGTATGACGTGTGGAATCAGTGTTTAACGATAAACGCACTGAATCAGTGCACAATCAGTGGGGTCGGAAATTCCTGATGTAAAGTACATAAATGGCTTTTTAACCCTTAAAGGTCTTTGGGATTAGTAGATACGTTGCCGTATATTTGACATTTGTTGTAAGTAGAAAGTTCCAAATTGAGATCTCAACAGCTTTTAAGACCATGTAGACATAAATTTTTAACTTCACTTTTGATATAAAACTCATAGGAGGTGTAGAACCAATCCAAATACAATGAAATTCGACCGTATAATACTCGCCGGAATGGGTAATCTGGACTTTTAAGGGTTAAAAAGATAATACTTGTCATTTTCAAAGACATGGTACATTGTCCTTTTCATTAGGCCATCAAAAGCACAGCGTTTTGCATCATATCCTTAAAATGTTAGTCAATTTGACGAGCTGACACAAGATTTGTAACCAGATACAATTTCTAAGTATTTTGCTATTGTTCTCAACCCTTTCGATGACACTGACTTGTGGAGGACACTTGAGCTTCTATTAACATATTCATAAGTCGACATGTGTAAGTTGTGTAATCATGCTAACTTTGTCTGCATAATTTTGATAACGGTCACCATCTAATATGCAATTACAGCTAGTGTTGATAGAAAGGCTTGACACCATAGTTTGGCTATTTTACCAACTGTGGATGGCTTTCACTTCAACTTCAGGAAGTTGTGACATAGAATTTTCATGAAGTGGGAGCAATGGATTTCAGTTGGTACATGCCGCAATAAAATGGTCAAAGTATGATTTCGAACCATGACTTTATGGACATACTCTAGTTTCATTTTTTGATGGAGTACGTTGGAATTTGTGCCTTGGTCTATTCCAAAAGCATTGAAATGGGAGCATTGGCAAGAATGGCTGTGCGCAACTCTTCCTGTCGAGTTTTTCTCTTGGGATCAAAATCTTGTTCTGCCAAAATTGATTCACTAATTTTTCATGTGTGATTATATTGTACAATTCAGGTCTCCAAGACAAGGTGATTTAGGGTAAGTGTCTATGTCAATAAGCAGCTTTTTACGAGGACCATCCTACTCAGCTATCAACTGCACTTAACAACAACAATTTATTTCTGATATAAATATTTACCAGTTTTTCATTCAAACTCCTGCTACATGTAAGCTAGAGACCTAAACCTCTCTAATCCGCAAATGACATGATTTCCATTGCAATCATATGTTTTTCCATATGAGCGTGTGATTGTTGTTGTATTTAACTACACCAATATATTTGACAACACCCATGTACTTGAGTGTATAATAAATTAAAGAAAATTATACAGTGACTCACAAAAGCAGTTGGGATATAAATTGCTCTCATAAATTGAGAAATTGGAATCATGAACCTATACATATGTATGTATAGTTCATTATACATCTTTGTTTATAATCAAAATAATTATTATAACTGTTTCATAGTTTCTACTTTCCAATGTATAATAATATATCATTTGTCACTATTAATACGGAGAGCAACAAAGCCCTAGTTGTGTTAGCATACAGATAAATTTGTGTCACACTATATACAGACTCTATGTGAAACAAAGACACAGAAAAGGGATTCAATACCACTTTCTTTCTTTCATTTTCATTAAATCTTTCATTCTTTTTTTAGAACTAAACTTTCACATTTCATTTTAGGAAAATGATTTTATTAAATATCATAATACTAGCTATTATATAGGCTTTAGAATGATGGTTTTTACATCGGAGCAAGAATGTAATGAGTTCATTTAAGTGTATTTGTATTATACGTATTCACTAACCTAGATGAATACACTAGCATATTCAATAATTGAACTTCTTTAATTGTCACAACTTCAAGTCTCAACCACTTTTACGCGTCTCACATAGTGTGACTTATATCCAACTCTTTTTTTGTGTGCTATTAATTTTGTCTTTAACACCATGTATATAGTTGTAGCCATAGTGCCTCCAATTTTTGTAATTTTGTAATTTTTTTTCATACGAAAAAGATATTTCTCAAAAATCACATTGTTTTTGGAGCGGTACCCATGTCAGGCCATCATTCTAAATAATTAAAGAAATTAAAGCCAAAGTTGAAGATTTGAGGTCCCAAAAGACAATTTTATAAAGATGAGAGAAAAAGAAGTGAAATAGAAAGTGTAGTTACATACATATAAATACTTAAAAGCAAATATTTAATCATATTAGAAAAATATTGGTGGATTATATGCTTATAGGCCATCATGACTAATTACTTGTTATTCATTCTTTGATCAAATGAAACGAGTGAAGGTAGGTCATGGCATGGAAGGAACATATTGCCTAAAATCAAATGAATTGTTTTGAAACAAGTCATGTCGTGCAAGGAACATATTGCCTAATATCAAATGAATTGCCTCAAGGAAGGTCGTGTCATGTGGTGTGGAAAACATGTTGCCTAATATCAAATGAACTGCTTGGAGGCATGTCATGTCATGTGTAGAACATATTGCATAAAATCAAATGAATTTCTTAAAGGCATATCATGTCAAAGGAGGAACATATTGCGTAATATCAAATGATCTCCCTGGAGGCAGACCATCTCATGGGGGGAACATATTGCGTAATATCAAATGATCTCCCTGGAGGCAGACCATCTCATGGGGGGAACATATTGCGTAATATCAAATGAATTGCTTGGAGGCAAGTTATATCATGCAAGGAACATATTGCATAATATCAAATGAACTGTGGAGGCAGGCCATGTCATGCGGGAAAACAGTGCGTAATATCAAATGAATTGCCTAAAGGCAAGTCATATCATGTGGAGAACATATTGCCTAATATCAAATGAACTATTTGGAGGCAAGTCATGTCATGGGGGGGAACATATTGCCTAATGTCAAATGAACTGTTTAGAGGCAGGTCATGTCATGGGAGGAACATATTGCGTACAATCAAGTGAATTGCCTAGAGACAGGTCATGTCATGCAAAGAACATATTGCGTAATATCAAATGAATTGCTTCGAGGCAGGTCATGTATGGAGATTGGTCATATTAAAAGATGTACATATTGGTGTAATATCTCGTAGAATATAAATCCAATGTGGGGAAGCTATATTGCTCATTTTGCTTGTAATGATTTTAGGCAGTAGTACCAGTAAAAGTTTTTTTTTAAATAATCTCTTATTAATAAAATGTCATGCAAAAGTGCCAAATTGAATTCATGTAGCTAAACTCAACTTTAACATTGGTAAGCCATCTCAATACTTGAAAATGGTCTCCAAACCCTTAAATGATCTTAGTAAGTTGGTACTAAAATTGTCTTAGTATGGATTCAGATCTCTATCCATTTGATTTTAGCCTACAAGGCATTGAAAGAAGCAATGGTTGAGGCTTTGACTCCTTTGATTTTAGAGTATAAAAGAAGAAAAGAGCCAATGGTTGAAGCCTTCAACCCTTTATTCTTCCTTCCAAAGTAATAAAAAGATGATTGTAGTGTTTGTCGTTTTCCCTAGTATCTTTGTTACCAACAAAAAATATATTAATTGTATGTATGTGGTATATTTTAATAATCTATTTGGAATTTATATCCTTATGGTTTCAAAATGTAAATGGTTAAGTGAGTATTGAAATTAAGGGAAAAATGAGAAGGAAAAAAAAAAAAAAAACATATCAGTTTCATTTGAAGGTCCTTTTGTTGCATTTACAAATTGAAATCGTTTGTAAAACGAATATAACCAAAACCATTCCTTAACAATTCTAGTTGTGTGCACATGAACATTGTTTTGCTGAAAAATGACTTCACTTAAATTAAATTCAAAATCAACCAACGTAAAGAACAATTCCTCTTGCAACAACTTCAATTAATTTGTAGTCTTCATCCTCCCATCTATCTTGCACACAATACCTACTCCTTTTGACTTTAAACAACTCCCAAACATGATTGAACCTCCACCATGTTTCATTGTTTATTCAACAACACAAATTGAAAGGCTTGTTTTTATCACAAACCCAACACCAAGTCCTCTCATCAGAGTTGAAACAATTGATCTTTGTCTCATCACTAAAACCAACCCTCTTCTAATCACTAATTGTCCAATCTTTGTGTGCTTTAGCAAAATCCTATCTATCCTTCATGTTCTTAGGAGACAAAATTGACTTAGAAACCTTCTTTGTTGATCCTAAACTTGCTTCTCTAAAGGCATTTTTCACTATTTCAACACAAACTTCTACTCGTCTTTGATTTAAGGTAGGAGCACCCAATTCCAACATAGTACCCAATGCCGATAATTTCTACACATGGTTTTCATTTTAGAACGCACATTTAGGTAGACCATAGATGGCTTATCGTTTTGGTCAACAAACAATAAAGGCTCCATAACATACTTAGATTTGCATTCTAAATTGAAAGCCATGTGTAGAAATTATCGGCATTAGGCACACTATCAGGATTAGGTGCTCCTACCTTAATTGCTTTCACCACGATTTGTACAATGATTGCACGTACTACATATCGCTTCTCATACTTTGCTAAAGCCTTTGAACGCCCTCCTTCTGGCATGTTTATACTCTGAAAGCATTTCTTTCTAATCTTATTCACCATAGACTGTGAGAAACCATTAGCTCGCGCTACTTTTCTACTACTCTCTTTTTTTGGCAAAAGAGCAACAACATTCAACTACTTCAATTCAATCCCACTCACGAAGAATTTCACTCCAAATGCATTAAAATTGACAAAGCTTTATTCATAAGAGGTTGCTTCAAAAATGCTCAAAAAACTATTAAGGCAACCTCTCTTCTTCCCTTCTCTCAAATTTGAACATGTGTAGTGAGATTAGGGCAATACGACATGCATCTACACTAAAGTAGCTTTCAAATGGGACAATTTTAAAAAATAAATCGCATCTACAACTCAAGTTGTAATACTCCAAAGTTGATAGACTCAAATACGAACTCAGTTTTTTGAGTGACTGTTTGCACTCTTCCAATATGATCACTCATCCTCGTGCAATAGGTTTGAATGTCACTATAGGAGACAGGGTCATGTCACTAACAGTTTTAGTATCCTCTGAGAAGTGCGAAAATCACATCACAATCTCAAACGCACCATCCTGTCTGAAAGTACTAAGTGCATGAAGATAAGCTGCCTCTCATCCCATATGTATAATGAGAAAGGGAGTGGCATCAGAAATCAACATGAAAAAATGGAAGTGAGCTTGCAGGTCTCCAGAAAAGGATTTGGTATATAACAAGCATCGTCAGTATGTACAGCACAAAAACCCTACCATCTGCAATTTAAGCATCAACATAAGAACCCTACCATCAACTCAATTTGTCAGTGTATAATGCCCGGAGATCCAAGGCTCCCATAAATGTGCATCAGATTCATTTCAGAATATAAATGCAGTGAAACATCATCGCCACTGTGGGAAAGATTGGACAGGAGGGAACGTAACTCCACAAGCATAAGAGCCAAGTTCCATGGGCTGGAGACATTGCCCATGGAAGTAGGCAAGAGGAGGAAAAAAGTGGGCACTTGGGTTTGTCTCATACCCAGCCATGAAGTTGTGTACATTACATGGACTTGAACATGAACAAATCCTAAACCGTATTCAGTAAATACTTTAGAACCAGAAATAGTCACAAGATCTCAACCGCAAAAGGATATTCTCCTGACGAGCCCTCAATGAGAGCAACCAAAACAAAACCACAAACCTCAATTTACAAAAATGGCACAGCTCACAATCAACTTACCACAAAAAAAGAACACAGCCTGCTTCTCCTTCAGAAACATCCATCTCTGCACATCCCACCGACTAAAATCTCACAGTAACATAAGCTTAACCCCTAAAACCCCTAAAGGACCAAGAAGTCCAAATTGGATCTCATGTTTTTTTAAGCATTTTTGAGCAAGTCATATATGGACTTCCTTTAGTTCAAATTTATTTGTGTTTTGACAAACATATACAATTTTCTTCACTGATTCGGATGATATAAAACTCGACCCCATTTAAATTGCACTTTTCACAATACAATCTATTGAATTTGTCATTTTGAAACCATGAATCCTTGGTCCTTTAGGGGTTAAAGGAATTCAACCAGCACAAGCAATCGAGCTTTGAAGATCCAAACCCCAAGTCAATCACCAGGTCTGTCTGAAACCCTCAGGAAACCCTCAAATCCAAAAGAAAGAAGAGAGACAATCTGTCGACGAATAACACAGAAAGAGACAAGAATGGACAGAACCAATGCCACAACACATGCACTTTCAAAGGTTTGTATATACAGTTGCGGTAATGAAATTTAATACAAGAATAAGAAGAATATGCTGTACAAATTTTTCTTATGATCACAAGTAGTTTCTAAATATACAGCCAACTGGGCACCTAAATGACGGTGCTCTCGTGCAAGCAAATTTCTACCAATCTTTCGTGAGAACCTGGGGAAGAATTCGTTCTTCCTCGACCTCCATCTCCAGCTCCGGTTCCGGAACTTGAAACTCCGGAGAGTCCAAATCCGATAGGTTCTTCAAATCAATGACGGACAATTCGTCCAACCTCCGAACAACCAAGTCTCCAGCGCCCAACTCATACACAGGGTGTTTCCCTGCCACAGCCACACACTTCATGCGGCCGTCGTGAGCCGCCTCCACGCTGGAATTCGAGTTCCCAAACACCATACAACGCTCCGGCACGTTCCCAAACCCGAGCCTCTCGGCTGCATACAAATACATTTCCGGGTCCGGTTTCCCCCTGTGCGCATCCTCCGCAGCGAGAACCAGGTTGAAAAACCCCTCCATGCCCACTGCTTCAATGGCTCGCTCCAAATACATCGTCGGCCGAGTCGAAGCAACTGCAATTGGAATGTTGTGCATCTTCAGCGTCTGCACAAACTCTTTCGACCCGGGGCGCAACCTGCAGTAATCATTTTGCACAATTTCAATACAATATTCTTTATACATAGCCTATGCATTCAATCATGTCTGAACGTGCAAGGAAGTCCTATTGGCGATTTGAAAATTGAAACTTAAAAAACAGGTAGCATTTCTTTGGTGATTTACAATTTTTTCATCATAACATTTGCATGCAGTAACTCTGCCTAGCCTCACAGTATATGGTGCAGCATATTCCACACACAACAGGACTTCATCAATAGATAACTGGACAGATGGATGAAGTCTTGTTGGGGTGTGGAATATAAGTAGAGTGCAAGAAGAAAAGGCAGAGAGCATGAAGGCTACTGAATGTTATGACTACAAATACATAGCCTTCTAGACTGCTGCCTCCCTCCAACAGAATGATGTGGAATATCCCACATCATTTCATCCTCCCAACGAAATGATGTGGGATATTCCACATCAAATTAGTAGCTATGGGGACACATGGCATTAAGCAAGAGCAATCAACCATGGTGAACAGTAATCAAAAGCACTCATTCAATCACGATTCAACAATGTTTTGTAATTGTTTATTAGATTCTATAGTTCAATCAATTAGAAATCACTGGTCACTCCATATATAAAGGCGGATGAAACTAAAAGGCAGTCTCTTTGAAGTCTACTGAATGTATTGATACTCTATTTTTCTACCCAAATTTTCTCATAGCAACGCAATTTTTCAAATAGCAAGTTGGTGATATATATCATATCCCACACCCAACAGGACTTCATCAACAGCTAATTGAACAGGTGGAGTCCCAAGGTGATGGAGTCCCAAGGTGATGAGCAAAGCGCATGAAGAAAAGGCAGAGGACATAAAGGCTACTGAATGTTATGACAGAGGAGTTTCTATCTACAATACATACCAATGATAAGGGAAGATGATGGCGATCAACTCTTCATTATTTTGAAAAATAGCAACATAAATTTTCAAATCGCAAGTTGGCGACCAATATAGCCACAAAAAAAAATCACTCGTACCTGTACACGCCGCCTTGCATTTCCTCATACAACTCCTCCTTCCGAATCGCCAACCGCCTCATCTGCTTGTAATCTCTACTCCAGCAAAACACCTCCGAAATCGCCTGCTCGTTCTTCATCCCTTCCGCCCTTTTCAACATATACGCCGGGGGAGGTCTCTTGCTCTCTTCCTCAGCAAGAGCCGTCCACGCCTTCCGTTCCAACGCCGAGTCGTCTTCGACAATCACCCCTTCCCATTCCATCACCACCGCGAACCACCCGCACCCTAACCTGTGCTGCCGCAACAGGGGGTTATTCAAAGAAGGATCATCAGCCCTGTCTCGCCGCGGCGAAGGGCTTGTTTCTGCGAAGTACGTCACCTCCAGAGAGCGTCTGTCTTGCTCAATTGGACCCGGCGCCTCCTCTAACCCTGACTGGGATCGAACCCCAACTCCATGCTCAACACGCCACAACCTCCCAGAGTTTGACGGAGCCTCTAGAGTCAAGGAATTCGTTCGAACGGAACTCAATCGCACAAACTTCGGACCATCCGAACCCCCCCTGGAAACTGAAGCAGTCACTGTCTGCGGTAACCCTAAACACTCAGATTGCACTCGAAACGCAAACCCCACAGTTGCCATATCGCAGTGAAAGCAACACTAAATCTCCCGCTTCAAAAACTGGGTTCAGATTTTGTGGGCTTGCGAAAACGACACTAAATCTCCCGCTTCGAAAACTGGGTTCGGATTTCGTGGGCTTGCGAAAACGACGCTAAATCTCCCGCTTCAAAAACTGGGTTCAAATTGTGAAGGGGATGCAGAGGGCTTGCGAAGACGACACTGAATCTCCCGCTTCCGGAAAAAGCAAAGCGGTGAGGTGGGTTTTGCGAGATTTCGAGCGCCAGATCCTAAACTGCACAGGGGGAGTGAATGCGGAAATGGGTGAGGGGGGTGGGTATGTAATCTACGGGCTGGGTGGTGATGTGGAGGAGGGGGATTGATGGTTAGGGTGCCAGGCGGGGGGTTGTGGGAGGCGGTGGGAGATGGCGTGCGAGAAGAGGAAGACGACGATGCAGCGGCAGCAACAGCATTGATGGAAGGGGAGGAAGGGAACGAATTCATTTGAGCCACGGAAACGCGTCCGTGAGGAGGTAAGCTATGGCGGAGCGAGAGGACACGTTGTAAAAGCGAGCTCGGCCATGGCGGTGCGGGCACTGGGCGGGCGGGCGGGCCTACGTTACCTCGCCATAGCCAGACAGCCACGGGAAGTTCACCTCTCTTGCGAACGAAGCTTCAAAGTCCGTCTACTTTACCTTTTTAACTTTCACTCCAAACTTTTACTTTTTCCAGAGTATTCAAATCCAATTATGTCTTATACTAAATGCGAGACTGCATAACATTGTTAAGTCCTTGCTTCTAAGGTAGGAAAACCAAAAACGGTTAATGCCCTCAAGGCGTGCACTAGAGTTTTTTAAAAGCAGGGAGGTGGTAGACCGAAAATGGAGAATTTTTGCATGACGAGGATTACTAAAAATTTACTAAAAATTACTAATTTTTTTGGAATCTTGTGTGCGGTTTTCTGTGATTTTAGTTAACCGTTTTAGGTGCTTTCATGCGTAGAAAAGGAAGAGTCTAGTATACAAGAAGGGGGTTTGACAAACTTCCCACTTTGAGAAATTGTAGATAATTATTTACGGGGAATAAAAATACGAAACAACTTGCATTCTTCATCATTTCTTCTTCTTCATCTCAAAAAAATTTCACATAATTTCTAACTCCATTCCTTCTG
Source organism: Pohlia nutans (assembly GCA_022496805.1). NCBI lineage: Eukaryota > Viridiplantae > Streptophyta > Bryopsida > Bryales > Mniaceae > Pohlia > Pohlia nutans. The sequence goes on from CM040103.1 coordinate 4,549,528, forward strand.
GTCAAATCACCTTATTTCACCGTTTTTGGTTTTCCTACCTTACTCCTACTAAATTTTCTAAGATTCTCTTTGATGTTTTCCAATGCTCTTTGTTTTCACATCTTAAGTTTGTCTTAACCCCTAAAGGACCGGAGTGTTTTTCCTCCAAAAACACTCCAATGCTGCCATTTTTACTCCCCCATGCAAAAAATCCAAAAGAATGTTATTTTTTACCTTCTAACCGTAAGATCTTGTCCTAAACTATTTGAAAAACATACACAACAAATTTCGTTGATTTTGACCGCACGGATTGCAAGATAATTGCGTTTGATGGAAAAAAACACCCCAAAAAAACACATGCCCGAAAATTTCAGATGCGTTTGACCACAGCTACATCAAAAAAACCTCACTACCGAAACTTGTCGCACTTCACTTTCACATTCTATATGATGTTACTTAGTTGTGTACCAATTTTCGTTGCATTTGGAGATGTTTAGGATGTTGAATAACACCTTGCACTTGTTGGGGGTTTAAAAGTTCAGAAAAGACTATATGTTTTTGGAATTGCAATATTTTCGACTTTCTTTATTTAAAATACAAATCCGAGCGGTGAAACACACGTACATTCCACCCTCTACAAAATGGCGAAAACAAATTTGAAAAAAAAAAAAATCTCCAAGTTTTAGAAGACATGTAGCACATTTTCTAAGAATTTTGGGGTTTGGGGGGAAATAAAGGGTGGAGGAAGGGAATTGAAGTGCCAACCCATTCCAATGTTCATGACCCCACTAACTCTCAAGGTACACTGCCACGTGGCAGTCCCTCATTGGACGATTTTTATTTTTTATTTTTAAAAATGATTTTATTTTTCAAATTTTTAAATAATTTTTTTAATTACGAAATTGAACTTTTAGTTTAAAATAATATTTTTTTATATTTAAAATAATACTTTTCAGTTTAAAATAATATTTTTTTAATTTTTAAAAACTTAATTTTTTAAAAATTAATTTTTAATTTTTTAAAAATATTATGAGTTCGGAAAACGGGGTGGTCTTCTGTCCCCCACAGTCCACCCCATTTTCCACACACCGCCCATCTTGTTGCCCCCCCCCCTAAAATTCAACTATTTCTCTATTGCCCCGCTGCCCTTTCTCCCGAAAAAAACACATTTCCCCTCATAACTTTCACATACGGTGTCGGAATTCAAAAAAAAAAAAAAATCCCCATTTTCGTGGCACATTGGGGAATCTACTATTAAATTTCCTTCAAAATTCAATTAAAAATGTGTTCACCGGAACCTACCCGATTCTCTAAATGTCCTAGTTAGGACACTTGGTCCTTTAGGGGTTAACTGCTTGGCTCTTGCCGAATTCCCTTTTAGAATGACAAGTGTCATCTTTAACTTTAGTTTCAAGGAAAGTTATTGTATAAGTAAAAATCAAACCAAGCAATGGGTGCAAAGCCCTAATATTTTACTTTAAACTAAAAGTAATATTCAAATATATTCAAATATTCAAATACATGACCATGGGTTCATAGCATTCTGATGCTCTTACTGTTACTTTGATTCCTAAGTAATCAAATGTTCAAATAAATCACTGTAGTTTTATAAATCACCATAATAAAAGTGAGACTTTTATTTCTTCATTTGATTTATCGTCTTGTGTTTTGGACATATCTATTGCCAAGGAGGTTTTTGGTTTATTTAGGCTTCTATGTTTAACCCCTAAATTTCCTTGTGTTTTTGGGAGCTTGAAACCTCAAAACTGCGATTTTCTACCTCAACGTACTCCCGGGGATGTGAACCAAGTTTTTTTACTTCTTTTAGAATTCCAACCGTAAGATCTTGTACCTAAGCCTATTCATAGCTACTGTTTCAAAAATTGACCGTTGGATGTTTATCATTTGCAAGATCATAACATCCAAAGTTTGTGCAAAAGTTTTTCTAGGCATTGCTTGGGAGGCATTGTCTCCATAGTGCAAAGGGGGACTTGAAGATTGTTACTCCAAACATTTTGCTCATATTTTTTTCCATGTAGATAACTAAGTTGGGTACGCTCATGCAAAATTTTAGAGACTCATTACGCGTTTCAAACCTTCATGCAAATTAATTTCCGGAAGAAGGTATAAAAATGGTAATTTGGTGAAACATGCATCACATTAATTGTATTTGATTTTTGGAAAAAATGAACGGTGATTAGGTACCTCTATGATTTTATAAATTTTAGGCGAAATTATTTTATAAAAATTTCAAAATCTCAAATTTTGACAAATTTCGAAAGAAAAGAATGTGAAATTACAAAAAACCTTGGAGGTTGTTGTTCTTTATTTTGGAGGCTGCCGTTGTCAAGCCAAGAATATAATCAACATGGGTCACTTCAAATTCTGAGCCTAAATGTGGTGAAGAGCATGTCTCCAAAAAAAAAATTGAAAAAATGATTATAATAAAAAGTTTTTTTCTGCCCCAGTTGGGCTTGAAACCAAAAATTTCAATAAAAAAATTATAAAATCCGAATTTGACTTTGTAATTTTTACCACACACACCTTGTATGTATGACCACGCCAACGCCAAATTATAGTCTTAAATTCTTAATTTAGACCTTCCATCTAAGCTGCCCGAAACAGCAAAAAGCCATTTTGGCTTTTAAGGGCATTTAGGGGTTAATCCAATCAATCCTAATATGCTTGATTTGTGGTCAAAGGCCCAAAAATCAAGTGTTTCAGCTTTGTTGGAGTTGTCGTTTTCATTAAATGTTTTAAGTTTAAGTTATGATACATCTTTTGATCATTGGGATTGGAGAATGAAATTCATTTGAAGATTTTGCATCGTTGAGAAATTTGAAATTTGAATGTCAAAACACAAAGGGCTTTTTGAGACATAACATTCAGTAGCCTTTGTGAGTACTGCCTCCCTCCAACAAAATGATGTGGAATATCCCACATCATTTCATCCCCCCAATGAAATGATGTGGGATATTCCACATCAAATCAGTAGCTATGAGGGCACGTGGCAATAAGCAAGAGCAAGCAACCATGGTGCATAGTAATTGAAAGCACTTTCAATTACAATTCAACATTGTTTTTTCATTGTTTATTTGATTGATTCTCAACTCAACAGTGTTTTGTCAACTCAATAGTGTTTTGTCATTCATTGTTTATTTGATTCAATAGTTCATTCAATTAGAAATCACTAGTCACTCTGTTTATAAAGGTGGATGAAACCAAAAGGCAATCTCTTTGAAGGCTACTGAATGTTATGGAATGCTCCAATCGTGAGTCTCTTTTAATTCCTTCATTTTTGTTTTATAAGTACTTACTATTGTCTACCTTTAATATAATTTTAAAGATTAAATTTGACAAAAATATATTTATTTTGACTTTGTATCTTATTTACATGATAAAATTTGTTAACCCTTAGATGCGCCTGCGTCCAGAATCTGGACGATGGATGATTCTGGACGCGTCCCTTCACCACGCAATTGGATGTTTTTCATCCATTCAATTTTTTTAAAATTCTTGTGCTAGTTGATTACCATTTGTACGGTATGGATCTTCAAGATAAGATATTGAGAGTTTTTGAAAAATAGCAAAAGTGGTTTATGTCAAGTTTCATTCTTAGTTCAAAAAGTGAGACCTGAAACATGATTTTCCATAATAAGAAGAATCAAATAGTGAAAACCATACCCTCTTGTAGTGCATATTATTCCAATTTCATTACAATATTTTTAAAAAATTTAATGTTAATTTTGGATTTTTATTTGAATTTCAAGAGAAAACCTTGCAAAATTAATTAAAAAATATTAATAATAAATATGATGAATCCAACCGTATAGATATTATCTTCACATTGACATTTATAACTTTGCTTTGTACATCAACTCCATTTTAATTTTTCATCAAACATTAGAGTTATCCTTAAAGTCACCGTGTGTTTGAATAAGATGCCGTGAATTTTGCTATAATGTATTGTTATTTGTGCACCCCAAATAGTTAAAAGGTAGGGAAAAGCTTGGTGGTCTATCATTATTAGGTGTGTAAGAGCTTGGTGGTTTTCAAACTCATGGAAAACTAGTTTAGCCGTCAAGAAAGACGGCTAAACTAGTTTCCCTTGAGTTTAGAGACCACCAAGCTCTTACACACCTAACAATGATAGACCACCAAGCTTTTCCCTACCTTTTAACTATTTGGGGTGCACAAATAACAATACATTATAGCAAAATTCACGGCATCTTATTCAAACACACGGTGACTTTAAGGATAACTCTATTTTATAACAAATCTTTGAAAACAGTGTTGAATCGGGACCTTAAAGGGTTAATGTTTAAAATATCTTCCAATAATGTTGAATTTCTTTCACAATTCCATAATGTTGATGACTACTCAGGTATCTATGAAAAATCATAAATCATAACGCAATATTATAAATCATACATGCACAAAACAGGGGCAGGTTTTGTCCTTTTGCATTAGGGATTTAGAGTCAGGGGTTAAGCTATTCCTTGATCCTTTGTAGGCCGAAGAGGTATTCATACTATTTTGTGAATTGTGATGATCCGATTGAGAAAAAATATTTTACGCAGATTCAATGTCAGGTTCTGCATTGCAGTCAATTATCTTTTCTCATTCCAGCTTTAACTTACTCCACTCTTTCCTAGCACAAGAGGTCGCAAAGTCAGCTTCTTTTCGGAGGACCAGACAGTTTCAAACTTGCAATGCTGGAAGATACACTGGCGACTGGAAGATACACCCGAAGATACACCAGAATATACCGTGCATGCTTTACTGCTGCAACGGTATCTATATTAACTGAATTCATCCAATCCATCCGTCAACTTGGCAATTGCAATACCTTCATCACTATCAGAAATCAAGTTGCAATGTGTTGGATGAACTCCCAGTAAGGGCAAAATAATATTCTCGTCGTCTCCATCTTGAATTTAAGCCCTACGGAGTAAAACAATAAGGGAAATGGAGCCTGTCCACTCTATACATGTTCAGCAGTTCAGCTACAATCCTATACAGTAAAGTTGGAGTTCTGTTCTAAGTGAGTGACAAAAAACAGACCATTCAACCCTTCATAAATACAGTTTACGCTATTATATACATTGCTCAGAGATCATATAGGCTAAGGTTAGTCTGTGTTGTTGGTGACATCAATTGGACCTTCTTCTTCTTCTTCATCCTCCTCCCCCACAAGAACTTTGACGTAAGCTAATTGAGTCAGGAGAGCTGAGAAGATTAAGCCGTAGCTCGCAAACTTTGAAGCACGCATCCATGTACCTGCCATGAGAGCTGTATTTCCACAAAAAAAACATTGGTCGGTGTTGACTAATGTGCACAAATTCTCACCAGGATATAACTTCGAGGATGTGATACTGCGATTCCCTCAAAGGAACTATTTAATAAATAAATAAACGAAAATTGCAGCATACCGAAAGATTTATCACCTGAACTGGAGCTCCAAATAAAGGAAACAATGACAAGCGACAGGCCTCCATATAGCACCTGCCTGTAGCTGCCGCTAAAATCCTGTGTCGACCTTGCCATAGTCACATTCTGCAACACATACAAAATAACGCCCTTTCAAATCCCAAACTCATTCGAACAGATAGTATCACTCTGAAAGTACATCCGATGTACTCAGCGATGCCTTGTACAAACCCTGCTAAATATGGCTCACCTCCTTTACAGATGACTTCGAAATAGTGGCCGGCTGCAGACGGAATGCAACAGATTTTGGTGCAGGGTATAGATTCTTGAAGAACAGTCCTTCGTTCCTAGAATACGCAACCACCTGCTGATACTCTTCGAAATCAAGTTCCTGGGCCTACACAGACATTGGTTCGCGTGAGAAAGACATTGTTAAGTATTAAATGCGGATGTCACAGAGTTCCACTGTGTCTCACCAAGTATTCACTCTTTACAAATACCTCTATTTCAGCTCTTGCTAGCCTCAACTCCCGCTCAATCTCCTTAGCGTCAGCATCAAGTCGCCTGAGCACCTGCGACGCCCAATTAGATACTTGAGTCCAGATACAACAGAAACAGAACCAAAAATTTAAGAGGAGGAATCGAAGACAAAAACATTCTGCATTTGATGAAGTCTGAAGCATTCGCAAAAAAGTTAAATACAACGCAACGCGAGAAGACTAGCGCTCAGACATATAAACTTATTAAAAGAATTGGTAGCAGTCAGACGTTTGATCAGACAGAGGTCATCATGGCGGTAATACCCAATAGGCAAACCCATCTTCAAACAATGAAGCCTGCAGTAATCGCAAAAAATCAAAATGGCCATGCTCAAAAGACCAAAGCGCTCAGACCTATCAACTTTCTTTATTTTTTGGGTATCAATCAAACGATTGATTAGAAAGTGGTCATCACAGCAGTACAGGCCCACTTCAGAATCACAATGCAAGCCATAATTAAAGTTGCAGAGAAGAAAGATCCAAATCCCCTCACTCACACTCCGTTCATTCGAAAGAGCTGCTGTCAGATTGCAAAAGAAATGGATGTTAAATTACTCACTCTGCTGCCGGTAGCATCTAACCCCTTCATGGTCCGGTAGGCGATGCGATCGTGTTGGTCAAAAGTGTCTTGCGCAATGTTACGCATATGTTGCGACCTCTCATCGACGAAATCAGTCATACGAGATTTTCCGATTTGGATCTGCACCATCTCGACGAGCATCTGCTGAATCTGTGGATCACCGCCCAGGCTGTCGCCACTCCCCCCACTGACACATCTTGTGGTCGTGTGCCCTAGCCCTCGCGAACCATTGAACTTTCTGTGCCCTGTTCTGGAGACGAGAGAAAACCCTAACTTAGAGTCATGTCTCAGACCCTGTGAAAATCGACAAATTCTTAAGTGGACTCGGCGCCTTGGAGATCCTTGAGCATACACCGAAGGCAAAGGCCTAATTGTAGCCACCGTATGATTCGACCAGCGTGATTTAACCTCCTGAGAGCTTATATGTAGAGTTATCTGAGGCACCTTCGGAGCATGAGCGGGCATCGCCATAGATAGCCTGCTTAGACAACCTGGCAACACAAGGCACATGGTGAGTCATGCATCCTCAGCATTTCAATTGAAAAACTATTCTAGTTGCAAAGAAATGCAACGAGAGCTTGCAGCAAAACAGATTCCAACATTTGCCACTTACACTTTTCCATCAAATCAAATCATGACAAGCAGAACTCAGAATAGCCATGAATGTTTGAAATCAAATTCTGGAATTCTTCAAACCAATCCATCCGAAGTCCGAACTATCATGAAAGCAGAGACAATTGGCCACAAATAGCAAGAACTGGACACCACGTGCTCAATTTAATATAGCTGGATTGCAGAACAGACAATCAAAGCAAATGTTACCTCATTTATGGCGACTTTTCCCCTAAAATCAACAGATACTTTGTAACCTATTATCACAAAGAATCTACACAGTTGCTAATATGGTAGCTCTACACCGAGATTTGCACTCCACATCAACAATCCACGTATCACTAAAAGATTATCTATAACGGCACCAAAATCACGCTTCAAGGTCACGTTCAAGCGTCGAAGATCTCAAAATAGTCTCAACTCTCGAAACAAAACAGTTCTGCTCTTGCGGCATCCTCAGCGTAACACTTGCTTTCTTAACAAAAACGACATAGACGGCAAAAATCTCTAATACCGTATCTCGGTAGTAAAACAATTCTAAAAATAAACGCCGAAATTTCAGGAATTTGATTATTCTCAAAACAAAAACCTCTTCTGACGGAAAGAAACGGGATCTTGAAGAATATTCACAAAAATTAGCATTCGCCTAATCGCGTATTTTGAAAAAAAAAATTACTTCGGCGGACGACTGTTGAATCTGTTACCAAGCTACGTTACTGACAAAGAACTCAACAACGGAGAGAAAAACATCCGATTCATAAGAAAATTCCACAGCTCAACACAAGACACAGACGAGCCATTTCTATCACAATTAAATTCTCTTAACTCAAAACTTCCTCACTAACAACACAGAGGAAAATTTTCCGATGATGAAAAAAGATTCCACGGCTCGATCGCACCTCCACACCGCCACGCAAACCGATCAACACAGAAAAATGAAACCAGGAACGCACCGCAAACTCCACCGAAGTCGGAAAAAAATTTCCCTCGGAACCACGAGCTCCGTGACGACTTGGAGGAAATTAGTTACGCAGCATAAGAAACACCACTGCTCGCCAGCCACGCGGCACCACAAAACAAAACCCTGGCTCCTAGTACTCTCACAACAGCAGCAATTGAAGGACGAGAATCACCGCATGCTCCCACCTGGCGTCAATTGCAACAGCAGATCCCTCGCACTTTCGCTCACTTCCCAAACATGACGTGACGTAGTTTTGAAGCGATCGATCTTGACCGGCGGCGCGATCGATCAATACCGAGCACGCGATTGATCGCCCGACGCAGGTTGAGTGCTTACAATGGCAACTCCGTCAGTCCAGACGAGAAAGACGATGGAATCCGTCGGATCTATTTCATCCACTTGATAATTGGACGGAATCCGTCGGATGTATTTCATCCTCTTGATGATGTGGACGAAATTCATTCAATTGGATTTCGTTCTTCCATAGCTTCGTGGATGACGGATATGGACAGTGACGGAAGCCGCGGGATGAATTGCATCGATTTTATAATTCAGACGAATGTCATCCTCAGATAATTTCATACAATTGATGACTCCGTCGGATGTATTTCATCCACTTGATGATGTGGACGTAATTCATTCAATTGGATTTCGTTCTTCCATAGCTTCGTGGATGAGGTGACGAAAGCCGCTGGATGATTTCATCGATTTTATAATTCAGACGAATGTCATCCTCAGATAATTTCACACAATTGGTGATTCGGATGCATTTCACTTCTTTTAATTTCATCCGTCAGTTCTGTACTTTTAATTTAAAAGTAAAAGTAAAAGTAGGGAGTATATAATGTGCACTCTTACTCTTTTTATTTTACCAATCTTCTATTAGACAACACCCTTGCATTTCAATTGCTTGTTGGGCACTGGACCACAAATTCTTTATGCACAAGACATCTGAAGATGGAGTACTTATGGTGTCTTCATTGTGAAAAGAAGACAATGGTGGAACAAGACTTTGTTGCAGGGAGTTCAATTTGCGTGCGGTGTGGGTATATTTTAGAATCCCATATTGTAGATGAAAACTCAACATTTGAGACTAAGGTTCTCTATAACAAAATAGATGGTAGGCGAAAGCCTAAAAATCTCCTTGCATTTCACGGACTTTCCACTATACCACCCAAACCTATGACTTCAGGTCGGAGTCACCTTGTAACATGGCTCTTAGAGAAAATGGCATTCTTTCGTAATTAAAAAATAAAATAAAAGTTCACCAACAAAACTAAAGATATGTGCTTCGAAAACTAAATAGTCATGATATTTTCTGCCTATATAATGATATTAATTTGTGTGTTTAATGAAAATGAACTTTGTCACAATTTTCATATTAATTAAAGTTTAAATATATTTAAAGTATAAATAAATAAATAAAAATATGAAAGTTTAAACTTTGATACTATTTTTTTTAATAAAAACGGTATTTTGTAGAATTTTTGAAAACAATTTTATTTATGTTGTTTATTTACATATTCAATGATTGGAATTGCAGAATTGTGAAGAGCGTATCATTGACATGTTAGAATGATAGACTATGAAACCAGAAGTTCCATTTCCACTTGGTCTACTTTTACTTACAAATGCACAATACACTTTTAATACTATTGTCAAATTGCTAGTAATCTTATTTCCTTACCAACTACATATACTTTACATGTATTATTCAAGTACCCACACAAACGAAAAAGAAATGATTATACTCTACCACAATATTCTATACAAATATATAGCTTTGGTTGGAAAAAATAATTGACTTTTAATAAAGAGTCAATCACAAGGTAACAGAGAAAACAATGTGAAAAGGTTGGATCTTGAGCTAAAAATATAGGTCTTTCATTAGTGTAACATCCTTGAAGACTATTATTCTATACGCTTGCTTTTATTCCTTTAAGACTATTCTAAAATTACATTGCTTTGACGTATATCATTTTAAACATCAAAACTTAGGAGTGTTGTTGAAATGACTTTGATTTTGACTAATTTTCTCATAGAGAAAACAAGGCTCATTGTAATGTACAAGTACCCATTTCTCAAAATGACACAAATATCATAACTCACCTTTGAATTTTAGATTTTAAAATTTTCAAACAATGAAATGTGGATATCTTGACAACTATCATTTTCATATAAATTTTCAAGGTGTGATTGACTGAATTGATTATAAAAAAATAAATTTACATTCAAATGTTTTTTTACTCATTTAGTGTTATTTAGACTCCAAATGCAAAGGAACTTTGACGGTTAATGTAATAAATGACATGATGTATTTGGTACATGATTGCTCATAGTACCATGACAACACAAATACCTCTACAATCGTTTTTTTTGATGATGTAAATGCTTAGATACACTCTTATGTGAAATTACTATGGAGCAAACTAATTCTAATATGATTCTTTTTCCTTTTAGCTTTAAGATCGAATTAAAAAATATATAAAGTTTAACTTTTTAAACACAAAATATATTAACGCAAAGTCATGTATAAATTAGTCCTTAACACATTAAAAAATTTGTCACAAGTAAAAAGTTTAACTTATTTGCAATGGATGTTCACCATTTGACTCAAAAGAAAAAGAAAAAAAGTTGAACTTAAATGTAAATTTCAATGCAACCTAGAATAATTGCACAAAAATGTGAATAATGGTTTCATATTACAATAGATTGTCAAATATTTGATACAACGTTTTCAATGGCTTCATGCAATTACTATAGTATAAAAATAAGATTCATGAATTTCTATGCAAAATGGAATGTGAGCAATTTCAGAATACAAAAATTGACATAGAAAATTTTAGCTCAATCATAGATCCGAAAATATAGGGCACATTTAGTCTCACCGACATAACATTCTTTAGCCCCCTATTTGTTCACCTTTGAATCTCAACCATTTATCAAGGGAATCGAAGGAATTGCAGAGCATTTTTTCTAACTCCAGTTGGGCCAAGCAACGAGGGTTGGAGAGTCGAATTATTTTATTAGGAGATTCTCTGCAATGCTGCTACAGTTTAATAACCAAGCCCAAATTTTAATTAATTTTGTTCTGAATTTTCAAACTTAATCTACATAGACCACTATTGATGTTAGTAAGGGAATCAATACTCGTCTTTCATTTGTAGTCCAATCTGTTTGCTAACTTGGCATTTATAATTGATCACCAAATTGCTACAACCAATGGTTGTGATAATTTGATTGGGAACTCACGGAGTTGATACAAGTGCTTGCATAGGTGACTGGAATTGGTCCCCAACAGGTTTTGATGCTTCTACCTTAGAAACGTTTCATGTGCAAGAACGAGCTTTGATCGAGTGTGGTGATTATGGGTGCCCCCAGTAACACTACATGTACAATTTTGTATGTCGTGAATGTTGTTCCTATCCGCATTCTGGAGCTTCTATGTGCAAGTTTGTTTGTTTAACCTTTAAAGGGCCGCTAAGGTAAATACGTTGGTATATATTTGACATTTGTTGTAAATAGAAAGTTTCAAATTGAGACCCCAATAGCTCATTAAAATCACGTCGACATGAATTTTTAACTTGACTTTTGATCTTAACCCCATAGGAGGTGTGAAACCATGCCAAATACAATGGAATGTTGTTATATAATACTGGTCGGAAAGAGCTCTCTGGACCTTAAGTGTTGAGACCTGCAAAAGGTACTCTTTACAATCATAACCTGCATAGGTAGGAGTGTAAAAAGTCCAATTGGTGGTGACAGTGGTAAGTGTAGTGGATGAACTCAAGCTCCGAACGGTTTCAGTATTCTCTTCTTTATATTCTATGATTCAAGCTCCGGGGGTGCACTCCCTCTTATATTTTGCATACACGTGCATTCGGAACCTATTTATTGGGGGGCTTATTTACCTTGCTAAAAGGATTATAAGGTGATGGTATTTTACATGTAAAGAGCCTGAAAATATTATATGTGATGGTATTTTACATGTAAACATGTTTCACTATTTTAAAATCCCCTATATTACATGTACATTTTTTACAAAATTTACCTACAATGAATATTGACCCTAATTTTTATCGCACGTTGTTTCTAAAATTTTCGCCAGTGCCCCCCCCCATAAATTATTCAAGCCTTCTCAGCTGATTGTCATTCTGCGAAGGTACCAAACACTGAAAGCATGGCTTGCAAAAATTAGCATGGAGTTGATAATATCTGGTAGACCTAGGAAAAGCATGCATACGCAAAGAGTTCGATCTCAAGTGATCCATATCTGCTAGACTAACAAAAACTAAAAAGGCTTCATAAAACCCCAGTTTATTCTCAAGACATATTTTGTAACCAAGCTGCTGAATCATCACCACAAAGTTGCACCTCGCTCTGTATCAGGTAATTAATCTACTCATGGAACAACATCCCATCGCAGCTCACAAAAAACAAGATCAATGAGGTCATCGTTCGAGAAGCTGAATTCATCACCCATTGAAAGCCGATGCCATTTCTCCGCAGACAGGTCGTAAAGATGAATGAAATGGTGCGGACGATCAACTGTGTCCTGATCTTTGCAGTCAAACACCAAAAGATATCCGCCACCAGCGAAAAGATGGAACCGAGATAATGGTTGAGTGTTGTTGATTGTCTTCAAGTCGGCCGGGCTACTTTGCCATGCGTACTCGGAAACTGTGAATGAATCCTCGGTATCATAGAGCATTTCAAGCTCAAATAAACGGTCTTTCACCATGGCGAACTTATAACCTTGGAGATAAGCGCACTCTACAAGATCGTACATCGTCTTTGTTGTGCAATCGAAAACAAAAGGATAAGTAGGCGGGAGATGAATTTCGGTACAAAATCCAGAAACCATACCGGACTCCATACAGCTCCATACACCTGTTTTGGAATTGTAGTAGTATGCACAAGGATCGTCAAACTCCTGAGTATGTACCAGGATCACCTTGTAACCTGTTAAATCTTCTTCCATCACGAGCTTCACTATGAACCTGGAATTGACATCTAAATTAGGGTAGTATGGCAAACAAGGCAGAACTCTCCACTCGTCCGTTAAAGGATTACAGACAAGAATTGGAGAAGATGATAAATTTGTCACAGGAACTAAGCAAAGTAGCCCTCCATCACACGCGTGCATTGAGGACGTAAAATACCAACGCCACAGGTCATCTGTCAATGGAAAACCCCTCACTTCACGCTTAATCCACTTGTTCGATTTGATGTCGTACACTGTATTCCAAACTCTTTCTAAATCCACATCCAGCCTTACAAACCCTAAGAGCTTTAGATGCCTTTCAGAGAAAACTCCTCTGAAGTTCGATGTTCTTGACATGGTAGACCAAGCCGAGGATTGCGCACAAAGGTCAAAGATTTTGGCCAAAGGTAGCCTTGCAAATACAAGCTGTACCAACTCCTCCGGTAAATTGCTCCACAAATTTGAATCCATCAACTCTGGGTGAAGTTTACATGAATGCCTGCATGTCACTGTGCGTCTCACTGTCCTTGAATCCACCTCTGTTCCACGACCTGAGGGTACTGTGCCTACAAAACCAGACGGTTGCTTCGTAATTGTAGCATCCTGTATGAACACGCCTTCGTTTGCTGCACCAGAGACAGGCTTTTGAATCATGAGCAGCAGCTTCTGAATCTCTGGTTTTGCTTCGATATCTGACACCAACTTCCCCACCATCTCCTTCAAGGTAGTAGCAACCACGCCGAGAAATTCTGGACTGGCGTCAATGCTGTGACGGTCATGAGAGCGACTCTGAGAAGCCTCAGCAACACATCCTGATCCCAACATCGCTTCTACTTCCCCAAACTCCTCCAGAGTACTCACCAAACAACGAAGCGCCTGACTGATTCTAAGCAATGCGGACCTGTTGTCCTTCTTGACCGTGTCCTCCATGGATAAAAGAGCCATGGCTGTAACCGAATTCGAACCCAGAAAAACTCTACCGGCTATTCTCGAACTTCTGAGCACCTAACCTCCAACTTGCTACTTGCTTACAAGCTGCCAAAGTAGTCAACACCACAGAAACGATAGCGTCAGCAAAAGCCAACTAAACCCTAAACATTGAAGCTACTCGCAAACTCACTAAACCCTAACCCCTGCAGCAACCCGCAAACCCTGAATTCGAAATTGCTCCCATAAGTGTCACATCACTGGAAGATTCAGCAGGCGAGAATTCGATCCAAAACGCATCAATGGAAGAAGGCAAGGAGGAACCAGTAGATGATGACATCAACGTTGAAGCAGAAACGCTTAATCTTTTGGAGTGGCCCAAAGTATGTATCCAAGTGTCCGAGTTTGCGAGCACTACAATGGCAGTAGCCCTTGCTCGCGCGGGGTCTCTTGCTATTGGCAGAACTGTAGCTGAAAGTGAGGAGCTTCAAGCACAGACAGCAGTTGCGCAATTACTGTCTAGCCCGCTCGACTTCTTTGATATTGCAGACCTGCGTGGTTTCATCGAGGACGCTGAATCCTACATTGCTTCCATTGCCAAAACCTTAAATTCGAAATTAGAACAGTAGGGAATTAGTGAGCCTCTCCGCAACCCGAAAGATTGGAAAAAAATTCCAGAATCGTGACTCAAAGCAAGATGAGATCGGATGACGGGGTGAGATACCGGGTGACAGTGGACGCGAGCGAGTGCTGGCAGCAGTGGATCCTGCACTACTCGCGACAGCTTCCCTCACCACGACATGAGGCCAGAATCAGTAAGCTGGATAGCTCTTTTAAACCCTAAATTCTAAACCCTGTCGTCGTTCTCATGGACTTAAATGCAGAGTGTCGTGTTGAGTTGCTTCGAGATATTCTGCGCGTTTCCTTCGAAGCAATGAAACTCAAATTCCTTCGTTTCGATCCTCTGTTCCCCGCCTGCAACACACACTTATTAGTGCCTTAGACTTCTGACAGCCATTTAACGAAACTTCTATTCAGGAACAGCAAATAACAGATCACAACGCTTGATCCTCGTAGATTAAACTCACAATCCCTGGAGACGAACGCTGTTGCGGTGTGGTGAAGAACTGAACGCAATGTGGAAGCAATTCAAGCTCGAAATTCTGGCTATGGGATCCATTCGAAAGCTACGAGAGAATGACCATTGCCGCACCACAGTAATGCAAATCCCCGAGGTCGCAAATTCACGGGAATTCAACAACCTCGTCATTGTGCAGATGAGACGACGAGACTCGATCTCCGTCGACGAAGAGAAACGACGACCGACGGAAGCTCAATAGTCGGCGGACGAACGACGGAAGGGAAATCAACGTCGTCCACACCTGCTAATAAAGAGGGACCTTATTCCGACCCTTTAACCCTTAAACGTACCACTCCTTTGTCCTTAAACGTACCACTTTTTTGTAGGAAAGTCAAACTACACAATTTAGCCTTCAAGATTTATCAAAATATATTTTGTAATATTTTTCATGCATTGAATTGAATGTTTCCTATTAGTCTTGAAACATTTAGATCTTTTTTTATTTAATACAGCCTTTTTAACAAATTTTTAAGTCAAACACTTCAAAAAATAAATTTTATTACAAAAAACTTTAAAAACTCAATATTTTTTTGGAAACAGGTACAAATTACAATGGAGAATCACATGATATGTTTTCCATAGGAATTTTTTATTTAAATTTTGAAATTTAAAAGGTGAACATCCTATGTAGTGTAATTCAAACCATGAGCTAAAAAGCTTGTACAAACAATAAAATACTCAATAATTGGAATTTTTAAGATTTGAAAAGTGGAGTTAGTACAAACTAGACTTAATAAACTTCATTTTCTTAGTTGGGTGTATTAGCAACAAAAGTCATCTTCAAGATCAAAATTGGGTTTTACCAACAAACATCCAGTAACTGGATGCGTGGACGTTTAGGGGTTAAGAATTTCTGAGCCATTGAAGCTGATGTAATAAATCTTAAATTTTCAGTGGAGGTTAGAAAGGATAGACATTCCAAAAAATTAAAAATTTAGTGTTTGTATTAGGGTTCTAAAATATACAAACAACAAATTGAATGGAGTCTTATATTCAAGGTTGTGTGATTGTAATTAGGCAGAGTGTCTAAGCATAACACAAAATCAAGAATTTTATTCTTAATTAATTGGTGACTACAAGTAGATTTAGATAATTTAGCTGATGTACATTTTATAAAAGGGCATTGAGGTTAGAAATGAATGAAAATTCTCTACTTTATATCTAAAAAAGAAAAAATGGTTGCATGATACAATAGCTCTTTCATCACTACTGAATTTTTGAACCAAATAATTTTTTTAGAAATAATAGATGGTTGAATCCTATGATTATCATAGTATTTCAATTTGTAAGCTAAGCTTCTTGAATATTTATATAATCTTTAAATCAAAATTTGGTAATTGTCAAAATCTTTAGGTTTAAAAAAATACATGCAAAATAAATACAAGAAAATTATTTTTAATTCTTAAACAAAAAATATTATAAATTTGACATTTTGGAAAACAATATAATTTTAGTCTAAATCGATGAAGGAATTATGGTATATATTTTATTATTACCTATACTAAAGCTATCAATCTTTTATTTGCATTGGTCATATTTGGTGCAATTTTGCTTAATTTTTTATTATGTGAGATTTTATTTTATTTTATTTTTTCGGTGGCAAAAAACTTTGGCCCTGAGTATGAAAAAAAAGAACTTTCCTCATTCGGAGAGGATTTTGCAGATATCTTTGATGTGGCATTAAACTTAAAAGAGAAACAAATTTCTAACATTATTTATCTTGGCAAGACGAGAGATTTTGCTGGGATGGATGCACTATGTGTGGTATTGATATGTGTTGATTTAAACATAAATCTCATTCAAAGGTAAGTCTTATCTCTGCAAAAAAATTTGTCATTGAGATAACTTTGCGAATATCTTTAATGTGACACTAAATTTAAAAAAACAAAGAATTTCTAAGAGTGTTTATTTCGATAATACTAGAGATTTTGCTAGGATGGATCATGTACTATGTGTAATATTGAAATGTGTCGATCTAAAAACAAATTTGATGTGAAGATAGGTCTTATCTAAAAATAAACCTTAGTTCAATATAAAAATCACTCTCATCCTATGGATTTATTTTTTGTCTTATAGTCATTTTGACTTTAATTTACACTTTTATGGCCTTTCTTGAGAAAACAAAATAAATCATGAGTTTAAAAAATGATTAAAATAGGTAATAGGAAATGTATTGCCCCTTCATTCATTCATGACTTGCCCTAAAGTTATACAAGGTTATGTAAAGTTATGTAAGTTATATCTTGTAGAATGAACAACACTTGCAAAATCATGCAATTGCACTGAGCCTTTAGAATAAGAGGCTAAAACTCTATATGGACTAAACCATCACATTAAATTTTCTATGGAACTTCCTGTAATAACTACTATAACGTAAAACTAAATCATTAGGATTTATTTTTTTGGAGTTGATTTGATAACATAATAACATTTTTTGTTTTTGAATAACAACCATATTTAAGTAAGCTTCAACTTTATTCATATCCATTTTTTCAAACATGGTATAACATTCTTTTTTAAGAATTTTTAGCATCTAATCATTCGTGAATAGCAATTCTGAAAAAGACACTTTTTATTCACGGAAGATGATAACCTTCTAGCCATACACTAATTGGAAAGTAGTGTTTTTGGTGGTAACTTTGCAAGCTGTTCTATAAGCTCATAAAGCATAAAAGAAACGTTCATTCCAATCAATGGTAGAACCGTGAACCGTTTTTTTATAATACTACACAAAATTCTATTAATTTTGGTTATAATATTATACAAAATTGTATTGGTTTTTTCAATTTGACCATTATTTAACCCTTGGGTGATAGGAGGTATATAGTGTAAAAACCTTTTTTTTTGAAAATCATAAATCAAAATGATGTGTAAATAGGCTAAGTTGAATGGATCGTAATAGAAAAGTGATATAATGGAGATACAAAAGATCAATTACTAGATATGTGGGAGGCACACTTTGATTGTGTTTTAAACTTTGTGAATTCAATAGATATGGGCTATTATTAGCCATGGTGCACTATGATATGCAATTCCTTAAGCTTTATCTTTGTTTAGTAGTCATCTACTTTACTAAATCAAATTATTAATTAAACATTTAAATCCAAATATATCCTATGCGTGTCCGGAGTGATCATATAAATGTGTGAATTGAGTCTTTTTTTAAAGTCACATCATAGGTGTCGTCACCAAGCTACTGGGCAAACTCTTGGTAAAATATAGAAGAGTCACGCCATACTATCCACAAGCGAACGGAACGGTTGAGAAAACCAATGGAATATTCATACGGATAATAGCCAAAGTTATATTGGACAAGCGACGCACCTGGGACGATCAAGTCGGGGAAGCACTTTGACTATACCGCACCGTCTACAAGTTGACCACCGGATACACTCCTTTTCAGTTTGTTTACGGTTTTGACGTAGTCATCCCGATTGAGCTCGAAGTCCTTTCCATGCGATTTCCAGTTCAACACGGGTTAGGAGACTCCGAGTCCATGGAAGCAAGGTTGTTGATACTTGAACGGCTTGATGAAACTTGAAGGCGAGCCCTGTGGAATATTGGAGTCATGCAACACCGTCGAAAAGAAAGACACAACGCTCAAGGAAAGATGACTATTTATCCAGCCGGGAGCCTTGTAATGTTTGTGGATAGCTTCAAAAACAAATTCAAATTCAAATATCTAATTATATATATAATTAATTATTGATATAAATAGATAAATCAAAATATATTCATTACTTACATTTGACGTATTTATTTTGAAAAAAATGATTTTAATTATCGACTAAATAACCTTTAACTATTAATTATTGAAAGATTTGTTAATATTATATTATTTTTAATAAATTTTAATATTTAAATTCATAATTATCATTTATTGGCTATTGAGTAATGAATATTTTCTATGATTTTTTTGAGGTCTGGACTTTAAAAAGATTATCACTTCTAAAATTTATATGATTTTATTATCAATTTACTATGAACTTAATAACTATTATTTTGAAAACATAACTTGTTCTTTTTAGAGTGGTTTATTAGGTTTTATCTCCAAACCTGTATTACTCACAATTTATTTTCTAAAAACAATTTGAAACGCTTTATTTTTGTCGCATGAGGTAAAAAGAGAGTTCGTTTAGAAAGTACCCGTTCATAGAAAGAATATAGGCAAGGTTGTTGCACACGACGCATATATCCTTATACATATTGTGCTATGCTCTTGAGCTTGTATTATCGTACATGTGATAAAATTGAGGGATCCAAGGGTCCTATGACATTCATGAGGTTAACAGACTATAAATTTTAAAGGGTTTGGATTGATACCTCGTTTTTTGTTTGCTTTCTTTTTTCTTGTTTGAGTCGATGAGAGTCTTCTATATAATGCTATATATAGACAATTTCAAGACAAAATTGTAACAAAGTGGACGAAGTCCGGTTGGTGGAAGTGAAGCTAGTCGACTCACTGCCAAAGATAATGTCTTCAAAACTTAACAAATTAATCCATTAACAACTAAACGATTAAAATCTTATTATAAGATTTTAGGTAATTGGTTTGTTTTAATTAAAAAGGTGTTTATATGAGCTTTGCTCTCAAAATTCATATAATATTTTTAAAACCTTCAAAAGATCGTTAGAAATAGTTAATAGTCAATAAGTTAATAATTAATTTTTATAAATAGTTATTTATTAATAAATATAAATTAATTAATAGTCATTATAAATCATATAAATTTTAAAATAAATGTTTGTTTTTCAAAGTTTCAAAAATCATGACAAATAGTGATTAGTTAATAGATAATAATTAATTGTTGATAGCTATTCAAAATCACATAGTATTTAAAAGTCATATAAAGCTTCTATCATACTCATATTTCAATATTCGCAATGATAAAAAAGGAGAGTTTGTTGTACATCAAGTGTGATATAAAATTTCTAATTCTAATGACTCAAGGCTTTTTATCGGATTAGAAGATTTAGTTCATAAATAGAACTTTACCTTTCAATTTTTCTTGAGTTTTAATGTATAATTTTTAAAAATTAAAAGCATTATCAATTTTAATTTTGTTTTTATTTTTAGCTTTACTATTAACAATGCTCCAGATATTAATCATTTAGCTTTGATCTTACATCAAAAATTATATGGGTTGTTATGCTAACTGTCTATGCTCGGTTGTTGCTCGACCATCTATCGCGTGCCAAGAAACAATCCAATGGGCTACTCGTAGGAGATTCCTCCCTCCTTTTTCACATCTCTCATTTATCCTATTGTTGATTTTTTTACTCTCTTCATAGATTTATCATGGACAAAGACCCTTGTGTTGGAGGTACTCTGTTCCTTTTTATATTCATCTTCTTTATACAAATTCACAATATTAATTGCAAATGTAAGTAGAGTTTTGAGAGAAAACATAAAATTGAACATTAACATTAACATTAAATAAAATATTAGCAATACTAAAAAACATGAGATTGCTCTAAATAATATAGGAACATTATTGTATGAATATTTTTTAAAAATTAAATGAAAATATAGCATAGATATAAAATTTGTTCTTCTATCTATAAATTTTTTTAAAACAACACAATTTATATAATTTCACAAATTTTATGACAATTTGTACTATTATAATTTTTTTTGTGAATTTGAGCTTTGAGCATTTTTTTAATTTAATACAAAAATTTATTTTAAAAATATTCATCGTGTAAAGTATAAGCACATAGTACAATAAATAGGTTAAAAATGAATATTTTTTTATGTTTTATAACTAAGCAACTTTTAGCGTTTTCTCCTTCATGGTCAAGCTCGAATAAATTTTTTCTTCGATATATTTATCACTTTTAGCATTTACTCCTAAATTTTTTGTACTTGAATCTTCTAATATAAAAAAATACTCTATTTTTTAATACAAACCTTAAATGGAAAAAAATTGGATCAATATGATGTATAAAATTAAGAAAAACATATTGTGATATAAACACATAATAAAAGTTAAACTCTATCAAAATTTATGCCATAAAATTATGTATGTGAAACAAAAACAAAATCTTGACGACATGTCGCAAAAACCCAAATAATGCGTACCAGGTTGAGCCAAATGCAGAACTTGTTAGCAATTTGGGACGCTATGTTTTATACATAATATGTTAATATGACAATATAAATAATTAGTTTTATTTTGAAAAAAATTCAATATCTTTTTAACAAATTTTCAAATTCCAAAAGTAGATGAATAAAAAATATGATTTTAAAATTTTATTTTCATTTAAATCACAAAGAAAAATTAAAGTTTTATTTAGAACTAAAAAATAATAGTTAAATATACACACAATTAATAACGATAGAAATAGAATATTTGTATTCCAATCAGTTTTTCCCCAAAACGATAAAATTCAAACTTAGATGGCCAATAAAAATTTGTTAATATTTTAATAAAATAAACCAAATAAAATATTCATAAATTAAATTTGATCTCCTTTTTTGAAAGAAATCATTTTAACTATTAACAAATAAAACGTTTAATGAAATTTTGAAGATTTTAAAAATTATATTGCTTTTAAATATTATATGATTTTTCACAACTATTAGCAATTAATTTAATATAACTATTAACTATTAACAACTAACTATTAATTGTTGACTAATGACTATTTTTTCATAATTGTTTTGAAGACTTTGAAATAATTATCACTTTTATATTTTTATGCTCTTATTAACTATTAGCTATTGATTATTGATCATTTCGAATGATTTATTTGAAAACACATATATTAATTATTTTGTTTTTTTTATCACAAACTTTGGCATTGCACAATCACTACAAGTTGGTTCCTAATGAATTCAACATCATCATTCGGAAGTGGCCCTAGAGAGGCCCCATAGAACTTTGCGAGCAAATAACATGACGATCAAATGTGAATATAAAAAACATGAATTAGATGCAGGTCATCGTAAACATCATAAATGGTCAATAATTATGTACCACTTGTCATCACAATTTCCCACTTTCTTTGGGAGAATCACTAGTTCAAAGTGCGATGTGGAGGACAAATAGTTCAAAGTTTACATCGATGTGACTTTATGTTACTGGTGAAACAATTTAGTAAGAGGGGTCTATATATTCTACCAAACCACTTAAATAGCGGTTATACCCAACTTTCTATTTATTGTTACAATACTAAGGCTATTGGGAAAAGCGATGAACGGTCATGATGGTGATTCTCAATATATAAGTTGCACTATGATTTAGAAGTAGAGGGGGGAAGTTCAAGGAAGAAAAAGTTTAGAGATTGTTGAAGCTGATTAATAGTTTTATTCTATAGCAAATCAAGTGCTTTCATTGACAACGATTACACCTCAGTGTGAAATCCGTGGGTCATAAGAGGGTCATGATATTGCTGATGATTTTATCTTATTTATTGACACATGAAAGGTAAATGAAAATATTTCACTTACTTGTTCAAATTCCAAACACATTCAGAAGGATGTAAATGTGTTGGAACATGAACCAAATCTGATGCGTGAGTATAGTGATGTAATCAATTATCTTCAACGAGGTGTTTTACCAATTGACCTCAATAGCATTGCTAAGCAAAAGTTCAAACGTTAAGTTGGATGGTATGAAATAATACATGATTAATAACGTATAAGGGAAAAAACGGCACTTATCGACGGGTATTGTGCAAAGAGGACGCTACACGTGCACTTCAACATTGTCATGATGGAATATGTGGCGAGCATTATGTTCAAGAAACAACTGCACGGAAAATCTTAGCTGCTGGCTATTTTTGGCCTACTACTTATTCAAATATGCAAGGGAATTTTGCATGAGCTGTGATGCTTACCAATTCCATAGACAACGAAACTTATTACACGGAGAGCTTCACCTAATAATCCCAACAGGTCCATTTGAGAAATAGTGGGGTGGGTTTTGTGGGTCCGTTACTAAAGACACAACGCATTAACCAATATTTTATCGTTGCGATTGATTACCTTACAAAGTGGGCTGAAGCGCGTCCGGTCAAGCGAGCAACTCAAGGCGTGGCTCTTGATTTTATTGTCTCCAATATTATTTGCACATTTGGCTACCTTTAGAGCTTGTTACTGATCAAGGCTCTCATTTCGTGAACGGTCTAGTAACATCATTACTCGAACGTCTATCCGTTAAGCGTAGACGAGTTAGTCCTTATATTATCCCCAAGCAAACGGTTTCGTAGAGAAAACAAATGGAATTCTATGCGACATCATAGGCAAGATGGTTTGAGACAAATGCCAAGAATGGGATCTGCATGTGGGCAATTCCTTGTCGGTATACCGAACTAATCACAAGGCAGTTACAAATTATACTCCCTTCATGTTGAATTTTGGCAAAAAATCAATACTACCTTTGCAACTCAAGATACCTACATTACCTCGTACATTACAAACTATTGTCCTGAGAATAAATGATGCAAAAGAATCTTTGGCAGCACGTATATTCTATGTTGAGAACTTGGATGAGACTCGAGCACGGGCTACACACAACATTGAAGTTATTCAAGCACAACGTAAAGTTTACCATGATAGAAGACACAAGTTAACTACTTTCGAAGTGGGAGATTGTGTCACTTACGTCTGGATAGCTGGTTAATGAAACAAAAGGGCCAAAATTTTATTCCAAAGTAGAAAGGTCCATTTCTATTCCACCAAGTTTTTGACAACAACAGCTACATATTGGCAACCATGGACAATGAAGCCGTGCTAATAAAAAGAGTTGACGACTGCAAATTAAAACTATTTTATACGCGTCCATGACATGTCTCACAACAACAATGATCGTCATTGTGAGCCAGGGGGGAAATGTCATCACGATTTTCTAGTTTCCTTGGAAGAATTACTAGTTTAGAGTGCAACGTGGAGGAAAAATGGTTCAAAGTTTACATCAACGTGACTTCGTGTTACTGGTGAAACAATTTAGAAAGAGGGGTCTATTCTACCAAACTACTTAGCGGTTATACCTAACTTCCTATTTATTGTTACAATCCTAGGGCTATTGGGAAAAGCAATGAGCGGTGATGATGGTGATGATGGTGATTCTCAATATATAAGTAGGGCTATGACTTAGAAGTAGAAGGGGGAAAGTTGAAGGAAGAAAAAGTTTAGAGATCCTTGAAGCGGATTAATAGTTTTACTCTTTAGCAAATTAGGAGGATGATTTAGAAGTAGAAATTTATGTAATAAAGACAAATCTCACATTGTTGATTTGAAATTTGAAACACAAGTTGAGAGAGTTTGTCAAATATAACAAAGAGTCTTCTTTTTCTTTGATTCATTACCACTCTTGCAATCAAGTGACAATACAACATGTGCACTTGCGAAATCAAATTAATAACTGAGACCATCTAACATTGATCCAATTTGGCGCACATTCAAAGTGCACTTAGAAACTAACACGGTGAAACGGGGAGGGCGGAGACTGATCTATATCAAATTCAAATGAATACCAACTGCAAGGACTGTAGCCAGATACTTGGTATTTAAACCACGTTTTTTAACCATCACATGCGTATAGTGCTCCATAGAGTGTGCATTGGTCAGAAGCCACTAGTCTTTGATGATAAACCATTTTTGTTGGACCACAAAAGTGAAAATTAAGGCTCTATGTACACACAAAATACTTTCACAATGGCATCTATGGAGAATGCATCCTTGCTTCTAACTATTCCATCGTCAAACATTAGAGCAAACCCCTTAATGGTGTCATTTGAAACACTAAAAGAAATGTGGGATTCTATGACTACAAGTATACGATCAAATAGTGCAATAACTAGTCCGTAATGATTGTCATTAGTTATCAAGGATTAGTTTGAGTCGTATACTTGTAGTCATAGAATCCCACATTTCTTGTAGTGAAATAAGCTTGGGTTTGCCTGAAGAAATCGCATGAAAAAAACAAACTTCGACAAACCAACATTCATATGCTTAAGGCCCTCCCCTCTCGCCTCCCCTCTAGACTAAAGACTACTAACAATCATAGAAAATCCTTTCCTTCAAGTTCGCTAAAGCATGCTTGTGCTAAAAAAGTCCTTGGAAACATACAAAGTACTGGAAATCTATACAATTTTTCACCTTGGCAAATTTCCTCGCCTAACTTGCCTCCTATGCAATTTTTCTGCACTGTGCTAGTAGATTGTAAATGGCAGTCGCAAAGCTTCAAGTCCATTCGGAAATCTTTGAAAACTTGAAGTTGTTCACAAAGTTTCAAGATCAAGTCACCTATACACAAGGGCACCAGGAAAGAAGAAGACCGTAGTAACAATTCATGATATGGGTACCTCGTCCAAAAATAGTGTGATTTTCGAGAAATATTTTTTTTGGTAAGAGATTAAAAAATATTAAAAAATTAGAAAAAATTAGAGGGTGTTATAAGACACTATGGTTGCAACTATACACATGGTGTTAAAGACGGAATTTCTAACACACATAAAATGAGTTAGACATAAGTCACAATATATGAGACGCGTGGAAGTGGTACCCATATCAAGCCATTTCCCAATTTTCCAATTCGTGTTTACCAAGTCCGATGCCAACATTTACACGCACTCAAAGATGCTTGTTTGCTGATGGGAAATTTACACTACGGACCAAGAATTCGTCCTATGCAGCTCTAAAATGGCTCTATCAACTCGTCCCGAGATGACTTGAGTTTACACTACAAGGAGAAAAGAAAAGTGACCAAAGGAGTTGCGATCCTCAAAAGGCCTAGAAATAGGCCTAGTGGATAATGTTGAAGGGTCTCCCAAATTTTGTGGTAAGAGAGACAAAAAGGATTCATTCGTTGCCGAATGAGGAGACCATGGGCTTGAAATGCCGTTTTATTATTATTTTTAAGTCCTGGTCCAAATTCGGTTTACACTTAGTGAGAGGCCCAAGGGCTTTAAAAATTACATTTCTTTGAAGTGTGACCATGAAGTGTGACCGTGGAATTAATCCATTTTCCTTGGTCCCGGCTCTTGGTCCATAGTGTAAACCGCCCCTGAAACTTGGAGCAACGATCATTCATCTTGACATGTGCACCCTTTTTCTATGGCCTCTACATTCAAGCTTGGTCCATCATCGCAATTCCCACACATGGACACATAGACAATCCTCGCGTCTTTCACATACCCTAACTCCATGTTTCCTTTCATATGCCACATCCTTTATTGCTTGTTGACCAAATTGATAAACTATCTATAATCTACCTAGATTTGCATTTGAAAATGAATGCCGTGTTTAGAAATTATCGGCATTGGATACATTGTTGGAATTGTGCTGCTAAGGGTTAGGGTTTGAAAATTTCCGTCGTTCTTAGAATTAGGATACTGTGTGTGAAGGTCAGATTTGGACAGTATATATTGTATCAAAATCTAATTTCCACATCATATTTTGAGAGGTCCACGTCACCATAAACCAATCACAAGATGACATGTGGCACTTTTGGACAAAAAATAATGAATTAATGTCAAAACTGACCACGACATAGGGTACTCCGATTGTGAACCAAAATTCGAAAGATAGGGTTCGAAAAACTCAGTGAATGTGCTGTTTTTAGAATTAGGATATTGGGTGCCCCTACCTTACAGCCTCTTCACTACCATCCTCCCCCTCATCAATAATAAATTCAAATGGTGTAGAAGCTCCATATTGTTGTTCCAAATAATCGTGTTGAACAATGATAAGAGAACTACTTACCTTAGAAATGATGCATAACAAGAGACACGATGCACAAATTGATGTTCAACTAAATATGGTGTCATTACATATAACATTCCCCATTGAAAGCATTCACTGAGCAATTCACACGAAGTCTGAAACCATGAGATAACTACGCACCGATTCACAGCAGTCACATTTACTACTAGATTCGCAAATCTCTGAAGTCCATTTCGACCTGTGGTTTACAATCACAAATATCCTGATTCTACGAGCAGCGCATTCTTTAAACCCTATCTTTCGTATTCTGGTTTGCAATGACAGTATACTAATTCTAAAAAACGACAGAATTTTCAAACCCTAACTCTCAGCCTCTTCCTCACCCTCTCCAATAATGAATTCAAACGGTGTAGAACCGGCATACTGTTGTTCCAAATACTCCACCGAGGACTTCGTGAATATCAAATTATCGGCCCTCAAGACATCATACAGGTTCATATACACATCATACAGGAACATATACACATTCCCCATTGACAGCATTCACTGAGCAATGCAAACGAAGTCTGGAACCGAAATGGAATTGACAACAGAGTCGCACTTGGTTTACAATCAAAAATATCCTAATTCTAAGAGCAGCGCATTCACCTGAGTTGTTTCAAACCTTATCTTTGAATTCTGGTTTGCAATCCTAATTCTAAGAATGACAGACATTTCAAACCCTAACTCTCAGGCTCAGCTACAGCCTCTTCTTCACTGGCATCCTCCCCCTCTCCATCACCAATAATGAATTCAAAAGGTGTAGAAGCGCCATACTGTTGTTCCAAATACTCCACGGAGGACTTCGTGAGGATCAATTTGTCAGCTCTCAAGACATCATACAGGTTCATATAAACATCATACAGGAACAAATACTCACTGAGCAATGCAAACGAAGTCTGGAACCGTGAGACAGCGAAATGGAATTGACAACAGAGTCGCACTTGGTTTACAATCAAAAATATCCTAATTCTAAGAGCAGCGCATTCACGTGAGTTCTTTCAAACCTTATCTTTGAATTCTGGTTTGTATCCTAATTCTAAGAACGACGGACATTCCAAACCCTAACTCTCAGGCTCAGCTACAGCCTCGTCTTCACTGGCTTCCTCACCCTCTCCATCACCAATAATGAATTCAAAAGGAGTAGAAGCGCCATACTGTTGTTCCAAATACTCCACCGAGGATTTCGTGAGGATCAATTTGTCAGCTCTCAAGACATCATACAAGTTCAAACTCCGCGGCGTCAGGAGCTTCACAGTCTTGACATTCCTGCTGGACTTCAACAGATTCTCTGAGGGGTTCAAGGAGAACAGAAGAGAGTTTTCACCTTCCTTGATACCCCATCGCTGCAACGCAGCAACGAAGTCTTTCGTCTTCGGAACGGCGAATTGGTCTTCGAAATCCTCCACGACGACAGTGTTGACAGTGGCGGACTGCAAGGCAGTGCTGATGGCCAACCGCTTCTCCTTCTTGTTGATCTTGATCGACCAGTCTTTCGGCTTGGGGCCGAAGACGACGCCACCACCGGGACGGAGCGGAGTGCGAATGGAGCCCTGGCGAGCGCGCCCCGTGCCTTTCTGCTTGTACGGCTTGCGGCCTCCTCCGCGCACCTCGCTTCGGGTTAAAGTGCTGGCTGTGCCGCGTCGCCTGTTCTGAAGCTCGCAGATGACGCCTCGGTGCACCACGGACTTGGCGGTCTCGGGGCGCGCGGTGCGCAGGTCCATCTCGACCTCCCCCGCGGCCGAGCCCTCGAATGTCAGCACGGGCAGCGTCACCGCCATCGCCACCACTCCTCCCTTATGACCAGTCCTGCATTGCAATTTCTTCGTGGTCGCGCGCTTCGACGACGGCACCATCTTCAAACCCGAGAACGACACATTGGTGGCATTGTGTGATGAGGTGAAAGATGAGGTGAGCGGGAACGCCACGCCCGCGGTTGCCGACGCCATCGCTGCGAAGCTTGGCAAATTGAGAAGGTGGATTGCGAAGGAAGAAGGGAAGAAGGGAAGAAGGGAAGGGAAGGGGCAGAGAGACTGGATAAGGCCCTTTGGCTCGGTTATCTCAACCCCAGGCTTGGGTTGAGGTTCAGTGCACCAGTACCTCTTTAATGTCACAGTCAAAATGCACGTGATTATATGGAGTTTCGTAACATTGTATTATTTTCTTCGTTTATTATGAACGAAAGAAATGAGGACTTACTAGGCTCCCAAAATGCACATGATAATATGGAGTTTTATGACATTGTGTTATTTTCTTCATTTATTATGAACGAAATGAAGACTTACTAGGCTCCCAAAATGCACGTGATTATATGGAGTTTTATAACATTGTATTATTTTCTTCATTTGTTATAAACGAAATGAGGACTTACTAGGCTCCCAAAATGCACGTGATTATATGGAGTTTCATGACATTGTATTATTTTCTTCATTCATTATAAACGAAATGAGGACTTACTAGGCTTCCAAAATGCACGTGATTATATGGAGTTTCATAACATTGTGTTATTTTCTTCATTTATTGCAAATGAAATGAAGACTTACTAGGCCTACTCATCTATAGTATTTCATTCATTACAAATGTAATGAAGACTTAGGCCTAAACATACATAGTAATTCATTTATTAAAAATGAAATGAAGACTTAGGCCTAAACATACATAGTAATTCATTTATTAAAAATGAAATGAAGACTTAGGTCTAAATATCTATAGAATTTCATTCATTACAAACAAGATGATGGCTTAGGCCTAAAAATCCATAGTATTTCATTCATTACAAGCGATATGAAGATTTAGTCTTTACATCCATAGTACTTCATTTATTACATGCAAAATAAAGACTTAAGCCTAAAGATCCATAGTATTTCATTCATTACAAATGGGACCTCAATTTTTAACAAGAAATTTGAGGGTACCAATTTACTAGTGGGAATGCTTTAAGAAATAATGCTAAATCATGGTGTCCAACGCCACTGTCCTAAGGGTGCACCTTTTATTAAAACCTAAAATCACGTGTGTTTGTAGCATACTTTAAAAACCTCATATATACAAGTATTTTTTATTTTTTATTTTATTTTAATGGAATTAAGTAATACAAGTAAAATTACAACGATAAAAATATAAATGGCAATATGTATACAAATACACTTTTAGATGATAATCAACCCCTACCATATGTGTAATGTTGAAAAACCCAAATATTCAGTAACAAAGTCATTGAAAACTTTTTCATCGCCCAAATGTACCTCATATGTGTTTAACCCCTAAAGGACCAAGAAGCCCAAATTGGGCCTCATGTTTTTCTAGCAGTTTTGAGTAGGTTTTATGTGGGCTTCCTTTAATTCAAATTTGTTTGTTTTTTCACCAACATATGCAATGTTCTTCATTGATTCTAATGATATACATTTAGCCTCATCTGAATTATATTTTTCACAATATATAATCAGTTGAATTTGTCATTTTTAACCATGGATCCTTAGTCCTGTAGGGGCTAATTTTGCAATGTACTGTTATAGTAGGTAATACAATTAGTGTTTCCAAGGCTGCCATCAAAGATTATATGTCTACTTTTTTGTACCAACAAAACCCAATCTCTATGTTTGATACGGTAGGCTATCCATCACGTCAAGTGGATCCATCCCCTCAGGCCAAGCCTTTCGGGACGCGGGCTTGCCCCTCGCGACAGGGCTGAACCTATAAAGACCTTGCAAATGTGTCCCACCTGACGACGTCTTGCAAAATTCAGGTTCAGCTGAACCTCGCTCCTTCGTTTTGTAGTTTTGAGATGCAGGCGTGACTGTATGCACTTTGAAGCTTCGTAGTTTTGGCGTACGTGAGGTGCGAGCGTCCAGGACTGTTTTCAATTAGGATTTTGTTTTTGCGATGAAGGCGTGCATATATGCATGCATGTTAGTCCTCCAAACATGCTTGTTATTTGCATGTTGTTACATTGAGGTCAATTCGATAGTTTACTCTTTGTACGTTCATGTTATATACTCTCGTGCGGATTATGCTAATTACGTACAGACATATTGAGTTAAATCGAACGCAGGCTGGAGTCTTCATACGTTATCTTTGATTTTTAGCATAGATCTTGCGTTGCGAATTAGCAAGCCTAGCCTGCGAGAGAGACGATGATGTATGTTTCCCCCTCGATATATCCACTGAAAATTTTCAAGGGCTTCTTGATCCTTCTCCCTTGGTAGACGTCCTACGATCAAAGTCTGTTTGCTGGAGTCTGAAGCTTAGCTTACAGATATCAATTTTGTGATCATGGGGAGCTTCAGATTGAAGCCTTAAGTGTGTGTTTTTAGTAGTTTTGAGCAGGTTACATGGGGCTTTCTTTTGTACAACTTTGGCCTGGTCTGCATTATATTTTCCACACTATGATCAACTGAATTGGCCAATTTTGAAACTGTGAATCCTTGGTTGTGCAACAGGTTTTGAAATTGGCCTCCGGACGTTGTATGGTAAGTATAAAATTGTACTGTGATTGAACTGTGCCTTGGGGTTTTTTTGTATCAGCATCCTGTGGGAAATTTCAAGTGTGAGTGTCCGTTGGCTTAACTGATCGGAGTGCCCAGTTATAGAAGACTTGAACACATTAAAGACACAGGCGGAGATGGAGTCGTCTGCGAACAACAATGGGAGTGTCGCCTCGACGTTACAAGAAATCAATGCTGAAACAAAGCCAGCACTGGAAACTAAGCTGAAAAGGTGGAGTGCCTCTTCGGCAGAACAGCTTAAAGCAGCAGTGACAAAGCGAAAGTACAAGTTTTACAACCCTCCACGTTGGAACTGCGTTGTTTGCGATAAACCTATCTTGAGCAAACTAGTTTTCCAGGTACTTCAGTGACTTGTTCTAATATGTACTAGTACACACAATTGGTTGTAAGATACAATTTGATCGTAGCAAATTTTCCATGAGTGTTTCTTAGGATTGACAGAATCACAAAAGAAGAACAATACGAAACCCAAGTCTAATTGTAAAAGTACAATTATTCATTGGTAGATTGGGCAGTAAATATCTTCTACAGTGCGATCCTATAATTATATGGTGAAAGAGTTTCTGAAGTTGAATTGCTTGCGGTATGTTGTGTTGGTTTCCAGTGTCAAACGGGACACCTGGCATGCAAATCGTGTTCCCACAGGGGTTGCCGTAAATGCTCAAAGGCAGTGAGCCGGATCAGGAATCTTGCAGTTGAAGACATCATGAAGTCACTGGTGGTGATTTGCAAATTTGTCAAACTGGGTTGTACGGTAGTGATGAACTACAGGGATATGGAGCTGTCAAAGCATGAGGAGAATTGCTCTTTTGCGCCTATGGTTTGCCCAATGCCAAATTGCAGTCAGGCCGGGGTGAAGAACCTTCTTGCTCAACACTTGCTATCTAAGCACAAGATAAGCTCT
This sequence comes from Pohlia nutans, assembly GCA_022496805.1. Lineage (NCBI taxonomy): Eukaryota > Viridiplantae > Streptophyta > Bryopsida > Bryales > Mniaceae > Pohlia > Pohlia nutans. Next base: position 4,581,800 of record CM040103.1, read on the forward strand.
ATGGTAGATGTAGTGTCAAGATCAGGCTATTCATACTCTCCAGGAGGAGAATTTGAGCTGGATTCCTCGTCTACTTTGGTAATGGTGAGGCATACGAATTCGAAAGAATTTCATCTTCTCCGTCAAGAGAGCACAACTTTGGGAGACAAACTTCAAATTACATCTCTGGCAGAGTCTTGCAAGAGGAAGTATGAGCTTGACGTGAAAATCAGTGAAGAGCAGACATACTGTCTCAAATCTGTATCCACGTCCAACATGCAACAAGGTGGCGAGCTAGTTATCCCCAAGCAGCCAGGTGATGACACTCGAAAGAAACGCTGCAAAATTATCATGTACTAGATGCATCCTTCGAGGCATCCTGTTGTTTTCTTGACGTCACATTGAAATTAAAGTGTGAACCTGGATATGACGTGTACAACTGTACATATGTAGAAAACCATCAAAATTTTTCTTTTTAGTTCGGCTTTAAACATTTGTACAGTACATCTACCGTGTAACCTCACATTCTGTAAACCTCATCCCTGGCTGCATGTTTTGATTTTTTTTGGACATTGGCCATTTGTGAAATGGCAGTCGCTCTTTAGACTTTTTTTTGACGACTTATGTAAATATGACTGGGAGCACAATGACTTGGAAAGCGACAACTTTTATAAACAAAGATTGTAAATGTAGAGTGTGCGAAAATTTGTTGGTGACGACCTTGTTTAGAGAAGATCAAGTGTCTATCACACTGATTGTCTCTTCCGGACCTTTTCTGGCTTTGAACCCGTCAGTGCTTCAGATTGAGGTAAAAAGCACTGCTCTCAAATTAACTTTTGTGTCTCTAAAGCTTGTAAGGGCATATTTGTTTAGTTGGGACTATTTTTGGACCTATTTTTGGCCCCCCAAGAAGAGTAACACAGGTTCCGAGCAAATGCAAACCATTGGATATTGTATCTCTATTATGAACTCTAGAAAATGAGCACTTGGCTGGCATAAAATTGATTATACCGACACATACAAGACTGGCTGTGCACGAGGGGAATCATTTAAAACATCAAAATTAACAAAAGAATTCTCACCTTGTCAATTAGAAACACTCCCAGGCTTGTCAATTACTCCGTAGAACTTGGACTCCCAGGGGCACCACAGTGATCTTCACCCAGTCCAAGCTTGTCTCATCACTTCTGGAAGACAAAAAAACCAACATGAATAATAATTTACAAGCGAAGAAAAAGAACAAGATGCAAACTAACTAATGTCCTGTTGTGGTTAATGTCCATGATACCAGCTCGTTCAAAACTTTTTGAACACACCCGGGACTTTAACTCAACCAAGACACTTAGCACCATGTCTCCTGCCGGCAGTTTTCTCCTGTGAATAAAGAGTCACTTCATATCAGCGTGGAGAAAACAGAGGACATAATTATTTAACAAAGACTTTTGGGAATTACGAGTTTGTTGGGTAGTTCGACTCTCTAAGTCTCATCCGAACAACATAAATCATATTCCAAGCTTAATCAGATTTGGATAAATCAATATATAGTAGTTCCTACAGATGTCGGTAGGGGAAATTAATGCTACTAACTCACGTGATGGCAGGTTGCACTGAAGAAGTGGAGTATGAAGAGAGTATCCATATAATTTGCTCTAGTGCCTGAACGAAGACTTGTTACAAAAGATCTGCAGCATTCAAACAGAGCCAGGCTTGTCAATTACTCAGTAGAACTTGGAGGCAGGACTTCCTGAAAATTTTGTTGTGCATGCAATTTGACGGGTAGGTGAAAATTATGTAATGCTGATCTCTTAAACATAAACTGATAACCGGGCGTACTAGCTACCGGTAGTAGTACTGAGCTGATAAAGCCACGCTATTCGGTGTACAATTGATTTCACGAATAATGGATCATCAATTCCAGAACTAGAGGAAAGAACAGGAAGCTCTAAAACGTACATAAGAATTTCCTAATTATCACTCTCGATGAGTCCAGTGGCGCAAGATCTGTCAACCCCGGCTGGGAATATTCGTCACTTGGGCTAGGAAACTTCTTCATCAGGGAATCTTCATTAGGGAATCTTCAGCAGGGGAACATCAAAAATTACCAGAAATTTGGATAGATTCAAATGGGTGAAAATGTGACCGATTTTGTTACACAGGGGTCATGACATGAGTCGTGGGTGAAAGAGTGATAAAGTAGATCAACGTTGATCCCTACAAAGAAGCAACAATGCAAGGTCCAAAAATACAAATGTAGAATTTTATTTTTTGTAAAACAAATTTGCTAATAAAATAAAAGACATGATGTTTAACAAAGTCTCACAAAGAGAATTGGAAAACTCATCTTCAATAATATTTATGTATGTATAAATTTCATTGAAGTCATCATGAATTTATGACCTTATTGATTTTTAACAATTTCCATGCGACATTTGATATTTCATGGGTTTGTAATTTTTTTGTATGGATTTCACACGGATTTCATGCTAATTTTGTACTGAATCCGCACGGCTTCTACATTCACTCTTTTTGTTAATATCAACTAAGTGCGGAATCCGTGCGGGGTTAGCCCAAAATTTGTGCAAAATCCTTGCGAAAAATGTACAAACCCATGAAATGTCGGATGTTGCACGGAAATCGTTTAAAATCAGTGGGGTCCTAAATTCCTGAAGGTAATCACAACTCGAATCACAATTGAAAAATTCTTCAAATTGGGAACTGTTCTTAGTTCATATCTGAGGCAAAATGAACAATCTAGAATACCAATTTATAGCAAATCAGCTCATAAACATGAAATTTAGCTGGAACAATGTTGAGTCATTCCTAGATGTTTGATATTAACTCTTAATTTGATGTATTACTACAGTGGGGTCCAACATGGAATGGCGTTTCTGGTTTCGCAGTGAGAAAAATTTCAGTACTGCCAACTTTGAAAGCCTCCCGAGAACTCAAAAATTGGTATTTTACCACGAAATTTTTACCAGAGACTTATCTTTAAGTTAATTATATGTATGCCAAATTTCAAGGCCAAAAGATTCACCAAAAAAACGTTATTCAAAATCTACCAACATTGGTAGTTATTCACTGCTGCCAACTTTGACAACCCCCCAAAGATTGAATTTTTTTTTTTTGCCATGAAATTCTTGGAAAAGAAACTTCTTTATGTTAATAACATATGATAAAAATTTCAATGCCAAAAGATTAATACAAAAAAAGATATTGACAATCTACCAACATGTGTAGTTGTGGGAAACAATGGGGGAAACTTTGCTACCAACTTTGACACCCTCCCTACGGTTGAGAAATTGTCTATTTACCATGAAATTTTTGGTACAACATGCTCTTTATGACAAAAACATTCATGCCAAATTTCAAGGTCAAAAAATCTATACAAAGAAAAATATTTACAATCTACCAATGTGTGTAGTTTCCCCCATTGTTTCCCACAACTACACATGTTGGTAGATTGTTAATATCGTTTTTTGTATTAATCTTTTGGCCTTGAAATTTTTATCATTTGTCATTAACATAAAGAGTTTTTTTTCCCTAGAATTTCATGGCAAAAAAAAATTAATTCAATCTTTGGGAGGCTGTCAAAGTTGGCAGCAGTGAAAAAATTTCCATAGCTACCAATGTTGGTAGATTTTGAATAACTTTTTTTCGGTGCATCTTCTGGCCTTGAAATTTTGTATGCATATAATTAACTTAGAGATAATGCTTTGGTAAAAATTTCGTGGGAAAATACCAATTTTTGAGCTCTCGGGAGGCTTTCAAAGTTGGAAGTACTGAACTTTTTCTCACTGCGAAACCAAAAACGCCATTCCATGTTGGACCCCACTGTACAGTATATCAACACTCTTCTGCACACTTAGTCTTACAGGTGTCCACCCGATAGATCAGTGAGCCAATTCCCTTAACCAGATTTGAGGTCCCCACATTGCCAAAGACACTCCTTGTGCTCTCATGATTCTTGCAATGTCACCACAAGGAGAAGGCGTCGTTTTTCACTCCTTTTGTGAGTCAAACAGTGTCACTGTGCACTCCTTTTGTGAGTCAAACGGTGTCACTTTGCACTCACCAATTTTTTGGTTGGACTTGGTGAATGTCATTTGTTAAGTAGTGACAAGCGTGTACAGTGAAAAGCGACAATAAACAAGATCCTCCAAAGTGAAAAACAACGCCTCTGTTTGTTATTTTCATAACTAGGCGTTGCTTGCAAAATTACCGAACATAATGTCAGTGGTTGGATCTTATTCAATCTTGTTCAATCTTGTTCAATGATGATTAATCAAGGGTCACAAAAGAAAGGCATCATAATTACAAAGCAACACTTGGTTATAGGAAATAATCTTATCCTTCATATCCAATGGTCCGCTGCCACCTCTACAGTTATGGGCTACATTGACGTTATGCTTTCTCCATTGAAACCTTGGTTCATTCTAGGTACCCATTTGAGGTTCATTACTCCTTATAATGACTCTAATTCATTAATTTCATGGAGAATCGTGTAATTAATACCAGTACAACATTGGTTCAAACAATCACAGAGACTGAGGGGCGGTTTACACTATGGACCAAGAGCCATGACCATGGAATTCTAAAATCTGTGATTGGCCCAAAAAGAGCTCTTGGTCCCATTTGGCTTTACACTACCTTGAAAAAAGGAGAATGACCACTAACTTTGAGGTCCCCAAAAATGCTAAAATTTCCCAAATGGATAATGTTTTCATGGTCTCCTTGATTATAGTTGAGTCGAAGCAAATGCCTCGACTCAACTATAATCTAGGAGACCATGGGGCTCAAAAATCATTGATTGGCTAGTGTTCAATTATTTAAAGAGAAAGGAGGAAAAAGGGGAGGATAAAAGAGAGAATGATGAGCTTAAACTTGTCCCGGTCTAAATCCACTTTACACTACAAAGAGTGACCAAGTCATTTAAAATTGCATTTTTGATTTTTCATGGTCACGGCTCTTGACCAAGAGCCATGACCATGAAAATGATTTAATTTTCTTGGTCATGGCTCTTGGTCCATAGTGTAAACCGCCCCTGAATTGATATAGCAAACTAAGCCACTGACATTTGTCAATTAAAAACTCGATTAAAAATCAAGCAAATGAGTTCAAGTCCCAATTCTGAAGCAAGAGGGCCCATAACAAGAAGGATCTGAGAAGAGATGCATGTTGTGATGAACATGCATGTTCGTCCCTAGCAATTTCCCACTAAAAATTTCCACATTTATAAGGTGCTTAATATTATTATATAGACGCTTTCCAGCATATCATAAGTTGCTGATTTATGCATCAGGAAAGTCTGAGAGAGTCTGCCACTTGGAGAGAGTGGGCATGAGAGATTCAAGTAACTTACAGTAGAATCAAAACAATTAAAAATTATGGACAATGTTTCTGGTTGCACATCAGCTAGCTGCCGGCAAATCCATGGAGGCAAATTGACAAAGCCAAATCAAACTCAAGGAAAAAGCTTGATAACAGAAGCTTTTGAATTCTACAGCAAATAAGTACAAGCACCAAACACCAAGTGATGAGAGCATTCCCACTAGTGACTGGTATCCTCAAATATTTAGCTAATGGCTAAAATCGAGGTCTTGATCTGACTTGGGAAGACTTTTTGTCACTCAGAGCATTCAAGGTTGGTATATTGCTCGTAGTGCCAAGATGAAATTTGAAGTTTGTTTCACAAAGGTGAGCTCAGTTTTGATGAAGAAGATAAATTTCATTGGATTGTTTTTTGACCCCTAAACGTCCCAGGGTATCCCCACAATTGACAGTTTGAGAAAAATCATTATAAAATGATATTTAAATGAATATTTTGGAATTGTTACACAAATGAAAGTTGTAGATATTGAATTTTAGTTTCCATTCGTAGGGTTAGATTCACCAACACCATCACTAATATTTTATTATAAAATTTCAAAGTTATAATTATAATTTCCTTCTAAATTTGATTATGAACAAAATATTGATATTTTTAAAGTGAAATTTGTTGGAATGGATTTGAAATGAGATACTCTTGACATGGTGATTTTTTGAATTTTTTTGTTACTTCAATTTATGACCTCATTTTAGCAAGCTCACTTTTGAACTAAAGTCAATGCAATTTTGGCTTGGTCAACTGCTTGACGTACTTCCACATTTTTAATCTAAGAAATATATGTACCCTAGTAACACCAACCCAACCGTTAGATAGGACAATATCTTCATAAAGTATTTTTTAAAAATTGAATAAGTTCCATCCACGAAGTAATGTGAGTGTAGTGTAAGTTGGAATCTGTTCATCGTTCAGAAACTGGATGCTGGGACGTTTAGGGGTTAGTACAGTCCATATTACATTTATAGCTCGGCGCGTACCCTACATCCACTACACTAAATAGGTAGATTAGTGTTAGATAATTATAAGATTTGAAAATATTATAGATTTTTACTCTCGACAAAAAAAAATTACCAAAGACATTGATTCCAATACTATTGAAAGATCCCCATCTTGACCAATATAGAGGGTAAAAAAATTGGTCAATAGTAAAAACTTAAAACATGTTTATGTAAATTAGTGTATCTAACACTAATCTACCTATTTAGAGTAGAGAGCTGGTGTTGTGCTCAGCTAGCAAGTATGCTTTTTACACCAGCTTGCACTACAATAGCTCCTGATCTCTTCGTGACCGCGCGCTTGGACGACGGCACCATCTTCAAACCCTAGTAGGACACGTTGGTGGCATTGTGTGATGAGGTGAAAGAAGAGGAAGAGGAGGTGAGCGGCAACGCCACGCCCGCGGTAGCCGACACCATCGCTGCGAAGCTTGGCAAATTGAGAAGGTGGATTGCAAAGGAAGACGGGAAGAAGGCTTTGCAGAGGGGCAGAGGGCAGAGGGCAGAGACCGGATAAGGCCCTTTGGCTCGGTTATCTCAACCCCAGGCTTGGGTTGAGGTTCAGTGCACCAACACCTCTGTAATGTCACAGTCTACGGCTCCCAAAATGCACGTGATAATATGGAGTTTTATAACATTGTGTTATTTTTTTCATTTATTACAAACTTACTAGGCCTAAACATCCATAGTACTTCGTTCATTACAAATGAAATGAAGACTTAGGCTTAAACATTCATAGTACTTCATTTATTAAAAAGGAGATGATGGCTTAAGCCTAAAAATCTATAGTACTTCATTCATTACAAGCGATATGAAGATTTAGTCTTTACATCCATAGTACTTCATTTATTACACAAAAAATAAATACTTAAGCCTAAAGATCCATAGTATTTCATTCATTACAAATGGGACCTCAATTTTTAACAAGAAATTTGAGGGTACCAATTTACTAGTGGGAATGCTTTAAGAAATAATGCTAAATCATGGTATCCAAGGCCACTGGGAACCTAAAATCACGTGTGTTTGTAGCATACATTAAAAACCTCCTATATACAAGTACTTTTAAAGAAAAATGGAATTAAGTAATACAAAAAAAAAATACAACGATAAAAATATAAGTGGCAATATGTATACAGATATACCTTTAAATGACAATCAACTCCTACCATATGTGTTGTGTTGAAAAACCCAAATTTTCATTAACAAAGTCATTGAAAACTTTTTCATTGCTCAGATGTACCTCATATGTGTTTAACCCCTAAAGGACCAAGGAACCCAAATTGGGCCTCATGTTTTTCTAGCGGTTTTGAGTAGATTTTATGTGGGCTTTCTTTAGTTCAAATTTGTTTGTTTTTCATCAACACATGCAATGTTCTTCACTGATTTTGATGATATACATTTAGCCTCATCTGAATAATATTTTTTACAATATAATGAATTGAATTTGTCATTTTTAAACCATGGATCCTTGGTCCTCTAGGGGTTATTTTGCAATGTACGTCATAGTAATTAATACAATTAGTGTTTCCAAAGCTGCTATCAAATGATCAATAAGATTATATGTCGCATACATTATATGTAGCATATATTAAAATTAAACCTCCTGTATACAAGTATTTAAAAAAAAATGGAACCAAGTAACACATTTAAAATTTCAACAATAAAAATGTAAGTGGCAAAATTTATACAAATATACTTTTAGATGACAATCAACCCCTATTATATGTGTAATGTTGAAAAACCCTAATTTTCATTAACAAAGTCATTGAAATTTTTCTTCATATGTACCTCATATGTACCTCATATGTACCTCATATGTGTTTTAATTTTGCAATGTACGTCATAGTAGTTAATACAATTAGTGTTTCCAAGGCTGCCATCAAAGATTATATGTCCACTTGTTGTTATCACTTTTTTTTACCAACATAAGCCGATCCCTATGTTTGATAGACTATCCATCAGGTCTAGTGGATCCATTCCTTCAGGCCAAAAAGCAAGTGAAGTGAAGAATGATAATGCTTGCGAGGGATGAGAAAGGGGCATTTGGGGGCTAGAGAGAGGAAGGAAGGCCGATCAAGCTGGGGATGCTGCCGCCCGCGGTGGGCACATTTCGCTAGGCAGGCAAGTAAAAGTATCACACATGCGCCAACCACCACAACGCCCTCTTACAGTCAGACCTCGATAAGTGTTACCTTGATAAGTGTTAAACTCTATATGTGTTATGGAGATTTCCACTCCCTTAAAATTAAGACTAGCAAGTGTTATGGAGTGTTATGTGTTAAGTGTTATGGAGTGTTATGTGTTAAGTGTTATGCAATGTCGCACTCCCGACTTTGTTAATTTTACCTTGGTAAGTGATAAAACTCTATATGTGTTATGGAGATTTCCGCTCTCTTAAAATTAAGACTAGTAAGTGTTATGTGTTAGTGTTATGCAATGTCGTGCTCCCGACTTTGTTAATTTTTGAACAATTTATGTTATATTTTGAGAGGAGGATGGTAAGTATTCATTCTTTCGACGGACTTAGATGAATAATGAATCAATTATATTTTATAGTTTCATTCATTTTTCCTATAAATGTTATGTATTTACCTTTTTAATTCTTCTAAGTGTTATTTTTTATAAGTGTTACAAATAATCGGCATCACCCACTATAAGTGTTATGTGTTACTAGTGTCTAAAGGTATGTTCACACCTGGCCTTAGAGGTGGTCTTACAAGGGGGTCTTACATCCTAAAAGTGTATGTTCCCACCTACATTCTTTAGTAATTACCAATCCTATATGGATGTACACATGGCACACTTTTGAGAATGGGTATTAGCTAACATTTAGGAGGACAAAAAATATTTGAGCGATAGTAGGCAATTGTTAAGGGAGTACCAAAATACGAAATATTCCCTAGTTTTGAACACTAAAGAATGGTCTCAGCTAATGTGGCACTTGAGGGGCCATTATGTAATCCCCCTACTATTGCTAACACCTTTCCAAACCTCATTGATGACAACTTTCCTACAAAGAAGGTATTTTCCCCAAAATTGTGGGGGTGTTAAATTTTTATCCACGGTCTTTGCAAAGGCCCAGTATGAACGGGCCTTAACCCTTTAACGTCCTAATTCAACACTGTTTTCAAAGATGCGCTATAAAATGTTTGATGAAACCCTAAAATGGAGTAGATGTACAAAGGAAACCTGTAAATGTCAATGTGAAGATCACATCTGTACGGTTGGATGCATCATATATTTTTTTAGTATTTTTAATTTAATTTTGAAATTCAATTAAAAATCCCAAATCAACACGAAAAAATTTCAAAAAATTGTGATGAAATTGGAATAACATGCCCGACGAGATGGTATGGTTTCCATTATTTGATTCTACCTATTTTTGAAAATCATGTTTGAGGTCTCACTTTTTGAACTAAGAATGAAACTTGACATAAACCGATTGCATTATTTTTCCAAAAATAATAATAACTTATTTTGAAGATCCAAACTGTTCAAAGAATAGTCAACTTGCACAAGAACCAAGAGTAATTTTGGTGGATGAAGACTGTTCATTTTGGATGAAAATTGAACAGCTACAATCTGTTTGGTGTCCAATATTTGGACGCTGTTGCCTCAAACTTCCATCGGTTAGATGCCGATAGTCCCTCTAAGAAGTTGACCGCAAAGGAGGAAATCCTTCGCGCCCGAAAGGGTTAAGTGTTAACTAAAAGTATGCTCCCAACCCCTAACACTTATCGAGGTCTGACTGTATATGGTACGCAAAAGTTTTTCCTCGGGGCCAAGGCTGGTTCTCCCTGCCCCTGCCCGGTCCTGCCCGGTCCGTTCGCAATGCCTGGCGTCGCGTGCGACGGTACCCTCCCTTTCGGGACGCGGGCTTGCCCCTCGCGACAGGGCTGAACCTATAAAGACCTTGGAAATGTGTCCCACCTGACGACGTCTTGCAAAAATCAGGTTCAGCTGAACCTCGCTCCTTCGACAACTGAAGTTTTGTAGTTTTGAGATGCGGAGTGAACGTTCAGGAACGTTTTCAGGATATTGTTTGAGCTTTGTAGTTTTGGCGTGAGGTGCGAACGTTCAGGACTGTTTTCAATTATGATTTTCTTTTTGCGATGAAGGCGTGCATATACAGTATGCATGTTATTGCTCCAAACATGCTTGTTCTTTGCATGTTGTTACATTGAGGTAAAGTTCGATAGTTTACTCTTTGTTCATGTTATATACTCTCGTGCGGATTATGCTAATTACGTACAGGCATTTTGAGTTGAACAACCCTAGCCTGCGAGAGAGACGATGACGCATGTTTCCCTTTAGATCCACTGTAATTTTCCAAGCTAGGGCTTCTTGATCCATCTTCCTTGGTAGACGTCCTCAGGTCGAAGTCTGCGATTGCTGGAGTCTGGAACTAAGTTTCCAGAGATCGAATTTGTGAGCTTCAGAGATTGAAGCCTCATGTGTTTTTCTAGCAGTTTTGAGTAGGTTACATGGGGGCTTTCTTGTAACTATATGTTCAATTTTCTTTCGTTTTTCAACCAACACATGCAACGTTCTTCTAGTGATGTACAATTTTGGCCTGGTCTGAATTGTGTTAATTTTCCACATTATGAGCAATTGGAATTGGCCATTTTTGAAACTGTGAATTGTTGGGTGTGCGACGTTTTCAAGCTTGCGTTGTATGGCAAGGACAAAATTGTACTGTAATTGAACTGTGTCTTTGGGTTTCTTTTTATCAGGATCCATTAAAAACTTGAGTACACTGCGTTGGCTTAGCTGCAATCTGATCGGAGCCCACTGGGAGTGCCAAGTTATAGAAGACAGTTAGAACACACTGAAGACATAGGTGGAAATGAAGTCGGAGTCGTCTGAGATCAGCAATTGTAGGAGTGACGGGTCGGTACAAGAAATTAAGAACAGCAATGGGAGTGACGGGCCAGTACAAGAAATCGATGCAGAAACAAAGGCAGCACTGGAAACTGAGCTGAAGAGTTGGAGTGCCTCTTCGGCAAATGGACTTAAAGGAGCAGAGACTGAGCGAGAGTGCAAGTTTTCCATCTTTCCAGATTGGAACTGCATCATTTGCAAAGAACCATTCAAGAACTATGAAGTTTACCAGTTACTTCAATGACTTATACTAATACACACATTTGGCTGTAAGATACAACTTGATCGTAGGAAATTTTTCCAAGAGTGTTTCAAAGGATTGACAGAATCGTATTCATGAACACAACCAATGATACTCTCCCCGCAGTAACTGACTGCGTTTTCACAATTGAAAGAAGTACAACATAAGCCCCAAGTTTATTTGTAGAACTATCAGCAGACATCTGTAACCTCACATTGGATTTCTTTGGAGATATCAATCTCGATTTGAATGGACCAAAACGTGACGTTCAAGTGCTGCAAAGTAGGCCTTTCTAGTTGAGTGGTTCAAACTGAGTGTAACGTTCCAGTTCATAGTTTAGAGCCCTTTTCGAATGTGCCAATTTTATTCAATGTAACGAATACTACTTGAAAAGCTAGAGCGGCTTTCTTCTACAGTACAATCCTATGTATGCAAAATGAGTTTCTGAAGTTGAATTGCCTGCGGTATGTTGTGTTGGTTTTCCAGTGTCAAACACGACACCTAGCATGCCACAAGTGTTCCCAGAGTGGCCGGAAATGCCGTAATTGCTCAAAGGCAGTGAGCTGGATCAGGAATCGTGCAGTTGAAGACATGATGAAGTCACTGGTGGTGACTTGCAGATTTGCCAATCTGGGTTGCAAGGAAGTGATGAAGTACAACGAAATGGTATGGTCAAAGCATGAGGAGAACTGCTCTTTTGCGCCTATGGTTTGCCCAATGCCAAGCTGCAGTCAGGCTGGGGTGAAGAATCTTCTTGATGAACACTTGCTATCTAAGCACAAGATAAGCTTTACAGTAGATGTAGGGCCATATTCATACTCTCCATCAAAAGAATTTGAGCTGGATTCCTCGACTACTTTGGTAATGGTGAGGCATGTCAATGAATTTCATCTTCTCCATCAAGAGAGCACAGCTTTGGGAGACAAACTTCAAATTACATCTCCAGCAGGGTCTCGAAAAAGGAAGTATCAACTTGACGTGACAATCAGTGAAGAGCAAACATACTCCCTCAAGTCTGTATCCACGTGCAACATTCAACAAGGTGGCAAGCTAATAATCCCCAAGGAGCCAGGTGATGACACTCTTAAGAAGCGTTGCAAAATTAGCTTTTCGTTGCTCTAAGATTAGGGCATCCGGCCTTTTGTTTTCTTGATGTCACTATGAAAGTATGAACCGGGATATGTTGTGTACGTACGTAGATTGAAGAACTCGTGCAATCAAACCTTCTCTTTTTGATTAGACTTTGAATTTTTGAATTCCTACTGGACAAGCTATCGTGATTACCTTACATTCCATAGACCTCATCCCTGCATCATGTTTTGATTCTAATTGCACATTGATCATGCAGTCCCTCTTTCGACTCTCTTTGATGATTTATGTCAAATAATATGACTTGAATTTTATATTTCAAATTTTATACAAAAATGTCGGTGATTGCATTCATAGATCTAACGGTATGAATAGAATTTAAGTTTCATACTGTACAACTTTTGTTGAGCCATCAAGTTCAAAATATCCCTCTTACGTGCATTTTGTAATGCAACCCTACAATTCTCCAGCTCTACAATTCTCCAAATGTGGGCATTTAGGGATTAAAGCATCGATTTCAATTACTAAACATCAATCAGGAAGCTACCGTAGGAGGGGAAAACTTCAATCTCTCCATTTTTATATAACATACTTCTGCAATTCTAATTGGGTCTACCATTGCAAACATCAACCCCTCAATAATCAAATGTTTGAACGTTGTAGTCATATATATTTGCGTACAAGCAAGTGATTGCTACCATATTTCACTGTATTTGGGTACAATCTTCTACTTTCAGAGTATTTGAATACATCATTGTATTTTAACACATGAGATGAATTATACCGTGGTCATATACATGGAGCCCTAGGCACAAGTTTACGAGTTAACATAATACTCCAAGATTACTGGCTGTGACGGTAACTTCAGTTGTTGTATTGTTGGGAGCCTGATTCGAGTTTGAGCTGCATCATCCCATCTCTTGCAACAATTGGAATTTGAGCCATAGCCAGGTTGTCTTCATTGCCATGCTGTGATAACTCAACTCCTTCCTCCAGATCTGAATTCAAACCTTCATGTGCATGCATTTTTGGCTCAGCTCAAATGACGCTTCACATCAAAAAAATTCAATAGAATAGCTTCCAATTCCTTTTGACAGGTTCAAGATTCAATTTGCATTTTCATTTGTAAGATTATAACTAATTTTTAGGGACATAATTTTACTCATATAACTTTAAAAGTTGCATGAACTCTCTTACTCTGTACCTTCAATAAGTATAATTATGTCTGAATTGATTAAACCACTGAGTTTGTAGGGGTTGAATTAATCTGAAAGAGTGCCGGGATGAATATCAAATACACTTTCATCTAGGAAGAAACACACAATATGAAACCTAGAAATAGAGTTAACGGATACTGTATCTCTATTGTGAACTCAAGAAAATGGGCATTTGGCTGGCATATAATTGATTATACCGACACATACAAGACTGGCTGTGCACGAGGGGAATCATTCAAAACATAAAAATTAACAAAAAATTCCCCTCCTTGTTCAGTAGACAGGGCGGTGAGAAGGCATAATTTCTGTTGCCTCAAGTTCTTCTCCCCCACGTATATGCAAGCTTCTACTCCACCTTGCCGTTGTGTCCACAAGGATGCCCCAGATGCAGGATCCAATTAATAGGAACACTCCCAGAGGCACCAAGTCTGTGATCTTCATCCAGTCCAAACTTGTCTCATTACTCCTGGAAGACAAGCAATTAACATGAATAATTTAATCGACAACACATGGAACCCTCACAGTTTGACTCCAGGGCCAAACTCGGGTGGGGAGGTAAAAATGAAAGATTTTTTGTCTAGGGCAGTTTTTTTTGCCCCCACATCCGTCAAAAACACCATGGATTTACCCCGGTAAAGGTTCCAGAAATGGAGTCAAGGTTTGAACCTTGACTCCCAATCTGTCACAGTGCTAAATGGGGTAAAGAATGAGGCCAAACTAACCACTTTCTACCCGGACAAAAATTTCTGGACCTTGTGCAAGCAAATAATGAACAAGAAACAAACAAACTAATGTCATGTTGTGGCTAATGTGCATGGGTCAGCTCATTCAATGTTGATTAACTCCTAAACGTCAGAACGTGCCTTTGCGACTAGTAGAATACGGTGTATTTTGGTTGTATTGGAATGGATCCAAACCTTTAATGGGTTTGAGTTCAAAAGAGAAGTTGAAATTTAGATTAATGCGGTTCGAGTGAGTTATTGAGATCTCAATTTAAAGTTTCTTGTTGGTAACAAATCCCATTCATACGAGAGTGTATATACTATCCCCATGGGACGTTTAGGGGTTAACGTACCCAGGACTTTAACCAAAACAAGACACTTGCACCCTGTCTCCTGCCAGTTCTCTCCTGTGAATATAGAGTCATCATAATTTTGAGCGTGGAGAAAACAAAGGACATAAATATCTAACAAAGACCATTGTGAATGAACAATCTGTTGCGTAGTTCGACTCTCTAAGATTCAGCCGAACAACATAAACCATATTTGAAGCTTAATCAAATTTGGACAAATCAGTATATAGAAGTTCCTAGAATGATTCACATGCATTCAAGGACTCTACCGGTAGAAGTGGAATTGGCTGATTCTGCCATAGAGAGGATGGAGAGCATGGAGAGAACGCAGAGACTATGCATATCTGATTAAGGTCGAGGCACCTAAAGCCGACCAGGTACCTAAAGCGGATCAGGCCTAATTTCTAGATTTTGAAAGGAAAGATGTACCTCATTTGTACATTAGAGCATGTGATCGGCTTTGGGTTCTGAAGTACTTTTCACTTTGAAAAATTGTACAAATTTCAATATTGGGAAATAATTCATGGAAAAATTTGCATTCTCCGCGAAAACTAACTTCCAACCCAGGAAAAATATCACCCTATTAATGGCTGGTCCAAAAATAGTGTAGATAGCTTAAGTGATCGGTTTTAGGTGCCTCGACCTTATCTGCTGTGATGCCTGAACGAAGACCTCTTTGGTGATGAAAATACATGTACATTCAATTTACTCACACTATAATTTTGCAAGGTTTCAGCTTGAAATTCAATTAAAAATCCAAAAATTAACACAAAAAAATTAACAAATATTTTTATGAAATTGGAATAACATGCACTACGAGATCATGGTATGATTTCCATTATTTAATTCTAATTATTTTGGAAAATCATATTCAAAGTCTCACTTTTTGAATCAAGAATGAAACTTGACATAAACCAATTGTGTTGTTCTTCAAAGAATCACAATATCTTATTTTAAAGATCTATATTGTACAAATGATAGTCAACTAGCACAAGAACTAAGAGAAATTTGCAT
The DNA here is from genome assembly GCA_022496805.1 of Pohlia nutans. Taxonomy (NCBI): domain Eukaryota; kingdom Viridiplantae; phylum Streptophyta; class Bryopsida; order Bryales; family Mniaceae; genus Pohlia; species Pohlia nutans. The sequence goes on from CM040103.1 coordinate 4,597,674, forward strand.
GCATGAAAAACTGTACATGATGTAGTGTTGAGAAAGGTTGCAATTTGTTTGACGGCCATGATATGGACGTAGGCGCGTCAAAGGGTTAAGCATCAGGAAAGTCTGAAAGAGTCAGCCACTTCATGAGAGTGGGCATGAGCATTACAAGTACAGTAGAATAAAAAAAAATGGAAATTAGGGACAATGTTTCTGGTTGTACATCAGCTAGCTCGCGGCAAATCCAGGGAGGCAAATTGACAAAACCAAATCAAACTCAAGGAAAAAGCTTGATAACACAGTGCTCTGCATTGATATTCACTGCCAATTCATACTTCCTCTTGGAAGGCTTTGCCCGCACTACTAGCAAAGGTGTCGCTTCTCACTCAGAACAGTGTTAGAGTTCACTATACACATTTGTCCTACATGACAAATCGCACTCATCAAGTCTTGAGCGCCTCGGCAGTGAGTGCGAAGTGGTGTTGTTTGACTCACCTACCAAAAGAAAAGCGACGCCTTCTCCTTGTAGTGCCAGGACGTAATTTGAAGTTTGTCTCACAAAGGTGGGAGCTTTTGATGGAGAAAATAAAATTCATTGGAAGGTCAATGCCACAACAATACAGTCCAAGTAATGGAGGAATCCAACTCATTTTATTTTTTAATACAGTCCATATTACATTTATAGCTCGGCGCATACCCTACATCCACTAGAGAGCTGGTGTTGTGCTCAGAAGGGTTTTCTTTTCTGGCACCTTGGAGCCAGACTCCAATGTCGTGGCACAGTCACAATGGTCTAAATTTGAAGGGACCACCCTCTATTGTATGTATGAAACACTGCTACAATGAAGAAAAAAACCTTGGTGCTTAGTTAGCAAGTGTTGAGCAAGGATGCTCGTCACATCAGCCTGCACTACAGCAGATCCTGGTCGCTTGCACCGGCCATTTAATATCACCGGCCATTTAATATTCACTTCAAAAATTTGTATCAATTTGTATATTGGGAATAAAATTGTGAAAATTTGTGCATTCTGTGAGAAATCTTCTTCCAAATGACCGAAAAATATTTCACATAAATAACCTTGAAAAAATGAGGCCATATTTCTTGAGTTGGTGGTTTTAGGACATCCTACCTTAGTGTTGATTGCAACCTGACATTGGGCATACTGCAGACACAAAAGAGCAATTCCGCTCACGCTTTGACGGCTCCAAATCTTTGGCAAATTGAGAAGGTGGATTGCAAAGGGAGAAGGGAAGAATGCTTTGCAGAAGGGAAGGGAAGGGGGCAGAGACCGGATAAGGCCCTTTGGCTCGGTTATCTCAACCCCAGGCTTGCGTTGAGGTTCAGTGCACCAATACCTCTTTAATGTCACAGTCTACGGCTCCCAAAATGCACGTGATGATATGGAGTTTTATGACAATGGGACCGCACAGGAAGCCTAGTTGAGTTGAAAGTTGGAAGTTTTCAATTGAATTGTGAACCATACAAGCAATTTAGTTTAACCCTTTAGTGCCCAAGGTATTGTAGTTGGGAGCACTGGATTTTAGTGGATTTTTCCACTGTTGTGATTGAGACTACCAGAAATAGAATGGATTAAATTAGAAAGTAGTCGTACAATTCTATTCTCAACTGGAGAGCACACATTTTATTAAAATTTGAGAATCATCCAATAGTGGGATTGGAAGATTATAGTATGTATTTGAACTGTATAATGCATGCTCAAAAATGAGATTTCGGGGGTGTGTCTCGGGGTGTGTGCCTTCAAAGTTAAATAGAATTTGGGTTACATTTTCAAAAATGAAAGTAAAGAAGTTTAGCTATGCCCTATGTCAACACCTCTCCGTTGCAATCTTTTATATTAAGAATAGACTCACACATAATTATTGTGAATTTTATAAGTGAAAGTGACTTATCTATATACAGTTTAGGACAAAATTTTATATGTTGAAAATTGACAAGAGTGGGTACATTAGTCAAGATCGGATTACACACACTAATGGAAGATGAAGAAGAGAGCACAATCTAAAAAAATAAAACAAGATAACAATCTTCCAAACACAAGAAATACTGCAAAATATACGTGTTGTATTTGTAAGTATTTATTGTATTTTCAAGTATTTGCAGTATTTATGCATTCTCTTGATAGGTATTTTGATAGTTGTACAATTACAAATCGAAATTTTCTTTTTCTAGAAGGTGCATAATGTATATGGCAAAATCTGAACTTCAAAACTAAAGTTCCAATTCTTCATGGATTCTCTGCAATTTGCATTTCAAACATTGCAGTGACTATAATGTGGTTAGCTGGGCACTAAAGGGTAAATCAATTTGGTTGAAAATTTTAAATCCTAATTTGAATTTTTTTCAACTCTAAGTCGCACTAGAAAATCAGTTGAAAATAAAGAGATGTATGAGAAATCATAATCCATCAATGCACCTTTAAATCTTTAATTCATTAAATTCACTCAATTGCAATTATTGATTAGTGTATGAACCTATATCATATAAATTTTTAATTTTTGTTTAATTGAATAAATTATATGAAAGTCATATTCAAATAAATAAAAATGTGTTGTTATAATTTGGCATATAATATATCATTTTGGAGTATAATGATAAGTTTTTGAATAAATTAAATCAATTAAAAAAAAATTACAAACATAAAGAATCCAAAAAAAATTACCCTAGCTAGAAAGAACCGTTGGTTTATTAATTCTCATGTCTTGAAGAGAATTTTTGTGTTGAAGAAAATTTCCAAATTTCCAAATTTTTAAACTTTACTCAATGGTGGGGAAAAGCATCGTTGACTTTTGTAGTGTAGTTTTCAACTGTGGTGTGGGGACCACACGAGAGAAACTTTCTCCTTTAGGGGAACACAATTGAGCATTTTGTCCCAATTCAATTGATCGAGTCGCTTAGTGCGACCTCTGGTTGAAATAATTCTCAACTGAATGGCCTTAACTACCCCCCCCCCCCCCCCCCCCCCCTCCAAACTCTCAATGTATCCTTTTTAATACCTAAATATCCATAGTACTTCATTCATTACAAACAAAATGAGGACCTACGTTTAAACATCTATAGTACTTCATTCATTACAAACGAAATGAAGACCTAGGCCTAAACATTCATAGTACTCCATTCATTACAAACAAAATGAAGACCTAGGCCTAAACATCCATGGTACTTTATTCATTACAAACGAAATGAAGACCTAGGCCTAAACATCCATAGTACTTTATTCATCACTAACGAAATGAATAAAGTATGGCTTAAATATCCATAGTACTTTATTCATTACAAATGAAGTGAAGGCTTAAGCCTAAACATTTTTAGTACTTCATTCATTGCAAACAAAATGAAGACTTAAGCCTAAACATCCCTAGTATTTCATTCATTACAAATGGGACCTTAATTTTTAGTAAGAAATTTGAGGGTACCAATTACTAGTGAGAATGCTTTAAAAAATCATGTTAAAGCATGGTGTCCAAGGCCATTGTCTCAAGGATGTACCTTTCATTAAAACCTAAAATTACATGCGTTTGTAGCATACATTAAAAACTTCCTCAATACAAGTTTGTTTTTAATGGAATTAAGCAAAAAATTTAAAAAATAAAAATAAAATAAAAATCATATATATATATATATATATATATATATATATATATATATATATATATATATATATAATTACAACGATAAAAATATAAGTACACTTTTTGGTGGCAATATGTATACAAATATACTTTTAGGTGACAATCAACCCTTACCTTTAGTGTAATGTTGAAAACTATAACTTTCATTAACAAAGCCATTGAGATTTTTTCCATCGCCTGGATGTAACTCATATGTGTTTAATTATGTAATGTACGTTGTAGTATTTAATGCAATTAGTGTCTTCAAGGCTACCATCAAATGATCAGTAAAATTATATGTCTACTTGTTGTTAGAACTTTTTTTCATATAAACATAAGCCAATTTCTATGTTTGATGAACTAGTAATTGGTACAAATAAAGGGTGCTATTTGAACATCAGGTCAAGTGGATCTTTGTACTCAACTAAACTCAACAACTACCATACTTCCTATGCATCCTATAACCTTGCCAATAAACTAAACTTCAGATGGAGCTGACTTTCTTGGTTTACCTCATTTTTTTATAGTGTTAGCTTCTTGTGTATTCATATAATACATACTACAATCATAACTAAGTTTAACCCCTAAATGACCAATCAACCCAATTATGCTTGATTTTTGGTCAAAGGCCCGAAAAATCAAGTGTCTTAGCTTTATTGTAGTTGGTATTTTCATTAGATGTTTAAGTTAAGTTATGATACATCTTTGGACTGTTGGGATTGGAAAATAAACTTCATTTGAAGCTTTTCCACCGTTGACAACTTTGAATTTTGAGTGTTCAAAATACAACTTAGGGCTTTCTGAAGATGCTTCATTCATAAGTCTCTTTTAATTTCTTCACCTTCAATTTTTTACACCATGTAAATATAACTTTTATCTACCTCAAATATAATTTTTGATATTAAATTTGACAAAAACATATTTATTTTGAATTTTTACCTTGTTTACATCATAAAATTTGTAAATATTCAAAATATCTTCCAATCATATTGAAAATTTTGTCATACCTTCGTAATGTCGATGATTATCTATGAAAAATTATAAATCATTCAATGTGATATTTAAAGTATGCAAATTATAGTGCTTTGACTTTTGCAAAAGAGGTAAGGACCTTTAGGGGTTAATATAGTGTCATGGTTTATAATAGCAAGGGGTTCAGGCTTTGTATATAATATGCCAAATTTAACTCAAGTCAACTAATCTTTAGATAAAGTTCTATGTATGTGGGATATTTTGATAATTTATTTGGGATTTATACGAGGATTTATAGCATTATAGTAGTTAAGTTTTAATATATAAATGGTTAAGTTAATATTGAGAAAACTAAGTCAATTTGAAAATCACTTTTGTGCAAGGAGTGCACTTAACGCCTAAAGGACTAAAGATTCATGGCTTTAAAGTAAAAAATTTGATTGATCATATTGTGAAAAATATAAATCAAAGATGAGATCAAATTTTATATCACTAGAATTAACTAAAAACATTGCATGTGTCGATAAAATAAAACTGCAAAAAAGATGTTTATATAGGACATACTCAAAATTGCTAAGAAAGCATAAAGCCTAATTTGGGCTTCTTGGTCTTTTAAAAATTAATTAAGTACATATTTAGTAAATTACGTGTTAATATAGCTTCTCCACATTGGATCCACATTTCACCAATATGTTCCCCACATGACATGACCTATCTCTACTCATTTCACTAGATTTTAAGCGATATGTTCTTTGTATGACACAACCTACTTTCAATCATTTCACTTGATTTTAGGTGATATGTTCCTCACATGACATGACCTACTTCCATTCATTCCACTTGATTTTAGGCAATATGTTCCATACAAGACATGATCAACTTTAGCTCATTTCACTTGATTTTAGGCAATTGTGCCAGTAAAAGATTTTTTATATTCTCTCTTAGAATGTTACAAGAAAAGGTGCTAATTGTAATTCACAAAGCTAAACTTGGCCTAAAAACTAATAGGCTATTTCAATACTTGTAAAATGGTCTTTAAACCCTCAAATTGATCTCTAAATCCTAAAGCGCTTAGGTAAACACACTTTGAACCGCAATAATAAGGAATATGGCATACATTTGCTAATGCTTGTAATCAATGAGTGCCTTTTCACTTGTGGAGAGAAAGGGCCTTAAATAATGCACATCTTTGCATAATTTCTAGTTCAATGATTAAATTAATACACATTTTCAAAGCAAAAGTGCTCATTCTTGAATGTTTGTGTATTTGATTTTCTAAATACATTGAGTATAAAAAATAAAATAAATTAGTAATGACTAGAAGCATCAAATTTTGACAAGATTAAACTTTTGTTGTACTAAGTTCATCTTGCTACACCTACAACAAAAGTCTAAATCCTCGTTCAACGGCATTCATAATTCAAAGTGTCTCTACATTAAGTCAAAACACCCCATAAACTAGGACAATTAGCTCTGGACAAAGGGAGTAACAAATAAGTAGGCACTAGGCCAACTTTGTCCCCTTTCAATTGTGTCATGTAACTAAACGAAATCACTTAGATTATAACAATGTTATGCACTGTTACATAACATACAGCAGCCTTCAAAGAGACTGCCTTCAGTTAGTTTCATCCACCTTTATATATGGAGTGACTAGTGATTTCTAATTAAATGAACTATTGAATCAAATAAAAAATTACAAAACACTATTGAATTGTGATGGAATCAAATAAAAAAATTGCAAAACACTGTTGAATTGTGATGGAATCAAATAAACAATTACAGAACACTGTTGAATTGTGAATGAATCAAATTTATACAATTACGAAACACTGTTGAACTGTGAATGAATCAAAGTGCTTGCTCTTGCTTAATGCCACGTGCCCCCATAGCTACTAATTTGATGTGGAATATCTCACATCATTTCATTGGGAGGATAAAATGATGTGGGATATTCCACATCATACTGTTGAAGGGAGGCAGTAGTCACAAAGGCTACTGAATGTTATATACCCACCAAAGCCAGCCACGAGCTTTACGTCCCAATAACCGTTGAAAGACCAAGGTTGATTTTCCAAGTTTGGTCACTTCATTGTAGAATGAGTATTGATCTTCAATTTTGAAATATTTTGTGGTGATTCTACTTTTTGTAAAAAAGATGGGATGGTAATTTTGTATGTAAATGATGTATAGATCAAAAGTTACAATTATGCAAAGGTGAAAAACCTAATGAGTTATGCATCTAATTTTTTTGTACACAATGAGCTAACACTCCCATATGCACAACCACCACATTCATTTTACCAAGTTTGAGACTAAAATTTGCATTTTTTGCATTTTTGGAAAGTTTCAAATTTAGGCGGTGGGCCAAAAAAAACGTGCAGCCAACTTTGTAGCTTATAATCTTACTTTTGAGAAACCTTGAACAATTGAAAATTTTGTAAATTCTAATAAATTCATGTTGGTTGAAATATCCTATGGTTCAATAGATCAAAAAGGTTTTAGATAAAAAAAACTATTTGCCTTTGAAAAGTGGTGCTTTTAACCCCTAAAAGCCCGAGGAATATTGGACAAAACATAAATGTGTTATAATATGTGCCTTCCATATGTTTGATGAAGTTTAGTTCAATAAACAAAATGTAGAACATCTCTACAAATCATCTATATGGTCAAACTTCCAAAAATAACTTTAGATAAATTTTTAATGAATTTAAAAGCATTAACCTTTGAAAATTTGTATAAATTCTAGTTTTCACTTTTAGAGTTTAAAATTTAGCGTGATTGGTTAAATTTGGTTTATCTATTGTAAACTTCAAAAAAGAAAAAGAAATGATGGAGGGAACATCATTACTTTTCCCCAATAGAAATTTTTGTAACACTAAGACAATGTTGAAGTGATTTACTTTGAAAAATTCTCCCGAGTGGAGTTTAATTTGAATTAACATAATTCAAATTGGGTTGGAAAGTAGACTTGATGAGGTGTTTTATTTTATATTTTATTTTTTCAAAAACTTATTTTTTGTTTTCGGGCAGGGTAATGATCAGCTTGGGTTATCCTTCTTTGGACACACTAATTAGGTTATTTTGTTCTTAAGCCTCTCAAGTTTGTCTAATTTATTCATTTGATCAAGTAAGAAGATCCTAAAATGATGATAAAAAAGTTGTGCGCCTAAACATGGTTGAGATGTATATTCCTACCGAGTCTTTTTTATATAATTTAAATTTTTTGAATCTTTTCATGGATGTGAAAAAAAGTGCTGAATTTTGGGATTTGCAGGGATCATAGTAAACAATTTATTGACGGCTTCCATGCAAGGATTTGCAGGGATCATAGTAAACCTTAAAGTGACAGGTTTAGAGCCTCCTACCTTACACCAGGGTACATGACACCCATCATGCCCTCGCTACAGGGCTGAAACCTATCACTTATAAAGACATTGGAAATGGGTCCCAACCAGTGCTCTCAGAACAACTTTATGACATTTAGCACAGGGTGCTACCTTCCACATAAATGGTAGATACTTTTGCTACCTTGTGAATGTATTACTCACGATACCTCTATAATATCTGGCAATACCCTTGATATACTAAGGTGATACCATGGTGATACCATAATGATACCCTTGCTACATATTTATAACATCATGAGCATTCTCGCTACATTTCAAAAAAAAATTCATTTTATTTCTTTGTATGTTTCTAGCAGCCTCATTTTTTTGGTAGAAATCCAGCTAATATTAGCCAGTTTTGAGATCACTGGTCCCAACGTATGACGTCTTACAGCAATCAGGTTTAGCTGAACTTCCTTTGACAACGTTTTCAGGATTCTGTTTGCGCGATGAAGGCCTGAATGCATTTGAAGCTTCGTAGTTCTGGCGTGAGGTGCGAACGTTCAGGAACGTTTTCAATTAGGATTTTGTTATTTGCAAACATATTTGTTATTTGCATGTTGTTACACTGAGGTAAACTTCGTTGGTTCAGTCTTTTTCCATGTTGCTCTCGTGCGAGATCTTTTGAATGCGGATTATGCTAATTATGCACAGGCATTTTGAATTAAATCGAACGCAGCAGTCTTTTGTGATGTTGGAAATTGAACGCGAATGTGTAGCGCTCTTTCTTCGTTTCATTGCAGACTAATCGTTTCGATGTTCAAAGGGATAATACAGTTTGGCAAAGATCTTGCGTTGCGACTGAGCAACTCTTGTCTGCGATAGAGACGATGACTTGTATTTCCCCCCTGATATTTCTTGATCCTAGCTTCTCTCTTGGTACTAGACGTAAGCCTGTCTTTGCTGCCAGAGTCTCAAGCTTAGCTTACAGATATCAATTTTGTGATCATCAAGAGCATCAGAGATTGAAGCCTTATGTGTGTTTTTAGTTGTTTTGACTTTTGAGCAGGTTACATGGGGCTTTCTTTTGTTCAATTTTTTTTTCCTTTTTAGGCCTACACATGCAATGTTCTTTCTAGTGATGTAAAATTTTGGCCTGATCTGCATTATATTTTCCACATTATGATAAGTTGAATTGGCCATTTTTGAAACTGTGAATCCTTGGTTGTGCAACAGGTTTTGAAAGCTAGTTGCATTGGCCTCCCTTGTATGGTAAGTATAAAATTGTACTGTAATTAATTGAACTGTAAGTGTCTTGGGGTTTGTTTGTATCAGCATCCTGTGGGAAATTTCAAGTGTGAGTACAGTGCGTTGGTTTAACTGCAATTTGATCGGAGCCCACTGGGAGTGCCAAGTTATAGAAGACTAGAACACTTTCAAGACATTGGTGGGAAATGAAGTCGGAGAGGGCGAAGTACAGCAATTGTGGGAGTGACGGGTTGGCACAAGAGGAAATTTACATTTTAAACCAAAGCACTTGCTAATTACGTTTCTCACAATTAGACGTTTAACCTTTCATTTACTATTACCTTAGCATAGATAGATAGAAACACCAACCCTATAGAAAGGGCCGGCGTGAATAAAGTGTCCGTTCGTAATGTCAATGACCCGATGCCCACGGGACAAAGGGACATTGGGACAATACTACTCTCCCCTATCGAGGATGGACACTATAGTAACCAAAACAAAGCAACAGTAACAGTAACAGTAATAGAGGAGAAAAGCGAAGTTCTGTTGGATGAGTGTTAGTTTGTATAAGGTATGTTTAGTGTTAAGTTTTAATCGCCAAGTCATGAGTTCTTTGGTTGGTTGGTGAAGGGCGTTGTATCACGATTATGTGGTCCGGGTTCGAAACTAGTTGGGCTCGTTGAGCAGTGGTGTGACACACATGGCTTGGTGCTGCTAGTGAATTATCATGGCAGGAAAGTTGTACCAACCAACCGGCCCCACCTATCCCCTGAGACAAACTGAGCTAGTGAATATAAAGAGTGGCTAGCAGTGGTTTTCACCACTACCCTCCCTCTTTTAATGTACTACGTCTGTTGGTATTATTTGATTATTCTCTATACGTCTTTTATGTAAAAGGATAGATCCGGCATACTGTATGGCAATGGTATTTATTGCTTTGAGTGTGTGTTTTATGGAGGTTTCGCAAATGTTGAGTTTTGTTTCTAGTTGATTCATAGAGGGGCCGTGTGTGGTTCCTCTAGCTCTTGCTGTAATGACTATGATAGGATCTACGTTCCAACCTTGTTGTATGATGTTATTAATTAGAGGTTGATATTTTAAAAAATTTCTACCAATTGTTTCTGGTGAAAATCTATCGTTTGTGTATGTGAATTCTATGAATTGTATGGTTAGGTTATCAGCGGGGTTTAGAGGAGGTGGGCTTTGGTATGGGAGGCCTTTAATGCATAATATATCTGGTTTGAATCTAGCATTACATTGACATCTTTGTTGATTACAATTACATGGTAATAACCATGTAGGGACTGTGTTTTCTTGTGGGTTATTGTTGAATGTGCCCGCATTCATGAGAGTGTAGCATCTTGATTTGTTTGAGGATAGTATTAATTTTCTTAATTCCCATACCGCTTTATTGTGCCTTTTGGTTCTTAGTGCGTGTATATGGTGTTGTTTGCATATTAAAAGTATATGTAGCCATGTATCTGCGTCTTGTGAATTGCAGATGGGACATGTTTTTGAAGGAAATCTTTGTATGCCGAAAATTAATTGCTTTCTGGCATTACCCATGTATTGTCCGGTTCTAAATTTTAGTATGCTTGTTTTTTGTGAGTCTGTTATTGCTGGGTTATTCCAAAAGTCATTGGACATTTCGTTATCTATGGCGGGGTTTGTTGTCCATTTGTTAATGTTGGGAAAGTCTTGTGCCAGTAAGTCTAGGTTATTTTCTCGGTCATGTTTCTTTATGTATTCTTCCAAACATCTAACTGGTCCTTTGTCTGGTCGTTTGATACGACCGGGCCATGTGTCTTTTTGGAAGTAGTAGGGTGTGGTATGTGCAAATTCGTGCGGATTTACTGCAAATTGATAATCTCTTTTCATGGTACCTTCTTTTGCGAGTTGGTCTGCGTGTTCATTTCCGTTAATTTTAGTGTGTGCTTTAACTTTGTATATTGTAGTTGGTTGTGTTTGCATTTTTAGCATTTTTACCATTTCTTCTAATATGGTTTTATCGGCGTGGTTGTTTTGTTGGGTTGGGTGTTTTAGTTGTGTGTTTAGAACATGTATACAATTGAGACAATCAGTAAAAATATGTGCAGGTTTGTTTATGTATTTAGTGGTGATTAGTGAGAGTGTTTCATGTATGGCCATTAGTTCTGCTCTGAAGCATGTTTGTAAACCAGGCAGTCTTTTTTATATTTGTACATCTGGTTTAGATGGGTTGTAAATTCCATATCCAGCTTTTTCTTTTTTCCAATGGCCGTCATCATCTTCTTTAGGTCGTAAAAAGGATCCATCTGTGTAATAGCTGTATTGTGGTAGAAATTTTAGTGTAGTGTTTATTTCGAAATTTGGAAGGGGATTTATCCACATGTTTTGTAGATTGTTATAGGGCGGGTATATGAGTTTGTTCCATTTTGTGCTTTTGTTAACATTTGTGTTTGGTGGTGTGGGTGGTGCTGTTTGTGTATGGTATTGCGGAATTTGTAGAATTTCTATTGTTGTGTTTATGGTGTCTATTTGGTTTATTGTGCCAATGTTGTTGGTTTGATGATGTATACACCATATATGCATTGCAAGTGGTTCGTTTCGGGTTTTGTTGGGTTCTAGTGGTATTGTAGGTTCGTCATACTTAATGGTGTCCGCGGCAAAATGTATAATGGCATGCGTATCTGGGAAGGGTCCGTTGTATGGTGATAGATTTTGGTACCAGTTGGTGTCTGGGATTGCTAAAATGGTGACAGTTTCTGGGTCTTGTTTTGATGCTAGTCTTGCCCAATGTATTGCTTGTTGTGCTGTTTCAACGTCATTTGGGTGTGCATATCCGATACCTTTCCATTTGTATTGAAAGGCTTCCCCTAGTGAGCCAAAAATCTTGTCTCTAGCGAATGTTGAGTAGAATTGGGTAGATTTCATGGAACATGTAATTGGTGAGGAAAAGTATGAGTGTGTTATATTAAATGTTGTTATTAGTGTGTCTAGAATGTTGGATGGAATGGTATGATGTAGTGTTCTAATTGTATTCTTTTTATGTTTTTTGTGTTCATATCTTTGGTATAGCCAGACTACTTCCGTTTCAAATGGTTGTATAGCAGGTATTAGTCTGTGGATGTTGTATTTGTTGTTGTTATATTGTTGCCATAACCATTTTATTCTTGTAGTTGGAATGGTGGTGATATATTTACCGGTGTCATTATATATGTGGGTTTTATCATTTTGTGTTTGAATGGTGCACTTGTTTGTGTCTATGTCTTTTTCTGGGTTACATTCAATTGTGGATGTTTTAATGTGTGGGATTATTGTTGGAGGTGGGATGTATCTTGTGTCTCTATTTTGTTCGGGTGTAAATTGTGTATTTATGATATTTTGATGTTGCTTGTTTTTATAATCTGTGTAATATTTTGTAAGTAGAGTTAGATTATGTTGTATTACTGTTGGTAGGTTTAGTGGAAATAGTTCGCGTTGTTGTAACCATTTATTGTATGTTATGTGGTTTGAGTCTATCCATTGGCATAGATAGGTGTTGTATTTTTTTAGGAATTTTATATTTATCTTTTGTTGTAATTGTTTTGTGGTTTAATATTGTGCTAATGGGGAATCTTATAGGGTCATTTTTTATGTTTTGTGGTGGAGCTAGTTGTTGTGGTTGAGGTGGTTGGGAGATTTGTACAGGGTTTATTGGTGTTCTGGGGATTCTGTGGGGGTTGTATATTTTATATTTATTTTTGAGTGTGCGTGGTGGGAAATGTATTCGGCATGTGTTTGTGCAATCTTCATTGCATGTTGGTTCACAGAAGAGTTTTGCTGTTAAGTTTAGTGCACTTTTGTCTAGTTTTGTGGGGTTTTGATAGTATATTTTAAAATCTTCCGGTGACATTAGTTTTGTTCCGTTGGGAAGGGTGATTTGTTCTATATTGTAAATTTTATGTACCAATAATTTGTATAATAATTTTATGGAGAGTTTTGGGTCTAAGTGTGGGAGTTCGTTTATGACTGTAGTTCGCCATTCTTTTTCTAGTTCGGTCATGTGGAGTTGAAAATTTTCTTCTGTGCTTTTTAGGTGTATATCACCTGCTGTTTTCAGAAGGAATAAAGTACGTGTTGTAGGAGATGTAATGCAATCTTGGCGTCTAATTCTTGGGATGTCTTCGGCACCGCCGGCTTTAACAAGTATGTGTTGTATAAGTCCTTTATATATTATTCCTAGTCTCCCTTTGTCGTTGAGTGCATTTCGAAGTTGTTCACCAATGCATCTAAGGTTACCTTAGCACTAAACATTGGACCGAAATGAATGTTGGACATCATTATGGTATGGTCAACAACCTAACAAGTGTAATTAGGAGTAAAGCTCACACCTAGTTATGAAATTATTATTCCACGATAGGGACCACTTAACATATCGGGGGATCGCCCGATGTAGGGAAGCGACCACATAATCCGGTAGGGGTCAGCGAAGTCCAAGAAAGTAGAACTATGAATTAACAACAGTAAAGCCATCGGAGGATCGCCCCATCGACGTCCGTGGCCTCGCTAGCTCAGGCTTCTTAGTTCAAAGTACTAAATACACGTAACAAAAACTGAAACTTTTAACAGAAACTGCACAAGAGCCCAATTACATTTATCAAACCACATCACTTCCTACTTACTGATTTCAAAATCTTCTTAACAACCTCTTCTGACGGAGTGACGGCAACTGCTGGCCATCTGTAAGCGGATTGGTCTTCAGATACTGCACAAGAGCCCAATTACATTTATCAAACCACATCACTTCCTACTTACTGATTTCAAAATCTTCTTAACAACCTCCTCTGACGGCAACTGCTGGCCATCTGTAAGCGGATTGGTCTTCACATAATCTTTAAGTGATAATCCTGACTCGAAAAGGCCTTGTAGCCAAGGCCTTAAGACGGAATCTAAGAAGGTATCAGCTTCGTTATCCTTCCAAGTTGGAGGGTGGATTGCAGTATGCTTCACGTTCAAGACAGACTTCGTGGGAGTATCGTCAACTAATAGAATATGATCAGGAGTACTTAAAGACAAACGCCTCTGCATTACGGTTAGATCCTTGAGATACAGCGGTTTCTTTTCATCGACCACATTTTTCGCGTCCGTGCAATCAGCTTGAGTTAGCCGAAGAAGCTCCTGTGGATTGAAGGAGCAACCCTTGGTGGTCTCATTGACCATGTCCGTAACATTCCTCATGTTGGCGGAACTCCATATCACGATTTTTGCATTGCTATTAACAAAATTCAAGAACTCCGCACAACCAGGTCTAGGATATATTATCCTCTTCTTACCCTTTTCATAGGTGCTTCTAGAACAGAGGATCCCATTCAACTCAATCACAACTATGTATCGCGGTGGCGGTACTTGGGATTTTTCTTCTGGGAGCTTGGGCCCAATAACTGGTTCTGGGAGTTTCCTTGCAATAAATCATAAAGTTTGAGACAACAACATTGGGATAGGGGAGGATTTATGAGCAAGGTAACAAAACAAGCCGAAATTATGTGCAATATCATGCAGGTATTCAACAAAAACTACGTACCCTTGGAATCATTACACTGTTTCACCTCTTCAACAGGCCTAACCGCATTTGGTGCAGTGCCTGAGATCGGGCAACCCCCCGATAAGGTGTTTACATCGATTAAGTGCTCCCCCTAGGAACCATTAATTGTTAATCCCAGATTCACATTTACAAGTCAGCCTTAGGAAACTAGTTAAAGTTAAAGCATTCATGTTCATCATAAGCAGACAGGCTTTTAGTCTTGTACAGATCTTCCACAGCCGCCTCAATTGCACAAACCTCATCCAACTTGTTGCGCAATACCTCGGAAATTATTTTCGAAGTGTCCTTTCGAAGTTTATTCGACACTTCGAGGATCCTGGAAGGATGTGAAAACGGTGGATTCCTTAGCTTCTTCCTCCCTTCTTCCTCCTGCCACATGGCAGACCTTTCAGCTCTCATCAAGTCCTTGACGTTCGCTTTCTGCTTGTTAGAAACCTCTGGCTCGTGCGGCTTTGCCAAGGATTTTTCAGGAGTTGATGCGTCCAAAGCAGGGCCTGCAGGAAGAGCTGTGGCATCCGGCTCCATCTCCGCAGCATGCTGCACCTCCATTATTTTGCCAGAAGATTCCTCCAGTCCACCAACTCCATCTTCCGCTAGAACGTCCTTCCCCATAGGAACTATCGGGCCACCGCCTGATACTGTATCTGGACCATCTTTGACGACGTCGTCTCGGATGACTTCTTCTACAGGCATGCTAGAGTCTATCTTCGACAAGTCATCCCGATTCTCTTGATCTAGAGTATTAGCCCCATCAAGACGCGCAGTCTCAGGATCGTGAGCTGGACTCATTTTCTCGAGGTCACGCATGGAGTCCACCAAGCATGGATCCAGAGGTTCTGCCTAGCCCACAGCATCATCTTCTTCGCTTGACGGAGGAGAGTTGCCAGAGAGTATCATGGATAGATCCCCCAATGACTCCTCTACCGTTTTCAGTTTTTTTGGCACTGAACCCTCAATATCCAGTGATTGCCCTTGAACAGAAGCCTCAACATCGGCATTACCTTCATTAAGGGGAGACTCTACCATCGTTCTGTCCTGTGATGCACCGACTCCTTGCGATGCACCGACGTGGATTCTTACGGATGAAGATTTCCTCTTCTGTCCGACTCGATGCACCTGTATTGAGGTCGATGTAGTGGGGTTAGCTTCCTCGTCACCGACTGCATGAATACGTTGCACTTTACATGCAAGTATGCGCATAGGCGGCTGCGTCTTCCGAACTTGCTCCGCATACTTACTAGCTATAGAGATGGGATCCCTGTAGCCGGATCCAGGCAACTGAGCCCAAGAGATCTCATCAGAGAGATCAACATCAGACTCAGGAAGATCCCAGACATACATATTTTCATGGAACGACTTTGCTTGCATTGACCAGTACATAGTAACATATAAACTCGGGGAATGCTCATCAAATTTGAATTGAGATTTTTTCTTGATTCCCATTAAGAAAAGCATAAAAATCATCATCATACCGGGCTTGAGTCCCTGTCAGCATCGGTTTCACCTTCATCATTGCGCAGTCGAAATAGAGCCTTAGCCGCAGACTTAGTAGTGCCTGCACTTGATTGTTTGTGTGGTACAAGAGAGGGGGGATCAACTTGTGTGAGAGCTTGCAAACGCTCTCTTGTTTAAATTGTTGTTTATTGTTGCTTTTATGAATGAATTGTTAACAAACAATGTCATCTTGAGGTAATTTGGTGAAATTTAGGTAATTAAGTTGTGGATACAATATGCATGTTAGAGGATGGTTGTTGCAAGGCCCTCGGTAGGACATTTGGCATTAAATTTAAGCTTTAGATTATATTAGTGTGGAAGGACTAGTGGAGGAATGAAGCCCCTAGTGAATCCATGGAACGATGAGGAAGGACTAGAGGAGGAAAAAATCCCCCTAGTGATTCCAAAAATTAGGAATAGGTTTAGTTACTTGATTTAAAGTTGAATATTTTTACCGTTGGCCTTGTGCGATTAACTTTGATATTCATGTTTGTGTCTGTGACTTGATTGTTTTGGTTTTTCTATTTGACTTTGTGGTGGTGTGTGTGTTACATTCATTCGTGGAAGTTCTTCAAGATGGAGCGCCGTGGAGGTAAGAGCTTCATTCATCCGTCATTCCGTCAACGCCTTAAGTTAGGGTTTTTAAGCCTTAGGGTTAGGGTGAGCCGCCTCTTTGGCGGCTTCTTCTTTTGTACTTAAGAGCTTGTTTTCAAGCTTCAAAAATAAATCTCTCTCATTGTTTATCAATTCATCTTGTTTCTCATTCTTCTCTCTTTGTGATGGCTAATTGATAGGAGAAGGAAAGCCTTAGGCCTCCTTCTCACTCCTCTTGATCTCCTCCTCCATTGTGTTAGTAGTTACTTTGAACTCAAGTAGAATTTGATGTCTTTTGTTAATTTCCATTGAAGGTCTCTCGATTTATTCTCCATCAGTCCCTCGTTTCTTATTCAAGTTATTTGAGATTTCTAGGTAGGTAGCTTGTGAGTAGAGCTTTCCATCGGTATATTGCACGTCCAATTCCGAGTTATAGAGAGTGAGATATTGCCTCCCAAAGTTGGGGTGTCAAAGGAGTTTCCCAACCGGCGGTTAGAAGAAATTGCCTCAGTTTTTTAGCAATCAGTCCTAGGATTTTGATCCTATGCATTTGAGATTTTGAGGGTGGATGCACAATCAATTTAGCTTTCTAAAAAGCTAAGGCACGGCTCGATCCGAGCTAAGATGGAGAAATGGCGACCTAAAAACTGAAAGGCACTTCTATGTGGTCCGGGGGGGTCTTTCCTTCTCATTTTCTTCTTGTTCCCCATCTTCTTCCTGTCTTCTTCCCTCCCTTGTTCCACTCTTCATGTAATTTTGTTTTAATAACCCCTTGTGATCAAATTCCACCTCCATGGTGGTTTTTGAGCTTACAACTTGGACAACGCGTTTGCGTTTGCTGCCAGTCCCGACGCCCTCGTCCTCACTCTCGTCTTCGCCATCGCCATCGCTGTCACTTTTGAATTCCGCATCATCTTGGACATGGGAAGCTGATCTGGTATTAGGCCTTGAAGTTGTGGCATGATCTGCAGCATGTGGGTCAACTGCACTTGTAGTTGGCGGAGGAAGAGTTTGAGGCACGGGATTCTCAAAAAAAGCCTCTTTGCTGATGACGTCCCACATTCTTTGTGTTTGACTTCTGGCGTTGTCGAGCCTACTATCATTCTCCACAAACTATGAGACACTGGCGTTGTTTCTCTGCGCAAATCAGTCCAAGCGTCATCGGTAGGTCCCCCGATCCAGTGACAAATATTCTCAACATAAATGGGGCGATCCCCCGATCAACTGGCAGATATTTCAACATAGATGGAGCTAAATAATATAAATCTGAACTATTGAATCGTGAAGGAATTTGAGAACTTACCAATCCCACGTATGTAATATTGGCGCCCCCATGCAAATTGATAAGAAGTATATCCTTCTTCAGAAAACAACTGAACATTGCAGAAGCAGTGCTCAAATTCAAGGATGCAATTCCCTGAATTCGCCATTCTCGGTCGACGGTTTCATCCAAAGAGTCAACTGCTGAATACACTGCCGAAATTCTATCCCGAAACCCTCTATCCCTCTCGAAGAAGAAGTCGAAGTCTCCACGTCTTCCACGAGAGGACCTACCGAATATAAAAATGACATACACTATAACTTGAGCGCTGATGTCGCATGGAGGGAATTCATCATCAGGCTGTGGAAGGTAGTGTACGACATGATAATCCCATGCAGTAGAGTTCGATCTTCTTTTCCGCACTTCGATCTCTTTTGCAATCTGTGTCATCCCGTGCACGTCCGTGATGAGGATTGCTGGTGAGTGTATATCGATGGTCGCATTCTCCTTTACCTTGCATGCGTCAAAAATCACTGAAAGTCTTTTGTCTTCCAACAGTCTAGCCTTAGTCTTGCTAGTTTCTACGGTTGTAAAGCAGAAACAGAGAAAAAGAAACTTAACATCTTCGGACCTGTCATCCATCCAGGCCAGAACGTCGGCATCATCTTTCATTGCTGCACTCAGGTTCTCTTTGAACCAGTCATAAGTGACGCATTTGTACTTTTTGGAATACAAATCAACGACTTGAAGTTCATGATGGTCTGAATCCTGTGCACCGTAGGACATATAAACGCTCTTGATGTGGTTGGGGAGGTCACCCTCTTTGGGATTCTTCACCAAATTGTCAAGGCGGCAACTGAAGTATGCCTCTCCCTCAGGTAGTTTCAGTATTCGCGAAAGAAATGCCATCATGACATCGCGAGTGTAACCCCGTTGCGTCGCCAGAGCATCCCAATCCGCAGCTAAATATGGGACGTACTCCGCCTTCTTGCTAGGTAGAGGAGAACTCTTGAAAAGATACATAAGCTCATATTTCATGACCCGCAGCTTCTTTTCTTGGTTACAGAAATCCACCATAGACATCATGGTCGCAGATGCGCTCTTGGAGTTTGTGCTCTTTATGCAAATTTTCCTCTCCAAGATCTGAGTTGCAACAACCTCGACGTCCTCATTCCACATCCTATACAGAATCTTCAAGTCGTTCTCTACGAAGTTCTTCCTCCCGCTAATTCCATGACCATGCGAAGCAACAACCCTTTCCCATTGGTCAGGAAGTCTGCTTGCTAACCACTCGTTCTCAATCGAAACCCACTTGTCAAAATGATCGTGAATCTCCAGAAGCATGGGGCGATCGCCCCATGAGATATTCCAATTGAAGTGGACTCTAGAAAAAAAGTTTCAAATTTATGAAATACTATGGATTACAAGAGGGAATCACCTAAACATTGAGTATATCAGGCGATCGCCCCATGATCTATGTAATAGCTAAAGCTAGCAATACACCACCGAAATTGAGATGCATAATGAATTCATCTCACCTTAAATTTCGAGGAATGCACGCCACCAAGAATTTCGGACCCCATTGATTCTGCACTGATTCAGTGCGATTTCCGATATTTCAAGGGTTCGTACGATTTTCGCACTGATTCCGCATCGTTACGTCATTCATCGCAACTACACTGATATGACACGATGTTCGTACAAGCGGATATAGTACTGATTCGACACGATTGATACATCCATTGAAAACGTATGAATTCAGCACTCTTTATAGTCGTCAAATGTCGTATTTTAATCGTCTTTAAAACTACATTGATTCAGTGCGTTTTTCGTGCGACATCATCTTTTTCCATATCTAGATTTTATTTTCTTTTTATATCTAAATTTGATCAAAATCGTATTATTAAAAAATATAATATAATAAAATATAAAATATAAAATAATTACTTTCCTCGCTACCCACTTCAACTACACGGAAATCGCCCGCACGTGCGGTGGGGCCCACCATAGCTTCCCAAGCTCTATCGCCGACGGTGGGTTTTGAACTCTCAACCTCCCGGTCGCCAATCAAGTTCCAAACCACCAAACCACCTCAAACTCTTCATGCATAGAATGGAACTCTTTTGGTAATTATCGAACTTTTTTTTTCAGCGGACTTTGAATGTTTTTAACTATGTGAAAAAAACTTTTTTTCCAAATTTTTTTTTGCACTAGATTATGCAGGACTTTTTCTATATCTAGGATTTTTTTCATAACATTTTTAATTTTTTAATTTTTTGCCAAAATCGTGATGGCAGATTATGGCTGTGCGCTGTTTTTTTTTTCAGCGGACTTTGAATGTTTTTAACTATGTGAAAAAAACTTTTTTCCCAAACTTTTTTTTTGCACTAGATTATGCAGGACGTTTTCTACATCTAGGATTTTTTTCATAATATTTTGAATTTATTTATTTTTTGCCAAAATCGTGGTGGTTGCGAGCTATTTTTTTTTGCTCCTATGATGAAAAGTACAATGATAACCAATAATACCAAGTTTGAATTCTAAAAATATAAAATGTTATTTCTTTGAAATTTTAATGTGTATTGCTTCTAAACTCTATAAATGTAGATCTAAAAATGTTTTGGGAAATTAAACCGGAAGTATAATTTAAAGAAGATTCTTGGAATATTCCAAAATATTCCAAAATAATATAAGATATTTTGAAAGATTCCAAAAGATTCCAAAAGATTCCAAAATATATATTAAAATATTGTACACGGATGTCGTACGAAAATAATTTGCATTATAATAGATACTGAAATCGCACGAATATAATAAATGGCATTAATATGATACGTATACGATACTGAATTCGCATTAACTAAAACCGCACATTATCCGTGTCTTATCAGCCATGTGATGTAAATACACGATTAACGCACGGATTCCGTCAAGCACGACTTTCGTGCGGAAACAACACTTTTTTGATAATCATTGAAAAGACACTGCATCGACACTCTAGTAATGCATGTCACTTCCGTACCGTAACGACACTTCTAAATGCACGTATAACGTGCGGAATCAGTGTTTAACGATAAACGCACTGAATCAGTGCAGAATTAGTGGGGTCGGAAATTCCTGATGGCGTCCACATAACGCAGGCATGGGCTGATTCATCTCGTGCCACGCTACTCGAGCGTTTCCGAGCTGTTGCATAAATGTCTGTTCCGTTCGCTCGCCCGCTACATCTTGATTCAATACTCGGGATAGAAACAGGAGCTTCTGGAAATTACTCTCATCGCACCAAACTGGGATGATACTAAATTTTGACAGCAAGCCTTTCTTAAAGTCAGAAATTTGGTCCTTCGTGCTCAAGACCTTCTGGTGAGCTGCTACGGTGTGCTGGCCGCCAATGATATAGTAGTGGGTACTTGCGTGAATGTCCTTCTCCGGTCTGCTTGAAAAGTAGATCGGCTTATCGGTAGCAAAACCCTTCAGGGGCAACACGATCACCTGAGCTCTGACAAGGCTAATGTCTGCAATTATTTCCACCTGCATCGCAATGCGATCTACTCTGTTTTGGACGAACCCTCGGTACACGATCATCCCCAGGGGTGCCCGGTGAAGATGGTCAAAGTGCACGTGCAGCTCCTGACCGTCTGGATTCTTCCATGATTCCATCCCCATTGTGTTTTCTGAATGATGAATATAAAGTGGGGCAAACTCGATATCGTAAAGCTTCCTGATTTCTTCTCTCATTTCAAGAGTCAAGCGTTTACTGTCGTCAGAACCGAAGTTCACAGCATCTGCGAGGGACAACCCCGGTTTCTTCCCAGTGTCATCTTTATCGTTTGTAGTCTTCTTCGGATGCTTCGGCTTTATTGGTGACTTGCGCTTCTTGCTCGAAGTTGTAATATTTGCCGGCGGGTCCTCTCCAACAACAGCAGATTTGTTTTGGGCATCCATCAAAAGCTCCCAAGACTTTTCCATATCCTTGACTGTGCGCTCCGAATCCTCGTAAATTTCAAACCCCCTCTCCGTCACAGATATGCATAGTGCTGAGTCCAATTTGTATACGTCTACAAGTAGTCCATACATTCGAGTATCTTTGTCCTTTCCAAGTGGCTGTTCTTGGATAACTAAGAAAATATCGTATCTACGATTGTAAGGCACATGTATCCCCAATACTTGGACACCTACAGCAATACTCTTAGATTTCCCCCTTGCTGCAACCATTACTGGAACGATTCTCACACGCTCGTCCGACTTCTTTTGCCACATCAACTCCCACGCTTGAAGATGTGGATCAGCTCTGAATGCAATTCTAACGGGGATCCCATCATCCAACTCAATGTTTTCATTTCGCAACCACACATCGACATACCGGGATAACCGTTTAGGTTGAAGATCAGGAGGTGCCTCCGAATACTTTGGATGCGTGCGTGGAACACTCACGGTCATCAGATTAGGCGACTTACATACTTTGAACTCCGCCATTCCAATTCACTCTCAGCCTAAAGAATGCTACCAACTCTTACCAAAGCCAAACGTTCATAGTATCAAATCCTTAATTGCATTGGGCGATCCCCCAATGGTCACTGACTGAATTTCTAATGATGGAAATCTATCTCATGCAATAATTAGCATTTAGCATCGGGCGACCCCCCTAATGTTCTGAGTTTAATAGGATCGCCTCATCTTCTCATCGGGGGTCGCCCCATCTTCTACAACCATCGGGGGGTCTCCCCATCTTCTCATCGGGGGATCGCCCCATCTTCTCCAGTAGAGTGCTTAAATTCTACATTGGAGGGATTGAAATATAGCTCTGGTTAGAATTGAAAATTTATTATCGGGCGACCCCCCCATGCATAATGACTGAATATCTATTAGTTTTAGTTCACTCATGCGCACTTCACATCAGGCGACCGCCCCATGAAGATTGAGCTAAATGCTAGATTCTACAAAGAAGGCAAATAATAATCTAGACGTTATCGGTTTCTACCATCGGGGGATCTCTACCCTAAACCCTAAACCCTAAACCCTAAACCTTTAAACTAGCAGTTTTCCTGAATGAATGGTACGGATCCAGCATCGGTGGATCCCCCGGTGTACTCTAACGTCTACATCATAGTGTTTGAACATCAGAATAGGAGCCACGGGGAGGTCACTCCATTGTCAAGTTGAAAACCACGTGCGAACAAAATAAATCTAAGTTTTCTAAGTTGGATCACCAAAATGGGTCTAAATTTTATCAATTTTTTTTCATGAGTAGATATACTCAGTATCTATTACATAGTAAAAAAAAGATAACCAAATTTGATGATCTTTCTTTTTTTATAAAACATACCGTTTCTAACTAGAATGACGTAGAAATGTGTTAAGGGGGTTTTCTAGGAACCGATCTTAAACGAATGAAACTACTCCGCCCAAGACTATTCCACTCTAGACTAGTTTCTAGAGATTGAGGGAAGTAGTAAGAGGTTTCTACTATGAACTGTCGACTAAGGAAAAGCACCAGTATGCTAGTAAGTCGACTCCTGCATACCCACAGACTACTGCAACTATCCAAGATACAACCACAAGGAATGATTCAAGAGCAGGAAACAGCAGTAGTCTAACAGCAGTAGTCTAACATACTAGTGCGCACAATAAGAGTTTAAGACAAGAATGAAGTACAACTGAGGCTGCCAAAAAGATGTACAAATGGTATAGCAACAACTCTCTCGAAGAGAGTGAAGGTACATATAGGAGACTAGTCTGACAGTGTGTCAGACTGGTCGACCGTAAAAGTCGGGTCGACCAGTCTGTACCAGCCTGTACTGCCACGTGTCTCCTGCTGGGTCTATTCCTGCCGGGTATAGACTAGCCTACTCTTAGCCTAAGGGAATATCAACTAATATTCGGTTAACATTACCCTCCCTCTGAGCTAAGTACACTCCTGTGGACTTTAGACTACCCCGGTCGGTGACTAGGAAAATTTGTTCACGAGGAATGACAAAATTACCCGTGGTCAAGTAATCGACCCAGCTGAGGTCGAGTCATCAGTCTTGGACGTCGCTAGAGTCCTGGGTCATGCCTGGCGAGCGAATATCGGAAGGCATTCCTGAGAAGTCGAACCCTAGAGAGTGTGGTGAAGAGATGACCGGTAAGTCGACTGAGGTGTTGTCGACCGATGGTGTCGGTGCTGTCATCATCTGGTCGGGTGCTAGGGTCTGCTGATCCTGCTGTTGCTGTGGAGGAGGAGGGTGTGGAGTGGCTGGCTGCTGTTGCACCGTGTCTTGAGTGTTGACTGGCGGTGGCTGCGGGTCTTGTTGCTGCTGATCGCAGTCTTCGTCTTCATTGGTCGACTCGCTGTCGTCCTCGTCTTCGTCCTCACTTAACTTGACATCGGTAGTCAAGACTTCGTCTTCGTCAGTCGACTGGTTCTCCCAGAGCGAATGGTCGGGTTCGAGGTGGCTCGTATCCTCCTCTTCGTCTTCGTCGACTGTTGGAATCTCCAAGTCTGGGTGGTCGAGCTGAAGTTGGTCGAGTTGCCTGCGGTACATGTTGAGTTGGTTGCGGTCGGTGCTGAGGGTGTGCTTGAGAACCTTGATACGATTTCTTGCCTTGAGTCGGAGTCGGTACTTGCGCGCTCGAAGCTTATGTAACTGCAGCTCTCGACTTGCGAACTGGCGGGACTTCTCCTCGTTG
The DNA here is from genome assembly GCA_022496805.1 of Pohlia nutans. Classification (NCBI taxonomy): domain Eukaryota; kingdom Viridiplantae; phylum Streptophyta; class Bryopsida; order Bryales; family Mniaceae; genus Pohlia; species Pohlia nutans. Next base: position 4,622,410 of record CM040103.1, read on the forward strand.
TCCTGGAGTAGTAGGTCTAGTCGGTTATTGGAGTCGACTATCTCTCTCCGAGCTTGCTAAAGACTGTGCTGGGTTGTTGCTACCTCGGTTCGTGCCGCCTCAAGTTCGTTTTGTGCTAGCACGAGCTCGCTTTGGTGTTTCTGTTCCTGCTGTCGACTGCTGTGGAGGTCGGCTTCTAGCTGGGTCAATCTGTTGTCGGTCTGATTCTTCGCCTCTGTGACGGTGGTGAGAGTAGTACGGAGTCTTGCCAGTTCGATGGTGAGGTTGTCGACCTGTTTCTTGTATGTTGTGGAGTCCTTGGTCAGTCGACTGCTTTCCAATCGGTGGCGGTCGAGCTCGGCTTGAAGTGTGGTTTTTGCTTGAACCGCCTCAAACAAGAGGAGGTTCACTCGGGAGCCGACATCCTCGAGTCGACCTACTGCTCCTTGGACGTCCTCCAAGCGCTGGCGCCAGTGCATTGCTAGTGTCGTAGCTCGTGATGTTGGTGAGTCGGGTGCGGGTCGATTGACCCCAGGTGATGGCGGCGGTCGAGTCGTGGGTGAGACGGGTGGTGGCTGGCGAAATTCGCCGGTTGGTGCCGCTCCATATGCTGCTTCGAGGTTGAGTGGCGCGAAGTTGGATAGAGAAGGCGGAGGTGTGTCGGGGATGGGAGTCTCTTTTGGCGTTGGTGGTGGAGTCGACTGGGCCTCACTGTCGGAAGAAGTCAGGTCGACCTGTCGAGGTATAAACTGACTCAAGGGTGTGAGTTTACCTCGTTTGGCACGTTTCTCTAGTCGCTCCTGGTCCCGCTTGCGTGCGAGTGAGGAGCGCGTCTCTCTTCGTTCTGTGGTCGGTTGGCTCCCGGTAGTGGCTGTCGGTGCTACTGGGTCGGGTGTAGTTTGTCGACTAGGGGGTCGAGCAGTCGATGTTTGGCCCTGCTTGACAGGTCGGGGCGGTCGAACATGGTCCTTCGAGGTGCGGTCGGATCCCAGCCCGCCTTGGAACACGATGTAGTCGGGTCCTCGGGAGTTGTTTTCCGAGTTCTCTGAGTGTCGACGTCGGTCTTTGGTGTTCTGCTGGGCGACTGTTTGGTGTGCATATTCTTCGTCAGTGCTAGGAAAATAAGACTCAAGAAGGAAGTCTAATACCTCGGCTGAAGGGCAGATCGTGGTCTTCGTGGTCTGCATCGCCTTGATGTCGATGGCGATCGAGTTGAACATCCATGTCGCCCAGTCCCATTGCATGGCGCGGTCGATGAGGGCCTCGACTGTGCATACTACGTCGAGCATTTCCTTGCTGATGTAGGTCGTCTTGCGTTTGAACCCGAGGCCTTGAATGAATGCCGTCAGGCGCCTGTGGTGTTCGGGTTTGCAGTGGCAGATGCTGTAGCCCTCGGCAGTCCTGCCGGCTGCAGAATATTCTTCTAACCGACCCGGTGGGAACTCCTCAGGGTCGATTGGCTGGTTAGTAATGCCAAATGGCAGTTTGAGAACCTCGTGAATCACAGTCAGGTCGACTGTGACTGTATGCGTGCGGACTCGCGCGGTGATCGACTTGTTGGGGAGGTCGACTACCGCAGCGTTGACGAACTCCTCGATCAGCTCCATGCGTGGCGCGCGTTGAGGGTTGTCCCAGTCGAGTGCTACAAAGTCTGCAACGCCGATTGCCTTGATGAAGTCGGCCTCGGTCTTGTGTTCAGCTGCGTACTCGCGCCATTCTCGCATCGGCCGCATCGACTGGAAGGCGAGGACTTTGTAGAGTCCCTCCCTAGTGCGGATCGGAATTTCGTAACTCGGTGGTGCGGAGGACCAAAGGCGTCGGGCGCTGCGATCAGTCGACTTGACTTTCGCCATCGATCGATCGGCTGTAAATCTGCGCACAAGGAGACAAGAAAAAGGTCGGCGTAGTTCCGAAGTCGGCTCGCACACAGTCGGCTGTAGTGGCGATGGGCGCGCTCGTTTCCTACTCAATTTACTCTCGATGATCTCACGCACAGTCGGGCTACGGGATCGCTTCACTACTCGTCGCCGTTCTACTTGTGACCGTCTAAATCGCTTGCTAAGAATGCATAAGGCGAGGGCTGCGGAGTGGCGGTCGGCCGGAGGAGAAGGGAAGGAGGGAGGAGAGTGAGAAATGGGAGATAGAAGGCGCGCGACCCGTGGGTCGGGTGGAGAGGAAGCTAATGGCGAGGAGGCAAGAGGAGGAAGAAGAGGTGCGGCCATGGTGCTAAATACCTGCCCTATGGGCCTTGCATTCAAAACTGAGAAGATAGGTGAGGGCGGCGGCCATAAATATGGCGGCTCTTCTAGGGTTTGACCGGTCGGGTTGACCAGTCGGGTCGACCAGTCGAGTCGACCCACGGTGACTAGGTCGGGTCGGTTCCGTGGCTGTTGGTTGGGCTCATCTTCGTTCTGTTCTAGAGTCGACCTAATCTCTGATTTGCTAGAGAGTGGGCTAGCCAGGTCGGTTGGAGGTAGCTCGCCTAGGACTCGGTAGGGTTTGAGTTTGTTGACGTTGACTACTACCGGGTCGGGGTCAAAGTGTTGGATGCTGACTAGGAGGACAGTGTTGTTGGGGAGGGTATACTGGACACGATATGGACTGAACCATTTGCTACGAAGTTTACCGGTATGGACATTTTTCCCTTTCGGGTGCCATAGGACGTAGTCGCCTACATTGTATCGAGTCGACTGACCTTGGGTGTGGGCCCACTGGGCTCGGTTCCACTGTTGTGCGCCGTGGTGGGTGGCTGCTGTCAGTCGGGTCTCGTCTAACTTCTCCAGTTCGGCGGCTCGGGCTGCTAGGACTCGCCTAGGAGTGAAGTCGGTAGTCGATGTCGATCGTGGGGTCGGGATGATGTATTCGGTTGGCATCAACGGCGTCAGACCATAAACCAATTGGAAAGGTGTGTGGCCTGTGCTAACTTTGTATGCCGTTCGGTAAGCAAATAGGACCGTGTGGAGCTGTAAGTCCCAGTCGGTCCGATTCTCGTTGACTAGCTTTTGGAGCATTCGGACTATGATCTTGTTGGTCGACTCGGCTTGGCCGTTGCCTTGCGGATAGTATGTCGTTGAAGTCGTGTGTCGGAGTAAGAAATGCTCGGTGAGAGTGTGCACCGTGCTATTGATAAAATGGGTACCTTGGTCGCTTACTAGGTGGAGTGGACATCCAAACCGGGTGAGGATTGCCTCGTATAGGAACTGCGCGGTTTCCCTGGCGGTGTTTCCCCGGAGAGCTCTAGCCTCCACCCATTTGGTGGCATAGTCGGTAGCCACCAAAATGTATCGACAGGCTGTATGTCGGGTCTTCTTGACGGGGCCGATGAAGTCGAGTCCCCATTTCATAAATGGTTCTGCGGGTAGTTGGGTGACGAGCTTTGAGGAGACTGTCTTGGGTAGTCCGCCTGTCAGCTGGCATTCATGACACGACTGGCAGTACTGTACAGCGTCTTGGTGTAGAGTCGGCCACCAGTAGCCTGCGTCTAGTATTTTCCGGACCGTGATGTCATGAGAAAAATGTCCTCCCGCGTTGCCTTTGTAAAATTCTTGGAGTATTGTTGTCGGCTGACTGCCGGTCAGGACTAGTCGGAGCTGGTGGTCCTTGCCAAGTCGGTACAGTTGTCCGTCAAGTACTTGGTACGGAATGGCTTTGTGAGCGATTCGTTTGCGGGCTTCCTTCGTCATGTGGGTTGGAAAAGTCCCGGTAGTCAAGTAGTCGACTATCGGGTGTAGCCAGTCGGGTTCGGTGGAGAATAGTTGTGCGTCGACTGTCTGGTCGGGTATGCCTATGGCTGGCTCGGCCCCTTCATTTCTTGATAGTGCGTCGGCTACTCCATGTGTTTTGCCTGGTTTATAAACCACAGTGAAGTCGAATTCAAGAAACAGTAGTAGCCAGCGTGCCAGTCGACCCGATACCTGGGGTTTGTTGATCAAGTACTGGAGCGCCAGGTGGTCGACATAGAAGACGAACTTATTACCTAGGAGGTAATGGCGGAATTTGTTGATAGCGTATACCATTGCGAGAGCTTCCTTCTCGGTTGTTGTATAGTTCTTCTCTGCTTTGTTGAGTAGTCGAGAAGCGTAGGCTATCGGCTGGTCGATGTTGCCGGTCGGGTTCTGTGCTAGCATCGCCCCGACTGCTATGTCAGATGCGTCTGTGTGTATGTGGAAGTCGAGTGACCAGTCGACTCCGATCAGGATTGGTGCAATCTGGTATCGATCTTTGATGGTCTGGTATGCTGTTGCGCACGCTGGCGTCCAGTCGAACGGTTCGCCTTTCCTGGTCAGCTTGGTGATAGGTTCCATGATGGCAGTATAATTTTTGATGAAGCATCGGTTGAACTGGGCTAGTCCGTTGAACGTCTGAATGGCTTTGACGTCCTTTGGTGATGGCATGTCGACTAGGGCCTGAATTTTCTTTGGATCCGGAAACTTGCCTTCCCGTCCGACAATATAGCCCAAAATTACACCAGAAGGAACATAGAATATACATTTTTCTGGATTGAGGCTTACCCCGTACTGTCGACATCGGTCGAAGACTAGTCTGAGCTTCGGTAGGTGGGAGTCGATGTCGCTGTAGACACTGAAATCGTCTAGGAATAGCTTCATGAAGTCGCCCAGGTACTCTTTGAAGATCTGGTTGACGATGCGCTGGTAGGTCGGTGGGGCGTTCTTCAATCCAAACGGCATCACGACCCATACATACGCGCCCCATTCGGTAATGAACGTTGTTTTGGGGCGGTCGGTCGGGTTGATCCGTACCTGGTGGTAGCCTGAGAAACAGTCGATGAAGGAGTAGGCTTCATAGCCTATGACTGCGTCGAGTACCTCGTCCGTGAATGGAAGGGGGTACGGGTCTTTCTTGGTTGCTGCATTAAGTCGACGAAAATCTACACATATCCGTAGTTTCCCATTCTTTTTGGGGACCACGACTATAGGGGATAGCCATGTCGCCTGGTCGACTGGTGCGATGAATCCTGCTTTTAGAAGTCGTTCCAGGTCGTCTTTTACTGCTTGTGCATAATTCGGGTTCATCCGGTATCTTGCTTGGTGACTGGGGGAGATGGTCGGGTCGAGCTCGATCCGATGAGTCGCTATGTGTTCCGGTATTCCTCGCAGATCTTCGTAAGAGAAGGCGAAAATGTCAATGTATTCCTTGAACAGGGATTCTGCGCTAGCTCTGAGACTAGGGCTCAAATTCGCGTTCAGCTTCAACAGTTTGGGGTCGGTAGAGGTACCTACATTGACATGGTCGAGTCGATCCTCCTCATTGTGATTCCAATGGGCAATGTCCATGAATCGCAGCTTGTCTTGTATAGGTGTCTCGTCAACTAACATTGTTCCTGGTCTATGTTGAATCCCTTGGTGCCCAGGGATACTGGCCGACGAAGTCGGTTCCGTTCCAGACTGGTCGACTGTCGACTCGGTAGCTAGGAGGTTCGAGTCGATTGTGTCCATTGTGTGGAGGGTCGGGTCGGAGGCCATCAAAATTTCCTCCTCTTCATCGGTGATCCCTTCCGCGAAGTTGTAACAGACTAGCGCATGTGGTGTAACCGCCTCGTATCCTAACTGTCGATTTATCTTGACGGTCTTGACTGTGCCATTTCCCATGATCTGCACTTCATTGTTGCCCCAGTCGTGTATGACTTTGGCATGTCGAAGCCAGGGTCGACCGAGTAATAACCGGTAGTCTGACTGGACTGTCGAGCAGTCGATGACTATAAGCGTGACTATGTAGGGGATGCCATGAATGTGAATTTTGACATCCCTGATCAATCCTTTGGGTCGTGCTATGGTGCCATTAGCCATCTTGAGGTTGAATGGTGCGGGTGACGGTTTGGCTAGTCCCAACCGTCGACGTTCATCTTCGGTGATCACATTGACGCCGGAGCCGCCATCGATTAGAACGTCGTCGACCATGTTTTTACCAACTGATACTGTGATGACTGGCATATGTTTGTCGATGACTGCTGCAGCAGCGATCGTCACCTCCTCTGAAGTCGAGTAGGGTAACTTTTGAGTCGACTCTGGGTCTGAATGCGTCAGTCGATCCCTAACCAGTTTGGTGAGGGTCGGTGATAACTGTAGTAAGTCACGGATGGAAACCTGTAATTTGCAGTCTTGGAGTTGATCGAGGATCTGCTGCTGGACGGCGCCGAATGCGACGCTGCCTTGGTCGACTGTGGCTGGAGTCGGTTGGTCTCGGTCGTCTTGAAGGGTGATCGTTTGTTGCGGTAATGCCTCCGCGTCCCAGTCGAGTGAGGACGAGTCCTCAGTCGTCTTTGGGTCTTTAGTGGAAGTGGTTGTTTCCAACTCGGCTTGGAGGTGACGAACTTCCTGCATCATTTGATCACGTAGTTGTTCTTGGGCAGTCCAGTCGGTCTTCTCTGTGGTTTTGTCGGGGGTCGGTTGGTCGGTAGTCGACTGGCTTCTTGTAATTGCTGCGACCGTTAGGACACCAACCGAGGTGTTCGGTAGTTCTTCAATGACCACTGACGATGTGTGGGGCTTGGTCTCTATCTGCTGATTAAGGAATTGGACGACCTTCGGATCCTTCAGTAGGGGACACAAGTGTGTCGGGTGGTCCAATGTTTTGCACAGAGAGCAAGGGAATATCCGTCGTGGTGTGCTATCTCGCGGTGGTCGACTCCTTGATTCCGCGGTAGTTGACACTGGTGTTGTTGCTGCTACTAGCGCCGTCCTATTAGCCGCCGCGCGCCTTTTTCCGATCTCGCTCTCTGGATTGAGCCAGCAATCGCGTTCAAAATGGCCTGGCTTCTTGCATCGGTTGCAAAATGCGCGTTTTGTAGTCTCGGCCCGCTCGGTAGTAGTCGAGTCGGGTTCCTTAGGTAGTCCGCTTTCTGCAAGCTTAGCCGATTTCTTAGCCTGGGCTAGTGTTGATCTTGGTAGTCCGACTGTGGCTACCTGCAGATACTTCAGCAAACCAGCTCGGAAATTGCTTAGTAGGAAATTATCAGCCGGAAGGACCTCAAATTGGCTGGCTAGTTTCATCATCCGTTCATAGTAATCGTCAACCGACTCTTTGGCATCCTGTTTCATACTGCGGAAACGTAGGTATGCCTGGTCATCATTGTCGATATCCTGGTAGCGATGTCTGAAGGCATCGAGGATTTCATGTAAGTTTTGGTGTGGGTATGACGTCCGTTGAGTCGAGAACCAATTATAGTTAGCAGCATGGACTAGGGAATTTCCGAACAACGCTATAGTAATAGTCGAGTCGGTTTCGCCATTCAACGTAAGGGCATTGAGGTATCAATGGACATGCGTAATGGCACACTTACCTTCCTTGTAGGTAGGCATCGCTACCAGTTTCCGAGCAGTCGTCCGAGTCGGGAGTATAGCTGCTGGGTAGGGAGGCTGCTGCTGCGTCTGAGCTGCAGGCGCCGAATAGCCTATCGACCGAGGGTTGTATAGTGCACATTGGTCGAGAAGATGACCATAGTCGCCACAAGATGTACATCTAGGTACGGTGGGTTGGTACTGGTTCACAGTCGGTAGGGCTGGTGGCTGGGAGGCTACCGGTCGGTTGTATGGGTTTTGGGGCATGGGCCTATTATGCGTCTGTGAAAACGATGGTTGATTGATAGGTTGCATTATAGGAATGCCTATCGCTGGTTGAGTTGGGTAACTAGGTGGTAGACTAGTCCGAGGGGTCGACACTCTGGGTGTTGTAGTGTGGGTGACCCTTGGCTGATCTATGTATAGAATATTCGGCTCATGAATGTGAGTGCGAATATTCGGGAGACTGGGTCGAGTAACAACTTGGTCGACTGGTTGGTTGGAGTGATAGATCTGTCTGATCCTATCGACTAAGTCATTATCAAAGTCGTCTATGCCGGTTGAGTATGGGTTGTCGGTACCTGGTGATCCGGGTCGACTATTCATTTGACCAGGAGAACTGGGTTCCTGGCGAAATGTAGGCGACTGGTCCGGTCGACCTGGCTGCGGTTCCGAGTGTTGTTGCTCAGGTGTCGGGTTCTGGCTAGACAAAAGATCGGCCAGTTGGGAGTCCAATTCATCCCTATTACGCCGTAGTTGGTCTATTTCTAACTGTCGTTGATATGAAATGATGGGAGGTTCGGTAGCGTACCTTACTAGTCGTTGATGCGCACTGGAAGGTCGTTCCGGTAAGTCGAGCGGGTCGTCCAGGAGCCTTCGTGGAGAAGTCGGGTTCGACCTTGTCTGAAACGCCACTGTCGGGCGGGTCTGATGATTCGTGGTGTACATGGTTGGTAGAATCGCCAGGGGTCGGATTGGCATGTCTGGGATGCCGCGTCCCATTGGTACCGAAGTTTCGTGAAAAATGGTGCCTTCCGGGGTATTCATCCTTCCCTGCGTGAACTCCATGTAGTGTTGTAAAGACGGGTCGGTAGAAGTCGATGCTGCGACTTGCCTTCGAATCTCGTATGTTGGTCGGGGATCTATTCCCGTGGTAGTCTCATGGACTACTGTCGGTGGAACGATCTCCGACTGTAAATTTCGCCATTCTCTATGAAAACGTGGGTTAGAGAGCTGGTCGGCAGTGACTTCAACTGCTAAGGGAGAACCGGTAGCTCGTGTACGCGGTCGTTCCATACTAGCGACGCGGCAGTTATCGGATCTAGATCTGGATCTGGGATTTAGATCCGACTTCTGCTAGGTAGGTCGGGCTCTGAGATCCGTTTGGCTAGTCTTTTGTGCTGGCCTAGTCGGTTGCTCTGTGGCACCGTAAGCCTTGTTCATAGACTGCTCCTACAGATTCTTGGTCAGTAGCCTTTATCGACTGTTGACTACCCTGGTCGACTGTTAAACAGACTGATCTCCGAGGCACTTTTCGGCTACTCGGGCTCTGGATTTTTCTCAAGACATGTGATTTACGTGTAGGAAGCAGATGGCTGCTGTTTCCTAGGGACGTATAGCGCCTTAGCGATAGGTGATAGGATCGACTAGGATCTAGATCTGGATCGACCAGGATTTGGATTTGGATCTAGATCTAGATCTGGATCTGACTAGTCCAACAGAAAGACTAGCGTCTGAGCTGAACTTTGCATGGTCGCCAAATGTTAAGGGGGTTTTCTAGGAACCGACCTTAAACGAATGAAACTACTCCGCCCAAGACTATTCCACTCTAGACTAGTTTCTAGAGATTGAGGGAAGTAGTAAGAGGTTTCTACTATGAACTGTCGACTAAGGAAAAGCACCAGTATGCTAGTAAGTCGACTCCTGCATACCCACAGACTACTGCAACTATCCAAGATACAACCACAAGGAATGATTCAAGAGCAGGAAACAGCAGTAGTCTAACAGCAGTAGTCTAACATACTAGTGCGCACAATAAGAGTTTAAGACAAGAATGAAGTACAACTGAGGCTGCCAAAAAGATGTACAAATGGTATAGCAACAACTCTCTCGAAGAGAGTGAAGGTACATATAGGAGACTAGTCTGACAGTGTGTCAGACTGGTCGACCGTAAAAGTCGGGTCAACCAGTCTGTACCAGCCTGTACTGCCACGTGTCTCCTGCTGGGTCTATTCCTGCCGGGTATAGACTAGCCTACTCTTAGCCTAAGGGAATATCAACTAATATTCGGTTAACAAAATGAACTAAAACAATTACTAAAAAAAATGAAGATGACTAAAAATTTCAAAAAAATATACAAAAGATGTTATCAATGGTTACGTATGTGTAGAAAAAATATCATAATTTTTAAAATTATTTATGGCATATAATATAGGGGTAGCAAATTTTGTTCGCACGTGGTGTTCAACTTGACAATGGAGTGACCTCCCCGTGATAGGAGCGCGGTTTTGCAACTTACTCCATTTCTGGATGATCCTCACTATCGGTGGAGTTGGATTCTTCGACTACTAGTTTTCGCCGCTGCTCAAACACCGTTTTGATTTTGTCAAGGCTGGTACTCGTTATCCGAGCGGTGGTCTTTGTTCGCGCCAGACTTGAAAGCTGGAAGTTGCTGCCGTTCTGACTTCAGAATCTATACATGAATCCTGCGTGTACACAACAATTCTCTCACTCAATCCTGACATATGTGGACGTCTATCCAAGTGGGTGCACCGAATTCTGCATTAGGGATATGATTTTGGTGATCATGGATCATTGAATCAATGAAACGAACTCGTAATATCCAGTTCGAATGAATAACAGTGAAATGTAAAAACTTATACTTAAATTACAATTGAGTTTGCAAAGCAACAATGACCGCAAAATCACGAAACAATCAAATAGCGACTTAGCACTTCCAGTCTTCCACTTTGAAATTCGAAAGACTTGAAAATCGCACACGATACAGACACGAAAGCAAACACTAAAAACCTACGTATTCTGGCCATTTATAAGTAAAGAATGATCGGCATTGCGCTCTCTTGAATCTTAATGCCAGAAATTAGGTTTGATAATTTAGATGTCTAGCAGCTTGCGTGAGAGATAAGAAGCGTGCGTGAGAGAACGCGTACGTGAGAGAAGAATCCAAATCCAAGAAGAAAGCACAGATCAGAATAGCAAAACCCTAGAACTACAGACTTACCTTGTGAGATGAAAAACAGAGCCTTCAACAGCAGCAGCAGCAAGCGTCCATCACCAACAGCAGCGCGACTTCAACCGCAACCAATAACAACTGAAATTCAAGCACTAAACAAGCACAAATCGAACACCAAACACTCCCGCTATCACGCAGCAAAAGCTCAAGGCAGAAGTTTTGAGGAAACTGGAGGAGGACGGTGAGAGTGAAGGAGCACGGGAAAGGCTGTACGTATGCCGCCCCTCGTCACCAGCCCCTCTCGAGTTCGAGTTCGAAATTGAATCATTTAAAGTAATTAAGCTACTTATGAGGTAATTAAGCTACTTATGAGGTAATTAGGCTACTTATGAGGTAATTAAGCTACTTATGAGAGAAGTGATAGACCAAGAGCCTATGACTTCAAGTTAGTTAGAACACCCAAAATACTAGTCTAGTTAGTCTGTACATATTCTTAGAATGTAGACAGACGGTACGAGGACTATAAGTGTGGCTTGGTGGGTGAAGGATATACAATTGTTTATCGAACAAGATCTCATGGTTCGGTGGCAAGTCACATAATAAACATTGTTTACCTAAAGTCTAGAACTTATTAATGTAATGATGATAAAGTTTGTAAATGTTTAAAATATCATCTAATTATATTGAAATTATTGTCATACCTTCCTAATATTGATGACTATTTATGAAATATTATAAATCATAAAATGTGATAGTTCAAGTATGCAAATATATAAATAATACCTTGGGTTCCTTAATATGCCATTAGACACACATATGTGCAATTTAAAATAAAAAAAAGTGCTTAGAGTCATGGTTGCATTCTACATTTTGTCAATTTTAATGCCTAAAATGTATTTGAGGTACTCGAAAGTCATGCTTACGAGTAGTTAAGAAATGAAAGATGTAATTTCAGTGCTAAAAGATCACTTGTGTCAAAAAATAAAAATAAAAAAATAAATCTTTTGCTAAAGGTAATAGTAATGGACGCAATCAAAAAAAAGATTAAAAATATCAAAACCATTGTTCAAAAAATTAGTTTATCTGATTAAGCAACCAAAAATGAGGAAAAAATCACTACATTAATAGTATTACATTTCAATCCATCACGTCAAATTTCTTCCAAATATTGTAAATATCTTATTCATTATCATATAAAAATCGTAATGGAGAGGGATTCAATCATTTAGGTGTTAATGCAATTTTACATTCCCAATATCAATTGTGACTAATGTCACTAACATATATTTTGGGGTTAATGACATTAGTCACACATCAAATTTAACTTAAAGTAAAATGCTTGGATGATTATATTTCTAAACACAACAATTGTAATATTGGAAATCACTAACGTTCTAAAATTAATCAACATGCACTTACAACACTATATTCTAGAGCTTTTTTAATATCATTTAGTTTCTTATTTGATATACAATCCTTTTATTAGAAAAATATGCAAATTTTTAGAAAAAAAAAGGAGATAAAAGCATTTTAAAAATTAATAACAAAATATTCAAAGAATCAAATGATCTTAATAATGGATAATTCAAAAGAACTAAAAACTAATGTGGTGTGAAATTTCTTAAATCTGTCCATCTTTCTTTCTTACCCAAATGAATGATTTATTTCACACTTTTCTTTAATACAATTGCTATTTGAAATAGAATTGTATTAGGTGGTGCACATATGAGGAATCAAACTAGTATCAAGATGCACAAAGGGTATTTTTTATAAAGACTAGCATATTTTTTAGTGTAATTATTAATAATGAAACATTGTATAGTGATTCATTCTAAATAATGAAAAGGAGTTCCTATGTTTTTCACAATAAATGTGTTAAATTAAGAAAGATGATGTGCACAAAAGGTAAACAACGTTTATTATGTGACTTGCCACCCAACCATAGAAGTGAGATCTTGTTCAATAAACAATCATATCTCCTTCACCCACCAAACGAAACTTAGGGCGGACTTCCATGTCGGGATAGGTTGGGTGAAAGGCACTAGAAGATAAGAATTGAGGTCTCAAGAACTACCCATGCTCCACCCATTTCAAGACAAATGAAATATATACTCTTGAATCCTCCCGTTTCCACCCATTTCGGTGGAGCTTCCTCCTTTTAAGGACCGGCCACCCACTGCCCCCATACATGGAAGGAGGCCCTTATAGTCCTCGTACCGTCTGTCTACATTCTAAGAATATGTACAGACTAACTAGACTAGTATTTTGGTGTTCTAACTAACTTGAAGTCATAGACTCTTGGTCTATCACTTCCCTCATAAGTAGCTTAATTACCACATGAAAAACTTAATTCCAACAAAATGAATATTTCCACTAGGTGCTAAAATTAATGTCAACTACACTTTTAGAAATGGATTCAAGTACAATTTTCAACTAAATCCATATTGCATGTACATTCTTTTTTACTTTAAATGATTCAATTTCATTTATCTTTAACCCTTTAACGCGCCAACATCTATATTTTAGATGTTGGATGCTTTCTAATGCGCCCCATTACCGTTTCCAATGGTGTTTTTTATCCATCCAAATTTCTATTGGTTCTTAAGTCAGTTGACTACCATATGTACAATATGGATCTTCAAAATAAGATAATGTGATTTTTTTAAATTAACAAAAGTAGTTTATGTCAAGTTTCATTCTTAGTTCCAAAAAGCGAGATATTAAAGATGATTTTTTAAAATAAGTGGAATCAAATAATGGAAATTATACCATTTCATAGTACATATTAATCCAAATTCATCACAAGAATTGTAGATGTGGGATTTATAATTGATTTTTTTTAAACTTTACAAAATAAAATAAATAATATTAATAAAATATCAAATGTCGACTCCGTTTTTGTGATTCATTGTGATTTTCTGAAATTCTCCCCTTCTGAGCCGGCTCATCTTCTTGGACCACCAAGAATTCCACATGTCAATTCCACATACATGTTTGACTCATTAGATTTCTTCCCTCATTAAATAAATCTACCTTATTAAATGAATCTAAAGTGTCAGAGTACTGTAGAGTAGCGCCGCAGGTCTGGTGAGCGAGCTGCTCAAACAGGGTCAGTGACCCGTTCTGACTTCGTTGAACCCGGTCCGATTCCTTTGATCGTGGCCGTCCATCGCAATGAAGGGCTCAGATTGCACGAGCCCTTGCTCGAACTCGAGAGGGGTCAGTCGCTAGGTATGCCGCCATCTTTTTCATCACTTGCACATGTCAAATCACTGCCATGTCAGCTTCAATCGGCGTCGAAGCCGCCAGAATCCACCAGTGAGGTGCGGCCACGTGGAGGCCGTCAAGTCACCTTTTCGTTTATAATTTTCCAAATTAAACTATTAATTAATTACGGTATTACATACGTATTTACTATTAACGTATTTACTATTAACGTATTTACTATTAACTTATTTACTACAAACCATGGTAAATTAACCTGGCTAATAAAAACTTAACCAAAAACTAATTTTCTATAATTATTTAGTAAGTTCGACAAATTGAATTATTTTACTTATCACAAAATTAACGCATGGCTCGGTGATAGGTGACGGTCTACACCGCTATCTATCTCAATAATAAGTTTGCTTCCCACTAGTTTGTACTGTCACCGTGTACACCTCATGGTACTTTAAAATATTTTCTACACATTTTAAAATTCAAATATCGCTCTCAAGTTTCTGATTCAAGTAGCAAGTGTTGCTAATTATTGAGAGTTTTAGAAAAAATAGACAACTGCATAAAAATGAGTCTTAAGGTTGAATAAAATATAGTCTTATAAAATGTTATAACTTGAAATTAGTTTTAAAAATGTATACATATAGATATTAGATTTTTGGGACAGTATTAATTTAGTTACTTAGAAGGTCTATCGGTCTATCGACTTACACTCCTTAACATGAAAGACTTCATTGAATAATCATGATTCTAAAATGTTCATTATTAATATCTACAACAACAAAGTTGTGTTTTCAAGTTTTGGATGGCAAATTTAAGGGTAAGAAGTCTTATTAGATGTAACTTTTCTAAGGTGACCCTCACTATAAATCCAATAAAATCTTCTAAAAGTCGATTGGTGTGATACCATCGTCTCCATTAGGGGAGGCCATGTCGACCTAAGTTGCCCCTCACTATAAATCCAATAAAATCTTCTAAAAGTCGATTGGTGTGATTGACGTCCCTATTAGGGAAGGCCATGTCTCAGCACATCTCAGGTAATGATGCTCATTCTTCAACAAAAATACTCACTCATAGAGCATTTTGTTTACAAATCCTCTCATGCATGCCGCCACGATAGACCCTGGAGTTGAACGGGCAACGGGAGAGCTAGGTGCTAGTTCGAGTTCTAGGCACTCCCACGAAGAAGCCATGGAAGAGAAGCCGCATCATCGAGCTTTGAATCCAAAAGAGTCCTTCTTCTCTACGTGAATAACACTTTCCTCTTTCAGAATTTGATTGTTATGGCAATTTCCAATGATTCCTCTCACTCAATTTATTCTTCATTATAGTTTATTTATTTCTAAGAGATGTATTGATGCTATATATGAATGATGAGTATCTGTCATGATATACATGAGTGATGAGTTTCATGAATCATGACATAAATTATTGATGATGATTGCACAATTATGTATGAATCTAGGGGCAATAATTGGGTCCACAAATTGCAAATAGTTTGAACCTTTGGATGATGTTGTTGCTTTTAAGCAAACTTGTCACTATAGCTTAAATTTGCCATGCAAAAATTGAAAACACAACTTTCTTGTAAGTTGACTGTAGATATAATGAACATTCTAGAATCATTCACTAATGAAGTCTTTCATGTCATGGAGTGAATTGTCATGAATCATAATTATGAGTATTATGTTTGATTAATAATCATTGTTTTCTAATTTGAATCATGACTTTCGTCTCGGTCCACACAACCATCTTTTCGTCGTTGCTCCACTCTAGGATCCTCTCGAGGGCACAATCCTCGCCGAGTATGGCGTACACTGCTGCACGTAACGGACGCGCAATTGCGTGCAAGTTCCCCATCCTCCTGTCACTCGAGTTGCTGGACCTAAACTCGATGACACTGCTCGGAGAGTAAAGAGAAGCTCCTTCCCAACTTGAAGATGGTTCTTAGCATCGAAAACTCTCCAGTCAGCTCTCAAGATATGTCGCTCTAGCCGGCCACGGATTTTACAGCATTTCATGCTCTGCACTGGAGACTATTCATGCATTCCTTGCAGCTTGACCACAGATTGAATTCGACTGCCGTGTAAATTCATGAAGGCCAAAGGAATCTCCAAGAGGGCAACGTCTGCGAAAAGACAAGCATCATATAGCAAAAAGTCTCAACAGTGATACTAACACCGTCTTTCATCAATAGGGAAGGAAAGAACAGCTTTGAAGTACAATGTGAAATGCTAACTTGTAATCTTCTAAGTTCTATTAATTGTAGAATATTAATTATTGTGGAATTCATACATATTAATTGTGGAATATTCAATTTATAATTGTGAAATATTTCATTTATGTCATGATTCATTTCAAAGGATCGTATTAATTGTGGAATATTCCATTTATGTTCATTAAAGCAAATATTCCATTTATTAATTAAATATTATGGAATTAATTAAAGCAAATATTCCATTCATAATTGTGAAATAATATCCCATTTATAATTGTGAAATATTCTTAGCAGCGAAAATTCATACATATTAATTGTGGAAATTCTATTTATGTCATGATTCAATTTAGAAAATAATAATTAATCAAATATGATACTCATAATTAATATATATCATGATTGACATTCATGTCGAAGGATCTCTAATGACAAATCATCATAATTTGCGTAAGCTCAATCACCTCTTTGTTGAAATCATCATTGCTATATAAAGCACCTCAAGCTATCAAATTCATCTTACGCTTCTATAGAGAAGTTTGTAGCAATTCGCATGTAACCAAAGGAAATTCAAGCAATTCGCATGTTCCTTGGCAGTGTCAAGCTCGTCGTAGTACAATGGCAAAACTCACAAATTGGTAAGCTTTGCTTTGTTTGCAATCTAAACTTCCTATGTTATGTATGTCATGTTGTAGCACTTGTAATCTTCTAAGTTCTATTTGTGCCCCTAAATTCATACATATTAATTGTTGTCATATTCCATTTATGTCATGATTCAATTTAGAAAATAATAATTTATCAAACATAATACTCATAATTGATATATATATATATCATGATTGACAATCATATCGAATGATCCCTAAATGACAAATCATCATAATTTGCTTAAGCTTAGAAATATCAATCACCTCCTTCTTGGAAACATCATTGCGATGCAAAGCACCTCAAGCTATCAAATTCATCCTTATGCTTCTATAGAGAAGTTTGTAGCAATTTGCATGTAACCAAAGGAAATTCAAGCAATTCGCATGTTCCTTGGCAGTGTCATGTTGTTAGTTCTTAGATTAATTTTCAAAGGTCCTAACTTTTCCTAAACCCTAAACCCTAAACCCCAAACCCTATGTTATGTCACACCACCTAGTGATATATATACTTTTTGGTTTTTTTAAATCCTCAATTTCTATGTAAAAGTTATTTTATTTTGAGAAATTGTGACATATCCTTTTCTAGTGAGTACATGCCTCCTAAAAAGGTCTTTTACCTAGTTAGTCCTACCCATGCCATGGGACTTAACTAGACATTGAGTGAAAGCTTTTAGTGAACACAATTACCTGGAATTTTGGACCCACCCACCCACCCGTAATTTAATTTGCTTTAGATAGTCTAAGGATTATCATTAACTAGTTTGCCAGATGTTACTTATCAACTAGCATAACAGTTGAAGTACTTTTTACATTAGTGGGTAATTACCAATGGCTTGTAAAAGTGTCAGTTACCACCCAAGTTAGTACCATATCATATAGTACTATGTACTATATGACTTTGGCCATGCTCCAGTGCAAGATGTGACATGCCTTGTCACCTAACTCACATGCCATGTCATCTGATCTGGGAGATGATTTATTGGAAGTGCATGTTTGCTTTGATGTGCTGGCCATTGTTGCCCTTAGAGATGATTTAGTGGTTCAAAGCTCATGTGTTGACCAGTACTCCCTTGGAAGATGTACTGACCACTGCTATGGGAGTAGTGGAAGATGAGTCACTTTATTGGCCAGTAACTTACTTCATGTTTGGAAGTCCCTGGGAGATAATTAACTTCCTACATGTCCTGGGAGACCCTGGGAAATGATTAACTTAGCATGCCCTGGGAGACCCTGGAAGATGATGCATTTGTTCAATACCCCAACCTGCTCACATAGCTTACTACCTTGGCTTGCTCATTAATGATGGCCCTTGCCAACTCATCTGATTTGGTCCCATCAACCAGTGATTTGCCCATTTAGACTGGCTTTGACCAAAGTCACATTGCTTGACTTGTAAGGTGTGAGAGAAATTACAAGTAGTTAATATTGGCACTAGTTTTACACGGTCTTCTCGTGTGTTTAATACTACGAGTGGAGTGTAGTTTGGAAGGTGTGGTGTGGCCCAGGATATTTTGTGATGGCGTCAACTCAGGTTTACTTTTACTAGTGGTTTGTGGGATTGTTGTTTGTTACTTTGCTTAAAACACTTCTTGCGAGTACTTTTGGTTTTATTTATTGTGATTGCTAGAACACGCTGTTGTGGGCTGAAGACACCTTGTCTACGACTAACACCTCATTTTTATGTGTGGTTTGTCATGGGGACAGGTGAGGTCCATAACCTCTTTGAATATCTCCTTCAAAGTTACTCATTCCAAGAAGTGTCAACAATCAGTACATAGGCTTTTACCATGTTATCTAGCCCTTAATTAGCTTGGGTTTACAATGACTTTAGATATTCTTACTAGCAATGTGAAATATGTTTACCTTGATTGCACATACTTGTTGACTCATTTATACAAATAGTACTCCATTTATGTGTGTGACAAACAAGCTTTCTATAATCATTTGGATTTTTTATGGTAAATATGTTTGGTGAAATAAGCTCTTAACTTACAAGCACTTCATTATGCTTTATAGCAAGATTTACTTGTATGGTGAAAATTAGAACACAAAGTGTCTATCTTTACTTTTAGACTGTTGTGAATTGGAATTGGTTTGAAATACCATGTAAAGGGATGTCCCACCCACCCACCCTGGGATCCTAAATTCCACTTCAAATACCCCAAATTCAGGAGTCCTGAATTTTGAATTAAATCTACTTTACTTACACCCTGCCAAATGGTCATACAGTTCATAACGTACACTACCTGAACCTCAGAAAATTTAGTACTCTCATACACAATCAAGTATTAAAAAAGGCATACAATGGATTTTACAGAATGTCCCTCGGTCCATTTCAGAATTTCCCTCCGTTTCTGAATTATCTTTGGAAAGGAGACTACTACCTAGGTGCAATGACTATGAGGAGTTGAAATATGAGCCATGGTACTAGTACTCGTACATGACACTCATGAACTAAACCGAAGTGCGGTTGACGGCGACTCCCATGTTTTGTAAATATGCTTATTTAATTTATCTCCCAATGTCGTAGCCATTAGATACGGCTCCTTCCTTTTTTTAAAAGCGGAAATGAATATAAAAATCACACTCTCTCCCGCTAAATTTCTCATCACTTCTTCAAAACTTCAGGTTGTCTTATTGATTCACTTCACTTTCAGAGTTAAGTTTCCAGTGATAGTCGCTGATCCAATTTCTTTCCGTTCCCACCATCGTCGTTTGCTGCTGTTGTTGCTATTGCTGCTGTTGCTGCTGTTGCTGTTGTTACTGCTGGTGCTGCTGTTGGTGGAGTTGCAGCTGTTGCTGCTGTAAGTTGCTTCTATTGTTGTTCCTACTGCTGCTGTTGTTGTTGTTCCTGCTGTTGCTGCTGAGTTTGGAAGCGTTCACCCCACATTCTAATATAACGAGGTAAGAATCACTCTCTGAATCGCATTACATCAGTTACATATTCTTGACTTAGTGAAATCTAAATTGTTTCAACCGCACCGCTAAAGAGATTTGATAGCTGTTTACCGTAGCATGTATTGGGCAATTCATGAGTCCAATTGTCTTCACTGACATGTAAAAACATTTAGTTTATGCAGTTTCAGTATGGCATAAATTTATGCAGCACTAGTATAGCAAAAATTTATCCAGCTCCAGTATTAATAGCAGAATTGTCAACCTTGAGCGCTAGTAAAACTCCAATACTGTTCAAGTTATTGTAGGCCTTTATATCCAACAGCTTGGATTATTATGATAGGATTCATGGAA
This sequence comes from Pohlia nutans, assembly GCA_022496805.1. Taxonomy (NCBI): domain Eukaryota; kingdom Viridiplantae; phylum Streptophyta; class Bryopsida; order Bryales; family Mniaceae; genus Pohlia; species Pohlia nutans. The sequence goes on from CM040103.1 coordinate 4,642,210, forward strand.
TCTTAATACATCCTTGTCTATTTATAAATAGTAGTCTCTGAACCATTCAATCAACAGTGAATTGTGTCGTTCCTCCAAGCGGTTGTATGAATCAACAGTTTGCGATGTCAAAATTATAGAGCTGTGATGACGTGGACATGTACGGATACCATTCCGAGTTCATATCATCGGGGGATCGCCCGATGATAACTCTCAGACTAGGAATACTTGTAGTAGTGATACATCGGGCGATCCCTCGATTCACCAAGTTAAGGTGGTATTGTTTTCGTACTAAGACATCGGGCGACCGCCCCATACACTATCTGCAGGAAGTGTAGCACGACCAACCTGAACATCGGGCGACCCCCCGATGCAAGTTAGAAGTAAAGCTTGCAGATTAGCATCGGGAGATCCCTCCATCCACGAATCAATTTATTGAGGCAGCTGCAGCATCGGGCGATCCCCCGATCCACCTCAGGACGTTAGTTTGGAGACCAGCATTGGGCGATCCCCCCATACACCATAGCACTACGTGTTCAAGACATGCATCGGGCGATCCCCCCATACACCTGAGCTCCGCTCGCTGTCGACCACCATCGAGCGACCCCCCGATCCTACTCAGGACTACGGGTTGCATATCTGCATTGGGCGATCCCCCGATCCACTTTAGGCCTCTGGGTTGCAGACCAGCATCGGGCGATCCCCCGATACTCCTGAGCGCCGCGGGTTACATAGCAGCATTGGAAGATCCCCCCATCCTGCATAGGACTACTTGTTGCATACAAGCATCGGGCGATCCTCTGATATACCTCTACGCCGTAGGTAGGAGACCACTATCGGGCGATCCCCCAATCTCCCTTGGGGATAGGGGCTGCAGAACACCATCGGGCGATCCCCCGATAACTTCTGACGCCGAGGCATGGCCTCTGGGAGAGGCTCGAATTTTGACTCGACTTATGCCAGGTCTGCACCCGGAATTCAGCTCCGCAATGGGATGGACGTCACACTCCTATATCCCGATATCGATGCGGTCGGTTCCGGATTTATCCTTGAAACTCAACCAGCTGGGATCTGGCTTGGAGTGTGTTTTCCGGATGATATTCAAGAATATGTTCTGCTACGGCCATCTGAGATTTTTCCAGAGTTTAAAACTCTGCCATTACATCCTCGACAGCTTGGCATCAGTGTGATTGGCCAAGCCTTAGATAAGACTGTTCTCTGGAAAGTTGTCGATTTGATGATACCATCGGGCGATCCCCCGATTGATGAGGATGTCGCCAACGCGGATTATCCCTTCCTTGCAAGATCGCAGTGGGTGGGGCATGAAATCCTGAAGAAGGCGGAGAATGGACGGGTTGTGGCGTCGAGAAGAATCAATTGCTGCTTTCCAACGGATCATTTCCAGGACAATACTTTGGGCGATGGGTTTGTTGGGGTCACTGTCCTTCAAGTAGTGGACGGTGACGTAATGACGATCATGACGCATCAGAAGTGGCCAATTTCATAATGTTTTTTTGCTTTCGGTGGTCGCAGTCTCAATGCCACTCTTCTTCACTTTGCTTCACTTCCTGAAGTCGTCGACCCTAACGCATATCTAGGAGGAGTTCAGAAAGCTCCGTATCGATTTCTCAGCAGAAAGCGCTGTGAAGATCCAAAGGTATCCATGTATACCAAGAAGACGGAAGAGGCTGAGATTAGACTGGTCAGCGCTGAGAAGTGTTGCAGTTTACAATGCTGCCAGGTATTCCCTTGGGCTGATACTCGCTCTGTCAGACAGTTGTTCTATCTGAAGAGTTATGAGGATCGTCGTGAGTATGCCATTGCGGCTGGAAGACAGATGCACGCAAAGGAGGGGGTGAGAGTTAAGTATATGACACTTATGGGAAGTGAGGTTTGCGCAACGGCTTGGTATAAAATTCATGGTATTGCCAAGTCCACATTCCATTCGTATATGGAGAAGTACAATGAAGGCGTACTTTCTGGTCAGCATGGAAATAAAGGCAGCAAGCGGCCCCGGATTGGGACAGTTTAGGCCATGGGCACAATTGCTACGATCGTGGCTGAGAACGCTGATCAAATGCCTAACCAGATGCGTGGAACAGGAAAGCACAGGCGAATAGATACTTTGAAGTATCTTCCGTCTGGAAACAATTGGACTCGAGTCCACGCTGATGCAAATGAGGTACGTTCCATGAGCTTTTTACTATTCGTATCGGGGGATCCCCCGATGCTTCCATGGAATTGTGTCCGTGATTACGATAATTGCCATTCATTTGTTTTGTAAGCTAACTTATACACTTTGATCACACACAGACAAACGTGTCTTACGGCCTTCCGCCGGTCAGTCAGTCTGCAATTAGCCGGATCAAGAAAGGCATGTTCAACAACGTTGCTATCAAACCTGTTGGAAGCAGTTTTGCCAAATGTACCGAGTGCCACACACTTCAGCAGTTTCTTCTAAGGTGTCCCAAGGGCCGCCCCGAGTATGTTTCATTTTTGAAACAATGAACTTCGCATTTGAATCATCAGGCATCATGCTGTCGACTCTACGCTACTTGGCGAGAAGAATCGAAGCGAAATCTGCAGGAATTTCTTTGCGTAATTCACGACAAAATGGATACAACCAAGACAGCTCTTCCAAGGATGCGGACTACAACAAAGGCAACCTCCGGTTTGGGCCAGCTTCCCATGAACGTTACTGGAATGGTTGCTCATGGCCACTGCGACGGCGCGTACGCGCATTACTCACCCGATTGCTGGCCGTGCGATTCCAATGCCACCATCTCTTCTCTTGCAAGATTATTCAGGCAGCTTTTAGAGCCACCTCTCCGAGAATCACGAGCGCTTTTTCCCCATAATCCAGCTAATTCTCTGTTTGAAGCATTGTTATTCGGAAAGTCTAGGTGCATCGATGCTTTGACGGTGATGGATCCAAACAAATGTACTGGCCGATCCCGGCTTCCTCCAAACTTGTATCTTCAGTTAGATAATTCTGCGAAGGACAACAAGAACCAGTTCCTGATGGCCTTCTTATCATTGCTTACGGCAAAGGGGGTGTTCAAGGAAATCCAGGTGGGGTTTCTTTTAGTGGGACATACCCATGAAGATATTGATGCGTATTTCAGCCATCTATCGAAGGCACTCAAAAACAAAAATACTTTTGTGCTAGCGGACCTCATGAAGGCATTCATGCAGTCCCAGGAATTGTCATTCATGCCAAAGTTTGTGCAGGAGATTGCAGATTTCAAGTCCTATATCAAGGGCTACCAATGCGATGGGGCAACTCGATTAATTGGCCTTGGCGATATGCACCTCTTCAAATTCTATGTTGACTCTGACGGCTGGCCGGTCATGAGATGGAAGAAATTTGCGGTGGATACCGAGTGGCAACCGCAAAACAAGCCAGCAATTCGACTTTGGAAAGAGGACGACAACGGGCGCCCATTACTACTGTCTGGTCCGTTAAATCCAGTCCCTTTCAAGCACATGTGGGGCAGCGAAGTTCCATCAGCAACGGGGAATCAGGAGAAAGCAAGAGAGTCTGCAGCAAAAGCGACAGAGAGGCGGACTTTCATGATGCTCGGAATCCGCAAGTACATTGAGTACTGGGAGAGTGGTCGGAGAAGGTGCTCGACGTTTGCTGCTACATTCGAACCTTATGTGGAATACTGGTCTCGAGTCCTCGATGAGCTATAGAAGCCTCTCCCTCCAACACCGTCGCGCCTTGTGGAGGGCTTTTGGCCCCTACACGATTGGAGAGGGCCATCGTTCACCATCCCACGCTTGACTCTGTTACCATTCGACGAGACTCCTGAGGACGAAGAACCTGAAGCGTACTGCGGGCCAGCAAACGAACGGCCCGAAGAACGATTTAATCCCTGGCGCCAGATCGCCCCTCTCTGGTGGGTCCTTCTCAGACTTGAAAACCCAGTAGTGTGTCATGTATGGCTGGGAAGGGCTGTGTCTTCAGTGTGTAGGGATGAAGGGGACGATAAATATGGAAAGTTCCTTATCCAGTATTGGGAGCCCCAAAACGCAGCACGAGATATGGCTAAGAAGTATGAGAATTGTTGGTCAGCTAAGTGGGTTGTGGAGGACCGCCGTCCCGAATGGATCGACGTTGCTACTGTATTGTACGCGTCTTACTCTAGGATCGCTAATCCAAAGTCACGTACCATACCCAAGAGGGATAAAGCTCGTGCGTTAGACAACTTGACGAGAGCGAACATTGCAGATCCCTGAATGGGATTTCCGTGACAGTGCAAGTGGGTGGTGCATCATCAGGGGATCCCCCGATGAGCATTATTCATTTTTATGACGACCTACTAGCGTCGTTCACGCCGAGATGTCGTAGACTTGGGTTCACTTTGCGGGGTTTAGTGTGGTTTTATTTTAAGTTTTACTTTTTGGCGGAAGTTAGTTTTATGGAGTCCACTACTTTTGCACCCAACCGTATTACGTATTGTGGAGAATGTAATTTTATCTCAACGATAAATCCATGCGATTTTATATTATTGAAGTTAATGTTCTTTACCTCGTGGGAGGTGATGTTTATTTTTCTTTGCTGGGAGATGTTTTGTGCAATGATTTAGACGAATCGCATTTTCTTCGGGTACTATCAACCTAGAGGATACACCGCTGTGTCTGGATTTGAATTCCGCCTAAGGATCGGGCGATCGCCCGATGTTCTCTGCATGCTGCTCCAAAATGAATTGTTTACAGAAACTTCATGCCGGCGCCAGTGGGTGTTTCAATATCCCTAAAGCGCTAAAGGATCGGGCGATCGCCCGATGTTTACTGCTTGCTGCTTTTAAATAATGTTTTAGAGAACATTCATACCAGTGCCAAAGGTTGGTATAGGAGGATTCCCCGATGAGCATAATTCATTTTCAATATTTCATATCATGTTCGATTTTCATCTTTCAAATAAATATGCAGGCACGGTTCACGGTCTTGGGCTATCAACCAGTGAATGATGACCTTCCTAAATTGGCTGCTTATGATCATTGATTAGCATTTTATTGATTAAGCTATCTTAACCTTAAGTAGTGCAATTTTCATCATGAACTCCAGCCATAATTACGCTGTCGTGCCGTGTGGACCTTCAGCCGCCAAAGCCACCACAGTGTAATGGGGTCCACTGAGTTCTCCAGATGGCTTCCAGCAGACGACGTAGTATATGCATCACCGGCATGCTTCTTTGTTAAAATTCGCATTTTGTCGTCGTGTTCATTACTTGTATGCACTCACTTGATGATTTTACTTTAGCGGCCAGGTTTCTTGAGTTTCTAATTCTGTTGTGCATTGCTTTGCTTGCGCGGGATCAAATTCTCAGGTTGCACCTGCTTAGAGTTGTCTACTGTGGATGCTTCTCATCGTGGTTCACTACTAGAATATTGTACTGTGTTGCGAACGAGGGCGGGTCCACAATATATCAGGTAATTTGGCGCTTCTCTCAGTTTGTATCTGCACTTCAGGAATCCTGGTGTTACTTCTTACGCTGACTGTAGAACCCGCCTTAGTTTTACTTAATCCAGACATGTTCCTATTCATATTGTATATTGTTCAGATGGCCATCGGGGGAGCCCCTGATGTGTTACTTTTGGACTCTTTCCAGTCCAGAGGTACCAGTTAAATGTAGCATTCAGGTACCCACCTCTTTCAATGCAGCTTTACATCGAGATTTATACCTTCACAAGCCGTTGGAGGAAATGACCCCACAAGAGCTCATGTGTCTTCGGGAGAACTTACAACGATCAGTGTTGTGATTCTTGAGGTTGTAGGAATTCTCTGTAATTACAGCCATGGCTACCCGCACAATGATGTATATGGGGGAAAGCCACCGTCTTTATCTAATGATTCAGATGTCCCACGTCGGGTCGGGGGATCGCCCGGTGTGTAATGAGAACTTTGTGTTCTTCTTTTTAGGCGTACTTATTTTATCCTGCATCTGATGTTCCGAAGAGTATCGGTGGATCGTCCGATGTTGACAGGATACTGGAGTTTCGTATTCGTAATGGACTAAATTTCCTACTTCGGATCGAAGGATCGACCCATGGGATCCGGCGATCTGCTGTGGCCGTTGTTTTTTTTATTCATTACTCTTTAAGGAGATCTTCTAGTAAGAAGAAGACATTTTCTGGTACCCCGTCCATGAGGCTGGTTCATGGTGACTGGTGTCTGTATTGTTGTTCTGAAGAATTCTTTTATCTTCCTGCATCTGATGCTTTGCATAGGATCGGTGGATCCCCCCATGTGATCTGGATACTGGACTTCTGTATTTTTCATGCACTAAATGTCCTACTTAGGACCGGGGGATCGACCTATGTGTAATATTTCCATTTGATATTTTGCAGAGTATCGGTGGACCAGATCGGGGGATCGCCCCATGTTTACAGGGAACTCTTTGTTCTTATTCTAAGGAATTCTTATATGCTCCTCTATCTAATGCTCTGCAGAAGATCGGTGGATCCTCCCATGTTAAATTAATACCTGACTTTTGTATTCTCTGTCATTTTGTCTTCTATCTTGTGAGGTATCGCAGGCGACGTGGAGCTCGACAGATGTGCTCGGGCGTTTTATTTTTGAATCCTGTTATTGGAATCGATACTTTACATTCTCCACTTTCACACGTAAGATAAGCAAGCGCACTTCATTATAGTCTCGCTGTTTTAGACTCTCTCTATTTCGAGACACTCTCCTCCAAGTATAATCAATCATCGGGGGATCTCCCTATAATTCTCAGAATGTTATATGATTATCTTTAAGGTAAGCACACATTTACTCAAGTATTTCAGAAATCAATGTATCGGCTAGGAGATCTTGGTGCACATACTCAATTGAAAAATTTGAAAAATTTGAAAAATTTTACTCTGAATTTCCAAGGTTTAGTAAGCGCAAACTCCTTCAATCCTATTACATCGGGGGATCCATCGGTTCGTGCCCTCGCTCGGTGCATTACCGGTTGATCGATATATTATGGCTGTTTGTTATTCCTGGACTCTGGACTGTCCATATTTAGTTAAATAACGCATTACTAAAGAAATTTGTAGCAAACAGCTTCATGCGTGTGTGCACCGATTAGAAAAAGGGATGACTTGGGAATTTGTTATGTCTTATTTCATGAAGTGATTCACTAATAATTTCTAAAATCAAGAGATCTAAAGTTTTAGCTAAAAAGTACTATTGAAAAAATTAGCTCCTAAAATTAGGCAACCAAATAATTTTCGAAAATCATTACACCTATTGTGGTACATTTCAACTAAACACAATAAATTTAATCCAGGGATTGTCAAATATATTGTTCATAATCAAAATATAAAACAAATTTCAATTACAGTTTCAAATTTTATATGAAATTCTTAATAATAGCAATCATAGACCTAACAATATAGAATATTCATAACGTACATCTCCTTTCATACATCAAGTTCAAAGTATTTTAGTAGTCACATATCATATTACATCTTTGCAAGTTCTACAATACCAAAGAGGGAGGTTCTTTAGGGATTAAATGTGCAAAACCGTTAGCAAAAGCAACGAAATAAAAATAACTAAAGGTTATATCCCTAGTAAATCCTAGTATCTAACTGCAAAAGTCAATACTATACCATATATCTCTAGAGATTGTATCCGTCCTCTACATTAGACAAGGTCATAGTTACAATCAACTCACTTTTATAAAAGAGTGAACGGGACACATCATGAATGTTGGTAATGATGGTGATCACCCCTACCATCGCCACCTCAACCATTCGTTGGCATCAGCATCTCTTTTCTCTTTCTCTATACTTTCACAATACTCTCTTTTCTTCATACCCAATTTGATCAATTCTTCGCGTATATTTCCAAAAGAAGGCCTTTTTGAAGGCTCAGAGTCCCAACATCTTCTCAATAAGTCTTGTATCTCTTCATCCACATAATCGGGCAATGGAGGCCTCTCATCTCCGATGTCATAGTCATTTGCACAACGAAATTGGAAAGGAATGCAACCAGTCAAGACTTCATAACAAGTCATGGCAAAAGAATAAACATCAACCTTCTCTGTCCATATCGTTGGATCTGTATATTTATCCTTCGCTTTACTCTTCAGAACACCCAATACTTCAGGTGCCCTCCAAAAGCCAGTTCCCATCACTCCTTCAACACTTTCAAAATCAGCAACTTCACAAAAAAAAACTCCCTTAAGACCATTTTCAAATAATCCCATAGACGTCTCGATATCCTCACGTACTAACACATTGGCTGCCTTCAAATCTCTATGCAGAGTGCCCTCCCTGTGTAATATTTCCATTCCCCAAGCAATCTGGTACATGATAGATGTTGATATGGAAGGTGGGAATGGAGGGTTGAGATGCGTTTTGTCCTTGACTATTTGTATATTGATGGCTTTGCGTAGATCACCCCAATACCTCCGTATGAGGAAGGCAAACCTCCCATCTTTCAATAATGTGCAATTCAAAACAAAACAACACACTTCATTCTCGGGCAATTTCTCATTTTGTATATATATATTTTTCGACTCGTTTGCCCAAGCGCCCCTAAACCATTCCGAATGTTCCAACGAGAACACCTTCAGGACAAGGTCTACAGTATTCATAAAAGAGGCTTCGCTGATTGCCCTTTTCCCATCAAAGAGGGCTTCATAAATCTTGGCTTGGCCTCCTTGTGCAATCATCTTCCCCACCGCCAACCTTCCCCCGAAGTCCATAAAAAATCCTGACGTCAATAAAAGATTATCAAGCTCATTATGAACATGATGCAAAAGATTGTCTCTTCCCTTAGGAATGGGTTGTTTCTTGATAACCTCCTTGAAGAATTGGTGATTCATAACTTCTATCTTCCGATTCTCAACAAGCAACATATTTGACGATGAATCCTCTGCCAAATTGGAGGTCATAGGGGCCACTTCCGTCCAAGTAGGATTCGAGACCACCGTAAGGAACTCTTCCTCACTACTGCATTGCTTCCGCTCCTGCTCCAACCACAGCCCATATGTCTTCCTATGTTCTATGCTTGTGGTGCACGCACTGCTCAACCATTCACCCTCAAATGCCGTCACATACTCCGCATGCTTGTCAACTCCGGTGGAACTGGATGTTGTCTCCATTACTTCCACAGTCTCACCACCACAACATTTTGTACTGTTCGAAACGAACGCACCCGATCCCTCCATTTCAAATTGGAGAAAACACAACTTGTGACAGTGACCTTCCAATCAAAGTGTAGACGATCGCAACCCAGAGAAATAGAAAATCCTTCCAGAGCTAGGGCTCCATACAAGACCTCAAGCTCCGGAAAAAATAAAGCGGCAGAAAGAGTGGTATCAGGATTTGCTCACGGAAGAAACGAATCCATACACAGAGTGACTGGCAGACCAAAGCGCACGCTCCTGACAGGTCAAATGTGGCTATGAACGCTCCCCAACCCTCATAAAATGCTCAGATCCTTGAAATCTGCATATCGTGAAACTCTTCAAGTTAGATTATTTTAAATTTCGAACAAGAGAGACTCGTGACACTCATCTTCCTTGCTTCAGAAAGCTAAACATAAGAAATACCGCAAACTCACCAAGACGGCGAAGAGCTGCTCCACAACGCGAAAACGCTCCAATCAAGCCTGCTCAACTCATCGCCATTGAACGCACAAGCAACAACGAAGCAAAATAAATCTGTGAGACTGATCGAGTGAAGGCCGGCACGACCTCAACGCGCAATCCCGATGAGTGTTTAAGACAGAAAGCTTCGTGAGCTCACAATACAGGCTAAAGTCCAGGAATACTTCGATAGATGAAAAGCTTGGACATCCGGGCTTATGTATACTGATCGCCTTAACTAAAGGCTCCGACGATGAGATTGGATCTGCGAGTCGAAGCAACTGTACTACGAGTTACTCTCTAGCTCCTTTCAGAGATGGCACAGCCTGGAACTCTGACTAGTACACGCTTTCGGAGATCAAATGCTTTTATGTAACTCCTGATCCTTTCGTACTACTCGTGGCCCATTCTTTGACTTGGAGGAATCAAGTTCGTGCATGCATTCATATCATTATTTATTTATTTTAATTTATTATTATTATTATTATTATTATTATTATTATTATTTTCTGACACAAATAAAGGGAGATCCTTTACTACACAAGAGAGTTATTTGTAAAGTACCTCAAAACCCTTCTTTTTGACCTGTAATTTGGAAAGGAGAGGATCGGCATGATCTCACTGTAGACCCAGAATAGAACACTGGATAGATTGAAATTTTTATTCATAAAAATTTGGAGGGAGGAAGAAGAATTGGGTAGTGGGGTGTGTTGGACCAAGAGTCCAGTCAAGCACTGAGAGTACACACCTGGCGTTAGTTAGGTAAAGCAATAAGTTCTCTTACTGGTAGATTAAGTACACTGAACTTAGGTAGTGGCTAGTAAAGGCAGTTAGTAACCGTAGCTTGCAAGTAGTTAGTAACAGCCGTAACAGTAAATCCCACTCTCGGGTTGTTACGACCTTGATGTTTCTATATTTACTTTAATCTAAACAGGAAGGTACCTGTATGAATTAATTACAACATGGTATCAGAGCGTCAGGTGAATTAGTACCGTGAGTGTGGTGAGCTCTGCTCCTACAGGAAGGACGTGTGTGAGCCCTGCTCCAAGTCGACTTAAGGACAAAACCGTTACAACTCTTGCAGTGCTGCTCAGAGTGAATTAGATCTATATATAGTGTGATATTAATCCACTTATCATCTGTCTTCTTCCAGCCTACTGTCATTACTATTTTTTTTGGTATTTTGTGTGCGTAGCATAAGAGTTCACCATGGCTTCAGGAGACTGTCCCGAGTCTAGCAAGCTGACTGGCTTTGCCAACTACCAGACCTGGAAATTTAGAATGAAGATAGTCTTGCTCCGAAACAATATCTGGCAGTATGTAGATCCCACTAGTAACAACGTGCCTGCCCCTGGAGAGCCAGCCAATATAGCACAGGGTAGAGTCAAGGCTCTTACAGACATAGTTCTCTCTGTCAAGGAAGACATTTATTTCATCATTCAGTTATGCGTTGATCCTCGTGATGCATGGACCAGATTAGCGGCATGTTTTCAGACAGGCAACAATGCCTCACGTCTCATGCTGAAAGACAAACTGAACTCCATTCGTCTCCATGAAGGAGGTTCAGTGTCTGAATATCTGACTCAGCTACAATCAGTCCAGGCTGAATTAGTCGGCATCGGTCAGCAGGTTCCAGAAGCCGAAGTAGTAGAACGCATGCTTAACTCTCTCCCTCCGAGTTTCGATTCAGTGGGCAATGGCCTGATATGGGTAATAGTGAGACGCGTCTCACTATGTGTGACTTATGTCTAACTCATTTTATGTGTGCTAGAATTTTCATTTTTAATACCATGTATATAGTTGCGGCCATGGCGCCTATAACACCATCTAATTTTTGTAATTTTTCAATGATTTTTTCTTACCAAATTTTTTTTCCTCAAAAATCACACTAATTCAGGAGGGGGTACCCATATCAGGCCATCACCCCAGTCTATCAGAGTTTCTGCACTCAAGCAGTACTGCCCACGTTCGAGCAAGTCTCAGCACGCTTGCTCCAGGACGAGAGCCGAAATCGTATGCGTGCAGGGCTTGTGAGCGGAGTGAAGGATGAGGCCCTGGCACTTTGCTTTCCACAGCAGAACTCACGCTCCAGCGGATTCGCAGGTCGTCCCCAACTGCCGCAAGTTGGTTTTCGCAACGATCGCACTATTTGTTGCAACTGGTGCGGTCGTCCAGGCCATATTCTGCGAAACTGCCGCGACCTTGCTGCTGAGATAGCTAAACGCGCTCAAGCTTGCCAGTCCTCATCTCCAAGCCGTGGAAATATCTCACGCCCCTTTCAGTCAAACGTAGTCATTGAAGAAGTAGACAATGCGGTTGACACTGGAGTTGATGTGTTCGAAGTAGCACTAGCTGGTTTAGACATCGGAAAGGAAGAGTGGTTGGTTGACTCCGGTGCCTCTCGACATGTGAGTGGAGACCGGAGCGTATTTTCTACTTTAAATCTCACCCCAAGCACATCTAGCGTCCAAACTGCGGGGAATGAGAGCCTCCCTGTTCAAGGAACGGGATCTGTAAACCTTGGACCCAGTGGGGAAATAAACATTCGAGATGTTTACTACGTGCCTGGACTTACTAGAAATTTGCTCTCTGTAGGTAAGATTGCAGACGCCGGTTATGTGTTAGTCTTTGATAAAGAAAAGTGTCTGGTTTATGATGGGCCCAACAACATTGTCGGCACAGGCATTCGTGAACCAGATACCGGTCTGTATAGGTATATTATAGACAAACCATCGTTTCCTATTTGTGCAGTTCACTCTTCCGTGGTGCCATTCCTTTGGCACCGACGATTAGGTCACCTCAATCAACAAGGAGTCCGTCTAATTGGTCCTAATCGACTAGCCAGTGGTGTCCCTCTCATGCCAGGATCAGACCGGCTCTGTGAGAGTTGTATAGTCGGCAAACAGAGCCGGGAACGAGCCCGCAGAACAACTGATCGCCGGGCCACGCGACCCTTGGCCCTCATCCATGCAGATCTCTATGGTGACATCAAGCCTCCGTCACTTGGCGGCTCCAGCTATTTTGCGTCGTTCACCGACGATTTTTCTCGGTTTTGCTTTCTTAAGTTCCTCCGCCGCAAGTCCGATACATTACAGGCTTTCAAGGCTTTCAAGGAGTGGATTGAGAATCTGCTCCAAAGCAAGATCGGTGGGCTTCGCAGTGACCATGGCGGCGAGTTCCTCAGTGCTGAGTTCTGCGTTTTCCTTGACCTGCATGGCATTGGACGTGAGCTCACTCAGAGTTACACTCCTCGCCAGAACGGAGTTGCAGAGCGAAAGAATCGCACCTTACTCGAGAAAGGACGGTCCATGGTAGCTGACGCCCACACTCCCAAGTTCCTTTGGGGTGAGGTCGTCGCCACTGCTAATTATTTAACCAACCGGTCCCCCACTCGTGCCAACGCTGGAGGCACCTCTCCATACCAGCTCTTGTTTGGCCAAGTTCCTGATTTGTCTCACTTACGGATATTTGGCTGTGTGGCTTATGTTCACGCTCCAGATGAGACCCGCACCAAGCTTGACTCCAAGACCATTCCGTGTGTCATGGTGGGGTACTCCGACGAAAGTAAGGCCTATCGATGCTACAACCCAGTTACCCGCAAGATCATCATCAGCGGTGATGTCAAGTTTGACGAACACCGTTTCTGGTACAACGAAAGTCCGGGACCTAGTTTCCCCAGTGTTTCTTTGGAGCCGTTGAGTTCTGATCGCGCTACCATCGAAGTGCTCGACCCTGATTACGCGCCGATCCCAGCTTCTGACGGGTCCAGCAGCTCCCACTCCACGCCAGGTCCCGGTTCCACGTCTGGAGTCCCACTGCGACCGCTCTCACCTCCCAGTGCGACACTCCTGCCACCTGCCCACGAGGACCCTGCCGGTCGGCTTGATTCCTCGTCACCAGTGCTCCCTGGCTTCGATGCGCCTGACTCCGTCCCAGGTTCCCCCGACGTTCGCGTTTACATCAGACGCCCCCCAGCTGCCACCTCAGCACCGCCTGTCACGCAGGCTCCGGCCACTCCGCCAACTGCCTCGCCTCGCCGCTCCTCACGCGAGCGTGCACCATCCACCTGGCTCCGTGACTATGCGTCCCTGGTGGAGACATCCGATGACTTTATCGCCGCCATCTCGGGGAGGACACTTCACTATACTTTGGTAGAACACGTGCGTTAAAGGGGTAATTAAATGAGGCTATCACATAATTGGAATATTCAAGGTATATTCTTGAATATTCTCGAATATTCTAGGTATACTCTGTAATTATTCCTTACTTGAATTTTAAACATCCTATATTGCATCTAAATATTTCAAAATTTTATTGCTCATGAATAAAACACACCCTATATTTTAACGCACCATGTTTAATAAATTTCCTAAGTGTCTTCCCCGGGGCCGCCATCCAACACGCTGAAGAACCCCTCTCTTTCCGTCAAGCAGCCAAGCAACCCGCCTAGATCCGCACCATGGAAACGGAGTTAGCCTCCATCGAACGTAATCATACCTGGTCGCTGGTTGATCTTCCCCCAGGTTCTCGCCCAATCCATGCAAAATGGGTGTATAAGCTCAAGTCTGGCGCGGACGGCACTCCCACGTACAAAGCACGACTGGTTGCCAGGGGTGACGAACAAATTGAAGGACTGGATTATCAGGAAACCTTCTTGCCCGTCGTGAAATGGACAACCATGCGCACTTTGGTGTCCATGGCCCAAAGGAATTGGGAGATTACTCACCTCGACGTGAAGACCGCATTTCTCAACGGCGTGCTCCAGGAGGAAGTCTATCTCACGCAGCCCCCAGGTTTCATACAGCCTGGTAAAGAAAATCGTGTCTACAGGCTTCACAAGTCTCTCTATGGACTACGGCAGTCCCCTCGTGCGTGGAACGAGCGTATCGATTCCTTCCTTCACAAGGTTGGTCTCACTGCTGCAGTTTACGACCCCAGCCTATACGTGCTTCGTGATGGCGAGCTCACTGTCCTTCTGGTGATTTACGTAGACGATGTCATGATCACCGGCAGCCATCCGTCTAAAATACAATGGCTCATCCAGCTTTTGTGTTCCACGTTTGATATGACCCTACTTGGCCGCCTTACTTTGTATCTGGGTGTTCAGTTCCATGCTGCTGCCGACGGTAGCATTCTCATGTCACACTGCCGCTACATTCAGAAGTGTCTCTCTGACCTGGGTCTCACAGGCTGCGTTGGTGCTTTAGTTCCGATGGATCCTGGTACCCGCCTCTCCATCGACATGGGTGCCGAGCTCGTTGACCCCACATATTATCGCATGTGTGTGGGGAAACTTCTCCATCTCCAGAATACCCGCCCAGATATCGCCTTTGCCGTGGGTCTTCTCTCCCGATTCATGACATCTCCCCAGAAGCCTCATCTTGAAGCTGCTCTCTACGTCTTTCGTTACCTCAAGTCCCACGCATCTTACGCAATTCACTATCAGCGAGGGGGAGAAATCATAGCCACTGGATATTCTGATAGTGACTTTGCCGGTGATATGGAAGAACGTAAGTCAACTTCTGGTTTCCTATTTTCTCTAGGAACCGGGCCCATTTCTTGGAGGAGCAAGCTTCAAACCGAAGTAGCCCAGTCATCAGCCGAGGCAGAATACCGAGCACTTGCTGAAGCAGGACGAGAAGCTCAATGGCTGCGCAATCTGTTTGACGATATGGGAGTGAAGGTGGAAGGACCGACTGTGATTTGGTGTGACAACCAATCTGCCATAAAAATGGCCTAGAATCGTGTGATGCACGCACGCACCAAGCATATCGAACGACACTGCCATCTCATACGAGATTACGTAAAGAAAGGGAGAATTCGTGTCGAGTTTGTACGCTCTCAGGAACAAGCAGCAGACGGTCTTACCAAACCCCTCAGTAAGGTACGCTTCATCGAGATACGCAATATGTTGCAGATGAAAGATACACAGGAAACCAAAAAGTAGAATATTGCAATAGATATATATTTATATAGTATAGTGGATACATATTTTAATCCCTAAGATTTTCTGTAGCTAGGTTCGCATAGTAAGCAGTCTCCGGGTCCATACCAGTTCCAGTACACCAAAGTAAGTCATGAACAGGAAACAAGGGTTCCTCTAGCACAGTTCTGAAGTGGTCCAGCTCCATCCTAAAACGCTCTCCTTGAGTCCGGAATCGCAACCCCTGACCCATGGTTTGTTCGTGACAAGAAATGAATTGTATGTAACCCGGAGTGTCCATTCTCGTGAATTCAAGTGCTGTCCACTCCAACGTGGTGTCCAAATAATCTTTCCAAACACGGTTCAGAGTACGCAACCTTCTTAATAGTGAAATCGAAGGTGGAGAATTCAGCGCTTTCCACAAGTGATCTCGCATCACCGAGTCAGGTAACACGGGAGTCAGTGCATGAGAAGCTGAAGAATACGAGGGGGTCTGCATGCTCCCAGCCGATCGAGGAGGAACTTCATCACCTTCACGGACAAGCGGATCGTCCAAGCTTAAGGATGCAAATGAGTCGTAAAACTCCTCCAATTCTTCATCAGGCAGCTCTGAAGAAAAGACCTCTTTCACTTTCTTTACAAGAACAATCAAGGAGAGAAGAAAGTGGAGGAACGACTCCCACAAGGACGTACGCTCGACTGTCTCGTTCACCCAAGACCGCACAGGGTGCCTGTGTCTACTTATGATGCACGATGTCTACAAACGCGGAGCTTTGGAACCAGGATGCTCGTAGAACACAGAATAGACAGTAGAAGAAGCTCAGGTGTGCGAGGGGGTGTTGGACCAAGAGTCCAGTCAAGCACTGAGAGTACACACCTGGCGTTAGTTAGGTAAAGCAATAAGTTCTCTTACTGGTAGATTAAGTACACTTAACTTAGGTAGTGGCTAGTAAAGGCAGTTAGTAACCGTAGCTTGCAAGTAGTTAGTAACAGCCGTAACAGTAAATCCCACTCTCGGGTTGTTACGACCTTGATGTTTCTATATTTACTTTAATCTAAACAGGAAGGTACCTGTATGAATTAATTACAACAGGGTGGGACCGTGAGGAGGAGTGGTGTCAGAATGCTCTGGTACCAGCTCTGGTCCATGAAAAATACAGGTCAAAGGACCGGATGCCTTTACAAATAACTCTAAGGTGTGCATCCATTCGTTTTCTAAAAAAAGTCAATGCAACGTGCGAAACAGTGACATTGTCTACTATTTATTAACAGTTTCACAAGTATTCTATTGAACAACTTTTTTTTATGTGTATTCTAACTTCATGATGTTGTCTGGGGGAATTGCCTTCGTCAGGCAGCCCTGTCTCACTTTGAAGCCATCAAAGGCAAGCTTATCTTTCTCCACCTCATCCTCCCACAATGTTTATGTTTACTTTGTAAATTTGAGTTAACCGAAAAGAAGGCAAAATGCATGTTAGATAACCCGTATTTACAGCAACTAAGCAAAGTGGCATGGTTTTCAAAAATTCCAAAATAGAGAGGGTGAACTTTTTTTGCCGTCTCAAAGGAGACCAATTGACATGCAATTGTTAACTCAATGCAATTTTTTAATTCCTCAACACGGCAAATTGTACAACCTTTATTCATTACTTCTCGGTATTTTGTTGGTATCCTTATATCAGTATGACGTAGCTAATATGACATAAAATTCAATAGCAATTGACAGAGCTCACCTTCCTACACAATTCTTCACTACAAGTGGCAATAGAGAGGAAATATTTAACACTGAACAACCATTTTATGGTGGTTGCCCAGGATAAAAAATTAATCGTTTAAAAAAAAATGAGATATATTTTCAAATAGAAAATCAAGTCTACATTCCAATCCACTTTGAATCTTTACAATCCGAGTTAAACTGCACCGCGGAGAATTTTTCAAAACAAAGACCTCAATATGGTTCTAGTCTTATCAAATTTACTAATTCGGAAAACTGATGATGTTCTCTCCTTTGAAATAATTGTTTTTTGAATTTTAAAATAGAATGGTTATTTTTGATCAATCATACCAAATTCCAAACTGTAAAAATTAAATTTGTGATTTTGGTGAATAATAAATGGTAAATACTCTTAAATTCATTAAATATGCTGCTAAGTTCATCAAACTTCACAATATACATGCTAGAATTTGCTGCAATTCCCAGCAAATGAGAACTAACCAAACATGATTTGTCCACTTACGAACATGACTCTCCAACTGAGAGCTTTTGGTCTGAAACCTTGTTTAGAAATATTACTCAGTCCAAAACTGCTGGTGTTCCAAAGCTCTAAGAGCATGCCTAGCAGCAAGTGTTTTGGAGGGACCAACACCAAGCTTTGGTGTAGTCACCTCAACTTGCTTCAAAATGTGGCCCTGCAACTACCTTCTAACGCTAAAAAATAGGATTTGGAGTCAAAGTTTGAGGCTATCTACAGAAGCTTTAGCGCAAGCAAATTGCTCACACCAAGCAAACAAAGCTGCTCAAATCAACAGATAGATAGATAGAAACTCCGGACCTCTTTCGAGGCCGAGGTGAATAAAGTGTCTGTTCATCTTGATAATGAGCCGATGCCCACTAGACAAAGGGACATTATTACAAGACTACTCTCCTCTTTCAAGGATAGACACTACTGAAATCAACATTTAAATAACAAGCTTGAAGACTATTCACCAGCCCGTGCTTCAAAGTAATCAAGTTACTTTCAAAAAAATCTTAGTTTTATAAGTGGCCTTAGTGATTGCACAAGGAGCGTTGGCGGGGTACTTCTTGTATAACATTCCTCTAAGTTTAAAATAGCCCTCAAAATGATGCTCGGCTGACATATTTGGTCTAGAAGTGTTGGACTTGCTCTTAACAAACTGACTACTAGTTTTAAGAACTCAGACATGTGGAATTTTAGAAATTAAGCTATTTTCAGTGAATTAGATCCAAAAAAGATTTAAAATTTCACAAAAATATCAGAGTTTTCCGCAAACTGGATGCCACTTATAGCTTTAGTTTTATTAAAATTTTAGGAGACGTAAATTGAGTGAGGTTCATTAATTAGCAAAAAATAGAGCATGCGCCGGATGAGCCGGTGGTGGAGATAGAAGCATTGATTTGGATTCGACACAAGCATGAAGCTAATTTGGGGACATCATGGGCGGAGTCAAAGCTTAGGGCTCCTTGATATAACTAAAATTAGTTGGATCAAGAAAAGTGAGGGTCTTAAGATTTTCGGCACCGTTTCTTTTGAAACAAGAGGATGAAACTTCATTGAATTAATGCACTAGGCACCGTTTTTAGAGCCTTGAAACTTGGCACCTCCAGTTTTTAAGAAGCAACTGACATGTCTACTTTTATTGGGTTCTCAACCATAGTTTTCACAAACTTTGATCCAGTCACCCCTCTTTTACAGAGTTTGCGGATAACTCTATTTTTCCAGCTTTTTGTGGGCCTGCATGTGTAAGAGATCGGAAAATTTCAGCAACTTTATTTGCAGGTTTTTTTTTCCATGAGGCTGAATTGAGACTCCATGAGATTAATTGCTTTCCTGCGTTTCCTTCCACTAATTTGGCAGGGCAAATGCATATCGCGGCTTTCCCAAATAGAGTAAGAGAGTTTTATGGACAAAAGTACATAAATTAAAGGGTTGTATGGATCTAGGACCCCAGCTGATTGTTCTCCTCCTTTTTTTCCTTACACTTTAATGAATTGGTTTCACTCTTTCCTTAAACAAGAATGTTGTGTGGACATCCGCGCTTATCTACAGCAAGTGCATTAAGCCTTTTGACGATAAGATTGGACCCGTGATTCAAAATAACTCTACATAACATTCAGTAGCTTCTGTGACTACTGCCTTCCCAACAGAACAATGTGGAATATCCCACATCATTTCATCCCCCAATGAAATGATGTGGGATATTGCACATCACATCAATTGCTATGGGAGCAGGTGGCATTAAGTAAGAGCAATCAACCATGGTGAACAATAATGAAAATCAATCCCTCAATCAAAATTTAAGAGTGTTTTGTAGTTGTTTATTTGATTCAATAGTTTATTCAGTTTCAAATCACTGGTCACCTCATATATAAAGGTGGATGAAACTAAAAGGCAGCCTCTTGGAAAGCTATTGAATGTTATGATGGGTTTCTAGAGTTATTTGAAATCAAAAGTGGTTTTCAACGGAGATCAAGTGGAGTACTCTTCTTATGAGAACAATTTCTGACATCCATTGTTCATGAATAGTTTTTATTACCGTAACACTATACTAGGTTCGCCACATGGCAAATGAATATTTATTTTTTTTGAAAAAATAAGGTTCGCCTCTCAAAAACTGGATTTCTCAATTTTCGTTGTTTAGCTAAAAACCAGTAAAAATGACTTTAGATAGCTTATAAATAACAAAATATTGCAAAAACTAACTCCTTCTATTTTCGTTTTTTTGTCTTCAAAATTTTCTAATTTGTACGTTTTTAATTTCCAGAATTATTTTTGGATGACCCTCCTATGGTACTACGGTATAGGGGCTCTTGGATTGAGGGAACGTGTGGGAATTCTATTCTAACATTGGGGAGGTCACGAGATTCACACACCATAATGGTGCAGGGCCTTGCTTTGAATTATTCTCCAACTCACAATGACGCAATGGGTCCTCAGTCAAACCACGCCGCGAACTATTTCGCAGAGGTGCCCAGGAGTCTCGGGCAGCCCGACTGTCCACGCTGGACCCATCACCCGGCCCGCCTCGTCACTAAGGGCTCCCCAGTTAAGGGGGAGCGCGGACCCTGCCCGCCTGGGGCCCTGCCCGACGAGGAGCCTGCTTGCCTGCCTGCCCCGCTCCCGCCGTTCGCCCCCGCTCCCGCAGTTCCCCTCACGTTCCCGCCGTTCCCCACGATACCCTCCCTCACGAGACCCGGGCTGCGAGACCCGGCCATGTACTCTGAGTACAGCCCCTTGCCTCCTTCGCGAGGGAGTTTACTGTGAGCAGTTTTGGGCTCCCAAACTTTTCTTCTCCCACACTTGGGTCATCCCACACTCCTCCCAATAACTCAAGGTATGAAGGACTTTCATGCATTATATATTTCAACTATTGTATAATGCAACTCCCTATCTTGTAAGTCTACATAAGTGTGTGCATATTGCTTTGCATATTAGGGTTTTGCATATTAGAGTATTAGAGTATTGTGTATATATATTGTGCTAAATGGGGATTGGGGTGTTGTACTTGTAGAATTGGTGTCAACCATTGGCGTGAAAGATGGAAGACGATGGAGAGTACATGGAGGATGACAATTTCTATCCTTCCGACTTTGAAGACGATTTAAGTGAGATGGTGGGGGTGGAAGAATTTCTTCAAGGGGCACACACAAGAAGTTTAGGGTTACAAGAAACTCGTTTCTTGTCATCGAATGGAGAGTCGGATTCGGATGAGGAGGACCTTGATGAGGAGATTTTGGAGCCTTGGGAAGATTTGTTGGGAGGTGGTGTGGAGATCAACATTGGAAATCCAACATCTTCATCAATGTTTCAAGACATTCCTATTGAAACATTCCCCAAGTATGTACATTTCAATCCTCAATCTCTTGCACTCATGATTGATTGCATAAGAGGAGGATTTTTCCCTTCATATCAACAAATTCATGAGGCAAATCCTTTGTTTTGTCCCCTCTCCAATCTTCATAGGCCTTCCACTCAAAAGAATGTGGAAGCTCTTACAATTGAGAGGTGGCAAAAGCTTCAAGGAAGATTACAAGTTTTAGAACTTTTTAGTGGATTTGTTTTATCTCCTTTGAATGACACAAAGGGTAGGCAAAATCCGCCAATAGAAGATTGGCATTCCATTGTGCATTTGTGCAAGGAGGACACATTGACAAAAATGGGAAACATTTGTCAATCTCCATGACTACGAATGCGATTCGTACACAATGGAGTACGGATAGCTATGTAGGAGGAATTCACACCACATTCATACAAAATTGCATGGACTCTTGTGATGTATGCCAAGAGAAGAAAATGTGGGATGAAGTAGTGAAAGTTCCATTGGAGAACTTAAGTGCAACTATAGATGCACTTTGCACAAAGTACATTGTGCTTAGAAGGCGTTTGAAATGCCGTGTAGGGAAAACCAAAACGGTTACTTATTACCGTTGTCATCGTGGCAAAAACAAAAACCGTTCTCATAGGAGAACGGTTGATGTGAAGCCTATGGATGTTAAAGACTCTAGGAGGAATAGAACTTCTAGATTGTGTGATTGTGAATTCCAAATGAAGGTTGAGGAGCCCAATGTGTCAAAATGCGCAAACACTGTGCCTCATGATAAACTTCAAGCTACAATCCACATTCATAGCAAACATAGTGGTCACACTCCGGGTTCCGATTCCGACCTTTTCTTCTTGCCGGTGCACCCATACGTTATCGCATGGGTTATGGAGAACTTGAAGCTCATGCTTTCGGCAAGGGCTATTGAAGCCACGTCCGTTGATGCTCAAGAGAGATTCTCCCAAAGTGTACCCAAGGTGGAGCGTGCTACTTATCGATTTTTCGTCATCAAAAAAGAAGTGCAAATCCTTGCATATTCTTTAAGAATCAACGGTATTTTATTTGTTCCCATTACTCTTTTTTTGTTCTCATGATTTAGCATACTTTGTTGCATACTTAAGACCTAAGTTTTGAATTGTCATTACAAGTATAGTTTTTATGTTTCATGTTTAAATGTGTATTTAAATTACAAGTATGATTTTATGTTTCTGGTTTTGATTTGTATTTAAATTCTTCATTTGCTTTGTGTAGATGCACTTCGGAAGGACGATTGGGATGCGGCCCAAATTGAGATCTTGAGATTACAAGCTCAAGGAAAGATTTTGTACTACCAACCGTATGCGCCCAAGAATGAGGACCCAAGGATGAGGTCATTTGTGGTAGTTATACAAGATGACTTCATGCGAAAATCGGCCTAACGGTTTTCCGGTAATAATTCTTGGGCCCTAGATTCTACATTCAAAACAAACTAATACGGTTTGCCGCTTTATGCGGCAATTGTGCCTAACCAAGATGGAATTGGAATTCCGGTTTTCTACATGCTTTGTAGCAATGACCCTCAAGGAGGACATGAGGGTGTTGCTATAGACATAGCATTATTTCATGTGTTTGAGTCTTTAGGTGAAATTAGACCCTCCGCAATCATCATTGACAAGCACAAGACATCTTTGAATGCTATTCAAAATGTTGTGAGCAATGATGCTAATTGTTGGACTATTGAAAATGGTGCCAAAACCCAAATTGGTGGACGGGTTCTCTTGTGTCACTTCCATGTGATGAAGGCATGGAGTGAGAACTTGTTAACCAAGGTTCCCAATGAGGACAAGGATAGGGTGTGGAGGGCATTACATGTTTTGATGCTTTGCCCTAATGAGGATCATTTCGATGAGAATTTAGGAAGATTCTGTGTTGAATTTCAACACATCCCGACTTTTGCCTTATACGTGAATTCCGGATGGGCCGGACTTAATTGTCCTTGGAGGAGGTTGTGGCCTCAATTTGGGAGATTATTTGCTTATGGGGGTATGGATACAACTAACCATGTCGAAAGACATTGGGAGTTGATTAAATACACCCTTTTGCAAGGGAAGGTCAACCGGTCCCTCCGAGACCTTATAGTGGCAATCGTCGGTAGTGCCAATGATGGCACTCGTGTGGGCCAACCCACATTGTTGAGTCAATTCAAATTGACTCAACGTTTGAGTAAGTTCCTCATTTTTGTGTATTATTGTTTGTTTGTCTTATTGTATTCAATTTATTTTCTTGATAAATATGTTTTGAACATGATGCTAAAATCTAACCTATTTCTTTAATGTGTAGGTGACTTGGAACGATACATAAGGAGAGGGAATAACAATGCTCATAGACATCGATTGAAAGGAGGAGAACGAATTTTGAAGGCTTACCAATTGTGTCCTATAGATGTCTTGAAGGTTGTGGATGAGGAGGATCTCCTCTTTCATATCAAGAGTGAGACTTCTCCTAGACTATGGTATAGCGTTTCATTGAAAACCCATTATTGTGATTGTCCCGATAGGGTGTCCACTTGCAAACACATATTTGGTGTGCAATCCATTGTGAAGGAGGTTTTTGAAGGACTCCAAGAGAATGAAATGGTGGAAGAACTATTCCCTAAATCCATCAACATGGAAGACATGGAGCTTCCAACTCCAATTGAACCGGATGTGCCAAGAGATGAGACTCTTTCGATTGATGTCGTGCGTGAGAAGGCATTCAATGTGGTACGTGAAATCGAATCACTATGTCAAGCAACTCTTTATGATGACAACGAAGAAGAAGTGAAGCGGAAATGTCAAGCCCTTCAAGCTTGCTTAGACATATTATTGAAGCCTTCAAATTTTGAAAGGCCCAATACCATTACTCTTCCACTTCGAGGTTCTATCGCTTCAATCCAAGAGAACGTGAAGCGAACGAGAATGGGACATGGGAGAAAACATGTTATTTCGGAAGTTGGTGAAAGAAGTGCTCCACGCCCCCCTTTGAAGCGTTCCAAACATGTGCTCCTTTCACAATCCAAGCAAAAAAGGGCGATTTTTTGTAAGCTTCCCAAGGTCACTTGTGATATTTGCTCCACAAAGACATTGGTAGAGGGAGGGGCAAATTCTATTTTTTGCAAAAATTGTGACCATGAGATTTTTGTGAAGTAAAGTTTATGATTTGAGTTTTTTAATTGATTTTGTTATCACTTTGTAATTATGCCTTTGTATGATGCATTGGTTTTGTTATCATTATGTAAGTATGTCTTTGTATAATGCTACGTTATGAGTTCCCTTCATAAACCCATTTGGGACTTAAGTAAATTTAAGAATTAAAGAAAAAAAAAAAAAAACATGGCTTTGGAACAGAAAAGGACTTAGAATATTTTGGGGTCCCAAGTAGGGGAGGAGCCCGAAACTGCTCACAGTAAACCAGTAAACTCCTTGGCAGCAGCTGTACTCAGAGTACATGGCCGGGTCTCAGAGCCCGGGTCTCAGGAGGGGGTATCGGGGGAGGGAACCCGTTCCAACAGGTGGGAACAGGCTGCCGCAGGGGAACGGACGGGAGCAGGGCGGCCCTCAGGCGAACGGCGGTAGCAGGGCGGGCAGAGGCTCCAGGCGGGCAGGGTCCGCGCTCCCCCTTAACTGGGGAGCCCTTAGTGACGAGGCCCGGCCCGGCCTGAGTGCACCGGCAGGCCCGTTCGCGTCGCCTGGTTTTGCGATCTTGTTGTTCCGTCGCCTTCCAGAGTTCATCGCCTCCGCGATCTGATTTTGCATCTTGACGGGCTTCGCCATCGCTGCGGCCGCCGCGCCTTGCTCGGTGCGAGCTCTCCAATCTCCCCTCGTCGTCATTCTTCGGTGAGTGGCTGAGTCAGGCTTCTGTGAGCGGTGGGCGTTTAGGGTTTAGGAGGTTTTGCTCTCATTCGGCGTGGACATGGGAGCACGGAACAGCGGCGCTAAGTTCAACAAGGTCTTCTTCTGCCCTCTCCCAGTTCTTCCCTCGTTGTTGTCGTCGTTTCGATTGCCAACACCTCCTCGTCCCGTTTTATCTTCTTCTGTATTTGATTTGATTTGCAGGCCCGTGGCCTCCAAGTGAAAAAGTTATGAGATCTCATGTTGTATTTTGTGGTCAATTTTTTTAGGGTTTAAGGTTCAATGTTTGTTTGTATGCTAACAGTCCCGTGGACTATGCAGATGTAGCTTATGGGAGGACTTTTCACAAAATTTCAATTGATTCGACTACGAAACAACGAAACAGTTAGGTTCCTAGAGCGAAACAACGATAGCCTCTTTTGGTGCTGCCTTCCCATTGCGCCGAATCCAGTAAAACCTGCCAGTCCCTCGAAAGCTCAGATCAACACACAAGCTCAACACACAAACTTTCAAACTCTCCCAACACTACAGAGTAGTAAGAGCAACTCAGAGCAATACTCAAAACGACATACGAGCCCTGATGGTCACAGCAACTTGGAACAATTCTTGAACGACATAAGAACCTGGCTCATCGCCAAATTATAGTAGCTTGGAACTATACTAGGAATGACATCACAACCCTCATGTTCATATTTGTTAAAACGGCGTACACGTTCCAATGTGTTGAACACAATGCTCTAATAAGTAGCACTGGTACACATCTGAGGAGCGTCAATTTCTCAACATTTTCCATTCAACCCTTAAAAACCAAGGATTCCATAACACTCAGAAGCCTTCATGTCTACTGCCTTTCCTTCATGCACTTTGATCATCATCTTGAGCCTCCATCCACTTAGCTACTATGAAGTATTGTCGGATGTGGAATATTCCACATCATGTATAATTGTAGAGCCAAGATAGAGAGATAGTGCATGCTCCTGAATGTTATGTCACAGTTCTAAAATGACAAATTCAATTGATCATATTGTGAAAAATAAAATTCGGATGGGATCAAAATTTATATCATTGAAGAACTAGTGAAGATCATTGCATGTGTTGGTAAAAAAACAAATAAATTCAAACAAGAGGAAGTCCAAATAGGACTACAGTACTCAAAACTCTTAAAAAATAACCATTCTGGCTACCGTGAACGATTAGCGGTTAATTAAATGTGGCGATGGTGATAACGGCAGATTCAAGTGATTGAATTGGTACAATGGTTTGTGGATATGCAGGACAAGTTTGTGGGTTTGCAAAACATGTTTAGGGTTTGCAGGACAGGTTTGCAAAACAGCTTGAATAGATATGGTACATAATTATTTGTCTTGCTATTGAACTCAAAACATTGTTTTGTAGACCTGTTTCGGGTATTGCGGGGATTCCTTCATAGCTTTGTTTGCTGAGCATATGTTGACATTGCACTTCATGGGAATACGGCAACAAGGATTCAAATTCATATGTATGCAAATATTTTATAATCTTAACCCCTAACTGCCCAAGCAGGCGTTTTTGGCCTGATGTACAGATTTCATCCGTATTTTCTCATCCGTCATGCACTTTTCGTGGTGTGATTTTTTTACTGAATTTTTTATGGGAAGTTAACTTCATGTATGTGTGATCCGATCGAAAAGGAAATAATTTTTGAAAAAATTATGCCTCATTTTGTGTTGTAGTGTTTCACCGAAAATCCTGAAGATTTTGGTCTAAAAGTGTTCATGAAAAAAAAAACTATTAAAATCAAGCATCCAAAAAATCTCCAAAAATCACTACACCTAAAGTACTACATTATAACCCATCACAACAAATTTCATCCACATATTGTCAATATCTTATTCGTAATTGAATTACAAAGTAATTTTTTATTTTATGTTTCAAAATTTATAAAAAAAGATTAGTGATAGTAGTCATAGATCTAACTGTATAGATAGAATCTAAAATTAAAAATGTATAACTTTTATTCATACATCAAGTTCTAAATATTCATATTAATTGCATTTTATAATGCATCTTTGCAAAACTACCTAAACTGGACATAGGTGAGGACGTTTAGGGGTTAAGAAATTTAAAATTTGTATGCAAATATTTGTTGACGCATAGAATATTTTGCTGCTTCGTTATTTCGTTGTTTCGCTCTAGGAACCTAACTGTTTCGCTATTTCGCTGTTTTGTAGTCGAATCAATTGAAATTTTGTGAAAAGTCCTCCCATAAGCTACATCTGCATAGTCCACAGGACTGTTAGCATACAAACAAACATTGAACCTTAAACCCTAAAAAAATTGACCACAAAATACAACATGAGATCTCATAACTTTTGCACTTGGAGGCCACGGGCCTGCAAATCAAATCAAATACAGAAGAAGAAGATAAAACGGGACGAGGAGGTGTTGGCAATCAAAACGACGACAACAACGAGGGAAGAACTGGGAGAGGGCAGAAGAAGACCTTGTTGAACTTGGCGCCGCTGTTCCATGCTCCCATGTCCACGCCGAATGAGAGCAAAACCTCCTAAACCCTAAACGCCCACCGCTCACAGAAGCCCGACTCAGCCACTCACCGAAGAATGACGACGAGGGGAGATTGGAGAGCTCGCACCGAGCAAGGCGCGGCGGCCGCAGCGATGGCGAAGCCCGTCAAGATGCAAAATCAGATCGCGGAGGCGATGAGCTCTGGAAGGCGACGGAACAGCAAGATCGCAAAACCAGGCGACGCGAATGGGCCTGCCGGTGCACTCAGGCCGGGCCGGGTGATGGGTCCAGCGTGGACAGTCGGGCTGCCCGAGACTCCTGGGCACCTCTGCGAAATAGTTTGCGGGGTGGTTTGACCGAAGTCACTAAATCCCCCGGTGGTCTTGAATGAATGGGGACAAAAGTGCCCCCTATTTTTGTCCTTGTCAGGGCCCACCTTAAAAAACAACCCCCTCCTCCAATGGTTTTTTATTCCCAAGTAGGTGCCCCTAGGGTAATTTGGAGCCGTAGGCCCCAATTTTGCAAAAAAATTTGCCAAAAAAAAGGATCTCGGTGCCCAAAATAGAAATTTCAGAAAAGGGGGGGGGGCATGAACAGTGTCTCGCAGGGGTCTCGCATTCAAGACCACCGGGGGATATAGGAACGGGGTGGTTTGACAGAGGACCGACGCAATGGATTAATTTTGCAGTTATTTTGAACTGACAGTGTTGATCTCCGACAACACGCTCTTAGAGCCTGGGATGGAGTCAAATGAAATTATGTGACTCCTGATATTTTCGTAAGATTCGTGGCCCATTCTTTGCCTTGACAGGACCAAGTTGGTACATGCATCCATTATTTTAAAATCAAAGTGAATGCAACACGTGAATCGGATTCTCTACTCTACTACCGATAAACAGTTTAACCCCTAACTGCCCAACCATGCATATTTTGCATGATGTAACACGCAATTCGCTATTTACGCACTTGGCCATATAATCATGCACTTGGCCCCCGGGCGCACTAAAAATTCAAATCCCAAAAAATTGCAAAAAAAATTAGGCAAATTTTTTTTCCCAGCAATTCCCTTCTAATAAGGATAAATTGCAAATTCATGGAGATTTTTGACGGGGGATTTCCTTTAAAGAATTTGTATTTGCATTTTCTCTATGTCAAATTTTTGTCCTATACGCAACAAAATTATCCTGTGATATTCATTCTGCACATACTATGCGATAGGTACGAAAGTGGGAATTCTGAATCCCTTATTTGTGCACGCATCTTACATAATCATACAAGCACATTGTATGCATTTAGATATGGGCTACAAGCATACACATAAGATTTAATTATTCTTTGTATTATATAAAAATCGTGTACTCGTTCACGTTTTATAATAATAGTACACACTTTTCCCTTCAATACCTCGACATCTAATACAGAAAACCATATACTGTATAACATATACAATTCTATTCTAGTAAGCATCTAGCTCGTTCTGCATCCTCTCGTCATTCATGCCTTCCACCTGTAATGCAATATATTCAAGTATGTGTGGCTTTGTTTCATTGGGAATAGTTACTTGGTTCTCAGTTCGAACTCCTTGTATAGAAATGAACTTCACTTTTAAATGTCCACTTCTTGTTCTTGCTGGTACATCTCTCCATGAAAATATAGCAGCTTCTTTGTCCACCCAACCATGTCTCTCACCAGATGGCTCCCAAGATGCTTCCATGCAGTTCCTGTATCGTTGTGGCTCAGAACCTGCTTCATCCGTCACACCTCGCCTCATAATAGGCCAATACCATATCACCTTTACTTTCATTGCCCATTTGCCTTGTCCAAATTCCACCACCTTCCCCACATAGAATGGTACTCCAGCCCTTACTACTTTCCACGAACTTCTATTGTTAAAGCCACGAACTGTCCAATCTCCAAGTCCCTCGCTGGATTGAAAACTGGAAATGGATCATCTGTTGCCTCCAGGGTAGCTGTAGATGATGCTTGGCCCACGACTTCCGTCCCTGTTCTTCTAGGCGTTCTTGTTACCGCTGCAGTAGATGGTCTGCCCTTTCGAGGTCCGAAGTACCCTCGAGGCTCTGGGTTCGGCACTCGAATCCATCGTCATCCGTATCTCTGTTCACCACATTTGCAATTCGTACTCAGTATAACAAACATTTATAATAGCTTATCGATAACGCTGCTATTAACTACGATCTATACATAAAGTACAATTGTTTTGTTATGTTTTGTTATGCTTTGTTTGTTTGAAACGGTGAGAACTCTTAATCCGAGTCTCCCCGGGCTTGACTCCAGGCCCCATGCGGTCTTAGCGATGTCCCTCGGGGCCCAAATGCTAATTCAGTCCACTTGAGGGCCCCAAACAGGGCCCCCAAGTGTTCTAGGAGCCCCCGTGGGGCCCCCGGGGTTGACCCATAGCGACATGCGCTCCTAGCAGTGCCTCTCGGGGCTCAAATGGCAATTCAGCCCACTAGGGGGCCCCAAACGGGGTCCCCAAACGGGATCCCCAAGTGTTCTAGGAGCCCCCGTGGTTGACTCCTAGCCCCATGCGGTCCTAGCGGTGCCCCAAACGGGGCCCCAAGTGTTCTAGGAGCTCCCGTGGGGCCCCCGGGGTTGTCACCTAGCGCCATGCGGACCTCGTGGTGCCCCTCGGGGCCGAAATGCAAATTCAGCTCACTTGGGGGCCCCAAACGGGGCCCTCAAGTGTTCTAGGAGACCCTGTGGGGCCCCCGGGGTTGACACCTAGCGCCATGCGATCCTAGCGGTGCCCCTCGGGGCCCAAATGCAAAATCAGCCCACAACTTGTACTTAAAAATTTGTTAAATTTGTTAAAATGAATTCATCCATTCCAACAACTTCTACTTAAAAATTTGTTAATATGTTGCTTACAATCAATTTTATAAGGAATTTAGAATTCTCACTTTTAAAGTTTAGAATAAAATATTGGAGATAGCATTGGTTAACCTCACCATACGGATGGAATATTCAATTCAAAATCTAAAACTATCATTCATACATCAATCGTAAAATATTATTCCATATAGTACTTTATGATGACTTTCCTCAAATTGTCAAATCTGGAGACACCTTTGTACGTTTAGGAGTTTAAAATGAGCCCACTAGGGGGCCCCAAATAGAAACCCAACTGTTCCTAGGGCTCGTATGGGGCCCCCGTCGAAGTACACTTGCAATTTGCTAGAGTACAGGCCGCTGTTGATGACAACATGAATTAAATGCTAATGCAATGGTTTAGGTATAAAGTCTTACCGGGAAGTCCTGGATTCGTTGTAGAAAGCTCCTACACCCCGCTGATCAGTACTCCACTAGTGCTGAATAAATCCTCCCATATATATACCTTTCACAAATCAAAAGGGAATGGAATAGACTGTTAATTCAATAACAACGATGATTTTTTCTGTAGATTTTATGAGATAATAGCTTCATGCAAGTTTGAACCGATGAGAAATAGGATGATTTCTGAAATTATTATGCCTCATTTCATGTTCTAGTTATTCATCAAAAACTTCTAAGATCTTAGTTGAAAATGAATCAAAACTGCACTCGAAGAAGTCACCTCATACAATTATGCAACCAAAAGATCTCCACAAATTACTACACTTAGAGATATACATTTCAACCTATCACAACATATTTCATCAATATCCTATTTGTAATGGAACTAAATAGATGCTTGAAATATATTTTAAAGATTATCATAAAAAATAAACAAAAAAGAACAAAAGAACAAACATAAAGAAAGAAACAAATATTGCAAAGAAAGAAACAAAAAAATTAAACCAAAAACGGGAAAAACCAAAAAAAAAAACACAAATTTAAAAAAAATATATAAGCAAAAAAACAAAAAAACAAAAAAACAAAAAAACACCAAAAACAGAAAAAAGCCAAAAAACAAAAACATAAAAACATAAAAACAAAAAACAAAAAAACAAAAAAAACAAGAAGAAAAGAACAAAAAGGAAGAAAGAAACAAAGAATGAAAAGAAAAACACAAAAAAACAAAAACACAAAAATTCAGAAAAAATAAAAGCAAAGAAACCAAAAAACATCAAAACATAAAAACATCAAAACATCAAAAACAAAAAAACCAAAAAAAAAGAAAAAAAAAAGAAAAGGAAGAAAACAAAAACCCAAAAAACAAAAAAACTGTAATAAACAAAAAAAACAAAAACAAAATAAAAAAACCAAAAAAAGGAAAAATGAAAAAAAAAAAAAAAAAAAAAAAAACAGAACAGTAAAAAAAACAGAACAGTAAAAAAAAACAGAACAGTAAAAAAAAACAGGACAGTAAAAAAATAGAAAAGTAAAAAAAACAGAACAGTAAAAAAAACAGAACAGTAAAAAACAGAACAGTAAAAAAAACAGAACAGTTAACGATTTTGCATTTGGGCTCCGAGGGGCACCGCTAGGACCGCAAGGGCATTGGGGTCGACCCCGCGTGACACGGAGGTGTTGCCATGATCAGGGCTGGATGCGGGTGGATCTGAGGTCTTGCCAACACCAGGAGTAGTTGTGGATATTGATTCCACCCTACGTCCGTTTCATTGGGCCCTACCAGATCGAGATATGACACTTGCAGCGGACGGATTCTACTATGACGTTGATGGAGTCAGATACAGGCGTCACAGGATTGGAGGGCAGTATACGTTTGAGCAAGCGACGTCTATCATGGAGGAAGCGTCGCCTGTGCACCGGGTGTCATCTCCGATGGTCAATGCCATGGTGGCTCAAGCTTTGGAGTATACAGATCCCAGGACCCGTTCAGATGTTCGTGCGAGGTTCGAGGAGCAGCGTGTAGCTAGTGAGGAGGGTCGGGACGACGGAACACAGTCATCTGAGAGGATTCCAGAGACCCAATTCCCCTTCGAGTAGTAGCTTTTTTAGACAGTGTGGATTAGTGCTATTAGTTGCACTTCAGATGGCCGACTTGTACTTCTTTATCATATGTATTTTTTATTTTTATATATATATATATATATATATATATATATATATATATATATATATTTATATTTATATTTATATTTATATGTGGATCCATACTTTATGTGGATACGTGGATATGTGGAGTAATGATGTCGTTGTACGAAAATGTATTGCGGATTGTATGTGATTGTAATACGAGGGGAATGGGGAAAATGCGGTTGAAAGATAGTAAAATGTTGGATATTTATTGCACTTTTGAAGGGGTTTTATGAAAGACACTTTGAAAAATTAAAAAAATGTATGAAATTCACATATTTATTATTGAAAATCCGTAATATATTTGATTAATTGCAATGCACTGCACTTTTCACCATAGACAAAAATCACACCCTTTTCAAAAAAAAAATTTGATTTCTGAATTTTTTGGCACAATAGGGCCCCGAAATGACCGCACTTGGCCAAGTGCGTAAATAGCGAATTGCGTGTTATGTACAGATTTCATCCATAGTTTCTCATCC
Source organism: Pohlia nutans (assembly GCA_022496805.1). NCBI lineage: Eukaryota > Viridiplantae > Streptophyta > Bryopsida > Bryales > Mniaceae > Pohlia > Pohlia nutans. Next base: position 4,675,102 of record CM040103.1, read on the forward strand.
GTCATGCACTTTTTGTAGTGTGATTTTTTTACTGAATTTTTTATGGAAAGTTAGCTTCATGTATGTGTGATCCGATTGAAAAGGAAACAATTTCTAAAAAAGTTATGCCTCATTTCGTGTTGCAGTGTTTCACCCAAAATATTGAAGATTTTAGTCTAAAAGTGTTCTTGAAAAAATAAACTCATAAAATCAAGCATCCAAAAAATCTCCAAAAATCACTACACCTAGAGTACTACATTATAACCTATCACAACAAATTTCATCGATAGACTGTCAATATCTTATTCGTAATCAAATTTCAAAATAATTTTTTATTTAATGTTTCAAAATTTGTAGAAAAAATTTAATGATAGCAATCATAGATCTAACTGTATGGATAGAATCTAAAATTCAAAATGTATAACTTTTATTCATACATCAAGTTCCAAATATTCATGTTAGTTGCATTTTATGATGCATCTTTGCAAAACTGCCCAAACTGGACATAGGTGAGGACGTTTAGGGGTTAAGGAGTATTTTATTGAACAATATTTTTCATGTGTACGAGCATGGGCACCCATGCCCTCCGAGAGCCTAAATAGTTTTTTCAGTGGCTTTCTAACGCACCAATCTTCCCTTGATTTGGATGAGAAAAAGCATGCAATCATTTTAGAACGCAAATCTAAGCATATCATAGAGCTTTTATTGTGTGTTGACCAAAATGATAAACTATCTATGGTCTACCTAGATTTACGTTCTAAAATGACTATAAAGCCTAGATTCTGTCGCAACTAGGTTTAACCCCTATGTGACCGATCAATCATTTTATGGTCGCTACCCTTTTTATACGGGCTGCCCGAGATGAAAAAAGAATTAGAAAATAAAAAATATTTTCAAATAGGAAATCAAGTCTACTTTCCAACCCAATTTTAATTATGTCAATCGGAGTTAAACTCCATCAAGGAGAAATTTTCAAAGACAAACACCTCAACATTGTCCTAATGTTTCAAAACTTACTATTTCGGGAAAGTAATGATGTTCCCTCTTTCTAAAATTTTACTTTTTTGAACTTCAGAATAGAATGTCTAGTTTCAACCAATCATACCAAATTTCAAATTCTAAAAATAAAATTTGTAATTTTGGTGAATATTCAACGATAAATGCTTCTAAATTCGTTTAATGAGTATCTAAAACATTTTTTGAAAGTTTGACCATACGGATAATTACTAAACATCGTGCTTCTCATTTTCTCTTTTGGACCAAACTTCATCAAAGTTGTAGAAGCAACATATTATAACACCTTTAGGTTTTGCCCTTACCCCCTCTGTCATTTAGGGGTTAATGTTTGTTTTAGGTGCTCCCACCTTACTCTTTTTCTTAATTATTCTTTTCCAGAAAACCCATGGGACTTCTTGAATGTTTAAGGGTGAAGTTCGTCAACTAATAGAGTTATCCGTAAAGTATCTCAAAAGTGGGTGAGTGGATCATGATTTGATTGAATAGTGACAATAATCCTCAAAAAAGAACGTGTGTCGGGCACTAATTAAAAATCAATTACTTTGAATAATTATATTTATGAACAAGACAAATAAGTGAAGGCAATAACATTGGAGTGCATGGGCTTTTAGTAGAAACACTAAAAGTACAGGATATGCTTGTCCGCTTTCCCTACACATGTCCCAACAAATGGGAACTCAACAAGTGGCTAGTCAAATAGTCTATGCCTTAGTATTTACCCTAGATGTGGGTTGTTCATACTGTCCTCGTAACTCCTTCAGAATGATGCATTTCCGCAGTCTCTCCCCTCGTAGGACATAGAAAAAAAACATGATTTGTCCACTTACGAACATGACTCCCCAACTGAGATCTCTTGGTCTGAATGCTTCTTTGGAAAAATTCCCCAGTCCAGAACTGTTGGTGTTTCAAAGCTCTTAGGAAACTGACTGCCAGTTTGAAGAACTCAAGATAAATATTAGAAATCAAGCTATTTTCAGCGAATTAGATCTAACAGAAAAAGATTAAATTTTTGGGTAGTTGCATGGTACGGTACAAGTATCATTTTGGTGACTAAAAGATCATGCATACAATGTACATTCTGTATTTGTCAAAATTACTCTTTTTCAAAACATATTAAAATTCATATGTGATGTTTAAAACTAATTTTGTTTAACAAATTGTGAGATTGATGTATACCAAATCTAATGATATATTCTTTTTTTTTTGTCTAAAGGGTTTACAATAAGATATATGAAAACTTAGAAGTACCCTTTTAACCCCTAACCACCCAACCATGCATATTTTGCATGATGTACAGATTTTAAGTTCGTTTTCTCATCCATTATGCACTTTTTGCAGTGTGGATTTTATGTTCAAACTTTTATGGGAAGTTAGCTTTGTGCACGTGAGATCCGATTGGATAGGGGATGATTTGTGAAATTTTTATGCCTCATTTCATGTTGTAGTGTTCCACCCAAAACTTTGCAGATTTTAGTCTAAAAGTGCTCTTGAAGAAGTCAACTACTATAGTTAAGCAATCAAAAAACCTCAAAAAATCACTACACTTAAAGTATTACATTTCAACCCATCACAACAAGTTTCATTATTAAATTGTCAATATCTTATTTGTAATCATATTACAACAGAGTGTTAAATTTTAAGTGTGAAATTTAATACAAAAATATTGATGATAGCAATCGTAAATCTAACCATATGGATCGAATCTAAAATGCATAATGTACAACTTTTATTCATTCATCAAGTTGAAAATATCCCTCTTTGTTGCATTTAATAATGCATTTTTGAAAAACTGCCAAATGTGAAAAGGGTGAGAATGTTTAGGGGTAAAACAAAAGAAAACATGAACATGACAAAAGTTCAATGCTGAGTATTATGCATGGTTTAAAAAAAATTGCAAATTGAACTCAAATCCAATTTGTAATATCTTATATAGAATACTATAGTGATTTAAATTTATTCATATCTTCTTTACATGTTTAACATGCCTAAACGCTAAAAGACTTCTATATTAAGAAATATTGCAATATATAAAATATTCCTAAACCAAAAATTGAGGAGAAAAGTACAATACGTGAAATTCTATATGCACAAGACGTTTGAAGTTTAAATTCCCAAAATAAAATTACAAGTGGTTTGCATTTGTCAAAAACAGTGCATTGTGACAACATCAAAATGCACAAGGGTCTCTAATCTAGCAACTTATTTTCTACAATTGAACATCATATTTGTTTTTTGCGGTATGGATTCTACTTACTTTACATAGTCCTATAAGTTTTTCCATCTAATAACCTTGTATTAAGCTTCAAAGGTCAAAAAGGGTTGAAAACTACAAACGTGATTGAAAAAGAGGGACACCGTAGTGTGCAACTACCCTTTCACTGAAATATTCTTCCACTTCGTGTGGGCCTGCAAGTGTAAGAGATTGGAAAATTTCAGCAACATTGCCTACTCTTCCTGGCAGTTTTTTTCTATGCATGAAACTGAATTGTACCGTCACTACAAGGAGAAGGCATCGCTTTTCACTCCTTCTATGAGTCAAACGGCGCCACTTTGCACTCACCAATGTTTTAGTTGGACTTGGTGAGTGCCATTACAAGAAACCGTTGCAGAAACAAAGGCAACACTGGAAACTAAGCTGAAGAGTTGGAGTGCCTCATCGGCAGAAGAGTTTAAAGCAGCAGAGACTGAGCGAGAGTACAAGTTTTCCACCCCTCCAGATTGGAACTGCACCATTTGCGAAAAATCAATCACGAACTATGTAGTTTACCAGGTACTCCAATGACTTGTTCCATTATGTACCAATACACACATTTGGTTGTAAGATACAATTCGATCGTAAGAAATTATTCCAAGAGTGATTCCAAGGATTGACAGAATCGTATGAATCCATGCTTCATTTAGATGAACACAACCAATGATACTCTCCTGCAGCAGTTGACTGCGTATTCACAATTGAAAGAAGTGCAACATAAACCCCAAGTTTATTTGTAGAACTGTAAGTGGACATCTGTAACCTCACATTCATTTTCTTTGGAGATATCAATCTTGATTGCAATCTGCCAAACCGTGATGTTCAAGTGCTGAACAGTAGGTAATTCTAGTTGAGTGTTTCAAAGTGTTCCAGTTCCTAATTTGAGAGCCCTTTTTCACATGTGCCAAATTTGTCCAATGTAACGATTATTACTGCTTGAAAAGCTAGAGCTGCTTAGTTTCTTTCACAATACAATCCTACTGTAGAATAATATGCTGAAAGAATTTAATTTCTGAAGTTGAATTGCATGTGTGTTGTGTTGCTTTTCCAGTGTGAAACGGGACACCTAGCATGCAACACTTGTTCCGAGAGTGGCAAGAACTGCGATATATGCTCAAAGGCAGTCAGCCACATCAGGAATCGTGCAGTTGAAGCCATAATGAAGTCACTAGTGGTGACTTGCAAATTTGGCAATCTGGGTTGCAAGGAAGTGATGAACTACTACCTCGTTATGGAGGCTCCGTCAGATCATGAGGAGAAATGCTCTTTTGCGCCTATAGTTTGCCCAATGCCAAGTTGCAGTCACGCAGGAGTGAAGTCTCATCTTGCTCAGCACTTGCTATCTGAGCACAAGATAAGCTTTATGGTAGATGTAGGTCTAAGTCTTTTCTATCTATCAAAAAGAATTTGAGTTGGATTCCTCGACGACTTCAGTAATGCTGAGGCACGTAAAATCCAAAGAATTTCATCTTCTTTGTCAGGAGAGCACAACTTTGGGAGACAAAATTCAAATCACACCTTTGACAGAGTCTCGCAAAAGGAAGTATGAACTTGACGTGAAAATCAGTGAAGAGCAGACATACTGCCTCAAGTCTATATCCACATCCAACATTGAACAAGGTGGCCAGCTAGTGATCCCCAAGCAGCCAGGTGTTCACACTCTAAAGAAGCTTCATGTAGATGCATATTTTTGTTTCTTGAGTTCACAATGAAAGTGTGAACCTGGATATGATGTGTGCAACTACACTAAATAGGTAGATTAGTGTTAGATAATTATAAGATTTGAAAATATTATAGATTTTTACTCTTGACAAAAAAATTACCATAGACATTGATTCCAATACTTTTGAAAGATCCCCATCTTGACCAATATAGAGGGTAAAAAAATTAGTCAACAGTAAAAACTTACAACATGTTTATGTAAATTAGTGTATCTAACACTAATCTACCTATTTAGTGTAGTGATATACGTAGAAGAACTAGTGCACAATCAATTTTTTTTCTTTTTGATTCGACTTGAACATTTGTATTGATCTATCTAGTAACCTTACATACTGTAAACCTCATCCCTGCATGTTTTGGTTCTACTTGGACATTGGCCGTTGGTGAAATGGCAGTCCCTTTTAGCGACTTATGTAAATATGACTGGCAGCAGCATAAATATTGACTTGGAAAGCATCAACTTTTGTAAACACAGATTTTAATGTACATAGAGTGTCTGCCAAAAATTAGTGGTGACGACGGTGCTTACAGAAGAGGAAGTGTCTATCACATTGGTTGTCTCTTCTGGACCTTATTTCTGGCTGTGAACCCATTAAGTTCTTCAGAATGAGGTGAAGTGCACTGACTGCTCTCTAAACTTCAATTTGTGTCTCTAAAGTTTGTTGAACTGGCAAACTGTCTCAATTTTATCTAATTAGCAATCCATACTTTGTGAATGTTTTGAAGTGATATTGGCGAATAATTATCGTCAGTGATTACGAGGGCTAAATGGTAATACCGTAGATGATCAGCATTGCCAATTATGCTGTGCAAAAGGATTGCATTAGTCCTTGAATATCATGATATAACCGGCTAAGTTCCACCTGATGTACTTAAACTTCTTGATCAAATCTTGCATCCAAGACGCCAAGACGCTTCCACAACTGCAACTATTGTGCAAAACTTTATCATGGGTCAACCTCATATTATACAATACAAACTGTCAAAGAGAAGGCATCAATTTTCACTTTGGTAGGTGAGTCAATTGGCTCCACTTCGCACTCACTGCCCAGGTGCTCAAGACTTGGTGAGTAGGATTTGTTAATTAGGACAAGTGTGTACACTATTCCAAGTGAGAAGTGATACCTTTCCTAATAGTGAAATGAGCTCTATTGCATTTGAGCTCTACTCCACTTTGAATTTTCTTTGGTAATCTTTGAAAATTCAGTGTCATATTGTAATCACAAATTTGGTGGGTATTACCATGTTGTACATTAAATAGTGCATTTAGGTTGCTCCTCACTAGTTTCTCAACATTTTACACTATACGAGTATTTATTGTTACTGTATAAAGGTTCAATAATTTTCATGAATGACTCATAATAATTAGTAAAATAATTAATAAAATAATTTAAATTTTACTATTTAAAATATTAATGAAAATGAGTGATAGAAATTTAATAAAATCATTTTAGTAATGAATCGTGAAGTAACTTTTTTGGGTAAGGCAAACTAATTTTTTTAAGCAACATAAATGCACTATTTGCTGTAGAGAATTTTCTAAATTTAGGTGTTTTTTACTACAAGTTTCTTCATTGTGATGTATACTTTTGGTAAGAAAATCCGAATTTTTAAATACATTTTGCAATTGATACAAATTTGCTTGACAATCACTTCAATAAATCAGATTTCAAATTTTCACCAAAGCTTACGATAAATTCATGTCACATCTGCCGTATTTAATAGACAAAATTTCATCTACTAAAAATAAAAGATTTTTTTTTATCTTACTTATCGTGCCAAAATTGAGTATGACATGTGCCACCTTTGTCGCTTACAATCTAACTTTTGAAGAATCCTCAACAGATGAAATTTTTTAGTACTAATAAATTTAAAACAAATGAGATATCATTTAGTTGAATCTGTCAAAAGGTTTTAGGACAAAAACTATTTTCTTTTTTATGAGAAGGGGCAGTTTCAAACAACTTTGGAGTGTTTGGAGAGAAACATAGTTGTGGTCCTTCAGGGGTTAATTACAATCATGATTGTTATTGTTATAAGTTAATTACATGACACAAATTTTTTGTTACTTTAGATAGTAATAGCTAACAACATGTCAAACTATATTTAAAAAAAGTAAAAAAAAATTTGAAAAAAATAAAGGATATAAGCATTCAAGCATTGATATGATCTCAATCGCAAGAGGGGAAAAACATACGAGGAAAATACAATAAAATCTCATAATCTTATAGTTTTCTCTTCAAATGATTACCAAAACTACATAGGCATATGTCCCAATGGTCCTTTTAAAGATCCATTTATGGGTACATCAATTTAATAAATCTCCAAAAAATTCATTTCACCTATTTCTAAGTTTCTCATTTTAAGTGGTTCTAAGTGCTTAACAACATTGAGGGCATTTAGGAGTTAACACCTTCTTTCAATAAAATTGTAAACACATGACTTTCATACATTTGTAAATATTAAAAAAAATTGAAACATGCATATATCTATATTACAAAATGAGCAGTGTCACAAATTCATTCGAAGTAATACTCACGTTTTCATCCATACAATTTTTCATTTAGTAAGATGAAAGTTTTATGCTTTTCAGTTTCATGCCTTACGGTAATGCAAAGTGCATTTGACCAAGTGCATATATAGAAAATTGCATGTTAATATAGCTTGAGTTCTTTTCATTGGATCAATATTTCACCAAAATAATGAACATATTCCCTACTAGACAAAATCTACCTCTACTCATTTCACTTGATTTAAAGCCATACGTTCCTTGCATGACATGACCTACTTCTACTCATTCTATGTAGGGAATAGTGCATATAAAAGTTTTTATTTTTTCTCTTATGATGTCGAACAAAAGGTACCAAATGCAATTTCACAAAGCTAAACTTAACTTAAAAAGTGGTAAGCTGTTTGAGTATTCAATACCCTTAAATGGCCCCTAAACCCTAAAAGAGTTAAGGTAGAGGCACCTTGAACCATGAAGTTAAAGGATTTGGCATACATTTGCTAATGTTGTAACAAAAGAGCAACGTTTCACTGGTGGAGAGAAAGAGGCTCTAAACAATGCATAATTTGTATAATTTTTTGTTCAATGATGAAATTGATACTCATTTTTGAAGCAAAAAGACGTAAGTTCACACTCTTAGTCAAATAGGCTTGTCTATAAGGAAAAAAGTGAAGTGCTCTTTCGTCAACGTTTGTGTACACAATTTTATAAATTCATTGGTTCTAAAAAGTTATGGTGACATAATGTTTGAATGCACTAAATTCAAACAAGATTAAAAATTTTAAAAATGAAAAATGATGTTCCAATAGATTCAACTTGCTACATGCTACAAAAGAAGTCTAAATCCTTGTCCAAGGGGCATTCATTGTTCAAGATTCTTATACTTTAATCCCTAAATGCCGATGAGACTAAAAATTGGCTTATGAATGAATTTGACTCTTCAATTTCAACTGCTACGTGGATGATTTCCATACAATATTTTATGTGAAGGACTTTGTTTGGACATGCCACCCCTTCAAATTAAATTCAAATCATTCATTCAAGCTATTTTTAGATTTTACATGGGGATCTTACTATAGAATGAGTCGTAAAAACGGTTCACTGTGTAGTGTATTTTGAATGTTTTTGCTTGTTCTACTAAAAATAAATTTAGGCCATGAAAATAAGTTTCAGTGCATTTGAGCTTAACTAACAAAAAAAAGCTTGCCAGGTCTAGTTTCTACTCCACTTTGAATTTTTGAATTTTTTTGAAAATTGCATGTAGTCACAAGTTTGGTACGCATCACCAAGGTGTAGCAACTTTTCTTAAACATAGATATACAGATGATTTTCATTAACTAAACTTCTTTTCATTGATATTTACACCTTAGGTAAAAAATAGGAGTTTTCTAATATACTTTGTGATTGATATAGATTTCCATTACAATCACTTCATAAAACCATACTAATTTCAAAATTTCACCAAAATTTATGAAAAATTTATGACTTGTATTAGACATGTGAGTACATCTACTAAAATTATAAATTTGGATTCTTGCATTCTTTTTTGTAAAAAAATTGAGTGTGACAGCTATAGCATGATTCCATGGTCATAGGCCCAACCTTTAACCCTTTAGTGCCCACGTAACCACAAAGTGGTCACTAGATCATTAGAAAATGAAATGTTGTAAATTCTATGAACCATCTCAATCCAGTGTTTGAAGTTCAAAAATTGTAACTTTTGAATATGTAGATGTTGCAAAAAGAAATTTTGGAATCTAACTCTCTTAGATACCTATTTACAAAACACCAAAATTTTGCAAATACTTGAAAATATAGCAAATACATACAAATACAACACATATACTATGCCATATTTCTTGTGTTTGGAAGTTTGTTATCGTGTATTTTTGGGATTGTGTTCTCTTTCTCATGTTCCATTAGTGTATGTATTCCGATCTTGATCAATTTACCAACTCCTTTCATATTTAAACGTGTAAATTTTGTCCTAAATTGTACATGGATAAGTCAATCTCACTTGTAAAATTCACAATAATTATGTATGAGTCTGTTCTTGATATGAAAGATTGCAGTGAAGATGTGTTGGCCTAGTCATTGCTGAACATTTTCACTTTCACTTTTGATATTTTAATCCATAAACTATTTGATCTTGAAATCACACACCTTCCAAAATCCCATTTTTTATATGGTTCAAAGACATACTATAATCTTCCAATCCAATGGTCTGATTTTACCAAGAATTAACCAACACTTGTTTCATTAAGCTAGGCTTACATTTATATGGCTGAATAGTATCTCTAATTTCAGCAGAGAGAAGTTTTAAAAAAACATCATCCCAAAAACTATCGTTCCTCCAAAACCCCCTTGAGCACTAAAGGGTTAAAAGTTAACCCCTAAACGTACCAATCCTTTGAACACAAATAGATGCTAGCCTCAAAGATAGATGTTAGCATGGCCTAAATGTATATGAGGTGTACATGAGAAGACTATTGCAAGTATAAAATCTACCCAACGAATTTGACATACCTGCAATTGGAGGCTTCTTCAATATTATCAACAACTCCTCATCACAAGAGAACTATTGTAATTGGTAGAGAATTTAATAGGCTTACAAAGGTGACTTGGATGAAAGTCATCGAAAATTGTATGAGAAAGTTGCAAGGCTCTGAATCTGTTCGTGATCCAATTTCTGGATGATGGGACGTTTAGGGGTTAACCCTTAAACAACAATTCCTTTCCTAATACCACACCCAAAAGCTCTTTTTAATTCCATTTTAAGCATGATTATGTGTTTAATAAACTTTAATTTTATTCTAAAGAAGTATAGATCTCTCTAAGGTGCTCGGTTTGGAATTTTAAACACCCCATTTGGTGCAATGGTGTAGAAGTTACGAGCAAGATTCTGCCAAACTAAAACCAAGCCTGTGGGGCTGGCATTGTCGTTTAAGGGTTAGCTTGTAAAAAGTCCTTAAGGATAGTAGATATGTTGCCGTATAATTGACATTTTTTGTAAGTAAAACGTTCCAAATTGAGATCCCAATAGCTTTTAAGACCATGTAGACATAAATTTTAAATTCACTTTTGATATGAAACTCATAGGAGATGTGAAGCCATTTCAAATACAATGAAATACGGTCGTATTATACTGGCCGGAATGGGCAATCTAGACCTTTAACCCCTAAACGTCCCATGGAGATAGTACATACGTTTTCGTATAATTGGCATTTGCTATCAACAAGAAGTTCTAAATTGAGATTTCAATAGCTCACTAGAACCGCATTGATGTAAACTTCAGCTTCTATGTTAAACTCAAACCTGTAAAAGATCTGAATCCATTCCAAATACTAGAAAATTACACCGTATTCTACTCGCCACAAAGGCACTTTCAGACGTTTAGGCACTTTCAGACGTTTAGGGATTGAGGATTAAATTAAATCAAACCAGAAACTAGGACAATTGCGGTACCTCGGGACATGCCAAAAACTAGGACAATTGCAGTACCTCGGGACAGAGGGTATAAGAGACAGTTAAAAAAAACATTGGAAAATGGGGTCCCACCTAGATGAGAAGTTTAAGCCCCTGAAGACGATTTACATCAATCAACTTCAGCTGAAGACGATTTCCATCAATCAACTTCCGTCAGCTGAACTTCCCTGTCAACTGCATTTCCTCTCCAAACTCCTGCTCTCTCTCTCCTGCTTGCTCTAAATCTTTGGACTTCCAATCTTTTGTGGAAGCTTTTGGAGGTTCATCTTTCTTCAGACTGTGGAGAGGTCGCACTTCATAGGTGAGGAATGAGCATGTTTCTTAGAGAATGTTTTATGTTTTTGTTTGCGCGATGAAGGCGTGTTATTGATGCATGTTAATTCTTGCGGTTGCAGAGTTGATTAGCCTTTTTCTTTTACTGTTTCGAAGGTTTGAGGAGTGAACCGAGCGCTCGTGAAATTACAGGCATTTGAACGCAGGTGTCCTCATTATACGTTATCTTTTGTGATTTCGGAAATTGAATGCGAATGTGTAGCTGCCCTTTCATCGTTTTATTGCAGAGTAATCGCTTCCGAAGTTCAAAGGGATGATAGTTTTTAGTAAATACCTTGCATTGTGAATGAGCAGCCCAGCGTGCGAGAGAGACGATGACGCCTCGATCCACTGTAACTTTCCAAGCTAGCTAGTTATATATAGGGCTTCTTGATCCTTCTCCCTTGGTAGACGTCCTGGGGTCGAAGTCTGTGTTTCATTGCTGGAGTCTGGAACTAAGTTTCCAGAGATCAGTTTTGTGAGCTTCAGAGATTGGAGCCTCGTGTGTTTTTCTAGCAGTTTTGAGTTGGTTACATGGGGGCTTTCTTGTATATATGTTCAATTCTTTTTTCCTTTTTAGGCCTACACGTGCAATGTTCTTCTAGTGATGTACAATTTTAGCCTGGTCTGAATCGTATTTTCCACATTATGATGAAGTGAAATTGGCCATTTTTGAACTGTGAATCCTTGTACGTGCGACAGTTTTCAAACTTGCGTTGTGAGGCAAGTATAAAGTTGTACTGCAATTGATCTGTGTCTTGGGGTTTCTTTGTATCAGGATCCTTTGGGAAATTTCAAGTGTGAGTGGACTGCGTTGGCTTCACTGCAATCTGATCGGAGCCCACTGGGAGTGCCAAATTCTAGAAGACTCGAACACATTCAAGACATACTTAGGTGGAAATGGAGTCGGAGTCGTCCGAGAACAGCAATTGTGGGAGTGACGGGTCAGTACAAGAAACTGAGAACAGCAATGGGAGCGACGGGCCGGTACAAGAAACCGATGCAGAAACAAAGGCAACACTGCAAGCTGAGCTGAAGAGTTGGAGTGCCTCTTCGGCAAAAGAACTTAAAACAGCAGAGACTGAGCAAGAGTGCAAGTTTTCCACCCCTCCAGATTGGAAGTGCATCATTTGCAAAAATTCAATCACGAACTATGTAGTTTACCAGGTACTTCAATGACTTCTTCCATTATGTACCAATGCACACATTTGGTTGTAAGATACAGTTTGATCGTAACGAATTTTCCAAGAGTGATTCGAAGGATTGACAGAATCGTATTCATGCTTCATTTAGATGAAACCAACAAATGATACTCTCCTGCAGCCATTGACTGCGTTTTCACAATTGAAAGAAGTAGAACATTTAAACTATCAGTAGACATCTGTAATCTCACAATCGTTTTCTCTGGAGGTATCAATCTCCATTTCAATGTGCCAAAACGTGACGTTCAAGTGCTGAACAGTAGTACTTAGGAGTTTCTACTTGAGTGTTTCAAACTGTTACAGTTCCTAATTGAGCTAGAGCCCTTTTTCAAACGTGCCAATTTTGTTCAATGTAACGAATACTACTGTCTTGAATAGCTAGAGCTGCTTTCTTCTAAAGTACGGTCCTATATATGCAAAATGAGTTTCTGAAGCTGAATTGCTTGCGGTATGTTGTGTTGGTATGTTGTGTTGGTTTTCTAGTGTCAAACGGGACACCTAGCATGCAAATCGTGTTCCAAGAGTGGCAAGAATTGCCCTAAATGCTCAAAGGCAGTGAGCCGGATCAGGAATCTTGCAGTTGAAGACATGATGAAGTCACTAGTGGTGAATTGCAAATTTGCCAATCTGGGTTGCAAGGAAGTCATCAACTACAAGAATATGAAGGCTCAGTCAGATCATGAGGAGAACTGCTGTTTTGCGCCTATGGTTTGCCCAATGCCAATTTGCAATCAGGCTGGGGTGAAGTTTCTTCTCTCTCAACACTTGCTATCTATGCACGGGATAAGCTTTATGGTAGATGTAGTGGGAAATGAAAGGTATTATTGTTCAGGCTATCCATTTGGGTACACGGGGAATTCAGAGGAATTTGAGCTGGATTCCTCAATGACTTCGGTAATGGTGAGGCATATGGAATCCAAAGAAATTCATCTTCTCCGTCAAGAGAGCACAACTTTCGAAGATAGACTTCAAATTAAATCTCTGGTAGATTCTTGCAGGAGGAAGTATGAACTTGATGTGACAAACAATAAAGAGCAGACATACTGCCTCAGGTCTGAATCTACGTACAACATTGAACAAGGTGTCCAGCTAGTGATCCCCAAGCAGCCAGGTGATGACACTCTAAAGAAGCGCTGCAAAATCTACATGTAGATGCATAGTTACTTTTCTTTTTTGACGTCACTATAAAAGTGTGAATCTGGATATGATGTGTACATGCGTAGAAGAACGAGTTCGTGCAATCAAACTTTTTCATTTTGATACGACTTTGAATATTTGTATCTATCGTGTGACCTTACATACTGTAAACCTCATCCCTGCATGTTTATGATTCTATTTGGACATTGGCCGTTTGCGAAATGGCATGCAGTCGCTGTTTAGCGACTTTTGTAAATATGACTGGCAGCAGCATAATTGACTTGGAAAGCATCAACTTTTGTAAACAAAGATTTTGGTGCACATAGAGTGTCTGCGGGAAATTGGTGGTGACGATCATGTTTACAAAAGAGCAAGTGTCTATCACATTGATTGTCTCTTCTGGACCTTATTTCTGGCTGTGAACCCATTAAGTTCTTCAGAATGAGGTGAAGTGCACTGTTCTGTAAACTTTAATTTGTGTCGTTCGACTGGCAAACTGTCTAAATTTTATGTAATCAGCAATCCATACTTTGTGAATGTTTTGATGTGATATTGCCGAATAATTATCGTCAGTTATTACAAGGGCTAAATGGTGATACGGTAGATGATCAGCATAGCCAATTATGTTGTGCAAAAGGATTGCATTAGTCCGTGGATACCATGATATAACCGGCTTTCTGCATGATGTACTTCAAATTCTTGCTGAAAACTTGCTATCATGTATCCAAGACGCCAAGACGCTTCCACGAGTGCAACTATTGTGCAAAACTTTAGCTTGGGTCAACCTAATATTATACAATACAAATTGTGAAGGAGAAGGCGTCCCTAAGTAGGTGAGTTAAATGGCGCCTCTTTGCAATCACAAATTGTGAAGGAGAAGGCGTCGCTTCTCACTAGGTAGGTGAGTTAAATGGCGCCACTTTGCAATCACTGCCCATGCCCTCAAGACTTGGTGAGTGTGATTTGTCAACTAGGGCAAGTGTGTACAGTGAACTCTCACATTGAGTGAAAAGTGATGCTTTAGCTAGTAGTGAAAGGAGTTCTATTGCATTTGAGCTCTACTCCACTTTGATTTCTTCTTGGAAAACTTTGAAAATTGACTGTTATATTATAGTTATTCGTAAAGTCACCTTGGATTTGAAGAATTAACAAAGAATTTTACTTCATTATACTCTTATTTGTTCACTCCAAATAGTTAAAAGTTGTGGAAGATCTTGGTGGTCTATCATTATTAGGTGTGTAAGAGCTTAGTGGTCTTCAAAAGTTTCCAAAAGTTTTTTAACTCCTTTCTTGGTACTAAAAAACTTTTGAAAACTTTTGAAGACCACCAAGCTCTTACACACCTCTAGCACACCTCTTACACACCTAATAATGATAGACCACCAGGATCTTCCATACCTTTTAACTATTTGGAGTGAAAAAATAAGAGTATAATAAAGTAAAATTCTTTGTTGATTCTTCAAATCCAAGGTGACTTTACGGACAACTCTATTGTAATCACAAATTTTGGTAGGTATTACCATGTTGTACATTAACTAAGTGCATTTAGATTGCCCCTCACTAGTGTCTCAACATTTTACACTATGTGAATATTTATTATTACCGTATAAGAGTTCAATAATTTTCATTAATGACTCATGAGGTAATTAACAAAATAATTTATAAAATGATTTAAAAATAAATGTTTTAAAATATTCCTTAAAATAAGTGATAAATTTTAATACTACTAAAAATTTAAGAAAATCATTTTAGTAATGACTTGTGACGTAACTTTTTTGGGTAAAGCAAACTAATTTCTTAAGCAACATAAATGCACCATTTAGTGTAGAGAATTTTGTAAATTTAGGTGTATAGACAATTTTCATTTACTACAACTTTCTTCATTATGATGTATACATTTGGTAAGAAAATTGGAATCTTTGAATACATTTTGCAATTGATACAAATTTTCTTAACAATAACTTCAATAAATTAGATTTCAAATATTCACTAAAGCTTATGCTAAATTCATGACACATCTACCGTATTCAATAGACATAAGTTCATCTACTAAAAATAAAAAGAATTTTTTATCTTACCTATAGTGCCAAAATTAAGTATGACATGTGCCAAATTTGTAGCTTCTAATAGGACTTTTAAAGAATCCTAAACCGTTGAAATTGTTTCAGTGCTAATGAATTTGAGTTCAGATGAGATATCCTATACTTGAATCGGTCGAAAAGGTTTTAGATTGAAAACTATTTGTTGTTTTATGAGAAGGGGTACTTTTAA
The DNA here is from genome assembly GCA_022496805.1 of Pohlia nutans. Taxonomy (NCBI): domain Eukaryota; kingdom Viridiplantae; phylum Streptophyta; class Bryopsida; order Bryales; family Mniaceae; genus Pohlia; species Pohlia nutans. Next base: position 4,690,988 of record CM040103.1, read on the forward strand.
ACAACTTTGGAGTGTTTGGAGAGAAACATAGTTGTGGTCCTTCAGGGGTTAATTAAATGTTTTTGTTGTAAGTTAATGACATGAGTCAAATTTTATGTTACTTTAGATAGTAATAGCAAACGACATGTCAACTATATTTTTTTTTTAAAGTAAATAATTTTTTGAGAAAAATAAATGATATAAGCATTCAAGCATATGTTCAATTACAGGCAAGGAAAAAAAAATAAGGATAAATACAACAAAACCTCATTATCTTATAGTTTTCTCTTCAAATGATTCCCAAAACTACATTGGCATATGTTCCAATGGTCCTTTTAAAATCCATTGGTTGGTACATCAATTTTATAAATCTTCAAAAAAAATCATTTCACCTATTTTTTAAGTTTTTCATTTTAGGTGGTTCTAAGTGCTTAACAACATTGAAGGCCTTTAGGGATTAAGACCTTCTTTCAATAAAATTGTAAACACATGATTGACTTTCATACACTTGAAAAATATTTTAAAATTTGAAACTTGCGTATACTTATATTATGAAATGTGCAGTGTCACAAATTCATTCAAATTGATGCTCATGTTTTCATCTATACAATTTTTCATCTAGGAAGATGAATGTACCATGCTTTCCAATTTCATGCCCTATAGTAATGCAGAATGCATTTGATCAAGTGCATATATAGCAAATGACACGTTAATCCCTAAAATTCTGAGCGACCATATTCTGGTCGTTCCACTTTTTGAGCAGCCTCCAGGGACCTTATACTTTTAAGACTTTCAATGAAAATTTCAGTGTAGCTTCCAAAAACTACACTCTACATGTTGCACTTTGTTTCATGTCATTTCAATAAGTATTGCAAAAGTTATAAGCATTTGAAGTTTTTGAAGCGAGATCGGGCAGCAAGAATTTTTTTATTTTTTACTCTTTTTCAAAATTTCTTTTTTGATTCATAATTGGTTGATCTTTATCTACAAATGAAGCTTTAAACCTACCCATTTTGAGCAATGCGATAAAAGTGATGAGGAGATTTGTTTTTTGGACAGTTTGGACAAAAAAGACTTTGAAGCTCATTTCTAAACTCAATTTTCAATATTTTTTAATGAAACAAAAGGCGCTAGGTGAAGATTTCCAAGTACAACATTCTCACCGTTAAGATTGACATTTTACAATTCCATGTCAAACTTATTAATGATTTTCTTTTTCCTTTCACTTTATACCCACTTCTAGTAATTGTTTTATGAAAAAAATAATATGAGCTTTTTTCTTACAAGATTTTATATTTGAAGACTTAACTCAATTGTTAACATGGCCTTGCCATTCAATGAATTTCTAAACCATTCAAAAAAAAGATATTAATTTCTAAAGTTCAAATTTGTCACCAAATTGAACCCCAAAAAATCTTTTTTGCAACTTTGATCCTTATAATCTAAGAATCTAATGGTCATTTTGCTCTCAAGTTTTGTGCTCACATGAAAATTCAAGTTGGGTATTAGATGTTACGGTTAAATGATGAAAAAACTAAAAAAACATATGATTTCTTTTGCAACTTCCAAATGCTGCGTTTTTCATGGTTTTTTGTGAGAATACGGTCAAGGAATTTTAGGGGTTAATATACTTGGGTTTTTTTATTTGGATCCATATTTCTCCAAATGTATACGATTCAAACCTGACATGACCTACGTCTACTCATTTCACTTGATTTTAGGCAATATGTTCCTTGCATGATATGACCAGCTTCTACTCATTCTATGTAGGCAATAGTGCATGTAGAAGTTTTTATTTTCTCTCTTATGATGTCACACAAAAGGTACCAAATGTAATTTTGCGAAGTTAAACTTAAGCTAAAAAATGGTAAGCCGTTTGAGTATAGTCAAAACCCTTACATGGCCCTTAAACCCTAAAAAGAGTTAAGGTAGAGGCACTTTGAACCACAAAGTTAAAGGATTTGGCATACATTTGCTATTGTTGTAATCAAGGAGCAACGTTTCACTAGTGGAGAGAAAGAAGCTCTAAACAATGTATATTTTGCATAATTTTTTGTTCAATGATGAAACCAATACTCAATTTAAAAGCAAAAAGACTTAAGTTCACACTCTTAGTTGAATAGGTTTGTCTATAAGCTAGGAAAAAAAACGAAGTGCTCACCCATCGACATTTGTGTACAAGAATTTTGTAAATACATTGATTCTAAAAAGTTATGGTGACATATCATGTTTGAATGCACTAAATTTAAACGAGATTAATTTTTTTTTTAAATGTTGTCACAATAGATTCAACTTGAAGCCTAAATCCTTGTCCAAGGGGCATTCATGGTTCAAGATTCTTGTACTTTAACCGCAAACGCTGATGAGACTAAAAATTGGTTTATGAATGAATTTGACTATTCAATTTCAACTCCCACATGGATGATTTCCATCCAATTATTTATGTGAAGGACTTTGTTTGGACATGCCACCCCTTCAAGTTAAATTCAAATAATTCATTCAAGCTATTTTTAGATTTTACATAAGGTCCCAACTATAGAATGAGTCGTAAAAACGGTTCAGAGTGTAGTGTATTTTCAATTTTTTGCTTGTTCTACTTAAACTAAATTTAGGCCATGAAAATGAGTTTCAGTGCATTTGAGCTTAACTAACAAAATGAAGCTTGCCAGGTCTAGTTTAGACTACTCCACTTTTAATTTTTGAATTTTTTTGAAAATTGCGTGTGGTCACAAGTTTAATATGTGATCACCAAGGTGTAGCAACTTTTTTCTAAATTTAGATATACGGATGATTTTCATCAACTAAGCTTTTTTTTCATTGCTATTCACACCTTAGGTAAAAAAATTGAAATTTTCTAGTACGTTTTGTAATTGATATAGATTTAATTTCCTGGACCAATACAATCACTTCATAGAATCATAGTAATTTCAAATTTTCACCAAAATTTATGAAAAATTCATGATTTGTAATAGATATGTGACTTCATCTACTAAAATTATCAATTTGAGTTTTAAATTATTTTTAGTAGCAAAATTGAGTGTAATAGCTAAAGCATGATTCCATGATCATTCGTCCAAGTGAACCTTTAACCCTTCAGTCCCCAGGTAACCACTAAGTTGTCACTAGATCACTAGAAAATGAAATGTTGTAAAACCTATGAACCATCTCTGTCCGATGTTTGAAGTTCAAAAGTTTAACTTTTGATTACATAAATAATGCAAAAAGAATAATTGGAATGTGACTCTCTTAGATATCCAAATACCTATGTACAAAACACCAAAATACTGCAAATATTTGAGAATACAACAAATACACATAAGTACAATACATTTACTATGCAGTATTTCTTGTGTTTGAAAGTTTTTTATCTTGTATTTTTTTTGGGTTTGTGTTCTCTTGTTCATGTTCCATTAGTGTATGTATTATGATCTTGATCATTGTACGCCAATCTTATTTAAACATATAAATTTTGTCCTAAATCATACATGGATAAGCCACTCTCACTTGAAAAATTCACAATATTAATTATGTATGAGTCCGTTCTTGACATGGAAGATTGCAACGAAGTTGTGTTGGCCAAGTCATTGCTGAACATTTTACTTTCATTTCTGATATTTTAATCTATAAACTATTTAACCTTGAAGTTACACACCCCCCAAATCTCATTTTTAATACGCTTCAACGACATACGATAATCTTCTAATCCAATGGTCCGATTTTACTAAGATTTAACCAACACTTGTTTCATTAGGTTATGCTAACATTCATACAATTGAATAATATTAATAATATCCCTAATTTCAACAAAGAAAGTTTAAAAAAACATCACTCCAAAACTATGGTTCTTCTAGAAACTCCCTGGGCACTAAAGGGTTAAGGGTTAACCCGTAAAAGGTCCATGGGGATAGTAGATACGTTGCCGTATATTTGACATTTGTTGTAAGTAGAACGTTCCAAATTGAGACCACAATACGGTAGCTTTTAAGACCATGTAGACATGAATTTTAACTTCACTTTTGATACGAAACTCATAGGAGATGTAGAACCATTCCAAATAAAATGAAATACAATCGTATAATATTGGCCGAATAACCCTTAAAGGTCCAAATTGGCCATTCCGGCCAGTAATGACCTGGCCAACACAACTTGAGGAGTGAACGGAGCGCTCGTGCAATTACAGGCATTTGGACGCAGGTGTCTTCATACGCTATCTTTTGTGATTTCGGAAATTGAACGTGAATGTGTAGCTGGCGTTTCAATTCTTCGTTTCATTGCAGACTAATCGCTTCCGATGTTCAAAGGGATCATGAATTTTAGCAAATACCTTGAGTTGCAAATGAGCACCTCCTGCGAGAGAGACGATGACGCATATTTTCCCCTCGATCCACTGTAACTTTCCAAGCTAGTTAGGGCTTCTAGATCCGTCTGGCGTCCTGGGGTTGAAGTCTGTGTTTGCTGGAGCCTGAAACTAAGTCTCCAAAGATCAATTTTGTGAGGTTCAGAGATTGGGGCCTCATGTGTTTTTCTAGCAGTTTTTGAGAAGGTTACATGGGGGCTTTCTTATATGTGTTCAATTTTCTTTCCTTTTTAGACCAACACATGCAATGTTCTTCTAGTGATGTACAGTTCTGAATTATGTTTTCCACATTATGATCGATTGAATTGTAATTGAACTGTGTCTCGGTTTCTCTTTGTATCCCCAAGACATAGGCGGAGATGGAGTCGTCTGAAAAAATGGATGCAGACAAACTGGAAAGTGAGCTGAAGAGTTGGAGTGCCTCTTCCGCAGAAGTGCTTGAAGCAGCCTTCGCAGAGACTAAGCGAGAGTACAAGTTTTCCACCCCTCCAGATTGGAACTGCGTCGTTTGCGATAAACCTATCATGAGCAATCTAGTTTATCAGGTATTTGTTCCAATATGTACCAATACACACATTTGGTTATAAGATACAATTTGATCGTAGCAAATTTTCCATGAGTGTTTCGAAGGATTGACATAATCGTATTCCATGCTTCGTTTAGATGAACACAACCAATGATATATACCCTCCCCGTAGTAAGTGGCTGCGTTTTCACAAAGAAATACAATATAAATCCCAAGTCCAGTTGTAGAACTACATGTCTGTAACCTCATATTCGTTTTTATTGAAGATGTTAATCTCAATTTCAGTGTGCCTAAACCCTAAACCCGTTGTTCCAGTTTCAAGTTTGAGAGCCTTTTTTCGAATGTGCCAATTTTGTTCAATGTAACGAATATGACTGTGAAACAGTATTATCCTGTATATTATCCTATATACTATCTTCTACAACTGGTATGATCCTATATATGCAGAAGGAGTTTCTGAAGCTGAATTGCCTATCTGTTGTGTTGGTTTTCCAGTGTCAAACGGGACACCTAGCATGCTACAAGTGTTCCTACAGTGGCAAGAAATGCCGTAAATGCTCAATGGTAGTCTGCCCTATCAGGAATCTTCCAATTGAAGACATGATGAAGTTACTGGTGGTGACTTGCAAATTTGCCAATCTGGGTTGCAAGGAAGTATTCAACTACAAGGATATGGAGTGGTCAAACCATGAGGAGAATTGTTGTTTTGCGCCTATCGTTTGCCCAATGCCAAGTTGCAATCAGGTTGGGGTGAAGAATCTTTTTGTTGAACACTTGCTATCTAAACACAAGATAAGCCTTATGGTAGATATAGGGAAAAGAGAGGGGCATTTAGAGATTTTAGAAAAATTTGAGTTGGATTCCTCGACTACTTCAGTATTAGTGAGGCATATGGATTCCAAGGAATTTTATCTTCTCAATCAAGAGAGCACAACTTTTGAAGACAGACTTCAAATTACATCCCTGACAGAGTCTTGCAAGAGGAAGTATGAACTTGATGTGGCAATTAGTGAAGAGCAGGCATACTGGATCAAATCTATATCCACGTCCAACATGCAACAAGGTGGCCAGCTCATGATCCGCAAACAGGCAGGTGATGACACTCTAAAGAAGCATTGCGCAATTTACTTTCCACTATGCTATAATTAGGGCATCTAGCCTTTGTTTTCCTGATGTCACTATGAAAGTATGAACAGGGATATGTTGTGTACATACGTAGAAGAACTCGCGCAATCAAACTTTTTCTTTTTGGTCCGACTTTGAATTTTTGAATTCCTACTGGACAAGCTATCGTGATACCTTACGTTCCATAAACCTCATCCCTGCATCATGTTTTGATTCTAATTGGACATTGATCATGCAGTCCCTCTTTCGACTCTCTTGACGATTTATGTCAAATAATATGAGTTGCAGCAGTAGATGGTCAGCATTGCCAATTACGCAAAAGGATTGTATGAGTCTGTTGATGTAAGTAACAGCTTTTTGCCCATTGATGTAAGCAACAACACATGGATTGCGACGATTTACCCCTAAACGCCCAACCATCCATTTTCTGGATGATGTACTTTGCTGTGTGTATTTTGTGTGTATTTTTTGCTATTAGAAAGGGGATAAATTGTGAAATTGTTTGCATTGATTCACCAAAAATGTCTTAGATCTTAGTACACAAGTGCTTTTGAAAAAATCAACTCATAATAAAATCAGTAACCAAAAAATCTTCAAATCATACACTTAGAGTATTATATTTCAACCCATCACAAACAATTTCATCCACAAATTGTCAATATGTTATTCGTAATTGAATTACAAAAGAACTTTGAATTTTAGGTTTCAAATTTTATATAAAAATATTGATGATTGTAATCATGGATTTAACTATACGGATAAAATTCATAATGTACAACTTTTATTCATACATCAACTTAAAAATATCCCGCTTAATTTCATTTTATAATGCAGTTTTATAATTCTCCAAATCTAGAAAGGGTTGTGGGCATTTAGGAGTCAAAGCATCATTCAGTTTCATTTACTGTACAATAGAAAACATCAATAATTAAGCTACCGTACTAGGGGAAAACTTCAATCTTTCCATTTTTATAACATACTTTTGCAATTCTAATTGGGTCTACCATTGCAAACATCAACCCCTCAATAATCAAATATTTGAACGTTTGAACATTGTATTCATATATATTTGCGTACAAGCAAGTGATTGCTACCATATTTCACTGTATTTGGTACAATCTTCTACTTTCAGAGTATTTGAATACATCGTTGTATTTTAACACATGAGATGAATTATACCATGGTCATATACAGTGTCTTGCAAAAGTGAGTCAGAACCTTGGAAAGAGAACCTTGGAATGCATTTTTCTACCAACTCATTAAATGAAATCATGGTTTTCAAGATAGAGGAGATACATCATGGAGTTCATGAACTATTAATAAAGTTTACATTGACACATACATGGGATATAATTAGAGAAAATTGTCCTAATATAAACACATGCCATGACTCAGTTTTGCATGCCATTGAGAACTCATGAGTCAAGACATGTGTTTTGCATGCCAAAAATGTATTGAAAACTCATGAGCCCAAATTGGCTTGGGTATATTGAACTCCAATGTTGCACTACTGATTCAGAGCTTCATACACATCTTGAGTGGATTTTAATTACACACCATGGTGTACTTAGAGGAGCTTTCTGCAAGTGCTTGTACAGATCTTGATAATTCCATTCTGGTGAAGTTGCAAGCTAGTAGGTCCACTAGGGATGTAGGAAATGAATTGCAGGTGTCTCAAAGTCATGTTGCAAGACTGAGAAAGAAGAGATTGTCTGATATTCCTACTAGTAGTAGTGGTAGACCACAAGCATTGACAAATACACAGAAGAGAGCATGCATTAGAGCTGTCACGTCAGGAGGGTTTGAAACAACAACACAGGCTACCAAGTATGTACGTGAGGAATGTCAAGTTATTGTAAGTGTTGATACGGTGAGAAGGGTCTTACGTGCAGCGGGGTTGAAATCAAAGGTGAAGCAGAAGAAACCAAAATTGAACGAGAGGCACATCAAGGATCGACTTGAATTTGCTAGGCGGCATGAGCATTGGACCATTGATGATTGGAAGCACGTCATCTTCTCTGACGAGACAAAGGTAAATCGATTTTGCTCAGATGGTCGCAGTTGGTGTTGGATTCGCGATGAACAGTCTTGTGATTTAAGACAAGTGAAACAGACTGTAAAGTTTGGTGGTGGTTCAATCATGTTGTGGGATTGTATGACATTCCAAGGCTCAGGCATGTTTTGTAGAATTGAAGGAAGAATGGATCAACATCAGTACAAAGAAATCTTACAAAGAGATTTGATGTACACCGTGATGGCATATGATCTTGATCCTTCAAAATTGATTTTTCAGCATGACAATGATCCCAAACATACAGCAAAAAGTGTTAGCCAATGGCTAAAATTACAAAAGTTTGATGTTCTTAAGTGGCCTGCACAATCTCCTGACCTAAATCCAATTGAGCATCTTTGGGCAGGGCTAAAACGTCGACTTAACCAATATGAAAGTGCTCCAAAGGGAATTTTAGAATTGTGGGAACGTATTGAAGAGTGTTGGGCTTCTATAGAATTAGAAGAGTGTAAGAAGTTGTATGAAAGTATGCCATGGCGAATCCAAGCTCTTTTAGCTGCCAAAGGCAAGTGGACAAAATATTAGATTGTTTCTTTGATTGAGGATGCAAAACTGAGTCATGAGATACAGTTTCCTTTTGATGTAATTTTCTTGTACATATTAATGTAAGAAGGATTTTCTTTTGCATCAAATTCTAGCTCACTAAAAGTACTATCATATACAAGTTGTAATTTGTGCAAATCTATCACCAATTTTCCTACATTAGTAACTGTATTCTGATTTACAAGAACTTGACTCAGTTTTGCTAGACACTGTACATGGAGCCCTAGGCACAAGTTTGCGAGTTAACATAATAATCCAAGGTTGCTGGCAATGGCTGTACTTCTATGGTGGTAACTTCAGTTGGTGTATTGTTGGGAGCTGATTGGAGTTCGAGCTGCATCATCCCATCTCTTGCAACAATTGGAATCGGGGCTTGCATAGCCAGGTTGTCTTCATTGCCATGCTGTGATCCTTCCTCCAGGTCTGAATTCAAACCTTAATTTGCATGCGTTTTTGGGTCAGCTCAAATGGAGCTTCACATCAAAGTATTTCAATAGAATAGCTTTCAATTACTCTTGAGAGGTTCAGAATTGAATTTGCATTTTCATTTGTAAGATTACGACTAATCTAAAGGGATGTATTTGACTCAATAAAAATTACTTTAGAATTTGCATGAACTCTCGAATTCTATATCTATATGTTTGAATTGATCAAACCACTGAATTGTAGGGGTTCAATTAATCTGAAAAAGTGGGATGTATTCCATTGAATTATGTCAAATACACTTACTATAGGAAGTTACAAGGAAACACACAACATGAAAATTGGAGATGGAGTTAATGGAGATCTCTATTATGAACTCAAGAAAATGGGCATTTGTCTGTCACAAAATTGGTTAAACCGACACATATAAGATTGGCTGTGCACAAGGGGGATCACTAAAAACATAAAAAGTATCAAAAATTCGCCCACCTTGTTCAGTAGAGCCGTTGTTGACAGGGCGGTGGGAAGGCATTTCTGTTGCCTCAAGTTCTTCTCCCCCACGTATATGCAAGCTAGGTCTACTCCACCTTGTCGTTGTGTCCACAAGGATGCCCCAGATGCAGGCTCCAATTAGAAACACTCCCAGGGGCACCACAGTGATCTTCACCCAGTCCAAGCTTGTCTCATTACTCCTGGAATTGAAGACAAACAATTAACATGAATAATAATCCCACAAGCAGATATGAACAAAAAGCAAGTAAACTAGTGTCATGTTGTGGTTAATGTCCATGATACCAGCTCGTTCAATACTTTTAACACACCCGGGAATTTAACTCAACCAAGACACTGAGCACCATGTCGATCTCCTGCCAGTTTTCTCCTGTGCATATAGAGTCACTCTTCATATGAGAAAACAGAGAAGGACATAATTATCTAACAAAGACCACTGTGGATAAAGAATCTGTTGCGTAGTTTGACTCTCTAAGTCTCAGCCAAACAACATAAACCATATGGGAAATGGCATGATATGGGTACCACTTTTACGCGACTCACATATTGTGAGTTATGTTTAACCCTTTAACGTCCCATTGCTTCATAGAACAGTCAAACTATGTACACTTTTATATACATTTCAACTTTCAAGATTTGTTAAAATATATAGTTTAGTATTTTTTCATGCATGAAATTGTATGTTTCCTATTAGTCCTAAAATTTTCCAATTTTTTTAATAAAAAATGAACTTTTTACAAAAAAATTGGTCAAATATTTCAAGAAATTCATATTAATTACAAAAAATCTTCAAAAAATGTAATTTTCTTAGAACATTTGCAAATGACAATTGAAAATCACATGATATTTTTTTTGTAGAATTTTTTTAATTTTAATTTTAAAATTCAAAAGGTGAACATCATATGCAATGTAAATCAAACCTTGAGCTACCTAGCTTGCAACATAGATAAAATATTCAATGCTTGAAATTCATAAGATCCGAAATTAAAGTGAAGTGAAAACTAGACTCGATAAACTTCATTTTCTCAATTGAAAGCAATAGCAAAAAACTTCACCTTCAAAGTCAAAATTGACTTTGACCAACAAACATCTACTATATGGATGCGCCGTCCTTAAAGAGTTAATTCATTTTATGTGTGCTAAAAATTATGTCTTTAACACCATGTATATAGTTACAGCCACAGTGCCTATAACTCCCTCTAATTTTTGTAAATTTCCAATGTTTTTTTCTTACCAAAAAAATATTTCTTGAAAATCACACTATTTTGGAGGGGGTACCCATATCAGGCCATCACCCATATTCGAAGCTTAATCAAATTTGGATAAATCAATATATAGAAGTTCAAGGACTCTAGCTACAGATGTCGGTACAAGGGGAAATTACTGCTACTCACGCGATGGCAGGTTGCACTGAAGAAGTGGAGTTGGCTGATTCTGCCGTGGAGAGGATGCAGAGAATGAAGAGGGTATCCATATTTGCTGCAGTGCCTGAACAATGACTTGTTACCAAAAATATATCTGCAGGCATCAAAACAGAGCCAGGCTTGTCAAATACTCAGTAGAACTTGGAGGCAGGACTTCCTGAATAGATTTCTGTGCATGCAATGTGACTGCTAGGTGAAAATTATGTAATGCTGATCTCTTAAACATAAACTAATAACCGGGCGTTCTACCGGTAGTAGCTACTTAGTACTCAGCTGATAGAGCGATCGCTAATCGGTGTAAAATCGATTTCACGAATTGAATAATGGATCATCAAATCCACAGCTAAGTAGCTAGAGGAAAGAATAGGAAGCTCTAAAACGTACGTAAAGAATTGCCCAATCACTCCCGATGAGTCCAGTGGCGCAAGAGTTGTCGAATGACGTACGAGATCCTCTTTGCTGATATATGAAAATACAGAGTCAATTTACTTACATTAATTGAAGGTCCGGACTGTGAAGCCGATCGATCTTATGAGGCCGTGACATAAAAGAGGTAGACTTACGCCAGACTCGATCTGAATGGGAGAGTTAGGAAGTTCAAAGATTCGAGAATCTGTCGCTCTTAGACTGTCCTTGCAGAACGGGGAGCGCGCAAAAGCTGCGCGGAAGATGCTGAGATCATTCCGGAAGGCTTGGGCTTGGTCGTCGAACGTCTACAGGAGGAGGAGGAGGAGGAGCAGGAGCAACAGTAGTAGAAAAGGTGGAGGGACAACTGCTGCCCAGGTATCATATACAGTCCTTCGCATTTAATCCATTAATTTTATACGGCCGTCCACCCTTTGTAAATCACCTACACCTCTTGTTGTCATACAACTCCATAGCATCAAAGACCCTCCACCATGCTTCACTGTTTGCTTCACCGCACGATCAGGGAAGATTTTTTGGTCATTGACCCAGCACCAAGTCCTCCCATCCGCATTGAAACGATTTATCTTCGTTTCATCACTAAATACAACTCTCTTCCAATCCTCTACTGTCCACTCTTCATGAATTCTTGCAAATCGTAGCCTCTCTCGTACATTTTTCTTTGACAAACAAGGCTTAGGAATCTTCTCACAGGCACTCAATCCAGCATCTCTCAAAGCAGACCGCAAAGTGTTATCACAGAAACCCACTTCTCTACCCTCTCTCAACACTTTTGCTGCATGTACTGCCGTTTCTAGCCCTCCAACCGTGACCAAACGCACTGCACGTCGTATCTCTGAAGCGCTAAGAATCTTTGGAACACCTCGTTTTGGCAATTCTAAATCACTACAATGTTTCTTCCTCACTCTATTCACCGTACTCTGTGAGAAACCCAATGACTTCGCAACCACTCTTGTACTCTTGCCTTTCATCAAAAGAGCAACAATATCTCTCACTTTGTCTCCTGAAATTCGCTTCATCATGCCAATTCTAATTCCTATTCTCCACAGTTTCCACAAGAGGGAAGAGAAGAGAAAGCACAAAAAAATTCATCAAAAAACACAAATTTCTTTATGTTCTACACTCAAATGTTGCCATGTGAAGTTGCTCCACAAGCCACCTCAAAAAATGAGTCTATAAGGGTACATGCACATTTGTGATCTTAACTCACAATGTAGATATTATTTAGGCAAAGCGCCATGTGGCATGTGTTAAGAGTTCATGAGTCACAATAGATTTTTTTGCTCGGCTTCATCTGCCTTAATGTTTCCCGGCTAGCCCCATCAATGCTCCTTGATAGAGGCATTGAATCATTTCTTGAAGTCACTGTATATCATACTGTATATCAGCGTCATATATAAACTACAGTTCCACGTATGCACAGTGATTTTGCGTGGACATGTTCATGAGGAGCGTCACCTTTTCTACTAGTGTTTTTGGCCCTTGGGGTAGTGCTGTCAGCTTGTTCACTAGGACTAAGAGCATTCCCACCCATGCGCACTAGGACTAACTCGCTGAAATTATTCATTCTACATTTGAAGGGCCCTTGCACTCACACTCCCCCACCATAGCATTTGATACCCTCTATCAGTGCTGCTTCTCTCCAACAGAATGATGTGGATATCCCACATCATTTCATCCTTCCAATGAAATGATGTGGAATATTCCACATCAAATGAGTACCGGTAGCTATGGGGGCACGTGGTATTAAGTAAGAGCAATCAACCATTGTAAACAGTAATTGAAAACACTCAATCACAATTCAACAGTGTTTTGTAATTGTTTATTTGATTCAATAGTTCATTCAATTACAAATCACTGATCACTCCATATATAAAGGTGGATGTCGAAACTAAATGGCACCCTCTCGAAAGGCTCTTGAATGTTATGACCCTTGGCACGCCCCTCACATATCAAAAGTGCGCATCAAATAGTCAATGGACCAATCACAAGTAGACTTTGAGGATATAGTCAACTAAATAGTGATTTGAAGGCCCAATTTTTAACACACTAGGATCCATAGTCAAGAGGTATTTTTGAAGGGCCCTTGGCACTTTTCATTTACTTCTCAAGTATGAGAGACTCTGGGAGGGCATAAGTGGCCATGCTCTAAAGGGGTGCTCGCTACCTTTGATACTTTCTATTGAAGGTAGATCCCATGACCATATGGTGGTAACTATTTAATATATTAGTAGGTAGCCAATAGCATGTTTAACTTTGGCTAGGAATATTTGACACTTCGGCTAGGAAACTTCATCAAGGAATCTTTAGCATGGGAACTTCAGCAGAGTTCCAAAAATTACCAAAAAACTTGAATAGATTCAAGTGGATGAAAACGTGACCAATTTCGTGACACAAGGGTCATGACATGAGTTGTGGGTAAAAGCATGATAAAGTGTATTTACTTTTTTTTTGGGAGCCCTAGAATGCACAATGGACTTAAAGAATATAAAATTTATATTCATATTAAATATAATTTAATTCATCAAATTTTCTTCCAAAATTGGATTTAGACATCTATTTCTGAGCTCTAATTTTAGTTAGTATATTTTATGATTCTTACTTTGAAACTTTGGATTTGAGTACTTATAAGAACAACATAAGGCGCCATGAAATTAGAACTAATACAAAAGACAATTTTATACTCTTTTATAGCCTTAAGAAAAAGATAAAAAGAAATGCAATGCACATGGCACAAAAAAATAGTGCATATGGTTATATGCACTTTTACCAAGACAATTGTTATTCTAGGTTTTGTAGGATCTTGTACTCCTAGGTCTTATAAACAATCCTTTAAATTTTTAAAACATTTGATCGTGTGGATGTCAAGATTATAGTAAATAAAGTTGAAATTTTGAAATTTCAGGGCCTAAAAATGTAGGCAACCTTGCTTTGATGGACTCCCAAAAAAAAACAAAAGTGGAAATGATGTACCATTTTTTATTATTTTCAAGATGAGGTAGTTAGCAAGATGCATGGCTTAATTTGACGTAATGATCAATTCATTAGCATTCTTTCAAAAACCTTGTAATGAATGGGGGCTTAAAGAAAAGCAAGATATATTGGCCAAATTGGATTAACCCTTCAACTCTCTTCCAATTGGAAGAACCCACAATTCACGGCATGCAACTCATATCAGCTGGAAAAAAGTTCCTTTGAGGTGCTCAGTGAATCTCGTTGATTTAGATTTTTTAACAAGCTTATCCAAAGTTTTGAAATTGATTTCAACATTGAGGCGTTTTACATTAAAAAATTCCTTTAAGTGGGGTTTTATTTGTATGGACATAATTCCAATTGCATTGGAAAGAAAACTTAATTACCTATGTCATCGTATTTTTTATTTTACTTTTAAGTTAATTTTGAGGGCATGAGCAGCGGCCAAAAACTTAAAATTAATTACATTGACATGATTCAAATTGGATTGGAATGCCCGGGAAAATGAGCAGCGGCCAAAAACTTGTCTTTTAGGAGCTTAGAGGTCAATCCCTAAGTGACCGGATGACCATTTTATGGTGCTGCCTATTTTTTACGGTTTGCCTAGGATGAAAAATATGTTATATAAAAGAATAAAAAAATATCCTCAAATGAAAAACCAAGTCTACTTTCCAATCCAATTTGAATCATGTCAATCCGAGTTAAACTACACCAAGGAGAATCTTTCAAAGACAAAAACCTCAATATTATCCTAGTGTTTCAAAAATTGTTGTTTGGGGAAACTAATGATGTTCTCCCGTTTGAAAAAAAATTCTTTTTTGAATTTAAAATAGAATGTCTATTTTAAATCAATCATACCAAATTTCAAGTTGTAAAAATAAAAATTGTAATTTTGGTGAATTTTCAATGGTAAATGCTTCTAAATTCATTAAATGAGTATCTATAACATTTTTTGAAATTTTGACAACACAAATAGTTACTAAACATCATGCTTCTCATTTTTTACTTTTGAAACAAACTTCAT
Source organism: Pohlia nutans (assembly GCA_022496805.1). Taxonomy (NCBI): domain Eukaryota; kingdom Viridiplantae; phylum Streptophyta; class Bryopsida; order Bryales; family Mniaceae; genus Pohlia; species Pohlia nutans. Next base: position 4,706,369 of record CM040103.1, read on the forward strand.
CGAAGTTGCAAACCTAACAATTTATAGCACATTAAGGTTTTCCCTTATCCCCTCAGTTGTTAAAGGATTAAGCACTCTCACAATTTTTGTTAAATTTTGATAAATATTTTAGACTTTAATTTGTAATCATCGAACTATTATGCTTGTGATAATTGCATTGATTTCTGTAATGGTGCATTTACATGTTTATTTTATTATTCTAGGTATCTAAAAATTACAAATTAAAGATTTAGAGGTAAATGCAAAATGATGATTTCAATAAGTTAACATATAGGGTTTTTGTTTTTCATTCTTCATGTACATGTTCACTTGTTCATTGTTTATTCAACTACTTAATTAATTGTCTAATGATAGCTTAGCAAGACTAAAGAGCTATACATAGGTGTTCAAAATGTTCATCCTTCATTACCCCCATTTATTTTATGTGTTGACAATGCAAAGAAGATATTTTCAGAGAATAGTCTGGATAGACTTACTGTATTCTCCTAAACTTCCATAAATTAAAGGAAGATAATTTTCATAATTCAAAGAGTGCATTCAATAGTAGCCAAATACCTTCTAAAAGACCATTCATATTTTGGAATCACTCTCTAACACAAATGTTCTTGCGGCATAACCGTTGTCATGCCAGTAAGTGCGCATGTGTTCAATACCTTGCATTACTTGTATAATAGATTTTCAACAAAGACGTGTTCACTCTACAGTCATTTGGTTGAGCAAACCTTGAACAACTGTACTTAAAATTGTCCAAGAGAATAATTTAGAAGTCCATTGAATATAATGAATACAACCTTTGCTCTTTGGCGAGTGAGCGGGTTATAGTGTAAAGAACCAAATAACAGATCCACTAGCCATCACACTATGTCTAGTCAAAGGCCATATTTATGTCAAATTATGAAAAAACTAAATGTTTACTCAACCAAGAATTGAGTTTCCATTCTTGTCCAACCCAATTCTTTTCTCAAGCAAACAACTCCTAGGTGCTAAAAATGCCAAAAAATGTTTCCCATATAGACACTTTTGAGCAAAATGACCTTGAGTCGTTTGCTTCTAGTCAATTTAGTCTAAAGACTATGAAGTCAAGTTTATTCTCTTCATCAATCAAATTGCTAGAATACTTTCTGTAATTGTAATTAGGTTTGCCATTGTCTAAGTAATTTGGTTGCCTTGGAACCCGTTTTGGAAATTTAAGATGGAAGAGATGGTAAGAGAGTAGAGATCCGTGAAATATAGTGAGAGAAGAGATCTGAACACACTACAAGCAAAGGCATCATTTTTCACTTTGGAGGATCTTGTTCATTGTCGCTTTTCACTGTACAGTGGGGTGACACCGAAATTGGCCCCTTGTGCAATTCCAGGGAAAATGCCCACACTGCTGCCAACTTTGACACCCTCCCGAGCGCTGGAAAATTGCTATTTATACATGAAATTTTAGACATAAAATCATTGTTATGTTGACAACATGTATACCAAATTTCAAAGCTAGAAGATTGATAAAAAAAAAGATATTCAAGATTTACTAACACGGGGTAGCTATAAGAAATGTTTTTTAGCTGCCAACTTTGACACCCTCCCAAGGATTGAAGAAAAAAAAATTCACATGGAATTTTTGGAGTAGGAACATCTTTATGTTTTTTACACATGTGAAAATATTCAAGTACAAAAGACCCACAAACAAAATGATATTCCAAATCTACCAACAGGTGTAGTTGTGAGAAACAAAGTCGCTTCACAACTACATTGGTAGATATAGAATAACTATTTTTGTGTGTATTTTTTGTCCTCAAAAATTTTCTTACATGTGATCAACATCATAAAGATCATGTGACAAAAATTTCGTGTTAAAATAACAGATTCTCAGCCCTAGGGAGGCTGTCAAAGTTGGAAGTTCTAAAGCAACTTTGTTTCTCACAAATACATTTGTTGGTAGATTTGGAATATCATTTTTTTTGTGGGTCTTTTATACTTGAATATTTTCACATGTGTAAACAACATAAATATGTTCCTACTCCAAAAATTCCATGTGAAATTGTTTTTCTTCAATCCTTGGGAGGGTGTCAAAGTTGGCAGCTAAAAAACATTTCTTACAACTACCCCGTGTTAGTAAATCTTGAATATCTTTTTTTGTATCGATCTTCTAGCTTTGAAATTTGGTACACATGTTTTCAACATAACAATGATTTTTTGCCTAAAATTTCATGTATAAATAACAATTTTCCAGCGCTTGGGAGGGTGTCAAAGTTGGCAGCAGTGTGGGCACTTTCCCTGGAATTGCACAAGGGGCCAATTTCGGTGTCACCCCACTGTACACACTTGTTGTTACATGACGAATCGCACTCACCAAGTTCAACCCAAAAATTGGTGAGTGCGAAGTGGCACTGTTTAACTCACAAAAGGAGTGAAAAACAACACCTTCTCCTTGCAGTGACATTGCAAGAATCATGAGAGCGCAAGGAGTGTCTTTGGCAATCGCATCTGCAACAATGCAAACAACACTCATAGCACACTAATCCGTGTCAGATCTGGTTTAGAGAGTTGGCTCACTGATCTATCAGGTGGGTAGCAGTAAGACTAAGTGTGCAGAAGAGTGTTGATATACTGTAGTAATAAATCAAATTAAGAGTGAAAATGAAACATCTAGATATGACTCAAACATTGTTCTAGCTAAATTTCATTTTTTTATGAGTTGATTTGCTATAAATTGGTATTCCGGATTGTTCATTTTGCCTCAAATTTGAACCAAGATCAGTTCCAGTTCTGAAGAACAACATAGGAATGAAAAGGACAATCAAAATCGTTCAATTTTTCTTGTCCAATTTTTCTTGCTCAATAGTATTTTGGATGGAGTATATTTACAATGTTCTTATGATTTGGTCATTAAATTCATGTAATTTCTACCACACATTGAATGAGTTATAAAATGACTGTTTTAGTCAGACATTCCTTTATGGAACCCATAACAAACCATTGCCCAGATCCAAACCAATATATCACTTTGAGTTCAAGTCCCTAATTCTGAAGCAAGAGAGGGCCCATAACAAGAAGGATCTGAGAAGAGATGCATGTTGTGATGGGCATGCATGTTCGTCCCTACCAATTTTCCACTAAAACTTTCCACATTTATAAGGTGCTTAATATTATCATATAGATGCTTTTCAACATATCATAAGTTGCTGATTTAAGCATCAGGAAAGTCTGAGAGAGTCTGCCACTTTATGAGAGTGGGCATCAGAGTTACAAGTACAGTAGAATCAAAAAATGAAAAATAGGGACGATGTTTCTGGTTGCACATCAGCTAGCTGCCGACCAATCCAGGGAGGCAAATCGACAAAGCCAAATGAAAAAGCTTGATAACACAAGCTCTTGAATTCTACAGCAAATAAGTACAAACACACACCACCAAATACCAAGTGATGAGAGCATTCCCGCCAGTGACTGGTATCTCAAATATCTGACTTGGGAAGACTTTTTGCCACTTAGAGCATTCGAGGTTGGTATATTGCTTGTGGGTATCATCTAGACTCCTCTTCTTTGGACAAAATTTTGGTCTAAGCTGGTATGTTAGGTTTGGAAAATAGGGATACCAACGTCACTGGTGGGCATGCTCTGACCATCCAAACTTTGCAGCATTTGTTCTTCCGACACTACAAGCACACCTGTCGCTTTTCCATTGATTGCAATCGTGGAAACCCTTGTCCTATGTGACCAAAAGCACTCACCAACTCTGGAATGGTTCAAAATGGCAATGAGAAGCGACCAGTTTCCTTGTACTGAGAGTATCACGTTGTGAATCAGAAGCCCGCCACCTTGTTGCATGTTGGATGTGGACTCAGAGTTGTGGCAGTATGTATGTTTGTGGTGAACTATAATTACACCATTTTCAAACAAATGCTCTGCACTGATATTCATCGCCAATTCATACTTCCTCTTGCAAGACTTTGCCTGCACTACTTGCAAAGGCGTTGCTTCTCACTCAGAACATGTCAGAGTTCACTATACACTTGTTCTACATGATGAATAGCACTCACCAAATCTTGAGTACCTGGGCAGGGAGTGCGAAGTGGTGCCGTTTGACTCACCTACGAGGAGAAAAGCGACGCGCCTTCTCTTTGTAGTGCCGGGATGTAATTTGAAGTTTGTCTCACAAAGGTGGGCTCTTTTGATGGAGAAGATAAAATTCATTGGAAGGTCAATGCCTCAACAACACAGTCCAAGTAATGGAGGAATCCAACTCAATTTTTCTGGAACAGTCCATATTACATTTTATAGCTCCGTGCGTACCCTACACACAGGGAGATAAATACAAGATTCCCATATGGGAAACGCAAACAATTATAACTTTCCCAGATCAAAAATATACTACAATCATCCCAAGAAAGTTACAATTGTGGAAATTTTTCCCACTTCCCATATGAAATCCCATGTGAGAATGTCTTTTTTTCTCCCATTATACATCCACTAGAGAGCTGGTGTTGTGCTCAGCTAGCAAGTGTTGAGCAAGGATGCTCGTCGCACCAGCCTGCACTATAACAGATCCGGTCGCTTGCACCAGCCATTATCACTAAAAACCGGGTGTAAGCCTCCCACTTCAGTGATAATGGCGGTGTAAGTGGCCGGGATCTATTGCAATGTTGATTGCAATCTGACATGGGCATACCGCATACACAAAAGAGCAAGTCCGCTCAGGCTTTGACAGGTCCAAATCCCTATATTTGATCACTTCCTCGCAACCCAAATTGGCAAATTTGCATGTCACCACCAGTGAGTTTATTATGTCTTCAACTGCAAGATTTGGGACATGGTTGACTGCCTGTAGTCAGAAACTGCAATTGATGCCACTCTGAGAACACTTGTAGCATACAAGCAAGGAAGACCAACTCAGCATTCAGACAATGCAACTTCAGAAACTCTTTTCACCATAGGATTGTACTGGAAAAGTAAGCAGCTCTAGCTACACTAAATAGGGTCTTAACCCTTAACCCCTAAAAAAACGTCCAATCGTCCAGTTGTACTCCATTTTTTCATCCATCGTGCACTTTTTGCAATGTGGATTGTTTACTGAATTTTTTATGGGAAGTTAGCTTCATGCGTGTGTGATCCGATTAGAAAGGGGATGATTTGTGAAAATTTTAGACCTCATTTCATGCCACAATGTTCCACCAAAAATTTTGAAGATTTCAGTGTAAAAGTGCTTTTAAAAAAGTCAATTTATAAAATCAAGCAACAAAAAAATCTCCAAAAATCCTTTTCACACGTGATACAGGCAAAACATTCAAGGAGTGACCTCCCTAATGCCATTTTAAATCTTGTAAATTTGTTAAAATAACAGTAGTTATAGCATTTTGATGTTCTAAATTCAAAGTTCCAATACATAGTGTTGAATAAGTATTTATGTCAGGATTTTCTTAGTTTATAAGTGCTAAAAATGGCTTTGAAGTGTCAAAAAGAAGCCCAAAAAGTGATCCAATAGACCCAAAAAGCAAAAAAGTGTCCAAAGTTGACATGTACCCAAAGATGATTCCCAAACATTCAAAAAAAATTGGATTGACATGAAATTTTTACCATAATAACTAAACCTCAAGGGAATTTAAATTCAATTATTATTGCTAATTTTATTGAAAACAAACATTAGATGTGGGAGAATCAAGCCCCAAAATTTGCAACCATCAAAATGCACTTTTGTGAAATAAAATTGAACCCCATATACTAAATGATTCCCAAAAATTCATTACATCTTGAATTGATTTAAAAATTTAACAAAAACTAGACTAGTAAAAGCATCTTTTTCTAACAAGGTTTTTCTCATATTAGTGTAGGGAAATATTTTAAAATTGAAATTGAAAATCTCTACTTGAATTCTCATTTTTTTTTACTCATTGCAGTTAAAATGGAATCATTTTTTTGTAAACTATAGTCAAGGTCCTTCATGGGTCAATCCTTAACTCCTTGAGCATTTACTTTTTGGACAATGTACACATTTCATCCATGTTTTTCATCCATCATGCAATTTTTGTAGTGTGCATTTTTTTACTGTAGTTTTTATGGGAAGTTAGCTTTATATATATGTGAACCGATTAGAAAGGGGATGATTTGTGAAATTCTTATGCCTCATTTCATGTTGTAATGATTCACTAAAGATTTTGAAGATCTTAGTTCAAAACAAATAAAAAGTGCTCTTGAAAAAGTAAACTCATAAAATTAAGCAACCCAAAAAATCTTCAAAAATCACTACACTTAGAGTATTACATCTAAAATTTATAAAGTACAACTTTTATTCATACATCAAGTTCAAAACATCCCTCTTGGTTACATTTTATAATGCATCTTTGCAAAATTACCAAATTATGACAGGACTCTAAACATTTAGGGCTTGAATCATAGTTAACCCCTAAAGGACCAGGACCGTATTCTCACAAAAAACCATGAAAAACGCAGCATTTGGAAGTTGCAGAAGAAATCATATGTTTTTTATTTTTTTTCATCATTTAACCGTAAGATCCAATACCCAGCTTGAAATTTCATGTGAGCACAAAATTTGAGAGCAAAATGACCATTAGATTCTTAGATTATAAGGATCAAAGTTGCAAAAGAATATTTTTTGGGGGTCAATCCGGTGACAAATTTGAACTTTAGAAATTAATATCTTTTTTTTGAATGGGTTAGAAATTCATTGAATGGCAAGGCCATGTTAACAATTGAGTTAAGTCTTCAAATATAAAATCTTGTAAGAAAAAAGCTCATATTAAATTTTTCATGAAACAATTACTAGAAGTGGGTACAAAGTGAAAGGAAAAAGAAAATCATTAATAAGTTTGACATGGAATTGTAAAATGCCAATCTTAACGGTGAGAATGTTGTACTTGGAAATCTTCACCCAGTGCCTTTTATTTCATTAAAAAAATTGAAAATTGAGTTTAGAATGAGCTTCAAAGTTTTTTTTTGTCCAAACTGCCCAAAAAACAGATCTCCTCATAACTTTTATCCCATTGCTCAAAATGGGTAGATTTAAAGCTTCATTTGTAGATAAAGATCAACCAATCATGAATCAAAAAATAAATTTTGAAAAAGAGCAAAAAATTAAAAAATTCTTGCTACCCGATCTCGCTTCAAAAACTTCAAATGCTTATAACTTTTGCAATACTTATCGGAATGACATGAAACGAAGTGCGACATGTAGAGTGTAGTTTTTGGAGGCTACACTGAAATTTTCATTGAATTTTTTTAAAATAGGAGGTCCCTGGAGGCTGCCCAAAAAGTGGAACGACCAGAATATGGTCGCTCAAAAATTTAGGGGTTAAATTAAATTTTACGTAATTCGTTCTTCATAATTATTTATAATTCACACCCCACTTGAGCACTTTTAGCCACCTTTTTAGCACTATTAGCCTTGTAGATAAAACCTTACAATCCTCCAAGTGACATTATCTACTACACTAAATAGTATATTTAGTGTGAGGCAGTGTAATTGCGAACATCACTCTAAATATCAAAAAACCTACTTTTGTAAAAACACTAAATGTGAATTCTCACATTATTTATGAAGAATAGTAACGTTTTGACATTGTGATCCTTTGAGATACGGATATTTAGTGTGAGTAAGGAATGAAACTTGAGATGAAAGTTTAGATGGAAAAACTGAAATTTTAGAAATGGAATGAATCAAATTGGATGATAAGTGACAATGAATCAAATTGGATGATAACCGCCAACACTAATTACCCACAAATTGACAATTAGTGTTAGACAAGTAGTAGGGGTAAGCACATTATTCATCACCTCACACTAAATACACTATTTAGTGTAGTGATATAATTGCATCTTTTAACTTTTAAAGGTCCAAAGAGCCCTGACTTTCCAATCAAATATTATACAACAATATTCCATTGTATTTGGTACGGTTCCACACCTCCAAGTGAAGTTAAAATTCACGTCAACATGATTTTAATGAGCTTTTGAGGTCTCAATTTGGAACTTTCTATCTACATCAAATGTCAAATATACGCCAACGTATCTATCATCTAAATCAACCCTTTAAGGGTTAAGATGATTTCTGCAAAAGCATGATTCTACCAAAGAGTTGCACGCAAAAAATGCATATGAAGTTGAAAACGATAAATTTGAAATTAAATAAATGTAGATCACTTGAAGAGTCAAAGTCTACTCACGTTTTTGGAATACCTCTGAACAAAACTTCAAATATCCATAACTTATTCAAACAATATTGTAATGATACGTATCTTTGTGCATTGACCCACAAATTAATTTGTCTATGTTTTAGAAGCTAAAAGTCACGGGAATGGACATACAACATTTGTCTCATGCACATGAGCTGCAAGCTCTAGCCGGCTGCTGCAGCCTTCGTTGACGAAGATACATGTGGAAGGTTATGAGTGGCTAACTATTTTCAGCAAATCATTGAATATTGTCTTGGGAGCTCAACCGGGGCTGCAACAGCCGTGAACATTTGTTGCAAACGGCTGCAAGGTTTTTGACCACCTGAGAGTGCAGCGGCATCTTGCAGGATCTCGCCAATCTTCCGACGAGAACATTGTGCCACTTATACTAGTGCCACGGCTGTAGTCGGCGGTTGAGGTCGATGTGCGAGGCCTATTGTACTTTTTGGTGCCTTCTGTAAATACGGCCTGCAATACGCTAGAGAGTTTCAATTATTGTCTGAAGTATTGTAAACACTTAAACTGTAAACATCAACTTTCACAAAATAATTGGCAGTGGCTACCGGTAATTGGTACTTTCATTCACTGGTGTCCTATTATACTGTGGATTGACAGATCTCCATCTCCATAGCTATGAACCTCAGTCAGTACTTAACCCTTAACCCCTAAAAGCCTGAGGGGTATAGGATAAAACATAGATGTGTTATAATATGTGCCTTCCATATGTTCGATGAAGGTTGGTTCAATAAACAAAATGTAGAGTATCATCTTTACAAATTATCCGTACGGTCAAACTTCCTAAATAATCTTTCGATCATTTTTTAATGAATTTAAAAGCATTAACCTTCGAAAATTTGTATAAATTATAATTTTCAATTTTAGAGTTCAAAATTTAGTACGATTGGTTAAAGTTGGGCTATCTATCGTAAACTTCAAAAAAGCAAGAGAAACGATGGAGGAATCATCATTACTTTCCTCAAATAGCAAATTTTGTAACACTAAGACAATGTTGAGGTGATCTACTTTGAAAAATTCTCCCCGGTGGAGTTTAACTCGGATTGCCATAATTCAAATTGGGTTGGAAAGTAGACTTGATGTAGTATTTTAAAATATTTTTTATTTTTTCAAATTTTTTTTTTTTGTTCCGGGCAGCCCGTTTTTCCCGGGCAGCGACCAGAAAATGGTCGCTCGGGAGCTTAGGGGTTAAAGGACAATTTGGGTCCTGTGTGGGCAGCCCGGAAAGAATCTAATTTTATTTTTATTTGTTTATTTATTTTTTTTCAAAAACGGCTCTGCTGTGCACTGCTAGCTAGCACTGTAGCACTGCGGCACAGCTGAACTTCAGCTGCCCCATCCTCAAAACTTGTTCAATTTGATAACTTTGATTGCTTACCAACGATTCCACAATCTCTCAAATGAGGCGAAAATTTGGAATCTAGATCGCTTTTTCAGTAGCTTTCCAACGCAACAAGTCTCGCTTGATTTGGTTGAGAAATGAAACTCTGTCTCCAATTATTCCTTTAAACCAAGCCCGTGGGGCTGGGGTTGTCCTTTAAGGGTTAACCCCTAAACGTCCACGCATCCAGTTTTTGGATGTTTGTTGGTCAAACCCAATTTTGATCTTCAAAATGACTTTTGTTGCTAATACACCCAACTAAGAAAATGAAGTTTATAAAGTCTAGTTTGTACTTCACTTTTCAAATCTTTAAAATTCCAATTATTGAGTATTTTATTGCTTGTGCAAGCTTTGTAGGTCAAGGTTTGAATTACACTACATGGGAATGATAGGATTTTCAGCTTTCGTATTTCAAAATTGAAATAAAAAGTTTCTATGGAAAACATATCATGTGATTCTCCATTGTAATTTGTACCTACTCCCAAAAAAATATTAATTTTTTAAAGCTTTTTTGTAATAAAAATTATTTTTTGAAGTATTTGACTTAAAAATTTGTTAAAAATGCCGTACTAAATTAAAAAATCTGAAAATTTCAAGACTGATAGGTAACATACAATTCCATGCATGAAAAATATTACAAAATATATTTTAATAAATCTTGAAGGCTAAATTCAGTAAATTGTGTAGTTTGACTTTCCAACAAAGGAGTGGTACGTTTAAGGGTTAATGATAACTTCCAATCTAAGTTAGCCCTTTAGTGCCCAGCTGACCACATTACGGTCACTACAATGTCCGAAATGCAATTAGCAAAGAATCCGTGAAGAATTGGAACTTCAGTTTTGAAGTTCAGATTTGCGCACATACATTACGCACCTTCCAGAAAAAGAAATTTTCAATTTGGAATTGTACAACTATCAAAATACCTATCAACAGAACACGAAAATACTGCAAATACTTGAAAATACAGTAAATACTTACAAATACAAACTATGTACTGTGTAGTATTTCTTGTGTTTGGAAGTTTGTTATCTTGTTTTATTTTTTTTGGATCGTGTTCTCTTCTTCATCTTCCATTAGTGTGTGTAATCCGATCTTGACTAATGTACCCACTCCTGTCAATTTTCAACTTATAAAATTTTGTCCTAAACCGTATATGGACAAGTCACTTTCACTTATAAATCTCACAATAATTATGTGTGAGTCTATTTTTGATATGAAAGATTGCAACGGAGAGGTGTTGACATAGGGCATAGCTGAACTTCTTTGCTTTTATTTTTGAAAATTTACCTCAAATTCTATTTAACTTTGAAGTCACACACCCCCCAAAATCTCGTTTTTGAGCGTGCATTATACAATTCAAATACATACTATAATCTTCCGATCCCACGATCGGATGATTCTCAAATTTTGATAAAATGTGTGCTTTCGAGTTGAGAATAGAATTGTACGGTTACTTTCTAATTTAACCCATTCTATTTTTGGTAGTCTCAACCATAGTGGAAAAATCTACTGAAATCCAGGGCTCTGAGCTACAGTACCCTGGGCACTAAAGGGTTAACTCCTAAAGGACCAAGAAGCCCAAATTGGGCTTTATTTTTTATTTTTTATATTTTTTATATAGTTTTGGGTGGTTCTAAGTGGAAATTCATGTGTGTTCTTATCAACACATGTAACATTCTTCCAGTGGTTTAAGATTTGGTCCCATTTGAATCATACTTTTCATAATATGATTGATTGAATTTGTTTTTTTAAAACCATTAATTTTTGGTCTTTTGAGGGTTAAACAAGATAGCAAGATTGCATGTATCTCCATGAGCATTTTTTTTTGTGGCTATATTTCGCCAATTTTTTCTACAGAATATGGTATTCCTCATTTGTTAAGAAAAAAAAGAGAAAAATTTGAACTTTTCGTCATATTTTCTCTAAATTTTGTGAAAATAATCAACCATTTTGTGAAAAAAAACTACCAAAATATGAAAAAATTCTATCAAAATGGAACCTTAAGATGTTGCCAAATATTATTTCCCAATTCTTTTTACGTTGCTAGTCAGGTTTCGAGAAAAGAAAAGGAAAAAAACACAAGAAAAAACATTGTTTAACCCTTAATGGTTCAAAGAGCCTTTTCCGACCAATATTATACATCAATATTTCATTGTGTTTAGCATGGTTCCAAACCTCTTATGAGTTGAAGATAAAAAATGAAGTTAAAGTTCACATTGACATGATTTTAACCCCTAAACGTAGCCACAAAAAATGCTAGCCTCAAAAATAGATATTAGTATGCCTTAAATGTACATGAGGTGTACATGAGAGGACCATTGCAAGCATAAAATCTACCCAAATTTTTTGACATACTTGCAATTGGAGGCCTCTCCAATATCAACAACTTCTCATCACAAGAGAACTATTGTGATTAGTAGAGAATTTAATAGTCTCACAAAAGTGACTTGGATGAAAGTCATTTGAAATTGTATGATAAAGTTGCAAGGCTGTTTCTGAACGCTGGGACGTTTAGGGGTGAATGAGCTAATCCGGGTTTCAATTTGAAACTTTCTATGTACAATAAATGTCAAATATACGCCACTGTATCTACTATCCATCAGCCCTTTAAGGGTTAAAATAATCTCCACATTATTTAACTACTTCAATCAGCTTTTGGACTGGAGGAAGGAGTACCTATAGTCATTCATTGCATGCATGAGTGCTATCAAAAAAAACTCATCATGCATGTGTATTATGTGTATTATCCGAGGGCTACTCATAACCAAAGTCAATTTGGTGTACGTTCTTGTCCTTCAAGGTGCGTTACATTCATTTTTTTGGTTGTTATTAATGGTCTGATACGGTCCTGATTTCTCCCCAACGGCCTAAACAAGACTGAAAACGGTGCTTCATTTCTTTGGTTGCTATTAATGGTATGATATGGTCCCAACGGATTGAAAAGACTGAAAATGGAGGTGCTTCATTTTGTGTCACTATTTTGGTTGGCTTGGGGACACCTTTTTAAGGCAAAACTGTGTCAGATTGCACCCCTAAATTAGTCTTGGAGGACCCTCAAGAATTTTAAACCCTAGAAAGATTGGAAAATTATAGTATGTCTTTGAATCGTATAATGAACACTCAAAAATGAGATTTTGGGGGGTATATGACTTCAATAGAATTTGGGTTAAATTAAAAAAAAATGAAAGTGAAGATGTCTAGCAATGACCTGTGCCAACATCTGTTTATTGCAATTTTCCATGTCAAGAACGGACTCATACATAATTGTTGTGAATTTTATATGTGAGAGTAATTTATCCATGTACGATTTAGGACAAAATTTATGCGTTCAAATAAGAAAGGAGTTGGTACATTGATCTAAATTGGACTACATACACTAATGGAACATGAAGAAGAGAACACAATTCAACAAAAAATACAACAAAACAAACTTCCAAACACAAGAAATACCACATTGTACGTGTGTTGTAATTGTAACTATTTGCAGTATTTTGGTGTTTTATACATAGATATTTGGATAATTAAGAAAATCAAATTCCAAAATTTCTTTTTACATCATTTGCAAAATCAAAAATTACACACCTGAACTTCAGACACCGGACCGAGAAGGCCTACAAATTTTACAGTATTTCATTTTTTAGTGAGTCCGGGACCAAATTTCTTGTCACTCGAAAAGTCAAGGTTTACCCGAGCACCGGACGGATTTCGTCCACGACGTCCAAATTCGGACGGAACTCTGTCGGTCTCATGGTTCTCCGGTGCCAAGTGGCGCCCCGCCAGTGGCCCCCGGAACCAATGCCAGCCTAGCCACTGGCCTTGGGACACCCAATGACGAGACTCTCGCGACTGTTCCAGCCGCCCCTAACGACAGTTCCACAGACCCCCACGACCGTTCCATCATCCCCCATGACCGTTTCACCATCCCCTACGACCGTTCCATCGTCTTCCTCGGAGCGACCCCCCTGCTTCGCCTTCCTTTCCTAGCATCCTTTTTCCCGGTCTGTGCGTGTTTCTACACGAGGCCGCTTTATCGTTCACTGAATCCGTAGTTCTAGAGCCCTCTGTGAGGAGATTCGGGCGGTCTCATATAGTCGGCTGTGAAAAATCCGATCGTTTAGGGTTTGGTGAATCCTGTTTGGAGTGGCGCGGTGGCTATGGCGGACGAATTTGACCTCAATTGTGGCGAGATACAGTTTGCGAGGGTTTCGGGATGAAGAATCCGTCATCATGTGTGGACGTGAAGAAATCTTCGCGGTGAATGATTATTAGTATGGCTGGCATATTATGTTGATGGACGCGGTGAACGCGTTGCTTTTCACTTCCTGGAGCCTCTCTTTTGTTTTTTGATGGCTTTTGTTGAGAAAGTGGTGTAGTTTGATGTTCTACGCGACGGTGATCTTTTGGATCTGAACCAGATGTGGTTAGGGTTTGAATTTTGTGATGAGACGAATAATGGAGACGCGGTATAGTGCGGGGCCGTGAGAGTGGAGGATCTGGTGGAGTACAATTTTCCTGCACGAGGTTTTTTTAAGAACTATTTTAGTATGTGTTAAGGGAGGTGTTATGTTTTTAGCTTAGACGCTGAGAGAATTTTCAAGGAATTGCGAATATGGTGCAATTAGGGCGGTATGCGGCGCTGAGCGCTGGGAGCGCGTTGGTCATCATCATTCATGCGTTTCGGAGTAGAGAGCAGTTCTACCCCGCAATGCTGTACCTGGCGACGTCGAAGATCAGCCTAGTTCTGCTTCTCAACATGGCGCTTGTGTTAATGTGCATACTGTGGCAAGCAGTGAAGACGGTATTCCTGGGAAGCTTACGAGAAGCGGAAGTGGAGCGCTTGAATGAGCAATCGTGGCGTGAAGTGATGGAGATTCTTTTTGCTATGACCATTTTCCGGGAGGAATTCAATGTGACCTTTGTGGCGATGATCACTGTTCTTCTGTTTATCAAGGCGTTCCACTGGCTGTCTCAAAAGCGAGTGGAGTATATTGAAACCACCCCGTCTGTATCGAGGCTTTCGCATTTCCGAATCATCACATTCATGGCACTCTTGCTCGCTCTCGATATTTTGTTTCTCCAATTCTCTGTCGCGCACCTTCTGCGGACTCGAAAAGCATCGGTGTCTCTCTTCTTTGCATTTGAGTGAGTAATCTAGCTGTTATCTTTGTTATGGACGCCATTCGAATCATTTCCTTTGCATGTTTGACCGTGAACTTGTGCGTGGAAGATGTGACCTCCCGCATAGATCTTAAAGAGAACGAGGATTATAGTAATTACCCTATGCATCAATTATCGGGTGACCATATACAATGATGCGAGCTGAGAATTTACTACAGGCTTTTAGCTCTCTTAAGTAATGATGTTACAGGTATAGACACCAGATCAAGCCATAACATCTTGCAACTAGACGTTGTGTGAGTACATAACATCTTGAGTGTGAATGCTTTATGTAACAAAGTTCTCCATTCACAAGGTGCACTCTTTCTGCAGGTATGTAATTTTGGCAACATCTACGGTAGCAACTTTTCTGAAATATGTTCTATACGTGGGAGACATGGTGATGGAGGGACAGTGGGACAATAAAGCTGTGTATATCTTCTACCTTGAGCTTGTGCGAGACCTGCTGCACCTGTCTCTATATTTGTTCTTCTTTCTCGTCATATTCATGTAAGTTAACGCTATCCTGATGAGATGCTTATCTAGTGTAATTTCTAATTTATTTCATTTTTTACATTCATGGTGAAGTTTATTATTTATTGGTGTATCTCTCAATGTAATATGTTCAAAATGTGTGGAGCAGGGCCACTTCTCTCTTGTCGTTGCATAACCAAAACATGATCATGAGTAATGTTAGAAATCACACTTTGCTTTCTGGCTAATTTTTATTGCTTGGGAAGTGTAATCATGTAAATATTATTTTGAACAGCTGTCCCTGCTTGTTAGTGATTTAAAAAAATGAATCTGAAGCACATTTGTTCCTGGTTACATCCAAACATGTTCTTGGCAATATTTTTCTTATTGTTTTGTCGCTTCTTTGTGCTGTAGCCATTATGGTCTTCCTCTGCACCTTGTACGAGAGCTTTACGAAACCTTCAGGAACTTTAAAGCTCGAGTCGCTGATTTCATACGGTACCGGAAGATTACCTCCAATATGAACGATCGATTCCCTGACGCGACTGAGGAAGAACTTGGACGGTATGGTTTCTGATTTCTGGATCCATGTTTAAATCCTTCTAATTCTGACCCTATGAACTTGGTTTAAAATGCAAATAGTTCTCTGGAGGATGTTAGTAGTCGTAGCTCTTTAACTTACTGTTTGAATTGCTTAAAATTTTTGTGTGCAATTTGAATAGTAGGATCAAGAGGAGACACCTTTGTCGTTGTCCGTTACAGCAAGATTCTCTGCGCTTCTACTGACTGCTCCTGGACGAAATCTGTTGTCTGTACAGTAGTGATGCGACTTGCATTATTTGTCGAGAGGAGATGTCAGCGGCTAAGAAACTACCATGTGGACACTTCTTTCATGTCCATTGTCTGCGATCTTGGCTTGAGCGGCAGCAGACTTGCCCCACGTGTCGAGCTCCTGTTTCTGCTGCTGAAACTGCTCCCGCAAGTGCGACGGAAGCCCCAGCAGCTCATCAGCACGGTCTTCAGCAAGACCAGCCAGCAGTTGAAGGTTTGTTGTGTGACTATTGCTGGTTAGATGTGGCCATGTGTTATTCCTGAATAGGAGAGTAACTGGAAAATTGTTCTTCTATTAAGCTAAGTTAAAAATCACTAGTTTAGTCTAGTTTAGTCTAGTTTCTGCTGTTCTGTTGTCGGTGGTCACTAATGCCATTTGTTTTCTGCAGTTCACATACCTCGGAGAATTCACTGCAATAATTTCTCTTAAACGTGCTGTGCAGGACAAGGTGGTGTTCCTGAAAGGCGTGAATTTCAAGGGCCAGTACTTGTTCAATGGCCAGGAACTGGTCCATCCGTTTACATGCGCTACATGCAAGCTGCTGTAGCGCCTAATAATCAGCCTCTCCCAGCAGCTACTGGTTTTTCTGTGCAGCCTGGCACTATGGCATGGTATGTCATTTCTCATTATTCCAGACACATTACGGACCAGCAGCGAGTATCTGGTTGCGAGTCTTTATGCACTGATATTAATGGCTCGATAACACATGAAGTCACATGCTAGGGTTCAGAATTCAGAAATATATTAAGCAATAAGTTGTAGCACGCTGAAAGCGTTGCAGAAGAATTGCTCGAATCATTTATAGTGCGTTCATATTTTTCCTTATTTCTGAGGTATTGATTTGCTTGAAGACTTTGTTCAGACAATCGATGTCTTTACGCAGTCCACTTAGGATTAGACGTCCTTTCATTTTTGCATTTTGAGAGGTTTCTTTGGGAGATGGTGTATGTTGATCACTTTGAGACCCTAGTGCGCCAATTTAGATGCTCATCGCTGTGCTGATGACGTGAAGAACATTAGTGCGGGTGTGAGAATTGATTTTATCGTAACTTCAATTAGAGGATTGAGGTGCTTCAATTTTTAGTATCGCCTCATTACAGTAGACAGGATGTTTAATTTCTTTTTAATTGGGCGAGTAGAATTCGTTGGTTTTTCTATCTTGAGACCACTCTGTATGTAACTATGTAATCATGATTATGATGTTCCTTGGTTTATGTACAGGTGTCCTGTGTACATACCAATGATTCCCCAGGGGCAGATGGTAGCCCTAGGTGGTGTTCCTCAAACCGGCCTTGCTGGTGCTTCTTCTGAGCCCGGTAACGAAGCAGGGCAAAGTGGCACCTCAGATGGGCAACCAAATTCAAACCAACAGCACTCTGCTGCTGCAGCACAGAAGTTAAATACTTCAGTGCAGTATTGTCAAATGTACATGCCAGGGTATGTTCCTTTGCCTGCGTTTGCTCCTCAGCAACAAGCGCAGGATGTCCAAGTTCCACCAGCCAATGCAGATTCAGAACCTCAGACAGGACCAAGCACTAGAACCTCCACCCCTCCATCCTTGCTTCAAATTCAACTTGGGCAATTGGAGCAGTACATTGAGGTATTTATTTCTACACAAAACACGATGAAGTTTCAGTACCATTTGTCCGGATTGATGAATATTCAATCGAAATTGTAGCGATTTTTGCTCATGAATGTTCAATCAGCACTCTAAAGCTTTCCCAATATTCTTGCAGGTGACGCAGAAGCAATTGAAATCACTAATGCTACTGCAACGTCAATTGAACAGCATTACTCCAGAGATGGCCACCGCTCCTGGCTCGGGATCTTCACAGGAGGAGACTGTTGAGATTTCACCTGTCGACAAGGTTGATCTTAAGGGGAAGTCGCCAGTGGACACCAAGGATGAGGACATCAGACCATCATCTTCGGACGGAGCTCCCACGAATACGCGTATTCATGATTTGGCTTCTCTTCTGACCCTGAAAGAACAGGGAATGGTCACATCTCCTCCTGTACCTGAAGTTAGTGACATCACCCAGAGGAACGACTCTATCATCGATGAGACATCACCCGATGATGGAAGGCAACCTGGTCATGATCGCTCATGATCTTCGAACGAATTGTCTGTACGTTATTCCACAGGTCAGCCGCAGCCCCCTCACAACACAATCAGTATCTATTCTTTATCCACTAGCAGGCACTGGCCACGAGGTCTGGGCCTCCGTGGTGTTGAAACGTACCCTTGATCAGCGGTTTCACTTAGCTTAGTACATATTTTCCAAGAGTAGTCTCATGTTTCTGGTGGTTTTGCCGCAGCTTGGCTTAATATCAATATATGGAAGGTGGTGCTTGTTTGCTTGCTTTGTGCATTTAGCATCACCTTTACTATCTCAAACTGGAGACCCTTGAACTGCAGTCTTTGGTTTTGTTGGCAAGCTTAGTGTTGTTTGATTATGTTCTTGTCCTTTGAGCTTGAGGCTTGGATTTAGAGGTTTTGGTAATCGTTTCTTCGGAAACAGTTGATAGTTTATCTTTTGATAATGGAGCTGCTGGGGCATGTTCAGAGTCCTACAAGCGATTTTAGTGATCGGATGATATTAATTTGAGGCCCACATAATCAATTTTGATTTCGCCAAAAGAATACCGGTATAGAGTTTTTATTTTGCCACTAACGCAATCCGCAGTGCGGAGGTGATTTAGGGCCGCTTGGGATTGAGAGTCCAAACTTTGTTGAGAGTCCAAAGAAATCTACTGAAAATAAGCATTAAAATATAGTTTTCATTTTTTATGAAAAAAATTCGATGGCCTCTCGACCATAGTTTGGGTCTTGCAAAATGTAGACCCAAACTTCCTCTCGAGAGGCCGTCACCTTGGTAAAAAAGTGTTGCCATGTAAGCATTTTGGAGGTCCACGGCCTTTGGACTTTGCCCTCTAGTGTGAAGGGTCGAGAGGCCGAAACCATGGTTTCTTGCAATTTGATTGGTGGAAACCGACGGCCTCTCGACCTTCGGCCATAGTGTGAAGCGGCCCTTAGTGTTATTTGCACTATTTCAAATCTCCACAATAGGTTACATATAAATTTGAAAAATTTATGTTTCAGTCACATTTTAGTCATACCGTACCCTTAGGTCAGTTTCGACAGTTCTGTATTGAAATAGTTTAATTTAAGAATTCAGACCGTACAAAAACATAGCATGATAGAGCAACGAGAGCAACACCCTTTTGCCACAAGACCATAGTCTAGTTACAGTTAAAAACTAAGTTTATGTGGCAAAGATATAATAGTCCCAAAATTCATGGAATTCAAACATAATTTTTTCATTACTTTAAAAAGTGAATCTTATTGAAGATTTTCTTTTGATCTAATTTTCAAAATGGTGCTCCATTCACTACTCTATCATGCTATGATGCCATTTCTTATTTTTTATTATTAAATTTTTATTATTAAATATGGTGTTTTATATTTTGCAAAGAATCATTGACACTTGAATAAGAAATTCTTTGTTTTTCAGATATTGGACTAAACATTTATTAAAAGTTGGGTTTCCCGGGTTATGAGGCTGGAGGGCTATAGATGCTCTGAACATAGTCCGGTTGGGTCTCAACTCTCATATGGGTAGGTCCTAAGGGCATCTCCACCCATGCACGCTAAAACTGACATGTTAAAATTACGGATGTATGTTTGATGAGTCCTTCAACTTATAGTTTCCCATCCCCAAACACCAAATATGTTCTCCAGATGGCCTATGGGGTACCAATTACAAGTAAGATATATATGTACTTTGATTTGAAGGGTTGTTGTTTGACACAATAGTGGATTAAAGGTCTATAGATTTTTTCATTCAAATTTCAGATCCATCCAAGATATGGGTGCGGGTGCTCTAATTGTTTGAGGTCTTGGAAGACATAAGACGTTGAGTTTGCTTAGTTGTTAGTTGCAAGTTGCAGTAGACTTCAATATGAGGACCAATTAGTACTATGGCCTAAGGTCGAGAGGTCGTCGAATTCTACCAATCATGTTGCAAGAGAGTTCAAAAGCTGTCGCCTTTAGCTTCTTGTTCCTTGACACTACATAAGGTTCTTTATTTCTTCTATTCAACAAATCATTGTAGTAGATCTCCGAATCTTGATAAGTCCACATCATCTTTAGCTAAAGATTTTGGTGATGAGACACTTTTGAAGCATCTACAGTGCTATTGTTGAAAAGGGTGGGCTCCACTAATTGCTAAAGATCTTTATGTAGAAGCAAAAGCCCAAAGGCCATCGTCTTCCAATACGCCTACATGGCAACTCTATTTGACCATTTTGGTTTCAAGGTGACAACCTCTTGACCATAGTTTGAGTCATAAAAGAATGGAAACCCAAAGTATTGTTGAGGGGCTGTCAAATTCTTTTGATAAATTAATGAGATTTTTAATTTTATCAAAGGCTTCGTCATTAAAAGCTTGGACTTTGAATTTAGTTGGTTTTTGGGACTCAACACTATGGTTGTTCAAGTCAAAGAGGTTTAAGCCACTTGGCCTTTGGACTTCCAAAATGGAGCTTCACGCTATTGTGGTCAAAGACTTGGATTTTGTTTAGAAGCTTGGTACTTTTTTGGCATGAGGCTTGAACTTTGGGCTTGGCATTTGGAGGCTTCACGCTATTTTAGCTAAAGGTTTGGACTTTGGATTTGCCCTTAGAGGCTTCACAATATGACCGTCTTAGTCGATAAGTTGTGGGAGTTCATGGTCAAAGGCTTTCAAAACTTTGGACTTGGCCTTTGGAGGCTTCACACTATGGTTAGCCGAAGGTTCCAATTTCTATATTTTATCATATATTTCAATCCCAAGCCTTTAGACTCTCAACATCCTTTGGCCATGAACTCCCATAGCCTCTTGACTTGGATATAGCTATAGTGTGAACTGACTCAGTTCAATCCAACTTGCATCTATGTTCAATTTACAATTTGGATCAACTTTCAGTTTTCAACTTTCAATTGAAATCAACTTACCATTCTCAACATTATAATCCTTTGGAGATGAGGGTATTGTAGCTTGGTGTATTCAATTTGACATATAACAAGTGCTAAAAAATTCAATAAAGAATTAGTGGTGATTGTATAAGTCCAACCTACTTTTTGTATACACTCGTGTTCATAACTATATAAAAATTATAACACCAATTCTATTTGTGCTATGAATAATCAACAATAATATAACAAAAAAGGAGTTCATTATGGATTAGAAAAGAAAATTTCTCAAAACCATGATCTACTATGAAGAAATACCACATACTATATGGCATTGTATTTGTAGGTAATCTAGGAGTTGCATTGCCGTTTGATGGTATTTGTACTATTTTGTGTCGTATTCTTATGTATTCTAGGAGCTCAACATTTCCAATCAAATTCTTAAAGTAAGTGTGATGTTTACATCCACATCTAAACTTCTTTACTTAAATTGCAATCCCAATGAATCTTTTTTCATTCAAGAAAAACAACCGCACGTGACCAAAAGTTGGTCTCTTTGGTTTTCTTGGTCACCTATGCTTTTAGATCACCTAGACTTTTTGGTCACATGGGCTTTAATGGGATCCAATGTAATCTTCACTAGGTTGGAGTCTTTGCACATTTACTTGCCAAACGGACCCATGGTCCCATTTGGCAAGCCCTAGCTACTTGGAGAACTCCATCGTTTCCTCCTGTGTGGACTTATTAGCCGTTGCCTTGTCAAAATCCTCTATGGACTTGCCATTTTGCAATATAATGCTTATCCTTGTTTCCAATACACCCAAATTTCAGATTAATTTTAGTTGTTGCTCTGAGTTTGAATTCTTGAGCCCAGATTTTTGAGTTGACTTTAGTTAGAACTCCCAGTTATGAAAAAGAGCCCAAATAAAAAATTCCTCGTTTTTTTTTTTTTCTTTTCTCTGTAGTCCCAACCTGCTGCGCACAACCCTAACATAATGGCGCCACCTCACCAAATTACGTGAACAATCTATTATACAATACAGCTCGGTTTGACTCACTCGACCATTCCGCACTGGAATCCGTCAAGGAGACAACCCAAGCTCAAAGACAAGTGGCTGTCAATGTGCTCAATGGCACGGGTTCCACTAGTGGCCGTACAACACGAGTAAGAGTGGGGGAATCCATAAACCTAAAATATACTAATTAGTAGTGTCTTTGTAAAAACACGGACGTAGTATAGTTATCAGTAAAGTAGGAGGTAACTTACCCGCCTATCAGCTGGCAAGAGTTTTCAATCTTCAAATAGTATTTTTTTTACTTTTTAGCCACAAACCACCAAATGCTTGCGTTGGGTGAGTATGAGGGTTGGTGTATGGGCATGGATAGATTTCTTTTTGGGAGCTTGAGTGCAGTGTGGGAGAGCTTCTCTTGCATTGGTGACGTGTAAGGTTCAAATCTCCTTGACAACGCAAAGCCTTGTGATTGGTCGAAAAGAACAAAGCGAGAACTCGTTTTCACTGCCTTTCAAGCTAATGAAATTTCAAGCAAATGAAGTTGAAAATTTTGAAATTTAGGCCTTGAAAAATCCGGGTAGCCTTGCTTTGATGGACTCTCAAACCCAAGATTTTTTTTGAAATGATGTACTATTTTTCACCATTCTTAAGATGCATAACCCAATTTGACAAAATGTTCAATTCTTTAGTATTTTTTGAGAGACTTTGTAATGGGTGGGGGTATTAAGGGAAACAAGAGATTTTGGCTAAATTAGATTATCCCTTCAACGCTCTTCTAATTTGATGAGTTCACAATTCATGACACTCATCCCATGTGAGCTAAACAAAAGTTCCTTTGAGGTGCCCACATTGGCTTAGATTTTTTGGTAAAGTTTTCAACATTGAAGTGTTTCACTTTGAAAAATTCTCCTAAGTGGAGTTTTGATCAAGCAGACATAATACCAATCGAGTTGGAAAGAAGACTCGATTACCTATGACATCATAATTTTTATTTTGGAAAAAAATTAGTTTTTTGGGCCTAAGAAGCTCGGGAAAATGGGTAGCGACCAAAAACTAGTCTCTTGGGAGCTTACGGGTTAACCCCAAAATGTCTAACTGTCCAGAAAGTGAAAGATGTACAAAATTGAACAAAATCTTTTCATCCATCATTGACTTTTTGCAGTTTGGATCTTTTACTATATGTTTTATGGAAAGTCAGCTTCATTTAGAAAGGGGATGATTCTTATTTCTCATTTCATGTTGTAGTGATTCACCCAAAATTTCAAAGTGTTTAGTCTAAATGTGCTCATGAAAAAATAAACTCATAAAATTTAACAACCAAAGAATCTCCAAAAATCACTACACTTAGAAAATTACACTTCAACCTATCACAATAAATTTCATCCACAAATTGTCAATATCTTATTCGTAATCAGATTACAAAATATTTTTGAATTTTAAGTCTCAAATTTCATACAAATATATTGGTGAGAATTTTTTTAACAATAGGGATAGAATCAAAAACTTATAATGTACAACTTTTATTTATATATCAAGTTCAAATATCCCTTTTAGTTACATTTTATAATACATTTTAGAAATTCTCCAAATTTGGAGAGAGGTGAAGACGTTTAAGAATTAAACGAATTGTGGTAAAAGACATCAATTCTCTCTAGACACTAAATACACCATTTAGTGTAGTGTTAGACAAAGCAACAATCTAAGCCTATATTATATCTACAAGACTCTTAATCAATGATTCTTTTTCTACCCGGAGACAATATAGCTTTTCTACTACTTTTCCATCACTTGAAGAGCAATCCAGGCTCCTTGGATGTCTTTGGATTTTTATATTAATATATAGGTAAACTTAGGATAATACACATGTGCTCCTATACCTAGGTGGGCAATGGTATGATATGGGACCCCAAAAAACCCTTTAGTGAACCCTAAAATCAAGCTCTATGGCAATTTTGGATGAGTCTCTCTTTAAAACAAAATGAAAAATGAATCGACCAGATGTGATTTTGATTTCCTACACTCATGTAGTATACAAAAAAATTCTTGTCAAAATTGAAGAGGTTTGAAGATTTTAAAAGAGACTCTAAGTACAAAAATCAAAATTTGTCACAATTGTTTAAAGAAATCAAAAACATTTGTTAAAAATACTCAATGACATCATTTTAGTACCAATTTTTGATATGAAGTACATTTAGATATGTGTTATTTGAAATGATTAATTTGAACAATCAAAATTATTATATATTTTATACTACAATGCCTGCCATTGCTAATCTTTGGCAATTTAACATATTTAGTGAAAAATATGAAATTTAACATATTTAGTGAAAAATTTAAACTTGAATTAAAGTGTTTCATGTCATTTAGGTGTGGATATTTTTATCAGGAAAATCCAAACTATTATGGTGAAGTATACATTTTTTTATTAAAGAGTGCCTTCAAATCCAAAAGAGGAGGTAAAGAGCTCTCACAAAAATACCATTTGTACCACTTGTACGCACGTGGTTACATAACATAAGGGGGTGTAGCCCTCTTGAGAATAAGAGTTACACAAATTAGAGGCAACTTTGAACTGGTGATTACATCGTTAGATGTAACAAAACTTCACTTGTAAATTTTAAGTTTGAAGATATGTGAAACAAGTTTTTGTATTGAAAGTGAATCTTTAATTTGTTCAATTTTTAAATATTTTTCTTAAATGTTTTTAGAATAAGATGCAAATTACATATATTAAATGTCCATAAGCCTACTAATATCATTTAACTCCTAAATGTTTAACCGTCCATAAAGTCGACGATGTACAGAGACAAAGTTGTTTCTTCATTCGTCATTGACTTTTGGCAGAGAAGTTTTTACTAAAGATTTTTTTAGAAATTAGCTTCATGCAAATCTGATCTTATTAGAAAGGGGAACATTTGTGAAATTTTTATGCCTCGTTTCATGTTGTAACAATTTACCAAAAATTTCAAAGATTTTAGTCTAAATAAGCTCTTGAAAAAGTCAACTCATCAAATTAAGCAACCAAAAAATCTCTCAAAATCACTACACTTAGAGTATTACATTTCAACTAATCACAACAAATTTCATTCACAAATTGTCAATATCTTATTTGTAATGAAATTGAAAAAAGAATTTGAAATTTACGTTTTAAATCTTATAGAAATATATTGGTGATAGCAATTGCAAATTTAACGGCATGGATAGAATCTAAACTCATAATGTACAACTTTATTCATATAACTAGTTCAAAATATCCCTCTTAGTTGCATTTTATAATGCATTTTTGCAAGACTGCCCAATCTAAAAAGGGAGGGGGACTTTTAAGGTTAAATTGAATGTCAAACTCATGGAAGTCACTGTCAAGAATTTAGATAACTATGAGAGAACAAATATAGGATGTCTTTTATTCATTTGAGATAAAAATTATAAATTTATAGAAGTATTATAGTGTATTTAAAACCAATTTGGTAAAATTACAAAATATTCCTAGAACACATGGAATATATCCTAAATATAATGTAAATAGTGGAATATTCCAATTATTTCATAGCCCCCCATTAAATACCTTTTGTTCGCTCATATATACCCCAAATATACACTTAGTGACTTCCCCGAGACGTCAAAGACACTTTTATGATGTATAAAGGAGTTTCCACATAAAATTTGATAACTATCTAAATTAAGTTTGAAACTAAAAACATTTACGAAGGAAAAGAAATATTCGCAAATTGAATATGAATCATTTTCTTTTTTTATTTGAAATAAGTTTTCCTTTTACAATTATTGTAACAATCATCTACAACATACTTTGATAATATGTGCTACCGGCTGTGCTACTAAGTTGACACAAGTAATTATATAATGAATATTATATAAATTAATAAGTACTGAATGGAAGTTATGTTGTAGATAGTATTCTTCAATGCATGGTTTTTATTTACACATCATTCACATCCAATTTTTAAATATTTAATTTATGTGTGATGAACTATAAAAACAAAAACAAAAATTGGTTTTGTAATTCATGCAGGCTTCACTAGAGTCATGGGTTCCAATAAAATAGACATCGAAACATATAAAGTATTAATTAGACACCTTTATTTAAAATATATATACTTTTGAATTTATTATAAAGTAAATTAACTTATATTCAACCACAAATGGATTCAACTTTATATTCTAAATGATGCAAATGTTGCTAAAAGTGATGATTTTTATGTCAAATTGCATTAGACAGAAAGGCTACAAATTTTGAGATGATATATCATGTATTATAAATTTTGAAATCTATTTACACACATTGTATGTGCACTCAAATTATAGAATTTACACAACTTTTTAAAAAATTAAACATAAAATATATATTCAAAATGTGCATAACTCAATCATGTGATGTCATGAATTATTATTTGTATATTCAACATATTTTTTCAAATTCTGATAGTCATAAAATTTCAATTAGATTCATTCAAAAAGGCTTTTACAAGTATCAATTTGTTGCCATAAACATCGAGTTTCAAATAAAACATTCAACAAATCATCTTTTTATTATACATCATTCAATAGTAAGTTCTCATATTTAAAGTGTTGATCTCTATTTATCATTTGCTTCATATATTTACTCATGTAACCATATGAATGTATTGTGTCATTGTGTGATTTCATATCCAAAATGGTAATATTGATGAATTTATTTATTTGGGTTTTCCAGATTTTTTCCAGGCTCTTGTCTACGCTGAAAAGCAAAACAAAATATTAAAAAGGTCATGATAAAAATTAAAGACTTATCCTGTTTTCTTTTTGTAGATTTAGTTTTACCTAATCCCATGAATGCCATTGTAAATAATTAAATAATGAATAATATAAATATCACGACGTGCAAATTTTTGAAGTCAATGATTTTGTTGTCCAAAAGAGAATGTTTCTTTGGCTTTCTTATTGTATATGATCATACATTTCAATAATAATATTAGATAGAGTACAAGGCCTTCCTCAACATTAATATATGATGCATTGGATTTCTTTTCATAACTTTTTTGTTCAATTCCAGTATTCATTTTTAAACTTGATGTATTTACATTAAAAGATATTTTGAAAACCATTTTTATAACAAAAGATGGCAATTTTCATTTGATTCTATTGAAATTTCAAAATTCATTGTATTTAGGTTTGAATTTGTTAACCTACTAACTCAAATAAATTAAATAATAAATTTGGTAATTATAATTGTTGAGAGCAATACTAATAGTCAAAGGTTTCTTTAAACAAATAGAATATTTTGTAAGGATATGAGACTATTCAATTCATTGAATATTTAGAAATATAAAATTTTAATAATTTTAAAATTATTAGGAAGAAACGTAAATAATCATAAAATTACTTATACTTTAGGCCATTGATGTTTTTTGAATCTATATAAAAAAAACTTTAGATATCTTTACTAGCCAATTTTACATAATTATTCTACTATGATCAATACAATTAAATGACATAGCAAAGAATTGCAAAGAAATCACTATATTGGTAAAGTGATCGGAATTGTCAAGCTTAGCAACTGCCCACTTTTTAGTTTTAGTATTATAATGAAAACCCTTTTTTTATTATTACTTACCTCTTCATTTGCCACCCTTTAGAATTGTAATGACTAAATTTTTATTAATTTTGAATATTTAAATTAAAAATTAAAGATATTATACGTATCAAGTTACTAGTAAAAAATGTAAATGATTACATGTCGAGAAAAAGAGACGCATAGTTTTATCTTTTGTAATTCCAACGATGATCTTAGATTGGAGCTTGTTTACAAAAAATTGTATTGGTGACAATAAGTTCTACTTGTAGATTTCCAATGCTTATAGGATATGTAAGCAAGCTGTCAAGTCAACAGTTTTAAAGTAGGGTTTTCTATGATGTAACTTAGCCTTTCACATTCTTGAATGGTCTTCCCATGACTCTTCCATTCCATTCAAGAAGACCATTATGTGAAGTAACCTAGCATTTCATGTCTTTTCAATTTCATGGCCTTTTATGTGCACAAAGAAGAAAAACACTAATTTATAAAATGGTTATTCATGTTTATAAATATGGTTGTGAATATATATTTTCAATAGTTATTAACACTATGTATACAATTCATATTTTGTCACATATAGGTAGAGCGGAGAGAAGTGGAGTCCTAGTTTATTTTGTATTAATATAACACTTCTATATAAAGTGATGAAAAAAATCCTAAATAATTCGAGTGATGAATTTAAGTTGAAGCTAGTTTTCAAAATATTATGTTGATGACATGAGGTTCCACTTGTAAATTCCCAATGCCTATAAGATATGTAAGCGAGATGTCAATCGATTGTTATAGCGTTTTCTATGATGTAACCTAGCCTTTCACATTCTTAAATGGTCTTTTTATGAGTGTTCCAATTGTGTCTTCGAAGACTATTATGTGAAGTCTTCTTTTCAATTTCATGGCCTTTAATGTCATTGGTTGTGCGAAGAGAAACAAAGCGCTAATATAAATATAATATATTAAATTAAAAATGAATTTTAAAAACAAAACTTCACAATATCAAAATCACCATATACTATTGTCCACATTATTTTTGAGAGGCTTTACTAATAATTACTTTTTCAAAGAAATTGTGTAAAATTCATCCAAATTAGATGAATTTTTGTTCAATTAGATGAAATTGTGTTGAATGGATGAATGTACCTACATCATTCACGTACCCACAAATTATATGAAAATTTACATATTGCCATAGTCTACCTTTAGGATGGACAAAAAAATGCCTAATCATTATTTTATCATGTTCAAAATTTTAGGCATATCCGTGGGAAATTTTTGAAACGTGTTGGCATTGTTTAGGAGTAATTTTGAAAGTTTTAGGCTTTTGAGGTAACCGGAAACAAGCAAGGACATTTGTTGAGTCTATGTGGAGTCTTCACCTCAATATTATGAATATCGTACATGGATTGTGCACATATAGTTCCTTGGTCCCTTTTTAAATAGCCTTTTAGGCTTGGGAGAACTTGGAGGAACTAGTGGAAACTCTCCTTTAACATTGAGGTTATGAATCCCATTCTAATAGGTAGTGCACGGTCTTCCTTTAGATTATTCTCCAAACCACGATAAACTAGTTCTACAGTCTTTTTGAACTAAAAATGAGTCTCAAGTGGGTATGAGGTGAGTTCCTACTTTGAGACACTCTTTTCTAGTTAACTCTCTCTACAAAGAAAACTGTATTTTGAATGATATAAATTTGACAATTTTTTTTCAATATCTAAGTCATTTTGAACCACTTGATTTGGATACCATTTGACAAAAGTCTGTTTGAATTTTTTCAATCAAGACTGGCTCACAAGGGTCGCCACGTTGGCTCCACGTAAAGCTCTATGTGCCATCTGCGTGGATGGCATGCTAGAATTACAAGTGAGTCTCGATAATTTATATGAACCCTAGTTTCCTATAAAAAAATTACCCTTGAATAAATTACTTTTTTTTGTTGATCTTTCAACTTCAGTTAATTATTTACTATGAATATTAAAAAAATCACATTTAATAAAAATTTAGCTTTTGTTACAAGATTTAAAGTAAAATTCAATTATAACCAAGAGTCCAAGTGGAATGGCAGAGATGGATGAAAAACGCTTGTTTTGTTAAAAGCGCACATGCTAAAAAGTTTGTACATTTGAAAATATTTTTGCCCTTTTTGTAAAAAAAATAATTGAATGTACATAAATTTTGCAAATATACAATCAATTCTTTTTTTTATATATGCTTGTTCATAATGAAAAGAGCCATTGAATTTCACATACATTTGCATACACTCCAATTCATGCATTCTTAGCAATTAAAAACACATAACTTTATCGAAAAATTGATATAATGTAAATTACAAAACTTTGGAGCTTTTATTACAATAATATGATAGCAACATCAAAGGGTAGACACGTTCCCACCTCCTTTTACTATTAAATTTTTTACCTATAATTATTTAACGGGGATAGGCATGTGCTCATCCCATTTTGCTAAGAAAAAACACAACTGCCAATTTAGTCAAAACTCAATGTGCAAATGTAACCCTCTTGATGTTCAAATGGGCGTCTCTTTACCAATACTATGAATAAAGTCAACGTGATAAATAGATTTCATGCAGGGTTAGTAGTTGTCTACTGTAGTATTCTAGTATACCTTACTCACATGCAACAAAGAATGGAATGGTATAACAAAAGAATTCTATAGTAAAAACTAGCTGCTGAAGAATGTGATAGCACTACACTAAATATTATATTTAGTGTGAGGCACTGTAATTGCAAACATCACTCTAAATATGAAAAAACCTACTTTTGTAAGAACACTAAATGTGAATTCTCACACTATTTATGAAGAATAGTAACGTTTTGACATTGTGATCTTTTGAGATATGGATATTTAGTGTGAGTAAGGAATGAAAATTGAGATGAAAGTTTAGATGGAAAAACTGAAATTTTAGAAATGGAATGAATAAAATTGGATGATAACTGACAATGAATCAAATTGGATGATAACCGCCACAACTAATTACCCACAAATTGACAATTAGTGTTACACAAGTAGTAGGGGTAAGCACATTATTCATCACCTCACACTAAATATACTATTTAGTGTAGTAGAAAAGGTGGCACTCCCAAGGAGATACCTAGACAAAATTACTGTGCATGCGTGGAATTAAACACCACATGCATGGGCAACTCCCTCAACAATGCCACCATTTCTACTAGTAAGTGTAGTCACTCTATTATGCAACACTAATGAACTCCATATTATCACGTGAGAGCCAAGTGTGATATTAACCCCTAAAGGACCAAGGCTAATTTTCCAAGTTCGGTCAGCTTAGTATGGAATGAGTATTGATCCTCAATTATTGAGATTTTTTGTGGTGATTCTACTCATTGTAACAAAGATGGGATGGTAATTTGCCTACGTAGATGATGTATAGATCAAAAGATACAATCATGTAAAGGTAAAAAACCTAATTACGGGCACCTCCTGAAAATTTTCATACAATGAGCTATGCACATGAATTTTTGTACACAATGAGCTAACACCCCCATATACACAGCTGCCAAATTCATTTTACCAAATTTGAGACTAAAATTTGTATTTTGGGCATTTTCAGAAAGTTTCAAACTTGGGCAACAAGCCAAAAAAAAATGATACCAACTTTGAAGCTTATAATCTTACTATTGAAGAATCTTGAACGGTTGAAATTTTTTAGGTTTTAATAAATTCAAGTTGGTTGAAATATCCTACGGTTGAATCGGTCAAAAAGGTTTTAGATCAAAAGCTATTTGTCTTTTTATGAGAAGGGATACTTTGAAGTGTTTGGAGAGAAACATAGTTGTGGTCCTTAACCCCTAAATGACAGAGGGGGTAAGGGCCGAACCTAAATGTGCTATAAAATGTTGCTTCTACAACTTCGATGAAGTTTGGTTCAAAAGAGAAAATGAGAAGCACGATGTTTAGTAATTATCCATACGGTCAAACTTTCAAAAAATGTTTTCGATACTCATTAAACAAATTTAGAAGCATTTATCGCTAAATATTCACCAAAATTACAAATTTTATTTTTAGAATTTGAAATTTGGTATGATTGGTTGAAACTAGACATTCTATTCTAAAGTTTTAAAAAGCAAAAAATTTCAAAGAGGGAACATCATTACTTTCCCGAAATAGTAAGTTTTGTAACACTAGGACAATGTTGAGGTGTTTGTCTTTGAAAATTTCTCCTTGATGGAGTTTAACTCGGATTGACATAATTCAAATTGGGTTGGAAAGTAGACTTGATTTCCTATTTGAAAATATTTTTTATTTTTCAAAAAAGTTTTTTTTTCATCTCGGGCAGCCCGTAAAAAAAGGGCAGCGACCATAAAATGGTTGTTCGGTCACTTAGGGGTTAAGAGGTTAAGCCGTTAAGGAGGTCGAGACATGGGCTGAAGGTGTGCAGAGCATCACGTGCATTGTACACAAAATTGGATTGATTGCTACAATCTGCGTGGTACTAGCGCACAGTCTATTCACGTCTAAGGTAAGGGGTACAGTTGCCATTAGTTTAATCCTTAAACGACAATGCAAGCCCCACAGACTTGGTTATATTTTGGGAGAATTTTTCTCATAATTTCTACTTCATTGCATTAAATGAGGTTTTTAAAATGCCAAACCGAGCACTTTAGAGAGATCTATACTTCTTTAGAATAGAGCCAAAGTAAATTTAAAACATAATCATACTTAAAATGAAATTTAAAAGAGATTTTGGGTGTGGTATTAGGAAAGCATATGTCGTTCAAGGGTTAAGCATTTCAATCTACACAGAGCGGTGATTTTCAATGACAAAAAATTGCAGCACATAAAACTTTGGGTTTAATAACCAAGCTCAATTTTTAACTAATTTTTTCACAATGTATGATTTTGTTATAGATTTTCAAAATTAATATGCATAGACCACTATTGATGTTAGAAGGTGTATGAGTAACTGTCTTTCATTTCTAATCCAATCAGATTGCTAACTCGGTATTCATAATTAGCGCTTGTGATAATTAGATTGGGAACTCCTAAAGTTGAAATAAGTGTTTTTATAGATGACCACAATTGATACCTAAAAGTCTCTGGTGCTTCTACCTTATGTTGCTATTCTTGTCGTTGTTTCCCATTGCCATTGTGTTGCTGCCCACGTAGATGGTACGTCTCAAGACATCACAGGGGGCCCAAACTAAAACCATTTTAATTAGTGTTGATTTAAAGTAGTAAGGTACTTTTAACCAATTTATGAGGTTGTTAAAAATTTACTCAACTAAAATATTTAATGTTGATTTCAAGTAAATAAGGTGAGGGTAAGCAACATCCAGTCCTCACAAACACATCAAATTTTGAAAATAAGAATTTCTACACGGGTTTTTTTAAAATTTCTAATGATTGGTAGAGAATTTGTTTTAAAATTACCTAAAACGAGTTTAATAAAATTCCATATCAGCCATGACCCATTTTTTTTTGTAGTGTGATAAAAAAAATTCAATGAACTAACCATATTCTTGTCACATCATTGGTACCTCTTCATAGGAATTTCATAGATGTAGAGAATGAGACCTTATATATATAAATATATATATATATATATATATATATATATATATATATATATATATATATATATATATATATATATATATATATATATATATATATATATATATATATATATATATAATAACATAAAACATAAGACATAAGATATAGCCTTTGTATTCTTGTCAAGATTTGTTATATTTCAAGTTGATTGATTTGACATAATCATCTACATAGATGAGCTTTTGCACATGATATGATTGTATAGATTCTCATCTATAATATTTTTTAATTTAATTTCTAATTGTGATAGTTCAAAAGAGTAGTATGCCTCCTAAATAGCAACATGATGTTTTTAATGTGAGAACCTCTCTATTTTGAGAATTCTTTGCTCAAAGGTTTTAGTTAGTTAACCCCTAAAGAACTACGAGGCCACCACGTGGCTTCTAGAACTAAAAAGTGAAGAATTTCGAGTTGTTGGACCGTGAATTGTAAACTGAGCAACAAAGAGATCCTAGTTCTTTTTTAGAGCTGAATCGGTGAATACTCCTTGATCAAAATTTCATGAAGTGTGCGATTTTTGATGATTTTTTTGAGCTGCAAGGAGGTTATTTAAGCGTCACTTGAGACCCTCATATCTTTCTCCTCACACCTTCAAATTAATTGAATTTTTTTGCACATATTAAAAATGATGATTATCATGCATGGTAGAAATTTCAGATTTTTTGGAGCACTTTTGACCAATCCGATTTTAGCATGTGTACAAAATACCCTGAACAAGTTCCATCAATCTCCTCAACAGTGGCATTTTCTCAAAAATTGTGTGATTTTGTTGATCCTTTTTTCATACAAAAGCTATGCAAGTCTTCCTCCCCAGGTCCTTTAGGAGTTAAAGCTAAATAATGTTGTTATCATACAAAGACAACACTATTATTCTAAAGCTTACTAAACATATTTGAAAAAATATTGTTTGTATATCATCCTACATCAAATTGTAACCTAGAAATTGTGGCACACTTAATGTACCAAGAGCTAAATCTGAATATCCTGGATCTTGGATTAAATAATATCTCGGAGCTTGTAGAGCTCTTTCAGCATCTTTGTGTGCTTCATCATTGCGACCCAACTTGAAGTTCACATATGCTCGATGCTTCAATATTTCATAATCATCAAAAGGTCCGCACAACATGCAAGCATGATTTAGATCCTCCAATGCATCTTCGTATTTTTCCATTAGCTCTTTCAACACACCTCTCTCTTGCCAACCAAATGAATCACTTGGGTTTGCTTCAATAGCCCAATTAGCACTTAAAAGAGCTCCTCTGTAATCTCCAAGCTTGGCTTTGGCAAGACATGTCATTCTGCACGCATACAATTAGCATTCACTCATTAAATCAACAGAAGTACTAAATTTCAGGTTAGCGATGGATTCGAATTTTTTTTCAGCTTGAATTCATGAGTGTAATAAGTCATGAGTTTTAGTAGAAAAGAATTCAAATCCACTGCTAGCATGAAATTAAAAAAATCAAAAAATCAAAATTACAAAAAAATTAAAAATTGAAAATAAGGATTTTGTTATAGGTCTTACGATTTGTAAAAGTCATCAGAATTTGGATCATCAAAGTCTGCTGATACAATATCAGCAAGGGCTTCTTTGTAGAGTTCAAGTTTCATATTGGCCCTTGCGCGAGAACTTTTTGCTGCAGCTGAATTCAAATTGATATTGTTGTACGTGTTATGGTCCAAAAAAGTTAGTACAAATATAGCCTCCGATTGCATATCATCATCCACTTCTTTATGCAAGAATTTCTCCAATGTTGCCACAAGCTCTAAATGAGTAGAAACCAAAGCTTTGGATTCTTCATTTGCTTCAACAAAATTTGACAAGCAACCCAATAAGTAAACCGGGTCACAAGTCTCTAAGTTTGGCAAATCTTTTTTGAAGCTTGTAGCTTCCAAAAGCCTTGCAACCACAGAAATTAAGTTGCCTGTATTTGCAACTTTCAATGATGTTTCTTTTTGAAAAGCTATTTCTCTTAAAGCAAAAGCTGCTTGAGTTTTTAGTTCAGGTTCGTCTTTAGGTTGGTCCGCATCAAGTATATTTACTAATGCGTCAACAAGTCCTTCAACATTTGCGATTTTGATGCGAGCACTATATGAGCTTGCCAAATATGCTAAGCAGTCAATTGCGAAGGATCGACTCATCATGCCGTATGGTTGAAATATTGCTTTCCGTATTGTTTGTAACACAATAATATTGTCCAAAATGAAATCACAATTTGTATAATGAGCAAGGCGTGATAATGCCCGTAAAGCAAATGCTCTTAAAGTGGGTTCATCGGTTGGTGTAACATTGAGTGAGAGCATATTGACCAATGTTTCAAGAGTGTCTCTCGTCTGTATAGTCAATATAGGTTCTTCCCAACTCAATGACATATTTATCAAAGCTTCACAAACCTCAGTGAATGTTTCCTTTTCTTCAAGTAAATGTGAGCAACTTTGATCATCCAAATCCATGTGAAAGATAAACCTCATGATTACCTGAAAAATGGTAGAGTTATCAAATTGTTATCAATACCTTGTAGATAAAAAAGTATTTGGAGCTACTATTAAGAGTATGTGACTATTTAATAATTTTATCAAATTTGGTTTAAAGAATCAATTGAAAATATTTCATTTAGTTTTACATCAAACGTACAGTATATAAAATAAATTATTCAAATTCAATTTTATTTTTATCAATATAAAATAATAAGAAAAAAAATGTATGATAATTACCTTTGAAGATAGATCATGTCGTCGGATTTTCCATGCCTCTCCTCTTTTTGAAGGTAGTAGAAAATAAATAAATGATTCGATTGGTTTTTTTAACTTCACAATGTTCTCGTGTTGCTTGATTGGAAAATTGAATGTATTTTCTACATCCTCCAATATTTTCGAAGCCTCTTTTGTGAAAACTTCCTTCTTCAGATTTGCGTGTAGCACACAAAGGGCTTTCACAAGTATGCTCTCTTCACTTGCATGATCATCACTAGATGTGTTGTTTTTCAATAAAGTACAAAGCATTTTGCTGACCTCGTCTTTGTATTCTTTTAAGATAATATATCGGAGCGATCCAGACAAAGTCCATCCCTTTTGGCTCGAACTAGAAGTGGTGACAATAGACTCATTATCAAACACAAAATCCCGATCTTTAAGATGTTTGAGTGCAGTTACGAAAGCAACTCGAAAATATTTGGAACTGATGTGTTTGAAAAAGAGTTCAAGAAGAGGTTCTGGTAAAAATTGAGCTTCACATAGGGACATACAAAATAAAAGGTTTTGAGCATCATAAGGCAAGCCTTTGATAGCCATGACCATTGATGCAGTCACATTATTATATCTCACATTTCCAAAGACATGTCTACCTTCATCATCATCATCGCCATCATCATCATTATCACTTTCTTGGATTGACAAAATCTCATAAAAACCTTCAAAGACTTCAGTCCACGAGCGGTCATCTTCAACATTATATTCAATTTGTCTTCCGATAGTTGCAAGAACTCCAGGAAGTGAATCTGCTTTTGATATAATGTTGTTTGCAACATCCTGATAATCCAAATTTTAAAAGTATAAGAATGAATGATTTACAACCAATAGTAGAAAATCAATTTTTAAATAAAGATATTACATTGGCATATATGTTAGAATGTTATTCAATATTCTAGTTCATGAAGAATATCAAATAATATCAATTGTAAAAATTATAAAGAAAAACTATAAGGAAATTATGAAAACTCAATATATAAATCTCACACAACTACAATGATTTGAAGCATGTACAATAATGATTACATAACATCATAAATGTCATCTCACATGTAGAACTTGTTACAATTCAATATACTTTTGATAAAAAAATTAAACCAAAATCAAATACTTACTTGAACATTGGCAGGAATCTTGCCATTAGGCAAGTTAGAAACATAATTGCCAAGTATTTGACATGCTTCTTCTCGTGTAGGTCGTTGCATGTGGACTTCAATTGCACCGGGACAAACATCTCTCTTCCAAGAAGTGATGAGGTATTTTATTCTCTTTGCATCCAAAACCCTTAGATCTCGTACAAGTTTGGCGTCGTGCACATCATCAAGAATTATAAGAAGATTTAGCTCAAGAAGTCGTCTTCTTAGTTTTTTGAAATGAGACAAATCCACTTTGCCATCTGGATTTGGATTCTTTTTCAAATCACCTTTGTTGTCTTCACTTGATTCAACTCCCATGTTAAAGCCCAAATTCTTTAGTAACTTGATACATATAGAACGACTGTCAGCTTTAGGGCCACATCGTAGAAATTGCACCCGGTCTGTAAATATTGTTGTCGCCTCAGTGCCATAATATCGAACCAAAGATTTGGCAAGACAAGTTTTTCCTGACCCAATTCCTCCATACAAAGTAACAACTTGATTGCCTTCAAGATCTTCCAAATGTCGCTTTACCAACGCTTCAGTCCCTGAGAGCTTCACAATTTCCTTGTCCAAAGCAAATTGCGATGGGCTTGGAAGTTCATCAGCAATTTTTTCAAACATCATGTCAGATTCTTGCCTCTCTCTAATTCCTAAAGGAATTCTGTCAAATGCACGTACAACTCTGTCCATGCTTTCTTTCAAAGGGGTTGGAAAAACTCGTGCCTTGAAAATGAACGATAGACAAGGGATTTGGAAAGCCCGACTTGATTTGTATATGAATGATAGGCAACCACTGTTTTGTAAATCCTCCAACTTTTCACTCTCATCCTTGAGACACTTTATGGCGTTTGCTAGTGGCTCCCTCACAATTTTCTCTTGTGCCAAACCATTCCTTCGAATTGCTTCCATCCACCAATCTTTCTTCTCCTCCAGGGTTGCTTTCAAATCTTTGAAATCCTCCAAATCCTTTGAAGCTGCGTACCATTCCTCTTCACCATTTTGGACAACTTTTGCTGCTTCTGTTGCTAATGTTCCAAGCAGAGAAGCAATGTCCATGTTGACCTTCAAAAATGATTATAACAAAGTCAGTGCACTTTCCCAAAGTAAAGTCAGGTTCTAGTTATTCATGATTAGTTAATAACTAGAGTAGTATGAACAAACCTTGTGTTGAAAAATTAAATACAA
Organism: Pohlia nutans; assembly: GCA_022496805.1. Taxonomy (NCBI): domain Eukaryota; kingdom Viridiplantae; phylum Streptophyta; class Bryopsida; order Bryales; family Mniaceae; genus Pohlia; species Pohlia nutans. The sequence goes on from CM040103.1 coordinate 4,744,605, forward strand.
GAACAAATTTGAGCTCAATTCCTAAAAGACCAAATAATCCATTTCAATTTTTAGGCAACATCAAACATGCAGTTGAAAAGTCAAAATTTTAATCCTAAAATTCATTTAAATAACTCACATATAATATGCATAAAAGATAACTTGAATGCAAGACAAATTTCAGTAAATTTAGATTAGTGTTTACATAATTATGTTTATAATATTAATATAAAAATATCCTATGGATTATCGGTTGGGATTGGCCCAGCAGTTCCTAAAACTAGGGGTTGCCTCGAGGGCTGGCTATTAGAACCTGAACCTTAAAACCATAATCCTCTAGAAACTCATAACATTCAGTAGCATGCACTATCTCCGTCTTGGCTCTATGGCTCTACAGTAGATGGTGTGGAATATTCCACACTCGGCTAGGATGATGTATCGGGAACCTCTCGTGTATTATCTCGTGTAGAATGTAGCCAGCGGGAACATTTTCCGAGGTGAGGTTCCTGATACTACATGTGTCCCTCCACACTCAACAATACTTCATGTCTTCATCAGTAGTTAAGGAGGCTCAAGGTGAATGATGAGCAGAGTGCATGAAAGAAAGGGTTTAGGCATAAAGGCTAGTGAATGTTATGGCTCTTCTAAAAACAGATTTAGAAACCTAAACAAAGCATTTTGATGATTTGAACTTCAACCGTTCATTTGTCAATCCCAAAATCATAAGTGAACAAAATCTACAGGTTTGATGACTTTGATCATAAGCCAGGAACCCCAGGTGCAGGCAGACACCAACCAAGCTCAAGGAACATAATTATTTAACTAGGCAAAGGTATCAGGGAACTCATCAGAAAATTCTTTCTAAGCTCTAGAAGATTAGCGTTTTCAAGAATCATAACTATAACTATAACCATAGCATACTAGACAAGAGAGTACCCTTTTTAAAAGAGCTAGATCCTTTTCTTTACCTCACGAGGGAATGTCATATGCATACCATGAATCGCAGGATTCATGAGGAAATGCCATGTACAGTTTTCAGTTCTATTTTGAAGTGAAGTGAGGACCACATTCAAAAGGATACTCCCTTTCTCTACTCTAATATGCTATGAAGCTGGTTCAAAGAGCATCGTCAATAAGAATATTAAAAAATAACTCATCTATCTAGATGCCTCTAGGACATGGATAGCAGCCTCCTCTCATAGGCACACTAACATTGGCAAAGTATGTAAAGAGCTTCACACTAAAAAGCACACAGAGAAGGCAGGCACTCAAAGATGACTTAAATTTAACACAATTTATTGCAAATATTATAGAAAAAAAGCAAAGATCTCCAGAATGAAACAAAGGCCAGAAAAGTTTTGATGTTCACCTGTGATGGGTTTTCAGAGGCAGCTTGGATTGACTTCGGTTACTCTCTCGTATATCAGCAAGTCCACTTATATACTCTTGAATGTCAGCCTTTCAACGCGCAGGTGCATATATCCAAATGAATGAAGATATAATTCAAGTCTTGCTCAAAACTCTTTACAAGCTGTATACACAGGCTTACGTACTAAAATGGATTCCTCAAACGCCACTCAGTGTGCTTGCAAAAGCTTTCACAGTTTTCTTCCAACTCTCAACTCCCTGTCGACTTTAGACCTTTAGTCACAAGTCTGGTTTGCGATGTACTGATTCTAACTCTCACCACAGCGTGCACACAACAGAATGTAAAGTCTTAACAACAAAGAAGATGGAGTCATGGAGTTACAACCAAGAAGATTGAGTCATTGAGTTACAAGAAAGAAAATGACAGCATGTTGTGCACACAACGACATGCAACTTACAAGAATTCAAGGAGATGGACAAGCACGTTGTGCACACATCGACAACTTAGTTGCAAGAAAGAAGATGGAAAAGCACGTTGAATGTGCACACAACGAAAAAACTTACAAGAAGGAAAATAGACCAGACACACAAGAAGAAAGAAAGAAAAACTTAGCAAGAAAGACGCACATTGTGAAGCAGTCAACAAGACTGCAACTTACGAGAGAGAAGATGGACGCACGTTGTGGTGGAGTCAACAAAACTGCAACTCACGAGGAAGAAGATGGACGCAAGTTGTAGTGAAGTCAACAAAAAGAATGTAATTTAACAACAAAGGAGATAAGCATTACAAGGAGAGTGCTAAGCTAGCAGCTTCTGAGTGTAATGCGGCACTATACTCGCTTCTGAGTATAATGCAGCTTCGGAGTATAATGCTGCATGCAAGTGGCCTTTTAATTAACTTATTGTAGACAGCAGGAATAAGAGGGAGTTTGGAGTGTTGGACAAGTCATGCCTCAGTTATTTTTGAATATATGGTAGCCATTTTTTAAGGATTTTGAGTGAGAGCATTCCCGCCCATGCATGCTAGGACTAACTCGCTAAAATTATTCATCTACTTTTGAAGGGCCCTTGCACTCACACTCCCCCACCCTTGCAAGTCCCTCACATATCAAAAATGCGCATCAAATAGTCAATGAACCAATCACAAGTAGAATGTGAAGATATAATCAACTAAATAGTGATTTCAGGAAGACCCATTTTTTAACACGCTAGGATTGAGAGTCAAAGCATTCCCACCCATGCATGCTGGGATTAACTCGGTGAAATTATTCATCAACATTTGAAGGGCCCTTGCACTCACACTCCCCCACCCTTGCATGCCCTTCACATATCAAAAGTGCGCATCAAATAATCAATGAACCAATCACAAGTAGAATGTGAGGATATAATAAACTAAATTGTGATTTGAAGGCCCATCTATTATACAATACAGCTCGGTTTGTCTCACCCGACCGTTCCGCGCTGGAATCCGTCAAGGAGACAACTCAAGTGGCTGGGTGTTTGTTCAAGTGGCTATGTCAATGTGCTCAACGGCACGGGTCCCACTAGTTTATTAACATGCTAGGATTGAGAGTCAAGAAGTACTTTTGAAGGGCCCTTTGCAATTTTCATCTACTCCTTGACTCACTAGGAGGCCATGGGAAGGCATGGGAAGGCATGGGCAGCCATGCGCTGAGTGGTAGAGTGAAGAAAAATTGGATCATACTGTTCGGCACCCGACCCAAGGGAACGTCATTCAAACTGCACAGGCCGGCTGGGAGCTCACAAGCTGCCTCCAGCTCCAACTCATCAATAGTCTAAGGTATAACTCAGTGGACCAAAGCCATGAAATTTGGAACAGGTCTAAGGTAGGAGGCTCTAAACCCGCCACTTTAACCCTTAAACGTACCACCCCTTTGTAGGAAAGTCAAACTACACAATTTACTGAATTTTTGCCTTCAAGATTTATCAAAATATTTTTTGTAATATTTTTCATGCATGGAATTGAATGTTTCCTATTAGTCTTGAAATTTTCAGATTTTTTATATTTATACGGCATTTTTAACAAAATTTTAAGTAAAATATTTCAAAAAATAAATTTTATTACAAAAAAGCTATAAAAAATTAATATTTTTTGGGAGCAGGTACAAATTACAATGGAGAATCACATGATATGTTTTCCATAGAAACTTTTTATTTCAATTTTGAAATTCAAAAGTTGAAAATCCCATCATTCCTATGTAGTGTAATTCAAACCTTGACCTACAAAGCTTGCACAAGCAATAAAATACTCAATAATTGGAATTTTTAAGATTTGAAAAGTGGAGTACAAACTAGACTTAATAAACTTCATTTTCTTAGTTGGGTGTATTAGCAACAAAAGTCATCTTCAAGATCAAAATTGGGTTTGACCAACAAACATCCAGTAACTGGATGCGTGGACGTTTAGGGGTTAAGGGATGTGAATTTACGAGGACATAGGGAGAATTGAGCATGATTTTTCACTGGAAGACAAATCCAAGCAAAGATCAACATACTAAAGTTATTTGTAAAGGGAACCGGTCTTTTGCCTTCTTTTTTCTTGGAAATGAAAATCTAAACTGTATTTGAGTGTAGCCGCAAAGTAATCCTGTGAAATAAACTTAGGATTTGAGTGTTTTATGGAGGTGTTAGTTGCCACAAATGGTACAAATCTCCCAAAAAAAAAATCTTCACAAATGGCACAAATCTCTACTTACTACTACTACCTCCCTCATTTAGATCTGAGATTTAACTTCAAAATCCAAGTCCTTCCCATCAACCAACGCCCTGACACTACCACACAAGGAACTTGTAACTTGATTTGGCATTCGGTAAAAGCCAGGACAAAACTGGTGTTTTGGAATTCTTGATGGCTGAATTGAGTCTTTCATGAGTTCTATTTCTAGTCTATAGTGAACCCTGCCAGTGCCATTGGAGACCCTGTGCTTTTCAATTTAGAGGTTACAAACCCAGGGTTTGGGGTACTTTGCAGATTACTCTACTTTGAATCAAAAAAATTGGATGTTCCTAAAATTAGTTATAAATTTCTGAAGTTGAAATGACATGGGTTCTAAAGTGATGCTCTTCACCATGAGTACATTCAAAATTTCAAAATGTTTGTCTTTGGTAAAGTGCGGGTTTAAAACTGTGGTGGGTTTAGAGCCTTGTCCAAGATCCTGAAAATTTATCCAATGTGCCATTTGGTGCCTCTTGATAACAATTTTTCAAAATTTTATTTCACCATGTACAATTTTATACCAAGTGATTATTGTACTAGAAGAAAATGTGGAAGAAATGTTTTTGAAGGAGACAAACAAGGAAGTTTACACCATCTTCTTTGTCTCTTTTGTCTCTTTCTATGAATTTTTTATTTCTTTTCTTGAATTCTTTGTTGTCAACTTTTTTGAATCTTCTTTATTTCTAAACCTCCACTTCTATTTAGTAAAATAACCTATTAGATTAAAAACATCTAGGTATCACATATTTTAGAAGGATGGTTTTCATAGTAGGCCAAGAAATCAAGAATGTTATGACAATATCCAATAGTTAAAATACAGACATAGTTAGTAGGACTTTCATGAACCTATACACAATGAACTCATTATTACACCCTCCAATATCACAATTGTGACACCCACAAAGAATGAATGTTAGTGTGTACGTATGTGATTGGATACTCTCCACATGTCTAGTTCTCAACATATGTAAATTGGTAACTATAAGTGTGATATAAACGAGTTCTAAATGTATGTCCCTTCAGACTAGCCATTCTTTGTGATGAACCGTACAATCACCATTGTATTCTTATGCAATCTCAACCAACCATGCCAAATTTCACTTTCCAAACACAAAAACTTTATCTATCATGTATTTTTTTCATATTTTTCAAATTTCTATGTAGCAATTGATAAACGAATGTTAGTGATAAATTTAAAAATTTAATTGCTCAAATATGTAGGAAACATCAATGCACAGTCATGTCATCCTTTCAAGAAAAATCTAAAAATAGTTACGAGATTCACACTAAAGTTGATTGTCCTAAAACAACCAGGTTAAGCAATATGGCCTATTTTTGGCAATGCTAAATTTGAAAAAATATGACCGCATTTGAAATAGGTTTTGATAAGGATTGCAAAAACTTGCAACATCTAATTCGCATTTGTCAATTTTATACAAAATTCCAAAGTAGAAAGTAACTTGTGACCTAAAGCAAACCTCTAGGTTTTCCCATGTTCACACCATGTGGTACTAACTTTCACTCATAATGATACCCAAAACCACCAACTATTTCTTCGCAATGCTTGGTGTGCCATAGGTCTACTTGAATAGTGAAATTGGTGGTTTTGGGTCTCAACTGTGGTGGCCCCAAGAAAGGTCTACATGTCATAATTGGGGGAGGTGGCGGTTTTAGGACATCCTACCTTACACAACATGAAGGTATGCAAATCAACTTCCCTTCTGTGACTTGCCTCTAGAACCACATGTTAGAGCATCTCCACGAGCAACTCTGAATTGCAATTTGAAGGGCATCCAAAATTGAGACCTCACCATGTAATTCCCCACCAAAATCACTCAATTAGACTCTGAAAATAGTAAGTAAGCCACTCACAAGTCACCATGCATGAATTGTGCAATTAAAAACAATTCTAGCTTGAGTTGATTTAAGGGCCCTGAACTAGGTTGCTGTATTAAGAGTCTCACTCCAAATAAATTGTTGACCAACCCATGCACATCCATTTTTCCAGAGCCAGAGAGCTATTCAGAGTGCTGGTGGAGATGTTCTTACAGACTTAACTGCAAGAGCATGTGGACGACAGCACAATAACAAATTTCAAGGAATTCCAGCAGCTGACAGGAAGAAACAGAACATTTGAATCTGTACAATTATAACTTTACAGAGATTCTGTGAGTACAGGGACATCATATCACTCACAGGAACAATCTACATGTTGAATACCGGTAGGCAGCTTATGGTAACTAGAAACAAGGATCTGACTCAAGCGAATAAAGTTCAAGCATATCTGTACATATGATCATGAAAAAATAAACATACTTTGGAGCGATGGCCCAATTTTTGTGTTCAGCCATTCCAATTCGCTTGGAATTCTGGATGGTGGAACAGCCTCTTCATCTTTACCCAATTCAGCATGAAGCGTTCAAGAGGGTCGTTGGACTGGAGCTTTCAGAGAATTCATGTAAGCAGCATCTAGCTTGTCAAGGCCATCAAAAAGATACCCGAATGGCTTCATTCCCACATAGCGGCCACTTCCACGACGCACATTGAGCTGGCCTTTCTCCCATACCACATTCCCTTGGCTGATGGTTGTTTCAATGTTTCCCTGAACAGGATCAAATGGTGACTTGTGTGAATTGCTGTAATAAGTAACACAATTATGTAAACACAAACATCACCCTTTGTGTCATCTTAACCCCTAAACGTCCCAACAAAATTTGACATACTTGTAGTTGGAGGCCTCTCCAATATTATCAACAGCTCCCCATCACAAGAGATTTATTGTAATTGGTAGAGAATTTAGTAGGATTTCAAAGGTGACTTGGATGAAAATCATCCGAGGTTGTATGAGAAAGTTAGAAGGCTTCGACTATGTTCGTGATCCAGTTTCTTGATGCTGGGACGTTTAGGGTTAATAGTAGTATGTAGATTTTGTCACTCACATTGTCCGCCCCGTTTGAAGCGGACAGGGCTCAAATAGGACAAATATTGCCCAAAAAAAAAAAAAAAATGTCAAAAACTAAGACAATTATTTCCGGACAGAGGAAGTAATCACTCTAACTGGATATACAGTAAAGTTAAGCACAACAGGTCACATACCTTCATGGTCCAGCCTTCATATATATTGGTATCAATTCTCGAATGATGGGTTTTAGCAGATATTGTGGTGGTTGCATTCGGGTTCAAAATGATGATGTCAGCATCAGAGCCTGGCAGGATTGCCCCTTTTCGCGGATAGATATTGAATATTTTAGCACTACCACGATACACAACGCACGCAATAAGGACCGGATTTAATTCCAGAATGACTAAGGTGCTTACCCCATTCCCAACTGAATAAGAAATACGGATATGAGGCATTGAAATTATTTAGGGGTATTATTTTTTAGAGATAGACAAGAAGAATTAGATTCCAACACAAGTTGAAACATAATTTTTGGATAAAGAATGAATTAGTTACAAATTTTCAAAGTTGAAGTATGACGCATCCCATTCATGTCATATAGGTACACCTCTTTCTGTCTAAAAAAATTTGTATTGCACACACTAAAGATGCTTGAACCAACAACAACGAATCCATAACCACACTTACACATACTAAAACCAACAAGAGAGAACCCATTACCAACTGTAACTCATGCTACAACCAACAACGTCGGAGCATTGATTGTGGATAATGCCCCTAGCTGTTGGTAAAAGGAGCCAGTTGGGAATGGGGTAACCACCTTACATAGACTAAACTCTATCGTGAATAATCCTCTTCATTGGATGTCATAACTTTTATAGAAACATTCACTCCATTTAAGAAGACGTAAAGAGATCTGGGTCACATAAACTGGGCGGGTTAACCCCTAAAGGACCATAAGGCCACCAGGTGGCTCCTGTTTTTTTTCACTAATTTTGAGTAGGTTTTATGTAGATTTATTTTTGTTAATTTTTTATTTTATTTTATTTTATTCAACATATATAATATTCTTCACTAATTCCAGTGATATAAAATTTGGTCCCATTAAAATTATAATTTTCAGAACATGATCGTTTAAACTTGTCATTTTAAAACCATGAATCCTTGGTCCTTTGGGGGTTAATGAAGATTTTTTTGATAAGTGATGCAACGATTTAAAAAAAATACTCACCAGGCAGCGCTAGTAACTCGGACAAAGTCCATGGCTGAGATTTTTCCGGAATTCTGCAATCAAAGTGTTGGTCAGTGGAACTCCAAGAATTCATGAACATGTAATAACTTTCCCACAATATCCTGACACAAGTAGCACCATTCAAGCATAGAACGCCACCATGGTACAGATGTTGATTGTAATTTGTTAAACCGAAGGTTCTAACTAGTTAATAAATATCTGCTAGTGTGGCATTTTTGTAAGGGTAGAGTGCAGAAAGATAATTACCACCATAGTGTCCCATACAATGTGCATTCGCTCCTCAACCCCTATGGCATCAGCAGAAGAAACTGTGTTGTCAGAAGAAGAGTTCCATTTTACTATACCTTGGCTGAACCAATACCAATTATCGTAATTCCAGCCTCAAGGAAATGCAGTATAAGAGTAACACAATCTTCTTCTATATATACGAAGGTTCAAATGATCATCAATGTTTTACTGTACCGTTAACACCATTAGGGATTTTTCGAAAGTCATCTTTCCCAAGCGCCTTTTGAGTCGAATTGAAAGGGCAGTGATCTGTCGCCACCAACTGAGCAAGAAATACAGGGATATTTGAGATAATTGACCTTGCACAATTAAAAAAATGGGTCATCTGAAAATATTCCACAAGCGATAAGAAAGCTCAATTACCTGAAGGACTCCCGAAGACAAGGCTGCTTGAAGAGCTTGATTGTGACCAGCAGGTCGGATTGGTGGGCTCATTACATACCTGTTTACAACCAAATAATGTGTCAGTCAAGTTTTTTCCAAAATGACTACAGACAGTCACTATTTAACAATGTAATGTGAGTACAGCCAATCATATGCCCATTGCTAATATAAAACACATGTGGCATGTCATTTGGATGATGGGAGAACATCGTGGAAGGCAGATGCATTAATGCATTATAATTTGCAACTAAGAGGGATATTTTGAATTTGATGTATGAATAAAAGTTGTAATGATAGTCACGCACTGTGCAGCGGTCTTGAAATCAGGGTCCCAAAGCTTTGAATCATCCAACGCTAAGCCAGACGCAACTGGCTCCCCTATGACACGCTGCCCTGCAAAATCAAACAAGGAATTCAGAGAAGCATGCCCATCGACTGGAAGAGTACTAGAACACGAAACATGTATCTTACTATTAACCCTTAAAGGGCTGATAGGGATAGTACATACGTTGGCGCATATTTGACATTTGTTGTAAATAGAAAGTTCCAAATTGAGAACCCAATAGCTCATTAAAATCCTGTCGACATGAATTTTAACTTCACTTTTGATTTTAAACCCATAGGAGGTGTATAACCATGCAAAATACAATGGAATATTGTTGTATAATAGTGGTCGGAAAGGGATGTCTGGACCTTTGAGGGTTAAGGAAGGTAGTTTGTTGTTTTGTTTGTTTTGTATGTAACATTGAGATTTCCCCGACCATGCGCCCGCCGGCCACTGGCCACGTTCTTGGAACGCATTGGAAAGCTCTCAATGAGTAAGGGTGCACTGAAGTCGTCTTGTCACTTTTGGACTTACCGTGTGGGACTTATGGATATTTGAGTGATTTTTGTCACCATAAATTGAATTATATTATGGATTGATTATTCTAAAATAATTAAAATTAAAAAGAAAAAAATATGGCTATATGGGAACACTGGACCAACGGCACAGGGCCACACTAGTAGAGATGACGAGGAGAATCAAAATAACTATCCAGAAAATCCTGTCTCTGAACCACACAGCAAAGATAACACATACCAGAATGCCGAGCTCGAGAAACCTCGTCCAGGGCATCAATGCTCATGACATGAACAACATATAAGGGTGTATTCACAAATTTTGCCAACCGGATTGCTCGTGCTGTAGCCTCCCCTTCAAGCTATTACACACAGGGTCCACAGTACTCAAATTAGATAGTAATCAAACAGAATGCTTTGATTTATATGTCTAACTCATACAACAAATATAAAAGAAATGATGACACGTACCATAGTGCCATAGCTGGGTCACCAAAAAATAATTCAAAAAATTAAAAACATAAAAAATCGGAAGTTATGAGGACAAAACACGAGAATAGAATCAATTAATTCTAGCTATATTTTGTTATTTCTAAGCTATGTTGGGCCATTTTGGGCTATTTCTAATCATTTTTTTTTGCTAAAAACAAAAAACAAGAAATTCATTTTTTGACGAACGAACCCTATTTTTCAAAACATATTAAACATTTGTTTGTGGGGTGGCGACCCAGCTATGGTACTACGGTATTCAACAATAATATATCAAAATTAACCCTTGAAGGATCAAGGATTCACACTTTCAAAATGACAAATTCATTCCATCATATTGTGAAAAATATAATTCAGATGGGACCAAATTTTATATCACTATAACTAGTGAAGATCATTGCATGTGTTGGTTAACCCTTAAAGGTCCAGATTGGCCATTCCGGCCAGTATTATACGGCTATATTTCATTGTATTTGGAATGGTTCTACACCTATGAGTTTCATATCAAAAGTGAAGTTAAAATTCGTGTTTACATGGTCTTAAAAGCTATTGGGATCTCAATTCGGAATTTTCTACTTACAACAAATGTTAAATATACGGCAACATATCTATTGTGCCCTAAATCCTTTAAGGGTTAAGAAAAAAATTGAACAAGAGGAAGTCCAAATAGGAGCTACTCAGTTTAAAAAAACATGGAGTACAATTTGGGCTTCTTGGTCCTTTAGAGTTTAAGACAGGAAAAACTCTTCCATGTGTGGTTTCAAAGAAGGTCAATCAATGAAGGAAGCATTAGATAAATTTGATTGGGACTGCAGAGAATGTACCACAGAGGGCCGAGAAAGAGGATGTCCTTCAGGCCCGGTGATACCAAGCTCAATCATTCGGTTCTGGCCTTCTACAACCCCATCACCATTCTCAGCATGCACTTGGGGAAGAGCTCCAAGCTCTTTACACTTTTTAAACCCTTGCAGAAGCTCCTCATCAGTAACCATCAATGCGCCCTTGTAAGCCATGAAGAACTTAAAAGAGTTGATCCCTATACAAATAGAAAACAAAAAAGTGACGTCAATTTGGCTTGATGAACATTCAAAAGAAACCAATAGTATTGTCATCCATTCTATAAAATGTACTCCCTCTGTTCCAAAATAAAAAGCGTGTGGGAACATATTTTTTGTTCCATAATAAAACAAAACTTTGCTCATTCCACTCACCTATTGTTCCCGAGCTTGCTATACATCGCATTAATTAACCAATGATGCCATGGATTTATTCACTTATTCGTAATCTCAAAGGTGCATTTTATTTTGGAACAAAGAGAGTAGTATTCAAGCTGCTCTTCCAATTGTATTTCAATGAATATGTCTTTAACCCCTAAACGTCCCAGCGTCCAGAAACTGGATCACGAACGGATTCAAAGCCTTATATCTTTCTCATATAATCTCGAATGACTTTCATCCAAATCACCTTTGCAAGCCTGTTAAATTCTCTACAACTTAATGTAAATCTCTTGTGATGAAGAGTTGTAGATAATATTGGAGAGGCCTCCAACTGCAAGTATGTCAAATTTGAGTAGATTTTATGCTTGCAATGGTCCTCTCATGTACATCTGAGCCATGCTAATATCTATTTTTGAGGCTAGCATCTACTTCTGTTCAAAGGGTCGGTATGTTTAGGGGTTAAAGATGTTAGAATTCGCATATTTTTTGTAATAAATTGAAATAACATTTGAAAAGTGTGCAATTTAGGACCTTTCTCTTTGACAAGCCACTCCATGTCCTTGGCAACATCCTCATTCCATTTGGTGACTGCCATGTGGAACCCATAATCCATGCACGATTTCTCTGCTTTCTTTACCCAGGCTTGATACCCGGCTGCCAGATCTCCATCGATGGGAAAAGCGAAGTCGATGTGCATGGTGGTGCCCCCAGCCAGAGCTGCTGCTTGTCCACTGAAGAAATCATCAATAGACTCCTGCCCCATAAATGGCATCTCCATATGTGTATGTGGATCTATACCACCTGATAACAAATTAAATATTCCACCATTAATATTCAAGACAGAATTCAAGGCACCCAACCAGGTAGCGCCAAGTAGTCCATTAGCTACACTAGTGTACTCCAAGAATTGATGTCTTTTACCACAGTTTGTTCAAAGGTGAGGAGAAATAGTGTCCCTAGAATATATAGAAGTCTGTCACTCCCGCTCCCAAGAAGAGTGCCATGTTCCTTCCAAGTGATGAGAGTGACATGAGGTAGCATGCCATGTTGTCATCTGTCATTGGAACACTTGAAGTTTTCATCATTTTAAATTTTACATTAAATTTGTTTTCACAGGGACACTATTGATCTCCAAATAATCAAAATAGTGTCCATGTTGAGAAATAGTGTCCGGAACACTAAATCACGATTTTAGTAATCACGATTTTAGTGTAGTTAAGGTCCATTAGCTAGTTGAAATTTAACACATAGTGACTAACCTACTATGCGTCTGCACTTGCAAGGCAACTAATGGGAATTTAGGCTTTCAAGTTAGCTACCTATAGATTTAGCGCTTGTATAGAGCACAATTAGTTTATTTGTCTAAAATTGGGGAGTTAAGTTAATGGGAGGAAATGAATGTGAATTCATTGCAAGTTAGTCAGCGGGCATTTAAGTAACTGATTCCAGTTTGCTGAAATTGCTACTTCGTTCGTTGGGCCTTAGATATCGAACTAGACACAGGATATCCAGGTTGCATTCTGAATTTCATAAGAAAGTATCAAAAGTTGCAATTCTGTGTAAGATGTAATTTTAGGGTTTTGATCGGCAAAGTAACTGAAATTAAGCAGCTGAAGTAGAAAAAGTACCTGGCATGACAAATTTTCCAGTTGCATCGATAATTCGCACACCATCAACTGCCTGGGCAGCATACACAGAGATTAATTCGTGAGATTCCAAAACGTACTCCCTCCATCCCACAATAGATGATACTTTTGAAAAAAAAACAAAAAATTAAGTAAACTAGAAGGATTTCATCAGATCTCTAAATACAATAAGTTTCTATTTCAGAGTAGTTGTCTGTCAAAACACTAGCATGATTTCATCAAATCTCTAAATGCAATAAGTTTCTATTTTGGAGTAGTTGTCTGTCAAAACAGTAGAATGATTTCATCATATCTCTAAATACAATAAGTTTCTATTTCGGAGTAGTTGTTCGTCAAAACAATAGAATGATTTCATCAGATCTCTAAATACAATAAGTTTCTATTTTGGAGTAGTTGTCTATCGAAACAATATCATACTACACATGATATATGTGGCATGTGGCAACATAGTGATGTTCGTTGCAGTGTGTTCTTTGATGCAACGAACATATGCTAGCATTCATTTCATGCTAGCTCACATGCTGTTTGTGATTCACACATTAAAAAAACAAAAAAAAACACTTCATATGCACTTGTTTTGTGATTTTTCATCGTTAGAATCTGTAAAACAACAACTTCAAATTGAATAAAAGATTTGCATGAAGTAATTTGGAACAATCTTTTTTCTCAAAGACATCATCTATTATGGAGTAACATCAAAGACATCACAGCAACTATGTAAAATCCGTGAGTACAATGTTAGGGTAACCACTAGATGGAAAAAAAGATTAGAAACCTTGAGATTCGGCGCAACAAGTTTGATAACCCCATCCTCGATGTAAACATCCGCTTGTTGCTGATAGTCCGCATTGACCACAATGCCGCCCTGGATGAGCAGCTTGCTTGTCTGCTTCGTGCACTCCAATCTCTCGCTCCCAACTGTACAGATCTGCCATGCAAATTTAACGCATGATCAATCGATCATCCCAAACTCGAATGTACTCCCTCCGTCCCAAAGTTATTGTCACGTTTGAAAGTCATGTTTGAAAGTGCTTTTTTAAGTAGGTCCAAAAAATACTTCCTTGTGGCTAATTTTATTTAGGTTGCAATGAACATATGCAATGTTCTTCAATCATTCTAGTGACATAATTTGGAACCTTTTCTAATCATGTTTCTTACAATATGATCAATGAAATTGGCTCAAAGAAATACCAAACAAATTTGTATGACACTAACTTTGGGACGGAGGGAGTACTACAAGAAGCTCTTGAACCAATTGTACTGTAAACCCTAGTTTCCTCCCAACTTGTCCAGATTATGTAGCACTAAAATCAGAAGCAAAAAAACGTATGCATCATCAAACTCGACACGCATCACAACAAGCTCTTGAACTCTAAACCCTAATTTCCTCTAACTTGAAATCAGAAGCAAAAATGTGCGCATTCTCCCACGCTATAAAATGAATTCTCAAAATTCGGCAAGCTCTTGAACCGATTAGGCTCTAAACCCTAGATTCTTGTAACTTGTAGCACTGAAAAAAGACAAAGCAATTATTGATTGTGGCAATTCAAGAAGAAAATGGTACTGGTAATCTTGAAGTTTGACAACAACAGAATGAAGGGAAAGATGAGGGAATGAATTACTCACTTGCTCAGCTTGTGCTTGTGGATTGTTTCCAGAGATGAGGAGAATCAAAGTGGCAAGGACGAGAACCGCCGGATTCAACATTGTTCTTCTTCTTGTGCCGAAGAAATTTTCTAGCTATAATTCTGCTTGGATCGGGGAATTGATTGCTTTGAGGGGTGAGTGAATTGTGAGGAGAATCGACGAGATGAGTGAGCCGCTCTAAAGATTAACGAAGATACAGTGACCTTCAAAACTGTCCCAATGTTTGTACATGTTAGAGCATCTGCACCGTTGCTCGCTAAAAACGGCTCGCTAAACGGTGTTTCCAGGGCTCTTCATCACTCTTGAGACTCGGGAAATTCGCTCTCCCTCACCGGCACCCCTCGGCACTATCGGCTCCTCGAAAAGGGACCGGCGCCTCTCTTGCCTGGCCGCCCACCCGCCCTTTTCCCTGGCCCGGCCTCCCTCTCCTGCAGCGGGCTCCGTTCCCGTCAGCTCCTTCTCATCCGTTCCCGCAGGTTCTCAGCCCGCCTCGTTCCCTATTCACTTCCAGCTCAACGTGGGCAAGGGCCCCGACGTCGGCGTTCGCCGCTTTGAGCAGCCAGAACCCCGGCGTGCAGCAAATCGCACCGGCATTGTTCACCCCGGACATCAACGACGAGGTGTCGGAGAAGGGGTTCAGAATCAGCGAGAACACGGTGGACATGATCCAGAAGGAATTCCGCATGTAAATGTATCGCTCATGAAAGGTGGAAACTTCACATATGTATAGACTGTAGAATTGATCATCAGGTTTTATACAGCCACGTCCGGAACTTACATACTATTCATTCGATTCCAGGAAATCAGACAGGGTCAGACGACTTCTCACCAGTTAGCTAATTAGCCTGATTGTTTCAGTCACAGGACCATATGTTTGAAGACTTCATTTGTGTGAAGAAGTCATTTGGGCTTGGCATTATTTGATTAATTAAATTGCGACGGATTCACAAGACTTGCTTCTCATTTTCACGTTACAGTGTATATCACTGTGGTGGAGAGTTATCTAAGTTGCGCGTAAAATGGAAATTTCGTGGAACGGATACAGTGTTAACCAATTGATAATTTTGGAATCATTCATCTCAACACCATGATATCAAAATTAAGGTCTACCATTGAACAGAAGAATCACATGATCACAAGGAACTCAAATAAGCGATGGATCGAATTCACAGGAAATGCATTTAAAACGTAACTCTAACTTTCTCTACAGGTGTCTGAGTGAGGCTGATTACCCAGTGCAACAGGATTGCCTAATACCATGATCCACAATATCTTAGCCAAGCCCACGTGCGCCCTCCAAGGCTCCAACCATGGCCAAGCCCAAGTAAATGAACATTTCACACCAGCAGTCCTGAGAATATTCTGAGAGCAGTTGGAACTCAGAAGTCATTACAAGGAGAAGGCGTCACTTTTCACTGTTTGGTGAGTCAAACCACGCCACTTCGCACTCACTGCCCAAGCCCTCAAGATTTGGTGAGTGCGATTCGTCACATAGGACAAACGTGTACAATGAACTCTGACATTGTTCCAGATTCTCATGAGTGAGAAGCGACACTTATGCTAGAAGTGAGTCCATCACACTCTCTTAAATTTTCAGATAGGTTTTCGGTATGCGAGAGTCTCAGCACAATACTTCTAGTTGGCGGTGGAACCAACTTTTGCATGTGTATGCTTGCACTTGTCTATCACATACTCCCTCTGTTCCAAAAAGAGCTTTTGATACCCCTGTTCATATTGTCCCACTCAGAATGAGGGTCCACACCAGTGGATTGCAATAGCGAGTTATTTTTCCTCGTTTTCCTTCAACATGAAGCTTTTTATGAGTATTAACTAAATAGACAGTGTGTAACACAATATAATATTATAATGAACATTTCCACACTCCGATTATATTTATATAGAAAAGAACACCCTTGATGGCTGATTCAAAATCAGAGGATCTATGTCGATCCTAGAAATTAGAGGAGAGGCTCTTGAATGTCACAATTCTAGCACTTTGAAGTTACACGCCGTTGCAATGAATATAACCATAAGCACATCGAATCTTGCCATGATGGCAGGCTACATAATTAATAAATGCAATATTATACTCCTATGTTCAATAGTATGTAAGTTCCTGTATAAAACCTGATGATCAATTCTACAGTCTATACATATGTGAAGTTTCCACCTTTCATGAGCGATACATTTACATGCGGAATTCCTTCTGGATCATGTCCACCGTGTTCTCGCTGATTCTGAACCCCTTCTCCGACACCTCGTCGTTGATGTCCGGGGTGAACAACGCCGGTGCGATTTGCTGCACGCCGGGGTTCTGGCTGCTCAAAGCGGCGAACGCCGACGTCGGGGCCCTTGCCCACGTTGAGCTGGAAGTGAATAGGGAACGAGGCGGGCTGAGAACCTGCGAGAACGGATGAGAACGAGCTGACGGGAACGGAGCCCGCTGCAGGAGAGGGAGGCCGGGCCAGGGAAAAGGGCGGGTGGGCGGCCAGGCAAGAGAGGCGCCAGTCCCTTTTCGAAGAGCCGATAGTGCCGAGGACCGGCACCCTGTGAAGTGGCCCTGGTGGCTGCTGATCTGCCCGGATTCGGGGGCTTGACACGGCATCCCCTGCATTTCTGCTTCCGCAAAAAGCTTCGAAGCTCGTGTTGTCTCTCTCGCTTTCTTCCTTCCCCAGCCGTCGCCCGTTGACTCCGCGGATTCGAGAAGCGCCAGTGTGCCACGACTCGCCCACAGCCCAAAAATAAACAAGAATGTAATCCAAAGCCTGAAAAGCCTCTCAATCTTTGTCGATATCTCCGTGGATTGGGCGCGCTAGAGAAAACGAGGGACTCCGGACGTTGGCGAGTTGAAGTCGATTTTTGGCGAGGCCGGGACGAACAAGGCAGTTCCCAGTGGCGCGGTGAGGGAGTTTTTCCTGCGCGGGCCCGCAAAAGAGCATCGCGGCCGCTTACAGCGAGTCCCGGTGCGGATGCTCTTACATTCAAAAAAAATGTAGGTAAGAGAAACTCATGGAATGGAATGTAATAAATTTACTGAAATAGTAAATACGATGTACTAATTGTTTACAGAAATTCTAACAAAATTGAAGCACTCAATGAGAAGGGAAAAAAACCTAAAGCTACTCTGTATATTGGGACACTTTTGAAGGTCCAACATGGAAATTCCTCACCACTTTGTCCATTTTCCTTTGGATTTTAATACAGCTGCTATTCGTCTGGGCATTGATTCTATAAGTCTCTTGCAATCATCAACAGTGATAGAAGGGAAGGTTTCTTCTACACGAGACCATAATTCAAGTATCCCTTTTGATGGTGTATCATATCGGTTTAATCTCCTTTTCAAATTGCCCATAGATTTTCTATAGGATTCAAATCTGGAGACTGAGCAAGCCAAGATAAGACACCAAAAGGTTGCCTAGAAAACCATTGTTTCATACTATTACTGCTATGTATAGGTGCATTATCCTGTTGAAATATGACTTCTGATACATCTAAATTATATTTTTGAATTGTACCATAGAGATGCTCCTCCAAGAATTTTTGATAACCATGCTGATTGAGGCGACCTTCAATTCTATACATCATGCCAGGTCCATGTATACACATACATCCCCATATCATCACAGAACTACCACCATGCTTACCAGTCAGAATAACAGTCCGCTCTGAAAGTTCTTGTGGATCACGAACCCAACACCAAACTCTCCCATCTCAAGAAAATCTATTAATTTTAGTCTCATCTGAGAATATCACGTGACTCCAATCATCAATAGTCCAGTGCTAATACTTTCTGGCAAATTCTAAGCGAGCCCTAATATTATTGCTTGACAAATGTGGTTTCTTTTCTTTCACATGCGATTGCAAACCTGTTCTACAAAGTCCACGGCGTACAGTAACTTCACTAACTTGTACTCCAAAAACTTCTTGCACCTGTTTAGTAGCTTCTCTTGCAGTAGACACCTTCCCTCTAGTTACATTAGTTACGCAAGACCGCTCCATTGCACTTGTCAACTTGCGTGGTTTACCTCCAACTGAAAGCTTTGCATCTGGAAAATGTTTCCTACGGAGCCTCTGTACACTTGATTTACCAACATGCAAAGACTTTGCTATCTCTCTCACACTACAACCTTTTTGAAGCAAAGAGAGTACATTTTGTTGCTTCCCCTGGGACAATGGTCTCACCATTTTCACTTGTGAAGTTAAACACGAAAAAAACAAATACATGACGCAAGAAGAACAGATACACACAACAGAACAGAAACCAAGCAATTCACAATGCATGTACACTTCACTTGCTATGCACACAAGACTCACTCATATAGCCTTTCAAAACTGTCCCAATGAAGAGGAAATATCTAGAGCTTCAATCCATCCACATGCATGTAGAGACAAGTGGCAAGACTTGATCCTCGATTACCTTACTGATAATAGCATGTAACTAAATTGATGCCATGTCAGTCTAGCATGCAATCACTATTTGGTGACTCACCAAACTTCCAAATTAGAAACATTGGGACACTTTTGAAGGTCACTGTATTCGGCCATGACCACTTCATATTATTTGGCCATGGCAAGCAAGCATTTGACATTATGGGCCATAGATATTTGGCTATGGCCCAATATGTATAACATTCTCTAGCTAGTGCTACTTCTACTTTAGGACCGCTTTAAACTTGGGGCCGGATTGAGGGCTGGCCGAAACTCTTTAAATTTCAACCAATAGGATCACTCGATTCTTTCAAATCGAGCCCAAAGGCTTTATAGTAAGGTCGGGCTGAAAGGAGTAATTTTTCCTATGTGGCATGATTTTGGCGTCAAATCTTAGGCCCATTTGATGAAATCGGGACAAGGTTTGCCATGGCCCGAACTCTAAACTTAGGCCGGATTGAATCGGGCCGGCCTTCCATCCAGCCCCAACCTGTGTATAAAGTGGGCCTTAGTTCCAAGGAGAACGTAAGATACCCACCAATAAGTTTACGCTCATTCAGTTTTTTAAAGAATTGAATCAAATAATCAAATCTATTAAAAAAAAGCATATTAATAGTAATATTAAAATATATTAAACCATTTGAAGTGTGAAAAATCACATCTTTGTACAATTTTAGGATTGGATATTTTTAAAAAGCAAAATTTATATTCAAATTAAACATTTCAGAACTAAAAACTTCAAACATTGATATTTTAGTAAATATGGCCACAAAAATCATGATTTTTTTCTTTCACATGATTCTACAAAAGATTTTCATTCTTTCCATTGAAACATTTAAAAACCATAAGTAAAAAAAAATTGTACTAATACTTGTTTGAATTAAGGGTAAAAATTGAAAGTTTGAATTTCAAATTAAAATATTTTTTTCATGATATCTTTTATTATCAAAACTCAATTGTATGTGTAATTCGGTTCATCTTGTGTACTACAACTTGTTCAAATTAGGCTCAAAGCTTATAATTTTTGTAATTTTTATTAGCAATTCTCTAAAAAGTTGAATGAACGTAAACTTGTTGGTGGATTTTGTACAACATATTTTTCATCATCCACGGTTCATCAATAGCTATCATTTTTTTGGAAAATCAAGTGATTAGCATGTGTATATGCTAGCAATGAGAAGTGACTATGGTGAGAGGCCGTTGCAATCCAAACCCAATACATGCCAAGATTCCCAAATCTTAGAGTGAAAATACATAGTTTCATTAATAATAAAATAAAAATTTAAACCGGTCGCCTCTTATAGGAAAATTGGGTTTTCATTCTCGTTTGACCCAATTATCTCTCGAGAGTCCGTTGCATTGGCGCCAAAACTCATAAAATGTAATGTTCATATTGGGCGACGACCTTGTACTTTGGCCTTTGGCCTTAGGTGTCATGTAATAAACACATGGACTATCCTCCCCTTAATGAAATGATGAAGAATATACCTCATCATCTCAAGGACATGGAAGACTTTGATAATGAAGCTAGGTGAAACTCCAAGACATTACCACAAGAGCTAAAGTAGGAGCACCCAATTCCAACAAAGTGTACACACACTTTCAATAATTTCTTAATATGGTAGTTATTCTAAAACATAAATCTAGGTAGACCATAAATAGCTTATCATTTTGGTCAACAAACAATAACGACTCTATGACTTACTTAGATATGCATTCTAAAATGACTACCTTGTCAAGAAATTATCGACATTGAGTAACTAAGGTTGATTGTCCTAAAACCACCATCTTAAATAATCTGGCTTATTTTTGGCAATGCTAAATTCGAAAAAAAAATATGGCCGTATTTGAAATAGGTTTTGATGAAGATTGCAAAAACTTGCAACATCCAATTCGCATTTGTCAATTTTATACAAAATTCCAAAGTGAAAAGTGAACTCTGACCCAAATCAAACCTCTAGGTTTTTCCATGTCCACGCCATGTGATACTAACTTTCATTCATAATGATACCCAAAACCACCAACTATTTCTTCGCAATACTTGACATGTAATTGGTTTACTTGAATAGTGAAATTGGTGGTTTTGAGTCTCAACTGTGGTGGCCCCAAGAAAGGTCTACATGTCATAATTGAGGGAGGTGGTGGTTTTAGGACATCCTACCTTACATTAGGGCTTGTCACATCTCCTCGGAGAATGGAGAATGGAGAATGGAGAATGAGGAAAAATAGGAGTCAATAGGATAGCTATTCCATGGAGAAAGTGTGACACCCCTTTTGTGGTTTATGAAGATTGAGAATGGAGAATAGAGGTTGTTAGTTGGTGACTCATCCTCCAAGCTTGGGCCATTCTCCATTCTTCACATGTGGAGGAGAAGAATGGAATTCTCCAATCTCCGAGAATGGGCCCTCCGCCGTTCAAGGAGGTATTCTCTGAAGATTAAGAATGGGAAGAAAGAGGTGTGACACCCCTATTATCTAAATTGAATGCTCGTACTGTCGTAATTGGATAAGCTAACGTTTGACTTTCTTGCAATCCAATTGGTGGAATTCCACAAATTCTTAACTTTCGGCCATAGTGTGAACCGCCCCTAATGTTATGTCAGGATAACAAAACGAACGTTTTGCCTCACGTTGAACACGTTCACGTTCTTCCAAAAAAACCGACAGGCACACCAAAACAAGACACGTGCAAAGCAAGGAAGGCACAATTCCTCATACTGTACCTCCATTGCTTTTAATAAACTAAAGTTAAAAATCTCCACTGTACCCCAAGGATCTTTTCTCAAATTTTCAATTTTTATAATCTCATACTAAAGCAGCTTCTCCAGCACATCCAGCTACAGAAACCCACCGGCCAGTCAAAACTGAACACCACTCACTCACAGCTCCCATTCCTTTGGATCCCACTCTTTCTCTGCCTTGAATTAGTCGCTGTCTGCAATTCAAACAAGTTGGTACGTAATTGAACGGAATCCCAAAAGATAGATAACTTAACCCCATTTGATCTGTTACAACAGTATTTGCAAACTCTGCTTTTGGGTTCATTGCAATTTGATAGTTTTCAGTGTTTTTGTTTGGAGAGGTTTCTCAGTTTTCTGCTAGAAAAACAGTGTTGCGTTTCTGGCACTTCAAGTAATGTAGCTTGGCAGTTGCAGGTTTAGGGTTTAGGGTTTATGGGCGTTTTGAGCCAAGCATGAAAGGTTTTAAAGTTTATTTGTGCAATTGAAGGCATTTTTTGGATCCTGCTACCAAAGTGGGAGTCATTTCGTGGATTTGAAACTACGGTTGTTTTTTGATACAGAAGAAAGGGATGACCTGTTTCGAGGGCATTTCTAATGCTTACCAGTTATGGATTGCCTCTTTGTGAGGTGGAGGCTTTTCTTTTAGGGCTGAGGCTTCCGGGTTGATCGATCAGCTCCTCCGTCATGGCTTCAGGTAAATTTATAAATGAGAAGAGGGATTCACCGTGTCAATGAATTTGTTGTGAATTGTTATAGTTTAAACATTTTGTGAAGGTTTAGTACATTAGGGTCCAAAAATTATTTCGAATTTTGGATGTGTTCCCAGTTCTGTGGTTCAAAAACTGTTGCTAAATGTGTGATTTTCTACCTTTTGTAATGCAAATATTTCACATTGTTGAAGTAGACTCTATTATCTTTCCAACACAATTTACGGTTTGTGAATTGATGCATTTGTGAGCCTAGAAGAGGTTTTCAAAGTTTGTAGTTTTCATTCTCATTCAACTCCAGGTCAAAAATTTGAAATATTTTTGGACCCTTTTTGAGTTGTATGCTCTATTTCATTCAATCTTCCTCTTTTGGTCACAAGATGGATTAGGAAAAACTTCAATACCTTGGGAGGGGTTTGAACTAGAATGTACATTTTGACTTTCCAACGTTGCATGTACTCTATTTCACTTTGTTTCTCTACAGTTGGATAAACTCACTATCAACTTCCAATCTCAATATCTATTATTCTATACATCCAATGGTTAAATTGATTAAAAAATATGAATCCATAGGGCTTCAATTAGTCTAGAGTGGTTCAATGTACTCCCTCTATCCCATACTAAGCTTCCTCTTAAAGGACTTGTGAATCTGTCTCACATTAAGCTTCCTATTTGCTCAAACTACTACTCCTACTGGCTCAGGGTCCACACCGTTGTGCTCAGGTTCCACACCATTGGACTAGTAGAGTCGTTTATTTTCAGGGTACATGAAACTTAATATGGGACAAAGGAGTACTCCTGACTGATGACTGAGTATGCTAATTTATAGGAGGTCAAAGGAAAAACACAAGATGAAAGAGTTTAAGGATAACTCTATTGTTGTCTATGAGTTTCTAAGTTCGTGTGTGTGTGTGTGTTTGGACAGGGAAGAAGAACTTTGTAGGAGATTGTGAGAATGTGAGGCCTCGAGGGAAAGCAGCTATTAGAGCTGTGGAGGTATGTGGTATTTTCTACAAGTTGTAATTGCATTAAATTACATCAAATTTTAATGTGCAGGAGAGGATTTTACAGTTCAGGATTTTTAATGATTTTGATTTTAGAAAATCTGTTGTATATTCATAACATTCTAGAGAATCAACACCTTGTTTTATAAAGTTGAGTTCATTTGAAGAAAGTGAGAAACTCCTCAAACCTGCAGAGTTTTAACCTGTAAAAGGTCCAAGAAGCTCAAATTGGGTCTTATGTTTTTCTAGCATTTTTAAATAGTTCCTAAAGAGGACTTCCTATTGTTCAAATTTATTTGTTTGTTACTCAACACATGTAATGTTCTTCACTGATTCCAATGATATAAATTTTGATGCCATCTTAATTATATTTTTCGCAATATGATTGATTGAATTTGTCATTTTAAAAACCATGAATCCTTAGTCCTTTAGGGGTTAATTTTGCACATGGCTTAACCCTAAATAATTTGTAGTTGAACCTGTTTTTCAAAAGGTGCCATGTGATACTAAGGTAACTATACCTTAAAGCGTACCCTTTTCCAATTGTGCCTATTTACACACATAAAACAAAATATTTTTGGTGGGTCTTAATAGCAAGTTTATGAGGATTCCAGCACACCTTAGCATGCATTATTTGGACACCGTATGAATAAGTTATGAATTTCCAAAGTGTTGACTATAGGTTGACCATAAAGTGACCCTAAACTCTGATGTTCAGATTGTGCATGTTCTCATCAATAGCAAGGTGTCAAAATCTACTTATTATGGAAGATTGAGCTAGGGACGATTTAAGGAAAAAGGTCGCTTTTAGATATAGTCACCTTAAAGAATGTTAGGTTGTTGACTTTTTGTAAAGAAGCTTCACATCTACTTGGAACTCAAATTAAAAATCACCACCTTTTTCATGCAATTTTTTAAATTTTCCGTGGTTTTGAAGGCTATGAATTGATTAGAGGCCTCAAAATGTGAATGAGATACAAATTGACAAAAAGTGTGCATGCAGGTTCACCAGAAGGAGAGTGTATTGAACAAAGTGTATGACATCTATATTTATGCTTTGAGACTCCCTCTTGCGATGTTCGTGCTCATAACATTTTCTAGCCCCCTTGTATTGAGCGTCCTTTTCACAGGTGGGTTCCTTTTTGGCTTCTTTTTTACCCATTCTTTTCATATAAAATAATGCAAAAAGAATAAAAGAAAAATATAATGTAAACATTGAATCATATGTGTGGCTGTAGAATCAAGTAGGGATTATACTTTATCAATGTAGTACTTAGCATTTAGTTGTGTATTGCTTCAATGATTAAAGAATGTTATGGACAGACATCTATTAGCCCCTAAAGGACCAAGGATTCATGGTTTTTAAATTGACCAATTCAATTGATTGTGTTGTGAAAAATATAATTCAGATGGGATCAAATGTTATATCAGTGAAGAACATTGCTTGTGCTAATTGAAAAGCTAATAAAAGGTCCTCTACATAGGACCTATTCAAAAATGTTAAAAAAAAAAACACATGAGGCCCAATTTGGGTTAACCCTTAATTTTCATATAATTTCTCTCATTTTTGAGGGTTGTTTCCACCTTTTTCTTAATTTGTTTTTGAAAAACTCCTTTCTAAATCAAAATTCCTTTGAACAATATACTTGAAGATTTTTTCTTTTTTGAATTTTGTCATGGTTTCAAAGTATAGGTGTTCAAGAATTGGTGTTTTTTTGTTGTAAAAAATTGAACGATGAGGAAAGGAGGGGAGCCCTGAAAATGGGGTGATGGCTACCCCCTCCAAAATAGTGTGATTTTCAAGAAATATCCTTTTTGTAAAAAAAAATATTGGAAAATTACAAAAATTAGATGGTGTTATAGGTGCCATGGTTGCAACTATATACATGATGTTAAAGACGGGATTTCTTGCACACATAAAATGAGTTAGATATAAGTCACACATAATGAGATGCGTCTCACCCGTACCCGTATTGAGGCATTGCCCCATGTTATTAATAATTTGAATTGGGTGGCAGGTTTCTACTTGTTGGATATGGAAGGCTTTCATGTGGCAGAAGGAGTAGAGCCATGGTGGGATGCTGATGTGGTGCCATGCTTTGTGGAGAAGGGCGTTCGCATTTTCATCTTCAGTTTCTCCTTGTCCACCACTTTTGGAGGGGCCCGAGTTGAAGCCCGCTCGCCGTATGCCTTACTTTTGGCCAATCTCAATACGCTCCTCGCGCAGCTCATGTTTGTGTTTTTCAGTGGCGCTGGTACACTCTACCCTCCACCCTCCATAATATATGATGATATTATCATTTCAAGCAAATACACATGTGACAACAAGTCATTTCTGTGACTAATCCATGCCTGCCACCTTGAAGTTAGGGCTTCCCAAACATGTCACAATAGAGAGGGACAATAATAGTCTGATTCCTTACATGTTAACCCTTAAAGGACCATGGTTTTATAAGGACAAATTCCATCACATGAGACCAAATTTAATATCTCTGGAATCCATTGTATATATTGTGTCAAAAATCAAATAGATTTAAACAAGAAATCAACATAGGACCCACTTAAGAAAAACTTAAGACTCAATTTTGGCTTCTTGGTCCTCGCCTGAAAAAATATCAAATTTCCTTTAATACTTTTTAGTTTAGAGACAAAGCTATTTCTGAACTAAAAGAGCACATATGAGATTAGAGAAGAACTTAAGAACATAATTAGAGGTAAATGAAAAACAACAAAGGTTAACCCTTAAACGTCAAGGTAAGCCCATGGGCTTATTTAAAAGAGAATAATCAAGAAAAAAGTTGATTTTCTCAACCAAATCAAGCGAGACTTGGTGCATTGGAAAGACACTGAAAAAGCGATCTAGATTCCAAATTTTTGCCTCATTTGAGAGATTGTGGAATTGTTGGTAAGCAATTAAAGTTATCAAATTGAACAAGTTTTGAGGTTAGGGCAGCTGAAGTTCAGCAGTACCGCAGTGCTACAGTGCTAGCCAGCAGTGCACTGCTGAGCCGTTTTTGCAAAAATAAATAAATTTAAAATAAATAAATAATAATAATAATAATAAATTTTCCCAAAAAAATTAGATTCCTTCCGGGCTACCCCGTTCAAGCCCTCTTGACGTTTAAGGGTTAACTGGTTGGGTACGAAGCTAAGGCAAGGTGCTTTTATAGAAATGAGCACCTGTAGCGTGAGTTTTGGGTGCTTATTATTTTCATTATGCCCCAATTTGTACTTTGCATAACAAGCTTTGGCATGCAATGAGGCTCATGAAACATAATCTATTGTGCCTTTTTTTTGAGTAGATGTGTCACAAGATGATAGGTTATTTACTCATGGGTTAGAACTCACAACGAAAATTTGTTCTTTTGGACCACTAGATTGATTTGAAAACTGAAATTGAACAGTCTTGATTAAATGAGTGCATACTACTGGTATAGAAGGGATGGGATTCACGCAAGTAAGTCCACTCAGAATACAAATAAATACTAGGTCTCTGCTTTTTTCGCACCACCAGAGACAAAGTGAAAGGCCATGAAATTGAATAAAACGTGAAAGGCTAGGTTACTTCACATAATGGTTTTTGAGGATAGAATGGAACAATCATGGGAAGACCATTCAAGAATGTGAAAGGCTAAGTTACATTATAAAAAAGTTACATCATAAAAAACCCTACCCTAGAACTGCTTGCGACTCGCCGTCTCTAATATAAACCTTACAACCGTTGGAAAGCCACAAACAAAACTATAGTCATCAATACCATTTTTCTAAACCAGCTCCGACCTACGGTTATCATTGGAATTTTTTGCAGATCATTTCTTTTTAAAACATGATTGTGATTCCAGTATGATACAGTGTTGATTTACATGCAGTGTTCCACAGGCTCTCTCAACCTGTAGAACCTGTGCGGTGGTCCATGGTGGCCCTCATCACGGATGATCAATACGCGGAGGCGGAATCTCACCTTCCCGGCCATGAAGTTCAGAAAACCTACAAGTACTGTAACTTCTCATCCTAGTCCTTCATTTTCCATAATGTCAAATTGTGATAAAATTGTGAAAAATACAATTTAAACAAGAGTAAAATTTATATTACCAAGAACATTGCATGTGTTGGTCAAACAACAAATAAATCTGAACAAAAGAAACTCCACATAGGACTTACTCAAAATTGCTTTAATTTTTTTTTTAAAAACATGAGATCCGATTTGGGCTTTTAGGGATTAAACAGATGAGTTTGATGTGTAGTTTTATGACCATTTTATTGTCTCTGCCCCACCAAGGGAGAGACTACGAAAACGCATCGTTTTTAAGGAGTTACATGGCTGAACAATATAAGGTAGAAGCACTAGAAACTATTAGGTACCAATTAAAAGCCTATAAAAGCACCTGTTTCACCTTTAGGAGTTCCCAGTTTAGTTATCACAAGCATCAATTGTGAATACCAAGTTAGCAATCTGATTGAACTAGAGTTATTGGTACACCTACTAACATCAATAGTGGTTTATGCATATTAAGTTTGAAAATTTCATACATTGTGAAAAAATTAATTCAAAATTGAGCTTGGTTATTAAACCCAAAGTTTCATGTGATGCAATTTTTCATCATTGAAAATGAGCGTTGCATGTAGGTTGAAATGTTTAAATTGACGACAACTGTACCCCTTACTTTAAACGAACCGCAAAAATAAATCTAAGATAAATACCAAGGGAGAGACTCCACGACGAGCCACTTATTATGATACCATTTGTGCCTTGCAGGTCATTTCTAATACGACTAAATTTGGTGGACCCACAGCAACTGATTCTAATAGAATGCCACTTTGAGCTCGTTTGTCAGCGTTTCCTCACTTTGCCCAACCAACCAGCTCCCTTCATTACCGGTGTCAGTTTGAAGCTTGTCCGACCCAAAGTCTCCTATCTCAAGTATGGCCTCATTATTCGTCATATAATTGACGAACAAAGCCCTCTCTACAACATGGATGTTGAGGTATGAACATCTTTTTCCCTTTGGACCAAGGATTCATGGTTTTAAATGACAAATTCAATCGATCATATTGCGAAAAAATACTATTCATATGAGATTGAATTTTATACCACTAGAATCAATGAAGAACACTTCATATGTTGGTCAAAAACAAGCGGCTAGTCGCGTCGTCTCTGCTTTAGTATTTATCCTACGTTTACTTAGATTTACTTTTATGGCTTGTTTATATTGTTCTATCATGTAACTCCTTGAAAACGATGTGTTTTCGTAGTCTCTCCCATGGAAGGGCAGAGACAACAAACAAATTTGAACAAAAGAAAGTTCACATAGAACCTACTCAAAATTGCTTAAAAGACATTGAGGCTTCTTGATCCTTAAAGGGTTAAATTTGGGGGGGGGGGGGGGTAAACTTGTTTTAGTGAAAAAAAAATAGGGGTGAATCTAATGAATAATGCTATGAATAGGTGTTTGCAAGCTTCTTTTTTTATAATTCAATCATGAATCTAAAATATTGTCACATTTTAAAGATAATTTTATTACGTGTTGTTTTAATAAGAAGACATTGAATACATTCAGACTTATATTCATAATGTTAAAATCTTGCGTGATTAATTTTGAGAATGTATATTATCTTAACATAAAATCTTGTATTAGTTTTAGGTCACTTTTTCAGTAAAACTTTAAACCTTTTGCATATAGTATCCAAATAATGTATTGAAATCCTCTTTCATTTGCTTACAAGAATATAATAAAAGTCACTTGTATTTTGTTAATGGTATCTTTGTAGGGGTATTTAACTGAGACATGGAACACTAGAAAATCTTACATGATAAGTGCATATTAATATTGAGAATGTATATTATCTTAACATAACTGCTTGTATCAGTTTAAGATAATATATCAATAAACCTTTATAACTTTTGCATACAATATCCAAATAATGCATTCTTTAATACATTGAAATCCTCTCTCAAAATATAATAATAATAATAACTATGTTCCACTAAGTAGTGGTTACCTTAGGAGTTTTCATTCACATCTCAAATTTTATTTTGGATGGTATATGAACTTCCACTTTAAATGACATTACATGTTTCTGAATTTATCTTTTTGAGAATGTATATTATCTAAACACAAAAAAATTGTATGAATTTTAGATCATTTATCAGTAAAACTTTGAACCTCAACAACTTTTGCATACAATATCCAAATAATGCGTTCTTTCATACATTGAAATCCTCTTTCATTTGGTTACAAAAGAATAATGACATTGCATGTTTGTGACAGGCTATGATGAGACAAGACATGTCATTTCTGGTGACGGTGTCGGCGCTCGAGAAGTCGTCGATGCAGCCCGTGTTTAGTGAGAGGTTGTATGCGGTGGCGGATGGGGACATAGTGTGGGATCATCAGTTTGATGACCAGATCAGGACTGATGACTCTGGAAACCTGGTTTTTGATTTCAAGGCGCTCAATAAATTGACGCCCTTGAAAGAGGAGAAAGCTGGCAATGGAGAGGTATTAAAAGCCAAGAAAAAAAGTGCCTGATTGCAGTGTGGGCATCCTCAGTCAAGACCTCTATATTCACACTTCAAAGTACAGTAGGCATCAATAAAGATACGTAGAAATATGTATAGTCAGGCCATGATTTTCAAAATGGGATTTCAGGCACAAAATGATCATAATCCAAACATGCGTTGGGTAGGTATTTGAGTTTACTATCAGGAAATGCAAAATTCACAAAATTTGTGATGTTTTAGGATGAAATGCTAAAAACAATAAAAAAATCTAACTGGAAATTGAGTTGTTTTGGTTTGATAACTTCATACGTTAATATCTTAGTCAATAGAGTTATCCGCAAAGTCATTTTGGGTTTGAATAAAACTCCATGATTATTTCTTTTATATGCTTTTATTTTTGCACTCCAAATAGTTATAAGGTATGGAAGAACTTGGTGGTCCCTAAACTCAAGGAGGACTTTTCTTGATGGCTATATCAGATCATTTTTTTAATCAAACTCAATTGTATGTGTTCTGCACCTTGTGTATGCAATATATCAAAATTTGGATAAAATATTTTAATTTATATAAATACAAATAATAAACTTGATATTTGTATTTATGTTTAAATTTTTGTATTTATGTTATGTTGACATCTCTACGATTGTATGCCCACATTCTTGGTATTGTAGGAAAGCTCACAACTAGAAAGGGTGCACTTCATGTGTTTCGTGGCTTTTGGACTTACGGTGTGTAAGTTATAGGTTTCTAATTGAATTTAGTTACCATAAATTGAATTAAATTATGGATAAAACATTATAAAATAAAATAAGAAAGTGTAAACATAGTTGAACACTTGGACAAACAGCACAAGGCCACACATGTTAAAATTAAAAAATATAAAGCTAAATTTGAACTTCTTGATTCTTTAAGTGTTAATTCTTAAAAGACATACCAAGCCACAAATGTTTATTGGTATTTTGGAAAAAACTTTGCTCATAACTTCTACTCCATTAAACCAAATGGGGTTTTGTAAATGCCAAATTGAATATATTCGAGGGATCTATATTCTTCAAGAATAAAACCTAAGTAAAATAAAATGAGAAACTTATTTAAGTAGATTTTAAAAGAGATTTTGGGTGTGGAAATCATGAAAGCCATGTCTATTATAGGTTGAAAACAAGCTTTCCATGTGAGGATTGGGCCGATGAGGCTACTAGAAGACAAGAATCCAAATATTAAAAAATATCGATAGTTCACCGATGTCTGCAAGAATTGTAACCAAACTCTTAAATTTACCCCTAAATTGTGCTAAAATTTATTCAAATTTGTGAAAGTTATTCAAATGGATGAATGTACCCACAACAATTGGTCACCTACAATATATATGGTGATTTTAGTGTACTAACAGCCTCTTTACACTAGAGGCGAGAAGCCGAGAAGAGAGAAATTTCAGCCAATGGGAGGCTTAGAAACCAAGAAGACCAATTTCTCATTAGCTGAATTTTCTCTCTCGCTTCTAGAATAAAGAGGCCCTGAATGTTGTGAAAAGAAGAGAGACTCAGAAAAGAAAGAAGACTCTTTATACTAGAGGCGAGAAGCTTGGAGGAGAGAAATTTCAGTCAGTAAGAGCCTTAAAAACCGAGAAGACCAATTTCTCATTAGCTGAAATTTCTCTCTCACCTCTACGGTAAAGAGGCCCTAGATGTTGTGAAAAAGAAAAGAGAGTCAGAAAAGAAAAGAAAAAAGACTCTTTATAATAGAGGCAAGAAGCCGGGAGGAGAGAAATTTCAACCAATAGGAGGCTTAGAAACCGAGAAGACCAATTTCTCATTAGCTGAAATTTCTCTCTCACCCTGAAGTTGTGAAAAGAAAAGAGAGTCAAAGAAAAGAAAAGAAAAAAGAAAAGAAAAGGAAGAAGAAAAGGAAAGAAATGGAAAAGAAGAAGTGTTTGGTATTGGGAAACAATAATGAGCAAAAGGAAGAAAGATCGATCGTAAGCCAGGGCTCACGGTACAAGCTCTCGCGAGGCCGGCTTCTCAAGGCAGTAGAACCTCTTTCCGTTTTCCTCCTCCTCCTCCGCAATCGTCCGATGCCCTCCCTTCACTTCTTCCTTCGAACCATCAGATCAGGTACTCTCGCAACAACAATCATTTTTTGGAATTTTCCGTCACATCCCGACTGTTTCGCGATCCGCGTTTGTTTCAGATCTGGCTCACTGAGCTCCGGGATTTTTCTTTGCGCAGGTGAGTGAGTGAGTTGGCGATCCTTGGCGAGGTGCGATTTGAGAGCTAGGGTTATGGCGACCCTCTGTAGAAGAAGGGTTGGCCTGTTGGGTTTCGTGGCGCTTTTGTTGCTGCAGCTCTGTAATGCCAACGAGTACGACCACAGGGTATGTTTTTACGCCTCCTTTTTCTTCTGCCTGGTTAGCTTTCCATGCTCTTCTACTTTCTGTTTGGGTTTTGGTTTTAGGGTTTGTGTGCTGAGACGCCCTGCGCATCGTTCCTTTTAAATTTTGATATGTTGTCTGCAAACGAGAATTCCTACGCACCAGAGAATGCGTGATTTGAATATTGTATGAAAAAGTTATGAAGTGTCAAAGTTTTATTGGTGGAAGCCATTTAAGTAGTTATTGAGGTTGTGGACATCCTTTGTATGATTTTACGGTGGCGCTTCTGAGTCAGTGTTGATTTTAGTTTATGTTTGGGTTTTACAATTGCATGGTTTTAGGGTTTGTTGATGTGATGAGGTTTTCCAGCCAGGACATGTTCATGTGTTAGTACCATGAACCTTTTTTCAATAAAAAATTAAAATAGTATATCAATCACGCATTACTTCCCTTCCAGCTGTTGTTGTTGGTGTAGCTATTTGTCTATCAAATAGCTTGGTGACGCTTGCAACGATTTACCTTTACAGAACAACAGTGGCTCCAGAAGTGTGTGTTTATGTTGTTCTAGATTTACGTGATATCTGGTTCGTTATTGCTAGTGCATGGGGTATAGGAAACCCTAAGGTTTTCGATGAATGTTGCTGAAAACGAATATTTTATTTAAAATTTGTGTTTCTGATCAGCATAAGCTCTCTTCATTAAGATTGCCTGTAGAGCTACACTAAATAGGTAGATTAGTGTTAGGTACACTAATTTACATAAACATGTTGTAAGTTTTTACTGTTGACCAATTTTTTTACCCTCTATATTGGTCAAGATGGGGATCTTTCAATAGTATTGGAATCAATGTCTTTGGTAATTTTTTTTTTCGAGAGTAAAAATCTATAATATTTTCAAATCTTATAATTATCTAACACTAATCTACCTATTTAGTGTAGTGCTCTCATAATAATATCTGCAAAACCAATTCAAAGGAAGGAGGCATGTACGAGAGGTGTACATTTCAGGGGGCGGTGTGCACTCGTTATGATTTTGCAGTATTGTACTGCCTGATATGACTGATTGCTTTTACCCGTTGATTTAGAATTTCTAAACTTTATTGCTTTGTGTTTTGTTACCCCTTGTGCAGTATGTTCAAGGTGATCAGGTGGTACTATGGGTAAACAAGGTAGGACCCTACAACAACCCACAAGAGACGTACAACTACTACAATCTACCATTCTGCAGTCCAGGAAAAGGTGCAAATGCTCGACACAAATGGGGAGGACTCGGTGAAGTTCTAGAAGGGAATGAGCTCATCAACAGCGAGATTGACATCAAGTTCAGAAGTAAGTTGTTCTCGTAGGAATTACAATGGAATAAAATTTAGCTGCAAGAAATCAAACATTCGGTTTGATGGTTGATAAAGTATACACCATGAACTATGGATCATGATAATTACAAGCGGCCATAGTAATTTATATATTTTCAAATTTAGTGCGGCGCTTTGTTGTTAGCCACATGAATTTTTCACTTAGTGAGTTGTGAATTTTGTGTAGCGCAGAAGAGAGAAGGTTATGTGCAAGTGGAAATTCTACTCTAGATTGCTAACCTGTTTTGTTGTGTGATGCAGCACCCGTGGAGAAGAAGACGATATGCAGCTTTGACTTGAATGAGATGTCAGCAGCAGCATTCAAAGACGCTGTCTCGAATATTTACTGGTTTGAGTTCTTTATGGGTGAGTTGCTAAGTTCATGTGGAATATGTTGTTGACCTTTTTCTGGGATATGTAGGCTGGATGGAAATACTGCTACCCGAAAGTAGACAGTGCTCCGAGAACTACTGTGTTCCTTCAAAAGCATGGGATGAATGAACATTGACGTTCATTGAAATAGTATGGAGTTCAACTAGTTACTAAAGATCAAGTGTGGGTCGCGTGTTGGTGCATATGTGCAGACGATCTTCCACTTTGGGGTATGTATTCGCTGATCCTCTTGGCACTGATTTGGTGATGATCAGTTCTTGTCAAAGTTTGCTAGTGTGAATACATAGTCGCGCTTCATTACTGCATTTTCTATGTTTGAGTTTCAGGTCTTTAGTACCTTACCCTTAATCGTCAGAACATGCCTTTGTGGCAAGTAGAATTTGGTGTATTTTGGTTGTATTTGGAATGGATTTACAGCTTTAATGGGTTTGAGTTCAAAAGAGAAGTTGGAATTCAAATCAATGTGGTTGTAGTGAGCTATTGAGATCCCAGTTTAGAGCTTCTTGTTGGTAGCAAATGTCAATTATACGGTAGCGTATCTATCCCCATGGGACGTTTAGGGGTTAATGGTGTGCTATGAGGTATACAGGCTTTGTGGGAGAGCAACACTCAGACAAGGAAGACGATACCAAGTTCATGATGTACACACATAAGGACCTGGTTATCAAGTACAACAATGATCAGGTACAATCGTGTGAGTTTTATGAACTGAGGGCTGGAAACTGGTGGTGCATGATGATAGGCTTGCTTAACGAAGTTACTTGGTATTGACAGATCATTCAAGTAAATCTCACTCAAGAGAACCTCCAGCCCATAACTTCTGGAAAGAAGATCGACCTGACGTACGCAGTGCAGTGGGAGCCCACCAACACATCATACATTAGACGATTTGATGCGTACCTGGACTACCCGTTCTTTGAGCACCAGGTGTGTATGAGCAGGAATTGCATGACTGGGTAGCAATTGCATGGACCTTTTTTTCTTCTTTTGATTACTGTGTGTCAAAAGAAAACCTTCTGGATGTAGTGTTCAAATGACAATGGCAACTTTAATAAACATGACATGCCAGCGAAGGAACATAACACTCTTAGTGGAAGTGGGAATGACAAGTGGCAAAATCCTATGTACGTCAGCGACACTATTTCTCCTCATCTTTGAATGAATTGTCGTCAAAGACATCATTTCTGGCTGGACACTAAATCACAGTTTTAGTGTAGTTGTTGGCATGGAAGACTCACCTTCCATGCCACAATTGTGCTGTGGACTGGGACGACTTGGAGATTGATTTTGTATGTTTGGTTTGGCAGATTCACTGGTTCTCTATCTTCAACTCGTTCATGATGGTCATATTCCTGACTGGGCTGGTTTCAATGATTCTGATGCGTACACTGCGCAACGACTACGCAAAGTACGCCCGGGAGGAAGACGACTTGGAGTCATTGGTGAGTGATGTTTTTTGTATTCTCTGTTACGTCGTAATGGAGTTTGTTGGTTTCTGGACTGACGGGGTTTGTGGCTATGGTGGTGAAGGAGAGAGATGTGAGTGAAGAGTCGGGATGGAAACTGGTACATGGAGATGTATTCCGAGCACCTCGGCAGCTGGTGCTTTTGTCTGCATTGGTCGGGACCGGTGCGCAGCTGGCGTTGCTGGTGTTACTGGTGATCCTGTTGTCTATTGTAGGAATGCTCTACGTCGGGTACGTGTGCTGAGATTGGTTTTTATCCAGAAAATGTTATGACATGGGTTAAGTGATTCATTTACGAAGTACTGAAAATACTGTGAAAACTCTATTCCTAGTCCATGACTAGAATCACTCACTTTTTGCAGACGTGGAGCTATTGTGACGGCATTTATTGTATGCTATGCACTGACGTCGTTCATAGCGGGATACGTGAGCGGAGGATTCTACTCGCGCAATGACGGTACTTACCCTTCTTAGAAGAATTTATTTGTGTCTGGTATATCCCTTGATTGATTTTACCAATTAAAGCATTCAGAGAGATAAAATCTGAAAGCTCTTTTAGCCCGTTTTCTATTGCATTGTAGATATTTATGCCATATGAATTGTCTGGCAGTGAAGTACGTGCAGAGTTCATGATTCTCTGGACTGATGCTTTGTTTTGTGATGGCTCTGCAGGAAAGCACTGGATGAAGTCAATGCTGCTGACGGCGTCGTTCTTCCCTTTCTTGTGCTTTGGCATTGGTTTCTTGTTGAACTTTGTGGCCATCTACTACCATTCTCTGGCTGCTATTCCCTTTGGCACTATGGTGAGCCATTCACATCACAGAGAAATTGGTCAGCTGAACATGTGGTCTGAAACTCGGGTCTCTGTAGAGATTTAAGCGGTGTTTGTTTAAGCAATGTAGTTAGCCAATGGGCTAAAAGCATTAGTAGCATGTTGGAGTCTACCCTCCACAATATGACTATTATTGTTTCAAGCAATATACATGTGGCAGTCATTTCTGTGGCTAATCTATGCCTGCCACCTTGAAGTTAGGGTTCCCAATAGAGAGGGAGAACTGTTCTAAATAATGTATCTCATGTTTTTACCGGTAGTAGAATTGTTATAGGAATAGTGACATTCTAAGATAGTGAAATAGGGTTTTTGAAATTTTTCTATCTGACACTTTGGTATTAGCTGCGTGTTACGGATTCTGCAAGGTATTTTGTTCTTCTGGTTGATCCTGAGTTTGGGCTCCCTGCAGGTGGTGGTGCTTGTGATTTGGGCGTTCATTTCATTCCCACTGGCTTTGTTGGGGACAGTGGTGGGGCGGAACTGGAGCGGGCAGCCGGACAACCCGTGCAGAGTGAAGACCATCCCTCGACCGATTCCTGACAAGAAATGGTACCTGAAACCGTCTGTGGTTGCCCTGTTGGGTGGATTGCTCCCCTTTGGCAGCATCTTCATCGAGATGTACTTCGTGTTCACTTCCTTCTGGCAGTACAAGGTGAGCCTCTCTACTCTCAGACCTCTTTAACCCCTAAAGGACCAAGAAGCTCGAATTCGGCCTTTTTAGCAGTCCTATATGGACTTTCCTTTGATCAAATTTATTTGTTGTTTCACCTACACATGCAATGTTCTTCACTGATTCCGGTGATATAAAACTTGGTCTCATCTGAATTATATTTTTCACAATATTATCATTTTAAAACCATGAATCCTTTAGAGGTAATATGGCCTTCTCTAAAATGACATTCTGGAATGTTCTGCACACTTGTCACACATGTGATAGTTCCTATTTTAAGACCTCAGGGAGTCGGATTAAAGAAGTCAGGGTGTAGCAGATTTGGCATAATAGAATCTCAGAGAATATTTGCAAAATCGTCGTTTGCCTAAGGTTTTTGAAAAAAACATTTAAGTCAGTGGACGAATGTTACCAAGCTATCGTATTGTATCTGAGCGTTTCCTTAGGAGTTGAGACTTGGGGTTATGGAAATGTATACTCCCTCTGTCCTGAAATAACTGTCCTAGTTTTTGGCAGTTTTCAACTTAACGTTTACTCGAAAAATGGTCTATCTCTAATAATAGTATGTAGTTTTTCTGTCACTCTCATTGTCCGCCCAGTTTGAAGTGGACAGGGCTCACATTTGAAGTATAAACATAGGACAAAAATTAGTTTAAAAAAATGCCAAAAACTAGGACAATTATTTCTGGACAGAGGAAGTATGATGTTACACAACAGTAAACCCAAATGGTCTATCTTTAATAGTAGTATGTAGTTTTTCTGTCACTCTCATTGGCTGCCCCGTTTGAAGTGGACAGGACTCACATTTGAATTATAAAACATAGGACAAAAATTAGTTTTAAAAAAAATGCCAAAAACTAGGACAATTATTTCCGGACATAGGAAGTATGATGTTACACACCAGTAAACCCAACCCCGTACCAAGAGGCATTCTCAAAAGCCTATTTGTGTTGAATCCTGGCAGTTTCTATAGTAAACTTCTGGCAATTTGTTCTGACGAGTTTTTGTGTGCCATGTATGTTGTTGCAGGTTTACTACGTGTATGGATTCATGCTCCTGGTGTTCATAATTCTGACCATTGTGACAGTGTGTGTGACCATCGTGGCCACCTACTTCTTGCTGAACGCCGAGAACTATCACTGGCAATGGACTTCCTTTTGGTCCGGATCATCCACGGCCCTCTACGTGTACCTGTACTCCATCTACTACTACTACATGAAGACTAAGATGTCAGGATTTTTCCAGATCAGTTTCTACTTCGGTTACACGGCCATGTTCTGCATCGGTCTCGGCATCTTTTGTGGTAAGCAAACTTGTGGACTAGAGCTTCAGAATGGTGTGCAAACTGCTTGTCATGTTAAGAGGTCGTTCACAGTACAGTTATGTGGTCTATTCCTCACATTTTTAAATATATTATATTTTTTTGGTATTTTTCACATATAGGTAATTGTTAAACCGATTAACCTTATTTTTATCGTAACATTGTAAATAAAAATGAATTTTATAAGTTTTTTCAAAGTTTTTCCTTGTAAAAATCATAGTAATTACAAAAAAGATTAAAATAGTATGAATTTTTTAGGGAGAATGTAAATAATAGTAATGAAGAACAAGGCGTAGGTGGCATGCTCGTTTTGGAATTTATATATATTATACCACATGAAGTAAACTGACTTGATTATTGAATTTCGCATCACAAACTGACTTGATTATTTAGTTTTCCCTCAAGAAGATGAATCTAAGATTCGGTTGTTTCAAATAACATACATAGAAACATGCATTTGAGTGGAAAACCATCATAATTGATGAACATAACAATTTATGGACAATCGGAATTTGGGGACTTCTTGAAAGCTACATACCGTATGTGAGGGTCAGATTCGGACAGTATTTTTGAGATGTCCACGTCACCATAAACCAATCACAAGATGACATGTGGCACTTTTAGACAAAAAGTAATTAATCAATGTCGAAACTGAGTATCTCACTTGATTTTTTATTCATTTTTGTTTTTGGAAAACTCCAGCAGATGTTTTGATTCCAGTTCACGTTATGTGGTGCTATTTGCAGGTGCTGTGGGGTACCTAGGTTCGTCATTGTTTGTGCGCCGGATATACAGGAACATCAAGTGCGACTAAGTTGTAGGTTCATTTTTCTTTTTCTTTTTCTTTTTCCAACATCTGGGCTGGGACATGTGCCTGTGGGGTAGAAAGCTCTAGTTTCATAGAAAGCTCTTGGTATCCTGCTGCCCCCAATGACAAGGCACCTACAAAAGTCTCCGCGCTGGTGTCTGTCTGTCAGTGCAGCCACTTGATGCGGTTGTCGCATTATTACATTTGCTTTGAAGCCATCCCATCGCCCTCTGGAGACTCTGGATGTGTTGGGTATAGTAGAGAGGGTCGTAGAATGACGTGGGCTATCAATGAGCTGGTATGAGGGGGCTACAAAATAGCTATTTTGTTGGATGGTGATTTATTTACATAATTATCAAAGTTTTTTCTCATTTTATGTTTGCATATCAGTTGCTGTTACTGCAAAGTGTGAATCAAGGGGCACTTTTTTTCATTTTTTATGAAGTGCCAAAGTGGCGATGTAAAATGAAATATCACCTTAGTAGATAATTTTGTTTTCATCGACAATCTGACGAATTCATCCAAGGTATGTTTTTAATTTGAAGTTTTTTAATGATAGACTTCTAGATTTTTGGTCATTTTTAAAATTCAGATTATTATTTTCTGAAACCTATGCTCAAAAATGTCGGCGACTGCAACTTCCAAATTTCTTTAACCCTTTAACCCTTTAGCGCGCCGGCGTCCAGAATCTGGACGCCGGATAAATTTCAGCAGCTCGATTTCTGTAGGTACCGGATGTTTGTCATCCATTTTTATTATTTTTCATTCTTGTGCTAGTTGAATACCATTTGTACGGTATGGATCTTCCAAATAAGATAATGTGAATTTTTGAAAAATTACAAAAGTGATTAATGTCAAGTTTCAATCTTAGTTCAAAAAGAAAGACCAAAAATATGATTTTCCATAGTAAGTAGAATCAAATAATGGAAACCATACCATACTAATTTCATTACAATATTTTTTTTAAAAATTGTGTTAATTTTGGATTTTTAATTGAATTTCAAGAGAAAACCTTGCAAAATTACTTTAAAAATATTAATAATAAATATGATGAATCCAACCGTACAGATGTTATCTACACATTGACATTTACAACTTTGTTTTGTACATCAACTCCATTTCCGTTTTTCATCAACCATTTTATAACAAATCTTTGAAAACAGTGTTGAATCGGGACGTTAAAGGGTTAAGGTCCCAATTCAACATTGTTTTCAAAGATTCATTATAAAATAGTTGATGAAAAACGGAAATTGAGTTGATGTACAAAGCAAAGTTGTAAATGTCAATGTGTAGATAACATCCATACGGTTCGATTCATCATATTTATTATTAATATTTTTTAATTAATTTTGCAAGGTTTTCTCTTGAAATTCAATTAAAAATCCAAAATCAACAAAATAAAATCAAAAAATATTGTAATGAAATTGGAATAACATGCACTACAAGATGGTATGGGTTCCATTATTTGATTCTACACATTATGGAAAATCATGTTTAAGGTCTCACTTTTTGAACTAAGATTGAAACTCGACATAAACCACTTTTGTAATTTTTGAAAACTTCACATTATCTTATTTTGAGGATCCATACCGTACAAATGGTAGTCAACTAGCACGAGAATTAAGAAATTTGTGGATGGATGAAAAATATCACCGTATGTGGTGAAAGGACAGGTCGCAGATCATCCATCGTCCAAGATCTGGACGCCAGAGCGTCTCAGGGTTAACCCCTAAGTGACCGAACTACCATTTTATGATCGCTATGGTCGCTGCCCTTTTTACGGGCTGCCCGAGATGAAAAAAAAAATTAATAAAAAATATTTTCAAATAGGAAATCAAGTCTACTTTCCAACCCAATTTGAATCATGTCAATCTGAGTTAAACTCCATCAAGGAGAAATTTTAGAAGACAAACACCTCAACATTGTCCTAGTGTTACAAAACTTACTATTTCTGGAAAGTAATGATGTTCCCTCTTTCTAAAAAAATTCTTTTTTGAACTTTAGAATAGAATGTCTAGTTTCAACCAAATTTCAAATTCTAAAAACTAGGGCTACGCGATGTTGCGCACAATCGTCGACGAAAATCATAATCTATCATGCCCTATGGTACAAACTCCATATTTTTTAATTTGAATATAAATTAAAATATTTCACAGTGAAGTGTCTATTGCGGCACTCGCCAAAGAAGTTTGGAGGATGAATTACACTCATGAATTGCTCACCTTTAGGAAGTAAATAAATAAATGTATATTTAGGAAGTCGTGAGCCTACGCCTTCCGATTTCCTTTGTAATTTTCTTGGATAAAAACCCTCTCCGAGTACCTCGTCGACGGGATTAAAGTAAAGTTAAAGACAAAGTTACTTGTTTTTTGGATGATGGTTTGTAGTGTGTAAATCTGAAAATTGCTTGAAGACCACTTTGTGAAGAAATGAAAGGTGTTCATATATATAAAAATGAAGTAAAATAAAAATTAAACAAAAAATGAATGAAGTTGATCTTTGCTTTTATTTTTAAAATATATCAATTGATTTTTAAATATTATTTGAAATAACTTTTGCAATAACCTTTTGAATAGCCATTTATATAACCTTTCAAACAACCTTTCAAGTTTCCAACTCCAACTTCAATCTCTTCCTTCTTATCACAACCAAATAGGACCAATAATACCAAAGGGCACGAAGACGACGACAGTCACGACGATGACGACGCTGATGATTTTCCTTCATATTTTTTTGGGGTAAAATCCTCTCCGAGTTCCTCGTCGACGGAATAAAATTTGTAATTTTGGTGAATATTCAACAATAAATGCTTCTAAATTTGTTTAATGAGTATCTAAAACATTTTTTGAAAGTTTGACCGTACGAATAATTACTAAACATTGTGCTTCTTATTTTCTCTTTTGGACCAAACTTCATCGAAGTTGTAGAAGCAACATTTTATAACACATTTAGGTTTTGTCCTTACCTCATCCGTCATTTAGGAGTTAAACATAAATAGTGTTTGTATGCAGACTACAACATACTTCTTATTACTCAAAAACCCGTTTATTGTAGTAATTGTGAAACTTCCATTCCAAGTGGAGTAAACAACAATGCGGAACAATTGGAACTGATGGTTCTTTTATTAAAAATATGGTTGAAGCTTTTGATGAGCATACGGAACTTGGTTTTGGCTTTGGCTTGCATGTCTCTTGGAAACCGTACCATCTCATAGTGCATGTTATTCCAATTTCCTCACCATATTTAAACACAAATTGTGCATATTTGGGATTTTAAATTGAATTTCAAAAGAAAACCTTGCAAGATAAAATTTAAAAATATTAAATAATGATATAATAAATCCAACCATACATATGTGATCTTCACATTGA
This sequence comes from Pohlia nutans, assembly GCA_022496805.1. Classification (NCBI taxonomy): domain Eukaryota; kingdom Viridiplantae; phylum Streptophyta; class Bryopsida; order Bryales; family Mniaceae; genus Pohlia; species Pohlia nutans. Next base: position 4,787,316 of record CM040103.1, read on the forward strand.
CATTTACAACTTTTCTTTGACCATCAACAGCATTTTTGGTTTTCATCAAAATTTTATAATACACTTTTGAAAATAGTGTTGAATTACAACGTTATGGGATTAAGTCCTACAATTTCTATCCCTATTAACCCCTAAGTGACGGATCAACCATTTTATGGTCTCTGCCCTTTTTTTAATGGCTGCCCGAAATAGAAAAAATATTTTTATAGGAAAAAAATAATATTTTTAAATAGGTAGTCAAGTCTACTTTCCAACCCAATTTGAATCTTGTCAATCCGAGTTAAACTCCACCCGGGATAAATTTTCAAAGAAAAACACTTCTACATTGTCTAGTGTTGGAAAACCTACTATTTGGGGAAAGTAATGATGTTCTCTCGGTTGAAAAATTTGCAATTTTTGATTTTAGAATAGGATGTCTAGTTTTAACAAATCATACAATATTTTAAATTCTAAAAATAAAATTTGTGATTCTTATAAATATTTAAAGTTAAATGCTTCTAAATTCATTATGAGATGATAAAAAGCTATTTTTTGATATTTGACCGTATGGTTAACCCCTAAATGACGGAGGGGGTAAGGGCAAAACATAAATGCGTTATAAAAAATTACTTCTTCAACTTTGATGAAGTTTGGTCCAAAAGAGAAAATGAGGAGCATGATGTTTAGTAATTATTCATACGGTCAAATTTCAAAAAATAGCTTTTTATCCTCTCATAATGAATATAGAAGCATTTAGCTCCAAATATTTATCAAAATTACAAATTATATTTTTAGGGTTTGAAATTTGATATGATTGGTTAAAACTAGACATTCTATTGTAAAACTAAAAATTGCACATTTTTCAATGGAGAGAACATCATTACTTTCCCCAAATAGTAAATTTTCTAACACTAAACAATGTAGAAGTGTTTGTCTTTGAAAATTTCTCCCCGGTGGAGTTTAACTCGGATCGACATGATTCAAATTGGGTTGGAAAGTAGACTTGATTTCCTATTTGAAAATAGTTTTTATTTTCTAAAAAAGGTTTTTTCCATCTCGAGCAACCCGTAAAAAAAGGGCAGCGACCATAAAATGGTTGATCCGTCACTTAGGGGTTAAAGTTTCCAAGATTGGTTGTAATGCACTTTAACCCCTAAAGGACCATGCTCATTCCTAAAATTTTATCACTTTCTTGTGATGCTTTCAGAAAGGCAATTGTATCTCTTGATTAGTATTCATGTAGAAAACTTCACCGTTGAAGTTCAAAAAGGACTTAGTCATGAGACTATACATCAATTTTCAGAACAATCTACCGTATATATTACATGATTATATGGTTTGATCATAAGTTGATTTCTAAAAAATTTAAATAAAACCAACAGGTCATTCATTGCAAACTTTCTCATAAATTTAAAAATCATGATTAGCGTTTGAAAGTTTAGGAGCATACAAAGATGTACTATATCTAGGTGTCCACAAAAAATGGTGTTCTAAAACTAAATACAACATTGATTGATTATCAATGATTTATGTTTGGGTGAAGTGACTTGTTGGTGACTCGTTGAGCCGGTGTTTGTGATCGTTATTAATTTTTACATTGCAAAAATGTTTTAAAGAATTCAAATATATATTTGGAATATTCCAAAATAATATAAAATATGTAGAAAAGATTCGAATTATTTTGAAAAGATACCATTTAAATATATTCAAACATTTCCCGTAATTATTTTATAGTGTTAATGATGCAGTAATGACAAATGTTTTACATATTGGTCACTTCTTTTTTTTTTACGATTGTGACGTCAAAGTGTGAATACGCCCTCCAAGTCATCAACCACCCTAACTACTTTGTCCCAAGTTCACCTACGTTGAAACACGCCATTCGCCATTTATGCACTTGGTCAAGTGCGCTCATTTCATAAACATATTTGACTTTAAAAAAAATTGGTTAAAAAGTTCTCTAAAAAACATCAATGTTGTCTTTCTTCAATCCCATACATTGTAAACAAATAATTATTTTAATTATTTTTTATTCTTTTCTTTATCTTTTCTTTTATATTTTCTTTCATCTTTTCTTTTTCAACTTAATTTCTTTCTTGTCTCCCTCTTGTCTCTCTTTTGTCTTTCTTCATGTCTTCCTTTTTGTCTTCCTTGTCTTTTTTTTCTTCTACTTTTTCTTCAGTTGTGGCCGCTGAACCCTAAACAATGGGAGCAAACTCCCAAAAAAAAACAGTAAAAAAAGTTGTTGTTGTTTTTTTTTTTTTTTTTTTTCGGTTGGCCATGAGGTGCTGCTAAACCCTTCTTCTGGTTGGCCGTGGGGTGCTGCTAAACCCTAAATGGCGGCTGCCAAAACAAAAAAAAAAGGTCTTTTTTTTTTTGGAGTTTTTTCAAAATTTACTATTTTTAGTCTCTGGGTGCGCGGCCACACACCCAAAGACCCTCCCATCTCCCTCTCATCTTCTTCTCCTCTCCTCACATATATAGAGGAGAGGAGAGGGATGGGAGAGGGATTGGGAGAATGATGGGACAGACCCTCTCTTCTCCCCTATATATATATGAGGAGAGGAGAGGGAGATGGAGAGGAGAGGGAGATGGAGAGGAGATGAACGTAGAGAGGGAGATGAAGATGGAGAGAGAGATGAAGATGGATAGGGAGATGTAGAGGAAGATGAAGATGTAGAGGGAGATTGAAGGGTCTTTGGGTGCGCGGCCGCGCACCTAGAGGCTAAAAATAGTAAATTTTGAAAAAAGTCCAAAAAAAATAAAAATAAAAATAAAAATTTCGGCGGCCGCCATTTAGGGTTTAGCAGCATCTGATGGCCAACCAAAAAAAAAAAAAAACTTTTTTTACTTTTTTTTTTGGGGGGGGGGTTCGCTCCCATTGTTTAGGGTTCAGTGGCTACAACTGAAGAAAAAGTAGAAGAAAAAAAAGACAAGGAAGACAAAAAGGAAGACATGAAGAAAGACAAAAGAAAGACAAGAGAGAGACAAGAAAGAAGACAAGAAAGAAATCAAGTTGAAAAAGAAAAGATAAAGATAAGAATAAAAAATAATTAAAATAATTATTTTTTTACAATGTATGGGATTGAAGAAAGACAATAATCGTTGTTTTTTAAGAAAAAAAGTTAGACAAAAAAAATTATGCGCCAGAGGACCAAGTGCATGATTATATGGCCAAGTGCGTAAATAGCGAATTGTGTGTTTTTGTCTCCACGTGGACTTCAATTTCACTAGAGAAGGTTGTACTGTTGAACCTAAAAAAGGAACATTAATATATGATAGAGTCTAAAATCAATAATTATCGAAAGGAATGTAACTTATATATTAGTATGTATATATAGATTGAACCATATATTTTATAAACTGAATCATATATTTTATAAATTGAACCACATATTTTACAAATTAAACCATATATTTTATAAACCATCTCAAACATCCATCATGAACACACCATGCAATTAAGCTCATAAAGCATCAAAGCTTAAAAAAACTTGCAAGCAACATTAACCCAAGAGGAGGATGACAATGGCACCAAGCATACAACATGATTACATCATGCAACTAAGCTCACAAAGCACCAAAACTCAATAAAATTGCAAGTAAAACAAACCCAAGAGGAGGGTGACAATGGCACCCTCGTCCCAAGCATCTACTATAAACACATATATGGTTCAATCTATAAAATATATGGTTCAGTCTATAAAATATATGGTTCAGTCTATAAAATATATAGTTCAATTTATATATACATACTATCATATAAATTAAATTCCTTTGAATAATTATTGATTTTAGACTCTATCATATATTAATGTTCCTTTTTTAGGTTTCAACTTTACAACCTGTAATCATACAATTTTACAAATCGGTTCACAATTTGATGGAACAGTCATGGGAAGACCAATCAACGATGAAAAAGACAAGATTACATCATAAAGACCTTGCTCTAGAACAGTGGACACTCAACTGTCGGTTTGCAACTCGTCTGTTCACCTATGAAAAGTAAAAATGTGTTGAGGTAGGTTTGAGGTCTATCTGAAGCTTACCTCAACACGCTTTTACTTTTCATATTGAATTTAAATCGATATAAAAGTTTTTAATGTGTTTAAAATGCATGTAAGTCCATCTATACCACTATTATCACACTCATAATTTGGTGTCACAAGTTATCATCTCCACATTGTGCCCCTCTATATAAGGTAGACGTATCTTAACCCTTGAAGGATTTAGGGAATAGTAGATACGTTGCCGTATATTTAACATTTGTTATGAGTAGAAAGTTCCAAATTGAGATCCCAATAGCTTTTAAGACCATGTAAACATGAATTTTAACTTTACTTTTGATATAAAACTCATAGGAGGTGTAGAACCATTCCAAATACAATGAAATACGGTCGTATACATTGGCCGGAATGGCCAATCTGGACCTTTAAAGGTTAATCCTTAACCCCTAACTGCCCAAGCAGGCAATTTTGGCCTGATGTATAGATTTCATCCGTATTTTCTCATCCGTCATGCACTTTTTGTGGTGTGATTTTTTCACTGAATTTTTTTATGGAAAGTTAGCTTCATGTATGTGTGATTCGATCGAAAAGGAAATAATTTTTGAAAAAATTCTGCCTCATTTTCTGTTGTAGTGTTTCACCGAAAATCTTGAAGATTTTGGTCTAGAAGTGTTCTTGAAAAAAAAAACTATCAAAATCAAGCATCCAAAAAATCTCCAAAAATCACTACACCTAAAGTACTACATTATAACCCATCACAACAAATTTCATCCACATATTGTCAATATCTTATTCGTAATTGAATTACAAAATAGTTTTTTATTTTATGTTTCAAAATTTATAAAAAAATATTAGTGATAGCAGTCATAGATCTAACCGTATAGATAGAATCAAAAATTCAAATTGTATAACTTTTATTCATACATCAAGTTCTAAATATTCATATTAATTGCATTTTATGATGCATCTTTGCAAAACCGCCTAAACTGGACATAGGTGAGGATGTTTAGGGGTTAAGTGCCGAGGCGACCTAAAAGTGGTCGTTTCAAAAATAGAAAGTATTATAAAATGAGCTAAGAGTGTCCAAATTGAGTGTTTCTTAGGCCAAACCTATTTAGAATTAAATTTCCTATAAGAATATGTCATTGGATTACTTAAATGTGTTTATAAAAATTCAAAATAAATAAAGAATGCTGAGTGGTGAAGATGTTGGATTTGTAAATGAGGGAAAAAATGCATGATAAAGTATATGTTTTGTATGGATGTACAAAGATAGATTATAAATTATGAATTTTAAATCAAATCTATAAAAACAGATTCCTAAAATTCATCATATACAATTATACACTTACAAACAAAACTGAGTATTGATTTGAAACTTTTCCATTCAAACAACCATATCATGAGCATCAATGGGCAAAGTCCAAAAGTGAATTTGCAAAAGTTGTAGTGTGCGACATATAACACATTACTACCGAAGTTTGAAGAGAAACTCAATTGTGATTTGAAAGAAAATGAATTTCAAAGTTAGCCATGTCTAAAACTCAGTTTTGTGCGCTACAAGTTGGAAGTACTTTAAATTTTGTGAATTTTTTCTTATAGCTTCAATAAAACTTTTTGTGCCTTGGCATGTTGGTATACATCGTTTTAGACTGTTGTACGCAAAAATTGAAGGAAGTTGACATTTATAGAATTAAAAATATCGACAATTTGACAGACATGCAAATGATGTTGGTTTTCACGATATTTGAATTTTTTTTGGATTTGAGAGTTTGGGACTGCATTGGCCATTGTATAGAGAGCATAGGTTGCAATATGACCATTGATACATCTTAATACCTTTACATTTGAAATAGTTGTTGAATAGGCCAATGCGTTCAATTTATATATTGGAGCTATACGATGTAGTATTTTGGTTTAGGATTTTTGTACGAAAACTAGAGTTTATGACGCACATAATCAATCCTACAAATCAAAATTAAAAAACATATTATTTTCCACATCATCAAAAAATTCAAAACTGCCAGAAATTACACTGACTTTCATAAAATTGACAATATTTTGATGATATTGAACACAAAAAAAACAAGTTTTTCAATTGGTTGATTGAGTATGTGCATTATGAACCCTAGACTTTGTACAAAAAAGTCAAACCAAAAAACTGCATCATACAACTCTAATATATAAACTGCACACTTTGGCTATTCAACAACTATTTCAAATGTAAAGGCATTAAGATGTATCAATGGTCATATTGCAACCTATGCTCTCTATACAATGGCCAATGCAGTCCCAAACTCTCAAATCCAAAAGAAAATTCAAATATCGTGAAAACCAACATCATTTGCATGTTTGTCAAATTGTCGATATTTTTAACTCTATAAATGTCAACTTCTTTCAATTTTTGCGTACAACAATCTAAAACGATGTATACTAACATGCCAAGGCACAAAAAGTTTTATTGAAGCTATAAGAAAAAATTCACAAAATTTAAAGTACTTCCAACTTGTAGCGCACAAAACTGAGTTTTAGACATGGCTAACTTTGAAATTCATTTTCTTTCAAATCACAATTGAGTTTCTCTTCAAACTTCGGTAGTAATGTGTTATATGTCGCACACTACAACTTTTGCAAATTCACTTTTGGACTTTGCCCATTGATGCTCATGATATGGTTGTTTGAATGGAAAAGTTTCAAATCAATACTCAGTTTTGTTTGTAAGTGTATATATGATATTTAATTAATAACTTCCAAAATGAAAAAAAATACAAAATTAATTATTTATCTTTGCATTTTGATACGATTGGCTAAAAACACACGGTCAATAAGATGCTTAAATACCCATTGGAATTTGTTTCATTTAAACTATTAATTCTATACTATTCTTACGTAGTGTTATTTAAATTGACATTTAGACAAATTATAAACTCTAAATCTTGGCAACTTCTATCCATGTGATGAACATTTTTACTTTTAAGTAATAATAATTTAATTCAACATAAAATATTGAATAATGTATTTTTTATGAATATTCAAAGTTTTTCTTTTAAAATTTATTTATAAAAAATCTAAACGGTTTTGATTATATTCAACTATATATATGAAATTTAAAGATGACACATCACAACTTTCATATTTTACAAATTTCAAAAAATTCATAAATAACACATATTATAACACATTTAGTTTGTAGCAAAAACCCTTAGGAATTTAAGGGTTAAACCACCACAACACTTAAAACCATCAACTTCAACACCCTCTTTCATTTCAGGAAGGAAGTGTAGGCTTTCATTACATGACTTAGGCATCAATTGCTCAAAAGTTAAGTAATGTACCGACAACTTACATTTTCTCCCTAAAATGAAGAAAGGGTGTAGAAGTTGGTGGTTTTAGGTGTTGTGGTGGTTTAACCCCTAAATGCCTAAAGCCTTCTCCAAATTCGGTAGTTTTACAAAGATGCATTATAGAATGCAACATGGAAGGATATTTTGAACTTGATATATGAATAAAAGTTGTACATTATGATTTTCGGATTCTATCCATACGGTTAGATCTATGATTGCTATTACCAATAATTTTGTATAAAATTTAAAACATAAAATTCAAAATTATTTTGTAATTTAATTATGAATAAGATATTGACAATCTACAGATGAAATTCATTGTGATTGGTTGAAATGTAATACTCTAAGTGTAGTGATTTTTGGGGATTTTTTGGTTGCTTAATTTTACGAGTTGACTTTTTTTAAAGCACTTTTACATTGAAATCTTCAAAATTTTGGGTGAATCACTACAACATGAAATGAGACATAAAAAATTCATGAATTATCCCCTTTCTAATCGAATCACATACGCATGAAGCTAACTTCCCATAGAATCTACAGTAAAATTTCTACACTGCATAATGTACACTGCAAAATGAGAAATTGTGGATGAATGTGTACATCATCCAAAAATCAGTACATCGTCCAAAAAATGGATGCTCAGGCAGTTAAGGGTTAAGATATGTCTACCTTAGTTGTGGAGAGATGTGTTGAGGTGTGGCAATGTACAGCAAATTTCTAAATAATGAATGAAAAGTCTAAACTTCTAGGTTTTATATGATTTTACCTCTTCCAAAAACATGTCCCATAAACATAGAGAGAAAGAGAAAAGAACTTAGAGCATCATCAATCCAACACTGTAAAAGGCACAGCATAAACGAGAAATGTACTTGCAGGACACATTTCTCATTTGTGCTGCGTCTTTTACAGTGTTGGATTGATGATGCTCTTACACCCGCACTTATTATGTCCCAACATTTGTACTGATGTAAATGAATATAAATATCCAATGCCCAATTGGGAAAGTGCCTTATTGTACCACTTTTAAATTCATAAACATTTATACTACAGAGGAAAATTTGTACATTCAAATAGCAACTCTAAAGTGGACAGGAAAGTCATGTCCACATTGAAGATTTTCCAATAATGACGGTACTAGCCTAATAAAGGAAGAAGCTTCTTCCAAAAACTAAAGAAAAAACCCAATTATGTTGGCTTTGCCATCATCATGGACCGACAAGGTCCTTGAAATTGTATGCTGCACAAGGACCTGTAAGTTGCTTTTATGATCTTCTGTACTGTACTGTAGTTGTAAAAATCATACATGAACAAGTTGTAAGGGGTGTGGGGGTCAAAATTTGCCTCTCCAACAACCTAAAGAAAAGTTGGAGCAGCTACAATATAGTCAACCCAGAGGGCAGAACCTGCACACATCCATTCCATTAACAATAAGTACCTCATATACCTCTTACTAATCTGTAAACCTCCTAGAAACTGTGATTTATGGAAAAGTCAACATAGAGCAAAAGCAACTTTATGTTGGGGAATTGATCTCCTTATTGTCGGTTATAGGTGAACCTATATATTAGTCACAAGTTTCCAAGAACTTTTCACTTAACCCTTAACCCCTAAAGGTCCTCACCTCTTTTGCAAAAGTCAAAGCACTATAATTTGCATACTTTAAATATCACATTGAATGATTTATAATTTTTCATAGATAATCATCGACATTATGAAGGTATGACAAAATTTTCAACATGATTGGAAGATATTTTGAATATTTATAAAATTTATGATGTAAACAAGGTAAAAATTCAAAATAAATATGTTTTTGTCAAATTTAATATCAAAAATTATATTTAAGGTAGATAAAAGTTATATTTACATGGAGTAAAAAATTGAAGGTGAAGAAATTAAAAGAGACTTATGATTGAAGCATATCTAGAAAGCCCTTTGTATTTTGGACACTCAAAATTCAAAGTTCTCAACGGTTGGAAAGCTTCAAATGAAGTTTATTCTCCAATCCCAACAGTCAAAAGATGTATCATAACTTAACTTAAACATCTAATGAAAACACCAACTACAATAAAGCTAAGACACTTGATTTTTGGGGCCTTTGACCAAAAATCAAGCATAATTGGGTTGATTGGTCCTTTAGGGGTTAAATGACATATGCTTTCTTGATACCACCCAAAATTTCTTTTAAATTCCATTTTAAGCATTATTCTGTTTTAAATTTACTTTAGCTCTATTCTAAAGAAGTATAGATCTCTCTAAGGTACTCGGTTTGGCATTTTTAAAACCCCATTTGGTGCAATGGAGTAGAAGTTATGAGCAAGATTCTCCCAAAATATAACCAAACCCATGGGGCTTGCATTGTCATTTAAGAGTTAGACTGTTTTTAATAAATTTAATTGTGAGAAAAAACATTCAAAAAAATTACCATCCTACATTATCTCTATTTCTCTATGGAAAAAAATAAAATAATCTCATCCGTGAAACTTCAACATTTTCCATGATTAAAGTTTTTTTTAATTGGTTATGGTACTTCTACCTTAATGGTAACCTCACAAGTCGGCAGGTGTGACTTGAGCCTTCTTCACCACCGGAACCAGAGGCTTTGACAGAAACTCCAAAATGATGCGGTTGTACTCTTTGGGATTCTCCAGCTGTGGCACGTGTCCACAATTCTTCATAATCTCCACCTCTGAGGTCCTTCCTAAGTGTCTGCAACATTGTACAATTTTTTCCATTGTCAGAAAATGACACACAATTCCATTGTCAGAAAACAACACACAATACCACTGTCAGCAAGTGACACAAAATTCCATTGTCAGAACTCAGAGAGCCAGCAATTACAGACACCCAAACTCTAGATTCTTCGGTCAGGCTCATGCAGGGTTTGCAGTATGCACTCGTGATGGTAGTGTAGATATCAAGGATGTAGAGCTGTGTTAGATTTGCGGCTCTATCAATGCGTATCTTGCAAGGAGATATATACAAGATATCATTGGTACTCCACTTGTCGCTTACAATGGAATTCACTTTCATGTGCATAAAAAATAAGAAAAAATCTAGATTCATATTATTAGGAGTCTCAATCCTGCATCATTTAGGCTGTAGTGATGGGCGCATATCGGTTGTAGATATCTAGAATGTAGTCCTATGCTGGATTTGAGATCCTACCTGCGGGTATGTACCAGGGAGGTACATTCCAGATATCTTTAACCAACACCCTCCCATCACTGGTACTTGGTCACTCACAAATATAATTCATTTTTCATTTGCATTAAGAAAATGAAAACCTACATTCTTCAGTCAGGCTCTTGCAGTACATGTAACAATGATGGGTGTGTACTAGTTATACATATCTAGAATGTAGTCGTGTGGTAGATTTGAGACTCTACCTGCAGAGAGCTACATTAAAGATGTCCTTTAACCAATACCCTCCCATGACTGACTGGTCGGTGGTCACTTACAATGGAATTCACTATCATTTGCGTAAAAAAGAAAAAGAAAATAGAAAAATCTAGGTCCTTGTTGTTAGAAGAGTCACAATCATAAACTGTCTCTGGCATCCCAAGACTGGCGTAGGGATGTTCTTTACGTAATGAATGAAATTTACTTTCATTTGTGTCCCCAAATAAAACACAGAAAAACACAAGATTCCTGCAGCAGTTGTCTTGCTCAGAGACGTCAGAGATTGCTTTCTACGTTAGAAGCAAAAGATTTTCTCAGCAGGAAGAATGATCTGATTCTAAAGACATACTCGGGGGAAGTGTTTTGTAATCTTCTCATTTGCAGCCAAAACAGAAGAAGAAAGTTACATATTATAAAGAAAAGAGTAATAATAATTCTAGCGTGTACTGTACAGTACAGAAGTGGCAGAAGAATGATTGCAGTTAACTTACTTTTGGAGCTTATACGCCAACTCAACGTTGAAGATTGCATCGTGCTCGCCCCAGAGCACCAACGTCCGGGTCTGCGTCAACTTGGGAAGAGGAAACGCTCTGTCTGTGCCAATGACGAGCGCATCCAACAGTTGCCGTCTCTCCACCCGATAATCCTCATGCAAAACCTGATTTGCACACCACATGCACAGTGAGCTTCACTCAAACAAAACCAAACCATCCATCACCTCTTCTAAGCCAGATATCTCAGATTCACCTCGGTAATATTAAACCCTACCTCTATAATACCGCTTAAACCATACATCTATAATGTTACTTAACCCCACACACAAAATCTCTTTTAGACTCCATTTTAAGCATGATTCTCTTTATAATTTACTTTTATTCCACTCTAAAGAAGTAGAGATGTCATAAATATGTTCATTTTGGCATTTTAAAAACTCCATTTGGTCCAGAGTGAGATTCTCCCAAAAAAGTAAACCTGCGAGACTTTGTATGTCCTTTTAAGAGTTTAACCATACAACCATAATGCCACTTAAATAGCAACCTTCACCTAGTCATTTATAATGTTACTTAAGTAACCACCTGTAACCAATGAAACCTAGAGATTTAATTCGTGAAAATACCTTTGTACTTAAGCCTACAATCTTGAAAATTTAGGGTCAAAATGTCAAAATAAGCTAGTCTAATTCATAAGCATCATACTAGGTTTGTAAAACGAGTTGTGGTTTGGTTTCATTTTCTATTGATAACCACTGAAAACTACAATCTCATTTATAAAATTAAAAAAAACCGTTCTCATGCACGGCTAAGAAGGCCAGAATAATTATTTATCTCGTGCATGGTTTTGGAGAAGACACTTTCGAGAATTCAAAACTGCGAAACGACTGGAGTTGAGTTATGTTTTCTCTTGGCAAGAATTTCATCACGTGCATATAGGTCAAAGATCCGTAACCCTAAAAAGCAAGAGAGAGAGGGACCAAAAAAAAACCTTAAGCATGTCTCGAATAACGAAATCCGGCAGCCACGGCTGCTTCCACATAGCACTAGCGATCCCCGCCTTAACCTCCTTCACTGTGGACGGAATCAAGATCTGGGAGATGCTGGACAACCCGTGCTTCTTCAACAAAGCGTCATCGTTCCCGGGCTCCATACAAACACCCGACGAGGAGAACACAACTTTGTTAACGAACTCAGGGTACAGCTCCGCCATCCGGAACGCCACCATGCCGCCATAGCTCGTGCCGACAACGTCCACCTCGTTCTGTACGCCCAGCATCTGCAGCATCTTGCCCACGCACTCCGCCTGGAACGTCTCGGATCGCTGCTTGGAGTCCGTCACGGAGTCCCCGAAGAAGAGCAGATCGGGGACGTACACGTTGTAGTCTTTCACGAACGCGGAGACTTGATTCTCCCAGCATAGTAACGCGTTCGGGCCGAATCCTTGTAAGAAAAGAAGCGCCGGCTTCGAGTTCGGCACCGACCATACCCCTGCCTCCGCGATCGGTGGCGTCGGTGTCCAACAGTGCATCGTCGTGTCGTTGTCGATTTCGATGAGCTCCGGGCGGAGGCCGCATGCTTTGTAGTGCTTGCGGACGAGACGGAGCTTGAATTCCACCAAACTTAAATCGAAGAAACACCTCGCCATCTCAAAGGCGAAATTCAAGAAAACTAATTCAAGAGACTAATGCAAGAAAATGCTGAACAACCTCGAAGGCGAAAATCTTCTTCGATCATAGAAACTTTCCAATTCCTCTCGAAACATGAAGAAAATTAGCGATCGGAACTGTTCTATAAACCCATGATCGATGAGGAAGGTATTTTTTTCAAGAATTCCACGAAGGAGTTTTACGTTATCTGCAAGAAGAGACGAGAATCCTATTGAGTGATGTTTCAAGGGATTTGAAGCAGAGAGAAGAGGAAAGATAGTTTGAAAAGCGTATCGAAAAAATCCGCGCAAAACAGAGATCCGGGGACTTGTGATCGAATCGATCGCCCGTCTTGTGATGAAATCCGGAGCTCTGCGATTGTGGAAGACCAGAAGTGTGCTCTGGAATTTCTATACAGAAATGCAAAGGCGAGTGAGGGACGGATTCAAGAGCCCGGAAGATTGCAGGAGAATGGAAATTCCTAGCTTATCTAGATTAGTGTGGGTTCCCACGTAGTGTGGGTTCCCATATAGTGTGGGTGTGCAGTGACTACTGTAGTAAGTTCGTTGTGTGTGACTAAGCTTACCATATGTTAACTGGATTTTTTGTTGCAATAAAATTCTCCACAGTTTAATTTTTTTTTTTAATATTGGTCGTGAAGTGTGTGTTGCACATGGTGAACGGATTAGTATGGGTGCGCATAAGTTAGTGTGGGTTCCCATATAGTGTGGGTGCGCAGTGACTAGTAAGTTCGTTGTGTGTGACTAAGTTTACCATATGTTTACTGGATTTTTTTGTGCAATAAAATTCTCATTTCCTTCCACGATTTAATTTTTTTTAATATTGGTCGTGGAGTGTGTGTTGCACATGGTGAACGCATTAGTGTGGGTGAGCTTTAGGTAGAGCATCTCCACCCTGCCGCGGGAAAATTGGCTCGGGGAAGCTGGCTTGACGCGCTCCAATTTCCTCATCTCCGGCTGTCGCGTGGCTGAACCCCACCCATGCTCAAGTTGAAGGCACGCGAGCCTGACAAGAATCGCGATCTCCGCAGGCAGATTCGACGCAGGGTGACGGGGCACTCCAAAAACGGCAAGGTGATAGGCACACTTTCGGATTGTGGGTGATAGGATGCACAAAACGGGGCTGCACATGACACTCTCCGCCGAATCCGGAGATAGATCCTCCGGAATGCAAGCTCCAGCAAAATTATTTTGACCTGCGACGTTACCGAGTCTGTGGTTACATTTGACGAGGCCTGGCTGCATTGCGTGCGTTTGAAGGCCGCGGTGGACCCAAATTTTTAGCAAGGCCGCGTCAAAGGGCTTCGTGCGTCCCTTTGACGCGGCAGGGTAGAGATGCTCTTAGGTGTTTCTATGCAATGAAATCCTAATTAAAATTTTAAAAGTATGGCTAATTAATTAATTAATTTGTTGTATGTGTTGCACATGGTGAACTCATTTGAGGATTCTACAGTGTGGGTTCCCATATAATGTGGGTGCACAATGACCAGTAAGGGTCGTTTACACTATGGACCAAGAGCCATGACCAAGAAAATTAAATCATTTTCATGGTCATGGCTCTTGGCCAAGAGCCGTGACCATGAAAAATCAAAAATGGATTTTTGAGTGGCTTGGTCACTCTTGTAGTGTAAAGTGGATTTGGACCGGGACAACTTTGGGCTGATTTTTTTAATATAAATTTAAAAATGGCAGATTTAGGGGATTACCCTCTCATTTACCTTCCCACCTTCTCTCTCTTCCACCTCATCTCTCTTCCACCTCTCTCCTTTTCTCTTCTTCTCCTTCTTCTTCTCGTCTAAAAATTTCAGCAACTAGGATTACAATGGAGGGGAGGAGGAGGAACCTTGTATTGATGTTAGGCTTGTATATGTGCTTGCACATGCTTATCTCACACATTGTGAGCATGCAAGCCTTGATTTTGCATGGAGAGTGGGAGAAAGTGGCAATTTGCAGCATCTTCTTCGAGAGCATGGGAAGAAGAGAGACATGAACTTTGTGGAGCATTGAAAGACAATGTGGATTCACGGACCGTTTTTTGCTAGGATCATACACCGAAGGTCAATTCAAGCAAAGAACAGGAGTTAAGTTTGCTACTTTTAAATTTCTTTGTGAGAAATTAGGGCCGTTTTTGCATAAAGAAGATACACCTATGAGAATTGCAATTTCTATGGAAACAAGAATTGCAATTTCATTGTCTAGGTTAGGAACCGGCAATGGACAATTGCTCATAGGTGATCTTTATCGGGTTGCTGAATCTACGGTTTCGATAATTGTGAGGGAATTTTGCAAGGCCGTGAGGCAACATTTGTAACGAATTCTTGTGCAAATGCCTAGTGAATCGCAGTTTAGGGTTTTAGCAAAGGAGTTTGAAGCTCTTCATGGAATTCCGTATGTAGTGGGTGCAATCGATGGATCGCACATTGCTGTTTTAGCACCTGTAGTTGGGGGAGAAGATTACTACTGTCAGAAATCCTTCCATTCAGCAATTCTTCAAGGAATTGTTGATGTGCATTGCAAATTCTAGGATTACGAATTTGGTTGGGCCGGTAGTCTCCATGATTGGGCTGTTTTTCAAGTTACAAAAATTGGGAGAGCATGTATCGAGGGTAGATTACATGCGTACAAATTAATAGGAGATGCAGCATATCCCGTAAGACCATGGATGTATTGTCCATTCAAAGGAGGGAAAACAGAATTATCACAAATCCAAACAAATTGGAATTTTGTCCAATCTTCCACACGGATGTGTGTTGAGAGGGCTTTTGGAATTCTGAAGGGGAGATGGAGGATCATAATGAAGAGATGTGACGTGCCATTGAGAAGGTGCCGGATCTTATTGCAACATGCATTGTTTTGCACAATTTGTGCATTACAATGAAGAACGGTTTCAATGAGGATTGGATTTTGGAAGCAGAGGAACAATTACAAAGAAGAATCGAGATTGGTGCTTTGAAGGAAGGGCAAGAACTACGATGCGAGAGGGCATCAATTCACAAGGTAAAAAATAGAATTTGGAATAGAGAAAATTCAGAGTTTACAAATGATATAAATGATGGAGAGGTAGAAGCATTCCTAGTGAAGGAAAATGAGAAGGCTGAAGACCTACTTCGTGAAGCTACAAGAATGCATGAAATTATGGCGAAGAGTTTATGGCACTCTAAACTTTAGAATCAATCAACTCTAGAGTTTTCCGATAGTAGTTCTGATTCTATGGAAGATGAACTAGAACTTTTCTAGAAGGGCTGCAAAGTTCCTATCCATATTCTTCAGCAATTCTGTGGATTGCTGAAAGGTAGAAATAAGAATGGTAGAATTTCCTACCACTTGCTGAAGAAGACCTTCAATCTTGTCTTGAGTCTTCTTTTTCTTCTCTTGTGTGGATGGTGCTGTAGGTGGTCTAGGTTGAAGCATTTCTGGAGTTGTAGGTGGTGTACCAAATGTCTCCTCTCCTTCTTGGGCACTTGCTGGAATTTGGTTGTGCACACTTGCATGTTTTCTATTCCATGTGTCCATTTCATCAAACCATCTACACTCTTGCTTGCGGTCCGTACCTGAAATTTCATTTGCACGCTTGTCATTTCTGTACTCCGCTAAAACATTCTTGTATTTCTTCTTGCAAGATAACCACGAGCGGTTAAATCCTCAAATTCCAGCCACCATTTGGAGTTGTAATTTTACCCACATGTTCATACCTACAATACATGACAATAAATGATAAGACAATGGTCAAAAACAAGCTCAAAATGGGTCAAAATGCAACTTGTCAAGAAATTCCAGCATAGGAAGGAAGCTTGTTTCTATTACAAAGATCATTCCAAAGGGTGGTTGCACACAAGAAAAGTCTTGGTGTAATGGTTGGAGGTGGGTGGTAAGGCTTTGCATCTTGCCCACATGGGTTCAAACCCCTTCGCGCACAAGGCATGGTGGGGCCCACAAAGCCGATTTGGAGCAGATTTGGGATCTTTTCCTTCTTCTTGTTTCACCTCCAAAATCTCCTTTCCTCTTGAGAATTCACTACACGGGATTTGGGTTCTAATCTCCTCTAGCTCTCTCTCACTATCAGGAAGTCTTTGAAAAGGAGGTGAAGAGAGAGAGAGATATCTACTAGAATGAGAAGAAAACAGATTTGGAGCATGCTGAAATCGCAATTGAGGAATTTCTGCTGGTACATGATTTGGAGGCAAGGAGATTGGGTTTGAAAATCTCAACCACTCGGAATTTTGGGACCAAATCTGTCCTTCGGAATCCCTAATTTCTCCAACTGCACTATACCCCTCCATTGATGAAAAAAATGTGAAAAAAAAATTAGCAAAAAACAACAAAAAACAGTGCATGCACAAAAAATGAGAGAGAGAAAGCAAAGAGGAACACATGGTTTTTATTCCTTCCTTAACCCTAAACCCAACGGTCTTCAATAACTATGTAAAAAAAATTCTATCCCAACGATCTACAGTAACGCAAAAAAATCGGGAAAAAAAATATTAATTTTTTTTTCGGCCAATGGCTGATTTTCAGCCTTACGGCTCCCTTGATTTCCGTTTAGTCGAGCATTTTGCCTCGACTCAACGGAAAACCCGTTGAACCATGGCACATTATCCAAATGGCAGATTTTAGTAGTTTTTGGGGACCTCAAAGTTAGTGGTCATTCTCCTTTTTTCAAGGCAGTGTAAAGCCAAATGGGACCAAGAGCTCTTATTGGGCTAATCACAGATTTTAGAATTCTATGGTCATGGCTCTTGGTCCATAGTGTATAGCGTCCCTAAGTTATTGTGTGTGACTAGCAAATATTCATTGGATGATTTTGCCGGTGCAATGAAATTCTTATTTTCTTTTTCACAATCCTGAAGTCAGCAAAAAGTTGAAAGCTTTTGATTCTAGGTGGTCAAGAAGAAGAGTGCTATGTACTAGGGTTGAAGATAAATAGATAGATAGAAACTTCAGTCCTCTTTCGAGGTCGGCGTGAATAAAGTGTTTGTTCGTAATGTCAATGATCCAGTGCCCACCAAATAAAGGGCCATTAGAATTAGGGTTAAATATGTAGTGGAACTTAGCTCCTCCGTCGAATGTTCTCATTGATTGGAGGTAGGTTTCGATCTGGAGTTGTGTCGTGTCTTTTATCTTAGTTAGTAACGGCCAATGACGTTTTGTTGTTTTCTTTCTCGCAATGAATTTACTTCATTTGTGTTGAAATGATAATAATTCTTATTTTCTTTTTAGAGTAAAAAAATAAAAATATCGGTTGTGTGTGTTTTGCACATGGAGGATTCTATCTTATATAGTGTGGGTTTACCATATAATGTGGCAGCACAGTGACTAGTAAGTGGTAATAATAACTGGTAAGTTTTCATATTTGTTGTGTGTTGCACATGGTGAACTATTTTAGGTTCAGTGTGTGGGGTGCATGAAACTGTAGATAGAATGAAGAATGTAAGTACCGGATGGAATGGAGCAGAATCAGCAGATAAACGTTAATAATAAGCATAGTGGAACAAATGTCTGCTGGTTAAAAAAATAACTAATTAATTAATAATATGGGCATCTGGAGGTAACTGCATCGTTATCCATCTTAAGTAAGTGACCATAAATTGTTCAAATAAGCATATCCCATTTTTAAACTGACTTAATGTTTTGTTGCGTCTCATTGCTAACTGAAAAAAAAAATTAAAAAAAAATAGTATGCGTTTTTCTTGAAACCAATTATGAATATTGAAAATGAGCTTGGCAAGACTAGAGAAATTCACAAACTCTGAGAATCAGTGATCCAGTTATACATCGTGCATCCCGTGTATTTGAGTTATCCAGAAAGTTTAGGACACAAGCTTAAGAGAGGAGTGCCCGGCTAACGTTGGAAGTCCACTAGGCTCTTGGGGGCCACGAGGTCCGAGGTTCAAACTTTGGCGGCCACTATTATTCAACCTTGTGGTGCATTAATAGGCGGGCCCCGGCGGCATACTCGGTGGCGCGCCTTGACACGGGAGCAAACTCACTCACCCTACTTTACTTACCAGAAATATAACTCATATGGTTTTTATTTTTGGAGCCCGACACTCCTACTTTTAATGTCTTGTGAGCCAGAATCTTTACTGACGCAGTACCAAAAGCCCGAGATTTCAGGACTTTACGAATTTCTCTACTATATTTGTTGCCATGGTCGGAAAGAACACCTTGTTGAAGAACTTCAACAAATGCGGCAACAAGTGGAAATCTAAAATTGAAAAGGAGTTTGAATTTGTTTGGTAAAGTCACGGCGTTTTTTGCTTTACTAAATGGAAACTTGTTCCTATTTTGACTTCCAAGCTGTCGATACACTCCTAGGATCTTGGCTGAGTTTGTAAAATCACTTCGCTTAATTGATTTGGGAACTTTTTCAAAAAAATAAAATCAAGCCTAAGCTCTCATATATATAAGGTGTATATTATAGGTGTGAACATTGGTTTTGGATAATGGTCACAATTAGATCATTTACGTTGTGGAATTGTAAAAAAATACTATTTTAATCCATGATGTCTCGTTGTTTATACTCTTGGATGACTGCACCTTTAGAGGCTTTTTTGTCATTTACTTTATATGTGTTTATATATATATATATAAAAGATTTTGAATTAATTTATAGTTTATTTTTTTTTCATTTGAGTGAGTTTAGAAATAGAATTTAAACTCTAACGTGTTGCTAGTTGTTTGCTAAACAAATTTCAACATTTGTTTTAAAAACTAAAACATTGGAGGAAGGATCACTGTCGGACGAAGACCTATTTCACGATGCACGACCGGGCGCCCGTGCATCATCCCGTTCTCCTCCGGCCACACCACGCCTTCAAATTCCTGGCAATGCATCATCTCCTGAGAGCCCAACACACGAGATGGTCACCCGGGTGCAAGAGTCCAGCCTGACCTTGGATTATAGAGCGGCATTGCTTCACAACATTCGAGCCACAGCTCATAAGATTACGGTCTCTTCATCCACAGCAAGACCAGGAGCCTCCAATGGACCCGTCGAACCACAAATACACTACGACCCATGGGGGATTCGTTCATCAACCACTTAAAGCGTGAGAGCCGCTCAACATTCCTGTCCCCCACCCCGCTCATAAAGCTACAAGTACTCTCTTACAACGTCCGGGGACTCAACGATGGGGAAGCTGTCATGAGACTCCGCGGATACATTACAAGTATCCAACCTAGGGTAAATGTCTTATGCTTACAGGAACATAAACTTCGAAACATTGCAGCACAACAGCTTGGTCGCCAACTCTAGCGAGGAGGTAAAACTTGGATGGTAGAGGCGTCCCTCGGGTACACACCAGATGGTAGGGCGGCCGGCCGTGGAGGATTAGCGACAATGCTAAGCGCGAGATGGGCTCCTCTCGTGAGCCAAACCGGGGTGTTGATGGGGAATCGGGCACACTGGATTATCCTCGGTGGCATTTCTGGTGGCGATTTAGAGATCGTCGACATTTATGCCCCAAACGAACCAGCTGCGCGGTGCGTTTTATGGGAAACAATTTTGTGAGAGCTTCCGTGACATTGTAAGTGGCTTATTCTAGGGGATTTTAATATGGTGGAAGTGCGAGCTGATAAATCTTCACAATGCGGTCGGCTCGTGTCCGGGCGGGAGAAGATACTTTTCAACACTTTGAAAGCAGCACTAGACCTAACGGAACCACCGCGCACAGCAAATGGCTTGCAATACACGTGGGACAACTTGCGTACCACGGGGACTAGAGTATTAGCAAGGCTAGATAGATGCTACGCATTCCAAGCGAACCAAGGACAATTAGTGGACCAGTATTTGATACGAGGCGATGCCACAGGATGAGATCATTGCCCCATTTCCTTATCAGTCCAACTAGAGCCAGCCTTGGCTCGCCCATCTCCTTGGAAGATGTCTACTGTCTACCTGAAAGAGGATAAGACCCAAGCACGAGAGCTTTGGCAAAGCTTGCCACTTCAAGCTCCTTTCTTTCACAAGCTTCGTAAGTTGATACGGTTCTACAAAGAATACTGCAAAAAGAAAACTGTTGCGTTTCGTGCTAAAGAAGAGGAGTGCAAAGCAGATTTACACACCACCACGGCGGATCTTCACGCACAACCAGATTCTTATGCACTACAAGTCTTGCACAGCGGCTCGAGATTTCATCTACAAGGCTTGGAAGCAAGAAAGATCGCCGGCCGTTGCATCCGTTCTAGAATCAGGTGGAAAACATTCGGTGATGCGGTTACCAAAGGATTTTTTCACTAGGTGTGAGAGAGGCCCCCTCCATCCATAATCTCTTAATTGGAGAATGCTTAGGGCGATCTCATCATCGACGCTGCCAGCATCACAGATACATGCCTGGAGTTTTACAAGCAACTATACTCGGCCTCACTCATCACTCCAGACATTCTCCAAGCCCGGGCTGAAATTTTGGAACACCTGCCGCCCAGAATCACGGGACCCATGTACACTGAACTGTCTCGTTCATTCATAGCTGAGGAACTTGAAAACGCTTGTAGGAAGCTTGCCAAAGCGAAAAGTCCAGGCCCGGATGGCTTAGCTGTTGAATTGTTTCAGGAATATTGGGAATTTCTTGGCAAGGACTACACACAGATGGTAACGATGGCGATTCAAGAGGGACGCTTCCCGAATGGAGTCACACGGGGACATATCATCCTTCTGCATAAATGCGGAGATAGACACAAATTGAACAATTGGCGACCCATAACGCTATTGAACTCAACGTACAAGATTGTGGCCAAAGCCCTTCAACTTCGTCTCCAAAGCATCCTCACTGATGTCATCAGCCCGGAGCAATCAGCATTTTTGCCCCGAAGGTACATCTTGGATAATGTTTTTCTACAAGCCGAGACAATTGCGTGGGCGAAACAGTCCGAGCAGGAACTGATTTTCTTAAAACTGGATTTCAGAAAGCCTATGACTCCGTAGAATGGGACCTACTCTTTCGGTGTATGGAGAAACTTGGCATGCATGATTCCTTCATCGCCATGATCCGCCTTTTGTTCAAAGATGCTGCTACATCGGTGTGCATCAACGGCAAACTCACCCCGCAGTTCCCGATTGACAGGGGAGTGAGACAGGGTTGCCCCGTGGCACCCTATCTCTTCTTGATAATTGGAGAAGCACTGCAAGCGGCCGTGTCAGCCGCCCGGGACGCAGGTACAATCATCGGTACTCATCTCCCATGGAATGTCGGACAACGAGTGATTGCCTTATACATGGACAATACCAACTTTTTACTTCAAGCATCAAGGGAGAATCTACAAGCATTGGTAACATTACTCGGCCATTTTTCTTTGGCATCAAGCCTCACCATCAATTGGAGGAAATCAGTAGCCTATTTCTTTTCCCGCAACCGACCTCTTGATTGGCTCATGGATTTTGACTGCGTTTGGGCTAGTGATCATTCAATGTCAAAGCTCTTTGGCACACCCTTCGGCATTGATATTTCCACAGCAGATGTGGACGACTTCCTGTTTTAGAAAGTAGCCAGGAAAATTCAGTATTGGCAGTCGCAAGAGCTTTCACTTGCTGGCAGGAAAGTGATCGTCAACTCTATTTTGTCTTCAACACTTTGGTATTTTACCAGCATTAGGGCAGGATCATTGAAAGTTCTTTGAAAAATTCGGGCGAACTTAAGGAATTATCTTTGGGGTGGTTCGGAACATATATTCTAGGAGGGTGAGAGTGCGATGGGCCGATTGCACACTACACTGGAAATATAGTGGTCTCGGCTTACTCGATCCGGAAGAGGCGACATATGCTCTGCTTGGCAAATGGCTCATGTATGCATTGGAACCTGGTACCACAGGTTTAAAAATTTTACTTCGTCACCGAATACTTGGATGCAACCCAACCAAATGAGGAGGACGTTGGATGTCCTCTCTCAATTGGGTGTTTTCAACGAAGTTTACAGTAACTACCAGCTCCAAAATTTAGAGTCGAGTGATTACAGCATGGAGGAAATTAGTTCACAAAATAGATATTATTGCCCCGATCAGTTGTGAAGAGGTTCTCAACACAAACTTGTGGTGGGCCTCTCACTTTATAGGAGGAAATTTTGGGTTTTCAGTCAAGCGCGGCAAGGAGCTTTCTCAAAAGGGTCTCAACTACATAGCAGACCTGTGGGATTACGAAACTCATACGTTCCAACCTTGGGAAGAATTACAGATGGAGTTCCAACTCACAGTTGGAGAGAGGGGATCCTATGAAGCTTTTCAACGTATGATCCCCAACACATGGCGTGTATTGCTCACACAACATCAACTCCGTTTGCAAGATCAAGAGTGGATTGGCTTTTATAACGCAGAAGAAGACGAAATCCCGACGATGTTGGCACAAGTACACATGGGCTTCAACCCCAGATTACGGGATGGAATTGGAGAGACGATCATCCCCAATGACCTGCCCAGATACACAGTTGGCACACTATCCAAGCAACTCAAGGTCATGGACATCCCTGCCGAAGGTATGCAGGCTCACTACATTTTCAGAGGTTTTGTGCGCAAGTCTAGGGTGATAACGGTTACCAAGGGCAAAGACGACACCCAATACTTGCTTTTCGCCGGCGCGACTTACCAATTAGACTTCGATGCAAACAGATGGAAATGGCGTGACGGGAAACCACTCATGTCATACACCGCCAAGCAAGGTCGGGAGCTACTCAACTCTCGTACAGTCCTCCAATGTACGATACCAGAGAAATGACAAGGTCTACTTCCGGCTAACTTCAAGCCGGACTGGCAAGATACATGGACAACGAAGCGGCCTCAAAAGGAATGTGCCTTTCTTTGGTCCGTGTTTCATAATGCCGCCGCGATTAATACATGGCGACAACGGTTGTTTCAAAATGGTTCGGCGGATTGTCCGTGTTGCTCGTCAGGAGCCGCAGAAGATTTGCTCCATAGGTTCCACACTTGCCGCAAAATGCGCAACACCTGGGACTTTGCACAATCTACGCTACATCGACTTGCCGGACAAGGCCTCGGTCCTCACATCCGTTTCTCTTGGAAACAGTGCATCTTTGGCAAGTCGCTTCCCCGGAAGTACAAACGTCTTGCACACATTTGGGCTGTTCTTCGGGGTGTTGTGATTTGGCAGGGTTGGTTTGCCAAAAACGCCAAGGTCTTGGCGAACGAGGATTGGCCGCAACACAAGCTGCATCAACAAGTTTGGGATTGCCTTCTGGATGCAGCCAAGGTGGCATGGAACAAGGCGCAGGTTGCTTGTACGCGATTCCCCCGCAACAAAACTCATATCATGGCCAAATTTGATAAGCTTTGGATGTTTTCGCCGGCCTTGGGAACTCGAGACCTCACGGCTGTCAACTGAAGGCACACCAGGCCTCAAGTCGGCCTTCTAGTCTAGTTCATTATTTTCTCATGGTTTTTGCTCTTTTCATCTTACTGGTTTAATAAAAAGCACAAAAAAATCAGAAATTGAAATTTTTTTTGACTCTCCTCGCCGGCTTTGGGCCTGGTCGTTGTATTCTTTGCAGTGATTTTATAAAACAGTCACTTGTGTAAAAAAAAACTAAGAACTAAAACATTGCAATCTATTTTGCCAAATGATTCCAAATTGATTCACTTCATCTAGAACACGTTTCACAATATGTACACTACAAGATTGCACCATTGAGATTTGGGTTGAGATTTCTATACCTTGTTTACATTTAGTCTTATAACACGTTAAAAGAAATGATGTTTTAAATTCAAAATAACTAGGAACCTCAATTAGAGCACATTGTGGCAACACATCTTGTGGGATACACATACTTAAATTGTTTGATTTTCAAGCCCAAAAACTTAGAAAACCTACATTGCATGCTCTTTCTGGTGGGGAAACCTTAGGGTTTAACAATTTTTATTTATTTTTTGATTCTTAAAAGGCGGTTTATTGTACGGACCAACAACTCCTACCATGCAGCTCTAAAATCTGTGATTGGCTCCATCAACTCGTCCCAGGATGACTTGGGTTAATACTACGAGGAAAAAAGAAAAGTGACCAAAGGAGTTGAGGTCCCCAAATAGCAATATTTAAGGCCTACATTATCCACTA
Organism: Pohlia nutans; assembly: GCA_022496805.1. Classification (NCBI taxonomy): domain Eukaryota; kingdom Viridiplantae; phylum Streptophyta; class Bryopsida; order Bryales; family Mniaceae; genus Pohlia; species Pohlia nutans. The sequence goes on from CM040103.1 coordinate 4,812,257, forward strand.
ACATGGTCCAACAACTTTTCCGTTGAGAGAGGCAATAGAGGTGGTCTAGTAGAAAAAGCAAGGGCCCATGGGAGAGAAATGCCATTATAATATGTTTTTAATGAGCAATTTCAAAAGAAGACAAAAGATTAACATCTTTTCCAAAATTGCCATTTTCAGACATATACTAAAAAAATCAACACATTCACTTTTTGGTACATGGTCATTCCTCATGGTCCACATTCGGTTTACACTTAGTGAAGGGTCCATAAACCTTGTAAACTGATTTTTTAATAACTCGAACAATGGAAGTCGTCCCATGAAGTCGGACCATAGAAAATAGTCATCTTCCATGGTCCGACTTCATGGTCCATGTTGTAAATAAACCCTTACTAAATTCTTGTTCACATTGTCAAATGTCCTCTCTCACCATAGCTCCAAGAAAAGTTATTGTATCTGTAAAATTCGATCCAAGCAATACGGGGGTTTGGAACCTACTGTTATAAAATATTGTGGTTTGGGGTTACAATGGTCCTGTGTTCGGTGGGCACCGGGTCACTGACATTACAAACGGACACTCTATTCACGCCGGCCTGCACAAGCCGGAGTTTCTATCTATCTATTTATGGTTTGGGCAGTTTGGGCTACAATCTCAAATCATCTCATCATTTGTTTTGGTACACTGGACATTGTCAGGAAAAACCCATTTTTTGTATTGGCAATTTGGCATTTTTTGCATGAATGTCAGATGATAGAGCATCAAGTGGTTTGCCATTTTGTAGGTACAAGTTTCAAGGGAGTGTCAGTCTGTGTCTCCAGTGTGAACATTTCAGCAACCTTGGTTGAAACCTTCAAAGTGAGCTTCCATTGACTTTATTGATTGTATTTCATCATGGGTATGAAGTCAACATTTTCACGACTCCTTATAAGTTCAGTTTGACCATTTAAAGCTATCTTCCATTCAACGGGAGAAAAATGGTGTGTTGCTGAATATCTGGTCTCATATGATGAGGCCATGGAGATACTAGATGGTGGGTGCTTCCCGGCTTCCAAAAGATGATTGGGAGTAGTTGAACTGCGACTGATTGACCAAAGAAAAAGAGAAAAGGCAAAGTACAAAGAGAAAAAAAAAAGCGAAGTTCCTTGTTTGTGTATCCTTGTTTGTGTATAAGGTAACGGGTTCTATTTCCGACTGAATTTCAGATTTGCATACTTAGACATGCTCTGCAAAGCTATTGCAAAGGCATTCCCAAAAAAAAACATTTTTTGAGCATTTCTACAATTTTCTATGATTTTTTAAGTTTGAAAGTTTAGAGTGACCATTAACCGCTCATAGAGTCATGGTTTTCATGAGAGGTTGGATTCTGAAAATAGAGTGCTTCTACACCAATCAGAAGCTCTTGATTATTCCAAGCATGGACGAAATTAGAACACTCTTGGACACTATCAAAAACCATGCTGGCTGGTTTCTGACACCCATCCCCCAACCAGTAGGGGTCGGAAATAGAACCCAGTCGGAAATAGAACCCGTTACCTTAGTGGATCAATAAATCAACAGTTTAAGTTTTTCATGCAAATCTAGTATAAGTATAGAATTTGAAACTTTCAATGAACACTTTCTCGGAATATTGTTGGTTTATAACACACGTCAGTTATTGGGTCATCCACCTCACACATGTCATAGAGAGTATCTCTGGCCTAGTGTGAATGAAGAGTTTGTTGGAGTTTGTTGGGAAAAGTGCTACCAACTAGGCACCGGGACGAAGTTCGCACACATGTCACAAACTTTTTATCACATGTATGAAAATTGTCCAATCACATGAAAGTCAGAATATCCCTGAATGTAATATTAAAGAGTGTGATAATGAGGAGGTTGGGTGTCTCTTTTGTAACTCCGTCATTGCTTGTATCTCGTGGAACAGTACTGCCTGAAGCTGGAGTCATTTGAGTTGCAGGTAGATACTGGTGGAGTGTAAATTGGCTTTCGAGAATAATATGATGGCAACATTGTACACAAAGAGGGCATTCTATATTAATGTTCGGTGGAATTTTAATGGGAGTAGTTGAGTGTTTGTCCTTTGTTGTGTTTTTTTGGTCGTGAGTTCAGCCTGCATCCCAACTATGTTCAAAAACTCATCGTACAGAAGAGCAGTATTACAGTCCCAGGTAAGTGATTGTATAATGTAGATTTTTTGGGTCCATGAGGCTGAACTTGTATCTCCAGCAGAACTTTGCAAACGGACAAAGTCATTTTCAACGATACTTCCCCAACAAATAACTATTTCACCTTGCATGATTTAATCACCTGCCACCACATATGTCAACATGTGTCAATCCGTGCCACTAATCATCTTATTAAGTGGTGAGTTGAGGACTGTGGATACCTAGGAGGTTTAAAAATCCTGAGGTGATTTCATGTTAGCTTTATTTAGAGGGAGGGGGCTCTTCAGAGTGCTCATAGAGATGCTCTAACATATGTCCATGAAAGGTAGATGTACCCATTACCACCCAACATTCAATTTTGCCCTCATGTATAAATTGTTTACATTATAGATTACAAATATACAGTCCTGGTACATGAGGCCAAAATCGTTCAATGGATGGTAATGGATATATCTACCTTAATCATCATACCTTGCACTTCAGTGAGCAGGGTAGCTCAATCATTGTTCTGAAATAAATAAAGTCATCTCAGAACCGTGTTCTGTGGGAAAATACAATTTGAATTGAGTCCTGAGTTAGCTATAGACATGTCTTCTAGGGAGAGTGATTAATATTCTCTGCTTAGTGATGATGTGGCTAGATGCCTTCATGGCTTAGTGGTGGTAGAGCGTTCCCTTCGTAAGCGGAAAGGTCGTGAGTTCAATCCTCACTGAGGGCAGTACGGTATTTTGAGTTTTGTTGTCTCTCCCCTGGTGGGGTAGAGACCACGGAAATGCTTCGTTTTTGTGCAGTTACTAGGAGTTACGTTACTGGACAGTAAAATGAAGTCTTCAAAGTAAATACGGGATAAATACTAAGGCAGAGACTCCGCAACTAAGGTAGAGGGCTCATAATCCGTGCAGGACCAGAAACCGTGCTCTAGGCCAATTTTCTCAGAAAGAAGATTCTAGCCTTCAAGCCCGCCCTCAAATGTACACTACAACTTGATCGGTTTAAAGAACACCTATGACATCACCTTCCAAAATTCATAACTAAATAAAGAAAAAAAGGAAAATTTTGATTCCACCGTCAATGCTCTCCAACAAAGTTTGCACATTCTCCCAAAAAAAACTCTTTTGATCGCTCTATGAAGAACTTGTTCAACTGAAATTAGATTCATTTATGAGCCCTCTACCTAGCCGCTTGTTCATGGTGTATCAAGTTATCACCTAGACCACCTTGTAATATCTATTGACATGTGAGAGCTAGTCTTTGTACAGGTACAAAATCTCTTTATTTATGGTTTACATTTTAGGATGAGTATTTGTGTTGAATATACCTACTAAGTTTAAAGATTCTATACTAGCAAAAGATTAGTAATAAACTCAAGTTGAATTCTATAGCACTATTTGTAAGGTTGTTTATGTGAGATGGAGCTTGCGAAAGTAATCAATAGTTGTGAAATATATTAAAATTATAATATATTTTAGTATCTCACCTATGGCTCAAGTGTATTCAATTGAGACCTCGATTGAGACATTCAAAAATACACACAAGTGTAATCCACCACGCAATAACAAAAGAGAAATATTCAATGATTTGAACAAGTTTTTCTTCATTCATTAAGCTACCAACACTTGTTTTTAGTGAACTATGGTGGCATGCTCTTGAAGACAAAATCATGTATGTTAAGCTAAAATGGAGCCATTTAGGTGCTATGTATATGACCTTTATATGAACCAACATAATGAGCAACTGCTAAAAGTGAAACAACGTGGTTCTTGTTTCAAATCACATGTAGATATGTGTTTGAGCTACTTGATTAATTTATTGATGCCAATGCAAATATTCTCATTCCAAAGAAGGATTTAGCGTAGACCATGTTTTTTTCTCATTTTGCATAGAACATGTATCTTACGTCTAACTATAATCCATGTATACCAACATGTTTGCAAATGATCGAAATAATCAACAAGACATAGGAGTCAAATAGATTATGAGACATGACGCTAAAATCAAATTTCAATTTACATCATTTACATTTGTATTATTTATTGATGAAAAAAATCACAATTAAAAAAAATAAAAAAATAAAAAAAATAAAAAAATAAACAAAGAAGAGAAGAGTTACTGAATTTAGTGTTCTAACCTTCAATACAATATCTAAACTCTTTAATTTTCACCTATGGCTCTTTGTACGGTTGGCACTAACTCATGTGCGAGTCGAGCATACACTTTACTTTATTTATGCCGGCCTCAAAACACTAGTAGAAAAGGTGGTGCTTTCCATGAACATGCCCAAAAAAAATCACTGTGCATGCATGGAATTGGGCACTAGTTGCCAAGGCATCTCCCTCCGCAGTGCCACCTTTTCTATTAGTGAGAGGACTAGAGTTCTTTATCTATCTATCTAACTCTTCACTCTATTCAATGTATGATACACTATTTTATAATCATATAAAATGCTGACTCCAAAATACACAATTTAATCAAAAAGAAAAGTTCATTTACTCTATGTCACACTATTTTAATGTTACACTAAATCACAAATAACCTAAACCCCGTCCTTCATCGCCCTGCGCAACAGGCATTCATGGGAACTTGAACTCAACTGCTTTGATAGACGCGGACGGACGGAGACGGACGAGGAGGGACGCAAACAGACGCGACGGACGAGCAAGGAAGAACGAAGAGAATGCCTCTGGCGATGGAGTACCGGGGGTCAAGAGACGCCGCGCAGATTGCCATCTTTGGTTTCACGTTTCTAATGTACAGTACTTTCAATTCATGTAGCATATTTTTGAGTTCGCAATGAGGAAAATTTTCTGTGACGGAACATACGGTCACGAAGATATAGTTCGAACGGAGAATTTGCGATCAAACGAGATGAATGTGAGAGTATCTGCTTCACTATGAGAAAAATGGCTGCAATTCTTCGTGATATGCTCGATATGGATGCCGAACAGGTCTGTTACCGAAAAACGGAGTATTCTCGTTCTCACATTTTCTTAATTGAGTTTTTTTTCAGATTTTGTTTTTAAAAATTCTGTAAACATACGAAGTATGAGGAATGTTTTGAAAACATTCAAATTATTAGTGAGAACGAGAATATTCCGTTTTAATTCGTTGCTTAATCAAGTCCGGGGTTTAGGTCATAAGCGTGGCTTATGACCTCAATGAAATGGTGAGCGTAGAGCTATGGAAGTGATCCGTAATGGCTCTGTTTATTTGGACATGGAAGGTTTTTTCGAATTGGAAGGAGATGAGAAAAGAATGATGTGCAGGTTCAGAGGAGAAGAGAATTGCCAGGGAAGCAGGATTGAAGCCGAGGCTCTTTCCAGTGCGCATAACATGGAATCAGATATGCTTAGGTTTTTTCGTGAATCAGAGTGAGCATGGATGACCATTCCGGCAAAAGAGTCTCAGAGGCAGTTGAAAATGCTGCCAAATATGCGACAGTGGCCGTGAAAAATGTCACGGCTCTATGTAAAAATGCCGCAGGTGCTGTTGAGCGTAATATTCAGAGTCTGGTTCAGACCGTCCGTGAGAGCGCGAATGACGATGCTGGAGGTGGTTTGAAATCGGCCATTGTTGCCAAATGCAAACAAGTTCCTCCGGGAGGATGGTTTTTACTTTCGTTAGGCATGGCCGGCATACTTCTCGCAGGTGGTGGAGAGAAGAAAAAGAACTGTGGAACTCAGCATCCTTCGATATGTAACTGCGTCCAACTGCAACCTCCGGGGTTTTATTTTGCACAGCCTCTGAAGAGACGAACATTTTGTGCTCAAGATATGTAAGCCACTCTCCCATTTTGTTACCTCCATTGCCTTCTGTATAGAATACACTTCTATTGCCAATTGTTTTAGACGAATGCTTTGTGTTGATTGGCTGTCAATATTAGGTCAAATATCACATGTTGCATTCCTTTTGCGTAAAGTCTTGCAGATTTGATGAGGAAGCAACGATCACAAGTTTTGGGAGTCCACATTGGGAAAAAACACACGAAGTAGCGACGAAAACAGCAGTTGTCTTGGAAACCTTGAAGAAGAACGGCGCAAAGTTCATTGGCAAGACAGTCATGGATGAATTGGGATTCAGGTTTGTGACATCGTCTATCATCTAATATGTGAAATGTAGTTGCATGCTTAGTCCTGAAACAGACATTGACTAATAATTTAAAATCTCTCGCTCCTGGACAATTACAACTCTAAATCTTCATCTTTTTAGCAGATCTTCGGAGTGCTGAAGAAACATCACTTGATTATTTTTTGTTAGTGACTCTAGCTTCTGAAATTGATACGTTTGCGGCCGCATCACATGTTGCGTTTGTGATTATTCCCTTTGACCTATTACTTCTTGAATTTCAGCTTACTTGTTACAAACTCAGCATTTCATGTGGTTTTTCAAGAAGATTGTCCAAATGTCTAGTTTCTTCTGGATTTATACTCGTTTATACTGAATGCTTTTTGCATTCACGAAGTTTTTGATGCTGATGTAAGGGCATGTGTTCAGTCTTATAGGAAAAAACAAATGGTTGGAGACACCAAAAAATCCTTCTGCTAGCTACCGTATTTGTGGAGGCTCCTCCAGCGGCGCTGCTGTTGCTGCCGCTAGCGATGTTGTTGATTTTGCTCTTGGTAAGCTTTTCTTATACCGGTATTCAACTTGGATTCTGTGCTTGCTATTTGCAAAGTCAGGTAGTACAAGTTCAGTATCACAAAAGTGAAGTTGACAATGTGAGACTGGCAACGAGAGAGCATGGGAATATTTATATTGTTGCTATGTGTACAGGGCACCCATTTGGATTCATTATTACCGGTATAACCATATGAAGTGTTCCTGTCAGGTGCACTTTGATTCATCAATCAGCTTCTATCTATTGTATATCGAGTATTTCTTGTCACCTAACGTCGCACAGTTCTCAATCTGGTTCTTCAGGGATCGATACCGTGGGTGATATAAGAGTACCCGCTGCGTGTTGTGGCGTTTTGGGATTCCGTGCTTCACACGGAGTTATTTCTATGGTGGGTGTAACACCAGTGGCCTCCAGTTGCGATGCCGTGGGTGAGCTTCTGTGGGCCCTCGTTTGACAGTCTCATGTCTTCTTTTTTTAATCCATAAGGGAATCATGAACTTGAACGCAACTCTTCGTGGATCTAGGATAGAACAGATGCGATGAACGACAAGTCCTTCCGTCAATTTCATTGCTTCGGAGACATCGAACAGCAGTTAGCATAGTCCTGCTAGAGCTAATAATTTTCGAGCCGGGGCTCTACATTACAGAAGGGAAGTAACACCATTGGTCTGTCTTCGTATAATTTTGACTACTGTGTTCTGAATCGCTACACAAATGAATTCTTGTTCGCTACACAAATGAGTTCTCTGGGATGTGTTGACACAAATGATTAGCTGTAAATATTGACCTTTGTGATTAATTAAGTCCGGATAATTGACGAAAATCAGTGTATGAAGCTGTGCCTTTTTTTTCAACAACCCAAGGGCTCGCATTGTTACATGTAAACTTTTACAACGTCATGCGACCAATTCTGAACTCTTTTTGAAATTGCTTTTCTTGCAGGTTGGTTCGCTAGAGATGCTGGTATGCTACTACTTGTTGGCCGGCAATTGTGTACTTCACATTCCGAGGCGGTCCAGGTGGATGACACTGGCCCCAAACGATTTTACGTGGCACATGATGTGTTCAAGCTGTCATCTTTACCTCATTCAAGAATTGCAGATATTTTCTCTAGATCAGTTCAGCGAACTGTTGGTCGTAAGTCATCAAGCATTGCTTGAATTCCAGTTTGTTACATTTTAGTATACAATCGAAATTGATGTACTTACGTCTCTCTCTGTATAGAAAAGATTCCGCATCTATTCTATGCCTGATCCGCGGAGAGTTGTTTGATGAGTGTTTTTCATGATTTCAAATTGAACACGATCCGAGAGCTTATCAGCACATGTCTTGCATCCAGGTCTTTCATTGCAGGACCTGGACCTTCTTCGGTACTTCGAGGAATCCATCCCATCGATTCAGACTTTTAAGAAAGAACTCGACCGCATGAGTATTGAATCTTCCCAATACACAGCTCTTGATGTGCTTCGAGAAAGTATGCTTCTGTTTCACAGGTAAGTTGAATATACTAATTTGGGATGAAGAACAATATCTCATAACATTCAGTAGCCCTCACGCGCACTGCCTTTACATCCATCTAACGGTATAGAAGTTCATTCAGAAAAGGGATGGACAGAGCCGGTCGCTGGTGGGATTTTTCATGAAATCGGCCACATTCATCAATGATAAAATACTTGCAGCATTTATAGCACTGCACACCGAAACGATCACCTTGCCTTTGTAATCACGTCAACTATTCAGGAGCATAACTTTCCTGTTCAATATTTAGGTACGAGTTCAAAAGCAATCATGGAGAATGGATTGCAAAGGTCAAGCCGCCTCTGACAACAACAGTTGAGGCACGAGTTCAGAAAGCGGTGTTTTCTCCCAGTTCTGAAGCACTGCGGCTCATAGCCGTAAAGGTTCGGGAGGAGATGCGTACAGTGATGGACACGCTTCTCAAGGCACGCTCTTCACCATACAAATTCAACTAAAATCAGACATTTGATATGCGTTCATATAATAGACCCCTACCAGTTCAGTTCAAGAATTTAGAACAGCTTTTGTGGCTGTATTTATGGTTGTGCTGAACCTAATATCTAGGAATCGTAACAATGCATTTGCTATCGATGTGAAAGCGAGGAACTTCAGACATTGTAGATATTGCTGACAGGATACTGACATTGGAGAATTCAGTAGTGACAAAGGTTTCAGAGATTGCATATAAGGTAGGAAAACCAAAAACGGTTAATGCCCTCAAGGCGTGCACTAGAGTTTTTTAAAAGCAGGGAGGTGGAAGACCGAAAATGGAGAATTTTTGCATGACGAGGATTCCAAAAATTTACTAAAAATTGCTAATTTTTTTGGAATCTTGTGTGCGGTTTTATGTGATATTAGTTAACCGTTTTTGGTGCTTTCATGTGTAGAAAAGGAAGAGTCTAGTATACAAGAAGGGGGTTTGACAAACTTCCCACTTTGAGAAATTGTAGATAATTATTTACGGGGAATAAAAATACGAAACAACTTGCATTCTTCATCATTTCTTCTTCTTCATCTCAAAAAAATTTCACATAATTTCTAACTCCATTCCTTCTAGTCAAATCACCTTATTTTCACCGTTTTTGGTTTTCCTACCTTAATCTGTATTATTCATTGATAGGGTTGGTACATATTATACTCACAGTGACATCTCTTTGTACAAAGTTGCAGGATGGTGCAGTGTTGGTGGTTCCTACACTGCCTTCTTTACCTCCAAAAGTAGATGCACCAGCTGATGAACTAGAACTCTTTGAGTATAGAACACATGCTCTCATGAGCCTTTCTACTATTTCGGGGTGTTGTCAGGTAAGCTCTATAATTCCATCGACCATAAAAATCCACGGGGCAAGATCTGGCCACCAAAATAGAGCTTCTCATCTACTGTCATTTGTAGTCCTGACCTCTCTCAAGTCAAATTGACCGGTCAGCTCTCCTAATAGAAACATAGCTCCCCTTCTGGGATTATTCCTTACACCTACTGTGCTAAGCTACTAAGCTAATGTTAGTTTAAAAAAGATTGGAGTACAAGAGGCTACACAGAAAACAGTAAATCTTATCAATGTAAACAACCATGTCTTCTGCCGCAGGCGGTAATCCCTGTGGGAAGTTATGGTAGCCCCATGTCAGTGTCACTATTGGCAAGAAAAGGCGCAGATCTACTATTGCTGGATACAGTTTTTCTCCTGTACACAACAATCCAACAGGAAGTGCTGTTGGCTAACGATCCTAATCTACCAATTTCAAGATTTCTGGAAATCAGATGAAATCCCCAGGACACTAGCAGGTAAGGTGTCCAAATGTTTCCTTAGGCTGCTGCTTTGAGAGCCATAGCTTACCGGGTGTCTTACTGTTCAAATTCAAAATGAGGGCGACAGAAATGGAGAGTTGAAATAATGAAATAATTATAGATGCTCTAATAATTTTCTCCACAAAGTTAAGTACACCTATCTGATGTCTAGTTCCAAGTTGTAAATGTAAAATAGAAACTGTAGTCTCTCACTGCCAACGTCCAGGGGTGATGGCTTCGTTGCAACATACCTATTCGGAAGTTATTGTCGCTATCTTTCAGTTCGACCAATCACTCTAACGAGTAGTCGATTGTGTACAGGAGAACCAGATCTGAAGGTATTGCACAATGCTGAGCACCTGTTCCAACAACCGAGTACACATCAACGGCTTGATTTTTGCACTCCGGTGATTATTTCCTGCACAAAGACTTTGGTGGAATACATATGTACCTGTGATTAACAAGGAGTGAAAGATTGTCGCAGTCCTTCATATGTTAGCCTCGAATAACTTCTCTAACGAGAAATATCACTTGAGCGCAGGAATAATCTTCATGAGACTCCCGGCTCAGCCCGGAAACACTGCAAACTGCCTCCAGGTTGAGGTGATAGAGCCTAACCCCGTGTGCAAGCTCCAAGGATCAAAAGCCCGTTTAAAGTCAAGAATATGAAGTTCAAGGCCTTGTTTCAATTCAGGCAGTCTCTCTAGACCTTGTTGGCAGGACCTTGGAGCTTCAAAACCCCGGACTGAACGTGAAGATTGGCGAAAGAGCTCTCAATCCAGCAGTTAGATCCGAGTGTACAGAGCCAGCACGATGAGGTAGAAGGTGTACTCAAATTTTTGTACAATAAGTAGATGTACCAGCGGTTCACACATGGACTCCGGGATGCACGGTCAGATCCTTAATCAACGATTGATCAAGCGAGTAGATGTCTCGTAAGTTTAATCTGGGTTCTGCACATCACATCACGAAATATTCAAAGCAAGTGAGACCTTTCAGTAATGATCAGAAAAGTTCTCACTGAGACTAGTGTACCTGAGATGGAAAACCTCCAAATCTAAACCAGCTGAGACCAAGAGACCTAAATTGCAATGATGGAAGGCGGAGGTGCACTCAAGATGGCTCAAGGTGCGCACCTGCTGTTGAACTCACAGTAGCCAACGATGGCGTTTCGGAGTTCTCTGAGCCCTCCGTCTCAGTTTCAAGCATCATGGACCTCTGGGTAATGGTGAGACTCGACCTCCAACATGGGCTAGGACTGTTCTTGCAGCTGTCATCATGCAAATGGCCAATCTGCCCAATCTGAAGTGCAGAATACTGGTGTTGGAGCTCCACAATCTGTTGCGAGCGGCGTGAATTCTCTTCCAGTAGCTTGAGGCTTGCGTTGATCACCTTCTGCATGATATGTCTCATGTTCTGAGTGTCTGTGTCAGGTACCTTCGCCAAGTCTTCACTGTGCTTTTGCAACACCATCTCCAGGACGTGTGGTTGGCTCAAGAAGCCCGGAATGTTCAATGCCCTCTCGTTAACAGCCGGACCCAGCTTGGTGGGATCCACGAGACGCCATAGACTCTGCTGGAGTGCAGGTGTGATTACATCCGCCCTTGTTGTCAGAAGCTTCTCAATGGCTCCGAATATTGTATCGTGTGATTTGCGAGATGAACTTGGAAATGCCTGATAGAAACACCTCATCACTCATCATCCAACATTCCCATCCTCACCCTAATGCATTTTATGCAACGTTTTCACATATCTGAAAAGAAAGGATCATATGATTTCGTGAATTACGTACGGCATTACCTTGAACAGAGCTATGAATGTCTCTGGATTGACAGACCCCGACTCTGCATACGACCACAAAAACTTGTCAACTTCGCCAGCAATCTCTTCCAAGGACGCCGAGTCGGGGCGACCTTCTCCCAGGTAATAACCCACCATAGCCATCAACGTATCAGGTCCGAATTTGTAGACGTGCAGATAGTCGTCCAGCTCGTCTAGGCTCGCTCCTATACGTCGCTCCAGCACCCTTTTCACTTCAATAAGCTTCACCTGCCAGCATTAAATTCCGTAAATCCACAATCCTATAACAACTGGCCATCTTAATCAATTAAATCGATTAACAAACAATAGCCAGCATAACTGTTGCTAAATTACCGACATTCTTGAGACTAATTAGTTCAGTTACAAAAGAATCGCACATGATAGTATAAGAGCCAAGTTCCAGGGGCTTGAGAAGCTGCCCATAGAAGTAGCTAAGAGGAGGGGAAAAGTGGGACTTGGGTTTGTCTCATACCCAGCCATGAAGTTGTGCACGTTCCATGAACTTGCATATAGTGAAACATGAGCAAATCTGATTGGTTAGGAAGAAGTTGCCATGAAGTCTTGGGCTTGAGAACCCTCCATACTTCATGACAACTTCACCACTTTTTTCTCAAAAGCTCACTTGAAATGTGGACCTTGGTCCCAAAGTCCCTAAAATCTTATCTTTTAATGAGATACTTCACCCATGGAACTTGACCCTAAGCTGGCTCAAGATCCAAAATCCCTGGCTCAAGGAAGAATCGGGGTATCCAAAATCCCTGGATCCTCTTTCTTTGGCACAGATCTTGAGTTCAAGGATGAAAGAGCTCCTACTCAGACAATTATTGTACACAGATGTAGTTACTAGAATGTTACTCCTCTGTCCCAGTGATCTCAGAACCACTTTATGACATTTAGCACAGGATGCTACCTCCCACATAAATGGTAGATACTTTTGCTACCTTGTGAATGTACTACTCACGATACCTCTATAATATCTGGCAATACCCTTGATTACTAAGGTGATACCATGATGATATCCGCGGATATCACCTCATGAAGTTGCTACATATTTATAACATGATGAGCATTCTCGTTACATTTAAAAAAAAAGTCTTTTTTTTTCTTTGTATGTTTAGCAGCCCCATTCTTTAGGTAGAAATCCAGCTAATTTTAGCCGGTTTTGAGATCACTGCTCTGTCCCATAATAAGCTTCATGTACCCGGAAAATTGAAGAATTAATTTCAATGTTGCAATCCAATGGTGTGGACCCTGAGCCAGTACGAGCAGTAGCTTGAGCAAACAGGAAGCATATTATGGGACAAATTGAAAAGGGAATCAAGAAGCTTATCATGGCACAGAGGGATTATGATTTGAGTACAGTGCGGGGCAACCAAATAGCTGTAAACAGTGTGGAAATGCTAGGTTGACAATTGGCTTTCATACTGGAGAGGTACCTGCATGTCTTCATTGCCGGCGATTACCGACACGAGATGCTCCACATGCTCCAGGAGGCTGCACCAGTACTCGGAGGAAAGCTCGAGCCAAGGGCGAGAATCCGGGGCACCCCGGGCGGCCATGCGAGCCAAGCAGAGCACGACCCAGCATCTTGCGCGGTCGGAGACGCAGTCATCCTCCACCACGCCGCGCAACCAGCTGCGCACGTTGCGGCCCTGGCGGCACTTCACGTTCAGGTTCACGTCGGCCTCCACCAGCGCCTCCAGGCTCTCCCCAGCGTACGCGTCCGGCAACGACGCCACCGTCACGAGAATCTCCGACAGCGTCTCACACGGCGACTCGCTCGGCGTTCCCGGCTGCTTGTTCCCCACCAGCATCGGCGCCGACAGGTACTTGGTCTCGCCGAACGCGCGGGCGAGCGCAGCCACCAGCACCTGTTCATTTTTATTTTTCCCACAAATAAATTAAGAGAACCTTTCAGATACAAAAGAGTTATCCTTAAAGTCACCTTGAATTTGATGAATCTACAAAGAAATTTGATTTACTATACTTTTACTTGTTCACTCTAAATTGTTAAAAGGTGTAGAAGATTTTGGTGGTTTATCATAATTAGGTGTGTAAGAGGTGTGTAAGAGCTTGATGATCTTCAAAAGTTTTTTAGCACCAAGAAAGGAGTTGAAAAACTTTTGAAAACTTTTGAAGACCACCAAGCTCTTACACACCTCTTACACACTTAATAATGATAGACCACCAAAATCTTCCACACCCTTTAACTATTTGGAGTGAAGAAATGAGAGTATAATAAAGAAAAATTCATGGTATCTTTTTCAAAATTTGATGGACTTTAAGGATAACTCCAAATACATAGCAGAGCATAAGAAGGGAGTACCCTTTTGAATGTGATCCTCACTCACTTCGGAATAGAAATGAAGACTCGCATTTCCTCATGAATCCCACAATTCATGGTATGCACATGGCATATGAGTTACTAAAGAGGATCCAACTCAAGATACCCTTGGGATGCTCTTTGGAGAAGGGTACTCCCTCTCTCTGCTCTAGTATGCTATGCAAGGGTCCAGAGCAAGAAAGGGAATAAGGAAAGGGAAAAAGGAAAAGAAGAAAAGAGAGAGCAAGAAGGTTGCAGACCTTCAAGCACCGCGTCTCGATGTACTCGTCCACGGGGGAGCCCAAGGGCAGGTACAGGTGCAGGTACCCCACACTGGCGCGCCAGTGCGTGAACACGTTCGTGTACAGGAACTTCTTCGTACTCTCCATCACGTCCGCCATGCCCAGGTACTCCGCTGCGGCGCGAATCAGCGCCACATTTTGCAGTGTGTAGCTCGGTTTGATCAAGTAGCAGTAATCCACTGCTCCTGTAAACCCCTCCGCTCCCCCTGCCAAAACCCACAACAGCCAAAAACCCCATCAACCCCCAACTCTTCCAAACCAACACAGAGAATCAAGATTCGGGACAAGTTAGCAACGGGGACCTCCTGCTAAGTTTCTTGTAAGAGATGAAGAAGAGCCTGCTCTAAAGGGTGTTTCTCGAAGAGATGGAGAAGAGGGTGTGTATACATGCTCTGTTTCTTGTAAGAGATGAAGAAGAGGGTGTGTGTACCTGCTCATTTTCTTGTGAGAGATGAAGAAGAGTCTGCTCTATTTCTTGTAAGAAGAAAAGGGTGTGTATACCTGCTCTTTTTCTTGTAAGAGATGAAAAAGGTGTGCATACTTGGTCTATTTCTTGTAAAAGATGAAGAAGAGGGTGTGATTACCTGCTCTGTTTCTTGTAAGAGATGAAGAAGAGGGTGTGTGTACCTGCTCTTTTCCTTGTGAAATATGAAGAAGAAAAGGGTGTGAATACCTGCTCTGTTTCTTGTAAGAGATGAAGAAGAGGGTGAATGTACCTGGTAAGTCGGGGAGAGAGATGACTCTGGGAGCCGCATTGGGATTCTTGTCATCGGACGGTGATGACCAATTTGTGCTGCTGGTCAAGTTACGAAAATAAGTGCTGGCGTTCAGGAGCGGCAACAAATGGAGCCGAAACTCTTCTCCTTCCACTTGCACGGTGACGTCGCTGTGCTCTCCAGTTCTTCGAACTCGCTGCAGCCACGAGCTGAACCCTCCTTCCCTCTTCGCCATCTAGGTATTGAATGATCCTACTACTACTGATGATCGTCTTCTGTTGACATGGTTTCGAAACCTGCAGCATTGTTGCTAGTTTCCCATCTGATTACTTGCGCTCCAGAGTCCCGCCCATCTCATAAATCTGCTCTCTATCAATGTAAGTGCCTATTCTCCCATTGTTCAATGGTTTCGCGGCTCCCATTTTTTCATTCTATTCCAGCAATGTAAGATTCAATGAGGAGGGGAAGATAGTACATCAGGAGAAGCATTTGGAAGAGGATGGAACATTGCTTCCATGAATGCTACAACGGCTGATAATATCTGGCCACTGATCTGACAATGATAATAATGAGGAACAATAACTAGAAAACATCGGTTGGCGAGTCATGTGGCAGGTGATCTGTTTTTCTGTGCGTATGATTCATTAAGCGTGCAATAAGTAAACTTAAAGCTGGTTTGCTTCTGATGTCCGCCTCGAATGAAGCAGAAGAAAGCTTCCTGACTGAGTTCCTACCGGTTGGCAGTTCTGAGCAGGCAGGGCATCAATGGGGCCTGTGCTCAGAGTACGGACAACAATACAGGTAGACCTCTTTAATATCACATTCTCTGAAGAGTAGCATGTTTAATTGTTTTTGACAAATAAATTTTGGTGGGTGGAATATTCGAAGATATTCCTCAAGATTCCTTTTCACCGTTACCGTACCAGGAAGGCAAGGTCGGCAAAAAATAATTCCCCAAAAAAATGCTGAAAAAATAAATAAATATATTAAGTATTTTGTTGAAATCAAAAAAAAGAAAGTCAACAAAATGCCGAAAAAAAATAAAACCAACTCAAAACATAACACTCAACGAAATTGGATGAAAACATAACACTCAATGCAAAAAATAAAATAAAACTTTTAGCAGCCGAATTTTTTTTAATGTTAGCTATTAATAGCAGATTTCTTAATAATTACTTTTGAAAGTGCCGACCTCCACTTTTTCAATTTTTATTAATTATTTGACATGAAAGTGCCGACCCTGCCTTCCACGTACGGTATACAGTAATTTGAAAAATTCGTTTCCCACAAATTTTGGCATTTTTTTTTTAGAAATAATTCCACTGACTCTGCCATATTGCTTCCACCTACGGTAGCAATATCATAGGAACTCGTGAGAGCAAACATATTCAATTCAATTATCACACTCTATTATGTCAAGAAATTACATGTAAATGTGATAATAAGGAGTTTGGTAGTTGCTGCCGCAGGAGAAGCTCTTATGCAGGTATTTTGTGAAACCAGATTCCTCAAATTCCTGGGATGTTGAAGAATAAGTTTCAGAGTTTCAGGAATGAGCTTCCTGAAGACTGAAGAGGCTGCCCTTGAGGCCTAAGTTAGATTTATGCTTTGAGAACATGGGGCAGGGTTTTATATGGGAAAGGCCACCGCATGGAAGGGCTGATTGGAATTTAGAAAACGCAAAAACATAATTAATATTTTAATTAAAAGATTAAAAATAAATGCGAAATGTTTTCGATATTGTATAAATAGACAAGGTTTGCCTGCCCAGAGGAAACCTGATTTCAAGCCTGAATATCTTGCAGGAACCTGGGCGATTGAACTGTCAATTCCCACTGATTTAACCCCAAAAGCCCCAGGGCTCTATGTATACCACCGTATATTTGCTCATATAATCTATCTCATGTACTGATGTACGACAATGTAATCAAATACGTTCTATATTTAGTTACAATGATGTACGACAATGTCATCAAATACGTTCTATATTTAGTTACAATGGTGACTTTAGAGCCGCTTTACATATGAGGTCAAGTTTGTTTTCATGGGCAACCAAATTTCAACCCGTGTTAACTTTAAAGTTGACTTTAAGTACTCAATATAATAAAATTATAAGGGAGGCCATTTCTCTCATGTCTAAGGGCCTCTTTACACTAAAAGCGAGAAGCCGTGAAAAGAGAAATTTCAGCCAATGGGAGGCCTAAAAACCGAGAAGACCAAAGAATGTCACTTTTCACCCAAAATTTTCAGTTCAAAAGACGGAACGAGGAGAAAATGACATGGACAACACTTCTGTCCTTCATGGCAAGAAAAGTGAACATTTTTTAAGGCCCCCGGATTTTGCGTCAAGCCCACTTCAAGAGGTGAGTCTAACGCAAAATCCGGGGGGGGGGGGGGGGGGGGGGGGGGGGGGGGGAGGAGGGGCATTTTGCCAAAATTCTCACAACCAATCATTTTTTATTTTTTAAGAAATATGTAAGAACTTTATTTTTAAAAATTGGCACTTTATTTTCTGGCCCCTTCTCATTTTACACTATATCCAAAGGCCGTCAAGTTCAAAGGTTGGCTTCTCAAGGATGAGCCATGGCCCTTGTGAGGTTTTCTCCACGACTTCTCACCTTTAGTGTAAAGAGGGCCTAATGGCATCGGTGCCAAAATGTTGAATGGAAGAAGAGATCAAAAAGAGCCGTTTAGATTTGCAAACAATCCAAGGGTGTTAAAAAAAAAATTGTAACGGAGAAAATAGGTTTTCCTAAATTGAAATATGGAAATGATCCGAAAGCCACGACTTGGCCTTTCATTTTTATTGCACCCAATTCTCTATGTCAAACCTTGTTGTTTTTCAATTAAAAAACTAATTTCAAAAATTTGACTTTAAGTCTTAGTGTAAAGGGATTGGGATTGATTTCGGGATTTAGATCAGTGACAGGTGAGATACAAGCCCGCTTACACATCAAAACGGACTCGGCTTTGCATATAAAGTGGCCCTTAAACATGTCGATGTAATGAATTATAACAATAATCACATATTTATATGCAAAAAAACATGGTTGGAGAGGACATTTGGGATGTTTATGGTTTAAGATGTTATCTAGTTGTTTATGTTCTAAATAACCATTTAATTCAATCATTTTAAATTGATATTGGATTCACTTTTCATATGATTTCCTTTTAGATGAAATAAACACTCAAAATAGATGGATTGAATAGATGTGTCCCTATAAGCAATTCAATCTTACTTAAATTCCGTTTTGGCATGCACTACTACCATATATTGCACAATCTTGAGGGGTAAACCCAATCTTTTTACATTATGTCATCAGAGTGTACAAAACAGGTATCAATTAGGTCATCAATGTACAGTGGGGTGACACCGAAATTTTTGTCACATGATCTTTATGATGTTGATCACATGTACGAAAATTTTCAAGGCCAAAAGATACACACAAAAATAGTAATTCTATATCTACCAACGTAGTTGTGAAGCAACTTTGTTTCTCACAACTACACCTGTTGGTAGATTTGGAATATCATTTTTTTGGTGGGTCTTTTGGACTTGAATTTTTTCACATGTGTAAACAACATAATGATGGTCCAACTCCAAAAATTCCATGTGAAAAAAAAATTTCTTCAATCCTTGGGAGGGTGTCAAAGTTGGCAGGTGTGAAACATTTCTTACAGCTACCCCTTGTTAGTAAATCTTGAATATCTTTTTTTGTATCAATCTTCTAGCTTTGAAATTTGGTACACATGTTTTCAACATAACAATGATTTCGTGTCTAGAATTTCATATATAAATAACAAGTTTTCAGCGCTCGGGAGGGTGTCAAAGTTGAAAGCAGTGTGGGCACTTTCCCTGGAATTGCACAAGGGGACAATTTCGGTGTCACCCCACTGTACATAGTATACTCGATAGTATACATACATCAGGCATATTATAATTCAATGAGAAATATGTATACATATAAGCATTTATGAATGTTGAGAATGCGTAGGCTTGTAGGATAAGGGTTAGAAGCATTAGTATTTTAAGTTTAGAATGGATGAAATATGGATTATAAAATGTAAAGTTCATTGTAAACATGAGGTATCTTCATCTATTTGTGTGAAGTGTATTGAGGTCTGCAATCGTCGCTACTTCCAAATCTCAATTTTACAACCTTAGTTGCTCTTCGTCACATGTAATCAAAGAAAGGACTTTACTTGCTATAAATGAAAAATGGAAGTATTATACATATGATGAGAGGCTTTATTTCACTTGATCAAATTGTTGCATATTTATGCTATGGATTTGTTATGCTATTTTTTCCTTCTTTGCAAACATATCTTTATCTATTTTAAAAAAATTCAATATGTACGTATATATCTAATTTACACTTTTAAAAAAGACTAAATATGTACTAGGTATTTTGAAGTGAGTCATTAACGCACTAATGATATGAAGCACACATACTAAGTTCACCCCCCCAAAGTTATAATATTATCAAACTCTATATTACCAGGTACATTTTAGGTGCTTTTGTTATGACATTAATTTTTTTTAAATTGTTCACCAAATGAATTTATTGGCAAGCCATTGTGAATGAAATTTTTGCATGGATTTTTACATTTTTTGTAGAGTGGAAATGTTTTTGTAGCTCTTCAACAACCTAAAATGCAAAACAATCAAGTTTGTCATTAGAAACTTGCAACATTTTTTATTTTTTGTGAATTTTTGGGCATGTAAAAAATACTATTAATTTTAATTCTTTTTCAAAAGAATGTATTCTTATTTACAAAGAAAGCTTTAATTTATTCTATTATCATTAGTGAGGTGCAAGATATGAGATGTATTTTGTGAGCAATCGGGAAACCTCAAAAAAAAAACGTAACATAAGAAGATTGTATTTGAATTCGACTTTCATGATTTTTAAAAACAAGAAAAGTGCATAAGGTATGCACCAACATTTACACCATTGGAATGGCGTCTTTCAATTTCCATGTTAAATTTATTAACAATTTAGATTTTCTTTTCATCTTGTATCTCCTGCCAAATAGTAATTTTTTTAAGAATGCAATTTACGTTTTTTTTCTTTTCTTTTTTTTAAATTTTTATTTGTGAATTCTCAACTGAATTTCCCAAGCTAACATCAAATTCCTCAAGTAGTAGAACATCACACAATTTTATTCTAAAATGTTTTGAAGTTGAAACTTCATCTTTGAAAAAAAGACTTATTGCATCACTTTGAACATTACAATTTGAAAATACTAAAGTAAGTCAGGTTTGAAAATTGGTGGAGAACTACAAATACAAATGATTAGCCCCTAAACGTACCAACCCTTTGCACAGAAGTAGATTCTAGCCTCAAAAGTAGATATTAGCATAGCTCAGATGTACATAAGGTCTACATGAGGAGACCATTGCAAGCATAAAATCTACCCAACAAATTTGACATACTTGCAGTTGAAGGCCTCTCCAATATTATCAACAGCTCTCCATCACAAGAGATTTATTGTAATTGGTAAAGAATTTAATAGGCTTTCAAAGGTGACTTTGATGAAATCCTGGCTTCCGTCTAAACCAATCAACCAACCAGACTATAAATTGAAATGAAAATCTGTACAATTCGGTAGCTTACATAAACTTTCTAGATACGGAGCACTGTTGTGCTGCGTAATTTCTAATAACGCTTTCACCTCCAAAGATGCAAGGCAAGACATATCTGTACTCCATGCCTCGGTTGCAAACTTCCAAAACAAGAAACTAGAGTTGCCAGTAGTTGCAATTTCTGTCCAATTTACACCACAATGGTATGTAAACAAGCGCAGTTTGAATTTTGCAATTGGACAGGGCTAAGAATTCAGCGAAGACACTGCACGCTTTGGTCAACTAAGATGTCATTGCGTGGTAACTCGTACGAAGGTTAACCCGGACTTAGTCATTCAAACCAAACTACTATTAAGAATGTGCTCACCTTCTAAACTAAGCAGTTTGCAGGACTGATGTAAGCCACTGGTCTTTCAATTCCTCAGGCCAGTTGTACGTCTGCAACAAAAAACCAACGTGGGGCCACTGTTCAAACACTGAACATAGTGCTACACTATTACCGCAATCCAAATCACCTTAAAAATCATGGTAAATTGTCAATCAAATTTCAGGGAGAATTGTTAGAATGTACCTTCAAGTGGTTTGTTAACGCTAAGATATAATGGTTTTTGATGGTCCCTGATGCGGAGAGAACAAGACGCTCGAACCTCTTCTCAGCTGAGGGTACCTCACGTACTCGAATCGGACGATGTGCAGTCCGGCCTGGTTGTTTGTAAACGAAGTGGTATATTTTGCCTGGTGGATATAGCCGCCGATTATCCTTTGAAACATTGCTGAAAACTTGTTTTACCCAAAATACGAAGACGACTACTCCAGTGCTGCATACACAAAGCCAAGTGAACGTTCATGTCCTATGCATTTGAGTGTATGAAAAGTGCATGTCCAAGATATCAGCTAGAACTGAAATCCCGAGGATACTCATAATTAGCAAACATGAATAAAAAACTTGCGACTCTAAGAAAAGACTAATATATTCTGGATCCTAAAAATTGCTGACTGTTGATGATGCCCAATCTCAAGAATGATACAAACTACTCTAAAAATTTCAAACTCATCACGATTATCAATTGTTCAGTGTTGCTTCAGTTGATTGATGGGATAATACTGAAATGCCACTGTTTTGGTGCCATTTTTAGTGTTGTTTTAGTGCCTTTCTAATAAGTTTAACAATCAAAATTTGAAATGACATTAAAATATTAGCATTACAGTACTAACCCATCAATTAATTGACGCAGCATTAGAAAAGTTGATAATAAGCGGAGAGGGACTTTTGTGATGAACTGACTTAGCAAAGTCTAGGAAACCTTACAGTGCAAATGTGGTGAGAAATAGTTTCTTCACAGAATGCGTTGAAATCCTTGGTAGAAAATCATCCTGCAACACCGTGCAATTAAATAAAAGATAAGAAAACCATCCATTCAATCAACTCCTTTAGGTACCAGCGTGGTAATTCAAAACACCTATGTTCGTCTGTATACGAATCTCACTGCTACAAATGAGGAGCATCATCAGGTTCCGTCGGTTTTTTGTAGTAACACTTCAGGCAAAGAAGTGATTGAGCTTCTAATGACCATTCATATATATATATATTTCGGAGCAAAGCAAATATTATCCATGAATTAAGAAGTAGAGCCGACGAGAACGTGTACCTGGTATATTACGCTACTAACTTGAGTAGCATACTTTTGGGACAGATTCAGTGACATGACTCTCGGAGGGGCGATAGCTATGCAATGAATGGAGTTCGGACTGATGCCTCCAACCACTTCTGTTTTCTCGATCAGAAAAATCGTCAACAAAGCTGCAACCCCAGCTCCAAGTGAGTGTCCCACTATTCTCAGTTGATATCTGTGCATCACATGACAACACTATTTCTTTCAGCTTTTCAATGTTGCAGAACCTTCATGTTCGTGGAGATTGATGAACACGTTGGTTTATACCGAAGCCTGTTCCTAACCACTTGCTCGGGTTCTTTACCACATGAAGAATAATTTTCACATCTACGTTCTTCCTCAATAACGATCATCTTTGGGTTATGGGTACTCATTAGCATTTTATCAAATATGGACGTGCTAAGACAAAAGAATTGTGATATATAATTACCCTTTGTTGGAAACAAGATGATTCTTCAACACTGGCCCTACGTGCGTGACAGCCCACTCAGCGGGTCCCGACATGCCATGATGCACATATCCCTCATTGAATTTCTGCAAGCCAAGTTATCGCACGATTGGTAACATATTTACCAAGACTTCCTTGCTAAAGAGGAAACTTGAACCTCGCTCTGTGTGATTAAATGACCGAGTAATCGTTCTGGGTGTCGAACCTTCTCACCCTTGCGGTTGTTCAAGAGTGCCTCGTAATCGTAGCGATGTATGAGGTTGAGACCTCGAATGTACATACTGACTTCTTTGTGTTCGTGGTCAACGTATATAAAATATGGTGGACATGCACCCGGCAATTTTGGCTTCTGAAAATCAACAACTCCTTTGGGATCAAACAGAGGATCATGCTCTTTAATGGCTTTCGTCAATCCAGCCAAGTCTTCTCCGTATGCCCCTAAATTCTGTACATTAATAGTCCAAATACACTATGATCAACGTATGTCAAACGCCATGTCTGTAAAATCTCATAATATTTCTCTAAAAGACTTAAAGAAAGTTGAAGTAAAGTAATTGAGAGCGCAGATCTCAAAAAACACACACCCTAACTCCCTAAGCACACAATAATAAAATATATAATACTATTACTGACACCTGATGCTAATCTTGCACTCAGAACCTTCGGAGCACACTTAATGGGATACAAAAACGAGGACTCAACCTCAGCTGCTACAGGCTGTTACATCAGATGCGAGCAGATAACATTCCTTACTAGCATCCTAGTAACCGTGAGATGATTCTTCCCTGTTTAGCTACCAGCGATTGGCTCGTAGTGCTTACAAGTTACTCTTTAAGGCAGAAACAACTTTTGAAGAAATGAATAGACTTGCAAAGAATGATTGACATGATTACCATGATAATATGACGAAAGATATCCTTGACCTTATCAGGCGATGCCGACGGACAACCTTGAGAATCCCGGGACCCTTCCCAAAATAAGCGTTTTGGATTGTACCATCCTCTTTTTTTAGTGACGACATCATCGTCACCGAACTCTTCCCAGTGTTCCGCTTCCTCTCGTCTTTTCATTGTTTTCTCGTTGAAGTATCTTTTGATACTTTGGGCAGGTTTGTAGCTACTTTCTGAATCTACCTGTCTATCATGTGTACCAGGTGCGTCTACACCCACTCCTGCGGCACCTGATTCAAGCCCCTCCTCTCCTTCGTGCAGTCCACGATCGGCTACATTTCTCATGTTACCTTCATTATTGTTTTGTGCCATCTCCCAATCTTGAACCTCGGTACAACTGTTCAAATATCTTACTAATTTCTCGACAGTCGCAGCAGCTAATTTAAAGAGTGTCAGGTAGAGAAAACTTGACGTCCCCTACACTTTGGCTCAGTGATGCGACAAAGATGTTTGGTTATAGTTCAGCCACTCGAGAATCGATACGCTACTTGAATAGAGTATTAGTCGAAGTTCCCTGCACGCACAGTTCAATACATTAGACTGCACGTCCAACAAGTAAAACTATCTAACATACCAATTGTGAGCAAAGCACAAGTTTTTTGAGGCATTGATAACACTGGCTATTCGAAAGATCTGCAGGATATTCATATCCTTCTACAGTGAGCACACGTCATAATATTAGCTCTCCGATGCATGTCTAGCACTTCGATTTTAGCTCTTGGCAAGGACCCTATCTACAGTCTGCGCCCAGGTTCGATGTAACCACGCTCGTCTCATTCCAGATACTACTCATCAGATTCTTCTTGAACCGGACATTTCACCACAAATACATAACTCATATATCAACTCTGCAATTTAGATTCGGAATTTATATACTACTGCTTGCCATGAAAAATGTAACCTCTTTAAGTTTTTGGATCCAAGTGTACACACAATTATCTTCTAGTATTGAATTTAAGTCAAGAAAAGAACCACGTTGCACGGCTAACACTAAGCTGTTGATTTGTAAAATCTTACAATGGTGACAGAAATCCTGAAATGACCCCGGCGAGATAATATTCATTACCGGCAAACCTCAGCAGTACAAAAATTCAATCGACATTCCTCAGTGGCAAAGTAGAAAGCTAAGCCCCCCTCAGATGATCCCTAACAGACTCCGGTCCACTATACAAGGTACTGTAAATACGGTATTACCTGCAGAATCCCCGGAGTTCCGAAAAGCTATCAATTGTATAACGGCTTCCCGTAAGCCGCTCGTGCTCCAAATACTCTAAACAAACCGATTGGTTCTGAATCCGTTTCTTGCCTTGTTCTGATCGTCTGATGCTCAAATTTCACTGCTATCCAAGCTCAGGGCTCTATAATGCAAAAAGAGACCTACCTTAAAATTCAAACAGAATAGGAACCTCGTAGAAACCTCTTCCGGCTGAAATTTGGTGCATCAACAATCCTGACACTACAATGCACCTCTTCTGCCAGTAACAGCTCAATCAATGACAACAAGCTCAACGGATCATATCAAAGGACGGCCAGTTCCGAAAAGCAGCCCGGGAAAGGAGTCCCAGGCGATTGCAACTTCCATGCTACTTCTGCAGCACTGCCACTTCACTCAAGAAAAAGAAAATGCCAGCCGTCCATCAAGCTAAGCCTCCCTAATAAGAAAAATAGTTAAGGAACTAAAAAACGCAAGAATGCTGCACTTCGTTTGCTCGTCACTGATTATAAAGCGTCGAAAAAACTCTCCTTAGAATTTTGTCAAATCTTAGAACAACTTCGAAACGACGTTTATTCTCGAAAACAAGTAACAACCGTGTCACGTTGTAACGCGTTAGAGCAGTCGTTCTGACGCGTTACCGACGCCATGTGCAACTAAATCGAAAATAAGAAAATTATATTCTATCTTCCAAGAACTCACCAATTCGACGTCGAAGCTCCACCACGCAATGTAGGCTCTCGATTCGCCAGTCTACCTCTCTTTCCCCGTCAACAGCACTAAAAAATTCTCTCCAATGGTCACAATCAAATCATCTCCTGTCTGTCCGGCCTACAAAATCCGGTACACATTGCGATCGAACGCTCAGAGCTTAACATTAAGCCGCTGCTCTTCCTTTATCACGACCCGGTCCTGTTAGGCAGAATTTCAAAGGTACAAACGAAGCTCCGAAGCATATTCATTCCAACCACAATTTTCCTGCAGAGAAATTCGCCAAGACGACAGAATTTTATCTTCTTG
Source organism: Pohlia nutans (assembly GCA_022496805.1). Lineage (NCBI taxonomy): Eukaryota > Viridiplantae > Streptophyta > Bryopsida > Bryales > Mniaceae > Pohlia > Pohlia nutans. Next base: position 4,838,371 of record CM040103.1, read on the forward strand.
GTCTCAAAATGACCGCGCAGCTTCTGCGAACAAGACGAAGCTGTAAAATCCTACCAAACAGGAAGAAACTCTGCGCGTCGGTGCGGATTTGGAGGCGGCCCGCATAGCCGGAGCTTCAGGGAAGGCAAGACACGCATGGAGATCACGCGCGCCCGTCAGATGGGGGATTCGATCGGACGGTCGGTGGAGCTCGCGGGTAGAATGCCGACGTGGCCGGTGGATTCAATTGATGAATGTGGAGGTGCTTGGCTTTGGGGTCAATTTATACGCTTGGTTTTGAATCAATTCATGTTAATTGAAACGTTCCTTTAGAGTCCCACTATTGTACCTTTAGGAATCATAGAGAATTTTATTAACTTCACCTACTCCAAGCAACGAGGAGTAAAGAGTTGAACTGTTTTATTAGTAGTTTTCACTTTAGTAGCATTGTAGAGAAAGGGTGTAGTGCAGTAAGGGCTGAAGTACGTTATGGTGGGAGCTTCTAGAAAACCGCCACTTTTTTTCTTTTTCTTTTTAATTACTGAACACAATTACTTTTATTACACTCACCCAATTTTATATATTTTGTTGTTGGCAATTGGAAGAGGATTTTGATGCACCATGTGAATAATGTACATAAAAATTATGAACAACTGATAATAAAAAATCATAAATGTTATAAAATTATTATTTTTTAGCAAAGATACATATTCATTAAAAGAATGTACACAAGGTGAAGATGGTGCTTTTCGCTGTTGCTGATTTACGAGTTGAAGTTAGGATAACTTTTATAGAGGGAAAAGGAAGTAGCAAGCTGTCAGGGAGTTGCGTGTTTTTATGAAAGTGAATGTGATTTTCAAGTTTCAGGCACTTCCTTTGGAGAGAATTCAAGACGTGAATGACATAACTTATTGATGTGCATGGCAGTAGCTATTGCTGAGCAGTTTGTACTTTGCTTGCTTTTATAAAAGTCGTGTTGTCAATGTGACTTTCAAGTTTTGTATGGCTTGCTTGAAGAAAGTTCAATTCAAGCCTTGGCAATAGGGGTATGTACTTTTAGTGTCATTCTCCATGCATACTAGCAAATCTCGTGTTGCAATAGAGTTATCCGTAAACTAAAGGGTTGAGTGGGCTTTAGTTTGATTAAAATTTGGAGAAACGAAAACTATTGACAAAATGTTTTAGGAAATCAAAAGAATGGGTGAGTGGGAACAGTTTAGGTATATATAGCGAGAATCTATTGTTAAAAAAGGGGCTAGCAATTCATGTGTGAAGGTGAATAATAGAAACTTGAGTAAGAACTTTTTTAGCACCGATTTTCGTGCTTTCAAAGTTTGTATCCACAGTTTTTTTTTAGTGCATGACACATGTTCTTTTTTGAGGATTACTGTCACTATTCACTCAAACTATAGTCCACTCACCCACTTTTGAGGGACTTTATGGATAACTCTAATGCAACACAAAATTAAATAAGTATGATCAAGAAACATGGACTCCATTGCAAAGAATATTTGCAGTACTGCATGCAGTATTTTGTTTTTACATATGTCATACTAACTTTAAGGTTTTTTTGGTGTACTGCATTTGTATAACATCAATATTTTATGGCTATAGATACCATCCTTATTTATAGCCATGATTATTATATTGTAATTTTATACAAACAGTTCTGTAATAATTTATAGAATTCGTCTCAAATCAGTAATCCAAATAATGTATTGCATTTATATTGCAACAATATCAAAGCATTGGTATGTGGTATTGGTGTAATATTGTAAAATTATTGATACGGTATTTTTTTTTACACTTTCTTCAATGTCAACCCTTTATCCCTAAATCACAGAGAGGGTTAGGGCAAAACCTATATGTGTTATAAAAATTTACTTCTACAACTTTGATCAAGTTTGTTTCTAAAGAGAAAATGAGAAGCACGATGTTTAGCAATTATCTGTACTGTCAAACTTTCAAAAAATGTTTGACACTCATTTCAATAATTTAGAAGGCTCTACCATTTAATATTCACCAAAATTATAGTTTTCATTTTTAGAATTTCAAATTTGGTATGATTGGATAAAACTAGATTCTATCCCAAAATTTTTAAAAGATAAATTTTCAAAGAAAAAAACATTACCGGTATTACTTTTCTATCTATAACCGTACATTATTAAGTTGGACCGGGTTGAATTTCCGCTGCCTGAGTGGCCCCCCTGCCAGCTCAGATCCCTCCCAGCGTTGGATGCCCTCTAATGATCGGAGGGCTGAGATTTGCTGTGCCGGCAACTTGCCTTCCGTGCCTCACCGCGCCTCAGGAACGCTGCTGGTGATCTGCCCCGGCACCGCCTTGAACAACTTGTTGCACGGAATAGTTTTTCAGCTTTGCGGAAGCTGGAGCATTGCGGAAACTGGAGCGTTGTGGAAACTGGAGCGTTGCGAAAGATGTGTACTGCTGCGGTGGTTGCTATCACTGAGTAAAGTAGCTGATCGCAAAGGTTACATTCAGCTAGAATCTCATTCGCAAAGGTAACCCTACCAAAGCCGTCCCGTTCCACTGTCTCTGTCTTTTCCAAATGCCGATGGTGCTGCTCATTGCTCGTTGCTCTTTTTACGAAGTATAGATTTTAAGGAGGACGTACACTTACATGCTTGAATCATTTCATTGCACAAGCTTGAATGTCAAACATGATCTGGTACATTTCTGAGCACTTTGAATTTGCAGAATTTGAGTTACTATGTGAGAATTTTGTATCACAATTGGACGTTTGAGTATTATATCCACCGGAGGAGTAAATTTGCAGGCACTAGGCCTTGGGGAGCAGCAAAAATTACATGCATATCGAAAGCAAATTGAGGATTGGGGTTGGCGTATCCAACCAGGTTCTGATGCTCAGAGTTTCAACAGGAATTTGTGAGCTCTCTGCAACTGTTATATCCACTTGTGTTATCTGCATGAGAAAAAAATAGGCTCTAGTGTGCATCGTGAACCAAAATTAACAAGGTCCTAATCCAAAAATTAATGTGTCCTCGAAGAACTATGCCAATGAACCTGTAAGTAATCTCAAAGTTCATACAGGTCTTTTAAAATCTATGTGATGTGATGGTGTGACGTGTAATGGCTGTGTGTTGTTGGTTCTTAAGTAGACTACGAAACGGCACGACCTACAACCTTCAACTCTCTGCGGTATGTTCATCTTTCTCCCCTATTTCTTCGTGTTATACATGTATTGCATGATTATATGTAGTTCCAGGTTCGTTGTGGTTGTATTTAAGAATTTGACTGGCAACGCAGGTTCCGTGCATCTTAGGAGTAGACTTGACAGCAACTGATCTGGTAGAATATCTTCAGCAGGTTTGTACCTTATGATCCAATGCTCTCAGATGATGAATGTTGAGGTTCGAATAAATAAATTATAATGCTTGCGATGCATTAAAATTTCATCATGCGCGTTGTGTATTTTTATTGATCTAACGATTCACGGCTTGCAGCTTGGAGCAACACAGGGAGCTTTGGTAAGTCGCCCAGCAGTAGTCAGGCTGCTGAATTACAAGTCATGCCGAGGTATTCACTGAGCATAGAGCGATAACCCTTCTGTGACAACAATTATTGTGAGAAGCTTCTCTTTTAATCGTTTTGTTGCAGATGTTGAGTTGCGGTGTGTAACGCTTATCATATTAGTTTTCTAATCGATGCAATACCGCCAGGTGCTATTATGTTTGGAGACCCGATGTTACCTGCGGAATGTCGGTTGCTTGTCAGTTAACTAAAACCGCACCTCTCTCTGCTTTCAGGTTTGAGTCCGTCTCAACATGTGGTTTCGTATATTAAATTCTGCAGTTAAATTGTGCAATGTACATTAATTTGTTTCTGCCTCAGGAGATTTCTTAACCCCTAAAGGATTCATGACCAATTCAATTCATCATATTGTGAAAAATATATTTATATCACCTAGAACATTGCTTGTATTGGTCAAAAGGGAAATAAATTTGATCAAGAATAAATGTCTCTATATGACTGCTTAAAAATGCATGGAGACCCCATTTCGGTTTCTTGGACCTCGAGAGGTTAGCATATCCTCAAAATCTTGCTATGGTTTGTGAACCTACTCGGGCTTCATTAGAACATTGTATTCTTTGGCATACGGTTTAAACAACTGAAGAAAGTCAAGCATGTGAAGCACATCATTATTTTAGAGGAATCTTTTACAGGGTGATGGTCTGGTTGGGGTACCCAAAAAAGCTGCATTCGGGACAATTGCACTATGTGCTGGTGTGTCAAACAAACATAGTTTTTAATTTTAATAAAGTAAGACTTCATTAAATGTGATTTTAGTTTTCTACACTTATAACGTATCAAGGAAAAAAATTTGATTACAATCAAAGATTTTTAAGTAATTTTATTTGATTTTTTAGTTGAAAAAGTAAGTTATGTCCCAATTACAAAGAATCCCTGATATCAAGCAAATGGAACATCAAAAATAATAATTTTAATATTATTTTTGAATATGACCTACATCTAATTGTGTAGAGTACAAAATAATTTATTTTATCATTAAAAAAATTAATGAATTGTGCACATGCAGCTTGCAAATCCCAAAATTCGGCATTTTTTGACACATCTATGAATGGATCCAAAAATAATAATTTTTTTAATATAAACTCTTTGAATATATATATTTTGTTTCCATTGAGGTTAAGGATTTTATTTTTTTAATTTTAGGGTCTTTTTACTTGATCAAAATGAACAAATTAGGCAAACTTTGGAGGTTTTAAGCAAAAATATCCTAATTAGTGTGTCCAAAAAGTGATACCCCAAGCAGATTTCTACCCTACAATTGGAAGTATTTTCAAAAGTTGTCCTCCTGCGTTGTCTAACCATTTATTATTCTGCTTTCTTTGGAGACTGCACTGTGCACACGGTCGGCCCACAATGGTGCCTCTTGACAAAAAGTATGTGGTTGTTGCAGGCTTGTTGAAGCACTCCATTCCATGTTGGGGTTACGATAGAAGAACCTCTTATTGTCAGGTGCACTAATTGAAGACATTAGAAATCTATTGTGGAATGACATTCTAGAATATAGTGAAGTGTAGACAAGTTGTAGAGGTGAAAGGGCTTGCTATATGATTCAATGGGACATGCCAAAATTTGGAAATGTAGTACTTTTATACATTTTGAACTATTTGCAACGTACCGCCAAAATTTGTAAATTTAGTACTTTTGTACATTTTGAACTATTTGCAATCTACTACTGTGAGACACTTTGAAATGTCGAAATGTAGTCCTTGTGTACATTTGGAACTCTTTGCAATCTACTACTGGGAGACATTTATGAATTTGAAAATCTATGCTCTTTGTACAATTGGATTTGTTGCAGTCTTGCTGCCGTATTGCAACAATGCAATAACACTACGAATGCTATAATGCTTGCAATACTGTTTTTATTGCTGTTTTAATATCAAACAATACTATATTATGATTGATTTTGTATTGTTGGAATACTGTGTTTATACTCCATTGCAGTACAACAAACGTATATGTATAATACAATTCAAATGCAGTACTCTATAAGTATAAATTTTGTCTTCAACTGTTAAGTGACTCCATGAGCATTGATACAGTACTGCAAAAGTATTGAAAAAGGGGGTTTCATTTCCGTGATGTGATGAGATATTGAATGATAATTGTTGAATGGAAAACTTGGATGAAAACGTGACAGATTTTATGACATAGGGGTTGTGATACTTTGCATTAAATATAATAGATTGTTAAGCCTTAAACTTTGTATTTGTACTAAAGTTTTCAAGATTCTTTTGTTGCTCTTGGATGCTCTTTTTTTTCACATCATAAGTTTGTCTTATTTGCTAGACTCAAACAAATTTGTCAAAATTTGGAAAAACGAATATATGTAGAAATTTCCAAATTTCGACAAATTTGTCCATTTTGGTTCATTAAAATTCATCAAAAAATAATTAAAAAATACGAGCACCTGGATGACATGTACAACTTCACTTCACATTCAAAATTTTAATTGAATAAATTTATATTCATACTTTTATGCTTCGTGAAAAAAACTGCCTAAATAGATGTAGTGTTGAGAAAGGTTGCAATATGTCCATTGTCCAATATATGACCGCAAGCGCGTCAAAGGGTTAAACCTTTTAGTGCACAATGTCGATTGGAGAAACCAAAGTTTTTTGGCACTTTTTAATTTAAAATTCTCTATGTTCAAATTATAAACACTATTAATAGTATTTAACCATATAAATGAGTGCATAGCTTAATCAAACAAGTGCCTATTAAACCCAGGTAAGATAGACCGTTGGATTGGAAGATTATAATATGTCTTTGAACCATATAATGCACACTCAAAAATGAGATTTTGGAGGGAGTGTGACTTAAAAATTAAGCAGAATTTGGGTTAAATTTTCAAAAATAAAAGTGAAGAGGTTCAACAGATAGATATAAACTCTCGGCCGCTTTCAATGCCAGCGTGAATAAAGAGGTTCAACAATGACCTATGTCAACACCTCTCCATTGCAATCTTTCATGTCAAGAACTCACCCACACATAATCATTGTGGATCTTACAAGAGATAGTGACTTATCTATATGCATTTTAGGACAAAAATTATATGTTAAAATATGAAAGGAGTTGGTACATTGATCAAGATCGGAATACATACACTAATGGACCATGAACAAGAGAACACAATCCAAAAAAATTAAAATAAGATTACCAACTTCCAAACACAAGAAATACCACATAGTACATGTGATGTATTGTAAGTATTTACTGTATTTTCTTATATTTGCAATATTTTCACGTTTTGTTCATAGGTATTTTGAGTGTTACACAACTCCAAATTGAAATTTTATTTGTTTAGAAGATGTATATTATAAGTCTCCAACTCTGAACATCATAATTCAATTTGCGTTTTCGACACATCAGTGACCACAATGTGCTCTCCTGGGCACTAAAGGGTTAAGTAGAACTTCTTTCTTTCCACTTATCACTTATCAGGCCCTCTCTTTGATTCGCAAAGTCAGTTGCAAAGTGAGACACATTATTTCCTTGTCCATAAATCTCATTCACTCATATCATTCACCAACTCTGACAGTCCACTATTGAAAAGTCAGAGAATAGATAAAACAGTTATACACTCAAATGCAAATTACATTTACCGCATTATTTACAAACATATCCACTTGCTTAGAAAGCTCAGAGGAAGAATCTTCTCTTCTGCAGTGAACAACTAAATTATTCAGGACAAAAAACTTGCAACGATAACTAAGTTAGGTTCTAGAATTGCAATTTGCGTGATCCCTCTGCAAAAGTACTTGAATGTTGAAAGGAAGCCCAAAAACCAATGTGACAAATCTCGCCACAAGGGCTCCATTCCAAGCGAAGAATTTTTTTGGTTTGTTTTTCCTGAAACAATGGTTAGTCGCTATCATTACCACTTGCACTAAACCCTCCCATTTTCTGTGACTGCGAGTTTTGACGCCGACGGTTCATCACTTCTGTGCGTGCCTTGCTGACAATTGAATTAGGCGACTGCATCATTCTCTGCAAACACAATAAAGGTGAAGTATTAGTCCACCTTCGAAGAAGGGTATAAAACAACCACCTTAACCCCTTTAAGGACCAAGGATTCATGGTTTTAAAATGACAAATTCAATCGATCATATTGTGAAATATATGATTCCCATTTTTTATATCCCCATAATCAGTGAAGAAAATTGCATTTGTTGGTCAAGAAAAAGATAAATTTGAACAAAAGATAGTCTACATAGGACCTACTCAAAACTGTTGAAAAAACATGAGGCCCAAAATGCATTCCAAGATGTGCAGTTGCCGAACCTTTTCTTTTGTTGAAAGAGTTTTGCGCTTCTCAGCTTGTGGTACAAAGTCAAAGATATCATGCAGCAGCTCATTTCCCTGGTTGAGTCATGCCCACGGTAAGCAAAACTCATAGCTTCATTACAGAGCAAAATGTATCAGAAGAGCAATTTCATAGGGAAAGGCCCGTTATCAGGACTTCACATAAACAACAGGAATACAAATTAGACTCAAATTTTCACAACTTCCTGCCACAAGATTAGTGATATACTGCTGCTCATGTCACCAATACCGGTAACCAAATTACTGAAGAGACTCAATACTGGTTGAATAACTCACTTGCATATGAGTCTGAAAGCCCTCACCCAGGAAGCGCCGGATAACATTCAACTGCAGAAGCAAAGCATATCAGTTAGCATTGCACATGCTAAGAGTATGTTGGACGTGCTTAAGGAGCATAATAGCGTTACAAAATGAATATTGAGCTTTTATAAAAATTGTGTTATACAGTAAATACCCCAAAGCGACATCGTTAAGTAAAGCATCCGCAGCATGATTTCGTAGTAGTAAAAGCTTGAAGTTACCTGTGTAATCTCAGTCCAAGAGTTGAACTTCAAAGTCTTTCCTGCTGGCAGCTTCACAGAGACCTGGGGAGCCACACCATTCTGCACAACAACAGTAGTCCGTCTTGAGAAGACCAGAATAATCTAACTTTCTATCCAATGACTATTCCAGTACCTTCACAACAGTCGTGTTTCCTTTTGAGTAATTACAATTACAACCAACTGTTTCACAAACAGAGGCATAGAAGACTAGAGGAAAGGCAATGGGAGTGGAAGCATGTCAGTGGTCTATTAGAGCAAGTGGCTACCACACTGAAGGAAAGGCATGAAAGATTGCAGAGTCACTTTTTTGCATTCAAGCATCTTATGTGACATATGAAAGATGACGTGACAATAAAGAAGCAAGTGCTCTTCTTCTGGGCACTATTACTTGGAAGTACATGAAATGAGGAAAGGAAGAACATAATCGAGACATCAAACCATGAGAAGTAATAGCATCAAAAAGATAGCGGAGCAAAAGGGACTGACCTCAATAGAAGCAAGAAGTTCTCGAAATGAACTCCGTTGCACAGCCCGTTCCTTCTTCGGTTGCCCTTTCCCACCAGCATGCACAGACAACGCTTTCATCTGCTCAACCACATCATCCTCGGGTATTGTATCTCTTGCCACCTGAAATTAAATGAGCAGAGATTAATTCAATTCACCATATAATACAGCATTTCCAAAAAGAAGTAACCTACGTCTGCAATCCAACCAGAATCTGAGAATGCAGGACATTCAAATGCACATGAGACCACCATACTACGACATAAAAAGGTATACTTACACTTGAAACTGGCGGAACTTCATCCTCAGCAGAATCCTCAGCGTCTTCTTCTGAAGCTCCGGACGTATCTGTCAACTCATAAAGCAGGGCAATTGCTTCTCCAGCAGCAGTTCTCACACCCAAGTCATCGTTCTTCAACAAGCCAGACAGAACTGGCAGACTCCTGTTGAATGTAAATCCCAACCATTCAGTAAACATAACTTCCAAGACAGTGATACAACACCTCATGCAATCCATCTGACATCGTTCTAGAGGTCCCAAACGCGTGCACCTAGCGCTTGGAGTCAAGAGTGCAAACTATCTAAGTTGATGAAAATTGGCACGCCACTCAACTGCTAGAATAATAATATACCTCCACAATAGGAAAGTTGTGTCCATAACTTTCAGGTAGCTCAGTCTGTGAACTTACGATTGAAGATGACCGGAAGAAACCTTTTGAGAATCCACCGTAGATAGCAACAACGACCAGGCCATCAAAGCAGATACCCTCACCGGACTCGGGGGGAAGTTGATTCCAGTTTTCTGCATATTGAACAAAACCAACATACTTTCATATTATAGGAAGCGAGCGCCGACACAAAGACAAAGCCAAAAATGATGTCCAGATAAAAAGCCCAAATATCCATACTCATAGCGATTGTATCCAATCCATCATTTGTGTGAATTACCTGATCTTCTGGACTGTGCGTGTGATTAATGATGGACCAGAGAAGTTCCATAGTAGCTTGTGTAGACTCAAGATCCACTGCTCCAATAAAGGCAAGCACCCCCAAAGTCTCAAGACCCTGCAGCATGCCAGCAAGTCATGTGAGCATTGCGAAGAATAATGGGAAAGATTACTGTGCACACGTGTCCTGACCTCTGCAACTATACGACATAATTCTGCCAGAACAATAATGCAAAATCACAACACTAGAAAACATACGAGATGGACGAAATGTGAAAGATAATGCACTTACAGAAGAACGAGCAGCAATAGAGGGCCCAACCCTGGCCACCTTCCACAAGTGCGGTGTGGCATCTGAATATATACTTTTAGCGTTGTCCCCCACTCCAACTGTGAAGGCCAAAAGACCTGAACAGTATTTATTGCAATGTCAGTGTACTAGATAATTGCAAGGGACTTGAATATAAGAAAGTTTTGGTGATTTGAAGCACATGTGACATGAAAGTTAACATATAAAGATCACAAGCCACAGTAATTTTCACTGCCATGGTGATACTCAACATGGTTTTCAGAAAAAATAGACTATTTCAGGAACTTTTCCCTATAATCACAATGATCCTCCTCATGATAAAGAGGGAAGACATCATGGTGAAGATTCTCTTTATGATGTTGTCAAAACAATCTAATTTACTGAAAACACTGTTCCTCATTCAATGAGAGAAACTGCAATGTAGTCTCCTAGAACAAGTGTACTGCTGTTTTAGTGAAACTGGAACTAACCGAGTGCACGAGCTCCCTGAGCAGCCTCAGGTCCAGATCCGACCTTGACGGAGTTGATAAACCTGTTTGCAAGCGTCTCACACCTGTTCGGGAAAATTTCGGTGAGCATTCGATTATGCAGAGTACATGAAAATAGCTTCAACAACAACTAACTACTGCTCATCGTCTCTTCTTGCTACTAAACAATCAAACTAGTTGATTCTTCACCATGTGTATTAAAAGGAGAATTAAAAGAGAAAACCGTACTGGTCCTCTGCAAACTCGGTCAAGATCGAGCTCGTGAAAGCATCTATCAAACCCTTCAGCCCTGCCTCCCGCATGGATGCCCTGTAGTGCACAATGATCACATCAAACGACAATTAGATGCATGAAAAATGTCGGATATGATATCTTCCAACGCCAGGCTCACTATCAAAGTACTGAACCTGAAGGAACAACTGGACCTCATGTACTGTTTTCGCAGTTTTGAGTAGGGCACATAGGGACTTTCTTCTGCTCAATTTTATTTCATTTTTTACCCACACACGCAATGTTCTTCACCCCATTTTTCACAGTTTAATCAATCGACTTGGACATTTCCAAACCATGAATCCTTGGTACTCTAGAGGCTAATTTTCAAAATACTTGCGATGATTCCATCATGTATTGGTAAAGCGAACTCTGTACCTCTTCTGATAGAGAGCTTCCACAAACTGGTCCATCAAAGTGCTTTCATCCACTCCTGCTTCTTCGGTGTCAGGGGCTCCACCGAAATCCGAGGACGACACGGTTGATGTGGTGCTCATCATGTCATCGTCCGTGTGGTCTTCTGCCCGTGCAGACTTCCGGTCCTTTCTGCCTGAAAAAAACACCATCACAACCCTAGGGTTAATGAAAGGGTGTGAACCAAGAGACATAATAAAAGGAACACGTACCAAAAACATCAAAAACTATGTCAATGCTCTCAGACCTAAATCATAACTAGTCCACATTAATAGTAAGAAATTCTTTCAAGTGCTCATAATTAGGTCACGATTGTTTTTATTCAAATTCAAACCGTAGACGAAGCATCATTCTCCAATGTAAGAGCAGCTAAATTCTTCCAAAGAACTGAATTCAATTCATGAGTCCTATTCAACGGGTAAGAAAGCTCTTACTTCTTCCCATCGTGCCCGACGTTCAATCTGCAACAGACGGTCAAGCTGCCGTCCGTTTGGTTCTATGAAAGGGCAGTGGATGCAAAATCTTAGCAAACGCAACAAAGCTCTGTTTCCCGAGTCGCCGTGAGCAATCTTCTTTCTACTTCCATAGACAGGATTCTTATATCAATTAGGAAAACGCAACCAATGTTATAACGCCATATGAAGCGGGCGAAATTATGTGGAATGGTTTCGCTTGCGCTTAAACTACAACATGAGTCACGCAACCTCAAGAGCACGCAATTGTGGCGCCGCCGAAGCAAAAGAACTCAAAACAAGCCCCGAAAACCAGCCAAACCCTAGCAAAATTCAAGAAAAACCACGAGAGAAGCGTTCTAAAGCGTGGCGAGCACGAAATCCACAGTGCTCTCTAACAATCTGCAACTAACCTCGGCGTGAAAGACTTTGGTCGCGGCAGAAGGCTGGCGAGGATGTGCTGAACGCGTGGGCGACCCCTGGTCGGGAGGGTACGTCCGGATGATAGGGCCACGCACGACTAGAGGTCGTAGGGGAGGTCGTCTCTCAGCCTGGGGCACATTGAAAGGGCATATGCTTTTGTCCACGTTCACACTGCGAGCTTCTTTTGGATGACATGGCATTCAAAAGCGTGACGTGGCGACGCGATAGGTGACGGGGATTGGTTGAGACGACCCTGGGGATTGGGGCTTCGGGCTTGACACGTGTCGAGTCCGGGAGTTGCTTGCCAAGTGGCGGTCATGGGGGTTTGGTTTTTGGTTGTTGATTGTGTGAGCAGTTAAGGTTGGATGACCTATAACCACCAACTTAAGCTTGCTGACCTATTTATAGCGCTTTTATACGTGGTGAGAATTTTTTTGCAGATTCAAAATAGGATTTCATGAATATTGCAATCGTCGCAACCATTTATTGAAATTCAGCTACAGATTTTCAAAGTGGAAAGTGAGCCGTGACCCATTCCTTGACATACAAAACTCCCTACTTCCACACTAAATTGTGTTAATGACCACTTGTGAAAGTACCCATCACTGTGAACACAAGAGACTAAAAACCGAGAGCTGTGAAAAATTGAAAACTACTCTACTAATAATCAAAAGTTTGGTTGCAACCTAATACCACTACAATCAACTGGAGTTATGTTCACAACGTTTACATATTAGATACTGCCATTTACATAACCTAACCAGCTGGAGATATGTTCACGACGTCAACCTATACTAGCAGCTCGACTCACCAAAATCCGCTCCTTTTCCTTCTTCAATTATAAATTGACTTCCCAAAAACTACGGAAATGGGATGGGCAGCTCACGGTTTTGGGCCACATTAGACAGACGATTCTGGGGTTGGTGGTGATAATAGGTTATCCAACTTTAGTGTCGCAAAAAATTAGAATGGGTGACAATATTTGTAAACTTTGAAATTAGTTGATTATTTGTTCTTCTATTTCAAAAGTAGAGTTTTAGATATGAATATGAAATCTAGCATTTAACTCCTAAATATTCTCACCCTTTTCAGTTTTGGCAGTTTTTCAAAGATGCATTATAAACTCGGGGGGGCACTAGCGAAAATCGTAGAAACAACGTGCGATAAAAAATAGAGTCCCATATATTCCTTGTAGATAAATTTTGTAAAAAACGTAAATGTAAAATACATTGCTCTAAATTGTAAAACTACATTATAAGTAATATAGCATTCAATATATCAGGGAAGATTTATTTTACCGGTACATATAAAATACGATGCCAAATATTTTTTATAGGTGGTAGGTGTAGACTACGAAGGGCAACTGGCTGTCAGAAATGAATTTTGGATGAAAACATAGTCTTTTACATTTGACTTCTGGGGTGACAACCTGGCGCGGCAAGTTCAGCATCTCAATGACGGTATCCAACGGCAATACGCATCCAATGTGGTATTGAGCAAGAAAAATAAGGGTTTCGCAACTGGCGAGGAAAATGTGGAACATCTGTGTTTGAATTTTGGGTTGTAGATGCGAGCGCGCGCCTTTGTTTTGGAATTAAATATAAGGAAAAAAAATGGGGAGTAAAATGGTATAAGTAAAATACCCCTATTTAAATAGCCACCAAGAAAAATTATAAGTACTAATAGGGTACAACTAATTACCAAGTTTTACATTTATTTTAAAATATACCATCTCATATAATCAATTATCCAAGGTAAATAGCCCCCATTTTAATAGGTCATTATCGCAAGTGTATGCAAAATATACAAAGGAGTGCCCCCCCTCCCCGAGATTATAAAATGCAAGTGAGAGGGATATTTTCAAGTTGATGAATGATTAAAAGTTGTACATTATGCATTTTAGATTCTATACATACCGTTAGATTTGCGATTGCAATCACCAACATTTGTGTATTATTTCAATTTCAAACTTAAAATTTAACACTCTTTTGTAATATGATTACGAATAAGATATTAACAATCTAATAATGAAATTTGTTAGGATGCAATACTCTAAGTGTAGTGATTTTTGGAGATTTTTTGGTTGCTTAATTTTAGTAGTTGACTTTTTCAAGAGCACTTTTAGACTAAAATTTTGAAAATTTGGGTGGAACACTACAACATGAAATGAGGCATAAAATTTTCACAAATCATCCCATTTCTAATCAGATCACACATGTACAGAACTAACTTCCTATAAAAGTTTCAATAAAAAATCTACAATGCAAAAAGTGCATAATGGATAAGAAAATGAACTTCAAATCCGCTCATTATGCAAAATATCCCTTTACCGCCTAGGGTGGTTTTGGAGAAACCACCTTTCTAGGTGATGTTTCTTTAAATCTATCTCTGTTGAAAGTAGGGATACTATTAATAGTATCCAACCGTACGAATGTTAGCATAGCTTAATGAAACAAGTCTCAGTTAAATCTTGATAATATCGGACCGTTGGATTGGAAGATTATAGTATATCTTTAAACCGTATAATGCACACTCAAAAATGAGATTTTGGGGGGTGTGTGACTTCAAGGTTAAATAGAATTTGGGTTAAATTTTCAAAAATAAAAGTGAAGATGTTCAGCAATGACTTGTGTCAACACCTCTTCATTGCAATCTTTCATGTCAAGAATAGACTCATACATAATTATTGTGCATTTTATAAGTGAGAGTGACTTATCCATGTACGGTTTAGAACAAAATTTATACGTTCAAATAAGAAAGGAGTCGGTACATTGATCAAGATCAGACTGCATACACTAATGGAACATGAACAAGAGAACACAATTCAAAAAAAAAAACGAGATAACAAACTTCCAATCTCTAGAAATACAGCATAATACATATGTTGTATTTGTAAGTATTTGCTGTATTTGAGGTATTTGTAGTATTTTGGTGTTTTGTACATAGGTATTTGGATATCTAGGAAAGTCGGATTCCAAATTTTCTTTTTGCATCATCTCCAAAATCAAAAGTTACACATCTGAACTTCAAACACTGGAGTGACTGGACTGAGATGGTTCACAGATTTTTCAGAATTTCATTTTCCGGTGATCTAGTAACCACTTAGTGGTTACCTGGGCACTAAAGAGATATGCATAGTTGGGCGGTTAGGGGTTAACCCCAAAGCGCACCAAATGTCGTCTTTTGTAACATTGAATGACAAAAACTTTGAGGCATTGTTTCTTCTTCATCTAGTGTCGGAATTTGATGAAAATTGTTGAGTTGAATTCCAAATCAAGTTTAGTTTGTGGTGTAAAAAATCTTGCTTCAATCCAAAGAGTTGTGAAGATTTTGCAAGCATTTTAGTACAAGGAGGTTTAATTTTGAATAGTTTTTGCATTGTAAAACTTGGACCATTAAAGGACAATGCAAGGCCATTTTAGGATAAATCAAAGGTTTTAATGATTTTTTTGGTACCAATGTGTTTATATGATGATTTTGAATCACTTTATTGTTTAACCCTTTAAGGACGTGCATCCAAATAGTGGATGTTTGTTGGTCAAAGCCAATTTTGACCTTGAAGATGAAGTTTTTTGTTATTGCTTTTATTTGAGAAAATAAAGTTTATTGAACCCAGTTTTAACTTTACTTTTTGGATCTTATAAACTTCAAGTATCGAATATTTTATTTTTGTTGCAAGCTAGGTAGCTCAAGGTTTGAATTACACTGCATATAATGTTCACCTTTTGAATTATAAAATTAAAATTAAAAATTCTACTGGAAAAATATCATGTAATTGTCTATTGTCATTTGCACATGTTTTAGAAATTTTATATTTTTTGAAGATTTTTTGTAATTAATATGAGTTTCTTGAAGTATCCGACTTAACCCTTAACTTCCTGGGCGACCCAAAATGGGTCGCTCTATTTTTAGAACTGAAAATATTTTGAGGAAGGAGTGCCCGAATGATTCAAATTTTGGGTCAATTTTGTGTAGAAACGAGTTAGCTATCCAATGGTGTAGTCTGATTTGGAAAAATGCACATTGTCAATTTTACAAAAATCCACAAGTGTTGGGTGGTCACAAAACTGAGGAAGAAAAGTCAACAAAATGAGAGTGATGGGCGAATGACGAGCTGCCACGTATTCCACTTGGGCAAGGCGGCTTGTGGATGGGTGTAGCTACTCAAATGCAAATCTTGCACTTGGATTTCACCTTTTTTTCAAAATTCTTTTCCCTATTGTATGTGTTCTTTTGTGTACTTTCAACCTACCGTGTCCGATTTTGCAATGGAAGATCAGATTTGTAGGAAGTTGTAATATTTCTCTCAAAGTCACAAGTGAACTAGTAAAAAGTGGATGTCATGTCAAGGCCTCTTTCTCACTCATTTTTAATCCTAAAAATACAAAACTTGTTGTCATGCGTAGAGAACTTGATTATCTTCAGAATTCTAGACGGCACCAACTTTCTAAAATAGTATGTGCCCAAGAGAGTCGGTCAAAGGTCATTTTCAGAAGTGAGAAAAGAGTGAATTTCTTGGAGTACCCTTCACTTTTATGTCCCATCCAAGCAACCTATAACTCGGATTGACACCAAACTTTGTAAAGATGAAGGTGACTTGCATATCTACAAGATCTTACGGTTGATTTTGTAAAAAAGTGAACTACATAAGTTTGAGCAACATGTATCCCTAACCAAAAAAATCAGGGTTCAAAACGCGCTGAAAATGGTTCAGGAAGTTAAGGGTTAGAAATTTGTAAAAAGTACATTTTATATCAAAAAAATTGGAAATTTTTAGGACTAATAGAAAACATACAATTTCATGCATGGTAAATATTAAAATATATATTTTAACAAATCTTGAAAGCTGAAATGTGTATAAAAGTGTAGTTTGACTATTCTTCAAAGGAATGGGACGTTAATCCCTGAAGGACCATGCTTATCCCTAAAGTTTTATCACTTTCTCGTGATGCTTTCATAAAAGCCAATTGTATCTATTGATTGGTATTCATGTAGAAAACTTCACCATTGAAGCTCAAAGAGAACTTAGTCATGAGATTGTATATCAATTTTTCAGAACAATCTACCATATATATTACATATTCATAAGGTTTGATCATAAGTTGATTTCTAAAATTTTTGAACAAAACTAACAGGTCATTCATTGCAAGCTTTCTCATAAATTTAAAAACCATGATTAGTGTTTAAAAGTTTAGGAGCATACAAAGATGTACTATATCTAGGTGCTCACAAAAAATGGTGTTCTAAAACTAAATACAACAACAATGATTGATTCTCAATGATTTATGTTTGGATGAAGTGACTAGTTGGTGACTAGTTGAGCCGGTGTTTGTGATCATTTTTAATTTTTACATTGCATAAAGTGTTTTAAAGAATTCAAATATATATTTGGAATATTCCAATCTATTCCAAAATCATATAAAATATGTAGAAAAGATTCTAATTATTTTGAAAAGATTCCATTTTAAATATATTTAAACATTTTCCGTAATTATTATATAGTGTTAATGATGCAGTAATGGCAAATATTTTACATATTGTACATTTTTTTAAAATTTTACGAATGTGATGGCCAAGTGTGAAAACGCCCTCCAAGTCATCAACTGCCCTAACTACCATATTCCAAGTTCATCTATGTTGTCATTTTAGTTTTTCCCCGATGAATCAATCAACGCAATTGCAAATCTTGAAGGATTTTTGTGTTATTGTAACGAACATTTTCAATTCTCTAGTTAACATTGAGTCAAAATTATGAAATCCAAACAAGTTATTAAAGCAATGAAATTATTCTTAGACACAATGTGTCCACATGGTCCTTTAGAGGTTAAAGGGTTAAAGATTTTTCATTTGAATAGGTTTAGAAGTAGAATTTCAACTCTAATGTGTTGCTAGGAGAATTTCAACATTTTTTTCTACTTGAGATGTGCAATCTTTTATGTGTGTGAGGAATCAAGTAAGCGCACAAGAGAGGGATTATTTTGAACACTATTGTACAGAGGGGTCCAAGGTAGAATGGCGTTTTTGGTTTCGCAATGGAAAAGAATTCAAGTCTGCCTACTTTGAAAGCATCCCGAGAGCTTACAAATTGGTATTTTACTACGAAATTTTTGACAAAGACTTATTTTTAAGTTAATTACATGTATGCCATATTTCAAGGCCAAAAGATTCACCAAAAAAAAGTTATTCCAAATCTACCAACATTGGGAGCTGTGGAAATCTTTTCACTGCTGCCAACTTTGACAGCCTCCCAAAGATTGAATTTTATTTTTTTTGCCATAAAATTCTTGGAAAACAAACCTCTTTATGTTAATGACATATGATAAAATTTTCAAGGCCAAATGATTTATACAAAAAAAGATATTAACAATCTACCAACATGTGTAGTTGTGGGAAACTATGGGGGAAACTACACACATTGGTAGATTGTAAATATTTTTCTTTGTATGAATGTTTTGACCTTGAAATTTGGCATGAATGTTGTTATCATAACGAGCATGTTGTGCCAGTAATTTCATGGTAAATAGACAATTTCTCAACCGTTGGGAGAGTGTCAAAGTTGGTAGCAAAGTTTCCCCCATTGTTTCCCACAACTACACATGTTGGTAGATTGTTAATAACTTTTTTTGTATTATTTTTTGCCTTGAAATTTTCATCATATGTTATTAACATAAAGAGGTTTTCGTTCCAAGAATTTAATGGCAAAAAAATAAAATTCAATCTTTAAGAGGCGGCAACAGTGAAAAAAATTCACAGCTACCAATGTTGGTAGATTTTGAATACCTTTTTTTTGGTGAATCCTTTGGCCTTGAAATTTGGCATACATATTAACTTAAAGATAAGTCTTTGGTAAAAATATCGTGGTAAAATACCAATTTCTGAGCTCTCGGAAGGCTTTCAAAGTTGGCGGTACTGAAATTTTTCTCACTGCGAAACCAAAAACACCATTCTACCTTGGACTCCACTATACAATGCATACATACAAAAAGCATATTTAGGGTTGAAAATGGGGTTGTATAATTATATTAGACATATATATACATGAACAAGCATAAAAATATTCTAATTTATATAAGGGTATTTAGAAAGGGTCATGCATACACTTGGTTCCAAGATTTGATGAAGAGTACACCCCTAGGCTTTTTGAACACTGAAATATTATGATCTTGATATCCATATGGCTAAATAACTTCAAATTTAACATATAGACTTAGCAAATAGGATAACGCATTCTTCACAAAAATAAACATGAACCAAGAATTCTTATAAATCTTAAAATTTTGGTATATTGTGAATCTTTTGTAGATTGTAGGAATATATTTAATAGTATTTTAGAAAAACTCACCATTTTAAGAATTTCAACTAAATCCTTTCATTGTTTTAACAAATTGAGCAATTCAAATGAGATACATTTTGTCTAACAATTAATATTAAAAAATCCAAAAATAATAATTAGTTTTGAACCAGTTATTAATCTAAGTAGATTTTAGTTCACTTAGATCAAGCCTTCTTCAAAGTCACTAAATAACCTTCCAACATTGCAAGTATCTATTATGCTCTCCACATCACATTTCTACAAAGGAAAGATATTTAGGTAGCCAAAGAATGATATATATTCAATATCAAAAACAAATTGAATGTTAAGAGACATGTTGCGACAAGTACTACGGAGGACTAAATTTACATGGTTACAGTCCTTTTTAATAACCATATCAGACCATATGACATTCATAACGAAACTTCTTACACAACCAAACCACTTCATTTCCATCAACTTTTTAACCCCTAAACGTCCCAATGTCGAGAAGCAGGATCACGAACGGATTAAAAGCATTGCAACTTTTTCATACAAGTTTGGATGACTTTCATCCAAGTCACCTTTGTAAGACTATTAAATTCTCTACCAATTACAAAAGTTCTCTTGTGATGAAAAGTTGTTGATACTATTGGAGAGGCCTCTAAGTGCAAGTATGTCAAATTTGTTGGGTAGATTTTATGCTCGCAATAGTCCTCTCATGTACACCTCATGTACATTTGAGCCATACTAATATCTATCTATTAGGCTAGCATCTACTAGTGTTCAAAGGATCGATACGTTTAGGGGTTAATCATGCTCTTTATTTTGTATAATAAAAATCTAATGGAGGGTTTTTTTTTATGACTACTATAATTCTTTATGACATCCATTTAGGCATTTACAACATCCTATGTTATTTTTAAGTGTCTAGAAATTTACCTCTTTTAAATTAAAAGATATCTTCATTTTTATTCACGCTGTTTTTAACCCTAAAACCCAATGCTTCCTAGAAAGCTAAAGTATTGACGAACTAATAAGCGCAAAGAATAAAACAATGGTTAGGTGAGAAGAATTAATGAAAATGAACTAGAATTACTATGCACAATAAAATACATAGCAAGAACTAGTCATTAGTTACAACTTGATGCAAATTTGACCACTTGGATTTACAAATATCAGGGAAAGAAAATCATAAATTGTTACGTATAGAAACAAGTATCATGTCATAATTGATTTAGATCCCTCGCATTAACTTGATGACAAACTATTAAGAGACAAACAAGTATGATGTCTTAATTGGTTTAGATCCCTCTCATGCATTAACTTGATGCCAAACTATTAAGAGACAATGACTGTACGATATTCAGAAAAAGAAGCAATCATAGATGATTCCTTTCAAAAACCTAAAAGAAAGTCAACAAAGAATAAACATTTTGCAATTCAATAGACCAAGTCCTAGGAAGGTGTGTTGTTAATGAAGCTCTTAAAAAATTGACAATGAGTTTAGCTAATTTGAAAAAATCATTAATAATTTATGATACATTGTAAAAACAATGTACTATAACATAAATAATAAATAACACATATATGTATATATATATATATTAAATCCACTATTCAATTGATACCTATGATTGATACATAATATTGAAGTCAAATAATAATAATCTGAAACTAATCATCAAACTTTCTATAACCAAACTATTCCAATCATATATTTGGAATAGCCACTCTAACTATATCTCGAACTATGTATACTTAAAGAGATAAAAAAGGAAAATATGGGATAACAAAATGTTCTAGCTTGGCTCGCTTGCAAATTTATCATCAAATAAGCGAAATTTAGGTTTTGAAGCATTTTCAACTTTCTTCTTTACCTTACAAAAACTACAAATTGGATAATCTTTGTCACCTTCATAATGTCCATGTTTGTATTTTTCGATACATCCAAAGTGACGGTTCCCTAACGGAGGCCTCTTTTTCACATTTTCATTATAAGATCTCATTTTAGCATCCATTTGACTTACACTTGTGCCTTCTTCTTCTATAAATGAAATGCCAGCTTCTTGCGAGCCTTCAGAAATGGAAGTAAGTATATAAAGCTTCAATTTGCTGATGGCTTCTGTTTCATCAATGAAAGGAAATGCACGACCGAATTCAATTGATAATCGCCACAACTTTTCATTCCACTTGAGCCTTCCAAACCACAATGACCATAGGGGAGATGGATGTTCAATGAATGGTTTGTAGCCAAATTTACGCACGGCTTTCTTTATGCACTTAACAAAGTGAAATCCCATTTTGACAAAGTCCACTTCATTTTGTCGAACAAAGAATTGCACAGGATATTTGGAACGCAAGCCTTCGAGCTCACGTTCTAGTCTTGAAATGCATTCCTCTGTAGAAGGCCTATTTCTCAACGGCAACAACTTCTTAGATGCATCGAATGATTTCCAAAATTCCTAGGGCCTCTCGTGAAGCAATTCTTTCCATTCCATGAGAATAGCATCGAAAGTAGGTCGTTGTAAAGGATTTTGATGCCAACATCTACTAATCAAGTTCTTGATAGCTGGATTTAAATCCATCGGCAAAACAGGCCTCAACCCTCCTCGACTCACATCTTGATATTGATTTCTACTTTTGCCTTTAAACGGAATATCTCCAGTCAAAATCTCATAGCAAGTCATTGCATAACTGTAGACATCTGTCATGGGTGTCCAAGGAAGTGGCCTGGGTGTCCAATCCTCGTTCCGTTTAAATTTCAGCTCTCGTTCAGCTATCTGTTCTGCATGGGCTTCTAAAATTTCAGGTGCTCTCCAATATGCAGATCCAAATGTTGAGAGCGCATTGTCAAAATCGCTAATGTAAGCTCCCCATGGCATGTTGTCCGTAGCATTCAAGTACACAAAAACATTGTCCGCCTTGAGATCTCGATGGATAATGTTTTCTTGGTGCAATATCCTCATCCCCACTGCAGTTTGGAGCATCATGAGTACAACAACACTAGGGTGCAAGGGTCTTCCAATATTATGATTTTTTCTCATTTGCTCATCAAG
Source organism: Pohlia nutans (assembly GCA_022496805.1). Taxonomy (NCBI): domain Eukaryota; kingdom Viridiplantae; phylum Streptophyta; class Bryopsida; order Bryales; family Mniaceae; genus Pohlia; species Pohlia nutans. Next base: position 4,860,947 of record CM040103.1, read on the forward strand.
GACATTGCGAAGTGAACAATCATACTTCCGCATAAGGATGCAAAAAGCAGTCTCAAAAGCGGTCTCAGAAGCTGAGTCATAACCTTCGTCGGAGCTGCATTCTTTAGAATCTGAATCTGAATCAAAGGCATCATCACAACTCTGCTCACATGCAGTCTCATAATCATCCTAAGAGTCTTCATCCGAGCCTTCATAATAATCATAGTTTCGACAATAGCCATAAAACTCACATATGTAGCCTCCATAATATTCACTCAATCCATGAACTTGTTCTTGCCATTGACCATAAAGGCTATCAGAGGCAAATCCCCTGAACTTTTTGGCTACATAGGTGTGATACTTGGCATTCCGACCTACATGCTCTATACCCGTGTCAACAACGACTTCGTATACCCCAGATGCTTGGCCTCCTTCTCCCAATTTATTTCCTTTGCCTTTCTTCACATATTTCATAGTTTGGCCTTGACCCTTCACTTCTCTAATGTCTTTACTTTGATACTCTTTCAACGACGTTGGAAAAACCCTCGGAGTACTCGGTGCATCATTTGGTGTAGGCTCTTGAATAGAAGTGTAGTATAGACTCTCTGTGCAAGTATAAAATTGACTTGTTGGAACATCTGGAACATTTAGCTCATTCTCCATAGCTATATATCCTGCAATTGAATTCCAAGTGTAAAGTCAAAACTTTCAACTCATGCTCCATAGCTATATATCCTACAATTGAATTCAAGTGTAAAGTCAAAACTGACCAACAATAACAAATTTCTAGCTTCAATTCACTCTACCCGCATGGTGGCCCACAATATATGAATCACAAGAACATACTATTCAATGTGGCATTATAGTTTACGGATACCTTAAATACATTCAATGACAACACGAAGCTTTCAACAAAAAAGTAAGAAATTGCACCTTATCAACACCAATTATTGAGTGAAATTTCAGCCAATGAGAAATTGGACTTTTCAGATTCTAGGCCTCTCATTGGCTGAAATTTCTCTCCTCATGGCTTCATGACTTCTCGCCTCTAGTGTAAAGAGGCCCTTAGTGTGTTCATTATTATTAAAGAACATCAAGAATTTTTTTTTGAATCCAGTCTCCATTTTGAAGAAGATTCCAAAGTATTCAAAATCATTTGGATATCATATGAAAAAGTTATAAATTTTTGAAGCCTTGCTCATAGATTTCCCAAAAAATGTTCAACTCCAATACATTTACTCATATTTAGGTTCTTCAACTCCAGTACATTTACTCATATTTAATTTTAACCTATTGACAGGAATGAAGAAACCAAACTACTTTACTGGTTCTTGATATTACGAATAGAATACAAGCTATTAGATTGAGAAAGTACAAAACTCTTGTTTGTATGACTTGAAAACTCAAGAATGGAGGTCCAGTTTTTGTATGAGCGAACAAAGTTAGACCACCGCAGCTCCTTCTGGAGGATCATACCTTAATTCTCTTTAAGCTAAAAAAGACACTTCTACGTTGCTTAAGATGATTTCACACATGAGTAAATTAACCAATTATTCATTTGAAGAAGATGCTTATGAAGGGAAATGACATGGCTGGCTAACCTTACAATGCTTGTCAGGAAATGTCTCCACAATATGCTGGATACCAATTTCCAGCACTTGAAACGCCCAAGGAATCTGGTTCAAATAATCAAAACTATTGTTGTCAGTGTACACGTAAGACCTCTCTAAGTATCTTTGAAACCAAAAGCACTGAAGTAGTATTTGCTCCTTCCAAAAGAGCTTGCATACTCAACCAACCATTTGCAACAAAACAGACTTAGGTTGAAGACAATGGCTTGTTGATCCTTAAGCTAGACAACCGTACATCAACCTCAAGCAAGTGAAACATACTTTGTTGCAAACCATGACTGTGCAACAAAACAGACTTGGGTAATGTGAAAGTTGAGCCTGGAAATAACATACCGTGAAGTATGTTATTTCCATCGGAAGGTTGTATTACCAGACATAACTTCAATAGTTGAATCCTATTCATTCAATAAGGGACTACCGGTAACGTCTCTAAATGGACACCATAACCCTAGAGAAGAAGATGATTATGAGGTATAAGTTTCATGCTAGACTCTGTATCCATGGTCTCTTCTGAGCGAGGTTATGAAGGTTAAGATTCTCGAGGCCAAGGTAGCTGCTGATATTCTTCTTACAGTGTAGCCTCAAGAGAGAGCGAAGTTGATCTCTCAGAATTCTATCAATGCAACAGAAGTGCGTAGAGTGAAGACCTTTCAAGAGCCCGTGCACTCTTGCCCCGCTGACAGTAAGTATCGTAGGGATTGCGAGACCCCTTGAAACTCCTTGCAAAACGAGGGAGAGATCAGCAGGGACAGCAGCAATGGAAGAAAGCAAGGAAGCAGGCTTTGGCCTTTGGAGATCCAACCTCGCCGTCGCACGTTCTCACTGTCCACCGGGCACAGCAAGGGAAGCATTCGGGAGCGAAACTGAGCTGTAATAGCGGTGTTCAACAACAGGTACTTGCAACGCTCGGATCGGAGGAAGGCTGAATATATGAACTCACAGTAAGTTATCACGGAGAAGGAACTTAAGTAAAGAGGGTTGCGGTGCTTCGCTGGGAGTGCGCGAGGGCAGCCGCGGGATTACTGTACGAGCTGGGGTTTGCAAGGCTGGGCGGTCGACACTGCGCATCACACGTTCTGTGAACGTGCTCTTGGCGCGCATTGTCAAGGAATCTGGAGCTCCAAAGTCGCTGGAAGCCACTTGCAGAAGTCTCGGTTCCTACTCTCCTGCCGATTCCTGTAGAATGCAGTCTAACTTAGGGTTTCTTCTATTCTTGTAAGTATGGCCATCCTGTATGAGTGTTGCGAGGATGTCGCTTGATCCGCAGGCAACAAGTCATGGCTGGCATATGCTCATTGTCTGCTCAGTGATGTTAGCCGGGACAAATCGCTTTGAGATTTCGTTATTAGAGAAATTCGCAAAGTAAGAGGACCAGTGGTCCACAGTTGAAGCCCGCATCCTGTATATTTTAGTTATCCGAATAATCACTCATACAAGCTCAAGAGAGGTGTTCCGGGCTAACATTGGAAGCCCACTAGTCCATAGGGGGCCATGAGGTCCATGGTTCAAACCTTGGCGGCCGCTATTGTTGGTCCTTGTGGTGCATTAATGGGCGGGCCCCGGCGGCACACTCGGTGGCGTGCCTCAACACAGTGTGCAAACTCACTCACCCTACTTTACTTACCTGAAATATAACTCATCCGGTTTTTATTTTTGGAGCCCGACACTCCTACTTTTATTGTCTTATGAGCCAGAATCTTTCTTGACGCAGTACCGGAAGCCTGAGATTTCAGGACTTTACGAATTTCTCTATTATCGATATTTACAAAACTTCATTTCCTGCAGCGCAAGGAGCTGAAAGAAAGCCTTGCAAAACTGTAAGAGCTTGCTGAGAAGGAGTACCTGTACCTTGAACTTGTGAAGGATGTAACTAAGCATGATCACAATGAAGCTAGATTCAGAGTATTTCTCCTCATTCAAGAATTCTCTTGGCTTTGGTAAGTGCTTCACACGTCACCCACAAAATTGTACTGTAATGGTTCTTAGCCCCGAAGCTCCCAAGAGACCATTCTTTGATCGCTGTTCATTTTTTTGTCTGTTCAAGCCCAAAAATTTAACTTTTTTTCAAAATAAAATGTGATAGGTAAAGGAGTTTTCTTTCCAATGTAATTGGATTATTTCCATTTGATCAAAACTCCACTTAGGGGAATTTTTTCAAAGTGCAACACTTCAATGTTGAAAAGCAAAAACTCCACTTAGGGGAATTTTTCAAAGTGCAACACCTCAATGTTGAAAAGCAAAAACTCCACTTAGGGGAATTTTTCAAAGTGCAACACCTCAATGTTGAAAAGCAATTTCAACACTACGGGTAGGTTTATTAAAAAAATTAAGTCAATGAGATTCATTGAACACCTCAAAAATACTATTTGTTCATTCCCTATGGGTTACATGTCATCAATAGTGGGCTCATTCAATTGGAGGAGAATTGAAGGTAAAATCTAATTAAGCCAAAATCTCTTGCTTCCCTTCATACCCCCACCATTACAAGGTCTCTAAAAAAAATGTTAATGCATTAAACAGCTTGTCAAATTGAGTTATACATCTAACTACCTCATCTTGAGGATGATCAGAAACTACCTTACTAGTTCTTGATATTAAAGGAATCTGTAGTTCGTTTATGCCATGTCTGCCATGGCATGCAAGCATAGTTACTTGTTCAACATCTGCAATCTTCAGCTTGCATCTTTACTTCACACGAAGGTTAAGTTTCTCAGGAACTCAACATTTAAAAAATAAAATTCTTTATTAATTAATTTATTTTTGAAACAATAGGACGCTTTATTCCTTGAGAACTCAACATTCGAGCCATTGATTGTAATGAGCCTGCATATAAGTACTCTCCCTTTCTGACTAGCCCAACACTGCGTTGCACAACACAAGACAGATCTTCAACCACAAATTCTCCTCGCCCAGATCCAATCTCTCTGACCCACACCAAGCAACACACTCTTAATGCAAACGTCTACAAACAGGCTTGCTTTCTCTCCAAACATCCTCTTTGTTTGTTGCTTTTGCCTTTACATTACTTGTATCAATGCTATTTGCCATATTTCGCATGACTGCCGCATTTCATTTCATCTCAATACTACTCCTGCTATCTGCATAGCTCCTTCCTCTCCTTACCTTAGATCTGATAAAACCTTGCTAGTATACATGTCTACTCTGAGGATAGATTGTGTAGAAAAGAAGCCACGCATCACGACAACTTGTGACACACGCCACGCACCAACGCCGAATCTGCATTGCGAGCAAAAACGGTGCCAAACAATTATTGAAGCAGCAGGAACCAAGACAGCCAAACGTGCCAGTATTGAAGAATGCAACCACAGCAGAAAGAGAGGCGAGCAGTAGAGTGCAGCTTATCAAAGTAGCATCATGCGCCAGAATCAACAGTGCGACACAGATCTCACTGACACACAAGAGGAGAAACGGAGAAAAAGATGTACCTGCACGCTGCAAAGGCCGAGATGGAAGCAACACAAGGTCAGCAAAACCCAGCAAGATCAACCACAACACCTGCTATTCGGAACCCAAGTGAGTAAATCCACCATTTTGCTCCAATTAAATTACCATATTGTCTACAAATGTGTTTGTGAAACACACAAGGGAACCTACGGTTTCTACAGTTTCAGCATCAACGGAGAAGCAATGACGATAGGGATGTTCTCGTACAACAAGAAATACAGAAGTGATACCAATGGAGTCAGCTCCTCACCGAACACACCCAGCGCAAGCAAACAACTGCAAATACTCTGCAACAGATCACCCACAAATACTCTGCAACAGCCGAAAATGCCGAATCGGTCAATGACCGAAACTTGGAACAACGGCGTCTCATTCTCTGAAGCGCTAGGACGGAATGACACCATCTACACTAGAACAAATGCCAATTTAGGGTTTCATGGGGGAATCGAACCAGGAACCGCAAGAAAAGGCGTGGGTAAAAAGAATCGGCAAGAATCATCAAGAATCGGCGAGAACCAGGAATCGAGAATGGGCGAGACGGACAACAAGAATAACAAGAAGGATAACAAGAAGGATAACAAGAATCGGCACGAACCAAGCACCAGGAATCGCAAGAACTGGCGAGAAACAGTAACGCAACACCAACGCTGCATTGACGCGGTACAGGTCGCTGCACCAATGCGAGAAGGTCGCAGCAGTGGAGGACGCTGCATCAACTGCCAAACACTGAGGAGCGCTGCACCCAGAAACGCTGCACCAACGCGAGCTGCTTCAGCTGGAAGCGACCGTCCCACACCAACCCGGAGCGTGACACCACTCAGCAAATGGAGCGCCGCACCAACCCGGATCTCTGCACCAACAGGAGACGCTTCGACAAGAAATGCTGCCTCCCACGAGACTGCTTCAACCGGTGCTGCTTCAAGAAGTGTGAGACGAGCTACGAGAAAACGCCGCCCCAGCAACCGGACTCGTCGCCAAAACACGGGTGCTCAGGTAAGTTTCCTAAACCTAAATTGTTTACTCCCTCTTTTTACTGTGTCAATTGACCATGCGAGAAATTCTAAGGGAGGCCCCCACAACCCTAACGGCCAGTACGCGCCTTCAAACCTCAGATTCCAATCTAACAAGCCTAACAGAGAAAACGACAAGGAAAGCAAGCTGCACATGGTGTGCAAAGTACCTCCGAAGCCGCTATACCACTGCCAAGGCGTGTCCTCTACCAGAAACAGCTCAACCCGAGTACCTTCATCATATTGTGCCAGATGCTCGAAGGCAAACTCAACGCACGCCACAACAACCAAGAATATCACAAAGTGGCCAGGTACATTGCTTATGCTTTGCTACAGCGATCCCCACGCCACTAATAGGATGATGAAGGACGCCACGCACGAAATCAGCAACAAGGAAGGCGAATTATTCAATGGCGCCCTAACGCGCCCCTCAGAAGATTCCCAAAGATGGGTAAGCCCAGCGCCATCCTACGAACTATTCCGCCCCAACTTACGCACTGCTCCAGGAATCAACGCGGGTTACGCGACGCTACCTGCCACCGCATCACCACCTGCCAACGCGTCATCAAAATACAGACCATCTCTAAAAGAAGCTTGCAACAGTTGCGCCCAGCCTTGCAACAAAGCTTATAAGCAACTCAAACTACTAGAAGCCCCTCATCTTTCTCCTCCCTTGCTGTATTTCGTACCCCGCTCCCTTGAGATTGTTGTTAGCTCCGTTCGACCTCTGCAATCCCTATCTGTTGTCTTGCTTAACCGCCCTTTCTCTCAATTACAGTCTCATCCCCTGCCTCCTCTGAAGCTCTTCTTATACTTCAATAGTGTTTTCTGCTTGAAGCTCATTCTACACCCCAGTAGCTTTTCCTGCTTTATAGAATTGAAGCATCACACTAGGAGTACCAGGCAACTCGACCCAGCTGTTGGACCAGGCAAGGAAGATGATTTGAACGAGAGCCCTACCCTTGGTGTTCGGCTGAAGAGGAGAGCTCGCCCAAATAGGAACAGTCAACACCAACCGTGGAACAGCTCCAACAAACTTCACAGCAACCCGAAGGGACAGTCAAGTGCAAGTAAACAAGGTACTCCATTCATTGTTAACCACTACTTCAGTATCTTTTTTAGAAATATAAACATTACCAGAGCTTATTTTGAAAGCTTGAAATTGTATGAACATTTTATTCTGAAAAGGGAAAAAACCCCGGTGTGGATGTTTGCTGATGGTTTTCAAATCACTGTTTTACGTATCACAGTAGGTGCTTACAATGAGTATATGCAACTGATTTGCACTTATAATCGCGATTATATTCTGTGGATGCTTGATTGTAATCTTTGTCAAAATTGTAGAACTATGCATAATCTCATTATTTGTCATCTTAGAGTTATAGAGAAATTACACACCACCCATGTTCGTTTACTTAGGTTGTATGGAAATATTTACTCTATTAGTATGAGTGATTGGGTTAATAACCACACTTTCATCTACCATGCCAAACCTTGTATTAATTGCTTCATTATGTATGATTATATATATAGCATAAATACCAAACTCAACACCTTCTCCTCAAAAATCATACTCCACCCGGCCCCACAAATTAAGTTGTGGGGAGGAACAGATTTTGAGATAGTAAGGAAAAACTATTCTTTCAAAATTTTACAAAAAAAATTAACACAAAATTTTGTTATTTTCAGCATGTCTCAACATCCCACTAGCTCCACCTCCACTCAAAGATACAAAGATAAGCTCGCAGCCTTAGACAATGATCCAGATGTAGAGATGTTTGTAACTCAAAAACGCACCTCTAACTCATCTCAAGCTGCCACAAGCCAAAAGAAGGCTAAGGGAAAATCAAACTCCGGTTTGAAGCGCCCTCCCTTTTGGCTTGGATATCAAGCTATGAACTGGACCAACCGTGGGAAAGGATTTCCCATGGATAGTAATGAACCAATTGCTACACTAGTAAAAAATGGGATGAGAGAGAAAGAAGCTAAGGAATGTCAGTCTGCTCTCATTTCTTTTCCCTTTGTTGTTCAAGAGGAATGGCCCAATTCTAGAGAGGATGGGAAGGATGGTCAACACTTCAACCTCACATAGATTCCATCTGATATTGAGGTTGATAAGTTTGGCTTTTCCTTTGATTACCAAATCGCAATCCTCTTTGAGAAGGGGGAAAAGGAATGGGAAAAAGACACTATTATGTCTTTGGTAGAAGAGAGGCTCAAAGAAATGAACATAGAGCTTGGGAATGTCATTGGAGAACCTATCGCACTCATGTGTTTCCACAAATCCACCAAATGGAGTGGGGTGATCAAGTTGCACTTGAAAACCCCCGAAATTGATGGAGTGGGGCTTCTCCAAGGGCTACGCCCATTCATCCTCAAACTAGATAATGACAAATTCAAAAGAGGTAAAGTTTGCAAGTCTTACGATTCCCTTGCTTTGAACAACCTTATTTCAGTCAAAGTCACTAGTGATGAACTAGAATTCAAAGAGTGGTATGAGTTGTTTACAAACATGGTTGAGGAAAGTTTTAAGAGAGGATTAGAATATGAAATAACGAACATTCAAAAAAAAAAAAAAACAAATATGCTTGGGTAGTAGCATCTTCTCCGAAACAAACCCAAAGGATGAAGGAGCATCAAATCAGCTACAACCACGAGATTTTGGAGAGCAAGTTAGCGGACCGAGCAAATGCAAACGACGACATTGCACGGAAGAATGCACTCATCCTCATCGCCAAGAATCTCAACAAAACAAAGAGTGTGGAAGACATTGAAGCAAGCATTGAAGCTCATATGGGACCAAAGAACGCGGTGAGCTTCTTCTTCAAAAGAGATGAGAAGAACGGCAAGCATTTAGGCTCTTGTAACATACAATGCCTCAACGCAACGGTGCACAAGACCTTTGTCAAGAAAAGTGTAAAACTTCTTGGCAAACATGTAGAATTTACGGCTCATCCTAGAAGCCTAGATGGTGCAAATGCTCCCAATGCTGCTGAACTCACAAGGCTTGGGTTTAGTGATGTGAACACTGCCCTAGCAAACATCATAGAAGCAATAGGAAACTCCACAAAAGAAACACCTCAAAATGACATTATGAAAGAGATAGTCGGAATTAGAGAAGAAATCTCTACCATGAAAAAAGAACTACGAAGTGAGCAACTCCAAATTGCCGAAAAAGCCGCCGAGAGATCATCTTCGACCTTGTCCGCGCAAATGGCAATACTTCGAAGGCAACTTGCTTCCACGATGCAAGCCCTAGACGAGAAGACTAATACCACTTTAACCATTGAAGACGGCAACATGGACACGTCAAACTAATTTGGTCAAAAAACGCTGCGGCCAATCTAAATATACTAGTATATTTACATACTACAAAAGAGTAATAATAAAAAAGAAAAAAAAGAAGAAAAAAATATTAAAAAACAAAAATACTAATATAGTATCTATAGATGCTAATATATATACTAAAAAACCACAAAAATACATAAAATCAAAAAATAAAATAAACAACCACCAAAAAGTATCTCAAAAAATCGAAAACAATAGTAACAAAAAAACAAAAAAACAAAAACAAAAAAACACACTAAAACTAAAACACAACAAAAAACCCCCTAAACAAAAATGGCCTTGGCCTATCGGCCTCGGCCAAAAAAAGAATATCCACAACAAAATAAAAACACACTATTCAACAACACAAACATCCTGCAAGACACCAATCAAACCCCAAATACAAATGAACAAAAATATATACAAATCACTCAAAACAAAATAAAACAAAAATTATACAAAAACAAACAATCTAAACACATAACAAACCCTAAAACCAAAAAATCCCCTTTGTTATATTCACCCTATAAAACAAATAGTTTCTTTACCAAACAAAACAAAAAAACAAAACTATTAAAAACCACATACAAATACCAGTACTCACACAAATATAAAATGTCTATAAAAAACCCAGTTCTACTACACCTACTACTACTATCTGGTGACATTGAGACTAATCCAGGACCTATGCCAGATTTATTAGCAACACATCCATCTTCACATAAAAGACGCTGCAAAACATACTTTATTCCTTGCACAATTAAACTCCAACCAGAATACCAACATCTTGCAAAACAATTCTCACCCGTATTAAAAAACACACAAGAATCAATCACAAACTACCCACACCTTTCTCGATACCTCTCTCAAAAACAAAACCACCCACCACCTCAAATACTATATGCACTTATTACTACAATTAGTCCTTCATTGGAATCATGTGACAATATGTTAACACAAACACCAGACCCGGACTGGACATCAATACTCTTACAAAGAATGTCTACACTGCAAAATCCACCCGAAAGACACATCTCTACACCACACCCACATACACAATTTATAAACTTAAACCAATACATAATCAAACCATCGAATTCCATCCACAAAGAAATCTACAAATTCATCCATCAACAGAATGAACCAATAAATCTCCAATCAATGACAAATAAATTCCCATATCTACCCATAGAACTACTCAAAGAATCAATAAAATGCAATGAAACACTACATGAATACTCACACCCCCCTCCACTACCTGTCATACCCATACACCAAAACCAAGAAATACAAACAACAAATCACAACACATGTTTCATTACTTGGAATGCCTCATCTTTAAACACAGCACTTTCAAGTCTCCAAAATCTAATCTCCAACACACCAAACAACCCCGCGATAATCACATTACAAGAAACAAAATTAACCGCAACAAAATCTACTAAATATATACAAAACCTATTCTCTAATTAGAAATTGATATTTAACAACACACTTGCACTAACAAGATGCATACAACAAAGACGGCCATATACCCCTGCCAGAGGTGGACTTTTTACACTTGTAAATGAAAAATATGCATACCCTGGCAACATTACTAAAATCCCGACCTCAGCAGAAATATCACCATACCTACAAATAATAAAAATCAATAACTTACCACTACAACCATGGCTAATTATACACATGTACATGCCCTCACACATAGAAGACATCCCATATATACCAATAATACAACAAAATATAACACAACAAATTACAATACATCCAAACCACACATACATATTATGTGGGGACTTCAATAGAGATATTGCTCTAATTGGACGTCAAAATGAATTCAACACAACACCACCCCAGATAGAAGACATAGAATAGCGTGCATTCACAGACAACCTTCAATTTACATACATTCCAACAAATAGTTCTTACACTAGACAAGGAGGCTTAAACTATAACCAAACCAATTTAATTGATGGATACTATATCAAAACACCAAATAATACTCCATACACATCAACCACTGACAATGACCATAATTTAAACTCAGACCACTCACTTGTCACACTGCATATACCACCAAATACACTATTAGCACGGCCCAAACCAATAGCATCTAAAAAACTACCTAGAATTTTAAACCCCATCCCAGCAATAAATATTGAAAAATTTAAAACAAAATTTTTGGAAGAAAATGCACTCCAAATAAATGACCTCACGACAATACTTATGAAAGACCAACTAACAGACGCCCAGTGGCAAATATCATGTACAAAATTAGACCAAATGATACAAAAAATATCAGACAAAATGCAAGAAACTTGTAGTGCACCACCCCTCCCAACACTAACAAATCGCACGTCTCTCCAAGGAGGTTTTTTACCAAGAAAACTACAAAGAAAATGGAAAAAACACCTATCTACATACCATCTAATCAGAAAAGCAATTTACATAACAAAAAACACACCAAACTGGCAAACACACCCAATCATAGAAGAACTAAAAAATCATACTCACATCACCATTCCCCCTCTGCCAAACCAAGAACATAACCAACAAGAATGGACTAAAACGCTAGCAGAACTGGCTAAAACCGCAAACATACAAGCCCGTAAAATTACTACAAAATACACCCAAGTTTGAATCAAGAAAGCCATATCAAAATATAGACAACTATATGAAAAAAGCCCAAAGAAAGTAAATAAGAAAGTCTTAAAAAACCAAGAAGTACCACCATTAGACTGCATCATGGATAGAAACAATAATATACTAACCAGCCCAGAAGACATAGCAAATGAAATTCACATACAACAATCAATTAGCAACAGACCCACAGTTCCAACATGTTATTACCAACCAGAGCACCCAGCACAATGTACATGCAGAGTTAGACAATACCCATGGCATGATCTAGATGGATTTGTCATAAATAAAAGGGGAAATCCAGGAACTCCATTACACGAATACCTAGACCAAGAAACATACGACATCTGTCTAAAACACTTAGCCAACAACAAAACACCGGGCCCAGACAAAATTTCAAACGCAATATTAAAAAACATGCCTGAAAGCTTTCATAAACTGCTCTTTCTATTTTTCACTCATTGTTACAAACAAAAACAAATACTAGCCTCGTGGAAAACTAGCCTAACCATACTACTATACAAAAAGGGCGACCCTTCACAATTACCCAACCATAAGCCCATTGCATTAGCAAACACAATTTACAAACTCTTCACTAGTACTCTAACATTAATACTATCATCATACGGTGAAAAGTATCAAATACTTCATGATAGCCAAGAAGGATTTAGAGCAGAAAGAAGCACAACCAGACAACTCCAACTCCTTATTGCAGCGCTAGAAGACGCAAGATTTACAAACCAAAATATATACTTACTATACATAGATTTTAAAAATGCATTCGGCTCCCTAGACCACGCAAGGCTACTTGCCATAATGAAGGACCTTGGTTACCCCGAAGATGCAGTAATGCTAGTTAGAAATATATGCTCACAATCCACCACTATATTTACCGGCGAACACTTCGGAAAAACAGAACCAATACCGATACAGAGAGGCGCCATTCAAGGAGACACACTAAGCCCATATTTATTTCTCATATTCTTAGAACCACTGCTACGGTGGCTACATAGAGGAAAAAACGGATACACATTTGGTACATCCAAACTAACCATTAGCTCAGCAGCATATGCAGACGATCTAGCAGCTATCTCAAACAACCTCTAATCATTACAAATCCAACTAGAAAAACTAGACAAATACTGTGAATGGGCAGGGATGGACTTAGGAGTACAAAAATGCGCCATTACAGGATGTCCTAATAAATCCAAAACTAAACCTGAAACCTTTAAAATCCATATTCAAAACCAAAACATATCTTACAGAAATCAACCAATACCGGTCTTACATCAAAATGAACCCTACGTATACTTAGGCATTCAACTAGTACCTTCACTAAAATGGAAACTCCAAACACACATAACCACAAACAAAATAATAGACCAATGCAAACAACTATCAAATTGTCCTGCCACAATCAAACAAAAAATTAGCATGGTTGACACCGTCATTAGAGCAGGTATTGCATACAGTTTTTATGCAGTACCATACTCTCTACCAACCATCAAAAAATTGGACAAAAAAATCATTGGAATCCAAAAAATAATATGTGGACTACCAAAAAGTACAGCAAATATAATAACCCAATTACCTCACGAACTCTTTGGTCTAGAAGCCTTCTCACTAAAAAACGCATACTTACGATGCATTGGTGAACAACTCCGAAATGCACTTAACAACCCGGGGAGGCTCGGTATAATATACAAAGGACTTATACACCACATATTAGCTAAATATGGAGGTGCGGAAGAAACCCCAAGAATCACAAAATATGATTGCATTAATTCACCAACCATTCGTACATTATTTCTATTAAAAAACGTTGGAGGAATTCACTTCAAAAGTACAAATGAAAATTTCCAACTACATATGACAGAAATGGAACGAGAATGGCGAGCACAATCAAATGAACTTCCATATCTCACACCCGAACGCTCACTCAAACTTTTACATAAACTATTAATCCATAACATTTACGAAATAAAACACATCACCCTTCCCAATGGAACAACCCTTATGACACCAGAAAACTTCAAAACATACTACAAAACACCAACCAAATTAGAAAAAAACGCACTTCAAATAGCTGAACAATTGTTTTGCTATCCAAGCTGCACACCAAATTGCCCACACCCATGTGCACGACACCATCCCGCCCGGACGCTAAAACCGAGATACATCACAAACAATCAAAATTTACTACCTAGAGCACCAGACAACCCACCTCAACCCCCAGCCCCACATCAACACCTCCACCCAAACCCACCCCCCAATGTCAAAAACAACCCACTAAGATTTCCCATCAATATAATCTTAGACCACAAAACAAATACCTCAAAAGATAAATATAAAATAACCAAAAAATATAACACATACTTATGTCAATGGACTCTCCAAAACAACGATATATACAACAAATGGATGCCACAAAGAGAACTCTTCCCTCTCAACCACCCAACAATCATTACACACAACATTGAACTACTAACAAAATACTACACAAAACTACAACACAATCACTACAAAAAAATTATTAACACACACTTCACTCCTGAACAAAGCAGAGATACAAGATTCATCCCGCCACCCACATCCACCCCGCTTACACACATACACATTCAAGATTGTAACCCGGAAAAAGACATTATCTCCAATTACAACACCATATAAATCAATAACGAACAAACCCACCTATTTGAAGATACCGGTAGACACCTTATCACTATACCAACCACAAGACTAAAATGGCTATGGCAACAATATAACAAAGCAATTTATAGCTCACACGGCCTAGTACCGCAAACACAATCATTTGAAAAAGAAGTAATATGGCTCTATCAAAGATACAACCATAAAATCCCCAGAAAAGACCCACTTAAAGCAGCACAACATACTCTACCAACAAGTATTTTGAACTCCATTACTACCTCCTTTAATATTTCCCACTCATACTTCTCTTCACCAATAACATGTTCCACACAAATTTCAGAATTTTACTCTCCCTTCGCAAGAGATAAAGTCTTTGGATCACTCGGTACCGCCTTCCAATACAAATGGAAAGGCATAGGCTACGCCCACCCACATAATGAAGAAACAGCCCAACAAGCAATCCACTGGGCACGATTGGCAGCCAAAACTGACTCAAATACCATCACTATACTAATAATACCAGATACAAATTGGTACCAAAAATTTTCCCCACATATGGGGCCCTTTTCAGACACCCATATAATTGCCCACTTCGCCGCAGATTCCATCACATATGAAGAACCAACAATCCCACAAGAACTCCATAAACCAAAGACAGAGCCCCTTGCAATCCGCGTCCTGTGCATTCATCACCAAGATCACAACATTGGTACACCATACCAAATAAATACAATTAAAACAGCAATTGAAAACCTACAAATTCCACAATATCACATACAAATTGCTCCAAGTACCCCCCACAACACACCGGTCTATAAAAATAAAAAATGGAACAAACTCATATACCCGCCTTCCATCAACCCAACCACTTTAAATACGCCACCTCTACCAAACTTTGTGACAAACACTACACCTAAATTCCAACCGCAACATAGCTACTATACAGATGGATCCTTCTTTCCTCCTGAACAAGCCCCCGACGGACATTGGAAAAAAGAAAAAGCCGGGTACGGCATATACAACTCAACAAAGGCTGACATGCAAATTTCAGCAAGACTACCAGACCTACAAACATGTTTTCGAGCCGAACTAATAGCTATCCATAGAACACTTAGATTAATCACTACTAAATACCCAGACGAACCGGCACATATATTTACAGATTGCCTCAACTGCCTATACAATCTAAACACACACATTAAACACCCAACCACACACAATAATCACGCGGATAAAACCATACTAACAGACATAGTAGAGATGTTAAAAACTCGTACTCAACCTACCACATTCCACAAAGTCAAAGCACATATCAACATTGAAGGCAACGAACAAGCGGATAAACTTGCAAAAATGGGGGCCAGAAAAGAATATTTTAGAGCCACAAGTTCATATGAACATGCACACACAACACCATTTTATTTTCAAAAAGATATATGGCCAGGACCCATAAAAAGGCCAGATAAAGGTCCCGTCAGATGTCTACAAACATATCTAACTAAATACGACCAAGAAAATAACCTTGAAGAAATGGCAATCGAATTTCCCAACATTAGCAAATGGACCATGAACCCGAACATCGATAACGAATTATCCAATGCATTTTGGTCCAATCCTACAATCACTGGCTCACAAAAAACAATTATATTAAAACTTCATACTGGCCAATACATGGGTAATGCTAGAAAACAACTATTCTTTGGTAGAGAAAGATTCCCCTCAATAACATGTTCAATCTGTAACTCTGCAGATGCAGACACATGGCTACACGCACTTCTAAAATGTAGTCATCACCATATTCACGCCATTAGAGTCAAAAGACACAACAAAGCAGTTTGGGAACCGAGGAAATTAATCCTTTCATCACAAAAATCTAGATGTTACACCCTCATGAACGCAGGAACATTCAACAACAACCCACAAGAAAACACAGTACCCATATGGCTGCTACCATGCTCATGCGAACAACAAAGATGTCATTGCAATGCTAGATTCAAACTAGACATCCTTTGCGTAAAAGGACTCCCATACAAAAATGACCCACCATCACATCCAACAGACAACCTCACAATCCAATTTATTGGATTTACATACTGTAATGACAGATTCCCACAAACAACAATAGATATCAAAAATCAGAAATACCAACCACTTATCAACAGCATTATTAATTTAGGATGGAAAGTTGACCCACTCATAGTCATCACGGCAGGAGCTAGAGGCACAACACATATCCCCTCAATGAAACTCCTTGAAACAAAATTTAAATTACCAAAAACCGCCATTAAACACACATTCAAAGAAATAAACACCATTGCTATACACCATGCAGGATCAATTATTCTACATAAAAGAAAAATAGAAAATAACCAACCACTGCCAATAGATTACTGAATAAAACAAAACAAACAATCAAAAGGAGGGTAATGGTGAAGACCACTACTTATTTCTTTTGTATTTTTTGTTGTTTGATTAGCTCACAGTACAAACTTGTCTCAGGTAGATGGGACGGGGCCGGTTGGTTGGTACAAACTTTCCTGCCTATGAATAATTCACTAGCAGCACCAAGTCATGTATATCACAATAAACGCTCAGACGGACTCCACGGGAATCGAACCCGGACCGTACAATTGTAACATAAACGCCCTTCTCCAACCAACCTAGGAATCATGACTTGGCGACCTCTAGCAAAACAAACACCAATTTATACCAGCGCAAGTTCTAATTTAACGGATTTTACTAGTGTTACTAGTATTTATCTCTGGTTACTAAAGTGTCTATTCTCGAAAGAGGTGAGTAGTCTTGTACCAATGGACCTTTGTCCGGTGGGCATTGGCTCATTGTCATGACGAACAGACACTTTATTCACGCCGGCCTCGAAAGAGGACCGGAGTTCATATCTATCTATCTATTTACTCTCCCTTTCTGCAGTAAATCCTATGTTGACAGTAGCAACAATCTTTTGAGGCCTCAAGAATTGCACGAACTCTTGAAGCTCTGAGTAGCTGGAATTAATGCTCACTGTAAGGAACACCACAAATGGTTACAGCACCACTACACTGCGGTTTTAAATCCTCTACTTTGTAACCTATTTTTCCAACATGTGGGCTAAAAAAAAGCTAATCTTGCACTATACCTGGGATATACTTGGGATGTAACAACCGCATGTACATAAGATTCTTTAGTCCTTCCTGGATCACGCTCTTTCTCTATAGTGCCACTACAATGTAAAGTACTAATAAAATAATTCAACTGTCCAACCCTCGTTGCTTGGCCGAGTTGAAGTTATTGTAGATCCTTCAAGATGCTTGTGATTCCAAGGCACTATAAATGCAGATTTTTCAGATGCCTGCATAAAAATGTTATGTAATCCCTTAACTTTGTGGCATTTAAGTGTGAGATTAGTAGCACATGCAATCGAGCATTCGAACACAGCCTTTCAGCCAAATTAGGCCAATTCAGAGCTCACAATGTCCTTGCTGGCATAAACTTCAATTTGCGACATAGGAAGATAATCAACGTTAGAAAGAATACAGTGAGGAAAATGAGAAAGAAAAGATGGGCTTAAAGAATTAAAAAAGAAGCATCAAACTCTTTAAAGAATTACCAATTACAGAAGAGTAAGAACCGAGAAAGATGAGTGAAAACAAATAAAGAAAAGGGTAAGACTTGGAAAGACGACGTAGAAAGAAAGCCACAAGGGTACCGTAGCCCTTGCAAATTAAGGTAGGCTTGTGGTTAAATAGGGGAGTTAGGGTTTTGGTTACGAAACTTTGGCAGAGCCACCGTAACACCATAGCAGGTTTGCCATCTGGCGAACAAATATTTTTTTTTTTTGAAAAAATAAGGTTCGCCTCTCAAAAACTGAATTTTTCAATTTTCGTTTTTCAGCAAAAAAAAAATCAGAAAAAGGACCTTAACCCCTAACCGCCCAACCATGCATATTTTGCATGATGTACGGATTTGAACTCCGATTTCTCATCCATCATGCACTTTTTGCAGTGTGAAATTTTTATTGAAACTTTTATGGGAAGTTAGCTTTGTGCATGTGTAATCCGATTAGAAAGGGGATGATTTGTGAAATTTTTATGCCTCGTTTCATCTTGTAGTGTTCCACCCCAAATTTGGAAGATTCAAGTCTAAAAGAGCTCTTGAAAAAGTCAACTACTAAAAATAAGCAACCAAAAAATCTCCAAAAATCACTACACTTAGAGTATTACATTTCAACCCATCCCAAAAAATTTCATTATTAGATTGTCAATATCTTATTCGTAATCATATTACAAAAAAGCTCTAAATTTTAAGTTTGAAAATTTATACACAAATATTGGTGATAGCAATCGCAAATCTAACCGTATGGATAGAACCCAAAATTCATAATGTACAACTTTCATTCATTCATCAAGTTAAAAATATCCTTTTAGTTGCATTTTATAATGCATCTTTGAAAAACTGCCAAATCTGAAAAGGGTGAGAACGTTTAGAGGTTAAATAGCTCAGAAATAACAAGATATTGCAAAGACTAATTTATTCTACATTCTGTTTTTCTGTCTTTCGCTATGGTACTACGGTATGGTTTTCCATCTCTACCGGCCTCAAGCAACAAACCTGCACTTATTGTATTCCATATGTGTGATGTGTTCTTCTTTAATTTATATTGATTATGGTTGTTAGCATGTGTGGGCAATTAGTATCACCAGATATTAGTGTGTGATACTATTTGTACAATTTAAAATGAGTTGGCTCGTTGTAATTATTTGTTCATACAATTAGAAAATAGAAATCTAGCGCTTAAAAAAAAACTTTAATAAAATGATTTAAAACCCTTCCATTTTCATTTTTAACAAACACTAATTTTGATACAAAGAGGAGTTAAAGACATGGATTAATGACAATTACCATTATATAGTAAAAGGTTTGGCCTCTAAATCTCAATTTATTGAAATTAGTGTGTGTCCTCACTATTAGACGTGTCAAACACGCTAATAGCCATAATCAATGTAGCTATTTTGTCTAGTTTACTAGATTCTTTTGGATGCATTCAAATGAGGCTTTGGCTCGAGGGGTGCACTCTACATTATGTTTGAGAATCACATGCGTTCATGACCCCTTCTAAAAACCCCCTTGTAGACGAGAGGTTATATGTCTAAATACCTTTGTATACAGACGTATCATGTTTAGTGTAAGTATACGTGAATATTTTCTGTTCAAAATGTGTTTATTGTATGTATACATAATACGGCAATGTTCAAATTAATACCCCTTTTGTGCACTCACGTATACTCGTACATGTTTAGTACAGTGCACCCGCCGAGGGCTTTGGCCTGTGATGGGCAAGTATTTTGTGTATAATTAGTGTTGGTAGGCAAGTTACACGACGTAACCCATGAGCTAATGGGTGAATTTTTTTGTATCAGGTGACCAAATGGATGAGAAGTAGTTGTAGCAGTGTACTTAATGGATGAATATTGTACTTGATGGAGGAAAAAAGTTGCATAGATGATGGATGAGTCTGAGGGCGTCCATCACGAATGGGTATGGGTTACGGTAATAATTCTGACATGATGAGCAACACAAGCAGGAAGCAAGTGCCATCCACAGGAAGAATGGGAGGGCCTTACCCCTGGGGTACCCTGGAGCCGAATGTAGAAATACCCCCCCTCTCGACCTACTTGTTTAGAAAGTTTGGGGGTATTTATGCATTTGCCTCCAGGGTACCCGGGGGTAAGGCCCTCCCGTTCTTCCTGTGATCGCTACTCATCTTTTCCAACAATTCAATATCAATTTTCACTTGTGACGCAAAAATTCAAAACATCAGCCATCACCCCTACTTTGAGCCTCAAAAACCTAACCTCTCTTACACAAATACAAAGGGATTGCAGAATTCGGGTCCTTACCCAAGAATCACTGCATATCACTGCGATCAGTAGAAGGAAATGTGTCGTTTTTCACTTACAAAAAATGAAAAAGGAATGAATCCTCCCCAGGCACATGGGTTGTGTCAGTGTAGGTGAGTGGTTTTGGTCACAAGAAGACAGAAATATAAACATAATATTCAGCTATTGTTCACTATTTCCACACAAAGTGTGGATCAAATCTATGAGCAATGCCAACTGGAAGACGAGAAGCAATGGTGAAGAAAGACGGTTACAGAGTTTTGATTTTACCCGGAACCCAAGACTGCATTAGAGAAATTTGCAAACTCACAAGACCAGTGGTCCACAGTTGCATCCTCTATCCCGTATAATTCTGATATCCGAGGAGTCTCTCACACAAGCTCAAGAGAGGTGTGTTGGGCTAACTTTGGAAGTGTGTAAGGTTCTTGGGGGCCATGAGGTCCAAGGTTCAAACCTTGGCGGCCTTTATTGTGATGTATTAATGGGCGGGCCCTGGCGGCATCCTCGGTGGCGCGCCTAGACACGGGAGCAAACTCACTCACCCTACTTTACTTACCGGAAATATAACTCATCCGGTTTTTATTTTTGGAGCCCGACACTCCTACTTTTAATGTCCCATGAGCCAGAATCTTTACTGACGCAGTACCGGAAGCCTGAGATTTCAGGACTTTACGAATTTCTCTATTGTACAGGGCGGGGACGACATTCGGCAGGAGAGTATAGTAGGGACCGAGGCTTCTGCAATTGGATTCCAGCGATTACAGTGGAGATCGAGATTCCTTGACAGCTAGTGGGCGCCAAGCATGGCCCAAGAGCACGTTGACAGAACGTGTGCACTGTGTCGACTGGCCAGCCTTGCAAACCCCAGCTTGTACAGTTATCACGCGGCACTCCGAACCACACTCAGTTGTCCCTCTTAAGTTCCTTCTCTCAGACATTCTTGCAGCCCTCCGTGATGCTGTGAGAGCATTGAGGCTCCTCCGATCCTCGCACAACTACAGAAGCCTGGATTTAAATCACTTTTTATGACACTTTTGTAGCACGAATACGACACGATTCAGAACATCCAAATAATGACGGAGTTGTGTTGATCGATCGGAGTGTAGCAAGCGTTGTCGTCATTCCTTGCTGCCGCTATTATACCTACAGTTTCGCTCCCAAAAACTTTCATCAGGAGTTTCACACGCGAGGAGTTCCAAGGGGTCTCACAATCCCCGCGATACGTTACTTTCCCCCTGTCGGTTAGAATGTTGTATCGGGAACCTCCCTTGTATTATCCCCTGTAGAATGTAGCCAGGGGTATAAGCCTGTGCCACACTGCCACCGATGACGATGGGGACCAATTTTCTTCTGATAGTACAGTCGGGTACAACATGCTTACAATTTTTTTCGTAAGCATTGAAAGTAGGTAGATCCTATATCAATCGGCCGCATTGATTATGAAGATTGCAAATATGGTAAGAAAAAATTCCTACCAACATAGGACTAGAGTAAGAATGTCCCTTTCAATTTGTAGGTCCATGGGTGCCATGTGGAGCACATTACAACCTTAGAGAAGGAACTCTGTTTTTACGACCTCGGGAGGAGTTAAAAAGTTTGTAAGCAACTTGTACCCGACTGTACTTACTATTCAATCACGCTTGTTGTGGTTTTAGGCACTTGCTTGAATTGCAAACTTCAGGAGCTCTGATCCTCTCACTAGCAATGACAGGACCTACTGTCAGTTAATATATATAAAAAGAATAGAAATTGAATCTCTCAGTTTTGAATCACTTCGATCTACACCAGCTTCTGCACTAGATGTAAAATTGGGCTACGTTACCCTTGAAAATCTTCACACAGAAACGTTCCACAAGTCGCAGTATCAATGACGATCGATTGAGCTTCTTCGAACTGTAAGGAACTCATGTTAAGCTTACTTGACTTCATTTTTTAGATCTCTCATACATTTATAATAAAAATAAAATAAAACTTTTATAGATAAATTTTGAAAGGCAGTTTGCATTGAACCTCAAGATGTGTAAAATCAATAATTTCCTCCCTGTACAAACTACAAGAAATTTTGTGAACTAAATTGAATCATGTTAAGAATTCTTTTTGCATTAAAATGCATTAATACATGTAATCATAACCAAGCCTTGTAGAAACAGGAGACAGTTCCCTAGTACCTTGAGGCCTTCGGGTGGACAGACCCTCTGTGTGAGGAACTAGTGTTCACCTCATCAACACTAGTTCGTCACACAGAGGGTCCGTCAACCCAAAGGCTTCAAGGTCGCTCACAGGAACTCTCGAGTCCGCCAGTAGTTGAGTACGAAGATGATGAATGCCGCAAGCAGACCGTCTGCTACCCGGTCTCCCTCACCACTAGTACTCCCGCAATGCGTGCACTGACAAATGTCCCCGGCTCTCCTTCCTCAGTAGCTCAACGAACTCATCCTTGATGAGCATTTGGTGAACTTAAAAAATAGTAGTACCAGAGATATGCATATGTATTGTAGCAGGCTTATACTTCAGTTGTAACTCACACTACTAGAATAATACACTGGGAGCTACGTTTGGAGGAAGTTGCTACGTTTACTTTGTTTTGTGATGTCGGGTTGAGGGAAGCTACGGCGACTTCATTGAAGCAACGTTTCAACTACGTTTGCGTCGACAAGCTACGTTATTTTTGATGTCACCATTAGAACTGCACGTTCCCATGTGTAATAGAGAATCCCTGTGAACTTTCAATAGGGAAGACAAAGTGCATAGTGAGATTCAGTAAGGTTGTTTAGGAGATGCAGTAATTTTGAGAAGATAATTTCAAAAAATTATCTCACCGCCTTCTAATTTCGGCATGTTGATGCAATCTAAGGTGCGTGATGAGGCCATCTTTTTCTTCTTGTTGTTGTGCGGTGGTGTTATGGATTCTAGCTTCAGCTTCTTCTTCTCGTTTCGCCAGGTATGCTCATAGAAGAGAACACCCCAGCAACTCGTTCATGAGTCTTGGCATCCTCCATCCGGATTCGATCTCTCCACGCTTATGGACCCTGAGCGAAGTCGGAAACGCCGGGTGCGCTCAGTCTGAACTGATCTTGCAGGCCCAACGGGACTTGCTGGCTGAGTTCTCGATGGGATTCGTTGGGGCCCTGAGCGGAGTAGGAAATGCCGGGCCGGGTGCGCTCAGTCGGAACGGGAGTTGCAAGCTCAACGGAACTTTCATTGAGTAGTCCAGGCCTCATGTTTTGTTTCTGCAACACATCCTGTAGATATTGTTTGAAGGTAAGCACTTTGTTGTCAATGACTTAAAAGACTGGACCGGATTTGTGCTTCAACAACAGAGAGCTTCTGCAAAAGGGTTCGTCTCTCAGCTACTACTAGATCAATACACTGGGAGCTACTGCAAAAACGTAGCAAAATACACTACACAGGCACTATACGATATCCTTTCAAAACGTAGCTTATTCTACAGTATAACGTAGCTGAAAAACTAGCTACGATACCGGTGTAACAATTGCTACATCTTCAGACGCTTAGAGAATGCGTAGTTCTCATTGCTATCATGTTCCCAATAAAACTATTTGGTAGTTATGGGATACCTAGGATAAGGTGTCACGTGTCAGTGTATCTATGTTTCCCTACATCCCACCAAAAACATTTATTCATCAATGTGAAAGTAAAATTCCCTTGTTTACAGGGGGAAAAGATATGTGAATTGTATTCCTATTTTTGGTCTCCACAATAAACTATATTTAGTTAATTCTTTCTTCCTCTCTCTCCCCCTCGCTCTCGCCCCTACTCGGAGTGTATTTTGGAGTGGCCCTAGCATTTACAGCACTCGGTGCGTTGATCCGCGAAACCAAAGTCACAGTACCCGAGGCAAATCTGAGGCCCAAGCTGCAAAGACTGGGCTGCAAGTCATGTTGAAGAGTGCCATGGACCGGTTGCAAGCTCTGGCTGGCTCTGCCCAAGATCTAGAGCAGAAGGTGAAAGCAACCCAAAATGACGCTTAAGTGTGGGAAGCTAAGAGACGAACCCTTTTGCAGAAGCTCTCTTTTGCTGAAGCACAAATCCGGTCCAGTCTTTTGAGTCCGATCGACAACAAAGTGCTTACCCTCAAACAGTATATACAGAATGTGATGCAGAAACGAAACCTGAGGCCTGGACTACTCAATGAAAGATCAGATGATGGATCAGATGATGAAAGATAAGATGAGGAGCCAGATGAGGAGACAGAGGATGAAGTCAAAGTTCCCGTTGATATCAACGAAGCCTGGAACGGTAAACGGAAGGAGCGTGAGATGGCCAGAATTGCTCTCACCCCGCCTGCAAGTCCCGTTAGGCAATGCGTGCTGCGTGCACTAACAATATGGCTATTGTAGAACCCTCACCCTTCCAACCAATTCCATTGTCAACGTGAAAATTGGCAGCCTCAATAGTACGATGATACACTGCATGCATTGCGTTACCACTCAGGTTTAAGCAGCATGCATATCTTTGGTATTAAAAATTTTGAAGTTAAAAGAAAATGCTCACCAACGAGGAGTTAGGTGAGCTCCTGAGGGAAAAAATACAAAAGAATGAACCCACTCCATGTAAGTTGACCTAGGCCCTTCTTGTAAAGCTAGTGAACATTCAAGATTTCAGTACATGCATGCCAGGCTCATACATATACAAGTACAGTCTGATTTTCTGTATAGAACTTTCAAGATGTGAAATCTTACACAATATAATGAACCATAAGTTAGTTTCCAGGTCTTTGGAAACTCTTAGAGGAGGAGGCGGCGAATGACAACATTCCCAATGAGCCGCCGAAAGAAGAGAAAGAGATCATTATATTTCCCTCAAGAAGTACGTATATCTGGAGGACCTACGTCATGCAGAAGTGAAATGATCAAGGAGCCAGCCCTCCCAGTAATAAATAGGGAGCTTCAATTCACCAACGATCGATCTGAAGACGAGGAGACATACGAGGACGACGGCACAGTTCTCTTGAAGTCGAATGAAGCTCCGTTCGTTTGCAGTGCAGCCCAGAAAATTGAAGCGGTACGAAAGGCGGAGCGATTCAGTAGAATTCACACTCAGCCTGCAAATCCTAAGAGCACCGGGAGTTATTCACTGCCTCAGAATCCCAACAGACAGGCGTATCCGACTGGGAAATGATACAGTTAAAAGCCAATGAAAGTCTGTCAAACCAGAGCAGTCTCTTGCCTCCAAGTGGGGTCCTAAGAGGAAAATTCATTTCGGGAACCACTCAGAACCTAGGACACTACGGCATTATTTTGATCAAACAGTTACTTAGTCTGCGTGATTATTAATTGGTGAGCATGGAAATTAGTATGTCTAATTTAGCAATGCCATCGCAGCACAATCATTGCACGAATGCTATCCGTCACCATCACTGTAAGCGATGTTGTCTGAATAGTTTGTCCTTTTGATAAATATTATAGGTCTACCATAGCGCCATATTGGTTTAGGGTTCATTAATCCCTGTAATTTAGTGAAGCTTGTAACAGGTTTCACTTCAAAAAACATAACAGGGATTGACCAATTTAACCAATATGGCGTTCCTTGCTAAATAACCATTTCAGTGTCGTTACACGTTCTGGTAATTACGCATTCATTACGCAACTTGTACTGCAGCTTGTTCCGAAGCCAGCGTTGATTTTCAATTTTTCACGCCAGAAGCTGGCTGGGTTGCCTCACTCTGAAATATGCCTCAGGGGTCTCTTTCAAGGCTATTCGATCTCTATCTTCTGTAACGTGTGTTGCAATTCGGTACGAGCAACCATAAACTCCATCGCAGTTTCGGGAGCCAAGAACCGCCTGGGTAAATTCCTTGCGTAAGTAACCAATATGGCGTTCCTTGCTAAATAACCATTTCGGTGTCGTTACAGAATATATGTTCACGTTCTGGTAATTATGGGGATGAAACTAAGACTGTAAGATTCAGTTGCGTTGATTGTGTACAGATCCAGGTATAATACAACTTACTCGGGGGCGACGGCCTCATATGGGTACCTCCTCCAAAAATAGTGCGATTTTTGAGAAATATCTTTTCAGTAAAAAAAACATTGAAAAATTACAAAAAATAGAGGGTGTTGTAGACACTATGGCTGCAACTATATACATGGTGTTAAAGATTCAATTTCGAGCACAAATAAAATGAGTTAAACATAAGTCATTCTATGTGAGACGCGTAAAAGTGGTACCCATATCAGGCCAATCTCCCCGGGCGGTCCTTGGCTCCCGTAACTGCGACGGAGTTTATGGTCGCCTGTACCGAACTGCAACACACGTTACAGAAGATGGAGATCGAATAACCGAGAGAGAGACCCGTGAGGCAAATATATATCGGAGTGAGGCAACGCAGCCAGCTTCAGGCGTGAAAAATTGAAAATCAGAGCTGTCCCGGCTGGCTTCGGAACAAGCTCCAGTACCAGTTGCGTAATAAATACAAAGGCCGACGACTAAACCCTAGTGACTGGCAGTTGTATATCTCGCTTTTGGCACATGAGGTACAAAGAGAAATCAACGCATAATTTAGTTGTTTATGTTGCTCATAATGGATTCTGACGAGCAGTTTGTTTGATTCAGCCGAGAGCACTGGCAACACTGGCAACAAGATCTGCATCCGAGTACATCTTGAATATTGTGGGCTCCATGTAAGTTATTTCTATTCCTTCTTTCTCAGAACCGCATGAAGCAGAATAAGCCCACAATTAACCCTTTAGTGCCCAGCAAACCACATTATGGTCACTACAACGTCCGAAATGCAATTAGCAGAGAATCCGTGAAGAATTGGAACTTCAGTTTTGAAGTTCAGATTTGCCCACATACATTACGCACCTTCCAGAAAAAGAAATTTTCAATTTGGAATTGTACAACTATCAAAATACCTATCAACAGAACGCAAAAATACTGCAAATACTTGAAAATACAGTAAATACTTACAAATACAACATATGTATTGTGTAGTATTTCTTGTGTTTGGAAGTTTTTTATCTTGTTTTATTTTTTTGGATTGTGTTCTCTTCTTCATCTTCCATTAGTGTGTGTAATCCGATCTTGACTAATGTACCCACTCCTGTCAACTTTCAACGTATAAAATTTTGTCCTAAACCGTACATGGACAAGTCACTTTCACTTATAAATCTCACAATAATTATGTGTGAGTCTATTTTTGATATGAAAGATTGCAACGGAGAGGTGTTGACATAGGGCATAGCTGAACTTCTTTGCTTTTATTTTTTAAAATTTACCTCAAATTATATTTAACTTTGAAGTCACACACCCCCCAAAATCTCGTTTTTGAGAGTGCATTATACAGTTCAAATACATACTATAATCTTCCGATCCCACCATCGGATGATTCTCAAATTTTAATAAAATGTGTGCTCTCGAGTTGAGAATAGAATTGTACGGTTACTTTCTAATTTAACCCATTTTATTTTTGGTAGTCTCAACCACAGTGAAAAAATCTATTGAAATCCAGGACTGTGAGCTACAGTACCCTGGGCACTAAAGGGTTAAGATGTGCTCGGATGTAGATCCTATTGCCAGTGCTCTCGGAGTCTGGGCTGGATCAAACGAAACCATGTGACTGCTCATCAAAATCCATTATTAGCAACAAAAGCAATGAAATTATACATTGATTTCTCTTTGTACCTCATGTGCCAACAAAAATCCTTCACAAAATGAATTGGATGAAATAATCCATGTAGCAGTTGGAATTGAATAGTGAGTTACAATCATAAACCAATTTTTGGCCTCCGAAACGATTAGGGATTAGCCCCTAAATGCCTACAACCCTCTTTAAATTTGAAGAATTGCAAAAATGCATTATAAAATGCAACTAAGAGTGATGTTTTGAACTTGATGTAGTGAATAAAGGTTGTACATTATGAATTTTAGATTCTATTCATAAGTTTAGATTTATGGTTGCTATCACGGATTTATTTGTATAAAATTTGAAACTCAAAATTCAAAATTCTTTTGTAATTTGATTACAAATAAGATGTTGACAATTTGTGAATGAAATTTTTGTGATTGGTTGAAATGTAATACTATAAGTGTAGTTATTTTTGAAGATTTTTTAGTTGCTTAATTTTACAAGTGACTTTTTCATGAGCACTTTTGATTTGTAAGTTTTGAACTTAGATCTTAGAAATTATAAGTGAATCACCACAACATGAAATGAGGCATAAAAATTTCACATCGCTTCACTCATGTATGAAGCTAATTTCCCACAAAATCTATAGTAAAAAGTTCAAACTGCAAAAAGTACATAATGGATGAGAAAACAGGGATGAAGTTTGTACATCATTCAAAATTGGATGTTTAGGCAGTTTAACCCCTAAACATTAAAGATTTGGAGAATTTCAAAGATGTTTTATAAAATGTAAATAAGTGGGATATTGTGAACTTGATGTGTGAATAAAAGTCGTACATTATAAAAAAAATTATGCTATCAATACAGTTAGATCTGCGATTGCTATCACCAATATTTTTGTATAAAATTTGAAACTTGAATTTGAAAATTCTTTTGTCACTTGATTACAAATAAAATATTTACAATTTGTACATAAAATTTGTTGGGATTGGTTGAAATGTAATATTCTAAGTGATTTTTGGAGATATTTTTGGCTGCTTAGTTCTATGAGTTGACTTTTTAAGAGCACTTTTACAATGAAATCTTCAAAAATGAAACATGAAATGAGGCATACAAATTTACAGATCATCCCCTTTTTATTCAGATCACACATACATAAAGCTAACTTCCCATGAAATATACCGGTAGTAAAAAAGCCACATTGCAAAAAATAAATAAAATAAATAATGTTTGATTCTATACATCGTTCACTTTCTGGACGGTTGGACGGTTGGACGTTTAGGGGTTAACCCTTTAGTGCCTAGGGTACTATAGCAGACAGCTCTGGATTTCAGTGGGTTTTTCCACTGTGGTTGAGACTACCAAAAATAGAATGGGTTAAATTAGAAAGTAACCGTACAATTCTATTCTCAACTCGAGAGCACACATTTTATTAAAATTTGAGAATCATCCGATGGTGGGATCGGAAGATTATAGTATGTATTTGAACTGTATAATGCACTCTCAAAAACGAGATTTTGGGGGGTGTGTGACTTCAAAGTTAAATAGAATTTGAGGTAAATTTTCAAAAATAAAAGCAAAGACGTTCAGCTATGCCCTATGTCAACACCTCTCCGTTGCAATCTTTCATATCAAAAATAGACTCACACATAATTATTGTGAGATTTATAAGTGAAAGTGACTTGTCCATGTACGGTTTAGGACAAAATTTTATACGTTGAAAATTGACAGGAGTGGGTACATTAGTCAAGATTGGATTACACACACTAATGGAAGATGAAGAAGAGAACACAATCCAAAAAAATAAAACAAGATAACAAACTTCCAAACACAAGAAATACTACACAATACATATGTTGTATTTGTAAGTATTTACTGTATTTTCAAGTATTTGCAGTATTTTTGCGTTCTGTTGATAGGTATTTTGATAGTTGTACAATTCCAAATTGAAAATTTCTTTTTCTGGAAGGTGCGTAATGTATGTGCGCAAATCTGAACTTCAGAACTGAAGTTCCAATTCTTCACGGATTCTCTGTTATTTGCATTTCCGACGTTGCAGTGACCATAATCTGGCTTGCTAGGCACTAAAGGGTTAAGTGAATAGGGACTTCTGGACTTGGGAACATGGGCCAAGAGTTTGCAAGTTGGACGGTGGGAACTTGGGAACAGTATGGGAACTGACAAGTCAATTGGGCTTGAATGAAGCCCACGCTGTCGGTGCTGTGATAGCACAATAGAGCTCAGAATTCTAAGTGCCACGTGTGCAGTTGCAATTGCTCACATTGACACATAAATGACTGAGCCCAGGGGAGGTGATTCTGAGGCTTGGGCACTATACACTCATTTGACCCCTAGGTGCGCAAGTGGTCAATTATAGTGTTATCCTTAATGTCACCTTGCGTTCGAATAAAATATTGTGAATTTTTCATTAATGTACTCTTATTTGTTCATCCCAGATAGTTAAAAGGTATGGAAGATTCTCTCAATATTAGGTATGTAAGAGCTTGGTGGTTTTTTAAACTAATTTTTTTTTAGTTTAACCGTTACGAAAGACGGCTAAACTAGTTTTCTATGAATCTTGAAAGAAAGTGAAAAGTTAATCATACACCACTTGTGCCATATATTGGTGTGTTTTTCAACACAGAAAGTATCATAAATTGTATCCTAGAAACCCCAATTTCGTTCACTTATACAAACTTTATGATTGAATGGCAAATGGTCAGATATAGGTTCCTCAATTTGCAATAGCTGGGGCACCTGTTAAAACACTCGTGGGAAATTTACGGTGCCTTCACTTGATGACCTTGAACAAACTAACTTCTAATGTGCACCAACCCCATGATTAACCTCAAAAGAGAGAAGTAGTCTTGCACAAACGGTCCTTTGTGCAATGAAAGGGTGAATCAAATACACACTTTATTCACGTCGACTTCAAGAGAGGACTGCAATTCTTACTACTACCGTACCCCAACCCCAAAAAAGTAATTTTTTTTTGTTTTTTTGGGTGCATTGTGCAGTACACCATGCAACTCTCTACAGTATCTACCCTCAAAAGGAAAAAGTAGCCTTGCACCAATAGTCTCCGCATCAAACCGAGAATGAATAAAATAAACACTTTATTCATGTCGGCCTGGAAAGAGACTCGGAGTTCTTACTACTCCCGCCAACCCACAATTTTTATTTATGTAATGGAGAGCGATCCCTCCATATTTAAACCAATATGATTGTACCATGACATTGATGTCTGGCTCCAAGAAGAGTCCAACCTGTAAACCACCACCAACTGCCGCAGCCGCAGCCGCGCGTCTAGCCGCGACCCCGCGTCCCGGACAAGAGTCGCCCCGACGCCGACCCGCGGCAAGCCGGTGCCCTCCCCACGAATTCCCCTACAAATCAGCCACGCGCGTCACGCATTTCGAATTCACCTCAACCTGAATCCACATAGCAATCTGCTTTCCCCCGAATCTTCACAAATGTACCCTTGAGCTCGGTCGCTCATCGCTCGCATCCCAATGCTACAAACTCCACAGCTCCCGCATTCCCTCCTCCAATAGATCCCGCATCACAAACCTATCCACTCCCCAAGCCCCTTCACCAATTCGCCTTCGAAGGGGTTTTACACGTTTTGCGGATTTTTGAGTTTTGAGGATTTTTCGAGGATTTTTCGAGGTTTGAAGGTGTTCGAGGTTTGAAGGTTTTTGAGGTTTGGGTAGCAGGAGCGCGATTGGGGCCAGGATGTACAAGATGTGTGCAATGCCGTTCGGGCGGCGGAAGCCCATGAAGGGCGACATGGGGCAGGACCTGTCCATCGCCCTGTTCGCCAAGTACAGCGAGAACGGCAAGATGAACGCCGCCGGGCTGTTGAAGTTCTTGCAGATCGAGCAAGGCGAGAGCGACGCCACTCTGGACGATGCCAAGCGCATCTTGGAGCTCAATAACAAAGAGCGCGCCAGCATTTTCAAACTCTCGTTCAGTAACGACATGTCCAAGGACGATTTCTGCGAGTATTTGCTCAGCCCCAAACTCAACGGCGTCCTTCCCAGCACTGTAATCAGCAAATCCTCCTTTCTCATTGTTGATTGACCTATTTTTCGGACCGATTCTTTTTTATATGTGTTTTTTTTGAAAGTATACATCATTGTGAGGTTCGCGAACAATGTTTTTTCGTATTCCTTTTCTTTTGTGAGGGCTTTGTTGATTGATCACATAGCTTCCTTGGTGAACTCATTCGTCCCCAGTGTAAATAAACAAGACTCAAAATCTTGTACAGATGGTCTCTCTTCTTTTATCAAGGTTGTCGACGTTGCTTGAAGAAAATCTATATTCCTTATCATTGTGAAGACTGAATCCTGAATTTTGTGAAGACATAATCCTGAATGACGGAATCCTGACCTTTGTGAAGACAGAATTCTGACTTTTGTGTAGATAGAATCCTTACTTTTGTGAAGACATAATCCTTACTTTTGTGAATGACGGAATCCTGACCTTTGTGAAGACAGAAGACAGAATTCTGACTTTTGTGTAGATAGAATCCTTACTTTTGTGAAGGTATAAGCCTTACTTTTGTGAAGACATAACTTAATCCTTATTTTTGTGAGGTTTGCTAAACGTAGTTTGCATGTGGAAATTACCCCACGTCGTGGTCAGTTTCGACATTAATTTAAAAAAAATTGACCAAAAGTGCCACATGTCATCTTGTGATTGGTTTATGGTGACATGGACCTCTCAAAATATGATGTGGAAATTAGATTTCGACACAATCTGACCCTCACATACGGGTATGGGATGTGCAGGTGTATCAAGACATGACGCAGCCGTTGGCGCACTACTTTATATTCACGGGTCACAACTCGTACTTGACAGGCAACCAGCTGAGCAGTGACAGCAGCGACGAGCCCATCAAAGCGGCCCTGCGACGCGGTGTGCGTGTGGTGGAATTGGATTTGTGGCCCGATGACCAGGGTGGCATCAAGGTCACACATGGAAAGTATGTGCTCTCTCTCTCTCATCTTTAGAATTTCAATATTATTATTATTCTTTTTCCATTGTGTATATACCTCATTATGATACCGTATATTTTGTTGTCAGACTTCAGTGGGAACTCTGCATGCTGATAGTGATCCCAAAACTGGCTAAAATTAGCTGGATTTCTACCTCAAAAAAATGGGCTGCTAAACATACAAAGAAAAAAATGAAAAAAAATTGAAATGTTGTGAGAATTTTCATCATGATATAAATATGTAGCAACTTCATGATGTGATATCTGCGGATATCATCATGGTATCACCTTTATATATCATGGGTATTGCCGGATATTATAGAGGTATCCTGAGTATTGTATGCACTGGGTAGCAAAAGTAGATACCATTTATGTGGGAGGTCGCATTATGTTCTAAATGTCATAAAGTGGTTCTGGGATCACTGATGCTGATCCAATTTGAGTGGATGGTTATCAATGCAGCTGTATTGTTGATTTACACCCTGATCTTTTTAATCTGACTGCCTGGGATGTGTGCTACTGTAAAATAATAGTGTGACAAGGATGTGTTTCGGAAAGTACATAGTCTCCGCTGCAGGTATTACTGGTGTAACTTCTTTTTTTGATGTTGTTTGTGCAGCACACTTACCAAGCCAGTGGCCTTCGAGAAGTGCATTATAGCCATCAGGGATAACGCGTTTATCAACTCGGAGTATCCAGTTTGTGTTACACTTGAGGATCATCTAAAAAGTGAATTACAGGCCAAGGCTGCTGAGGTTCGTGATATGAGGCTTCTTTTCTTAACGTTTGGTATCATAACAGTCTAGAGAATCCCTTTGAATTGGCATGAAAAGGAATCCTGATTTGCATGAGTGAGCTTCTCAAGCTAATGAGCCATTGTCTTCACATGTGAGAGTGTGTCATAGCTTTAATTTTGCTTGATTTTCTCTACCATGCCACTGGTACTCAACATAGTAGTGTTTTTTTTTCTCATTAGTTCTGGGTGTATGAAAATGACGTTGTTGTGGCGTTGAGCCTGTTACAGATTTTGACACGAGTCTTGGGAGATGCTCTGTACTATCCAAATACATCGGATGCTTTATCAGAGTTTCCCTCTCCGGAGTCATTGAAAGGGCGGATCATAGTCTCCACAAAACCACCGCAAGAACACCTGGAAGCATCCGCTGTGGCGAAGGAGGCGTTGAAAGACAAAGCTTTAACGCAGGAGCTCGAGAAGGAAGACGTGCAGGAAGAGAGTTCCACAGCCCCAATCAAGGCGGGGTCTGCAGGCCACAGGATTGGGAATGTTCCGGCACCCGAATTGAAGGTACAGGTTCATGCTTTTGTTTAAATTAATTTAATCTCTTACACAAATGAAATGATGTTTTCATTGCAGATGACACACTTCTTGAGAACCCTTTTTTAGCACCCAATTCAAAGGAATCCCTGACACCTTGTTTTGCAATGTTGAGTTCCATTTGAACAAGTGAGAGCTTCTCAAGCCATGGAGTATGGCAGAGCTTTACTTTGGATCTGAGTTTGCAGTTAGCACTGTTCTCAAAAGATGCCATGCCACGACTACTCAAGAATGTTATGCATTCATGTTTGTTTTTTGACTAGTGGGACCTGTGCCATTGAGCACATTGACGTTAGTTTATTGTTAAGAACTTTTATGAACTTCAAAGAGCTTGGGTTGTGTCCTCGATGGATTCCAGCGCGGAACGGTTGAGTGAGACAAAGCGAGCTGTATTGTATAATAGATTGCAGATTTGATTATGGTTTATGGTACTCGATCTGTTGTGTATGGTGATCTTTATTTACACGACAGCTTTCACGTGACGTGGCATCGAGTGCCAAGCCACATCACACTTATGTAGTTTGTAATGTCCAGTTTGTGTTTTTTTGAAGCTTTTTGTTGAGAAACTGAAAGAGTTCTTTTTATTGTGGTTGTCAGAGTGCACCAGCTTCTGCTACTCCTACACCAGCAAGTCCCGGCCCGGCTGCACGGGATTGCGAAAGTGATGAGGATGAAAGTAAGAAAAATCCTGCGTATGCTCGTCTTATTACAATCCGGCAAGCAAAGCCCGCGAAGGGAACTTCTATGCAAGATCGTCTGAAAGTTGAAGAGACAGTGAAACGGATCAGTCTTGCTGAGTCAAAGCTGAAAGAAGTTGCTGAAGAGTTTCCAGATCTAGTGGTCAAGTAAGGCACCTGTTAATTGCTTTGCAAATTGTTGATTTTTCATTCTTAAAAATTGCTAGAAGAGCATCTTGTGACACTCAAAAGGCTTATGCAAGTAAAGAATATGGGAGGCTTTTTGGTTTTGTTTTTTTCCCTGAAAGCACCTTAACTGATTACATTGTCTGACAGATTCACGCAGCGGAATATTTTACGTATTTATCCTGATGGTTCTCGTGTGAACTCATCCAATTACAACCCGATTGTGGCTTGGAATCACGGAGCCCAAATGGTGGCTCAAAATATGCAGGCAAGGCCCTTTGCATAGATACTGAAAAATTCAACCCGAAATTTGTTTAATAAAGAAAATACGTAATATTAATTCATTTCTTTATTGTGAATATTTATGTAAGTTAGTGAAAACTCTCTACATGGGATGGACATTGGTTTGCTGAACTATTCTTCATGATTCTGACCAGCATTTGTCCTTTTATTTTTTATTGCAGGGTTATGGTAAAGAACTTTGGCAAGCTCATGGCAAGTTCAGGGGAAATGGTGGGTGTGGATATATTCTAAAACCCAAGTTTCTCCTGGAAAATTCGCCAGACGGCAAGGCTTTTAACCCCGTTGCACACAGACCAACGGAGATTGTCTTCAAGGTGAGTTTGTGTCTTAACATACCTCGGTTTTTGAATCTAGCTTTATTTAAACGAGGATGGAAAAAGTGAAGCTGTGCATGTAAAATAATCACCAATGATTTTGAGTTTAGCCTCTGAATCCCTATGAACGCACAAAATACGCGGGGACTTTCTTTTGTTCAATTTTATTTATTTATTTTTACAACACATGCAATGTTCTCCATTGATTCTGGCGATATAAATTGTATCATTACATTTGATTATGCTCTCCACCTGATGAATTTTCTGTGTCTCCTAAATCGGGTTTCTATTGAACTGGATTACAGGTGAAGGTGATGATGTCCCAGGGCTGGGATAAAGCGTTTTCAAAGCGCCATTTTGACCTTTTCTCACCACCCGATTTCTTCACCAGGGTGAGACTTTCGTTTTCTTTCTATGCATTTTCCAATTCTATAGCTCCCACATGATTTTCAGTAGAATTAGACCGTCTGACTCAATCAGTCTAATTTTACTGAAAACCCTGTTTTCACTTCCAGATGGTGCTTTTTGAACCTGTTTAGTTCTACGCCAATGCACTTCACTTTGCTACTCCCTCTGTCCGCAAATAACTGTCCTAGTTTTTGGCATTTTTTTTAGCAATATTTGTCCTGTTTTTTATACTTCAAATGTGAGCCCTGTCTACCTCAAACGGGTTGCACAATGAGAGTAACACAAAAACTACATACGACCATTTTTGGAGCACCGTGGCAGCTTATTTATTTATTTTGCTTTAAACACGGACTGTTATTTCCTGACAGGGAGTATTTGACACAGTTTGATGTAATTTGAATGTCAGTAACTTGGAACTAAAGATTGAGGCTCAGACCCTTCTGAGTGAGTAAAAGAAACATTGAGTCATGTTAAGGACTCAATGTTTCTTTTACCTGAAACCGATCAAATAAGACATTTACTATACTTGGGATAGGTGAATCGATATTTTGATTATTTTCCTCTTTTAGCACTAAAAATTTAAGAAGTTTTCATATTTAATTAAAAAAATTTGATAATTATTTGAATAAGTACAAATTTTTAAAGTGGAAGTTGTAGGTTTACCAAAAACCAATCATATGCTCTAATGTACAAATGAGGTACATCTTCCCTTTCAAAATCTAAAAATTAGGCAAGAATCTAGAGTGGCTGGTTTTGTGTACCTGGTCGGGAATGGGTGTCTCAACCTTATACTGATGGGGAAATTGGAATTGAACTTGCAGGTGCTGGTCTCAGGAATACCTGCAGACGTGGCAAAGTGGAAAACGTCGGTGATAGACAACAAGTGGGTGCCATACTGGAATGAGGAACACGAATTTTCACTGAAAGCACCGGAACTGGCACTGCTCCGTCTGGAAGTGAGAGACTATGATGAAGAAAGCAAAGATGAATTTGAAGCGCAGGCGTGCCTTCCAATCCACGAAATCAAAGACGGCTACCGATGTGTGCAACTGTATGACAAGAAGGGCATTGAATTGAAGGAAGTGAAGATGTTGATCCACTTTCAAAAACTTTCGCTCACTAAAAACCCTCCTGTAACTCCCACCAAGGTATAGACCTAGTTCTTGTTTTTTTTAAGCAATTTGAGAGAGGTGTTTGACATAGTCTTGCCTGCACTTGAGTGATAAAAAGAGATGATGGCTAATTGTTCTTCATTTCAGTACACTACAGTCAGAATAGACCAGATAGAAAAAAAATTATTCCTTGAAAGAGGCTCCGTTGTACAGTTTCATTATTATTTGTTTGATGTGTGACCAAAACAGGTATTGTAAATACCGTTGAATAATGGATTTTCTTTTTGCTGAGCAGTAGTGTGAGTGTTGTTTGGATACATGAGATGTTTCTTGGTTGTTGGATTCTCCAGTGGGTTTGTTCAATTGCTACATTCATGTGCTCATTGTGCTGGTTGCTTGGTTTTCTGTTAACTCCTAAAAGCCGAGGGGTGTTGGACAAAACATAGATGTGTTATAATATGTGCCTTTCATTTATTTGATGAAGTTTGGTTCAATAAATAAAATGCAGGGCATCATCTCTACAAATTATGTGTATGGTCAAACTTCCAAATATAACTTCAGATATTTCTTTATGAATTTGAAAGCATTAACTTTGAAATTTTA
The DNA here is from genome assembly GCA_022496805.1 of Pohlia nutans. NCBI lineage: Eukaryota > Viridiplantae > Streptophyta > Bryopsida > Bryales > Mniaceae > Pohlia > Pohlia nutans. The sequence continues at coordinate 4,899,074 of CM040103.1, forward strand.
TATAAATAGAAAATTTATAACACTAAGACAATGTTAAGGTGATCTACTTTGAAAAATTTCCTTGGAGTTGATATTTGAATTAGATTGATATAATTCAAATTGCGATGTAAAGTAGACTTAATGTAGTGTTTTAACCCCTAAACGTCCCAACGTCCGAAAATTGGATCACGAACAAAATTGAAACCTTGTAACTTTTTCATACAATCTTGGATGATTTTCATCCAAATCAACTTTGAAAGCCTATTAAATTTTTTACCAATCATTATAAATCTCTTGTGATGGGGAGTTGTTGATAATATTGGAGAGGCCTCCAACTACAAGTATGTCAAATTTGTTGGGTTGATTTTATGCTTGCAATGGTCTTCTCATGTACACCTCATGAGCATCTGAGCCATGCTAATATCTTCTTTTGAAGCTAGAATCTACTTCTATTCAAAGAGTTGGTACATTTAGGGGTTAAAATATTGTTTATTTTGTTACTATTTTGTTTTGGGTAACCTATTTTTAACGGGCATTGACCAAAAACTAGTCTCTTGGGAGTTTAGGGGTTTGAATTGTTGGTTATTGTTGCACTCATTTATGAAGGAAAAGTTGCAACATGATGACTTTTTTCAATGTGTCAAATGTCCAATATCATAAGGTAGAGATACTTCTCACCACCATAGTCCACCCAACTATGGTGGGGGGTTCTTGGACCTTGTTGTATGGGTACCTCAAAGCCCTTTGGGGGATATCATGTCCGGTATCTTCAAGGCACTAGTGGCTAGCTAGCTAGTAGCATAGTGTGTCACTATAGTGTCCATCCTCGAAAGGAGAGAGTAGTGTTGTCCCAATTTCCCCTTGTTCGGTGGGCATCGGGTCATTGGCATTACGAACGGACACTTCATTCACGCCGGCCCTTTGCTAAAAAGGGACTGGAGTTTCTATCTACCTAAAGATACTTCATTTTGATATATTTTTTGGAGGGGGGAGGACAATTTTGATATGGTCCTACAGTGACAAATAAAATTGAGTATGGATTTGAAACTTTTCCATTCAAACTACCATCCCATGAGCATCAATGGGCAAAGTCCAAATGTAGATGTATGAAAGTTATAGTATCCAACATATAACACATTACTATGATAGTCTGAAGAAGAACTCAATTGTGATTGAAAAAAAAATGAATTTCACAATTAGCCATGTCTCAAACTTGGTCTTGTACACTATAATTTGGAATCATTGTAAAATTTGTCAATTTTTTTTTTTAGAACTTCAAAAAAACTTTTTGCGCCTTGGCATGTTAGTATACATCATTTCAAATTGTTGTACACAAAAATCGAAGGAAGCAGATATTTATAAAATTAAAAATATTCACAATTTGACAAATATGAAGATAGACATATAAGAACTCCAGTCTTCTTTCAAAGGCCAGTGTGAATAAAGTGTTTGTTCGTTTTAACAACTACCCACTGCTCACCAAACAAAAGAAATTTCACAAACCACCCCCTTTCTAATTGGATCACACATGCGTGAAGCTAATTTTCCATAAAATATATAGTTAAAAATCCACACTGCAAAAAGTCAATGACAAGAGAAATTTGTGTTTGATTTTGTCCATTGATCACATTTTGAACGGTTGGATGTTTAGGAGTTAATGCCCTTCATTTGAAATATTTGCTGAATAGGACAACTTATATATAGGAGCAATGTGATGTGTTTTTTGGTATTGCAAAGACCAAAGTTCTTGTCGCATATAATCAATCCAAAATATGGATGAAATCTATACATGAGAAATCATGGATGAAATTTGTATATTGTTCATAAAATGAATAGCTGGTTCATTGGGGGTTAAAACTTTGACTTTAAAGCCCCCAAATGTTAATGCAAACATTGTTCACCCATGAGCCCATTTTTTGAAATTACCCTATTTTGGGCACCATAGGATCTTTTTTTGGCAAATGTTTTTACAAATTTGGGACCTACGGCCTACTTTTGGATTAGGAGACCCCTCGGGAATTTTAAATCCTTAGAAGAAGGGGTTATTTTTAAAGGTGGGCCCCTATATGCCAAATTTGTAGAATTAAGTAGGAGCAACCATGGTGAACAGTAATCGAAAGCACTCATTCAATCACAATTCAACATTGTTTTGTAATTTTTTATTTGATTCATTCACAATTCAACAACGTTTTGTAATTGTTTATTTGATTCTATAGTCCATTCAATTAAAAATCATCTGGTCACTCCATATATAAAGGTGGATGAAACTAAAAGACAGTCTCCTCCAAGGCTACTGACTGAATGTTATGAATGCTGAATGTTAGGGGTAGTAGGGGCCAAGGTTATGATTATTATTACTGGACAATAATTATTTCCATTACAATATTGTTTATAAATAGTTACCCAGCCGTCAAAACCTCTAGAGAATAATATCTGCAGTGTTTTTTGTTTTTTTGTTTTGTTTTTGTGGACCAAGATATCTGCACTTTCATGACGGATTGCAATCCAACGGTTGAGATAACAAACCCAGAATGTCCTTTTCCTGTATACTAGAACCCCTCCAAAATCTACCAAAACCTCTAGATTGTAAACCGTATTCGTAGATGTCAGAGACCCTTAAACCCTAAACCCTTCTCCTCCTCTGGACATCCACCCGTGCACCAGTTTGCAGGATTGATGGCAGAAATCATCCACAGCGTGCATTGATACCTCCAGCGCCGCAATCGAACCCCCTCTTCAACTGACAGAATTCGAACCGACAACAATTCGCTTCATCATTTGCACCATTTTGTTGCCAATTCTCTTCGCCATTTGCCACTTTGGTTGTTCGCCAATGATTTTTTACGGTCTTTGCAAAGTAGACGATGATTTTGGTGCTTTGATTGTGCGCATTGTTCTGGTTCCGTAATTGCGAGCAAAGTAGTTGAGCTTTAGATGTTTGTAAGGTCTTCGCCTTCCTTTTTATGGCAGAGATAATCAGTTTGTGCGCATGAAAGGTTCTCGGGAGCTTTGGTTTTGTGATTGTGAGCAATGTAGTAGAGCTTTAGAGCTTCGGGATGCTTTTAAGGTCTTCGCCTTCCTATTTATATGATTTTGGTGCTTGCACGAAAGGTTCTCGGAGTTTTGGTTCCGTGATTGTGAGCAGTGATTTTGTTTTTGGTCAGGAGACAGTTTAGCATTTTTGCTACTTCTCCATGTAAGAAATCTGGCTATTATTCCTTCCTTTTTTTTTTCAAAAATCCTTCAGTTTATATCAATTAGCCAGGCCAAAATTAGCAACAAAAAGAAATCACTGATTGTGAGCAATGTAGTAGAGCTTTAGGGCTTCGGGATGTTTGTAAGATCTTCGTCTTCCGATGGTTTTAGGGTTCAGGGTAGCAAGATGCGGGGGATTCTCATGGGGTATGGTGCCGTGCCCGCACGGGCAGTTCATTCGTTGATATCGCATTCTTCTTTCCTCAAGAGTAGCATGTACTCTCCCCGGATTTCACAGATCCGGACTCAGGTTTTTAGGTTAAAGCAAAGTCCGTGGCTGTTGATATTCTTGTCCCCTCGTTATCAATTTTGCATACAATATCGAGTAGCGCGTCCCGTTGGTTTCCAAGCTGCGAAGAAGAGTCCAGGGCGGAAATTGCAGGAATTCAAAACGTTGCAGAGCTCGGACTTGAAGTACATCGAATGGTGGCGCGTGAAGGTATTACTCTTTCAATGAATTTCTGCAGGTTTAGGGTTTTTTAAAGCTCCTAAGCGTTTCTCTGTAGTGTAGGAAAATTGGACCCCCTGCTGCAAATCATGTGAAAATGACTTCAGTTTGACACTGTTGATCTTGTAGTATAGAACAAGAGCTTTCAAATGATGTATTGTAATCCGAATATGAGTTTGAGTAGGTTATATGAGGACTTCTCTGTTGTCCAATGTTAACCCCTAAAGGACCAAGGATTCATGGTTTTAAAATGACAAGTTTAAACGATCATATTGTGAAAATTATAATTTGAATGGGACCAAATTTCATATCATTTGAATCAGTGAAGAATATTACATATGTTGAATACTTTTTTTATAAAGAGTTAACAAAAAAGAACAACATAAAACTACTGAAAAAAACAGGAGCCACCTGGTGGCCTTATGGTCCTTTAGGTGTTAAAGATTTTTTGACCAATACGTGCAATGTTATAAAATTTGGTCTCATCTGGGATATTGGCTCTTTACGATGTGATCAATCGAATTGGTTATTTTACTACCTTTAGGGGGTTAGATGATGATGATGAGGTTGCATGCAGGTGGAGAATTGCACAAAGCCTGTGACGAGGGACTTGATGAAGAAGCTGAAGTTCAATAATCTTCTCGGTTTGGACGAGAATCTCCGGAACGGGAATTTCAAGTCTGGAAAGATGAATGGCGAGATATTAGAAACGAAGCGACAATTTCCTCATGAAATCCTCATGTACAGGTACATGGTACAAACGTCATGCATTTTTTCTCATTTTCAAGGGTCATTTTCTCCTTATATTTTTACAGAATTTCTAGATTATACCGAAAGGAAGTAAGTTTTTTGTCAATTGAATTTATTGTTGAATTTTGCCTTTGCTTCAAAAGCAGGACATCAGAAATTGAAGTTCAAACCTATTTTTAGTTTTGAATGAGATGATTAAATATATACTAACATGAGTTTGACACGCTATGCATTATAATTGAACAAAAACTGAAGGATTTATAGGCATTCAACTATTTGAAAGCTCATATCTCATTCGTTTTTTGGGATTGGAGAATTCCAGTCAATGAATAACCAAATTTTGATAAGAGTCTCTGTTCACTGAAATTTTCGTTATGGGGCATTAAATTTGAGTTTGAGAATCTCCTTCTAGACACTTAGAAGTTAAACCTCTAAGCGTCTAATACGTCCAATATGACCATCTGCATCACTGAACTTTGCAACGGTGGCATTTTCTCATTTTACCTCGGTTTTCTGATTGCAATACATCATTTTAAAGCTCTTGTTCTACACTGCAAGATCAACAGTGTTGATTGTGTCAAACTGAAGTCATTTTCACAGAAACAGATGATTTGCAGCAGGGGTCCAATTTTCCTACACCACAGAAAATACACAGTGGACGCGGAGGGGTTAAGCATTTGAGTGATATATTGTGCTGTAACAATATTTTACTTTAGGAATTTGCCTAGTGAATCGTTTGGTAATGGCAGATGTTGCTCTTGACAGGTGTGGGGAGTTTTACGAAGCGGTAGGATTCGATGCGTGCATGTTAGTAGAGTATGCGAATCTAAATCCCATGGCGCCTCGGTCCGACACAGTGCCAAGAGCAGGTTGCCCAATAATGAATCTTCGGCAGACGCTAGACCAGCTCACATACCAGGGATTCTCCGTTTGTATAGGTATGTTTTTATTGTAATTAAAATTGTGCTGTAAAAATTCCGAAAATAACCCCTGAAGGACCAAGGATTCATGGTTTTAAAATGACAAATCCAATTAATCATATTGTGAAATATACAATTCAGATGTGACTTAATTTATTATCATTGGAATCAGTGAAGAATAATACATATGATGGTCAAGAAACAAGAAAGTTTGAACAAAAAGAAGTCCACATAGAACCTACTCAAAACTGCTTAAAAAAATACGAGGCCCAATTTGGACTTCTTAGTCTTTTAGGGGATACTCCCTCAGTCCCAACGTTATTGTCAAGTTTGAAAATCATGTTTGAAAGTGCTTTTTTAAGTAGGTCAAAAAAATACTTCCTTGTGGCTAATTTTATTTAGGTTGCAATGAACACATGCAATGTTCTTCAATCATTCTAGTGACATAATTTGGAACCTTTTTTAATCATGTTTCTTACAATAAGATCAATGAAATTGGCTCAAAGAAATACCAAGCAAACAAGTTGGACAATAACTTTGGGACGGAGGGAGTAAAATTAATGTGTAGTAGTTTTGTGAAAAAAATGTAGGAAAGGCAATGTTTGATTTCATTTTATTTTTTGAATTGCAGTGGAGGAGGTGCAAGGTCCCCAGGCCAGAGGGCAGCTGAAAGAACGGTTCGTTGCAGGCCATGCTCATCCAGGAAGCCCTTACGTGTATGGCTTAGTCAGTGCAGACGTGGATTTGGAGTTTCCCGAGCCTGTCCCTGTGATGGGAATCTCGCGCTCCAGGCGAGGCTACTGCCTGATCTCCGTGCTAGAGATGATGCATTCATTCTCTGTAGAGGATGGATTGACTGAAGAGGCTGTTGTTGCAAAGCTTCGGTCTCGACAATGTCAGCAACTGTTCATGCATCGGTCCCTCAGAAAGGACATTGCTGGCATTGCTCGGTGGGGCGAAGGAGGTAATTCAACTTCCTGTACATAAAGATCTCATTAAACTGACAAAGTTGTTATTAATGGTAAGTTGATGTTAATCTAATAGGACACTAGATCAATACTGTATTAAAATAATGTTAATGTTGGATTCCAATCCTCTAAATCTCACCCTCCGTGGAAAAACTAAACTGGCTAAAAATAGAAATTGGGGTGGCTAATCGAGTTTTATTGTTTTACTGCATTCGATAATATAGGATCCATAATGACTATTTTTTGCCAGTTTACTTTTTCCATAGAGGGTGAGAAATGTTAACTTAATACTCCCTATGTCTGGAAATAATTGTCCTAGTTTTTGGCATTTGTTTTTTTTTTTGCAATATTTGTTCTATGCTTTACACTTCAAACGTGAGCCCTATCCTCTTCAAATGGGGCGGACAAGGAGAGTGACACAATAACTACATACTACTATTAAAGATAGACTATTTTTTGAGTACTGAGATGGCTTTTTAAAGTTAAAACATGCCAAAAAATAGGACAGTTATTTCCGGAGTAGTTACAAATGTGATATCAAGTAAATGCCAGCGACACTATTATCATACTAATGTAACATTAAATTAACATCGTTAGCTTTTATTCAACATATTGACTACATGAGTCTACTGCTTCTTAAACTCCATTACAGTTGTGCCTCTGTATTATGGCATGTCATAATACAGAGGTAGCAGGCATGGATCACTTGTCAGCGATGACTTGTCACATGTGTATTGCTTGAAACAATAGTATCGTCGTATTATGGAGGGTAGACTGTATGGAATTTAAAATCTTTATCAATCTAATGGGGGTCTTTGTGATGCCCAGTATTCTCGTTGTTATGAAATCAGTAACCCGTTTTTGTTGTTATGCTACTTTTGTTCTTGAGTTTCTGAAAAGAGGTGCAGCTTTCAGCTTTCAGATTTCTTTTTATGGTTGCAGGTTTGCTGTTTGGTGAGTGTCAGAAGAAGCAACAAGAGTGGTATGACGATGACCCAGTGGAAGGCCTGATCTTGAAGGTGAGGGAGCTTTTTGATCTTAGTCAGGATCAGGAGTTTCGGGAGATAGTTGTGCCTCCTGGAGAAAGGCCCAGACCTTTGTACGTGAGCACAGCTTCGCAGATTGGGATTTTACCGACAGCTGGTGTGCCTAGTTTGTTGATGGTATTGTTACCACCAGAAGCCAACTACCTATGTACCTCGTATGTGCGAAACTTGCTTCTGCATCCCCCTCCACACAGGTAAGTCATGCAGATTTCACCCCTGAAGGACCAAGGATTCATGGTTTTAAAATGACAAATTCAATCAATCAATCCGTGGACAATGTAATTTCAGATGGATTCATATTTTATATCACCAGGATCAGTGATGAACATTGCATGTGTTGGTCAGAAACAAAGAAATTTGAACAAAAGGAAGTCCTTACTTAACCCCTAAACGTCCCAGCGTCCAGAAACTGGATCACGAACCAGATCCTTGTAACTTTCTCATACAATCTCGGATGACTTTCATCCAAGTCACCTTTGCAAGCCTATCAAATTAACTACCAATTAAAGTAATGATCTTGTGATGGGGAGTTGTTGATAATATTGGAGAGGCCTCTAAATGCAAGTATATCAAATTTATTGGGTACATTTTATGCTTGCAACGGTCCTCTCATGTACAACTCATGTACATTTGGGCCATGCTAATATCTATTTTTGAGGCTAGCATCAACTTGAGTTCAAAGGATTGGTACGTTTAGGGTTAAATTTGCTAAAATAATATGAGGCCTAATTTGGACTTCTTGGTCCTTTAGGGGTTAAGGATCATTTGATAGAAGACGCTTTTGCTCAGACGAGGCTATTCTGTTTGCATCGTTTAATGGTTATGTGTATGCAAGACGCGGTTCTTGCTTCAATTAGTAATTTAGTTGCGATGTCTTGCGTTTGTGATGGGAAACTGCTCATGACTTCCATTTTGTGTACAGAGTGGCTGACTGTATTCAAGCTGCCTGCCGGATGTTAGCAGAGGTAACAAGCTCCATTCCTGATTTCACCTGTGTTTCAGCCGCCAAGCTAATGAAGCTGATCGAGACACAGGAAGCGAACCACATTGAATTTGCTCGCATGCGCAACATAGCACAAGATATTCTCCTCATGGCAAACGACCCTCAGCTCAGCAAAGTTTTAGACCTCCTCTTAGATCCAACGTGGCTTGCCACAGGTACGACCTCAATTAAATCATATCTGTGCATCCATCTTACTTGTTCTTTACCTTAATGCAAAAAAATCTTTGACTATCTTCCACAGGTTCACTATGAAATGATAGATAGTGTTTAAAAGAAATCCAAATTGTTGTCTTATTTTAAATAATTCTTTCTTCGCTTATTATGAAGTTAAAGCATGCTCCAATGCAATTTGTGGTTTCAAAATCGGTTCATTTTTGAGCATACTAGAGCTTCCTAAAACTGTTGAACTTTCTAATGCAAACTGATTGGAAAATTCGTAAGCATGTTGTACAATAAGAAGGTGATAAGCATCCGAATTACTTTGCATTTTTTATCTTTGTGCTGGTATTGAGGATTTCATAAAAGATTCTGTGTTTCAGGTATTCATATAGAGCGAAAGCAACTGGTGGACGATTGTAAATTCCTTGCTAGCAGGATTGGCAGTGTACTTGCCAGCGAGAGAGACCCAGACCAGAATGTAAGCAGCGATGAGAATATTCCGGATGAATTTTTCCGGGACTTAGAGGAGTCCTGGAGGGGCAGGGTGAAACGGTCACATGCCGAAGCTGAGTTTTGCGAAGTTGAGGAAGCAGCAATAGAGCTTTCAGACGTTGTCTGTGATGATTTTCTTCCCATAGTTCATTGCGTGAAAGGGTACCAGAGACCGGTGGGCGGACTTGGAGGTCGGAGAGGAGAAATCTGTTGTAACCGTGACAGTCAGGCTGTGTGGTTCAAGGGCAAGAACTTTCGACCAACCGTGTGGGGCGATACTCCAGGTCAGTGATTTTTGTTGTTACTAATTTTAGCCAAATTGCTACATAAACTTTGGGCTGGCCAGTGATCTCAAAACTGGCTAAAATTAGCTGGATTTCTACCAAAAACATGGGGCTGCTAAACATACAAAGAAAGAAAATGAATTTTTTTTGAAATGTAGCGAGAATGCTCATCATGATATAAATATGTAGTGACTTCATGAGGTGATATCCGCGGATATCATCATGGTATCACCTTAATATATAAAGGGTATTGCCGGATATAATGGAGGTATTGTGAGTATTGTATGCACTGGGTAGCAAAAGTAGATACCATTATGTGGGAGGTCGCATAATGTTCTAAATGTCATAAAGTGGTACTGTTATCACTGGGGCTGGCTAATTGATTCAAAGGATTTTTGAAAAAGAAGAAGGAATAATAGCCAGATTTCCTACATGGAGTCAAGCTCTTTAAACCTAGGTATCACCCAGGTATTGCCTAAGTAGCACCTAGGAGCACATGCGTATTACTGATATTACATATATATTTACCCCTGAAGGACCAAGGATCCCTGGTTTATAACTGATCATATTGTGAAAAATACAACTCAGGTGAGGCTAAATTTTATATCACTAGAAGTAATGAAGAACAATGCATATGTTGGTGAAAAAAAAAAAAATTAAACTAAAGAAAGTCCACATAAAACCTACTCAAAACTGCTAAAAAAACATAAGCTCCAATTTGAGCTTCTTGGTTCTTTAAGGGTTAATATGGGAAGAGCATTCAAGGAGCCTGGATTGGTTTTCAAGCCATGGAAAATAGCAGAAATGCTAAACCGTCTCCTGACAAAAAAAAATATCACTGCTCCAGGTGAAGCAGAAATGAAACGGCTGATTCCAGCTATCGATGCGAAAGGGAAAAAGGCCAGTGAGGAATGGTGGACAACAATCCGGGTTGAAGATGCTCTGACCAGATACAGAGCCGCCGTTGAGAAAGCCAAAAGTGCAGTTGTCCAGCTTCTCCGAGACTTGTCAGAAGAGGTGAAGGTGAAAATGAATGCCATCATTTTTATATCCGTCTTGTCCATAATCGCCAAGTCTCTGTGCTTGCATGTGAGCGAAGGAAGCAGACGGAACTGGGTTTTTCCGACGCTCGTTTCTTCACATTCCAATCAGCAGAATTCGTCAGGGTACGTATTCTGCCCATCTTTTACTCTACTAATTGGTGTACTGGTCTGCCACTCTGAATATGTCATTACAAGAGTTGAGATACAGCAGCTGTACTATGTGACTGCAGCATTAACCCTTAAGGGATCAAGAGGCTCAAAAAGCTTATTCTAGCAATTTTCAGTAGGTCATGTGCAGACATTTGTTTTGTTCATTTATTTTTTACTCCCTCTGTCCGGAAGAAACTGTGGCATTTTTCAACTTAATACTTTTTTTGGCTTCTCAGTACTCGAAAAATGGTCTATAGTATGTCGTTTTTTGTCCCTCTCATTGTCTGCCCCGTTTGAAGTATAAAACATAGGAAAAATACGCCTGAAAAACATACCAAAAACTAGGACAATTATTATGGACAGAGGGAGTAATTCTCACCCTCTGTGGAAAAACTAAACTGGCTAAAAATAGAATTTGGGGTGGCTATCCTAGATCGCTCAGAAATCAAGTTTTATTATTTTACTGCATTCGATAATATAGGGTCCAGAATGACTATTTTTAGCCAGTTTAGTTTTTCCATGGAGGGTGAGAATTAACACTTGTAATGTTCTTCACCAATTCTGGTGATAGAAACTTTGATTATTTTTTCAGAATATGATCAATCGAATTAGTCATTTTCAGCCTTGGTCTTTCAGGGGTTGAGATCAAGTTTCCAGATCACAAATGCACTATGAGCTAGAATGAAGTTTCATTTCTTTTTGTTCAGTTTGCTGTTGCCTATGGTTTTGTATGCTCTTAAATCATCATGCATGTGAGGCAATTTTGCTTCGCAGGCAGACTTTGTTCTTGCATTATTCTACAGTGTGTAAATTCAATTGTGCTTTTTTCTGGCATATTCAGGCTGATGGTGCTTGAGGATCTCATTCCCTACTGGAAGGACCCAGTCTGTGAGCACGCTGAGCCAAACACGATTGAATTGGAGTCCATGTTCTTGCTTTCGGGTCCCAATGGGGGTGGAAAATCAAGCCTCTTGCGTTCAATTAGTGCAGCTGCCTTGTTGTCAGTGTGCGGTCTAATGGTCCCAGCACGCAGAGCAGTGGTGCCCAGGTTGGATGCTGTTATGCTTCGCATGATGTCTACGGACAGTCCAGCCGACAACAAGAGTTCTTTCCAAATGGTACTCCCTCCGTCCCAAAGTTTGTCATGTCTGAAAGTGCTTTTTTAAGTAGGTCACAAAAATACTTCCTTGTGGCTAATCTTATTTAGGTTGCAATGAACACATGCAATGTTCTTCAATCATTCTAGTGATATAATTTGGAACCTTTTTTAATCATGTTTCTTACAATATGAACAATGAAATTGGCTCAAAGAAATACCAAACAAATTTGTATGACAATAACTTTGGGACGGAGGGAGTACTGAATTTCTAGTGCTCTATCCTCTTGCGTTACAGGCTTTTGGAATTGAGCCCTCGTTCGTTTTTCCATTCCTTTTCTGACCTAATGACACGTGAAGTAGATGGTACTGAGTCATCTTTGTTTTTTCCCTCACAGAGCCTTCAAATTTGATCGATTAACCCCTAAAGGACTAAGAAGCTCGAATTCAGCCTCGTGTTTTTTTAGCAATTTTGATTAGGTCTTACGTAGACTTCTTTTGTTCAATGTTTTACTTTCTTTTATCAACACATGCAATTTTCTGTGACATAAAATTTGGTTCCATTTGAATTATAATTTTCACAATATGATTGATTGATTTTGTCATTTTAAAACCGTGAATCCTTGGTTCTTTAGGGGTTAAATTAACCCCCAAGTGCCCAAGCTAAAAATAGTAATCTTATAGTATCTTTCAAAACATTGATTTGTATGATTCAAAAATGTAGGACATGGTTTCTTCTTTCTATTGATACATTTTGTTACTCCCTCCGTCCCAAAGTTATTGTCATGTTTGAAAGTGCTTTTTTAAGTAGGTCAAAAAAATACTTCCTTGTGGCTAATTTTATTTAGGTAGCAATGAACACATGCAATGTTCTTTAATCATTCTAGTGACATAATTTGGAACCTTTTTAATCATGTTTCTATCAATGAAATTGGCTCAAAGAAATACCAAACAAATTTGTATGACAGTAATTTTGGGACGGAAGGAGTACCTTTCTATTTGAACTCTGTTAGATATGAAAGTGGCTGCATTGCTGATACGAATAGTTTGCAAATGTTCAGGAAATGTCGGAGCTACGGACGATATTGGCCGAGGTAACAAGCAGGAGTCTGGTGTTAATAGATGAGCTCTGTAGGGGAACTGAGGTTCAAAAGGGCACAGCCATTGCGGCGAGTGTGATTGAAACTCTGGACAGAATTGGCTGCCTTGGAGTTCTTTCAACTCATTTGCACGACCTCCTGGACATGAAGTTACGAGTACGCAATGTCGTCCACAAATCCATGAGCATCAAGGAAGTCGACGGCCGTATTGAGCCCACCTGGAAGCTCGTTGACGGCGCGTGTCGCGAGAGCCTGGCGTTTGAGGTGGCCAGGAAAGAAGGTGTTCCTGACAGTGTTGTACAGCGAGCCATGGAAATCTACAAGGAAACTTTGGAGTCGAAGCAGAGACTGGACTCTACGAATTATAGCAACTTTCACAATGGAGCTCAAAATGTTACAGAAGAAGAGGGAGCTGTCTACAGTTATCCACAGCCTGAGGTCAACACTGTGAAACCGAGAAAAGAGCTCCTGGACTACATGCAGGTCAGTGAAAATGTTTTGGGCGAATTTTAGCCAAGTGGCTACCAAAAGAAATTGATGCTGATTTTTACTTATTTTTGAGGGAATTACCCACTCCTCCCTTTGTCCCTTAAGAAGCTCAAACTATCTGTCCTTTAATAAGCTTCATGATTGCTCAAACTATCTGTCCTTTAATAAGCTTCATGATTGCTCAAACTATTTGTCCCATAATAAGCTTCATGATTGCTTAAACTACTACTCCTAATGGCTCAAGGACCACACCATTGGACTAGTTAATTCTTCTATTTTGAGGGTTGAGGAAGCTTATTATGGGACAGAGGAGTACTTTATAGTGAAATGGCTTCTCCCAATATAGTAATTTTCTACAAATGTATTAAAGAATCTAGAATCTACTCCTCCCTCTGTCCTATAATAAGCTTCCTAATTGCTCAAACTATGTCCTTTAATAAGCTTTTTGATTGCTTAAACTATTTGTCCCATAATAAGCTCAAACTACTACTCCTAATGGCTCAAGGTCCACACCATTGGACTAGTTAATTCTTCTATTTTGAGTATTGAGGAAGCTTATTATGGGACAGAGGAGTACTTTATAGTGAAATGGCTTCTCCCAGTATAATAATTTGCTACAAATGTATTAAGGAATCTAGAATATTTTGCCAACATTGGTCACATCTATGGAAATTTTGTTAAAGAGGCTGAAATTCCTCACCTTCGCGTGATGCAGATTTTCACCAGTGTGTGCAAGAAGAAGCTGCTGGAGTTGGGAGAAGTAAACTCATGTACGTGCTCCTTTGTTGGACCACGGCAACTGCCTCCTCCTTCGACCACAATGCACTCGTGTGTGTACATTTTACAAAGACCTGATGGGAGGTTTTACGTGGGCCAGTCTGATAATCTCACTGGCAGAGTTCGACAGCACCGTAAAACTTTAGCAGATGCCCCATTTTTGTACCTCATGGTGGCCAACAAAAGTGTGGCCTCGGAGTTGGAAACCACTCTCATCCATCAGCTACCGGCGCTGGGCATTTTTCTTGTCAACAAGGGGGATCAAAACCACCGTCACTTTGGAACGGCTCCTCTTATTGACGCCCCTCCTTTCTAGCCTCCCAGGAGTATATTCTTCTTTTGTTTTTTTGGGGAGAAAGCACAACCTGTTGGTGTCCTATAATGTGGACCAACTTCGAAGGGTTCTTTAATTTGTGGACGATAACCGTTCACCCAATTTTGTTTTTGAAGACAATATGGAGGCAGGTTTTCCGAAGGCCAACCTGCAGTTTTGGTAAGTTCAATTGAGTTCACTATTATGAGTATAATATGGTTCATGTACAAAGTCATTCTATCATTAGTACGTGTATGATAGCCAAATCTTTGATATTGGTAGAGTGTGAGAATATTCTTCAACAAAAGCACATCAGAGTTTATTCATTTGAGGGTGTACAGTTGTCCCTCTATTATGACAAGCGAAGGTGGTAGACATACATACAGAAATGACTTGTCACATGTGTATTTCTTGAAACAATTGAGTTAAGCAGCTCACCCTGCTTAGTCAATGTGGAGTCCGTTATCAATTATTGACAATGCTTATTCATGAATAGTCCCTTGGTTCCTTCATGAATAGTCCATTAGGCTTGGGGGACTTGTGGGAACTCTCCATTTGCATTGGGGAGGTCACAAGTTCCATTCGTGTGGGTGGTGTAAGGCCTTGCTTTAGATTGTTCTTCGACTCACCTTAGACTAGTTTTGCAGTCAACTGCAAATGAGTCTAAGATGAGTGTGAGGTGAGTTTCCACTTTGAGACACTCTTTTCGGTTAACTCTAATAATGTCATCATATTATGATGTATTATGGTGTATTATGTTGGGAGGGTGTAGCTCATGAGACACTTGTAGAGTTATCGGCAATGTAGAGGGAGTTTATAGGGTGAGTTTTCCTGAAATTCACATAAACATAAAGTCCTCTCAAAGTCCTCTCAGAAATTATAGGGGAATACAAAACAAGTGAGTCAGCTTATTCTCTGAGTTGTCACAAAGGGAACTAATATTGAAGGTTGGTTGCTTTATTTAACTACTAAATTCGAGTAATTGATGGCGTGCAAGAATACTTGGGTCATAAGTTTTTTAGCATCGTTTTTGGTGCTTTCAAAGTTTGCATTCTTAGTTTTTTTAACTCTCGACACAAGTTTCTTTTTGGGAACAAAGTTACTGTTCACTCAAAGGTTTGGTCGACTCATGAATTCACTTTTGAGTGACTTTATGGATAAGTCTAGTGTTCAACAAAGAATTGATGTCTTCTAGTAAAGGTGAGGAGAAATAGTCTCTAAAGTACATAGAAGTTTGCCACTTGTTGTTCCCACTTTCATTGAGAGTGCCATGTTCCTTCCGCTCTAAATAGGGGTTTTAAGGGACCAAAAAATTGAAGGGATTTAGAGCAAGCCCAAAGACTAAACATGTCCACCAAGCATTAATTTTAGGGCCACTTTTAACTTAGAGGAATGTTAGACAAGTAGTAGCCTAGCAACACCTTGTACAAACACCAAGGCAACTTTGTGGGCATTTTATTAAAAGAAGATTTTGTGAAAACGACTCAATAACCTTGAAGCATGGGCTAGTGAATAGTCATCAAGCATAGTATTTAATTATTGATTATGCAAAGATGCTTGGTGTGAGTAATTTGCTTGCGCCAAAGCTTCTGTGGTAGGGAAACCTCAAACTTTGGTTCCAAATATTATTTTTTAGTGATAGTGGGTAGTTGTTGGGCTAGATTTTGAAGCAAGTGGAGTTAATAGGATGCCCAACAACAACAATTTCTTTGTCCCAACATCAAGATAAAGGACAATTGCTCTCTTGTTCACCCCAACAACAGTGACGCCAACCCCAAGATGATGCTTAACACCATTAAATTTGATTTCTCCACACCAAATACTATTGTCTTGGCAAGTGCTTTTCTTGCACTAAACTTAATTAAGAGTTGTTTAATTAAGAGTTGTGGGAGATCATATAGCCAACACTTGACAACATGATGGGGCGCAGTTTACAATGCTCTGACAATAGGGAATAAGGTGTTGGCTACAACATAATATTGGGTGCTGTTGAGACAAGCATGCATACCCCTCCCCGTATGCTCATGTTCCCCCAATTTAAAATGGCGTTGTACTTGTAAATTCATCAAAAGTGCCGGGCCTGCTCTTACCCTGTGAAAATTACTCTAAGGTATACAAAAGTGTACAGCAATTAGGATTTGGGAAACTCGTGTGTCTGTCTTGTGTGCACCTTGTTCATGCACTGAGGAGGATATCCCAGGCGTTCCTGACACCAGGAACTTTGCATTGAGTTCTCTGTCATGCTTGTGCTTATATTGTCTCTGCCTCTCCAATACGTAAACGTTTCGTTTTTAACCCCTAAACATACCAACCCTTTGTATTGAAGTAGATGCTAGCTTCAAAATTAAATATTAGTATGGCTCAAATGTACATGAGGTGTACATGAGAGGACCATTGTAAGCATAAAATCTACTCAAATTTTTTGACATACTTGTAGTTGAAGGCCTCTACAATATTACCGGCAGCTCCCCATTATAAGAGATTTATTGAAAATGGTAGAGAATTTAATAGGCTTACAAAGGTGACTTAGATGAAAGTCATCTGAGTTTGTATGAAAAGTTACAAGGCTTTGAATATGTTTGTGATCTAGTTCTGAACGCTGGGACGTTTAGGGGTTAAGGAGTTTACATGGTTGAACAGTACAAACAATAAATAAAAATAATTATAGGGTAAATATTAAGGTAGAGACTATGCAACTAGCCGCTTGTTATTGAAGAAAATAGTTAGTATTAACTCATGTGTAACTCAAGCCTTTCAAATATCTCTGATGAGTGCTATTGTTAACCCTTTAGTGCTCAGGCGACCACATTGTGATATCTACTATGTCATAAACGCGAATAATGGAAAATATGTGAAGAATTGGATTATGAATTGTGAAGTTCAGATGATGAACAATATGATATACATCTTCTAAAAAAAGAAAACTTCAAGTTGGAGTTGTGCAACTATCAAAATACCTATGAACAAAACGCAATAATACTGTCCAAGAAAATTCTCCAGTGAATTTTCGTTTCTCTAAAATTCTGTTAAACTGAGGGTCAAAACGTCCACTTGTCGGTTTACGGATGACTTCTATTGCCCACTGAGTTTCAGCTACATGGTGAAATATGCTGGTCCCATGATGATTTTAATCCAGTACGGTGGTGAGGTTGATCTTCTGCCACATCAGCCATAGAAGTTCACGAGATGTGCCCTCGTGTTCATTGGGAAGTGGACTTTTTTGGTAGAGGCGCCAGGGTGGAAGGATGGGACCCCTGAATCTGCAAGATTAAGTTTGCGCTTTTGACATCAGTGCTACAATTTTACGTTTTTTTTTCTTTAGTGTGGAGATTCTTGAACTATCTTAACATTCAGTAGCCTTCATGCCCACTGCCTTTCATTCATGCACTGTGCTCATCACCTTGAGCCTCCACCTGTTCACTTAGCTACTGATGAAGTACTGTTGAGTGTGGAATGTTTCACACCATCTACTGCAGGGCCAAGGCAGATACAGTGCATGCTATTGAATGTTAGAGCAAGCTCAGCAGTTCGTCATTGTGCACCATGTCCACACCCAAGACGATGTGTGAGAATTGAGAACTTCCCAAGCAACAACCACCAAGTGTGTTTAGAATAGAGCACATCAATCAATTTTAAACTCCTAGTTTTGTCACTACTTGGGACAATCATAATGGCAAAGAATAAATTAACTAAAAGTTCATAAAGTGGGAGCATGGACTTGCCAGGGAATGGGACAAGTTGCTTGATGCAAGAATCTCGTCATATGGGCAATATTTGGTGGGCAAATATCCAACTCCACATCATAAGAGGTACTTTATCATGGAAAATGGGTGCTGCTGGGCCTGCTCTTATGATCATGGTTGAGGATTCTAATTACTGTCAACGGCCCCCAAAATTCCCCACAAAATCCGACCCCTGCTGGCCTGTCCCTATGGACCCAATTTCCCTATGGATCCAATTTCCCAATATCTGATGTAAATCCACAATTCATAATTTCATATGCAATGAAAAAAAAACTGGTTGCAACAGATATGGCTCTTCTACCCAAATATCTATCCACATGTCTTTTTTTTTTTTTCTTTTTTTTTATCTTTTTTCGTTTTTTTTAATTTTGGTTTTCAAATTTTTAAAGTTTTGCATAACTCTTTCTCCAGGATATGATGTGCACGCTAGCCTACTGAAATCTGGCTGATCTTTCATTTAGTACAGTACAAGACAACTCTTTTCAACAACACATTCCCTTTTTGTGTTCCTCTTCAATTGGCCATGAACTACCGCCCAAAAAAACCAAAAAAAAAAAAAAAAAAACATTTTTTTCTTTGGCTCAAATGTGGAGAATTGATCCTCAAATAAGTTAGATCATGGTAGTCATGGGACAACATACGGCACATTTTCATTCCTATCTGAATTCAACGCACAAGCTCAAGATTCAGTTCCCATGTTGGCTTTCGAGATGTGGATTCCACAAATGTTGGAATTGGAGTGTATGCATGGAATCCAAGCTTAACATATTCAATTAAGTTGCATGCGACGAAAATGGATTAGTAGGCATCGCCCACATAATAATATCTTGGCACTACTTCCCACAGAAGCCCCAGATTTTTCTCCTTGCACAGTTGCAATGTATCCTTGGAGCTCGTGTAAAAGTGCTCTGCCACGGCAGCACTCCTCGGGACTAGTATGTTATCCACATCAAAATTGCTGACCTTGAGTGCCTTGAATATCGCAAATTTGGGTTTTTTGGTGCATGAAATTGTGGTCTGGTCCATGTCATAGACACAAAAAGGATGCGCATGTGCACACATAATAGTCACTGATAGCAACATAGCATTTTTCAAAATTCTCTTTTCTGAGTTATATTGCGAGTGAAAGAGGATTCCAATGCACTTTAGTATGCATTATTTGGATTCCATATGAATAAGTTATGGATTTTTAAAGTGTTTTCTACACTTGTTTCCAAAATCAACTCTAAGTTCTTATGTTCTGATTGTGTATATCTTGTGTAATCAATGCCCATGATTTAGTGTCACATTTGGGTCCAATTGTAGAGGTTTCTTTTGAGAAATTATCCATTTTGGATGTACATTCTTTAGCATTATCTCGTTATTTGTATTTGTGTGACGTAATGTAGGTTGTTTTAAGAGTGTACTAATAGGAATAAAAAGGGCACTAAGGGTAGCACTTGCTATTTGTGTCTGGGACATAAGGTAGGCTTTTATGAGATTAAAGATCACTTATTATTGGAGTGCTTTGAGACGTTGGACAATTTTACATTGGGGTTTCTAGATAGATAGAAACTTTGGTCCTCTTTTGAGGTCGGCATCAATAAGGTGTCTCTTTGTTATGACAATGAGCTAGTGCCCATGAGATAAAGGACCATTGGTGCACGACTGCTCTCTCCTATTGGAATTTCTACAATGACACTCACCTAGATTTTGACGGAATTGAATCAGTGTCACTTTTACAACAACCTACCTTAGTTCGAGAACTACCTACAATAGACTATTTATTCATGATTGTTGGTTCTTGAATCAAAGTTCTTCTCTAGTTACACTTGTTGATTTGACACCGCGCTTTCATGCAAATTTTTGGAACTGTGTTTTGTAGAAACTTTTCAAAGCTAATCTCAAATACTTTACTAAATGATAAACTCACACCTTTTTAAATATGACCTTCTCTAAATCAAATTTCTAGAATATCTTACAAACTTGTCGCACTCATCATACATTTAATCCTTTGAAGCGCTTCCATACATATAATGGACAACGAACATATTGCAACCTTTTTCTTGACAAGAAAAAGGTTGCAATAACCGTACAAATATGATCTTCACTTTGACATTTACAACTTTTCTTTGTACATCAACTCCATTTTTGTTTTTCGTCAGAAATTTTATAACGAATCTTTGAAAACAGTGTTGAATCGGGACATTAAAAGGTTTAAACTATGTCATTCATCATTTTTGGTAAGAAAGAAATAACATATGTTTGAGTGTTAATTTTTCCTGAGATATTCCGTTGGAGAACGACAATATACAGTAACAAGTGCTGATGTCCCTAAATGTATACATGAATTTTCAAACCTACAATATTTAGCATTTCAGAAATACCTCCCCATACTAAGGGCTGACTTACTTGTAAGCCTATTGAGCGAAAAATACTCTAAACACAGCTATAAGACAAGAGTGACTTCCACTGATGATCGGTAAGCAGCATGGAACAAGTTTGTGAATTCCACCAATATCAATATAGAATTCATTGTAAAAGGCACAAGAAAGCGCTTTTCAAATTCCAACATCGGTGAATGCACCCACCTACCAATATATGTAAGGAGGCTCTAAGCATTGTGTTGACAATACTATAAGAGAGAAGATACTATTTGTTTCACTATACATATTTTTTGACCCTCATGGAAGTGTAGTTGCTTTCAAATGGTGCCATGCTTAGGACTTGGTCTATCCAAATTACAAAACTATTGAGTGACAATGTTTCCTTCGAGCAGATTGTAGTGTACATTCAATAGTGATTACCACTCATAGGAGTTTAACATATGCAAAAGTGATTTTTGGGAGATGAATAGAGTTGTGTAGAAATCTTTGGGAACAAGAACCAAATTTATAGTGAGATTAAAACATTATCACAATGTATGAGTTTCTTGAGCAATTTCAAAGTGGGAGGTTGTAAACCACTACAAACAACCCCATTTCCATTCGAAGGTCAGTGACCAATAACATGCATTTAGTCAAGTCGTGCTTACACCACTTGCTAATAAGCCCAATCCAAGTGTAAAAAAACATGAGTCATAGAGATGGGATTATGTTCCTAATAATTTTACTACCTTCTACCTTAATAATTTTACTATCCTCTACCTTAGTGATATTAAATACATTTATGCTTTGAAAGATCTAGTGCGCAAGCAAAAATTCTTTACTCCAAATTAGTCACTACTGTTTAATGCCGTTGCTGCATAGAGCTAATTAAGAGGCTTGTATGGCCCGGACTCTTCTTCGGATGATACATCCTCCTCCACTTTTGAGTAGTAGTATACAAATTGGCACAATATCTGATTCAAAACAGTCAAAGAAACATAACGTAACAAAACATGAAACGCATTAAAATGAAAGCAAAAATTCAAGATATTGAGTTGAAATGAGGATACAAAAATGTCGAGGATAACACACACTGCAGCATCCACCAGCCATGCCAGATTTGGCCTTAGCTGATGCCACTCCAAGCTCCGAACCAAAATACTGCAAGAAAAGTTAACCCACATCTATCTTAATTAGGCTGGTCTCCAAAATCACTGGATTTTCAAAAGCTCAGAAAATGTAATTATTGAACCACAAACGGCTTGTCTAAAGAAAAACATGAAAACCCAAGGCAAAACTGATTCTTAAAATAGAATTTTTTTGCATGATGAACAAAAAATATTGAAGGATATTTCAGAATATGGTATTTGTCAACATGTAATATTTCAAAAACTTAAATGCCGTATTGAATTTGTTATTTGGATACAATATTCATTAAAATGAAGAATTTTAATGCAATTTGGGCAATTTCAATCACCAGTCACCAGTAAAAAAGGTGCAGCATATGCCCAAGCAAATGGGCAGCACTTGCTTAGAACTAGGCAACATTGCCTCAGCACATGCACCTTTTCTACTACACTAAATAGGTAGATTAGTGTTAGATACACTAATTTACATAAACATGTTGTAAGTTTTTACTGTTGACCGATTTTTTTACCCTCTATATTGGTCAAGATGGGGATCTTTCAATAATATTGGAATCAATGTCTTTGGTAATTTTTTTTGTCGAGAGTAAAAATCTATAATATTTTCAAATCTTATAATTATCTAACACTAATCTACCTATTTAGTGTAGTGAGTGGAAATTACGTCATGTTCCAACCCAGTTGAGTGGACTCCATGGCAAGAACAGGATATGATTTGCATGTATACTCAAAGCTCATATCTATATCAATCCTAGCTTTTAGGGCACTGTTGATAATTTCTAAAGCACAAAGTGTATGAATGTCACAGTTTTTGGTGCTCTAAAAATACAACATTTTAATGAATATGACAATACGAGATATGAAACTTGCAATATGGGATTTTGTTCTCATACCTTGCAACGTAGGTTGCATTACCCAATAGAGCAAAAACGAACATGAGCGGGTTTAGGCCCTCCACTGTGCCTCTCTTCATCTAAGGAAAAAAAACCAAAAAAACAGTAGGTTAGACAATTCAATAGAATTTGATAGGCTTTGCTGCACTTGGATATGCCAAATTATGCATAAAACACATAAAGCTTCAATAAATAAAAGAATGAATAACACTAGTCCTAAGACCAATCTGAATGAAGATTCTATTGGATTTAATTCTACTAATTATGTTACATAGACACAAATAGCAAGTGTTAACCCTTAAATATCATTTCCTAATTTAGAAAGAAAGAAGTAATTTTGAGTTTTAACATGAAAACATAGAAATAATTTTCATTTAAAAAATGTAAACTTGCACATACTATTCTTGTTATGGATGATGCTTGAAAAAGAAAAGCCTTAAAAACAATTATATGTTATTAACAATTTAGGTCAAAGTGGTTTAAAAACTGAGAAAACCAAACCCAAGGGGCTGGGGGTTTTGTTTATGGGTTAACCTTGATGCCTTCTTTAGGAGGTAGGCTCTAAAACACAAACTTATAAATCACCAAAAACATTGATTTTAAAAGGGAATGGGGTAATAGACTCTACGACAAAATCATCAAAATATTATTTTTAAAAAGGAAACGGGTCTTAGAGGAGGGTTTTTATTACATTGAGCCAGATTTGAGGAATTCGACCGCCCATGTAAATCCCGGCCATGATCCAGCCAAAAACCTCACCAAGAGGAGAAGGCTCTTCATGTAAGAAAGGATCCCTCAGCCACGTGTCACGGCCCAAGTGGGTAGTACCCACAATGGAGCCACCTGTCGTACGCGGGTTGGTGTATAGGCTCAACCCCAGTGATCCAACTAGCAGCACACCAGCTGTCATCTGCCAATTTAATCAACATGTCCATAATCAAATTTCCAATCAACTAACCCCTGGAAAAATTTACAGGTGGCCAATTTAATCATCCTAATTAATATCATACCCATTATAATATTCTTGAAAAGATTCCTCTACACCCTCACAAGAAGAATCTAAATTCTTTTTGTATAACATCTGATTGTCAATGGATCCTCAATTGAATATAAAATATGGTGCCATATTCATTAAATTGGCTCACAATTTTGGATCAGAGCTCAAAATCCTGAATCTAAACTAATCCTAGATTTTGAACATCTGCAAAAATGTTTTGGCAATTTCAAATGTACCAATTCAATCTTGAAAGGACCACCTTATTACTATGCTCAATCAAGCAAAAAGAAAATCGTTCAACAACAAAGAAAGTACAAGTTACAAAATGATCCAGAGACTGGATTAACTTTTAAAGAACTTTTGAATTGAGCCTCATGATTGTTTTTCAAAGTTTTAAGTAGGTGTTCCTCTAGTTCAAATTTATTTGTTTTTGACCGACATATGCAATGTACTTCAGCGACACAAAATTTGCCATAAAATCCAATATAATTTTTCATTTTAATCCCTAACTTTAGGATCAAGAAGCCAAAATTGGGCCTCATGTTTTTTTATCAATTTTAAGCAGGTCCTATGTGGACTTCTTTTTTATCTTTTTTTTTTTTTTTTTTACCAACACATGTAATTTTCTTCACTGGTTCTGGTGTTATAAAATTTGATCACATCTAATTTATTTATTTTCACAATATGATCAATTGAATTTGACATTGTAAAACCATGAATGCTTGGTCCTTAGGGGTTAAACCAGTACTATTGGGCATAATTTACAAATGGGTGAGTGACATTCAAGGGTTTTAATTTTAATTTTATCGTATTGTGATTCTCACCGTTCGCAATAGAGAAGACGGGAGGGAAGGAGCAGAGCCGCGAATGGGATGGTGAGAGTCCAACAAAGCGGGCTGCGCTTGTTGTTCTAGAGAGTCCTCAGTTGTAAGCAAGTAACTGTTGTAGTGATGAATATCACCCGTGGAGCCTCGTAACACTGGCACATTGTAGGAGCCCATGGGTTGCGCGTAGCTGCTGGCCAGAGACCTTGCAGACCTGCAATATCATATATCCATCGTGAATCCACTCGTGACCCAAAAACACCGTGCTCATCAAGCACCAGTAGGACCTATGACCATTCACATTAGTGAATACTATAACATTTAGTAGCACTTTGCTCATCACCTTGAGCTTCCACATGTCCACTTATGTACTGATGAAGAACTGTTGGGTGTGGAATATTCCACACCATCTACTATAGCGCCAAGGCAGAGACAATGCATGTTACTGAATGTTATGATTGAAGTCATTCAAGAAAATGTTGATTTTTGGTCTTTGTGTCTTTAATGGGTTAAGTACAAAAAGAATAATCACTCACTAATTACCCCTTTAACATCCCTTTTCAAAGATTTGTTATAAAATGTTTGATGAAAAACAAAAATGGAGTTGATGTTCACAGCAAAGTTGTAAATGTCAATGTGAAGATCACATCTATACAGTTGGATTCATCATATTCTTTTATTAATATTTTAAATTATGAATTTTGCAAGGTTTTCTCTTAAAATTCAATTTAAAATCCCAAATTAGCACAAAAAAATTAGAAAATATTGTAATAAAATTGGAATAATATGCACTACAAGATGGAGTGGTTTCCATTATTGATTTTACTTATTTTGTTTAAGGTCTCACTTTTTGAACTAAGAATGAAACTAGAATTCTGTTGTTTTTCAAAAAACCATAATATCTTATTTTGAAAATCCATACCATACAAATGATAGTCAACTCGCACAAGAACCAAGAGAAATTTGGATGAATGAAAAACTGTCCATGTATGTAGTCAAGAGTATAGTTTGAATCTGTCAATTGTGCACATAGTGAACGCAGGCGCCTCAAAGGGTTAAAATCCCAGAGAGTTTCACAAAATTGAGACATGGAACCTATATTACACATTCAACAATTAATAGATTTCAACTTTTATTTTGAAATTTTGGTACAGGTAAAGTAGGGCCCAAGGGACTGTAAGGAATTTAATACGTACTGGATGAACAAGTGGTCCCGGCTACCGGGAGAGCTGCCATGGAGATGGTGATGGTGCGGCACTCTGATGGACGCAGGTAAGCTAGCAGGTGGCGTTGAGCCCGAGTCATCAGGCCGAGACTCAGCCTGGATTAAAATTGGTTTTTGAGCCTCCATGTCTGTCTTCTCAATCTGATTTCCAGAACCAAAAAAGAACCCAAACCTTTTCAGTTTTCAACTAATATAAAAAAGAAGACTTTATTGAATAGAAAAGACTTCAACTTTCTCTACCTCGGGAAACAAGACTTCCACTCCACGCTTCTTCCACCAGCTCATAAAATGGTCGTAGTAGATGACTTGCAACACCAAAACGATGGTCGTCAATGTGTACAGCTGCAAAGGCAACATGCAAACAATCAAAACCAGTAATAACATAAAGCGCAAAAACATGAAACAGTACTTTTTTATAAATAGCTTTTAGAATTTCATTATAGAATCACTATTTGAACATTAATTTGTTTTTGTTTCAAGTACTAATTTTTAAATGACTTTTTGAATAACTAGCATATCGTCTCAAAATCTGCGAAATGTCTCAATATAAGTATATAACAAATATGTCCTTAAACGACGGGGAGGTAATTGATCAAAGTAGAGATTAGCGGCAGGGAGCTCACAGTGGCCATAAGAAATTGAGTTGGTAGCTGCAAACCCCACGAGTACACACACACACACACACGTACACTGCGTTAGTAAACCCGGAGTGTAAAACAGTAATTAGTAAATTTCATGATGAAGCTTCATAATTTGCGTAACATACCGTCGCTGGCTCCAAGTAGCAACCCAAGAGATTAAACACGTCCCTGCACATTCAGAAATGGCATTGAGCAACGTAATCACCAGATAATGAAAGAGTTCGCATTAGAGATTGAAGAGAAACGGAGCTTTGAATGATCTAGCGATTGAAAGAGGTGGCATGTATCGATACAGCATTAGAGGTTGCAGGAATTGGGAGAGTCCAAAGTGATCTAGCAATTGAAATAGTTGGCATATGTTTGGCTTGGCAGGACACGGAATTAGAGTGTATAATTGACGGGGAAGCGTAGAGTTAATTACCCTATGACCCATGTCATAAGGAAGAGCAATGAGACGCCCTCGGTGGACTTCTCCCTGAAGTTGGTGAGGATCTGCGGCACCTCAGCAACCCCCCAGCTCACCACGCTCATCAATCCCAGCGTCAATGAGAATCGGTCACGAGTGCTGCACACGCAGTCCAGCAAGTACCGCTGCACCCACTTGAGACACGCCTTCTCGGCAGGACACTGCGGCATCGGCCCAAACACCCCCTCCATCGCCAAAACTCCACCCTCACTCACTACCTTCAAAAATCAACGCCTCCCACCATCCATGTACACAAAAACTTCAATTGTAAACAGGGCGATTGACTGATACTAGCGATTGATGCTAGATCTATTCGATACACCCGCATTGCCTACATTAATTAAAACGCATTAGTCCGGGATCCAATTGCCCTCCCAGTGTTGGAGAACGGAGCGGACGCGGGCGGCGAGCTCCAGAGTGTTCCAGCGTCGGAGACGGAATGTGCAGGACAGGAACACGAAGCAGTACCAACACCAGCGCAACATAACATCGATCGGGTGATGAGAACCCACTGGAGGCTCGTTTGAACTGACTAGCTGGTCATCGTGGTGTGATCCATTGGAGGTGCGGATATGTATGAGTAGTGTCAGAGAGAAGTGGCAGCGTTTTGTTGGTATATATAAGTTAAGTTATGTGGGTGTTTGTGGGATGATGGGAGGGGAGGGGGTTGGGAAATCGATCGAGGGGGGACACGGGGCGGTGGGAGCGCGCGGCCATGCTCGTCGTCGTCAGCGCCCGCGGCCACGCCATGCAGGGAGGGCACTTGATCTGGACCACGTAGCTCAGGCAAGCCTACTTGGGCCACATTAGCCTCCTGCCTGCTTGTTTCACGTCCGTGAATGGCGCCGTTTTCTTCTCAGGCTTAGACTGTTTGAGTTAGTTCCTCATCACTGACTCTCAGGTCCAATTACCTTTGTGACTCCGCTGTGACACTTGGCTTTGTGAAAGTTCGCCTAAGGTAAGGCAGGAGGCTCTAAACCCGCCCCTTTAACCCTTTCAGGCGCCTGCGTCCAATATTTGGACGTTGAACAGATTTTGACTGTTCGAATTCAATCCAACTCGACAATTTTCATCCACCAAAATTTCTCATGATTCTTGTGGAAGTTGACTATCCTTTGTACGGTTCTGATTTTTAAAATAGGTTATTATGATTTTTGGAAAAACGACACAAGTGATTTATGTCAAGTTTCATTCTTAGTTCAAAAAGCGAGACCATAAAAATGATTTTTCAAAATAAGTAGAATTAAATAATAGAAACCATACCATCTCGTAGTGCATGTTATTCCAATTTCATCACAATTTTTTTTTTTTATAAATTATGTTGATTCATGATTTTTCTTTGATTTTCTAGAGAAAACCTTGCAAAATCAATAATATATATATATATAAAAGAAAAATATGATAAATCCAACCGTACAGATGTGATCTTCATATTGACATTTACAACTTTTCTTTGTACATCAACTCCATTTCCAGCTTTCATCAAACGTTTTATAATGGATTTTTGAAAATAGTATTGAACTGGGACGTTAAAGGGTTAAGGGTTGTAGCATCATGAGGACACAAGGGAGAACTGAGCATGATTTTTCACTGGAAGAGAAATTCAAACAAAGACCAACATACTTTTAATCAAAAAAATTGGATGTTCCTAAAATTAGTTATGAATTTCTGAAGTTGAAATGACATGGGCTCTAAAGTGGTGCTCTTCACCATGGGTACATCCAAAATTTCAAAATGTTTGTCTTTGGTAGAGTGCGGGTTTAGAACCCTGGTGGGTTTAGAGCCCTCTACCTTAGAATATCCTCCAACAGATAACTTAAGCTTTCTTAACCCTTAAAGAACTTGTGTTCGGCCCCTACGTGGCTTTTAGAACTAGAAAAGTTAGTGAGGAAATTCGAGTTCTGGGGCCTTGAATTGTAGAGTGAGCAACTAAGAGGCTTTGTTTTTTTTGAGAGTTGAATTCGTGGGTACTTCCTAATCGGAAATTCATGAAGTATGTGATTTTTGGTGATTTTTTGGAATTGCAAAAAGACGATTCGGGAGTCGCTTCAAATCCTCATAACTTCCTCCTCACGCCTTCAAATTACGCGAATTTGATTTCGCTTATTCAAAATGATGATCTCTATGCGTGATAAAAAATTTAGAATTTTTGGAGTACTTTTGAACAATCTAATTTCAGCATATGTACAAAATATCTTGAACGAGTTCCAATGTTTGGCATCTTTTCAATGATGGCATCTTCTCAAAATTTGTGCGATTTTGTTGATTTTTTCATACAAAAGCTACATAAGTCTTTTTTAATTTTAATCATGTTGATTGTCTAAATTACCCCACACCAATGAGGAATTGAGCTTGTTACAAAAGCTAGTCAAGAAAACAAGAGCAAAGTTCAACACCCCTAAGTCCTTTAGGGTTTAAGTTATATGCGGTATGAGTATAAGATGACTACTCCTTTGTCCCTTAACCCTTTAGTGCCCAGATAACCACTAAGTGGTCACTGGTTCATTAGAAAATAAAGTGCTCGAAAATCCTTGAACCATCTCAATTCGATGTCTGAAGTTCAAATGTGTAACTTTTGATTTTGCAGATAATGCAAAAAGAAATTTTGAATTTTGAATTTCTTAGCTATCCAAATACCTATGTACAAAACACAAAATATTGCAAATACCTCAAAATACTACAAATACTTACAAATACAACACACGTACTATGTGGTATTTCTTTTGTTTGCAAGTTTATTATCTTGTATTTTTTTTTTTGGATTGGGTTCTCTTATTCATTCTCCATTAGTGTATGTAGTCTGATCTTCATCAATGTACCAACTCCTTTTTATTTTAATGTATAAATGTTGTTCTAAACCGTACATGGATAAGTCACTCTCGCTTAAAAAATTCACAATAATTATGTATGAGTCCGTTGTTGACATGAAAGATTGCAATGAAGAGGTGTTGATACAAGCCATTGTTGAACATCTTTACTTTTATTTTTGAAAATTTAATCCAAATTCTATTTAACCTTAAAGTCACACACCCACCAAAATCTCATTCTTGAGTGTGCATTATATGGTTCAAAAACATACTATAATCTTCCAATCCAACAGTCGGATCTTACCAAGATTTAACTGATACTTGTTTCATTAAGCTATGCTAAGAATAAGGGTTTCTTTAAAAGTGCCTATTGAAATGTGCACTATTTTTTGGGATTATTTTTGGATATTTTAATCACAAATTTTGGTATGTATAAGCAATAATATTGTACTTTGGCTAGAGTCTTTTCGGATATATTTTGATAAATCTTAAGGGGTGAGGCACATGCCACACCCTTCATGATGATATTTATTTTACTAGGATAATTATAAAATTATCATATTTTCAATGAAATTTATAAATTTCCAAAAAATTATTCAAGTGCACTTTTACATATTGAATTGCACTTTTAACGAAACCCTTGTTTTAGATTCATACGGTTGGATATTATTAATAGTATATATAATTTCAACAGATAAGAGAAACATCACCCAAAAATTTGTGGTCTCTGCAGAACCACCCTGGGCGCTAAAGGGTTAATAAAGTAGAAGTACCCATAACCGACAATGCACCCAAAGCTAATATGTAGATCCGTAATGGTACAACCAAACTCATCCAAACTTAACCCCTAAAGGTCCTCAACTATTTTGTAAGAGTCAAATGCCTACAATTTTCAAACTTGAAATATCACATTGTATAATTCGTAATTTTTTTATAAATAGTCATCAATATTATGGAAGTATGACAAAAAATTCAACATAATTAGAAGATATTTGAAATATTTACAAATTTTGTCATGTAAACAAGATTTTAAAATTCAAAATAAATATATGTTAGAAAAATTTAATATTAAAAATTGTATTAAAGGTAAATAAAAGTTATGTATACAAGTAGTTAAAAAATGAAAGTGAATAAATCAAAAGAGATCCTTTTTATTTTGAAAAGTCAAATTTCAAATTTCTTGACAGCATAAAATCTTCAAATGAAGTGAATTCTCCAATACCAACGGTCAAAAGATGTATCATTCATAACTCAACTTGGACATTTAATGAAAACACCAACTCCAACAAAGCTCAAACACTTGATTATTTTAATCTTTGACCAAAAACTAATCATTCAAAAATAAATGGTTGGTCCTTTAGCGGCTAATGCCACTTGAATGTGTAGAAATTTCTATCAACCAATCAACTTCTTGAACTATTATTTATATTAATCAATCCCAAAAAGCAACTTAGATAGGTTTGTGGAATCATATGTTCACGGATTTAGAATAGTGTAGTTATTGGTTTCGGGTGATGTCTATATTTTCACTTTGAAAATTTGTAGAAATTTCTTTTTTAGAATGAAATTATAGAAAAAAATTCATTCTTCACAATTTCAATTTTCCAATAAAGAAAAAATACTATTAGCCTTCTACGTTCACTGCATGTAGGCTAGAAAGCCTGAGTTATTGGTTATGGGTGCCTCTACCTTAAGCTTCTTCAACTCTCAAAATAAAAGAATTAACTAGTCCAATGGTATGGACCTTGAGCGACTAGAAATAGTTTGAGCAATTAAGAAGCTTCTTATGGGACACACAGAGTAGTATGTTTTTCATAGGAAAATAGAAATTATAAAGAATGCAATTTCTTTTTCCATAATTTATTCTAAAAAAGTGAAATCTCTACAAATTTTCAAAGCAAAGAGTCAGTCATCACCCAACTGTACGGGTATCTAGACTATCCCAAATTTGTGAACATATGGTTCTATGAACCATGCCAAATTCTACAAATTTGATCGGTTGATTGACATTTCTACACAAGTAACATTGAATTTGGTTGTTAACCATTACGGGTCACTCTAAACAATCACTGGTTTTGGGTGTATTAATTGTCTCAAGACATTTTCCTTTACTTTCTAAAGGAATTGGGACTCATGTTTGTTTTGGTAGTTTTGAATAGGTCTTATGTGACATTCCATTTGTTCAATTTTATTTTTTATCAATACATACAAAATTCTTTATTGATTCTGGTGATGGAAAATTCGGTCCCATGTGAATTATACTTTTCACAATACGATCGATTGAATTTTTCATTTTAAAATGATGAATCCTTAGTTCTTTAGGGGTTACGGTAAATACACCTAATTCAGACACTAGGAGTAAGGAGTGTCAAAGTTCACAACTCCTAAAAGAGGTGATTTTGGAAATAAGACTAAAGTTGCACATCGAGTGTTAGTATTTGCTTAAACGGATGCTAATAGATACTTCCTCCTTAACCCCTAAACACTCAAACGGCCATTTGAGGGTCGTTGCCCGTTTTGAATAGGTTGCCCAACACTAAAAAACCAATTATTTTATAAAATAAAACTATTTTAAAATACCACATCAAGACTACTTTTCAACGCAATTTGAATTATGTCAATTCAAGTTAAACTCCACCTCAAAGAATTTTTCAAAGTGAGTCACCTCAACATTGTCTTAGTGTTACGAAATTTTCTATTTGGAGAAACTAATGATGTTCCCTCCTCATTTTTTTTTTCATTATTGAAGTTTACAATAAATAAACCAATTTTAACCAATCACGCAAAAAAATTAACTCATAAACTGAAAATTATCAGTTATACAAATTTTTGAAGGTGAATGCATTGAACCTCATTAAATAAATATCTAAAGTTTTTTTTTAAAGATTTGAGTATATGAATCATCCAAACATGGATGCGAACGTGTAATGAGATTGAATCTGTTAGTCGTCCAGACTCCAGAATCCGTTGGACACTGTGACGTTTAGGGTAAGTAAGTGCTTCTGGAAGTGACTTGAGCTTAGCCTGTGCATGCAAAGCTGAGGATAAATCCCCAATCAGTCTGCACAATTGACATAGATTCATGCCATCATGTGCATGATCCTTGACTCGTATCCATTGTTACTGCCAATGTCATGCAGCATTCAGTTTTGGGGTCCACCGACATTCTGATGTTTTGTGAGTTGATTAGTCGTAATTAGTCAAATTCTTCATTGGCAACGGTCAGGTCTATTAGCCCAACCTTATTGTTATTATTAACCCCTAAACGTACCGATCCTTTGGACACAAGTAGATGCTAGAATCAAAGATAGATATTAGCATGGCTCAAATGTACATGAGAGGACCATTGCAAGTATAAAATCTACCCAACAAATTTGACATACTTGCAGTTGGAGGCCTCTTCAATATTATCAACAACTCCTCATCACAAGAGAACTATTGTAATTGGTAGAGAATATAATACTCTTACAAAGGTGACTTGGATGAAAGTCATCCGAGGTTGTATGAGAAAGTTGCAAGGCTTTGAATTTGTTAGTGATCCAGTTTCTAAACGTTGGGACGTTTAGGGGTTAATCAGGTGTTGAACGTATACATACAATGAGGTATGGACGCGCTAAAAGTAGTCAGTTGCCACCACCATACCACATTTGATTGTCGATATAAAGTACAGGGCTTTAAATTTAACACAGTTCTAAACCCACACTCTACCAAGGACGAACATTTTGGAATTTTGGATGTACCCATGGTGAAGAGTACCACTTTAGAGCCCATGTTATTTCAACTTCAGAAATTCATAACTAATTTTAGGAACATCCAATTTTTTTGATTCAAAGTATGTTGGTCTTTGCTTGGATTTGTCTTTCAGTGCAAAATCATACTCAGTTCTCCTTATGTCCTCATAAATTCTCACCCCTTAAAGTGGCAGGTTTAGAGCCTCCTACCTTAGTAACGTGATATTAGTAAGAGAGAGAGAGAGAAGAGAATTACACTAAAATCACCATAATTATAATGTGGCCCACGTATTTATGAGTGGCTTTACTAATAATTATTTTTTCAAAATATTGTGATAAAATTCATCCAAATTGGATGAAAATTTGTTCGAATTGATTTTATTTATTTTTTAAAAAGGACAAAATTTTGTTTAAATGGATGAATGTACCTATGCCATTCATGCACCCACAGTATATGGTGATTTCAGTGGAGTTCCTATTCTTATTCTTTTGTTGGAATTGGCCTACATTAAGAGTATGTTCATTTAACATTCCACATGAGTTTCCACACATGTGACAAGGCTAATATTAGTTTAATTTAATCATTGCCATTATCAAACTAAAGATCCAAAAAAAAATTGGATCAACCTTTAGTGACTGAGTGATTTACACCAAGCTCTTTGGTGTTTGATTTGAGATAAGAAATGAATTATTTAAAGGACAACACTCGCTATCTCTAATTGTCCACATAGGTTCACAAGTGGATAGAACTACTCCCAAACTAGCTCTTCATTTAGGTTGATCTTTAGAATAGACTTAATATTCTTCTTTTGAATATTTCAAAGCAACTACACTCAATTGCAAAGAATGTTGAATGTGTCCATCAATTCTTCATGAAGCTTCTCCAATAATGTATTCAACAAATCAACAAATATAAGACTTAAATGAAGAATACAAATGCACAAAAAAGAGTAAAGATATTAGTCCCTTTTATTGCAACTCTAGTCCAAAATCGATCCCTACAAATACTTACCCCATAATGTACTCCATTTAAACATAAAGGGAAAATTCTTGCCTAATAACGATTTTGGAAACATCTATAATTAACATATTGAAAATTCATACAATGTCCAAAAAGTACATGCTAAGAGAATCTGGACAATTCAACATACAATAAGACAAATTGATAATGGAGACCATGCTCAAATGCACAATTATGGTCATTTACCTTACGACTAATTGTGAGTTTTACTCAAAAAACTATCGCTATAAACTATTGCCTAAACTACAGGACATTATCTAAAATATGGATCAATGTTGAGTACACCTTGAATAGATTTTGAATGCAAACAAAAACGTTTTTTTTTTTAAATTCATAGTTTATTCATATGGTGTCTAAAACATGCATGCTAAAATGTATTGAAATTCTCTTTCATCGACCCCACAAAAAGTTATGACCCAACATAAAGTTAAAAAAGTTATGACCCAACATAAAGTTAAAAAAGTTATGCAGCCTAATAAAAGGAACCTGCAGGTGTGCGTACAACAGACTGATTGATTTCATATTAGAATTCAGCATATGCTTTGTGACATATCTTGCCTCTTAGGACTTGCAGTCCTTCACTATGAAAATATTCCCATCAGAATATGCCCCCTCATTCTGCTGCCTTCTTGGGTCCTTTTAAGACATTCCTTTTGACAATGAGAATCAAATTCAGCACCTGCTTTACAAAATAAAATGAGAACATATTCCTTTATTTTGGACACAATTGAGAATCTTTTTCATTTCAATGCAAACCAAGCAAAGATCAATTTGAACCTCACAATACTGAAGAAAAGCACCCTAATTTTCAGGAACCCCTGTTGAGATCCTTAAATGTTTCTTTTTTATTGCCATCTACAACGGAGAATTAGAGGGACTTCCCATGTAAAAATTACCTCGTGGTAATTTTTTAATGTGTTTGGAAAAAAAATGTAAGAATATGTGATTGTCTGTCTATTTGTGCCAAAATAAAATAAAATAAAGTTATTCTAATTTTGTATAAATTAGTATGGGCCTTAATATCCCTATTCAAAGTAGATAAGAGTGGTATGTCATTGTCAAGACAAACAGACACTTTATTCACGCCAGCCTCGAAAGAGGTCCGGAGTTTTTATCTATCTTATGCTAGAGACGGTCGCTGCACGCATTGTAAAATATGGACAGATGGAGTGAATTGCAGTGAAAATTCCAAAAGCATGAGACGCGGCCAACTCTTTTTTTGGTGGCTATATTTTGCCAATTTTCTTTACAAGATATGTCGTTTCTCTTTTTGTTAACCCCTAAACGTCCACGCATCCAGTTTCTGGATGTTTGTTGGTCAAACCCAATTTTGATCTTGAAGATGACTTTTGTTGCTAATACACCCAACTAAGAAAATGAATTTTATTGAGTCTAGTTTGTACTCCACCTTTCAAATCTTAAAAATTCCAATTATTGAGTATTTTATTGCTTGTGCAAGCTTTGTAGGTCAAGGTTTGAATTACACTACACAGGAATGATAGGATTTTCAGCTTTCGAATTTCAAAATTGAAATAAAAAGTTTCTATGGAAAACATATAATGTGATTCTCCATTGTAATTTGTACCTGCTCCTAAAAAAATATTAAAACTTTAAGCTTTTTTGTAATAAAAAATATTTTTTGAAGGATTTGAAGGATTTGTTAAAAATGCCGTATTAAATCAAAAAAATCTGAAAATTTCAAGACTGATAGGAAACATTCAATTCCATGCATGAAAAATATTACAAAATATATTTTGATAAATCTTGAAAGGAAACATTCAATTCCATGCATGAAAAATATTACAAAATATATTTTGATAAATCTTGAAGGCTAAATTCACTAAATTGTGTAGTTTGACTTTCCTACAAAGGAGTGGTACGTTTAAGGGTTAAGGAAAAAAATGAGAATTTTGAATATTTTTTCCAGATTTTCTCTATATTTCTTGTGAAGATGGTCAGATCTTATGAAAAAAACTACCTAAATATGAAGAAATTATATTGAAATATGTTAAGATTTCACCAAATATTCTTTCTCAAATACTTTTTACGTTGCCAGAACTTACGCTTCAAGGAAAAGCACACAGGAAAAGTACTGGACGCGGCAAGCATGAGCTGCATTTTTGTTGTTCTTTTTTGTGGGCATGTGACAACAACTGAGAAGTCACTTTCTGTAGCAAAGAGCAGCTGCAAGCATGACTTTGCTGTACTATACAAACTTATTTACTGATGTGTATGTACATCTGTCTGACAAAGCTGAGGCCAGCGACCCGTAAAAGGAAATTGCATGGCTAATGGATACTCCCTCTGTCCCATAATGGCTGGCACATAGGTTCTCTCAAATCTACCTCTTGAGGTAGATTTGAGAGAACCTACGTGCCAGTCATTATGGGACAGAGGGAGTATTTGCCAATTCAACGACAAAGAGTTACCCGGCTCTTTCAAATAAAAAATTCGTCTGTTTGAGACCCCACACCAATACCCATTGGACAAGAGTTTGGAAACCAATTCTATATATATATAAATTAGGAGTCCCGTAACATCTTTGTCTTGGTCCCATTTCTACAGTGCTATTATAGAGTCACCATTCCAGCAATAGGAACAATGTCTCTATCGTAAACTTTCAATTTAAGATTTTTCTTGTAGAAAATGGACCAAGTCAAGAATGTTATGTCATCATACTTTGTGACTACTCCCTCTATCTCATATTAAGCTTTTTGATTCCCTTGTCAATTTGTCCTTCAATAAGCCTTCTTGTTTATTCAAACTACTACTCCTATTGGCTCAGGGTTCACACCATTGGAGGAGTTAAGTCTTTTATTTTCAAACAACATGAAGTTTAATACGGGAGAGAGGAGTGTGCTATAGATTAACTTAGACTTTAGGCACTGGATAAGACCTCGGATAAGACGAAACCGTTTACCAAGTTACACTCTAATGAGACACTAGAATTGTACGTTCCTAAGTATACATAATATTATCCTTAGAATTTGTCATGTTGTGATTGGACAGCCTCCACGTGTCAAGTTGTGAACACATGAGAGTGCATTTAAAAGCCCCTTCCACTGTCCCTACTGAGGCAGTGAATGGTCAAATGAGCAGACATTAAAGATGTTTGGATCCAATGAAATGGTGCCAAACCCATTTCAAATTAGCCAATCGCGGGGCTCCAGCTGTACGGTAAACCTCCTGTAAATAAGGGGTCCATCATATTGCATGCATAGTCACCAAATTTCCCATAATCTTGCAACAGGCCTAGTGCAGCTACTGTTTTATTCAATGTAAGGTAGAATGTTCTAAACAACCCATTTAACCCCTAAAGGACCGGAGTGTTTTTCCTCCAAAAACACTCCAATGCTGCCAGTTTTACTCCCCCATGCAAAAAAACCAAAAGAATGTTATTTTTTACCTTCTAACCGTAAGATCTTGTCCTAAACTATTTGAAAAAACATACACAACAAATTTCGTTGATTTTGACCGCACGGATTGCAAGATAATTGCGTTTGATGGAAAAAAACACCCCAAAAAAACACATGCCCGAAAATTTCAGATGCGTTTGACCACAACTACATCAAAAAAACCTCACTTCCGAAACTTGTCGCACTTCACTTTCACATTCTATATGATGTTACTTAGTTGTGTATCAATTTTCGTTGCGTTTGGAGATGTTTAGGATGTTGAATAACACCTTGCACTTGTTGGGGGTTTAAAAGTTCAGAAAAGACTATATGTTTTTGGAATTGCAATATTTTCGACTTTCTTTATTTAAAATACAAATCCGAACGGTGAAACACAAGTACATTCCACCCTCTACAAAATGGCGAAAAAAAATTTGAAAAAAAAAAAAATCTCCAAGTTTTAGAAGACATGTAGCACATTTTCTAAGAATTTTGGGGGTTAGGGGGGAAATAAAGGGTGGAGGAAGGGAATTGAAGTGCCAACCCATTCCAAAGTTCATGACCCCACTAACTCTCAAGGTACACTGCCACGTGGCAGTCCCTCATTGGACGATTTTTATTTTTTATTTTTATTTTTTAAAAATGATTTTATTTTTCAATTTTTTAAATAATATTTTTAATTATGAAATTGAACTTTTAGTTTATAATAATATTTTTAATTTAAAATAATACTTTTCAATTTAAATTAATAATTTTTAATTATAAAAAATTAATTTAAATTTTTAAAAATATATTATTTTAAATTTTTTTTATGAGTTTGGGAAACGGAGTGGTCTTCTGCCCCCCATAGTCCACCCCATTTTCCACACACCGCCCATCTTGTTGCCCCCCCTAAAATTCAACTATTTCTCTACTGCCCCGCTGCCCTTTCTCCCGAAAAAAACACATTTCCCCTCATAACTTTCACATACGGTGTCGGAATTCAAAAAAAAAAGAGTCCCCATTTTTGTGGCACATTGGGGAATCTACTATTAAATTTCCTTCAAAATTCAATTAAAAATGTGTTCACCGGAACCTACCCGATTCTCTAAATGTCCTAGTTAGGACACTTGGTCCTTTAGGGGTTAAGTTGACGTGCTTAAATTTTTTTGAAAATTGACCTGGAACTATTTTTATCTCCTAGATATTCAATATTAAAAAATAAACATATTTTTTTCCAAACAAAATGAATTTTGAAAGTGAAAGGTATTCATACATTTTCCTCGCCAGCAGGGGAGTTTCTTCTGCTTGGTTTTGCGCGGCATGTTGTTCTTTGTGTTGACTTTTAAGTTAATGCAAAGGCTTTTGCCTGTTGTTTCAAAAAAAAAAAAAAAAAAAAAAAAGGTATTCATACTTCACTTGTGACCAGGTTTGTTTTTTTTGTTTTTTTGTTTCTTTTTTGGCACCATGGTGTTAGACTCCAATGTCGTGGCACAATCAGAATGGTTTGAATCTGGAGGGACCATTCTTCATTACATGCATGGAACACTACTACAGTGCAAAAAAAAAACCCACCTTGTAACATATAGATGGTGTTCTTTTAACACAAAAGCATCATGAATTGCATTCAAGCCTGTTCACATGTACAATCCCGTTTTTTTTATCATCCTTATAAGAACTAAAAGACATGTTGCTATAAAATTTTCAGAATTTTTCCTTATAAAAACTACAAGACATATTGCTATAAAATTTTCAAATTTTTTCCTCATGCGGAAGATGTTGAAAGAATTTCATGTACAAATGTGGTAGTAAGAAGCAGTTGAGCACATCAAGGTTGTTGCATGCATTAGAGGTTAATTTAGACTATTTTGGAAGCGGACACTAAATAGAATCACAAAAAACAGTACCCTTTGGAAATGAAAAAAAGATAAGGTTATTCTGTGAAATCTATCAATTTCACTTCAGCATATAGTAAGTTTCAACATCATAGAAACAGGCAAAATAAAGTAGATTTTTTTGGTAGAATCAAGGGTTTGGATGAGCCTCTTGATAAGGTGAGTGGACCCAGGCTACATGCCCAAACCCATACTGTACTAGAATCGGTAGATTTTGGATAAGCTTAGAAGACCATGCACAGAGCATGACAGTACTACTGAGTTGGAGGATCATTCGAAAATGAACATGTCTCCAATTATGCAAAGACATAAGGTAGGTTCCTGTGGTTTTCATGTGATTAAAAAATAAAATAAAAACTAGTGGGTCTTGTCCCCATTTTGAAGACGATTCCAACATACTAAAATACTTGTTTTTTTGGATGTTGCATACATATGTTATGAATTTTTGACTCCATGACTCCTCACTACATTGATCATCCCATTTAGTGAGGAGGGTTTTATAGGGTGCGTGGGAAATTATTGAAGGTGATACTAAATAGTATTATGATGTAAAATTAGCGTAATATGAAGATTTCAGCCACTCAGTAAAAAATTTAACCCTCACTAATCTAAGGAAAATTCATATCAATTACAAAATATATTAAAAAAATATGAAAATTTTACCAAATGTGTACATCATAGTGAAAAACATCATGTTGTTTACCGTGCTCAATTTTTTTTCTGAACTTGGAAATACATTGGAAAAACCTATAACTGTGGAATTCCATTGAAGAGCCATTTTAATAGAACCAAATCTCGTAGTTGTTATAAAACATTCAATTTGAGAAATTTTTCAATATTTCAAAATGGAGTGGAAACTAGACTTTGTTAGCTACATTTTTTAAATGAGACTCAAATTTAAAAAATATCATCTCAATAGTCAAAATTGTATTTCAATTGCAAAAAAGATGAAATTGTGAATACGCTGCATGGTATTGACCATTTTGGCTGTTATAAGGCACTAAAATTCATAATCATCTTAATTTGAAATTCTTCATATACCATTTTATTGATTTACCAACAACGTACAACATCAGAAAAAACGGGTGAATTTTTTTGAAATAGATGAATATTATGGATGATGAAAGAATGAAACCAATCAAATTTGGTCATTTAGGTGTTTAGAGGTTAAGGAAGGTCTCAGTATCCTAAATTGATGAACAATGATTATTACCCATATGCAATGATTGTGATTGGTTTACAAACTAAATAGAGGGACACATAGCAATTCAAAGGTATGGAGACAATAACTTATGGCACCAGATCTTGAATGTAATTTTCACGATCAAAGCGTGAATTGAACGAAGAAGGGTGCAGATGCTCTAATGGCATTAAAATTTTGAAGAACCAAAACAATAGATTGTTACTTCATTGCAGAATTAACCCTTAACTTTTTTTGTTAAAGCCCTATTAAAGTTTTCAAGATTCTCTTGGATGCTCTTGGATGCTCTTTTCTTCACATCTTAACCCCTAACTGCCCAACCATGCATATTTTGCTTGATGTACAAATTTCATCCGCAGTTTCTCATCCATCATGCACTTTTTGTAGTGTGATTTTTTTACTGAATTTTTTATGGGAAGTTAGCTTCATGTATGTGTAATCCGATCGAAAAGGAAACAATT
This sequence comes from Pohlia nutans, assembly GCA_022496805.1. Classification (NCBI taxonomy): domain Eukaryota; kingdom Viridiplantae; phylum Streptophyta; class Bryopsida; order Bryales; family Mniaceae; genus Pohlia; species Pohlia nutans. The sequence goes on from CM040103.1 coordinate 4,940,115, forward strand.
CCTGAAAAATTTATGCCTCATTTTGTGTTTCAGTGTTTCACCCAAAATTTTGAAGATTTTGGTCTAAAAGTGTTCTTGGAAAAATAAACTCATAAAATCAAGCATCCAAAAAATCTCCAAAATCACTACACCTAAAGTACTACATTATAAGCCATCACAACAAATTTCATCCCCATACTATCAATATCTTATTTGTAATTGAATTACAAAATAATTTTTTATTTTATGTTTCAAAATTTATAGAAAAATATAAGTGATAGCAGTCAAAGATCTAACCGTATAGATTGAATCTAAATTTAAAAATGTATAACTTTTATTCATACATCAAGTTTCAAATATTCATGTTAGTTGTATTTTATAATGCATCTTTGCAAAACTGCCCAAATTGGACATAGGTGAGGACGTTTAGGGGTTAAGTATGTTTTCTTTGTTTAATTCTTACTGAATTCCCTCATACAATGCCAAATGTCCTTTTAGTCTCACCATAGCTCCGAAAAAGTTGCTCTGTGTGTAAAATTCAATCCAAGCAGTACGGGCGGGCTTTGGAACCCTATTGTTATAAAATGTTACGTAGGTAAAATATTTTTTTGTGGGTTGTCCAGGAAATGCTTGGGACACTTGTAGGTGTTTTTGGCCCCCATTTTTTCTTTGAGTTGAATCTCTTACATCCATACTCCCTGCTTTGATGTTCTTTAAAAAGATGGGAATGTTTGGGACCAGGCAATACATAAAAAGCTACTAAAGCCAAGTACGGAGAGTTCATGTACTGGTACTAGTACTACGCATGCCTGCAACTGAGAGTGAATATTATTGCCAGATTGGGAACTTGCAAGCACTCTGAACCAGTGGTACAAAATACAGACCAAATGCACTTCATCTTACCAAAATGAGTCTAGGTTCAACCCCCCTCCCTTTCAATCATTTTTGAGAACCTTTGCAACTTCAGAACAACTTGTCCTCACTTGTGGAGGTTCAAAATGGCAGGTGAATTTTTGGTCCCCAGCAAATGAGCATCAATAAAGAATCAGATCGGGAATATCATTTGTTTTTGTTGGCGTCCACATATATACATAACATTGTTGGCGTCCGCATATATACATAACATTGTTACGTCCTCGACTTTGTACTCCTACTAAAGTTTCCAAGATGCTCTTTGTTTTCACATCTCAAGTTTGTTTAACCCCTAAATGCCCGAGGGTTTTCTTGAAATGCTAGATGTGTCATAATGTCCATCTTACTCAACTTTTATGAGCTTCAGTTTTTTAACATGTGTAGAACACAACAGTAAGACAACATCCATACGGTTAAATTTTGGAAAAATGCTATGAATTATTTAATAATCAATTTATAAGATTTTTTTTTGAAAATTCATAAAAATTACATGTTTAGTCATTTTGACTTGGAATCAAGTATGATAAGTAAAAAACATTGGCTTTATATGGTGGTTATCTTGTTCATGTTAGAACTAATCTCATTTGGTAAAAAACTTAAAGATTCCATTCCGGGCAGATTTTTAAAATTGTGACAATTTGAGATGCTGTCACTTCGAGGGCTTTAGAGGAAAACTGGTGAAAGTTTTTTCAAAATTTCTTTTTGGAAAGGATGCTCAGTTTCAATATCTACAAGTGAAAAAAATTACGCTCAAAAATTGTTATTTTTGCAAAAGTTATGGACGTTTAAAGTGGGCTGAACTTTTTTTAAACTCTGAAATTTTTCAGCGACCATATATGGTCGCTTAGGCAGTTAGGGGTTAACTTACATGTCTCCTATCCAAATTTCTTCATACAATGGGCAAGTGTCGCCTTTCACTCTAGTTCCGAAAAGTTATTATATCAGTAAAAAGTCAAACAAAGCACTTCAAAAACTGAATCACGAACAGATTCAAAGCTTTGCAAATTTCTCATAAGGTTTCGGATGACTTTCATCCAAGTCACCATTGTAAGCCTATAAAATTCTCTATCAATTACCATAAATCTCTTGTGATGGGGAGTTGTTGATAATATTGGAGAGGCCTCCAACTGCAAATATGTCAAATTTGTTGTGTAGATTTTGTGCTTGCAATGGTCCACTCATGTACACCTCATCTACATTTGAGCTATTCTAATATCTATTTTTGAAGGTAGCATCTACTTGTGTTCAAGGGGTCAGTATGTTCAAGGGTTAATGTAAAGCAATTACGAACTAGATAACAGGCGTCTTGAGCCGGTTATGGGATAAAACCTATGACTAAGCCATTTGGCACTTTTTGAACTAAAATAGAAAGAAAGTTAATCCTACAACACTTGCATGGAGTGAACCAACTTAATACCAGTAGTTCAAAGAGAAAGGCAGAAGTTATGAGTTCAAACTTGTGAGTGTATAGCCACTCAAGCATTGACACTTCTGCTCCACAATTCATGGAGTAGGTTATGTACAAGGGCAAAAGTCAAAGTCTCAGTTGCTTTACATCACTGGGACCGCAAGTTTACATAACGTTTTTGAGCATTATGCGGGAGGTCCTCCTGTACTGCAGTTCAGTTGAAGAAGTGAAGTAGCACTACAGAGAAATTATTACTCTACACAAGAAGTCCATCATGTTTGAGAACATTTTGTGAGTGTCCTGTTTTATGTTAAAACTAGTGGGACCCGTGCCGTTGAGCACATTGACATTAGTTGAATTATTAAGAATGATTTTGAACTTGGGTTGTCTCCTCAACGGATTCCAGCGCGGAACGGTCGAGTGAGACAAAGAGAGCTGTATTGTATAATAGATACTGTAGTCAGTTGTTAAGATGGGAAAAAAAAGTTTATAAAAAGAGAAGCTGAAATCTATAGGAAATCATTTCTTTCAAAAAAAATCTATTTTGTATGGTGAAAATAAGAATTTCAAAGAATATCCACAAAATTTGATGTCTGTTGAAAAATAATTTTCCAAAAATCATAATTATCAGCATGACGGCCGGGTACAGTAGTCAAGATACATTGGTGATTTTTGCACCAATGTATTTTGAGTGACACTTAGGGCTGCTTCACACTATGGCTGAAGGTCTAGAGGCCGTCAATTTCCATCAATCAAATTGCAAGAAACCATGGGTTTGGCCTCTCGACCCTTCACACTAGAGGCCAAAGTTCAACGGCCGTTGCTCTCCAAAATGCCTACGTGGCAGTACTTTTTGACCAAGGCGACGGCCTCTCAAAAGGAAGTTTGGGTCGGACGGGAATGGAAACCCAAACAATGGTTTAGAGGTTGTCAATTTCTTTTCATAAAAAATGAAAACTATATTTTATTGCCTATTTTCAGTAGATTTCTTTGGACTCTCAACAAAGTTTGGACTCTCAATCCCACGGCCTCTCAACTTGAAAGACCATAGTGTAAAGCGGCCCTTATCGGAGGAGTAAGGTCGAGGCACCTAAAACCGATCACTTAAGCTATCTACACTATTTTTGGACCAGCCATTAATAGGGTGATATTTTTCCTGGGTTGGAAGTTAGTTTTCGCGGAGAATGCAAATTTTTCCATGAATTATTTCCCAATATTGAAATTTGTACAATTTTTCAAAGTGAAAAGTACTTCAGAACCCAAAACCGATCACATGCTCTAATGTACAAATGAGGTACATCTTCCCTTTCAAAATCTAGAAATTAGGCCTGATCGATTTTAGGTACCTGGTCGGCTTTAGGTGCCTCGACCTTAATAAGGGCCTCCTTTCATACAAAGTTGGTCCGGTTCCAAAATTCAGCTCTCTATCGATTAAAAAAACACATACTACTTCCATGCACCCTCGGTAGAGCAATCCGATAAGTAAAATTAAAAAAATTCTCCATAAAGCAACCAATCACGTAGCCCACCAATGGCATGGTGAAGTGGGTGACTTTGCAAGCGGCTTTCAACGCTCACAAACATGGGTGGAAGTTGGGACCTCATTTTTCGTCCTTTAACTATATCCATCGGACCGATGCTCACATGGAAGCCCACTCTAAGACAAAGCATGTAACCCACTCAATGCAAGCTTATATTCCCAAGGGCATTTCCACTCTCATGGGTAGGCTAGAACTAGATTTAAAGTTGAGTAAATATACAACAACTAAAGAGCAAAAAAGTTACAACTTTTGAGAAATTTGAGTAAAACTAGAAGAATCCAAAATTTATTCATATTGTATCCAAATAATACATATTTTAGTGCATTGGAATCCTCTTCAAAATACAAACAAATCTACAAAGCATTTTCTTATCTTAAAAATAACAATAATAATAATAATAATAATAAATACAATCAGCAGCTGCCATGGAAATGGGGAAACTACTGTACCTTATATTCATGTATCCAAAACCATCTGTAGATCATTCTGGAAAGAACTTACAAATGAACTATACTGCGCTATTCATCAGCATTGGTCCACACAGAGTTTTTGTTTGTTATTGGTACTAGATTTTTTAACTTTAAGACAGAAGAAATCTCAACAATGTAAGTAACAGGCACAGAGTATCATGTCAATCTGATGTATCTATGAAATGGTCACTGCCTTCTACTAATAATGAACTTTTAAAACACCTTAATGACACCATTTTAAGCTCAAGTACATATAATCTGATCCGCACCTCACAAATAAATTAACTCCTATCTTCTGCTCTGAAGCAAACGGATTTGATTCAGCCTTGGTTGCAGAAGGTAATGAGCTGTGAGAACTCTTAACTCTCCACATTCTAAGTGACCGACACGCCGAATTAGAATTACATCTATTAATCTGAATAGATTAGTTTCAGGTATACCACCGCCTCAACACGTCATACTAAGAAAGTGTGTTAAGGATGATGCTCATTACCAACCGTAAAACTCCACACAACAGCTTTTTCTAGTCACCAGCTCAAGGAAACAGGGGCTGCTGAAGGAGGCCACAATCTTCAGGGCAGCCCATCATCAAATTCAAGTTCTGCAGTGCTTGCCCTGATGCACCCTTGACAAGATTGTCGATCTGCACACGTAAAGAAGGTCGGTATCACGAAGTTACAGAACTAAAAATAGAACAGAACAATCATATTCCGAACTGTATGATAAATTGTTTCAGAATTGCGTGACGAAAACTTACCACAGAGATAATGATCGCTCTGCCAGATATGCGATCCTCAAAAACATTCAACAAACAATAGTTTGAGCCTCGTACATGCCGTGTTTGAGGTGCTATACCCTTTTCTAGGACCACTACAAACTCTTCATCCTGCACATCAAGCATCCTTGTGAATCATAGGCTAATCAAGGAATCTACTAATGAACAGAAATCTAGGAGAAAAGAGAGACTTGATAACTGATCAAATTTTCAAATCGAAGTACATGCTATGAACTAGAAAAACCCTTGCAAACATGGATTCTTACTGCGAATCGTTCAACAAGGTGCTTCCTCAAGTCGTCTACTGTCACCCCTTCCTTCATTTCAACAAACATGGTGGACATCATTCCTCGGCTCTGCAAACACCGGAATTCATTAGGGAGTGAAAATTGGTATTACCCTGCGTCCTAATATGTACACAAAACAGACAAAAAAGAGATTTTAAAACTCTCACCTAGGAAAAGCCCTTACTACAGCATGTAGAGTAGCTGTTCAGACATCTTCATTCACAAATCAACCTGGTCGTGCGCATCCCGTGTATCAGTACACACTTCAATAAAGAAACTTATTAAGAGATAGATTTTATTACCATGGGCATGAGATTTGGAGTGAAGCTGACTGTAACATCTGAGCCAACAGCATCGCCGAGTCCTTGTTCAATTTCAGGCACTGTGAGCGCACAAGCAACCATGTGAGGGGACTATCCATCTTCAGATTGCTCCAAGGTGAATCCTGGCCCATAAATAAATTTATAGATTGGTTCTAAAATATTGCGGTTCAGTCCAATAAGCACAACCTTAAGGTACTTCACTATTTGTTTGTGATTTAAGTTTACTATAGTGTACAGAAAATTCTAAAAGTACTTCCCCGTTTTTAACTAGAAACGCTTGGCTAGGTTCAATCTTTTCCCAAATCTTACGTTCCAGAATCACAATATCATCATATGCAAAACATTTTGCTGCAAGAAAACTTAACTCGCTTTAGAGGTAAATCCTAAAATGTGAAAGCAGACAAAATTTTACCATGGCGATGTCTTGTGATTCCGTAAGGATGGATACCCTCACAAATTTCCGTATATAAGTTCGCTTCCTTTGCACCTCGACCTAAACATAAGGAAAGTCAGTTACATAAATTCATCATGCCATCTACACTTATCGTATCTCCACAATACCTCATGTAAAGGAGCAATAAACGACTCAAAGAATGTGATCTACCTGCACCACTGACACCGGAGTTTGCATTGATGATGATATTCTCCTTCTCGATCAATCCAGCCTGAAAAAAGTAATTTAAAATAACAAATTATGTTTACCTGTCAGAAACGCTCTATCACAGCATCGTAAAAGGTTTGGACCTAAAACGAAAGAAAAAAAATTGCACGAAAATCAAAAGGTGAACAGAGATTTCTATGTTTACAGAGAGATGGATGCACCTTTAGTAAAGGAATCAAGGGAAGCTGAATTGAAGTCGGGTAGCAGCCAGGATTTGCAACCAAACGGGCTGCCCGAACCTCTTCTCTATATATCTCTGTCAATCCGTACACCGCTTCAGTCTGCAAGTTCAAAAGAGGCTGTCATAACGAGGACCAGTAGATCATCCCCTTCCCAAGGTTTAAAACTTAGGAATAAGAATTATCCTAACAGACCAGTCAATCCACAGGTTTCGTCTTTTACTCGGTGAATGATATACTCAAGACTAAGATCTAAAATGTACCATAAACTCACTCACATGGTGCAGCACTAAGTATTTATTTTACCGAGTTGACAAATAGATAACTGAAGCTTCCTCTCTAAGAAGGAATATACGTTCGTGAGGGCACTAACGTGAACATTCACGAAAGTTAAAAGTTCTCACTTCTGAATACTCTTAACCCTTTAGTGCCCAGGGTACTGTAGCAAACAGCACTGGATTTCAGTGGAATTTTTCACTCTGATTGAGACTATCAAAAATAAAATGGATTAAATTAGAAAGTAGCCGTACAATTCTATTCTCAACTGGAGAGCACAACTTTTATTTAAATTTGAGAATCATCCAATGGTGGGATCGGAAGATTATAGTATGTATTTGAACTGTATAATGCACGCTCAAAAATGAGATTTTGGAGGGTGTGTGACTTCAAAGTTAAATAGAATTTGGGTTAAATTTTCAAAAATGAAAATAAAGAAGTTCAGCTATGCCCTATGTCAACACCTCTCTGTTGCAATCTTTCATATCAAGAATAGACTCACACATAATTATTGTGAACTTTATAAGTGAAAGTGACTTATCCATATACGGTTTAAGACAAAATTTTATACATTGAAAATTGACAAGAGTGGGTACATTAGTCAAGATCGGATTACACACACTAATGGAAGGTGTGTAATGTATAAGCGCAAATCTGAACTTCAAAACTAAAGTTCCAATTCTTCACGGATTCTCTGCTATTTACATTTCGGACGTTGTAGTGACCATAATGTGGTCAGCTGGGCACTAAAGGGTTAACCCCTAAACGTCACAGCGTCCAGAAACTGGACAACTAGTAGATTCAAACCCTTCTCACGTTCTCATTAATGCTTGGATGAAAGTCATCCAAATTTTTGGAGATTCTTCACCAAGTTGTTCTCTTATCAAAGATTGAATTTAGTCATACTTGATTACATATTTTTCTAAAGTTACAAATGTAGAAGTATGTCAAGTTGTTGACCAAGCCAAAATTGCATTGATGGTAGTTCAAAGTTGGCCTTGCAAAAATGAGGTCAGAGATTTACAAAACACAAAAATTTCAAAGATTCACATTTAAGAGTATCTCATTTCAAACTCATTCCAAACACATTTACTCAAAAACTATTAAAATTTTGTTTGTAATCGAATTTAGAAGGAATTTTTAATTTTAACTTTCAAATTTGATAATTAAATATTGGTGATAGTATTAATGAATTGAACCGTACGGATGGAATCTAAAATTCAAAATCTAGAACTTTCATTTGTATATCAATTCCAAAATATTCTTCTAAATAGAACTTTATGATGATTTTTCTCAAATTGTCAATTCCAGGGACACACTGGTACGTTTAGGGGTTAGCCCCAAAAGGACCAAGGATTCATGGTTTTAAAATGACAAATTCAATTCACCATATTGTGAAAGATATAATTCAAATGCAACCAAATTTTATATCTCCAGAAACAATGAAGAACATTGCATGTGTTGGTTAAACAAGAAATAAATTTGAATAAAAAAAATTCCACAGAGGACCTGCTCAAAACTGATAAAAGAAACATGAGGCCCAATTTGGGCATTTTGGTCCTTTAGGGGTTAACCCCTAAATGCCTGGGCCTATGGCCATGGAATCATGTTTTATTTGTCACACACAATTTTGCTACTAAAAATAATACAAAAACTTATATTTATATTTTCAGTAGATGATGTCACATGTCTACTACAAATCATGAATTTTTCATAAATTTTGGTGAAATTTTGAAATTACTGTGGTTTTATGAAGTGATTATAAAGAAAATTCATATCAATTACAAAATGTACTAGAAAATTCCGATTTTTTTACCTAAGGTGTAAATTACAATGAAGAAAAGTTTAGTTTATGAAAATCATCCATGTATCTAAATTTAGAAAGTTTTCTACACTTTGGTGATACCTACCGAACTTGCAACTACGATAAAAAAACTCAAATTTCAAATTTTTCCAAAAATTCAAAGTGGGGTAGAAACTAGACTTGGCAAGCTTCATTTTGTTAGTTAAGCTCAAATGCAATGGAACTCATTTTCATGGCCTAAATTTAATTTAAGTAGAACAAGCGAAAAAATTCAAAATACACTACACGGTGAACCATTTTTACGACTCTTTTGTAGTTGGAACCTTATGTAAAATCTAAAAATAGCTTGAATGATTTGAATATAACTTGAAGAAGTGGCATCACCAAGTAAAACCCTTCACATAAAGAATTGGATGAAAATCATCCACACAGCAGTTGGAATTGAAATGGGGATTTCATTCATAAGCCATTTTTTGGTCTGCCAGGCAGTTAGGGGTTAAACATCAAACAGTGAGGTGCTAACGAAATGGCTTCATGAGTTATGAGGAGTTTACCTGTAGCTCGGGAGCACGATGAGGTCCATTGTACCACTCTTCATAAGTGTCGGTATTCCGTAGACGGAAGTCCTGCACCATTTGCTCAACTGTAATATGTCATCAACTATAGCAATCTCATATTGTGAACAGGAGAACATCAGAATCAACCAGTATTATTACTAGGCAGCAAATGCAGAGGTCTTTGGTGTGAGCTTACCGCTGAAAGATCTACCACCTTCAAGTCCCTTGGGAGGGCTGCAATGATCTCCTGCAATGCCCAGATTCATCATCCAAAGCATAAGGTAAGAAAAATATCCATCGCCTCTTCACAAATGTGAGGTAAGAAACTGTGGGTCAGCAGCGGCAAGTAGCGAAGCTAACCCCTAAAGGACCAAGAAGTCCAGATTGGGCCCTCATGTTTATTTTAGCAGTTTTGAGTAGGTCTTTCTGTTGTCCAATTTTATCCATTTTTTGATCAACATATACAATGTTTCTATTTTTCACAATATGATCAATCAAATTGGTCATGAATCCTTGGTTTTAGAGGACCAACTACTGACTTAGAAAGCCCTCTGCTATTCTAGGTCTCAAAAGGTGTCATATCAAGGGGGAAAAATTGTACAGTTTGGTCCATAGTAACCTCAAACACATTTCGGTCCATACAAACTTTTTGGTCCATAGTAACCTCCAAAACATGGATTTCTCTTCCGGTTACCTTAAAAGAAACAAGCAGTAACAATAAGAACCTTAAATAATAATAATAACAGTAAATACAAATCTTCGCTTAGTAGAGAAAAAATTCATGTGTACCTGAGTGGTCCCATGAGGCAAGCAACAGAACACAGCGTCCACCTTCGAGAAGTCGGCATCCTTGACTGCAACCATATCTGGCAAATTCTGTAATTGACATCATCCATATCAGGTAAAAACCCTAAAAACCTAGACTAAAACAGCATCCCAACCACAACAATTCAATATCCGTTGTGCAATGCTAGAAGGATGTCTTTAAACCCTAAAGGATTCAAGGTTTGAAGATGATCATATTGTACGAAATTTTATATCACCAGAATCAATGAAGAACATTACATGTGTTGGTCAAAAAACAAACAAAATTGAACAAAAGAAAGTCCTCCTATGACCCACTCAAAACTGCTTGGAAAATTTGAGGTTGACCTCACCTGGGTGATCAAATGAGGGAAGACCGATCCTAGCGACTGGCCTGCCTTCCGATCGGCTGTCATCATTGTCACTTTAAAGACCGGGTGTGTCGCAAGCAGGCGAATAATCTGTTCATACACACCCCCCATTTCAAGCTACAATCAAACTACAAAAAATTTAAGATAGAAAATAATAAGAAACAAAAATTATTAATGTTTAGCATCCAGAGACATCCAAAATGTATCGTATACAAAAAGCTCATCCTCTAACACCGCGCATTTCTAGTACCAAATTCAACTCAAAAAATAATTGAATTTTTTCGTGCCAGGTAGCCATGTTGACACATTGTTATTGGCTGGAACCTCTGAAAATGTCTACATGGTTAAACACACACAAAAAAATAAATCAAAGTGTAAAACTTGCCATGATAATCTTAATGCATTTTCAAAAGCATTTCTACCACCAGCCAAATTCAACACAAACCAATAACTAAAATTTTCAATAGAAAAAAAGTGCCATATGACGCATTGTTATTAGCTGAAACCTCTAAAAATGTCAAAGTGGCACACATATGCATACACAAAACTTGATTCCACACGCAAAGTGTTGAACCTGCCATGATAATCTGATTCCTTAGTGCATTTACAAATTCAACAAAAAACAATAACTAAAAGTTTCAATAGAAAAAAAGTGCCATAAGACGCACTGTTATTGGCTGAAATCCCTCCAAATGTCAAAGTGGCACACACACACAAAAACTCGATTCGACAAGCAAAGTGTTGAACCTGCCATGATAATCTGATTCAAATGAATTTCTATACCAGCCAAATTCAACACAAAACAATAACTAAGTTTTTAATTAGAAAAAAGTGCCATATGACACACTATTATTAGCTGAAACCTCTGAAAATGTCAAAGTGGCCCACATACACACACAAAAACTCGATTCCACAAGCAAAGTGTTGAACGTGCCATGATAATCTGATTCCTTAATGCATTTACAAATTCAACACAAAACAATAACTAAATTTTCAATAGAAAAAAAGTGCCATAAGACGCGCTGTTATTGGCTGAAACCTCTAAAAATGTCAAAGTGGCCCACATACACACACAAAAACTCGATTCGACAAGCAAAGTGTTGAACCTGCCATGATAATCTGATTCAAATGAATTTCTACTACCAGCCAAATTCAACACAAAACAATAACTAAATTTCCAATAGAAAAAAAGTGCCATAAAACGCGCTGTTATTGGCTGAAACCTCTAAAAATGTCAAAGTGGCACACATACACACACAAAAACTCGATTCGACAAGCAAAGTGTTGAACCTGCCATGATAATCTGATTCAAATGAATTTCTACTACCAGCCAAATTCAACACAAAACAATAACTAAATTTCCAATAGAAAAAAAGTGCCATAAGACGCACTGTTATTAGCTGAAACCTCTAAAAAGGTCAAAGTGGCACAAATACACACACAAAAACTTGATTCCACAAGCAAAGTGTTGAACCTGCAATGATAATCTGATTCAAATGATTTCTATACACAAAACAATATCTAAATTTTCAATAGAGAAAAAGTGCCATAAGACGCACTGTTATTGGCTGAAACCTCTAAAAATGTCAACGTGGCACACATATACACACACAAAACTCGATCCGACAAGCAAAGTGTTGAACCTGCCATGATAATCTGATTCAAATGAATTTCTATACCAGCCAAATTCAACACAAAACAATAACTAAATTTTCAATAGGAAAAAACTGCCATAAGACGCTGAAACCTCTAAAAATGTTACCTCGGATCCAGTGTAGCCACTGGCACCAAGAACACCGACTCGCACGGTTTCGCTCCGATCGCTCTTGGAAGACTTGACGGCCTCCTTCGGTGAGGCCGATGTCACAGTCATGCTGGTGCGGGCGACACCACCGCAGGGACTAAACGAGGTTCCACATCCCTACAGCCATAACCCTAGGTCGTTCAAAACCATCCAGTTTAATCATGTGAGGGAAGCGAGGAGACTGTGTATGCATACATACCTGCAGGAAAGCAGAGCGGAGAATGAAGGTCGCCATCGCTGCGAGGTCTTAAACCCAAAACCCTGGAGCTGGAGTAGATTACCCGGTCCAAATATAATGAGCGCAGATTGATTGTGAGCACAAGAGAAGCCTGGTGATTCAGAGAGTGATTGATGAATCGAGATTGAAGCTCCGCAATGGGACAATCTGCCTCTTGGAGCTCCGAGCAGCAGAGTGTGGACGCTTCTGGCCCTTCAAGCCCAGTATCGCCCAGGTGCGATGAAGGCCGTCCGATTAGCTTGGATGATCGAGGCCGTCCGGTCGTCTTGGCCAATCGATGCCGTCCGATCAGCTTGGTTGATGGAGGCCGTGAGATCGATGGCGGGGCACATCGGCCTGCCCGAAAATTGGAATTACTGTGGGTTGTAGTATCATCTCCGTCTGCTTTTTCATTTTACAGGTAATTTAGTATCTCCATTACAGTGACTTTCGGCTGCTGAATGTGTTTAATGTTATTAGTAGGACGAAAAAAAGAAAAAGAAAAAGAAAACTACTGTAAAAACCTTTGTTCTTTTATAAATAAAAATTTAATACATTAAAATATAATTTATTTGGGTACTATATTAATAAGTTAGAGCATCCCAATGGGGACGGTAACGGCTCCCTCCAACGGCATTTGACGGGCACGGCATTTCTGGCAGGCTCCAATGGACGCGGCGTGGCTCCCTCCAATCTCCCGTGTCTTGCTATAACCCTCCCGGTCTCGGCAAGTTTTTCCTCTTTGGCGTGAGCGCTTGGTCCTCCCGGTAGAAGCAATCAATGCCACGATGGCCTGCTCAACCCTTGTTCGTTGCTCCCGGACTACGAAGCCTGCCCCGTGGCAACTGGATCCTCGGCCGACGTGGCGGGAAACGCCCAGCGAGGCGCTCCAAGTGGCGAGCAGGAGCAAGTCGCGAGCGACGCGTTTGAGCGTGGACGCGGCATCCATTCACTGCAGCATAGAAAACGCCAACAGGACCCCGTCAGACTGCCTTTGCAGGGCGCGTTTGACGGGCGCAGATTGGGGATGCTCTTATAGATTAAATAACTAATGAAGGACGGTAGTCTTGAACTGGTTATCCCCTAAGTGACCGAACGACCTTTTTATGGTCGCTGCCCTTTTTACGGGCTGCCCGAGATGAAAAAAAAACTTTTTTGAAAAATAAAAAATATTTTCAAATAGGAAATCAAGTCTACTTTCCAACCCAATTTGAATTATGTCAATCCGAGTTAAACTCCATCAAGGAGAAATTTTCAAAGACAAACACCTCAACATTGTCCTAGTGTTACAAAACTTACTATTTCGGGAAAGTAATGATGTTCCCTCTTTGAAATTTTTTGCTTTTTTGAACTTTAGAATAGAATGTCTAGTTTCAATCAATCATACCAAATTTCAAATTCTAAAAATAAAATTTGTACTTTTGGTGAATATTCAACGATAAATGCTTCTAAATTTGTTTAATGAGTATCGAAAACATTTTTTGAAAGTTTGACCGTACGGATAATTACTAAACATCGTGCTTCTCATTTTCTCTTTTGAACCAAACTTCATCGAAGTTGTAGAAGCAACATTTTATAGCACATTTAGGTTTGGCCCTTACCCCCTCTGTCATTTAGGGGTTATAGGACATAATCTATTGTGCATTTTTTTTAATTTATCAAGATTGTTCAATTTTAGTTTTCTGATTGATCCAGTGGTTCAAAAGAACAACTTTGGTTATAAATTTTAACCCCTAAAAGACCAAGAAGTTCAAATTGGACCTTGTAATTTTTTAGCAATTTTGAGTAGGTTCTATGTGGACTTCCTTTAGTTCAAATTTGTTTGTTCCTTGACCATCATATGCATTATTCTTCATAAATTCCAGTGATACAAAATTTAGTCTCATCAGAATTATATATTTCACAATACAATTAACCCTTAACTGCCCAACCAAGCGTTTTCTGCTTGATGTACAGAATCACTTACCGTTTTCTCATCCATCGTGATATTTTTGCAGCATGAAATTTTTATGGTAGATTTTATGGGAAGGTAGCTTCATGCATGTATCATCCGATTAGAGAGGGGGTGCTTTGTGAAATTCTCATGCCTCATTTTGTGTTGAGTGATTCACCAAAAAAATTGAAGATTTTAGTCTAAATGTGCACTTGAAAAAATTAACTCATAAAACTAAGCAACCAAAAAATCTCCAAAAATCACTAGACTTAGAGTATTACATTTCAACCAATCATAACAAATTTCATTCACAAATTGTCAATATCTTATTCGTAATTGATTTACAAAAGAATTTTGAATTTTAAATTTCAAATTTTATACAAAAATATTGGTGATAGCAATTAAAAATCTAACTATATGGATAGAATTTAAAATTCATAATGCACAATTTTTATTCATACATCAAGTTTAGAATATCCCTTTTAGTTGCATTTTATAATGCATCTTTGCAAAACTGCCGAATTTGGAGAGGGGTGAGGACGTTTAGGGGTTAATTGAATTTGTCATTTTAAATCCATGGATCCTTAGTCCTTTTGGGATTAACCCACAAGAAAATAGCCTATTATCTTGCGACACATTTGCTCCGAATAGGGCACAATTCAAGTTTTTGAAGTTTTTCTCATAGGTACTTCAAAAACGTGAATTGGTTTAATGTTTAATAGAATTGTGACGTATATATAAATACAATGGCATTTTAAGATTATTAAGTAGGGATTGCATAGAGGATTGTAAAAATAGTTTTTTTTTAATAAGTTACACCTTTTTGTTCATTTTTTATCTTGAGTACAATAAGCTAAAACCAAGCATCTATCCAAATGTGTGCCATCAAAAATCTAGACAATAATGAGATACTTATTATAGAATATACATCTAAGAATTATCAAAATTAGGACACAATTTTAGAACATTCACCAATTTAAGCTCTTGCAACGATCATTGAAACTACCACTTGGTATTTGTTTCCATTGAAATTTGAAACTTTAATTAGAAATTTCAATTTTGTAGAATCAATTTTTTGAGATAGTTGCAAAAAAATATATAGGTGATAGGTGATATTGCTTTTGCTACTTGTTTTAGTTCAATTGAATAATGAATTATTGATAAGCTAAGAAAAAAAAAGCCTTGACACAACTAATGATGTGCAAATATTGACGACCGTACCTCTGCAAATATTTTTCTGGTTTGGCAAAAAAAATACAAAATGTCAAGAATTTTGCCACATGTCATTTTTGCATTGGTGTGATCCAAATAAATCCTAGGTGGAAATTACCTTTCGGCACTTTTATTGCCGAACTAGAAAGTGAGGTACAATATAATTTTTAAAACAATCTTTTACCTATTGATATCCCAATTTTCAAGAAGAGTCTACGTTTAAGGATCCATTGCCTACAAAAGACTTAATATTAGATACAACTAATCTCTTATTACTATTTTAAAGCTTGTCTTAAATAAAAATACATTAAAATCAATGCCCCTATATAACATGTGGAATCCTAAAATGATGTCATTATTTTCTCACAATAATGCAATCTCATTTCTCTCGTCTTTGGTACAAATCTATGGAGAGCTCTCTTGTGTGATGTCATCTTTGGTGGTTACCTCCGAACCTTGGTTTTAACCCTTAAACGGCATATGCTTTCCTGATACCACATCCAAAATCTCTTTCAAATTCCATTTTAAACATGATTATGTTTTTAATTTACTTTGTCTCTATTCTAAAGAAGTATAGATCTCTCTAAGATGTTCGGTTTGGAATTTTAAAAACCTCATTTGGTGCAATGGAGTAAAAGTTATGAACAAGATTCTTCCAAAATATAACCAAACCCGTGGGGCTTGCATTGTCGTTTAACCCCTAACCGCCCAACCATGCAAATTTTGCATGATGTATGGATTTGAGCTCCACTTTCTCATTCATCATGCACTTTTTGTAGTCTGGATTTTTTATTGAAACTTTTATGGGAAGTTAGCTCCGTGCACGTGTGATCCAATTAGAAAGGGGATGATTTGTGAAATTTTTATGCCTCATTTCATGTTGTAGTGTTCCACCCAAAATTTCGAAGATTTTAGTCTAAAAGTGCTCCTGAAAAAGTCAACTACTAAAATTAAGCAATCAAAAAATCTCCCAAAAAAATTCAATATTAGATTGTCAATATCTTATTCGTAATCATATCACAAAAGAGTGTTAAATTTTACGTTTAAAATTTAATACACAGATATTGGTAATAGCAATCGCAAATCTAATCGTATGGATAGAATCTAAAATGCATAATGTATAGATTTTGTTCATTCATCAATTTGAAAATATCCCTATTAGTTGCATTTTATAATGCATCTTTGAAAAACTCCCAAATGTGAAAAGGGTGAGAATGTTTAGGGGTAAAGGGTTAAAAAGGTACACCAATCATCTTATTTAGTCCGATTCAGACCAGTAACAAAAACTTAAACTAATCGTGGAATTAGAAAAAAGTCCAAGTCAGAACACCAACCCACACTACACCGATTGCTGCCATTACTGTGAAAGACACTAATTGTTTTAAAACAAGTATATCTTTTTTACGCAAGGTGAACATTTTTTATAAAATATTTTTATGAACATTCTACTACATTAGTAGCAGTACCAATATCTTCAACACTGGTAAACGTATTTGCCTATATAGCCCTTTGAGTAAATAGTTAGTGTAGTTCATAGTAACAGTAATAATCGGTGTATTTTTCCTTAAACTAAAAAAAAATTAAAGAAAAATTTCACAAAACATTCCACTGAAAAGAGTAACTAAAAACAACAGAGGGCCTGCCCAACCAATGAACTGAAGGTACCATATCGTTATCACCAAAATATCCACAGGCAAATATCCGCAGGCCACTTGGCAAACAAAAACAGTAAAATAAAAAACCAAGGCACAGACGGGCAGACGGAGAATTTTTCCGCCGCCCGGGGCAGCAGCTGCCCGCACAAAACCCACAAACGGATGAGGATAGCGCGCTCATCGTCGTCTTCCTCACGGCGGGATCTCGATCTCCATCGCCACCAAGCACCAATTCTGCAATCTGGGTAACGATCTCCACACCAAATTCTCTCGTTCCTGTGAGAATTTTGCAAGTTTCCATGGCGACCACGCTCCGCTGCACGGCTGCTGCTGCTGCGAGCTCCGCGTTTTTGCACGAAAGCGCCGGCTATGGCGCCACGCGCAAGGCTGTGGCCATGTGCCAGGGGACGAGGCGGAGAGTTCAGCAACAGCAGGGGCTGAGGAGGAGGCCCGGGCCCGTGACGACGAGGGCCAGCAGCGTGGCGGAGGCCGCGGAGGTCGAGCTGAGCGCGGAGCAGCAGGCGCTGCTTGAGAGGCGAAAGGCCATCATGCACGCGGAGACACAGTCGTCAGGGTTTGTGGTGTCGGAGGTGGAAACCACGGGCCACCAGGACTGGCACGCCGCCAAGGTCATTGCCGTGCGCGACGTCGCAGCCGGCGTCCGCTGCGTCACCTTAGAAACCGAAGTCTCACGAGAGGTAACTGAGCTCTGCATCACTTTTCGTAGGGTTTTCTGTCATTGTAGTGATTTCTGTTTCTCTCCCATTGAAGCTCTTGCATAATCCCCTGGTTGAATGGCCTTTTCTCGTTTTGAGGGAGAGGATCGATCAGAATGCGTCATCACTTGTACTCCGTGTGTAGAATGCTGTGGCATCACTTTTCGTAGAGTTTTCTGTCATTGCAGTGTTTTCTGTTTCTCTCCCATTGAAGCTCTTGCATATTCCCCTGGTTGAATTGCCTTTTTTCGTTTTGAGGGAGAGGATTGATCCTCGGGGGGTGCACTCTACATTATGTTTGAGAATCACGTGCGTTCACGACCCCTTCTAAAAACCCCCTTGCATACCCCCTTGCATACGAGAGGTTATATGTCTAAATACCTTTGTATACGGATGTATTCTGTTTTAAATATATGTTTAGTGTAAGTATAAGTGAATATTTTCAGTTCAAAATGTGTTTATTGTATGTATACGTAATATGGCAGTGTTCAAATTAATACCCCTTCTGTGCACTCACGTATACTAGGACATGTTTAGGACAGTGCAACACCCCCCCCTCCCCCCAGGATTGATCCGAATGCGTCATCACTTGTACTCCGTGTGTAGAATGCATGTATTTTTGTGGCATCTCTTCTCGTAGAGTTTTCTGTCGTTGCAGTGTTTTCTGTTTCCTTCACATTGAAGGTCTTGCATATTCCTTGGTGGAATTGCCTTTTTCTTTTTCAGGGAGAGGATTGATCAGAATGCGTCGTCGCTTGTGTAGAATGCATGTATTTTAGTGGCAGGAGAATCATCATTTGAACTGGTAGAAAACCGTAAAAGAACTGGTAGGGTTTTCTGGCATTGCAGTATTTTTCTGTTTCTTTCACGTTCGAGATCTTTCATAGATTTTGTCACACTTCTTCCGAGAAGATTGATTCTCTGGAGGTTGAGTGAACCTTGGGAGAGAAGCATGGAGCCAATCGTGGTCATTCTCCATGATGAAAGTGTGACTCCCCTTGTCACCGTGTGAAGAATGAGAGTGGACACGGCTTGGTAATTTTCATCAGGGCTTTTCAATCTTCACGCCCATTCTTCATTCTTGAACTTCTCAATCTTCGGAGAAAGTGCCACGTACTCATTCTCCAAAGATTGAGAATGGGAAGAAAGAGTTGTGACCCCTATTGAATTGCCTTTTTAGTTTGAGGGAGAGGATTGACCAGAATGCGACGGACATCGCGTGTAGTTTTGACCCCTAAGCGTCCACTGTGTATTCTCTGAAAAGTGGATCCCTTGCTGCAAGTCATCTGTTTGTGTAAAACTTACTTTAGTTTGACACGATTGACACTGTTGATCTTGTAGTATAGAACAAGAGCTTTAAAATGATCTATTGCAATTAGTTAATCAAGGTAAAATGAGAAAAAGCCACCATTGCAAAGTTCAGTGATGCAGATGGCCACACTGGGCGTTTAGGGGTTAAATGGTGGGATGGAATTGATTGATTTAGGGTTTGGTTTTAGTGTAGCTTGTGGCGCTCGAGAGTGCGTACTCGCGGCCCGGGAACGTGGCGCAAGTGCGTCTGAATGGGCAGGAAGTGAAGGCTGTGCCTTCGAGTTCTCCGTTTTCGGCCAAGATCAACGAGCCAGTGCTGTACAAGCTCCGCGGTGACATCCCTGCAGGCACCATGAAGCTGCCTCAATTCTCTCTGTCTGTGAAATCTCCCATTGAGCTTCATGTCAACCAGGCCACCAACTCCGAGCTTTTTGCCGTCACCGAAGGTGCGAGTTTCCTTCACTTTCACATTGCAGACTACTACACTTTCTGTTTTAACATCATGTTGTATGTTTTCATTGAAAAAGAAATCAATGAAAAGAGCTTTCGTGCCCCTTTTCTCTCATACTGTTGTACCTCTCCATTTTGACATGTTTGGGAAGCCGTATCTTTAAGGTTGCATGCATTGGTTAGTCACAGAAATGACTTGTCACATGTGTATTACTTGAAACAATAATATCGTCATATCATGAAGTGTCATATTATGGAGGGTAGATTATGGGGATGACGATCAGCTAGGCTCTGTCCCTGTAGCACTGGTTCGCTTCTCATTCAGCTTTTGTCAATGCAAGGCCTCCTCTTCTTTGGTCCAGAGGCAAAAAGGAATACCTCTAGTAAAATCTTACGAGTATGTTTTTGTTACTAGTTTGGGTTTCACTGAATAGAATGAAGAGTGTGTGTAGTTTTCATATTTGGATGTTGGTGCAAGCCTGACATTGGGTGTTGGTGTGAGCAGGGCAAGAGCTGGAAGTCGGCCCGTTTGTGCAGGAATGTGGACTGGACTTGAGACCGATTTTGACACTGGCTCGGTTTCCGACCATCGTGTTCTTTGCCAGAGGTCGGGGCGTGGCAGTGGCGCGTGCTATTGTGGAGGCCATTGACGGTGACAACGGCAGCATGAATTTGTCATTCCGGGACGAAGTGCGGCTCTTCTGCTCTGCCTCCAAGCCTTCGGAGCTCGCCTACCAGGTTCCTACATTCAACTCCATCCACTGTCTCTATCTAATTTCTTGATATGTCAAAGCTACACAAGCTTTAGACACAGATCGCCGGACAGTCAAAGGTAAAATTCTGATTGCAGTAATTGGAGAGCCAAATACTCTTTTTCAACACTGTTTGCAAGGCTCAAGTTTGTCCTTGCTATTCCCCAGTTCAGACCTGTTGGTGTTTCAAGCTCTTAGGAAACTGACTGCCAGTTTGAAGAACTCAAGATAAATTTTAGAATTCAAGATACTTTCAGTGAATAAGGTGTAACTTTTATAAATTCTCCCAGTTCTCCAGGAATGTTCTTCCAGCTTCGTGTGGGCATGTAAGCAGAAGTCAGAGATCGGACTGGTCTTTCAGCCAGTTCTACTCTTCATGAGACTGAATTGCACCGTTGGTTTGCAGGATAAGTATGCGGAGTGGGAGTCAAGGAATGTGAAGGTACGCACGACTGTGGACGACGCAGCAGGGGAAGAGTGGCAAGGAAACGTGGGATCATTCACGGCGTTGTGGGACGAAGACGACTTGGAATACGACCCCTTCACAACTGGAGCAGTTGTATGCGTGGAGAAGGAATCCAGGCAAGAGCTGATGGAACTCCTGGAGGAAGCTGGCATCCCCAAGGAGCAAGTCGTGGCATGGGAGTACTGATTGCTTTCCTGCGCTTGCTTTCACTAATTTGACAAGGCAAAAGCATTCCGGGGCGTTCCGGACTGGTAAGCTGCAGGATTCTATAGAAAGCACACTTGTTCTGTGGGACAGTTTGGCCTCCTACAGTATGATTTGAGAGAGGAAAAGAGTCCCGCTGCTGACTTGAATGAGCAGAGTAGGGAATTTGTAGTGAGAAGAATGTACTAAACCTGACTGACATCACTGTGTTGTGGTGTGGATGACGAAATCAATTTATTAAAATCTGCAACACTTTGTGTGGATTTGTGTTCCTCACTTTGGTTGCTCACTTGATGTAATACAGTGACTGTCAAAACTGAGTACGAAATAGCTTAGTCTACCTTTAGCCATTCATATTTTATAATTTACTGCATTTAATGCCAAATCAGTTGACGGCACAAGTATACATTCAAGTAAATGATGTGGCTACCAAATTACAAGTCCAGCAATGCAAAATGATTTGAGAAAGATATAGATCAAAGTAAATTAGCTCTAAAACTCAGTTATGCTCACACTTGGATTACGCGGTGAATGCTACAAATTTGACATGCACAAGTGGTTTTCTCGGTCTATTTTTTTGGATGGGCATGTTCTTGGCCTTCACATTTATAATTGTGTCCCTATTCAGTGCACATCATGTATGCAAATTGAGCAAAATGGTTTCATTAAGGTCTCTCTCTGTTGTTGATAGAAAGCAGATAGAAGAAGCTACTTTAGAAAAGTTGAGGAGGGGTGAAAGTACTAGAAATGTTGCTAGAGACTTACAAGTATCCCAAAGTTGGGTTGCACAATTTCGTAAGCAACATTTGAGTGAGTTGAGTGATGTGAATCGCAGTTTTGGTGGCAGGCCATAGGTGTACAGTGCAGCTGATCGCAGGGCTTGTGTGAGAGAAATCACTATAGGTGGCTTAGAAACTGCACACAAAGTTGGAAATTACTTGAGAGGAGCTTCATGTTGGTATGAGTGATAGTACTGTGAGGAGAATGTTACGAAAAGCAGGTTTGAAATGTGAAGTGAAGCAAAAGAAACCAAAGCTCACACTTCTTCAAATTAAAGGACAATTAGAATTTGCTAGACGTCATTGCCATTGGACTGATGATGATTGGGATTGTGTAGTATTTTCTGATGAAACAAAAATCAACCGATTTTACTCTGATGGTCGCAGTTGGTGTTGGTTTCGTGATGGACAGAGTAGAAGTGCTGGAATGGTGCAACAAACTGTCAACTTTGGAGGTGGGGGAGTGATGATGTGGGGTTGCATGACTCCGAGTGGCCTTGGTATGATGTGTAGGATTGAGGGAAGAATGGATCAGTACATGTATAGAGAAATTTTAGAGCGAGAACTGGTTCATACACTGCATACATACAATCTAGATCCTGCCAATTTGATTTTTCAACAGGATAATGACCCAAAGCATACATCCAAGAGTGTGCGCCGTTGGCTGAATTCGCAAGAATTCACTCTTTTGAAGTGGCCGGCGCAATCTCCAGACTTGAATCCGATCGAACATTTGTGGGCAACTTTAAAACGTCGACTCAACCAATATGAGAGACCTCCCAAAGGAATGTTAGAATTGTGGGAGCGTGTTGAGGATTGTTGGGCTTCAATTACTCCCAGTGAGTGTAAGAACTTGTATAAAAGCATGCTTAAGCGCATTGCAGCTGTTATAGTTGCTAAGGGTAGGTGGACAAATTTTTAACTTTGTTCCAGCTAATGTGAGCAAAACTGAGTTTTGGACTGAACTTCACTTTACTTTTTTTTTAACATGCATACATGTGTGTAATAGACCTCAATCCCCATGGAAGTATGACTGATTGCAATGGTAATCCTGTGCAATTTATGGTTTCATTTTTGACGCATCCAATTTCCCTACATTGTTTGTTAAATTTCAGTAAGCTGTGTTCGTACTCAGTTTTGGCAGTCACTGTATATGCTCATTCCTTCGGGTGAGCATGTTTGAGGAATTCTCTGCTTTCTAATCTGGTGTTCGGATAGATGCTAATTAAAACTACACAAAGAAAACTTGTGAAGGTGAAACAAGTAAAGTAAATCATAGAGTACTCCTATTGAATTTTTTACTAGAGTAGTGTCACTTGTTTCACGCCTTAGGTTGTGACTATGTTGAAGTCAATGCATGCACATATTTGAGGAACAAAGAAAATTTGAAGGCCGTTCGTACATGCATCAGCTTTAACCCTTTGGTGCCCAAGTGACCAGTAAGTGGTGTGTAGATCAGTAGAAATGAAATACTATAAAATCTGTGAACCATCTAAGTTCGGTGACTTATGTTTAGAAGTATAAGGGCCGCTTCACACTATGGCCGTCCAAGTCGAGAGGCCGTGGGATTGAGAGTCCAAAGAAATCTACTGAAAATAGGCAACAAAATATAGTTTCATTTTTTATGAAAAGAAATCAACGGCCTCTCGACCATAGTGATGGGTCTTACAAAATGTAGGACCCAAACTTCTTCTCGAGAGGCCGTCACCTTGGTCAAAAAGTGTTGCCATGTAAGCATTTTGAAGGTCCACGGCCTTTGGACTTTTGGCCTCTAGTGTGAAAGGTCAAGAGGCCGAAACTATGGTTTCTTGCAATTTGATTGGTGGAAATCGACGGCGTCTCGACCTTCGGCTATAGTGTGAAGCGGCCCTAACTCTTGATTCTTTGAATGATGGAAGAAAGAAACAATTAGAATCAGACTTTTTTAAATATCCAAATATCTATATAAAGAATACTAAAATACAACAAATACTTACTAATACAACAGATGTATCATGCAGTATTTTTTTGTGATTGAAAAATTGTTATCATGTATTTATTTTTGGATTGTAATCTCTTGTTCATGTTCCATTAGTGTATATATTATTATCTTGATCAATGTACCAACCCCTTTTTTATTTTAACTTATAATTTTTGTCTGATAAGTCAGTCATTTATAATTAAAATTCAAATTAATTATGTATGAGTCCTCGCAACCTCTTTGAACAGACACTTCATTCACGCCAACCTCTTTGGAGGGCTGGAGTTATTATTCATTGAGTCCGCGCATGACTTGAAGGATTGCAATGGAGAGGTGTTCGAACAGGTCATCGTTGGACATCTTCACTTTCATTTTTGAAAATTTAACCCAAATCATATTTAACATTGAATCTCACACCCCCAAAATCTCATTTTTGACTGTGCATTATACAATTCAAAATCATATTGTAATCTTCCATTCCAACATTCCCATCTTACCAATATTTAACCAACACTTGTTTCATTGTGCCATCTTAGATTTATATAGTTTCACTACTTCTAATGAAGGTGATTTTAAAAGAACATCACCCAAAAAGCTGTGTTTTCTCTACAATCACCATGGACACTAAAGAGATAACAAAATCACAGTGTAATGTTAACTTTGAAAGAAGTGGTGCCACGTACTCCACAAACAATTCCGCGTGTACTGTTCTAAACGACTTCTTAACCTTGTGTCTCGGAAAAAGCTTTTTTCAAACCCGTCCTGTGAGGGAATCCAACAAAGCAAGCTTATCATTTTGTACCTCATCATCACAAACCATTTACGTCTAGTTTTGTAATTGACATGCAATTGCTAATTACTTGACATGCATAACACATAGTACTATTTGTTACTTATTAGTATTTTGTCACTGTCCTTTTATTCTTTTGTTTTAACTCATATAACACAACATTGTATAGCAATTGTAACATCTCAGACCACTCTGCAATCTTCCAACGCAGATGCTAAATAAACAAGATCTACTTAAGAGCATAATTCCCTAAAAACCACGCAATACAATTTCGCTTTTGGAGCCATTAGCAAAATTTTGAACCCTCTAGAAGCCCCCTAGAGCTCCCTAAAAGGGACATCGGTTAGCTTTTTAAAATGTACTTCTCATGAAAAATGCCAAGACTATTCCCCTATATTCATTCATTGATATAATGGTTGTGGGCAATTCGCATTGGCCATTCAAGTAAGGTACGAAGAAAAAGTAGTCCTTCGAGTACTCCAAAACAAGATAGTCATACAAGGTAGAGACACTTCACACACGTTTAATGTACCTAGTCTTAAGCTCGATACATTTTAAGAGTGTCAAAAACTGAAGGACTCTTGGATGACTCATTATTTTGCTAATGCCTTCTTTAAGTTTGTCAACTAATAAGATTGAAATTTGTCAAAGTCGATGTATGCACAAACTTGAATAGCAAAGAAAATTTGAAGGCAATTTCAATAATCATCAATAAGATCATGTACTTCATCCCACTTTTTCAATCAAGAGAAATAATGAAGAAATTTGTAGCAAATAGATTCATGCATATGTGCACTGATTGGAAAAAGGAATGACTTGTGAATTAGTTATGGCACATTTCATGAAGTGATTCACTAATAATTTCTTAAATCAACATATCTAAGATCATAGCTGAAAAGTACAATTGAAAAAATTAGCTCATAAAATTAGGCAACCAAACAATCTTCAAAAATCATTACGCCTATTGTGTTACATTTGAACTAAACACAATAAATTTCATCTATGGATTGTCAAATATATTGTTCATAACCAAAATATAAAACAATTCTCAATTATGGTTTCACATTTTATGTAAAATTATTGATAATAGCAATCATAAACGTACAAATATAGATAATTCATAATGTACTTGTCCTTTCATACATCAAGTTCAAAGTATCTTTGTAATCACAAATCATATTACATCTTTGCGATTCCGCAATACCAGATAGGGAGGTTCTTAAGGGGATAAATGTAATAAAACCGTTAGCAATTGAAACGAAATAAAAATACTTACTAGAGGTTCTATCCCTTGTAAATGCCAATATCGAGCTGCGAAAGTCAATACCGTACCATATATCTCTAGAGTTTGTTTCCGTCCGCCACATAAGACAAGGTCATAGTTACAATGAACTCAGGTCTACAAAAGAGTCAACGGGACACTTCCTGAATGTTGGTAATAATATCATCCCTTCACCACCTCAACCATTGTTTAGCATCAGCATCTCTTTTGTCTTCCGCTATACTCTCACAATATTCTCTCTTCTTGCGACAGAATTTTTTCAATTCATTGCATATAATATGAAAAGATGGCCTTTTCGAAGGCTCAGAGTCCCAACACCTTCTCAATAAGTCTTGTATCTCTTCATCCACATAATCGGGCAATGAAGGCCTCTCATCTCCAATGTCATAGTCATTTGCACGACGAAATTGGAAAGGGATGCAACTTGTCAAGACTTCATAACAAGTCATGGCAAAAGAATAAACATCAACCTTCTCCGTCCATATTGTTGGATCTGTGTATTTATCCGCTGCATTACTCCTCATAATACCTAATACTTCAGGTGCCCTCCAAAATCCTGTTCCCATCACTCCTTCGACACTTTCAAAATCAGCAACGTCACATAAAATGAGTTCCTCTACATCATTTTCAAAATTTCTCATAGACGTCTCGATATCCCTACGTACTAACACATTGGCTGATTTCAAATCTCTATGCAAAGTGCCCTCCCTGTGTAGTAGCCTCATTCCCAAAGCAATCTGGGACATCATTAATGTTGATATGGAAGGTGGGAATGGAGGCTTGAGATGAGTTTTGTCCTTGAATATTTGTATATTGATGGCTTTGCGTAGATCACCCCAATACCTCCGCATGAGGAAGGCAAACCGCCCATCTTTCAATAATGTGCAATTCATAACAAAACAACATACATAACTGTTGCGCAATTCATCATTTTGCATATAAATATTTTTTGACTCGTTCACCCAAGAGCCCCTAAACAATTCCAAATGTTCCAACGAAAATACCTTCAGGACAAGAGAAACCTCGGCTTCATCGAATACCTTTGAATCATTCATGATCGCCTTATTCCCATCAAAGAGGGCTTCATAAACCTCGGCTTGGCCTCCTTGTGCAATCTTCTTCCCCACCGCCAACCTTCCCCCGAAGTCCATAAAAAATCCCGACCACAATAAAAAATAATCAAGATCATTATGATCATCATCCAAAAGATTGCCTCTTCCCTTAGGAATGGGTTGTTTCTTCATAACCTCCTCAAAGAATTGGTAATTCATAACTTGGATCTTCCGTTTCTCAACGAGCGACATACTTGATGATGAACCCGCTGCCAAATTGGAGGTCATAGGGACCACTTCCGTCCAAGTAGGATTCGAGACCGCCGTAAGAAACTCTTCCTCGCTATTGCATCGCTTCCGCTCCTGCTCCAACCACATCCCATATGTCCTCCTATGTTCTATGCTTGTGGTGCACGCACTGCTCAACAATTCACCCTCAAATGCCGTCACATACTCCGCATGCTTGTCAACTCCGATGGAATTGGATGTTGTCCCCATTAGTTCTACCCTCTCACCACCACCACATTCTGTACTATTCGAAACGAACGCACCCGATCCCTCCATTTCAAATTGGAATAAATACGATTTATGACCGTGACCTTCCAGCCAAAATCTAGACGAATGCAACCCCAAGAAATAGAAAATCCTTCCAGAGCTAGGGCTCCATACAAGACCTCAAGCTCCGGAAAAATAAAGCGGCAGAAAGAGTGGAATCAGGATTTGCTCACGGAAGAAATGAATCCAGACACAGTGGCTGGCAGACCAAAGCGCTGCTCCTGACTGGTCAAACGTGGCTATGAACGCTCCCCAACCCTCATGCAATGCTCACATCCTTGAAACCTGCATATCGTGAAACTCTTCAAGTTAGATTTAAATTTCGAACAAGAGAGACCCGCGACACTCATCTTCCTTGCTTCAGAAAGCTAAACATAAGAAATACCGCAAACTCACCTGGAGTGCAAGGAGCTGCTCCACAACGCGAAAATACCCGAAACAAGCCTGCTCATCTCATCGCCACTGTACGTACAAGCAACAACGAAGCAAAATAAATCTGTGAGACTGATCGAGTGAAGGCCGGCAGGACCACAACGCGCAATCCCGATGAGTGTTTAAGACAGAAAGCTTCGTGAGCTCACGATACTGGCAAAAGTCGAGGAATACTTCGATAGAAGAAAAGCTTGGACATCCGGGGTTATCTATACTGATCGAATTAAGGCTCCGACGATGAGATTGGACCTGCGAGTCAAAGCAACTGTTCTACGAGTTACTCTCTAGCTCCTTTCGTAGATGGCACAGCTAGCCTGGAACTCTGACAACAAACTTCCGGTGGCTGGGAAGGAATCAAACACTTTTATGTAAGGGCCGCTTCACACTATGGCCGAAGGTCGAGAGGCTGTTCGATTTCCACCAATCAAATTGCAAGAAACTATGGTTTCGGCCTCTCGACCCTTCACACTAGAGGCCAAAGTCCAAAGGCCATGGACCTTCAAAATGCTTACATGGCAACACTTTTTGACCAAGGTGACGGCCTCTCGAGAGGAAGTTTGGGTCCTACATTTTGCAAGACCCGTCACTATGGTCGGCAGGCTGTCGATTTCTTTTCATAAAAAATGAAAACTATATTTTATGCCTATTTTCAGTAGATTTCTTTGGACTCTCAACAAAGTTTGGACTCTCAATACCACGGCCTCTGGACTTGGACGGCCGTAGTGTGAAGCGGCCCTAACTCCTGGTCCTTTCGTACGACTCGTGGCCGATTCTTAGGCTTGTTCAGGCAAGAAAGCTTCATGAGCTCACGATACAGGAAAAAGTCGAGGAGTACTCCGATAATACAGTTGTATGGACATCCGTGCTTGTCTGTACTGATCGCATTAATTAGCCTCTGACGATGAGATTGGTCGTGTGAATAAAAGTAACTGTAACTGTACGAGTTACTCTCTAGCTTAGCTTTTTCGACAAATTGAGATATTTGCATCCTGGAAGTTTGACTGTTTGACAACACGCTTTCTGAACCTTGGAATGGGTCAAGTGTTTAGTACAATTCTTGATACTTTCATGAGATTCGTGATCCATTCATAGCCTTGACGGGATCAAGTTCGTGCATCCATCGACTTTAACAATGTTTTCGAGATTCGTGAAACAGATGGTACTACTCTACTAGACAATTTAAAGAGTACTCTATCAAACTATTCTTTTTTTATGCAGATCAGATTGATAAATAATAAATAGATAGAAACTCCGGTCCTCTTTCAAAGGCTGGTGTGAATAAAGTGTCCGTAACGTCAATGAGTCAGTGCCCACCGGACAAAGGGCCATTAGAACAAAACTACTATTCCGTTTCAGAAATGGACCATGCAAATCATCGAATAATTGTAAATGCCTTCCGCAAGCCTACAAACCCGCTTTGAATCGAGGAAGGCAATCTCATCTTTCTCCACGTCATCATCACACAATCTTTATGTTTAGTTTTGTAATTGACATGCAAATTTTCATTCCTCGACACTGCAAAAAATACTATTTAATTTTTAATTTTATTTTGTCGGAGATTGTTATGTCACATTAGAGTTATCAGTAAAGTCGAGTAAATGAATTCCACAAGAGGAAAGTCGAGATAAAGTTGGTTTTTAGTTTGACAGGTAGTGAATACAAGATTTTGCCTCCTTTAACCCTTTAGTGCCCAAGTTACCGCTAAGTGGTCACCAGGTCACCGGAAAATGAAATGCTCTAAAATTAGTGAACCATCTCAGTCCAGTGTCCAAAGTAGAGATGTGTAACTTTTGAATCTACAGATGATGCAAAAAGAAATTTTGGAATCTGACATTGTTAGATATTCAAATACCCATGTACAAAACACCAAAATATTGCAAATACCTCAAAATACAGCAAATACTTACAAATATAGCATATGTACTATTTTTTTCGTAGGACACATGTAGTATCGGGAACCTCACCTCGGCAAATGTACCCTTTGGCTACATTCTACAGGGGATAATACACGGGAGGTTCTTGATACTATATTCAAGCCTTTTTCGTTTTGCCAAACCTTGTAGGGTTCAAACAAGGTAATACGATCCACTGAGGATGTCATCAGTGTCTTTTTTTGGAGAATCTTCATCATAACAATTGAGAAAAATATATAAACTACTAAAAAAGATTTTAGTCCAATGTTCTATACTTATACTAGATGTACCATATATAAAAAAACAAGAAGGTTTTGTGAATATTATTAGTATCAAAAGGACAATTATATCTTTGTCACCAGTCCTTATATATTAGTCCTTGATTAAGGATTATTTTAGATGAATTAATGACTTTTTTGGATGAATTATTCAATATTTTGGATAGAATGTGCCATTAAGGACTCCGTTAAGGACTCCCTAAGTGTGCACCGTTGGCTCGTTTTACCTCATTTGCACCTCGTATTTATTAATTGATTGTTGAGTGCCTTTGGGTGTCAAAACTTCAAATAGAGTGTAGTAAATTAATGCTACATGAAACCTGCATATCGTGAAACTCTTCTAGTTAGAGTCAAATTTCGAACAAAAGAAAGCCACACCTATTACAAAAAGCTGAGTTACATAAGAAAAAACCCCCGCTCACCTAGAGGGCGAAAAGCTCCTCCACAACCCGAAACACCTTAAACAAGCCTGGCTCAACCCACCGCCTCTGTACGTACCAGAAACAACGAAGCAAATTCTGTGATACTGATCGAGTGAAGGCTGGCACGACCACAACGCGCAATCTCGATCAGAGTTCAGGCTAGAAAGCTTCATGAGCTCACGATACAGGAAAAAGAGCCGAGGAGTACTTCGATAACACAGTTGTATGGACATCCGTGCTTGTCTGTACTGATCGCAGTAATTAGCCTCCGACGATGAGATTGGACCTGAAAATCAAAGTAACTGTAACTGTACGAGTTACTCTCTAGCGTAGCTTTTTCAACAGAGTGAGATATTTACAGCCTGGAAGTCTGACAACACGCTTTCTGAACCTTGGAAGGGGTCAAGTGTTTAGTACAATTCTTGATCCTTTCCGTACTTAGATTCGTGGCCCTTTCATAGCCTTGACGGGATCAAGTTCGTGCATGCATGGACTTTAACAAAGTTTTCGAGATTCGTGAAACTGAGTGTACTACTCTACTAGACAATTCAACGAGTAATTATTCTATTAAACTATTTTTTTTCATGCAAATCATCTCTAAATAATTGTAAGAGCAGGGCCACCTATGCCATCAGAGAGTCTCTCACACTCAAGAAGTAGATGAAAAGTGCCAAGGGCCCTTCCAAAATGCCTCTTGACTCTGGATCACAATGTACTAGAGCATTCCCACCCATGCACGCTAGGACTAATACTCTAAATTATTCATCTATATATGAAGAGCCCTTGCACTTGCACTCCCCCACCCTTGCACACCCTTCACGTATCAAAAGTGCACATCGAATAGTCAATGGACCAATCACAAGTAGAATGGGAGGATATAATCAACTAAATAGTGATTTGAAGACCCAATTTCTAACACGCTAGGATCCAAAGTCTAGAGGTATTTTGTAAGGGCCCTTGGCACTTTTCATCTACTTCTAGAGTGTGAGAGACTCTCTAAGGGCATGGGTGGCCCTGCTCTTAGAAATCGGGCCTTCAAATCACTATTCAGTTGACTATATCCTCACATTCTACTTGAAATTGGTTCATTGACTATTTGATGCGCAGTTTTAATATGTGAGGGATGCGCAAGTGAGTGACTAAGTGCAAGGGCCCTTCAAATATAGATGAATAATTTCAGAGAGTCCTAGCATGCATGGGTGGGAATGTTCTAAATGCCCTTTTCAAACCTGCAGTCCCGCTTTGATTCCACAAAGGCAAGCTTATCTTTCTTCACCTCATCATTACACAATCTTTAGGTTCAGTTTTGTAATTAACATCCAATTTTTAATTCCTTGACATTGCAGACAATACTATGTAAATTTTGTTTTTATTTTATCAGAGATTGTTATGTTATATTAGGGTTATTAGTAAAGTCGAGCAAATAAATTCCATGAGAGGAAAGTCAAGGTAAAGTTGGTTTTTAGTTTGAAAGGTAGGGAATACGAGTGATGCCTGGACCGCCCTTCCGAGGAATCTTGTCCCCGCCAGACACATCGATGATGTAGATGATGTAGTCTGTCAGCTCCCGGCTGAAGTTGGCTGCCAGATTGTCTGTAAACCGATTCCCCACCATCACTTTGCCTCGTTATTTTAAAGCAAATTGAAGCACAGTTCGACCCCTATTTCAACAAACCCAACATGTTATAGAATGTCTTCCTTCAAGCCCAATGCTTTGATGACCAGACCCCCAATCCAGGCTTCAAGATGAAGTCCCTCATAAGTCACATACCTACATAGCGAAGCGGGTAGGGTCTGTGATAAGGCTGGAACAGCCATTAGATTCTTTGCAAACCTTCATAAATCACATACCTACATAGCAAAGCGAGTAGGGATTGTGATAAGCTATTAGATTCTATCAAGACCTTCATAAATATCAAACCCTCCATAGCAAAACCCGTGCCATTGGCATCATAAATATATTTGCCTAATGGCATCGGTCAATCAAAAGGCTTCTTTATCTTTGTCGTTTGCCCTAGAGCTTCCTTATTATATAGACACAATAAGCCACCATTTGCTATTGCACAAAACCCGTGCCATTGGCAGCAGCCAATGGGAAGGCTTTTGTATGTCCTAGAGCTTCTTTATTATATAGACGCAACAAGATTCTCTATACTTCAGATAGGACTTTGATACCCTAAGTACAGCAAGTCCTCTATACTACTGCTGTCCCATGATTTCAATATGATGAGGTAGATAAAACTCAACAATCCACAAAATAAGAAAAAGGACAACAGAGGTGTCTTACCTCCCCCAGACTCGCACAACAAAATATCAGCTTTGAAAGTCTGGGAGAGCTCCTCCAAAGGTCCCAAGTTGATGCTGATGTCCTCTCGGATGGCTGCATGTGGACACCCTCCAATCTGCAAGGCACAAATCCTCTCTAGCGCAAGCGCTCCATGCTTCACTGAAAACACCCCATCCTCTTCAGTGAAGATATCATTTGTGACCTGTCTCAAGGACACAATACATGTTCATGAATTAAAAAAATTAAAAAATCCAAACCAAACGAATACTTGACTAATTAGACAGTCACACAGAAAAGGGGGTAGAACGTACAGTACCCTTCAGTAATGTTACGTAGTTTTGATTTTTTAAAGAATTGTCATTAAAACCTAACTTGAGAATCGTCCATTTCCCAAAAAAAGAAAAGAAAGGATCAATCATGCATTCGGCAAACAGTGGTAGCCTTTCAATATTTCAGGATCATTTGAGCGGGCTACAAAAAGAGTAAAGGGACAGAATTTCAATAATTGCCACACGGAAAAGGGGGTAGAACATACAGCAGCAATGCTGTACTTGTCACGCAAGGCTTCACATAGAGCCAACATTAGAGCTGTCTTCCTGCAAAGCGTTCAACATGAAAAAAAACGTAAGCACATGCTCATATGTGACAATCCAACCATCTAAATTGACTGAATTCACCAGAGTTGATAAGAAACGGCCAACATATGCTTTTTCCACTACAGCTATAAATCATCATACACAAACACACCATAGTGAGAAAATTGGACACACAGGTTTTTAGTAAAATTATACTAATTCAAAAACCATCATGAGGAGAATCTCAGTGATCATACAGTGGTGATCATTGTTAACATAAGGAGACCTCTCCATGGAGAAGATATGTTATTTACAAGTTCTTAATTTTACTAAACACCATTTTACAAACAACAAGTGCTTCTTAAACCTTTGCGATATTTGCAGCCCTATATATTATAAGCACTCACTACCTACGTACCATAGTTAATAGAACAAGAACTACCCTAGCAGTCTCTTTATTCACAATGGTCTAAGGTCCAACGTTACTCTTCTTCTTCTATTAGAAGCTACAACTGTATTCTCATCAGCAGATTATACAGCTTGAGACATACTTCCACTATTCAGAAATAACTGTCCTAGCATTAACATGTTTTAACTTAACACCTTTTCTTTTGGGTAAACTAGCCGTCTCAGAGCCCCAAAAAATGGTGTATCCTTAATAGTAGTATGTAGTTTTTGTGTCACTCTCATTGTCCGCCCTGTTCGAAGTGGACATGCCTGACGTTTGAAGTAAAAAACATAAGACAAATATTGCAAAAAAAGATGACAATTATTTCCACGCAGAGGGGGTACTAGGTAGAAAAATTCAGACTATGCAGCACATGCAAGACACATACCCAGTGCCAACCGGGCCGCCAATGCCCACTGTGAATGCGCGCTCGTTAAAGTCTCGTGTTGAAAGGGGCTGCGCTCGTTGGCTGAATAACCCTGGAGACTCCAGAGGCTCATGTGTATGTGGAGCTAATCCGTCATGCGAGTGGTATATCTTCCCATCCGCGCCAGCAAACTCTGTTTTGGCCCTGTTCCATCATGCATCATAAGAACTTAAATCTACCAAAGGAAAAAGATGCAATGAAATGCACCCTAAATGCCAGTGATGGAGAGAAGGATGCTTACGGATGATCATGGTGGTGCTGATGCGCATGGTCATGTGAGTGATCATGGCTATGGCCGTGGTCGTGGCCATGAGTATGTTCCATGGCTACCAGGCTCCTTCACCTACAGTTTCCCAATTGCACTTAGAACCTCCAATTGAATATCAATATATTAAATAGTCCTTGCATGCTTAAATAATAACAAAGTAGAGCTCATTAGAAAAAAAACTCCAAATCCTATGCAGAAAGAAAGAAATGATCAGATTTGCAGCTGTCTGATTGTACCTCAAAGATAAAACTGATCTACATCATAAGGTGAGTTTACAGTGAGCAATAATCAATCCAGACCCAGGGACGGTTTAAACTACGGTCATTCGGTTGAGAGAATCTTGGATAACTCCACTTTAAATTGACAAAGAGCAAAACCAATAAGGAAAAAAAAACAAACTTCGAACATTAACTTCTAGTTTGAAAGTTGAGAGATCAAAATTATGCTATCCCACAATCAAATTGCAGAAATCCTTTCGATATGGCCCTCATGTCAGATTGATATCATGTACCAATAAGAAACTTTGAATCCTTATAACATACAATATCCAAATCATGCATTTCGTCGTTGCATTTGAATCCTCTTTACTTTCCTAACGAGAACATTTAAAAACCTAATCATTCAAATAATAATAGAAAATGATACTCAGTGATACAATTACCTAACAAGCAACGGTTAGAACTCAATAACTTTCACAATCACCCTTTCAATAAACCTCGTGTGGGATTCAGTTCATCTACTTGGAACCCTTGCATTCTTCGGTGCATTGAAATCCTCTTTGATCTGCTAATAACAAGAATAATTATATATCCGATCATCGAAACGATATTAAAGTGTTGCTAATTAATTACATGATATGGATTCTAAGATAACACGAAGAACTCATAAAAAAAATTATTTGTATTTATTTTTTTGGTTTTTTTCGATAAAATGGTTTCATTATGTTGTAAATTTTCCCAGTTCTCCAGGAATGTTCTTCCAGCTTCGTGTGGGCATGTAAGCAGAAGTCCAAGATCGGACTGGTCTTTCAGCCAGTTCTACTCTTCATGAGACTGAATTGCACCGTTGGTTTGCAGGATAAGTATGCGGAGTGGGAGTCAAGGAATGTGAAGGTACGCACGACTGTGGACGACGCAGCAGGGGAAGAGTGGCAAGGAAACGTGGGATCATTCACGGCGTTGTGGGACGAAGACGACTTGGAATACGACCCCTTCACAACTGGAGCAGTTGTATGCGTGGAGAAGGAATCCAGGCAAGAGCTGATGGAACTCCTGGAGGAAGCTGGCATCCCCAAGGAGCAAGTCGTGGCATGGGAGTACTGATTGCTTTCCTGCGCTTGCTTTCACTAATTTGACAAGGCAAAAGCATTCCGGGGCGTTCCGGACTGGTAAGCTGCAGGATTCTATAGAAAGCACACTTGTTCTGTGGGACAGTTTGGCCTCCTACAGTATGATTTGAGAGAGGAAAAGAGTCCCGCTGCTGACTTGAATGAGCAGAGTAGGGAATTTGTAGTGAGAAGAATGTACTAAACCTGACTGACATCACTGTGTTGTGGTGTGGATGACGAAATCAATTTATTAAAATCTGCAACACGGATTTGTGTTCCTCACTTTGGTTGCTCACTTGATTTAATATATACTCATTCCTTCGAGTGAGCATGTTTGAGGAATTCTCTGCTTTCTAATCTGGTGTTCGGAGAGATGCTAATTAAAACTACACAAAGAAAACTTTGAACAACTGCAGGCTGCAAATTTGATATAAAATTCTATTGTGAAGGTGAAACAAGTAAACTAAATCATAGAGTACTCCTATTGAATTTTTTACTAGAGTAGTGTCACTTGTTTCACGCCTTACATTGTGACTATGTTGAAGTCAATGCATGCACATACTTGAGGAACAAAGAAAATTTGAAGGCCGTTCGTACATGCATCGGCTATAACCCTTTGGTGCCCAAGTGGCCAGTAAGTGCTGTGTAGATCAGTAGAAATGAAATGCTATAAAATTCGAGAACCATCTAAGTTTGATGACTTATGTTTAGAAGTATAAGGGCCGCTTCATACTATGGCCGTCCAAGTCGAGAGGCCGTTGGACTGAGAGTCCAAAGAAATCTACTGAAAATAGGCAACAAAATATAGTTTCATTTTTTATGAAAAGAAATCGACGGCCTCTCGACCATAGTGACGGGTCTTGCAAAGTATAGGACCCAAACTTCCTCTCAAGAGGCCGTCACCTTGGTCAAAAAGTGTTGCCATGTAAGCATTTTGAAGGTCTACGGCCTTTCGACTTTTGGCCTCTAGTGTAAAAGGTCAAGAGTCCAAAACCATGGTTTCTTGCAATTTGATTGGTGGAAATCGGTGGCATCTCGACCTTCGGCCATAGTGTGAAGCAACCCTAACTCTTGATTCTTTGAATGATGGAAGAAAGAAACAATTAGAATCAGACTTTTTTTAAATATCCAAATATCTATATAAAGAATACTAAAATATAACAAATACTTACTACAACACATGTATCATGCGGTATTTTTTTGTGATTGAAAAGTTGTTATCATGTATATATTTTTGGATTGTAATCTCATGCTCATGTTCCATTAGTGTATATATTATTATCTTGATCAATGTACCAACCCCTTTTATATCTTAACTTATAATTTTTGTCTAATAAGTCACTCTCCTTTTTAATTAAAATTAAAATTAATTATATATAAGTCCGTGCATGACTTGAAGGATTGCAATGGAGAGGTGTTGGAACAGGTCATCGTTGGACATCTTTACTTTCATTTTTGAAAATTTAACCCAAATCATATTTAACATTAAATCTCACACCCCCAAAATCTCATTTTTGACTGTGCATTATACAATTCAAAATCATATTGTAATCTTCCATTCCAACATTCCCATCTTACCAAGATTTAATCAACACTTGTTTCATTGAGCCATCTTAGATTTATATAGTTTCACTACTTCTAACGAAGGTGATTTTAAAAGAACATCACCCAAAAAGCTGTGCTTTCTCTACAATCATCATGGACACTAAAGAGATAACAAAGTCACAGTGTAATGTTAACTTTGGAAGAAGTGGTGCCACGTACTCCTCAAACAATTGCGCGTGCACTGTTCTAAACGACTTCTTAGCCTTGTGTCTCGGAAAAAGCTTTTTTCAAACCCGTCCCGTGAGGGAATCCAACAAACCAAGCTTATCATTTTGTACCTCATCATCACAAACCATTTATATCTAGTCTTGTAGTTGACATGCATAACACAGTACTATTTGTTAATTATTGGTATTTTGTCACTGTCCTTTTATTCTTTTGTTTTACCTCATATAACACAACATTGTATACCAATTGTATCATCTTAGACCACTCTACAATCATCCAACGCAGATGCTAAATAAACTACTTAAGAGCATATTCCCTAAGAACCACGCAATTCAATTTCGCTCTTAGAGCAGCCTTCTTTAAGTTTGTCAACTAATGAGATTGAAATTTGTCAAAGTTGATTTATGCATAAAGCTGAATAACAAAGAAAATTTGAAGGCCCTTTCAATAATCATCAATAAAATCATGTACTTCATCCCAATTTTTCAATCAAGAGAAATACTGAAGAAATTTGTAGCAAATAGATTCATGCATGTGTGCACTGATTGAAAAAAAGGAATGATTTGTGAATTAGTTACCACACATTTCATGAAGTGATTCACTAATCATTTTTTAAATCAACTGTATTAAGATCATAGTTGAAAAGTACAATTGAAAAAATTAGCTCATAAAATTAGGCAATCAAACAATCTTCAAAAATCACTACACCTATTGAGTTACATTATTTAGAACTAAATACAATAAATTTCATCTATGGATTGTCAAATATATTGTTCATAACCAAAATATAAAACAATTTTCAATTATGGTTTCACATATTATGTAAAATTATTGATAATAGCAATCATAAACGAACAAATATAGATAATTCATAATGTACTTGTCCTTTCATACATCAAGTTCAAAGTATCTTCGTAATCACAAATCATATTACATCTGTGCGATTCCGCAATTCCAGATAGGGAGGTTCTTAAGGGGATAAATGTAATAAAATCATTAGCAATTGAAACGAAATAAAAATATTTAGAGGTTCTATCCCTTGTAAATGCCAATATCGAGCTGCGAAAGTCAATACCGTACCATATATCTCTAGAGTTTATTTTCGTCTGCCACATAAGACAAGGTCACAGTTACAATGAACTCAGGTCTACAAAAGAGTCAACGGGACACTTCCTGAATGTTGGTAATAATATCATCCCTTCACCACCTCAACCATTGTCTGGCAGCAGCATCTCTTTTGTCTTCCGCTATACTCTCACAATATTCTCTCTTCTTGCGACAGAATTTTTCCAATTCATTGCATATAATATGAAAAGATGGCCTTTTCGAAGGCTCAGAGTCCCAACACCTTCTCAATAAGTCTTGTATCTCTTCATCCACATAATCGGGCAATGAAGGCCTCTCATCTCCAATGTCATAGTCATTTGCACGACGAAATTGGAAAGGGATGCAACCTGTCAAGACTTCATAACAAGTCATGGCAAAAGAATAAACATCAACCTTCTCCGTCCATATTGTTGGATCTGTGTATTTATCCGCTGCATTACTCCTCATAATACCTAAAACTTCAGGTGCCCTCCAAAATCCTGTTCCCATCACTCCTTCGACACTTTCAAAATCAGCAACTTCACATAAAATATCTTCCCATTTACCATTTTCAAATGATTTCATACACCTCTCGATATCCCTACGTACTAACACATTCGCAGCCTTCAAATCTCTATGCAAAGTGCCTTCATTGTGTAGTATGCTCATTCCTATAGCAATCTGCTGCATGATACTTGTTGATATGGAAGGTGGGAATGGAGGCTTGAGATGAGTTTTGTCCTTGAATATTTGTATATTGATGGCTTTGCGTAGATCACCCCAATACCTCCGCATGAGGAAGGCAAACCGCCCATCTTTCAATAATGTGCAATTCATAATAAAACAACACATTCCATCTTCGCGCAATGCATCATTTTGCATATAAATATTTTTCGACTCGTTTGTCCACGCACCCATAAACCATTCCGAATGTTCCAACGGAAATACCTTCAGGACAAGAGACACCTCGGCTTTGTGGTGGAATACGTTTGAGTCATTCATGACCGCCTTATTTCCATCAAAGAGGGCTTCATAAATCTCGGCTTGGCCTCCTTGTGCAATCTTCTTCCCCACCGCCAACCTTCCCCCGAAGTCCATAAAAAATCCCGACGTCGATAAAAGATAATCAAGCTCATTATGATCATCACCCAAAAGATCGTCTCTAACCTCACGGATGGGTTGTTTCTTGATAACCTCCTCGAAGAATTGGTGATTCATAGCATTGATCTTCTGTTTCTCAACGAGCGACATGCTTGACGATGAACCCTCTGCCGAATTGGAGGTCATAGGGACCACTTCCGTCCAAGTAGGATTCGAGACCGCCGTAAGAAACTCTTCCTCGCTATTGCATCGCTTCCGCTCCTGCTCCAACCACATCCCATATGTCCTCCTATGTTCTATGCTTGTGGTGCACGCACTGCTCAACAATTCACCCTCAAATGCCGTCACATACTCCGCATGCTTGTCAACTCCGATGGAATTGGATGTTGTCCCCATTAGTTCTACCCTCTCACCACCACCACATTCTGTACTGTTCGAAACAAACGCACCCGATCCCTCCATTTCAAATTGGAATAAACACGATTTGTGACCGTGACCTTCCAACCAAAGTATAGACGATCGCAACCCCAATAAATAGAAAATCCTTCCAGAGCTAAGGCTCCATGCAAGACCTGAACCTCCGGAGAAAATGAAACGGCAGAAAGAGTGGAATCAGGATTTGCTCATGGAAGAAACGAATCCATACACAAAATGACTGGCAAACCAAACTGCACGCTCCTGACCGACCAAACGTGGCTATGAACGCTCCCCAACCCTCATGCAATGCTCAAATCCTTGAAACCTGAAAAGCCTGAAACTCTTCAAGTTAGATGTAAATTTCGGACAAGAGAGACCCGTGACACTCATCTTCCTTGCTTCAGAAAGCTACACATCAGTATAACCGCAAACTCACCTGGAGGGCGAAGAGCTGTTCTACAACGCGAAAACGCTCCAATCAAGCCAGGCTCAAGTCACCGCCTTTGTACATACAAGCAACAACGAAGCAAAATAAATGTGAGACTGGTCGAGTGAAGGCCGGCACGACCACAACGCGCAATCCCGATGCGTGTTCAAGACAGAAAGCTTCGTGAGCTCAAGATACTGGCGAAAGTCGAGGAATACTTCGATAGATGAAAAGCATGGACATCCGGGGTTATCAATACTGATCGCCTTAAGGCTCCGACGATGAGATTGGACCTGCGAGTCGAAGCAACTGTTCTACGAGTTACTCTCTAGCTCCTTTCGCAGATGGCACAGCTTGGAACCCTGACAACAAACTTTCAAAGGCTGAGAAGGAATCAAACACTTTTATTTAACTCCTGATCCTTTCGTACGACTCGTGGCCTATTCTTAGGCTTGTTCAGGCAGTTTCATTACAGCCGTAAGATACGAAGTAACGGGCAGATCAGTACCAATCTGCAGAATCGGCTTCATCAAAAGCTAAACACCCACGCAGCAGAGAGAGAGAGCAAGTTGTCAATCGTTT
Organism: Pohlia nutans; assembly: GCA_022496805.1. Lineage (NCBI taxonomy): Eukaryota > Viridiplantae > Streptophyta > Bryopsida > Bryales > Mniaceae > Pohlia > Pohlia nutans. Next base: position 4,981,363 of record CM040103.1, read on the forward strand.
CAACACTTAGATTTCAGCACCCGGGGTGTTGTAGCACAACCAACTAAACCATCCGAGCTGAATCTCTACAAACATAATTTTGCTGGGCATCCTCAACAACAGACCTAATAAGAAAGCTAGAATATGGCATCGAAGCAACGTCACGATGCATGTCAAATTCGCCTCCCCGGGCGCAATCGCTGAGCTTCAGTAACCCTTCAGCAGTACCGTAACACGCATCAAAAATCAAAGCATAGCAATTGCGGAGCGGAACTCACAATCCCGGAAGACGATGTGGTCGCCTCGTACAGTGGAGTAAAGAATATGCCGCTGTACGTACAAGCCACGACGAAGCAAAATCTGTGAGACTGATGGAGTGAAGGCTGGCACGACCACAACACAAAATCTCAACGAGCGGTAAAGACAGAAAGCTTCGAGACTCATGATACAAGCAAAAGTGGAGGAATACTTCGATAGAAGAAAAGCCTGAACATCCGGGGTTACCTACACTGATCGCCTTACGGGGGTCTCTTTATTTCTCCCCATCGAGCGTGGCTCGGATGCCAGGTTTGGTGGGGTTCATTTCTCTGGCCCTCCCCGTTTTCGCCCTTGGGGACTTTTTTGGTTTTTTTTTCCTAAATTTAGGGCCTGCGGCCCTATTTTACCCGAGGGAGCCCCGGTGAGGTCAAGCAAGGCCCCATTCAACTTCAAAATAGGGGGCAGGTTTTACCCCACCCCCGCACCCCACCGAACCTGGCCTCCGAGCCACGCTCGATGGGGGGATTTAGACAGATCCGCCTTACGGCTCCGACGATGAGAGTGGACCTCCGAATCGAAGCAACTGTTCTACGAGTTACTCTCTAGCTCCTTTCGGAGATGGCACAGCCTGGAACTCTGACAACACGCTTTCGGAGTCTCAGAAGGGGTCAATTAAGTCCTGATCCTTTCCTTCGATTCGTGACCCATTCTTTGGCTTGGAGGAATCATATTCGTGCATGTATTCAGGTTTATATTTATTGTTTGTTTGTTATTTTGTTTGGCACAAATAAAGGAAGATGCTATACTGCACAAGGAGTGCATGCATGTATTTTCAAAACAAAGTCAATGCAGCGTGCGAAACAGTGACACTAGTCTACTATCCATTAACAGTTTCACGAGTATTCTATCAGACAACTTTTTTTTATCTGTATTCTAACTTAATGATGGTGTCTGGGGGAATTGCCTTCGTCAGGCAACCCTGTCCCGCTTTGAATCCAACAAGGCAAGCTTATCTTTCTACACCTCATCCTCCCACAATGTTTTGGTTTACTTTTGTAAATTTGGGTTAACCCTTAAACGTCAAGAGGGCCTGGACGGGGCAGCCCGGAAGGAATCTAAATTTTTGGAGGCAAAATTTATTTTTTATTTTTTATTTTTATTTTTTTGCAAAAACGGCTCTTCAGTGCACTGCTGGCTCGCACTTTAGCACTGTAGCACTGTAGCACTGCGGCACTGCTGAACTTCAGCTGCCCCAACCTCAAAACTTGTTCAATTCCATAACTTTGATTGCTTACCAACGATTCCACAATCTCTCAAATGAGGCGAAAATTTGGAATCAATATCGCATTTTCAGTAGCTTTCCAATGCAACAAGTCTCGCTTGATTTGGTTGAGAAATGGAACTTTTTTCTCCAATTATTCCTTTTAAATAAGCCCATTGGGCTTACCTTGACGTTTAACGGTTAACTGAAAAGAAGAGAGAATACATGTTAGGTGTGGTGAGTCTAACCCGTATGTAAGGCAACTAAGCAAACTCGCATAGTTTTCAAAGAATCCATAATAGAAAGGAGGGTGTACTAGTTTTGCCGTCTCAAAGCCACTCATGCCCTCTTATAGTCTCTCACACTCAAGAAGTTGATGAAAAGTGCCAAAGTCCCTTTCAAATTATCTCTTGACTCTCAATCCTAGCGTGTTAAAAATTGGGCTTTCAAATCACTATTCAATTAACTTTATCTTTACATTCTACTTGTGATTGGTCCATCGACTATTTGATGCGCACTTTTGATAATTATGTGAGGGGCGTGCAAGGGTGCGAGAGTGTGAGTGCAAGGGCCCTTCCAATATAGATGAATAATTTCAGAGAGTTAGTCCTAGCGTGCATAGGTGGGAATGCTTCAAAAGAGACCAATTGACATGTAATTCTTAACTCAATTGACATGCAATTTTTAAATTCCTCAGTACAATAAACAATACAACATTTATTCATTACTTTTTGGTATTTTGTTCTGATACTTATATCAATATGACATAGCTAATATAAGGGCCGCTTCACACTATGGCCGTCCAAGTCGAGAGGCTGTGGGATTGAGAGTCCAAAAAAATCTACTGAAAATAGCAATAAAATATAGTTTTCATTTTTATGAAAAGAAATTGACGGCCTCTCAACTATAGTGACGGGTCTTGTAAAATGTAGGATCCAAACTTCCTCTCAAAAGGCCGTCACCTTGGTCAGAAAGTGTTGCCATGTAAGCATTTTGAAGGTCCACGGCCTTTGGACTTTGGCCTCTAGTGTGAAGAATCGAGAAGCCAAAACCATAGTTTCTTGCAATTTGATTCGTGGAAATCGACGGCGATTAGAGTGTTGTTGGACTACTTCTTGTATAACATTCCTCTAAGTTCAAAATGGCCCTCAAATTGATGCTCGGCTGACATATTTGGTCTAAAAGTGTTGGGCTTGCTCTTAGGAAACTGACTGCCATTTTGAAGAACTCATGAGGAATTTTAGAAATCAAGTTATTTTCAGTGAATTAGATCTAATAAAGATTTAAAATTTCACATAAATATTAGAGTTTTCTGCAAATTGGATGCCACTTACAGCTCTAGTTTTATTGAAATTTTAAGAGACGTAAATTGAGTGATGTTTGTTAACCCTTAAACGACAATGCCAGCCCACGGGCTTGGTTTTAGTTTGGAAGAATCTTGCTAATAACTCCTACACCATTGCACCAAATGGGGTTTTTAAAATGCCAAACCGAGCACCTTAGAGAGATCTATACTTCTTTAGAATAGAGCTAAAGTAAATTAAACACAGAATCATGCTTAAAATGGAATTTAAAAGAGATTTTGGGTGTGGTATCAGGAAAGCATATGTCGTTTAAGGGTTGATTAGCAAAAAACAAAGCATGTGCTGGATGAGCCAGTGGTGGAGATAGAATCATTGATTTGGATTCGACACAAGCATGAAGCTAATTTGGGGACATCATGGACGGAGTCAAAGTTTAGGGCCCCTTGAAATAACTAAAATTAGTTGGATCAAGAAAAGTGAGGGTCTTAAGTTTTTGGGCACCACTTTTTTTTATATTTTTTAAAAAAAACGAGAGAAACCTCATTGAATTAATGGGTTGGGCACCATTTTTGGAGTCATGAAACTTAACACCTCCAGTTTTTTAAAAGCAACCATAGTTTTCACAAACTTTGGTCCAGTCACCCCTCTTTTACAGACTTTGCAGGAAAACTCTATTCCTCCAGCTTATTGTGGGCCTGCATGTGTAAGAGATTGGAAAATTTCAGCAACTCTACCTGCTCTTCCTAGCAGTTTTTTTCTCCATGAGGCTGAATTGAGACTCCATGAGATTGATTGCTTTCTTGCGTTTCCTTCCACTAATTTGGCAGGGCAAATGCATATCACCGCCCTCCCAAATAGAGTAAGAGAGTTTTAATATGGACAAAAGTCCATAAGTTAGAGAGTTCTATGGATCTAGGACCCCTACTGACTGTTCTTCTCCTTTTTTCTTTCCTCGCACTTTAACAGATTGGTTTCACTCTTTCCTACAATAAGAATGTTGTGTGGACATCCGCGCTTATATTATCTACAGTAATCGCATTAAGTCTTTTGACGATAAGATTGGACTTGTGATTTGAAGTAATTCTACCATAACATTCAGTAGCCTCTGTGACTAGTGCCTTCGCCTACCAGAACGATGTGGAATATTCTACATCATTTCATCCCCTGAATGAAATGATGTGGAGTATTCTACATCACATCAATTACTAAGGAGGCAGGTGGCATTAAGCAAGAGCAATCAATCACGGTGAACAATAATGAAAATCAGTCACAAAATTGGAATTCAACAGTGTTTTGTAGTTGTTTATTTGATTCAATAATTCATTCAATTTCAAATCACTCGTCACCTTATATATACAGGTGGACGAAACTAAAAGACAGCCTCTTAGAAGGCTTCTAAATGTTATGATGAGTTGCTAGAGTTATTTGAAATCAAAAGTGGTTTTCAGCGGAGTTCAAGTGGAGTTCTCTTTTTATAAGTACAATTTCTGACATACATTGTCTATGAAAAAATTTCATTATAAGGTAGGGGCTCTTGGATTAAGGGAACGTATGTGAACTCTCTTCTAGCATTGAGGAGGTCACAAGTTTCACACACCATAATGGAACATGGCCTTAACCCTTAAACGTCAAGAGGGCTTGAATGGGGCAGTCCGGAAGGAATCTAAATTTTTTTTGGAAAAAAAAAAGAAAAAAGAGAAAGAAAAAAGAAGGCAAACACGGCTCTGCAGTGCACTGTTGGCTAGCACTGTAGCACTGCGGCACTGCTAAACTTCAGCTGTCCCAACCTCAAAACTTGTTCAATTTGATAACTTTGATTGCTTACCAAAGATTCCACAATCTCTCAAATGAGGCGAAAATTTGGAATCTAGATCGCTTTTTCAGTAGCTTTCCAACGCAACAAGTCTCGCTTGATATGGTTGAGAAATGAAACTTTTTTCTCCAATTATTCCTTTATACCAAGCCCGTGGGGCTTGCTTTGACGTTTAAGGGTTAAGTTACTTTGAAATATTCTCCAACTCAATGACGCAGTGTATTAATTTTGCAGTGTTGATATGTGACAGTGTTGATAAGGTCGAGGCACCTAAAACCGATAACTTAAGCTATCTACACTATTTTTGGACCAGCCATTAATAAGGTGATATTTCTCCCGGGTTGGAAGTTAGTTTTCGCGGAGAATGCAAATTTTTCCATGAATTATTTCACAATATTGAAATTTGTACAATTTTTCAAAGTGAAAAGTACTTCAGGACCCAAAACCGATCACATGCTCTAATGTACAAATGAGGTACATCTTCCCTTTCAAAATCTAGAAATTAGGCCTGATCGGTTTTAGGTACCTGGTCGGTTTTAGGTGCCTCGACCTTATCTGACAACACGCTTTCAGAACCTGGGATGGAGTCAAATGAAATTCTGTGACTCCTGATATTTGCGTAAGATTCGTGGCCCTTTCTTTGCTTGATGGGATCAAGTTGGTGCATGCATCCTTAATTTTAAAATCGAAGTGAATTCATGTAACGGATTCTCTACTCTATTACCGATATTACCGATAAACAGTTTAAGCCAAGTATTGATTTTTATTGTACTACCGATAAACAGTTTAACCCTTAAAGGTCCAGATTGGCCATTCCGGCCAATGTACACGACCGTATTTCATTGTATTTGGAATGGTTCTACACCTTCTATGAGTATTGTATCAAAAGTAAAGTTAAAATTCATGTCTACATGGTCTTAAAAGCTACTGGGATCTCAATTTGGAACTTTCTACTCATAACAAATGTTAAGAATACGGCAACGTATCTACTATTCCCTAAATCCTTCAAGGGTTAAAGAGTATTTTATTGAACAATATTTTTCATGTGTAAGTGCATGGCCACCCATGCCCTAAATAGTTTTTTTTAATTCCTTTCCAACGTATAAATCTTCCTTTGATTTGGATGAGAAAAAACTATTCTTTTTCTTAATTATTCTTTTCTAAAAAGCCTATAGGGCTTTGGGGCTTTTTGAACGTTTAAGGGTAAAGTTTGTCAACTAAGGTAGACGACCTGTTCCGATCACCTTAAGCAATTCAACATACTTCCGGTGGAGTAACGAATAGGCAAATAATTTTGTAGTGTAGGGAAATAGATTTGAAGAAGGTCACATGTTTTTGAACAAATTTTTGGGCAATATTGAATTTACTACAAATTTTCAAAGTGAAGATTCTCTCCAACCCGTTCTCGCAATATAGGCTGACCTATTTCCAAGAACTGTAAAACTAAATTTCGAGAACACATGATATCATACTAACTCGGTAATAAATTTCTATTCTCGGCGCCAACCATTCCATATTAAGAGGAAACATGTTTCCATCACCGTTTACGAGTGAAATCAAAAATAATGCAGGCTGCTTCACGGAAATAAGTCGCCCTATATTGCGTGATTGGGGGCCTGATCGGAAACAGGTCGTCTACCTTAATGGAGAAATTCGTAAAGTCCTGAAATCTTAGGCTTCCAGTACTGCGTCAGTAAAGATTCTGGCTCACAAGACATTAAATGTAAGAGTGTGGAGTTCCAAAAATAAAAACCGGATGAGTTATATTTCCGGAAATTAAAGAAGGGTGAGTGAGTTTGCTCCCGTGTCGAGACGCACCACCGGCTATGGCGCCGGAGGCCAACTATTAATACACCACATCGCTGGAAAATAGCTGCCGCCAATGATATAACCTTCGACCTCGTGGTCCCCAAGAGCCTCATGGGCTCCCAAACTTAACCCAACACACCTCTTTTGTGCTTGTGTTATGGACTTCCCGGATAACACAAATATTCAGGATAGGGGATCCAACTCTGGAGCAGTCATCCACAGACTTTGCGAATTTCTCTAATAGCATTGAAATTTGGGAGAACAAAAATAACAAATTGATGTCCGCAAGAAATGGGTTGTGTGAGGATATGTTTTAGAATGTTATATAACAAATCGCAAATAACACACCTAGCTATCAAAGTTGGTAGGACATGCCAAACAATTAGTTCTTTTGAAAACTAACTTTTCAACAAATGCCAAATTCTAAACCCATTCTCTAAGATTCTCTTTTTCCTCATACAAAATTGGATTTTCTTTACATATATTTTTTTCCTAAAGATTTGGTCTTCGCTTTGTAGAGGTATCTTTTGTCGATCTTGACAACCAATTACTATAAAGAATTATGTTTATAAACAAGACAAATAAGTGATGACAATAACATTGGAGTCCATGGGCTTTTAAGGTTGGATTTAACCTATTACCACCACCAACTCCAGAACCGGTTGCATTATGTGTCCCAAAACCGCTAGCCGCCCACCCCATTTCCGTAATTTTTGGGAAGTCAATTTATAATTGTGAAAGGGAAGGAGCGGATTTTGGTGAATTGAGCCGCCACTATGGGTCGACGTCGTGAACACATCTCCAGCAGGTCAAATTATATAAAGGGCTGTATCTGATATGTAAATGTCTTGAACATATCTCTAGCTTGTCGTAGTAGTTTTAGGTTGCAGCCAACTTAACTTTTGGTTATCAGTAGAGTCGTTTTCAATTATCACAGCTCTCGATTTTTAGTCTCTTGTGCTCATAGTGATGGGTACTTTCACAAGTGGTCATTGGCACATCTTAGTGTGGGAATAGGGAGTTTAATATGTCGAGGAATAGGTCACGGCTTACTTTCCTCTTTGAAAATTTGTGGCAATTTTGAAATGAAGAAGTAGATGGTCGTGACACTTGCGATATTCATGAAATCCTATTTTGAATCCGCAAAAAATTCTTACCACGTATAGAAGCGCTACAAATAGGTCAACAAGGTTAAGATGGTGGTTATAGGTCATCCAACGTGAGTAGAAACACTGAAACTACACAATATACATGTCAGCTTTGACTATAGTTCCGAACAAATGGGAACTAAACAAACGGCTAGTCGAATCTAAAATTCATAATGTACAACTTTCTTTCATATACCAAGTTCAAAATATTCCTCTAGGTTGCATTTTATAATGCATCTTTGCAAAACTACCCAATCTAGAGAGGGTTCTCGGTATTTAGGGGTTAATGAACTCATAAAATATATTAGAAATGAAGTTGTTCTCAGTGAATTAGATCTTACAAAAAAATTAAATTTTCGGGGAATTCAATGGTATATATGGTGTATCATTTTGGTGACCAAAAGAGCATGCATGCAATGCACATTTGTATTTTTGTCAAAATCACACTTTTTCAAAACATATTGAAACTCATTGCTGATGTTTAGAACTAATTTTATTTAACAAATTATGAGATTGATGTATATAAAATCTAATGATGTATTCGTTTTTGTCCAAAGGGTTTATATTAAGAAATATGAAAATATGAAAGTACCCTTTTATACAAAAAAAAATACATGAACATGATGAAAGTTCAATGGTGACTATTATGCATCGTTTAAAAGAGAATTGCAAATTGAAGCCAAATCCAATGTGTAATATCTTATATAGATTACTATAGTGATTTTAAATTTATTCAAATCTAATTTTACATGCATAACATGCCCAAATGCTAAATTATGTCTATATTGAGTAACATTGCAGTATAGAAAGTATTCCTAGACTAAAAATTGAGGGAAAAAGTACAATAAGTGAAATTCTATATGCACAAGAAGTTTGAAGTTTAAATTCCAAAAATTTCATTGCAAGTAGTCAACATTTGTCAAAAGAGTTCATTATGACAACATCAAAATGCTCAAGGTTCTTTAATCTAGCAGCTTATTTATTTTTTAAATTGAACATCATATTTGTATTCTGCGGTCTGGGTATTACTTTCTTTACATAGTCTTACAAGTTTTTTCCATCCAATAACCTTATATTGAACTTGAAAGGTCAAAAAAGGTTTAAACCTACAAACGTGATTGAAAAAGAGGGACATTGTAGTGTGCAACTACCCTTTCACAAAAATATGAATTCTTCCAGCTTTGTGTGGGCATACAAGTGTAAGAGATCAAGAAATTTTAGCAACATTAGAGTTATCGGCAAACTTGTCCCAAGTAGGGTGACTGGACCATAGTTTTCAAAAAGAGAGGTTCAGTTCCCATTGAAAGTGAATGTGACAGTTGCCTGAAAAAAACTACATGTCTGAAGTTTGGAGGGACTTAAAATAGTGCCTTTTGATTTCACAACCTCAGATTTTACGCGCTAGTCTGACATGCTAAATTCGAACGTTCCACCAAGGTAGGAGTGGGGAAGAAGGGGCATTTTAGCTTATCAAAATGTTAGCCCTAACAGGTTGCAAGTCAATTTTAGGCCCATAGAAAAACGCGTATTGAGTTTACGTTTTTTACATTTTCACAGAAACTTAGTCTCACAGGGAAGATGAATTTGCGGAAAACTCTATTGGCTACTCTTTCAGCAGCTTTTTTCTCTATGCATGAAATTGAATTGTACCGTCACGACAAGGAGAAGACATCGCCTTTCACTCCTTCGGTGAGTCAAACGGCACCACTTCGCACTCACCAATTTTTTAGTTGAACTTGGTGAGTGCCATTCTTCATGTAGGACAAGCGTGTACACTGAAAAGTGACAATGAACAGGATCCTCTAGAATGAGAAACGGCGCTTCTGCTTGTACTGCGTTGCTTGCATAAGAATGCGGAGTGGGAGTGAAGCATTGTGAAGGTGGAGAAGGAATCCACGCATGCAAGAGCTGATGGAACTCCTGGAGGGAGCCATCCCCAACGACCAAGTCCTGTCATGGGAGTATGGATTGCTTTCCCGCATTTGCTTTCAGTAATTTGACAGGGCAAATGCATTTCGCGGCTTTCCTGAATGGAATAAGTTGCCATTAGTAGCAGAACTGTAGTTTTTCATTCTCTACTTTGTGGAAACAGTGAACAGTGACGGAATATTGTGCCTAGATTTCTATCTTCTTGTGACCAAAACCACTCACCAACATCGACGCAACCCATGTGTCTAGCGCGGTTTCATGGCACGGTTTCATTCCTTTTTCATTTATACTAAGTGAAAACGACACATTTCCTACTAGTGTTACAGTACACTTGCTTTGTGGACAGATTTGCGTGTTACAAAGGAAAATGAATCTCACTCCTCAGTTGAAGCAATCCTCAACATCTAAAGCTTAAGGTAGGAAAACCAAAAACGGTTAATGCCCTCAAGGCGTGCACTAGAGTTTTTTAAAAGCAGGGAGGTGGAAGACCGAAAATGGAGAATTTTTGCATGACGAGGATTTCAAAAATTTACTAAAAATTACTAATTTTTTTGGAATCTTGTGTGCGGTTTTCTGTGATATTAGTTAACCGTTTTTGGTGCTTTCTTGTGTAGAAAAGGAAGAGTCTAGTATACAAGAAGGGGGTTTGACAAACTTCCACTTTGAGAAATTGTAGATAATTATTTACGGGGAATAAAAATACGAAACAACTTGCATTCTTCATCGTTTCTTCTTCTTCATCTCAAAAAAATTTCACATACTTTCTAACTCCATTCCTTCTAGTCAAATCACCTTATTTTCACCGTTTTTGGTTTTCCTACCTTAGATCATCAAAGTAGGGAATTTGTAGTGACAAAGAATGTAGTAAACCTGACTGATACCACTGTGTTGTTGTGTGGATGACGAAATCAATCAATCAAAATCTGCAACACGTATTTGTGTCCCTCGCTTTTATTGCTCACTCAATGTGATATTCTCTTGACCATTCTGGGTGAGCATGTTTGAGGAATTCTCCGCTTTCTAATCTGGTATTAGAATAGATGTTAAAACTACGACATCTAGAAAATGCTGAACAACTCTAGGCTGCAAAATTATTATGAATTTTTATTGTGGAGGTGAATCAACTAAATCATAAAGTAAGGTTGAGTGTCTAAAACTAAGCAATCTAGCCTATTTTTGGCAGTGTTAAATTTGAAAAAAAACATATGACCGCATTTGAAATAGGTTTTGATGAGGATTGCAAAAATTTGCAACATCTAATTTGCATTTGTTAATTTTATATAAAATATTAAAGTGGAAAGTAACCTGTGACCTAAATCAAACCTCTAGGTTTTCCCATGTTCACAGCATGTGGTACTAACTCTCACTCATAATGATACCCAAAACCACTAATTGTTTCTTTGCAATGCTTGGCATGCCATTGGTTTACTTGAATCATGAAATTAGTGGTTTTGGGTGTCAACTGTGGTGGCCCCAAGAAAGGTCTACATGTCATAATTGGGGAGGTGGTGGTTTTAGGACATCCTACCTTATTTGAAAATTTTAAGTGGTTTTCAATGGAGTTCAAGTGGAGTTCTTTTCTTATAAGAACAATTTCTGACATGCATTAGAGTTATTTGTAAAGGCATCCGGTCTTTTGTCGTCCTATTTTCATGGACCATAGCTGGTTATCATCAATCTGACACAAATCCTCCTCACGGTCCCACCCACTACCCAATTCTTCTCCCTCCCTCCAAATTTTTATGAATAAAAATTTCTATCTATTACGTGTTCTATTCTGGGTCTACAGTGAGATCATGCCTATCCTGTACTTTCCAAATTATAGGTCAAAAACTCACGTTTTGAGGGACTTTACAAATAACTCTATTGTTCATGAATAGTTTCCATTATAGGGGCTCTGAAATTGAGGGAAGCTGTGGGAATTCTCTTCTAAGGTCGAGGCACCTAAAACCGATAACTTAAGCTACCTACACTATTTCTGGACCAGCTATTAATAGGGTGATATTTTTCCCGGGTTGGAAGTTAGTCTTCGCGAAGAATGCAAATTTTTCCATGAATTATTTCCCAATATTGAAATTTGTACATTTCTTCAAAGTGAAAAGTACTTCAGGACCCAAAACCGATAATATGCTCTAATGTACAAATGAGGTACATCTTTTCTTTCAAAATCTAGAAATTAGGCCTGATCGGTTTTAGGTACCTGATCGGTTTTAGGTGCCTCGACCTTAGCATTGGGGAGATCGCAAGTTTCACACACCTATCCATGATGGAAGAAGGCCTTGCTTTGAATTATTCTCCAACTTACAATGACGCAATGTATTATTTTTGCAGCTATTTTGAACTAACAGCCTTGATCTTTGACAACACACTTTCAGAGCCTGGGATGGAGTCAAATGAAATCATGTGACTCCTGATAAGGTCGAGCCACCTAAAACCGACCAGGTACCTAATGCCGATAATTTCTACACATGGCTTTCATTTTAGAACGCAAATCTAAATATGTCATAGAGCCTTTATTGTTTGTTGACCAAAACGATAAGCCATCTATGGTCTACCTAGATGTGCGTTCTAAAATGAAAGCCATGTGTAGAAATTATCGGCATTAGGTACCTGGTCGGTTTTAGGTGGCTCGACCTTATTTTCGTAAGATTCGTGGCCCAGTCTTTGCCTCGACGGGATCAAGTTGGTGCATGCATCCATAATTTTAAAATCAAAGTGAATGCAACACGTCTAACAGATTCTGTACTCTACTACCGATAAATAGTTTAAGGAGTATTTTGTTGAAATTTATTTTTTATGCGTAAGAGCATGGCCACCCGGGCCCTTACGTAGCCTAAATAGTTTTTTCAATAGCTTTCCAACGCACCATTTCTCCCTTGATTTGAATGAGAAAAACTACTCTTTTTCTGAATGTTTTCTTTCTAAAAAGTCCATGGGGCTTTTTGAACGTTTAAGGGTTAAGTTCGTTAACTAATGGAATTATCCATAAAGTCACCTTGTATTTGAAGAATCAACAAAGAATTTTGCTTTATTATACTTTTATTTGTTCACTCTAAATAGTTAAAAGGTGTGGAAGATTTTGGCGGTCTATCATTATTAAGTGTGTAAGAGCTGTGTAAGAACTTGGTGGTCTTCAAAAGTTTTCAAAAGTTTTTTAGCACCAAGAAAGGAACTAATTATTTTTTGAAAACTTTCGAAGACCACCAAGCTAATACACACCTCTTCCACACCTAATGATGTTAAACCACCAAGATCTTCCACGCCTTCTAACTATTTGGAGTGAACAAATAAGAGTATAATAAAGTAAAATTCATGGTATCTTCTTCAAAATTTGATGGACTTTACGGATAACTCAAATGGCATTGAAATTTGGGAGAACAAAAACAACAAATTCATGTTTGCAAGAAATGGGTTGTGTGAGGATATGTTTTAGAAAGTTACACAACAAATCACAAATAACACATCTAGCTATCAAGGTTGGTAGAACTTGCCAAACAATTAGTTCTTTTGAAAACTAACTTTTCAACAAATGCCAAATTCTAAACCCATTTTCTAAGATTCTCTTTTTTCCTCATACAAAATAGATTTTTTTTAAATACAATCATTTCCTAAAGATTTGGTCTTCACTTTGTAGAGGTATTTTTGTCGATTTTGACAACCAATTACTTTAAATAACTATATTTATGAACAAGACAAATAAGTGATAGCAATAACATTAGAGTCCATCGGCTTTTAAAGTTGGATAACCTATTACACCACCAACCCGAGAACCAGTTTCCTTATGTGTCCGAAAACCGCTAGCCGCCCACTCCATTTCTATAGTTTTTCGGAAGTTAGTTCATAATTGTGAAAGGGAAGGAGCGGATTTTGGTGAATGGAGCCGCCAATATGGGTTGACTTTGTGAACATATCTCTAGCATGTCAAGTTATGTAAATGGCAGTATAGTCAATTCAACTTTTGGTTATCAGTAGAGTAGCTTTCAATTTTCACAGCTCTCAGGTTTTAGTCTCTTGTGCTTATAGTGATGAGTACTTTCACAAGTGGTCTTTGGCACATCTTAGTTTGGGAGTAGGGAGTTTTATTTGTTGAGGAATGGGTCACGGCTTACTTTCCACTTTGAAAATTTGTGACAATTTCAAATTGAAGAAATAAATGAGCGTGACAATTGCCATATTCACGAAATCCTATTTTGAATCCGCAAAAATATCTTACCATGTACATAATCGCTATAAATAGGTCAGCAAGCATAAGATGGTGGATATAGGTCATCTAACCTTAGTAGAAACACTGAAACTACACAATATGCATGTCAGCTTACGCCAGAGTTCCCAGCAAATGGGAATTAAACAAACGACTTGTCAAATAGTCTATGCCTTATAGATTCATACTCTCCTTGTGACTCTTTGAGAATGATGCGTTTACGCAGTCTCTACCCTGGTAGGGCAGACACAACAAACATGATTTGTCCGCTTCCGAACATGACTCTTCAACTGAGATCTCTTGGTATGAAAGCTAGTTTGGAAAACTCCTCAGTTCAGAACTGCTGGTGTTTCAAAGCTCTTAGAAAACTGCCAGTTTAACCCCTAATTGCCTAAGCGTTCATTTTTTGGACAATGTACAAATTTCATTCGAAAATTTTCATCCGTCATGCGCGTTTTGCATTGTGGAATTTTTATTGTAGATTCTGTGGGAAGTAGATTATATGGGTAGATTTTTATGCCTCATTTCATGTTGTAGTGATTCACCCAAATTTTTGAAGATTTTAATGCAAAAGTGCTCTAAAAAAAAGGCAACTCATAAAATTAAGCAACCAAAAAATCTCTAAAAATCACTACACTTGGAGTATTACATTTCGGCAAAGCACAATGAATTTCATCCGTAGATTATCAATATCTTATTCGTAATTGAATTACAAAATAATTTTTGAATTTCACTTTTTAAATTTTATACAAAAATTCTTAGTAATAGCAATCATAGATCTAACCGTATGGATAGAATCTGAAATTCATAATGTACAACTTTTATTCATATATCAAGTTCAAAATATTCTTCAAGGTTGCATTTTATAATGCATCTCTGCAAAATTGCCGAATCTCGAGAGAGTTCTCGGCATATAGGGGTTAAAGAACTCATGATAAATATCGGAATACAAGCTCATTTCAGTGAATTAGATCTTACAAAAAAACTATATTTTTGGGTAGTTCCATGGTATGGTGTATAATTTTGGTGACCAAAAGAGCATGCATAAATTGCACATTCTGCGTTCTTTGTCAAAATCACTCTTTCAAAACATATTGAAACTCATTGGTGATGTATAGAACTAATTTTAATGACAAATTGTGAGATTGATGTACATAAAATCTAATGATATATTTTCTTTGTCTAAAGAGTTTTTATTATGAAATACGATAATATGAAAGTACCCTTTTAAACAAAAAAAAATACATGAAAGTTCAATGATGACTATCATGCATCGTTTTTAAAAAAATCGCACATTGTACTCAAATTCAATGATGACTATCATGCATCGTTTTTAAAAAAATCGCACATTGTACTCAAATCCAATGTGTAATATCTTATATAGATTACTATAATGATTTTAAATTTATTCAAATCTTTTTTTACATGTATAACATGGCTAAATGCTAAAAGATGTTTATATTAAGTAACATTGCAATATAGAAAATATTCCTAAACTAAATTTTGAGGAAAAAAGTACAATAAGTGAAATTCTATATGCACAAGAAGTTTGAAGTTTAAATTTCAAAAATAGCATCAAAAACTATTTGCATTTGTCAAAAACAAAGCATTATGACAACATCAAAATGCACAAGGTTCTTTAATCTAACAACTTATTTTTAAAAAATTGAACATCATATTTGTATTTTGTGGTATGGATATTACTTACTTTTCGTAGTCTTACAGGTTTATTCCATCCAATAACCTTATATTGAACTTGAAAGGTCAAAAAGGGTTTAAAACTACAAACGTGATTGAAAAAGAGGGACATTGTAGTGTGCAACTACCCTTTCATTGAAATATTCTTCGAGCATCGTGTGGGCCTCGTGTGGGGCTCGTGTGGGCCTGCAAGTGTAAGAGATCGAAAAATTTCAACAACATTGCCTACTCTTTCTAGCAATTCTTTTCTATGCATGAAATTGAATTGTACCGAAACTACTAGGAGAAGGCATCGCTGTTCACTCGTTTGGTGAGTCAAACGACGCCACTCTGCATTCACGAATTTTTTGGGTTGGACTTGGAATTTAAAGTTTCGATTCCAAAATTTCTTCTTGCATCATCTTTAGAATCAATAGTTACACATTTGAACTTCAGACATTGGACAAAGATGGTTCACTAATTCTACAACATTTCATTTTTCTAGTAACCACTTACCAATTATTTGGGCACTAAAAGGTTAAAGGAAGCAAATCTCTACTTCTTTTGGAAAATCATGTTGAACCTCTCACTTTTTGAACTAGAATGAAACTTGATATAAAACAATTTTCTCTTTTTTGAAAGTTTGACTACGTGAATAATTTGTAGTGATGATGCCCTACATTTTGTCTAATGAACCAAACTTCTTGAAACATGAAGAAGGCACATATAATAACACATCTATGATTTGTCCAATAACCCTCGGACTTTTAGAGGTTAACTAATAGAGTTAACCAAAAAGAGCTGCGTAAAGAAGAAACTCGACTTGAATTAAGCATACACTTGATTTTGATTACAATGTAGCAAAAGTCTAGTCTATGCCACCGGTATTCATGCCTAGCCAATGAGACTGCTCTACAATTGTCAGGGGCCTCAAACCCTAGACCTCCCCAAGTCACGAATAGATAACCCAATAAGAAATGCAAGGCTCCCCCACTACTCACATGTAATCCCCTGACTGTACTTAGTAAACAAACTAGAGACATGAATCAGCATAGAAGTAGTGTTCTTTTCAGTTAACTCAAATGGCCTTTGAAATTTAAGAGAGCAAAAACAACAGATACATACTTGGAAGAAATGAGCTGGCTTGTGTCAGGATATGCTGTAGAATGTTATGCAGCAAAAACACAAATACATGATTACATTTTCGGACAGGACAAATAAGTGTCAAAACTATATCATTGGAGTCCATGAGCTTTTGGAAAAGAACTGAAACTACATTATATGCATGCTTTGGTTGGAAAAAAACCACGAAAACAATATTGGAATGTACAGGCTTTTTGTCAAATCTCTGTACGTACAGCATATTCATGCAGGTTTTAGTGACCACAAGCTCATATTCACATTTTAAAGCATCAAGGAGCAAGAGTTGAGATGCCACGAACTAAAACATTACACAATTAAAGGGTCCAAAGGAAGTGCCCATAGCCCCAACTACAAGCACGACTCAAATGCAGAAATGACGACGTCCCAACCTGCATAAATAACCCTCACACTACCAACCAACCTTTCTTTTCTTCAGAACTCGCCAGTAATCATTTACTGCAAGATATTTGTCCTTTTTGGGAAAACAACCCCATAACCACTTCACTTATGATCGGTTATGGATGGTTTCAGACAGCTAAACGAGCAAGGAAGCAACATGAAATCTATATCAACACCTGAGTGCCAAGCTTCAAATAAAGAAAACAAAAACAAAGGTTTTGTGAGAATCAAATCTGCTATGGATGGGCACGGGAGATCGCTTCATATCCCTTCAACACATGATTTACAATGTCTGATACGCCTATCTTGTGTTTCACCTGCAGATTGAGATGTTTCCTGAAGATGTTAGTGTTTCTACTACCAACAGTGCTCAAATCACATAAGCATAAACAACCACAGAAAGAAACTGGAAATAAAAGGAGGTGGACCTGTGCGAAAACAAAAGGACCACCATCACGCATCCGCAGTGAGTCACGTTCCATAACCTTCAAGTCAGCTCCAATGGCCTCTGCCAGATCAGTCTTGTTTATAACCTGCAGCAAAAATAAACAAAAATTCAACTTTGGGATTGTACGACCTGGGCCGAGAATCGCAGTGACACAAGCAGAAAAGGAACCCATATCATGAGGAGAAAGCAAAAGAGGATTACAATTCTCCCAGATACACGTAAATGACAGTCTTTGCCTTCTTACTATGGTGGCCTACACAGTTACTTGACTTAAAATCCCTTCTGAATGACAAATACGAGAAGCGCATTATAAATGACATTAGATTTCATGATAACAAGAACCCGGGTAGTCTACTTGGTTCTTACTAGTACTCAAATCAACTACCTCTGTCCAATCCTCGTTTTTGGCCTGTTCTAACTTATTTTTTCACAAAAAATCGTATCAGTACTTGATAAATGGTCTATCTATAATAGTAGCATGTAGTTTTTGTGTCGCTCTCATTGTCCGCCCTGTTTGAAGTGGACAGGGCTCATATTTGAAGTATAAAACACAGGACAGATACTACCAAAAAATAATGCCAAGAACTAGGACAATTATTTCTGGACACGGAGTATTAAAGAACCCCTCGCATATTCTGAATGCTTAACCCAAAGGTTTAAAAGTGATCGCTTCTGTTTCCATTGGAGTTGAAATAAGCCATTTATGAAGCATCAATGAAGTCTTTCTGATGCCTAACCCAGTATGAAATTTGCATGGGAAGCTTACAAGAAGATCTGCTTGAGTGATGCCTGGACCGCCCTTCCGAGGAATCTTGTCCCCGCCAGACACATCGATGATGTAGATGATGTAGTCTGCCAGCTCCCGGCTGAAGTTGGCTGCCAGATTGTCTGTAAACCGATTCCCCACCATCACTTTGCCTCGTTACTTTAAAGCAAATTGAAGCACAGTTGGACCCCTATTTCAACAAACCCAACATATTATAGAATGTCTTCCTTCAAGCCCAATGCTTTGATGACCAGAGCCCCAATCCAGGCTTCAAGATGAAGTCCCTCATAAGTCACATACCTACATAGCGAAGCGGGTAGGGTCTGTGATAAGGCTGAAACAGCCATTAGATTCTTTGCAGACCTTCATAAATCACATACCTACATAGCAAAACGAGTAGGGATTGTGATAAGCTATTAGATTCTTTGAAGACCTTCATAAATAACAAACCCTCCATAGCAAAACCCGTGCCATTGGCATCATAAATATATTTTCCTAATGGCGTTGGTCAATTTGAAGGCCTCTTTATCTCTGTCGTCTGTCCTCCAGCTTCCTTATTATATAGACACAATAAGCCATCATTTGCTATTGCACAAAACCTGTGCCATTGGCAGCAGCCAATGGGAAGGCTTTTGTATGTCCTAGAGCTTCTTTATTATATAGACACAACAAGATTCTCTATACTTCAGATAGGACTTTCATACCCTAAGTACAGCAAGTCCTCTATACTACTGCTGTCCCATGATTTCAATATGATGAGGTAGATAAAACTCAACAATCCACAAAATAAGAAAAAGGACAACAGAGGTGTCTTACCTCCCCCAGACTCGCACAACAAAATATCAGCTTTGAAAGTCTGGGAGAGCTCCTCCAAAGGTCCCAAGTTGATGCTGATGTCCTCTCGGATGGCTGCATGTGGACACCCTCCAGTCTGCACGGCACAAATCCTCTCTGGCGCAAGCGCTCCATGCTTCACTAAAAACTCCCCATCCTCTTCAGTGAAGATATCATTTGTGACCTGTCTCAAGGACACAATACAAGTTCATGAATTTAAAAAATTAAAAAATCCAAACCAAACGAATACTTCACTAATTAGACAGTCACACAGGAAAGGGGGTAGAACGTACAGTACCCTTCAGTAAAGTTACGTAGTTTTGATTTTTTAAAGAATTGTCATTAAAACCTAACTTGACTATCGTCCATTTGCAGATAAAAAATTAAAAAATGATCATTCATGCATTCGGCAAACAGTGGTAGCCTTTCAAAATTTCAGGATCATTTGAGGGGGCTCCAGAAAGAGTACAGGGACAGAATTTCAAACCAAACAAATAAGTGACAAATTAGAGAGCCGCACGGAAAAGGGTAGAACGTACAGCAGCAATGCTGTACTTGTCACGCAAGGCTTCACATAGAGCCAACATTAGAGCTGTCTTCCTGCAGAGCGTTCAACATGAAATAAACGTAAGCACATGCTCATATGTGACAATCCAACATCTAAATTGACTGAATTCACCAGAGATTATACGAATCGGCTAACATATGTTTATTCCACCGTAGCTATAAATCATCACACAAACCCACACCATAGTAAGGAAATCGGATATACAGGTTTTAAGTATAATTAGACTATTTCAAAAACCATATCTTCTCAATGATGTCTCACAGTGATCATACAGAGGCCTCTATATGATCATTGTATACATTAGGAGACGATATCTTATTTAAAAGTTCTTAATTTTACTAAACACCATTTTACAAACATGTGCTTCTTAAACCTTTGCGATATTTGCAGCCCTACATGCAATTCTATATAGTACGAGCACTCACTACCTACGTAACATAGTTAATAAAACGAGAACTACCCCTAGCAGACTCTTTATTTACGATGGTCTAAGGTCCAACGTTACTCTTCTTCTATTAGAAGCTACAACTGTATTCTCATCAGCAGATCATACAGCTTCAGGCATACTTCCAATGTCCGGAAATAACTGTCCTAGTTTCAGCATGTTTTAACGTAACACTTTCTTTGGTAAACTAGCCATCTCAGAACCCCAAAAAATGGTCTATCCTTAAAAATAGTATGTAGTTTTTGTGTCACTTTCATTGTCCGCCCTGTTTGAAGTGGACAGGCCTAACGTTTGAAGTAAAAAAACATAAGACAAATATTGCAAAAAAAAAAAAGTACAAAAAAACTACGACAATTATTTCCACACAGAGGGAGTAATAGGTAGAAAAGTTTAGACTATGCAGCACATGCAAGACACATACCCAGTGCCAACCGGGCCGCCAATGCCCACTGTGAATGCGCGCTCGTTAAAGTCTCGTGTTGAAAGGGGCTGCGCTCGTCGGCTGAAAAACCCCGGAGACTCCAGAGGCTCATGTGTATGTGGAGCCAATCCGTCATGCGAGTGGTATATCTTCCCATCCGCGCCAGCAAACTCTGTTTTGGCCCTGTTCCATCATCCATCATAAGAACTCAAATCTACCAAAGGAAAAAAGATGCAATGAAATGCACCCTAAATGCCATTGATGGAGAGAAGGATGCTTACGGATGATCATGGTGGTGCTGATGCGCATGGTCATGTGAGTGATCATGGCTATGGCCGTGGTCGTGGTCATGAGTATGTTCCATGGCCACCAGGCTCCTTCACCTACAGTTTCCCAAGTGCACTTAGAACCTCCAATTGAATATCAATAAATTAAACAGTCCTTGCATGCGTAAATAATAAAAAAGTAGAGCTCATTAGGAAACAAAACTCCAAATCCTATGCAGAAAGAAATGATCAGACTTGCAGCTATCTGAATGTACCTCAAAGATAAAACTGATCTGAATTATAAGGTGGGTTTACAGTGAGTAATAATCAATCCAGACCCAGGGACGGTTCACACTATGGTCATTTGGTTGAGCGGACCTTAGATAACTCCGCTTTAAATTGACAAAGAGAAAAACCAACAAACTTCGAACATTGACCTCTAGTTTGAAAGCTGAGAGATCAAAATTATGCTCTCCCACAATCAAATCGCAGAAATCCTTTCGATAAAGTAAAGAATGGCCCTCATGTCAGTTTTAATATCATGTAGCAATAAGAAACTTTGATTCCTTATAGCATACAATATCCAAATCATGCATTTGAATCCTCTTTACTTTCCTAACAAGAACATCCAAAAACCTAATCATTCTAATAATAATAATAGAAAATGACACTCAGTGTTACAATTACCTAACAAGAACTCAATAACTCTCACAATCACCGTTTCAATGAACCTCGTGTGGGTTTTAGATCATCTACTTGGAACCCTTGCATTCTTCGGTGCATTGGAATCCTCTTTCATCTGCTAATAACAAGAATATTTAGATATCGAACGATATTAAAGTGTTGCTCATTAATTAGGTGATATGGGTTCTGTGATCACACGAAGAACCCAAGAACCTCACAATCCAAAATAGCGATCAAAAGCACCGGCAGAGTTTCCGTCTTGACTGGGGTTATAAAGCGAGCAAGTCAAGGAATGAAACGGTACGACAATTGAAACAGTTGTGATCGCAAGAAGAAAGTTCTTACAGTGAAATGGAGATGGTGATGCTGTGGACTGATGATCGGTTGAGAACAGAATTTGTTTAAGAATGCGAAGGGAGTTGGGCATGGCGTGGATCCCGTGACGAAGCAGAGCGATAATCCGCCTGCCGCAGTGAACAAGAGAAGACAAGCCCGGGGCGAGCAACGCGGAGTGTCCCGCGGCTTTAAAGTTTTCCCGGGCAGCTTTTCCGGTCAGCTCCTCGGCATGTCGACGGACCCATACCCCTTGTAGAATTGCAAAGATGCATTACAAAATGCAACTAAGGTAAGTATACCCTATCCCTTAACCCCTAAATGACGGAGGGGGTAAGGGCAAAACATAAATGTGTTATAAAAAATTACTTCTTCAACTTTGATGAAGTTTGGTCCGAAAGAGAAAATGAGGAGCTTGATGTTTAGTAATTTTTCATACGGTCAAATATCAAAAAATAGCTTTTTATCATTTCATAATGAATTTAGAAGCATTTAACTTCAAATATTTATAAGAATCACAAATTTTATTTTTAGAATTTGAAATTTTGTATGATTTGTTAAAACTAGACATTCTATTCTAAAATCAAAAATTGCAAATTTTTCAACGGAGAGAACATCATTACTTTCCCCAAATAGTAAGTTTTCTAACACTAGACAATGTAGAAGTGTTTTTCTTTGAAAATTTCTCCCGGGTGGAGTTTAACTCGGATTGACATGATTCAAATTGGGTTGGAAAGTAGACTTGATTACCTATTTAAAAATATTTTTTTATTTTTTATTTTAAAAAAAAAATCTATTTCGGGCATCCCATGAAAAAAGGGCAGAGACCATAAAATGGTTGATCCGTCACTTAGGGGTTAAACGTCAAGGTAAGCCTCATGGGCTTATTTAAAGGAGAATAATGAAGAAAAAAGTTGATTTTTTCAACCAAATCAAGCGAGACTTGTTGCGTTGGAAAACTACTGAAAAAGCGATTTAGATTCCAAATTTTCGCCTCATTTGAGAGATTGTGAAATTGTTGGTAAGCAATCAAAGTTATCAAATTGAACAAGTTGTGAGGTTGGGGCAGCTGAAGTTCAACAGTGCCGCAGTGCTACTGTGCTACAATGCTAGCCAGCAGTGCACCACATAGCCGTTTTTGCAAAAAATTATATATATATTTTTTTTTCTCCCCAAAAAAATTTAGATGCATTCCGGGTTGCCCCGTTCAGGCCCTCTTGATGTTTAAGGGTTAACCTTTAAAGGTCCAGATTGCCCATTCCGGACAGTATTACACGGTCGTATTTCATTGTATTTGGAATGATTTTACACCTCCTATGAGCTTCATATCAAAAGTGAAGTTAAATTTCATATTTACATGGTCTTAAAAGCTATTGGGATCTCAATTTGGAACTTTCTACTTACAACAAATGTAAAATATACAGCAACGTATCTACTGTCCCCAAGGACCTTTAAAGGTTAACCCCTAAATGTACCAACCTTTTGAACATAAGTAGATTTTAGCCTCAAAAATAGATATTAGCATGGCTCAGATGTACATGAAGTGTACATAAGAAGACCATTGCAAGTATAAAATCTACCCAACAAATTTCACATACTTGTAGTTGGAGGCCTCTCAATATTATCAAAATCTCCCCATCACAAGAGATTTATTGTAATTAGTACAGAATTTAATAGGCTTTCAAAGATAACTTGGATGAAAATCATCTAAGGTTGTATGAGAAAGTTATAAGGCTTCGAATCTGTTTGTGATCCAGTTTCGGGACGATGGGACGTTTAGGGGTTAAAGCGTTCATCTTACCAACTGAGCCTATTACACACGTTAAACAAAAATATTTTCAACAGGTCTTAATAGCAAGTTCAAGAGAATTCTAACACTATTT
Organism: Pohlia nutans; assembly: GCA_022496805.1. NCBI lineage: Eukaryota > Viridiplantae > Streptophyta > Bryopsida > Bryales > Mniaceae > Pohlia > Pohlia nutans. Next base: position 5,004,932 of record CM040103.1, read on the forward strand.
AGCATGCATTATTTGGACACCATATGAACAAGTTATGAATTTCCAAAGTGTTGACTATAGGTTGACCTTAAAGTGACCCTAAATTTTGATGTTGAGATTGTGCACATTCTCATCAACAGTAGGGTGTGAGAATCTACTTATTACGTAAGATTGAGCTATAGACGATTTAAGGTAATCGTCGTTTTTAGATATAGTTACCTTAAGAGGGATATTTTGAACTTCATGTATGAATAAAAGCTGTACAGTGAAATGAAACTGAGTACAAAATCTGAAGTGCCACCTTTCAAGAGCAATTATAAAAATTTCAATGATTGCTTTATAAATTTGAAAGTTACATGGAACAATATACATAGCCTTGTACACATGTGCAAAATTGCACATCAAATTGATAAATAAGCATCCTTCTACAAAGTCAAATCAACAACTATTCAATATTGTTCAAAGAAAATCTTCAATATTCAATATTTAGTCCAATAACCTTTTGCTTTCAAAACAGCTAAAAGCCTTTTTCGCATACTTTTGTATAGTTTCTCACAATCTTCTGCATCAAAACTAGGGTAAATACTATAAACATTCTCTCACAATTCTTAAACACCTCTTGGACTTGGAGTGACTTGGCTTAAACGTTGTTTGAAAAGGGCCCACAAATGTTCCATTGGATTCAAATCTAAGAATTGAGTTGGCCATTGAAAGAGCTAAAATGGCTGTGAAGAGAGCCAAAACTGAACAATTTTTGTTGTATGTTTGGGATCATTACATATAATGTTGAAAAACCACCTTAGTAGGATCTAAGCTGTAATTTTGTTTAGTACTTGGCAAGTAGGTTTCTAAAAAACAATTGTACAAGTGTTGCTCCTTTCTACCTTCAATTTGATACCAAACAATTTGACCTAAAAGCAGTCATAGAACCCCAAATCATGATTGAACGACCACGTTTGACAGTTTAACTAAAATGTTTAGGTCTAGGTCGTTCTCCTTTTCTCAACCAACACCAAAAGCTACCATCTGAATTGATTAGGTTAATCTTTGTCTCATCACTAAAAATAACCCGTCTCCAATCATCAACAATTCAATTTTGTGTTTATGAGCAAAACTCAACCTTGCAAGAACGTGTCTTTTTGGCAAGTAGAGGCTTCTTTTGTTGCACACAAGCACCCAAACCAACTTCTCCCAAAGCAAGCCTCAAGGTGATGTCTGAGAAGTGTTTACCACGTTTTTCTTGAAGTTGTTTTGTAGTTGCACTTGCCGTTTTGAGACGACTAGCAATGACAAGGTGCACACCAAGTCGCTTCTCTTGCTCTCTTAAAACCTTTGGACGTCCTCCTCTTTACTTTTCTATTTCACCACTACCGGTAATCTCCCTCCTCAGACTTATTCCAAGTGAGTTTGCAACTTTTCTTGTAGAAACACCACTCCTAAGCTGCACCAATGATTGGTGCTTCAATGATTCACGCAACCGAGGCATAGAGATACAATTGACAAATCAACTTTTACTATAGATAGTACACAACAAGAGCAACACAACAAACAAAAAATGCCTTCAAATCTTGTAGCAAAGAGTATACAATGAAATTCTGAAATTCAGCAAGAAGAAGGAACCAAAACTGAGTACGCACGTCTGGGTGCTTCTACAACACTTTTCTCATAAAACCTACCGCAAAAGATAATGAGATTTTTCATCCATGTAGAGGACTGGATGAATACACACAATAAAAAAATTAATTCTATCAATTGACTTATGTGTTAGCTAGTTGGAAGGATCAATGACTACAAGTGTTCAGATTTTGTACTCGGCTTTGTTTGTCAGTGTACATCATGAATTTTAGATTCTATCCATGCATTTATATTTGTGATCGTTGTCACCATATTTTTGTATAAATTTTGAAACTTAAAATTGAAAACTCTTTTGTAATTTTATTACGAATAGGATGTTAACAATTTGTGTAAGAAATTTGTTGCGATGGGTTGAAATGTTAAACTCTCAATGAAGATTTTTGAGTTGCTAAATTTTATGAGTTTACTTTTTCAATAACACTTTTGAACAATTTTGAACTAAGATCTTAGAAATTATAGTGAATTACTACAACGTAAAAAGAGGCATTAAAATCTCACAAATCATAATTGGATCACACGTGCATGAAGCTAACTTCTCATCAAATCTACTGAAAAAAATCCACAAACAAAAAGTGCATGAGAAATGAGAAAATAGAGTTTGATTATATAAAACACATTTTGTTAGAATTGAACCATATTTCGTTAAAATTGAACTACCAAACTAGAAAAGTGATAGAGTGGTCCCTTTTCAATAGAGATAGATCCCCAATTTTTCTAGAGGACTCTTATTCCACGAATCAGAGGAGTGTAGAAAAATTGGGGACCTATCACTATTGAGAAGGACATCACTCCCTCTCACTTTTCCAATTTGATTGTTCAGTTTTAATGAAATGTAGTTCAATTTTAACGAAATGTGTGAAAGGATGGATTGTCGTTAAAGGATTAACCCTCAAACATTCTCACATGTCTAGTAAAAGTCAAAGCTCATCAATTTGCATAGTTGAAATATCATGTTGTATGACTTGTAATTTTTCATAGATAGTCGTCAACATCATGGAGACGTGTAGAGATTTATTCAAAAAGATCCATTGTCTATTATCTCCTAAAGGTCCTCACATGTTTTGTAAAAGTCAAAGCTTTACAATTTGCACACTTCAAATACCACATTGTATGTTTTATAATTATTCATAAATAGTCACCAACATTATCGAGATGTTACAAAAATTTCAACCTGATTGGAAGATACTTGAAATATTTACAATTTTTGTGATGTAAACAGGATAAAATTTCAAAAATATATACATATTTCTTTTACAAATTTAATATCAAAAATAATATTTAAGGTAGATAAAAGTTATGTTGACAACTAGTTAAAAAATGAAAGTGAAGAATTTAAATGAGACGCACGATTGGAGCATCCTTAGAAAGCCCTTTGTATTTTGAACACTCGAATTTCAAATTTATCGATAGTGTAAAATCTTTAAATGAAGTTTATCCTCTAATTCCAACAGTGAAATGATGTATCTAAACACAAATCAAACATCTAAGGAAAACACTAAATTCAACAAAGCTAAAACACAAAGGCCATTGACCAAAAACCATCTTAAAGTGAATAGTTTGTCCTTTAGTTGTAAAACAATCTCACTTCAAATTTGATAAAAATTACATTTTTAGAATACTAACAATGGGAGACTTAATCCAAATTAATTTTTACTAAAAGGAATGCTTTCAACATGTAGATATTCACAATTAAAAATAAAAGTTAGCTCCATTTTTTCCCAATTTTTTGTTGTTTCTAACACTCCTAACACAAAATTCACTATTTACACACTTGGCCATATAATCATGCACTTGGCCCTCAAATGCATTAAAAATTTGTGTAAGAAATTCTCTCAAAAACGACGATTTTTGTCTTTGAATCTACAATCGCTTTCATTGTAAACAAAAAAAAATACTTTTATTTAGTTTTATCGTTATCTTCTTCTTTTTTTTAATCTTTTCTTTAATATTTACTTTAATCTTGTTTCTTTCTTGTTTGCTTTATTGTCTTCCTTTTTTTTCCTTTTTTTTCTTTTTCTATTTTCTATTTTCTATTTTCTATTTTTTCTACGTTCATTTCTTTTTTCTTGTGGCAGCCGCAAACTCCACACACACTAAAGCAAAAGAAACAAAAACTAAAATTAAAAAACACATTTAAAAAAATTCTTTTTGTCTTCTTTTTGTTTAGGGTTCATGAACCCTGAAAATAAAAATAACAAAAATTAGGGTTCAATGAGCGCTTGAACCTTAAATGATGGAAGAAGAAGAAGAGAAAAAAAAAAATCTTTCACTTCCCCTCCTGCCGTTTAGAGTTCAATCACTAGCTAATTATTGAATTTTATTTAATATTTCCCTAAATTTCATTAAATATATACAAAAATTAGGGTTAAGCCAATGGCTGAATCCTAAACGGTAGAAGAGGAGAAAAAGAAATTGTTTTTTTTGTTGTTGAGATTGATAGGATGCGCAGGAGAGGAGGAGAGAGAAGAGGAATATGAAAGAGGAATATGAGGGGAGAAGAAACGAGATAGGGTGAGCAGCCGCGCACCCCATCAACCTCAACGGCAAAAAATAAAATAATTAATAGCAATAAAATAATAATAAATAATAAATTCCTTTGCCGCCATTTAGGGTTTGGCAACCGGCTAAACCCTAAACAGAAAAGAAGATGAAAACTTTTTTTTTCCTTTATTGAGTGCGGGTGTGGGGTTTGTAGCTGTCACAAGAAGAAAAAGAATTGAAAAGAAATGAATGAAGAAAAAAATAGAAGAAATAGAAGACAAGAAGGAAAAAAATTAAGAAGAAAATATATAGAACCCTCAAAGGTGCTCGGTTGGTGCATTTAAAAATCTTCATTTGATGCAACGGAGTAGAAGTTACGAGCAAGATTCTCCCAAAATACTATGAAGCCTGTGGGGCTTGCAAAGTCGTTTAAGGATTAATCCTTAAACATCAATACAACCCCTTGGATTTGGTTTTTAGGGTTTTCAAACCACTTTGACCATGAATTGCTAATTATGAATAAAAATAGTATCTTTTCAAGCATCATCTATAACAAAGATAGTATGTATCTATATTTTCAAAATGTAAATCATTTCTACATTTTGATGTTAAGATTCAAAAAGACTCCTTTCTATCTAAATGAGGAAATATCATTTAATCCAAACTGTCCAACCGTCCAATTTTTGGACGGTGTACAAATTTCATCCATGTTTTCTCATCCATCATGCACTTTTCGCAAAAAAAGAATACTACAAAATTCTATGGCAAAGAGGATAGCTTTATGCATGTGTGATCCGATTAAAAAGGGGATGACTTGTGAAAAAATTATGCCTCATTTCATGTTGCAGTGATTCACCAAATTTTTTGAAGATTGTAGTCTAAATGTGCTCTTGAAACAATAAACTCATAAAATTAAGCAACCAAAAAATCTTCAAAAATCACTACACTTAGAGTATAACATTTCAACCCACCACGACAAATTTCATCCATAGATTGTCAACATCTTATTTGTAATTGAATTACAAAATAATCTTGAATTTTAAATTTTATACAAAATATTGTTGATAGCAATTGCAAATCTAATCATATGGATAGAATCTAAAATTTATAAAAGATAGAGAAAGATGAAGTTACATCAAGAACTTCAAGGCATGTAAACATGATGCCATGATGGTGCATTGAAATGCAATTAAGATAGTTTGGTGCCAACCTCTATACCAACGTGGTATGGATAAAATGACACTAAAATGACATGTATTTGATAGCCTTTGGTGTCAAAATGGCACCAAAATAATCTGACCCAACTTTTTTGATGTAAAAAGGATTGAAAAGAGTCGTTCATATTTGTAAACAATCCAAGGGTGCTAATTGCTTGGAAAAAAGTAATTGGGACCTATAAAAGTTTGGGTGGTTGGCATGTGCACCTGGGTAATGTGAAGAATCCTTCCTCATTATTTTGTAAGCACAGCAGAGTTGAATTCCCCATATGACCCAAATCCCCAATTCCTAGTACAATCATATCTCAAATACATGTCGTCATCGAATGACCGGACATCTAGTGTGCACATGACTCACTCAGTCACATTCTTTGTAAGGTAGTTTCTGCATTGTCATGGCTTTTGGCTTGAGAGTGTGTTTTTTATCATTATATTCATTAAAAAATTGTGCTTATTTGAAATGGATTCCAATGCATTGAAATATGTTTTCATCCAATATCTTATGAATAAGTTGTGAATTTTTGAAGTTTTGCTTGTAGGCTTTTTAGAAGTTATTGACTTTGTAACTCTTCAGGTGTTATAGTACACTTAATTAATGATGTATTTTGAGCTTACTTATAGGAATAAAGAGGCTATAGAAATAGAGAAACTATTTTGATAGTACACTTACTTAATTAATGATCTATTTTGAGCTTACTTATACGAATAATTAAAGAGGCTATAGAAATAGAGAAACTATTTTGATATGATATACTTGTGTAAAGAAGTCATTATCTGATAGAGGGAGAATAGTCTTGCAGGAAAGGTCTTTTTGTTTAGGGCCTCTTTACACTAGAGGCGGGAAGCCTTGAAGAGAGAAATTTCAGCCAATGAAAGGCCTAAAACCCAAGAAGACCAAAGAATGTCATTTTACACCATAAATTTTTAGTCCAAGGGACGGAAGGAGGAGAAAATGACATGAGCAACACTTTTGTCCTTCATGGCGACAGGGAGGTCACTCCATTGTCAAGTAGAACACTACGTGCGAGACAAAAAAATCTACTTTTTCTAAGTTGCATCACAAAAATGAATCAAAATTTAAAATACCGTTTCTAACTAGAATGACGCAGAATTGAACTAAAACAATTACTATAAAAAATAATATGGCTAAAAATTTCAAAAAAATATTCAAAAGATGTTATCAAAGGTTATGTATATGTAGAAAAAATATCATAAAATTTAAAACTATCTATGCCATATAATATAGGGGTAGCAAACTTGTCTCGCACGTGGTGTTCAACTTGACTATGGAGTGACCCCCCTTGTTAATGGCAAGAAAAGTGAACATTTTTCAAGGCCCCCAAATTTTGCGTCAAGCCCATGCCACCTCAAGAGGTGGGTTTAACGCAAAATCTGGGGGGCCGTTTGGCCAAAATTCTCACAACCAATCATTTTTTATTTTTCAAAAAATATGAAAAAAAATTTCTTAAAAAAACTTTAGCACTTTATTTTGTGGCCCCTTCTCACTTTACACTATATCTAAAGGCCGTCAAGTTCAAAGGTTGGCCTCTCAACGATGAGCCATGGCCCTTGTGAGGTTTTCTCCACAGCTTCTTGCTTGTAGTGTAATGAGGGCCTTGGTGGGGATTGATTTATTGTTAAGACAAGCAAACATTTTATTCGTGTAGGCCTCGAAAGAGTACTAGAGCTTCTTTCTATCTATCTATCATTATCATAATTAGGTCCTCCATGACATTTCGAAATGAGTAGTTAGAACCTCGTCACTACAATATACTTGTTGGCTCTGAACTTGCTTATCTATGGCAACATTTAACCCCTAATGCATGCAACAACCTCAATGTGCTCTACTGTTTCTCACTTACACATTTGTTCAAAAAATTCTTTCACCATCTTCTTTACAAGAAAAAAATTTCAAAATTTTACAGCAACATGTCTTTTAGTTCTTACAAGGTTGACAAAAAAAATTGGCTCTGTAGGGTACGTTATTCTACAATAAACGTCACCTATGTGTGAATGTTCTTCGTTGTATGCGCACTCAATGAACAGGGGCAACCTCCTTTAGGGGTTAATAAACCATTGTTTTCTCACTACTTGCTCAAGATTATCTCAAATTCAATCTTTTTTGTCCCTAACCCCTAAAGGACCATGCTCATTCCTAAAATTTTGTCACTTTCTCGTGATGCTATCAAAAAGGCAATTGTATCTCTTGATTGGTATTCATGTAGAAAACTTCACTGTTGAAGTTCAAAAAGGACTTAGTCATAAGACTGTACATCAATTTTTAGAACAATCTACCATATATATTACATGATTATAAGGTTTGATCATAAGTTGATTTCTGAAAATTTGAATAAAACCAACCTGTAGGTCATTCATTGCAAGCTTTCTCATAAATTCAAAAACCATGATTAGCGTTTGAAAGTTTAGGAGCATACAAAGATGTACTATATCTAGGTGCCCACAAAAAATGGTGTTCTAAAACTAAATACAACAACGATGATCGATTCTCTCAGTCGATTCTCAAAGATTTATGTTTGGGTGAAGTGACTTGTTGGTGACTCGGTGAGCCGGTGTTTGTGATCGTTATTAATTTCTACATTGCAAAAATGTTTTAAAGAATTCAAATATATATTTGGAATATTCCAAAATATTCCCAAATAATATAAAATATGTAGAAAAGATTCCAATTATTTTGAAAAGATTCCATTTAAAATATATTTAAACATTTTCCGTAATTATTTTATAGTGTTAATGATGCAGTAATGGCAAATATTTTACATATTGGACACTTCTTTTTTTTACAAATGTGACATCCAAGTGTGAAAACGCCCTTCAAGTCATCAACCACCCTAACTACCATATCCCAAGTTCACCTACGTTGACGTTTTAGTTTTTTCCCGATGAATTAATCAACGTAATTGCAAATCTTGAAGGATTTTTGTGTTCTTGAAACGAACATTTTCAATTCTCTAGTTAATATTGAGTCAAAATTATGAAATCCAAACAAGTTATTAAAGTAATGAAATTATTCTTGGACACAATGTGTCCACCTGGTCCTTTAGGGGTTAAAGGGTATCATAGAAGAACATTCCGCTTCAACGGAGGTAAACCTAGATGCTCTATTCAAGCTAGAATGCTATATTTTTAAAATAAATTAAAATTGAATCAAGCTTTTAGTTTTTAAGAGTCTATGATGACAAAGATCTACAATACAATTGAATTAACTGTAAACAGAAGGGGAGTTGAAGAGGAGTTGGAGAGGAGTCTCCTCTCTATAATTAAAATTTTTAACAACCATTGTTAATGAATAGTCCCTATGGTCGGGGCACTTGGCTTGAGGGAGCGGATGGGAACTCTCCTTTAACATTGGGGAGATTACAAGTTCCACGGCCCACGGTGGCGCAGGGTCTTGCTTTAAATTATTCTTCAACTCACCATAGACTAGTTTTGCCGTTTTTTTAAATTGAAAATGAGATGAAGGTGAGTATGAGGTGAGTTTTCACTTTGAGACACTCTTTTCGGTTAACTCTAATTACAAACAAACTAAACAAAACTTATTTCATAATAAATACATGTCGATGTAATACTGAACGCAACTCAACATATCAATAAGTGTATGTTTTTTAAACTACAGATTCAATAACAAGTACTCAATATCATCTTTAATAATATTTTTAATGAACTTCAGCTAAACAAGAAAAGATAAAAATAAAAAATAAAAGTTTGAAAATCTCATACTTAAAATAATGTAAAAGAAAGTGATATAAAAATAACCATATATATAGCTGATGGTTGCAAACACTCGTAATTTTCAAATCGTTTTCTGTGACTGGAAGGTGAGCTCCTTTTGTTTTTTGTTTCCTTTAAATTTGGATATTACTTGAGAAACATATTTTTGATGTTTATAAGCTTTAGTAGTTACATTAAATTTATACGCATATACTTATTATTATAATTTCTTTTTTTGAAACCAGGATTGTAGCTTTTTATAACAAGATGGGGCGCAATAAAATTGAAATCCGGCCATTAACAAAAGCATCGGCCATCAATGCCACGTTCAAGCAACGTAGGAAAGGACTGATGAACAAGGCTACAGAGTTGGCAATCCTGTGCAAGGCCCAAGTAGCTCTTGTGATTATTCCTGAGGATGGAAATGAAGTGCATGAGGTAATTATAAATGGAAACCTCCATGATATACTACGAAGGTATAACTATCACAAACGTGCAGAGTTTCAAGCTGAACAAGCCTCATCTTATGGAAATTCAGACAATATGAGCGATCTCGGTTTTGAGAGCGAGGATGTACCATATACAGACCCGGCTTATACACTTTTGGATGATGGTGTGGATATGTCTGAAGAACCCAATTATGATTCACCAAGTACGATAGGCCAAATTCAAGAAAATCCACAACAATACTATGAGGAATTTGGGTATGAAGCTCAAGCTCTGGGACCTTTGTAGATATCAAGCTGCATATGTGTTGTGCCATGTGTAACAAGCGGCTAGTCGCGTAGTCTCTGCCTTAGTATTTACTTTTCCGGCTTATTTTTATTGTTCAACAGTCTAACTCCTGAAAACAAGCGGCTAGTTGCAAAGTCTCTACTTTAGTACTTATCCCAGATTTACTTTTCCAGCTTCATTTTATTGTTGACGTGCGTAACTCCTCAAAAACGAAGCATTTCCGTAATCTCTCCCCTGGTGGGCAGAGACAACAAACATAAACTCAAAACTCTCCCAACGACGTTACTGAAACTAAGGCCACGAATCTGTAATTTCAATTCACTTAAAACTATTAAAGAATCGTTTCTAGAATTTTGTTTTTTTATTTGTTAGAGTGTTTAAATCAAAACTACTATTTCAGGTTTCCATTTCATTCTATTAGTTACTGAAACTAAGGTCATGAATTTGTACTTTTCAATTGGTGAGAGTTTCAGGGTTTAGGGTTTAGGGTTTAAGGGTTTGAAAATCGATACACTCAGAACTCTTTTATATCACCAATGTAGAATTTGACAAGACAAGTAGAATAGGGACTAGCTAGGGCAGTTTAGTAGTGATATGGATGTTTCGTGCATGTGGCAGTTAGGGTTTCGTGCAGATGATGCTATGGATTATAGGTTCCGGCAGATGATGCCGGGATTGCGTACTTTTGCTGCGGCGATGAGAGTTCTGTGCTGACGCGGGCTTTCTTGTTGTGAAGAGGCGAAGAAGGCGTTCACGAAGGCGCGCAGGTCGTTCCAGAAGGATGCGGAGCTGAAGGTGTTTGGCATGCGCCACAAGCGCAGGGTGCAGATTGGCCTCAGCAGTATTCGCAAGAACAATGCACGTGTGATGGACGAGAGGTAATTCCGGCGTATCCTTGAGGGAGTGCGCCGGATTGGCCTTCTGGACAACATTCAGCTCAAGCCTGGGATTGTCAAGCCTCATCGAGCAACGCTGCTGCAGGTTAGAAGGCTTTAGATGTTGGATCAAATCATGCTAGTTTGCAATAGATTTTATTTATTTCTTTTGATGTGTTTTGTATCTTTGTGTTTTTTGATGAGCTGTGGGTAGGGTTTTGGTAGGTTTTGTGCAGATGCAGTGGATGGTGCTGTGTTGATTTCGCACTACAAGTAGAGGCGTTGTTTCTCACTCTGGAGGTTCCTGTTCATTGTCGCTTTTTACTGTACGTGCTTGTCTTAGATGATGAATCGCACTCACCAAGTCCAACGAAAAAATTGGTGAGTGCGAAGTGGTGCACTCACCAAGTCCAACGAAAAAATTGGTGAGTGCGAAGTACACATTGGTGAGTGCGAAGTGGTGTACTCACCAAGTCCAACGAAAAAATTGGTGAGTGTGAAGTGGTGCCGTTTGACCGACAGAAGGAGTGAAAAGCAACGCCTTCTCTTTGTAGTGGTAAAAGCAACGCTTTTCTCTTTGTAGTGAAAAGCAACGCCTTCTCTTTGTAGTGAAGAGCAACGCATTCTTCTTGTAGTGTCGTGACAGGAGAGCAAGTTGAAGGGTTTAGGGTTTAAGGTGCTGTGGTTCAAAAGTTTGTTGTGAAATGTGAAGATTATTTCATCGCAGGTGGATAGTCAGAGGCACGTTGAGTTGGATTTTCTTTCGACAGAGAGTTGAATCTTGATCTGACAAAAATGATATTTGTGACGGTTTCCGTCCTTGTACATAACATTCAGTAGCATGCACTGACTCTGTCTTGGCTCAACAGGAGATGGTGTGGAATATTCACACCCAATAGTACCTCATCAGTACCTAATTGGACATGTGAAGGCTCGAGATGATGAGCACAGTGCTTGAAAGAAACGCAGTGGGCATTAAGGCTACTAAATGTCATGAAGTGGAGGAAGATGACGATGAATGATGGTGGGTAGTAGGGGTTTTTTTTTTGGCTTTTTGTAGCCGGTTTGTTGTAAAAATCTATTGGGAGAATCACCATGTGGGAACATAATGAGAAGAATGTCACCTCATGTAGCCACCAAGACAATGGATTGCACCGGTTGCAACCCAGGGACTTTGTGTGCAATACATAGTTTATGAAAAGGCCAAGATGTTGGATCAAAAAAGATAGGATGTATGGAAAAATAGAGATCCGTCACCAGGTTTTTGAAATAAGAATATTAAAAATAAGGGATCTAAAAGCCACCTCATTCACTTGCATGCGAGCTTTGTAGTCTAAAGTTAGATGACGGAAAACCAAAAAACAAACCAAGGTGGGTAGCAATGATCCCTTATGCTACCAGCTTCTTAAAAGGCATGATGTACATAAATTATTCACCTTTCATTATAAAGCATTCTATTTATTTATTTATTTAGATTTTTATCATCCATCTATATTTTGCATAAGTTCTTTATACCATGTATCCTAGTGTGGCCATGTGTTGTTGGTCCATGTGTTCCCCGTGAATTCTATTTTTTATTCGATTTTTAGAATAATTTATTCATAATTCAATTCAATGTAGGAGTGATTAAATTCGATAAAAATCCATAACTATCACATCACAAGTTCAACGCCGTAAAACAACTTCAATGCATTTGTACAATCGGCATGTGCACAGTCTGTGAGATCTCAATGTAACATACAAACAAACTACCTTTCTTAATTATAATAGGATGTTTGTTGATCACACGGTTTTTTACTTTCAAAATTATTCTTTGAAAATTATTTACAATTGACCAATTGCATTTATATCACGTCAAAAGTATTAAAGAATTTAGTTTAGAATTTTCTTTGTACACAACATTTTGCAACAAACACAAAGATTGCTCCGACATCAACGGAATGACGGAGAATATACCTCATCGTTTTTAAAGGCCATCACTCCATTAGTAGCTATGACTATAAGTGGCATTCAACTCCAAGAGGGGCAATGGACTTGCCTTGCACCACCTACTACACGGACTTCTACAAGTATCACATCATTATGTTACGGATGAATCCCAACCTGTTAGGATGGAGTCCAAAGGCTATTGAATGTTATGAAAAAATGAGTTGATAGACTTAACCCCTGAAGGACCACAACTATGTTTCTCTCTAAACGCTCCAAGATATCACTTCTCATAAAAAGACAAATAGTCTTTGATCTCAAACTTTTTTGACCGATCCAACCGAAGGATATTTCAACCAACTTGAATTTATTACAACCTAAAAATTCCAACCGTTTAGGGTTCTTCAATAGTTAGATTATAAGCTTCAAAGTTGGTTGCACTTTTCTTTTGGCTTGTTGCCCAAGTTTCAAACTTTTTGAAAATGCCCAAAATGCAAAGTTTAGTTTTAGATTTGCTAAAATGAATTAGGCAATTGTGTATATGGAGGCATTAGCTCATTGTGTACAAAATTTTAGATGCATAGCTCATTGTATGAAAAGTTTCATGAGTTGCCCGCAATTAGATTTTCCATCTTTGCATGATTGTATCTTTTGATCTATACATCATCTACGTACGCAAATTACCATCCCACCTTCGTTACAAAGTGAGTAGAATCACCACAAAATCTCAATAATTGAGGATCAATACTCATTCCATACTAAGCTGACCGAACTTGGAAAATCAGCTTTGGTCCTTTAGGGGTAAGCAATATAAAATTTATATCATCACTATGAAGAATGCCACATCTCTAATAAATTGTACTAAGAATTGTCAATAATTTGTTTTTAATTAAATTAAAAAATATTTTGAATTTTATGCTTTTTATTGTATAGTATAAAAATAGGAGATACAGAAATCAAATATATAATTGTAAAAATATAATATAAATTTCATTTGTTGATATTTCAAGTTCAATTATCATTTCAAGTTGTATTTTATAATGAATTTTTGCAAATCTTCAAATGAGGAGATGGGTAGTATTCTTTTAGGGTTAAATATTTCTGCTAAAGGATCAAGATGTTTGAATTAGGCCTCATGATTTCTTTTGTTTAGCAATTTTAAAAAGGTCTTATATCAACTTCCATTTGTTTCTTGACTAACACATGTAATGTACTTCATTGATTCTTATGATATGAAAATTATTCCCATTTGAATTGTAATTTTCACAATAAATTCAATTGAAATTACTCTTGGTCCTTTAAAGATTGTGTAGCTCATAACATGAAGAATATATAATTATAGATGAAGATGCACTCTTCATCCATAATCATTCATAGACCTTCTAATTTCATCCGTTGATTTTTGTTATCTAAAGGCTCATGATAAGTAAGGCAAGATGAAAAGATTATGAGATTCAACTTGCATGTGCTTCGATGGTCTTAGAGCCGCTTCACACTATGGCTGTCCAAGTCGAGAGGTTGTGGGATTGAAAAAATAGGCAATAAAATATAGTTTTCATTTTTTATGAAAAGAAATCGATGACCTCTCAATCATAGTTTGGGTTTCCATTCCCGTCCAACCCAAACATTCTTTCGTGTTGCCTTGATCAAAAAGTACTATCACGTAGGCATTTTAGAGAGCGACGGCCATTGAACTTTGCCCTTTAGTGTGAAAGGTCGAGAGGCCATGATTTCTTACAATTTGATTGATGGAAATCGACATCCTCTAGACCTTCGACCGTAGTGTGAAGCGGCCCTTATTCAATGAAATGATGTCATATTGGAGTTGAAAAGTCATCAACCGGTTGTAGATGAAGTGTGCTCGTTGTGGACGAAAACCTGTCAGGCATTTGGATGGATGAAATCCCCTGTATCTGGTTACCGTGCCCCGGTGGGGATGCTCCCACGCAACCTCACCACGCCCTGCAATTCCCCACGAAAGCCTCACACAATGTTCACAATGGATTCATGATCGGCGATCGCCGTATGATTTTTTGTTTTTTTTTCCTGTTCAAGATCTTCGACAAAGCTCACCAGTTGTCCCGGCAATTGATGTTTTGAGCATCATCACTGGCCTCTTGTAGGAGCAGCAATCATGGGAGCGCGGGTAGCCCTAAAGCGTGGATACCCGATGCGGAGGGCGATGTCAGCCGGGGCGGCAAGGGGCGAGGAACTAAATCCTAAACTCTTGAGCTATGGCATTCGAGAGGACGAGGAAACTGTGAAGACGACGACGTTGGTGCGTGAGTTCCAGCGACATGTGGCCATTGAGGAAGCGTCGACGCCGCCTAGCGCGTGGTACACTGACGCTGCGTTTGCGGACCTCGAAATGCGTCGCGTCTTCGGCCGGGGATGGCAAGCAGTCGGTAACATTCATGATCGATTCAGATGCATTAGGGTTTGTTAGGGTTTCACTGTTCTGTCGTTTGTTTCTAAATCTAATCCTGTCCCTCTAGGACCAAGGATTCGTGGTTTTTTAATTTTTTTAAAATTCTTTTGAAACAACGGGACATTTTATTCCATTGAGAGAACAAAAGGATTCATGGTTTTAAATGACCAATTCAAGTGATCGTATTCTGAATTGATCAATATTTCATCAAAATGTTAGAAAAAAAGTTCCCATATGACCTACTCAAAATTGCTGAAAAGAACAGCCGGCTTATTTGTCCTTTTAAGGACTTTGAGCCTGTAGAATTTTAAAATCTGCCCCTCAAAGACCAAGGATTCATGGTTTTAAATGACCAATTCAATTGATCGTATTCTGAATTGATCAATATTTCATCAATGAAGAACATTGTCAGAAAAAAAGTTCCCATATGACCTACTCAAAATTGCTGAAAAGAACAGCCGGCTCATTTGTCCTTTTGACCCCTAAACGTCCCATGTGGATAGTAGATACGTGGCTGTATAATTGGCATTTGCTACCAACAAGAAGCTCTAAATTGGGATCTCAATAGCTCACTAGAACCGCAATGATGTAAATTTCATCTGTTGTGTTGAACTCAAACCTATAAAAGGTCTAGATCCATTCCAAATACTAGAAAAATACACCATATTCTACTAGCCGCAAAGGCACTTTCAGACGTTTAGGGGTTTAGGATTCATGGTTTTAAATGACCAATTTAATTGATCATATTCTGAACGATATAATTCTGATGGGGTTAAACTTTTCATCACTTGAACCAATGAAGAACATTGAAATAAATTCGGAAAAAGAAGTTCCCATATGACCTATCATACTCAAAATTGCTGAAAAGAACAGCCGGCTCATTTGTTCCTTTAGGGACTCTGAGCCCCATAATCCCTTGTAGAATTTTCAAATTGCACAGTCCAAATTACTCCCGTTCTCGGAGCATTCCCTATTATAGTCTTTTACTTTTACTTTAGAGGATGAATTTGCTATGGCTTAACCCCTAAAGGACCAAGAATCCCAAATTGGGCCTCATATTTTATTTTTTTGTAGTTTTTGAGTAGGTCCCATGTGGACTTCTCTTTGTTCAAATTTATTTGTCGTTTGACCAACAACACATGCAATGTTCTTCACTGATTCCGGTTGATATAAAATTTGGTCTCATCTGAATTATATTTTTCCCAATATGATCAATGAATTTCTCATTTTAGAACCACATTTCTTGGTCCTTTAGGGGTTAAATGTAGCTGATAGTCTCCGGGGTCTTCAAAACATTGGGTTTAAGGGAAGAAACCGTATAGTATGTGCTGGGTTTCTTCCTCCGGGTCCTCTATAGTACAAACTAGCCGAAAAGTTTGATGTGTATCATCTTGTATGTGAAAATTGGTGCAGGGCATGTGAACCAAATGGAGAAGCCGGGGAGCTTCTTTACAGGCAGGTGGGCACTGGGTTTTTGCTCCTTTTGAAGGAGTTGTTGAGGGGTTTTTTAAAAAATTGCTTGAATTCTTTCTAGGGCTTATGAGGAATGGTGGCAGTGTGGGGCAGACACGCTATGTGGTGTGCAAAGATGAAAAGGGGCAAATCCAAGCGTTTCACAATGTATGTCGACACCATGCTGCGGCGGTGGCGTCGGGGTCTGGGTGTACACATTCTTTTGTCTGTCCTTACCATGTAAGTCTCTTTCAACCTTTTCAGTAAAATTAAACTATTTTAGGAACTTTTAGACAACATTAGAGTTATCTGTAAAGTCAGCCCAAAGAAGAAAGTTTTTGAAAACTCAAGGTACTTTCTTGCTTCACCCTCAAAGGATGCTAAAATTAGTACTATGTTGTGTTTAAAAACATGCTAAAATATGATCAGCTATGTCGGGGCGCATTAACCTCATGGTCACCCAAATGCAACAAGGCTAACTTGCACTATTCATGAGTTTCCTTCATGTTTGCCCATCACAAAGTCTATGCTCCTCCACACCAAAAGGGAACCAAGTGAACTATTCATGCCAAGCTTGCAACTGACACAAAATAAATTTAGATAGAAACATAAATTTAGATAGCAAACAGAGCATAGAAATCAAGAAAGAGGGGTTGCCTTTATGGATAACTCTAATGTAAAGAAAACCTTTCGCATGATTCATGGGGAGGTTTCCCCATGGGCACAGAGTCACTTGAACATTTTTATCATCACAAAATGCTCACTGTCTTCTATTCATTCTCTATTGTTCAAGATTTGAGGTGTCTGAAATAGCAGACTCAACTCTTTCTAATGACACTGCCTTGGGGACACTAATGGGCTTCTGTTAGCACTCATGCATTTTCACACTTGACATGTGGAAGTTGTCCAAACACAACAGAACAGATTATGAGGCTGTACCGGGAATGTGAAATATGTAGTGTGTCATTAGAGGGTTGAAGGTAATGATTCAAGAAGGCAAGCTTTTTTCTGATCATATCAGGAAGAATGGAATCTCGGGCCTGCAAATGCTTGTTCATTAATTTCCCAGGTTGCACGTTGAGTTTTAGTTGAAATGTTGACTCAAATTTGGGTTGCATTGTTATGGTAAAGTAGGGATGGACGTATGGATTGGATGGACGGTTGCAGAAAGCCAATCGACTGGCAGGCATCCGCAACTTCTCAGCCCGAGTAAGCTTTCGCTCAACTTGCAAATTACTAATTATTTGGATGTGTCAATTATTTTTCTTTTTATCCAAAAGATTGTTAAGAGCTTTGTGAATGCTGAAGATATGACAAGTTCAAAAGTGACTCTAATCTTATAGCGTTCATCTTAGAAGCTTTTGTGACTTAACCAGGTTCTCAACTAAATCTGGTGGGGCACCCCTTAACCTCGCCCTTAACAATCACCAAACCTCTTTTATTTTTGCGTATTTTAGTAGATGCTAACTTGAAAAAAGGAGACATGATGTTCGAGCTGAAAAATATCCTGATGAGTTAATTGTGGTGCAGGAGAACGGGTTAGTGCCTATCCGGGTAGCCACATGGGGTCCCTTTGTGCTCCTTAGCTTAGCAGAAAAGAAAGCTTCAGAAGAGGCCAGCACTGCTGAAGAGGGCTGGTTGGGTTCAGCCGGGCAGGTTCTAACTTCTGCAGGAATAGACAGCTCATTGCAGCACGTGGCCACTCGTGAATATGTGATGAATTGCAATTGGAAGGTAACCATTGATTCTGCTATCTTTTGTATCAGAATACTGCCCCTTTTGAGAAATTGGGACATTTGCTTGTCCAAAAGCTTATTGAGTACCGTCTGAATTAGCATGAAAAGGAATCCCTTGGATTGCAAAGCTGAGCCCAATTTGAACAAATGATGGCTCGCCAAGTCAATGAACCATTGTCTTCACATGTAAGAGTATGTGAGAGCATTAATTTTGATTGATTTGGCATGACTTTGCTCTAAATAACTCTTAGTTGGCACTGTTCTCAAAGGTATCATGCCATTGCTACTCAAATGTTATGGTAACTTGATTTTGGGGTATAGAGTGAAGACTGTATGAGAAGTTATGTGTCTTCATAGAGTGTGACCTGTCACTTGGTAGCTTTTGTCTTGTATGAATTTATCGGAACTAATTTGTAATGGTTTGGGATGGCAGGTGTACTGTGATAACTATCTGGACGGTGGTTACCATGTACCTCATGCACATGGCTCCCTTGCTGCATGCCTTGACCTTCCCTCTTATTCTACAAACGTAAGCACAACTTGACAACGCCTTCCTTTAGTTCACTGAAAGAAAATTGCATGTCTCCATTTATGGCAGCAAGGGAACGATCTTTTATGACCATTCTCATTCTCTTAGAGAAAAGGAAGCTCAAGGAAAAGAGACCAAGTGCTTGCTGTTTGAATTGCGGCGTTGAAGGGTTTCCAGTGGACTTTGTACAGTTGCTGGAGAGGGTAAGCATTCAGAGCTGCCGTGCAGCAAAGACAAGTGGACCAGACGGTACTTTGCGAGTTGGAAACATAGCGAACTATGCGTTTGTGTACCCAAATTTCATGATCAACAGGTATGGAGTTTTGTTAATGTGAGACTCTAGAAAAACAGCTCAATTCACTCCAGACATAGGGTAGAGGATACTATTTCTTGAGGTCAAATTTGTTCAGATAAAACTTTTATCACTATTTATGAATTTTTATGCAATTTCACAGTGGGAGGTTGTAGATCACTATAAGTGACAGTAGACAAGCCCCTTTCCATTTAAAGATGAGTGACCATAGACATAGAGCCAATTTATGCTTACACCATGTGCTAATAAGTCCAAGTGTATGAATAAATGAGTTGTTGTTAGTAACAGGGGTCAGTGTAGGCGACGGGATCAGGTTTTAGTATTAGCTCATTAGAATCAGACATTGAGCATGTCCTTGTGTGATTGGAAACCTTCCATAATTGATCTAAGTAATTTCTCTTTTGGTGTGGTAGGAGATTTTTTTAAGGGGACACTGTGATTCAAAAATATATAGGCTGTATTGTAATCGTGGTAATTTTGATGGTAGGTATGGACCTTGGATGGATACAAATCTGGTGCTTCCCATTTCACCGTCACAGTGCCGAGTGGTGTTCGACTGGTTTCTCGATTCCTCTCTAGTGGTATATTTCTTTTCTCTTAATGTGCATCTCTTGATAGAGAATTTCCATCACCATCTTTTTGATTTCATTTTAATCAACTTGGATGCAGCACAATTGTAGATGTCACATTGTGAGAAACTTAAGCAACCCAAATCCTTCATTCAGATTTTATTTAGATGAATTGAAGCACAATTTAACTTTATGCTGGGATACATCGGTATGGCACTAAAAGGCACTTTTGCAAATAAAAGAGATCAATCTATGTCTCATTACCTTTTTTCTGTTACAGCATGACAAGGACTTCATTGAGAGCAGTATTGCAGACAGCGAGGTTGTGCAGGTAAACGACACTACCAGTCCTTGGAAACTTCGACTCCGGTCATAGTATATCGCTGCCTTTCTGTGAGCTTCTGTGATGTCTTACTTTTTACACAAGTATGATGGAAAATGGACCTCAAATGCAGAAGGAGGACATTATACTCTGCGAGGATGTGCAGAATGGTCTGTCATCACCAGCTTACGATGTTGGGCGTTACGCCCCTCGTGTAGAGCAAGCCATGCACCATTTTCATTGTCTGCTCCATGACGACCTTTCTTCATGATATATGTCATTCTACATCACTTTTAGGAGTACCATTTCCTAGCTTTCTTCCTTTTCACCCGTACCAGTTTCTGAAGCAGTCAATGTTCTCTTAAAGTTCGGCCAACCAAGCGAACTACTTAGCTAACACATTAGGAACTGCCTTCATTACTCTGTTTTTCTATCACCGTTAACTGTACATACAACTTTATCAATTGAGCAGTCCATGCACCCAAGTGTGGTGTACAATGTTGGTCAAATACAGGAAAAAGGCTGGTGAACACCCAACCCTGTC
Organism: Pohlia nutans; assembly: GCA_022496805.1. Taxonomy (NCBI): domain Eukaryota; kingdom Viridiplantae; phylum Streptophyta; class Bryopsida; order Bryales; family Mniaceae; genus Pohlia; species Pohlia nutans. The sequence continues at coordinate 5,025,402 of CM040103.1, forward strand.
TACTCTTTCAATCTGCAGCAACTGCGAAGGAGTCTACAAATATTGAGGTGCGTTGATTGTGCAACACAAGCCAGTGCCAACAATCCTTCAATCTGCATCAGACGGGACGCCAGACACTTTCTCAAGCAAAGGCTTGGAAATGACAAGTGTCAGGGATGCAAGAACGGGTTCGTATGGTGTGCATCAGTTCTCTCGACCACCATTTCTGGAGCACCAAATGGGCTCTGTGGAGTTGCTTGGGTGTACACATCCACATCCCAAACATACTCAACAGGGTCAGAGGGAGCGCAGTCTTGCAACATGACAAACCCAGAGGGAGCTCTTTCCGGTAACAGGGGCACAAACCGACTACCCTCAGGGAAGTGGACGAATTTCACCTGTGCAGGCACAACACGAGTGGGATTCCAAAGCGTTTCTGAGGTGAGCTCCTGTATTAACTCCACCTGCTGTGGCAGCTTCGCGTCCCCTGCTTCCCCTTCTTCCCCTTCTTCCCCTTCTTCCCTTCTTCCCCTGACAAGGTCTTCTGTATTTCGTGACGATTCCCCAGTTGCAAAAGTGGTGGTCAGATCCGACCTCAAGTGTGTCCATGACTTCATCATAGCTTGGTCAGTGTTGTTGTGAGAGCGCTTGCCCCCACTTGTCTGAGATGCAGGGACATAAGATGTGCTTGCTTTTTGCATGATCGGATGTGCAGCTTTAAATTCGTCATGAACTCGAGCTCGTTTTGCCCCCACGGAGAGAGCAGCCACACTGGCGGCAACCTTGGTGGTGGCTTCCACAGGGGAAGTCGCTGTCGTTGCAGGAGGATAAGCAAACATGGACGGCTTTGCTTGTGAGGTGAAGCTGAACTTCGGAACTCGAAGCTCTTCGGTCAAGCCGATGAAAGCTGTGGGGCAAAAGGAGAGGCTGATGAAGTAGATCAGAGGGTACCAGTACCAGAACTGGCAGAAGACAGCCATGCCGACTGTGGCAGTCATCCGGCAATGCCCATTCCTGGATCTCAACAGAATGTTGACATTCCTCCCTCCAGCATCAAGGATCCCTTGTGCAAGAATGGCCCCCATCTTCGTCATAGGCTCCTCGTACCTGTCCTTGATGAATGCCTCAATCTGTCTCCGAAATGGCTTGGAAGGCTCGCTGTGCTGCAACAGCACCATGGCCATGCCAATGAGCCCACCTTGACGGACGAAGTCGATGGCGTCCGTCACGAGAGGCTCAAGCAAGGCAATGGCTCGCCTGGACGCCGTCCCCGCGCAGGAGATTCCAATAGCAAGGGCAGCTCCATATCGTACATACGCGTTGTGGGACTCGGCAAGCAGGGACACTATCTTTGGTGTTTGTTCAGGTTGCGTGCAGAGAACGAAGCCCAAGGCAATCACTGCTGTTCGCTTCACGTCGTCGCTCACGTCGTGGACAGCGTGGTGCAGCAGACGTCGTATGGCAGTGGTGTTTGCAGTCCCTCTGTACGCCATAGCCCAAGCAAACATGCCGCCGTACCTAAACACCGGGTTCTGGTCCCTCGTCATCCTCTCAATTAAAGGATCGGCCTCGTTCTCTTGCCCGTAGACAGTGAGCGCAATTCCCAGGGCGAGCCCCCGGGTGATCTTCTCATGCTGCGTGTCTTTCGCGTACGCAAGCATCTCGCTTGCTTTGTCAGTCCCTGAGCCAACATAGAGCAAGCCCATGGCTATGCCTGCAGCTTCACCTGCAACTGCACTGTCTTTATACAGGATCTGTTTCGTTTCCTCATAGAGCTCCTCGTCTGCGGTTCCCAGGCCTGCCAGGCCAATGCCCAAGCAAGCTCCGTGCTGGATGACTTCGTGATTCGCGTTTCGCAAGCAGTCGACGAGGAAGTGCCGGACACGCTCACCGTGGTTAGCATAGATGAGGCCAAGTGCGTAGAGGGCACCGCCTTCGGAGAACGGGCTACCGCGGTGTTGGGGTAAGTAGGCAGAGAGGAGAGTGATGCCCTGATGCAGATGGCCTCGGTAGATCACCCCCAAGCCTGCAGTTGCACTGAACTTCGCCCAGTTGGTGGCGCATCTGAGCCAGTCCAGATTTTCCCTTAGAAACGTGTCCACTGTGGTGCCGGCGTGCAGGAGGGCGTTGGTGTAGATGGTGGCGCTGTGGCAGATGCTGTTTCGTGTCTCCAAGGTTTGCTTGATGGACTTCAAGATCATCAGGTCAGACCTATCACATCATTTCGCACATAAAAGTTGGTCAGTTTCTGGTTCTGCTTTGTTTATTTTACTTTTTGAAATGCAATCTGCTTTACTGATTCTAGTGATCTAAAATTTGGCCTCATCTGAATTATTGTATTTCACAATGTGATCAATCAAATAGGTCATTTTAAAGCAATGAATCCTTGGTCTTTTAGGGGTTAATATCTGAACTCATAGGAAAGCTTTAGCTATGGAATGACTATCACATATTTTTTCATTAACCTCTAATGGATTAAGAAGCTCAAATTGGGCCTCATTTTTTTTAGCGGTTTTGAGTATGTCATGACGATTTTTCTTTAGTCAATTTTATTTATTTATTTACCAACGCATGCAATGTTCTGGAGGCATAAATTTTGTATTGGTTTTCACAGTGTTATGAATTGAATTGGTCATTTCAAAACCTTGTCCTTTTAGGGATGGATATCTGAGTTTCATAGGAAAGCTGTACGACTACCACAATTGGTGTTGGTTTGATGATCAAACCTGTTGTTACTATGCAGGAAATGGAGATACAAATTGATGGGGATGTCACCGCTGAGAATGCCCTTGAGTTTGTTCAATCTCTCGAAACAGACAACCTTTTTCCCTCCACTGGACGAGCCTTCTCCCACATCATCCCGATTCATGGAAGTAGATGTACAGCTATCAAGCTGTGGTTGTGAACCCTCATTGCAAGCGTGAGCCGTCACTCTGTTGGCATCTGAGTCCTGGAGAGACTCCTTCACCCTTGTTAAGAAGATCTGATCCTCATTCTCAAACAGGTCGAAGGCCACTTGGTAGGCCACCATGGTGGAAGAGCCACCAGTCTGCACCAGCTGCTGCAAAATCTGCGCAACTCGGTGAGGTTCATCCAGCAGCATCAAGCACTGACAGAGGCTCAAGTAGTCCGGCTCGTGCAGTTTCTGGTAATTCTCCACCAGGAGACGAAGCACTTCGCGGCGAAACTCGCGGCAATTCACAAACGTCTGCGAGAGTTTCAGACAATACGTCAACCTGTTTCCCGGGTTGCGGCTGCGGGTAATGGCCTCCTCCAGTTTATCAATCCTTCGGCATTCCAGAGCAATCCCGACTGCCTGCTCCGACCTACCGTTCAGGAGACACTGGTCCAGCACTCTGTCCACCACATCAACAAGCCGGGGATCCAGGGACAGGCCGTCCTCGCCCTTCTCCAATCTCAAGTTGATCGAAATGTATTCGTCCACGCACTTTGCAACGAGTGTCTGCGCGTACTCCGAGCCGTCCGCAACGTTGAGCAGGGACTCTGCGCCCAGGGCGTACGTGAGAGCTTCACTGAGCTCACCGAGGTGGAAGAACACCTTGGATGCCACTAGAGCTGCCAGTCGCCGGTGCTCGAAGTGCTCGTCCTCGTACAACGCCTCGATCCGCGCGATGCTCCCGGAAATCTCCGGCCAGAACTGCTCCATGAACAGGTTGAGGTTGTTGAGCGCGTGCAGTTTGAGGATCGGGTGCTGCTCCTTGAGCATGTTGAGCAGCCCCGTGGCGGTGCTTAGCACGGGCGGCTTCGCCGGATTCCGCAGAGACGCATCTGTGGACGAGTTCAGCAGTTTCTTCCTCCTCTTCCTGCGTCCGTCCACCCTCCCTTTCCCCAAATCCATGGGAGGATACCTTGTCCGTGAAGTTGCCATATCACTCAGCTCCTCTGCAATTCATAACATTCATGGCCCATTCACACCAAGCCCCTGCCACACTTGCATTTGCGTTCCCGAAATGGAGGAAGGTAAAACCCAAAAACAAAAAAATATTGAAAGCCTTGTCTTATCTTGCTGCAACTACTGTGCAACTGCATTACTCTACCGCAAGTTGAGCCATGCTCCTTTTTTGCGTTGCGTTGCGTTCCTTCTTGTCATGCGTTCGAGTAATTTCTCATTTCATATTTTATATTTCTTGGTTCGCAACAGATTCCCTCAAAGTTACTTGACGCACGCATGGATGCTGAAGCACTGCTATATGTGAATGGGCCTTCAGTAGCCTTCATGCGCTCTACCTTTCCTTCATGCACTCTGCTGATCATCGTGAGACTTCACCTGTCCAATTAGCTACTGATGAAGGTCCTGTTCGGTGTAGAATATGCTGTACGAGCAAGGCAGAGCCACTGCATGCTACTGAAGAAACCCGTAACCCTAACCCTCTTGTGCACGAGTTCCAAAGCCACAATGAAGGAGGGAGCATGGAGAGTTTGTAACCATCAACGCGCTATGGTAAGCCTCTTGTGCAAACCTTTGACAAGGCGTGTTGAGGAGCGCGCATCCGTGTAAAACAAGAGGCAGAAGAGTAACCCTAAGGCTGCTGCTGGGGAGACCCCCATGAGAGAATCCAGAAGCAAGGAGAGCATCATTTTGGCGCAAATCAGTCTAACCTTCTAGAATGCATTTGAGTGCAGGGAGGCTGTCGGGTTTCCAACGTCGAAAGCACCAGATTCCAAACGACATACTTCTCCAGGAGGGAGGGAAAGCATGCAGGACTTGCTCCAATGTTGGAGGGCGTTTGAAGCTTCAGAAATTGATTACTCAGGAGGACTCTCGTGATGAGGTTTGTGGCTTTGGCTTTGGCTTTGTGGATGTGCCTTCGGTGCTCATTCTTGACGTTAAAGAGCGTTGTGAGACGTCAGATTTGGGCATTGGGAGTGGAGAGGACACTGCAGGTTTTCAGCTCTGGCTCACGTTTTGTATGACAGTTTGATGTCCCTGGCTCACGTCGTGTAGGACAGTTTGATGTCGTCGTGTACGATAATTTGATGTCCCTGGTTCACGTCCTGTATGACAGATTGATACTCCCTCTGTCTGGAAATAACTGTTCTAATAACTGTTGTAGTTAAAATTTTAGAAAATCATTTTAACGCCTTCTTTTTGCCAAAGAAAGTGACTCAGTGCTCATTGTCAGTCTCATTTTTATGTACTATGTAGTTATGCCATCCTCGTTGTCGTTCTTATGCCATTCTCGTTGTCTGCCATGTTTGAAGTATTAAACACTATGGTTTCACTTCTCTTCACACCACGAGTGATTTCTCTCCACACCACGAGTGACGAAGTGAAAGGTCATGAAATTGAATAAGACATGAAAGGCTAAATTACTTCACATAATGGTTTTTGAGAATTGGAACGAAACATTTATGAGTAAACCATTCAAGAATGTGAAAGGTTAAGTTACATCACATAAAGGTTACATCATAAAAAACCCTACCATGAAACTTTCAATTGTCGGTTGGCAAACGGGCTCACTTACAAGCGTTGTAAAGCCACAAGTGAAACTTATAGTCATCAATACCATTTTTCTAAACCAGCTCCAATGTACGATTGTCACTAGAAGAAAACAATTATATTGGAATTTTTTTTGCCACAAACTAGGACAATTATATTCTACCAGAGGACGTGTGATGGTGAGGCTCTAGGTACCCCAAAATCACCATATGTTGTGGGTTATAGTGTTCACGAGAGGCCACACCAATAGTTATTTTAAGAAGTGTTTGGTACAAATATAACATTCTTGAGATGTCTACACTTGGTCCTTTTAGTTTTTTGTAAAGGTTTCATTCCTCCACAATAGTGATGTAAACCTTCAATTCAAATCAAACTCGGTTGTGAAAAAAATCAATTCAATTCAATTTGATTGTAAAAAAAGAACCAAATCAAGAATGTTATAAAACAAATGATAATGGTTCAAATGGATGAAAGAATGTCCAAACAAATTTGTTTCAATGCGCGAGTTCGATTTTATTGATATAGATTTGGTCAACTACTTGGAAACTAAATAATTGGCTTGCAAGAAAAAGGCAATTTCACATTCTTAAAATTCATGATGTTTGACGAGCAAGTAGTTTGTGAAAGACAAATTATGTTGTCTAATTTGTATAATTGTGTTGTCTAATTGTCGTAAATCAAAGATAGTGCTTTAGTACTTATAATGGAATTTGGAGAACCAATTTTGTAAAAGTTTCTTCTATTGGTGACGTATTTCACACCTTTAAAATTTAGTATTTAAAGAAAATGTGGTTGTTCAAAATTACTATTGACCAATCATAACATTCAAAAACTTTGAAACTTTAAGAACCCCAAATGTTACTATAATTGATGTTCACTTGAACTGTTACCAACAAGAGAACTAAGTAGTAACTATCTTAGCCACCTAAGAGATATTCTGTAATGAACAATTTATCAACTACAATGCCATTATCTATGTGGATGAAATAGAAAAAAATAAAATAATGTTGTAATGAAAAAATTTGAAAGGAATCAACTAATTGTTGGACGGAATATTGTATATGAGGGTCAGATTCGGACTGTATTTTGTCAAAATCTAATTTCCACACTATATTTTGAGAGGTCCACGTCACCATAAACCAATCACAAAATGACATGTGGCACTTTTAAACAAAAAGTAATTAATTACTATCAAAACTGACCACGACGCAGATAATATTTGCTACAGTAATATTTAAGCTCAAAAAATGGGTGTTCATGCAATGCCACTTCCCTAACAGTCAAAGCCAATAAACGTTGCAAACGCTTATGCTAAAAAGTTGTATAATAACAACGTTTTGGCATAGTTAATGCAACATTTGCAAGCCCTCCTCAAAGTGCCTTCCGAATGTTCATAACAACGTCCTAAATGATGTTGGGTGCAGTCACAATAAAATGAACCAACTTGCCCAAATCTCAAACTCTTGACAAGTGCTTAGAAAATTATACCTTCAATTTATGTAGATATTAGAACAATTTAAGGACATTTTGTGACATATTATGAACATTTTAACACATTTTAGTCGTTATTAACGAATGGTTAAGACCATATTTTAGTTATTTTGGAGTACCAATAACTTCTCAAACATTAATTGTCAAACTTTAGTATATTGTAAAATGACATATAATATATGTAATTACTAATTTATATTGCATTATCAATTTAAATGATAAGATTATTGCCTATTGTAATAATCCATTAAATTAAGCACTTGTTACAATTTCCTTGGCTCGTTATACTGTAAATGTATCTTGCTATGGGGTCCTTTATGTAGTAGTGATTTAGGATTTCAAGTAGCTATTTAGGTGCAGGGGTGTACCCTCCCACAAGCAGCTTTCCTCCTGCAGTTGTTGTGACTCTTCATGCACAACTCCAAGGCCTTGGTGAAGATGTTGATCGCCAAGTTTGACAATGATGCCAGAAGTAAGTTGCGGTGGGTTCGAGCTGATCAACCGGTGGTGAATGTGCTTGATGAGGAGGGAGTGTCGGAGGTCAGCTTGGAAGATCAGCGAGATCGATCATGCCTCTTTCAGGCTGGACCTCAACGCTGCAAGTATGCTAAATCAGGATCAGCTGCATCCGAGTATGTCTTGATTAATTGTGCGATTATTCTGCTTCATGCGTTTCTGAGTATGAAGGAGTAGAAACGCATGAAGCCCACAATCAAAATATATGTACTCGGTCCATGCAGATCTTGTTGCCACTGGATCAAGCGAAACTATATAATTGCTCCTCAAAATCCATTATGAGCAACATAAAACAATGAAATTATGCATTCTAGTCTTGTACCAAATGATATTGAGTTGCTAGCCACTCAAGTTTAGTCGCCGGCCTTTGTATTCGTTACGCAACAGACTTCCATTGGAGCTTGTTCCAAAGCACTGTGGAAGGCAAGATCTCACTCTTCTTCCAAGTTGACCTCCTATACTCCTCAAAAAGCGCATTCACCATCTGGTCCACCGGCTGATCAGCTCAAACCCACGGCAACTTGTGAACATCGTTGCGAAACTTGGCGATCAACTTCTTCAATTCACCAAGGCCTGGGAGTTGTGCATGAAAAGCCACAAAAACTGCAGGAACTGGAGCCAGTCGGGACAGCGCACTAAGTAACTGTTTGATCAAATGTCGTAGTGTCACTCGTACGTGCCCTAGGTTCTGAGTGGTTCCCGAAATGAATTTTCCTCTTAGGACCCCACTTGGAGGCAAGAGACTTCTCTGGTTCAGTGACAGACTTTAGTTGGCTTTTAACTGTATACCCAGTCGGATTCGCCTGTCTGTTGGGATTCTGAGGCAGTGATTAATAACTCCCGGTGCTCTTGGGACGTGCAGGTTGAGTGTGAATTCCACTGAATCGCTCCGTCTTTCGTACCGCTTCAATTTTCTGGGCTGCACTGCAAACGATCGGAACTTCATTTGACTTCAAGAGAATTGTGCCGGACGTCGTCCTCGTGTGTCGCCTCGTCTTCAGATCGATCGTTGGTGAATTGAAGCTCCCTATTTATTACTGGGAGGGCTGGCTCCTTGATCATTTCACTTCTGCATGACGTAGGTCCTCCAGATATATATGCATACTTCTTGAGGGAAATATAATGATCTCTTTCTCTTCTTTCGGAGGCTCATTGGGAATGTTGTCATTCCTCCTCTAAGAGTTTCTGAAGACCTGGAAACTAACTTATGGTTCATTATATTGTGTAAGATTTCACATCTTGAAAGTTCTATACATATAATCATATTGTACATGATCGATGTATATGTATGAGCCTGGCATGCATGTACTTCAATCTTAAATGTTCAGTAGCTTTACAAGAAGGGCCTAGGTCAACTTACATGGAGTGCATGGGTTCATTCCTTTGTATTTTTTCCTCACTCAGGAGCTCACCGAACTCTTCGTTGGTGAGCATTTTCTTCTGCAGTGAACGTCAAAAATAGTAGTACCAAAGATATGCATACTGCTTAAGCTTGAGTGATATTAACGCAATGCATGCAGAGCATCATCATACTAGTAAGACGTACTGCCAATTTTCACGTTGACAATGGAATTGGTTGGAAGGATGAGGGTTCTACCATAGCGATATTGCTAGTGCACGCTGCAGCACGCATTGAGTTACAACTGAAGTATATATAAGCCTGCTACAATATATATGCATATATATATCTTTGGTACTACTGTTTTTTAAGTTCACCAAATGCTCACCAACGATGAGTTCGGTAAGCTACTGAGGAAGGAGAGCCGGGGACACTTGTCAGTGCACGCATTGCGGGAGTAGTAGTGGTGAGGGAGACCGGGGAGCAGACCTGCTTGCGGCATTCATCATCTTACTAGTACTCGACTACTGGCGGACTCGAGAGTTCCTGTGCGCGACCTTGAAGCCTTTGGGTTCACAGACCCTCTGGATGAGGAACTAGTGTTCAGCTCATCAACTTGAATACCCAGGGTAGGAAGCTCCTGTTTTTATAATTAAGGCTTGGTTAAAATTACATATATTAAATGTGAATATTCTCATTTCTTCTTCACTTATAAGGCCTTTGTTGTTGATTTTGCCCGGGAGTTGTTGATCAAAGGTTGCTCGTTCACGATGTTCTTGTAATAGTTGGTGTTGAATTTTCCTAGGGCCTTGAGATCCATGATTTTAGGATTGTTGGAGGTGATCTTATGATATTTCTATACATTCAATATAACTTTGATAATATGACACTTAATAATACGACAACCTCAATAATATAACACTTTTCTCGTTTCCTAAATTTTTCTAGTTCAAACTCCTTGGATAATATACGACTATGACACTCAAGAATTTGAAATGAGATGGTAGAATTATCATTATTTGGTTCTATTTTTATATCTTGGAAAATCATTTTTAAGAACTCACATTTTGGACTAAATATAAACTAAATATAAAACCAATTTTTTATTTAAAAAAAATCACAATATCATATTTTGAAGATCCATAACATACAAATGGTAGTCAACTCTAGCACAAGAACCAAGCGAATTTTGGATGGATGAAAATGCCATTGTAAGTATTGTAGTGAAGGGATGCCTTAGAAATCATCCAACTTTCAAAATATGAACGCTAGCGCATCAAAGGGTTAAATAGGTCTAATAGTAATGTGTTTGTAAAAAGCTACTGCAAGCCGTGAAATATCAACAACCTCAATATAGCGGTTGAAATTGACAAGCTCAGTGTAGAGGTTGAAATTGACAACTCCAGTGTGGACGTTGAAAATGATAACCTTAGTTAGTACTTCTCTATGAGGAAGGGAACTCATGCAGGACTTGTTCCAAAGTTGGAGGGCGTGTGTGTGAGGAATCACATGAGTGCATAAGAGGGGGATTAATTTGAATACTATCGTATTATTTGCATTAAAAAATCATACTTAAGGTTGAAAAGAGGGTTGTATATTTACATTATAAATGAACAAATATAAAAATATTCTAACATATACAAAGGGTATTTTAACGGGTGCATGTGATTCCAAGGTTTAATAAAGAGTGCACCCCATGGACTTCATCATATGTGTTATTGTTTTAGTTATTTATAAGGAATAACAAATAATAATTAAAAAAAGTTGATCGTGTAGCCAGACTTCCATTCTTGGTGCTCATCATATCATTCTATAACTCAAAGTAGATTGTTTGTTTTCTTTAATTTGTTATTCTTTTGTTATGTTGAGATCTCCTAGACTGGGAAGAATTCTCTCAATGAAGAGAGGTGCACAGAGTTTGTTTCATTGCATTTGGACCTATGAATAATGTGAAAGTTATGGATTTTTAACTAAATTTAGTTACAATAATTAGAATTAGCTTATGAAAAATGGAATTTAGGAGTTTTTGATGTCATTTTTTTGCATTGTCAAAAAGCTCTTGGCAAGTCCAATGCACCAAGGTCGTTTCGTAGCTTTTGGACCTATGGTGCAAAAATTATGGATTTTTAATCAACTTTTGTCACCATAAATTGAATCACATTATGGAAAATGGAATAAATAATTTCTCGATGTCATTCTTGCATTGTTAAAAAGCTCTCGGCGAGTCAGTGTGCACCAAAGCCGTTTCATAGCTTTTGGACCTACGGTACACAAGTTATAGATCTTTAATCGACTTTTGTCACTAAAAATTGAATTAAATTATGAATAACTTTTTTTTAGACGCAAAAGCAAAAGCATTGGGAATATGAGGAATATTGGGGACAAGATGGACATGTAGAACACAAGAAACATTTGGACCATCGAAAGAGGGCCATACTAGTTCATTTATATATTACATTGTGCTTCAATTCTATAGTGCATCCTACTATTGGTTACTAATGCTTTACTATCTTCCACACTAGTTCATTTATATATTACATTGTGCTTCAATTCTATAGTGCATCCTACTATTGGTTACTAGTGCCTTACTAACTTCAACTTAAAATGTGAATATTTCTCGTTTCTTCTTCACTTATAAGGCCTTGTCATTGATTTTGCAAAGAAAGATACAACGTTTCCTTGTCTAAAATGCCATTAATAAGAGAACTTTGAGTGTTGATTATAGGTATACAAACTTAATGCCCACTTTACATTAGGGCTTGATAATTGGCCTCACTCGAACTTCATAGATTTCAACCAATAGGATTGTTCAAATTTGACAAAGTGAACCAAAGGGCTTTACACTAAAATCTGCCTTGAACTTCTCCTTGTCCTTATGTGATAGCCTACGTGGTACAAAACCGGTTTACAAAAATTGGGACAAGATTTTTCTTGACTTTAACCCCTAAAGGACCAAGTGTCCTAACATTTAGAGAATTGGGTAGGTTCCGGTGAACACATTTTTAATCGAAATTTGAAGGAAATTTAATAGTAGATTCCCCAATGTGCCACGAAAATGGGGATTCTTTTTTTTTTTGAATTCCGACACCGTATGTGAAAGTTATGAAGGGAAATGTGTTCTTTTCGGGAGAAAGGGCAGCGGGGCAGTAGAGAAATAGTTGAATTTTAGGGGGGGCAACAAGATGGGCGGTGTGTGGAAAATGGGGTGGACTGTGGGGGGCAGAAGACCACCCCGTTTCCCAAACTCATAAAAAAATTAAAAATTAAAAATTAAACATTAAAAATAAATTAATTTTTTTTAAAATTATTATTTTAAACTGAAAAGTATTATTTTAAATTAAAAATATTATTTTAAACTGAAAGTTCAATTTCATAATTAAAAATATTATTTAAAAATTTGAAAAATAAAATCATTTTTTAAAATAAAAATAAAAAATAAAAAACGTCCAATGAGGGACTGCCATGTGGCAGTGTACCTTGAGAGTTAGTGGGGTCATGAACATTGGAATGGGTTGGCACTTCAATTCCCTTCCTCCACCCTTTATTTCCCCCCTAACCCCCAAAATTCTTAGAAAATGTGCTACATGTCTTCTAAAACTTGGAGATTTATTTTTTTTTCAAATTTTTTTTCGCCATTTTGTAGAGGGTGGAATGTACTTGTGTTTCACCGCTCGGATTTGTATTTTAAATAAAGAAAGTCGAAAATCTTGCAATTCCAAAAACATATAGTCTTTTCTGAACTTTTAAACCCCCAACAAGTGCAAGGTGTTATTCAACATCCTAAACATCTCCAAACGCAACGAAAATTGGTACACAACTAAGTAACATCATATAGAATGTGAAAGTGAAGTGCGACAAGTTTCGGTAGTGAGGTTTTTTTGATGTAGCTGTGGTCAAACGCATCTGAAATTTTCGGGCATGTGTTTTTTTCGGGTGTTTTTTTCCATCAAACGCAATTATCTTGCAATCCGTGCGGTCAAAATCAACGAAATTTGTTGTGTATGTTTTTCAAATAGTTTAGGACAAGATCTTACGGTTAGAAGGTAAAAAATAACATTCTTTTGGATTTTTTGCATGGGGGAGTAAAAATGGCAGCATTAGAGTGTTTTTGGAGGAAAAACACTCCGGTCCTTTAGGGGTTAAGTTTACAACTTGGACTCATCACCTCAAATGCACCCTCACCATTGTATTTCACACATCTCTATCATCATTGACCCAATTATGGACCCAAGCAATTGGGTTCACGACAAGAATCGGATCAAGCCCTATTGTGAAAAATTAGGGCTCACACGGGGATTCATACGGACAAAGACGCACCCCTTCGTGAAAACGTTTCACACGGACCGACGGCTCTTGACGCTTCCTTATCTCCTCCTCCATCGCATCCTGGATCTCCTTCGATGTGCAGAAATCGCCACTTCAAATTCTTGAAGCACTGTCTGTAACAATCTTCGTCGACATCGCCTATTGAAAATCATTCAACTGGCACAGATCCTACAATTTTGTTGGAGCACACGACACAGATTCATGAGCTGAATTCGACCCGCGGGAGCTTCAACTAACAAGCGTCCACAATGTTTTCCGATTTACCCGATTTCGCGGACCCCGGTTGCCTGTTCATGGCGCCTCTGGTTGTCCTCTTCATCGTTTGCTGCTTGGACTCGCACAACCGGCTCTTCTTCTCACATGAAGGCTACTGATGCTGCCCGGCAGGAGGCTCAGAACAGAGCTATGGAGGACGAAAGCCTGGGAGTTCTCGCAGAAAATAATCTGACCTAATTGTAACTTACTTTGATCAATATACTGTATATTAATTGCTGTTGAAAGCTCCTGTGTTTTGCATGATTCCAACGAGCTGCTGATTCTCTCTAACCCTAAAAACCTCGCCTCTTTGCATAAGAAAACAATGAGCATCTGTCACAAGCGAACCCTAAGTTTTGAGTCTTGTCGATCGCCATTCACACAGGAACAATACGGTAGGGCTCAAAACTTGAAAAATCATATCAATCGCGTTCAAAACCAAAACGCTATCGGAGTGAGAGAGACGAAGATATCATCCATCCAATTTGTGATGCATTCATCGAACGGGGTTCGGCGGGGGCAAAGGTATCGTTCATCCATTTGTTTCATTCATCCGAAGCGCCTTATCCAAAGGCAAACAGAAGGGGCCTGAAGGTTCTTCTTCGAGCCGCTCCTGCTCTCACTTGCACGGGAAATCTTGCAGCGATGGCGTCCACGGCAACTTTCGCTGTTGCTGCTGCTGCTGTGGCTTTGCCTTCCACGCTCGCGTCTTCCGTCTCCTCCTCCCGCGTGGTCGTCTCCCGAGCTTCGTCTTCCGCGGTTTGTCTCACATTTTGAATGGTCTTGTTTGTGGTTCTAGGTTTTCCCGTATAAATTGTTCGGAATGTAATTGAACTTCCTCAAGTAAGAAACAGCGAATGTACTTGCCTGTAATGATCTTTGGTCTTAGAACTCGATTTCTGTAGCATTCTTTGTGTTTTCTTGTATGAAATTTTCGGAATGTAATTGAGCTTCCTCGAGTACGAAAGGTTGTAATGCACACGGTTGGAATGATGTTTTGGTCTTGGATTCGGTTTCTGTAGGTCGGACTCTTGTACTTGTAGGTCTGTAGGTCGGACTGTGGCATTCTTTGTGTTTTCTTGTATGAAATTTCCGGAATGTAATTGAGCTTCCTCGAGTATGAAATGTTGCAATGGACACGGTTGTGATGATGTTTTCGTCTCAGAAGTCGGTGTCTGGGTCGGACTCTGGCATTCTTGTGCTTTCTTGTATGAAATTTTCGGAATGTAATTGAGCTTCCTTGAGTACGAAATGTTGTAATGCACACGGTTGTAATGATGTTTTGGTCTTGGATTCGGTTTCTGTAGGTTGGACTCTTGTCAGTTGGCATTCTTTGTGTTTTCGTGTATGAACTTTTTGGAATGTAATTGAACTCCCTCGAGTACGAAATGTTGAAACGTACACGGTTGTGATGATTTTTTGATCTTGAAAGTCGGTTTCTATAAGTTGGACTCCTCTCAGTTGTGCTCTCTTATAAAAAATTTGGAATGTAATTGAGTTTTGTCAGAGTACGAAATGTTGTTTTGTATACGGTAGCAATGGTCGTTTGGTGACAGTCGGTTTCTGTTGATCGGACTCTTGTCTATTGGCGTTTTTTTTTTGTGCGCAGTTTAGGTGTGATGATGGTAATATGGAAGTGGATGAATAATGAATAGTGTTGCTCGGAATTTATTTTTGAGAGGCGCAGGATTATCCGGCGGCTGATTTATTCTCTAGTTAGCTTATGAGCATCTTTATTAGCCTGGTAAATGAAGCGCTGTAATCTGGATGGGGTCTCTGGTCGCGGGACGTTTTTCTGATTATGACGATTCCGAGTGTTAAGCACAAACGAAGTGTAGAATCTGCGAGCTGAGTATCTCGAGATGAAAGGAGAACACAGAACTGTCTGACATATCAAAATTTGATTCATTTTCGAGTCTCTGCTGAATATAAATTTCGGTCCTGTAGGTTCATTTGTCGACATTCGAGGGGTTGAGGGCCGATGGCTTGGTAAGCAGCTCAAGCGCAGTATTTCAATCTGCCGTTCAGACTTCAGCTACTCCCAATTTCCCAAGGCTCACAGTGAGGGCAGCAGTTGCTGCTGAAGCACCTCTGGTACGTTGGAACTCTCGTGAAATACCTCAGTGCTGCTCTTGGATCTCCACTTTTCTGTCATATCCCATTAAGCTTCTGTACAATCTAACCTATTTTTCTATGTGTCAATCAGACCGCAACGAAGCAGAAGATTCGCATCAAGCTTCGTTCATACTGGGTTAACTTGATTGAGCAAGCATGCCAGCAAATCTTGGAAGCTGCACGGAACTCGGACGCAAAGACCATGGGACCAGTTCCTCTGCCCACCAAGAAGCGGGTGTACTGTGTGTTGAGGTCACCTCATGTCAACAAGGATTCTCGCGAGCATTTTGAGATCAGGACGCACAGGCGTCTCATTGACCTTGAGAATCCCAATGCTCAAACTATCGACGCTTTGATGCAGCTCGACCTGCCAGCTGGTGTTGACGTAGAAGTAAAGCTGTCATAAATCGTCAGAACATTTTTGGCTTAGGGACTTTCAATTGTTGTACATGAAGGGATCTTCATTAGTTTGCTCTAAGTATGTAACTCCTATTTCTCCTTTTCGTATATCAACTTGACCTTAGAATGATAAGGTTAGAGTACAATTTTTTGACGCTCACCGTCTACTCTGTTTTCTGTGTGATGAGATAGGCATTACAAGAGACTACCTTACCATGCAGTGATTATCTTTGCTTTCTCGTGAGCGAGGTATTTCGGACAGTAAACGAAGTTCTTTCCCTCTTTCCAAAGTGTTTCGTGTACTTCTTGTCGTGTATTTGCGCTATAGAGCTATGATCCAGAAGATGTTTGCTGTAGTCATCTGAAACGTAGTCAGTCTATTGGGAATCAGTTAGTTGAGCTAATGTGGGATTCACTTCAACTCAGGACTTCCAGGGTGTGGCTTGGTTTGAACCTTGTCTGCTACGTTTGTATCACTACACTGAACATACTATTGACTTGTACTGCAGCTTAGTCATAGAACTTGATAGTCTTTGGTGACAAGTGTTTTAATCTCGAATGCAACTTGGGTTGTACATTTTGCAGAAATGTGACTCTGCTGAGTTTTCGCACATTAGTTCCCTTGGAAATGGCTTAGTGCGTGTCGACTAACACTGGAAGAGTATGTGCCAGGTGCAAATGTTGAGGATGGGATATAAGACATAAGTATGATGCCATAATCCAGCTGTTATCTTTCTCATTATTGTACCCCTGTTCAAATGCTATATTCAGAGTTCCAGACTTGGGCACGACAATGGGAATGGCGGGGGATTGGAAGCGCCATGATGCCATCCAACCTTTGGGCTCCTGTGCAATACGCTCGCCGCCCTCTCGTCATCTCTGCGGCGCTGTCTTCGTCTTCAATTGTACCCGACGCTCTATAGGTGCACGTAAGTATGGACAAGAATTTGAGCAATTTGATGGTCATTTAGGTTTCAAGTAGCCGCAAGCATGCGTCATCCAGTTTAGGATGCATGTAATAATCTAGTGGTCATAGAAATTTGTTGCACATTCTGGAGCAATGAACTTGAATTTAGTCGGTGTATTGAAAGAAGCAAAGTCGTCGGAGATGGTCGTACATTTTCGGCATTTGAACTGGCCATAATTTACTCAGTTCTTTCGACCGTTATTGTATTTGGTCATTGTGATAGCAGGTATGATGGCACAAGCTGTAAGTACGCTTTGGATTGTGTGGGAGTTGTGTGTGGGAATTGCGGCAACTGGGCGGAAGCTTGTGTGAACGATTTGTGTGCTCTCTGAGCAAAATGTGTCCTCTAAACAAACACAATTGTGTGTGCCCTGAATATGCCGTTGAAATTTGTACGTTTTTCTAGTACTTTGGAGCATGGTAGGGTTCAACGTGTATGGCGATGGCTAAAAGTCACCGCAATCTGTTGTTTCTCCTCTTCTTTTTGGTCTCCTTGCAGCACAATCTTGGTTCCTAAGCGGAGAACCTGGCGATGACTGCGAAGCACAATGAGACTCAAAATGTTGCATAGAGTAGAATCACTTCTAAGGCATCGATCAAGAACAGAATTGTCATTTCTAGGGCATTGGGGGTCTTTATGGAAGAGCAGGTCTAAAACGGTATCAGACAAATAGGTTGTGAATAATAAGCACAGATTGAGAGGATTCGGGTTTTGAAGATGGAGTGAAGTGTAAACATAGATTTGGCAACAACAGTCTTCTTGAAAGCCTGTTGGGAGGCTATTGTGGAGGCTGCCACAATGTCGGACAACAAGGGCATGTGGGTGAGCATCCTTATGGCAGGTGCTGCTGTGGCTGCTGTGGCTGCCGCTGTGGTAATGTGGCAAAAGATGCAGAAGAGTCTCCCATTGCAGACACGCAACCAAGCACTAGGGCTTTTGTACGAGTTCCAGCATGCAGCGGCCACGCCCTTGCACGTTTTGCGACAAATTGCGGAGCACATGGCCATTGAGATGCATGCAGGTCTCATGACGGAGGGCAAAAGCAACCTTCTCATGCTGCCGACGTTTGTTGAACATCTTCCGGACGGGTGATGTCCCCTACATTGGCCATTTATCACCTGAATCGCATTTGTGTACATCCATGTCACCTTGGACTGTGCTAGAGCATTGTCTGGATCGGTGTGAATCCTTTCTGCATGTAGATTGTCAATGCTGATACTCAAGACCACCCAATGGAAGGAACGGACTAGCTGGCTAGAGGTGCGATTTCGGGTCACCCATTGCTATACAGCCCTTTGCAATCTTCCTTTTTCAAACCCTAAATTTAGCAATAGAGGAGGATTTATGACGGGATTAGAGTGTAGGATTAAATTTGAATCTTTAGGGTGAAGGTCGAATATGCTAAAACAGCTGCAAAGACAGTAGCAACTGAACTGACTTCAAGGTTGGATCTTAAAATTTTGCAGAACCGAGGAAGGCTTGTTCTATGCTTTGGATTTGGGCGGTACCAACTTTCGTGTTCTGCGTTGTCTCCTTGGGGGTAGAGATGGCAGAGTGTTGAAACAAGAGTATGAAGAGGTCCCTATTCCCAAAGCCCTGATGTTGGGCACAAGTGAGGTATGTCGCCCTTCAAGTGCAATCAATTGGCTTTCGTACTACTGACATTACTTCAATGTGAGCAACTTCTCTAATTATGAGCTATTGGTCGATCTATCCTTGAAGTGATGTTGGTACAAAGTGATGGACGGGGAAGATATTTTCTTAGGCCTAAAGTTTAAGTTGGGTGATGGTTAAGTTGTGCAGGAACTTTTTGACTTCATTGCCAAGAGGCTGGTCGACTTTGTGAATCGAGAAGGAGAGGAGTACAGACCCAAAAACCGCCGACAACAAACAGTTCGTGAACTCGGATTGACATTTTCATTTCCTGTCAAGCAAACATCAGTCAAATCCGGCATCCTCATCCAGTGGAGCAAGGGATTTAAAATCGCAGACGGGGTGCGCATTTAATACACACAACCTCAATGAAGCTCATTTCTGTAGAGGTGGCAACCAAGCATTGGCTGTAGAGAGCATGGTTTATCTCATAATCTTGTTTTTCTTCAACCTTATGGTGTCCTCCTTTTGAGACAATTGATGGAGGTTATGTCCGGTAGTGTGAAAGGACAGCCTTGTTGTGGAAATAACATCCCTTGCCACTCCCGTGGCTCGGCATGTTGTTTCTCATAACGAGGCTCTACTTTCCCATTTCCTTGTCCATGCATTCTTCATTGTGAAATAGGCTTGCATGCTTACTGGGAGAGACTATGAGAAGTGTCTAAAGCTGGATTGTTGTGGGGGTTATCATTCAGGTTGGGGCAGATGTGGTGGCATTGTTACAAAGTGCGATCAACCGCCAACATGGGCCTAAGATTGAGGTGGCTGTGTTGGTACGACTCCAATTTCCACACCACCACGATACGCTTAAAACGAGATTCATGCTTGTATGTCGTTGTTTTTTATATCTAGCAGCTGCACCTGTGGAAGGAATTGATTAACATTTGCATTAAAGAGTCTCGTTGTGTAGGTAAATGACACGGTGGGCACTTTGGCTGGTGGACGGTACTGGAACGAAGATGTGATGGTGGGGATGATTCTGGGGACAGGCACCAATGCTTGCTATGTGGAGAGAGATCTGCCTAGCCATGCCCCTTCCAAAACGGGCGAGATGGTCTCACCCTTACTATCATTTCACTCAAATTCTTCATTTACAGCTCTTCAATCTTCACCCTTGCAATGATCATGAGGGTCTTACCACACCACAGCAGAAGCAAGCAACACCCAGTCCACTCATGGCATGGCTAATAAATAAGAATTCTTCCTTTCCTTCATTTTATGAAATTCCAAGCAATTCTACCTTTCCTCTAGTGTAATCAGGGCTTAGAAACAACTCACTTCCATCTGTAAGTGAAGTTTCATCAATGGAATCTGAGAGTGTATCTAATGTTATGGTGGCATGTAATGGATTGCAGGTTATCAACATGGAATGGGGCGGATTCTGGTCGTCACATCTGCCCCGCACCTATGCCGATGAGCAGCTTGACAATGAGAGCGTCAACCCCGGCCAGGCGGTACTGATTTACAGTCTTACTGTCATGTATTTAGATGTTGATCGCATGATGTGTCCACACAAGATATTTCATGGTCATATTTGTCAAAATGGCGTGCCAAAACTGAGACTTTCAAGTGCCCAGAGCTCTAAAAACTTTAACTGTTATAGATCTGAGGTTCCAATTGGGCGACTGAAACTGCACCAATTTTAGAACGGAAATCCGCCATTTTCACAAATGTGAGGTTTCTCGATATTGACAGCAGAGACGAATTTGTAAAGGGATTAAAAGCTAAGAATTTGATTTTTTGCAGGGGTATGAGAAAATGATCGGCGGTATGTACCTGGGAGAAATCGTCCGTAGAGTGCTGTTGAGGATGGCAAGGGAGGCTTCCCTGTTCGGTGAACTAGGAGTGCCACCGAAATTGAGAGACCCCTTCATCTTGATGTACTAATTCACAACCTAGCTCCTTGCAACTGATAATTATGACCATTATTATAAATTCCGTGCATATGAATTATAATGTCACAATGCAGCCATGACAATCACTCTTATGTGATCTGATGGGTCTGGGGTTGAGTTATGAACATATTTAGTTAAACTGGCGTGTTAAATTGTGAATTT
This sequence comes from Pohlia nutans, assembly GCA_022496805.1. Taxonomy (NCBI): domain Eukaryota; kingdom Viridiplantae; phylum Streptophyta; class Bryopsida; order Bryales; family Mniaceae; genus Pohlia; species Pohlia nutans. The sequence continues at coordinate 5,045,961 of CM040103.1, forward strand.
CAACTGCAGGTTTGTAAAAACTAGGTCTAATATAGATGTGAAGTTCCAGATGGGTGCTGCCAAATGAATCTCATATTGAAATTCCGCCATTAAATTAACTAATGTGACGATAATTACGATCGTTTTGACTCTTGCAGAACTCCAGAGATGTCCAAAATGCATGGCGATGAGTCTGGCGACTTACGAGTCGTGGCCAAAATTTTGAGGGACGTGTTTGGGGTGAGCCTTACCTATCCATGGCAGTTGATGTTTACTAGTGCTTCCAATGACATTTCCTCTGAGAATACGAAACAGGATTTTCAGCAGAATGAGATCGTTTTCAGAGGAACTTTTAAACATCGTCATCAACAGAAACTCTCGGGACGGGCACTTACTACTAATTTGTGTATATATGTGCGGCCACCATGTATTTTATTGTGGGGTATTATATTAAAATCTGGAACGACATAATATGGCGTTCTATAGTAATGTCATGAGAATCATGTCGTTCAGACCATGCTCTCTTGATGTTGTTTAAAAGTTCCTGAAATCCTCTATTATCAATAGGGGTTGTCACACATCCTACGAGATTGGAACTTCTCCGAAGAACGAGAGAAAAGAGGAACAAGTAGGACACCTTCTCCATGAAGAAAGTGTGACACCCCTTTTGTGGTTTGTGGAGATTGAGAATGGAGAACAGAGGTTGTTAGTTGGTCACTCATCCTCTGAGCATGGGCTATTCTCCATTCTTCATACCCATTCTTCACCTTTGGAGGAGAAGAATGAAATTTCTCAAATCTTATAGAATGGGACCTCCACCATTCAAGGAGAGTGTACCACATCCTCATTCTCTGAAGATTGAGAATGGAGTGGAGGATGTGTGACAACCCCTAATGTGTTACTATAGAATTTAATCTACCTTAACTCGTCGTCATGCCTACTGGAAAAGAGGCGATCTTATGAGTGACTGTGCCTATGCTGACCTGTGGATAATCGTATGTTGCACAATTTGTTTTTTGTGGTCAGATTCAAAAGACCGATTTGCCAGCGCGGAGGATCGTGCACGACGTGTGCGACATTGTGACGATGCGAAGTGCGAGACTGGCGGCAGCAGGGATCGTGGGCATTTTGAAGAAAATAGGGGGAGACTCGTGGGACACATCCGGGCAAAGCAGTGGGACGCTGAGAACCATCAACCGGCACTCCCGGGTGGCCAGCACCAAGATGTTGACCGGGAAGATCGTGGTGGCCATGGACGGAGGGCTGTACGAGCACTACACGCAGTACCGCATCTACATGCAAGCGGCCGTGAATGAGCTTCTGAGCGAAGCCACCGCCAAGCGCTTGGTCATCCAGCTGTCCAAAGATGGGTCGGGCATTGGAGCCACCATTCTTGCCGCTTGTCATTCCAGTTATAGGTAGGGCTGCTGTTGCTATTGCCTACTAACCCCAAGTTGGATGTAATTCCAGTCATTTGCCTAGCTTGTATCATATCACGCTGTAATTTCCTTAAATTGATCCTCCCCTTATTGTAGACGTATCTTAGTGTGGATATAAATCTTCTGGTTCTGCAATTGAGTTAACCGAAATCAGAACAGGTGATCTGACCCCCAAAATATCAGGAAACTGGAGTCTATGCCCTCTTTGAGACCCCCAAAACATCAGGAAACTGGAGTTTATGCCCTCTTTGAGACCCCCAAAACATCAGGAAACTGGAGTCTCTGCCCTCTTTGAGTGTAACCAAAATCAGAATAGGTGATCTGACCCCCAAAATATTAGGAAACTAGAGTGTATGTCCTCTTAGAGTGTAAACGAAATCAAAGCAAATAGTGAACTCAACACCCTCCAATTTCAATTTTAGACATGAGTTCCAAGTTGTCAGAGCCAATTAATCAAAAACTAGAGTGTATGTCCTCTTTGAGTGTAACGGAAATCAAAGCAAATAATGAACTCAACACCCTCCAACTTCAATTTTAGACATGAGCTCCAAGTTGTCAGAGCCAACTATTCAAACCAGTCACCTAATTATATCTCAAGTTTGCCGCATACCTTGCCATTATCTCAAATTGGATGTGGGCCATCGCCTCCAAGCTTGTGAACTCACCTTAGTCTCAGTTTTACCTCCTTTGTGATGGCAAAATTAGTTCACCCACCTTTCTAGTTTGGATTCTTTGGAAACCATGCCAGTTTGCTTGGCTACCTTTGTGATGACAAAACTAGTTCACACTCCTTTCTAGTTTGAATTCTTTGAAAACCATGCCCATTTGCTTGACTACCTTTGTGACGGCAAAACTAGTTCACACTCCTTTCTATATTGGATTCTTTGGAAACCATGCCAATTTGCTTGGCTGCCTTAGATACGGGTTAGACTCACCTCACCTAACATGTATTCTCTCTTCTTTTCGGTTAACTCTAATGTCTGATGAGGTTATGCAATGCGGGAGTGGTCTCACAGTGCATCTGGTGCCCGACTTGGTGACAAGTTCTTCAGTACCGGTAGTTCACAATCATGTGAACTTAGTTCAGGGGAGAGTTTCTGCGGCCGCTGTGATTAGGACGTTTTGTGTTTGTATACTCGTATGTAGGTTCACTTGGATTAGTTTTAGTTTTACAGCAATTACTTAATAATTATGGATTAGTTCACCTCTAAATGCCTACAGCCGTCTTCAAATTGGGCAGTTTTACAAAGATGCATTCTAAAATGCAACTAAGAGGAATATTTTGAACTTGGTATATGAAAAGAAATTTTAAATTATGGATTTTAGATTCTATCATTATGGTTAAATCTATGATTGCAATCACCAATATTTTTGTATAAAATTTGAAACTTAAAATTCAAAATTCTTTTGTAATTTGATTATGAATAAGTTATTGACAATCCATGAATGATATATGTTGTGATGAGTTGAAATGTAATACTCTTAACTCTTAAAGACCCAACCGACCATTGTGGGGTTGATGGATGATTGTTTTCATTGATATCTCCTTCCTCATGAACGTTTTCACCATGAAACATTGTTTAGAGATACTTCATCAAGTTGTTGTCCTATCCAACGGTTGGATTTGATGTTTTAGAGTACATACTTCTCTAAAATTAAAAATGTATAAGCTTGTGAAATTTTGATTAAGCCAAAATTGCATTGATTTTAGTTCAAAAGTAGCCATGCAAAAATGAGGTCATAGATTTAAGGAACACAAAAATTTCAAAAATCACCACGTCAAAAGTATCTCATTTCAAATCCGGTTCAACATTTTTTATCCAAAAATTATTAATATTTTGTTTGTAATCAAATTTAGAAGGAATTTTTAATTTTTACTTTAAAAGAAAAAAATTCTTATGTAATTTGATTACAGGATGTTGACAATTTGTGGATGAAACTTGTTGTGATAAGTTGAAATGTAATACTCTACGTGTAGTGATTTTGGAAGATTTTTTGGTTGCTTAATTTTGTGAGTTGACTTTTCTAATAACACTTTTGAACACTTTTGAACTAAGATCTTAAAAATTGTTGGTGCATCACTGTAATATGAAATGAGGAATCATCTCCTTTCTAATCAGTTCTCACATGCATAAAGCTAATTACCCATAAATCTATAGTAAAAAGATTCACACTAAAAAAGGTGCATGACGAATGAGAAAATGCGGATGAAATCTATACATCGGTCAAAAGATGGTCACTTAGGCAGTTTAAGGTTAATGTGAGTTTTTGAGGCACATTGTCACAATAGTTTTAGGTGTATCAATATAATGTAGTCTACACTATTATTGTACTCTGTCACAGAGTCATTCTCATTAATCCTTCATTCACCTCTGTCCATTCTTCATCCAAAGTAGATTATTTCATCTGAATTTGAGCTGGGAATTGATTACATTCATTCAAAATTCATCCAAATTAGCATGAGGGGGTCTTGCACTAATTGACTTGATTTGTAGTATTCTTTTAGACAAGACAACATTTACAGTGTCTTTTCAAAAATAGGTCTCCCTACCAAATTCTCATATCATCATTTATGTAGTAATGTCGCCTCTTGAGGTTTGACATGTCTTGAGGTTTGACATGTCTTGAGGTTTGACATGTCTTCGAAGTTTAGGTTTCGCACAACTACATAATATCTTGCATTAATCACAAGCATGTTTGGGATCACAACTAGTTACATTTTAATTTCATGATTTGTTTATAAATTACCCTGAAGAAAAGAACATCAATGACATACAAAAGCTCCTTCCAAAACACCATAGCCAAACCAAATCTCAGTCATACCAAGCCATCTACATAGATCAATTGATAGTGAAGAGATAAAAAAATAAAAATATTGCAAACTGAAGAGACAAGAAATAATGAACAAGAAATAGTGTACGAAGTTACATGTATTGTATATGTAACTTTAACTACATGAACTAGTATAAACATGAATTCAAGATACACTAAAATTTGCCAGGCCTCAAGCTTCTATTACTGAACCATAGATGCAAATGCTTCACTCAAAACTTGAGGTGTGAGCTACTTTCTGATGGATAGACTCGGTTGCATTTCATCTATCTATTAAAATCTATTCATCTGCAATGGTAGTCATTTTAGCAAGCATTTTTAGATGGTAGACCGTGGTTAGCCCCTAAACGTACTGATCCTTTGAACACAAGTAGATGCTAGCCTCAAAAATAGATATTAGCATGGCTCAGATGTACAATAGGTGTACATGAGAGAACCATTGCATGCATGAAATCTACCCAACAAATTTGGCATATTTGCATTTGGAGGCCTCTTCAATATTATCAACATCTTCTTATCACAAGAAATTTATTTTGACTGGTAGAGAATTCAATAGGCTTGCAAAGGTCAATTGGATGAATGTCATCCTAGATTGTATGAGAAAGTTACAAGGCTTTGAATCCGTTCATGATTCAGTTTCTCGACAGCCTCTCGATCATAGTTTGGGTTCCATTCCCGTCCGACCCAAAAAAAATTTCGAGAGGCCGTCGCCTTGATCAAAAAGAACTGCCACGTACGCATTTTGGAGAGCGACGGCCGTTGAATTTTAGCCTCTAGTGTGAAGGGTCGAGAGGCCAAATCCATGGTTTCTTGCAATTTGATTGGTGGAAATCAACGGCCTCTCGACCTTCAACCATAGTGTGAAGCGGCCCTTAGTATGTAGTCATTTCAGCAAGCATTTTTAGATGGTAGACCATGATTAAGAGAACTACCGCAATTTGAAACAAGAATATGACACTGCCATCTGACTTCTGGATACAGTTCACCATTTTGGAAGGTGATATGTGTCATTAGTCCCATCATAACGTCTCTGGAATCTTTACTTTCACTGGTCACCAGCTGTTCTCAATTTCTTGGCAGTAATGTTGACATGCTTCACTAACTTAGTGCTCGTGTTGTTGAAAGGAAGACAAGCCTTAAAAGTTGCATCTCATCTGCAAATGAATGTGTAATGCCACCTGCTCATTTAACCCCTCAAGGACGAAGGCTGATTTTCCAAGTTTGGTCAGCTCACTGTGAAATGAGTATTGATCCTCAATTCTTGAGATTTTTGGTGGTGATTCTACTCTTTGTAACGAAGATGGGATGGTGATTTGCATATGTAGGTGATGTATAAATCAAAAACTACAATCATGCAAAGGTGGAAAACCTAACTGCGGGCAGCTCCTGAAATTTTCATACACAATGCATCTGAATTTTTGCACACAATGAGCTCATGCACACAATTGCCAAATTCATTTTACCAAATCTGAGACTAAACTTTACATTTTTGACATTTTCAAAAAGTTTCAAATATGGACAACAAGCAAAAAAAAAAGGTACAATCAACTTTGAAGCTTATAATCTTACTATTGAAGAACCCTAAACGGTTGAAGATTTGTAAGTTACAATAAATTCAAGTTGCTTGAAATATCCTACGGTTGTTCAGATTGGTCAAAAAGGTCATGGATCAAAAAGTATGTCTTTTTATGAGAAGGGGTACTTTGAAGTGTTTGGAGAGGAACATAGTTGTGGTCCTTTCGGGGTTAAATTACCTTTGAAGTTAGTTTAGCATCTGTTCACATGAATCATGAATGTCCTGCGTAGAGCTTGGCAGTATCACATGATTGTGGTGTAGACAAACACTTTAGTAGGTGTATCACACACATTTCGTTGATTAGATCAAGTGCACTTAAATAGGTGTACTGTATGGCAAAATGACCAAACAAAAATGAAGTATTATTGAGAGTCCTATTATTGATTGTAAAGAACTGTATTGAGGAAATCATAGTTTATTTTTAAGCTGCGGGATTTAATACCACAAGTGCAGCCACAAAATAGGTACAAGTTTTTGAAGAAATAGGAACAAATTTTTATCACCTATCCCTGAACATGGCCTTAATGAAGCCGTAGGCCACTGTGCCCACTTCCAAAGTAGTGCAAAATCCACAAACTTTTTCAAGGTTTTGTAAGCCACAAATCAAAAATTCTCCTCAAATTTTGTAGGCACTAAAATTACTTGTCGCTAAGATCTTATGAGCTCAGACTAAAGTTGCTCTAAAATTGAGCTAAAGATGTACAAAATTTGAAAATATCAAAAAATTGGGCCTCTCCAAACCTATGCCCTGAAAAATCTCATAGACTTTGAATGACATGTCGACGACCAACCTGCAATACTTGGGGCCCAGAAATTGACAATGAACTGTTGACACTCGGGTTGATATATGGCTTGTTGGTACCTCATTTCATGAGCCCTGTACTTATGCAATGGGTCATGACTCATGAGTCCTTACAACCGGTGTTGTACTGTACAGTGGGGTACCAATCAAAATGTCGTTTTCGAATTCGCAGTGAGAAAAAAATTCAGTACTGTCAACTTTGAAAGCCTCCCGAGAGCTCAGAAATTGATGTTTTACAACAAAAATTTTACCAAAGAATCATCTTTAAGTTAATTATTTGTATGCCAAATTTCAAGGCCAAAAAATTCACCAAAACAAAGTTATTCAAATTCTACCAACATTGGTAGTTATTCATCGCTGCCAACTTTGACAGCCTCTCAAAGATTGAAAAAAAAAATTTGCCATGAAATTCTTGGAACAGAAACCTCTTTATGTTAACAACATATGATAAAAATTTCAAGGCCAAAAGATTAATGAAAAAAAAGTTATTAACAATCTACCAACATGTGTAGTTGTGGGAAACAATGGGGGCATTAGGAGAAAAATGGGGTCCCAAAGGAGCCCTCTAAGCTTGCCCGTGTTAGGTGAACCGGCTGCCCAAGCACCATTTTCTATGTAAACCCATTGGTGCAGTCGCTGCCCGCTGACAGCGTCGGAAGCCGCAGTGCTGGCAGTGTTGGCAGCGTCGATTGGCGCGACCCACAGAACTGCGCTGCTGGCAGCCACGGTGGCACCATTGGTGCCCTCTTGTAAAGTGTACGGTTTGGCCTAAATTTTTCAGCACGTGCCAAAGGCCAAGGCCCATTTGTGACTACAGATTTCTCCTAATGAAACCATTTCATTGCTACCAACTTTGACTAATATGTTGGTAGATTTTGAATAACTTTTTTTGGTGAATCTTTTAGCCTTGAAATTTAGTATAAATATAATTAACTCAAAGATGATTCTTTGGTAAGACTTTCGTGGTAAAATACCAATTTTTGAGCTCTCGGGAGGCTTTCAAAGTTGGCAATACTCAAAGTTGGTAGCAATGAAATGGTTTCCCCCATTGCTTCCCACAACTACACATGTTGGTAGATTGTTTATATTTATCTTTTTTTGCATCAATCTTTTGGCCTTGGAATTTTCATCATATGTTTTTAACATAAAGAGGTTTTTGTTCCAAGAATTTCATGGCAAAAAAAAATTAATTCAATCTTTGGGAGGCTGTCAAAGTTGGCAGCAGTGAATAACTACCAATGTTGGTAGAATTTGAATAACTTTGTTTTGGTGAATCTTTTGGCCTTGAAATTTGGCATACATATAATTAACTTAAAGATAATTCTTTATTAAACATTTCGTGGTAAAAAACCAATTTTTGAGCTCTCGGGAGGCTTTCAAAGTTGGCAATACTGAAATTTTTCTCACTACAAATTCGAAAACGACATTTTGATTGGTACCCCACTGTACAACTGAATAGGTAGTTTTGGGGCAGACTACAATTTAGTTTTTCATACTGCCTGTACTATCCAGGCTGATTTACAGGAATGTAAGACTACTCTACAGACACGACGCAGCCACCACCTAGTAAGGCAACATTTGCTTAGGCAGTTGGTTCACACTAAGGTAGCCAAATACATGAGCATTAATGTGTTCGGATTACTTACACTAAACTTGATTATTGGTTGGTCAATGGTTCACACTAAGGTAGCCAAATACATGAGCATTAATGTGTTCGGATTACTTACACTAAACTTGATTATTGGTTGGTCAATGGTTGAATTGTAAAATATTAGATGTAGTGTTGAACTAGAAGTGGTGCTTGGGTGAACAAATCAAGGTGTTGTTGGATTTGTTCTTTGTTGTAGCTCCTCTACATTATATTAACTTCCGATTGGCCTTCAAATTAACTCCCATATGCTTTGGAGTTGTTAGAGCAAGCTCAACAAAGCCATGTCAAATCCTCACCCAACGCCAAGTCAATTTTTGGATTCAAACGAGATTTGGCAAGCTGGCCAGCAAACCACCCCAGTAGCACCTTGTTTTGTCAAATTGAAAGTACTGTTAAATATTTCAAGAACCAATAAAAGCAGCGCAAGTGTAAAAGCCACAACATGTGAGTTTGTAGGGAGAATGGTAACTAGTTGATTCCTTGTTTAGCGTGAGAATATCAAAGGCGCCAAGAGAGTAGTATATGGCGTCCCCAACTCATATAAAGGCCACCACCAAGGTATCTTGGTGTTTAATTGGTGATTTCTTTTTACTATTGGGGCCATGTTTACCCCAAACCTCCGCCATATTGGCATTTGACTGTTGCATTTAATTGTTTTTAGCATGCTCTAAGATTGCTCTATTTACACTCAATTCCACCTATCACTTACTGCATTTAGTGTTCAATTGAAGTAAGGTGGCCACAAAAAATCAATCCCAAGGTGGAATTGGAAGTCAATGATAGGATACCATAGTGAATGAAAATGCTAATTACTCTTCTAAATAATCTCCAAGACCTCAATCCTATCATGTTTTAATGGGCAATAATTAGCTTGGGGTATCACTTTTTGGACACACTACTTAGGTTATTTTTGTTTAAAAATTCCAAAGTTTGTCTAATTTGCTCATTTTGATCAAGTAAAAAGATCCTAAAATGAAAAAAATAAAATCCTGCCCCTCAATGGAATCAAAATGTATATGTTCAAAGAGTTTATATTAAAAAAATTAATTTTTTTTAGATCCATTCATAGATGTGTTAAAAAATGCTGAATTTTGGAATTTGCAAGCTACATAGTGCACAATTCATTAATTTTTTAATGATAAAATAAATTATTTTGTACTCATTATTAGATGTAGGTCATATTCAAAAATAATATTATTATTTTTTTATATATTCCATTTGCTTGATTTCAGGGATTCTAGGTGATTGGGACATAACTTACTTTTTCAACTAAAAAATCAAATAAAATTAATTTAAAATCTTTGATTGTAATCAAATTTTTTTCCTTGATGCATTATAAGTGTAGAAAACTAAAATCACATTTAATAAAGTCTTACTTTATTAAAATTAAAAAATATGTTTGTTTGACACACCAGCACATAGTGCAATTGTCCCAAAAACAGCTTTTTTGGGTATCCCAACCATACCATCACCCTTATGTTCTATTCCGGTGATGACCATAAGTCGGAGTTGATTAAGAAAAATGGTATTCATAACTATAGGTTCCTCTTGTGGCTTTCCAACGGTCGTAGAGTTTGTAAGTGAACCGGTTAGTCGACAGTCAAGAGTTCTAGTGCAGGATTTTCTATGATGTAAACTAGCCTTTCACATTCTTGGATGGTCTTCTTATGACTGTACATTCGGCCCTCAAAGACCATTATTGAAAGTAACCTTGCCTTTTACGTCTTATTCACTTGTGGTGCAAAGAGAAGTGGAGCCCTTTTTTATTTTATATGTATCTTCTTAATAACTTAGACTCAATCCTATGATGTTAGGCTATGACTTTTCCAGTGTAAATTTGTTCATAAAAATATATCATGAATTGTATTAGTGATTGTTACATTGACTATTTGATGAACACATTTGGTGTGTGACAATAAGTGGAAAGATCTCGGAGGGTGCACTCTACATTATGTTTAAGAATCACGTGCGTTAATGAACCCTTCTAAAAACCCCTTGTATACAAGAGGTTGTATGTCTAAAATACCTTTGTATACAAATGTATTCCGTTTGAAGTATATGACTAGTGTAAGTATACGTGAATATTTTTAGCTCTAAATGTGTTTATTGTATGTATACCGTAGTAGGAAGGTAGGGTCGGCACTTTCATGTCGAATAATTAATTAAAGTTTGAAAAGTAGGGGTCGGCACTTTCAAAAATAATTATTAAAAAATTGGCTATTAATAACTAACATTGAATTTTACAAGCGGCTACACGCTTTCCTTTGTTTTTTGTCTACAATTTTTGTTGACTTCATTTTTGTTGATTTCGACAAAATACTTGATAAATTTATTTATTTTTTCGGCATTTTTTTGGAGAATTATTTTCTGCCAACCCTGCCTTCCTGGTACGGTACGTAATACGGTAGTGTTCAAATTAATACCCCTTCTGTGCAGTCACGTATACTCGTACATGTTTAGTATGTCAGTGCACCCCCCGAGGGAAAGATTCTTCAAATATAAAATACACCAACCTATTAACACCATGTTTCCAATTCCGTTTACATGTAATGACAATAGACATTTTGATACACCACCAAAACATGAAGACAAATTTGAAAATATGGTGGTAATAGGTTGGCGTACCGCGTAACTTACATGTGAGTAATTTCAACCTGGAAGTTTGAGCGTGCAAGGGTGGTGTGGTTGCTGAACCACCCAACCAACTTCCATTGCAACTAGGATGATCAATGCTTTCAATCCCTTCTTAAAATTTATTAACTTAATCGAAGTTCAGTCAGTATCAAAACAAAGGCTCTTCAAACTATGCAAAAAGGATTATCAAACTTTCAACACGGATTTGCCTTTGCCCTCCAAGTGGCACTCCCTCAGATTTCTAGTATTATTATTTAACCCATGAAATTCTAGAAGCTCCAATACAGCCACTTCAATTTTCCTATTGATCACCCATTCACACGAAGAAGATCCAGCACTGGCATTGCGTTCTCGGAATGTTGCAAGGTAAATTTCAAAAATAATAAACAATTTCTTGCAGTGTCAGAGCCTTGTCTTTTTTCGCTTTTGGTCAACACATGTGTGTTGGTGGAGCGCAAATTTCTTGCGGCACCCAAAATGCGTTGGAGCAGTTTCTTGCATGCGTCAGGTAAAACAAATTACAGGAACACAATGTAGCTACCAAAAACTTACTTGATGAATGCAAATCCTCTAATATACCGTAGTAGGAAGGCAGGGTCGGCACTTTCATGTCGAATAATTAATTAAAGTTTGAAAAGTAGGGGTCGGCACTTTCAAAAATAATTATTAAAAATTCGGCTATTAATAACTAACATTGAATTTTACAAGCGGCTACACGTTTTCCTTTGTTTTTTGTCTACAATTTTTGTTGACTTCATTTTTGTTGATTTCGACAAAATACTTGATAAATTTATTTATTTTTTCGGCATTTTTTTGGAGAATTATTTTCTGCCGACCCTGCCTTCCTGGTACGGTAGTTGCGTTGGGTGATTGGTATGAATGGGCCATGAAGGGCTCATGTGTGGACCATTCACACAAAGAAGTTGTCGCATGTACGTTTCATTCTTGCATCCATAGGAGGGTAAAATGAGAAATCTTGAAATATTGCTCTTCTACTAATTCACTTGTCTCATATAGACGTGAGAATTGTTCTACCTACTTTCCTTGCCGTAAATCCACTTTCTTCTTTGTTTTGCATTTGCGTCAGTACTTGCGTGTGCTGATGTAAAATGGAACATTGTTACTAGTTCATTCAAAGGTGAGGAGAAATAGGGTCCCTACAATCTTTAGAAGTTTACCAATTTTCATTCCCACTTCCATTGAGAGTGCCATCTTCCTACGAGGTGATAAGAGTGACATAAGCTAGCATGCCATGTTGTAGTAAAGTTTCAATTCGTCATTGGAATACTACATCCAGAAGGTTTACTTGAAAAAAAATTCATTTTAAGTTTTACATTAGAGTTGAGAAAGAGTGTTACAGACACTAAATCACAATTCTAAAGTGGAAAATTAAATCAAACGCTAATTCAAACATTACATGTAACTTAGAGCTCAATTTCTTCTCTTTTTAGGTTACAAAAACATGTTTCATGTCTTGTGTAGCTTTCGCTTGAAGATTGGACTGCATAGGGTAGAAAAAGCATTAAACAACAAAAACTTATTGTAAAAAGTGGTGGTATTTACTTAATTTGTTCAAGAATAGTAATGTTGGATTTTACAATCAAACTTCTGTTCCATTTCAAACTAGAGGTTCTTGAAATCGACAAATTTAGGCGTTTACAAATTTCAATCGTTCACTACAGTGAATGGCGTTCTTAGAGTATTTTAAAACCCGGACAGTGTTTGATTTAACCCCCTAACCGCCCAACCATGCATATTTTGCTTGATGTACAGATTTCATCTATAGTTTCTCATCCGTCATGCACTTTTTGTAGTGTGATTTTTTCACTAAATTTTTTATGTGAAGTTAGCTTCATGTATGTGTGATCCGATCGAAAAGGAAACAATTTCTGAAAAAATTATGCCTCATTTTGTGTTGCAGTGTTTCACCCAAAATTTTGAAGATTTTGGTCTAAAGTGTTCTTGAAAAAATAAACTCATAAAATCAAGCATCCAAAAAATCTCCAAAAATCACTACACCTAGAGTACTACATTATAAGCCATCATAACAAATTTCATCCACATATTGTCAATATCTTATTCGTAATTGAATTACAAAATAATTTTTTATTTTATGATTCAAAATTTATAGAAAAAGATTAGTGATAGCAATCATAGATCTAACCGATAGATAGAATCTAAAATTCAAAATGTATAACTTTTATTCATACATCAAGTTCTAAATATTCATATTAATTGCATTTTATAATGCATCTTTGCAAAACTGCCTAAAATGGGCATAGGTTAGGACGTTTAGGGGTTAAAGGAGATATAGTGCCCTCATTAGAAAAATAAGAATAAAAATAGTGTTCCAATGACATATGGCAACTTTATAATAAATATGACATGCCACCTCGTGTCACTCTCATTACTTGAAAAGAACACAACACTCTCAATGAAGTGGGAATGACAAGTGGCTAATTCCTATTTAGTGTCAAAGGACACTATTTCTCTTCACCTTTAAACAAATTGTAGTAAAGAACATCAACTCTCCTTGGACACTACATACACCATTCGATGTAGTGAAAAGGTCATGTTTAACCAAACACTCCACATGTAACCTTGAGTTCAATCTTCTTGTCTTCCTACTTTACAAAATATTATTTACTTTCATTTAGCAACAAAATCTTGTAAAAAACAAGTGACAATTTTTACTTGATTTGTTTGGAAATGGTGATGTAGAATTTTTACAGTTGAATTTCCATTCCATTTCAAACCAAATGTTTATAGAGTTTACAAATTAGCGACTAAGATGGACTCCAAACATAGCAAGTTTTTGCTATTGAATACATTCATGAGTATTAAAATTGTTAAATTCTTATATTTTCTTAAGGCAATTCAAAAGTGAGATGTCAACAATGATTTTCTAAAATAAGTAGAATCAAATAATGGAAACTATACCATCTCATAGTGCATATAGTTTCAAATTCATTACAACAGTTTTTAAAATTTCGATTTTTTTATTGAATTTCAAAAGAAAAACCAAAAATAAATATCAATTATATTTAGGTCAACGGAGGAGTTAACCAATATAGCCTTCCGCACCAAAGGGAAGCGGAGTACGGTACTGTACATTAGTGAAATCGTGGTCGGTGGAGCTCAATTGGAAAGGACCACGTGTGAGATCTTAATTCTCACTGCATGTGAAATGCACCTCACAAACTGCATTTCTTGCCTAGAAATCTGTCTCCCTTTGATTTCATTCTTTAGTATTTTTGTGTAGCTGTTGGCTGGTGAAGGCTGATTGGTCCAGCCTTGTGAGAGTTCTGAGTTGTCACAGTCCCATTGGGTCATTGACATGAGACTCTCCATCTTGTAAGGAATGACTTACACCTTTGTGGGCTCTTTCTCAATTTTCTATACAAAACCTTCCCTAGCCATTTCAAATAAATATATAAAACACAGTAAAGTAGAAAAATGACAATACTGACAAAAAGTACATGAAACCTGCATGGGGAGGTAGAACTGTAGTAGCTTAGCACAGTGAAGCATTTCGTACTGTACTGAGTGTTAGATACGTACAACCCACTTTGGTGCAAAGGTTGAGCCTAAACCGGAACTTCTGAAGGTCCTGTTTACAGGTATATGTTGGGCTCTGTGGGTCTTGCCCATTCAGGGCCCATTTGCATAGATGGAAACTCCGGGCCATATTTCAGGGCCGGCATGAATGACGTGTTTGGTCGTAATGATAATGACCTAGTGTCCATTGAACAGGAGGCGGTGGCCGTTCCTGAGAGAGGATCGGCCCATTCGCACTAGTCATTCAACGCCAATGTGGTAAAGAGTTTGAGTTTGTCAAGTAAGTTTTTAGTAGCTATATTGTGCTCCTTTAACCCCTAAATATCTAGAGCCCTCTCCAAATTTGGCAGTTTTGCAAAGATGCATTATAAAATGCAACCTAGACGGATACTTTGAACTTGATATATGAATAAAAGTTCTACATTATAAATTTTAGATTCTATCCATACGGTTAGATCTGTGATTGCTATTATCGATAATTTTGTATAAAATTTGATACAGGAAATTCAAAATTATTTTGTAATTCAATTTTGAATAAGATATTGACAATCTACGGATGAAATTTGTTGTGATTGGTTGAAATGTAATACTCTAAGTGTCGTGATTTTTGGAGATTTTTTGGTTGCTTAATTTTATGAGTTGACTTTTTTTAGAGCACTTTTACACTGAAATCTTCAAAATTTTAGGTGAATCACTACAACATGAAATGAGGCACAAAAAAATCGCAAATCATCCCCTTTCTAATCGGATTGCATATGCATGAACCTAACTACCCATAAAATCTACAGTAAAAATTCCACACTACAAAAAGTGCATGACGGATGAGAAATTGTGGATGAAATCTGTACATCGTCCAAAAATTAGATGCTTAGGCAGTTAGGGGTTAATCCTTCACTAGTAGAAAAAGTGACACTGTTGAAGGAGATGCTTAGGCAAGTAGTGCCCAATTCCACGCATGCATAGTGATTTTGCCTGGGCATCTCCATAGAGAACGCCACCTTTTTCATTGGTGCTTAAAGGTCCTTGGGGATAGTAGATATGTTGTTGTATATTTGACATTTGTTGTAAGTAGAAAGTTCCAAATTGAGATCCCAATAGCTTTTAAGACAACGTAGACATCAATTTTAACTTCACTTTTGATATGAAACTCATAGGAGGTGTAGAACTATTTCAAGTACAATGAAATATGATCGTATAATACTAGCTGGAATGGCCAATGTGAACCTTTAAGGATTTATTTATTTATTTTTAACCTGAGGCATGCAAAAAGTTGCTTCACACAACCTTTGGAAGGGCCCTTGGCACTTTTCATTTACTTCTTGAGTGTGAGAGACTCTGGAAGGCAGTGACTACAGAACTCTTAGAGCATGCCCAGCAGCATCTTTTTTTCACGAGCCAACGCTATTTTCGACTAATAAAGTGCCTCTCATAGTTTGGAGTTTGATATTTCAACTCCAAATATTGTTCATATGGGGGAGGTGATTTCCCCATCAAGCACTTTGTCCTACTCTGTGACAAGACCATGCTTCCACTTTATGAAGTTAACTATAGTAAATTTATCCTCCATCATTATGATTGTCTCAAGTAGAGACAAAAGTAGTAGTTTAAAATTGATTGATGACCTTTATTCTAAGTATGCTTGATATTTGTTGCTGGGGAAGTTCCTAAAAGCATGCCCAACAACATCCTTTTTTCACTCACCAATGCTATTTTTGATTGGTAAAGTGCCTCTCATAATTTGGAGTTTGATATTTCAACTCCAAATATTGTTCATATGGCAGAGGTGATTTCCCCGTCAAGTACTTTGTCCTACTCTGTGACAAGATCATGCTCCCACTTTATGAAGTTAACTTTAGTAAACTTATTCTCCATGATTATGATTGTCTCGAGTCGAGACAAAAGTAGTAGTTTAAAATTGATTGATGACCTTTCTTCTAAGCATGCTTGATGTTTGTTGCTGGGGAAGTTCCTAATTCTCTCACACCAACTTGCATGTGGACTTGGTGCTCATTGACGAACTCTTGGGCTTGTTCTAATTCTCTCACACTAACTTGCATGTGGACTTGGTGTATAGTACCCACCAACAAGTTTACGTTCATTCAACTTTTCAAAGAACTGCGAATAAAAATCACAAAAATTATTAATTTTTAGCCTAATTTGGACAAGTTGTAGTGCACAAGATGAACCATACATACAATTGATTTTTGATAATAAAAGGTCTTTTTTATATCTATTTTTATTTGAAATTAAAACCTTCATTTTTTACCCTTAATTCGAACAGCTATGAATACAAATTTTTTTACTTATGGTTTATAAAACTTTCAATGAAAAGAATGAAAATGCTCTGTAGAATCATGTGGGAAAAAAATCATGAGTTTTGAGGTCATATTTACTAAAATATCAATGTTTGAGGTTTTTAGTTTAGAAATGTTCAATTTGAATATAAATTGTAAATTTTTTTAATATTTGATTCAAAAATTGTTCAGAGAAGTAATTTTTCACACTTTAAATGGTTTAATATATCTTAATATTAATATTGATAATTTTTATAAATTAAATTATTAATTCAATTCTTGAAATGAACGTAAACTTCTTTGTGGGCACTGTACATTGACGAACTGCTGGGCTTGCTCTTACTGTGCAACACGAGACTTCACGACATGTGGGACTTGTGCAACGGCTCCTTCTAAATTTCAGGGTCCAGGTAACTTACTTGCAGCTCTGCTACTGGAGGATAGGGTTGGCTCTCCTGTGAACAATAATTATTATCTTTTGGAAAATGAGGTTTGGCAAATGAGATACCGTATTTGATGATACTCTTCAATGTTCCTCTTTTTCACCATGTAAAAGGCTTTCTTTGAAAAAAATCTTTTCTCAATAATTATGGCAGTTTAGGCCCTCTTTACACTAGAAACAAGAAGTCGTGGAGAAAACCGGCCAAGGGCCATGGCTCATTCTTGAGAAGCCAAACTTTGAATTTGACGTCCTTGGGATATAGTGTAAAGTGAGAAGGGGCCTCAAAACAATGTGCTGATTTTTTTAATACCCCTCTCATTTGTACCCCACTACCTCTCCTTTCTATCCCAAGGCCGTGACTCTACGCCCTTTTTTTTTTTTTTTTTTGGGGCTCTTCCGGTTGAGGCTCTTCCGGTTGTTTTTTTGACATTTTTGAGGATGTTTTCACTATCATATGCTTGTGTATGACTGCACTAATGAATTGTAATGTAAAAGGACGAAAATCGGGAATGAATAGTAATAGCTGTGGGTAGGAAACGGGTCAAAAAACTGGCCGTCAATAAAAGTGGCCGTTCTGAAATTTTATTTTAAAAATGAAAATGATTGGCTGTGAGAATTTTGGCCAAACGGCCCCCCGGATTTTGCGTCAGGCCCACCTCTTGAGGTGGGCCTGACGCAAAATCCGGGTGACTTGAAAAATGTGCCTTTTGGCTGCCACCTAGGACAAAAGTGATGTCCATGTCATTTTCTCCTCGTTTTGTCCCTTGGACTGAAAATTTCGGGTGTAAAGTGACCTTCGTTGGTCTTCTCGATTTCTACGCATCCCATTGGCTGAAATTTCTTTTCTCACGGCCCCTCGTCTCTAGTGTAAAGAGGGCCTTAGGGTTGAGATTTTTTTTCTACCGATCATGCCTTCCACCTTTGGTAAGGTAACAAAACCTAAAGTGAACAAAAATGGTAACATGCCAAGGAAGTAGAATTATAAAAACTCCTTCACATTGTGGCCATTTCGTTGAGTAGACCTTAGACAACTTTTCTTAACCCTTTAGTGCCCAAGGTGGTTCTGGAGAAACCAGACTTTTCTGGTGGTTTTTTTTATAAAAACTCTTTTTATTCAAACTATATAAACTATTAATAGTATTTAACCGTGTAAATGTAAGCGTAGCTTAATCAAACAAGTGCCCGTTAAACCTTGGTAAGATCCGACCATCGGATTGAAAGATTATAGTATGTCTTTGAACCGTATAATGCACACTCGAAAATGAGATTTTGGAGGATGTGCGACTTCAAAGTTAAATAGAATTTGGGTTAAATTTTCAAAAATAAAAGTGAAGAGGTTCACCAATGACCTATATCAACACCTCTCCATTGCAATTTGTCAAGAACTGACTCACACATAATTAATGTGAATTTTACAAGTGATGGTGACTTATCCATGTACAGTTTAGGACAAAAATTATACGTTAAAATATGGAAGGAGTTGGTACATTGATCAAGATCAGAGTAGATACACTAATGGAACATGAACAAGAGAGCACAATCCAAAAAAAAATTCAAGATAACAAACTTCCAAACACAAGAAATATCGCATAGTACATATGCCGTATTTGTAAGTATTTATTGTATTTTCAAGTATTTGCAGTATTTTCATGTTTTGTTCGTAGGTATTTTGATAGTTGCACAGCTCCAAATTGAATTTTTTTTCAAAGAAGATGACATTAAGAATTGCGCAACTTTGAACCTCAGAGTATTAAACTTGAATCTTTACGGATTTTCCGGAATTCCCTTTTCCGATGACCGAGTGACCACATTATCGTCTCCTGGGCACTAAAGGGTTAAAATTGGTTGGCCATTTCGTTGAGTAGACCTTAGACAACTTTTCTTAAAATTGGTTGAGAGAACAATGTAGAAGTTTATCAAAATATGGAAAAATGTGGTTTTTGATTGATCATACTGTAGTGTAAAGACCCAAAGAACTAGTTCACTTACACACTATGATTGATTAGCTAAAAGTCATATTATTTTTTGTCAAAATATGAATATTTTGGTGATTTTAGAGAAAGAAAATGAATGTTCGCTCGACCAAGAATTGGGTTTTCATTTTGATTCATTCGACCTAATTCTTTGTCAAGCAGAATACTCTTTGGTGTTGAAATAGCCAATCAAATTCCCGCATGGTTTGTTGAAGAATGATGCTTGTACAATAACAATACCACTAGTAGAAAGGAGGCTACTTGGGCACCAAGTAATAGTGTCAAGGCATGGTACCCAAGGCCAATATTGACACTAGCTTGATGCCAATGTGGGCTTTAGATATCATGCTTTGACACTATTTCTTGGTGCCTAAGTATGACTTTTCTACTAGTGTACAATATAACATAATGTTTGGTCGAACTCTAATCACTAATTAACATAATAGACATAGAATGGTATAAATTAAGATGTTTGACACCACTCATGAAACTTCACTCTCTCTATAATGTTACATTAAGCTTGATGGAGTTTCTAAAGCATGTACCAACACTCGAGTAGCATTTTTGAAAATATTCCAAACATTATCAATTACAACCACAATTGCAAACATGTAAAAGTGTGCCTAAAGAAAGGAAAATATTGCCCAACCTCATATTTGAAGCATAGGTTCTTTTATGAGTTAATTCCATGTATGCCAAGTTTTGTAACAAATTAATCAATAAGATTATAGGAATTTATTGCAAATTTACCAACAATCATGTCGTCTTCTAGCCTCAGTTATTGATTTTAACCTAGCATGCATGTCATATATTACAAACCATGATATTACTAGTTGATCTTTACTCTCTTTATAAAGTCATTGTCAATTCCTCTAAATTCCTAGGGCACAATTAGCCATGTTGAATATTAGTTATGAGAATTGTCCTCACATGGACTCCTACTACTATATCAATAATCTCTACACCTTTCATTTTTCCTTCACACATACCAACAATGTGTGCACGGGTTTCATCTAAAGTTGTCAAGATCTATCAATGCAGATTGATAAAGAAGCTATAGACTTAATAATACAAATTAAACAATGCAAACTTGAAAATATTTCATAAATGCAAAGTAAACACAAATATGAGAGTCTAATTGAAATGTTACATGTGAAATCTAGGGTTTAGTTGAGTATCAATGACCATTTATTATAAAATATCAACACAAATATCATTATTCACATGACCATCACGGTTACAACATCAATCACACACTCACTACATTTTCTGAAAAATTTAGGACCTTCATCTACTCACTAAATAATATCCTTACTACTCCCTCAACCAATTACCCCCTCTAACACTTCCCTAAACACTCACTAGTCGTCGCTCTTACATCAACACTCTTCATTCATCTTTCCCAATTAGTTATTGTCTTTATAGAATCATTGGTTTGCTCTAAAGTATAATGACAATCAAGTATATGTAACGGTCGGGCTCCACCTAAAAAAAAATCTTTCCTTCCATGGTTATATTTTTTTTCCAAAAAGGTTCCTTAAGATTAATGCGTGCGCGTAGGCTCCAAATTTGAAAAAAATAATAATTAAAAACCGCATGTAGGATGCCCAAAGCAAAAATTTCATAAAATTGGGCTCAGGATGAATAGTTCTTGCATTAATGTCAACAAAGGATTTAAGGTAGGCTTCCATGTGAAAATTGGTTGGATGAAAACCTCTAAAAAACAATAAATGAAGTCTCAAGAACCACCCATGTTCCACCCTAATTATTTTTGTGTCTACTTTTAGCCAACTTGCTACATAAAATTTAAGTTGACTAATTAATACAAAAGATTTACATTGAAAAAAAAGGAATAATAGCTACATTTCCTACATTGAGTCAACGTTTGTAGCCTCCTTAAGACCTAGGTATCACCTAAATATTGCCTAAGTAGTACATTGTGTGTATCACTTTGAAATTACCTATATATTAATATGAAAAGAGCATCCAAAGAGCTTGGATTGCTCTTTTAGCTATAGAAAAGTAGCAAAAAAGCTAAAATTTCTCTTGGAAAAAAAATCATTGCTCTGTCCATTTCGGTACAAATGGAAACAAACTCTTGGGTTCATCCATTTCGATGGTGAATGGTAGCTTCCACCTTTTCAGTACCCATATATTACTGATATATGGAAGCCTGATTTCAGGGCCTCCTTCCAAGCAGAGTTGGGCCAGTCTTTGAATCCTGTTCTTCACCTATAAAAAATAGCGCATAACACTTCTATGCACACCTTGATAGAGCAATTCCATAGATATAATTATAAACTTTACACAAAGCAATAAATCACGTAGCCCATCGATGGGAGTGAGAGTGGGTGAAATGCAAAGTCCGCTTTCAGTGCTCACTGAACATAGGTGGAAGTTGGGACCTCATTTCTCATCATGTAGTTGTATCCACCGGTCCGATGCTCACATGGAAGCCCGCCCTTGAAGCAGATATGAATTCTACTTTGACAACCTAAAAAAATACGTGGCACACATGTAAATAATTACTGCTACCTCACCTTGAAATTAGTCTATCCATCATTTCCTCTATCCGCAGTTCCAGCCATGACCATTTCCACATGAAAAGATTCAAATGCCCCATAGGTCCATTGACCCATAAATGCTCCCTGCCGACCTTTCATTGGCTCCCTTTTATTGGGTAAATCAATGGCACACACCAATGAATATATTGACTAAGTAGTCAGTTGATGGCCATAGCCACATGGTACAGAAGTACGTGTACTCCAAAAATTTGAGTACTAACTTCCTTTTAACAAGTGAAGCGTACATGAGAGTTCACCGTAAAGAGTGTCTAAAAGGAAAGTGGAAAGTGAAAACATACCTTAGACTCATTTTGAGTTCAAAGAGACTGTAAAACTAGTCTATGGTGAGTTGGAGAATGATTTAAAGCAAGGTCCCACAACACCATGGGGTATGGAACTCGTGACCTCCCCTATGTTATAAGAGAGTTCCCACACGTTCCTTCAAGTCAAGAGCCCCGACCATGTGGCATGATAGACCGCATTATTAAAGAAAAAACATTTGATAGAAAAATACAAAAAATTCAACATTATATTTCGATGGAATTTGAAACAAAGAGTAAACTAATGCATTGTCTGTCTTCACTTTCATTTTAGAAAACTTAATCCAAATTCTAGTTAACTTTGAAGTCACACACCCTCCAACATTTCATTTTGGAGTGTGCATTACACGGGTTCAAAGACATACTATGATCTTTTGATCCCACCGTCAAATGATTCTCTGGTTTTGGCAAAATGTCTCTACTCCAATTGAGAATACAATCGTACGGTTACTTTCTAATTTAATCCATATTATTTCTCGTCGTATCAATTATAGTAAAAAACCCCACTGAAATCCAGTGAACCCAATTACAATACTCTAGCACTAAAGGGTTAAGAGGATCAAAAAATTAGAGGGACTTATTGTTTAAAAATTACCTCATAGTAAACACATGTGTTTGGATTTGAGACTTGCATGTATCTCTTGTGGAAACTAACAAAGATATCCAAGACTTTCCCAACTCCTAGACAATGTTTGGAATTCTTTTTGAGCCAACCAGTCAATTCCTTTACTTTTCCAAACTCACGGATTATTTTTAAGAATATAGCCTACAAGTATATATTTTCTTAAATACTAAATTTAACTATTTCTTAATCATTTAGTTTCGCCTTTTGCCTTTATTCTTGAGGTCTATCCAATCAATTATTTTCAAAAATTAACCGGCTGACATGTAACTAGCCACTGGTTCTTCCTGAATAGTGCTTGTGAAGAAATTATCTACACTAAAATAGCGAGTTGAATGACGTTCCAGACACCTGGAACCTTGAAAAATCTATTATTAGAAAAATGAGTTGATGACAACAATACAACAATCATTTTATTATTATTAAAATAGTGAGTTAATGCAAACTAAAAACTAAACTCTTATGCAGTGTTTTTTTTACAATAAAGTAAATATTTATATAATATGAATTGTCGATAAATAATTATGGGTCCCTAAAAACCCCTATTTAGTGTAGATTTTAGACAAAGTTTTTGTAAATGGATGAAACCATATCATCAAAATGAATTTTTGGCTATAAAGGAATGAGTTTTTGGTTCAAGTTTAACTCTTTCTAAACCTAATTTTACCTTTTAGCTATATTTTGTCACCATAAAAGAAGGTTGATATAAATATGTGATCATGTAGAATATGAGCTTCTTAGTATGAGGATTACATTGATAATTTGTTTTCTTAATTGTACATAATTACAATTGCACAATTCTTGCATGGCAACTTGTGAATGGTTTACTTACTATTTTCAAAGTCTAATTGACTGATGTTGGTGGATTGCCTTGTAATTTTTGAATGACCTTAGAGTGCAATTCTAAGTTGATGGTGGAGATGCTCTTAGTATGCCATTTTTTTTAGCTCTATGAGCATGCGTAGTAGCAAAATAGAATACCAATCAAACACCAATATAGTAGAGGTTTGGGATAAATATGACGCCAACAACAATAGGAAATCGTGAATCAAACACTAAGATAGCTTGGTAGTGGCTTTTATTTGAGTTGAGGACACTATACACTCCTCTCTAGACGGATTTGATTTTTGGACGCTAAGCATGGAAACCAACGAAGCAAGGGGACAAGCAAAGCATGAGGAGGGACTAGCACGAATGGGCATGTGACACATGGCGTTGCAGTAATTAGCTAACTACAGTAACTTGTTATTATACTCCCTCATGCACTATATTTTACACATGCACATCCTATTTGGGGTTTTCCAATATTTGTCAATATTGTTGGATTGAAAAAATAAACTTGCTGCTGGGGTGGCATGTTGGCCGCCCCCTCCAATTTTCATTGGCTCCCAAACTAGATGATGTTGGGGTGAGGATTTTGCCTCTCTCTGCTGGGCATGCTCTAAGGTAGGAGGCTCTGAACCCGCCATTTTAAGGGCTCTGAATTTATGAGGACATAGGGAGAACTGAGTATGAATTTTCACTGGAAGACAAATCCAAGCAAAGACCAACATACTTTGAATCAAAAAATTTGGATGTTCCTAAAATTAGTTATGAATTTCTGAAGTTGAAATGACATGGATTCTAAAAAAGTGCTCTTCACCATAGGTACATCCAAAATTTCAAAATGTTCGTCCTTGGTAGAGTGCGTGTTTAGAACTGTGGCGGGTTTAGAGCCCTATACTTTAATCCTTAAATGTCCCATGGGGATAGTATATACACTGTTGTATAATTGGGATTTGCTAGCAACAAGAAACTCTAAAGTGAGATCTCAGTAACTCACTAGAACCGCATTGTAAATTCCAACTTCTCTTCTAAACTCAAACCCATTAAAGGCGTGAATTCATTCCAAATACAACGTATTCTACTGGTCGCAAAGGCACGTTCAGACATTTAGGGGTTAAGTACGCCATATTTTGGATTAGTCTTAGGGCCGGTTTACACTACGGTGGAGAAGGCCTCCGGTCGGTCAAGAATGCTTGGCCAAGACATGGTTATATGAGGCAAATGGTGGATGTGCCGGAGAAGAATGAAAGGCAATAAAATATTTTTAATCACTTGGGCTTCTCCGGAGGAGGAGTTTCTTCTCCGCCCTCAAGAGGCCGGACAAGAAACTTCTCCTCCGGAGAAGCCCAAGTCCAAAAAGTGCTGCCATGTAGGCGGCCATGTCATTTTATCATCTATGAGAAATCTTCACCACCATTCTTGTCTTCACCTAGTGTAAACACCTTCCGGTGAAAAGTTGCAATTTCGGCCAATCACAGTTTAGAATCGCCTTTTTTTTCATGACCGGTGGACTTCTCCACCATAGTCTAAACCGGCCCTTACACCAATGGCTCTCTGGCCCAGTGAGTACTGATTCATTGACAGAACAAATAGACAATTTATTCACGCAGTCCTCAAAAGAGACCTGAAGTTTCTATCTATGCCGTATATCAGCTCTGGGTACGGTCTGACTGAGTATGGAATCAAAAGGATTCCACAGCAGCAAAGACGGCACAATTCTAGCAAGCCATGGCCACAAGCCAAGCTGTTAGTTTCTGACACATTTAACTCCAAAATCTCAGATGCACCTCCTCAAGTCCTTTTTCTGAAAACATCAAGTTTTATTTTAAAAAACGTTTCCTCCTCTTTTTCCTTTTTTCTTTGAATGGTGCTGATTTCTGATAACTTACAACAGCAGAGTCGCCACACGCTTGTCTTGCCAGTCCAGAAAAACGCTGCAACTCATCAACTCCTCATCACTGGCACTACAACAGCAGAAGCAGATTGATTCCCGGTACCAGACGAAGGAGAAGCATGTATCGATAGATATTTGTTGCAGAGCTTGTACTGACTTTGGAAGGTTGCAATCAATGAGAGTTTGCTGCCAGGAGTTTCAACGTGGGTTTTTCATCGGTTTTGTTTTGTCGAACTCAGGATGGAGAGACTTTTGTGATTGCGGTTTGCAGATCTTGAAGGTTTGAGAGCTAGTGCGGCGATGTCGGGCGAAGGAGAGCAGAAATCTTTGGAGCAGACTCCGTCATGGGCGGTAGCTGCGGTCGCAACGGTGTTCGTGGTGGCGTCTCTTTTGTTGGAGCGCGGCATCCACAGTCTCGGCAAGGTCTGTTTGTTGATTGCTTGCCTTTCAATCAATCAACCGACTAGTTAGCAATATGATTGTTGGTGTTCTTGTAGCAGAAAATCAGTAGCAAGTATGACACCTTCAGATTGGTTCTAATCCGTAATGTATTTTCTAATCTTTGTAACGTATTTCAAATCTTTGTAGAAAACTCCTCCTTGTCTCCTTCTACTCTCAGCTTTTCATAGTGTACTCCTCAAAATAAGATTTTACTAATGTGTGACAAGTATTCCAAATCTTTGTAGAAAACTCTTCCTTATCTCCTTCTACTCTTAGCTCTTCACAGTGTACTCCTCAAAATAAGATTCTACTAAGGTGTGGTAGGTCTAGTTAGAGTATTCCATGGGCTTTGCTATGGCATGTAACGGTTGCATAAGTCAATTTGCGACTCTAGCAGAGCCCATGGAGTACTCTATCTAGTCTAGCACGTAGCCATGGCTAGGATCGATTCTTTTACGTCACTTCACCTGCCAATTCTGTGAGCACTTTTTCCATTGAAGTTTGTGAGGTCGACTTGAAATGGAAGTGTTAGAAAGAGTTCTGGATTTCCAGGGCTGAATTTTCAATCAGTTGTTGAAGTGGAATTGACAATAGACTAGATTAATAACACTTTGATTGTGTTGTGCTTGTGAGATTGTGGTTTTGGACATGGGCACAAACCACTGGTTTTTTTCTTTTCTTTTCAGTCCAATCATATTTCACAGTCCAATCATATTTCAGACCCAACATGACTTCATTGGTAGCTAATTGGACAGGTGGAGTCCCAAGGTGATGAAGGGAAGGCAGATGGCATGAAGAGTATTGAATGTTATGTTATGTTGTGTGTGTGATTTGCAGTATTTTAAGAGGACGCAACAAAAGGAATTGCTTCACACGCTTGAGCAAATCAGGAATGGTAAGTCTTGCTGCCAACCTAGTCAGAAAGAGAGGCTGTTTTTTTAATCAAAATTCTACACTTTTTGAAAATTATAATGTCAAGTTCAAGTTTAAAGGCAATTCTCTCATTAGTTAGTCTGAAGGTTTTAGCTCTTCATCTTGAGCCTTTTGAGCAACGGAAAATACAATTATGATTGTTGTAGATTGGAACTTGATCCTGGTATAACTTACTCGTTTTTGGGTCTTGTTGGTTATAACCTGTATTTTGATGGAGGCAACAACCGAGTATTGGATACGTATTAAATAACCGACGAGCCGTAATAGCGGCAAGTAGGTTATTGTACATAACCAGTTGTGCACTTTTCAATCACAACCCTTGATCTTCATGATCCAAAGGCATAGGATGCAAGTTGAAAGAAGAGAAGGTTATGAGTTGCAACTTGTGATGATGACGGGTTGCCAATGGGATGGAGCCACGTTCGCGTTGAAAAGTGAACAACTGGTTATGGAGAGTTTGTTTATATCTCATAATCTTGTCCTTCTTTTAGCATTACAGTGCTTTTTTTTAATTTTAAGATTCAACCATTGCTCAAGGCTATGTCTGATAACGTGAAATAACATTTCTCGCCATTATGAGATGCAAAGTGGAGGAATATGCATTCAATGATGGGATACATAGATCATGAATGTGCCTTTTTGCAGAGTTGATGGTGCTGGGGTTCATCTCTCTTCTGCTCACCGTATTCCAGCCCAAAGTAGCCTCCATTTGTATGCCAGAGCGGCTGGGCCACAAAATGCTGCCTTGTCCATATGAAGCTCCTGCTGAAGCCCCTGCCGCGGCGCGGCGGCGCTTGTTTGCAACTGAGGCTACCACCACAACCTCATGCAAAGCGGTAACAAACGCCTCGCTCTTTATGCCTACAAATCACAGAATTACTCCCTCTGTCCGGAAATAACTGTCCTAGTTTTTGGCGTGTTTTAAACTGAAATGAGTATGGTAACTGCCTAGTTCCCGGTGGGAGACGAGGCAGGTTACAGGACGTAACCCATGAGTTGATGGACGAAATGTAACAGATGACCAAATGGATGAGAAGTGGTTGTAGTAGTGTACTTGATGGATGAATAATGTTCTTGATGGAGGAAATGTTGCATGGATGATGGATGGAGTCTGAGGGCGTCCTTTGCAAATGGGTTACGATTCTTTAGCCAAAAAAAAGCCGTCTCAGTACTCAAAAAAATTTCAATCTCATGAAGTGAACGGGGCTCAAATTTGAAGTGGACGGGGCTCACGTTTGGAAGTATAAAACATAGGACAAGTATTGCAAAAATAAAACAAAAAATTGCTGAAAACTAGGAGAATTATTTCTGGACAGAGGGAGTATCTTCAATTGTGTCAAATTGGGGGTACTCAACTAAAAAATGTAGGGGTTGATCTAAAATCGTTCAACAAATTGATGGCCCAGCACATAAATTGATGGCAGTTCAGTTATTGTATAAATGATAGATTGAAATTTTCAATGTAAATCATGTTCTTACCCATTCTCCGAACTGAAGAATCAATCCAAGAACATACATCCAAATAGTGCCATTTTCTTCCGTATTTCCCAAAACTAAATTTTACCCTTGAACTGGCTCAAGACTCTCATTGGTCTTGGCATGAATCTGCAAAGTACTGGAAAACCCTCTGTTTTTTTTTATTGCTTTTGAAATAGGGTTGAAAACCATATGAGGGTTGAGTTATTTTCTACTAAAGGATGAACACTATCTCTCTCTATACAAATCAGTGTTTTGGGTCAAGTTAGTAGAATTGATTAGTTACCGGAGTTCTAGGTTTAAGTTTCAGGGGATTTTTTAAATTTTTTCCTGAGCTGGGGTTTTGTTGCAGGGCCAAGTGGAAGTGATATCTGTGGAGGGTCTCCACCAGCTGCACCTATTCATCTTCGTCTTGGCTGTTATTCATGTCTTGTACAGCTGCTTCACTGTTCTTGTTGGCTTGTTACAAGTAAGACGGCCATCTTCCAAAAAGCAATTTTCTCTTCTCTTTCATGATCAAATGGTGCATTGTAGTTGGAAAATGAGAGGCTACAAAGGATATCTTGAATGTAGCCCTCTGGTAGATTTGAGATAGAGTAAGGGTAAGTATAGGATCTCAAATGTAGCAGAGGACTACATTCTAGATATCTACAACCAATACTAACTCGTCATTGGTCGTTACCAGTGTTCATTGAAATGGATGAACCAGAGTCATTATGAGAAGTAGTGGACCTCAAATGAGTATTTAGATTGAACCACTGTCTAAGATTTCATTGTAGAAATTTGTCATACTTACTTGTCCAACACTGGTCATAATCCATGAGTTGTTTAATTTGGAGGAGAAGGTTATGTTTGATAATTGTTTAATATACATGTGAAATTAGATTAGGCTTGTAATTTTCATCATTGACGTTAATCTTTGATGTGATCAGGTGCACAGATGGAAGAGGTGGGAGGATCAAGCTCGCCAAGAGGGATCATTAGTTGTAGATGAAGGTATAACAACATCACCTCTTCATGTTGTAAGAAGTCACATTTTGTTACAATTCTTTATTGTTGATGACAATTAAAAAAGAAATACCAGAATGATGACATTCATGGTAGAGAGCATGCATATAGCATTCTCATGTAAAATCTAATCTAGCCTATAATCTTGGAGGATGAACAAAAGCAATAATAAATAGGACTCTCAAAGAATAGTTGGGGCTCTTGGCACTATTGAGCATGGTATGTCAAAAGGTTGTTGTAGAATGTTACTTCCTTTGTTTCATAATAAGAGTCCAAAATCACATATTTTCAATTGCATCAATTTAAGAGTCGACATTTATTGTGTTGCTTCCTTACATTGACAATCCTACTCATTCATTATGTTGCCTTCTTACGTTTTTCATCCCTTTCTATCGAGACACACGATTCCAAAAGTTGCCATTGCGTTTCATCTTTTTCAACATGGACTCTATTTCCATCTTAAATCTCAATTTTTTCTGCAAAGTGGACTCTTATTATGAAACGGAAGGAAAATTCACAACATAAATTTACAATGAGAGAGAGCATGTCTTTTTAGTGGATTGAAATATTGAAATTGGAGTCTCAAAGAATGGAGGGTATGATTGCCTTTTTATTTATGTATTAGTTTTTGGTTGTGTGCAGCCATGAAGACAAATCACCACAATCACATGCAACAAAAGGCTCAGGAGAATCATGCCAACTTTACAGAAGGCCGACTAAAATACAGATTCTTGCATCAATCGAGAACTGGTCTAAATCTAGACGCTTATGTTGTAAGTTCTGTATAAGCCACTCTTTGTGTTTTTTTTAATTTTTTAATTTTTTTGGTAGCAAATGAAAAGAAAATTCCATTGCGAAAACAAAGCCTCCAAATAGAATCAACTCAACTATAAAGTGCACTCCATGAGATTCTGTGTTTTTGAGGATAAAATTGCAATAAAAAAAGTGTGTTGGGGCACTCTTTGAAGTAATACAAATATGCTTTGAATATTACTAGAATATTTCAAACTTTAAGAACGTTTATATGCACCCTATTTGATTTTGAATGTTATTACAAATTTTACATCCAAAAAATATACTTTTTTTTTATATATATGTTTGTTTGCACATCCTTTTTATGAGTGAATTCCGAAACCCACTAATGCACCATTCTATTAATCTCTTAAACAACCCAAAAGCCCTTTGCATATGTATAATATATTTTGTATTAAGTGGTATTTGATCACGATAACAATGACTAAACACTTTTCTAAAATTAGTAATCAAGATAACACGTATATAACAATATATCACAATGCATGTATTAAACCACAATTGAACAATTATAAGGCCAAATACATGTTGTAGAGAGGGACCCCAAGGGCCTTTTAAAGGTTTAGAGTGCTTTAAACTCGTAGTAGTATGAATTCAAAGGTTTTCTCCCTTAAGACTCACTTTCTTTTCTACTAACACAAATTCAACAACCCCCCTTTTCTTTTTCTTAAAAGGATAACTCTATTTTTTTCTTTTTAAAATTACAATGAATGTGGGCTATTTACGACTGTGAATGTGTTTGCAGTACAGTTTCTTTCGGCAATTTGGAAAGCCTATCTACAAATCAGACTACATTTGTCTCCGTTCGGGTTTCATAGCAGTAAGTGTGATCTTGCTTTTAATACCAAATAAATTATTTCTAAAAAATAAATGCTAATTTTTTTTGGAAATGCTTCTAAAAAACATTGGTGAAATAAAAAAATAATCTCAAAAAATATTAAAAAATGTTCCATTTATCACTCCTTACTTTTTGAATTTTTTAAATATCCAACACAAATGTACTTATCTTGCCCTCCACCTATGCTACACTAATTATCCCATTTAGTGAGGGAGGGTTTAAGTGCATGTGGGAAATTAGTGAAGGTGATACTAAATATCATTATGATGTGAAATTAGAATGATATGTAGATTTCAGCCACTCAGTAAAAATTTCAGCTCTCACTACTTTTGAGATTTTATTAAATAGTGCTGCTTCGGGAATTAGTACCACACTAAATGGGATAATCTGAATATTGGTTTTTACCTGCAGTCTTCTGATGCAAATTATTGAAGCTCTCATGTTGCTGATTTTTTATTTTTAATTTACTTCAATTCAATTTCTTTTCTCAAGCAAATGTTGTAACTGTAATGTTTGGCAATAGGCTCATCAACTCAAAGATAATTATGACTTTCATAGCTACATCCGACGAACAATGGAGGAGGACTTCAAACGTGTAGTTGGCATCAGGTCTTGAAACTAAACATCTTTGCATGATTTATAAAGTTTTAGGTATACCTTAAACCCCTAAAGGACCAAGGGGCCCAAATCGGGACTAGGATTTAATTAGTAGTTTTGAGTAAGTCATATGGGGACTTTCTTTATTCTAAATTTTATTTTTGACCAACACAAGCAGTGTTTTGCACTGATTTTGGTGATATAAAATTTGGTCCCATTGGAATTATTGATTTTTTATTTGGTCGTTTTTAAACCATGTATCCTTGTTCCTATAGGAGGTAAAGATAATCTTCTTCATATTGATTAAGTTATGAGCACCTAAAACCAACACTGTACCTAAATGCGACAAAATTTAGACCATGTAATCATTTTAGAACGTAAATCTAGGCACATCGTAAAACCCTTATTGTATGTAGACCAAAATGATAATCTATCTATGATCTACCTAGATTGTCGTGCCTAGATTCTGTCACAATTAGGTGCTTCTGTTGGCTTTGAATGTCTCTAGTTGTTTGTATAGAATGTGAATGTAGTAAACTTATTTTCTTATACTCTGCAATTTGGGTCCAGATACTGGTTAACTAACCCCTTTTTTTTTACTTTTTTTTGGGTGTATGACAGTGCCTATCTATGGGCGTTCGTCTGCATTTTCTTACTCTTGGATGTAGATGGTTTGTTCCCCCTCTCCTTTGAAAAAATTCAATCAAACATGTTCATGTGAATTTGTTCATGTTTTATAATATAGAGTAGTTTTCATGGTCTTTTTTTATAGGACAAAGGGAGTACAAATTTTGCATATTTGTTGCTTGTGTATTATCAACATCAATATTTGTAATCATTTTTTCATCAATATTTGTAATCATTCTTTTGTGGATCTTGAATTGCAGGTTGGTACACCTACTTTTGGATAGCATTCATTCCTACAATCGTAAGCCTCCAAGTACCTTACAACTAATAAAAAAAATTGTAACCCCTAGGTGCCACTTTCATATTAAAAAATAAATCATATAGGAAGCTTCAAGGAAGGTAACAAAATGTATCAATAGAAAAAGGTGACCTTTTCTATGTACTTTCTACTGCAAATGGCTTCCCCATTGGAAGTGGGAAATCCTAGGACAAATTTGCATTTGAGTGTACTTCAAAAGTACACATAGAATTCTTTTTGTACTTCAAAAGTACAAAAAGAACAGATCATGTTCTACATTTCCCTTTTCAACAGTAGCAGTGTAGAGGCTTCAACAGTGTCTCACCACCCAACTTTTTTTAGTTAAAGATGACGCAAACTTGCCATGATTCAGAATTTGCTACAATAATTTAGAAAGATTGGATCAAATTTTGAGGTGTTGTAAAGAAGGGCTAAAGAACCTTATGCAAAGCTTACTTTTTTATTTTTAATTTGGTTTAAATTTGTGAAGCGACTCGTGGGTTGTGATTGCAGTTAGTGTTAATTGTGGGGGCGAAGCTGCAGCATATCATTCTGGATCTGGCAATCGAAATCCGAGGAGGTGTGACGAAGCTGAGCTTGTCTACATTAGATGACATGGATGATGATTTTAAGAAACCGAAAAAAGGTGACGCAATAGTCGTCCAACCTATGAAGCCCCGGGACGACATTTTTTGGTTCGGAAGTCCTCGTATCGTGGTCATGCTGATCCACTTCATCCTTTTCCAGGTAAGGTTGATGACCCCATAACCAACGTGTACTATAAACCAACAATATCTCTGACAATTTTCCATTGAAAGCTTCTAATTTTATACCAATACTAGATTTGCGTGAAAAAGCTTAAAACGTTGGTTTATGAGCTATCCACTATACTAGTTATTTGGAAATCATCCCTCTCGAAATCAATGATTTTGTATTTTGTTTTATTTTTTCTGAAGTTTTAAACGTGAATTGGAAATTTTTGAATCCAACCGGCTAGCATGTAAGTACACTACTTTTTGCTAATAGTACTACCTACACTAATTGATTTTAACAGGCTATAACTTTGTACGCAACATGAATATTTTTCCCAACTATGTTTGTAGAGTTCCTCCTACATGTATAGTTTCAATATATTTTCTCTTGGTAAAAATATTCATGTAGTGTAAAAAAATTATAGCCTCAAGTAAATAGTTAGTGTGGGTGGCACTATTAGCAAAAATATAGCATAGTTGCCGATTCTCCCCGGGGTGTGCTCTAGATCCCATATTGGTGTTTTTTTATTACAAGTTGGGTGTGGGTATTGTAACCCTTTTGGAATGAATACCGCAGGGAGGAGGGTAGGGTCAACGTAAAATATCTTTGAAAGTAGCTGCCAAAATGTTTGGAAATTTTTACAATTTTTTTTTTTAAAAATGGTGAAAAAGAAAGTCTCAAAAAATATTTATAAGTATTCTATTTGTTACATCTATGATAGAGATGTTCTTCAACTCAAAGTTTTGAACTCCACTTTGATTTCAAGGTTTCAACCATAAAAGTTTCAACATGAATCAATAAGAAACCAGTATAAGTAAAGATTTCATGCATAGTGTTCAAGTTTTTTTTTAATTCAATAAATCTTTCATTTCCACCAACAACAATTAAAATAATAATAATAATAATAATAAGTAAATAAATAAATAAATAAAAGTACAACTGTTAGTGCAGTGATGAAATCATGAGTTGTCACTTAGTTGACTTGTTTTTTTTTTGATTTGTCCCCTGCAGAATGCCTTTGAGCTTGCTTTTTTCTTCTGGGCAATGGTGAGCTCTAATGTAGCTAAATTAATTTCTGCAATTTTTTTACGTTTGTACTTTTGTAACGGGTTTTCTGCTCTTGCAAAGCATGATTCACTAATTACAATCTTGTTGCTCTGCAGTTTACGTATGGATTCAACTCTTGTCTGGTGGGGAAGAAGTGGATGATCATCGTCCGCCTTGGAATGGGGTAGGCTCTCAATATTGTAAAACCATTTAACCATTGTGCATTATATAACAAGTGGCTAATCGCGTACTCTTTGCCTTTGTATTTATCCTAGATTTACTTTTACACCTTGTTTGTACTGTTCAGCCATGTAACTCCTAAAAAACGAAGCGTTTCCGTAGTCTCTCCCTTGGTGGGACAAAGATAATAAAAAGACTATGCATGCACGCACACACACAAGGGTAGTTTCGTTGTTGGAATTGTTATGTCAAGTCAACCTAGTGGTTGTTATATGCCTTCAGAAATGATTATTTAACAAAGACCCAAGTATTGCTCAAACCAAAACTTGTATTCCCTCTGTCCCACTAAAAGCCCATGCTATTCTTTGTAATTTACAAAGAATAGCATGGGTTTTTAGTGGGACAGAGGGAGTATGTATCTGGTCATCCATGAACAGTTCTGATTGTAGATGTTTTTAATCCACAACCAAAACAAACGTTTCTATTTGTTACAGAACTTATTGGTTTTGTTGCGGATGAAATCCACAAAAAAGAAAAAGCTTCCTGAATTTTTTGTTTTACCATTGAGTGGTTTGTTAACGCAGGGCATTTGTACAAGTTGTTTGTAGCGCCAGTACTCTTCCTCTGTATGCTATTGTTAGCCAGGTGAGCCCTCTCCTTGCAAAAATACTCTGATTAGGCACTTAGGTGTTGAAATAGTATTTTTTTTGTAGTAGGAAGAGCATTAATTTATTTTTTTCAATATTCTGAAAAAATAAACTAGGAGTGAGGTTCCTTAAACAATAGCAAACTTCATCATTTTCACAAACTTCATCATTTTCCTTGGGAATTTAGACTAAAAAACTTAAGGTTGAAGTACTCGTAACGAATAAAATAATGTTTTTCGCATAAGTTTCATTGATGAGATAATAGAGAAACAAAGATACTATAGAATGGTAATTTTTTTGAATTTTTTTCTCAAAATTAAATTTATTTAAAGTAATTTATGTGAAAAATTCTTTGAAACCCATGATTATCATATAGTTTCACTTATAATCGACAACAATGCAATCAATTCCCGAACATAAAGCATGTATCATGTAGCAGCTCTTGATTGGTCAAGACTTTTGAATAGCATTTTGTTGACTTTCGAGTCCATTAATCACAACTATGATTAGTCAAAGTATTTATCGGCTATGGGTACCTCTACTCTAATTCATGTCTGAATTCTAGGATAAATATTTTTCGTTGAATTTTTTTATAGTTTGAATGTATATAATATTCTCTAAATTCATCTCTAAAGTGTTGAGTGAAAAGAATTCTAGGAGCAAACCAACCAATTCCGTTTAGAATTAATCATAACCATAACCTTTTAATTTTTTTTGGGTTGTATTTTTTAATAATATTATTTCATATCTAATCACTTGCTGTTTGATGACAGATGGGATCTACCGTCAAGTTCACAATTTTCAACTCGGAGAACGCTGCATCTGGCATCCAAAAATGGCGCAAGACGGCTGCAGAGAAGCAAAAGCACCGTCCATTATCACACCGTTTGGGTGGCATTGTTGGCTTGAATAAGCATAAAAATGAACATGGTCATGCCAACGATACTGAAAGAGACATTGAGCTTCCTCCCCATCAAAAACTCGGCAATGAGCAGCTACACCCACATCCACATCCTCATCCTCATGGCCATCCCCATCAGCATCCCCATCAACATCCACATCCCCATCCCCACCAAGGTAATCACCCAACTTTATAAATTTATTACTTCATCATACTTCTTTTTACTGCAGGGTGAAAAATCATGAATTACTTTGTACTATTTTGTATGTTTGTCTTTAACCCCTAAACGTATCAGGTGTCTCTGGAATTGACAATTTGAGAAAAAGCATTATAAACTACCATTTAGAAGAATATTCTGGAATTGATATACAAATGAAAGTTCTAGATTTTGAATTTTAGATTCCATCCGTACGGTTCGATTCACTAATACAATGACCAATATTTAATTATAAAATTTGAAAGTTAAAATTAAAAATTCCTTCTAAATTTGATTACAAACTAAATTTCAATATTTTTTGAGTAAAATTTGTTGGAATGAGTTTGAGATGAGATACTCTTAAATGTGGTGATACTTTGTAATTTTTGTGTTTCTTAAATTTATGACCTCATTTTTCACGATTCCATTTTGAACTAGAGTCAATGCAATTTTGGCTTGGTCAACGACTTGACATACTTCTACATTTGTAATTTTAGAAAAATATGTACTCTAGAATGAATAAATCCAGCCGTTAGATAGGACAACAACTTGGTGATGAATCTCCAAAAAATTGGATGAGTTTCATTCAAGCATTGATGAGAACGTGAGAAGGCTTTGAATCCGTTCGTGATCCAGTTTCTGGACGTTGGGACGTTTAGGGGTTAACCCTTGACAAGCCTTTTGCAGATGTATAATATATTCTGTGTTTGGTATTTTATCAAAATAAAAATGACCAAGCACTTTCCAGTACAAAGTAAAATTAATAACCATGATAATATGTATATAATAATATATAATAATATATCACAATTTATTTATTAAACCACAATTGGACAATTATAAGGCTAAATACAAGTTGTAGAGAGGGACTACAAGGGTCTTTCACCTTGTCAACATGAATTTCAACTTCACTTTTGATCTTAAACCTATAAGAGGTGTAGAACCATTTCTAATACAATGGAATACTACTATATAATACTGGTTGGAACGGGCTCTCTCAACTTTAAGGGTTAAAGGGTTAAGTGATACATTCAGGAATGTTATGTACTGCTTTTCATTTGATGCCAAGATGATGTAAAAGAATTTTAGTATGCAAATTAGCATGACTAGAGCATTTTTTAATTTTTTTTTAATTTTTTTATTTCAGTGATTATTAATTTTACGTGTGCGTTTTGTTTTGTTTCAGATGATTCTCACAATATAGAGATTCATCAAGCGCCACTGATACTCACTCCATCAAGCTCAAATGCCAACGAATCCACCACGCCGCCCAAGGCAGCTCCAACAAAACCATCAGCCTTTGCCAACCTGACCAAACTGGCTATTGAGAAAGAGAAAGAGAAAGGCAGGGATCCTGGAAACAACAATGATGTACCTTGAATTTCCAACCCTACACAATTTTTCATAGTGATGAGGCTCAGAAGGCTCAAATTGTGTGATAACTTTGGAGAGCTGTATATCCTCTGATGATGGAAAAGATACAGAAAAAAAGATAAAGATAAAGAAAAGCTAAATGTAGAAAACAAAAAGAAATGTTGAGTTTTGTAGATCTAGTTCATAACATTCAGTAGCGTGCATTGTCTCTCCCTTGGCTTTAGAGTAGAAGGTGTGGAATATTCTACACCCACTAGTACTTCATAAGTAGTACTTCATAAGTAGCTAAGTGAATAGGTAGAGGTTCAAAGTGCATGAAGGAAAGGTAGTGGATATGAAGGCTACTGAATGTTATGTTATTGTGTAATAGTACCTATCAAGTTGGGTACAGTAAGTGTACTTACTTTAGTGTTTGAAACAAACCTTACGGAGGGTTATTATTTGAATATGTGTTTTACAATCCATTTACAGTTATGGTGGACTATAATTTCTCTTTGAAGTTCTCCTGCTTCTTGAGCAGCAGCACTGATGCTCACCTCTGAATCTGAAGCATCTGTTAGGGGATTGGAGGAATCACAAAGATTTTTTTTGAACTTCAAATTGTCCAAGCAAAGAAGGTTGAAGAGTTGAATTATTTTACTAGCAGTTTCTTTACTACACTTCTATAATGTAAAGGGTGTGGTTCAACAATGTACTAAGAACATTATGTTGTTTATGTTGTTGGGGGGGCACTAGCGGTATTTTAAAAATAAACATGCGATAATATATAGGATATTTAATATTCATTTGAGATGAATTCTTTTGAAATTCTAGATAAAATATAGGTGCCACTAGATGTTGAAAATGACTTACAAAGAAAATATCATACTATATAACGTGTACTATTTTATTTTAATTTATTCTTATTAAAAGTAGTCTTTGGATAAGGGTATCTAATCCAATCACTGGAGTTCATTACGCATGGACTTCAGTATCTCATTTTTTAGTTGCATCGATCCCTATACGGTCTTCATCTATGTCGTACTTCAAAATTAATGAATTTCTCCATTCTAAAGGACTATTCAAAAACTTAATTGATTCTAATCTATACTTTAGAATTACAAGGGCCGAATTCATCCAGGAATTCATCACATGATTACACTATGTTGATACATCATCCTAATTGTCAACAACCCAACGTCCATAAGCAAACTAAAGCAATGGCTTCAAGCAAAATTCAAGATGAAAGAACTTGAAAACATTTCTTATTACCTAAGCGTTCAACTCACAATGGAATTCTCTTGTAACATCAAACAAAATTTGGCAACTCTATATTGAACCTTGCCGATATGATAAATTATTGTCCAAATTTCACACCAATTGCTTTCGCGATTATAAATATTTTTTCAGAGCCCTAGAACTTCCCTGGTTGATTCAACATCCTACTAATGCTTTGAAGAAGGGTTAAAATATTGTTATCGAACCAAAAAGGCACTCCTTGAAGCTGAAATTACACATTTTTTTGTTGAAGCCCATAAATTGATAATAAAATGTTATATTAAAAAGTTTACAAAAAGTAGCGTTTGAAAACTGAAATCCAAGTTCAGTTTTGAATGCAAGTTAAATAATTTTATTTATGTTTCATAAATATATAAATTTTACATTCTTAAAGTTTATGAATAAATTTAACACAATTTAGGAAAAATAATTAAAAAGAACTATATTTGATGTACTTTTAGCCTATTTTTCATTTACTTTTCAAATTGGTACACCGCTGATTTTTCAAATTTGGTTATCACAACTTGACTAAAACTTATGTAATTATTGATTGAAAATGTTTTTGTTAACATTTGATATTGAACTTTATAGAACATTATATCTCTCATTATACTGTCTAAAAAAGTTCCAAAATTCCAATGTA
Source organism: Pohlia nutans (assembly GCA_022496805.1). NCBI lineage: Eukaryota > Viridiplantae > Streptophyta > Bryopsida > Bryales > Mniaceae > Pohlia > Pohlia nutans. The sequence continues at coordinate 5,085,395 of CM040103.1, forward strand.
TTACGTATTTTTTGGCCTTGCATCATTGAATTCACTTAGGATTGCATTTGGTTTTATTTGATCACCATTGCTTTCACCCACTCGAGCTTGACATGAAGAAGGCAACAAATTCTGCCTGCACCGATGCACCTTTTGGTTGTATAAATACTCCTTACCCATTACTGTCGTTTCCATTTCAATGACAATGTATAGATTGGACTCCACGTCTTCTATTTTGCCGTCGTTGGCCATATCTTCTAGCTCCAACGCTAGTACGTAGGGTAAATCTTCGCGAAGTTGATAGCCCAAAACCTCGGTAGTAATCATTTCCGCTAATTTCTTTGCTTCGTCTTCTTCGGCTCCAAAGTCAAAAGCTGCTGAATTCTCTCCGTGATCCATTGATTCTTTGCCTCATAATTGCCTCAACAACAATCAACTCCCCTCGCCTATCTTTGGGCTCCACACTTTCAAATCTGTCATCAGCATTAGGGCTCTCATTGCTTCCCTCTAGTTTGTTTGGCGCTTCCTCAACGGGTCCCTCACATTTATCTCTACTACGCTTATAAACAACTAAGGTTGATTTGGGATATACTTTCACAATCAATTACGTACTAACCCTCATTGATCAAATCATTCATATAAAAAACCTGAGTCACATCTTTTGGGAAACAAATAGCTCATTTCCTGGCTTATCATAACTAAGTACTACTACGGTTTTCACACAAGAGAGCCCACACTCACCTACCACCATAGTGGCGTTGGGACCATGTAGGCAAATGACACTGTCCCAAAACCTCCCCTTGAAGAGACTAGTTTTGAAGCTCTCAAACCTAAGTTTGACAATAGAATCTACAGTGACTTCAAGAAATGAGTCTTTGAGGGTATTTGATTTAGAAAAGTAACAACGTAGAGAGTATGAAGAATCAAAGCAATAAATTTTGAACATGAAAGTTTGAGAGCATGAAGTAATTGACAACCTCAAGAAAATTGAAAAGAAATTGCCACTAGATTAAAAAAATACATAGTGCCAAAGTTGACTATGTACATAGATTCATTTTTTGAGGCGTTATAGAAAGAGTGGTCAAAATCTTGTCCACTTTCCACGAGCAGCCAAAATAGCTGCAATTCGATCTGGCATGCTAGCATACAATCTCTCACACTGCTATGTAGTGATCGTCTTATAAGTCTCCTCCACACGCTCCCATAATTGCAAAAGACCTACAGGAGGAGTTGGATAGGAATTCAAACGATGTTTGAGAATTGCCCAAACATGTTCTATGGGATTTAGGTCTGGGGATTGAGCTGGCCACTCTAAAACAGTGAATGGCTGCTCCAAGAACCATTTCTGAACAATCTTTGCCTTATGTATAGGAGCATTATCATGCTGGAAAATGACGTTACCGAGGTTCAAGTATCCTAATCTCTCTAAACTCAAGTACAAATCTCCATGCAAGATTGTAATATAGTCCTTCGCATTTATACGCCCGTCCACCCTTTGTAAATCACCTACACCTCTTGCTGTCATACAACTCCATAGCATCAAAGACCCTCCACCATGCTTCACTGTTTGTTTCACCGCACGATCAGGGAAGATTTTTTGGTCATTGACCCAGCACCAAGTCCTCCCATCCGTATTGAAACGATTTATCTTCGTTTCATCACTAAATACAACTCTCTTCCAATCCTCTACTGTCCACTCTTCATGAATTCTTGCAAATCGTAGCCTCTCTCGTACATTTTTCTTTGACAAACAAGGCTTAGGAATCTTCTCACAGGCACTCAATCCAGCATCTCTCAAAGCAGACCGCAAAGTGTTGTCACAGAAACCCACTTCTCTACCCTCTCTCAACACTTTTGCTACATGTACTGCCGTTTCTAGCCCTCCAACCGTGACCAAACGCACTGCACGTCGTATCTCTGAAGAGCTAAGAATCTTTGGAACACCTCGTTTTGGCAATTCTAAGTCACTACAATGTTTCTTCCTCACTCTATTCACCGTACTCTGTGAGAAACCCAATGACTTTGCAACCACTCTTGTACTCTTGCCTTTCATCAAAAGAGCAACAATATCTCTCACTTTGTCTCCTGAAATTGGCTTCATCATGCCAATTCTAATTCCTATTCACCACAGTATGTTCCACAAGAGGGAAGAGAAGAGAAAGCACAAAAAAATTCATCAAAAAACACAAATTTCTCTATGTTCTACACTCAAATGTTGCCATGTGAAGTTGCTCCACAAGCCACCTCAAAAAATGAGTTTATAAGGGTACATGCACATTTGTGATCTTAACTCACAATGTAGATATTATTTAGGCAAAGCGCCATGTGGCATGTGTTAAGAGTTCATGAGTCACAATAGATTTTTTTGCTTGGCTTCATCTGCCTTAATGTTTCCCGGCTAGCCCCCATCAATGCTCCTTGATAGGGGCATTGACTCATTTCTTGAAGTCACTGTATATACTCGTAGTACTTGGTCTTAGTCCCTTCAACTTCATACCAAGTTGCTAGTCCAGAATTTAAGGTAGTTCTTTTGTTTAGGTCCCTTGATAGTAGACGGAAATGCCGCCCAAACGCCTAGCAAGTGCTATAAAATTCAGCCATCTTGCCAGGTTCTACAACAATGTCAAGTTCTATTTGAGTGACGTGTGCTATCTTTGCAATATCCAACTGGACCAGTGGAAGAATCCAATCTATCAAAGACAGTCTCAACGACAAGTTACCCCACTCTAGTTCATACATCTCTCTCCGTCTCTCTATGCAGGGTGCATTCAACAATAAAAACCGATGAGCTTGCTCCCTGAAAATCGGGTTCATCAACTTGTGGGACATGCTTTTAGAAAACATGATCCTTGTCAACTTAGCATCTTCCTGACTTGGCTTCCTAAATTGTAGGACATTCTTGTGTAAGCGCAAAGAGTATTCGTTAACTTGAAACATCGCCTCTGCACAGATGTATCCTTCTGCCATGGAACCTTCCGGTCCGGACCTTTGTTTTACGAAATATTTCAATTGTTTCAAGTAACGTTCTTGGAAGTACATCCACCTAACTGATACTGAACCATATAACTCAACTTCTTCCACAAGGTGCACAATGTTGTAGAATTGAATGTCAAGAAGGGAAAGCGGAAGGTACATCTTGATCTCACATAGAATTTCTACAGCTTCAATTTTCTTCTGCCACATATCCTTCTTTGCTATCTCTTTTGAGCACAACCATTTGAAAAGGCAAGATATCTTATATATAATCTTGCAGATGTGTTTAGTGAGAGTGCCATGTACCACAATGGGAAAAAGGTCATGAAGTAGGTTATTGCCGGTAATCATGCGTTTTGAAGCCGACAATCTTGCGATCATTGAACTTGTGTGGAAATGACGAGCTATATTCAAACGGAGTCTTAACGTTTAAAATTATTCCATCGTATTCCTATATAGTCCAAATCCAATTTGCAGGCTCGTAAATCCCGTCTTCTCTTGGGTGAAAATTCTTCATGAGTTTGAAAGCTATCATCAATTGTCGCAATGCTATGGAATTCGCCCAAGTGCCCTTGCAATTTGAGGTATAAACGGTGAAGTTTTCAACGGTGAAGTTTTCTACTTGAATACCAATCAAGGACTTAGTCATGAGATTGTACATGAATTTTCAAAACAATCTACCATATATATTACATGATTATAAGGTTTGATCATAAGTTGATTTTTGAAAATTTTGAACAAAACCAACAGGTCACTCATTGCAAACTTTCTCATAAATTTAAAAACCATGATTAGCGTTTGAAATTTTAGGAGCATACAAAGATGTACTATATCTAGGTGCCTACAAAAAATGGTGTTCTAAAACTAAATACAACAACAATGATTGATTCTCAAAGATTTATGTTTGGATGAAGTGACTTGTTGGTGACTCGTTGAGCCGGTGTTTATGATCGTTATTAATTTTTACATTGCAAAAATGTTTTAAAGAATTCAAATATATATTTGGAATATTCCAAAATATTCAAAAGTAATATAAAATATGTAGAAAAGATTCCAATTATCTTAAAAGATTCCATTTTAATTATATTTAAACATTTTCCGTAATTATTTTATAGTGTTAATGATGCAGTAATGGCAAATACTTTACATATTGTACATTTCTTTTTTTTTACGAATGTGACGTCCAAGTGTGAAAATGCCCTTCAAGTCATCAACCGCCCTAACTACTATGTCCCAAGTTCACCTACGTTGACGTTTTAGTTTTTTCTCGATGAACCAATCAACGTAATTGCAAATCTCGAAGAATTTTTGTGTTCTTGAAACGAACACTTTCAATTCTCTAGTTAACATTGAGTCAAAATTATGAAATCCAAACAAGTTATCAAAGTAATGAAATTATTCATAGACACAATGTGTCCACCTGGTCCTTTAGGGGTTAACTTTACATACCATTGTAGCTTGGTTTCTTCCTTGGGTACATGCATGCCCAATAATTAATAAAAATTGGAAAAAATTCTTTGCCAACAAAAAAAAGAATTCCTACATTTGGGCGTTTTCAAATTTCATTAAAATAAAATTGGGCACATCCATTGCATTCTATAATATCACATCATCCTATGCAATGTTCTAAGATACAAAAATAGCAAATTTTCAGGTCCATTAATAAAGCTTTTAACTGACCTTGTAGTAAGGAAGACGAAAAAAATCGATTTATCTTTCATCCCGAGTCCTTCAATTTTGATGTTTTATCGACCGTGATCTTTTTCCACTACTTCAATCAAAACTTTCCAAAAGTCCTTCCAAGTTTTGCTACTTTAAAGTAAAAGACCCCATTGAACTTTATCATATGTTTGCTAAGGCGATAATGATGCTTGATGGGTAGATATTTACAATGCCCCGTGTAGATTATCTTCTTCAAGTGCTCACACCTTTTAAATTCAAATACATCTGGACCGCATGGGGGCATGCCTTTAGACCTTGAGTTTGTAAAGTTGAACACACCCCATAGCCTGGAAAATCATGGATTGACCACAACATACATGAAATATGATGTACAATTTGAAAGTAGAGTTTGTATTTGCATCATAAGCATTCACTCCGTTCACCCAAAGTGTTAAATAATCTCAAATAGGTGAGATCTTGGAGTGAGAGGGAAGGGAAGGGAAAGAAAACAAGAAAATGAATTAACATGTGTAAAAACAAAAGGAATGTGGTAAAATACTAAGATTATCATTTGGTAATTTCCCACCCAATTGTGACTAAATGCGTACCATTCCATCCAAATGGTATTGTTACTCCTTTACTCCTACCAAGAAGTCCAAGTTTGTTCACCATTTGTCAGAGTCCATAAGGCCCTGCACGCTCTAATCTCACACCTCCTAGGCCTCTAGTCCCCATGGAGAATGCATTGGCTCTACATCGCTCACAGAGACCACCAATAAGTCCTCAAGACTTTACTATAGCAAATTCTTCCCTACATTCATGAATTCAAACTCTTTTGAACCAAACAGTAGAGCCCAAATTTCATGTTGACGTCAAGAAGGACCTTGACTCTATGCCTCAACAACTACCACCTTTGACCAAGCTCCATTCCTGTGTGGAAAAATAATGGCATGTTAATTTTTAATTTTATTCTCTTTTTTTTTTAACAATCCGTACACATAAATTGAAATTAGATGGATTATGCATGTAGCCGGGGTCCAGGTGAAGAATTCTTTGAAGGTAATTTTTGAGCACGTGATGTACTTCACATTAAATGATACAACTTAGAATGGCTCACCTAGAATCCTGGAGTATGTCTTCACAACCTCGTTGTTTGTGTAGTCCAGCTGAATTGAATCCCGGTTTGCGAAGATGAACAGGTTTCCGTTCGGTAACAGATGCACAAACGGGTACCTACGATTCAATACATAACTTTGACAATATTAGTTACACATCTTCAAACAAATCCGAAATGTGACAAAGCTTCAACAATAGTGAATGATAGTCACGTAACGAATTATGTTCAATATTGATATTTGATCTACAAGACAGCGGGGAATTACTTTTATCAACATAAAAGACACAGGGAATTGAACCTCGCTTGTCCAATCCACTAGGACCGAAGTAAACACTAACAAAATACTGCCAAACTGTTGTAACTTACAGCAAGTGATTATTTGTTCAATTTAGCAAGTGATTAGCAAGAATGTACCATCATTCTTGTACGGTCCATAGTGCATGAGTAATATGACCAGGATTCCTTGTGAGACATATACTAACATGATGAGAAACAATGTAAATTAGGAGACAGTTCTTCATATAGAATTAAGCAAGCTTACATGTTGTTGTGTTGGTTGTCGTCCACGTCGCTTAAGAGACTCAACGCGTAAGAAGACACCCCATTCCTTCTCTTTGGTACAAATTCGTAAGTGTAAATGCTTCGTTCGCCGACAACGATTTGGCGTTCTTGGGTTTTTTGGCAAAAAACACTCTCTCTAACTACCTTTGCTAGTCTACCATATTTGATATGTACAAGAAATGCTTAATGGGACCACAGAAAAAAAGGAAGAAGAAATTGAAGTTTAAACGGAAATCAAAGGATGTTGAGCCTTCAAAGATGCAGTCCAAGACTCACACAAATGATGAAGAAGCACAATTGGAGGTAGAAGAGCTTAAAAAGAAAGTGGTTGAGCTAAAAGCAAAAGAAAAGGTTGTTTTCAAAGAACAAGGCTAAAAAACATGTTTCTGTACCATCGCCCAGGGAGAGTTTACAAGGGCAACCGTCTAGTAGAACACATGAGACACCAGAAATTGCAAAAGTAAAACACATGAGCTATAGTAAGAGAGGCAAACCCTAAATGTCCCCTTCTATTGATTTTTGTAATCCCATTAATGGCTACGATAGTATAGCCATGTCTGATCTTCACTCTTTAGGGACTTGGGATATTGTAAAGGATGTGCCACCGAGTGAAATTGAATGCTTTAGGAGAACCTATTGATAGATTTTGGGAGCATATGTAGAGTTACCTCCATGATAGAGGACCGTGGCTCTTTCAGTGACATTTGCCCAGATTTCAACAAGACCCTCAAGTCATTAGATTGTTTAAGCTGGGGGGGGCACTCCCTTGTATATTTTGCATACACCTGCGATAATGACCTATTAAAATGGGGGCTATTTACCTTGGATAATTGATTATATGAGATGGTATATTTTAAAATAAATGTAAAACTTGGTAATTAATTGTATCCTATTAGTACTTATAATTTTTCTAAGTGGCTATTTAAATAGGGGTATTTTACTTATACCATTTTACTCCCCATTTTTTTTTCTTACCACTTTAGTTCAGTTTTGAAAGGGCCTTTTCCTCGCTAATTACGAAACCCTCATTGTTCCTGTTCAATACCACATTGGATGCATATTGCCGTTGGATACCATCATTGGGACGCTGAACTTGCCGCTCTAGGTTGTCACCCCAAAAGTCGGATGTAAAAGACTATGTTTTCATCCAAAATTAATTTCTGACAGCCAGTTGCCCTTCATAGTCTAAACCTACCCCTTTTAAAAAAATATTTGGCATGGTATTTTATATGTACCGGTAAAATAAATCTTCCATGATATATTGAATGCTATATTACTTACAATGTAGTTTTACAATTTAGATTAATGTATTTTACATGTACATTTTTTACAAAATTTATCTACAAGGAATATATAGGACCCTATTTTTTATCACACATTGTTTCTACGATTTTCGTTAGTGCCCCCCCCCCCCCGCCCCCCGCCCCCCTGTGTTTAAGCAAAGGGTCAAAGGATTATATCCTGATGACTGAGGAGGGCTTTGTTTTTACTGAAGTAGCAACCAATATCAGGCAAAGTTAAGTGAAAGTAAGGAATCACATAAAAAGAAATAGTTGCAAAGAATTTACCCACATTGCCCATGGACTTACAAAAGAATCTTGGAATGTTAATTGAGAATCTATTACTAACAAAAAAATACCTAGAAAAATCTATTAAATACAAAGTCGTTGCCGATGAAAAAACTAGGAGGATTGCATGCACTCACTGACTTGGTCCAAAAAGAGTTGCGGAACTAATGGCAAAGTTTGTAAGTTTTTATTAAAACAAAATTCTATTGTCAATTATGTTTGTGCACTACATTACTATTGTTTAATAGTGTAGGTGGTTATTTAGACGTGCTTCTTAGATGTGTTCTTCTTTTGTGTGTGAGTATGTAATAGGTTGTTGTTCCTAGTGTAAACAATTGATTGTGTTTAAATTTTGGCTTTTGAAAGGACCTCACACGCACTATTAGAAAAAAAATAGTGTAGCTTCTATTGTTTTTTAGTTAATATAACTTTTTGTTTGTTACTTGTATGTTAATACATATCCTTCTAGTCTCCAATATGTAGGAGGTAGAGTTTGAAAGGCCAATATCAAATGAGGAGGTTGCTTTTGCAAAACGTGAGAAAGAACCAGCCTTATTGGAATATACTCACGAAAGGTATAAAAAAGAGAAGGGCATACAACCTTTAGCATAACATGTTTTTAAACCAAAAAATAAATAAAAACAAATGAATAATAAATAAATAAGTAAGTAAGTGAATCGTAAGGGAGAGTCAAATCAACAATGACGAAGAAACTGCGAGAAGCTCATCGAACGATGAAAAAAAAGAATCTATTGATAGTGCATCTGAATCAAGTACAATGGACAGTAGTAAATTAGGCTCATTTGATAGTGATGATTTAAGTTTTGAAGAAAACAAGGACAATGAAGGGGAGCAGAATGACGGTGAAGATGAAGAAGCTGACAGTGAAGGTGAACATGATGAAGATGAGTAAGATATGATGGTGAAAGGAATAACAAGATTCAAGAAGAAGGCAGTGTTAAGCACATTGCACGTCTGCAAGGCCTAAATACTTTTGCGTCATCTGATTCAGAGGACTCAGTCAATCAATATGGCATGAATACAGTAGGAATATGTACAATTTGTATATAGAGACCTCAACTTCTAAAGCTCATGTCATTTCCATTCCATTGGATTTTTGTATTTGCAATGGAGTTGAAATTTTCAAACCTGAATCATTTGGCAAGTTTTTAAAACTATTAAGCATCCACTTTGAATGACAATATGATATTCAATATACAAACTAATTTATTTGGCTGAATATAGAATACATCTATAATAGTAATTGAACATTCCAATTCATTTTATCCTGGACACGTCAATGGATATGATTTTGGTCAATCTTATGGTATGCACAAAAATAAAAAATAAAATGTCATGTGGAGGCCACATCAGACAAACAATGACTAAGTATGAGAAGTCTTGAAAGAGGCTCAAAAGTTTATTTGATTCAATTTTATTTTCTTTTGTTACTATGTACTGTATCACTAGCTATTCCAATTCTAGTCCCTATCTAAGCTGCTTGATAACATTTTATCAAAATACTTTAGGTCTTTATGATAGTCTTAAAATTTTCCTCTAATCTAGACTTTGGTCAATCTATTGATGCCAAGACTAGCAAAACAGTCTTAATTGACATAGCATAAACAGTGATTTTTGAGACAAGTGAATTGTATAGAGTCGTCAAAAGATTTGCTACAAATATAATTTTTCTTCTAGTCCAAACATAAAAAATAGTCTAAGGTAGATGACCTGTTTCCGATCAGGGCCCCAATCACTCAGTATAGGGCGATCTATTTCCTTGAATCAGCTTGCATTATTTTCAAATTCATTCATAAACGGTGACGGAAACATGTTTTTAGGATGACAGGTTGTTGGTTTCCTCTTAATATGAAATGGTTGGCGCCGAGAATGGAAACTTGTTACCGAGTTAGTATGATAACCAACATGTGCATGAACTGGAATGGGCGGCGTGAGAGTTGATGATCTAACTTTGGGCGTGCAAGTTTTGGCGTGACAATAGTTGAGCATGACACAACAAAATTAACAAAATCACATTCCGAAATTCATGGTAATCTAGACACTTCTGAGCATAAAATCAAGATCTATATCTTGGTAGTAAGTGAATAAGAGAGCAACAATGGGGCACCTTGCACTCAAACCACATCTTCCACACAACAGTGAAGCTTCGACTCTCAACCACATAGCATTAAGTTAGTGCACTTGTATTCAAAAAAAAAAATTAGTACAGGAGTGGGGTGGTTATGGGGTTTGATTTTATTTGTTTTGGTCAGGGTGCACGGGAGTGGGGTGGCCATGGGGTTTGGTTTCGCATTCTAGCTGGGTGGGATTGGAGAGTTGGCTGGCCGGTAATAGGGAATGGTCATGACGACCTCCGGGTTTCAGGCTCCCAAAAACAGGCTGTTTGGTTCACATTAATTTAGTTTCTACTAGCGTAGTATAAAGTTCACCAGTTCCAATAGCAAGAGCGTGAGCAAGAGAGTTTGATTTTGGATATCATGTGTTCTTGATATGAAGTAGCACCAATATCAAAATCTAGTTTTACAGTTCTTGGAAATAGATCAGCCTATATTGCGAGAACGGGTTGGAGAGAAGCTTCACTTTGAAAATTCGTAGTAAATTCAATATTGCCCCAAAATTTGTTCAAAAATGTGTGACCTTCAAATCTATTTCTCTACATTGCAAAATTATTTGCCTATTTGTTACTCCACCGGAAGTATGCTGAATTGCTTAAGGTGATCGGAAACAGGTCGTCTACCTTATTTGTGTATTTTCTCTAAGTATGTCACTACCTTCCTTTGAAATTCTTCTTTCTTTTCTAGTTTCCATCATGTATTTTTTGTTGAGCAGTTGATCTAAATCCTCATCTATCTCATAACTTGGGATTTGTAAGCATTCAAATGCAAGCCATCCAAATTTTACTTTTGAAGTATTTTCTGTTGACGAAGGCAAGGAATCCACATTTTCCTCACTAAGCTAAAGATTGTGAGTTGAAAATAAAGCATTTGGGGCAAATGTTTCACTGACACGTTTGATGTCAGACAGTCGGGACCAACTGCTTCACCAACAAGTTTAATGTCGAACAATCAAACAAGTGTCGAGTGAAAAATAAACAAGTCAATTAAGATAATAGAAGTACATAAATAAGTTCTATTGTTGACTACCAAAATGATCTGTCTACCAAAAAGATCCATAACATTCAGTAGTCTTCAAAGAGACTGCCTTTTAAGTTTCATCCACAGAGTTACCAGTGATTTCTAATTGAAAGAACTATTGAATCAAATAAACAATGACGAAACACTATTGAGTGAGAATCAATCAAATAAACAATAAAAAAACACTGTTGAATTGTGCTTTCGATTACTGTGCACCATGGTTGCTTGCTCTTGCTTAATGCCACGTGCCCCCATAGCTACTAATGGGATGTGGAATATCCCACATCATTTCGTTGGAAGGATGAAATGATGTGGGATATTCCACATCATTCCATGCAAGGGAGGGCAGCAGGCTCAAAGACTACTGAATGTTATGTCTGTCACTTGACTAGGCTAAAGAAGTATACTAAGAAGATGACTACCTGCAATGAGCAGCTTCCAAACACTTCCTTATAATCACAAAATCCTTGTATATTTTTTATCAGGTTCAAGGAGTGCACTCTTTCATGTGGTGAGGAATCACATGAGTACACAAGAGAGGGATTAGTTTGAACACTACCGTACTATGTACAAATACAAAAAACGTATTTAGGGCTAAAAATAGGGTTGTATATTTACATTACACACAAATGTATGTATGTATGTATGTATGTATGTATGTATGTATGTATGTGTATATATATAATCAAATTAAAAATATTTTAACGTATACAAAGGAGGTCATGAACGCATGTGATTCCAAGGTTCACTGAAGAGTGCACCCCCAGGGGAACGGGTGCTACTTGGTCATTCTATCATTGATTATCTCAACAAGACTCACTTATAGTGGAAAATTCAAGAATGGACCATCAAACAAGCCTAAGATGCATTCACAAAGAGTATAGAGATTTTGAGTGAGTCTCTTGTGATCTCTGTAAAACTAATTCATGTCCTTTACGGGTTAACCCCTAACCGCCCAACCATCTATATTTTGGATGATGTACGGATTTGAACTCAGATTTCTCATTGATCATGCACTCTTTGCAGTGTGAAATTTTTACTAAAACTTTTATGGGAAGTTAGCTTCGTGTATGTGTGATCCGATTAGAAAGGGGATGATTTGTGAAATTTTTATGCCTCATTTCATGTTGTAGTGTTCCACCCCAAATTTGAAAGATTTTAGTCTAAAAGTGCTCTTGAAAAAGTCAAGTACTAGAAATAAGCAACCAAAAATCTCCAAAAATCACTACACTTAGAGTATCACATTTCAACCCATCTCAAAAAAATTCAATATTAGATTGTCAATATCTTATTCATAATCATATTACAAAAGAGCTCTAAATTTTAAGTTTTAAAATTTATACACAAATATTGGTGATAGAAATCGCAAATCTAACCGTATGGATAGAATCTAAAATGCATAACCTACAACTTTTATTCATTCATCAAATTGAAAATACCCCTCTTAATTGCATTTTATAATGCATTTTTTAAAAACTGCCAAATCTGAAAAGGGTGAGGACGTTTAGGGGTTAAGGAGATAGTGCTTTGTATCAGGGAATGTGAGTTATTTGTTTTACAAGAAGAAATTTTCAAACATGATTTGAAATCTGTAAATGGGGTAGTGTTTTTGAGGCAAGATTCTAGGGCTCTAAATCATGCCTTGCCCACCATAAAAGAAATAGCAATTTTTTTCACTAGGAAGTCAAGATTTGTGAAAACCCCTATGGTTCTCTTTTGTAGTTTGAGTACTAGAAACCCCTTCATATAAAGATTTGGTGGCATTACCCTACCACCTTCCCCCCCTTTCTCCTTTTACCCCCCTCCCGAAGCACCCCGCATAGCATAGGATTTCTTAACTTGGACTTGGAGCCTCTTTTTTTATAAAGACATTAGTGCCGCTAAAATGTTCCCCTTGCTCCGATTAAAGTTATTCCACAAGAAGCTAAAGTTTTGGGGATTAGCCCCCTATTAGCCCTTGGGCTAACGTAGCAAATTCTTCTTGTGACCACTTCAAACTAGGAAATATGATGAAAGAATTGACACAAAAGAATCTTGCAGAAGTTCCAAATTCAAGTAACCTATTTTGAAGCTACGGTTAATCCTTTAGTGCCTAGGGTACTGTAGCTTAGGGTACTGTAGCTACTATCATAAATAAAATAGATTAAATTAGAAAGTAACCATACAATTGTATTCTCCATTGGAATGGAGACTTTTTGCCAAAATTAGAAAATTAGTGGAATTGCAAGATTATAGTATGTTTTTGAACCGTATAATGCACACTCAAAAATGAGATTTTGAAGGGTGTGTGACTTCAAAGTTCATAGATTTGGGTTAAATTTTCTGAAATGAAAGTGCCCCCTCTAGGAAGTCACTTAGTATAAATTTTCGTATACATGAGCGAACAAAGGGTATTTAATAGCGGGCTATGAAATAATTGGAATAGTATACTATATATAGTATATTTATGGTATATTCGAGAAATATTCATAAAATATTCCTATTTTGGTTATAAAACATCCTATATTACTTCAAAAAAATTATATTTTTTATTTCAAATGAATAAAAACACCCTATATCTGTACTCTCATGGTTTTTAAATTTTCAACACTGACTTCCCCAAAATTTAGAAATACAACATAGTACATGTGTTGTATTTGTAAATATTTGCTGTATTTTGAGATATTTGCAGTATTTTGGTGTTTTGAACATAGGTATTTTGATAGTTGCACAACTCTAAACTGAAATTTTCTTTTTCTAGAAGATGTGCATTATAAATCTCCAACACTAAACTTCACAATTCAAAATCCAATTCTTCACGAATTTTCACCGTTTAAGCCCTTCAACTGATTTTCCTCCATTTCACCCTTGGGCTTTCTGTAAAGGTGGGCGATCGGTTCAACAAGACCAAACAAGTGGTTTTTCTCGCTTAATCAACGATGCGTAAAACCCACTAGGTTTGAGCCAAAGCAGGAGCGGTCTGGAAATGATGGGTATCAGTCTCTTTGTGAATTACTGGAACAATTCTTTAGCATAGAAATGCTACTAAAGTTCGATGCACTCTTGTGTGACTTCTGCACCCAGCCAGGTGTGTTCAATAACACAAACAAGGCTTTCGGTTTCATGAATAATTTCTTCCACTCTGTTAGTTTCAGAAGCCACAAGTCTGCAAGCGTCGACTGGCCTCACGAGCAGCTGGAGAACCCCCCTTGCAACGAAATGCCGTTTTCTGGACCTTGTGGGAGTGAAAAGACTGACATGGGCCCCTTCTTGCAGCAGCAGCAGCAGGGCCCCGGTTGTGGAATGTGAGAGGCAGGGCTCTCGGTGGCAGATACCGCTTCCAGAGCAACACTATGTGGGGCAGGTACCGTTTCCAGAATAGCACCCACGACTTCATTACACGCTCCAACATGCTTGAATTCCTTGCTCCAAAACCAATACACTCTTGATTCCCTGTCTCCCAGTCAGTCCTTCACCATGACCGACGTAATAACCGACGTGTTGTACAAATGGGCACCGTTCATGTAGCTAGGACAGGCGAGGAACATCAACGGCCATGAGAAGCTGGAGCTACTACACTCGATCAAAGGTTTTATCAAAAGCACTACATCCAGGTTGCTCGTTCAAACAAAGTGCTTGAACTTAGACGTAGAGCTGCAAAGAAATTGAGGAGAAGATTACGATTGCAAGGAGCTGGTTATCACAGAGAAGGTTAGGTGGTAATGGGAACAATCTCACAGTTTCTTGTGGTGACTGTCCAGAATAATGTGGGTCTTATTGATAAGGGTAGGGCTAGGCTTAGCCCTAGCTTGGCTCCGACAGACAGCTCACAATCTAGACCTGTTCTCTGCAAGGAATCAATCGCATGATCATCTCTGAGCTGACAAACTGGAATGTCGGCCGAAGAAAGACTGACACGAGAATCTCGAGAAGAACGTGTCCGAACCACATCTACGTTACTCGGATGACAATGTCAATATTTTATTTATATCAAGCAAACAGAACGTTGGATTCTACAGTATTGGAAGAAGAAAGTTGCAACGTAAACAAGCGCCGTTGTTGAATAGATGCGTCAATGTCTTGTACAGTACTGTACAGGGAAGCGTGTCAATGAACCGAGCCACCAACAATTACGCTGAAATTGCTTCGTCCAACTACTGTTGCCTAGTATACCTATTGACTTCTGTGTTTCCTGTTTTTGTTTTTTGTAGCAACTGAATGTTTATTCCCTAAACATATTCTTTACCTTCTGAATACATGTAAGTTACTGTACTTAGCAAATCAGACTGGGTTCACCACGAGAGCAATCAAAAGTGAAAGTCGTTGGCAGCACACACCTGTCTTGACGAAGTCTTGCATTTGCGTTTTTACTTTTTATGGCTTTTACTTCTTGTTCGTGGATTCAAAGAGTAACTATGCAAATCTGCAAATAGCCACTGAGTAAGAATCTTCTGTTTAAATTACAGAATATTACTATTAAACAAATAAAAAGACCCGCCTCACTAGAAAAGGTCTTCAATACCTTTTACGCAAAAGAATTAGAACGAGGATGAACCTCTGCAAATTACAAACCCATTGACTTCATCATTGTTCACGTTAGTCATGAGCAACATGTCATATCTTTTCTCATAGGCTAACAGAATTGACCTGTAGGTCACTATGTCTGCTAAATATGTTCTATGGAACTGCCTTGAATTAACAGACCAAGAGTAAGAATTCATTTTCTGAACTCAAATCCTAGGTATCACTACATTACAATCTACAGTGAAACACTCAACCAAAACATATATAATCGGAAACATGAACTGCAATCTCATGCAGTTGGAAGTTCATCTCCTATGTCACCATGTGTCAAGGTTTTTTCTTCATATATGATAAATAAGGATCTTGTGCTGCAGTGAGCACATCTGGCCTGCCCGCTTGATCGTAGGTTAGACACCGCCGCATGAATTCCTGATGATAATGACAACCATTTTCACCCTTATCAGCAGATTTCAAAATTGAGATAAGTGTGCTACGCCAACAGAATGACTCTGAACTTCCATTAATCTAGAGAGATCAGACCAGTCAAATATTTATCGACATGCTGCTTACACCCGAAGTACCAAGAAATGTGCATGACCTATGGGTTAAGCGGTTACGAAGACACGACATAGAATAATACCAGAGCTAGGCAGCTGAAAAGAACTAACATCTGTCCTGATGTGATGATGCAGAAGAAAGGATCAATGCTGGTACGGAAATAATTAGGAACTTCACAGACCGAACAGATATAGTACGAAAAACATAAGGATTACCGTATAGTATTTTCTTGCATTGAAATAAGAAATTATATTTTCAGGTCGTTGTGACTTATACCTTTGCCTCTAGGGATACAGAGGGTCGCGTTGGAAACTCCACCTTCCGCGCATTAACTATGGTGTCTTCGCGCACTAATTGCTCTTGACATTGGTTGTGGCCAAAGGGACGTTTCCCAAAGAGCATCTGGTAGTAGATGACACCCACGGACCAAACATCCACCTGAAACAGAAGAACCAATAAAACCGTTACAACCTTCCTGTTTTAATTAAGGGTTTACCCACAAATAAATGCCGGTAGAAGCGTATTGATAAAAGCATCAGTAACAAGGATACCTTAGAAGAGATTAGCGGTGTCTTGTTCAGGTCAAAACATTCAGGTGGTAAGTACCTGCAGACAACAAGCATTGAAACTTATTCTCAGATCTAGTGACGGAGAGTTAAACCGCCTTTAATATCCTTGAGAAAGGGGACATTGCAGAGGATAAATAAGCGGGCATTCTATTTCATCGACATGAATACTAATGATCATTTTTAGAAAGAATATCATTGGCCATTGACCGATCTAACCTCAATATGGGCCGAACACCATAACAATACTGAATTCTAAGTCAGGATAAATCGCATTATCTTAAAAGTTCGTCACAATTAAGATTACCAATAAGTTCCGGCGCCTTGAGATGTCAATTCCATGCCTTGCGATCCAGATTCCTCCTCTACAATTTTGCTGAGACCAAAGTCAGTGATCTTAGCCACCCCAACTGAGTTGAAGAGGATATTTGCAGGCTTCAAGTCATAGTGTATGATCCGCTGTGCTTGCTTGTTCAACTTCACAAGCCCTGAAAATATTTGCACCAGAATGCTTCTCGCCTCCCTTTCTGGTAAAACGGGGGTCTCTTTCAAAATAACGTCAAGATCTTTGCCTGGAGCGAACAGGGCCAAGTAGTATTAATAATGAAAGTCAACTCCTTAATTCTGCTATAGCAATTTAATGCATTAAACCAAGACTATGATGGCCCCTTATATAGCATGTCAACGTTGATGGATATAATTACATTATAGGTCAATTAAGAAGCTTCTTGTCTAAGATGAGAATTGAATCAATAATATGCCAAAATGATGGCAGATTAACAAATACAGCAGCCAAAGAAAATCGACATCCTTCTTAATCTGCTAATAAAACCAGCTGCAAAATATATCCAACGTACTGAGACTCCTGACTTTATATGTTTGATACGATGTTGTCGGGACTGATTAGGAAGCAAGAATATTTCCGTACCGCTGCAGAACTCCAGAACCGTACAAAACGTGTTGTGATCAATCTCGAAAATATCCCATAAGCGCACGATATGTCTGTGAACCAGACTCTTGTGGATGTTGTACTCCCGAATGGCATGTCGAACATACGTTTGTTTCTTCTCCTCACTCCACTGCTCATTCAATCTATGCAGCTTGCAAGCAACATATCTGTACTCCACCAGATCGTAAGCCTGCCCCACCCTTACCCCTTCATCCTCTCAATCCTCCAATCTCCGAGGTAGCACCACAACATCATTGATAGTCATTGTAAAAAATCACCTAGAAGTCGAAGTAATTAATGGCCCTTAATTAAACGGAGATACCCAGTCATGAGTCATGACAGTTCTATTAACCTATGACTCCTGCAAATTACACAATTAACCATCCCAGAGTAAGTTGAAGTAGATGTACCTTGTAAACTTCACTAAAGCCACCTTTGCCAAGAAGATTCAGCACTGCATATCTCTTGTTCAGGATTGGAAAATGGTTGAAGGGCGATGCATCTTCATCTCGGCAACGCTTCAACTCCCGAATTAAACATTTCTTCTCTTGTTCTAGCCTATCTCGGTCCTTCAATGCTGCTTCCTCTTCCTAATAATAGATAATTAACAAGAAAAAAATTCAGTCAAACTTGAATCTATTGAATTCAAAAACAATCACTCAATATGTACTCTATCTGTGTGAATTTTTTGTTTTACATGCCCATTTCAATAAGCTGTGTCGTTAAAATACTCCAGGAAAATTTGGCCGGGGGGTCTTCAAGCTTGAAATATGATCTTCCTCGCCATATGATGTATACGTGGCTTATATATTTGCGTGGAGATTAAATACTAGTCAGAGATCCTTGAACATTCATGAAGCATTTTGATTCTCACCCGCTTTACACCTAGCAGGCGAAATCGGTAAACTTCCTCCATAGCCAACAGATCTTCCTCTGACATTGCAGGCTCCCCATTGCTCCCATCTACCATCAGAAATCACATTTCAGAGTCTCAATGCTTGATCAAACAACAGTTTTCTGAAGTCATTTAAAAGAAGAAATTTGATTTCACGTAGAGAAACATCCTGGAGAACCATCTGCGTGTGTAGTAGATTGGCAATAATTTACCAGATGGCTGCTTCTTAAGCTCCTTGCGGTGTTTCTCAAGAGAAGCCTTTTGCTCCATCAAAGACCTCTGTAAACAACATCGCAAGCAAATTCAACAGACTTGAAGAGGCGCTAGCGATGCATCAATCTTGAATGTCACAGAAAGGTAGGCAACGAAGATACAGGGACTATGAGAATTGAACACTTTGAAAGCATTCCTTCAGTGAGCTTATAAAAGAAATGGACATAAGTAATGAAGCTCGTCAGAAGATGTTGCAAACGAGGTTGAAGCAAAAGGAAAAGGCACTAAACCAGTCTTGCTTGCATATCTTTAAAGGCTTGACCATCTTCCCAAACTTCTGATAGCATTGCCCTTGCCCTGTTCACATTTCAAATCACATTTCGGAACAATCGGTGGAAATTTCAAGACATGATATTGAAAGATGACTGAGTTGAAACTTTGGGCATCCCTTCCTTCTGGAGGGAACAACAAAATTGAATAGCTGCATGTATGCACACAGAGCGCACAGCCTCTGAGTATGCTGAGTACACACTACTAATAGGGCTTGTTTCGAGCAAATGTTACATATGAATACCAGCAGTTAGCAAGTCCTCAAATATCATCCACAGGTGCTTACGAGGTGATTCGCCTCACTGTCGTTTGACAACAAGAACCTCAATTAATGTTTCGGGGAAGACTAACAGAGAAGAGGAAGAATAAGGAGCAACTAATAGTTGAGCAATCAGGCCAAAATTCATTCAGATTGTTGATTAGAAATTCAAACCTCATCACACCAACATTGCCAAGCCTGTTGCACTCTTGCTGAAGCTTGGTGCGGGACTCTTGCCTTTCCACTGTAGCCAATTGAACAAGTAGATCCGAAACCACTTTAATTCTCTGATGCCAGAACAAAGTGCCCACTATCAGATATTGGAGAATTAGATATTGAAAAATATCCACTATTCTAAGCATACTGAACGGAACACGAAGCTTTCTAACCCTGGTTATTCCACTATGGTAGTGGGACCTTGATACGTAAGCAGGGCGTACCTTTAGTTCCCGCTGTTGCTCTTTATCCGTCCTTTCTTTCAAGTCCTATAAGTAAACCGAGAAGAAGGTCAACGCATTAGACAGCCTGAACCGCATTCAGTACTTACGCTCTTAAATGCATACACTGAAAAAATGACTGTAAGAAAAGTATTTGGAAATATTTTCTAGCTCTGAGTGTTATGAACAGCTGGACGAACAAGCAAAAAAATACCTTCTCAAATCGTTTGATGGTGCTGTGGGCATTGGCAGCTTCTTTTCTAACTCTAACCAATTCCTCCTCCAAAGAAGAAACTTTTGCCTGCAGGCTGGTAATTTCCTCCTGCTCCCGGAATCCAACGTTTAATTACTGTAGGACCACTAACTAATCGTTGCTGCAACTCTACCAATAAGCATTTTCAGTTGAAAGACATCATGACGTCTTCTTGTACTAAACAGAGGGCAAGGTCATCTACTCAGTATGACGAAGTCATGTATTGTACACCAAAGAAAGGGCAAATATCCACTTACTTGAACCTGTGCTTTCTCTTCTTCCCAAGCAATCTGAGCAGCTAAGACTTCCTGTCAACCATCCAGAAACTTCAGTTATTACGCCCTCAGCGTTCTTACGGGAGCATCCATCCATATAATAAGATACGCCAGCGAGGCTTGTTTCTAACACACCCTTCACCCCGTCTGGCAATTGCGGTCGAGAAAATTAATATTAGGGATCTGATCGGCATTTATTTTCTTGGAGCCGACGAGCTTGCACTCAAAAAATAAAGACTTCATTCCGCTTGTAACATACATGAAGTAGTAACCAACCTTGAATTGATGAGAGCGCAAACGTTTCCTCTTTCGGCAAAACTGCTCGTCTTGACTGCTGCTCGCGCTCAATCTTGGATTGGGTTGAATCACAAACTCTCCCGCATCCTACGAATTTTATAGTCAGACTACAAGAGCCACTTGCAGGAAAAAATGTCACATATGAAATAGCAACCACTCAAGAATTAGCATAGGAATTTCTCAAAACCATCCCTCTGGCATTTTGAAAACTCTTCAGGTGTCTACGGTGGCCATCATGCTGAAATGAGTATGCTAAGTACTCCCTCCGTTTCAAAATAAGAGTCCACTTAAAACGTGTATATTTTTCTTAACATGTTTGTTGCCAAAAAAAGTCGTCTCAGTACTCCAAAAATGGTCTATCTTCAATAGTAATATGTAGTTAATGTGTCACTCTCATTGTCCACCCCGTTTGAAGTAGATAGGGCTCACGTTTGAAGTATTAAACATGGGACAAAAACTAAGGAAAAAAAAAATTGTCAAAAACTAGGACTCTTATGTGAAACGGAGGGAGTACATTGTAGTGGCATCTTTGGAGCCAAGATATGAGACATTTTTCAAGCGTCTCCCTTATGAGTCATTTTTACACATTCTGAGTTCAAGCAATGATAACTGGCATGGATCGATACTAAAGGATGAGGCTCGTCACTGGCTTGCATTGCAGGAAATCTGTTGCCAGTGTCAAATAATCACTGTCAATTCCCTACGTCACTGTAGCAAGTAGACAGTGGAGTTCGAATTGAGCATTTTTCATCAAGAAACAGAATCTATCACCGTTGCATCAACTTGTGCTCCAGAAACTCACGATTTCTAGTAACAGATTATTCCTAAAGAAGTAGCAGAACACGTAACACACTCATGATAAGATCCACATCCAGCGATGTACAGCTAAAGAGATAAGCACTTACATCGGAGTCAGAGTCGCCTGAGGCCGAGATTGTAGTCACGCCATTGCTCTTAGTACTCATAAGCTCTGACAGCCATGGCGCCTGAGGGGACATCGGAGCTGCCTTGCCAGCCATCCTAGCCTCCAACTTGGCCATCTTCTGTGACATGCTCGGGTCGAGGCTGGAATTTGAATTCGACGACAGCTGCTGTAGCAACTCATCGCTCATATTTGCAGTCTTATCTCTCTCTAAGAAAAACGTTTTATCATAGGATGAAGGCCAATGAAACTAATGAACATAACATGCTACATTCGCTACTTCATAACTTCTACTTGTATGCATTTCTATCATCCTCATGTCCTATATTAGGCTTTAAGCACCGCATCCGTTTCTTCATTTTAAATCAATCACCTGCACCATTCTCACCACAAAATTTCCAGACATAAGAATCTTCTTGATGCTTCATATTCACCAAAAAAGAAACCTAAACGTAAGCGCAGAGCCTATGCAAAATCCACCAAATGCAATGCGGACTCCGAGTGTGCGAGAATGTTCACCAAAGCACGAAATGAAACTGAAAATTACCTTAGAACGAAAGATGAAATGTCGTAATGCTCTAAAACCCCCAAGAATGGATCAAATGAGCCGGAAAGCATTCAAACATTGGCCGTTTTCTTCGCTGAGACAAACGTTGGAAAAAGAATCCTCGCCGAAATGCAACAATCTCGAATCAGAAATGAATACAGAACGCTTTCGATCCGATCCTCCTGTTTTCCCGTCGCCAAAATTTCTCGCGTCGGAGATGGTCTCTTCGAAACGACGAAGGCACGCAAGGGCAGCACTGTTGCCATCGGTCTGTAGAAAACCTAGATTTTGGAAAACGTCATGTACGTCTACACTAGATTCGAATACCGAATCTATGTTTTCGGAATATTTGAGCATTCCCGCCAAACGGCAGGCTGACCTGGCCTTTTGTTGCTTGAGCTGCACGGTCAACTGATCATGGATTGTGCAAATGTAGATTTTTTTGTTCTATCTCAAATTTTGGAGTGTTGTAGATTTTAGATACCCTTATATTAAATTCTCTATAATTTCGGTTTGACGATGAGATTCATTATTGAAGTCATTACTAATGTTTGGTCCAAATTTATATCTGAAAAAGATGATAATTTAGTTATCAATTTTATTTTATTTTATTTATAGCTTTTTTTCAGGTTTTTAATTAGCTTTTGAAAAAACATATTGGATTTATATGAAATTTTAAATATAAAATTTTATTTTTCAATTCCAATTTGGAGCCTCGTTTTAAGATGTAAATTAGGCAATGCATAGTAGTGACTTAATATTTGTATTTGTAAGGCTGTTGATATTGATAAGAAGGCAAGATTAGGGTTTGATTTTTTTAAAGAGATGTTGAAGTTTTTAAAAAGAGAATCACATCAATTGGAATATAAAATTTAATTTTTCCTAGAAAAAGGTTTAAATTATAACTTTTAATTTTGCAAATCTTGATACCTGTTTTTTGTGTGTTTATTTTTGTATTTATATCAAAATTTATGAGAAAAAGTGAGCCCCAAACACTGGCCATTGGCGTGCATTTGCATTTGATATATAGTTGTTTGAGACTTTACTTATAGTACATATAGTACTTGTAAAATTGAACCTTCACTTGGATCTAATGGCTTTGTACTTGACATCTTGAATGTTAGCCTATTTGCAACATAGAGGCTATTTGGTCTTGTCAACTCAATTGATTCTTTGTTGGGTCCAAAATGTAAAGTTGGCTCCATTTGTATATTGAAGGTGTAGTCTCAACTCTTTCCCAAAACTACTTTTTAGAAGATTCCATTACAGCATGTTTCATGTACACAAATATTCTCCAAAGTTTACTTTTACACGGATAAAGTTTTTTGAAAAAGTGCAATCTTAAAAGTTTTGACATTTATTTTTAGAAATATTTAAAATAAACATAAATAGTTTATGAGGTTGATTTAGTCGATTCCAAGGGTTTATTTAGGTAACTTAATCGGCCGTTGATGCAAAATCCGCCCCTTAAGCCGATTCCAATGTTCCTTAAGCTATTTACATTAGGCAATGTGTTAGGGAAGACAAAATTCTCCCTTACCGGCACGTTCTCTAGTACATATTGTTAAACTCTCACGGTGTTTTCACGGTAGGGCGTTCAAAATGTGCAGTGTTACTGGGAGTGTTACATTGCATAACAAGTGAAATGTAGTGGGACTCAGGATTTTATTAGTCATTAAAATTAATTTTTGGGTAAAAAATTAACCATAGTGAAAAGGTATTCTAGGATTGTATGTATATTAATAATTTTAAATAATATAAAATATTATTTGAAACAAAATGTAATACATTACATTCAGTGACGTTGCAATTTAAAAACTTTATTGCATTAATTGATATGTTTCATTGAAGATATAGTGATGGCAATAATTTCCTCAATTCCTATAATATAAAGGTATTGTATTCAAAAAATATTCCAAAAGATTTTGTGAGCTAGGTGGATATTAAAGGTTTACGGTGACAAATTTTTGTTCTTTTACAATAAATGCCCTTGGTGAATTTCAAAAAAATCTTGCAAGCTTAGTTCGCTAGCTAATACGGAGCCTATGGTGTGTTTGGAATATGCATTCGACATAGTGTGCAAGCGGATTAAATGACATTAACAAGGATATTCCAAAATATTTTAAAATAATATAAAACATTTTGAAAAGATTTCATTTTTATTGTATTAAAATGTTTTGGTATTTTCCCTATTTATTACATTACATCATTGATGCAAATGCTTAACAACATTAAAAATAGTTTTTGTTGAAAACTATGACATCCTAGTGTGAAAAACCCATCAGATAAACTACGGCAATCAAAGCACCAATTAGTAGTTCTCCACATCATAAGTAGCGAAGTCCATGTTGATTTGGAGTTTCTCCGTACAACGTAAAAAAATCTCCTTATACAAAATAAAACCTATAATTTCTCCTGCCCAAAAATCATCCAGTGTAGATTTTTATCTGAAATATTTATTCAATTTTCATTGTCGCATACATTCTGCATTCAAAAGTGTCAAAGTACAAGAGTGTGATGCAAGTTTTAGTTTTACTTCCAAAATCAGACCCAATATGATTTTGAAAACAACGATTGCATGCAATAGTCGTGGGATTTGAGTCTCGTTTCCAAATCGCCTCTTTTTGTAGGACATAAGTTGTGAACTCTAACACCTCCTATTGCTATGGAAGTTTCATCTTTACATTTCAGTTCATTTTACTTTTATAAAAAGTAGGTTTGAAAAAAATGCTTAGAACTATCAAACAAAAAACTATAAAAACTTGATTCCAACCAAAAAAAAGTTGATAATCCAAAATGGAGCATGTCAAATGAGAGGTTGGAGGAATGGAGGAACTCTCAAAAATTAACCTTTAAAGGACATGCTAAGCCCTTTGGGCTTAGTTTTCTCAGTTTTCAAATGACATGTGACCATGAATTGCTTGTAATGGAGAAATATATTTATGAATGTTTTAGACATCATCTGCGACAAGAATAGTATGAACCTACATTTTTTCAAATGTAAGTTATTTCTATGTTTTGATGTTAAAACTAAAATATATTCATATCTTTCTAAATTAGGAAACATCCTCTAAGCGTTAACACTACACTATGAAGTTATTTTCGGTCCACATCCAAAAATATAGGGACTTGTATTGTGTTTATAGTGATCCGGCTATAAAACCCGGTGATGGCTTTATTAGAGCATCTCCATTAGTACAAGATAATTTCATCACATTAAAACTTCATTACTAGTGGGGGCCACTTGTTTAGAGAGTAGTTCACTTGATTGCCTTACTTGTGCAACTCACTACGTTACCTTCTAACCAATCATTTGTCTCCTAGTGTGCAAAAGTAAAAATAATCTTCATCATCTATTATAAAAAATAATTAGTATTTGTCAAAGTTACACAACTACAACACTAGTGCAAAAATTGACTATCTATTAGGTTAAAGAGGATATTTTGATGAGTTCAAGCATTTAGTTAACCCCTAAATGCCTACAGCCTCCTACAAATTTGAAGAATTGCAAAAATGCATTACAAAATGCAACTAAGAGGTATATTTTGAACTTGATGTATGAATAAAAGTTGTACATTATGAATTTGAGATTCTATCTATATAGTTAAATCTATGATTGCAGCTATCACTCTATTAATATTTTTGTATAAAATTTGAAACACAAAATTCAAAATTCTTTCACTTGTAATTTGATTATGAAAAAGATATTGACAATCACAAGGATGTAATTGTTGTGATAGGTGGAAATGCAATGCTCTAAGTGTAGTGATTTTTGAAGATTTTTGGATTGCTTAATTTTATGCGTTGATTTTTTCAAGAGCATACCTTTTGAATCATTTTGAACTAAGATCTTATAAAATTTTGGTGAATCAATGCAAAATGAAATGAAACATAAAACTTCACAAATCATCTCCTTTCTAATCGGTTCACACATGCATGAAGCTAACTTCCTATAAAATCTATAGTAACAAATCCACATTGCAAAAGGTGCATGATGAATGAGAAAACGTGAATGAAATCTATACATTGTTCAAAAAATGAACGCTTAGGAAGTTAAGGGTTAATCATAACGTTCTTCAGAGTCCTACTATTGCACCTCCAAATCTCAAGCATTTGTTAATGAATTGTAGGAATTACATAGCATTTTCTCTAACTTCACCTGAATCAATCAACAAGGTTGGAGAGTTGAATTATTTTATTTACATTTTCTCTATAGTGCAAAGGATGTGATCTAGGAAAGGCTTAAGAACGTTATGATTGCTTGCTTTTCAATAAAAATTAAAAAAAATTAAAAATTAAAAACAAATGCCGTTCTCTTCTATTTCGAAGGACGAGAGGCAATCCTCTTGGGACTGAGTTGAGAACCGTTGACGATACTACGGTATACACCCGAGTATCGATCTGGGCTGGAGGGTTTAGGGTTTTAGGGTTCCATGGCTCCCTAACGATTCAGAGCAACCCGAAGACGAAAAGCACGATTTACGAATTGTTATCTGGTTCCAAGGATTGCACTAGTTTCAGGGTTTCGATTTCAATCAGTGTTGTTTAGGGTTTAGGGTTTAGCCATGGACGAAGAGGATGTCGATGCTACGCCAGGACAGACAGGCCACCATGTTACGAAGCGATTCCGAAAAAATAAGTTTGCAGTTGCAGTATTTGATGAGAAGGCTCGCCAGTACGCCGCCACTTCCTTCCTTTATCTCCTTCGTTGATTCATGAATGAATTGTCTTTTTTTTGGAGAAGAAAGGGCATTTAGGGTTTCTAAGTGAATTGTTAGAGCTTCTAATCAGTGTCGCAGAGAAACATGATATGCTGCAGAGTGATCGTTTTTCTTTCCTGAAGCGATATTTAGGATTTGGAGCTTTTAGAAAACATGATATGCTGCGGAGTGATCGGTTTTATTTGCTGAAGCGATATCTAGCTTAAGAAACGTTATCTTGGTGATTCCTGGTTTCTTCCTTAGTAACGTCTTAAAACGGTTTTGAACGTTTTCCAATCTTCATCTGTGTAATTATAGGTTAAGAAAACAATCGGATAAAGAAAGAATTGCAAAGAACGTAATCTATGTCATCATTATTTTTTTGAGAACGGAATATTCTCCTTTTACTGACGACCTTTTTGTAAGTGAAATGTAGCTTTTAGTGTCGCAGGGAAACATGATATGCTGCATAGTGATCAAAGCGATATCTAAGGTTTATAATTGAATTGGAGCTTTTAGTGTTGCAGGGAAACTTGTTATGTTGCTGGTTGATTATTTTTTATTTCCTGATTGCTGCAAGTGAACATTGGCGTGGCAAGTGTAATCTACGTTTCTGAAGATAATGGGACTTGCTTGCAGGGAGTATTTGACTGGATTTCGCAAAAGAAAGAATAAGAGGCGGAAAGTTGCAGCTCAGCAGAATGAAGTTAAGGATAGACAACGACGGCTTCAGGAGAGGAAGGAAGTAAGCTTTTTCTCTTTCCATCTGATGAGTACCGTGTAGTTTTTATTTCACCCTAGAATTTATGTATCATGGATTTATGGAACCGAAGATGTGACGAATTCAGTACACCCAACCCACTCTAAATTATCACTCTCTGTAATCGCACATTCCATGTATGTCCTCAGAATCTCTCATGTTCTGTACTGTTTATCCTCCATAATATGGCATTTTATAATATGACGATATTATTTCAAGCAATACACATGTGACGAGTCATTTCTGTAACTAATCCATGCCTGCCACCTTAGTTAAGGCTTCCCAAACATGTCATTCTCCTTGCTTTGGGAGCAGAGCCCTAAAGGCTCATTGGATAAAAAAGAAGCAGGAAAAATTTGTCCTAGTTTTTGGCATTCTTTTTTCTCGACATTGTCCTATGTTTTATACTTCAAACTTGAGTCTGCCCCGTTTGAAGTGAACAAGGCTCAATTTTGAAGTATAAAACATAGGACAATTATGTGAAAAAAAATAAAAATGCCAAAACTAGGACAGTGAGAGTGACACAATAACTACATGGTACTAGACCATTTTTCTAGAACGATGTCGGTTCTTTTGGAAAAAAAGCATTAAGTTAACCCTTTAAGGTCCAGATAGCCCTTTCCGACCAATATAGTACACCGGTACTTCATTGTATTTGGTATGGTTCCACATCTCCTATGGATTTAGGATCAAAAGTGAAGTTAAAATTCACGTCGACCTGATTTTAATGAGCTATTTGGGTCTCAACTTGGAACTGTCTATTTACAACAAATGTCAAATGTACGCCAACGTATCTACTATCCCCATCAGCCCTTTAAGGGTTAAAACATGCCTAAAACTAGGACAGTTATTTCCGGACAGAGGAAGTAATAAGAGAGTGACAACTGTACACATCTGATTGGACAATGTCCACATGTCGAGTTCTGAACATCCGTCCATATGTAACGCCAAGGCAGTGTCATTAGAGAGGGTTGAGTATAGTTAGAGAGGTTCTGGTGTATTACTCATCCTGAATTCATATCTTTCATTGCAGATAAGAGAAGCAAAGAAAGCTGCTTTACTGGAGCAGAGGGCAAAGCCAGCTGAAGATGGTGAAGAAGGGAATGAGACTGAAGCCGAAGAGTCAGAGGTTGCAGTTGACGATGCTCCAAACGTTGCTGGTGTGGGTCTATAATAACTACATCACATTTGATTTCTAGGGTTATCACCATGTTGGTCACCTTTTCAGTTCCGTTTTCCTTTGTGAAATTGCTCATGAGGAAATTGGATCTTCAGTCACCTGTGCGTCCGATTTCTGCCCGTTTTAGAATTTGGTGGTACAGTCCACCCTCCATAAATGTTAGGCTCTGGAGTAAATTTTTCCTAACATTTATAGTGAGTTAACATTGTAACAGTTATAAAGGGAGCTTTTTGAATGCTTAACAAATATAAATTCATTCTCACAGCCTCAAGACCTTCATACAGTACCCTCCACAATATAGTCCAGATGAATAATTTGATCACAATAATGGATGTCATCACACAATATTGGATGTATTTCGTAGGTTAACATTTATAAGTGGCAAATTAACAAAGAGGGGAGTAGATTATTGTTAACATTTAACATAGTTAACATTCTAGTTAGCAATATGAGGGGAGTACGATTTTGTTAACAAATATAATGAGTCAACGTTTATAAGTGTAACATTTATCGAGGGTGGACTGTAATGTTCAGGCTTTAGATCTGTCAGCTGCAACTTGCTTCAAAAGCCGACAATT
Source organism: Pohlia nutans (assembly GCA_022496805.1). NCBI lineage: Eukaryota > Viridiplantae > Streptophyta > Bryopsida > Bryales > Mniaceae > Pohlia > Pohlia nutans. Next base: position 5,114,632 of record CM040103.1, read on the forward strand.
CTGATTGTATTGCTTGGAGTTTTTTAATATGTTTGCAAGTTATTCTAGGTGGTTTGTGTTGTAGAAGCTCTTTTAAGTTTTGGGGTGACCTGATGACTGCAGGAACTACAACCTATGACGATGGGGACACGACAATAGTGGTGACAACTTGTAGTTTAGATCCTGACGATGACGAAGAAGAGGAGCTTGAGGAGGCTCCAAAGCAGATCCGGAAGCCCAAGACTTTATTAGGCAAGAGAGCTGCTGTGCCACTGGGCGCCACGCAGCCGAAGAAAGCCAAGTCAGTGAACAAGCCCAAGAAAATCGTCTCTGAGAAAAGAATGAAGAAGCTTTCCAGGCGAGAGAAGTCGGTCCCGAAGAACCAGAGACCTAAGAAGAAACCTGGAAAGAGGAAAAAGTAAGGAAACTTGGTTTTATTTTATTGGCTCTGACCATAGGGAAGGGGTATTGCAGAGACACCCATTTTCTTGTGCTAAATATCACTGTAGCAAATATATTCCGTCCATGATTCCACTGAAATGCATTCTTGTCCTTCCGGTCAGAGCTCCTCGTAGCGTAGCTGCTTGTTTTATGACATTCTTTAAACGCAATCATTTTGTGAGCTAAAATTATCCTATTGTAAGTTTCAAGGACAAAATCACATGTCTTCTATGTGAAAATTTGAAACTATTGTGAACTTTTGAAGAAAAAATCAAGTCATATACAAAAGAGGCTGAAATTTTACTGTACTCAAATTTTATCAATGGATATTTTGACTTTGGTGTATCAATAAAAGTTGTACATTATGAATTTTAGATTCTATCCTTATAGTTGAACCTATGATTGCAATCATCAATATTTCTGTATAAAATTGGGAACTTAAAATTCAATTTTTTTTGGTAATTTGATTCCGAATTAGATATTGACAATTTGTGGATGAAATTTGTGGATGAGATTTGTTGTGAAGGGTTTGAAATGCAATGCTCTAAGTATAGTGATTATTGGGGATCTTTTGGTTGCTTCATTTTATGAGTAAACCTCTTTCAAGAGCACTTTTGAACACTTTTGAACTAAGATCTTTGAAAGTTTTGGAGAATCACTGCAACATGAAATGATGCATAAAAATTTCACAAATAAATCCCTTTCTAAATCAATTTACAAATACATGAAGCTAACTTCCCACTTTCCATAAAATCTATTATTTAAAATCCATACAACAAATAGTGCATGATGGATGAGAAATGTGGATGAAATCTGTACGTTGTTCAAAATTTTGACATCTAGGTAGTTAAGAGTAAATAAGTTTCATTATATTGGTTTGTTTAGACCCAAGATCTTCATAGAAAAGGGAAAACCCTAACATGGCATTATTCATTCCTGGCTTGGCATTACACAATGTTGTTTTTTTTGGGGAAGAAAGTCCTATGCAAAATCATAACATAGCTAATATGACCTAAATTTAACTCCATGATGGGAATATGACATTCACAAAGTTTCACCAAAAAAATGAATGAAATTCGTTAATTTTGCACCGTAAACAATAACTCTTTGACCATTTATAAGTCACTTCTTCACAACATTGTTAAGCCTACTCCTACTAAAGTTTCCAAGATTCTCTTCGATGCTCTCCATTGCTCTTTGTTTTCACATCTTTAGTTTGTCTTACTTGCTTGACTCTTACTAAATTCCCTCATATAATGGCAAGCGTCATCTTTCACTCTAATTCCAAGAAAAGTTATTGGATTAGTAAAAAAATCAACCAAACACTAGGAGATGCCTTAACCCTTAACTTCTTGAACCATTTTCAGCGCGTTTTGGACCTTGATTTTTTTGGTTGGGGATACATGTTGCTCAAACTTATGTAGTTCGCTTTTTACAAAATCAACCGTAAGATCTTGTAGATATGCAAGTTACCTTCATCTTTACAAAGTTTGGTGTCAATCCGAGTTATAGGTTGCTTGGATGGGACATAAAAGTGAAGGGTACCCCAAGAAATTCACTGTTTTCTCACTACTGAAAATGAGCTTTGACCGATTCTCTTGGGCACATACTATTTTAGAAAGTTGGTGTCGTCTGGAATTCTGAAGATAATCAAGTTCCCTACGCATGACAACAAGTTTTGTATTTTTAGGATTAAAAATGAGTGAGAAAGAGGCCTTGACATGACATCCACTTTTTACTAGTTCACTTGTGACTTTGAGAGAAATCTTACAAATTCCTACAAATCTGATCTTCCATTGCAAAATCAGACATGGTAGGTTGAAAGTACACAAAAGAACACATATAGTAGGAAAACGAATATTGGAAAAAGGTGAAATCCAAGTGCAAGATTTGCATTTTAGTAGCTACAGCCACCCACAAGCCGCCCTGCCCAAGTGGAATACGTGGCAGCTCGTCATTTGCCCGTCACTCTCTTTTGTTGACTTTTCTTCCTCAGTTTTGTGACCACCCAACACTTGTGGATTTTTGTAAAATTGACAATGTACATTTCTCCAAATCAGACTACACCATTGGATAGCTAACTCGTTTCTACACAAAATTGGCCCAAATTTTGAATCATTCGGGCACTCTTTCTTCAAGATATTTTCAGTTCTAAAAATAGAGCGACCCATTTTGGGTCGCCCGGGAAGTTAAGGGTTAAATTGAATAAATTTACAAATAAAATATACTAAAAATGTGTCCTAAGTAGGATATTTCAATGTTTGGATAGGTTTCCACGGTGTCAATTTCTATCCTAAATTTTTGAAAACATTATGTGAATCTGGTATGTTGATTAAAAAAATGAAGATGCAATATTTTTTTGATTCCGACTTCATAAGTGGAAGTTATGGAGAGAAAGAGGTTTTATTGGGTAGAATGGGCAATTTGGGCAAGGCTTAAAATAAACCTTAGAAATGATTTTTTTTTTTTGCATTTTTAACCGTCGGATCTTGCTTTAGACTACATAAAGAATTTAGGACCTCACTATTTTTAACGGTTTCTGTACGATATTTGATATTTCATAGATGCGTGCATTTTTTGCACGGATTCCGTAAAAACTTCACGCTAATTTTGCACTAAATCTACACGGATTCTACATTCACTCTTTTTGCTATCTAACAAAGTGCAAAATCCGTGCGGAATTATTATGAAATTCGTGTAGAATCCGTACAAAAAATGTACAAATCCATGAAATATCTGATGTCGCACATAAGTTGTTTAAAATCCGCGGGGTCCTAAATTCCTGATGGCCTACTAAAAGAATGCATGGTAAAATTTTCATAGAATTTGACTGTACATATTGCAAGTTTATAGCTTTTGAATTGAAAGATGAAATGACAGTATTTTGGACCTTTTTTTACTATACTTGGAGAGATGTGAAAAATTGTTAAATTGGTCAAAAAATTCTTTAATTTCTTTGTAATGTTCAAATTCGTATCAACTATCAAAACCACAAAAAAAGAAATCCACAAGAAAATCAATAGAAAGAGGAGAAAATGATGTTTAAAAACAAGTAAAACCCACGGTCATCTAGGATTTAAATCACGGAGAACACTACATTACTTTTTCTTGATAGTGAGGTAGGGTAATTCAGTGAAGGCGACACTAAAATGTAAAATTAGTATGAAATGAAAATTTCAGCCCTCGCCAATTTCATGATCTTGCAAATTTCACCCTCCATAGAAAAACTAAAAGGACTAAAAATAGTCATTTTATTTTTATTTTTAAACACCTCAAAATTCTATTTTTAGCCCTTTTAGTTTTTTCACAGAGGGTGAGAAATAGAGTATGTCTTTGAAATTAGAAAAAATTAATAGCAAAAATTAATGTAGTGTCTCCTGAAATCAACAATTTTAGGCACCACGGGCCTTGGCTTGGTGGTTGACGCTCATGGCCCCCAATGAGGAGGTCGTGGGTTCTATTCCCCATGCCGGCGTGGTGCTCACCACCATATATAGTCCATCCAACTATGGTAGGGTCCTTGGTAGGGACCTTGTTGTATGGGTACCTCAAAGCCCTTTGGGGGGATACCATGTCCGGTATCTTCAAGGCACTAGTGGCTAACTAGGTAGTAGCATCCTCAAAAGGGGAGAGTAGTATTGTCCCAATTTCCCCTTGTCCGGTGGGCATCGGGTCGTTGGCATTACGAACGGGCACTTCATTCACGCCGGCCCCTAAAAAGGGACTGGAGTTTCTACCGTAACACCATAGCAGGTTCGCCACCTGGCGAACGAATATATATTTTTTTTGAAAAAATAAGATTCGCCTCTTGAAAACTGGATTTCTCAATTTTCGGTTTTTAGCAAAAAATCAGTAAAAATGACCGTAAATAGCTTAGAAATGACCAAATATTTCAAAAACTAATTTATTCTATTTTCGTTTTTCTGTCTTCAAAATTTTCTAATTTTTACGTTTTTTATTTTTAGAATTATTTTAGGACGAACCTGCTATGGTACTACGGTATCTATCTTCTATCTATCTGTTTCCTGAAAATCACACACTCCATTGGTCAAAAGTTCCAAGGAAACCAAGGGAACCAAAAGAGAGCTTCCTCGGGAACAAGAGGAACCGAGGAATCGTGGGTGCGCATCTTCGTCTTCGTCTCGCACCGTCTGACCTTCTTCACCTTGAAGCCCCTCCCTCGGAGCCCCTCGCACTCACTTTCTCACATTCTCGGACGGAAGCAGAGCGGACAAGGACCACATGCACGTAAGTCGTCGATGCATCATCTCATCTCATTTTTCAATTTAAGCCATCGCCACTTGCTTCGTTTCAATCACGCCCTCTTCACACCTTTCCATGGAACCTGCAAAACATGGTTTTAGGGTTTCCTTTTGGCTAAATTGGGCTTTCGTTCGATCGATCGATGGTTTGTGTTCTAGGGGTGTGGAGGAGCGGAGAGCGCATTGAATAACGAGCCGGGCGTGTTGGGAAAAGACTCGCGTCAGGGTTTGGTTTGAGCCCCTCGGATTCTGGGGTTTCGATTTTCTAGGGTTTGCGAGCGGAGGACCGGTGCGAGAATTCAATTCTTCCAGGGTACTGTCACAGGGCTTTTTTCTATTTCTATGAGGGGGTTTGACGATTGGCGCAATGACATATGTTTCAGATTCGTGATTGAACTACCGAAAAAGGCTTTATGGCATTATTATTATTATTCTTTAGATTCACCCCTGCTTTTGCACTGAAACAAGGTCAGCACCCTGCTTTGAAATGAGTTTAACTCTGAAAGCACCAAGAAGCCTGAGTTGAGCCTCATGTTTTTTTTTTTACCAGTTTTGAGTAGGTTCTATGTGGACTTCCTTTTGTTCAAATTTGCTTGTTTTTTGACCAACGTATGCATTGTTCTTCACTGATTCCGGTGATATAAAATTTGGTCCCATCTGAATTATATTTTCATAATATGAATGATTGAATTTGTCATTGTAAAACCATGAATTCTTGGTCCTTTAGGGGTTAAGGATAATTTTAAAGCTCGGCATATGAGAGAGAGAGAGGATAAAGGTAGTTGTATCTATGGTTGGTGATGTTATGCTCGATTCGTTTTTTTCGAAGACACCTGCACTATTGAATTATGATATTAAACGTTTCTATGCCATGTCGGTATTGTAACTTTTAGCTTACATCTTGATGGCAAGAACACAGGAATCACATGTGACTTTATCTATTATCGCAAGGTCCGTTTGTCTTAATCAATTGTTGAGAGGGAGGAGTGGTTTTTTCTTTTTTCTTTTGAAACTTAAGGGGTGGAAGCCCTTCGCTTAAAAAGAGACTGAGAGCGGTGACTTTGCTTCTCTGTTTCTATTATAATACCTGTATGCTGTTTTCCCTTTTTTTTTAATCAGTTTTAACCATTAGATATTGGAGGGCTGTTTTCCTGTATAGGTTTACCTGGGAATCATGCGAGCTGTGCCTGGCTGTGATGTTTCAGGATTTTTTTGGAGTTCGTTCGAGGAGCTGAACAACAGCACGTTGTACGTGTGCATATACTGGGTCGTGGAGGGAGGAGCACACCTTGAGGGGCTTAGGTATTTTGCAAGCTTTTCATGTCCAGCTCGTCTACCTCTGTAGCACCGTCGTCTGCGCCTCGAGAACAATTCAGAGACAAATCTTACGGACATGGAGCTGCAGGAGGCAGTGTCCACTTTGATGGGAGTGGGCACTTTCACGAAAGCAAGGGTGGCCAGGAATCGGAGGTTGCTGAAGAAATCCCAAAGCTCAACCCATTTGCCAAAGAGTTTGTGCCAGTTCCTTCAGCCTCCACGTCGTTTTTCCATGTGGGAGACCCAATTGACCAAGAAGTCTTCAACAACTCCGGGTCCGCAGGGCGCAAGGGCCGGAGTCATGAAACTGAGAGGAGTGTGACCACCAGGGGGTCCTCCAATGTGAATGTGAAGGCAGGGAAGGGCACTGGTTCTCCAGCCAGAAATGGAAATGGATCTGCAAAAGGTTGGCAGGTCGGTACTACCCCACCTGGGGGCAAGAAGAACCAAAGTTTGAGGGCCAACCATCTGTTGAATTTCCAATATGATCCCATTGTGCGGCCTCCTCCGCGGTCCCATCAACCTCCTCCTCGTAGACAGAGGCGGGCACAACCTTACAACAGAGAGCTTTTTCTGCAAGCAAACTTCCGGTTCCTGGTGTCTGATTTGGGCGACTATGTCCTCAATGCAAGTGATCCCGACAAGATGCTGCAGTGGGAAGATGTTGCAGCCGTGAACGTGACAGCTCCAGTGCCAGTGCAATGCCCCATCTGTCTCGACTCCCCGCCTTTATGTCCCCAGATAACCTCCTGCGGGCACATTTTCTGCTTTCCATGCATCTTGCATTACTTTATGCTGGGTGAGCAGCGCGGGGATCCGTGGAAGAAGTGCCCTCTCTGCTTTGCCATGATTTCGGTGAAGGAGATGCGGACCGTGGTGATCAGTTCAGTGCAACAGTATTGTGCTGGCGATTTCATAAAGTTCAACCTGCTTACGCGTGCTAAGAATTCCATCACCCCTTTCGAGAAGTGCAAGGGCTCCTTGGGCGCACTGGCTTACAGTGAAGAAGGCCAGTTCCATCTGTATTCAAAGTTCACCCTCACTTCGGAAGCGGAGCATGTCACAGACCGGGCTGTGGCGGATCTTACGGCATGGGCTTCGCGTGCTGAAAATCATGGGGGTGAGGATCTGGACGTCGTCCCATATGTTTATGAGGCTATTGATCAGCTTCATCAACGGAAGGTAGCATGGACGGAGCACCGTACTTTGGACTTCCTGTCCAGCAGTCCTCCAGTGCAACAGCGAATCGTTGCGCAGCCAAAGGCAGGGTTCCATACGTCGGCTGAAGCCAGCTTGGTGCAGTCACTGAACAGCGTAGATGGCGGTGAGCTTGTTGTTCCTGTGGATATCAATCTGGCAAAGAACGCATTGTCCAAACGGCAGCCAGGTGGGAATAAGGGGATGGATATAGCAGCACAAACTGAAGCCGCTATGGCCAAGTTGAAAGAGGAGGCTGGTTGGGTTTATGAAAGTGCTTTTGCAGATGATGCAGAAAGGCTTGCCTCTGATACAGTGGGAAAGGGAATAGGATCAGAGGTTGCTCCGGAACTAGAGGAATACGTTGCTGTTGAAAAGGAAAGCGATGTTGGGAGTCCATCAGATTGGGAGGATCTTGTTATGGAGACGAAGGATCCTGATATTGATAAGAAACACAAAGATGTGAAAAGAGACCAGGAAGAGTCGGATGCTTACACGTTCTACCAGTCTGCTGATGGGCAGTTTCTGATCCTGCATCCCCTCAACATGAAAGCTTTGCTCCAACACTATGGGGATTACGAGTCTTTGCCTTCAAGTATAGAGGCAGATATTGTAGAGTTGGAGTCTGTCACGCAGACGGAGGGGACCCGGAAGCGGTATCGCTACCTCAGCCACCTGCCATTAACAGCCCACTTTCAGTTATGTGAGGTGGACTTGAGTCAGATGCTACCCCCTGATGCGTTTACTCCGTTTTCAGAGGAGATTCGCACTCGTCAGCAACGACGTCGCCGGGTTATTCAGCAGGGAAAGGTGGAGAAGGCCAAGGAGGAGCGCCTGGCTGCATCGATGGCATCTTCGCACCCAAGGGCTCCATCTCCAGCCGACTTTGTAGCATATATGCAATTGCTGCAGATGGAGGACCCGGTAAGCGGTGATTTTGAGCTTGAGGAAACAACCACGGCTGTGACTGCAAGTCCACCAAGTGAAAGCCGCTCCTTGTTTTCTAACGTTGCCAAGATGGGATATGCCTCTGGCTATGATGCGCCGCAACTCGCCCCTGCGGAGTCGGGTCCTTCCTCTCCGTGGGGCTCATCTTCTCGGCAAAGCTCCACTGTCCCCAAGGCGGAACCAGGTCCATCCAGCTTGTCGTTTGCAGATATTATTCAAGCACAGACTCCAGCGAAAGCAAATTCAGAAGAGGGTAGTGTTCCAGGAGCAAAGAGTGGTAAGAAGAACAAGAAAGGCGCTATGGTCTTGCTTTCTACAGCAGGAGGCAGGCGCTATTGACAACTTGACGAAACCTACCGGAGTGCGTGCATTAATTTTCTCTTGAAGACGAGTGTTGAGAATAGATAACAGAGACCGTAAGTTTTGTAAACATGTTGTACCAAGATATACCCTGTTGGTGGGGTTTCACCACACGTGTAGAAACCAGTCCTAACAGATAATTAGAAAGGGAAGAGATGGTGTGAAGGGGTTATTGTTTCCTATTCTGGTAGCGATTCACTTATATCTGAATTTTTGGGTGTTTTTTTCAATGCAAGTGAGAGCTAGTTCCTGGCTTTGTAAATTGTAACATGTGCCATGAGCTTGAGTTGTTTTTCTTTATTTTCTTCTTGATATGTAACAGGAACTTGGTATATGGTATATAGCTTGGTTTGTAAGTTGACAGGAACTTGATAAGGTGGTGTCACCTATAACCGAGTCAATTTCTGCAGCAGTCTCGAAATCTTTGGTAAGGTTATATCACCTATAGCCGAGTGAATTTCTGAAGCAGCCTTGAAATTTAGTTGTCACTGGGAGTAGAAAACAAGTGAAAATATTTTATTTGAGTGTTGTATGCAAAATTTAGAAGAATTCAAAAAATCAATTGATAGACTGTTCTAAATGTGTCCTAATTTCGATATCTTAGAGTTGTATATTCTACAATTAGTATTTCTTTGTTGTCTAGGTTTTTTTTGGGCAATTTGGGGTTTTCTAGGGCACTTCATGTTTTAGATCATTTGGATAGGCGTTTGTGTAACAGAAACTTAGTTTACAGCTTGCTCTGTAACAGGAACTTGGTTTAAATATTGCTTGACATGTAAGTTAACAGGAACTTGGTATGTTGCTTGATGTGTTTCAGGAATTTGGTTAATAGCTTGATATGATAACAGGAACTGGTTTATGGCTTGATATGTTAACAGTACCTTGTGATTTGTGGTTGATGTTCTATGCTAGTACTGGTGAATCTAATATTATTGCCACTGAGCTTTTGATTTCCATCCTAATTTTCTCTCACCGTCTTTCTTTCCTTCATGCAGTTAGTCCCTAAATGCGTTCTGTTGTAAGTTAACAGTTATGCTTGAGCTCTTTGAAACTTGTGCTTCACTTGTCAATCTGTGATTTTTGAGCAACTACAATCTTTTGTTTATTTCTGTTTCTAGTTACCTGATTGGTATGATTTGGCATGACTCCTGATAAGTGATATGTGCAGACAGGTCCCTTAGCTTTTTTATAAATCAGTCCATGTGCTTCAGCTGAAGATTGTTTCTTGTAATAGGAAGGGAAAGGCGTTGAATGGGAGAAGTTATCACGTACTAGGTAAAGGTGGTTGGGAGGAGTTTTCCTGCAAATAATCTGGTCTTTGGGAGTGGGATACATAACATTCTAGCACTGCACTCTTCATTCTATTTAGTGTATGATACACTATTTTGTAGTTAAAATGCTAGTTCAAACTTTTATGGAGTACGGTACAAATTGATTATAGTGGATGGCCCATAAATCAATGCTTTAAGCTTTTTACGCAAATCAAGTATTGGTATAGAATTAGAAGCTTTCAATGAACACATGTTGGAGATATTTTTGGTTTATAGTACACGTTGGTTTATATCCACCTAAACACCATTTATTTGCTTTGGATTTTGTGTTGGTCTTTTGTGAGTCACTATTCATTGAAAAATAGTAAGCTTCATGATGGTGGACTTTATGTACATCCTAATGTAACATCACATTAAGTTACATATGAAACTAAATGAAATGAATAGTTTAGTCAATTTGAATCTCTAGAACAATGTTAAGAGCTCTATTATTCATGAATTTGGTAGTTATGCTCCAATGGGATCCCTTTTCTACAAGGGAGTGTCATGTGCATGGTCTCTATAGTAAATGCACACTTTAAAGTGTTTCATTTTTTATTTGCCATCCAAAGTGAAAAAAATTAAAGCTCTTGCAGTTGCATAAGGTTCTTTAGCCCTTGCTAGGGTTCACCCTTTTGCTCTCATTGCATGAAAGATAAAAAATTCAAAACATGTGATTTTTGAGAGGGGACTACTGTGGACTTCCAACTCTCCACCATCATTCTTTAATTAAAGAATTACGCAACATGTCCAATATTCTAGAATCCGCTATATCGATTCTTGTGCAACGATTCTTATTCCTAGGTGCAACTTACAAGGGCTAAAGAACCTTGTGTGCTATAGAATGTTATGCTAGCAGCAATAGATGGATACATCATTTTCAGGAAAACTCCATCTAACAACCTTTGCCTTACGTAATCCAAGGTTGAAAGGAAGCACATATTGGTCATTGGGCCAGAGAATGTTGTCATTTGTGCCAATTGTCTTTGTTATTGCAAGCCTACTTTTCTATGGTTAACTTAGTTTGCAAAGTATTCAGTCTGCAGAACAATTAGACATCCTGAATTTTAAAACAATTTTTACAAAATAAAAAAATAAAAAATAAAAAATAAAATTAAGAACATAAAAAACCAAAAAAAACATAAAATTAACATAATAATACTAAAAATAATAAATAAATAAATAAATACTACGTATTCTTTAATACTGTTTGATTGCGATTGCAATTGATGGAATTGTGCTTGACTTCAAAGTCAACATAATATTCTTTAGCAATAGGGTACTGTGACAAAATTTGATTAAATATCCATAACTATCATACAATATGTTCAAAAGTTATGAAATGAATTTGAAGTATTTGTTCTTATTGAGACCTTTCCAACCATACCAAAAACACAATTTGTGGACGCACGGTTCAAGAGATCTCAAGGTAACATACAAAAAAATAAACAATACAAATATACTACTCAAACTTTTAATTTAACTATGAGTTTACTTTTATTTTTATTTTTAGAATGATGTTATGGTGACAAAATTCCATTAAAATCCAAAACTTTCACATTGTAAATCCAAAAGCTACAAAATGACTTTGGTGCACCCCCTCTAGTAGAGATTTTTTTAACCGTATCAAGAACACAACCGGTAGGCACACAGTCCAAGATATCTCAATGTAGCATAGGAAGACAAAGAATTTTAGTAGTTTGATGGATAGAGAAATTTGATTAGTAAATTTGGGCCTTTCCACTAGAAGTCAACACCCAAAGCACATTTTGTTCAAACGTGCTTACATAGCAAAAGATTCTTCCCTTTATAAAGAATTGGGGAGGACAAGAATAGAAACCCAACTCTTTGTTGACCAAAGATTTGTTTCTTTCATTAACATATTCAAACTTTGACAAATATATAGCCTTTGGTTGATTATAGTGTGATGGTCGATTGGACCTTTACACTATGACCACCAAAGGCCATATTTATTATATGTTAACCCTTAAACAACAATGCCAGCCCCACGGGCTTGGTTTTAGTTTGGGAGAATCTTGCTCATAACTTCTACACCATTGTACCAAATGGGGTTTTTAAAATTCCAAACCGAGCACCTTAGAGAGATCTATACTTCGTTAGAATAAAGCTAAAGTAAATTAAACACAGAATCATGCTTAAAATGGAATGTAAAAGGAGATTTTGGGTGTGGTATCAAGAAAGGAATTGTCGTTTAAGGGTTAATGAACTTCAACATTGTTCACTCAACCAATTTTAAGTAGAGAATCATTACAAAAGATTTCAAGCTTGTGAAAGGCCATCAAGGTTGTATGCAAGCGAGGGTGGGAGTTTTGGTTCATGTGGTCCCAAAAACTATGGTCCAGATGAATGAAGAATCCATGTGGCAGATTTATGGCACTCAATCCTACATGGTTGAAGTTCAAGTGACATGGTAGGCTATGTGTCAAGAGGAAGAGAAAAGAAGAGAGTAGCAAACCTTCCTGGGTGGTAATGTTTCAAGAAAAATAAAATAAAAGAATCTTCTTAGTGGGAGAACCCACGACCTTTTTTTTGGCTAAATTCTTCTGTAATGAACATTGAGCTTCAATTCTTAGTATTCCTTGTGTATTTTTTAGGGAGTGCAAAAACCGTAACCAGCTCTGATTGAGCGCAATGGACATGTTTCATCCACAAGCAACACAATTTATTCATAATCATGCAAGATTCATCCATGAAGGCAATAGTTACGAGATTTTTCATCCAAGAACATAGCTGGTTACATCCAGTAACCCTCTCGCCACCTCACGGCCGCTCGAAGGTTACCTAGTTCATAACAATTATAGCAAATCAAACAGGAATACTTAAAGAAATAAGTGACAACAAACACACATCCTGTAAGTCGGTAAATCGAACTAAACTCTACAAAACCCTGAAGCAGAAAATGACAGGCCAGAAGTAACCAAGAGAGGCAATGGCAAAACTGAGTGATTTAAATTGGAAGGAACACCATTTGCTGTAGCTGTCCTGTCCTCTATCAAAACAAAATTGTAATGTACCTAATAACCTCATTGAAGAGAGAGTTTGTATTACAAAGGGAGGTCAGCTATCTCACATGCACTAACCAGTAAAACAGAGGGAACTGGGCCAAAGCCATGAGAAGAAGCAGGTAATGGTGGCGACTGGAGTCTCGGTCGTACCTCCTTGCCTCGGCGAACAACAAGCGTTTCATGGTGGTGATCAGAAACCTGGCCATGCACAGGCTTGTGTAGACCCATGTGAAGTAGTAAGCGTAGGTCGAAAACAAGTTGGCAAACACCGACAACGAAACGCCGATGAAAGAGTATCCCCCGTACGCTAAAATGTCTAACGTTGGAGCATCTTTGCTTCCTAATGCCCACCCCAGTGACTTCAACATGATCGTTTCCACTGCCCACCCAACGGTGGCTTTTGTTACTAGGCCACTCATCACGTCTGGTTTGAATCTGCAAACAGAAACATGTGCATCAGTGAAGGCAACAATCAGTCCTATTTTGCACCAGAATTTTCACACTTCCTTACAAAATTTGGGTGTATAAATCAATGATTGTATCCAGATATTCAACAATGGAGCCAAATAACTTTTTGCATCTCTATAAATGCCTACATATGTCGCCTTAACATTCTTTGATACATCCTTTGTTTGTCGTCAGATTAATGGGAATATATTGAGGATGTTGTTGTTTAACTTTGAATACAAATTCAATGAGCACCAGTGATCTCAGAACCACTTTATGACATTTAGCACATGATGAGCATTCTCGCTACATTTAAAAAAAAAAACATTTTCTTTCTTTGTATGTTTAGTAACCCAATTTTTTGGATAGAAATCCAGCTAATTGTAGCCAGTTTTTAGATCACTGATGAGCACTCAAGGGGAAGACCAAAATCGTTCAATGTTGCTTATTTGACCCAATGTCTTGTAATTTTTGTATTAGAGCTCCAACTATCAACCAATTTTGTTCATGTATTGCTTAACCCTTAAAGGTCCAAAGAGCCCTATCCGACCAGTATTATACAGTAGTATTCCATTGTATTTGGCATGGTTCCAGACCTCCTATGGGTTTAAGATCAAAAGTGAAGTTCAAATTCACGTCGCCATGGTTTTAATGAGCTATTGGGGTCTCAATTTGGAACTTTTTACTTACAACAAATTTCAAATATACACCAGCGTATCTACTATCCCCATGGGACCTTTAAGGGTTAATTGCTTCTTACTTATACAATTGTTGCGATTTAAATGCACTCTTTGAAAATTTTAGATTGACATAATATGACACGAATCTAAGTAAACTCATACTAATATAGCCAGATAATTTAACCCACAACAGGCGCTGATGTTTAAAGATATTGTAGCCATGTGGGCATTATCTCAAAAACCGAAAAAGAAGCCCTGGCTACAATATCATCAAAGCAAAGCCTGGATCAGTTTAACCCCTAAAGGACCATAAGGCCACCAGGTGGCTCCTGTTTTTTTCAGTGATTTTGAATGGGTTTTATGTAGATTCTTTTTTCTTATTTTTATTTTTATTTTTAATGCAACATATGTAAAATTCTTCACTAATTCCAGTGATACAAAATTTGGTCCCATTTCAAATTATGATTTTCACAATATGATTGTTTAAACTTGTCATTTTAAAACCATGAATCCTTGGTACTTTAGGGGTTAAAGATACATATTCTCACTGAAATAATCAAGGCACACATGGAAAAGGTAAAAAAGATCCATACTTGCCCGCCTGCCCGAGCGTAAAGCCGCACAGTATGATGTAGGTTGCAAAAGCCATGAGAGGAAGGTAGAGGTCTGGAGCATTGATGTCATGACGAGGAGGCTTGTATTTCAAACCTCCTGCCACTTGCTCTGCTATTCTCGTCCAATGGCCCTGTATTGACAAAACTAGTGTCAGCAGAAAGGTAACAAAACACACCTTGATATTCCTTTGAGGATTTTGAACTCAACCAGCTTCTTATTGCATCAGGAGGCTTTGAGGAAAACCTTATGAAGGAAGGGGCAGAGGACCACTTTGAGCTTGTTCTTTACGTACTGATCGGTCACTTGAAAATAATACTGAATGTCGTGAGTTGCCAAATACCTGCTGACCTGTTAAACACATAGATGAATGTCAATCATCTTTCGAACACAAAAGGATCTCACACAACATACAAGCAGTGATTTTTTTTCGTCAGGAGACAGTTTAGCATTTTTGCTACTTTTCCATGGCTTGAAGAGCAATCCAGGCTCTGTTCTTTTCATATTAATATATAGGTATTATCAGGGTAATACACATGTGCTACTTAGGTACTACCTAGGTTTAAAGAGGCTACACATCTTGACTCCATGTAGGAAATCTGGCTATTATTCCCCCGGAGGTGCACTCTGCATTATGTTTCAGAATCACTTGCGTTTATGACCCCTTCTGAAAACCCCTTTGTATATGACCCCCTCTGAAAACCCCTTTGTATACGAGGGGTTGTATGTCTAAAAACCTTTGTATACATATCTATTCCGTCTTAAATATATGCTTAATGTAAGTATACGTCAATATTTTCATCTCTAAATATGTTTATTGTATGTATACGTAATACGACAATGTTCAAATTAATACCCCTTATGTGCACTCACGTATACTTGTACGTGTTTAGCCCTTCAAGGGTCCAAATTGGCCATTCCGGCCAATATTGTAAGGCTGTATTTCATTGTATTTAAAATGGTTCTACACCTCCTATGAGTTTCATATCAAAAGTGAAGTTAAAATTCATGTCAACATGGTCTTAAAAGCTATTGGGATCTCAATTTGGAACTTTCTACTTACTACAAATGTTAAATATACGGCAACGTATCTACTATGCCCTAAATCCTTCAAGGGTTAGTACAGTGCACCCCCAAGATTATTCCCTTTTTTTTTTTTCAAAAATCATTTGTATCAATTAGCCAGCCCAAATTTTATGTAGCAATTTGTCTAAAATTAAAAATCAATGCAGAGGAACTTACGTTGCTCTGCACATAATCCTTGCTGCTCCCCAAGTACGTTCCCAACAATCCCGAACCGGCGCCATAAAACACATCATTCAATGGATTGTTTGGCCCCACTGGAGCTTGCGGCATTCCCGGTTGCATCCCCGGTTGTTGCATTCCTGGTGGTGCACCATACTGATCGAAGCCAGGGCCCGGTTGCCAGGCCATAGCTCACTGAAAAGGCCAACGATCCTACAAAACAAAATCCATTCTGTCAGAAAAATCAAAACTCAGAACAGAACACCAAAACGTGTGGAAACTCAGAATCAGTGATTTGTTTTTGTTGCTGATTTTGGCCAATTGCTACATAAAATCTGGGCTGGCTAATTGATACATAGGATTTTGAGGAATAATACCCAGATTTCCTACATGGAGTCAAGATAGGTATCACCCAGGTATTACCTAAGTAGCACATAGGTAGCACATGTGTATTACCCTCATATTACCTATATATATTAATATGAAAAAAGCATCAATATTAATATGAAAAGAGCATCAAGGAGCTTTCGAAAAAACAGGAGGAATAATAGCCAGATTTCCTAGATGTGTAAACCTAGGTATGACCCAGGTATTGCCTAAGTAGCACCTAGGTAGCACATGTGTATTACCCTGATCTTACCTATATATATTAATATGAAAAGAGCATCCAAGGAGCCTTCAAAAAAAATCACTGCTCAGAATGACGCTTATTGTCACTCAACAGTTTTTGAGTCACATATCAAATCAATTTGAAGCTACTTACTTCCTAAGTTGCAAATTTGAAGATTCAGCTTAAGAACTAATCCACCCTAACCATTCACGAGATTATTCTCTAAACCTCCAGTAAAAAAAATTCCAATTCTGGACAAAACATTTTCTACTGAAACAAATTCTCACACACTCGTCAACGATAAATGCACTGAAACCCTAAAGTCGACAGTACTCACTCGTCCACCCTAAAAATACACGAAGATTCGGCTTAAGAACTAATTCACCCTAAACATTCACGGGATTGTTCTCTAAACCTCCAATAAACAAATTTCCAATCCTGGACAAAACATTTTCTGACAGTCTTTATTCAAGCTCACTCTTCATCAACGATAAATGCACGAAAACCCTAAAGTTGACAATACTCACTCGTCCACCCTAAAAGTTCTGTAAACCTCCGATTCTTGAGAAGACACCTTCGTCGGCTTCTAATCGGCTCAAAACTCTTTTTAAAAAAATATATAAGTATATTTCACACCTACGAACAAGCTCGCCCTTGAAATGAATGTCGATGCCGCCAGAGTCCGGAAGACTAACTGGGGCGCCGATCCAACTGTGACCCAGTTCTCAAAGAGAAAATGCATAAAACGCGTTGCAATGGCGCAAAAGAAAAGAACTAGTTGAAGTAAGTTAAGTACCTGGTTTTCTCAGCAAACCCTAGTTTGCAACAGTAAGCAGTGGTGAGCTCCAAGTAGGGGGGAAATTAGCTCACGGCAAAGACTTAGATCTCTGGCTTCGGCAATTCCATTGAAGGTGGCGATGGATTGTGGGTCGGGCGATCGTTTCTCATTCAATCATTCTGGCTCCATGTTGATGCTCCGCCACCGTATGTATTCTCGGACTCCTGTACGCTTCGTATATACTATATCTGCGTATGATACTCGTATTTGTCGTAGGTGTCTTAGATAGATAGATAGAAACTCCATTCCTTTTTCGAGACTGACGTGAATAAAGTGTCCGTTCGTAGTGTCAATGACTCCTTGCCCACCGGACAGAGGGCCATTGAAACAAAACTACTCTTCCCTCTCGAGAATGGATAGATATCTTACGTTTGTAAGAGGGGAGGTTCCATTTTGAGGGCCTCCCTGAGGGATGGGGCTTCCCCAAAATGTTGGTTTATACCTAATGACAATTTCAACTTTGATTTATACCTAATGAAAGGTTTGAGAGTTTTAAAATTTGCATTTTTATGAGGTGTAATCATAGAAGTGTGACCATGAAATTTTATTATATTTTGTTATCACAACTGTTAATTCATAGTCTAAAGGTTTTTGTCCCAATGACCCTTCGTCCAGTGGGCATTGGGCCACTGACGTTACGAACGGACACTCTATTCACGCTAGCTTCGAAGGAGAACTGGAGTTTCTATTTATCAATTCATAGTCTAAATTGTCCCTTCGACGTCATTAGTAGAAGATAGATGGATAGAAACTCCAGTCATCTTTCTAGGTTGACGTGAATAAAGTGTTTGTTCGTAATGTCAATGGCCCAATGCCCACTAGACAAAGGGTCGTTGGGACAAAACTACTCTCCCTGTGGAGAATGAACACTTTAATCATTAGTAGAAAGGTGTACTTGGAGCACCGAGCAATAGTTCCAAAGCACGGCACTGCATGCCCGTTTAGACAAGCACTCGTTTAGGTGCCTAAATGGTTGTGTGGCATCATGCTTTGGATCTATAGTGTGGTGCCCCTTTTATATTATTGTTTGATAAAAGATGTGGCTTCTTAAACTTATTTGGTTTCAAGAATATATATATAAGACATCGTGATAAGAGAGCAGATAGATACAAAGATAGATGTAAACTCCGGACCTTGACTGAGGCCGGCGTGAATAAAGTGTCCGTTTGTAATGTCAATGACTTTGTGCCCACCGGACAGGGGCGATAAGAGAGCATTTATATGGCCAAGTTTGAAAAAAAAATGAATATATATTTTAAATTGAAATTAGGAGTTTGAAATTGGAAATTGACCGAAATTACATTTTTAACCCCTAGTCACCCAACCATCCATTTTTTGAATAATGTACAAAATTGAACTCCATTGTCTCATCCGTCATGCACTTTTTGCAATGTGGATTTTCTATTGTACATTTTATGGGAAGTTAGCTTCATGCATGTGTGAACCAATTAGAAAGGGGATGAAGATTTTATACCTCATTTCATGTCACATTGTTCCACCAAAAAAATTTAAATCCTTGTTCAAAAGGGCTCTTGAAAAAATAAAACTCATAAAATTAAGCAACCAAAACATCTCCAAAAATCACAACTGTGTTACACCTAGAGTATTACATTTCAACCCATCACAACAAATTTCATCTTCAAGTTTTCAATATTTTATTCATAATAGAATTACAAAAGAATTTTGAATTTTAAGATTTGAAATTTATACAAAATATTGATGATTGCAATCATAAATTTACTTGTATATACAGAATCTAAAATTCATAATGTACAACTTTTATTCATACATCAAGTTCAAGATATCCTTCTTAGTTACATTTTTTATAATGCATTTTTGCAATTCTTCAAATTTGGAAAGAATTGTGGGCATTTAGGGGTTCATACTTTCAACTTGAAATCATTATCATAATTGGTTATATCATAACATTTCAAAAGTGGTGAAGTTATTCACATGAGTACTATTATAGTTTGATAGACATGTTATAGAATTCTTCTAAAAATGATTAAAAAACATGTCAATGGGTAATAATCTTTTTTATTTCAAATCCAATGTTGTTCATTAAAGTGTCCATTTCATTAATGTTGCAGGGAAGAGTATTTATGTCCCAATGTCCCTTTGCCCGAAGAATGAACAAAGGGCAATAAAGAATGGATGAAGAATGCATGAATGAATGAACAAGACCAAGTTCGTAAGTGCTACTCTTAATGTCCCCTTTTTAGGATAGACTCTATAATCACAATGCAAATAATCAAAGTAGTAATTAGCCGTCAAAGTCATTATTGACCCTAGTTTGGTGCCAACAACAACCGTGGACACCATACTCTATTACTTTGTGACCAAAACTAACTCTTTTTTACTAATGTTACAATGTTTAATATCTAAAGAACCAAGGATTCATGGCTTTAACATGACAAATTCAATTGATCATATTCAAAAAAATATAATTTAGTTCAGACCAAATTTTACATCATTGGAATCAGTGAAGAACCAACGTTGTTTGTATTGATCAAACAACAAATAAATTTGAACAAAAAGATGTCCACGTAGGACTTACATAACATTCAGTAACCTTCATGTCAACTGTCTTTATTACATGCACTTTGTTTGTCACCTTGAGCCTTCACATGTTCACTTAACTATTGATGTACTGTTGTTGGGTGTGGAATATTCCACACCATCTACTAGAGAGCCAAGACAGTGACAATGCATGCTACTGAATGTTATGTATTCAAAACTGCTCCAAAAATTAAAAGAATCACAAGGCCCAATTTGGGCTTCTTGATCCTTTAGGGGTTAATCAATCACAAGTACTTGGATTTTCGACTGGCCTTGCGGCATCATCAGCTGCTACTTTCTCTGGGTCAGCAATGAGTAGAATTTTTCCAAAGTGGATATTGGATTCCATAAGTCGGTGAGCCCAAACAGCCTTTTCCAAAGGAAATGTATGTTCTATCACTGGTTTTATTTTTTTGGTCTCAATGAGGGGCCATATATTCTCTTGAACTTTTTTTATAACTTCAGCTCTTATTTCAGTGCTTTGCCCTCGCAAAGACGCAGCTGCAATCAACCAACAATTTCAATTTTTTAAATTATAAATTATACACATAAGTATACCGTATCTTAGGGCCAGGTTTGGCCAAAAAGTAATTCTAAAAATAGATGCCAAAATTTTTGGGAAATTATTTTTTCAAAAAAACATTTTTAAGGGAAAAGACAAATTTTGGGGTATATTCATTTTGCTAAATTTTATTTCTAGAAAATATTAATTGTTCACGATGAAGTTGTCCCCAAAGTATGATATTCACTATAAATAAGTCTTTTTACTGAAATTTTATTATTCAAGTTGGAGTTTTGTGAATAACTTACGTCGAATTGAACATTGCTTTGTATATACAGGGCCAATTAAAATGTCTGAAAATTTTCCTGTTCGCATACCAACGATGAAGAGGATTCCCTCCCTCTTCAATATCCTAAGATTTTGACTTGTCCATGTTGCTCCAACAACATCCAAGATCATGTCCACTCCTATCATAAATTCAATTTTATGTTACATTTACACTAGTTAGTGGAGTCCACGCTTTTCAATAGTAGCACTATAGAAGCTTTAAGATTAAATACAATGTTTTGCTACTCAATCTTTAGCTAAAGATGATATGGACTGCCCATAATCTCGAATTTGCTAAAAAGATTTGGAAACAATGGTTAAGATTTTGAGGTCAATAGTTAAAAAGCTAAAAAACCTTAGGATCAATTAAAAAGTGGGTCTCATTGATTGACGCAACTCTTTACTTGGTTATTTTTGCTAAAGGTTTATGTGTATGATTTATACACCAATATCCAACCTGGTTCATTTAATGTCATAGTATCCCTCCATATTTTGTCCACAAAATTGTCCTCATTAAAGTTGATTGCCATATGTGCTCCAAGTTCTTCACATTTGATCACTTTGTCCATAGTAGCTGATCAATGAAAAAATTGACAATTAGAAAGTTTATTAGTTTAAACTGTTCAATGCCATGAAATTGTGTTTATTATGAGTTGTTTTACTTATTTAAAAAATAAAACTACAATGATTAATAAATGCAAAATGATGCTTAACCCCTAACTGCCTAAATCCTCATTTTTTTGCATGATGTACAAAATTGAATTTCGTTTTCTCATTCATCATGCACTTTTTGCAGTATGGATTTTTAATATAGATTTTATGGGAAGTTAACTTCATGCATATGTTAACCAATTAGAAAGGCAATGATTTGAGAAAAAATTATGCCTCGTTTCATGTTGTAGTGATTCACCAATAACTTTTAAGATCTCAGTTCAAAAGTATTCTTGAAAAAAACAACTCATAAAATTAAGCAACCAAAAAATCTCTAAAAATCCCTACACTTTAGGGTTTAGGGTTTAGGGTTTACATTTCAACCCATTCCAACAAAATGCATTCATAGATCGTCAATATCTTATTTGTGTTTAATCACAAAGAATTTTAAATTTTAAATCTCAAATTGGTGATTGCAATCATAAATCTATATGGATAGAATCTAAATATCCATAATGTACTACTTTTATTTATACATCAAGTTCAAAACATCACTTTTAGTTGCATTTTATAATGCATCTTTGCAATTCTCCAAATTTTGTAGAGGGTTGTAGACATTTAGGGATTAAAGATACCAAACATTGTTTGATTGATAACATGAGTTTAGTCTGATGGTCATTATATTGAATTTTAACTCTTAGAAGTGAAAAGATGAGATTGTAAGTATGCGTTATTAGTTTTGGTTTTCTTACAAGTAGTGCAATATACTTTACATCCTTTAGCTTTTGCAAATTGAATAGCAATTGTGCCAACACCACTACCGCCACATGTTATCTACAAAACATACAATAGAATGCAATACTCACTACAATTGTACATTCTATATTATTTTTCAATTTCCACTATTTAAATATTATTTATTTACAAATTCAACATATAGGTTGCTATTCTTGTATTATTGAATTACTTTAATGTTTTTTTTTTTAGAATTATATATTGTCTTAATGGTTTTGAAAATATAAACTATAATTTAATCCTTTGTTTGCTCATGGAAAAAGGTATGCTTTACATTACAACTTTTTTTAAATTAGTATTTAGAATAAATAACTTGTGATCTCCTATGTTTAGTTCCATGTGATTTTTTAATAGACCTTAGATTTTAATTTTAATTTTAATAAAGACATATTATAAATAAGAACATGTTTAAAGTTTGACAAACTCATAAAACTTGAAATTTAATACATTGTTTTAATAATTATAAATGAGAAAAAATATATACTTAGTTTAATTTACCAACACTTTTAGAGGCTCTTTTTGAGGAGAGTTATTTGCTATGCCTGGGTATGTAAAAATGCTTAAAATAATATTACATGCAACTTCAGGAAAAGAAGCAGCATCACTGGTTGTAATATTTCTTGGTATAGGTAAACATAGATCTTCATGAGTCACCGCTTTGGTAGCATATCCTCCACCACTTAACAATGCAGCTATCTAGATAATATAATAGCAAATAAAAAAGTTGATACTAAAAATCATTTCTTGTTTTCGTGCATTCATTAGGACAAAAGAATTATATTGACATTTTTGTTTCATAAACTTAAACAAATACTTCTGTTGACTTTTATTCAAACTTCATATTTACAATAAAAATTGTAAAGATTTTTGTATGCATCTAGAGCACTTTCTTTGTATGTGTACTAAAACTATAATTTAACAATCTATATGAAATTTTCATTGAATTATAAAATAATTATGGAATTTTCATTGGTTTATAAAAGATGCATAAATCATGTCTACAATGGATAACAAAATAGAGTGTATTTGATGATTTTTTTTATTCAAATAGCCATATTATCTTTACGTGTAATTAAAATCCAAAATTACAAATATACATATTTTTAGTGTAATGTATATTGCACAATGTGGAAAAAATTCAATTACCATTCATTTATGAATAATTGGGTTTCAAAGTTGATTACGACAAAATTTCAATTTTATAGCCACTCAAAAACAATTCCAATGCATTTTTTTCTAGGCTATAACCATATTAGCATTACTTGACATATTGATATACACTATTTTAAACCAATTTTTACTAAAATTTTAAAAGTGGGAAAACATGTCTAAGAAGATTAATAGAAGAAAAAACATATGCAAAAAATGTAGATTTAAATATCATTTGAAGATTTTCTTTAACAAAACTAAGGGCATAAACCTCATCAATGATCAAATTTAACTTGTAAATTCCAATTAGAGATGTTATTGTATTCACTTATTATGGTTTTCAAGATGCTTGAAATAATTAATAAATACTAAAAATTTGAAAAAAAAATTAAAAAATTTGAAGAAGCTTTTGGCTTTTATATAGTCCTTTAGTATAATGTATTGAACTTCTACATAAGAGAACATTGAAAAATTTATAAATCAAATTCAAGAATAAATGCAACAACAAAAGAGATGAAATATATATATATATATATATATATATATATATATATATATATATATATATATATATATATATTGTAAAGTTACTTTTGGCTAATTTTTTTTGAACTAGATAGAAGTGCCTATTCAAGAATTTTTATCATTTAGAAAAAAGAAAAGTGGACAAACATTGTTATAGTTTTGTAATATAGATTTTATCCCTTTTTGTATCATGGTGTTTTTTGAGTAACATTCTTAATTTACTTTGTGAAATTTTCAATACTTTCTTACAAAGAAATTTGAACAGTACATTGTATTACATCAATTTGTGAAAGTTGAAAGCTCCTTCAACCTTTTAACTCTTTTTTCCAATTTTTTGGTATTTATTCATTATTGCATCTATCTCTAAAACTATACGGAGTGGATGCACCAACAACTCTAATTGCAATCTATAGATTATTTGTGATTGTTGATGAGGTTTTGTGCCCTCAATCCCATTGAAAATCTCGAAATGCTATTGAAGTCTAATACTAATTTCATTAAAAGGGCACATACAATATAAAAAATCCACATAATACAAAATTATACTTATGAGTTTTGGCTCAAAATTTCATAAAGTTGGCAATTGCTAATCCTCTTATCGTAATTTTTTTTGAAGTTTGTATTACAAATTGAATGGGATTAGTGACCATTAATGTTTCTATCTTGCAATTTAGTTTATTGGTATTATCTACAGTTTTTATATTTAGTTTTATTTTATTTACCCTTTCACAACGTATGTCCATTTTAACAAAGATGGATTTTATTGAAAAAGAATTCATTGATTTTTTTAAAGAATGACTATGGAACTAGGTATTTCAAGTGATCAAATATGAAATTCAATCACTAAAAAAACAAAAATCGGGTTTGACTTGAATTTTTTTCCATAAATTTTCAATATGTTGTGTACCACAATTTTTATGATTACGATTTTGGATTTTATTTAGATTTCATGAAGCAATCATCAAACATACTTGATTTTGTTAATCACAATACAATACTATCAAAATATGTACGTACTTCATCTCCTATTTTCCACCTGGTCACTCCAGGACCAATAGTTTCAACAACTCCAGCACAATCTATTCCAGGGTAAATATCATCACCAGGTGCCGGGGAACACGAGCCTTTGCGCAACATAGTGTCATATTTATTGATAGAGGCTGCTGTAATTCTTATTAAAACTTCCCCCCTTCCAGGTTTTGGAGTTGTTACAGACCTATATTCTAAAACTTCAGGACCCCCGGGCATTCGAATTCTAATGGCACCCATCAAAGGTGTTGGCACTGGAGGTAATTTTCCCACTATTGTTGGAATTTTTACTGGAATTTTAGGGTCTTCATCCTCATTTGGAGATTCAGGTTGCTTTGGCTTATTTATATTTATAATTGGGTCCATAACAGCACCCAACCCTGGGTGTGTAATTACTGCAAGCTCCATATTTCTAAGCTTTATTGTTGTTCTGAAAGTCAATAAAATTGAAATACAACCTTATAGATTTGTAAAACTTTTATTTTTGTGTTCATCTTATATTATGATTCTCTCAAAAATAGAAAATATTAACACTTCCATATCTTGTGTAACACTTATATCTTGTTAATACTTCCATATCTTCCTTATGATGCTAAATTTCCTCCTTTTTTGTTTTCGTCCTTGAATCTTTGATTGTGACAAGTTTCTTTCGACTATGTCTAATATTTTATTTGTGATTTGTGTCTCTTGTACTCTTCTCAACACCTCAAATTCATTTTGGATGTTATTACATTCTTGACTTTCTATCAAATTAGTTGTAGCAAGGTTTGATCCTTCAATATCTTCATTTGATCCTTCAACATTTTCTTTTGGCTCTTCAACATCTTCTTTTGGTCCTTCAACATCTTCTGCCATATTTTTTTGATAGATTCAATATAGAATCATTTTTTATTTTTTCTGTGCTTCAATGATGAAGCTCTCTTCAATATATATTGGTTGATTATATACATATCCTTTTGCAAAACATATATAATTAATGATTTAAAAAGGTAATGTCAAATAAAGAAACCAATTATCATTATTATCACAATAGCTATCAATGAACGCTTTTCATTTTTGTAGAAGATTACATCATCTAATATCATTGCAATAGAAAGTATGATGGAATTTGTAATACAAAAAACGAGTCATTATTGAAGATTGAGTCGCAAAGTACAAATGTATCTATGTTGATCTTTTGACAACTAAAAAACAATTATCCATTTTGTTATTGTCAACAATCAATGACTCTATAAATGATTAAATATGTGTCAAAAAGAATTACAAACATTTAGTACCATTGAAGGGTTACAAACATTTAGTATCATTGAAGAGTTACATCTATGCATCCAAAATTTGAATTTTTGTTTAGTCTTCCTCTTCATACACAAGATGAAGTGTTATAAAGCCAATTGTTAATTAAAATATACTATGATAATTTTTTTTTCAATTTTTAAAAGTTGACTCTATACCGTAGTACCATAGTAGGGTTGACATCCCACAAAAAAATATTTAATGTTTTTTGAAAAATATGGTTTGTTCTTCAAAAAATGAATTTTTTTATTCTTGTTTGTGAGGAAGAAAATGATTAAAATGACCCAAAATAGCCCCAAATTCCTTAGAAATAGCTCAGTTTAGTTTGAAATAATTTATTCTATTTTTTTTTTTGGTTCCTGTAATTTATAATCTTTTATATTTTATATTTTTTGTATCGTTTTTTTAGCAACGAGCTATGGTACTATGGTAGTCAATATTTATAGATTGATCAAGGGAATGATTGTAGAGGATCAAACAAATAATGGAAATAATCACTTAGAGGAAGGATTAGTATGATTTATATCCAAAATATTCAATTTAAATCTTCCAAAATATTATTGAAAAGACAATCTTGTCAAGTGCATAATGCAACTTTAGAAATTAAAAATTCTTTGCAATAAATTATCAATTCACAATAGAAGAAATTTCCTAGAAATACTATGAGATGAATTTTATTTTATTTTATTTTATTTATTTATTTTTATTTATTTATTTACATTTAATCCCTAAAAGTTTGTCTTTTGAATACCCAAATTCTGAGCACTTGTACTCTGAGCACTTATATTTTTAAGCCCTTTTGAGTGAATCATATAGAGAATTTATTTTGTTCAATTTAATTCATTTAATTTTCAATTTACTCAACATCTTTTAATCGATTTTTAAATTTAGCCCTATTTGAATTAGAATTTTCACAATATAATCAATGAAATATTTCTAAAAAATTAGGCCTTTGAATTAAATTTGAAACTCAATATTGAATTGCATCCTTCCATCTCATATCCAAATTATTAGGAAAAATTTGCTAGTTATTTCTAAGTTAAGATCGTTATTTCTAAGTTAAGATCATTATTTATCTCCACATTGCACTAAAAAAGTGAAGTGCAAA
The DNA here is from genome assembly GCA_022496805.1 of Pohlia nutans. NCBI lineage: Eukaryota > Viridiplantae > Streptophyta > Bryopsida > Bryales > Mniaceae > Pohlia > Pohlia nutans. Next base: position 5,141,842 of record CM040103.1, read on the forward strand.
TGCATCAAATGTATAATTCAAAACGAACCCTTTGGATTTCGATTTGTGAATTTTTAGACTCATCAACATCATTACGAAAGGGACATCCAACTACAACTAGAAAAGGATGCCCCACCAAGGCTTAATTTGCAAGATCAACCACAAATTCTAAAAAACATACATACACCTCCACAAGATGAGGCCCCTCAACAATCACTAGAGCATGTGCAAGTTATAAAAGACCACGGACAATATTTATAGACGAAGATGAAAAACTTAGTTATAAAAATGTAAGCGGAGTGGGACAATAAAGGTGTGCCACTAGAATTACAAGATTAGACACTACATTTAAATATTTGATAGGTCTTCAAATATTTGACGTAGTGTTTAGTCTTGTAATTCCATTGGCACACCTTTAATGTCCCACTCTATTTGCATTTTTATTACTAACGTCTCCATCTTTATATGTAACTATAGTCCATGTTCTTTTATTCCATCTACATGCACGGGCTCAAGTGATTGTTGAGGAGCCTCATCTTGCAGAAATGTCTCAATTTTCTTTGGAAATTGCGGTTGATATTGTAACTTTAGCTTTGATTGAGCATCTTATTTTAGTTGTAGTTTGTCTCTTTTGTGATGACGTTGTTGAGTCATGAAATTCGCAAATTTAAATCCCAAAGCGTTCACCTTGTACAGTGGGGTCCAACATGGAATGGCGTTTTTGGTTTCGCAGTGAGAAAATTTTCAGTACTGCCAACTTTGAAAGCCTCCCGAGAGCTCAAATATTGGTATTTTACCACGAAATTTTTACCAGAGACTTATCTTTAAGTTAATTATATGTATACCAAATTTCCAGGCCAAAAGATTCACCCAAAAAAAGTTATTCAGAATCTACCAACATTGGTAGCTGTGGACATTTTTTCACTACTGCCAACTTTGACAGCCTCCCAAAGATTAATTTTTTTTTTTTTTGCCATGAAATTTTTGGAAAAAGAATTTCTTTATGTTAATGACATATGATAAAAATTTCAAGGCCAAAAGATTAATACAAAAAACGATATTAACAATCTACCAACATGTGTAGTTGTGGGAAACAATGGGGGAAACTACACACATTGGTAGATTGTAAATATTTTTTCTTTGTATAGATTTTTTGACCTTGAAATTTGGCATGAATGTTTTTGTCATAAAGAGCATGTTGTACCAAAAATTTCATGGTAAATAGACAATTTCTCAACCGTAGGAAGGGTGTCAAAGTTGGTAGCAAAGTTTCCTCCATTGTTTCCCACAACTACACATGTTGGTAGATTGTCAATATCTTTTTTTGTATTAATCTTTTGGCCTTGAAATTTTTATCATATGTTATTAACATAAAGAAGTTTCTTTTCCAAGAATTTCATGGCAAAAATAAATAAATTCAATCTTTGGGAGGTTGTCAAAGCTGGCAGCAGTGAATAACTACCAATGTCGGTAGATTTTGAATAACGTTTTTTTGGTGAATCTTTTGGCCTTGAAATTTGGCATACATATAATTAACTTAAAAATCAGTCTCTGGTAAAAATTTCGTGGTAGAATACCAGTATTTGAGCTCTCGGGAGGCTTTCAAAGTTGGCAATACTGAAATTTTTCTCACTGCGAAACCAAAAACGCCATTCCATGTTGGACCCCACTGTACATTGTGAACTGCACTTTAAAAGAAACTAACTTTCTAGCACCACTTTCTCTCATTAACAAGATTAGAATACACTCATTCACATGTACATGTTGAGCAATCAATTTACAAACTTTGAGGAATCCTTACTGGTAGGATGCAAATCACAAATAAAATAAAAATCCCTGCTGAAAATCCAGACCGACTCTCTACCTACCTAGCATCAACAAGATCAGAATACACTCGTCAGTGATCCCATGACTAGTTTGTAGTATTTAGTGCAATATGCAGAAGGTCAAATATGTAGAAGTAGAAAAGAAAAAAGAAAATTATTCTTACAAAATATATTTGGAGAATTCTTATTGGTTGTCAAGTACTTACAAAGCCTTAATTGGTTGTTATTGATGCTACCTCCAAAGTGGATGATGTAGCAAATTATCTGGAGACTCATAAAAAAATTCAAATATTTTGCTAATGACTATTTTTACCTACACTGTACTAGTAGCACAAGAAATTTGTTTGGTAGAAATCCAACTAATTTTAGCTAGTTTTGGGATCACTGACACTCATTCACACACTACCGTAGTAGTAGAACTGTCGTTTTTCATTTCCCACTTTGTGGAAACAGTGAACAGTGACGGAATATTATGCCTAGATTTCTATCTTCTTGTGACCAAAACCACTCACTAGCATCGACGCAATTCATGTGCCTGACGCGGTTTCATTCCTTTTTCATTTATAGTAAGTGAAAAACGACACATTTCCTACTAGTGACAGCTGAAACAATACACGTATTAGAAACGAAGATGGGCCTTTGATTTCCCGGGAAAATTGAGTTAATCACAATGCAAAGACATGTACACGTTGAGCAAGTAATTTACAAACTTGGTGATTCTGTGACACCTGACTACCTAGATTGGTTGAATATACACAAACTGCACAACAACATGCTGCAGGCCTTGTAGCAGAAAACAATAGAAAAAAAAGAAAAGAAGGCTCTATCATGGAGAATTGAGAGGCTCATGATCCCTCATTACCGGAGCTGTGCTTGTAGGAGTCCCATTGCCTGCAGGCAGTTTTAGGGTTCGTCCAGTGCGAGTGGTGCGCTGGTATGACAGAATGGTTTTACTAGAGCCTTGGACCCTCCGTGGCGTCGTCGTCTCCTCATGGCCATGGCCATTGCCATTTTTCCCATTGCCTTCAATTGTAACAGTGCCTTCTTTTCCGTTTGCGGCTTTATTGTTACCGTCTTCCAAACCGCCATCCTCTTGCTCCCTCTCTGCATCACAGCACCAGATGAGCTGATATTAACCAAGGATTTGTGGTTTCGTAATGACAAAATACAATCAATCATATTGTAAAAATCATCATTTAAATGGGACCAAATTTTATATCACTGGAATCAGTAAAGAACATTACATGTGTTGGTTAAAAAACATATAAATTTGAACAAAAGGAAGTCCACATATAAAAACATGAGACCCATTTAGGCTTCTTGGTCCTTCAGGGGTTAAGGTAAGGGGTATAGTTGCCGTCAGTTTAAGCATTTCAACCTACATGGAGCACTGATTTTCAATGATAAAAATTGCAATACAGAGATAGAGCTTGTGATAAGTAGACTGGGAACTCCTGAAGTTGAAACAGGTGCTTTTATAGGTGACCACAATTGGTACCTAACAGTTTCTGGTGCTTCTACCTTACCACTACAATCTGATGGGATCATAGCATTCTTGAAAATAGAGCTACGAACAAGTGCTCATTCAATGAACAATCAGGGTATCCAAGACGTTCTGATTGTTTCTTTGGCACATATCATCTCACATCTTGAGTTCAAGAATGAAAACAGTGTCGACGATTGTGTCAAACTGAAGACAGTTTCACACAAACAGATGATCTGTCTGCAGCAGGAGGTCCAATTTTCCTACACTGCAGAAAATACACAATGAACACTTACACAGGGAGAAATAAAGACATTCCCACATGGGGTTTCTTATGGGAAGTGGGACAAAATTCCCACAATTGTAACTCTCTTGAGATGATTACAGTGTATTTTTGATGACAATTGTGGAAAATTTGTCCGCGTTTCCCATGTGGGAATGTTATATTTATCTTCCTGTGGTAGGGGATACACTAGTAGCACAACTATCATTTTTCATTCCTTACTTTATGAAAACAATGAACAGTGACAAAATATTGTGCCTAGATTTCTGTCTTCTTGTGACCAAAACCACTCACCAGCATCACGCAACCCATGTGCCTAGCACGATTTCATTCCTTTTTCATTTATAGTAAGTGAAAAACAACACATTTCCTACTAGTGTTACAATACACTTGCTTTGTTTAGAATTTTGTCTTCTTGTGACCAAAACCACTCACCAGCATCGACGCAACCCATGTGCTTAGCACGATTTCATTCCTTTTTCATTTATAGTAAGTGAAAAACAACACATTTCCTACTAGTGTTACAATACACTTGCTTTGTTTAGAATTTTGTCTTCTTGTGACCAAAACCACTCACCAGCATCGACGCAACCCATGTGCCTAGCACGATTTCATTCCTTTTTCATTTATAGTAAGTGAAAAACAACACATTTCCTACTAGTGTTACAATACACTTGCTTTGTTTATAATTTTGTCTTCTTGTGACCAAAACCACTCACCAGCACTGACATAGCCCATGTGCTTGGCGCGATTTCATTCCCTTTTCATTTATAGTAAGTGAAAAACGACACATTTCTTACTAGTGATAAAGATACCTGGAGTATGAGGTTCGGAGTCGTCGGAGCTGATGTGCACTGGAGGTGATGGTGGTGGCGGTGGGGGAGACTCCAGAAGCGGTCCATACATGAAGGAATCGGCCGTGAGAAACGTCCTCAAGCTTTGCAACAGGCTGCCTCGGGAAGCACGCTGTCGGCTCAGTTGCAGCGACCTCCGTGTTTGCCTTCCAGTTGCTTTCTCCCCCCCGGGCACTGCGCCCTTGTGCAACCGCAACGCACTCATTGCATCCAAAACTGTACTCTGCCTGTGAAATGCCATACCCACACCCCCCCTCTGTCAATTTCTCAAACACCACCATAAAAAAATAAAAATAAAAACCGTCTCATTAACAGGATTCATGATTTTAAAGTGACAATGCAATGATTGTGAAAAATGTGATTCAGATGGAACCAAATTGTATATCAGTGAAGTACATTGCATGTGTTAATCAAAATTTGAACTAAAGGAAGTCTACATGCTAAAACAAACAGGAGGCCCAACTTGAGCATTTCTGACCATCCAGAAACACCAACATATAAAACCAAAATTAAAAATAGTCCAATTCAACTCCTAAAGGACTAAGGATTTCTGACTTTAAAATGAAAAATTCAATCAATCATGTTGTGAAAAATGTGGAACCAAATTGTATATCACTAGAATCGGTGAAGAACATTGCATGTGTTAATAAAAATGAATAAAAATTTGAAGTCTACATAGGACATACTCAAAATTGTTAAAACAAACATGAGGCCCAATTTGGGCTTCATGGTTGTTTAGGGGTTAAGCTTACTAAACACTAGATGGTTCGGTCTGCAAAACTTCACGGGAAATTAGGTCTTCACATGAAGGATTTGACCTTCAAATGGGAAATTTTATCTATCAAGTTTTAGGAGTAGAGAACCTCGCCCCATAAAACCTAAACCTGCCAGTTTCTAACGTAACTCAGCATCTTTGTAACGTAGCAAATAGATCAATGTTTGACAATAGAAAATGTACCCCTAAGCACATGTGTAGTTGTGTACATGCTAAACCCTAAGAACAGTAGAAGTTGAGCAACACAGGAATGCTGTGAGGATGAACACCAACAGAGCCTCCGGTCAATTTCAAAATTCATACTCCCTCCGTCCCAAAGTTGTTGTCATGTTTGAAAGTCATGTTTGAAAGTGCTTTTTTAAGCAGGTCAAAAAAATACTTCCTTGTGGCTAATTTTATTTAGGTTGCAATGAACACATGCAATGTTCTTCAATCATTCTAGTGACATAATTTGGAACCTTTTTTAATCATGTTTCTTACAATATGATCAATGAAATTGGCTCAAAGAAATACCAAGCAAACAAGTGGGACAATAACTTTGGGACGGAGGGAGTAACTAGCATTCAACGACTAAATGCTGGAATGCATTCAAAATACTACATGCTTTAATGCTTTTGTATGCTGGAATAAAAAAAATGAAGGCATTCTAGAAATTAAATTAGGTGTGTTACTTAAATTAGGTGTGTTATCGCACAGACAATGTAGCCCATTCAAGCTCATGCTAAACCCTAAGGAACCCCGTTTCTTCACAAGAAAAAACCCACAAGAGCCAATTTCTCCACGTTAGCTTGTGAATTACGGCAGCCTCAAACGAAACTGAAAACCCTAAGCCTCTTAAAGATCTTCTCGCACTGACCCTCAGTTTCTCAAAGTAAGTTACTCTGCGAAAACCCCGGATTCAAAAGATGGGGAATTTCGAGGGGGTCTCTATTGTGGCTTACCTCAGGGATTGAAGCGCCTCGCGAGTGTGAGAGTGGGCGAGGAATGGATTTTGATTCCGTCCAAGAAGAGTGAGGGCGAGGTTATGGAAGGCCAAGCAAACTGGACTTCGGAATAAGTTAGCAAAGGCGAAGTTTCGCGCGCTTTTGGTGACAATTGGCTTGTTGGGTGGCCGCCACGTGGCGGAGGCAGGACATGTGCACCCATAATTGTCAATCTAATTTAATGCAACTTGAACTAATAACAAAAGCTAGCACCAATTCTGGAATTAGAAGAAAATTTGAGTCAGAGTAATTGAGATAACTGGTAGTAATTGTTGTAATGTAGGCATAGTGTAGCATATACTAATTTTTTAATTCAAATTAGTATGAATTTTTACCATTTTTGCAAGCTTTATGGTATTATTATTTCATGTCCTTTCATTCAGTTATGTAAGTTTTAAAAGAAAAAGCCAAGAGGGAGGCGGCTATAGTTCCAATTTATTTGACCCCCGTCCCTTGGAGCACTCAAAGCAAGTTGTTTCGAAAAAATTCAATTTCTGTCAAATTTTTGAAAAGATCCTAAGTCTAATTGTCATTCCATAATAGTTTGAACCTTCAGCCAAGGAAAAATCCCACCCAATCATCGTCATGGAACTTCCGCCGCTCCAGGTGTAACATCTTAGTCGACTGTGGAAGGTAGTTGCGTACCCATGCGTGGTAAAATAGACGCTCTAGCTATAACAATTGGAATTGTGATGCAAGCTCCTCCCTCAATAAAAAATACTTTTCTTTTTTCGTTCCAAATTGGCGAATTGTAGCTAGCCCTCTTTTAGCTAACTGTTGGGCTCTATTTAAGGTAAAGCCAAAATTTCCTCAAATAAACTGAGATGCCCACTACAAGTTTGTATTGAGAATTCATCGGCGGATGCTGGTTCCATGGGCTCTGTTACTTGGACCAATTTTTTCCACGCCATAGCTATACGGTTCCATACCTGCAATCCACGCGTGGTTGAGAATTGGTATAATAGCGTCTACTCCCAGCGCGTATACCAAGACCCACACTTGTTGGAAAGGTTGAGCATCAATAGCTACGCACGAAAGAGAGTTTTGAAGTTGTCACTATAAGTTTTTGAGTTATGAATTGAATTCATTAATGTATATTTTTTCTATACTTCTTTAATGGCTTTAGTCCAAACACTAATTCCATAATACATATCTTCGAGTACTTTAAGTTTTTTTTTGTGCTTTTCTTTTCAATTCATTGTATTGATCTTAAATAGATTTTCATTCTTTGAGTGATGTCTTGGGAATGCATTCGCAAATAGGAAACTAATAAAACTCATTATATTTCACATGATTTTAGATTTTCAAAAGAAAGATATACTAGTTAGAGATATTTGTAAAGTAAAAAGGGTGACCTCCTTTCCTCACCCACCTTTTTCTACCTTATATTAGTTGTCCAATTTTATTTGAGACCATAAAGAGTACATAGAGTGGCTTAGGTGAACTTCTCATGGGTGTGAAGGAACATGTGGTCAACAAATGGGAACGTGGGCTTTGATTGGGAGAACATGCCCTTGTATTGGATAGGTCCCATGTTCAAATCCCACCACCCTCGCTTCTACTTCTCATCTGTGATTTATTCCTGGTGGTGTTGGAATTTGGGCCAGAGTTTGCTTTGCAGATATCTCTATTGTGCATAAAGTTTTTATTGTCATGGTTTTTATTTATTACTATACAACCAAGAATAGTTTTAATTTTAATTATTCGGTAAAATTTTCAATTAAACACATGATGGGAAGTTTGAATTATGTAAGTAGCTAACTACACAAATTATCCCATTTAGTGAGGGAGGGTTTATAGTGAGTGTGGGAAATTAGTGAAGATGATACTAAATATCATTGTGACATAAAATTAGCGTGATATGAAGATTTCAGCCACTTAGTAAAAAATTCAACCCTCACTAATTTCGAGATTTTACAGAATAGTGTGTGCTTTGGGAATTAGTACCACACGCACTAAATGGGATAATCAGTGTAGTGAACCCAACACCAAGGCCACAAAGGGATTTTTGATTTTGATTGATACATTTTTGCAACAAATCTTGTGTAACTACCAATATAAAAAGCGTTTAAATTTCAACAAAAAGTTGCTACAAATGTTTTGACCAATGCCATCTTTGTGAGCCTCTGAAATCTACTACAAAAGCACCACCATTTTAAGTACAACAAAGGCTTTTAAATGGGAAAACATACTGATTAATTTCACGCACACCACACAAGTCCTTGAGGATTGAGAAATACTAACCACTTCCACAAATCTAACTTGTACATGAAAATTCTATTTGGAAATCCACAACCAGCTGGGTAAGGGAATGGATCAATGGCATATCCTTTACGCATTTTTATAAAACAAGGGCTCCAGCATTTATGAAAGCTCTCTTTCAGCCAGAATAGGCCTGAGCTGGAGACTTGTAGCAGTGGTGCACAAGACTAATACCAACTAATATTAAGACCTGTAAGCGTGTTGATTACATACCTAAACCTCTAGGACCTTCGCTCAGATTTCGTGTCATTTTGGTCGCCACCAAAAACTCGCAGCAAGTGAGCAACGTATACTGAATCCACCGTAGTAAATGGGCGCGCGCCGGGTTGTTTTTGTGATAAATAAGAAAATGTGTATACTACAAAAATGAAAAACTGGCCCATCATTCCAGTGCCAGACAGAATGAACCGAAAGGGAACTTTCGTTCGAAAGCAGCCCCAAAGTCTCGGGAAAATTAAAAGTGGATCATTGACGTCAGAACATTCTGAAGAAGCGATGGTCAATGGAACATGCTGATCACAGAAGAGTCATCGTAGACACGCCAAATTGTTTCTCCGAGAAGGTTCGCTACTGACAATACAGTCAGTTGAGGAAAGTAATTTTTCTCCCTCACAGGGATTGTATTTGTGACTATCACCTCCTGGAACAGACCTCCGGACAACCGCTCAATTGCAGGTGGACTGTAAAAAAAACAGGTTTATAATAAGGAATTCAGCCGCTCACAAAAAGACTACTTTCTGCGTCAAGAAGTTTAGCCGAGACTCAAATAGTTCAATGTAGGCAGTGATTCCTAACTAATTGGAATATTTATTCTACAATAATCGCAAATCTTCTTTGTATATAAGGTGAATTCATATCCAGTTCCATTTAGAAGAACATCTCAGAGAAAATTTCCAGCGCACAAAGAATTTACAACTTTTGATGACTTAGATTGAGTTTCTGTTAAAGAACCCACCTAAACACTGCATGTGTGCAGCAAGCATATACCTCCCGGGCTCCTTCTGCGTGTAGAAGGGCTGCACTGTTTGTAATTGTACCTGTGTAAAGCGCATAAAGAAAACATTAACAAGTGCATGCAACAATACGGCTTAGAAAATTTCTAAACCAGCATAGATTTATAATTATTTCACGCCTGATTTCCCCAGTTTATGGGAAGAGTCCATACCAGCTGTATCTATCATGTCGTCGACCATGATAGCCACTTTCCCTTTCACATCTCCAATCAGATTCATTACCTGTACTCATCCACACTCAGTTTTGTAAATAACTAGCCATACCAATTTTCTGCTGCAAATTAGATCAATTGCAGCGTCCATTCACATATTCAAAAAAAATATCATCAGATCATGTAATAAAAGGCAACTATTTGTAAATAAACGCATAAAATAGGAGTGATAGGAAAGAAAGCAAGAAAAATGAATGATAGAGCTACACGTCAAAAGCATCTTATTGTTGAAGAGGGACGAAATTGTGACTAGAAATAAACACAATGGCGAGTATGGACACAAAAGCATACCTCGGAGATGTTATGGCCTTGTCGCCTCTTGTCTACTATAGCCAAAGGAGCATCTGATAGTTTCTTAGCAAAAGCCCGAGCACGAGCTACTCCTCCCACATCAGGGGACACCACCACCAGGTCGTCTGACGGGATCATCTTGCTCGCCAAATAGTCGAGGATTACAGGTTGGCCATAAACATGATCGACGGGAATATCAAAGTAGCCCATCGACTGGCCAGAGTGCAGGTCACAGGCAAGCACACGGTTTGCTCCTGCTTCGGTAATCAGATTGGCAGCAAGTTTGGCAGCAATCGATTCTCGGCCTTGCGTCTGGAAAAACAGACCCAAATAAAATTTAAAACACCTTAAAAAGACTAGTATCAATGACTCACCATCTGCCTTAAGGAGACGTTTCAGAAGACGACAAGTTAAAAACCTGAATCACACCAGCCCCCTACATCCAGTCTCCTCACCTTGCGATCCGCCCTCGCATAACCAAAGTATGGAATCACAGCGGTGATGGTCTTTGCAGATGCTCTTCGGCATGCATCTATCATGATCAACAACTCCATAAGGTTTTCGTTGGCAGGTGGGCAAGTTGGTTGCACCAAGAACACATCGCATCCACGCACGCTCTCTTCGAGCTGCACATAGATCTCCCCATCCGCAAACCGCTTGATCTTGATCTTGCCTAAGTCGAGGCCCATGTAACAAGCAATTTCCTGCAGATATAACCCAGAGATTGTTGGTAGGTTGCGATAGAATTCTCAACGGAAAACAGGGATGGATTGTACTCGATGAGGAACTATAGTGAACCAACATTTATGTTTTGCAACCAAACAGAGAAGATGCTAGTGCCTTTGAATGTTGCTACCGACGGAGGTAAAACTTGTCACAGAATACACACTTACTCAAGTACCTAACTGCAGTCTCAACAGAACCGGTCAGGACGTCCGACACCTCAACAGAAAAGCTAAACATCTCCCCAAGAGATACTTTACCTGAGCAAGCTGAGGGTTGGCGGAGCCAGAAAAGATCTTCAGTCGAGTGGTTTCGTTCCGCAGGTCACGCCCTGCCAGGTCAGTCAAAGTCCTGGATCCAAACGACATGTCGCTCCAGTGGTTCTGATGCATTGGAGGAATTATTACCCGTCCCTGTGAAGAAACAGAATTTGTTGACGAATTCGCTATGACACATTTCTGTAACAATAGAAAACATACTTTTAGTCGTGGATCGAAAGCAAGAAAAAATTCCTGTAAATTAATTCCAAGTCAAGATTTCGGAATTGTGAGCATATTGCCAAAGTAAAACTATAAGAACACCAAATAAGGTACAAGAGAGACATTTACTAGAGAATCCAAAATAACAAGGCTAGAAGAATACTAACTAGAGCCAGTATGACTCTTTGCCAAAGCTCCCACCTCTAACGCTTCCACCTCTAATTCACTCCTTACTACTACATGTACGACCTCATATTCAACCTCCACTCTCGCACTGCCTACCGCTTCCAAAACAACAACATAACGTAGTCGGGTCACCATAAGACCAATCACGCCAGAGTCAACAACTTTGCTGCTAGTCTGCTACTTCCTACCAGTGTTACCAGAAATGAAGTATTCTCGTTCTCCAGTTTCTAATTTGAAAATTTTTAAACGTTTTTCGCTCATTATGTGCACACTTACCTCTTAAGAACAGAGTCCTTATGATAAAATAAAATAAAACGCAATCGAAAAATTGTGAGAACAAGGATATTCCGTTTTCCCGTAACAAGGCTTCTTACTAAGCTCCTCGAAAAAATTCTACCACGGTATTAACTCAAAACCTGACCAATCCACCAGCTACACATGTCCTCAAAGCCACTACAAGTTTACAATGCACTCCTTCCAAACACCGCTGCTCACATTTCATTCACAACAACACTGATTACACTATCAGCAGTCCCCGAGTCCAGCAACCCTAGGCTAACCTCTCGTCCTGAAAACTCCCGAATGCGAACCACGGCACCACCGAAAGCCAGACGGCAATGAAATTCACCGTGTTCAAAGTTCCAAAACACTATAACAGAATTGTAAACAATTGGAAAATCTGGAAAGTACAAGAAAAAAAAAAAAAAAAGACGGAAGCTAATTACTAATTAATATCAAGAAGATGTTTCAATTCTGCACACCTTTGATTCTACTCTACGTAAAGACGTGCAGAAAAACAATTTAAAGAAAAATCTCACTCTATCAATTTGGAGGAAACAAAAATATTACAAACGCCGCAACTTCAATGGCAGCGTCTGCAGTTTAATTAAAAGGAAATAATGGCCAATTGCTCACCGGTTGTGATACTGTCTTGTGCAATCGCACGTTAGCGCTGTTGCCAGAGCGCACAGCGTCGCCGAAGAGGCTCGATCCCTGATCCACCGCCGAAGCAGCAAAGGCGCTTCCGAGGTGCAGAGCGCGCATGGACGCCATCGCCATTTTGACACTCAACAATGCAAATGAAAACGATGAAGGTTGACAAGAATGCTTGAACGAGCCAAGGCTTTTCTATGAAGGTGAAGACGATGATGGCCGAGACCGGGTGCCTGTTCTGAACTCCACGGGTGACTGTTCCGTAGACCAGGTGGTCGTTCCTCTTATAACCGTTCCTCTGGTGAGGCGGGAATAAAGGGCGTCCATATTCCGGGTGAGCCAAGTGGGATGACGGAGAACCAAAACAAGAGGTTCTGTTGTATCGATTCTTTGTAGATTTGTATTGGGGGTTTGAGAATGCATATCAGGTGCAAATTCGCATTACCGTATCTGGGAGACAGGGTTGGCAAAATATAATTATAAAAAGAGAAGCGTGGAAATTAATTTTTCAAAAACAAATATTTTTTCTATGGTAGAAAAAAGAAACTTAGAGAATTTCCGTATATTTTTTGGAGAAATTTGCATTATTTTGGAAAAAAATTAAATATTTAGGCATGAATTGCCGACCTTTCTTTCCGCATATGGTAGTCAGAAGAATAAGAAGGACAATCTCTTTTTGAGATTATCATGATCAAATTAACCCTTTAAAACCTTTGTAGTTTTAGTTTATTAGTCTTTAGGCCCATTGGCATAGAAGATTTGATTGGGGACAAAAAATAAATAAAATACTTTAGATTTGTGCTATGGAGATGTATTAGGGATTATAATAGGAGTAATTAAAGGATAGTGAAGGAATAAGGTGAAGTAACAAAATACTTTCAAGGATAATTTTTTTTGGAAAGAATACAGATTTTGCATGAATATTGTGGGACAATTTGGCATCATAAGGGATTTAGTTATCTTCATGATGTCCATTTGATACAAATACTCACAACTACGGCAAGATAACTTGGAGGAATTAGGAAAAAAGAAAAAAACAATATTGTTAATTTTTGATCCAAACACTAATCCTTTAACTTTTGATGCAAATGTAGTAATTTAGTATAGATTCAAGCTTTTGCAAGAAGACAATGTAACTTAGTTCTTGTACTTTCTATGTGGACTTTGGTCTTGAACAAACAATCTTCATTCACATTGGCAATAGAACCAAAGTTCTTCTTTTTCCCTTTGAAGCCTATGGGTTTGTTGTAGCTTGTGCAAAATCCCCTTCAAAACTCGATGACCAATTATACTTAACCCTGAAAAGACAAGGAGGCCCTTTCACAACATCATTCAAATTGAAAAAAACCAAAAAAATATCTCAAAAGCGCTTTTTGACGATCTACTTTGTAGAGATGAAAAACAAAATGTGAATTTGATCAATTAACATAATAAATTATAAATTTTGCTTCATTTTGATATACACTATAACGTACAAAAAGAAATTTCTCAAAAGAATGAAAGAAAAATTATGAATATGGTGTTCAAAAATGAGGAAAAACCCTCATCCTTTAGAGGTTAATCAAACAAATGCATAGGTTTCAAAAACCATGTCTCAACTTTGAAATTGATGGAATAATCCATAAGGAATATCTCGATGCACTCACAATGAAATCTAGGGCCCGTTGATGATTATCTGCTAGAGAGGGAACATGGCACCGGATGCTTTTCGTACACACAAGATGCCTGCTGAACTGCTGCATATTCTGTGTTCCTTGCATCCTAGAGGCTAACGTACCTGAATCAATGGGAGATTCTATCTTTGCCAATCATAAAAATTATTCATTCGAATTTGAATCTCATTCAAGGTAGAAGAAGTACCGTCTTAGACAAATGACAACTTCTGCGGAGGAAAGATTAAATTTGCCGACAAATCAAGCAATTGTTCCTCCAGGGAACGTGATGCTGATTAATATGGTAAGGAGAAGCTAACTTACACGGCACCTCATCTATGATGCCTCAAATCATACCACCCAAATCTCAGAAAATGGTCCATAAATTGGGTGAGTGACTTCAGGATACATCGATCAATTCCACAGTGACTCCCTGATTACCATTTTCTTTCTGAAAATTGCAGCAAGTGAAGAACGCAGATTGCTTGTGAACATAAAAGGAGAAGAATAACGCGAGTTCCTTTTGGGTTTGGTATGAATGACGAGTCTTGGTTTGTTGACGACCTCGCACCAAAATGCATAGGACAGTGGGAGAGTAAAAGTTTTGCCCAGTTGGGGAGATTTGAAGTTGAAAATTGATGCAGTAACTGACCGTGATTTTATACTCTGATGGAATTATGGAAATTGCAACAAAATTGATGAACACGAAATTCATTGATTGTTGATTCATTGGCAAGAAAGAGTAAAGACGAACTCATGTTCTGCCTCCGAGTGCTTTTCTTTGGTTTTCTCATTTCTTTCTTGGGTTCATTTCCCGCTCCGAGGATATATCTTTCCTTTCTCAGGTGCTTTTCTTGTACTGTGCTGCCTTTGGATGTTTGAAGCATTCTTGACGGTATATGAAGTAATTGATAGCAAGATGGATCCTGCTCTTCGAGAGATGGAGAATTTACTATGATCATGTTTTGGGGGTGGCGTATATTAACCTTAAAGGTCCATAGAGCCCTTTCCGACCAAGTATTATAGAGTAGTATTCCATTGTATTTGGCATGGTTTCACATCTCCTATAGGTTTAAGATCAAAAGTGAAGTTAAAATTTACATCAACATGGTTTTGATAGGCTATTGGGGTCTCAATTTGGAAATTATTATTCTCCAGATGTTGGTGGGAACTACATGGAATGCCCTGTAACTTTTGGATGACAAATATACTTCAACGTATCTACTTATCTCCATGGGACCTTTAAGGATTAAGAGTCTATTTGTTCAAGGTCCTACAACTTGACCCATTGGATAGTGAGAGTGATTCTAAAACTACATACCCTTTTAACCTCTACATGCCCACAACCCACTCCAATTTGGGTAGTTTTGCAAAGATGCATTGTAAAATACAACTAAAAGGGATATTTTGTACTTGATGTATGAATAAAAAAATTACATTATGAATTTTAGATTCTATCCATGCAATTAGATTTATGATTGCTATTACCAATATTTTTGTATAAATTTTGAAACTTAAAATTTCAAAATTATTTTTTAATTTGGTTACGAACAAGATATTGACAATTTGTAGATGAAATTTGTTATGATGGGTTGAAATGTAATATTATGAGTTATTGTAATTTTGGATATTTTTTGGTTTCTTAATTCTATGAGTTGACTTTTTCAAGAGCACTTTTGAACTATTTTGAACTAATATCTTAAAAAAATTAGGTGAATCATTGCAACATGAAATGAGGCGTAAAAATTTCACAAATCATCCCCTTTTTAATCAGCTCAACTATGCATAAAGCTATGCATGAAGCTAACTTCCTATAAAATCCATAGTAAAAAAATCCACACTATAAAAGGTACATAACGGATGAAAAAAATTGGATATTGAATTATGTACATCATCCAAAAAAATGGATGCCTAGATAGTTAGGAGTTAAGATTAGACTCTATACTACCTAAAACTAAGTTACCCAAACCCAAACCAATGAAGAAATATCCATTTGTGTAGTTATTCAAAGAGGTGCCTTATTTTTTTTTAGTATCATTGAGTTATTTTTTATTGTCTCTAAATTGATAAAAACAAATCCAATCCATAAAATTTGGGGAGACTACAACTTTTAAAAGAATTCCAACTTTTGAAAAAACCATAACAATTGCTAACCTGCCACAACAACAAATCATCTCAAATAGTGAAACGGTCGCTATTTAGTGAATGCCACACAAAAAAGATGAAGATTGTGGCAAGAATGATAGTTTGTTTGTTATCTCTGGCCTTCCAGGTAAGAGACTACGGAAATGTTTTGTTTTTGAGTAATTATCAAGAGTTACGCACTTGGGCAGTAAAAAAAAGCCATAAAAATAAATTTGGGATAAATACTAAGGCAGAGACTTCGCAACTAACCGCTTGTTCATGACCCCCACACCAAGGTGCTATGAGCAACATTTCTCTTTCACAAAGTCGAGTCTACTAAAACATTTGTCCAACCTACTCCTACATTTTTCAAATCTTCACAGCAAGTACATGCTCGTCAATTGAACAAGCATTTTGGGTTCACTGAAAGATTATCCGACTGGCATAACTGAAAGTAAAAGTTATGACAAGTTGTGGCATTCGTTGTAAAGGGAGATTTGCAGTTGAAAAATCATAACAGAGGGGAATCTAGGGAGCTGGGAAAGTGGAAAATGGGGGGTGCTCATCCGCCACCGAGGCGCCTCATCCCAGGGTACAGATCTTTTTCACCCAAATGAATAAGCTTCTTACAAGTACTCATCAGCCAATCACTATCCAACGGTGCCAAATCCTCCATGTCACTAGAGGGGAGACTGGGTCAGTGCCACTTGGATTGATAAGTCCATCCTCCTTGGAGCCAATGGTTCATCTCAGCTGCGTCACCTCTCTCTCTATCAAGCCCAGTGATCCCAAAACTGCCTAAAATTAGCTGGATTTCTAATAAAAAAATGGGGCTGCTAAACATGCAAAGAAAGAAAATAAATAAATAAAAATTATAAATTTAGCGAGAATTTTCATCATGATATATATATGTAGCAACTTCATCAGGCGATATCCCCGGATATCATCATGGTATCACCTTAATATATCAAGGGTATTGCCGGATATTATAGAGGTATCGTGAGTATTGTATGCACTAGGTAGCAAAAGTAGATACCATTTACGTGGGAGGTCGCATAATGTTCTAAATGTCATAAAGTGGTTCTGAGATCACTGCTTACTAGAAAAACCCCCCCCCAAAAAAAAAAACAATAATATATTTATATATAATATGATACCTCTGGGGAGCTTGACAGATCCCTCCGTCTGAGTCACCTTGCTGTACTGTAGACATGTACACAACGTTGACAGGAGTGAGTTCAATGGAAACGCAGAAAATCAGTTTTGTTGTGCATGGAATTTGTTAGCCTTATCTTCATCGTTTTGTCAGCAAACTGACTCACTCTCCTGCAATCATAGTGCCCCTGGAACGTGTACATGATAAGATGGAAAGATCGTGTACATGATAAGATCGAATTGCTTGTAATGAATTCTCAGTCTGTGTGTCATGGAGTCTACCTCGGAAAGGAAGTAAGTACCTGCCAAAGAGATTCCTTTTTTGACTTGATTAGGATCAGAAACAATTTTTCTTCTTAATTCTCTCAAAGGAATTGTAGGATTTTACTTACTCACAATGCTAACTTCCATGAAAATTGGGCTCTTGAAGTTACAAAAGAATGGCATCGAATCGTGCAAGTTGAAAGACATGATTCATGATTTGCATGTTCAAGAAATGCATCTTCAAGAGTGATTGTTCCTGCCCAAATTCCTCTTGTATGCCATGCAAGATGCAAGAAAATTGGCTCTCTAGATATTCAAGAATGTTTTGGAAACCACACTACTAGAAACCTCGTCGCATTTCACCCCGGAAATGGAGAAATATGGGGAACTTTTGTCCCGTTGTGACCAACACCATTGACACACTAGTAGGAAATGTGTCGTTTTTCACTTAATATAAATGAAAAAGGAATGAAACCATGTCAAACACATGCGTTGTGTTATTGCTGGTGAGTGATTTTGGTCACAAAAAAACAGAAATGTAAGTATAATATTTAGCCATTCCCACAAGGTGGGAATGAAAAACGACAGGTCTGCTACTAGTGACAATCTCGTTTTAACAATTATGACGCCCTTCCTGTGGTGAAAAACGACACATCGAATTAAATCAAATTAATTTTATGACAACCCAATAGCATCATTCTGAATTTTTCACCTACACACTAGTAGCAAACATGTCGTTTTTCATTCCTCATTTCCTAGGAACAGTGAATAGTACCGGAATATTACACTTACATTTTTGTTTTCTTGTGACCAAAACTACTCATCGGAACTAACACAGCCCATATGTCTGACACCGTTTCATTTCTTTTTCATTTATAGTAAGTGAAAAACGACATATTTCCTTCTAGTGCACAGTACAAATTTACCTGAAGCGGATAACCATTGCGGTACACTTGAAAGCGCTCTTCAGTCGCAAACAAGATAAGCACGATTGAATAATTATGCTGGTTCTCGCCAACACAGACAGGCCATATGTCTGCCATTGACATGATGCCCGCTTCACTGAATTTAGTCCGTTTGCATCTTCTTTCAGCGACGACGGTGACGAGTAGGCCGGGCATCAGCTAATCTGCTGGGTCCCTAAACATTCCATATTCCCAGTAGAGAAAAAAAAAAAAAAAAAAAAAAAAAAAAAAAAAGTATCCACAAAAAAATCTGTTGACTCACTCTACTTATCACGACACTGTTCATGTGATGCGGTAGTTGAACCTAACTGTCAATAACAGACTGCCGAAACTATACGTGTCCAAAATGAACATGAGGAGCTCTGACCTGAATAAGGTTGGATGTTCTAAAACCACCAACTTAACTTAAGAAATATGACCTCATTTTAACAAGGTTAAGGTTGCATAATCTATTACCACCACGTCCCCCAATTACAACCTGTAGATTTTCTTGGGGCTACCAAAGTTGAGACTCAAAACCACCAATTTCACTATTGAGGTAGACCAATGGCATGCCAAGCATTGCGAAGAAATAGTTGGTGGTTTTGGGTATCATGATGTGTGAAAGTTAGTACCACATGGTGTGGACATGGGAAATCTAGATGTTTGATTTGGGTAAAAGGTTACTTTCCACTTTGGAATTTTGTAGAAAATTGACAAAAGCGAATTAGATGTTGCAAATTTTTGCAATCCTCATCAAAACCTATTTTGAATGCGGTCATATTTTTTTTCGAATTTAGCATTGCCAAAAATAGTCTAGATTGCTTAAGTTGGTGGTAATAGGTTATCTAACCTTATTTATGAGAAATATTTTTCAGTCATTAGAGTTGTCCTTAAAGTCACTTTGTGTTTGAATAAGATACCGTGAATTTTGCTTTAATAGAGTGTACCAAAAAGAAGCTCATCTAACCTCCTTTTCTGCTCTACTTCTAACCTCTCTTTTGAGCTACACTTGGATTGAATAGTGTTGTGTCATAGATTGTCCCTTTGTGGACCATGGGCTTGGAGGTTTGGTAGAAGGCATGGGAGTCATTGTGAGGTGTGGAGAATAATGACAGTGACTTGCTTTAGATTGTCTTCCAACTCATTATGATATAGTTTTCGGTCTATTTATATTTCAATATGAGTTCAAGAAGAGTTCAAGAGGAGTTTTCTAAAACTTTCCTCTTTGAGCTGACTTTTTGGTTAACTCTAATGTACTCTTATTTGTTCACCCCGGATAGTTAAAAGTAGTAAAAAGGTAGGGAAGAGTTTAGTGGTCTCTCATTATTAGGTGTGTGAGAGCTTGGTGGTCTTCAAAGTCATAGAAAACTAGTTTAGCCATCTTTCATAACGGCTAAACTAGTTTCTTCATCTTTCATAACGGCTAAACTAGTTTCTTTTGAGTTTAGAGATCACCAAGCGCTTACACACCTAATAATGATAAACCACTAAGCTTTTCCATACTTTTTAAATATTTGGGGTGAACAAATAAGAGTACAATAAAATATAAATTCATGGTATCTTATTCAAACACAAGGTGACTTTAATGATAATGCTATTTGGAAGAAGATTTCTCACAGAATGCACAAATTTTCTCAATTTAATTCCCAATATTCAAAATGATACAAATTTTCAATGTAAAAAGGCTCGAGGAGTTCACTACGATAAAATTAGAAAACAACGTGCGGGAAAATATAGGGTAATTTATATTCACAAAAGGAAAAACTTAGAATTTTCTTAGAAGTAATATAGATGAGTATGTATGATAAAATGTGTATTATAAATAATCTAGGCTTGATATAAACAACGCATATTTTTTAAATATTTGTAAAAACATACCGTAGGAGTTAAGGATCCTAGATGTTTTTAAAAGCTAGGAATTGTTTTGCAAGATGAACATGACATCTTTCATTTGCTATGAACGGTTTTGCTCGTGTTTTTAATTGCTAGAAACAATTTCTCAAAATAAATTAGAGAGGTTTTCGTTGGTCTTGTGTTCGTCTGCTTCAAACAGGATGTTGTCGTATTAACTCTATACCCCTCTACATTATTGCATGAACCCTCTTTTTGCTTGCTATGTTTTTTTATGTGTTTTTTGTTTTTGTTTTTTGACACTCAGCACTGTTGTGTTTTATTGTGCATGTAAGTTGACTGAGGAACATGGGCTGATTTTGTTGTTTGAAAATGTTTATGAACACTTTTAACCCCTAAGTGATGGATCAACCATTTTATGGTCTCTGCCCTTTTTTTATGGGCTAACCGAAATAGAAAAAACATTTTTATAGAAAATAAAAAATATTTTTAAATAGGTAATCAAGTCTACTTTCCAACCCAATTTGAATCATGTCAATCCGAGTTAAACTCCACCCGGGAGAAATTTTCAAAGAAAAACACTTCTACATTGTTTAGTGTTAGAAAACTTACTATTTGGGGAAAGTAATGATGTTCTCTCCATTCAAAAATTTGCAATTTTTGATTTTAGAATAGAATGTTTAGTTTTAACAAATCATACAAAATTTCAAATTCTAAAAATAAAAATTGTGATTCTGATAAATATTTGAAGTTAAATGCTTCTAAATTCATTATGAGATGATAAAAAGCTATTTTTTGATATTTGACCATATGGAAAATTACAAAACATCTAGCTCCTCATTTTCTCTTTTGGACCAAACTTCATCAAAGTTGAAGAAATATTTTTTTTATAACACATTTATGTTTTGCCCTTACCCCCTCCGTCATTTAGGGGTTAATGTAAGACCTTGATGTGCCTTGGATTTTGGTGATTTAGTACTTAGAATGCTCGTGAACCCTTTGGAGCAAAATCAAATAATTATAATGAACATACCTAGCTTTAAATTAGAGCTTCTTAATTTTAAAAGTAATTGTAGGGTCATTTAAAAAACAAGAAATTAGCAAATTATATAATAATACGGTACAAAAATTTAAGAATGGATAATTAAATACCCCTTGAATAAATACCTTTGTCACACAAGTGTATACATATATACATGTCTAATGAACTCCCCGAGTAAAAAGGACTTCGCAACTAAATGAGACCTCTAGGTTTCTCCATGTTCAAACCATGTGGTACTAATTTTCATTCATAATGATACGCAAAACCAACAATTACTTTTCTGCAATGTTTCAATTGACATGCCACAGGTTTATTCTGAAATTTCCATTTTGGGGACTCTAGGGTCATTGTTTGGCAAATGTTTTACAAATTTGGAACAGTCTCCAAGTGATTTAGGAAAATAAAATAACCCTCTCTTTCAAGGGTTTAAAATTCCCGAGGGTTCCTTGTCATCTTGCATTAACGTTTAGAGGGTTTGCCCCTAAACGTGAGAGCGTCTAGAAATTGGATGACTCATAGATTCAAACCTTTTTTACGTTCTCATCAATGCTTGGATGAAAGTCATCTATTTTTGGAGATTCTTCATCAAGTAGTTGTCCTATCTAACGGTTGGATTTAGTCATACTTGATTACATATTTTTCTAAAATTATAAATGTAGAAGTATGTCAAGTTGTTGACCAAGCCAAAATTGCATTGACTATAGTTCAAATGTGGCCTTGCAAAAATGAGGTCATAGATTTAAGAAACGCAAAAATTTCAAAAAATACCATGGTTAAGAGTACCTCATATCAAATTCATTCCAACACATTTTACTACAAGAATATTAAAATTTTGTATGTAATTGAATTTAGAAGGAATTTTTAATTTTAACTTTCAAGTTTTATAATCAAATATTGGTGATAGTATTAGTGAATCAAACCATACGGATGGAATCTAAAATTCAAAATCTAGAACTTTCATTTGTATATTAATTCCAAAATATTCTTCTAAATAGTACTATATCATGGTGTTTCTCAAGCTGCCAATTCCAGAGACACCCTAGTACGTTTACAGGTTAGGGCCTCTTTACACTAGAGGCGAGAAGCCGTGAAGAGAGAAATTTCAGGCAATGCGAAGCCTAAAAACAGAGATGACCAAAGAATGTCACTTTACACCCGAAATTTTTAGTGTAAGGGACGAAAGGAGGAGAAAATGATAGGGACAACATTTTTTCCTTTGTGGGAAGAAAGTGCACATTATTCTAAGCCCTTAGATTTCGCGTCAAGCCCACCTCAAGAGGTGGGTCACGCAAAATCTAGGGGCGATTGGCCAAAATTCTCACAACCAATCATTTTTTGTTTTTTAACCCCTAAGGATCCCAAGCTTTTTTGGGCTTAAAACCATCATTGCTTTTGATGTGTTATAGGTCTAAATGTAAGTGAGGTATAGAAATCTCAACTGTAAAATCTTGTAACATACATGTTGTAGATCATGTAAATCAATTTTGAGGTCATTTGGCCACATAGATTGCAAGATCGTAGTGTTTTAGTGCTAAAAAAGGATGCTGAAATTTTCCTAGCTACACAATTAGAGGTGAAATTCATTTTCAAAATTACTCAAATGAAAAAACTTTTAACTATAAAGTAGTTCAAAATCATCACATAAACAAATTGGTACCAAAAAAGCCTCATGACTTTTGTTTAATGTGCCCTAGAATGACCTTGCAATGTCAAAAAGTAGCCGAAAAAGTGACCCATTTGAACCAAAAAACAAAAAGTGTTCAAACTAGACCCGTGCACTAAAATGACTTCCGAACATTCATAACAACATGGATCGACCTGAAATTTTCTCCATGGTAACTAGACTTCAAGGAATTCAACCCAACAAGTTTCATTGAAAACGGACTTGGGATGAAGGAGATACAAGCCCCCAAAGTTGATGCCATCAAAATTCACAGAATTGTCCAAAAAAAAGATGCCTACTTTCAAATGATCACCAAAACTTCAATTTATCTTGGATTGATCTGAAATTTTTACCACACATTTCGTACATCATGCGAGGAGTTTTTGCAAAATTTTAGCAAAATCGGACACATCTTGCAAAAGTTTCAGCTCTTCGAAGGTGAATGTCCCTGAAAAACGTCCAAAATATGGATGCCAGGACGCTTAGGGGTTAAGAAATATGTAAGAACTTTATTTTTTTAAATCGACTCTTTATTTTGTGGCCCCTTCTCACTTTACACTATATCCAAAGACTGTCAAGTTCAAAGGTTGGCTTCTTAAGGATGAGCTATGACCCTTGTGAGGTTTTCTCCACGGCTTCTTGCTTCTAGTGTAAAGATGGCCTTAGAGTCTTTCTAGTTCATTGGGTTGATGATTTTTCACATTCTAATAATTTTTAGCAGATTATTCTGTGAGTTTTTAAATTCAAAGGCAGCGTGTGTTATGACGTTCACACTCCGAGCCCCTGATCTCGGCTGGATGATAAATTACTCATGGTTGTCACCTCCACTTTGACATTTCTAATTAGAATTCTAGATTTTTGTCAACAGATTTGCTGAACCAAATTTAGGTCTTGATCAATATAACCAGGTTTCCTTCTTGTGGATTGGGGATAATTGGGAATTTTTTTCTCTGGACTCTGGGGCTGCCCGGACTCTAAATCTCCCTTCCACGTTAATCCCTAAATGGCGAAACGACCATTTTCTGGTCGCTGCCCGAATTTAACACGCTGCTCGGAACAAAAATCATTTTTTGAAAAATAAAAAATATTTTAAAATACCAAATCAAGTCTAATTTCCAACCCAATTTGAATTATGTCAATCCAAGTTAAACTTCACCTGGGAGATTTTTTCAAAATGATTCACTTCAACATTGTCCTAGTGATACAAAATTTTCTATTTAGGGAAAGTAATGATGTTCCCTCCATCATTTCTTTTGCTTTTCTGAAGTTTACAATAGATAAACCAAGTTTAACCAATCACGCTAAATTTCAAACTCTAAAAGTGAAAATTAAAATTTATGCAAATTTTCAAAGGTTAATGCTTTTAAATTTATTAAATAAGATCTAAAGTTATTTTTAGAATTTTGACCGTATGAGTAATTTGTAGAGATGGTGCCCTACATTTTGTTTATTGAAGCAAACTTCATCAAACATATGGAAGGCACATATTATAACACATCTATGTTTTGTCCACTCCCCTCGGGCTTTTAGGGGTTAATGAAATTGGACAAAACATGTCCTCTATTTTGTGCATGTACGGGTCCACCTTCAAAAATAACCCCCTCTTTTAAGAATTTATAATTTTCAAAGAGATCCTCTTATACTTATTCGAAGCCATAGGCGCCAAGTTTGCAAATAAAAAATTGTCAAGAAATACTCAAGGGTGCCCAAAATGAAAATTTCAGATATGGGGCCTATGCATAAATAGTGCTTGCATTAATGTCAAGAGGGGGGGGGGGGAGGGGGGGAATTTAGAATACTGGTGGAGCTTGTGATAATCCCGGGTGCGGCAACTCTCGAATCATTCATTTTTGGGTTTGGGAATAGTGTGTATTCCGAGTTCACCTGATGATAAATATTTCAATTTGTATAATTTCATCTAATTTGATTTGAAAATAATCCAAATTTAGTTGAATTTGGATAATAGTTTGAATAAACCCGTGAAGAATACGTTTTTCATTCAATAGACAATTCAAAGTATGAATAGATTACTACAAAATAAATTTTGATTAGGATTTTTCAATTTTTTTATCAAAGGTACAAGCTTGTATAAGCTTTGTGAAAATATATCTTTGTTTTACATTGCACAATATGATCAAATTTTATGTGACCTAAAATTTTAGAGGTAGCATTGGGCTCGATGCTAATAGAGAGAGTGAGATGTTGAACAAGATACATAAATGAATTTAAAATTGTTTGCCTTCACTTTGATTACTAAAATCTTGAGATTCATGAAAGCATATTGGCTTTCATTAATACAGTGTTATATGTTGTGTATTGACCAAATAAATATTTTTAGAGCAAATTTTGGACAAGTAAATCAAAATCTAATCTGAAGTTCTGAGTTTTTTAGGTGGTCTTTTCTAATTGATTTAGAGTAGTAAAGTCTTGAATTCACATTGTGATTGTAATTTATTAAAATGTGATTTCCAAATAGAGTCATTTTTCTTTTGGGCATCGTTTCACTGCAAGAGAATTTTAGGTATGATAAAAACATCAACTATAGAATGGTTGTATAAACCTCAAAGTTGCAAAGTTGCATAGTACCAAAAATACATTTTATATTTTTAGAATTAAAAATTTGATTCTATTGGTTAGCATAGTATTTTTTTTAATCCTAGAAGCAAAAAAAGAAAAAGAATTTATGAAAATAACAACATTGTTTCTCCTTAATTTTCTTGAAATGGTAAATTTTGTGTAACACTAAACTATAACATTCACTAGCCGCTATACAATATGCCTTTCCATCCATCCACAAGCTAGAGTCTTTATGCATGAAAATGATGAATTTACAACACATGGGCTCTCCACCTTCATTCTTGTCACAACTATACACACATGCCAATTACCTAATTTTCCACTTATTTGGAAATGGGTAGCTATTGATGGGCCAAGGATGATAATGAGGAATATGCTGAGATTTCTTTTGGAGGCAAAGTGCAGAGGTAGTATTAGCTACTAAATGTTATAACAATGTAGAAGTGCTTGTCTTTGAGAAATTTCATTTGGTGGAATATAACTTCGATTGGCATGGTCAAAATTGGGTTAGAAAATAGAGTTGATTTTCTGCTAAAAATTATTTTAATTTATTCAGTATTTTAAATTTTTCACCTTGGACAGCCCCTAGAAAGGGACAACGACCAAAAAACGATCATTTGGAGATTTAGGGCTTTAGTAAATATAAGCTCTTACAAGACGACCAAAATGAAATAAAAGAATATGAATCCACATTAATTAAAAGCCCCACATTATTTTAGATTTTAAGTGTGATTGTTCTAAACTCTTATTCATTAAGCATCACATTATTTGAAAACCCGCATTATAAGCCATATAACTCCCACTGTAGCATCATTTAACCCCTAAAGGACCAAGGCTAATTTTCCAAGTTCGGTCAGCTCAGTATGGAATGAGTATCAATTGTTAATTATTGAATTTTTTTGTGGTGATTCTATTCTTTCTAACAAAGATGGGATGGTAATTTGCGTATATAGATGATTTATAGATCAAAAGATACAACCATGCAAAGGTGAAAAACCTAATCGCGGGCTCCTCCTGAAAATTTTCATACAATGAGCTATGGATCTGAATTTTTGTACACAATGAGCTAACGCCCCCATATACACGACTGCCAAATTCATTTCACCAAATTTGAGACTAAACTTTGCATTTTGGGCATTTTCAGAAAGTTTCAAACTTGGGCAACAAGCCCAAAAAAAATACTACCTACTTTGAAGCTTATAATCTTACTATTGAAGAACCCTGAACGGTTGAATTTTTTTGGGTTGTAATAAATTCAAGTTGGTTGAAATATCTTACGATTGAGTCAGTCAAAAGGTTTTAGATCAAAAGCTATTTGTCTTTTATGAAATTCATGATATATGTATGTATGCAAGCTTCTAAATATTTTCTTTTTCGACACTACTATAATAAACATCATCACTTTTAAATGAAAATATACAAATAAATTTAATAAATAAATAATTAAAAAATGATTTGAATGGCAAATTTAGCTCATTTATTTGATAGAAGCAAGATCTCAATTTTAGAGTAAATCTTATCATTTTCACACTTCTTCATACTTTTTCATTCTTTTTATGCTATGTTTGGAAGCATTTTATAATGAAACATTTGCATGCTATTTGATTGAATTTGAGACATTTTAATTCAAAATGGAGATTTTGGAAATTTTTATTCTCTTTTAAAGAATTCAATAAAAAAGAAGAATGTATCAATATAATTTAATGTGCTCTAGTCAATTAATTGTAGAGAATAAGAAATGTGATATATCAGTTCTAATGATCTTTTAACATTTGTATAACATTTATTTTTTAATAAATTCTCGAGGTGCTTGATTTTAAATAATTTAAATGTAGTTTTAAGACCTAAAGTACTGGACATATTTTGTAAAAATTTAAACAATTTGTAATATGTGCCTTTTATAGCTTTGACAAAGTTTGTTTTAAAAAAAACACCAAGCATGAAAATAAAAAATTGTGTGCAATCAAAATTGAGAACATGATTATGAAATTTATTAGAGGCTTTATCTAATCAAATTATAACAATTTAACTTTGAAAATTTAACTTGATCCAAATTTTATTTTAAAAACTTTGACTTGGTGTATTAGATTAAACTTATATATTGTATTTGTGAACCGCCAAACCGGTCCACAAGCCACAGTAAACCATTATAGTGGGTTTGATATTCTTTTCTCCTATTTTTACTTTTATTGGGAGTATTTTAGCTAATAAGAATGATTGGCGTATTTTGGCAACTTTTCATATGGTAGTATTTAGAATTATGCTTTGTTCCAAAATTTCTGCTTGAATTTAATAGATTAGCGTTTTTTGGCCTTTTAATTGTGGGTTTCAGATTAATTGTGTCATTTGCCCTTTATTTTAGAACGCGTATTTTTTGTTCACCATTGCAAAAAATTTGCATTGCCATCTTGAACGTGACTAATTACTAATTTTTTTAGTCACAATTTATCTCCTATTTAATTAGGAATAGAGTAGAAGTATAAGTGTGCATTGGTTTGGGATTAGTGTGAGTTGAACTGCGGATGGATGAAATTTTAGAGGGATGTAGTAGGGGATAGGAAATCCAAAGTCCCGTTTTCTGTAGTATTTAGATGGAGTTTTGCTTGTTGTTGAGAAGGATCACAGGAAGAGAGGACGAAGCGTTGCCGGTAGAGAGAAGAACAAGGAAGTGTAGCAAAGGAGATTTTCGTTGATTAACAAACTATATTGTTACAATTGTAACGGATCAGAGCTTGTAAGGAGCGTGATCTTGACGGATGCACATTAGGGCGATGACAACAACACTAGCAGTCACATAGCAGAGTCACGATGTGGCTCAAGGGTGGTGTAGCAACGGCAAGGCGCGCACAGTTGGTGAGATAACGAAAATTACGAGATCACGATGACGAAGAGGACAAAAAAACGTCGAGCTTTAAGACCGACACCATAGTCGGAGTTGAAGGTCGTGACGGTGGAATCGGCACCGACGCAGCGGCACTCGCGATTGTTACATGGTAGGTAAAGAGCCCAGGTTTAACATGCAACCACGACGGAGTGGCTGATTGCAAAATCTGCAGCGGAATCCTCAAGATTAAGATCGCGAATTGCAGAAGGAGGCGACAAAAATCAGTGCATAACGACGACAACAAAAACATTAGCAACAACGGCATAGGCACTTCGTGTTTAAGGGATTGACAAAGGCTTGTGAGTATTTTAGTGTTTGTTTTTGTTCATTAGAGCATTTGAGAATGTGTTGTAATTCTTGTGCACAAGGACAAAAGTCCTAATTAAAGAGTTTAATTTACCTATATTAATCAATTTTAAGAACTTGGTGCATAAAATGATTGGCGAAGTGATTGTGAGATTGAATTAGTGCTTGTTATTGGTCCATTTGAGCACTGAGAAACTGTAATTTGTGTGCACGGGTGCAAAAACCTTGTTTGGAAGAGTTAATTCACCAATTATGTTCCATTAAACGGTACTTGATGCCTAACATAATTGGTGAGAGCTTGTGAACCTATTTAGTGCTTGTTATTATTTAATTGAGCTTCTTGTGTGTGCTATGATTTTTTTGTACACATCGATTTTGGCCATTCCTTGAAGTAAAAAACACCCAACCCTCGGTCGGTTAATCAACACATTGACCGGGCCACCGGTAGTGCACCTATAATTGTTGCGTTATGCCGAGAAGTGGGGTTTTTTTTTTCTAATGTGTTTTAAAGTGTGTTAAATTTTTGCAAGGTATTTGTTTAAGAGAGGTTCTTATTAAGTATGTGTGTTAATATGCTTAGAGGCATTGCAGGTTGAGCAGTTCAAAATTTTGAAGAATCCACTCAGTACTGAAAGGATACGGGCAGTATCGTCACCGCTACTGTGGTCGCAGTATCATGATTTTGCAATTACGCAATTTCAAGATGTAGAAAAGAGTCGATGATCGCTGCTCTTCACTCTCTTTTATACCAGTTGTATTCACTTTACATGTTATTGATATTACTCCAGTTTTGTAACTTCGGATGTTATTTTAAGTCTTCTGTGAAGATTCCCCTTACTTCTGTTTTGATTTAAACTCTCTTTGAGGCAACTTCTCAATTCAATCTTCCGTCCTATTATATAGTTGTCATCTGCACCATTAGGGCAGGGGGACGCCTAAACGGTTTTCGCGCTTTTGTTCATCTTGATCTTTGTAAATGTTGATATGTGCATGTAAAACAAAGTATATTTTGATCTTTTACTGATGATATCAATGATGATATGAGCACTTTGACCGTCGCCGGTCAAAATCCTATATGTCCGGACGAGGGTGGGTGACTATAGTATGCAAACAATGGACTTTCTTTTAACCTAGGTGTTCATGTGGGAAATTTCTAATTAAAACGGTGAAAAAATGGTAAAAATTGGGACTAACGGGGTAAATGTCAAGAAATTACAGTACACGCAAAATGGTTGATTTGAACCATTTACAAATACCTAAATAACACTAAACCCTGCCTAAACCATCCTAGGCACTTGGTGCACTAAAATGGACTTAAATTTAGAATTTAGGGCTTTTAATTAGGGTTTTTAGGCTTATTATTAAATATTACAGTACACCAACGAATGATCGCAAGGGCATCAAACTCCCATGATTGAGAGTTTGTTTGATTCCTAAGCCTTGCAAAAACACTCTAAAAAATAATAAGCACCTTTGTGCTTTAAACAACACAAATCCAAACTATTAGGGTTTTTTTTGGAAGAATTGAGCAACGCTTCCGCGTCGTGCTCAAAACCCTAAATTAAAATCCTAATTTATTCACAAAATATCCAATTGGCCCAGTGAAAACTGGGCAACGCTTCCACGCTAAAACCCTCACCGGTCCAATTTTATACAACACCCACAAAAGCACAACAACCACACATGTACAACAACCGAATACAAACAATTCACAACAATTGAGAGAATTTAAAGAAATACACACAAGTAGTTTTCTGACAACTAAAGTCACCAATTTTGTAGTAATGAGGATTTTTCTATGCCTTTTAATAATTTGTACAATTTCTAGGTCTTGATACTCTAATAAGAATGCAAAAAATGGATGAAAGAAGGGTAAAGAGGTGCTCCCTCCCTAATATCACGCTGAGAATTCTGTAATGTCACACTGAAAAAACAAGGGACGCACGGCCTTGCTGTCTCGTTGTCGACTGTTCCGTTTTGCCTACGATGCAGTCAAATCGGGTCGCCCTAATCGTCGTTCAATTTATCGCCTAGGGCTGGGCCTCCGCAATTCCGCCATGTCTCGATCGTCTCGCTGTCCTCCGTTGCCGACTTGCTGTGATCTTGATGCGTTCGCGGTCTTCTCGTTGTCAGTTGGGTGTTCTCGAATAGGCCCTTCGCCGTGGGCTGCTATAGCAGATTGCCGAAGTTGCCCTCTCGCTCACAGTCACGATCGTCGCTTCAACCGTGTTGTCTTGTTCGCCGTGATTTTCGACTTGTAGTCGTTGCCGGAGCTCGACCCTTGGTCGTCGCTCGTCGATGAAGCACTTCTGCGGGTCTCGTCGCTCACGGCCCTCGTTCGTCGAATCCGTCCTCTTGGTCAGTCGCCACAAATCTCCAGCCTGGTCATTCTTTGAACCAATCTTCTCGTGGTCGCCGCAATTCGTGCGACAAGAATTCGTCCTCGTCGCTGCAGCAAGGTCGCGGTCGCCGCAAAATCCGTCGTCGCTCGTTCTCTTCGGAATCTCCAACCGCTCCTACTAATATCGACGCCCTCACAGTCACCCCTCCGTGTTCCTGTACGCCACTTCCGTCGCTGCTGAAGCAGCATCGTGCTGATCGTCGTAGTCTTCCTGTCTTGGATCCTTGCACGGCTGTCGGCTCCTTCAGCGCCGTCGAATTCGTAGCCATCGCCGCACTCGCCTTGTTGTGATGCTCTGGTCGCCGCTATACTCGAAGTCGCCCTTTCGCCTTTGAAGTTCCACCCATAAGTTCGACTCAGTGTGCCCCGACAAGAAGTGTGATGAGTGATGCAACAACATTCATTTTCCAACTACAGTCGTGTAAGATTTATTTTTAGTATGCGAAGCGATATGCTAGCGAGTCTAAGAATCGCTATAGATGAGTTTTGGTTTCAGCTGTGAATCAATAATCTATAACACTTGCTGTTTCGTTCTAATTTGGTTCTAATTTTAGTGCAAATCAAGTCTCACAATTAGACTTAGGAACTATCGCAATAGCCTCCGTGGCTGTTAGAATCAACCAATATGTGATGGCACAAAGATTTGAGGGCTTTGGAAGCAATATAAAGGCAACAGAGCACCGCTACGCCAGCTTGAAGACAAGGTCCGAGGTGATGAAAATGAGAACGGGAAGCAAGCTGGAGAATCACAGAAAAACTATGGAGCTTCGCTTTGACGCTTTTGAGACAAGGTCCGAAGTGAGAAGCGTCAATTTGGAGACAAGATTGAACCTCAAAGTGGATGCCATACTTGTACTCCTGAAGGAAAAAAAAAAAGGTTTTAGAAAAACATAAAATATTAGTGTGAAAATATTGAGAGTTTGAAGGTAGGGAATATTGCATAATTTCGTAAGATTTGGTGTGAAACTTGAAGCAAAATAGAATCTTGCAGATTCCGTGATTGTATTGAGGGCTGTGAGAACGCTCCGGCTGTACGAAGGATTTCTGCGAAGGGGAGGTCGCAGAAGATAACAGTTGAAATTTACGCTGAAAGCAATCTCAACGCGAATTCAAAGAGCACGGAGACAAAAACGGAAATGAAAAGTAGGTGGCTTGAGCAATCCGACCGATATGGCATATAGTGAACTTGAAATTAAGTTAAGACACGTCTAAGCATGGAGAGAACTCCGAGAATTTAAGATCATTCATAGATATATAAAAATCATCTTTCGTGTTTATGACGCATTGTTACAATCATAAAATGAAACCATGGAATAAAATAAAAGGGCAAACGGTCCAATTGCACAAAATTGAAAAATCAAATAGTTAGAAAAAAAAAACATCCGAAATAAACACCTAAAATCGAACATAAACACATATAAACCCGGGAATTTGTCTAATTGGCTAAAATGTCACGGTTAGACAAATATAAAATACTGAATACATTAAAACTATAGAGTTAATTGTTTATCGTTAAAGTGAACCGTTTCGACTGCTCACAAATGATAAGACAATGTTTTTGTTCGCCTTTCCAAGATTCGATGTGGGATTTGCTCAATGGCATGGTGACGTCCTAGGTTTTCGCGCATGTTCATTTAAACATTGCACCAATAATTTGCAAAAATAAAAATCAACTTGGCTTGGTTTTTTTATAAAGCATCTTTATTGCAACAGTTGAAAAAACTTTTATAGTTTACTGAGAGTATAATTTTGAAACATCACATTCCAAAGTAGGGAAAATGACCTAAAATTTTTTTTTTTAAAAGGAGATCGGATTTTTTTGCTACAAAGGAGACATATAAGTTGGAGTTTGCGCCAAGTTGTTATCTCTCACCGATTTTCAAGATTGCGCATGATGTGATAGAGTATCGCAATATCGTATTCAAAACTAAATAGGAAGAGAATTTTCACTACGGTTCATTTTTAGAGTAATGTTAAAATGCATTTATATTTCATGAATAATTCTACTATTACGCCATTGCCCTATTTTCATGGTTCCTAATTGTAACTATACGATGAGCCTATCGCAAGAAAATGTGACTCTCATTATTTTTTTGTGCTATACATTTTCATTCTAGGAAACATTTTTTCAAGTTCTGGAACTTTATCACATACTAGTGAATTGTTGGATTGGATGTGAGTGTTCTTAAGTAATTATGGTCTGATACATGCCGTGAGTTAAAAAAATGTTTAATGATGTAAAGATTAGGATATATAGTATTATATCGCCTTTAAGAAATAGCGTGACGATGTGCGCATATATATATGCTTGGAAACGATGTAATAGTGTGACAATGAACTCCATTCCAATCATTCCTCATAATTGCATGATGCAAGTGAGCTCACAAAGCATCAATACTCAATTAAATTGCAAGTAAATGTGAGCACTTTGATCAACCAGCGGTCAAAGTATCACAAGTTGGGCCGAGAGGGGGTGTAAGGACCTTTAACGCCTTCCAAGCATGGACTCCTAAACCTAGAATTCGACTTACACCTTCACATGCACAATACATTCATAAGCATATGCACACGCACTTACATACACATTTTACTCGCATTCACCGCATGCACAAGGAACATAGGCATAGATAAATGCAAAATAATTTTGAAAACAACACTTACAAGTTGGGATTCAACACCTAAAAAAAGGCAGCACACCCCATGGCACTAAAACAAACGCCATTTCCTACTAGAGACTTTAAATTCCACAAAGTAAATTTCTAATGAAAGCTAACTTCAATTTCTCTCCTCTTGCGCAAAAATCAAAGAAAAATATTTTACCAATTGGGAGTTATGGCCCTCCAAAGTCGGTGTTCTTCAATCCTTGTTGCTGCCAACCCTCTCGCACTTGATCGGCTATCACTCCTACGTTGTAGCTTCAATCACCACGAAACTAAACCAGCACAAAGTAGACTTCACCCCGCTTCAGCACGCGCAACCCACACTCAAAAATCCCTTACCAATCAAAAGTTATGGGGCCCCAAAGCTGTTGACCTCCCATTCTTGCGGCCGCCACCCCTCTCCCCCATGATCGGCGATTTCTCTCTTGTTGTAACTCCAAATCTCGCGTGTGAGGTGTCCCTAGAAAGCTAACATCATCATCTATCTAGTGCTAAAATCTTAGCTCAATCCTTAGTAGTATTACGAAGATATTGCTGATTTCCCCTACTGCCTTTTTCCCTAAGTTTCTACCTCTATCTTTTCCTCCCATGACCTCCACACACACAAGACTCCTTTCTCTTAAAAAACATGGACGACCCCTTAGGGTCTCCCCATGGCCTTCACCTTCATCTTCATCTTCATCCATGCCGTCCATTCATCCAATGGTCACACTAGATCTACACTAATTAGCATTGCCTACACTAATTCAACAACTAACACTCTAATTATCCTAATTTCTATAATTCCAACAATCTAATTGATGAGAATTTCTCCTATTTTGTACTAACTAAATAATACCCAATCTAATACTAAAGCAATCATAAAATATACGAAAACATCCAAATACATCAACCGATGCATTTTAGACTCAATGCAAATACTAAAAAGATCAATTTAATAATAAAAATGAGTAACTTAGGGTGTGAGCCATCTTGGTGGCTCACAGTAAAATTAACCAAAGATGAGGATGACAATGACACCTAATTTTCTTAATTAAATGACACATTTTTATATTTAATGTTAATCAAAACATTTTTTTCATTTCCAATATTTAATATATGGTATTAAAATTCACTCAAATATATATCGGTATATTTTTATATTTTTACAAAACAAAATGTTATTTATTTCAAAATCCATAGACCGAAAAGTATAAGATTCAATCTTATGAGGTCATAAGACTCAATCTAATGAATTACAAGAATTTCAAAGTTGTTAATATTAAAATTAGTTAGTCTGAATAATACGGAAACAGAAGTCTTATGTGACATAAAATAAAAAATAATTTCTTTTTAACCCTTAAGTTGAGTTTTTGCTATGAACTAAATGTGTCATAGTATGTGTTGTATAAGATTCTATTGAACTTTGTAAAATATAAAAGTTGTATTGTGTAATCTCTAAATTTCATCTACATGGTTGAATATTATCAAAACTATTTAATTTTTTTATAAATAAATTTCAAAAGAAAAACTATGAATATTCACAAAAAATACATTATTCAATCTTTAATATTGAATTAAATTATCATTACTTAAAAATGAAATTTTTTATGACTTAGATGGAAGTCGACAAGATTCAAAATTTACAATTTTTTTAAATGTCAATTCAAAAAACACTACGTAAGGATAGTATAAAATTAATAGTTTTTAATCAAACAAATTCGAATGGGTATTCAAGCATCGTATTAACTTTGTTCTGTTAGCCAATCGTACCAAAATTCAAAGATAAATTTTTTATTTCTTTATTTTTTTTGTTTTGGAAGTTAATTAATTAGATATTATATATGTAATTGTATATGATGAATTTTAGGAATCCATTTGCATGGATTTGATTTGAAAATCATACTCTATAATCTATGTTTGTAAGTTCATGAAAAATATTCACTTTACTACCGGTATGTGTTTTTTCACACATTTATAAATTTGATACTTTTGTAGATTGTTTCAACATCTACACCATGTAACATTCTTTATTTTTTTTGAATGTTTGTGAACACATTTTTTATGAGTTAATGACATAATTTTATAGGAAATTTGATTTTAAATAGGTAAGGCCCAAAAAAAACTCAATTTGGACACTCGTAACTCATTTTACAATACTTTCGATTTTTGAAACAACCAGCTTTAGGTCGCCTTGGCACTTAAAGGTTAATAATATTCATAAAAAAATATGCAAAGACTTTATGCATTTTGTTTGAGTTTTGATGGGCTTGATTGTGGTCTAGGTTTTATAGGATGGTAACTGTGTAAAAAAAATTGATATAGATTTCGAGAGTGATAAAGGGAGAGGTGAAAGCAAAAACATGCATAGTTGAATACGACCTAAGTCATGCTTATAAAGAAATTGG
Source organism: Pohlia nutans (assembly GCA_022496805.1). Lineage (NCBI taxonomy): Eukaryota > Viridiplantae > Streptophyta > Bryopsida > Bryales > Mniaceae > Pohlia > Pohlia nutans. Next base: position 5,178,037 of record CM040103.1, read on the forward strand.
AAATTATTTCTCTTGATGAATTTTTAATAAAGTTTTTATTTTGTAATGTCATTAATAATTGAAAATAATTAAACTACAAGTAAGATTAACGAAATAGCTGTAAGCGTGACCATACTTACAAATTGTGTAGAAAATTCATTAATGCATTCATCAATGAATTACCCTCGTAGCTTAGTAATAGATTTTTATGAGTTTAACCCCTATACGTCCTCACCTATGTCCAATTTGGGAAGTTTTGCAAAGATGCATTATAAAATGCAACTTATATGAATATTTGAAACTTGATGTATGAATAAAAATTATACACTATGAAATTTAGATTCGATCTATACGGTTAGATCTTCAATTGCTATCACTAATATTTTTCTATAAATTTTGAAAAGTAAAATAAAAAATTATTTTGTAATTCGATTACGAATAAGATATTGACAGTATGGGGATGAAATTTGTTGTGATGGCTTATAATGTAGTAATCTAGGAGTAGTGATTTTTGGAGATTTTTTGGGTGCTTGATTTTATGAGTTTATTTTTTCAAGAACACTTCTAGACTAAAATCTTCAAAATTTTGGGTGAAACACTACAACACAAAATGAGGCATAAATTTTTCAAAAATTGTTTCTTTTTTATCGGATCACAGATACATGAAGTTAACTTCCCATAAAAAATTCAGTAAAAAAACCATACTACAAAAAGTGCATGACGGATGAGAAACAGCGGATGAAACCTGTACATCAAGCAAAATATGCATGGTTGGGGAGTTAGAGGTTAAACAATAAAAGCGATAATAAACTAATGTTAATAGTATGTATTAAACGTCAAAAATGTAGAAATTTTCAAAGAATGTTGTAATCGCACTCATATTGTATATTTGCATCATATAGAATCAATGTATGAATCCATATTAATACTGAAAATGATAGATAAAAATCATGTAATAAACTATATGTAATCAAATTAAATAATAAGGATAATAAAATTAAAATTTGCAAACTACATTAATATGTATATACGATACGCTAATATTTGACGCATATTTTTTTAAATAAATAATATATGAATATGTAAAATATAGACACTTTTTAAAATTACATAGAACCAATAGTATTTTTTTTTAAATGTGCATTTTAAAACGAAAGTGCAACAAATGTTATTAAAAACTAATTTAAATTTTACTAAAGCTTTTTTCAATAATTTGATTTTTTTTAATGAATAATAATTGGATTTGTTCAATTTTCATTCTTATAACATTAAGACTATGAGATATATGTGTTTAATTATGAAGAGTCATTATTAAAGATCTTAATGTAATCACACAAATTTAATAAATGATATATTATCAAATTTATTACAATTTTTTATTATATAAATTTAGTATATATCAATGGTCTCATAATATCGAATAAACATGTAACATTTATATCATATAGATTAAAATTGGATATTACATGAATTAATTTCGAAAACAAACAAATGATTCTGTATCCGATTTTATGATCTAAAATCAATGTAGAAAACATAATCTAATTTTTTTATTACATGAACCTAGTAAATACCTTGTTTATTATGGTATGTGTAACTCTAATTTTTATTTTTTTCAAAATAGTGCATAATGTGTGGTTTTGTGTCAATCAGTGTAGGGTTTTTTAAATTTTATTTGGTAGCGCTCGGTTTTGTAACACTCTAAATGATAAAATAATAATATAATACTTTTCAATTTCTACAACGCTCTAGGTATGTTGCATAATTAATGCATACATTGTAGATACCAATATTAAAGCACATTCATCAAAGTTATTGGCAACAATGACAAATTATTCAACTTTGACAATAAGGATACTGTACAATATTGCCTACTAGATCAACCTCCAATTTTGTTTTACACTTTGTGCACTAAGTGTATACATCGATAGAGGGATAAAGGGCCATTGCACTAAACTATTGAGAATAGTAATTTTAGTGACCAACAACCAAAAAAAGTAACTATAAGCCACTACTCGATAATAACGACCAAATCAACAAAAAAATCATCAACATTCTATTATTTTATGTACTATAATGATCGTTTTCACTAGTTTTTTTAGATTTTTTTGTTAGGTAGCAACAAAAATTTGTTTGATTTTTGTTGGTTTAGGTAGTGTAAAAAAAATCGTGACCGAATAAACAGAAATCCAACAAATTTTATTGCTTTTAAAAATGTTGAAAAGTACATTATGAAGCGTCAATTTTTTAAAAGCATTAAAATAGATTTAAAAATATCAATTCTAGATTAATTCTTTGAAAATAGAGTCAACAAGTTCATTGAATATTAATAATGTAGCTAATATTTTATATATAAAGAGAATATAAAGATATTGTATTCTATTATAATATTATACTACTCATTTTCAAAGGTGTTTTTGTACTATAATGAGTGTTATAGTTTTGAACAAAGAAGAAATCCTAATGTTGTAAAACAATCAATTTAAAGACGTAATATAATACTTAGGGAAAATATCAAAAATATTTTAATATTGTAATATAGAATCTTTCAAAATCTTTGAGAATCTTCTCAAAATAGCTTATATTATTTTTGAATCGTTACGAATATTCTTAGAATCTTCTTTAAAATATTTTTACAGTCTAATTTTCCCAAAAGAAATTAGATTTTCATTTATAGAATTTAGAAGCAATTAACATTAATCCCTAACCATCCCGTCATCTACATTTTGGACGTTTTTTTTGGAGTACATTCACCTTTGAAAAGCTCTAACGTTTGCAAAAAGTGTTGGATTTAAATGAAATTTTGGAATAAAACCTGCCCTTATGATTCATGGAATGAGTGGTAAAAATTACAAATCAATCCAAGATGAATTGAATTTTTGGTGATCATTTGAAATTAGGGGTCTTTTTTTTGGACAGTTTCTATGCATTTTGATACCTACAACTTCATAGACTTGTATCTTCTTCATCCCATATCTGTTTTCAATAAACATTATTAGGTTGAATTCCCCTTGAAGTCTAGTTATCATGGTAAAATTTCATGTCAATCCATGTTGTTCTTAATATTTGGAAATCATTTTAGTGCATGGGTCTACTTTACACACTTTTTGCTTTTTGGGTCAAATGGCTCACTTTCGGGCTACTTTTTGACATTGCAAGGCCATTTTAGGGCACATTAACTTTTTTCAAGAGGCTTCTTTGGTACCAATGTGTTTATATGATGATTTTGAATTACTTTATAGTTAAAAGTTTTTTCATTTGAGTAATTTTGAAAACAAATTTCACCTCTAATTGTGTTTCTGAGAAAATTTCAGCATCCTTTTTAAACACAATCACTATGATCTTGCAATCTATATGGTCAAATGACTCCATATTTGATCCACGTTGTATACAACATGTATATTACAAGATTTTACGATTCAGATTCGTATACCTCACTTACATTACATTTAGACCTATAACACATTAATAATAATGATGATTTTAAGCCCAAAAATGCTACTGACGTTTATGGGTTAAAAATTCAATAAATTACATTTTATATTTTTAGAATTCAAAGTTTAATATTATTGGTTATAATTTTACTTTTCACCATATAAGCAAAACAAAAAGATGTACTAAAATGAACAACATTACTTTTCCAAAATAGTAAAATTTGTAACACAAGACAATGTAGAGGTGTTGAATTGGATTGGCATGATTTGAATTGGATTCAAATTATATTTAATTTCCTATTAGAAAATAATTATGATTTAAACGAATTTTTAATATTTTAGTCTCGAGCAGCTCATAAAAGGAGGCATCAACTAAGAAATAATATCTCAAAGCATTACGGGTTAAACTGAGTTTAAAATTAGGTTTTCTTTGAACTCGATTTGACCTTCCCAATTTGGGCACCAAAAAAAAAAAATTTGATTTTTTTTTTAGATACAGAAAATTTTGTACATGATGTCGTGCAAAAAAAGTATTAAAATTTTTATATTTTTTACATGGAAAAAAAATCACTAGTGGTTACATTCGTTCATAGTTATCAAAAAAATAATTGACTTGCATCAAGTTTTCTGTGTGGTGTAGTGGTGAAGGGAAAGAATTGGAGCTAGGAGGTCGGTTGTCCAAATCCGGCCACTGGCAATGAAGCCCGGGTACATGGTGGTAGACAGCTCTAGTAGTTCGACCGGGCAACTGTTTTTTCGTGGGTAGCCAAATTTTTTGCTCGGGCAATCCGAAATAATGTTCAGGCAAGGTAGAAAAAAATTGAGCAGATTTCATATATTTCATCGTAAAATTCTTTTAAATAAAATTATTTTAACCAAATCAGTAGTTCCAAAACAACATGTTTTAGTTGGAAAATGACCGGGCCAACTCGTCCTAATCAACTGCCGCGATCATCTTATTTTTGTTGATACGGTCATACGATTTTCTAGTAGTGAGTTGTTGGTTGGGTAATTGTTTGATTATAAGTTGGTTTTTAGTATGTTGTAAGATCGCCAAGTGATGAGTTTCTGTGGTTAGTTGGTGAAGGGCTATGTATCAAACTATGTGGTTTCGGTTCAATTCCTGTTGCGTTTGTTTGAGCAATAGTATGATATACATGACTTGGTGTCGCTATTGAGTTTATTATAGGCATTCAAGTTATACCAACTAACTGGCTCCTACCCAACCTCCTGAGACAAGTGGTGGCATTGTGCTAACTGTTTAAAATAAATAGTGGTCTTCACCACTACCCCTTTTTTTTGTTCTATTGGTATTGATTGGTTATCTTCTATTTGTCTTTGATGTAGGAAGATTGATCCGGTATGTTGTATAGCAATAGTGTTTATTGCTTTGAATGTGTGTTTAATAGAAGTTTTAGAGAGTTTAAATTTTGTTTTGAGTTGTTTCATTGAGGGAGCGTGCGTAGTTTTTCTAGCTCCAACCAAGATGACTATAAATGGGTCTATTTTCCACCCTTGGTGAATGATGCTATTAATTAATGGTTGATATATTTGGAGTTTATTGTCTATTGCATCTTGTGAGAATTAGTCATTAGTATATGTGAATTCAATAAATTGTACTTTGAGATAGTCATTTGGGTTTAGTGGTGGAGCATTTTGGTGTGGAAGTTCTTTAATACATAGTAGGTTGGGTTTGAATCTGGCGTTACGGTAGCATCTTTGTTGTTCACATGTTCAACATAGGAGCCATGCGAGAACAATATTTTCTTGTGGATTGTTTTTAAATGTCCCTCCATTCATGAGGGTGTAGCATCTTGATTTTGTGATGATAAATTAGTTTCTTATGTTCTCATACTGTTTTGCTATGTCTTTTGGTTCTAAGGACATGTATCTAGTGTTGGTTACATTTTAAGAGTACATAAAGCCATGTGTCTGTATCAAGGAGTTGCAAATCAAATATGTGATTGATGAAAACCTTTCTATGCCAAAAAATGATTATTTTTGAGCATTGCCCATGTATTGTTTAGTACTCATATAAATAGACTTGAAATAGACTTGATTTTTGTGAGTCTGTTAGTTTAAGGTTAGACAAAAAATTATTGGATATTTCATTATCTATGATAGGTTCATTGTCCATTAGCTAATGTTGGAGAATTGTTGTGCCATTATTTCTAAGTTGTTTTCACGGTCGTGTTTAGTGATGTATGTTTCAAGGCATCTAGGAGGGCCTTTGCAAGGACTCGTTTTTTAGTTCAGGCCATGTGTCTTTTTGAAAGTAGTATGGTGGAGTATGTGCAAACTCACTAGTTTTACGTATAAAATAAAATTTTGGTTTGTCAGAATGATTTTATTGTGAACATTTTGAGTATCAAACTCCCATTCTAATAACAATTTGATCAATTTATGATCAAACTTTGAATGTAAATATAGTCCATGTTTGATTCTATATTTGAATTTTCAAAAAGAATACTCCTTGCAAAATGCATTCTAAAGCACATTCAAAATAGAATCTATAAAAAAATGCCTTTTAAAATAGAGAAATAATTCATCTTTACTAAAAATAAAACATTTTAAAATTCATGCATTCAAATTCTTTTTGAAAAAGATTGAAAAATAGAATGATGTTCTTTTTCACATATTTGAACATTAAAAAATCATAGTTTAAAATTCCATCCACAACCCTCATTTTCCTTTTTCTTTTATAAATGTTGTAGTGCACTAGTGCAATGCTACAGTGCACTAATACACTTTTAAAGTAGCCTTACATCTGTAAATAACACTTATTTTTCAAATTTCTTTTTTTTCTTGCTCAAAATCTAAAGACATTATACTTTAAAAAAACATCTCAACCCGTTCTATGTTATGGTGGTTATTTTAAATTTGAATGTTGAAAAGAGGTCCAAAAGTAGTGCTTTGCAAGGAGGAAAGTAATTTTTTCCATCAATACAAATATCTAATAAAAAAATTACTTGATTTTGTTTAAGAGAGGCAAAAGAATGGAAAGAAAATAGAATTAAGTGACAAAAAGAATTTCTCAAAAGAATTTCAAAAGTATTCAAAAGAGGCCACGATAAAACATATGTTGACAATGAAGAGGATTTTAACAATTTACAATAAGCAATAGGTGGATGCTAAAGCAACTTCAAGTGAAATTTAAAAAATTTAACGGAAAAGTCAATAATAGTAGGCGTTTTTACATCCCAAGTAAGGGTTGTTAATAATCTAGTGGGGTCATCACCATGCAAATGAAGAAAGTCATGAGGGTCTCTATGGACTATTGTGCAGTCATGAAAATTATAAAAAAATTCAGTAGAAGAAATGATGGTCTCTTTGTATTTGGTTTGGAGAATTAGTTTTTGAAGATCTAGTCAAATGAATGTATGTTGAATGTCAAACATTAATAGTGGATACGGTCATATAATAAATGTGATAATGTAAATATGTGCAAAATTGAACTTGAGAGTATTTTAAGTGGATTATTAAACAAGTAAGACATTATTTATCCATTATTTATCTATTAGAAGTATGTTAGATCATATTATTTATATATACTCATTTAAAAAATATGTTTGCCAAAATGAAAATTCCCTTGAAGACGTCATGCATGAATATTTAATTGATAAATTTTTTTTACAAAAAAATAAAATTTTAATATAGGATTCTTTTATACAAAATTGAAACTAGTAGGATTTGTATAGAAATATTTAAAATAGTTGCAAAAAATAACATATTAATAAATTTTCAGTTGGTCATAGTTTATGATTGAACTTTTAAATGGTCATTTCATAAAAAAATCTAATTGTTACTAAATATTTGGTTGAATCATGATTATTAAACTTTTCATTTATCAATTATCTTATATAAAGGAGCCCGTTGCAATGCAACGGTTTCTAAAAATTTACAACAAATGATGGATGATGATTGATTGGGGATGAAAAAAGAGAGGATGAAAACGTGACGCAGTATGGTGACGGATATCGCATGGGGCCGCGCCGGTCGTTGCAAGTTTTTGTGACAATGCTTTTTTAATAGAATAGAGAACTATATTTATAATGATATCTGAGATGTCAACGAATAAGGCTTTTAATGACATAAACTCTAACACATTGCTATTGCTGCCTTTTAGGCAATGCCACGTTATTGAAACAAATTCAGTAATAATTTGATTAGAAAGGTAATGATAAGTTGGGTATTAGAGCTTCAAAAATAGCAAGAGAGTTTAGATATACTCCCTTTGTTCCATTGAAATTCGTGATTTGAACTTAACCCCTAAATGTCCTCACCCCTCTCCAAATTTGGCAGTTTTGCAAAAGATGCATTATAACATACAACTAAGAGGGATATTTTGAACTTGATGCATGATTAAAAGTTTTACATTATAAAATTTAAATTCAATCCATATAATTAGATCTGCAATTGCTATCACCAATATTTTGTAAAAAATTTGAAACTTGAAATTTGAAAATATTTAGTAATCTAATTACGAATAAAATATTGACAAACTGTGGATGAAATTTGTTGGGATGGGTTGAAAAGTAATACACTAAATGTAGCATTAGAGGATATTTGAGCTCTAGAAAGGGCCCTTAAGGATTGACAAAGAACCCCATTTTATTAATGTAGGCTTAACTAAGTGAGTACCAATGGATCCGTCTGTATCTTGTATGAAAGACTAGACTAGAGGACAATGAGTGCTACCACCAAAGAATGACTCACCTATCAACTCGCTCCACCATGCTTTGAATCATAGTACCATACCACGGAGTACATGGGCACAAATTGGGGAAATGTTCTTGTCCTTCACCTTTGAAGTACTAATTTAAACACGAACCAAGGTGCCCCACACAAGCTTCTTAAGGGCCCTATTTAGAGCTCAAATATCCTCTAATGTGATTTTTGGAGATTTTTTGGTTTCTTAACCCCTAAATGCCCACAACCCTCTTTAGATTTAGAGAATTGCAATGATGCATCAAAAAATGCTACTATGATGGATATTTTGAACTTGATGTACGAATAAAAGATGTATGTTATAGGTTTTACATTCTATCCATTCAGTTACATTCTATCCATTCGATTAGATATATGATTTTGTATAAAATTTAAAATTTGAAACAAAGTTTATCCACAGATTGTCAATGTCTTATGTGTAATTGGTTGAAATATAATACTCTAAGTGTAGTGGTTTTTGGAGATTTTTTGGTTGCTTGATTGAATGACTTGACTTTTTCAAGAGCAATTTTGAACTATTTTGAACTAAGATCTTAAATTTTTTTGGCGAATCATTGTAACATGAAATGAGGCATTCAAATTTAACTAATCATCTCCTTTCTAATCTATTTTTCACACATGTATGATGCTAACTTCCCATAAAATCTATAGTAAAAAGTGCACATTGAATGAGAAAACGTGGTAAAATTTGTATATCCTTCAAAAAATGGATGCCTAGGCAATTAAGGGTTAATTTTATGAGTTTATTTTTCAAGAGCACATTTAGACTAAAACCTTCGAGATTTTTGGTTAATCACTACAACATGAATGAAATTTATATATTGTTCAAAAAATGAACGGCTGGACAGTTAGGGGTTAAAATTTGTCCCAAAACAAAGTTGTGATTTTTGGAACAAAAGAGAACGCAAGTATTACTCACAATCTATTCTGCACTACATATACGTATGACCTAGATCACAAATCCAAACACTGACTTTAACCCTTAAATGTCAAGAGAGCCTCGACGGGGCAGCCCAGAAGGCATCTAAATTTTTGAAGGAAGGAAAACAAAAAAAACAAAAAAAACAAAAAAACAAAAAAAAAGAGAATAAAAATAAATAAATAAATGTATATATATATGTATATATATATATATATGTATATATATATGTATATATATATATATGTATATATATATGTATATATATATATATATATATATATATATATATATATATATATATATATATATATATATTGCAAAAACAGCACTGCAGTGCACTGCTGGCTAGCACTATAGCACAGTAGCACTGCGGCATTGCTGAACTTCAGAGGCCCCAACTTCTAAACTTGTTCAATTTGATAACTTTGATTGCTTACCAACGATTTCACAATCTCTCAAATGAGGCGAAAATTTGGAATCTAGATTGCTTTTTCAGTAGCTTTCCAACACACCAATCCTTGCTTGATTTGGTTGAGAAAATCAACTTTTTCTTCATTATTCTCTTTTAAATAAGCCCATGGGACTTTCCTTGACATTTAAGGGTTAACCTGCATCTCTCGAAACATTCTTCAAGTTTGATTTCAACCATTGGTAATGCTTTCATATCATTTCAGCTACATCTTTCAATTGATTTCCTGACAAAAATTATGTTCCTGACTATCAAGAATTCTTCATACTAGGTGATAGCAAGATTGAGCTTGTATATGAGAGTTAGACTGAGAAGTTTGAATTTGAAAGTTATATGTGGCGACTTGAAACGACTGTGAAATGACAGTCTTCAAGCCCAAGTGTTTTAGGATTGTAAGCAACAATAATTGGTGATCCTTGTGAAGAAGCAACAATGCAAGGTCCAAAAATCTATTAAATTTATTTATTTTTCCGATTTTTTTAGGATAAAATAAAAGACACAATGTTTAACAAATTCTAACCAAAAAAATTGAAAAAATCATGTTCAATGAGTATTTATGTGTGTTATAGTAAGGTTACGGAAGTTAAAATTGGAAAAGTAGTTCTGACCGAATTGAAAGGTAAATATAAAACATGTTGAAATTCAATTAATTTAATTTAATATTATGTTTTATATGTATGATAGTACAGTATAATTTAATAGCCATGAGCTAAAAGGAGCTGCATGCAGTTAACTCCTAAACGTCCGAGCATCCAGAAATTGGAACTGATTCAAAGCCTTACAACTTTCTCATGCAACCTATGGAGAGCTGTGGATAATATTGGAGAACCCTCCAACTACAAAAATGTCTTATTTTTTGGGTAGATTTTATGCTTGCAATGGTCTTCTCATGTACACCTCATGTACATCTAAGCCATACTAATATCTAGTTTTGAGGCTAAAATCTACTTCTGTTCAAAGGGTTGGTATGTTTAGGGGTTAATGGCATACATAATCTACTTCTATTCAAAGGGTTGGTACGTTTAGAATTGGGAGAATCAACCCCCACACTGGCACCAAAGATAAAAAACAAAAATAAAAGCTTGCCCCTATTTTTGAACATGGTGGGTAGTCCTAAACCAACTTGGGGTCGCAGATCCCAAATATAGAATTAAAATTTCCAAAATAAATCACCCAGACCTCCAAAATGAGAAAACCTAAAAATTGACAGGTCCCAGTGTGGAGGTTGGTTCGCCCTCCCCAGTACGTTTAGGGGTTAATGGCATACCTACCATACAGATACACAGATCCTTTCCATTCATCACATGAAAACCATCAATCACAACAAAAGAGGAACAAGTAAAAAGGTGTCACTAGATCATAGAATTAGTCACATACATGGAGATAACCCCGATGCTCAAGCTATAGCCGCTGCAAGTAGGTGGCGTAGTCCTGAGATTTACCCTTGTACTGAGCTGCATATCAACACCCGCACCTTATGATGCATTTGTAATCTTGTTATCTCAAATTTAGGATGTCATATATTAGTGTGTCTTGTAGGAGCCATGAAACTTCATGCACATTAATGTTCCTTGGACTGCACCATTTTTTTGTACTTATTGTAAGTGGCTAAATAAAAAACTTCAAATAATCCATTGCATTTATGATACCGTATGATGTATTTAAGGTAACAAGTGTTAAATCCACGTCAAAGAGATAGCTCTCAAATACTTCTAGGAGTCATGTAAGAAGAATCTCTTCATGTAATCTCTTAATCTCTTCATGTTACATTAATCAATTTAACCCCTAAACGCCTGAATGACCAATTTTGGCTGATCAGTTTTTGCTGCAGCTGAAATGCGATTTCGGCCATTGAAATGATATTTTTTGAATTTGAGCTCAGCTAACAAAATGTAGCTTACGAAGTCTAGTTTCCACTCCATTTTGAAATTTTGAAAAATTTCTAAAATTGAATGATTTATAGCAATTACAAGTTCAGGGTCTATTACCGTGGCACCTCCACAGTGTTCCACGGTTTTAGGTTTTTCCACTGTATTTTTAAATTTAAAAATATTTTTTGAGCACGGTAAACAAAATAATGTTTTTCTTTGTAATTTACACATTTGGCAAGTTTTTTGTATTTTTAAAATATATTTTATAATTGATGTGAATTTTCTTTGCTTTTACCACTTTGAAAAATCATGATAATTTAAATTTTGCATTAATAATTTTGAAAAAATCATATATTGTAGTTGACATTCGGTTTCATGCAGGAAAATTATGAAATTTAATTTTTTGTTCAATAATAATGGTGAAAGATAGCATACAGTCTAAAGTTCTTTCACCACGGTAATAGGGTCAGGCATTTAAGGGTTAATCTCTTAATTGGACTGTAATATTTATTGAACTTAATGTAAGACTCTTACCACATGCGTTTGCAGGAGGCGTTGCAGCTGTTGTTGACCAGCTGGAGCATTCACTCGTTGCATTTTCACAATCTCCTTGTTCACCTGATGCAGGAAACGATTAGTTTTATCTGCAATTTGGCTTGCATTTTTGTCACTTGCATTGATGATTCAAAATCCTAGAATGCAAAAATATAATACTTCTGGGAGAGTACCTTGGTGGGGAAGGTGTTGTCCTCGTCCAAGAAGTACCCAAGCCCTCTTGTCATACCGGCAGCCACATTGCGGCCAACCCTACACAACAGGAAAAAAACAAATCAGTTGAGGGATACCATTTGATTCATAGCTTTCAAACAGCGAATTCAATTGACCATATTGTGAAAAATGGTGCCAAATTCTACATCACCGGAATAAGTGAAGAACATTCTATATGTGGGTGAAAAAAGAAAAGAAAATTGGACAAGAGAAAATCTCCAAATAAACTAATCAACTCCATAAGGCCACCAGGTGGCTCCTGTTTTTTGGGTAGTGTTGAGTAGCTTTTATATAGATTCTTTTTTGTTTATTTCTTATTTCTTATTTGTTCAACATATGTAGTATTCTTCACTAATTCCAGTGATATAAAATTTGATCCCATTCAAATTATAATTTTCACAATATGATTGTTTAAACTTGTCATTTTAAAACCCAGAATCCTTGGTCCTTTAGGGGTTAAATTGTTCATGGCGATGGCGATGACTTCGTGCGTTTCGCGAGAGATGGCTCCCAACGACATGCCTCCGGTGACGAATCGTTCCATGATCACCGACGCGGGTTCTACATTCTCTACAGGAATGGGTTGTCGTGAGCTCTGAAACTCCAGCAGATCACGCAACACCTGAAGCACACAACAACAACCAAAAAAAACAGTCATCTCTTCCGTTCCCTTTAATGTATGTTACATTTTTTTCAGCGCTATTACTAATTCAAACCTTACAGTTTGTATAACTATTGATGAACACCATTTCGATAATATTCACTGAAAAAACTTCATGATGGTTGTCCCACGATAAAAATTTAACAAAAAGAAGTATCATATACCTTAACCCCTAAAGGACCATAAGGCCATCAGGTGACTCTTGTTTTTTTCAGTAATTGTGAGTAAGTTTTATGTATATTCTTTTTTGTTAATTTTTAATTTCTTTAATTCAACATATGTAATATTCTTCACTAATTCCAGTGATATAAAATTTGATCCCATTCAAATTATAATTTTCACTATATGATCGTTTAAACTTGTCATTTTAAAACCATGAATCCTTGGTCCTTTTAGGGGTTAAATCAGAGATGACGCTAACTAATATTAAACGATGTCAACCTTTCACTCCTGTATGTTTAATCACAGATTTATAAAAGCACTAGTGAAATACTACTCGCAGATTACGAGATATATGAATATGCTTTTATTTAGCATAACGAAGGAAGAAAGAAATTACAACTTGGACATTGTCGTGAATAAACTTAAGCATCATTAGCCCTCTCAATGAATGAATAGAAAGTGATCTTTCGGTGAAAGCTCAAGACCATAAGTGAGAGCTACATTCTACATTCCATTACTCCTTGACTTGCTTTCACTACTTACAACACTAAGGTCTATTGGGATTTGGTGTAAGCAAAGTGTACCTAGATTTAGACGTCCTTGCTAAAACCATCCCTAACATCAAGCGCAAATGGAGTGGCACAAAAGTAGCCAAACATTCTAGGAATCGCTCTTCTAAGTCTTTTTCACACTATGTTGCAGACTATGGAACAGAGGAAGCATACAATCTTTAGATTGAATCTGTGAGGTCAGTTCAAACAACCCATATTTCCAACAGTTGCTAAAACTCTCTCCACATGAGTCCACTGAGAATTAGATAGACATAGACTTACAATGAATGAGCTTACAATGAATGAGGTTTAGGGTTTATGTACAGGAGAAGAAGAGTCATACAGAGGAAGCATACAATCTTTAGATTGAATCTGTGAAATCAGTTCAAACAACCCATATTTCCAACAGTTGCTAAAACTCTCTCCACATGAGTCCACTGAGAATCAGATAGACATAGACTTACTATGAATGAGGTTTAGGGTTTAGGGTTCAGGGTTTAGGTACAGAAGAGAAGAGGAGTCATACATTAACTGGTCGGTTGGAAAGATGCTCCTGGTACACGGCATAAGCACTCTGGTTCTTCTCACGAACTGCCTTGTGTAACAGCTTCGACATCTCCGGGTTGTTTCCATGGTACTCACCTACAACCAGTTACACAAAATACATGTAAGAGACACTACGCCTCAACATAAAGATACAAAAAAAAGCTTGTCATTTTCATTCATAGTAGGCTAGTCAGTAGTAAAAAGTACCTCCAGGTCGCAGTTGAATGAATCCGAAGTTCTCAAGCTTCTTAGCAGCCTCCGCTGCAAAGCCCTTCGTCCAAAACGACACTGATTCCCTGGCCAACTGTTTGAGAAACACAAAAAGTTAAAATATCAAAACACAGACCTGAAAATCCATATTGGCATGCTATAATGTTTTTTTTTAATCCAAATTTGTTTATGCTCCAATGTAGATCCATGTAAGCTTCGGTTTCAGATGTACGTTTTCAAGCATTTTCAAGTACTATTTTCAAGCCAAACCTCATTCATTGTAAGTCCACCGATGCGAGATGTGCTTCCACGGAACGATGAATCCACCACTTCTGATCCCAAACCGTAGATCTCAAAGATCTGAGCGCCATGGTAACTGCAACAAAAAACAGACGATAGACATTCAATAGAAGCTCCTGTCATTTAATTAGCTTTATTAATGGAAATAGTTCGGAAGTAAATGCATACCTTGTTAACAGGGAGATACCTTCAGTAAACCAGCCTTCACTGCCTGCAGCCACCGACATATGAGCTCTCAATCTCAATGAATCTTTTGTTAAAACATGAGCACCTCATGTGTTTTAAGTAATCTGAGGACTCTTTGTTTTTCAAATTCATTGTATTATCAACCAACACTGATTCTTGGAAATTCAAAATTAGGTCTCATTTGAATCACAATATGATCAATCCAATTTGTCGTTTTAGAACCATAAATTCTTGGTTAAAAAACTGAGTGTGATCAACTCCTCAATGACCAAATAGCCAAAATTGGGTCTCATATTTTTCTTAACAATTTTGAGTACTATGTGGATTTCCTTTTACTGTTTTTGACCAACACACGCAAACCTCTTTCCTGATTCTGATGATACAAAATATGGTCTCATTTCAATCACAATATGATCAATCCAATTTTTCATTTTATAACCATAAATTCTTGGTTTAAAAACTGAGTGTGATCAACTCCTCAATGACCAAGAAGCCCGAATTGGGTCTCACATTTTTCTTAACAGTTTTGAGTAGGTACTGTGTGGATTTTCTTTTGTTGTTTTTTGACCGAAGCTCATTCCTGATTCTGATGATACAAAATATGGTCTGATCTAAGTTATAATTTTCACAATATGGTCATTTTAAAACCATGAATCCTTATTTCTTTAGAGATTAAGTCACAAGAGACGTACCTTCTTAAAATTCTTCTGCGTTTGCTCAACAGTTATGGGCGGTAGCTTCCCACTTTTGATAAAGGCGATGGTTTTGGTACTCATGCGCCATTGACGACAGGTCTCCAAAGCAAGGTAGGGACAAATAGCACTACATACAGTAGACATTCACAAGTGTTAAAAAGCAAATAAGAGGAAGTCCAACTAGGACCTACTCAAAAAAACATGGGGTTGACCGACACATGCAATGATCTTCACTAGTTCTAGTAATATAAAATTTGGTCCCATATGAATAATTATGGATTACTCACAATATGATGAATTGAATCTATCATTTTAAAACTGTGGATCCTTGATCAAAGTGTAGTAATACTGACCTGGCACCATAACCGATGAGACAAGCAAAGTGGTGAGTGCTGAAACATTGAGCAGTGTCAATAACAATGGACGCTGACATTCTTAGCCCATTCGAAATGAGGTGGTGGTGCACAGCGCCAACTGCCAGTAGTGGTGGAATTGCAGGCTTGGTCGCGTCCTGAAATAAGAAATTAAAATTAAATTAATTGGTTTTTTTCTTTTGGCACAAATGAAAGAAAATTTCATTGCAGGGAAGAAAGAATACAAGCCCCAGCCACAAGTGGCCTGAGGCGAAATTAATTGGTTTTTGACCAACATATGCATTGCTGATTACGGTGATATAAGATTTGTTCCCATCTTAATTATATGTTTTCCAGGGGAAATCACTGTCAAGAATTGAGAACAAATGTAGGATGTCTTTTATTCATTTGAGATAAAAATCATAAATTTATAGAAGTTACATTAGGGTGTTTTAAAACCAATTTGAGAATATTTTAGGAATATTCTTAGAATATACAGAATATATCTTAAATATACTATTCCAATTATTTCATAGCCCTCCATTAAATACCCTTTGTTTGCTTATATGTACCCAAAATTTACACTGACTTCCCCAAGTATGTTTTACAATAAGACCAAAACCAAAACCAAGAGGGTTCTAATTCCAACAGCATCTAGGCACAATAATCATCTTAGAAACTAAATCTAGGTAGACCATAGATAGCTCATCATTTTGATCAACATCCTATAAGAGCTCTATGATGTGCCTAGATTTGTGTTCTAAAATAAATACATGGTCTAAATTCTGTTGGAATTAGAACCCTGTTGGTTTTGGAGCCCTCTACCTTACAGTCAATTGAATTTTTCATTTTGAAACCGTGAATCCTTGGTCCTTTAAAGACGTTCATAGTGGAAAAAAAGGGTCAGGGTTCAATTTATGGAGATTTTGGTTGCAAAATGAGCACACCAGGTTGTCAGTCCGATCACTGAGGATGAGTAGCTGGGACCCTGAGCGCACTGCTTCATCGGCTGCTTCACAGAGCTGATCCAAACCTCTTTGCAAAGCTCCCTCAATGCCATCACTCACGTCGAAAAAGGTCGGCAACGTCACTGGTTTCAGTGATTCAGTTTCTTGCAGGGAACTCAGCTCGCCTTCGCTCAAAATGGGATCTGTCAGTGTAACCTGCACGCCAGGAAAATCACGTTAAATTTCACAAAGCCAGTAAGTTAATCATGAATGGAAATTATTAGGAATCTATATAGACTTCCTTTGATTCAAATTTAATTCGTTTTTGACCAACATATGCAAAGTTCTTCATTAATTACTGTGATATAACATTTGTTCCCATTTTGTATAATATAATCAATTGAATTTGTCATTTTCAAACCATGAATCCTTCGTCCTTTAGGGGTTAATAATGTCCTGAGTTCTAAATGGAAATCTTTCGTGTAAATTACTTAGATATCGTAGGTCCTATGTGGACTTCCTTTAGTTCAAATTTAACTGGTTTTTGACCAACATATGCAATGTTCTTCACTAATTACGGTGATACAACATTTGTTCCCATTTTTAACAACATAATCAATTGAATTTTTCATTTTCAAACCATGAATCCTTAGTCCTTCTGGGGTTAATGAAGTCCTGAGTTCTAGGTGTAAAACTTTCCTGTAAATTACTTAGAAATCGTAAGTCCTATGTTAGTTCAAATTTAACTGGTTTTTGACCAACACATGCAACGTTCTTCACTGATTACGGTGATATAACATTTGTTCCCATTTTGTACAATATAAACAATTGAGTTTGTCATTTTCAAACCCATGAATCCTTGGTCCTTTACGGGTTAATAATATCCTGAGTTCTAAATGGAAAACTTTCGTGTAAATTACTTAGAAATCGCAAGTCCTATGTGGACTTCCTTTAGTTCAATTTTAATTGGTTTTTTTACCAATGTTCTTCATTGATTACAGTGATATAAAATTTGTTACAGTATAATCAATTGAATTTGTCATTTTCAAACCATGAATCCTTGGTCCTTTAGGGGTTAATAATGTCCTGAGTTCTAAATGAAAAACTTTCGTGTAAATTACTTAGGTATCGTAAGTCCTATGTGGACTTCCTTTAGTTCAATTTTAATTGGGTTTTAACCAACATATGCAATGTACTTCACTGATATAAAATTTGTCACAACATAATCAATTGAATTTGTCATTTTAAAACCATGAATCCTTGGTCATGTAGGGGTTTAAAAGTGCCCTGATTTCAAAATAGCAAATAGACACCAGTTTCTAGAATGCCTACCTGGGCTGCATTTTCAGGGCCAGCATTCAGCAGATTCTCTCGCTTTCCGAGATTCATTTCGAGCGACATGACTAGACCTTCTCTCAAAGAATCAATTGCAGGATTTGTAACCTGCACAAGACATTTTACAAAAAAATAAAAAAATCAGTATAAACAACAACCTTCACTCATTATATGCAAATAAAGAAGCTCGTTTAGAGTATTATTTCCCTCCTTTGCAAACTGGACTTAAAACCATACCTGAGCAAAACGCTGCTTGAAGTAATCATACAGCAAGTGAGCTCTTTCTGACAAAACGGCCAGCGGAGTGTCATCTCCCATGCAGAAGGTGGGCTCCTTGCCTGTTGATGCCATACTCTCTATTAACTTATCATCTGAACATCTTCAATTGAGTAACCGAAAGCCCTGCCAACAACAAACCAGAGATCACTATGTAAAAAAACCATTCCTCATGTTCACTGTAATTAAAAAGAAAAGAAAATTATTGACAAGGGAAATCTGATGTGAAAAGGCTAAATACATACTGCTGATGCTTCAGTAAATTCTCGGGGCTGTACATAACGTAGTCCTTGAATTCCACTGGCTCTAACTTTTGACTGCCTTCAGCCAACCACTTGCCATAAGGCTTCGCATTTGCAACGCGTTTCTTCACCTCCGTGTTCTCGTAGACCTGCCATCAACGATGTCAATTTTCTTACGATTGCAAAACTCATAGAGAGTTCATTTAAAACTATGTCAAGCAACTATCAATGAACACCACTCGAACACTCATTTTCACTGTCTTTATTGGTGAACAAAAACCTCTAAAACTTCTTATTCGACAACTGACCCTTAACCCCCAAAGAACCTAGAAGCCTGGATTCCCGGGGGGTGCAGTGTGTTAAATTTGCGAGAGTATCCGTGAGTGCAATAATTTAAAACATTGCCACACATAGTACACATGCAATAGACATATTGAGAGCTGAAAATGTTGATGTATACTTACATTGAACATATATTTAGGGCGGAATAGCACTACTAAAAAATTCAATTGTTCTGTTGATATGGTCGTAATGATCTAGTTCACTTTTCTGTTGATTTGGACAACAATCTATTGACTTGGACAAACACACAACCAAACCAACAGAAAAGTGAACCAATTTAGCACAGGGTGCTACCTCCCACATAAATGGTAGTTACTTTTGCTACTTTGAAGTGTACTACTCACGATACTCCGGCAACATCCTCGATATATTAAGGTGATACAATGATGATATCTGTGGACATCACCTCATGAAGCTGCTACATATTTATAACATGATGAAAATTCTCGCTACATTTCAATTTTTATTTCCTTTTCTTTCTTTGTATGTTTAGTAGCCCCATTTTTTGGGTAGAAATCCAGCTACTTTTAGCCAGTTTTGAGGTCACTGCAGCCATCCCCCCAAGGGTGAGATAGTGGTTACCATGTTTTACAGTGCTGAATGAGAAGACTAATCAAGCAGCAGTGAGTTTCAAACAATGAAAGACAATCAGGAAGTGAGTTTTAGACATTAGAGTTAACCGAAATGTCAGTTCAAAGTGGAAAGTTTTAGCAAATTCCTCTTGAACTCCTCTTGAACTCATATTGAAATATAAATAGACCAAAAACTAGTTCAAGGTGAGTTGGGAGACAATCTAAAGCAAGCCACTGTCATTATTCTCCACACCTCGCAATGACTTCCACACCTCCTACCAAAGCTCCAAGCCCATGGCCCACAAGGGGACAAGTTATGACACGACACAATTCAACCCAAACATAGCTCAAGGGAGCCCAAAAGAGCGCTTGAAAGGAGGTTGAAAAGGCATGTTCCATGGTCTTCTTTTCGGTTAACTCTGTTGAGGATGAACTTTCAAGTAGCATTCCCCGAGAGTCAAGTGTTATGATATTTGAAAAACAGAAAATATTTTAAAATAATACATCAAATCTTCTTTCCAACCCAATTTGGATTATGTCAATCTCAATTAAACTCCACCCGGGAGAATTTTTCGAAATGAATCAGTTCAACATTGTCTAAATGTAACAAAATTTGCTATTTGAGAAAAGAAATGATGTTCCCTCCATGATTTCTCATGTTTATTTGGAGTTTACAATACATAAACTACCTTTAACGAATCACGCTAAATTTTAAACTCTAAAAGTGAAAACTATAATTTATACAACATAATTTATAGGGTAATACTTTTAAGTTCAATACATAAACATCTAAAGTTATTTTTGGAAGTTTGACCGAATGGCCCAAGTTTGGTGAAAGGGACTCTCTTGAGAATTTTGAACCCTTTGGATGAGGGGGTTATTTTCTAACCCCTAAACGTATCAACCCTTTGCACAAAAGTAGATTATAGCCTTAAAAGTAAATATTAGGATGACTCAAATGTACATGAGGTATACGTGCAAGAGGAGAGCATTACAAGCATAAAATCTACCCAACAAATTTGACATACAGTTTGCAGTTGAAGGCCACACCAATATTATCAAGAACTCTCCATCAGAAGAGGTTTATTGTATTTGGTAAAAAAAATAATAGACTTTCAAAGGTGACTTGGATGAAAGTCATCTATGGTTGTATGAGAAAGTGACAAGGCATTTTATCAATTCGTGATCCAGTTTGTGGACGCTGGAACAATGAGGGGTTAAAGTGGACCCTTACATGTTTAAAATAGCCTTGGAGTAAATTTTGTCCTCTTGCATTAACATTAACGGTCATAAAATGTGAGTTGAAAATGATTACAATTTGATACATCATACATATGATTAATTGTACTAGGCTAGGTCGGAATTCACAAAGGACAACATTGTCCCAGCAAGGGACAACATTGATTCAAGGAGAGATAACATTATCCCAAAGAGGGACGACATTGTCTCAAGGAGAGACAACATTGTCTCATAGATCCTATTCTTCCACCTTAGGACACACCATTGTCCTATCGAAGGGATCATTCATCTAAGAAAAAAAGGCGATTGTCCCACCTTATGTACATGGGGACAACGTTGAACCTTAAACCTTTGGTTTAGGGTTTAGGGTATAGGGTTTTGAATGCCCCTTGTTTGCATCTCTCAATCATACACCCATGGAAAGAGCACGAAAATACACGCGCCCAACATCGTACGAGGTGTGGGCCGTCGAAGTGGAGCTCAACGTACAAAACAACGTCCAACCGTGGGCAATAGAAATCGAATACCGAGGAACTTGACAATGCACGACACGTTTTCGAATTCACCGCAGAAAATGACAGAAGATAGGCTCTAGAAATTTCCCGATCCGTTAAGAATTGCACAAGATATGGGTTGCCAATGTTGGCCGCATTGTGCAAAACAGCGACAGACAATGGGTCGTAGAAAACGATTGGTGAGGAATTAGAGAATGGCCATTACATTTTGCGGTTCAGAGCGAAAAATCAGTTAAGATATTAGGCTATAAAAACAACCGCATCGCATACGTATTGCAAATGCTACGTGCATTCTAAGAGGAAAAGTAACACTGGTGTATCCCTTTATATAAGAAGTGTGTCCAATTACACCATATGCACTACATTTATGTTCCTTCTACCTATAAAAGCTCTATTTCCTTCTGAATCCACCTCTTGATTGGTTTTTCTACCCTTTGTCGTGGATTTTTCTCGGCCTTTCTTCTTTCTATTCGAAGTAACGCTGCAAATCAACCATGATGGTTAGATCTCTCTTCATCCGATACATTAATTAACAAAGGCGCAGAATTTCAAACTTATCTTGCCCCCGACTCGGCAATAGGATTGCTACGAACACGAGCTTCGTCTCTGACATTCTGTCCACCAATCCGGAGATGCTGTGGATTGGTTGCCTGAGCTCATGTTCCGGCCGCCTGATAATCCGTGCCATCGACCGGAACATCGACTTGTTCGAAAGTTCGTGTCCTCGATACGCCAACCGAGAGCCTCTCAAATTTATGGTATATTGTTGGCAATGAGGATGGCTCTGGTGTCAAATCTTGTATAGCTGCATTGTCTTTTCTCCTATCATGTGGTGCCCTCCAAGCAGCAATGGTCCCTACAACTTCTTCACCTTCTGATAGCTTCATAGACCTCTCGTCTCCTACAACAGTCTTTACTCTTGGAGCTTCGCGCTTCTCCGACGGCCTTTGAAGCTCCTCCGTCTTCTTCCAAACCTGTGTCATTCTCTCACGCGCCTTGTCGGCTCTCCCGGTTGCATCATATAAATGACACTTGACGCGGACGTAGTTCGAGAGAGTGGGTTGTATCCCCAGTTCCTGCAAACATTTTTCGTGCGTAACTGAAAAAACAAGCCTTACAATGAATCAACAATCCGCCCCGCTTTTGACAGACGCAACACATCCGTTCAAGAGCGGGGTCGTTGTTGGTGATGCTACAGAGGAAAAAATTCTTGAACGATGAGGGGAATCCGGAGGGACCCCTGCATCTTTCTTCGCCAGCTCCCGTAGATGACGAAGAACTCTGTCGGAAGTGATTGGACCAAAAATCTAATCTGTAACAATATTATACAAATACATTAGTAGCGATGATATTATCTCTAAGGCCTTTCACTGTAGACTAACCAATGTTTCCCAAAAAAAATTTAATAAGAAATGCATACTTTAAAAGTATTTGGGATAAACAGATGTTTTTTCCACGACCAACTATGCCAGGGACAACGATGGGAAATTGCCCAGATCTTCCGGTGATAATTTCACGGGCTCGGATATTCTTGCCGATGAGGATGTCGAAAGTGATTGAGTGAGATAGTCTCATCCCATCACATTGTTCTCTAGTATTGTCTCAGGATCTTCAGGAATGTCCCAGGGATGGTTCCCATGATATTATATACGAAGAAAAACTCAAAACTCGAAACTCTTCTCTCAAAGTCTAGAAACTCAAGGCGTTATAGATGAGATCCTACTTACACTATTCATAGTGTGGAGTATAATTGACCCTTGGTTATTCGCTTTTTTGATACTCATGATGATTACTTTCGGTGGTGTAACCGATTTTTTTAGAAACATAAACGACATGAAGATCTTGTATGCTTTCGAGCTGCAATTTTTGCTGTTGCTTTGACTCAATGATGCAAAGAAAAGAGAGTGACTATTGATGTGAATATATATCGCAAAGGCAATTATGAGTGTTTCGACCGTCGCCAGTCAAAAGCCCAAATATCCGGCGGAAAATGGGTGAATTATAGACGTAAGCAATGGACTCCTATTAACGTAGGCGTTTGCGTGAGAAATTCTTAATAATTTAATCCAAATAATTTAAGGTTTTTTGGGCAATTTTGGGAAGCGCTTCCGCGTCGTGCCCAAAACCTTAAATTTTAAGCCTTAAAAAGAAACAACACAACAATTCAAGCAAAAACTTAAACAACTAGATACAATAGGAGAAAAAGCCAAATAAGTACACAATAAATCCTTGGGCAATCAAAATTACCTATTTAAAATATCGGGTTCTTCACTAACCTTCTAATAACTACTAAAACCAAAGAGATTGATAAAACAAGCTTAACAATTGGAATAATAAAGGGAAGGAGGTCTCCCTCCGTAATATCACACGGAAACGAACAGAGGATTGTCTCTATGCTGCAAGTTCCGTGAGCTTCCCGTCGTCATCTCCTTGCTCTCGTTTCCTCTCGTTTGATCGTCGTCTTCCTCGCGTACTAATCGCCGCCTTCGCTGAATCCGCTCCTTGCAGTCGCCATGGATTTGCTCGTGATTCTTCCGCACTTCATAGCCCCGTCGCTGCGATCAATTCGCCGTCCTCTTGATGTGTTGTTGTCGCTCAGTCTCGGCCTTGCTGCCGGTCGCCTCTGCCTTCGCAGCCCGTCGTCTTCCTGTTGATTTTGATCGTCGTCGTGGTCTTCGCGTTGTTGCCGTTTGATGGTGGTCTTCACAGCTCGCCGTCTTGTACCGAAATCGTGGTCGTCTTGTGATTCGTCGCTACGGGCCTTCCAGCTTCTGGTCTTCGTCGTCTTGCCGCTCTCGAACTCGTCACCGCCGTCATCCTCGTGATCGCACCTCGCCCTGATTGTCGCTCATAGCCTGGCGTCGCCGTCCTCACGCTGCCCTCGTCGTTGTCTTTCCGGACCCGTGCACGCCCGGAATTTCTGGCGTCGCTCTTGCAGACGCATGTTCTCGCCGTCGATATCGCCCTGGTCGCCTTGCAGCGATCCTGTTATATCCGCCCTCGTGATCGCCTTCGTGCTCTTCGTTGACGTCCTGGTTCTCAATCCGCCGCCTCAGAACTCGTGGTCTCCATCGACGTTGCTGCCGGAATTTCCGACGTTGTCGAATCCGGACCCAGCCTGCAGAGATCGCCTCGAACGCCCTGCCTTCGTTTCTCTCGCCACAGTTCGTAATGCAAGCAACTGCCACTACTAGACTTTCCAATCTCCAAACAAAACACTTAAAGGCTAATCCAAACACTCAATTTCTCAAACTTTTGACTCTAATCTTTTTTATTATTTTTCTCAAACACTATTCTTCCAAGAACTCTTATACTAAGCTTTTGTTGGTTTCCAAAACTATCCTCCACAAAACCTCAAACTCAAAACTTAAATCTAGATCTACAAGCGTCTCTCTCTTAAAACTCCTACGGCGCAGACAATGAACTGGCGGCCGCAGAAGCGGCACGATGAGATTTTGAATCCCACCAAAACTACATCCATCCACCTAGAAATATTCATCCAACTCCATCAAAACCCTAAATTACCACTTAACCGGGAGTCCCACACTACACTAATCCACTAACATAAACTCACTTTAACAATAAGTTAATAAACTAAGACTAAACAATAGGAAATTAAAAGGCTAAAATAACACCCCACAAAGAGTAACTCAATCAACTAATAAAATAGACTAATCAATTAGATTAACTAATCAATTAGAATGACAAGAAATAGAAATAGGTTACAATCATCGAGTAAAATAAAAGGGCAAATAGCCCAATTGCACATAATCATTCAATCAAATCGTTTCAAGCAAATAAACACACAAAATTATCTAGATAAAAAGGAATCTGATATTGCTAATAAAAACCGAACACTAAATGCAACCAAATCCGGGAATTTGTTTAACTGGCTAAAATGTCCTGGTTAGACAAATATAAATTGCTAAACAAATCAAAACTATAGAATTAAGAGTTTATCACTAACGTGAACCATTTCGACGATTCACAGCACTATAGAAATATGACTATTGATTAAAATGCAATACCGTTGTACACGCTACATGCGTATGGTCGAGGCTATGGCCATAACTCATTTTTTTGCCGGTGCTCAATAGAGCACCCAGAAAAATCATATGCCTTATTGCCCTCCCGTGTGACAATATGGGAAAAATTAGGGTGCTAATATAGAGGGGCTGAGTCCTTTTTTCCTTTTATGTAAATTTTGACTTTGTTCTATATTGAACGAATTTAGGATTGATTCGAAGGCTAGCATAAAGATTCATTATTATTAAAATTGGTAATTTTAATTACCTGAAAAATATTGTGTGCACTTTTTACTTCCACCATTTGTGTGATTTGTTGTACGTTGTTGTTTTGTTTTGGTTGTACGTTGTTATTGCATTGTGGTGTGTGTAGTATGTAAATTGCTCTGGTGAAGGGTATAGCGCGGAAGCGCTGCTCAATTTTCACTAGGTTAATTGTGATTTTTGTATGCAATTTAGAGTTTAAATCTAGGAATATAGGCACGACACAAAAGCACTGCCCAAATTTGCTCAAGAAACCCTAATTTGTTTAGAATTGTGTAATTAAAGCGCAAATGGTGCTTGTTAGATTTAGAGTGTTTATGCAAAACTTATAGATTAATCAAACTCTCAATCATGAGAGTTTGATGTTTTAGTGAATGGTTATAGTTCTGCTGTAATTTTTAAACTTAATCCTAAAACTATAATTAAAAACGTTAATTCACAAATTTCATCTCATTTTAAGACACTTAGTGCTTAGAGTAATTTGTGAAAGGTTTAGGGTCATTTAAATGCCCGTTAATGGTCTAAAATCACCGTTTTGCATGTATTGTAATTTTTTCACATCAACCCATTTAGTCAAATTTTTAATCATTCTTTCACCATTTAACTTAGAAAATTCCCACAAAAACGCCTAGATAAAAATAAGAGTCCATTGCTTGTATATATATGATTCACCCACCCACGGCCGGACATTAATTAAATAACTCATTTTTAAATGATTTAAATGTACTTTAATTAAATGAATCATTTTTATATTTAATTTTATTAAAAATATATATATTTCCAATATTTAATATACGGTAATAAAATTCACAAAATCATGTATCGGTATATTCATATATTTTTACGAAACGAAATATTATTTATTTCAAAATTTACACCCGAAAGTATAAGACTCAATCTTATGAGGTCATAAGACTCAATCTAATGCATTACAGAAATTTCAAAGTTGTTGATATTAAAATTAATTAATTTGAATAATT
The DNA here is from genome assembly GCA_022496805.1 of Pohlia nutans. Taxonomy (NCBI): domain Eukaryota; kingdom Viridiplantae; phylum Streptophyta; class Bryopsida; order Bryales; family Mniaceae; genus Pohlia; species Pohlia nutans. The sequence goes on from CM040103.1 coordinate 5,204,609, forward strand.
CGGAAACAGTAATCTTATAAGATAAATGAAAAATCTCATAAAATGAAAAATAATTTCTTTTTAAGCCTTAAGTTGGGTTTCTGCTACAAACTAAATGTGTTATAGTATGTGATGTATAATTTTTGAATTTTGTAAAATATAAAAGTTGTGATCTGTAATCTCTAAATTTCATCTACATCGTTGAATATTATCAAAACCATTTAAATTTATCTATAATTAAATTTCAAAAGAAAAACTCTGAATATTCACAAAAATACATTATTCAATGTTTTATAATGAATTAAATTATTATTATTTAAAAATGAAAGTTATAATCACTTAGATAGAAGTTGCCAAGATTCAAAATTTACAATTTGTTTAAACGTCAATTCAAATGACACTACGTAGGGATAGTATTAAATTAATAGTTTTAATCATACAAATTCGAATGGGTATTTAAGCATCGTATTAACTTTGTTCTTTTAGCCAATCATACCAAAATTCAACGATAAATATTAATTTTTATTTTTTTTGAATTTTGGAGGTTTATTAGTTAGATATTATATATATATATATATATATATATATATATATAATTGTATATGATGAATTTTAGGAATCCATTTGCATGGATTTGATTTGAAAATCATACTCTATAATCTATCTTTGTACGTTGATAAAAAATATATACTTTATTATGCATTTTTTACAAATTTACAAATTTGAGACTTTGTCAATTGTTTCAACGTCTACACCATCTAACATTCTTTATTTTTTTTAATGTTTGTAAACACATTTTTAATGATCCAATGACATAATTTAATAAGAAATTTGACTTTAAATAGGTTAAGCACAAAAAACAGTGAATTTGGACACTCTTAACTCATTTTACAATACTTCCTATTTTTGAAAGGACTACCTTTAGGCCACCCTGGCACTTAAGAGTTAATAATATTCATAAAAAAATATGCAAAAACTTTATGAATTTTGTTTGAGTTTTGATGGGCTTTATTGTGGTCTAGGTTTTGTAGGATGATAACTATGTACAAATAAATTGATATAAATTTCGAGAGGGATAAAGGAAGAGGTGAAAGTAAAAACGTGCATGGTTGAGCACGGCCTAATTCATGTTTATAAAGAAATTGGAAAGTATTTGTCTTGATGAATTTTTTATAAGGTTTTTATTTTGTAATGTCATTAATAATTGAAAATAATTAAACTACAAGTAGGATTAACGAAATAGATGTAAGCGTGACCATACTTATAAATTGTGTAGAAAATTCATTAATGCATTCATCAATGAATGACCCTCGTAGCTTAGTAATAGATTTTTATGAGTTTAAGAATAAAAGCGATAATAAACAAATGTTTACAATATGTATTAAACGTCAATATATTGTTACAAAAATGTAGAAAGTTTTAAAGAATGTTGTAATCGCACTCATATTGTATATTTGCACCATACAAAATCAATGTATGAATCTATGTTAATACTGAAAATGATAGATAAAAATCATGAAATAAACTATATCTAACCAAATTATATAATAAGGATAATGAAATTAAAAGTTGCAAACTACATTAACCTTTAACTTCCTAGGCGACCCAAAATGGGTCGCGCTATTTTTAGAACTAAAATAATCTTGAGGAAGCAGTGCCCGAATGATTCAAAATTTGGGCCAATTTTGTGTGAAAACAAGTTAGCTATCCAATGGTGTAGTCTGATTTGGAGAAATGCATATTGTCAATTTTACAAAAATCCACAAGTGCTGGGTGGTCACAAAACCGAGGAAGAAAAGTCAACTGAAGCGAGTGATGGGCGAATGACGAGCTGCCACATATTCCATTTGAGCAAAGCGGCTTGTGGGTGGGTGTAGCTACTCAAATGCAAATCTTGCACTTAGATTTCACCTTTTTCCAATATTCTTTTTCTTACTATATATGTTCTTTTGTGCACTTTCAACCTACCATGTCTGATTTTGCAATGGAAGATCAGATTTGTAGGAAGTTGTAAGATTTCTCTCAAAGTCAGAAGTAAACTAGTAAAAAGTGGATGTCATGTCAAGGCCTCTTTCTCACTCATTTTTTATTCTAAAAATACAAAACTTGTTGTCATGCATAGGAAAATTGATTATCTCCAGAATGACAAGAAGGCACCAATTTTTTTAAATAGTATGTGCCCAAGAGAGTCGGTCAAAGCTTATTTTCAGCAGTGAGAAAACAATGAATTTCTTAGAGCACCCTTCACTTTTGTATCCCATCCAAGCAACCTACAACTTGGAATGACACCAAACTTTGTAAAGATGAAGGTGACTTGCATACGTACAAGATCTTACGGTTGATTTTGGAAAAAAGTGAGCTAGATAAATTTGAGCAACATGTATTTTTAACCAAAAAAATCAGGGTCCAAAACGCGCTCGAAATGGTTCAGGAAGTTAAGGGTTAATATGTGTGTATGATACGCTAATATTTGAATTTTTTTTAAATAAATAATATATGGGTATGTAAAATATAGACACTTTTTAAAATTACACGGAACCAATAGTATTTTTTTTTTAAATGTGCATTTTAAAACAAATGTGCAACAAATGTTATTAAAACTAATTTAAATTTTACAAAAGCTTTTTCCAATAATTTGATTTTTTTTAATAATGAATAGTAACTGGATTTGTTTAATTTGCATTCTTATAACATTAAGAGTATGAGGTATATGTATTTGATTATGAAGAGTCATTATTAAAGATCTTAATGTAATCACACAAATTTAATAAATAATATATTATCAAATTTATTACAATTTTTTATTATATAAATTTAGTATATATCAATGGTCTCATAATATCGAATAAACATGTAACATTTATATCATATAGATTAAAATTGGATATTACATGTATTAATTTCGGAAACAGACAAATGATTTTATCTCCGATTTTATGATTTAAAATCAATATAGAAAACATGATCTAAATTTTTTATTACATGAACCTAGTAAATACCTTGTTTATTATGGTATGTGTAACTCTAATTTTTATTTTTTTCAAAATAGTGCATAATGTGTGGTTTTGTGTCAATCAGTGTTGGGTTTTTTCAATTTGAATTGGTAGCGCTCGGTTTTGTAACACTCTAAATGATAAAATAATAATATAATACTTTTCAATTTCTACAACACTCTAGGTATGTTGCATAATTAATGCATACATTGAGGATACCAATATTAAAGCACATTCATCAAAGTTATTGGCGACAATGACAAATTATTCAACTTTGACTATAGGGATATTGTACAATATTGCCTACTAGATCAACCTCCAATTCTGGTTTACACTTTGTGCACTAAGTGTATACATCGATAGAGGGATAAAGGGCCATTGCACTAAACTATTGAGAATAGTAACTTTAGTGACCAACAACCAAAAAAAGTAACTATAAGCCACTACTCGATAATAACGACCAAGTCAACAAAAAATCATCAACATTCTATCATTTTATGTACTATAATGATCGTTTTCACTAATTTTTTAGATTTTTTTGTTAGGTAGCAACAAAAATTTGTTTGATTTTTGTTGGTTTAGGTAGTGTAAAAAAAATCGTGACCGAATAAACAGAAATCCAACAAATTTTATTGCTTTTAAAAATGTTGAAAAGTACATTATGAAGCGTCAATTTTTTAAAAGCATTAAAATAGATTTAAAAATATCAATTCTAGATTAATTCTTTGAAAATAGAGTCAACAAGTTCATTGAATATTAATAATGTAGCTAATATTTTATATATAAAGAGAATATAAAGATATTGTATTCTATTATAATATTATACTACTCATTTTCAAAGGTGTTTTTGTACTATAATGAGTGTTATAGTTTTGAACAAAGAAGAAATCCTAATGTTGTAAAACAATCAATTTAAAGACGTAATATAATACTTAGGGAAAATATCAAAAATATTTTAATATTGTAATATAGAATCTTTCAAAATCTTTGAGAATCTTCTCAAAATAGCTTATATTATTTTTGAATCGTTACGAATATTCTTAGAATCTTCTTTAAAATATTTTTACAGTCTAATTTTCCCAAAAGAAATTAGATTTTCATTTATAGAATTTAGAAGCAATTAACATTAATCCCTAACCATCCCGTCATCTACATTTTGGACGTTTTTTTTGGAGTACATTCACCTTTGAAAAGCTCTAACGTTTGCAAAAAGTGTTGGATTTAAATGAAATTTTGGAATAAAACCTGCCCTTATGATTCATGGAATGAGTGGTAAAAATTACAAATCAATCCAAGATGAATTGAATTTTTGGTGATCATTTGAAATTAGGGGTCTTTTTTTTGGACAGTTTCTATGCATTTTGATACCTACAACTTCATAGACTTGTATCTTCTTCATCCCATATCTGTTTTCAATAAACATTATTAGGTTGAATTCCCCTTGAAGTCTAGTTATCATGGTAAAATTTCATGTCAATCCATGTTGTTCTTAATATTTGGAAATCATTTTAGTGCATGGGTCTACTTTACACACTTTTTGCTTTTTGGGTCAAATGGCTCACTTTCGGGCTACTTTTTGACATTGCAAGGCCATTTTAGGGCACATTAACTTTTTTCAAGAGGCTTCTTTGGTACCAATGTGTTTATATGATGATTTTGAATTACTTTATAGTTAAAAGTTTTTTCATTTGAGTAATTTTGAAAACAAATTTCACCTCTAATTGTGTTTCTGAGAAAATTTCAGCATCCTTTTTAAACACAATCACTATGATCTTGCAATCTATATGGTCAAATGACTCCATATTTGATCCACGTTGTATACAACATGTATATTACAAGATTTTACGATTCAGATTCGTATACCTCACTTACATTACATTTAGACCTATAACACATTAATAATAATGATGATTTTAAGCCCAAAAATGCTACTGACGTTTATGGGTTAAAAATTCAATAAATTACATTTTATATTTTTAGAATTCAAAGTTTAATATTATTGGTTATAATTTTACTTTTCACCATATAAGCAAAACAAAAAGATGTACTAAAATGAACAACATTACTTTTCCAAAATAGTAAAATTTGTAACACAAGACAATGTAGAGGTGTTGAATTGGATTGGCATGATTTGAATTGGATTCAAATTATATTTAATTTCCTATTAGAAAATAATTATGATTTAAACGAATTTTTAATATTTTAGTCTCGAACAGCTCATAAAAGGAGGCATCAATTAAGAAATAATATCTCAAAGCATTACGGGTTAAACTGAGTTTTAAATTAGGTTTTCTTTGAACTCCATTTGACCTTCCCAATTTGGGCACAAAAAAAAAAAAAAAATTGGTTTTTTTTTAGATACAGAAAATTTTGTGCATGATGTCGTGCAAAAAAAGTATTAAAAATTTTATTTTTTTTACATGGAAAAAAAATCACTAGTGGTTACATTCGTTCATAATTATCAAAAAAATTATTGACTTGCATCAAGACTTCTGTGTGGTGTAGTGGTAAAGGGAAAGAATTGGAGCTAGGAGGTCGGTTGTCCGAATCCGGCCACTAGCAATGAAGCCCGGGTACATGGTGGTAGACAGCTCTAGTAGTTCGACCGGGCAACTGTTTTTTCCTAGGTAGCCAAATTTTTTGCTCGGGCAATCCGAAATAATGTTCAGGCAAGGTAGAAAAAATTTGAGCAGATTTCATATATCTCATCGTAAAATTCTTTTAAATAAAATTATTTTAACCAAATCAATAGTTCCAAAACAACATGGTTTAGTTGGAAAATGACCGGGCCAACTCGTCCTAATCAACTACCGCGATCATCTTTTTTTTGTTGATACGGTCATAGGGTTTTCTAGTAGTGAGTTGTTGGTTGGGTAATCGTTTGATTATAAGTTGGTTTTTGGTATGTTGTAAGATCGCCAAGTCATGAGTTTTTGTGGTTAGTTGGTGAAGGGCTATGTATCAAACTATGTGGTTTCTGTTCAATTCCTGTTGGGTTTGTTTGAGCAATAGTGTGATATACATGACTTGGTGTCGCTATTGAGTTTATTATAGGCATTTAAATTATACCAACTAAGTGGCTCCTACCCAACCTCCTGAGACAAGTGGTGGCATTGTGCTAACTGTTTAAAATAAATAGTGGTCTTCACCACTACCCCTTTTTTTTGTTCTATTGGTATGGATTTGTTATCTTCTATTTGTCTTTGATGTAGGAAGATTGATCCGGCATATTGTATAGCAATAGCGTTTATAGCTTTGAATGCGTGTTTAATAGAAGTTTCAAAGAGTTTAAATTTTGTTTTGAGTTGTTTTATTGAGGGAGCGTATGTAGTTTTTCTAGCTCCAACCAAGATGACTATGATTGGGTCTACTTTCCACCCTTGGTGAATGATGCTATTAATTAATGGTTGATATATTTGGAGTTTATTGTCTATTGCATCTTGTGAGAATTAGTCATTAGTATATATAAATTCAATAAATTGTACCGTGAGATAGTCATTTGGGTTTAGTGGTGGAGCACTTTGGTGTGGAAGTTCTTTAATACATAGTAGATCGGGTTTGAATCTGGCGTTACGGTAGCATCTTTGTTGTTCACATGTTCAACATAGGAGCCATGGCAGAACAATATTTTCTTGTAGATTGTTTTTAAATGTCCCTCCATTCATGAGGGTGTAGCATCTTGATTTTGTGATGATAAATTAGTTTCTTATGTTCTCATACTGCTTTTTTATTTCTTTTGGTTCTAAGGACATGTATCTGGTGTTGGTTACATTTTAGAAGTACATAAAGCCATGTGTTCTACATCAAAGGAGTTGCAAATCAAACATGTGATTGATGAAAACCTTTCTATGCCAAAAAATGATTATTCTCGAGTATAGCCCATGTATTGTTTAGTAGGGAATTTTAATAGACTTGATTTTTGTGAGTCTGTTAGTTAAAGGTTAGACCAAAAATTATTGGATATTTCATTATCTATGACAGGTTCATTGTCTATTAGCTAATGTTGGGGAATTGTTGTGCCATTATTTCTAAGTTGATTTCACGGTCGTTTTTAGTGATGTATGTTTCAAGGCATCTGGGAGGGCCTTTGTAAGGACTCGTTTTTTAGTTCAGGCCATGTGTCTTTTTGAAAGTAGTATGGTGTAGTATGTGCAAACTCACTAGTTTTACGTATAACTCTATTACCTATAAAATAAAATTTTGGTTTGTCAGAATGATTTTATTGTGAACATTTTGAGTATCAAACTCCCATTCTAATAACAATTTGATCAATTTATGATCAAACTTTGAATGTAAATATAGTCCATGTTTGATTCTATATTTGAATTTTCAAAAAGAATACTCCTTGCAAAATGCATTCTAAAGCACATTCAAAATAGAATCTATAAAAAAATGCCTTTTAAAATAGAGAAATAATTCATCTTTACTAAAAATAAAACATTTTAAAATTCATGCATTCAAATTCTTTTTGAAAAAGATTGAAAAATAGAATGATGTTCTTTTTCACATATTTGAACATTAAAAAATCATAGTTTAAAATTCCATCCACAACCCTCATTTTCCTTTTTCTTTTATAAATGTTGTAGTGCACTAGTGCAATGCTACAGTGCACTAATACACTTTTAAAGTAGCCTTACATCTGTAAATAACACTTATTTTTCAAATTTCTTTTTTTTCTTGCTCAAAATCTAAAGACATTATACTTTAAAAAAACATCTCAACCCGTTCTATGTTATGGTGGTTATTTTAAATTTGAATGTTGAAAAGAGGTCCAAAAGTAGTGCTTTGCAAGGAGGAAAGTAATTTTTTCCATCAATACAAATATCTAATAAAAAAATTACTTGATTTTGTTTAAGAGAGGCAAAAGAATGGAAAGAAAATAAAATTGAGTCACAAAAAGAATTTCTCAGAAGAATTTCAAAAGTATTCAAAAGAGGCCACGATAAAACATACGTTGACAATGAAGAGGATTCTAACAATTTACAATAAGCAATAGGTGGATGCTAAAGCAACTTCAAGTGAAATTAAAAAAAATTAACGGAAAAGTCAATAATTGTAGGCGTTTTTACATCCCAAGTAAGGGTTATTAATAATCTAGTGGGGTCATCACCATGCAAATGAAGAAAGCCATGAGAGTCTACTATGGACTATTGTGCAGTCATGAAAATTATAAAAACATTCAGTAGAAGAAATGATGGTCTCTTTGTATTTGCTTTTAGAGAATTATTTTTTGAAGATCTAGTCAAATGAATGTATGTTGAATGTCAAACATTAATAGTGGATACGGTCATATAATAAATGTGATAATGTAAATATGTGCAAAATTGAACTTGAGAGTATTTTAATTAGATTATTAAACAACTAAGACATTATTTATCCATTATTTATCTATTAGAAGTATGTTAGATCATATTATTTATATATCCTCGTTTAAAAAATATGTTTGCCAAAATGAAAATTCCCTTGAAGACGTCATGAATGAATATTTAATTGATAAATTTTTTTACAAAAAAATATTATTTTAATATACGATTCTTTTATACAAAATCGAAACTAGTAGGATTTGTACTAAAATATTAAAAACTAGTTGCAAAAAATAACATATTAATAAATTTTCAGTTGGTCATAGTTTATGATTGAACTTTTAAATGGTCATTTCATAAAGAAAATCTAATTGTCACTAAATATTTGGTTGAATCATGATTATTAAACTTTTCATGTATCAATTATCTTATATAAGGCTTTACTTGAAGGGAGCTTGTTGCAATGCAACGGTTTCTAAAAATTTACGACAAATGATGGATAATGATTGATCGCGGATGAAAAAAGAGAGGATGAAAATGTGACGCAATATCGTGATGGATATTGCATGGAGCCGCGCCGGTCATCGCAAGGTTCTTGTAACAATGTTTTTTTTAATAGAATAGATAACTCTATTTATAATGATATCTGAGATGTCAACGAATAAGGCTTTTAATGACATAAACTCTAACACATTGCTATTGTTGCCTTTTAGGCAATGCCACATTATTGAAACAAATTCAATAATAATCATTAGAAAGGTAATGATAAATTGGGTATTAGAGCTTCAAAAATAGTAAGAAAGTTGAGATGTACTCTCTTTGTTCTATTGAAATTTGTGATTTGAACTTAACCTCTAAATGTCCTCATTCCTCTCCAAATTTGGCAGTTTTGCACAAGATGCATTGTAACATGCAACTAAGAGGGATATTTTGAACTTGATGCAAGATTAAAAGTTTTACATTATAAAATTTAGATTCAATCCATATAATTAGATCTGCAATTGCTATCACCAATATTTTGTATAAAATTTGAAACTTGAAATTTGAAAATATTTTGTAATTCAATTACGAATAAAGTATTGACAATCTGTGGATGAAATTTGTTGGGATGGGTTGAAAAGTAATACACTAAATGTAGTGATTTTTGGAGATTTTTTGGTTTGTTAACCTCTAAATGCCCACAACCCTCTTCAGATTTAGAGAATTGCAAAGATGCATCAAAAAATGCTACTATGATGGATATTTTGAACTTGATGTACGAATAAAAGATGTACGTATAGGTTTTACATTCTATCCATTCGATTAGATATATGATTTTGTATAAAATTTGAAATTTGAAACAAAGTTTATCCACAAATTGTCAATGTCTTATTTGTAATTGGTTGAAATATAATACTCTAAGTGTAGTGGTTTTTGGAGATTTTTTGGTTGCTTAATTGAATGACTTGACTTTTCAAGAGCACTTTTGAACTATTTTGAACTAAGATCTTAAATTTTTTTGGCGAATCATTGTAACATGAAATGAGACATACAAATTTAACAAATCATCTCCTTTCTAATCTCCTTTTCACAGATGTATGATGCTAACTCCCCATAAAATCTACAGTAAAAAATTCACATTGCAAAAGTGCATGTTGAATGAGAGAACGTGGTAAAATTTGTATATCCTTCAAAAAATGGATGCCTAGGCAATTAAGGGTTAATTTTATGAGTTTATTTTTGAAGAGCACATTTAGACTAAAACCTTCGAGATTTTTGGTTAATCACTACAATGAAATGAGGCATATAAATTTCACAAATCATCCCTTTTTGGTTGGATCACACATGCATGAAGCCATCTTGCCATAGAATTCTACAGTATTCTTTTTCTTTGCAAAAAGTGCATGACGGATGAGAAACATGAATGAAACCTATATGTTGTCCAAAAAATGAACGGCTGGACAGTTAGGGGTTAAAATTTGTCCCAAAATAAAGTTGTGATTTTTGGAACAAAAGAGAATGCAAGTATTACTCACAATCTATTCCGCATTGCATATACGTATGATCTGGATTACAAATCCAAACACTGACTTTAACCCTTAAACGTCAAGAGAGCCTGGACGGGGCAGCTCGGAAGGCATCTAAATTTTTAAAGGAAGAAAAATAAAATAAAATAAAATAAAATAAAAATAACATTTTTTATTTTATTTTTCAAAAACGGCACTGCAGTGCACTACGCGCTAGCACTGCGGCACTGCTGAACTTTAGCTGCCCCAACCTCAAAACTTGTTCAATTTGATAACTTTGATTGCTTACCAACGATTCGACAATCTCTCAAATGAGGCAAAAATTTGGAATCTAGATTGCTTTTTTAGTAGCTTTCCAACACACCAATCCTTGCTCGATTTGATTGAGAAAATCAACTTTTTCTTCATTATTCTCTTTTAAATGGCCCATGGGGCTTACCATGACGTTTAAGGGTTAACCCCTAATTGCCCAACCATGCATATTTTGCATGATGTACAGATTTCATCCGCAGTTTCTCATCCGTCATGCACTTTTTGTAGTGTGATTTTTTTACTAAATTTTTTATGGGAAGATAGCTTCATGTATGTGTGATCCGATCAAAAAGGAAACAATTTTTGAAAAATGTGTGCCTCATTGTGTGTTGCAGTGTTTCACCCAAAAATTTGAAGATTTTAGTCTAAAAGTGTCTTGAAAAAATAAACTCATAAAATCAAGCATCCAAAAAATCTCCAAAAATCACTACACCTAGAGTACTACATTATAAGCCATCACAACAAATTTCATCCCCATACTGTCAATATCTTATTCGTAATCGAATTACAAAATATATTTTTATTTTATGTTTCAAAATTTATAGAAAAATGTTAGTGATAGCAATCAAAGATCTAACCGTATAGATTGAATCCAAATTTCAAAATGTATAACTCTTATGCATACTTCAAGTTTCAAATATTCATGTTAGTTGCATTTTATAATGCATTTTTGCAAAACTGCCTAAATTGGACATAGGTGAGGACGTTTAGGGGTTAACCTGCATGTCTCGAAACATTCTTCAAGTTTGATTTCAACCATTGGTAATGCTTTTATATCATTTCAGCTACATCTTTCAATTGATTTCCTGACAAATATTACCATACCAAGAAGGCAAGGTCGGCAAAAAATAATTCCCCAAAAAAATGCTGAGAAATAAAATAAATTTATCAAGTATTTTGTCGAAATCAACAAAATGAAGTCAACAAAAATAGTTGACAAAAAACAAAAGAAGACGTTTAGCCGCTAGTAAAATTCAATGTTAGTTATTAATAGCGGAATTTTTAATAATTATTTTTGAAAGTGCCGACCCCTACTTTTTGAACTTTTATTAATTATAAGACACAATGTTTAAATAAAAGACACAATGTTTAACAAATTCTAACAAAAAAATTTGAAAAAATCATGTTCAATGAGTATTTATGTGTGTAATTGTAAGGTTAAAGCGATTTAATAATATGTTTTACATGTATGATAGTATAGTGTATTTTAATAGCCATGAGCTAAAAGGAGTTGCATGCATTTAACTCCTAACCGTCCCAACATCCTGAACCTGGAACAGGAACTGATTCAAAGCCTTACAACTTTCTCATGCAACCTATGGAGAGCTGTGGATAATATTGAAGAGGCCTCCAACGTCTACTTTGTTGAGTAGATTTTATGCTTTCTCATGTACACCTCATTTACATCTAAGCCATACTAATATATAGTTTTGAGGCTAAAATCTACTTCTGTTCAAAGAGTTGGTACGTTTAGGGGTTAATGGCATACCTACCATACAGATACACAGATCCATTCCATTCATCACATGAAAACCATCAATCACAACAAAAGAGGAACAAGTAAAAAGGTGTCACTAGATCATAGAATTAGTCACATACATGGAGATAACCCTGATGCTCAAGCTATAGCCGCTGCAAGTAGGTGGCGTAGTCCTGAGATTTACCCTTCTACTGAGCTGCATATCAACACCCTCTTGTACAGTACATCTTGTACCAAAACTGAAGCGTTTGTTGTTGTATATCCCAACCCAAGTCATCAATGCTTAGTTCGCTGACACTAGTAATGCACAAACGATGTATGGCAACTCTAAAAGTAGCTTCTTATGCTACAAACACTGACTCACATAAAGAGAGAGAAAGAGCAGTCACTTTGTACACCAGTATTAATGGTAGTTTGTCAGTGGCAACAACAACTAAGGTGGTATTTTTTTTGCTTTTAAAATAAAATAAAATTTAGGACCATATTGAAACAATGGTGTTGTTGTTGCCCCGGCGGTTAAAAAGTGGCCTGGTCTGGTCTTCAAGCTGCCTGTGCCACCAGTGATTCCACACGTCGGTCTTCCGCGTCTGCATTGGCTTCTGGAGTCTCTTCCTCACTTGGTGGCACCAGTTGCCAGAACAAAGGCAAATACTTGTCCCAGTTTGCCAGAATCTCTTTCCCTTTGCTGCTTCCTGTCTCATCCTGATCACACCAAACATCATAGAATTTCTTTATTAAAGGCCTTCACTAAACAATATTGAGTTTGAGCTAACCAAATTTGAGATAAGAACTTGGGGAAGTCACTTAGTGTGAATTTATGGTATACACGAGCGAACAAAGGGTTTTTAATGGGGGGATATGAAATTATTGGAATATTATACTATTTTTAGTATTTAAGGGCATATTCATGGTATCTTCTATATTCACATGGCTTTGAATATACTAGTATGTACAAGAGGCTGTATTCACATGGCTTTGCACATATAGTATGTACAAGAATATATGTACAATTGGGAATATTCACATGGCTTTGTACATATAGTATGTACAAGAATATATGTATGCATAAGATATTCCCAATTTGGTTTTGAAACACCCTATATTACTTCTAAAAATTTATAAATTTAATCTCAAATGAATAAACGACACCCTGTATTTATTCTCTCATGGTTATCTAAATTTTTTGACAGTGACTTCCTTAGGGATAAGAAGCTTCAAATAATCCTATTGCATTTATGATACTTTATGATGCATTTGTACTCTTGTTATCTCAAATATAGGATGTCATACATCAGTATGTCTTATAGGAGCCATGTAACTTCATGCACATTAATGTTACTTGGGCTGCACCATTTCATTATACTTAGTGTAAGTGCCTAAATAACAAACTTCAAATAATCCATTGCATTTATGATACCTTATGATGCATTTGAGGTAAATCCACGTCTAAGAGATAGCTCTCAGATACATTTGGGAGTCTTGTAAGCAGAATCTCTTCATGTTACTTGGACTGTATTATTTATTGAATTTAATGTAAGACTCTTACCACATGGGTTTGCAGGAGGCGTTGCAGCTGTTGTTGACCAGCTGGAGCATTAACTCGTTGCATTTTCACAATCTCCTTGTTTACCTGATGCAGGAAACGATTAGTTTTATCTGCAATTTGGCATGCATTTCTGTCACTTGCATTGATGAATCAAAATCTTAGAATGCAAAAAAACAATACTCCTGGGAGAGTACCTTGGTGGGGAAGGTGTTGTCCTCGTCCAAGAAGTACCCAAGCCCTCCTGTCATACCGGCAGCAACATTGCGACCAACCCTACACAACAGGAAAAATACAAATCAGTTGAGGGACACCATTTGATTCAAAGCTTTAAAACAGCGAATTCGATTGATCATATTGTGAAAAATGGTGCCAAATTTTACATCACTGGAATAAGTGAAGAACCTTCTATGAGTGGGTCAAATAAGAAAATAAAATTGGATAAGAGAAAATCTCCAAATGAACTACTTAACCCCTAAAGGACCATAAGGCCACCAGGTGGCTCCTGTTTTTTTAGGTAACTTTGAGTAGCTTTTATGTAGATTTTTTTTTTGTTTATTTTTTATTTTTTATAAATTCAACATATGTAATATTCTTCACTAATTCCAGTGATATAAAATTTGGTCCCATTCAGGTTATAATTTCACAATATGATCATTTTAAAACCATGAATCCTTGGTCCTTTAGGGGTTAAAACTGCGAGAAAAATGTTGTATGTATGAAGGTGAGTACTTACTTGCCGATGGCCACAATGCAACCACCAGTCATGTACTCGCAAGCATGGTCACCTGTTCCTTCAATGACAGCTTCAGCAAGCGAGTTCCTTACTGCAAACCGTTCACCGGCCTTGCCATTGGCAAAGAGCTGCCCACCGGTGGCTCCATACAAGCATGTGTTGCCGACGATGGTGGCATCCTCAGCTTTGAAACCTGAACCCACGGGTGGAGATATCACAATCTTTCCACCTGCCATACCCTGCAAAACTCCAACAAATTTTTTCTTTAACCCTGTGTATTTTCTGTAGTGTAGGAAAATTGAACCCTCTGCTGCAAATCAGCTGATTGTGTGAAAATGACCTCAATTTGACACGATCAACATTGTTGATCTTCTAGTATAGAACAAGAGCCTTGAAATGATTTGTATTGCAATCAGAAAACTTAGGTAAAATGAGAAAATGCCAGTGATGCAGATGGCCATATTGGGCGTTTTGGACGCTTAGGGGGTTAAAGAATTCCTTGCAGAAAAAAGAAATTTTGTGAAGGTGATCAGTACCTTGCCAACGTAGTCATTGGCTTCTCCAACCAAACGCAAATACAAGCCTGGAGTCAAGAAACATCCAAACGATTGTCCTGCACTGCCCTCAAATCTGCACACGTAGAAAGAAAGAAATAAATACATACCATTAATTAAGTGATTATTGTGATACGACATCCACTGAAAGTTTACTCTTAGCACTCTTTTATATCACACCCAATGTACATGAGTTCAGAACTAGCCATGTGGAAACTGTCCGATCACATGTGTACACAACAGCAAATGTGATATTGGAGAGTGTGATAATAACAAGTTTAGAGTATATTTGTTTGATTGATGTCTTAACCCCTAAGAGCAGATTTTCATGGTTTTGAAATGACTAATCTGATTGATCATATTCTAAAAACCATAAGATGAGTTTTCATATCACCAGAAAACACTGCATGTGTTGATTAAAAAGGTAAGATTAATTTTGAACAAAAGAAACTGTAGAAAGAGAGAATGGATACATACAGCAACTTGATTTCGCCAGCAAAACCAGTGTCGCCGTATTTCTTGGCAATTGCACCACCGACACGACCACCGACAGATCGGTCCACGTTGAAAATCTTCAGCTTCTTCTCGACGGTCTTCTCGTTTTGGATTGCGTCAATAATCTGCAAACAACATGAAAGTACTGTGAGTCTCGCATGCCAAAAGAAACCCTCTCTCTGGACATTCTGAAAAAGGATTTCTACTTCATCCACAATATGCATTAACCCTTAAAGGACTGAATTGGGCCTCATTTTTTTTATAGCATTTTATAGCAAGTCTTATGTGGATTTCCTTCAGTTCAAATGTATTTGTGTTTGACCAACACATACAATGTTCTTCACTAATTCCAATGATATAAAGCTTGACCCCATCGCAATTCTGCTTTTTACAATATGATCGGTTGATGTTAGCATTTTAAAACCATGAATCCTTGGTCCTTTAGGGGTTAATACTTCAACGTCCCATTATTTATTTTGAGTTGACAAAGGAACCAAGTCCAGAAACTCTGAAAGAAAATACACTCACCTCTGGGTCAGCAAGGAGAGTGTCGTCCAACACGGGGCCATTCGAATGAACTTCCTGCTTACGAATTTCTGTACTGGTCCATTTCGGAAGACCGGTGCTCTGTAGTCCCCAAAGAATGACAAATCAGTACCGGCTCATAAGGAAGTACTCAACTGATTCAACCGAAATTGATCACGAATACTGAACAAGTTCAAGTTTTCTCAGCCTTGAAACCTAAGCCCTAAAACCCTAAACCCTAAACCCATGCAAGGAGCTAGCCTGACCAAGAAAACTGAACAAGTTAAGATTTTCTGAGCCAGCAGTGGCCAAAATCATCAAACATGGTTACAGATCTACTGAGTTTTATAAGAGGCGATTTTTAAAACACTGACTGAAATGGTCATCTTTCTAAGAGTCAAAGTCACAACAGCAGCTGAAAGTATTTTGAAACTGAGGAACTTACTGCCATCAAAAAGCTCAAATCCAGAGACTGCGTCTTTGCAAGTTGGACATCCCGCCGCTTCAGAATCTCGGTCCTCCCAATTATGTCGTCAAGTTTTTCGTATCCTAATTGAGCTAGTATACCACGAACCTGGTCCAGAAACAGAAAAAGAAAATCAACTCTTAAGGTCTTCGACACCTTAACCCTAAATGGCCAACAGTGGCCACTCCCAAATCGAAAGAAACCATTTACAAATGTACAAAAAACCATACCCTAGTACGTTTTTAAACGATGGAAATACGTTACTATAAAGCTTCTAAAGCGAACTTTCTGGTTAACCCCTAAAGGACCATAAGGCCACCAGGTGGCTCCTGTATTTTTCAGTAATTTTGAGTAGGCTTTTATACAGATTCTTTTTTGATTCTTTTTTATTTTTTATTTATTCAACATATGTAATATTCTTCATTAATTCCAGTGATGTAAAATTTGGTTCCATTCAAATTATAAATTTCACAATATGATCGTTTAAACTTGTCATTTTAAAACCATGAATCCTTGGTCCTTTAGGGGTTAAGATCTTGTCGAACAATAGCCCTAAAGGACAAAGAATTCATGATATTCTAAATTAACAAATTCAATTATCACATTGTAATCAAAATATAATTTCAGATGGGACCAACTTTTATATCACTGGAATCTACATACGACCTCCTCAAATGCACCATATCAATAAGAAGAATAATCATTCATAATCACGTATGATCGGCTGCATGAATTTTTTTTTTAAATGCTAAAGAAACCATGAGATTCAATAAGGGTTTCTTGCTCCTTTGAGGGGTTAAAAAACATAAACAAATGAGCTTATTTGCAAGGCCATGGACGTGATGTATACCTCTTCAGCAACGTAGAGGAAGTAGTTCACAAGATCGCCGGGCACTCCAGGGAACCTAGCTCGCATTTCCTCCCGCTGCAAAAAACCATGAGAGTTCAGAAACAAAATCCTTCTAACAGAACGACATGATAAAATTTGCCAGCAAGGGTAGAAACAAACCCTAAACCCTAAACCCTAAACCCTAGGAGAATCACCACACTTACTTGACTGGCAACACCAACAGGGCAGTTGTTAGTGTGGCAAATGCGAGCCATGACGCAGCCTGTGGCGATCATCGCCAGTGAGCCGAATCCAAACTCGTCGGCGCCCATGGCCGCAGCCATGATCACGTCCACTCCGCTCTTGAAGCCTCCGTCTACTCGCAACGCTACCCTCTCTCGCAGCGAGTTGCTGATGAGCGTCTGTCCATCAATCCTTGCTTGTGTTAGTGCAAAATTCAAACAGCGGTTTTAGGGTTTAGGGTTTAGGGTTTTGTGAGATTAACCCCTCAAGGACCAAGGATTCATGGTTTTAAAATGTCACATTCAATCCTTCAAATCAATGAATTCAGCAGCCTGGACCAATTTTTATATCACCATGAATCCTTTAGAGGTTAACCCCTAAAGGACCATAAGGCTACCAGGTGGCTCCTGTTTTTTTTCAGCACTTTTGAGTTGGATTTATGTAGATTTTTTTATTTTATTTTATTCAATATATGTAATATTCTTCACTAATTCCAATGATATAAAATTTGGTCCCATTCAAATTATAATTTTCACAATATGATCGTTGAAACTTGTCATTTTAACACCATGAATCCTTGGTCCCTTAGGGGTTAACCAACAAAATGATTTTACATTCATATCAACTGTTTCTCATATTAGAGTTATCCTTGATGTTTCTATCAACACTGACGATAGAAACACCCATTCATGACATTGTTCATTAGATTCAGCAAAACAAGGTCAGGGCTTCCATTTAGAATGAATTTTTTGTTTCTAGCATCAGGAATTTAGGAACCCCCCACGGATTTTAAACAATTCTCGTGTGACAGCCGATATTTCATAGGTTCGTACATTTTTTGCACGGATTTTGCACGGATTTTGCACTTTGTTGGTAACAAAAAGAGTTAATGTAGAAGCCGTGCAGATTCAGTGTAGAACTAGCACGAAATCTGTGCAAAAAATGTACGAACCCATGAACTATCGGATGTTGCACGAAAATAGTTAAAAATCAGTGAGGTCCTAAATTCCTGATGCTATAACTCTATTGTGCTTTTTCCATAGGATTTTAAATTTTTTTTCAGATTTTTAATGAATAGGAAAAAGAGCCAACCTGGTGGGTTTCTGCGAGCCCCATCTCCCATGGGCCTCCAGCGTGCTTGATGGAGCTTATTGGGCTAGCTCCCGTTCCGCCATCGAATCCGGAGATCTACACCATACAAAGATGTCGATGTCAATTGCCAAGGAATATTCTAAAAGTATATTGGAATTCACTCATGAGATTCAATAATGCGGTTTAAACATGTTCATGGAGATTGACTCTCTTGAAAATGGATAAAAGGAGATGTTTGTTTTTTTTCTTTTACCTGGATCACATCTGCATTCGCCTTTGCAACTCCGCTGGCAACTGTTCCAATTCCAGCTTCAGCAACCAACTTCACCGAAACCTTTGCCTTCGGGTTTACCTGTTTCAAAAATCAAACACATCGGCTGTCACGTAATAATCCATTCATGGTAATAGAATTTGTGGATATGCTTTAGCTTCAAAGTTGGTTAATTCAAGGGAAAGGAAATTACAATATGCTACCTACACTATTAATTTTACCGTAGTTAGTGTATGGTACACTATCTTGTAGGTTTAATGCTGATTCAAACACCATGTACCTCTGATTAGAATATCATTTAGCAAAATAAGAAAGAAAGAAAAAGGTGGTCTAGGCTCCCAATTCACTTGTTGATTAACTCACTCAAAAGCTTCTCATTTGATACTGGTCCTATGGAGGATAGACTCTACTCATTTTTCAAAAAATATAAAAAGTTTCAACCTCACAAAACCAAGTGAAAATCTCAGAAAACCAACAATGTTCATACAAAGAGTTTCAAAGTAAACTAATTCCTGATGTTGGACTGCACAAATTCTAGAAAAGTAAACTATTTTGACACGTTAATGAATGAATCAGCCTGTACAGTATTTCGACACAGTGGTGATGAATCAGTATATTTTTGGTGGTACACGAAACACTAAATAGAAGATACTTATATATATTTATACTTATAAATAATAAATTTATATACTTGACCCCTGAATGACCAAGGATTCATTGTTTTAAAATGAAAAATTCAATTGATCATATTGTGAAAAATCTTTAGATGGGACTGAATCTTACATCACTGAAGACCAGTACATATGTTGGCCAAAAAGCAAACAAAACTTGAACAAAAGGAAGTCCTACTCAAAACTACTAAAAAAAACATGAGGCAAAATTCAGGCTTCTTGGTCCTGTAGGGGGTTAATATACTTAATAATACTCCCTCTGTCCCAAAGTTATTGTCAGACAAATTTTCTTGGTATTTCTTTGAGCCAATTTCATTGATCATATTGTAAGAAACATGATTAGAAAAAGTTCCAAATTATGTCACTAGAATGATTGAAGAACATTGCATGTGTTCATTGCAACCTAAATAAAATTAACCACAAGGAAGTATTTTTTTGACTACTTAAAAAAGCACTTTCAAACATGACAATAACCTTGGGACGGAGGGAGTACTAAATATAAGTAGAAGAGTACCTGGTGAAGATCGTAGATGAGTTGGGCCAAATCTTCAATGGAGTAGATGTC
Source organism: Pohlia nutans (assembly GCA_022496805.1). Lineage (NCBI taxonomy): Eukaryota > Viridiplantae > Streptophyta > Bryopsida > Bryales > Mniaceae > Pohlia > Pohlia nutans. Next base: position 5,224,672 of record CM040103.1, read on the forward strand.
GTGATGAGGAGGAGGAGAAATGAGGGGAACGCCAGGCTTAGAGTTCCTGAGGCTGGCAATATAAGGACTCACTTTCTTCCCGGGCAACTGACCACCTTCACCGGGCTTCGCACCCTGTGCAATCTTGATCTCAAGTTGCTCAGAATTCGCCAAAAACGAGGGCGTCACACCGAACCTTCCCGAAGCAATCTGCTTTATGGCACTGGAGGCAATGTCGCCATTTTCAAGGCCCTTCAAGTGAGGCAAAGTTCCCGAGAGCCCATTCTCCACATCGGACAAATGCGTCCACCTGATCAAGCAGTAAATTTTCCTTAGTCAGGAGAAAATTTAGCATCTTTTGCTACTTTTCCAAAGCTTGGATGCTCTTTTCATATCAACCCCTAAAGGACCATAAGGCCTCCTGGGGGGCTTCAAGTTTTTTTAGTATTTTTGAGTAGATTTTCTTTTGTTCAAATTGATTTATTTTTAATTCAACATATGTGATATTCTTCACTAATTCCATTGATATAAAAAAAATTCCCATTTCAATTAAAGTTTTCTCAATATGATTGAATAAATCTGTCATTTTAAAACCATGAATTCTTGGTCCTTTAGGGGTTAATATGCGCTCAGGCTGTCCCACTAAAAAGACCATGATATCGACTTGAATTTTGTCCTGAAATAAAACCCGGATTTCTAACTGTACTCATTCACTGCCAGCAATTAAGATGCACGTGCGCTTGACAACTGCTTCAAGGCATTGCGGACAATCTCGCAGCTTAATCTCTGGATTTTGATCATGTGGTCTCAAAATAAAACCCGGATTTCTAATTGTACTCATTCACCGCCGACAATTAAGATTCATGCGTGCTTGACAACTGCTTCAGGGCATTGCGGACAATCCGTGGATTTTGATCATGCAGGGCATTGCGGACAAATCCATGGATTTTGATCATGTTGATCACAGATTATTGTCTATGGATTTTTATCATGTATACACTTTCTGGCAGTCAAAATACTCCCTTTGTACTCAGTCAAGATACTCCCTCTGTAATCATGGGATTAAGCTTAATCCATGGATTTTGATCATGTTGATCACACATTATTGTCTATGAATTTTGATCATGTATACACTTTCTGGTAGTCAAAATACTCCCTTTGTGTACTCACTTAATCCATGGGTTTGCACCAGTCAAAATACTCCTTATGTAATCATGGGATTAAGATTAATCCATGGATTTCAATGAAAAGAAGGTGCTTTACTGGGACAGAGGGAGTAGGTGATGCCAAGGTAATACACATATGCTACCTAGGTGTTACTTAGGCAATACCTGGGTGAGACCTAGGTTTAAAGAGGGGCTACATATTTTCAAAAACCGTTTGTTATCAATTAGCCAGCCCAAACTTTATGTAAGCAATTTTAGCAACAAAAAAAAAAGGATCACTGACCTGATGGGATCCTCCCCTCCTTCGCCGGAGTTGGACTTGCCTCCAATTCGGTTCATGGCGATGGCGATGACTTCGTGCGTTTCGCGAGAGATGGCTCCCAACGACATGCCTCCCGTGACGAATCGTTCCATGATCACCGACGCCGGTTCTACATTCTCTACAGGAATGGGTTGTCGTGAGCTCTGAAACTCCAGCAGATCACGCAACACCTGAATCACACCACAACAACCAAAAAAAAAGTCATCTCTTCCATTCCCTTTACCCCTAAAGGACCAAGGATTCATGGTTTTAAAATGACAAACTCAGTTGATCATATTGTGAAAAAGATAATTCAGATGAGACCAGATTTTATCTCACCGGAATCAGTGAAGAACATTGCATGCGTTCGTCAAACAACAAAAAAAGTCCACATGGGACCTACTCAAAACTGTTAAAATAAACATGAGGCCTGCTTTGGGCTTCTTGGTGCTTTAGGGGTTAATGTGTGTTACATTTTTTTCAGCGCTATTGCTAATTCAAACATTATAGTTTATATACCTTTTGATGAACACCATTTCGATAATATTCACTGAAAAAACTTCATGATGGTTGTCCCACGATACAAATTTAACTAATTTGACGTATCATATAAACCTTAAATCCGAGATGACACTAACTAACATTAAACGATGTCAACCTTTCACTCCTGTATGTTTAATCACAGATTCAAAAAAGCACTAGTCGCAGATTACGAGATATACGAATGCTTTTATTTAGCATAACGAAGGAAGAAAGAAATTACAAATTGGACATTGTCGAGAAGAAACTAAAGCATCATTCGCCCTCTCAATGAATGAATAGAAAGTGACCTCTCGGTGAAAGTGACCATAAGTGAGAGCTACACTCTACATTCCATTACTCCTAGACTTGCTTTCAATAACGACACTAAGGTCCATTCACACTTGGTGTAAGCAAAGTGTACCTAGATTTAGACATCCTTGCTAAAACCATCCCTAACATCACGTGCAAATAGAGTGGCACAAAAGTAGCCAAACATTCTAGAAATCGCTTTTTCTAAGCCTTTTAAACAATATATTGCAGACTATCAATCAGTATGGAACAGAGGAAGCATAGTATCTTTAAATTGAGTCTATGAGATCAGTTCAAACAACCCATGTTTCCAACAGTTGCTAAAACTCTCTTCACATGAGTCTACTGAGAATCACATAGACAGACTTACAATGACATAAACTTACAATGTATGAGCTTACAATGAATGAGGTTTAGGGTTTAGGGTTTAGGGTATAGGTACAAAAGAGAAGAGGAGTCATACATTAACTGGTCGGTTGGAAAGGTGCTCCTGGTACACGGCATAAGCACTCTGGTTCTTCTCACGAACCGCCTTGTGTAACAGCTTCGACATCTCCGGGTTGTTTCCATGGTACTCACCTACAACCAGTTACACAAAATACATGCTTCATACTACGCTTTAACATAAAAATACCAAAAAAAGCTTGTCAACTTCATTCATAAAAGGCTAGTCAATAGTAATATGTACCTCCAGGTCGCAGTTGAATGAAGCCGAAGTTCTCAAGCTTCTTAGCAGCCTCCGCTGCAAAGCCCTTCGTCCAAAACGACACCGATTCCCTGGCCAACTGTTTGAGAAACACAACGCAGAGATTAAAAAGTTAAAAAATCAAGACAGAGACTTGAAAATCCATATGGGCATGCTACAATGTTTTTTTTTAATCCAAATTTGTATATGTTCCAATGCAGATCCATGTTTCAGTTGTTTGTGTTTATATCAAGCATTTTCAAGTACTATTTTCAAGCCAAACCTCATTCATGGTAAGTCCACCGATGCGAGATGTGCTTCCACGAAATGATGAATCCACCACTTCTGATCCCAAACCGTAGATCTCAAAGATCTGAGCGCCATGGTAACTGCAACAAAAAACAGACGATAGACATTCAATTGAAGCTCATGTCATTTAATTAGCTTTATTAATGCAAATAGTTCGGAAGTCAATGCATACCTTGTTAACAGGGAGATACCCATCTTGGACAAGATCTTCAATAGACCAGCCTTCACTGCCTGCAGCCACCGACATATGAGCTCCCAAACTCAATGAATCTCTTTGTTAAAATATGACCACCTCATGTTTTTTAAGTCGTCTAAAAACTCTTTGTTTTTCAAATTTATTGTATTATCGACCAACACCGATTCTTCACTGATACTGGAAATTCAAAATTTGGTCTCATTTGAATCACAATATGATCAATCCAATTTGTCATTTTATGACCATAAATTCTTGGCTAAAAAACTGAATGTGATCAACTCCTCAATGACCAAGAAGCCCGAATTGGGTCTCATATTTTTCTTAACAGTTTTGAGTAGATACTGTGCGGATTTCCTTTTGTTGTTTTTTGACCAAAGCTCTTTCCTGATTCTGATGATTCAAAATTTGGTCTGATCTAAGTTACAATTTTCACAATATGGTCATTTTAAAACCATGAATCCTTGGTCCTTTAGAGGTTAACCCCTAAAGGAACAAGAAGCCCAAATTGGGTCTCATGGTTTTTTAGCACTTTTGAGCAAATCATGTAAGGACTTCCTTTAGATCAAATTTATTTGTGTTTTGATCAACATGTACAAATTTCTTCATTGATTTCGATGATATAAAACTTGACCCCATTTGAATTGCATTTTTCAAAATACAATCAATTAAATTTTTCATTTTGAAACAATGAATCCTTGGTCACAAGAAACGTACCTTCTTAAAATTCTTCTGCGTTTGCTCAACAGTTATGGGCGGTAGCTTTCCATTTTTGATGAAGGCAATAGTTTTGGTACTCATGCGCCATTGACGACAGGTCTCGAGTGCAAGGTAGGGACAAATAGCACTACATACAGTAGAAATTCACAAGTGTTAACCCGATGTTTTTTTGAACACTTTTGAGTAGGTCTTATTTGGACTTCCTCTTATTCATTTTTTGACCAACACATGCAATGAGCTTCACTAGTTCTAGTGATATAAAATTTGGTCCCATATGGATTTTTCACAATATGACGAATTGAATCTATCATTTTAAAACTGTGGATCCTTGATCAAAGGGTAGTAATACTGACCTGGCACCATAACCGATGAGACAAGCAAAGTGGTGAGTGCTGAAGCATTGAGCAGTGTCAATAACAATGGACGCTGACATTCTTAGCCCATTCGAAATGAGGTGGTGGTGCACAGCGCCAACTGCCAGTAGTGGTGGAATTGCAGGCTTGGTCGCGTCCTGAAATAAGAAAAATTGAATTAAATTAATTGGTTTTTGACCAACGTACGCAATGTTGATTACGGTGATATAAAATTTGTTCCCATCTTAATTATATGTTTTCACTATCAAGAATTTAGATAACTATGAGAGAACAAATATAGGGTGTCTTTTATTCATTTGAGATAAAAATCATAAATTTATAGAAGTAATATTAAATTAAATTAATTGGTTTCTGACCAACATATGCAATGGTGATTCCGGTGATATCAAATTTGTTCCCATCTTCATTATATGTTTTCCAGGGGAAGTCACTGTCAAGAATGTAGATAACTATGAGAGAACAAATATAGGGTGTCTTTTATTCATTTAAGATAAAAATCATAAATTTATAGAAGTAATATAGGGTGTTTTAAAACCAATTTGAGAATATTTTTGGAATATTCATAGAAAGGACCTAAAATATACTATTCCAATTATTTCATAGCCCCCATTAATTTCCCTTTGTTCGCTCATATGTACCCAAAATTTACAGACTTCCCCAAGTATGTTTTACAATACAGTCAACTGAGTTTTTCATTTTGAAACCATGAATCCTTGGTCCTTTACAGACATTCATAGTGAAAAAAAGGGTCAGGGTTCAATGAATGAAGATTTTGGTTGCAAAATGAGCATACCAGGTTGTCAGTCCGATCACTGAGGATGAGTAGCTGGGACCCTGAGCGCACTGCTTCATCGGCTGCTTCACAGAGCTGATCCAAACCTCTTTGCAAAGCTCCCTCAATGCCATCACTCACGTCGAAAAAGGTCGGCAACGTCACTGGTTTCAGTGATTCAGTTTCTTGCAGGGAACTCAGCTCGCCTTCGCTCAAAATGGGATCTGTCAGTGTAACCTGCACGCCAGGAAAATCACGTTAAATTTCACAAAGCCAGTAAGTTAATCATGAATGGAAATTATTAGGAATCTATATAGACTTCCTTTGATTCAAATTTAATTCGTTTTTGACCAACATATGCAATGTTCTTCACTAATTACGGTGATATAACATTTGTTCCCATTTTGTACAATATAACCAATTGAATTTGTCATTTTCAAACCATGAATCCTTCGTCCTTTAGGGGTTAATAATGTCCTGAGTTCTGAATGGAAATCTTTCGTGTAAATTACTTAGATATCGTAAGTCCTATGTGGACTTCCTTTAGTTCAAATTTAACTGGTTTTTGACCAGCATATGCAATGTTCTTCAATAATTACGGTGATATAACATTTATTCCATTCTTAACAATATGATCAATTGAATTTGTCGTTTTCTAACCATGTATCCTAGGTCCTTTAGGAGTTAATAAAGTCCTGAGTTCTAAATGGAAAAATTTCGTGTAAATAACTTAGATATCGTAAGTCCTATGTGGACTTCCTTTAGTTCAATTTTAATTGGTTTTTTACCAATGTTCTTCACTGGTTACGGTGATATAATTTTTTTTACAATACGATCAATTGAATTTGTCATTTTCAAACCCATGAATCCTTGGTCCTTTAGGGGTTAATAATGTCCTGAGTTCTAAATGGAAAACTTTCGTGTAAATTACTTAGATATCGACTTCCTTTAGTTCAATTTTAATTGGGTTTCGACCAACATATGCAATGTTCTTCACTGACATAAAATTTGTTAAACATAATCAATTGAATTTTTCATTTTAAAATCATGAATCCTTGGTCCTAATAGTGTCCCGAGTTCTAAATGCAAAATAGACACCAGTTTCTATGTCACAGAAAGCCTACCTGGGCTGCATTTTCAGGGCCAGCATTCAGCAGATTCTCTCGCTTTCCGAGATTCATTTCGAGCGACATGACTAGACCTTCTCTCAAAGAATCAATTGCAGGATTTGTAACCTGCACAAGACATTTTACATAACAGAAAATTCAGTATAAACAACAACCTTCACTCATTATATGCAAATAAAGAAGCTCGTTTAGAGTATTATTTCCCTCCTTTGCAAACTGGACTTAAAACCATACCTGAGCAAAACGCTGCTTGAAGTAATCATACAGCAAGTGAGCTCTTTCTGACAAAACGGCCAGCGGAGTGTCGTCTCCCATACAGAAGGTGGGCTCCTTCCCTGTTGATGCCATACTCTCTATTATCATCTGAACATCTTCAATTGAGTAACCGAAAGCCCTGCCAACAACAAACCAGAGATCACTATGTAAAAAAACCATTCCTCATGTTCACTGTAATTAAAAAGAAAAGAAAATTATTGACAAGGGAAATCTGATGAGAAAAGGCTAAATACATACTGCTGATGCTTTAGTAAATTCTCGGGGCTGTACATAACGTAGTCCTTGAATTCCACTGGCTCTAACTTTTGACTGCCTTCAGCCAACCACTTGCCATAAGGCTTCGCATTTGCAACGCGTTTCTTCACCTCCGTGTTTTCGTAGACCTGCCATCAACAATGTCAATTTTTTTATAATTGCAAAAAATCAGACAAAGTTCATTTTAATAAACACTACAAGCTCACTCATTTTCACTGTCTTTATTAATGAACAGTAAACCTCTAAAACTTCTTATTCGACAGCTAACCTTAACCCCAAGAAGCCTGAATTCCCGGGGGGTGCAGTATGTTGAATTTGTGAAAGTATCCGAATTTGAAACATTGCCATACATGCAATAGACATAATGAGAGCTGAAAATATTTATGTTTACTTACATTAAACATATATTTTAGGGCGGAATAGATCTATATACAAAAGGTTTTTAGACATATAAACCCTCGTATATATGGGGTTTTTAAAGGAGTTTGTGGTTCTTAGACATAATGTAGAGTGCACCAAATTGAGCCTCATGTTTTTTTTAACAAGCAGTTATAAACAGGTCCTATGTGAACTTCAAATTTCTTTCTTGTTTACCAACATATGCAATGTTCTTCACTAATTCCGGTGATATAAAATTTGATCCCATTCTTCAAAATATGAACAATTGAATCTTGAATCTTTGGTCCTTTAGGGATTAGAAAGCCCAAATTGGGCCTCATGTTTTCCAAGCCGATTTTCTTTTGTTGTTGACAATATTCTTCATTGATTCTGGAGATACTGAATTGGGTCCTATTAGAGTTCCATCTTTCACTTTATGCGCAATCGAATAGAATATTTTGATCCTTTCAAGACCTTAACCCCTAAAGGACCATAAGGCCACCACGTGGCTCCTGTTTTATTTTGAGTAGATTCTATGTAGATTCTTTTTTGTTAATTAAAATAAAATAAAATTCAACATATGTAATATTCTTCACTAATTCCAATGCTAAAAATTTTGGTCCCATTCAAATTATAATTTTCACAATATGATTGTTTGAACTTGTCATTTTAAAATCATGATCCTTGGTCCTTTAGGGGTTAACTAAATCATATTGCCCTTTAGAACTAAAAGTAGTGGATGTAGAGAAATGTTACCTCTCCAGTTTCCAGGTTGACGCAAATCATCATTCCTGGGCCCAAGCGACCTTTCATGGTCACATCCGAGGCTTCAATATCAAGCACACCGACTTCGGAAGCCACGTAAATGAGATCATCCTTGGTCCGCCAGTACCGAGCTGGTCGAAGACCGTTCCGATCCAAACAGGCACCCACCGTTCTTCCATTACTTCAAATCCCCAAACAATCATAGTTTCAGTATTCTCAGTAATCAAGGAAGGAACCCTACACCCCTTTTTCAGGCTTGTAAATTGAGTTGAAAGTCAGTGATTCGGTACCTAAAGAGAAGCAATGCAGGTCCATCCCACGCTTCCATCTGACCCTTGTAATACTCATAAAAGTCCACAACCTGAAAACACACGAGTTTTCCTCATCAACCCGAAACTGAGCCCTTCTTTTCAAAGAAAAAAGAGGACTAGCAATGTACATATCAAAATTTGAAATGTAAGACACTGATACATAGTGACTGGCTCATCAATCAGAAGGATAAGCTACTTACCTCTGGGTACTTGACCATTAAAGTAGGGTGTTTCTTGTAAGCTTCAGGGACCATCATCATCATGGTCTCTTCAGGACTGTACCCGCTCCGCATCAACAACTTCACAACAAAGTGTCAAGGTCTCAGGGCCTAAAAACCATCACCACAACCTCGGGGGGTGCACTTTACTAAACGTGTACGTGAGTGCACAGAAGGGGCATTAATTTGAACACTGCCGTATTACGTATGCATATAGAACTGGTATTTACACATTAAGAACTGGAAATATTCACGTATAATTACACTAAACATATATTTAAAACGGAATACACATGTACACAAAGGTATTTAGACATATAATCTCTCGTATACAAGGGGGTTTTTAGAAGGGGTCATGAACGCACATGATTCTCAAATATAATGTAGAGTGCACCCCCCGAGACCACAACCAGTGATTTTCTTTCTTGCCAAATTGCTACATAAAATTTGGGCTGGGTAATTGATACAAAGGGTTTTTGGAAAAATGAAGAATAATACCGGTAGCCAGATTTCCTACACGGAGTCAAGCTCTTTAAATAGCACCCAGGTATTGCCTAAGTAGCACCTAGATAACACATGTGTATTACCCTGATATTACCTATATATTAGTATGAAAAGAGAATCCAAGGAGTCTGGATTGGTCTTCAAAGTCATGGAAAAGTAACCAAAAAATAATTCCACAGAGTAGCACAACAACGGTGAAGAAGGATTAGTACCTCAGCAACCATATCGAGATTTGCAGAATCGGAAGCCTTGATGTTTCCGAATGGCCGAAGCTCGTCATCACGACCTCGCCAGATTGGAGACTCCATTGTGGCTTCGCGTGACCGCATCCAATTCAAATTGCCCTGTCACAGATCCACTTGCACACTCAGAGCTCTTTCATCTTAACCCCTAAAGGACCACAAGGCCACCAGGTGGCTCCTGTGTTTTTACAGTAATTTTGAGTAGGTTTTATTTAGATTCTTTCTAGTTAATTTTAAAAAATAAAAAAATCAACATATGAAATATTCTTCACTAATTTCAGTGATATGAAATTGGGTGCCATTCCAATTATAATTTTCACAATATGATCATTAAAACTTGTCATTTTAAAACCATAAATCCTTGGTCCTTTAGGGGTTGAACAGCATTCTACAATATCTTGCACACGAATTGTTGGAACAGATGATTAACCCCTAAAGGACCATAAGGCCACCAGGTGGCTCCTGTTTTGTTCAGTAGGTTTGAGTGGGCTTTATGTAGATTCTTTTTTGTTAACTTTTTATAATAAAAATATTCAACATATGTAATATTCTTCACTAATTCCAGTGAAATAAAGTTTGATCCCATTCAAATTATAATCTTCACAATATGATCATTTAAACTTGTCATTTTAAAACCAAGAATCCTTGGTCCTTCAGGGGTTGACTTCTTGTACTGTTTCGTTATTGATAGTGCTACTTTAGAAAAGAATTCCTTCATACAAAATGATGTCTAAGTGCTTGGGCCTATTTCGTACTCCCTCCGTCCCAAAGTTATTGTCATGTTTGAAAGTGCTTTTTTAAGTAGGTCAAAAAAATACTTCCTTTGTTAATTTTATTCAGGTTGCAATGAACACATGCAATGTTCTTCAATCATTCTAGTGACATAATTTGGAACCTTTTTTAATCATGTTTCTTACAATATAACCCACTTAAAAAAGCACTTTCAAACATGACAATAACTTTGGGACGGAGGGAGTAGATTTTGGTCAAAGAAAAGTTGTTGGGCAGACCTGCAAAGTGTTGATTTCGCCGTTGTGGCCGAGGAAGCGCATGGGCTGGGCGAGAGGCCACTTGGGAGTAGTATTGGTACTAAACCTCCGGTGATAAATAGCGAACGGCGTGGCGTAATCCTCGTTCCGTAAGTCGTCGTAGAATTGGCCCACGACTTCCGAGCGGAGCATGCCTTTGTACACGATGGTGCGGCTGGACAAGGAGCAGAAGTAGAAATCCTCGCCCCAGGCCTCGCTCGACGCCGCGCGCTCGATGAGTTTCCGGGAGATGTACAGCTCCCTCTCGATGTCGTCCATGGCGTCCTCCGCTGCCACTTTCACGAAGATCTGCTCGATCCTCGGCATGGTGATCTTCGCAAAGTGCCCCACTACGGATTCTGTCACTGGGACTGGGCGCCAGGCGAGTACCTCCACGCCCTCCTTCTTAAACACCTCCTCCACCACTGCAACACACAAAAATCCACCATTCAATACTCTGCTCCACAAACAAACAGAAGTAAATTCCATGGAGAAAAAAACCACGAATCCTTTTGTTCTCTGGCACAAACAGAAGTAAATTCCGTTACAAAAAACTGATGAATTCTAAGCTGGAGGAACTCGTTCACAGTTTCTGTGCTGTTCCTGATCGAAACCAACCTGGTTGTGTTAAATCTATGTTAAAACAAGTTGAAACTGATACAATTGAAACGGATTTAACACAAACAAACAGAAGTAAATTTCATGGAGAAAAAACTACTTTAGCTGTTGACGAATCCGTTTGTTCTCTGACACAAACAGAAGTAAGTTCCATTGCAAAAAAAACTGATGAATTGTAAGCTAGAGGAACTCGTTCACAGTTTCTGTGCTGTTCCTAATCAAAAACAACCTGATTGTGTTAAACCTATGTTAAAACTAATACAAATCAACTTGAAACTGATTTAACACAAAACTATTTCTACAATGGTTGGCTTTCCTCTTGTGTGAAACATACAATGAAGACTTCTGTTTTTTCGGAGTTCCAAAGCATCAGGGAACAGAGCTTTTCGCAGTTTCTTCAGGTTGTGCAAAAAGTGTGATTGAGCTACCCCCTTAAAGGAGCAAGGATTCATGGTTTCGTCTGATTTAAGATAAACAGAATTCAAATGGGGCCAAATTTTGTATTACTGGAATCAGTGAAGAGTTTTGGTCAATAAGTAAATACAAATGGAGAAAGAACGATTTTCCAGGCAAAGGTTTGCATGAAATGGGGGCAAGTTATGTGTTAGTGGATATCAGTGAAGAGTTTTGCACGTCTTGGTCAATCAATATTTACGTACAATTGGAGAAAGAACGATTTTCCAGGCAAAGGTTTGCATGAAATGGGGGTATGTTTTGTGTTACTGGAATCAGTGAAGAGTTTTGCACGTGTTGGTTAATCAATATTTACGTACAATTGGAGAAAGAACGATTTTGAATGGAATGAAATGAAGAGGTTTGAGCACCTGCTTTAGCGGCTGCAGCGAGAGATTCATCGCGGGGGAGGAAAACCTGGCCGACACCGGAATGGGACTCATCGAACTCCGGCAAGCCTTGCTCTTTGAACCACTTCTTGAACAGCCCCCACGGAATGCTGGTCATCACGCCAGCTCCGTCGCCGGAGTCGTTATCAGCTCCGCATCCACCTCGGTGCTCCATGCACCCCAGGGAGGTGAGTGCATCTCGCACAATCTTGTGAGAGGCTTCATTTCTTAAGCTGGCTATGTACCCCACTCCACACGCGTCTCGCTCCGCTAATATATCCTCCAGATTCGCCACCTACAAAAAAAAAAGCCCACAGTAATTCCATCACAATGAATTCTGCACACCAATCTCCTTTCTCTGTATCTGCAAATGAGGCACTTTCAAACCATTTTGCAGATACAGACACCAGAAAGCGAGCTCTTCAAAAGAGCAAGAAAAACGTTTCTAATTCAAGTGCCTGACGAAACTGAAGCGATAAGTATCACTCGTAGACTCTGAATTCTGCACACCAATCTCCATTCTTTGGAAATGAGGCATTTTCAAACCATTTCAGACACCAGAATGCGTCTCGTGCCTAGAAAGCGAGCTCTTGAAAACAAAAAACAAAAAAGAACTTTCTAATTCAAAGAAACCTGAAGTAATAAGTATCACATTTTCATGGCCACCCTGTGAAATGGTAAGAGCCCACAATAATTCCATCACAAAACAAGACTCTGAATTCTGCACACAAATCTCCTTTCTCTGTATCTAGAAATGAGGCATTTTCAAATCATTTTCCAGACAGACAACAGAATGCGTCTCGTGCATTCAAAAGAAAAAGTATCACGTTTTCCAACAAACGAATAAGTGACATTGCTGTGAGAATGACTGACCTCATATTGCCGGGGCTCCTTGGTCGCGGTCGCCCACCATTTCATACACGACGACGATGAGCTTCTGCTGCTGCTGCCATGGCTCCCCTGCGAATTCTTCCGAACTCTGACACCGACAAAGTCCGAGTACCGAATCAATCCGAGGTTGGAAAAAGAAGAAGAAGAGGCGGAAGAAGATGAAGGATTGTTCAAGGTGGTTTTTTTTCTCTTCTCGGAAGCGAGACTAGTACTGATGGGCGAGACCAAGCAGCTCTTGGTTGCCAATGCCATAGCCCCTGTGCGCCCACCTCCGATTCAACAAGCTGATTCTATCAATCGCCTGCAAGCAAGCCAGCCAGCAAGCGAGGAAGATAAGAGGGCTCTAGAAGTTGTGGGAGAAGAGGAGGTGGGGGAGGTGATAAGAAAGGAAATGCTGCTGCTGCAGGAGTGAGCAACAGAGTATGAGGAGGAATAATCTGATGAGCTGAATTCGTCACCACAGGTTTATCGTCCGCAAGCTGTGGTGGACACACTTTTGCAAACGGAGAAACTGTGCCACACGCAAAGGCGCCCCTGCATCGACGGCTCTACGGTACTCGAGCTAGAGAGTGTATGTAAAAAAAATATGAGCACATTCTAAAACCAACTTTCCTAATTGCCTGCCTGCCTGCCTGCTTGCCTGCCAACCACAGGCAGTTGGCGACGACGAGACCCGCCCCGTGCACACGATTCTTCCCATGGAGTGCGCTTTTTCATCTGTGGGTTCATGATTCTGTTTCAATCCACGAGTTTTAGTTTGCTTTAAGGTAAAGGTCCCAGAAACCGACCAAATTTCAGGTTTGCTCACTTGGGATAGTGGTGGAAAAAGTTTATAATTTTTGGATGGACTGCAAAGCTAGTGCAAAGTCATCCCAAAAAAAAAATCATTTTTTGAGTAAGTCTATAATTTCCTATGAATTTTTGAGTGTTCAGTCCTAGGGGGGTCACTAACCGATCATAGAGTCTTGGTTAACATGAGCAGTTGGATTCTGAAATTAGAACATTTCTGCACCAATCAGAAGCACATAAGTTTTGCAGGCATGGACGAAATTAGAGCACTTTTGCACACTTTCAGGAAACAGGCTGGGTGAGTTTGTGTGACCTAGCCCAGAAGCCTAGTGGACGGCATTTGGACCCGGGCGAGTATCTGTCCCTTTACCTTATGGGTCCATGGGAAATTGGGGGATTAGAGTTTACCAAAAAGAGTGTCTCCAAGTGAAACGAGAATCATCTTGAACCCGTTTTTTAGGTTCAAAAAGATTGTAAAACTAGTCTATGGTCAGTTGCTGAATAATTTCAAATAAAACCCTGCAGTGCTAAGGAAGATGGAATTGGTGGCCTCTCCAACGTTAGAAGAGAGTTTTTACAAGCTCCCCCAAGTTTAAGAGAACTGAGTGAGAGACTATTCGTGAACAATGTTTGTCGAGATTTTATATTATTGGGATGCCTTAGAAGTTAACTCTTAAACATCAAAGCAGGTACCATTGGCTTTTTATGAAAGAATAATCTTTAAAAAAATAGATTCCGTCAACCAAAACAAGCAGGGATTGGTGTGTTGGAAAGCTACTAAAAAAGCCAGTTAAATTCTCGACTTGCACCTCATTAGGGAGATTGTGGCATTATCCACAAGCAATCAAAGTAATTGACTTGAATAGGAGTTGAGGTTAGGCAATTGAGGTCGTTTTCTTAAAAGTGCGGCAATCCAACAATGTCGTGCAGCAGTGGCTGGCTATTAGAGCCGTTATTTTTTTTTGTTTTGTTTTGTTTTATTTTTCTCCAAAAATTTAGATGCCTTCCAAGCTACCTTGTCCAGGCCCTCTTGGCGTTTAAAGGTTGAAGAACAAAGGTGTTGTTTTTGGTTAACTCTATTGTTTCATTTTTTTTTTGAATACCTAACCCGCATCGCATGTTCATATAAAGATGATTGTTTTTTACATTGCCATGTGTTACAAAGGCATTAGTTGCAACCCACAAAATAGCCTAAAGACCCTTTCACATGCATGTGTTTGTAACAATACAAGCTTAACTATCGTTGACTATGGACAAAAGCAGTATACAACTCAAATGATTTTTTTTCTAAATGACATTGTTTGTTGGTAGCTCAAGTGGATTTTTATTTTATGAAGTTTGACTTTCGTCCACGAGTGCCCATAAGCAAGGTTGATGTATATAGAGAACAAATCAAATGAGAGCTCAACACTTGCAGTGTAGTCGTGTTCAAGTTTTTAAACGAAGCTGAGAACGAAGCTAATTCTACAAACTCTTAAAGATTCTCTTGAGAGCCTAACCTTTGCCAATGCATGTCATCTATGTCACAAATTAAGCACTATGTAAAACGGCCCTAGGTGGCACTAAAATGACTAAGTTATTTGCCACTATTTGTATGAATATGCTATTTATCATTTAACACGTTCACGCATGATCATTAGGACAATTGCTCCATTAGAACAGTTGTACCAACCTCCGGCACGGGCCAACAAGAGGGACTGTTGCACAGAGAGTTGGGTTGAATTTCCAACCAGGTTAAGTATTTCCAACCAAATACAATCCAATTGAGGATTGTACAAGGAATTGAGTTGGAATTGGGCTTAGTATTAATGGTGGAGAGAAGCACCATTAACACTAGAATATATAAACCTTCAACCAAAGGAAGATGACATCTGCAGTCGAGAATTTTAATTACCTTTTTAAATCAAAAACTTGAAACTAATTTAACCCTTAAACGTACCACTCCTTTGTAGGAAAGTCAAACTACACAATTTAGCCTTCAAGATTTATCAAAATATTTTTTGTAATATTTTTCATGCATGGAATTGAATGTTTCCTATCAGTCTTGAAATTTTCAGATTTTTTTTATTTAATACGGCCTTTTTAACAAATTTTTAAGTCAAATACTTCAAAAAATAATTTTTATTACAAAAAAGCTTTAAAAAATTAATATTTTTTTGGGAGCAGGTACAAATTACAATGGAGAATCACATGATATGTTTTCCATAGAAATTTTTTATTTAAATTTTGAAATTCGAAAGGTGAACATCCTATGTAGTGTAATTCAAACCTTGAGCTACAAAGCTTGCACAAGCAATAAAATACTCAATAATTGGAATTTTTAAGATTTGAAAAGTGGAGTTCAAACTAGACTTAATAAACTTCATTTTCTTAGTTGGGTGTATTAGCAACAAAAGTCGTCTTCAAGATCAAAATTGGGTTTGACCAACAAACGTCCAGAAACTGGATGCCTGGACGTTTAGGGATTAATTAGTTATACTCTATTTATAGAGTCAACTTTGGAATGCCAACTCAATATAACACCCATCAATAATTGGCAACCACTTATTTTTGCTTTTTTTGGGTCGAAATCCAACCTTGTACTAACTTACCCCTTAAATGACATTTTAGATCTTTAGTGGGCAGTCCAAGGATCTATAAAAGAATATAGACTCGGGGAAGTCACTGTGAAGAATTTAGATAACTATGAGAGAACAAATATAGGATGTTCTTTATTCATTTGAGATAAAAATTATAAATTTATAGAAGTAATATAGGGTGTTTTAAAACCAATTGGAGATTATTCTAAGAATATTCCTAGAATAAACCCTAAATGTACTACAAATAGTCAAATATTCCATTTATTTCATGGCCCTCCATTAAATACCCTTTGTACGCTCATATGTACCCAAAATCTACACTAAGTGACTTCCCCGAGAAGATGGATTATATGTTTAGCCAAGCATAGGTACATGATCAAACACAACAAATAAACAAATGAACCTCTGATATCTTTTATTTAAACATTGCAAACAAATATAAAAGAATTTGTTGTTGCACTAAGCACATTAAATGACCGACCTTGTTGTGCATCCAATGATCTATGTCTAGTTAGAAAGAATTGAATAGTACTCATGTTTGAAGCAAGATTACTTGGAAATTAAGCCCGAGGGGCTTGAAAGGACGATTTAAAGGTTAATATGTATACATCTCAAACTTGGAAAATCACAAAAAATAATCATTTTCCATATGTTTTAGATGGAGAGAATAGTTTGTGCTTTTCAACATAATGAACACATTAAAAAAAATGTAAATTAAACACACACTAATAGGATTTTAGTCCTTTACAACTAGTTCATTGTTACTCAAATGGTCCTTTGCAACTTAATTCTTACAAAATCAAGTTGTTTTGAACACTTTTAGTCACATTGGACTAGTCTGAAAGGACCCAAATCCTACTAGTGACATATTATGTGTACACTAATTATTGCCATTAGTGTATGTCACATAATTAGTGTGAGATTTCCCATCAATCCTCAATTAGTGTGAGACTTTACACACAATCCTACCTACTCAGTGTGAGGATTGTGAGTCACACTTTGTTCTAATACTACAACTACTGTGACATACACTAATGGCAATAATCGGTGTAATAAGTGCTAAGCATTAAAAAAAAGTCACATAAAGATTAAAGTGATTTGAAGATTAAAGTGATCTTTTGAGTACAAGGTTGCAATTGTTTTTTTTTTCAATTTTCCCAAGAAGCCAATTTTTTTCACGATACTATGGTGATACTTGGTGTTACCATAATGATACTTGGGTAATACTTAGGAAAAATTTGGCTACTAACATAAAATTTTCCTAAGTATTTAGCTATTTCCCTCTCATGTTTTCAAAAATGGTAGATTAAAATGAGCCATTGTATTTAAAGTATCGCAATTGGGCTATTTTTAGCTGAAAAAACACTGCGGGATTGATCATTCACATCATTACATTCTTTAGAAGCCTACTGTTGCACCTACGAATCTCAAGCATTTGTCAAGGGATCAAAGGAATCGGAGATCATTTTATCTATCTTCAGCTAGACCAAGCTGAACGAGGATTGGAGAGTTGAATTATTTTATTTGCAGTTTCTCTACAGTATAAAGTGTGTGGTCTAGCAAGGCCTTAACCTTTGGGTTTGCACACTACGTTTACCTAGTCAAACCTCGTTAAATTCTCACATTTTAAAATGTATTAATTTTTTGGATATTTCTCTTCATATAATTTATTGTTGAACCGATTTACACTGATTTTTTTTATAATTATTTAAATAAAAATGATTTTTATTAAAGGTTTTCTTTTGTAATAGTCATATTACTTACAAAATGCCTTAAATAGTCCGGTCTATTTTTTAAATGTAAATAATAGTGATGAACAACAAGGTGTAGGTGGAATGCTTCTCAAACTTACATAAAAGAACTTTATTGAAAAACTTTTTCTGCAGTGCATATTGGAAGTTTAGGGTTTTGAGCTTTTAAGTGTTGTAAAAAACATAATTTTAAAGAATTGTAAATTGGACTAGAAAGTAGAAGTTAGCTCCAACACTTTCTTATTTGGGAGCGTTTCATTTGTAATTAGGAACTAGGTGAAAATCAACGGTTGATTTAAAAAGGATCAAACATGGCCCCACGGGGCTCCTTGTGTGCTTAAGGGTTAATCCCTAAACGTACCAGGGTGTTCCTAGAATTGACAATTTGAAAAAAAATCATCACAAAATACTATTTAGAAGAATATTTTGGAATTGATATACAAATGAAAGTTCTGAATTTCAAATTTTGATTCCATCCAGACGGTTTGATCCAGCAATACTATCACCAATATTTTATTATAAAATTTGAAAGTTAGAATTAAAATTCCTTCTAAAATTTGATTACAAACAAAACATGAATATTTTTAAAGAAATTTTTTTCGTAATGGATTTGAAATGAGATACTCTTAATGTGATGATTCTTTTTTTTTAAATTGCTAATTAAATATATGACCTTATTTTTGCAAAGTCACTTTTGAACTACAATTAATGCAATTTTAGCTTGGTCAACAACTTGACATACTTCTACATTTGTAATTTTAAAAAAACATGTACTCTAGCACCATCAAATCCAACCATTGGATAAGACAACAACTTGATGAAGTATCTCCAAAAAATTGGATGACTTTCATTCAAGCATTGATAAGAACGTACTAGGGTGACTCTGAATCTGTTAATTTTCCAGAAACTAGACATTGTGACGTTTAACCCCTAAACGTACCAATCCTTTGAACATAAGTAGATGCTAGCCTCAAAAATAGATACTAGCATGGCTCAAATGTATATGAGGTGTACATGAGAGGACCATTGCAAGCATAAAATCTACCCAACAAATTTGCCATACTTGCATTCGGAGTCCTCTTCAATATTATCAATATCTCTCCATTACAAGGGATTTACTTTGACCGATAGAGAATTTAATAGGCTTGCGGTGGTGACTTGGATGAAAGTCATTCGAGAATTATATGAGAAAGTTACAAGACTTTTAATCTGTTCGTGATCCAGTGTTCGTGATCCAGTTTCTGGACGCTGAAGACGTTTAGGCGTTTAGAACGTTATGTATGTTGGCTGGGAGGGCCAATAGCTGACTTTCATAGAAAAGCTACCAGTCCAAACTGAAGGGTTGACTTGTTTACAAGGAACTTCAATTCAATTCAATTCAAATAGTCTGCGTGCGCATGCTGAAGTTGGTTTTTCTGTTACTAACAGTTGAGCAGACAATGCATGGTACCAACTTACACATGACCGAGCTTCAATCAACTTTCTTCAGACAATCCAACAACAACAACAGCTTCAGTTCTGAATTGCAATATTCGGATTCATCAACAGTGCTCATTTATCAAAATATTAAGTTCCATTCATGACATGCATGCATGCATACATGGAGTGAGGGAAGATACCCCCTAACTTCCGAAAAGTAAGTTACAAGTACTCTGATGGTCTGATTATCCCATTCAGTGCGTGTGATACTCAATCCCGAAGCACACACTATTTTGCCAAATCTCAAAATTAGTGAGGGCTGAAATTTTTATTACGTGGCTGAAATCTTCATATCAAGCTAATCTTACATCATAATGATCTTGAGTATCACCTTCACTAATTTCTCATCCGTATTGTAAACCTCCCCTCACTATAAAAACCCCACCCCTTACTATAAAACCCCCTTCACTAAATGGGATAATTAGTGAAATCAACCTACTTACTACACCCATTATCAGCTTTAATCCAACTTGGATTACTAAAAAAAGCTCAGAGTAATAATCGCGGAACTAGAAGGAAGTCCAAGTAGGAGTAATTGAAATAACTCGTAGTAATTGTGGTAATGTATTTATAGTGTGGCCTATAGAAAAATTGATTATCTGAATTACTGTGAATCTACCACATCAAATATTCTTAGGATATTCTTTAAATGTTATTATTTTTAGTTGTTAAACCATAAAATGTCATTAGTTAAATATAGTAATAATATTCTATTATTATATCCTTGGAGTAATTTGGATAGTACATACTGGAATCAGTTTGAGGTTTTGTAAAAAAAATTGGACTAATTGTGACCCTCAAATGATAATGGGTGTACACGTATCTACCTAGTGTACCTTATCCATAAAGGTAAGGCAAATAATTTGATTATTTTCATGCCACCTTGACTATTTTGTGGGTTACAATCAATGTCTATGTGATATATAGTGTCAAACTAAAACATAATCGTTTTTGTATGAACTTGCTATGTGGATGCACATTGGATTAGGACAATTTGATGTTGAACTTGAATTTGCATGTCGTGTTTCGAGAGGTCCATACACTGTAAGAAAACTTGTTAAAAAGAAACCGTAGCTGAATTTAGTTACAGTTCGTTTGACCTCATTCTACTGCAGTCCCAAAACAACAGCGAAACCTTGTTTTTGGATTTGCGTTTTCAATTTTTAAAATTTTACAACGATATATCGAAGGCCCAAAAATTTAAAAATTGAGGCCGCAAATCCAAAAAAACAGTGTTGCAGTCGCTTGGCGACTGCAGTAGACTGAGGTCAAACAAACTGCAACTGAATTCAGCTGCGGTTCTTCTTAACCATGTTTTTTTATAGTAACATCACCCTAAACAAATCAGAAAATGGCACGTGACAGAAAAGAATTGGATAAAAAATGATTAGTTTATGTTGAAACTTACCATTAGTGGCATGGACACAAGTTTGAAATAGAAATTCTAGTCAATCATAAAAATAAGATAAAAAGTAAATAAAAGGTGGAAATTGAAATTCACTTTGTCCTAGCAACGGATGTGAGCATTTGAAGTTGCTGCCCATGATCCAACATTCCATGGGAGCAATAACTTATTTGGGAACAGGTGAGTCCAAAGGACAGCCCGGGCCAGGGTCATGATTTGTGGTACCCGGGTTTCCACCAATACGGTAAAAATGCAAGTCAGTTTGGACTATGGACAGAGTGGCCGGGAAGGTAGAAATACCGTAAAGTCCTTTCCAGTACCCCTTACTAACTTAGCTTCAAAATGGGTGGTCACTAGCCATGCATTCTCATATGCCAATTGGAGCAAATGGTTTCATAAAAGTGGTTTCATAAAAGTGGTTTCATAAAAAGTGGTTCCAGCTGCCCAAACCTCCTATGCACTTTCCAGCCTGGTTTCAACTTTCAATGTGTCAATTTCTGGGGTCAATTACACTGATTATACCATTTAGTGAGGGAGGGTTTATAGTGTGTGTGAGAAATTAGTGCAGGTGATACTCGATATCGTTATGATGTAAAATTAGTATGTTTTGAAGATTTCAACCACTCAGTAACATTTTCAGGCCTCACTAATTTTGAGATTTGGAAAAATAGTGTGTGCTTTGGGAATTAGTATCACACACTCTAAATGGGATAATCAGTGTACTGCATAGTGTGGGATTTGGGGTGCGGGGTACATAATATTCTTGAAATATTTGTTGACATCAACAAAAACGCTCTCTAAACCTCAAATCCTAAACCTTAATCCCAAACAGCCAAACTGCTAGGTGGCACTACTTACGGGACAAAATATTTCAAAAATATTTTGCACCCGCAGAGCTGCATCCACACCCCAAATTCTACACCATGTAGCAGCCGGCTCCTAAATTTCTGAAAATAATAGGGGTAATTCACATTGACATTGGTTTCTTCACTTGTTGCTCAAATGAAAAAAATAATGGAAATGTGTCCTCCCAATGGGACCCCCATCTTCAAGCCTCAAGGTGCGGTGGCATGAGAAGAGGAGCTCCTATCTTTAATTAAGTCACTTAAAACTCATCAAAAAGATGAACTTAAAACTCATCAAGAACATAAGTATTCATATTACTATACATTATGGTCAAATTCGAGGCTTTGCCATCAAAACCCAATTCCCATTGACATTAAAAAAATTACAACCAATCCCAAGATAGCATGTTTGTTCTTTTTGGAAAAAATTATCATGTCAAAAGTGACCCAAACATAGATACAATTGGTGTTTGATTTTTTTCCTTTTTATGACAATAAAGTTGCTTTGAATCCAAAATGTCTTTTGAATGAAAGTGAAAGCTTGATTCCACGATTATATACTCGTCTTTATTGGATTAACCCATGTATTAGTGCATGTTCACATTCCCCATCTTTGGACTTGACAATTAGACATCTAGTGTAGGAACCAATACTAGAATTCTTTGTCTAAGCATAGTGGTTTCAAGTCCACATTGATATGTATATATCTCTTTTTGATACACTCCTTGTCTTCAAAACCATGAACTACAAGTTCATCTTGCTGCATTTAGTGGATGCTCGGACAAAAGGTGGATCAATATATCTCCTAAGTTCCAAATCCTAGTTTTTATGGATGAAGTGTGAACTATTTTCTTCGCTACAGGTCCTAATATCCATGACCCCATGTGTGAATAGAAGATTCTTGGTCCGGTGTCAAATCACTCCTATTAGTTGAGTTATTAACCCCTAAAGGACCAAAGATTCATGGTTTGAAAATCGCAAATTCAAATCAATCAATAGGTGGAAAATATAATTTAGATGGGAGTAAAATAATTATTTTTGGAATTAGTGAAGAGCATTGCATGTGCTAGTCAAAAATAAATAAATATAAATAAATATATTTGAACTTCTTGGTTCTTTAGAGGATAACATCTAGATTCAATTTGAAGCTTCGATATGCTCTTTCTATTATGGTCTTGAGCGTCACCCTCACTTCCTCCTCACTTCCTCCTCACTTCCTCCTTTGTTTTCCTCGTTGGGCAGCCTTTGAAGGATAACTCTATTATTATTTTGTATTTTCAAATTCTGGCATAGAAGAGATGTATTGTTATAGAGCCAACTGAACAGAAGTGAGGGTGTCCCAATCAAAAATCAATTGAAATACTTTTGCAATGTGCATGAATGTTGGAGCCTATGTGGCTACATCCAGTTTCCTTCATCACAACAAAAGGAATTTAAGTGTTATGGACCTTTTTTTTTTCTATAGACTTCAAAGGTCCGGATTCACTGCAAGTAACACAAACCATTTTTTAAATATCATGATTGTTTTTTACATTGTTTGCAACACCTTACTATTGGAAAATGATTGAAAACTTATTTTTTGACACTTTTGTTATTTTACATTAGAGTGTCAATAATAATGTCAAAAATAGTATTAAAAAATATCTATTTTTGGACATGGTTGCATGCAGAACATGAAGTTTCTAGGCTCCATAATTTATGATTTCAAATTAATAGGTTATCATAAATATAACATTGGCTTGAAAATCAACGAGGATAAAGAGCCTATTGAAGGTAGTTTGCAAGGACATGGGTAGCAAGCCAATAGGTATGTAGAAACATTATATGTGTATTTTTCATCTCATTGCAAAAGTAAGACAATGAAGAAATTTCCAACGAGCAACTACTGTGGCTCCTTTGCAAACATTGGAAGATTATAATCATTGTATTTACCATATAAAACATTATAAACTTGGTCTTGTCATTTGCTGATTTTGAGAACAAATAGAGAATAGATCATGTTTACCATCAATTCTATTTGAATTATACAAGATGCTCCAATGGTCCCTAATAATTTATAGACCTTATTGATTGTTGATACCAAAAGAATGTTAACAATGTTATATCTCCAGAAGTCACTTAGTGTGAATTTTGGGATACATTAACCAACATAGGATATTTAATGGGGGGCTACAAAATAATTAAAATATTCTACTATTTATAATATATTTAGAATATGTTCATCATATGTTATAGGAAATACTCTTAAATTTGATAATAAAACCCTATATTACTTCTAAAAATTTATACATTTCATCTCAAATGAATATAATAAAACACCCTATATTTGTTGTCTCATGATTATCTAATTTTTTGTCAGTAGCTTTCTTGGCTGTTGTATAATTTGGAGCATCTTATTGTTATTACAAACTGACAAATAAATGAAATAAATGACTAGACAAAATTAAAAAAGTAAACAAATGAATCAACAAACAAACCAAGTGACCAACAAAGCCAATTAAAATTCTATAAAATTCTAGAAGACATTAATGTAGATGATTTAATAAAATTTACTTATTTCTTCAAGAAAATATAAATAATGTTGTATAATTTGGAGCATCTTATTGCTCATCTTATTGTTATTACAAACTAGCAAATAAATGAAATAAATGATTAAAAAAAACCAAATTTAAAATAAACAAATGAATCAATAGACAAACTAAGTGGCTAACAAAGTTAATAGAAGGAGAAATTATTGTAGTTGATATAATAAAATTTACTTATTTCCTCAATAAAACCAATATTTTATTCTACTTACCAACTTGAATTAAAAGTGCAAACTTAGTGTGCACATTCCACCAAGGCTTCTCATCTATTTTCTTACTATTGTCAATATAGCAAGTAGTATTTTATTTGGAAACCCCAAGTTGTGTTTTTCTCATTTTGGTGAGTGCATGATTTTAATTCAACATTGTTTCAATAAAATGAATAATATTGTAATTTCTCTTTTATAAAATCAAATTTCAAAGTGTGGCTCTTGGTGTGGCTCTTGGGCATAAATCATGTCACTGTGGTAATTGGTGAAGGTTTTACTTTGTGAAAGTGGAGGTTTGAAGTTCAAATCTCCTTCCTCACTAGAAGAATGTTTGGTGAAATTTACCTTGACAAATCTTAAATTGAAAGCTAATGTGAAGGACAACATAAAACCTATAATTAAGAACATTTCCACCGCACATAGTATTGAGGACTTGCGATTAGGTTTGAGGGGTCCACGCTAAGTTGTCTGCCTTAGTATGCAGGATATCAAGGACTCGGTCATTGCGGCCATTTTTTTGAAGGCCATGCTACATCGTGGGCATTGGAGTTTTTTAGATGCGCCCTCAATGACAGTAAAAAAGAGTTGCCATGGGGATCTTCGCCATCCCCTAACTGCCTACAATATTAGTATATCTCCAACGAAACACAAAAACTATTTAATAATTGATCAAATTATGGCGGGTCCCATTTCAAGTGAGATCATATCCATTGCCCAAGCCCTCATTTTCCAATGCACATGGAATCCTCTTTTTTGGAGGCCACCTTCTAAATTGCACATCTATGTCAAATGAATTGAGCGAGCCTCTGCTTCCACCAGTAGTGGAGATGGTCTAATCTAGTCATATTAATAGTTCAAAAGCCAATTACAAATCAACTAACCAAAAACATCTTTATATATGATTCAATAAAGAGTCTGCCAATGAAAAACCATAACTGATCTACTTATAGATTTAAGTGGTCAAATTCCAATTAAGAGCTAGCCAATCAAAAACCATAACTAATCTATTCATTGAAATATCCATAGCTAATCTACTTATAATAATCGTTCAAAAGTCAATAAAAAACCACCCTTTGTATTTGGTTCAATCAAGAGTCAACCAATTAAGAACTGCTCTTAATATTTGATTCATTCAAGACGAAGCCAGTAGAGAAAAATAATCAAGAGCAACCTTTTATATTTGATTCCCACACAATTTGTTTATGTCGAGCCGGCCAATCAAGAGCCACCCCTTATTCTTTGTTCTCTTTATATTTAGTTGTTGTCGTCCTTTATGTACAAGTCATTTATAGTTGAGAATGGGCCAATCCAAGAGTTGGTTTTTTACATCTGATTCCCACACAATTTGTTTATGCGAGTCATTCAAGAGCCACCTTTAATATTTGATTCTCACACAATTTGTTTTTGTCAAGAGTGGACCAATCAAAAGCCACCCTTTATTCGTTGTCCTTTTCATATTTGGTTGTTGTCGTTCTTTATGTACAAGTCGTTTATAGTTGAAATAGTGCCAATCTAGCTGGCCAATCAAGAGTTGACTTTTTATATTTGATTCCCACACAATTTGTTTCTATCAAGAACGGGCCTATCAAAAGCCTCCCTTTATTCATTGTTCTCTTCATATTTAGTTGTTGTTGTATAGCATTTTGCATCAGCATGAGTGCATAATAGGGAATTATTAGTGCCCAAGGGTGTTAGCCTACGGGCACTAATTCCCTATTATGCACGCATGCTGATGTAAAATGTTGCGTTAAGCCCTACACATAATTTTTTATTTCTTTCCACGTATTTCTTTCCCCGTACGCCTGCGAAAGACCGCCGTTGGATATCTGGATCATCAATGCTAGGGTTCGAGAAGGTTTGGGAAGGCTTGATCGACGACCAGAAAGATATCTTATTTGTGTAACAGTGCATTGCACTGTTATAAAATGTAACAGTGCAATGCACTATTACATTTTAAGAAGGGCTGTAACGGGCTATTACTGAACTGTTTTTCTAAAGGAAAATTATGGGAAGGGCTTAACGCCGTTTATAAACAACTAGATAATAGTTGAGAATCGGCCAATGGAGTTGGCCAATCAAGAGTTGCCTTTTTATATTTGATTCCCACACAGTTTGTCTATGCCAGCCATTCAAGAGCCATCCTTTATATATTTGATTGTTGTCAGCCTTTGTGTGCAATTTGTTTATGGTTGACAATAATCCAATTAAGAGCAAGCCAATCAAGAGCCACTCTTTCAATATTTGATTGTTGTCGTCCTTTATGTACATACAAATTCCACACACTTTTTTAATATCAACAACGGGCCAATCAAGAGCGACCCATTATATTAATTTGATTCCCTTTATATTTGATTTTTGTCACTATTTATGAACATACTAAGAGCACGCCCAACAACACCCATTTTCCACTCACCAACACTATTTATGAATAATAAAGTACCCCTTATAGTGTGGAGTTTGATATTTGCCCAACAAATATTGTATGTATAGCGAGAGGTGATTCTTGAATCAAGCAATTTGTCCCATACTTTAACAAGTCCATGCGCTCGCTTTATGAACTTTAGTTTAGTAAATTTATTCCCAACCATTATGATTGTGACAAAACTAGGAGCTTAAAATTGATTGATGTGCTTTATTCTAAGCACATTAATTTTGGTGGTTGTTGGTGAGAAGGTTCTCAATTCTCACACACCATCTTGGCTATGGACTTGGTGCACAATGACGAATAGGCAATTTGTTTATGTGAAGAATCAGCTAATTAGGAGCCACCCATTATATTTTCATTCCTTTATAATTGGTTTTTTTTAATTTTTATATATACATACTAATTGGGCAAAAGCCAACACAATTGTTTTATGACAAGAGCCGACAAATCAAGAGTCACCCTTTGTATTTGTTGTTGCCTTTTATGTACAATTTGCTTATACTCCTTATAGTTGGGAATGGAATCAATCAAGCCCGCCTTTTATATTTGATTCCCACACAATTTGTCTATGTCAATAGCTGACAAATCAAGAGCCGCCCTTTATATTTGATTGTTGTCGCCCTTTATGTACATACCAATTGTACACAATTTTTTTATGTTAAAGAGTTGGCCAATCAAGAGCCGGCCAATCAAAAACCACCCATTATATTTGATTGTTGTTGTACAACTTGTATATGGTTGGAAATGGAAATTGGTATTGTCAAATTGAGAGTTGCCTTTTATATTCCATTTCCTAAAGTTATATTCGATTGTTGTCGCCTTTTATGTACAACTTGTTTATTTTTGGAAATGAGAATCTTTCCATACTAATGAGTCAAAAGTCAACACAACTTGTTTATGTTTGGGAATGGGAATTGGTGTTGGCTAATCACTAGCCACCCTTTATATTCTATTAAATAAACAATCAAAAACCAACACACTTTATTAATTTGTTCATGCATGGGAATTGGTTTTTATTAATTAGTCAAAAGCCAATACAACTTGTTAGTTTGTTTATATTTAGAAATTTGCATTGCCCAATCAAAGAACGACCTTTAATATTTTATTCCCTTTATATTTAATTATTTATTTATTCATACTAATGAGTTAAAAGTCTACACAATATGTTTACACTTGGGAATTGGTGTTGACCAATCAAGAGCCCCTTATACTTGATTCTTGTTGCCTTTTATGTGCCCATAACTAATTTACCCATACTAATTGGTCATAAAAGCCAATACAAATTGTGTATATTTGGGAATAGGAATTTATCCATATTAACCTATCAAAAGCCAACACAACTTGTTTATATTTTGAAATAGAAATTAGAATTGACGAATGAAAAGCCGCCCTTCATATTTGATTCCCTTCATATTTAATTAATTGTTCAAAAGCCAACATAGTTTGTATGTTTGGCCGGGAATTCATGTTGGCCAAATCAAAACCCACCTTTATTTGTTCATACTAATCACTCAAAAGTCAACTCAATTTGTTTATGTTTAGCAATTGCTCACACAATTGGTGCTTGAGAATTAGTCAATTAGTCAATCAAAAGCCACCATATGTCATAACTTTATATTTGGGTCATTTATAACTAATATATAGATTTTTGACTTTAATTATCTTTGGAAATTGGTGCTAGCTAGTCACTTTGTGCTAGGGAATTGGTGCTTGGAATTAGTCTTGAAATAAGAGGCGCTACTTGGAGCAGCTTTAAGTTTAGGAATTAATCATTGTTGTCACTCATAACTAGAATATGGACCTCTAACTTTATGTTTAGCAATTCCTGTTGGTTAATTATGAGCAGCCAAGACACTGCAAGTTTATGTTTGGAAATAATACATAACCAACAATACAATATTGACTTTTGTTGGCAAATGAGTTAACCTCTAAAGGTCAAGGTCAAAGAGTGTTCCTAAAATTGACTTTTTGAGATAAATCATCATATATCAATATATAGTACTATTTAGAGTAATATTTTGGAATTGATGTACAAATGAAAGTTGTAGATTTCAAATAATAAAATCCATTTGTAAGGTTAGATTCACTAATGCTATGACCAATATTTTATTATAACATTTGAGAGATGATATTGAAGAACTCCTCCTAAATTTGATTACAAAGAAAATATTGACATTTTTGAGTAAATTGTTTTTAAACAAATTTGAAATGAGATACTATTGACGTGGATTTTTTTGAAATTTTTGTGTTCATTAGATCTATGACCTCATTTATGTAAGGTCTACTTTTGAACTAAAATCATTGCAATTTTAAAATTTCACATACTTCTAAATTTGTAATTCTAAAATGTTTGTATTCTGTTAATACAAAATCCAATTGTTGGATAGGATAACGACTTGATGAAGTATCTCCAAAACTGCACCATCCAAAAATTACGTCTACAGGTTCCAAGAGAGCTACAGACTGTAAGTAGTGAGATTTCAAGCACCTGGAAAGTTCGATCAGCAATCAAGGGAGACACACTTGTATATATGAGCTGTTGCGTTTTACGATGAAATGATTATGAGGAGAGAGAGATGTAGAAGAACAAAAATGTCACCAATCCAAAAGAGTTGATTAAACATTTAGGGGTTAAAAGCCTACAACTGAAAGCCAATTAATAGCTAACCTAATCATAACTAACAACACTTTGTTGACTTTTGTTGAAGAATGGGTTAAATACCCATAATTAAAAAGCCAATAAATAATAAATAATTTATCTATGCGTAACTAACAATACATTGTTGACTTTTGTTGACACATTGGTTTAAAAATCTATAACTAAAAAACCAATCACAAAATGATTGGTTTTTAACTAAAATAACTAAAATGACCACAATAGTATGTTGACTCTTCCTAGCAAATAGGTCTGAAGCCTATAACCAAAAGTTCAACAGGATACTTCTGATTCTTGTTGGAAAATTGGGCATCTATTTGTAGCTAAAAAGCCAACGACATAGTGTTGATTCCTCTTGGTTAATAGGTCAAAAACCTGTAATTAATTACTTTATGTAACTAAAAAGCCAACATTAAACATAATGTTGACTCTTGTTGGCGAATTGAACACCTACCCATAACTAAAAAGCCAACAACACAATGTTGATTGTTGTTGGTGAATTGGTCAAAAGCCCATATGTAATCAATCTATGTAAGTATAATGTCAACAACATAGTGTTTACTCTTGTTGGCGAATTTGACATCTATCCATAACTAAAAAGCCAACAACACAATGTCGATTCTTGCTAATCAATCCGTCCATGTAACTAAAAAGTCAACAACATACTGTTGACTTTTGTTGGCGAATTGGACATCTATTTATAACTAAAAGCCAATAGCACAATGTCGACTCTTGCTGGTGAATTATTCAAAAGCCTATATCTAAAAGCCAACATATATAGTGTTTGTTGATAAATTGGTCAAAAACCAATAACACAGTAATAACTCTCATTGGTGAACCGAGCCTGTTTGATTCGATCGGCTTGTTCTTTTTGATTTGATCGGTTGATTGGCTTGGCCTATTTGATTTGATTGCCTCGTCGACTTGGCTTATATGATTTAATCAGTTGGTAGGCTTGAGTTTTTTGATTTGACGGGCTCACCGACTTGGTCTATTTGATTGGATCGCTTAGTGGGTTTGGCCTATTTGATTGGATCGGATGATTGACTTCGCCTATTTGATTTGATCGGCTTGGCCTATTTGATTTGATTGGCTGGTCGGCTTGACCTATTTGATTTGATCGACTCGTCGGCTTGGCCTATTTGATTCAATCAACTTCCCCTATTTGATTTGATTGGTTGAACCTATTTGATTTGATCGGTTGGTCGGCTTGGCTTGTTTGATTCCATTAGCTTGGCCTATTTGATTAACCCTTAAAGGTCAGTAGGGGACCGTATGTACGATCACGTATCTTACTTTTAACATACAAAAAATGTACTAAAATTTAGCAACACATAGACCTTTGGATTGAATATTCTTCAACTAACATTTTTCGTTTAGAGGTCCTTGCAATACCTCATCCTTATCATGCTCAAATACGACACCATACATGTAGAATACATGACCATTTTGCAACTTCTCAAGCATGTAGTAGGTGCAATAATGATCTAAATTAAAATTGTCATGTGTTGTTGGATCTGGCTCAGCACAAGTACAAACTTTTGTAACTAGAGTATACATCAATTCTTACACCTTGTATGTCAAATACACAAAAAATACCATGTTGCAACCAAAATGTGGCTTCTTAGACCTTTAAGGGTTAAATTGGTTGATCGGTTGATCGAAACCAACAATTCAATGCAAAAGTAGTAACTTCAACTGTGAGATTAGACAATAGCTTCCATATTCCCTCTTTTTTGGGGGACATAAATCTCAAGCTTTGATACCCCTAATGACACTTTGGTTAAATCGCATTATATCCTATTGTTGGTGTACATCCAATCAAGAATATTCTTATCCAAGATTCTTACAAGCAATAGAGGGTCTTAGAGTTAAAGACTGTGATGTAGGTTTTTAGTTTTATTTGATGATTTTGAAACCAACAATATTGTGCAAAAGTAGTAAACCCCAACTGTGACATTTGAGTATCATTTCCAATTTTCCTCTTTGTGTGACAAAACTCTTGATTTTTAACCCCTAAATGTTTGGGAGTCAAAATTTGACTTATGAATGTAACTCATTGTTATAGAAAAACAAGAGGTGTTTATGAAGATAGGAGTTTTACTAATGCAAATGAAATTGGAGCTCTCCACCCAACCGTAGAGGTATGATCAAGATATGATCAAGAGCCTCACCCCCGAGCTCTTATACAATGGTCTAAGTGACTTAGACCATTCACACCAAGTGTGAACACACGTAGTCAATTACCTACAAGACTACGGCTATTACCGCCATAACGGCTATTACCGCCAAAACGGTTATGACGATTATGACGGCTACTACGGCAACTACGGCTACGCCGCCTACAAGTTGTTAACTAACAACTTTGTCAAAGTACATAACTAACACATGTTCTAATAGGAATTATTAACACGGTAAATGTACTTCTAACACTCCCACTTAATGACATATTAGATACTAGTTCAATTTAATGATCCCCATCATTTCCTTGAACCGACTATGTTTCTCACGTGTAAGTCCTTTGGTCAAAACATCTGCAACCATATCCTGAGTCCCACAAAAAACTAAGTCAATCTTACCCTCTTCAATCTTCTCACGAACAAAATGATGATGAATTTCAACATGTTTCGTTCGAGCGTGGAATGTAGGATTCTTTGAAAGAGAGATGCAACTTTGATTGTCGCTGTAAATGGTCATCGGAACATCTTGCAGAAATCCAGTGTCTCTGAAAAATCGTTGAAGCCAAATTGCCTCTTTAACAGCATGTGTAGCTGCCATGTATTCGGCTTCGGTGGTTGATAAAGCAATTGTTGATTGCTTCTTGCTGTTCCAACTGATAGCACCACCGTACAATAAAAATGTGTATCCGGTAGTGGATTTGCGAGTGTCCATGTCTCCCGCATAGTCCGCATCACAATATCCAACCACTTGTGAAATTGGACTCCCACCGTAGCTAAGTCCATGATCCATCGTACCCTTGAGGTAGCGAAAGATCCGTTTGACTGCAGTCCAATGTAATGGTCCCGGATTCGTCATGTATTGACTAACTACACCCACTGCATATGCAATATCAGCTCGAGTGCCAATCATTGCATAAACCAAACTATCCACCGCACTTTGATAAGGAATACTCGCCATTGAGTTTATATCCTCACTAGTTAGTGGAGCCATGTCCTTTGACAATTTACTGTTGACGTCTAAAGGAGTGGCTAAAGATTTGCAGTCTTCCATACCGTATCGCTTCAGGATGGATTGAATGTACTTTGTCTGACTGATGTGAATCATACGATGTGTCCGATCCCGAGTGATCTGCAGGCCCAAAATGTAGAAGATCTCTCCAAGATCCTTCATGTCAAACACTTTGGAAAGATCAACTTTGGTTTTCAAAAGAAAACTCAAGTCATTACAAACCATGATCAAATCATCGACATATAGTGCAATGATAAGATAAAGTGTTGCATTCCTCAACACATAAATGTTAGGATCTGCATGACTCTTCTTCAAACCAATCAATTCAAAGTATTGGTCAATTTTCTTGTACCAAGCCCTTGGTGATTGCTTGAGTCCATAGATGGTTTTAGAAAGTTTACATACCATGTCTTCTTTGCCTTTGGATGAAAAACCTTTTGGCTGATTCATGTAAATTTCCTCTTCAAGGTCTCCATTTAGAAACGCCGTCTTGACATCCATTTGGTGAATTTCGGCATCGTCTATAGCAGCAAGTGCTAAAAGAGTGCGAATTGAAGTCATCTTTGCAACTGGAGCAAAGGTCTCGGTATAGTCTATACCTTCTATTTGGAGGTATCCCAACGCTACGAGTCTCGCCTTGAAGCGCTCCACCGATCCATCCGTGTTGTACTTGATCTTGTAAATCCATTTGCAACCAATGGATTTGCGATCCTTTGGTAATGGCACAAGCTCCCAAGTCTTGTTGTCGATGAGACTTTGAAATTCTAATTCCATTGCCTCCTTCCATTTCGATGAATCATCCCTTCCCATAGCTTCAGATATGGTTAATGGCTCATCAATGCTTGTATGAAAAGCATGAGCCATACATACTGAATCTATGACTGTCGTGATAGGAATTGAAGCACTTGAAGCTGACTCCGCTTGTGCACGTGCAATCTCTCGGGCTCGTGAACGAGTAATTCTAGGGGAAGGTGGAGTAGGAGAGATGGACTCTAACTCTTGAGTTTGTGAAACTTTACGAGCCTCCGAACGAATTTGTTTGACAAAAAGTGGACGTTGACTAGTTGAACTAACTAAATCTCCCACTTTTTCCTCACCTTCCTTCTCCGATTCCGATGAAGAGTCCTCTAATTCAACGAAATTTTCAACTTTGATGATATGTTCTAGAGGTTCATTACTAACCTCAACTATCCCTTCCTTTTCCTTAGTTTCTCTCACCTCTACAAACTTGACATCCCTACTCTTGACAATTGTCTTCTTCTCAGGATTAAAAAGTCTGTAGCATTTGGATCCCTCATAATATCCCAAGAAAATACATTTAACACTCTTCAAGTCCAGTTTGGTACGTTTCTCATCTGAAACGTGAGCATATGCTTCACATCCAAAGACTCGAAAGTGTTGAATGGTTGGTTTCTTACCAGACCAAGCTTCTTGTGGAGTCTTGCCTTTCACAGCTGATGTAGGTGCTCGATTAAGCACATATACTGCCGTATTGATCGCCTCAGCCCAAAATACATTAGAAAGCCCTGCATGTTGAAGCATACACTGTGCACTTTCAACAAGTGTCCGGTTCTTGCGTTCTGCAACTCCATTTTGCTGCGGAGTGTAGGGCGTGCTAAACTGACGTTGAATGCCATGTTCTCGGCAAAAATCATTGAAAGCCTTTGATGTATACTCACCCCCGTTGTCAGACCGAAGTGTTTGGATTTGACACCGCGTCTCGTTCTCCACAAATGCCTTGAATTCCTTGAATTTCTCAAGGACTTGCGACTTTTGTGTTAGAAAATACACAAAGGTTTTTCTGGTGAAATCATCAATGAAAAGGACAAAGTACTTAGCTCCTCCATGCGTCGGTGTTTTCATTGGTCCATTGACATCGCTATGTACCAATTCGAGGATGCGCGTAGCCCTCGTACCGCCATCTTTAGGAAATTTGTCTCGATGTTGTTTGCCATAAACACACCCTTCACAAAATTCAAGTTTTGGATTCTTACCCATGTCAAAATCACGCACAAGGTTGTCTTCTTTGAGTTTCTTCAAGTTGTTGATGCACAAGTGTCCATATCGTTGATGCCAAAGGTCGGCCTTCTCTAAGCCATGCTTCGCCAACGATAGATGTGCCTCCAATGATTTCTGCACCGATCCTTGCAACAAGTACAAAGGTCCTGAACGAACTGCAGAGAATGAAATGTCGTCCTTCGTGAACGTGAAGATATCTGCTACATCATCAAATGTGATGCGGTATCTTTGATCCCTCAACTTGCTCAAAGAAATAAGGTTTCTACGTAAACCTTCAACATGTAGGATGTCTTGTACATCCATACAATCACCATGTAGAAATTGAAAGGGGATCAAACCCTTCCCTTTGATAACCAAGTCTCTATCATCTCCTAAAGTGACAGTTCGACTTAGTGATAGGTTTTCGTACTTAGAAAACCATGCTCTACATTCGGTCATGTGCTGAGAAGCACCCGAGTCAAGGTACCACATGTCACTTGACACTGACGCAGATAAAGCAGTTACAAAAGCCGTGTCATCTTCTTCGGTTTTAACAGTATTAGCTTGGTTCTTTTGAAAACTTTTCTTCAGTTTTCCAGACTTAAAGTCTCTCTCTTTGGTCCGACACTCCTTTTCGTAATGTCCTTTCTTACCACAATATCTACACTTGGCATTCTTTTTGTGATCATGAGAGGATTTACTTTCACCATGGCTATGGTTGTACGACTTATCTTTTTTCGTCACCATGAGTGCCGCCTCCGAGGATGAACCGCTCATTTGATGTCGCGATTCTTCTTGTTGTAACTGTGCAGTTACCATCTCCATTGTCAAAGCACTGGGCTCCTTTGTCCCGAGTGTCACCACCAGTGTCTGGTATGATTCCGGAAGACTCCCCAACAACGTCATAATCATCCAAAGGTCCGAAACCTTTTCCCCGATTGATGCAAGTTGCTCGGCAAGTTCCCGAACTTTGTTGATGTGGGCCGCGATGCTATCTCCTTCGCTCATCTTAATGGTGAAAAACTGTTGCAAAAGAAATAAAAGACTGGCCGCATTTTTGTGCTCATACAGAGTCTCTAAAGACTCCCAAGCCTCAGCAGAGCTTTCGGCTTTGCTAACATTAAGAAGTTGTGAATCCTTCATGTGTAAGCAAATACATGACAATGCCCTCTCATCTAGATCCTCCCATTTCTCGACATCTTCTGGAGTCACTCTAGGTCCAAAAGGTTTTTGCACTCTTCCGGAAACAATTTTCCAGAGGCCCTTGTCTATAAGGATGAACTTAATTTTAAGTTTCCAAATGTGCCAATTTTCTCCGTCAAACTTCTCTATCATGCGGTACTCGGTAGCCATTTTTCAATGAAGGTACCGAAAATAGAAAAAAAATATAGAAGAAAATTACAGAGGGATAGAAATGAAGTCTAGGTAAAACAAACTCCAAACTATGGATAACTTTGGATATTTATAGGAATTCTAAAATATTTCCAAAATACCAAAAACAAATTTCAACTTCAAACTTCCAATTTTCTAGAAGTTACAGCAATCTGAGTGATGGGATGTCAAAGAAATTGAAAATAAACAAACTCACATCAAAAAAAAAAAAAAAATCTTCCCTGGAGTTGCTGGAGTGTTCAACTTCGGCTTTCCCGCACTACTGCGTTTCCAAAAAATCTCCGACGTTCCCGACGGACTACCCGACTGCAATTTCCGGCAGTTTCTGCTGCCCGACTGCGACTGCGACTGCCCGAAAATTTCTCACAGGTTCGGCAGGTCTGTTCAGCAGCTCTGGCTGGTCTGTCTAGCTCTCACTGCCTCTTTTCTTCACAAAAAATCGTTCTTCCTCTAGTTGATCGAAAGATCAAGTCTTCTAAACAATCTCACAAGAAATCTACTCAACCCGCGAAGGGCAAACATGAGCACCAAGCTCTGATACCATGTAGAAAAACAAGAGGTGTTTATGAAGATAGGAGTTTTACTAATGCAAATGAAATTGGAGCTCTCCACCCAACCGTAGAGGTATGATTAAGATATGATCAAGAGCCTCACCCCCGAGCTCTTATACAATGGTCTAAGTGACTTAGACCATTCACACCAAGTGTGAACACACGTAGTCAATTACCTACAAGACTACGGCTATTACCGCCATAACGGCTATTACCGCCAAAACGGTTATGACGATTATGACGGCTACTACGGCAACTACGGCTACGCCGCCTACAAGTTGTTAACTAACAACTTTGTCAAAGTACATAACTAACACATGTTCTAATAGGAATTATTAACACGGTAAATGTACTTCTAACAACTGTTGAGTTTTAAGTGCTACATGGATGATTTCCATTCAATTCTTTTTGTGAAGGATTGTGATTGGTCATGCCATCCCCTCAAGTTAAGTTCAAATCATTCAAGCTCTTTTGGATTTTACATGGGGTCCCAACCACAAAAGAGTCGTAAAAATGGTTTACTGTGTAGAGTATTTTGGATTTTTCTTGCTTGTTTTACTTAAACTAAATATAGGCTTGTTCTATGAAAATGAGGTCTATTGCATTTGAACTAAAGTAAGAAAACAAAGCTTGCTAAGTCCAGTTTCTATTGCATTTTGAATTTTTGAGAAACTTTGACAATTGAGTGTTTTATTGCAATTACAAATTTGGTGGGTATTTCCATGGTGTAGCAAAAAAATCTAAATTTAGGTGCACGAATGATTTTCATTTCACATCAGAAATATACGTCCCTGCATTTTTAATGTTGTCTCAATGATGTATAAATGTGAGAATTGTAACAATGTTGTGACAATATGTAGAAAATTGTGATTCATTATCTTGCCATTGTATTATGAGGCAATAATGTGATAGTGCATATTGTTCTTATGTTGGCACAATATGTAAACAATATGTACATCTTCCCAATGATGTGTCATAATTCCAACCACATATATGATCTTATTGATGAATCAACAAGGAAAGTCTCAATGTTGCACCAATACATATATAATGACATTTGTTACAACGTTGTTCATTTACACTTTGTTCTAATATTCTTATATTAATGTTCTAAAGTATTCTCAACACTAATATTGAATTTGTATTGAGAGGTCACTTAGACAAAATTAACACTAACATCATTTAATCATAATTGATATTGATATTAGGCTATTAGGCCATTATTTTCTAACAGTTTGTTGCATCGTTGAGTCAACAATGACACAATATTGAAACTTCAAGGCTAGAAACAAGGCTTATGGTGCAATGTTTTGTCAGTGTGCATTGTACCATTATTGAGTCAACCTTGGACTCTTAGATTGTGTTAATCTAGTTGACACAACATTGTCTCAATGTTGATTCAAAGCATATATATGGACGTTCGAGATTACTTACCAAAATTTTCTTCATTTTAATGTACACCTTTGGTAAAAAATTGGAAATTATGAGTACATTTTGTAATTGATACAAATTTTCTTACAATCACTTCAAAAATCACACTAATTTCAAATTTTCACCAAAATTTAAGAAAACTCATGATTTGTACTAGACACGTGGTTTCATCTACCAAAATATAAATTTTAATTCTTGTATTATTTATAGTGATAAAATTGAGTGTGACTTGATTCTATCGTCATAAGTTTTTTTCATCCTTAAATTTGAGAAAAGAATTTGTAAACAGTTACCATTTGACCATATATGTAATTTTCTATAAAAGAAATATCGTTAGAAAAACTTCAACATTTTCCATGCTAAAAAAGCTTCTTTATTGGTTATGGGTACTTTTACCTAAGATCCATGTAGCTTAGTGAGTAGAACTAGCTCAACAAACTTTGTGTTCACTTTGTCCTTAGCACC
Source organism: Pohlia nutans (assembly GCA_022496805.1). NCBI lineage: Eukaryota > Viridiplantae > Streptophyta > Bryopsida > Bryales > Mniaceae > Pohlia > Pohlia nutans. The sequence goes on from CM040103.1 coordinate 5,263,206, forward strand.
CAAATGATTAACCCTTAACCTCCTAAATGTCCCAACGTCCACAACTGAATCACGAACAGATTCAAAGCCTTGCAACTTTCTCATACAACCTCGGATGACTTTCATTCAAGTCACCTTTGTAAGCATATTAAATTCTCTACCAATTACAATAAATCTCTTGTGATAGAGAGCTATGGATAATATTGGAGAGGCGTTCAACTACAAATAAGTATGTCAAATTTGTTGGGTAGATTTTATGCTTGCAATGGTCTTCTCATGTACAACTCATGTACATTTGAGCCATGCAAATACCTATTTTTGAGACTAGCATCTACTCTGTTCAAAGGGTTTGTAGGTTCAAGGATTAAACGTCCACACTATAGTCAAGGTAGAGGGCTCCAAAACCAACAAGGTTCTAATTTCAACAAAATCTAGACCATGCATTTATTTTAGAACACAAATCTAAGCACATCATAGAACTCTTATTGGATGTTGACCAAAATGATAAGGTATCTATGGTCTACCTAGATTTAAATCCTAGGATGATTATTATGCCTAGATTGTGTTGGAATTAGAATCCTGTTGATTTTTGAGCCGTTTAGCTTACTCAATCAAACTTCATCAATTCCTAACTTTTTAAAATATATAAATTTTCCCTAGTACTTTCCTCATATTTTTTACTGTAACATATTTTTGCACTCATTTATTTTATAATTATGTAATTAAAAATGAATTTTATAAGATTTTTTCAATTCTTTTCTTGTCAAAATCATAGTAATTATAAAATGTTAAAATAACATGATATTTTTAGGGAAAATATAAATAATAAAAAGTGATAAACAACAAGGTGTAGGTGGCATGCTTTTGAGGTTACATAAAAAGAAATTCAATAGAATTTTTTTCTGCAGTGTAAATTGGAGTTTTAGTGATTCGAGCTTTAAAACGTTGTAAAAAAAATGTAATTTAACAATTTTGAAGAATGGTAAATTGAACTAGGAAGTAGAAGATTGCTCCCAGACTTTTCTAGTTAGAACCATTTTCATTTGAAATAAGGAACTAACTCAAAATCAACATTTGATTGAAAACTTACCAAAAATGGTTCCATGGGACTCCTTGACGCTTAACGGTTAGTTCCTAAAGGAGGTTGCCTTGTTCATACGCATAACATTCAGTAGCCTCTGTGGCTTTTGTCTTCCACCAACAAAATGATGTGGAATATCCCACATCGTTTCATCCCCCCAATGAAATGATGTGGGATATTCCACATTACATCAGTAGCTATGGGTGCAGGTGGCATGAAGCAAGAACAATCAACCATGGTGAACAGCAATTGAAAGCACTTGCCCAATCACAATTCAACAGTGTTTTGTAATTGTTTCTTTGATTCAATAGTCCATTCAATTGCAAATCAATAGTCAATCCATACATATAGGTGGATGAAACTAAAAGGCCGCCTCTAGGAAGGCTATTGAATGTTATGTGGTACGTATACAGGGAAGACATTGGCATAAATGTGGTATTTATTTTAGCATAATATGTTCTATGGGACCAATTTTTTTTGTCACCCTTGTAAAAACAACAACTGTAAAACTTGCAGATTTAAAAAAAAAATAGAAGATTGTAAAAGAATTTCCTATACAAATGTGGTAGTAAGGATTTGCCACGTGAAAGACAATATTGAGAGAACGCAGGGCAGAGAATGTGCACAAGTGGGCCAAATTGAAAACCAAAAATCACGGGTAGAGCGGCTTGAAGGTAGCATACATTTCACCCTTTACATTGCCATAGGGTTTTACAGAAATTTGGAGAAGCACAACCGCAATGGACCAAATGTGAGAGTAGAAGTGTATACAGACAGGCAATCTGTGGTTAAGGAGATGTTTGGGCACGTTAGCTTTCCTCACCACTGTGCCCAAGGGTGCACTTTATATTATGTTTGAGAATTACGTGCGTTCATGACCCTTTCTAAAAATCTCCTTGTATACGAGAGATTATATGTCTAAATACCTTTGTATACAAATATATTCCATTTTAAATATATATTTAATGTAAGTACACGTGAATATTTTCAGTTCTAAATGTGTTTATTGTATGTATACATATACGGTAGTGTTCAAATTAATACCCCTTCTGTGCACTCACGTTTACTCGTACATGTTTAGTACAGTGCAGCCCCGGGCCATTGTAGAGCTGTCGTGTATACAATTGACAAGCCTCAGCCAGTTTTGCAGTCATATGATGACAACCTTTGCCTGTATTTATACTAAGAGATTGCAAGACAACCAGTGCAAAATTCATGAAGGAGAATCATGCGCAGGGAACATAATGAAAAATGGTTGAGGATTGGGTTTAGAACCCATGCAAATGTACATTGTCCATTAACCCTTGAACGTCCCCTGCGGTCCGTAGCTCTGACTGCCGTATGCAGCAGATACGGTTTGGGCTCAAATTTCTGCACACCGCGCCGGTGCTTCTTTCAGCAATCGAGCCGTATCGATGACGCCAAGGAACATTCACATGCGAGTCTAAAAAAATTCGCCGAGAATCATGCACTGGAGCGCACGAGTATAACACATCTCCCTTGTAGAACTGTGGTTTTACACTGAGGAAATATGCGGATATTATCGCAAAAAATATAGAAGTTGGTTTGCAGCAATCCGAGCGGTGGACACGTCGATTGTGAGTGTTGCGTGCGCATGAAATTTTTTGCTAGTGTTCGTGAAGCCGATCGTTCACGATCGTGTGTGGTGCAATCGTAGACCACCGTGGTGGGCGGCCCGGAAATCGAGGGGGTCAAAGCGGAATACGCCCGGAAAAGACACCAACTGCTGTCCGGCACTCAAGTGAGCCAAACGCTCGGGCTGCAGATGCATGCCATGTCACGGGAAATGGAAGGTTGTGAGATGGCGGGAAGCCAACAACTTCATTGACGTGCCTTCACTGTGGCGACGTGGCGTGCGTGGCATGGCGGGAACTTCGACAGTTTAGGCGCGAGTATGAAGACAGAACCGGACTCACGAAGACGCGACACTGCACACAACAAGTATTTCACTAATTTTAGGGTTCGAGGTGGGATTTCTTGATTTTGGATTTTGGAATGAAACATGAATTACTCTAAACGAATTGCAATAAAATTAGTGCACATTGAAACATAGATACTTGAATTCCACAAATTCATGAATGCCGCAAATCCGAAGTTTATTTACACTTAGGGGCTGTAAGAGCCAAGCGCACTCTACAGCGATCAAAACATGCGCACTAGATTAGCCAAAAATTAGCGCTGTTTCAAAAACGAGCGGATCAAAATCGGGCGCAAGCTAAAACACCAAACTATCAAGAATTGCGCCACTTCGCCTTTGTCCTGCAAATACTATCAGTCATTATTGCGTTGACCTTGGGATGACACGTCCAAGCACGCCAATGCAAACAAGTTGGATACAATCGCCTTCCCCCATTCCCCATCCAGTCCACTCCCTGCCACACCCCACCCTACGACAACCGAATGTCAATGAAATATCAAGGCAGCAAATTCAGGCTGAGTATGGACTCGCACGTAACACGGTGCCAAGCACATGAAACGGCCACCACAACCATCGCAGAACATATTCGTCCTCCTTCGACAGCAAATACAAACGCGCCGTATGGACTCATGTCGCTCTGGGTAGTGAAAACCACGTCGTGCCAGATTCCTTGCTGGCCCACGCGGTACATTTGGCTGAATGAAAGGAGTCACCAATGCCATGCCCAAAGTGTAGTGCCACACCAATCTTGCGGTAGTTTGCAATCCCAAAGTAGTAGCATCCTCGTAATACAAAGTGTACGAGTTCAATAGGGATGAATCCACAACAAAGGTGAGCAGCCGATGCCACCACTTGTGCGACTGGAGGATGACAGAGTACTCCACGCCTTTCTGATCCAAGACATCAATCCCCCTCATATTGGCTTGATATTGCAGTAACACTGGTGAAGTGGGAAAATCGAGTCGCTCCCTGCTCACCCATCTCGCAGCCACGCACCGAGGATCGATTGGGTTCAAGGCAGTGCTTAGTAGCCAAACAGGCTCCCGGTCGACCCAACATACCGCAACGATGCGCCTCGACTGATGCATCTTCACCAACAACGTTCCTCGAGCTGGTTGGTGAGTCTTCGCAAATCCAGCAAGCGAAGTTGGGAATCCGACTGAAGAATTCTTCACTGTACCTGTCGTGAAGAATCCTCTCTCCAACAGCATCATGCTCAACCGCGCACTTGTGAAATAGTTATCAGTGACAATGACATGGCCGCGCCCTTCGATACCTCTCACTGCTGTCAACACAGCATTAGCTCCAACTAAGTCCGATTCCTCCCGCACGTCGCCAGATCCAAGGTAGACAATAGCATTCGAAACGTAACGAGACTGCGATGAAGCTAAAGCCCACAATTTAATTCCAAATTTTACCGGTTTTGCTTTATGTATTGACGAATATTGCAATAGCGACCTTTATAGGGCACCATAATCTCGTCAACAGTGCAAATCCGCTGGCAGTTGTACTGATGCTGCGAACTTCTGGTGAACTCCTCAAGAAGCCAACGAACTTTGCCAATTTTGTCAGCTTCTACTGAGTCAGGTGTTGGTAGTTGTGTGTTGTCAACGAGATGAACGCATCGGACTATGGCCTTAAAGCGCAACCGGGTCATGCAAGCACGAATCACAGGGCAGCCGTAGAATTCTGTGGGCGACCAGTACAGCCTTTGGTTTGGGAGGTCCTTCAGTCCCATGAGGACCAGCACCCCTAGCCAACAAAAGAACTCAGCTTCATCAATCGGAACCCACCCTGCACGTCCATTTGTGACACTTGCATTTGCTGCATCGGGTTGTAGGGCATATCTGCAAATCCGAAAATGAGAGTTATGAATGCAGTTACTCTTGGAGCTATGGAATAACAAGTATACATTTAAATTTAAATATAAAACATAGAGGCATCAAAGACATAGGAGCGTCGTGTATACTCACCAGTTAGTCTCTCTGACAATACGAGAAGTAACCTCCGGCGGCCAGAAACGGAGAAAGTATTCTTTGCAGTCATCAAGGTGACCGCTTCCTAGAAACTTGGAACCGGGAAGAGGCCCAGTAAAATGACGAGGGTCCTCTGTGAGCCACAAATTGGGCTCTTGCCACTGATCATCGCTGAAGTGCTCCTCAAAGGACCAAGAGGATAAGTCCTCCCCTGCATCATATAGTCCTAACTCGGCAAGAGGATTTTCAACAAAATCATCTGCTGGCGTTGAGGGTATACCTGATCGACTAGGGCTATCGAAGTCGACGAACGCGCCTCTCCAATCGACATCTAGCTCGTCATCATCGTCGAGAAGAGGAGCTCGTGGGTCAAGAGGATGGTAAGACGTCCCATGTGCTTCCGCAATTGGATTATGACCTCCACCCGCAGAGCTGGCACCTACGGGTAAGTCCAGACTACGTCTAGAGGACCCTTCAGCAGTACGTGATGGAGATGAGAAATCCAGCGTGCGCGGGGTACATCCATAGAACTGCTTCTCAAAATCCAATTCGGTATGACAAACCTTTACCTCACGCACTCCGATAGATCCAGAGAAGTCAACAGAGAACATGGGAGATCCTGTGACTTCGTGGTAATACCGGTCTCGAACCACCCCACTCAAGTTGTCACGGTCTTGCCAAAAAGAAAGGTCGAAGCCCAACACGTCGACCTTCACTAAAACATGGACGTCTCGTGGAAATGCTCTCTTATCGACACGTATATGATCTCCTGGACTTAGGTCACTCCCGGGAATAGGTCGACCGCTCTCCAATGCAGCATTGCAAATCTCAAGAGAGGGCTCTGTAAATGGGCAGCTATCTTCTCCACATTGATGTAACCACGGCAAATACTCGCCAAGAGACTGCCGCAACAGGGGATGCGGCTCTCTAGCCCCTGGGGTAAAATCTTCAATCGTGAATTTGCAAATGGCCGAGTGGAACGGAGCAGTGCGCTGCGCCTTTGTCCTCTGCGAGCTGCGCACAGGACTCTGGGGTGGAGTTGAGAATCCGACACCATCAAAATTGGACTCTTCAACTCGGCCTAAGTCCTCAACGTCGTCTCCAAAAAGTTGAGGATCGTCTGCTGATTCATCAAAATTGGCACGGTGACGACCCTTGCTGTTGCGTGATCGTAGTACCACCGGGCTTCGTTCTTCCGCGAAAATGATGGGCGCTTGCCACCCATCCGGCGCAGGAATGTCGTGTGGCTCCAAAATGACAGTCGCGCCTCCTTGCCGTCCACCTCATCTCCCCCCGGCGCCGCGCCCTCTACTGCAAGCTACGGCACCCCTCCCTCTTCCTCTCGCACCAACAACCTCAATGTTGTCCACCCCCGCTGTCAGAGGTTGGGGCGTCAAGGACGTACTCGGCCCTGCTCCTCTTCGGCCTCGGCGAGGACAACCACGGGGATTGATAGCTTGCCGCAACAGGGGATCCGACACCTCCTGCTGGCGGATTCGACGCGCTGACTCCTTGTGGCTCCCCCGCGGTGGTGAGGTTCCCAACACTGGCACACGGTGACTCAACGCCGGTGAATTGTGCCTCAAATTTAGCTCCGCTGATGCGTGAGAGTTCGTCGTCGCGCCATTCACTGCTTCGCCTTCTCTTCTGCGCGCAGCGGTCGTCACTCTTCGGTGCATACGACGTTGTATAGCGGGAGATTGAGCAGCCGCTCTCTCCCGAGCTTCCTCCCATGCTTGTTGCCGCAACCGGACCATCTCCGCTCAAATTTGGATCCGGGAACAAAACAAAGCGGATCAAGTGATTCACAGCTTCAGAGAAACCCTCCTTAGATCCCTCAACTCACTTCTTTGTCCAACCCAAAATATGCTGGATATGCCTCCGAAACAAAAAAGATGCCAATGCCAATCAGGAACCCCCAATCTCCTAAATGTGCGTGGAGGCAAGGGTAGTCTGCACATGTGCTTCAAATCCAGGAGTCTCAAAATGCGAGATGTTTGGATATTTGTAGCAGCTTGTTGTGCACAAAATTCAGTGAGAACCAATTCTCTTCCACGAAGACTGCTGGCCAATCCCGCTGCCTGTGCGTGCGCCATCGCAACGATGATGAAACGAGAGAATAGAAAAACCAAAGTGCGGTACAAGAGTGGAGCGCCCACCAAAACCCCACCTCTAAAAATCATGCAAGGAGACAGGGAAGGTCCGCCACTTCCTTCAATCCCAACAGAAATCGCCATCGTCGGTCCTTCACAAGGACACGTCCAAATCCTAAACACAATTTGTCCTTCTCTATCACCCCTACATGATGCTCTCACCGGCGAAAGCTTTGGATCCGTCGCGCACAACGTCCTTCCCGCCGTCTGAGGTCTTTTTTGCGCGCAAAACACCAACGACTTTTGCCAGGAAAGCCACGCTGTCACCCTTCTGATTAGCGGGTGTACCCCTCAGCACTGTATTCTACAGAACCGTATGCCTGCCGCTATACATATGCTTCTAGAAGGAGCATCCCGTCAGATAACGATGTGTTCAATATGTCTCTGGATCCGTGATGAGAAGAATACCAAGTTTGATTTGTATGGTATAACACAACGAAGACCCTAAATCCTCCAAATACACAAAAAATGGGTAGTAGCAACCAAAATCTGGTTGTTCAGACCTTCAAGGGTTAAACCATTTTATGAAAATACACTCATCTTCAACCTCATAATGAACAAATACAGAAACAATAGACCACATTGAGGTTGATGCCTGCATTAGGGGTTAATCTTCTGTGAGCACCGGCATTCTACAGTGATTTTGTGATGGGGACGTGAACAGTTGGAGGTGAGTGAGATGATAATAATTGCCAACTTCATAGCTGCACCTTGCAACGACCAATGCAACGACCAAACCAGAGTGCGCATTTCTAGTAGAAAAGGTGGTGCTCCCCAGGGAGATGTCAAGGCAAAATCACTGTACATGTGTGGAATTAGGCACCACATGCCTGAGCAACTCCCTCGACAATGACACCTTTTTTAAAGGTGTCTGCACCAAAATGACTATTTAAAAAAAAACATCTTCACAGGATGCTGAAAGCAGCATACAAATCAGGCACATTTTGCTTGTGCAGGGAGTAATTCGGACATTTTTGAGAGAGATAATCCGCAGTACAAAACTATTGATTCAGAGTTACAATTGTCCTTGGCCGAGCTGGAATCCACAGGATAATCTTACTGTCTGTCCTACGGGAGCAAAACCTGGTACCAGTGCCTCATCATTCAGTTTGGTTTATTTTAAATTTATTTTGGGTTTGCCACATTGGCCAGCAATATTTTATTTGGAAAGCTCAGGTGTGCCCAACACTTCCTTTCCCGGGAGTGAGTGATTTTAATGCAATACCATATCAATGAAAGGGATAATATTGTATTTTCTTTAACTTAAATCAACAAATTTAAAGGTGTGGCTGAATCTTGTCATCTAGACAACACATGAAAGTTTGATTTTGTGAGAGTGGAGGTCGAGTTTTAATCTACATGCTCATTAAGAGACATGTTTGACAAAATTTACCCTAACAAGCTTAGTTTTGAAACTAATAAGGTGGAGGCACCAATACGTGTCAATTTAAGGATTTCGACCTATTTAGAGCGATGATTTTCATTAATAAAAAATTGCAGTACATAAAACTTTACCAAGACCAATTTTAATTAATTTTGTCACAATATACAATTTTGTTCTAAATTTTCAAACTTAATCTGCACAGACCACTATTGATGTTAGTGGGGGAACCAATACTTGTCTTTCATTTTTAGTTCAATTCATTTGCTAAATTGACATTCATAATTGATCACCAAACTGCTACAACTAATGATTGTGATAATTTGATTGCGAACTCACGAAGTTGAAACAGATGCTTGCAAAAATGATTAGAATCGGTCCCTAACAGGTTCTGATGCTTCAACCTTATGACGAATTCATTTATGTTCATGTGGCGACAACATCAGAGCTATTTACTAAGATTCTTTTTGCCAGGGTTCCTTTTTCTGGTGCAATCTGACACCAGATTGCCAGCGAAAAATAGCCCTGATGGTGAGTCCTGTTTTTTTCCCTACCACGAGCATTTCTGCGATGTGGTACTCAGATGTTTCTAAGATGTTGACCTAATAGAAGATTTTGAGATGCAACTATGCACATGAGCTGATGTATGAGCTGGAGCTTGTGAAGGTCACAGCACATTGATGTGAAACTGGACCTACTGCAGTCATACTCTTTTGATGTGTGCTAAATGAATTACAAAACCCATGCCTGAATGATTGATTACTTACAGTTCATTTATCGATTTTGACACTGAAGGAGGATTTCAATGTAAACCCCTTTACGCTTTTGGGACCTGAAATTTTTCCCACAAATGTTTCACTCTAAGAAAAGAATCCCTTCATTTCCGAAGTGAGCCTTGTACATATTCCGACACAAGTATCCAAGTTGTATATTTCAACCTAACATCCTAAAGAGGTTAACCCTTAAAGGGCTGATGGGGATAGTACATACGTTAGCGTATATTTGACATTTGTTGTAAATATAAAGTTTTGAATTCGGATTACAATATCTCATTAAAATCACGTCGACATGAATTTTAATTTCACTTTAGATCTTAAACATATAGGAGGTGTGGAACCATGCCAAATATAATGAAATATTGGTGTATGATACTAGTCGAAAAGGGCTCTTTGAACCTTTAAAGGTTAATGCAACACTAGGCAATGCCATGTATTGCTCCTGTATTGCTCCTGTAGATGAAAAGAACAGAGAAAGAATGCACAAAACACCTCAAGAGGTAGATTCATGGGATTATACCAAAGTTGGGGTATAAAAGCTCACAAAAACAACACACAAGCATGTTCTCCTCACGAGATTAACCCCTAATGGACCAAGAACCCCGGATTGAGGCTCATGTGTCTGTATTTTCTTTCAAAGCAATTTTGAGTAGGTCCTATGTGGATTTTTTAAATTATTTTTTCTTTATTTATTTACCAACATATCTTTTTAGTTTCAAGTATTTGAGAGTACCCTATAGAATAAAAAGTAATTCTCACTATAATTAGTAACATTTCAAGAATATTCCCATTTTAATTCTTGTAATCAATTTTGAGCACGTTTCATTAATGTAATTCATTTATAAAAATTATCTTCAAAGATTTATTTCCACTCTATTTTTTGTTTATTTTTCACGTTGTTACGTAATATTTGAAAGTGACCTCCCTCAGTTCTAAAGTAGCCCGTAGAAGAAGTAATCCTTCACTGCTAATGTTGCAAGGCAACAACAAATTTTTATTTGGTTGTTTGCAACAATCAAATCATTACATTGTGGCAGAGAAATATCAGAACCTGGATTAAGGCTATAATTCAACAATAAGTGTTTCACCTTTAACAGGTGTGACAATAGTGAGCCATTGGAGGCGGTTTACGGCCCATTTTATAACATGGATAAAGCATCATCAACCGCAGCATAAAGAATTCACACTCATGGCCGTTGTAAAGAAGTCACCAAAAGTGCAAAATAAGTCCAAATGAAGCAACTTCACAGTAGCCCACAACCAGATTTGTTCGAGAAGCAATGTCCTTTAATCGCTAATCCCAATATCAAATTCTTATTATCTTTGTGATACAGTTTTAATTTAGACCTTTCAATTAATATGAATTTCAGACACAAACTTTCTAAAGCCTAGACTAAAATCTTAACAAGGCGGAATTGTTGAGAATGCTCACATCGTTTGCTCCATGCTGTAGAAGGGTAAAAGCAAGAATCAAGGAGCCACCTTGAACGTAACCAATGCTTATTTTGAAGAATCTTTATGATAAGTTCTGTAGGATCTGATTTGAAATATGAAATATTACTATACAATAATGTTTTATAGTTGTAAGCATACCACATAAATAAAAATGTAAGCATCTTATAAAAATAGTGAATGTCAAATGGACCAAATTGTATTTGTAACTACTTAATGAATCAAGAACCCATTAAAGATTTTACTCAAAAAAATAAATCTGAGTGAAGATACTCTTTCAATCCAGTTTTCAAAAGGGTGCACCGTTGCAATACTCTATTATGTTATGGATATTGTGCATCAATTTCAAGATTCACAAATTTATGGGATGCAGGATGACAACCAAACTGGACTAGAATATGTTACCTGATGAGAGGAAAGGCAAGTACAATATATAGTGGCCCTACAACCTAGACCGAGTACCCTACCTAATTCATCTTGTCAGAAGAGTTCCCCATGTCATCTTGTGATTGGTTTATGGTGATGTGGACCTCTCAAAATCTGATGTGGAAATTAAATTTCGACACACTACTGTCCGAATCTGACCCTCACATACGGTGGTCTACACAAGCATGGAATCTCGTATCGAAAGTATTCCAACTGCAATCCATAAGATGACCACAACTACACATGATTTATCAGAAACTTGAAATATGACAAAGGATGCGGTCAAGACGGAGTGAGGAATTGGAAGACATATGATTAGCATAATTGGGTGCCATGCCATGCCATGAGTGGAACCAATCGGCAATTAAGGTGATCTGCTTGCACGATGACGTTGGCCAATCTGGAAACCTTGGTGATGGTCTTGGTTTGATGCAGTTGTGGTGACAGAAACTTGGGAATATAGTCTTCGCGAATCTGTTGTGATAGTAAGAATTCTCAAATATCAGAACCGCAAGCTCAGGAGCTATGGTGTAAAGGAAACCAAAGACCCAATGTAATGCGTGGGCCGATAGAGCAGGATTTAGAATTTAGGGTTCAGAATTTAGGGCTTAGGGTTTAGGGTTTAGGGTATTTCTCTGAATGAGGTTGTGAAGAGGATAAGAAGAATGCGGTGATGATCTTCCATCAATGGAGCTCAATTTTGTAGTCCGATCCCATCCTTCTTTGTAACAAGAAGATTGTGAGCATCCTTTGCACGGTGCCCTACATCACTTGTTTTCTATGTAATTGACTTGGTGTCTGTGATTGACTTTGTGTCTATAATTGACTTTGTGTCTGCAAGAGACGGTGCGCACATTGCCCAGGGGGTCTGCGAGCGGCTTCAGCAATCACGCACGGCCGAGTAGCAAAGACTCGGATGAGCCTCCGGCATATGAAACTTGCTGAATATGCGCCGCGGACTTTTATTTTTGATCCTTCTCTGGCGCCGGACGCTGCTGCAGTAGCGGATGATTCGAAGGACGAGTGTCAATGTTCATGCCTTCATGGTACTTGCAATCCTAGTGCGAAACGTTCGTTCAAGAATGATTTGGTCTGTACGTAGATTCATAACAACGGTCAATCACTGCTTTATTCCCACATGTGGCTTTGATTGTTCTTCTATGTTCAGACAGCCTTGGTTACAGAGCTACTGTAAGCACATTCTTCATTGCTAATTCTCTAAGCAGTCACAGAAACTGCAGATATGATGCATAGCGTGAGGCGGGGCCTCTGACACATCGATGCTTTCTACTTTACTTCTAGCTAATCACTTTGAAATGGCCGAATTGAAAACGTTGCTTATGTATATTTTCTGCTATATCATTTCCAACTTGCTGGGGATGTTGTGTTGTGTCGCAGGCAAAACTTAGAATCCCGACAAGGTTGCGGCAAAATTCATGTGTGATACCATGACTTCCCTTTATTACAATTGAGATTTTTCATGAATGAAGTATGACATTATTTTGTTGTTCTATTGTTACTAAGCCCTAACCAATCTATTGCACATGTCTACCTGCAGAAATATCATAACCTCTCCTTCGAGATCGTCTACATCGTTTAACCGAGGGTTCTGATAAATGCTTCAAAACCACGTAATGATGACTCACTTTTCAAACAGAATTCTCCCAAGACATGGCTGGTTCTGTATCAAGGATAAATTGCCGGAGAGGGGAAGAAAGAACCTACATTTACACTGAAGCCTTCGAACACCTTTTCTTATTACCACAAACAGTTGCAAGCCCTTTGGGTCTTCCTCAATTGCGGCATGGGGGTTGTGAAACTGCAAATTAGATAAAAGGTAAATTGCAAATTAGAAGAAGCTCAATATCACTTTTAAGAAACTACAAAATTTGACCAGACCAGATGTTTGCAAATAATACTTCAGCAGCAGCCAAAGACTTCTCTACATTCAATGTAAACTGGAACTAAAGAATAAAAACGATTGCACCTGGCCTTCCTAAACATTACACAGAAAAGATATATGGAAATACATGTGAGAATAGAGGCTTCTAGACCGTTCAGAACACTACAAGAAACTGTTGCAGAATCACTAGGAATTCATATTGTTTCTTTATATTAGTACAATTTTTGACTGAGGTTTTCTGTTAGCTAATGGGAGACCCACACTGAAAGCATTCGGTGGACTTTGTCCACTCCAAAGAACTGGAGAAAGTAGAAATTTGGCGTCTTCGGGCCCCTACCCAATTGCATCACAGGAATTTCGACGAGGTCTGGTCCCTTTGGTGCTACCTCACTAGCTGTAAACAAACAAATGTTTCAAATGAATGTAACAAGACTTCACCAAACATATTCAACTACGTCTAAATTTGAGAATTCAAAATAAATGTTGTTCTTTGGAATAGAGGACTTTAGGCAGACATGAAGTCTTACCGATATATCTTTGTACTTTACAGTATTGGTTGCATAACTTCTGTTGATCGATCGTGGCTTTCAGGATGTAGGGAGGGGCCTCTCGCTATTTAATGTCTGAAAGAAATTCACAATTGTTAATAGAACTTGGAGTCCAAATTGGTAGCTTCGAGAGCTTAGTAAGGTAGCAGCTCCATAAACGCGAGGTCTTAGGTTCGACTATGTATGACGCACGTGGTATGACAAGTGCGAGGATGCATGTTGCGGGCTAAAAATTGTGCGGAAAGTTCACAGCTTTTTTAATTTGCGCTCTTAATTTCACAGAGGGCCTCATGTACTATAAACGGTACAATACCAAATCGATGACACACTGTAGAGGCCTGTCTTATGTGACGAATAGCACTCAGCAACTTTGAAGTACCCCACGACTATATCGAGTGAAAAGTGACACCATTTGACTCAATTTCATAGTGAAAAACATCATTGTATCCCACTAGTGACAAGAAAAAACAAAACATTAGGGCAATTGATACTTCTCAAGACAATGCATACACTACAAGGAAGGAAGGCATCACTTTTCACTCGTTTGGTGAGTCAAATGGCGCCACTTCGCACTCACTGCCCATGCGCTCAAGATTTGGTGAGTGCGATTTGTCACGTAGCACAAGTCTGTGCAATGAACTCTGACACTTTTCCAGATTCTTGCAAGTGAGAAGCGACACCTTTGCTGGTAGTGATATGCGAAGATGTTTGCAAAGCAAACAAAGCACTCAATTAGTATTATGGCAAACTCCGTGGTCACTCAGATACTAAAGGCTCAAAACGTAATTGTGCTCACCTGAATTGATCTACAGTTCGAACTATTGCCACTGTCATAACTAAAATAGGCCCCGTTCCATAATTTCTCAAGGCTAGCTTCTCTCACTTGAACAAACTTTGACCGGAAGTAGCTTGCTGTCTTCTAATGAGCATTGTCAAGCTCAAAAATACATAGGCTTTGTAAAGCGCTGAGTCCAAGCAGCAGAGCCGTTGAAAATATGTGCTGGTCAATCCAGTACTTGAGAGGTTAAGTTAGATGGAGGACTTTTTGGTTAATCCTTCACCTTTAACCTTTAGTGTGCCAACATTCATATATTGGACGATGAACAGATTGACGTTGTTGGATCTCAAATTGGACAATTTTCATTCACCAAAATTATTCATGGGTTCTTCTGCAAGTTGACTATTCTTTGAACGGTTTGAATCTTCAAAATATGTTATTAATATGTTTTTTATAAAAATAACTAAATCGGTTTATGTCAAGTTTCATTCTTAGTTCAAAAATTGAGACTTCAAACAAGATTTTCCAAAATAGGTAGAATCAAATAATGGAAACCATACCATCTCGTAGGGCATGTTATTCCAATTTCATTACAATTTTATGAATTTTTTTTATGTTGATTTGAGATTTTTAATTGAATTTCAAGAGAAAATCTTACAAAATTAAATAAAAAATATTAATAAAAAAATGATGCATCCAACTGTACAGATGTGATCTTCACATTGACATTTACAACTTTTCTTTGTACATCTACTCCATTTTAGGGTTTCATCACTCCATTCACTATTTATAAAGGATTTGAAGAATTTTTATTGGTTGTTCACATAATTACTCAAAGGGCTATTGTTGGAAGCAACTTTCCTAATTTATTTTTATTTTTTTTAGGCTGCCCATCTAGAAGACTAGGACCCTCTTGATGTTTAACCCTTAAACGTGCAAGCAGCCCCATCGGGCCATCTTTGATCATTTTTCAGTCAAATGTTGATTTTCATTTAGTTTCTAATTTCAAATGAAAATGATCCCAAATAAGAAAGTGTGGGGGTTATCTTCTACTTTCTAGTCCAATTTAATATTCTTCAATTGTTAAAAATTGCGTTGATTACAACAATATAAAGCTCAAAACCCTAAAATTCAATATACAGTGCAGAAAACGTTTTTCAATCGAATTTCTTTTTATGTAAGCTGAAAAAGCATGCCACCTACACCATGTTGTTCATCACTATCATTTACATTTTTTCTTTAAAAAATCATACTATTTTAAGAATTTTTTAATTACTATGATTTTTACAAGAAAAAATCTTTGAAAATACTTATAAAATTCATCATTATTTACATATTTATGAAAATGTCAAAGTAAATCGGTTTTAAAATAAATTATATGAAAAAAAGGCCACAAAATATAAAATATTTTAAGATATGAGGAATTGATGAGGTATAGCCATATTAATTTCAAAATGCCTAAATAGTATGAAATTTCTAGGAAAAATAAAAATAATAGCGATGAACAACAAGGTGTAGCTGACATAATTCAAATTGTGTTGGAAAGTAAACTTGATGAAGTATTTCAAGATATGTTTCATTTTTTCAAAAAAAAATTATTTTGTTCCAAGCAACCCGTTAGATTATGGCAACGACCAGAAAATGGTCATTTGAGCGTTTAGGAGCTAATTACCCTCCCTCACTGGAAATTCTCCGTCACTATCATCAAAAAGTAGTGTATTATAACGTGAATGAAACACAGAAGGTCTAACACTAGTTGCTAGACCAATTTTTTAACCTTTGAATTTATATTTCTTTTTGCCGCAATTGAGCGCAAGGTCTGTCTACTGTCGGTATTGCAATATTTATCTCTCTCTCTCTCTTTAACTTCTGTCTGAAACTTGTTCCAGGAGATTGGCCTACGCAGCAAGTGGCCACAACTGTAAAGTTATCAACAGTGAGGCTTTACCTGTCTCTTCTAGCACTTCTAACATAAAAAAACAAAAGATGAAAGAGATTGCACCTCCAGTACATGGGTTGTATTGTGTCTTGTACTTCATGGCCCATCCACATCAAGCCCCTGCCGCAAATTTTCTATTTTTTATTTATTTTTATATTATATTATTTTAAAAAAATTATGTTATGTGGCACAAATTGAAAGAATCAATTGCAAAGAGATAAAACACAAAGTCACTAAGAAGTCCCCGCCGCACTTGCATCTGCGTTCCCAAAATGAAGGAAGGTAAAATCGAGAAAAATAATAACATTAAAAGCCTTGACTTTTCTTGCCGCAACTACTATTCAAGCACTATGCAACTACATTACAGTGCTGCAAGTAGAAATTATGCTCCTTTTTTGCGTTACCTTCCTTTCTATCACGCGTTAGAGTAATTTCTAATTGGGTAATTTCTATTTCTTGGTTGACAACAGATTCCCTCAAAATTACCTGATGCATGCATTGGTGTAAAGTAGATGACCTGTTTCCGATCAGGCCCCCAATCACGCAGTATAGGGCGACCTATTTTCGTGAATAGGCCTACATTATTTTCGAATGCATTCGTAAACGGTGGCGGAAACATGTTTCTTCTTAATATGGAAGGGTTGGCGCCTAGAATGGAAACTTGTGACCAAGTTAGTATGATATCATGTGTTCTCGAAATCTAGTTTTACAGTTCTTGGAAATAGGTCAGTCTATATTGCGAGAACGGGTTGGAGAGAATCTTCACTTTGAAAATTCGTAGTAAATTCGATATTGCCCAAAATTTGTTCAAAAATATGTTACCTTCTTCAAATCTATTTCCCTACACTGCAAAATTATTTTCCTATTTGTTACTCCACCGGAAGTATGCTGAATTGCTTAAGGTGATCGGAAACAGGTCGTCTACTTTACGTGAATGGCCCATCAGTTTCACGGGCGCCAAACCCAAGAACCCAAGCAGTAAACAAAAATAAAATCGCAGAGAAAACTCGGTAGTTGACTTAAGGATCCGTGACGTGCAGAGAGAGAAAGGTAAACATTTACACGGTGCAGAATCTTTCGTACCATATAGCTCTTCTTAAATCTACAATTCTAAATGAAGAATATTATATCTTATAAGGAGCCTGGACAGATATTTTCTTCTAGTATATATTTAGAAACCCTGCAGACAAATAAGGGTCGTCATCAGTGATCTCAGAACCACTTTATGACATTTAGAACATTATGCGACCTCCCACATGAATGGTATCTACTTTTGCTACCCAGTGCATACAATACTCACGATACCTCTGTAATATCCGGCAATACCCTTGATATAAGGTGATACCAGGATGATACCCGCGGATATCACCTCATGAAGTTACTACATATTTATATCATGATGAGCATTCTCCCTACATTTCAATTTTTTTTTCATTTTCTTTCTTTATATGTTTAGCAGCCCCATTTTTTTTTAGAAATCCAGCTAATTTTAACCCATTTTGAGATCACTGGTCACAATAATCATAATATATCAGAATTCATAAATATCAGAATATAATCAGGAATAACCAAAACGTCACCTCGTTCGAATCCTTTGCAGCTACCCCGCGACTCGGCGACAGAAAGGCTCATTCGGCGACAGAAAAGCTCCTTTCACGACAGAAAAGCTCCTTCGGCGACAGAAAGGCTCCTTCGACGGGGCTTCTTCAGCGGCTTTCTCCGTGGCAGCATCGGACTAATTGCTCGCCACAGAATTGTAATATTCGGCAGGCTGAATGCAGACAGTTTCAGGAACTACAGACAGATATCGCAGAAGTTACTAGGCAATGAACAGAAGCCTAGTACTGTTATCGATCACCAATTCTCATCAAATCTAAGGAGTTGTTCCCGATTGTTCGCGCGTTTTCACGTGCTCTAGGTCGTCGTACTCATGTTGACCAGGAGCCTTGAAAGTCTTGATGAACGTCTTTCTTAATTAGTGCCTTCAAAGTCTGTGAACTTTAAAGTCGTCTTTGTGTTCACGTACTCACTTGGTGAAAGTCTCCATCAGTGTTTTCGTGGTGGAGCGCCAAAGAGTGCTAGCTGTCGGTGAATTATTTTCTGGGCGCCTTGAAAGTCTTGATGAACGTCTTTCGATCTTAGTGCCTAGCTTCAATGTCTGTGAACTTCAAAGTCTTTCTTGAACGCCTTCGTGTTCACGTGCTCACTTGGTGAAAGTCTCCATCAGTGTTTTAGTGGTGGAGCGCCGAAGACTGCTGTCGTTGAATTTCTGGGCGCAACGATGTCTTTCCGAAGATCTGCTACACCTGAAGTACGTATTCGATCTCCTGTTGGCAAACTTACGAGTCTCGTCCGTGAGAAGATTTTGTGCTTGAAAATTCAGAGAATGATGAGAATTTGAGCACCAAGTGTTCATTGGGTACTGTAATACCGACTCATCTTTGTTGTAGTGTCTCTCTTTACAGTCAAGGCCATATTTGTTATATTGAGACTTTTATCAGTCTCATTTTTTATCCTCAACTAAAAGATAAATCGTTTTATCTCTTTACTACTATTTTTTATAAATAGGTAATAACAACAACTTTTAGAATTTCATTATAGAATCACTATTTGAGCATTATTATTATTTTGGTTTCAAGTACTATTTTATAAATGATTTTTTAAAGAACTAGCATTCTATCTCGAAATCTGAGAAAAGTCTCTATATAACAAATATTCTACTGTCAGTAGAATATTGCAGACGTACTCTGCAAGCGAATTCCGGAGTTTTCAATGCAATCTTACGGTCTTACCTTAAAATAATATTTTTTCGACTTACGTGAGAGGGATGGCATTGCAGGATGATGTGGAATCATCAGCGGATCGGCAACAGAAGAATTATGTCTCCCCAAGTCACAGTGATGCGAGCGGGGATGACGACCAAGATGGCGAGGATGATATTGAGAGAAATTCCAATATGTGGGTAGCAGCTGCCTTCAATATTACCGCCATTATCGGAGTGGGAGTGCTCAGTCTTCCATATGCTATGGTGTTCCTTAAATGGTTCGAACCCTCCATACCAAACATTTGTACGTAGGAAGTGTGTCGTTTTTTCACTTACTATAAATGGGTTGTGTCAATGCCAGTGAGTAGTTTTGGTCACAAGAAGACAGAATTCTGGGCACAATATTCTGTTATTGTTCACTATTTCTACAAAATGGGGAATGAAAAACTACTAGTGAAAGTCTAAAATGGGTGAATCATTTTATCAATCATTTTTAGTCGAAGAGATGACCTTGAGAATCTACTTAGGGAGTAAAGTAATTGTCCCATTTAGTGAGGGAGGGTTTACAACGTGTGTGGGAAATTAGTGAAGATGATACTAAATATCATTATGATGTAAAATTAGCGAGATACGAAGATTTCAGCCACTCATTCAAAATTTCAGCCCTCACTAATTTTGAGATTTTACAAAATAGTGCATGCTTTGGAAAAATTAGTATCACACGCACTAAATGAGATGATCAGTGTAGTCCTAGCTTGGTGCAGAGAACTCTAAATATCATTATGATGTAGAATTAGCGTGATATGAAGATTTCAGCCACTCAATAAAAAAATTAGCCCTCACTAATTTTGATAATTTTGAGATTTTACAATATAGTGCATGCTTTGGGAATTAGTATCACACGCACTAAACGGGATAATCAGTGTAGTCATAGCTTGGTGCAGAGAATTAACTTGAGGGTCTTTCTGACCAGCCTGTTTCTGCTTGAATGTCATGTGCAGGTATGGAGGACCCGTGGTGGTGGTCCTAGCATTTTTTATTACCTACTTCACAATGAAGCAGCTGATTGAGTTACATGAGTTTGAATTTGTGAACTTGGGGAAACGGTATGGCACCTATCGTGACCTTGGGCAAAGAGCATTTGGCTATGGAAAGGGCCTCTGGATTATTTTACCATTGCAACTGGTGGTAGAGATCAGCCTTGACATTCTGTTCACAGTCGCAGCTGGCGAGGCTATGAATCGTATTTATGACACTCCCGGCAATCAATGCCAACCAGTTCCCTTATTTGTTTGGTTTGCAGTCTTTGCTGCCATCCAAATAGGCCTCTCTGTTGTGATACCGACTTTTGAATCCTTGGCATGGATTGCCATTCCTGCAGCAATTATGTCAATCTGGTAAGACAGGACCCATGACAATATTCCACCATCTTGGGACTTTTTGAAATCTACAATTGGCATAGATGTAGATGGCAGTTTTCCACTCGATCTATGCCGGTTGTAGATTTCAAAAAGTCCCAAAATAGTGGAAAAGTCCCAACTAAATGAATATTGCCATACCCATACTATTTGAGTATTCAAACTTTGGTAATATGCATCATCCAGCAAACATACGGTCTAAAGGCTCCTTTACATTAGAGGCGAGAAGCCGTGAGGAGAGAAATTTCAGCCAATGAGAAATTGGTTTTCTCGGTTTTTAGGTCTCCCATTGGTTGAAATTTCTCTCCTCACGGCTTCTCGCCTCTAGTGTAAAGAGGCCCTAACATGGACCATTGTAGTGACTGTACATAGAGTTGAATGATTTGTTTGTGAGGTTCAAAGTCTAGCACTAAGGGCCTCTTTGCACTAGAGGCGAGAAGCCATGATGAGAGAAATTTCAGCTAATGGGAGGCCTAGAAACCGAGAAGACCAATTTCTCATTGGCTGAAATTTCTCTCCTCACGGCTTCTCGCATTTAGTGTAAGGAGGCCCTAATATGGACCATTGTAGTGACTGTACACAGAGTTGAATGTTTTATATGTGAGATACAAAGTCTAGCACTAAGGGCCTCTTTGCACTAGAGGTGAGAAGCCGAGAGGAGAGAAATTTCAGCTAATGGGAGGCTTAGAAACTGAGAAGACCAATTTCTCATTGGCTGAAATTTCTCCCCTCACGGCTTCTTGCCTCCAGTGTAAAGAGGCCCTAAGCATTAGGAGTATGATGTAAGTTGTTATGCTGACATATTCTTCTTCCTTGTTTGGGGGGCATGTTTGCAGCTATTCTACAATTGCTTGGAGTACTGTGGTTTTACATCCTGACCCATTGCACACTAAATACACATTTCCAAATTCGACAATATTAGTGGATCACTATTCTACTACCAGTGCACCACTACCATCCAAGAATTTGACAACTATGGATGACATATTCGAAGTGTTCAATGCCATTGGAGTTATAGCCTTTGCGTATGCAGCTCACAATGTTGTACTAGAGATTCAAAATGGGATTCCAACAAATCAAAGTAAAAGCCAGGCCGCATCAATTCCAGGAGAAAGCCCAGAAATTCCAAGAAAAAGCAAAAGGTTGAGACAAAACACATCAATTCCAGAGATGATGCGTGGGGTGTGGATTACTTATGCAGTTGTTGCAGCTTGCTACTTTCCAATGGCCTTTGCGGTTTATCATGTATATGGTAATGAAATGAGCCCAAATGTGTTGAGTTTCATACAATACCGGTTGGTGAAAAAAGCCCCAAGAGGATTGATTGTTGCAACCAACATAATGCTCATCATTCATCTCATTGGAAGTTATCAGGTACTGCACGTCTGCATTATCCCTTTTGGATGTTGAATTTGTTCAGAAGGGTGATGGCTTTATATGGGTACCCCCTCCCGAAATAGTGTGATTTTCGAGAAATATCCTTTTTGTAAGAAAAAAACATTGGAAAATTACAAAAATTAGATGGTGTTGTAGGCACCATGGCTACAACTATATACATAGTGTTCAAGATGGAATTTCTAGCACACATAGAATGAGTTAAACATAAGTCACACATAGTGAGACGCGTCTCACTGGTACCCATACAAGGCCATCACCCAAAACAACAATCTTTGTTATTTCAAATCTCTTCATATATAGATTTATACTAGCAAACACCCTTTTGCAATGCACCAACATTGCATTGGGAACATGGGAATCAATTGGAAACAGAAAAGGAACATGGGAACTTTGGGAACATTAGGAAAAATGATCGGAACATTAGGAAACATTAAGGAATGCTAGGGAACATGTAGGGGATGCTAGGGAAGCTTTGAAGAACATCATGGGAATTGTGGAGAACGATTTGAAAACATGATGAAAATTTGGATGAAAGGCATGGATGTGAAATGTGAATGATTTCGTGACATGGTATTGTGACGGATACCAAGCAGGGTAGTAAATAACATAGTATTGTGACGTTGTGTACTTGATATAAGACATATACACCAAGAGTAAATGTCTGCTAGGACATAGTAGCTTTTAGAATTGTTTTTCTCTTTCCTTGATATTATAGAGAATTTCTTCAAAACCTAAGGCTTCATAGAATCCAATTAGTAGAAAAATGACTCCAACTTTAATAATTATAAAAAATTAGTAGATCCATAGCCTATGACATACCTAACTTGTCTTTTGATTATCAGTATTATGAATAACATGTCAAATGTTATGTATGTGTTGTTTGCAGATCTTTGCGATGCCAGTATTTAAGCAATTAGAAAAATGGAGTCTTAAGATTCGGTTCATCCATAATCCCTTATGGATAAATTATTCTAAATATATCATCAGGTTTTTGTATATAGGTAATATATTATACGTGTTTCATTCAAGACTTTTGCATTTATCTATTATTTTGATTTGTTTTATAAAAATATTTCTTATTTTGAAATTTATCCCTTTATTTTGTCTTGTGACCTTAGAAGATTGTGGCTACAAGATCTCATTTCAACTATATATTACTTCTTTATGTCAAAACTAATTTATAAGACTTTATAAGTGGTTGTGTACGATAATTTTATGATAAATACGTTTAATTAGTTTTAATCTCTTGAGTAGACTATGGGCTTGACTTTTGTCTTCATAGAACATAATCTCTAAGTGTCATTTATGTGCATCTCCTCACAAGGCTCACGTCCTTCTCTATGGTTTTTTCTTCCTTCCAACTTAACATTGTGAAGTATGAATCATGTTTCAAAAATCATAATCTTTCTTTCAATGTGCAAATATAGGTGTTAGGCAATAGAAAAAACAGTTTTGTATGCTGATAATTGAGAGTTTTGTGATTTGTTTGTTTGCCTTATGAAGTTTAAGTGTAGCGTTGTTAATCATCAAGAGTTCTGTGGGTGCAGTTTTTACAACTATTTTGGCTATGGTTTTTCCATATTTCTCTCCTCTACTCGGTTTCTTTGGCGGGCTGGCAATTGCTCCAACAACCTACTTTGTAAGTTGAAATACTTGTAACACCTTCATATTTTCTTTGAGTGGTTTCAACTAATACTTTTGTTTGTCTTTACTACCCAAAATTTGAAACTTACAGATTAGGAATTCTTGTGATATAAATTTTAACATTCCTTTATCTTTATGCAAGGAGGCCTCAGTGCCTTTTTTTTTCCATGCCTAATCACCCCTAAGTTAACAGTGACATACTGAATTTGTTTGCTGCAGCTGCCTTGTGTTATATATTTGCAGCTAAAAAAACCGGAGAGATGGTCGTCAGAATGGTGTTTGAATTGGGTATGCTAATTATCAACATGTGTATGTTTTGTGTATCAAATATATTACTTTGAAATCCCTCTAGTTAAGAAACTCGAACTGTACTGTGACAACTCCTCGACGGGTTTTAAACATGATGAAGTTTACATCCTCAAATATCATGATAAGAGAGATGGAAAAGGAATGATCAAGATATCCCAAAGTGTTTAAAAAATACTTAATATCTTTCTTCTTCCACCAAGATTAAAATTAAAATGGGAAAAGGATTGATGGAAATGGAAATTGTGTTTATCAATATATGTTGGCGAATATACAAGAGTTGAGATTAAAGTTATTCACACTCATAGTTAAACTCAAATTATTCATTAAAGTTTGTTGAATCAAATTCAATTACAAGTATGTAATTCATTACTGTATGGGAAAGGCAATTTTGGCCACCTCGTTTGAAATAATTTAGTTTTGAAAATTTTGATAATTCAATGGAGTTTTCCGTAAAGTCACCTTGGATTTGAAGAATCAACAAAGAATTTTGCTTTATTATACTCTTATTTTTCACTCTAAATAGTTAAAAGGTGTGGAAGATTTTGGTGGTCTATCATTATTAGGTGTGTAAGAGCTTGGTGGTCTTAAAAAGTTTTCAAAAGTTTTTTAGCACCAAGAAAGGAGCTAAAAACTTTTGAAGACCACCAAGCTCTTACACACCGCTTACACACCTAATAATGATAAACCACCAAGATCTTCCACACCTTCTAACTATTTGAAGTGAAGAAATAAGAGTATAATAAAGCAAAATTCATGGTATCTTCTTCAAAATTTGATGGACTTTACGTATAACTCAAATATCTTACTAGAAATTTATGAGATTTTATGGTATTTCCTTTTTTTACAGAGTTCTTAGAGTTTTAGTTTCACAAATTGCAATAAGATCAAGCATAATAATTTCAATTTTGAAAAATCTATTGTACAAAGTTCCCAATAGTTAAACATGTTTCAATTTTTTTATTAAATATTATAAAAATAAACATTTTATAATGTTATTTTACACTATTTTTAAATAATTGGATTTGTCATAAGTTTAGATTATTGATTGAAATTAATGGTATCAATTGTTGGTCTTGCAGGCTTTTATTATACTTGGTGTCCTCCTTATGATTCTTGCCACTATTGGAGGAGGTTATTTACTTATAAAACAATCTGCAGAAGGTAGATATGTACTTTGGTCCGAAAATTGGAGGAATTCTACATTCTATGGATTTGCTAATAACAATTGTAAGAAGCCGTAATAGCTAATAGGTAATGTGAAATTTTCCTTTTTTTGAATCAAAAGTTGTTTTGAAGTAGAAGGGGTTGTATTTCATTAGATAAGATCAAAAAAGAAATGATTTGTAGTGAACATAGTCAAATGGAACTTTAAAATAAGGCTAAAAGATGTAACTCTACACAAGTGACTTTAGAGAAGTGGAAAAGTGCGCTCTAAAGTTGTACCCAAGTTAGGAAGTAGGAGTTATACAAATAGAATTGTTTTTTGGATCAAACACTACACGAAGCTTTGTATTAGTCAAACACTAGGTGTTATGTATTTACAAAGTTGAATGTACTTGGTGTACAATACAATCTAGTTTACCTTGATGGTGAGGTTTAGAGGATGAAAGTTGCATCAAAGTTTGTTGTTACTAGTTTGAAGTTATTAATTGTTTGTGAATTATAAATGATTTTTTGATGTTTACTTGATTTTTTATGTTTTGTTTCATTTTTTTTAATTAATCTATTTCTTTTGTAAATGTTTGTAAACTATGATAATTGAGATCCTTGTCTAATTGACTTGATTGAATGGAGAATGGGTTTGTAGCTTTGTACAGTGGGGTCCAAGGTAGAATGGCGTTTTTGGTTTCGCAGTGGAAAAAAATTCAAGTCTGCTCACTTTGAAAGCCTCTAGAGAGATTAAAAATTGGTATTTTACCTTGAAATTTTTACCATGAACCTGAAACCAAGTTTTTAGTATGCCTACCGAATTTCAAAGCCAAATAATTCACCAAAACAAAGTTATTCAAAATCTACCAATATAGGTAGTTGTGGAAAAAGTTTCACTCCTACCAACTTTGACAGCCTCCCGAGAATTGAAAAAAACATTTCCTTACTTTGATTTTTTTTTGGTTGAAACCAATTTGTGTTAGTAATATATGGTAAAAATCTCAAGTCTAAAAGATTAGTGAAAAAAAAGATATTCCCAATCTACCAACGTGTGTAGTTGTGGGAAACAATGGGGGAAACCATTTCATTGCTACCAACTTTGACTACTATGTTGGTAGATTATGAATAACTTTTTTTTGGTGAATCTTTTAGCCTTGAAATTTGGCACACATATAATTAACTTAAAGACAATTCTTTGGTAAAACTTTCGTGGTAAAATACCAATTTTTGAGCTCTCGGAAGGCTTTCAAAGTTGGCAGTACTCAAAGTTGGTAGCAATGAAATGGTTTCCCCCATTGTTTCCCACAACTACACATGCTGGTAGATTGTTAATATCTTTTTTTGCATTAATCTTTGGTCTTGAAATTTTTATCCTATGCTGTTAACATAAAGAGGTTTTTTCTTCAAGAATTTCATGGCAAAAAAATAATAATTCAATCTTTGAGAGGCTGTCAAAGTTGGCAGCAGTGAATAACTACCAATGTTGGTAGATTTTGAATAACTTGTTTTTGGTGAATTATTTGGCTTTGAACTTTGGTAGGCATACTAACAACGTTATTTCAAGTTCATGGTAAAAATGTCAAGGTAAAACACAAATTTTTGATCTCTCTAGAGGCTTTCAAAGTGGGCAAACTTGAATTTTTTCCACTGCGAAACCAAAAACGCCATTCTACCTTGGACCCCACTGTACAACATATACATGTTAAGTTAGTTTATGAAATGCAAACTGACTATTGCGTTTATCAACCCCACTTGCATGAGCCCAACATTGTGATATAGTACTAAAAAGCATTTAATCCAAGCTGCATATGCACCTAAGTGTGAGGATATAAGCAGTTCTAATTTTATTTAACTTTGTGATTATTTGTCACTCACAGTGTTTCCAATGTTAAACTAACGAGTGATCATTTCTCAATTTCATAACTAAATCACAATTTATATTGATACATGATCTAAGTTTATGACATAATAGATGTGTTTATGAAGTCATTTTTTTTGGAATTCACAAATTATCCTAAGATAACTTCCGGTTTAGAAGATATTACATTACAGACAGCCAAAGCTGTTCACCAAGGGGACAACCATGTCCCCCAACGATCGCAAGAGATGGCCATTAATTTTTGGACGCTATATTTTGGCCATTATTATATGGCCAAATGCGTTGCGTAAAGTGTTGTTTAGTATTTTCAAAAATATTAGATGTTGAGAAAGCACCATACATGATGCATTAGAATAAAGTTTGAGCAAGTTATAGCCTTTCAAAGGTTTCATTTATCCACAGCGGTCTTCGAGTGATTACCATGGACATTAGGTGACTACATATCCAACTTTACATTTCGACAACCTTCATATCTATTGAACAAGGCGTGTCTAAATCTTTGTATATATCCGCCACGGATGTTACATCGTTTGTTCTTTGTATACATCAATCAAGTAGTAATTTTTAGATGACAAAAAGACTTATAGATGTTGTAAATAATATTTTATAGAGTCAATATAGACTACTTCCAAATAATGATTTTTGGAGTGTATTTTTATATTGCAATTTAATTTTAACTCTTAAATGTCCAAAAAGCCCCACAAGCTTGTCTTGAAAGAATAATCAAGAAAAAAGTGGATTTTCTTAGCCAAAATTGAAATAAATTGGTGCTCAAATAGCTAATGACAAAGCAAGGCTAAATTTAGCAAATGCGCATGTTTTAATAAATTTTTCATTCCGAGGAAATTGAAAAAAGAATTGGTAGGGAGAGAGGGGAGGGAGTTAGGCAGCCTGATATCTTGATTAATACTGGAGTTGTCGGCGTTAACGAGTATTGTTCTACTGGGGTTTTTAATTTAAAAATAAATAAAATTAAATCCATAATTGAAGAGCTCACTACAAAGTCGAAATTTCATTGTATTTTTTTTATTTTTTTTGAAGTGACACCGTTAACTCCATTCACTGTTCATAGTAGATTTGAGGAATTCTCATTGGTTGTTCACGTTACTCAAAGGGCTATTGTTGGGGGCAATTCTCTTAATTTTAAAAATTCTTTTGGATTGCCCGTCTAAGACCCTCTTGACGTTTAAAGGTTATTTTTTTTAGAAAGTATTGGCAAATTGCAATGCAAAAGAGAGGTTTTTCTCCTCTTTTGAGATAGTTAAAACCAATAGTTCCCGTCAAAACCCTCTACAGCATGTTTTTCTCCCTGCTTTGTTCCTACAATTGTCCCTAAACCCTTTGAATTACTGCTCCTAGACCTCTGAAATTAATAACTTAGATCTACGGCTAGGTATGTCCTATCTTTTTAGATCCATGGTACTGTAGCTGGGAGTACTAGATTTTAGTGGATTTTTCCACTATGATTGAGACTACCAAAAATAGAATGGATTAATTTTGAAAGTAGCCGTACAATTCTATTCTCAACTGGAGAGCACAAATTTTATCAAAATTTGATAATCATCCAATGGTGGAATTGGAAGATTATAGTATGTATTTGAACTGTATAATGTACGCTCAAAAATGAGATTTTGGGGGGGTGTGTGACTTCAAAGTTAAATAGAATTTGGGTTAAATTTTCAAAAATAAAAGTAAAGAAGTTCAGCTATGCCCTATGTCAACACCTCTCTGTTGCAATCTTTCATATCAAGAATAGGCTCACACATAATTATTGTGAATTTTATAAGTGAAAGTGACTTATCCATATACGGTTAGGAAAAGAATTTATATGTTGAAAATTGACAGGAGTGGGTACATTAGTCAAGATCGGATTACACACACTAATGGAAGACGGAGACGAGAACACAATCCAAAAAAATAAAACAAGATATCAAACTTCCAAACACAAGAAATACTGCATAATACATGTGTTGCATTTGTAAGTATTTCAAGTATTTGTAGTTTTTTCACGTTCTGCTAATAGGTATTTTGATAGTTGTACAATTCCAAATTGAATTTTTTTTTTCTGGAAGGTGTGTAATGTATATGGCCAATTTTGAACTTCAATACTGAAGTTCCAATTCTTCACGGATTCTCTACTATTTGCATTTCGGACGTTGCAGTGACCATAATGTAGTCAGCTGGGCACTAAAGGGTTAATAACTCAGAGATGCAAATATTAATCAAAACGTGGTTCCTGAACATGAGAACCAGCAGTCTCGTTAGGTGGTTGCAGGTCGGTCCCTTGGTACGAATAGATGTTATAGCGTTCTTGCTATCATGAGCAAATCATAGCTCCTCTTGCTCGGGTTAGGGAGAATCCTCATGAGAGACCCACATTCACTCTCTGCAGAGAATAAACTAATTTTAATTCTTGCTTGGATTAGAGGACAGAATGATTGAACGGGCAGAATGATTAGAGGACAGAATGATTGAACGGGCAGAATGATTAGAGGACAGAATGATTGAACGGGCTTTGCACTTCCTCACACCAAAGCCGCTGTCTTTCACGGACCCATTCTTACTTTTATTAGAGAAGAATAAGCAAATAGGTTATCTATTTTCTACATGAGCGGAGTGGCTTACACCCTTGCTCTTGAACATGAGTCATAACATTCAGTAGCATGCACTATCTCTGCTTTGGATCTCCAGTAGATGGTGTGGAATATTCCACACCCAACTGTACTTCATCAGTAGCTAAGTGGACAAGTGCAGGCTCAAGATGATGAAGCAAAGTGCATGAAGGAAAGGCAGTGGCCATGAAGGCTACTGAATGTTATGCTCCTTGAATGTTGGGCAACAGAATGAATCGTCACACAAACTCCATGTCTAAGAATCCCACAGTGGCTACCACAGTTGACCAAAGTAACACCACTTTACTAATTCACAATCAAAAGTGCAAACAATCAACAGTTCCTATTCGACCTAACACAACCCAAAACTGTCTCTTTACCAAGTTCCCTAAAAGAATAAAAATATCATCAAAACAACACAAGGATTTAGGATGTCTCATTCGTGATTCATTAAGACAACAAATATTTCTACACTAGTCATTGCCCTGTGACAAGAAAGAAATCTAACGCACCCATTGCACAGTGCTAGAGTACAACCTGCAAACTTGCAATCCTGAGAAAAATTACATATTCACATAGGTGACTAGCCTAACACACAAATTGAAGTGTACATCCTCAAACCCTAATTCTGAAACTTTACGCATGCAAAGAGGGTCGATCTCTGACCTGGTTTGTACGGTACCAATTGAGAAAACTCGGCCTCCATTCATTCAAACGCAAGGCATTAGGCCATTTGTGATTCGATTTATCAACACTAGACGTGGAGTCCTTTCTCTCGAAGATACTCTGAAGAAACCCCCGTAAGTCTTCGAATACCATATTATCATAGAAATGGAGATCGCGTTTACTTTCAAAATAAGATTCCGTATGCAGAAACTGGCCAAAGCTTGATTCAGGAGTAACGTCCCAGTTGCTAACATATTTTGGTTCTCCAGCATCGTACAGAATGATAGCAGCAACAGTCAAACAGAACTTAACAAACTCATAAGGTTTGATGCTGAGTTTTCTGGGTTTAAAGGTTGTTGATTTTGTGAGGACGTGACGAATTGAGCCTTGTGGAACATTCCAATATGTACACAGAAAGTTAAGCACAAACTCCCCGCTCCGCCGCAACGAAACTTCCTTCTTAATAACCCCACCACTGCCAACACCCACATGGGACGATTTCCCCTCTGGTCCAAGTTGCTTTCGGATCTCCCTGATGATTTTCGCTGCATTCCAAATCTCAGCTCGTGTTTTGACACCCCAACATTCACGCCACAGCTTTTCCTTGTCGTTAAGAGCAACATCCAAAATCATTTGAGCATTTGGAAACAAAGCGTTTCCCCGCTCACATATAGTCTTGAAGTCAGCAGTTCTGGAATCATGAATCACCAATATTAGAACTGGAAGATCACACAGTTTCGTGATCTCAGACCATTTGAAACTGTTAGGGAGGTCTGTGGTCTTTTTGCACACGAACCACACCACGTGCAACCTCAATTCTGGGCTCAAATCAGTCCACTTTCTAGGATCATTGTGGTCTACTTCATTCGCCCACAAGGCCTCCACCTCTGTTCGCTCCCAGTTTCTGTTCCTCGCGTTCACAAAGGCTTTGATAACCTTGAAATCCTTTCGGTAAATCCCCATCGTAACGCTGTACAGGCATATTGGCGGCCGAGAATTCATGGTTTCTTTCAATTTCTGGTGATCTCTGACCGGAGTGCGCGGCGTACCAGCACCACAAACATGACTGATGACAGCTTCCACTGATTCCGGATCCCCTAGAACAAGGATATTCAATCTTCGCTCCCCAGTCTGCATCAGGCATCAGACATTGATCTGATTAGCAAAAATCCTAAATTACTTGGTACTAAAAACATAACTTAGCATTACTCTAAGTCCTCTAATTTCCTCTTGGGTGACTTGATAGGTAGAACTCCCAGTCTACTCTTACAATACTCAAATTTAGCCTTTGGTAGACTTTTGGTGAATGTATCTATTACTAGTAAGGTGGTTCTAACTATAGGGGAGTGTTGGAATTAAGTTACTCATGTGATAATTAAGTCACTCATGAGGGAACTAATAGACCAAGGGTCTATGCCTAAGTTACTCATATGGTAATTAAGTTACTTATGAGGGAACTGATAGACCAAGAGTCTATGACTCCAAGTTCGTTAGAACACCAAAGTAATAGTCTAATTAGTCTATACATATTTTAAGTATGTAGACAGACGGTACTAAGACTATAAGTGTGGCTTGGTGGATGAAGGAGATACAATTGTCTATTGGACAGGATCTCACTTCTATGGTTGGGTGGCAAGTCACATAATAAACATTGTTTACCTTTTGTGCACATTATCTTTCTTAATTTAACATTTGAAAATGCTTCTCAAACTTTAGACGGCTGAGGACTAACTGTTGGAGAAGATTGAAGGTCGCTAATTATTATTGCAGATTTGACCTTTCGAAGATTGAACAATGTGCTTAGACATAACAGCAACTTGAAGATACACAGACAAGACTAATCCACAAAGAATCTGCACTGACCTCTTGAGCTGGTGTCTCTGGTCGTCCTACGCTGCCAACGTCATCTACACCAGCACAAATTTTTGTAAGTACTAGACAGTATTTATTGAACTGAAGAACGAACTTAACCCCTAAAGGACCAAGAAACCCAAATTGGTCCTTAGTTCAAATTTATTTGTTATTTCACCAACATATGCATTGTTCTTCACTGATTCTAGTGATATAGAATTCAGTCTCATCTGAATTGTATTTTCAACAATATGATCAATTGAATTTGTCATTTTGAAACCATGGATTCTTAGTTCTTTAGGGGTTAAGTCATCATAATTCCAAATCATTAAAGAACTAAGACCGCGCAGCTATTGGAAAGCTTCATACTGTTCAAATTCCCAACGTCGCGGGATGAAGTGATCAGATATTTCCTTGCAAAAATTTCTGCCTCTGAAGGTCAGTCTGCACAGGGCCCTTACCTGGTAAAGTATTCACCACATCCTCTGGGGGTACATCCGGAATTTTCTGTACACCAAGCAAATACGTAATTCCATGTTAATACACTACTTGAACAATCAAACTTTATACAAAAGCAAACACTACCCAACGTTAACTTGACTGTTTGAAGCAGTGGATTTAGGATTCGTTTTGAAATTCTCCTCGAGGTGTCAACCACATCCAGCATTAACCCCTAAAGGACCAAGGATTCATGTTTTTAAAATGACAAGTTTAAACGATCTTATTGTGAAAATTATAATTTGAATGGGACCAGATTTTATATCACTGGAATTAGTGAAGAATATTACATATGTTGAATAAAAAAATAAACAAAATAAACAAAAAGGAATCTACATAAAACCTACTCAAAATTACTGAAAAAGCCAGGTGGCCGTATGGTCCTTTAGGGGTTAACTTGAAGAGCACTAACTGGTCCAACAATTACGACATGTTGCTTACGTGGACAATACATTAATACGTGCATTAATGACTCGAGCATGGCAAGAGAAGAGAACTGACCTGAACCTCCTTAGCCATGCTTTGACGTAGCGCATCCATAATTTTTTTTATCAAAGTCACTTCATTCCTGGAGTCCACAAACAATAGATTAAGCCATTGGGAAACCTGAATGTGCTAACATTATATACTCCCTCCGTCCCAAAGTTATTGTCATGTTTGAAAGTGCTTTTTTTAAGTAGGTCAACAAAATACTTCCTTGTGGCTAATTTTATTTAGGTTGCAATGAACACATGCAATGTTCTTCAATCATTCTAGTGACATAATTTGGAACCTTTTTTAATCATGTTTCTTACAATATGATCAATGAAATTGGCTCCAAGAAATACCATTGGACAATAACTTTGGGACGGAGGGAGTATGTGTCACAATTTCATAAACGGAGGAAACATGAGTAAATTATGCCATACATGTGGAATCTCACCCATTCACTTCATCCAACCGGAACCCCCTGCGCTTACACACTTTGATAAGCGCCTCCTTCCACTTCTCGATCTGCTCTCCATTCCCCCGTAGACTGTGTTTTCTGAACCCCTCTTCGAACGGCCCACCCTCGATCCTGTGCAAGTCTTCTGGCTTGACATGGTAAAAAACGGGAAAAATCTCCTTTCCGGTCTCCAACATATCCCAAAGCTCGCTCAGACAGTGCTCGGATTCAGCGTAGCCTTTCGAAAAGATCGCCACGTGAACACGAGCGCCTCTCAGTGCTTCGTCGATCGAGTTGAAGACGTCTCGACCTTGCACAATGTCGATCGCATCCAGGAAAGGTCGACATCCACCCCTTTTGAGATGGTCGTATAAATGAGCCACGAATGTGTTCTTCACATCCTTGCCCCGGTGATTTATGAACACGTCATACTTGGATGAATCCGCCGCTCCAGTAGTCCCCATTCTCACGCTCACTTCATTCCACAGACGTGTCTCCCACGTCTTATGTCTAACATCTGGTATACAGTCGATATGGTGAAATGATCATGTGGAATTGCTCCTGAAGGTTGCCCAAGTTGGAGCGCACGATAATCACCCTGCAGGCTTCAAAATGATCCTGCAAGTGCGATTCGGAAATGCAAAAGCCCGGTAATACCTTATGCCTGTCTCTCTGACTCCACTCTATGTTATTTCAGTTCAGAATTACTTCCCTACGTCAACCTTTAAAGGACATGTGCTTTCCCGGTTCCACACACAATATCTCTATGAAACTCCATTTTAAGCATGGTTCTCTTTCTAATTTTCTAAAGAAGTATAGATCCCTAAAAGGTGCTCAGTTTGACATTTAGAAAACCCCATTTGATGCAACAGAGTAGAAGTTATGAGCAAGATTCTTGCTTCCGAAGCTCTTTAAGGGTTAAGTCTGTGAACAGTATCGTCAAACATTGAACTCTACAATTTATGCAAATTTTCCCCTGTCCAAGGTCTATGGCTCCTGTCTACAACTCCATCACAGACTTCTTAGTGTGTTGAGTCTTCATCATCCGATCTAAGACTAACTGATCGTAGAAGCTTTCTACTGCAGTCGTAAGAATCTAATAGGTCGAAAGAATGAAAGCAGTATCGTCAAAGAATGGCGTAGCGTAACTAGCTTCTACAAGAAACTTGAGAATCATACGCTTTGACACCCTCAATTGTATGTTTCCTTCAAACTCGGGAAACCCTTGCTTCACCTCTAACATGAAAAGGTTCGCTCAGTGTCGGCAAGAACTGAAAGGCCTCCCTCACAGAAGAGCTTATCTGGAAAGTGGTGCACTTACGCAAAACCCTAGCACCTTCACGAAGTACGTCTCCGCTTCCATCTTCCTGCAAGTCTGGATGATTCCAGTCAATCCCTCTCTATTTTTATCCAGTCTCCCCATCCTCGGCCTCGCCACGATTCCACAAGGGACTTTCTCTTTCTACTTTGGTTCACAGACAACCTGAGCTCGGGTCGCGTTAAAACAACCAACCCCAGCGACTGTGGGCTCCCACCAGGCCGGGCAACCAGGCAACCGGGAAATGTGAGAAAACACCAAACAATCACTTCGGAAATCCAGTTTCTCCGAGGAAGAATAGCGAGAGAGCTGTGGAAGATTCATGAATTAAGTATTTACTGATATCAGTCATAGCTTCAGAAGACTACTGTGGATAGATAGATATGAACTCCGGTCCTCTTTTGAGGCTGGCGTGAATAAAGTGTTTGTTCGTCTTTACAATGAGCCAGTGCCCACCGGACAAAGGGCCATTGGTGCACGACTACTCTCCCCTTTCGGGAATAGACACTTTAGTGACCAGAGATAAGTACTAGTAACACTAGTAGCATTGATTAGTTAAATCTTGTGTGGGTATAAATTGGTGTTTATTTTGTTGGTGGTATGGTTCCAAGGTTGGTTGGAGAGATACGTTTGTATTACAATTAGACGGTCCGGGTTCGATTCCCGTTGAGCCCGTTTGAGCGTTATTGTGATATACATTTGAAGACTGAACTACCAATTGCGTTTCCTATCACAGGCATAGATTCCATTACAAACAAGTCGTGCTACACTGTAGACGACAAAACGGTACTTCCATTTCTAGGTTTAATGTGCAGAAATATGTCTTTGTGGTTCCAAGTGAAACTTAAAAGTGTCTGTGTATCACAGATTTGACCACGATCAAAAACACCGATGGACTATCAATCGAAATCCTCAATCTCAGGCGCTTCTTCTTTGTCTGCGACGAATTAATTCCGTACCTATCGCTCCGTGCAAAGGCTTCTTCCTTGGATTCAGAACGCAACAGACAGAGTTTAGGATTTCGAGTTTTAGGGTTTAGGGTACATGAAAGTTCTAGCAGAGTGCAAATCTGGTAGCCTGTGTAAGAAACACCAACCATGGTGGTGCTAGTTCTTGCACAGTAGTAGATGATGACTGAATGCTCGCGTATTTTAACCCCTAAAGAACGAAGGATTCATATATTTAAAATGACAAGTTTAAACAATCATATTGTGAAAATTATAATTTGAATGGGACCAAATTTTATATCACTAGAATCAGTGAAGAATATTACATATGTGGAATTAAAAATAAAAATAAAATTAACCAAAAAAATTTTACATAAAACCGACTCAAAATCACTGAAGAAACAGGAGCCACCTGGTGGCCTTATGGTCCTTTTGGGGTTAACTCAATCTTGTAGGTGGAGGGTAGGGGCATTATATGCAAAAGTTACAGCTCTTTGAAGTGAAAGTAACTCAAAAAGCGTTCAAAATATGAACGCCGAGACAGTTATGGATTAATGTTTTTTGGGTTATCAAGTGTGAAATGTTTAGAGAAAAACAAAAGTTGGTCTCGTAATCAAATTTATTCTAAGTCACTCCCAAATTATATGGGCCATTTAAGGACTTGCAAGCCTACATGAATTTTCGCTATAGTATATTTTCAGAAGATTTTGATGCACGATTGAGTGTAACAAATGATCTACTTTCTAAAATTTTCAACCAAAACAAGTTAAAAGATAAAGTAATTTTATGATTTGAGTTTTTCTCCATAAATATGGACAAAGTTTAGTAAGATATCCTTCATATAAGTGTGTAATACTCCCGTGGGTATCTACTAAGTAACAGAAATTAGAGAGTTTGAGGTAAGTAGGAGACGGAGAGTGCAATTGTAAATGGATTGAGTCAATGTTGACTAGTGCATGATGTAAATCGAATGCTTCTTTGCAGATGTTTCCTATAAGGTAGAGGGCTCACAAGTGTGGATTCGTGACTCCCCACTGGCTTTCTACACTGGAATACGAGTGTGTAAGTAACAACTCACTAGAGTGAATATGAATGTTGTGTAGTAAAATTCCTACCACAACAGACAAGCGAGTTCCGCATGTAACGCAAAGAAACTACTTTTTACCTTCTCTTGCTATTTTATTCTTCCCTTTCTACCGCCGCCCGCTGCCCGGCAAAACTCCATTTTTAACTGGCTGAAATTTCTGCGTGATTTTTCTGTTGCATTCTATCCGTTCATTTCTAGATCTTCTTTTCTCATGCACGTGTCATTATTTAGTTTTGTTCTCTCCCCCATCAGATGTCGTACACGTGCGTGTTGCTTACAAATTAAACAAATCTGATCCATTGTCAATGCGGTTTATACGGCTATATGGTATACACGGGCAGTCGCTAGTCGTCGATCGCTCGACACATAATCCATCCCCACCGTCCAAACCTCATATATTTGCGCTATTCAAGGGTCACTGACGGTGGTGTCATTGACAACTGTACACTCATTCCGAAATTGTGATATATGATTCATTGTACACTGTGTTGCGTGCTCTATTGGAAATTGACATTTACAATTTTATTGCATGTATCAAACACAGTTTCATTTTGGAAGATGCAACTATAATTGACAATTCCAAGCTCTTATCACTGCCTCTTTCATATAGAGTACCATATTATAATGTACTCTGAGACCTTCAGTTCTGGAGGCCTGCATTTGTCTTGACCTATATCATTACGTTGGACATCTTCTGAATGTACTCTAACGTATCATCTGCTTCCTCTGATCTAAACATCCACAATTCTCATCTTTTTGGTGACACACCTTTTGTGCTTCGACAATGCACATCTAAACAGTTCCCACACGTAAATTTCGATTGATACTTTCCAGCAAGGCCGATCCTCCTGCTCAATGACTCCTGCATTCGAATTAGTCAGTGTTGCTGCTGAATTGCAACCACATGTCTACGATGTTCTCGTACAAGATTACTTACCTGCATGTAGTGCTTGAAAATTAATATATTTTTGCTAATATGAGCATTGTTTAGGGTAGTAGGTGATAAATGAAAAATAAACTGTACCTGAGAGGAACAAGATAATCCGTTCCCCATATCACCCACCCGTCCTCTATGAAATTGGTAGCTAGGACGTCCTCAAGGATGGTGATGTGAGGTTGTCTTCTTGCATACATTGGAGTCAACTTATCCGTGAGCATTGTCTGAATGTGTACTAACTGCATTCCTTTGTCAAGCTCCGCAGCTTCAGGGTACTTCGAAACGGGTGATTTCCAATGCACGCCTGCCTTCCCTGTCGCTACAACTAGACCACACTTCTCAGGATGTAGTACCCATACTTCTTTGTGCATTGCTAGGGGAACCTACGTACATTGCAAACAGTAGCAGAATGAACACAACATCTCTATACAATCATCTTTTAATCTTGTGATGCAACTCATTATCTAGGACAACAAACGCATGTATGGCACTTCAACACAATTCATGGCTTCTACTGCCACATACTTATCATGAAACAATGTAGTTTACAACGGCATTTCAAGAAGAGAATATGTACCTGGCCTGTTTTTGGTTGTGTTGGCGGTGGAGGGAGGGCTTCACCAAAACGTGCAGGTACTTTTTTAGCTCCTTTTTTTATACCCTTCTTTACAGCCGTCAGACTGTGATTGCTGCTATCGCCAATGTCTACAATGAAGCCCTCTGGTACTTCCGTTGCTGGCGGAGGGTTCAGTCGTTTCTTGGTTCGTATGCTTGAATTCTTTGGAGGCCTCCCTCTCTTCTTGGGCAATACGGAAGGAATTGTCCCAACTGCGCATTGTGTAATAGTAAGGTGGGAATTATTCAATGCTCTGATGAAATACATGCATGTGAAGAAAATTAAGTAACGTGTTTGTACCTGGGTCGAGAGCCGTCGACAAAATAATGGTTTCGGAGTCCTCCATACCGCTCACCAACTTCTCAACAGTTGCCGGTGGAGTTATTTGAAAATCTAATCCAAGTGTTGAAGGCCCACCGCATGTACTCGAGGTGTATACTGGAACTGGAGCTATGGTTGCAGCAACACCCGCCATTTCCCTAGCACCGACACCTCCTCCAATGTCTGGGTCAGTGGTAGAGTTAGAAACAAAGGCGCTGGTACTATTTTCATGTACATTATGTGCCAAAGCCTTTGAATCTTTCAGAATCTGCAACATTTCAGCTAGATCCTTCCTAGTCTGCTGGACATCTTCGACAACCATGTCAATTTTCTTTGTATTTTTGTTGGTCTCCATACGCAGCTTAGCAACTGTTGTATCCACTTCAGAGACTCCGCTGTTTTGTACATCAGGCAATATTGTAGTGGTGTCGATATCTGTATGAACCGTACTATCCACTTCTGCGGCGCTTTGCTGTTCAAACAACAAGGACCACATTTTCGCCCACAAAACCATTGTAAGCTTTGCAGACACAATTCAGATTCTATTCTTTCTTTTGTGGTAAAAAATATGTATACTGAATTATAACCAAAAAAACTATGTATGTTGCTTAAGGTTGCAACCGATGCAAAATAAACACAATTTCTCAGCTCTAACTTCTAAATGGTATAGGATGCTACCTTCCTCACTTTTCGAGTCACAGTCGAACCACTACTACATCCACGTGTTTGGTACTCCTTCAATTTTTCCTTTTCGAACACGGCGTTTTTTGTCGCCAACTGCTGTTGGGACTTTGAGTTCGCCTGAAATAATAGTTTAGCACATGTCAGCATGCAAAACATACTGTTTCTAGACATTCACACCGTACACTGCTTATTGTTTGCTAATTTTTTCATCCGAAACTTCCAAAACAACTACAAGTGCTGCAATCCACTGTCTCCACTGCATGGGAAACTTTGCAAGCCTAAAGATATTACCCCATTTGGCAAGTCATCAGATACATTGTTGATTGTTGTTGGTAGGACCTCTGACGTGGAGGCTATTGGCTTCGTCTCTAACTTTTTTTTGGATGGCTGCACGTCGCATCCTATTCGCTTGCCGCATCCTCTTGCTCTCTTCTTTTGCTTCAGGGGTTTTCCAGTATCCACTAGAGCATCGTAATGTTTTGCAGGACAGGCATGATGTCTCGTACTGTTCTTCAGCCAAAAACACCTCCACTGATATCTGGCCGTGCACATATGGTCTTTTAAGTAATCAATCACATAATTCTTCTTCAGTGGGGGGTCGAAATAGAATTGCTGAGCGAGGTCATGCTCAATGTAGTTCAGACAAGCGGCTGGGTGCTCACAAAAATCAATGACCGCAAAATTCAACACCCTGCCTGCTATATCCCTTATAGCTGTATGCAAAACATTCCTCAACGCTGTTATCTCTCCATTTTCATCCATAGGAATTTGGACCTTCTTCTCCAACTGCAACTTTTGTTGCTTCTTGTATTCAACCAGGTGCTTCCGTTGGAAAGCTTTTCTCGCCGCGGTCTGCAATGGTGGAGCTACTTCATTGGAATGAAGATACCCACTCCTTTGTCCTAATTGTCCACTTCTGTGGCTTGTCGGAGGAGTCTGAGGTGTATTCACGGCGCCTAATACGTCCAGCGAAGCACCGCGGGAGGCAATGTTCGATGGACCCGGACCTTCGTCGGAGTTGCAGTCTTCCATCTGCAACGCAGTATGTAGCTCTCCGGAAGCCAACATTCTGTTGGACTTCTGAAAGAAAACGTTTCAGTAATAGATCCACGGATACTATCATATAATTAGGATATATAAATACGTACTACTAGTAGTGTTGAATAAGATTTCAAAATACGCTACTTGTAAACATGAGACTTATAGGACATTGTATTGGAAGTTAGTTACCTTCATCAGTAATATAATATAATATTTACACATGCATCTAACACTATTATGCTTTAAACTGTATGTGTAATTCCATATTTTCCTTTCTAGTAGGTGTCGCTATTTTATGGAACATGGACAACGACATTGCAAAAAGCCTGTTGCACTAATTCTACGTTCGTCAATGGCAAAATGTAACTAGATTTAGAAGGAGAATTCTCTGTAACTCTTTGTCATGACAAGGCTTCATAGAAGCAAAATAAAGAAATTTTACAATCTACACAATTTATCCAAAGATCTTGCGACATCAATAAGAAATTCAGAATAAAATGTACCTTATGAATAGGTCTTCCTCGTTACGCCGCCGGTTACATACAAAATTGCTTCCAAATGCAACCCAATTCCTCTCCGTATTGTACAACGCTTTCTCTTCGTGAAGTACGTCTCCAAACAGTAGGTGCGATTTCGAAGCTGCAACCCTCAAGCCTCTGCTACGGCAGAACATGCACACAGTATGTGTCAAAGACGTAGTTGCCAATGCTAAACTGTTGTGAACTGACAGACGTATATGGAATACTTCTAAATTTCACTTACTAACTAACAGTTACTACATGGCATTGTTGTTAAAGTAGGTGATTTTGTACCACTACACTGCAGTTCTGACGTTCATGCACCGTCGCCAAAATTGTATAAAACCCAGAGTTCTTCCACGTCTCACACACAATTTCAGCAAGTTTTCCGACATCTGCTATTGCTTCACGCTACGGTACATGCAGGTACTTCAATTTCGACTTCTCTTTGAAATGCTTCGCTATTCCTGAAAATCTTTGTTGTACCTTCTATGGTTTCTCATTCCTTGTGGCACATATGTCCGTTTCCACTTGAACGTCAGTAAAGAATTATCACCATGGCGGACGAAATGAGGCTCAACTTGTCAACCTCAACCCTCCCTGACAACGACAATCTTCACATTCCTATGTCAAATGGGGAAGACAAGGTTGACAAGTTGATGCCTATCACGACCGCCACGGAGAACGATGTAGATGCACGCACATTATCAAAAGAAGAAGAGCGTTGTAGCTTATTGCGTGAACAACCTCATCCGAGGTGGGCATCTAGAGTAGAGGCAAAAACTGTGTTATCTGGAGAATGGCGCCACCATCTGTGTTACATTTGTCCCTGCTTCATATGCGTCACCTTGCGGTGGGTACATCGCCCAAGGTGTATATGTCGTAAACTCCGCAGCCGCCTGTTTCTTGGTGTGGACGACGCTGTAAGGCAGAGGCGATTGCGTTGCCATTGTCGACCGCAACAACAAGTGTGGAAAATTTGGATGTGTCTGTGCGACAGTCGACCGCAATGGTCACGCGAACCCATCTACAACAACTACACTGAAGAGGATGACGGAGAGTACCCTCTTGAAACTTCAGAAACAGAGTCAGACATAGATCCGTAGTCGCCCATACAATTGGCTAAGACGGGAATATAGCGTTCACGCCATAGCCAACGACAAGTTTGTAAGACAAGAGAAGGAAGTCTAGCATCGTTGATAGACAAAACGAAATTTACCCTAGGTTTCTAGAAGTATCTTCTACGGCAGACGTAGTAAACTCTAATCACAGTGAACTGCCCAAGTCACTACAGTTGAGGTTTTTTTACCTCGTCTTTTCATTCTTCTTTTATAGTTTCTACTAGTTGTTGCAGAAAGACAGGTCCCTTTTGTTTCTGTATTGGTCTTCATTGAATGTGAAGTTGTTGTTGGTTGTTGAATACAATCTGGTTGTTCTAGTACGCAAAAACCGTTTGTGCCTATATTTTCATACAATTGTACTTCAATATAGTGTTGTAGAAATGCAGTATTTAGAGTAGGTTTTGTCTGACTAGCTTCAGCCATATTTCCTGCTCTTTCTCCCTTTAGAGAACAATCATCTCACTCGTGAAACAGCCGAACTCTTCAGCCGATGTGCTGTTGTGCGGAGTTATTTTCTGTTCTTCTTATACACAACTAAGCATCAACGAAGAGGGAAATGTCGTTTAAGAGCACAAGAGTTGGATACTACGAAGACAATTGCGTGCTAATTTCAAGCAAAACAATACTTTGTTGCCTGTTCTAGGGTTTTCTCACACTCTGTGATTTTATTATTCCGACTTACACGTGTGGTTGATTGAGTAAAACTCTCATGGAATTGTCGTAAAATTCTAAAGCGTCTGCGTCTTTGCCTTCTAAAAGTGGCTATTACACCTAGTTCCTCCTTCTCATATCTGTTTCTCTTGCTTAGGTCATATTCTTGCGACTTGTGGGTACTACCTATTTGTGAATATGAATATGTTTACAGAAATGTATGGTTCCTGCTGTCACAGTATTTCAGAACGCCATGCAACGCCGTCCCAGAGGTCGGTTGCCACTACGGCATCCGGCAAGACTGAAAGAAAGAGACGCAAAGCTTCTGCGGCGGGAAATTGAAGTCGCTAGGAACAACAACCAGACAACTTTGTTTTGCCCTTGCCGTGTCTGTAAGCGTGGACCTCGCTCAAATTATTCTTTTCAAGCTGTAATGAAACACATCAAGGCATACGATTACGACGATTGGCAGCGAGGGAGCACAGAGGTAATTTTCATTTTCATTCTGCACTTCTAGTATTGAATGAGGAGCATGTTATTGCATATAAAATTGCAACTTCTTACGTGTGTTACAACACGAGTTGTCTGCTATGTCAAAATGATAATAAATGTACATGTCCTCATGTTATAAACGGGTTGTGCAGGGCATGGAACGGGATGACTCTGATGTTGAGTGGGATGAGTATATACATCGTCAGACGGAGAAATTGCTCTTATCCGTCATAATCCTGAGCGAGATCCTAACGCAACAAGAGTTGACGTGCAAGACGTCTTTCGCCAAGCACTCGGTGTTTGGGACCAAGTCGCAGAAGAGGTCAACGCTGCAGAAGCTGCTCGCGCCAAAGATCGACCGCCGCCTGGAAGTGAGCTTCAACACTCTGATGAATCTGAAGATGAATTTGGAAGTGACGAAGAGGATCGCATCCCTTGGGGCAATCCAGATGTAATGGAAGCTTCTGCTAGTGCAGAATTAGGGAAATTGTCGGAGGTTGCAAGGGTACCATTACATGGACACACAGCTTTGACATCCTTTGAAGCATCCACCATGTTACTCAATGCTCTGCGAGGAGGCGGTGTTTCGAACACTGTGACATCTCAAGTTTTTGCACTACTGCATAGGGTGATTTTGCTTCAACCGAACACTCTTCCAGATTTGGAGTATGAAGCATCGAATCAACTGCGGCGTTTGGGTCTATCTTACGAATCCATTGAGGTTTGTCCAAACAATTGTATCTTGTACAGACGTACCTACGAGGATAATATGATTTGTCATGTTTGTAAGTCAATGCGGAGAGTAAGACGGGGGAATTCGTGGATACCACAGAAGGTTTTACGTTATTTTTCACTAGTGCCACGATTAAAGAGATTGTTCAGTAGCCCACTCCAAGCAGCTCTGATGACATGGTATTCTAGGAACAAGGGGACAGACAATCTCATCAGACATGCATCTCAAGCACGGGCCTGGAAGCATATAGAAAACTCACCTGATCTCTTCGACAATTTTGGCAATGATCCACGACACCTTCGACTTGGCTTGGCTACTGATGGGGTTAATCCATTCTCAGAGAAGCGTAGTGTTCATTCCACTTGGCCTGTGTTGCTGATGATTTACAATGTTCCACCATGGGTGACCACCAAAAAGTATTTTGTGTTGTTGTCTCCCATCATTCCGGGGCCGCACGGTGTTGTAGGCGACAATTTTGATATGTTTCTGGAACCACTGATGGAAGAGCTTATGACACTGTGGACCGAAGGGATGATGC
Source organism: Pohlia nutans (assembly GCA_022496805.1). NCBI lineage: Eukaryota > Viridiplantae > Streptophyta > Bryopsida > Bryales > Mniaceae > Pohlia > Pohlia nutans. Next base: position 5,307,654 of record CM040103.1, read on the forward strand.
TACGGGATGCGGCAACCTGGAATGGGCAAGCATACTTCATTCTTCGTGCCATGGTAATATGGACGATTCATGATTTTCCAGGCTATGGCATGGTATCTGGTTGTACCACGTCAGGGTATAGAGGGTGTCCACTGTGCGGTCCTCATTGCAAGTCAAGATGGGCAACATTCCTTGGCAAGAATGTGTGGGATACACAGAGTCGACTGTATCTTCCAACACCCCACCAAATACGGGCAGATGCGGTGAATTACCAAGGTGGTGTCCAATATGCGAGGCACCCAGACGAGTTACTGGTGCGGAAGTATTGCAGTATGGTGCATTGCGACAAGAGTGGCTGGACCAAGGAAACACACCAAAATCACCAAATGATCCAGTTCACATTTATTGTGTGAAGAGAGTGTCTACCCTCTTCCGATTGCCTTATTGGAAGGTAGGTATCATATGTTCGTTGTACAGTTTATATGGTTATTAGCTTCGATTGGCTAGTATGTGTTGTATAGATATGTACAGTAAGTCTTTGTCAAGTGTATGTCCTCAGTTTTTCTTGGTATATTTTAATCGAAATGTGCCCAGACATTATTGTTTATAGTGTTGAGGTCATGTCATAAATTTATAGTACGATTCTGCATCTTTCAACTCCTAATCGATGTTTCACATTTAAAGCCATTTAACTTGTCCTCTGTGTGAATCAGAACTTGTTAATCAGGAACACAATAGACGTCATGCATGTTGAACGCAACGTGTGTTCGAGTATACTAGGTTACCTCTTCGGAGAACGAGACAAGTTAGAGGTGAGGCGGGATATGGAGCAGTTGAAGATTAGAGAAGACCTGCACCTCAGAAGACAGGGAACATCACAATCTTTTTTAAAACCGCACGCTCCGTATGTGTTGCGTCCCCAGCAACAAGTTGCTTTTCTGAGCACAATTGGAAGTATTCGCACTCCAAGTGGATACTCTGCTGGAATGCCGCAACGTATGGGGAAGAGAAAATTGCAGGGGCTAAAAAGTCATGACCACCATGTCATCATGCAACAAATTCTTCCTGCTGCAATCCGAGGGTATTTGCAGCCAGGACCGCGAGATGCTATCATTAGGCTCGGGCACGTATTCCAGCGCATTTGTGCGAAAGCCATAGATCCTAATGAACTGCAAAGCCTACAGCATTACACGGCAGAGACAATGTCATTGTTTGAACGGTGGTTCCCACCCAGTTTCTTTGATGTCATGACACATCTCGTTTTACATCTTGTGGAAGAAGTTGACCTATGTGGGCCGGTTCAACCTCGCTGGTTATACGGTGTGGAAAGGTACCTCTATGTTTTAAAGAAGTACGTGAGAAACCGTGCACGTCCTGAAGCCTGCATGGCAACTGGTTACATGTACTCAGAGGCTCTAGGTTTCATTTCTGAACACCTTGTTCTATACTCGGGTCATATTAAGCAGTGGATATTAGAGGCAGACGAGCGGGATGAGAATGAAGTTCTTGAAGGAGGTGGCCGCACAAGACATCTCAGTGCCTCTGAACAGAGTGCTATCCACGAGTTTGTATTGAGCAACTCGGTTATCACAGCCGAGCTATACGAGACTTAAGTCACATTGAGCAATCATGTAATCACTGTTATAAATTATTTTAATTGTTATATGTATGCACAAATGAAATTCTTGTAGTTCTTGATCCTAAAGCTAGTATAATAGTTACTTATAGCTTTGTGGATTGCTTGTAGGGAGTACAGAGTCTATTGTACAGCACATGTTGCTGTCCATGGGACACGCGGCGCAATATGTGTACCGTTCTCTGTTTGGATTGATAATAAGGTGAATTCCAAGATTGCTGCAGGAGAAGTAGTGCCACATGACCTACTCATTCTGTCACGTCCGCCCAACTCTCAAGTCACTGAGTATCCATCGATGTTCGCTTACGGCAATCACTACAGATGCGAAGACCCACTTCTTGGATCCACGCATGTCTCCTACGATTCAGGCGTTGCATCCATTATCAACCAAAGATGTCGGGCATCCGTGAACGATCGGAACGAGATTGATGCAGACTTGAAGTACGTTGGAGTATTACGGAAGATTATGCGAGTTGTTTATGCATCTTTAAAGATGAATATTATGAAGTGTTCTTGGGTGAAACCAAACCTCGTAGGCAACCCCACAATGCGGGTGGATGAGCATGGATTTTGGTTGGCTAGAGTTGGAGTATTTCAGCAGGAAGACGTGGAGCCATACATCTTCCCAGAGCAGGCTTCTCAGGTTCCCTGATAACTATTAATACTGACCATGATTTCAATTGTTATTCGTAGTGCTTCCTATGTCATTCCATGTTTTTGTACTACACACATTTGCTAAGTAAGGTTACAATGTGCAGGTTTTCTTTTGTCCAGACGTGGTGCCGAACGACTGGAGGGTTGTTCTTCAAAAAGAAGCAAGATCGAAGAGAATTGAGGCAGAGTTATATGACGTTGTACTAGGTGCACCAGGGCGTCCTGTACATGTAGCAGAAGTCATAGAGAACGTCCACATTAATCTGGACCAAGGTGGTGGCGAACAAGTCCCGGAAGCGCATGTGGCAGTCATGAACGCAGATGAGCAGGCACAAAACGATCAAAGACAGTATAACGACCTTGATTTTGTTGATGAAGATGACGATGACGACATCCAAGTACTTGCGGAAGCTGATGAGGAGGATGCAAATGTCGAGGAAGAGGAAGTGGATGTGTAGTGCACCCTTGATTGCCATGACGAAGGTCATAGAGGCCGCCGTGAAAATAGATTATTACAGTGATGCATTCTGTGAGATTCCTACAAGTCACAGAATGTGGTAATTATGAACATGTTTGATGTTTGATGTACGTACGTATGAACACAGTTGTCTTTCCCCAACTCTTCAAATTTGTTAAATTTCTGTTTTGAGCAAAGTATATAATCCTGAACCTTGATACATTCTAAATCTTTTGAGTTCACATCTAAATTTAAAGAAGTGAGTTGATGTTTAATGTTGTGTTTAAATTCACAAGCATATGAAGGTAAGGTCATAAAACAAATAATCAGGTCAGAATCGATATTGCAAATCACAAATCACCATCAAGGTCTTTCTATCTTTCAACAACTTGAAAAAGCATTGAATAACAAAGGCCTTTTGATCATCCAAAAATGATGTGCTTATCACCTTCCAATATGATGCGTTCGTCTAGTGGCGCTCTAAGAAAGGAGCAGACCCACGGACTGTCTGTTTAGCATCGGAAGAAGCAACTTTAGGAAAGAAAAAACCTTTGTTATTCAATGCCCCTTCTTAGACAGTCAAATCCATTAAAGTTTCCTAACTTGTACAACTTGAACAACTTGTAAACCAAGCAAATCCTAATGATCAATAACACCTTTGATCCCACACAACAATGGAGCAGAGACTTAAACAATGAATTTCCACACAAAGAATAACCAATTAGAGAAGATCTTACGGCACTGCATTACCTCCCGCCTCCCACCCTCCCTGTCTAACTTGTGTACAAAATGCACCGGAACTGCGACACTCCAGTGAAGTGATCACCTCTGGCAAAAGTAGTACCCAAGGACGTGACTGTATGTCGGCAACTAGACTTTCCAACAACTACATCCTATGACTAAAAGCTGAAAAAATCAAGCACGCCATTTGATCATCCAACGATACCTGCCGCCAGAAAACACGCATGAGTAAAGAGAAAAAAAGCAGTCAAAATTAAAGCCATTCTTCAGAACTGAGACATAAACAACCACCACGTACCAACCTCAAGGCAGGAATCAAAGGAGACCCTTTTGCAGCAGCCACCTTCTGAATAATCTCATAAACTTCTAAATGCATTTGTGGGCCTAGTATCACCTAACAAAGAGCACATCACCGACCGAGATCATAAATTTTGCAAATCTATCTGCGTTTTGTGCACTAAAAAAGTGACCTAAAAGAGTTACGTTAAAGGTAGCATATTAAGAAGGAAAAAAGAGCGTAATACCGGACGGTTTTCTTTGATAATACCAACTTTGGCAAGTGCAATGAACCTCAATGAACCACCCAAAGCTGCTAAGTGCTCACAGCCAATACCAACAATGACCGCTGATGCAAGTCCTTTAGCGGAGATCACGTTTGTGGCATCTCGTGCCCCTCCTAAGCCAGTCTGTAAATATCATCAATCTGAAATTAGGGCTGGAATCCTTTTATTACCCTTGGCCATGACTGAAAAGCTGTATGTTCAATCTTTCAGTCTCAAAACAGCAACTTAATCCCTAAAGGACCAAGGATTCATGCTTTTGAATTGACAAGTTTAAGCGATCGTATTGTGAAAATTATAATTTGAATGGGACCAAATTTTATATCACTGGAATTAGTGAGTAATATTACATGTGTTGAATAATTTAATTTTTTTAAATCAACAAAAACAAATCTACATAAAACCTACTCAAAATTACTGAAAAGAACAGGAGCCACCTGGTGGCCTTATGGTCCTTTAGGGGTTAACATATACATAAAGCGTCAAATGAGCACATAAAAAAGGCTTTGACGTACCTCAACTACTGCCACATTCACTTTTGCTCGAGCGAAGTGCGTAAAAGCCAGAGCTGTCAACACCTGCAATGTCTATGATTGTAAATTACATGAGACGAAAACATCAACAAAGGTTTCTATGACTAGTTTCAATCAGCCTAGTGACATCTAGACATTCATTTTACCTCAGAAACATATGCTCTCAAGTTATGATACTTAACCTAGATACAAAAGAAACTCGCAACCCGGGATATTGTCACCTGGGTGACACCTCAAAATGGGTGAGCAAGCCTGACTCCTCAGTGACAGCCTCATCGATGGTTGCTTGTAAATCAGTCACCAGCTTGCTCAGGGAGTAGGAAGAAATAGGATTTCCGCATCTGCCTGCAGTTATCCTTTCTCGTATACTTGTGACATGAGGACTGTCAAAAACGAAATGACGCGTGTCAATAGCATTTCCCACATTAAAAATATATATATCTATGACCTAAAATCGAACCTCACCTTAAGAAAACCTCGGGGACAGAAACGCAACATCAATGTAGGCAGATTCAGACTGGAACGGTCCCTGTCAAAGGGAACCCTAAACTAGCTATGGGCGCCCTTCTCAAGGTCCCGCAATAGACCACCATATACCTTCAGATTTGGCTCGGAAAGCGCTGAATCCACGCCGAGAAAGCCCGCAACGGCCAACGAAGCCCTCCGACTAGCAATAGCTCAGATTGCGTGAGAAAGAGTATCTGCCATAGCCTCTAACATTCCGAGTGAACGGGCCGAAATGGCCAGACAGGGCAGCCCAAAGAAACGGCGGGTCTGCGGGTGGAGGTTGGTTCGCCCTCCCCTCGTCTGCAGCACCAGCACAGAAACCTCCCCTGCCAGCTTGGCGGGAACCCTGCCACTTTCCAATTCGGCCCATCATTAGCCGTCCCGGCTCCTCCTTCGTCCACGTTGTTTATAACCCACACCAGGCTTTTACCTAGATGTCACATTTAGAAACCACCAGAGTGAAAACAATGTTCAATCCCACATGTCTGTCTGTGAGATAATTTCAGTGGCCCGAACTGATTCACGGGGGGACCACTTGAGCAATCCCCACTCACCAGTGAGACGTGCTAGTGGGGAGGCCGGAATCTGTTGTTGTGGCTCCAAAACCAACAGGGTTCTAATTCCAACAAAATTTAGGTACAATAATCATCTTAGAAACTAAATTTAGGTAGACCATATGTAGCTTATCATTTTGATCAACATCCAATAAGAGCTCTATGATGTGCCTAGATTTGTGTTCTAAAATAAATGCATGGTTTAGAGCCTGTTGGAATTAGGACCCTGTTGGTTTTGAAGCCCTCTACCTTAGTAGAAATGATTCCATCAAGGAATGACCTGCAGGTTGAGGAATCTGACAGGTTTGACAAGAAGGAGACTTCAACGTCACTGTTTTTCACCTTCTTTGTGACATCGGACTATCCACAAAGGGTTTTTTGAATACAAAAAGGTGTGTGCAACTTTTTCGAAGGGTTCTTGCTTATGTATGTGACGATCTTTTTGTTACAAGTTGATCCATCTTTTATTCAGAGATCCATTCTGGATACCTCAATGCTTTGTGTTCATTGTGCAAGTGTTTAGAAGTTAACAAGGTTGTTTTGCCTACAATGCAAATAGTGGTTATCAATGAACATCGTCTTCTTGTTGGAGTTTCTGTGCCGCATCTTAATTTTTATACAGAAGGTCTAGCCTTTCTAAATGAAAGTGCTTCGGGATTTTGTAGGATTTGTAAGTGCTTTACATAGTTTTTTACCTTCTTATTAAGTACTCCCTCCGTCCCAAAGTTATTGTCCAACTTGTTTTCTTAGTATTTCTTTGAGCCAATTTCATTGATCATATTGTAAGAAACATGATTAAAAAAGGTTTCAAATTATGTCACTAGAATGATTGAAGAACATTGCATGTGTTCATTGCAACCTAAATAAAATTAGTCACACGGAAATATTTTTTTGACCTACTAAAAAAAGCACTTTCAAACATGACTTTCAAACATGACAATAACTTTGGGACGGAGGGAGTAACTACTAGTGAGCTTGTGCCTTTTCATTGTGTCAGGTGTGGCAAAAATACGTTACGTTTGAATATTGGATGCCATTATCACTAAAGAAAAATTGTTGGTGTCATAAGCTTGATCGGGGCTCATCTTTATTTAGTTCATGTTTTGTCTCAAATTATATGTTGCATTACAGGAGGATCTTGATCATAAAACTAAGAAAGGATTGACTAATTTCAACTACAACTTAGTCTTAGGGCCAATTATGCTAGTGCCTACATACAAATTTTGAGTCACTAAAAACAAGTCACTAAAGACAAGTCACAACAGACATTTAGTCATTAAAGACATGTCACATTGAACAAGATTTTTACTAGTGTATTGACACTAAGATTCATGAATATTCCATACTGTGATTCAAAGAAGAGCACTTGGGATATCTAAAATACCCTCCATCTTTTGACCCCTAAACTCGGGGGGGGGGGGGGGGGGGGGGGGCACTGGCAAAAATCGTAGAAACAACGTGCGATAAAAAATAGGGTCCATATATTCCTTGTAGATAAATTTTGTAAAAAACGTACATGTAAAATACATTGCTCTAAATTGTAAAACTACGTTATAAGTAATATAGCATTCAATATATCATGGAAGATTTATTTTACAGGCACATATAAAATACCATGCCAAATATTTTTTTATAGGGGTTTAGGGTTTAGGGTGTAGGGTTTTTAATTTAAAAGTATTTTCAAAAGTATAGAAATGTAAAAGTGTGTATTAAATTAAGTAGAAAGTAAAAAACAAAGACCCCAGCTACTATAGCTGGGGTCCCCAACTAGTGCAACTGTGGCCCCAGCTAGTGTAGCTAGGGGCGTCAACTACTACAGCTAGGAAATACACTAAAAAGTTGAGTGTGCAAGTTGAGAATACACTTAGGTCGTACAAGGCTGCCTTTAAATTGATAGCTCATGTCTCCGTTACGGAGAGTGAGGGTGTAGAAAATATGACGAGGAAAATCGAGAAACCGTTAAAATGGGAATGTAGACTATGAAGGGCAACTGGTTGTCAAAAATTAATTTTGGGTGAAAACAAAGTCTTTTACATCCGACTTTTGGGTGACAATCTGGCGCGGCAAGCTCGGGGGGGGGGGGGGGGGGGGGGGGCACTGGCGCAAATTGTAGAAACAACGTGCAATAAAAAATAGGGTCCCATATATTCCTTGTAGATAAATTTTGTAAAAAACGTACATGTAAAATACATTGCTCTAAATTGTAAAACTACGTTATAAGTAATATAGCATTCAATATATCATGGAAGATTTATTTTACCGGTACATATAAAATACCATGCCAAATATTTTTTATAGGAGGTAGGTGTAGATAGATAGATAGAAACTCGGTCCCTTTCTAGCAAGGGGCCAGCGTGAATGAAGTGTCCGTTCGTAATGCCAATGATTCGATGCCCACCGGACAAGGGGAAATTGGGACAATACTACTCTCCCCTTTCGAGGATGGACACTATAGTGACACACTATGCTACTAGCTAGCTAGCCACTAGTGCCTTGAAGATACCGGACATGGTATCTCCCCAAAGGGATAGGTGTAGACTATGAAGGGCAACTGGCTGTCAGAAATTAATTTTGGATGAAAACAGAGCCTTTTACATCCGACTTTTAGGGTGACAACCTGGCGCGGCAAGTTCAGCGTCCAATGACGGTATCCAATGACAATATAACTTAGATAGGTTGCACAATCCCTTAATATGAGTCTGCACTTTTAAAATTGAACTAAAGTGATAAGGAAAAAAAAATCGGGAATAAGAAAAAAAAATGGGGTATAAGTAAAATACCCCTATTAAATAGCTACCTAGAAAATTATAAGTACTAATAGGATACAATTAATTACCAAGTTTTACATTTATTTTAAAATATACCATCTCATATAATCAATTATACAAGGTAAATAGCCCCCATTTTAAT